>CM071879.1:7264-4807264 GCA_036759885.1 Tetranychus piercei | reverse complement strand
GAATTTCGGGAATTTGAGGTTTTTCTGTTCTAATATGCTATTTCCTTGAATTTTCAGAGGAATCATTGAGACCGAATGGACTGGACGGAATAGTTCGCAATTTAATTGGAAAAAGTTTCACCGTTTTAACTCTTAAAAACAAAAGCTGGCCTTTTGAAGGTTCGATATTCTTACTTGCTCTAATGTGAAATTCGGGTGAAATGATGGAACCAACTTTGTTGTGTGCAATGCATTGGTAGGATGTTAGGTGAACATCTTGGCGTATCTGATTAGCTGGAAATGGTTGGAAAACAAGTGATCCATCTGAGCGAAGGAAACGCAATCCGGGAACATTGTTGACCTCAACAAATGAATCATTTGGCTGATTAAAGGAACTCGATGTTATTGATGATGAAGCTGATGAAGTTGATCCTTTTATCCACTTAATCGATGGTCTGGGAAGTCCATTGGCCTTGCAGTTCAACGTTAATCCAGTGGAATTGTAAAAATCGATTTGTCCATTAGACAGGGAAGTAAATGAAGGGAGTGAAACAAAACTGGGTCCTTCAATGAAACCATCATCTTGTTTAACAATATCTGAACAAGAATAGCAAGAGAAGAAAAAAAGGTCAAAATTATAAAATATCGAGTCTCATTGCAAGTTGACCGATTTGAGCGCAACTTAAACGAACAAAATTTTTTCTATTTTCTCTTCAAAACTGGTCAAACCAAATGTTGAACATGATGTTTTGCATGAATGTATAACTATCCATAAGATTAATTCCACATCTTGTTTGAGTGAAAATGTTTCTTTATGAATAGAATGGCGTATAAAAAGAAATTCAGATTTTTCTCTTTTCTCTCAAATAAACGGATTCTTCTTTTGACTGTTGAATATTTTGCAGCAACAACAAAATTGCATGCATAAATATCATGAAAAATGAGATGAAATTCAGTAGAAATTTGGATCAATTGAGAGAAAGGAATGTTAACCCATGGAGTAAGAGTTCTTGTTAGAGTAAATTGTTGTGAATATAAATTGTGAATGGACCTTTTGTGCAATATTTTATTTGGAAGGAAAAAAATGTTGAAAAGAGGAAAGATAATAACAATAAATGTATCTCTTTTAATCAAGTTTTACTCGCAATCCATTGTAATGTGCTTCTTGTTAACATGATATTCTTAAAAGAATGAATCTTGAAATATTCTTTTATCAACATTTTCCAATTTCAAGATTTCATCTTTTCTTCTTCTTCTTCTGTCCTTTCTGTATCAAACTGTTCACTCTCGACACTTTAACTTGGATTATTCAATGACATCAAAAACATCACTTTCCTCGTCATCAGAGTTTCCATCTTGAATAATGTCGAGTTGAGAATGGAAAAGATTGCCTTGTTCGGTGCACTTTTCCGTCCCTTTTGTGTTACAAGTATCAGGGAACAGGCAACATCATCAGGTGAAATGAGATGGAATAGATTGCAGAGGAAAATAAAGTTTACAAGTTTTCGACATTCGATTTGGTCTATCAATTGAATTATGGACAATCTTGCACTTAATAGATGTACATTTGACAAAATAAATGATCTGATTAACATGAAAGCAAGGTGGCAAAACAGATTGAATTTTTTACGATCAAAGAGTAGCAATTGTGATTCCGATGAAATCAACTTTTAAAGCTACTTTCAATATTGAAATGAAAAGAATAACTTTTTTATTAAAATGACCGGAAAAATAATGCAAATTAGTTTTGGAAACAAATTTCGAGGAAAACATTGATATTGGACAGAATAGTTTCAACTTCAACTTGACAATGGATAAGCAATCAATCGACTTTTCAAATCAAATTTTGGTGCAATAAGTCAATGAATTTCCAAGCAAAATTCATTTTCTTCAAACGAAAAATGTTTTTCATTGAAAAGTGACAAAATCATTACAGAAACATTTCGAGCTTTGATTAATTTTAACTTCAAACTCAGGCTTAACAAAGTTTGGGCAATTTTCTTGAGAGTGAAAAGTCGCAACAAAAAAGGCTGTTAACTGCTCTAAAAGCCTTTGTCCATTTCATTAGAACTATCATTGAAATGGAAATGTTCCAAAATAAGATTTTGCTAAGAATTCAATTCTATTGCAACAATGGTTTTAAGTTAATTTATTAATGAAAATTGTCAAATTCAGAAATGCGAGTTTTCTAATTTTCATTATTTCTTCAAAAGACAAACTTTTCTTCCCATGAACTTTCATTTCTTTCCCTGTGATTTATGCGGGTTCAACAATTTTACAGAGCTTTTAATGTTCGCTGTTCTGTTTGCCTGATAGTGATTGCCTTGAATCTCTCTTCATGCTCATTCAGTTAACCATTAATTTCTCATTAAAACTCTTCACTTGGTCAACAAATCAATACAAGTTGCAGTCTAATTGCTGTTAACGATGCTAAAGAATGGACAAAAAAACGTTAATAAGCAACAACAAAAAAGTCAACTTTGATATTAATGTTGAAATCATGGAACAACTTTAAAAGTTGAAAACATTGGCAAACACAGGGAATGATACTTTAAATGAATTTTCATTTCAAAATGAATGTTGAACTCGATTGATTGGAAAAGAGAAATATATTGATTCGATTTTCAGTTGATTTGAGAGAAGATTATTGAATGCTATTAGTTGATAATGAAAATTCATTGCAATTTAAGCTTCTTCATTGGATGGAAATTCATTTCTTTTCATAACTTTGATTTGATTAACAATTAAGCAACATTTCTTTTGACATTTACTTTCCTTGTTTCGTCTTTTCCCGACTTTTTCCTCTTCTTTTCATTTCCATGTTCACATGTTACAGTTACACACAATTATCATCATCATTATTGACATTTAATCTGATGATAACTTGTTCATTGACTTGATCTGAATCAATGAGTTTCCACTCTCATGTCCATCTCCATTCAGATTCATGTTCAACAATGAAAATTGCTTGGTGCATTATCTTTACACTGGAAATGATCAAACAAGAATCAGAATGATGATGATGAAAACAGTCGTTTAGAAGGAAAAGTCGAGAAAAGAATCAATTGTCCAACAATTTATGCATTTTCTGTTCATCTATAAATCTCACTGAAAATGAGCATTTCATCTTGAAAATTCTTTTCTCTCTTTCCATCGAGATGAGAGTTCATGATTCTTTTACAAAAGCAACATTCTTAGGCATTTCATGGCAAAACTTTATGGATTGGAAGAAAATTTGTAGAAAACTTTTGAAAGAGAAAAAAATGATTTTGGAAAAATTCTAAACCTGAACCTTGATCATGAATAAAATTTTACTCAATCATTAAGCGATAATTTTTTCCCTCAAAATTTGTTTCAATTGAAATTCATGCCTTTCAAGAGGAAAAACTTTGCATATTAAAAGAGTTTAATGAATAAATTGAACTGATTGAAGATCGCAATAAGAATCGAAAAGGTTTTTTCGTAAAAATTGCATTTATTCCCTTTTCCATTTCATTATTTTCCGCTTCATCATGAAATCGAATAGCGACTTTGGAAGTTCGTCAATCCATCATTATTTCTGCACAGTCATGGATACTGGATGGTAAATTCATCCATCATGGAAACAGTTAATCTTATTTCGCTGAGGATTTGAGATTCTCTAAATTCCATTGGTACGTGATGAGGCAGAGGAAGAAGGGTTTAACTGGTAATGATGAGGAAGAAGAAAAGTCGACGAAAGAAAACAAAAGATTCAGACTTGGCTTTACCTGCGATTAAAGTTAACGTGATTGACTTTTATCGTTGACTGGGAATGAGATGAAGCTGATGAGGATAATGATCAAGTTGAGGCCAAATAATGAAAACATTTATGATGAATGATCTGACAAAATTTGTTGACGGTTTAACTTTTTTGTAACTCAACAAACGTACAATTATTATCGAGAGAATCAATCAATTGCTTTAAATTCATTTGTTTAGAAGCTTCGGCTTCACCAAAAATTGTAATTCAATATCATGATAGAATGTGAATGAAGTTTCAAGATGAAAACTTTTCATTGTTGATCAACTAATTTGATTACAATTTTGTAAGTTGCAACAGTTTGAATATTTGTTTCAATTGTATTACATTCTTTGATACAACTTGGCTCTTGATTCAAGTTCAACTTTTTACCCGGGTTGAAAAATCTAGAATTATCTTACTGTGGGAATTATCTTACTATGAATGTTGTGAGAATATGTCAATAATTATGCTTGACTTTTAGCCACTTGGATTTACTAAATAATTGACACAATAGTGAAAAGAGAATTCATAGAGAAAATCATCATGAAATCATGAAAACATATGAAATGATCTTACCAAAAAATCATCTTGAAAAAAATCTTAGTAAACAAAAATATGTTTAATCAAGACAAAGTGTTTCTGCAATTTTTTTGAATATGATCTCGCCGAAATTTTATCAAAGTACCGTCTGAAGAAATTGATTCAGATCATGGCATGTTCATGTTATGAAAATTAGTAAATGTTTGCAAGAAAATTTTTTTACACAATTCGACTTAGTCATGCTCAAAATCTTCGACCATCTCTGTGCCCCAACTAATATCATTACAATTATCTTCTTTGAAAATGATAGCTTTGTTTCTTATTTTTTCTGCTATCAAAACACCAAGATCGTCGGTTAATTTGAGCTTGTAAAAGAATTTTTTCAACAGTGGTGAATTGGAAATTCCTCTCAAATGCCTATTTGTACAATTCAAAGATCCAGTATGAATACTTTGCGATTCATATGTTTTAAATTTACGGAAAACAACAAATGAATGTGCAATTGTTGGTGATCGTAAACTTGCTGGTAAACCAATAAAATATTCAATCTGTCCAAACTTTGGCTTTTGATCCAAACTCGATGCATATGAAAAGTAGTATGAAACTGATGATCTTTTATAAGCATAAATCAGTGAGTGGTAAACAGTTCTGTTTAGTTTAAGTCTTGGAAAGATCTTCGCATTGTTTTGTGTCACCCATTGATGACGCCTTTTCAGTATTTTCAGTACTTGTGCCTCAATATTTTTATCAGCAAAAGGTTTATCTAGAAATCTTCTTGTTTCATTTATATTGCGACTTATTAAATCTTGAAACTCCAATGGAAGATCTGAGATGAACTCGTTATCATAGCTTGTACCTATTTTGCTCAAACAATATGTTTTTGAGATTTGATTCAGCTGTCCACGTGTTCCGTGAAATCCTTGCTTCAGATTATACATATTATTCTCATAAACAAACGCAGAGAAATTAATGCAGTTCCCGATATCTGCGATCTGATGAGGCAAGTGTCTGAGCAGATGCAAATTGAATGTCATTGACCAATTTCCAAAAATTTCTTGGTATGATTCCATGAAGATTCCAACTATGAATTGTAAGTCCACAATATCTTGCTCTGACAAACTTTTTTGAACCATTGTTCTTATAATCATGACAAAACATGAAAATAACTTGAAATGATCATCTGTTATTTTACCTTTAAAGATTGGTAATAGATAGAATGCTGCGAATCGCAATTCGTGAGCTTTCCAATGTGTTAGTGATTCTAATTGCCGAATTTTTCTAGTAAATTCATGCGGTATCTGTATGATCTTGATATGTTGATTAAATGAATGCACTAAATTATTTTCTCTTTTGATAATATTTCCAAGCATAGATCTAAACACACCTTCCAGACATGCATGCATATAATCAACTGGAACTTGAGAGGGAACATCAATGAAATCGATAAGATGCATGTTTCCAGTAACTCCAAAATGTTGACGCCTATTATTATTAGCAATCAATGCAGCTTCTCTATAAAATTCATGGTTTTTTAGAGTTGGATTCATATTGGAATCATATAAGTAAACTCTATGGTTCTTATTCCTATCATCGTGGATTGACTCACATTTTTGTTTACAATATGGGCAGCCATAGTCGGCGTTGAAAAGCATGCAATTCAAAGTTTTAGGTTTTGCTACTGAGTCCATAATAACAAGTCCAATTCTCAAAGCAACTTGAATTATACGATTGTTAATCAACAAACTTTTACCACATAGATAATCAGAGATCTGATCTGTAATACAAATTTTCCATAAGAGATCATGAGCGACTCTATGATTTCCCCACCATATTCCTGCTGTCATAACATTACATTTCTTGTTTCTCCGATGGTGTGGTAATTCAGCGATTGTGAAGGTTATTGGAGTTACTACAACATTATTTGACTTTACCATCGAAGCATCGTCTAAATTCAAAAGAAGTGTTATCATGGCATGATCTTGTGATGATATTGGTGTGTAATTAGCCCATATAACACTATAGCGTTTGCTTTCTTGAAAATCGCCAATCTTTGTAAAATTGTTATGTTCTTTATTCACTAAATATTCATGATTGTTTCTCAATATATATTGAATTGATTGTTCCATATTGAAAACAGAAAGCGATCCATGATCTTGGCTGCAGCAGCTTTCTTCCTCATTATTGGTGAAATCTTGCAGTGAACAATTGAATTTCATCAGAGAATAGTTGATTTCTTTTAGAAAGTTTATTCTTTCTTTGTATACATTATAAGCTGGTAATTTATTAGTCTTTGCACTGGTATAGCTTATCAGGTCATAAAAAGCTTTAGCTGCAATATCACTAATTTTATACTTGATGACCATTGCATTGTACAATCGTATTATTGTATTGATGTAAAGCTCATTGCTCATTTGACCGGTAGTATCAATATTATCTACAATCAGATCACAATATTGTTCTATTGGCGAATGACAGTTAAACGAATGTTGCTCAACATCATGGCTACTGTCATCACTGCTTTCACTGGATGATAAGATTATTCTTTGACGTTTTCTTCGCCTCCTTTGTCTGTGATAAGAAGTTGCAAAGCTTCTCACCCGTTCAGAACTCATTTTTACTGATAAAACTCGATTAGAAAAGGTATATAACACAAGTATGAAAATAGAAACATCAGTTCAGTCTAATGACCATGGTTAGTGAAAGTATTAAAAACGTGATTAAATCATGTGACATGTCTATTGAGATCAAAGGTAAGCGCAATTTTTGAAAATTTATATGAATATAATGTTACTATTTTTATTACTCAGATGCCTATGTTGTTTTCTGTAATGAGGCATATTCTGATTATGTTATTGGAAGAGCTCAGCATTTCACAAAAAGCCTCATCGATATTGATAATTGGATTGAAAACCAAATTTCAAGACCAAACCCTTTCAATGATGGTGCTGATCGTGTTAAAATAATATACTATGGCCACAAAAAGGAAGCTACAACAACTTGTCGGATATTAAAAGGAGATGGTGCTCTTATTATGTTGACAAAAAAACCAAGTGTAGACTCAGATCGTGTTGAAACAAACAGGCGTAATCTAAGAAGTCAAATAAATGAAGATCCAAACTATATAACTGTTGAAACCTTGAGTGCAATCCGTGCTTTAAAAAGAACAGTTGAATCTTTGGAAATTCAAGTGGCTGATATCAATAAAAAGATTGCAAGTTTGTCGGAGAAAGTCATTGAGCTGAGTGAAGACAAGAACACTGACGCAGAAATAGAGATAATTGGAACAAAAAGTAACCACAGGATAGCTGAAATGGCTTCATCAATTCTAGAAAAGAAAAGATTAAGTAAAAAGGTAAGATAATGACATGATCATGGCATGGGCATTAATTAATCTTACAATTTTCAGTTTATAAATGCGGTTAAAAAATGGAAACACAATGACTTGAATGATAGTCAATTGAAAGAAATAAGAAACACTTTATTAAATGGTTCATCATTGGCATCGAAAGTATCAATAAAATTAGGAACGATAATATTTGGCGAAGAACTGTTGAAAAGAGCGTTGTTAGGTGTCAATGGCCAATTTACAAGAAAACCTCGCCAATTTGAGCGAAAAGAAATAATACCAGCAGAAAAAGAAAAAATATTGAGAGGTAAAATTATTTTACATGAAGGATTATGATAATTCATTTCGTTATATGATATTCCAGATATTTTGATGCTTATTGATGATAGCATTTTCACAGATGGCCATGGCTGGAATCAGTTAGTTAGAGGTCCAATCAATCAAAAAGGTCGAGAAATAACAGACATGAATTCTAGTAAGAGACGGGCAACTGATGAAGGTTCAAAATTTAAAAAGAGGCTTCGTTTATCAAGTGGGAGTGAAGATTCTCAGTACAATGAATCTAATTCAACTATAGATGCAACACTTGAAACATCAAAATCACAATTTTTCGATAATACAGATGAAGAAGATTCACGCGAAATGTAATAAAAATCTGATTCTGTTACCAGTTTAATTAAATTAATTAACATTAACATTAATAAATTAACTATACAGTTCGTAATTAAAATACATTCCCCAAAATTATAATCACATGTTTCAATCTCTATGTTTATTCTTTCTTTGTTTCTTCCGAATAAACGATTCGTAATTCTAATTATCAGTTTATTTTTTACCAACTGTTCATTAATTTGACTATTTCATATTAAACAAAGTATGGATAACGTTGAAGGTAAGTAAAAAATTGCAAAATACTGTTAATTTTGATTATAAATGATGAAATTTTTTTACTGAAATTTTACAGATGATAAATGGTTTTGCGCCGAAAATATGTTCACCAAGAATGTAATTTGTTCAAGTGCTAAGCAGATTGAACAGCGTTATGCTGACCTTGAAACAGCTTACAGAAGTGATCTCCCAATTTTTATAAAATCAAAATATTGCTATGAATATTGTAAAATATTCTATATTGGAACAGAGCAAGGGGCTAGAAAGGCCATGAAGAATTTTCAATCTGAACCCATGCCTACTTGTGAGTAATTTCATGTCATGATCTTGTCATTATCTTGCTTTTGCTAATTCGCTTATTTATTTCAGGTACACCTGATTCAAGTAATATGGAAATTATGTTACAAAAATTGCAAAAAAACCAAGAAAAAATACTGGATACAATAAAATTGATACATAAAAAACAGGAGGAACAGCAAGCTAAAATTGACTCCATTACTGATGATATTCATACAATCAAAAGCCAACTTAAAAATTCAGCCATGACTTTAGATACAGCCTCTACCTCGAGTGGAAACTCACAAATGGAATCTGAATCGTCACAAAAAACTGACATTTCAAGTAAAAGCTATGTACCGGAAGGTTTCAAAAAGGTTCCAACTCTGTCTGGAAAGAATGAGTTGAAACATATTTGGCCTGTAAATAGATTGATACCAAACTCTCCATATGAGATAAGATCGATTGGAGTTCAAATACTTGAAGCGTGCAGAAAAAATAGACAGGTAAGTCGATCACCTTATCATGTCCATGTCATGAAACTATCATGTTCTAATAAGATTCTTTCTTTTCATTTCTAGTGGTTGAAAGCAGCTGAAAATCTGGAGATACGGGATATTGATGAAGCCTCGATGAATGATGTCCGTAAATTACTTGTTGATGGTCCATCATGTGTTAGAAAACTTTCCCGTGAGTTGTCTTCAGTAATTTATGGAGATGAAAAACTCAGTACTCATATCATGGGATTTAATGGAAAAGGTGGAAAGAACCAACGATATGATCCAAACAAGCCTGGAAATGAGAGGAAAATTATGCCAATAGATGATGAAAATAAAATAAGAAGTGAGTAAAAATCCATGAAATTTCAATATATTAGATACGTATTTTTTCTCAAAAGAATACATTATTTAATTCTATTCTTTTACATTCCAGAAATTTATTCATTTATCGATGAAATATTTGAAAGGCAGGCTGTGTGGAAAGAGTTAGTTTCTGACCCCATTAATCAAAAAGGTAGAGAAACTAAAGTCAAGCTGAGATCAAAATCAACCGAGTTTGGAACAAGCCATGACCATTGTGAGGAATGAATCACAATTCATTTAAAAAGATAAAATATCTTATAAAATTCATATTATTAAACATACAATAAATTGTATGTTATTGTAGTAAGTTCATGACATGAACATGCCATGATCTGTTTAATAAAATAATTTTTTCTGTCAAAAATACGCGTGCAAAATTGCTTGTTTATAAACAAAACAAGAGTGAAAAACATATTCATAGCTTGTATAGAAGCATCTCTCTTCGATGAGAAAACATTGAAAATCTAAAATGCCTTAGCCACTTTATTGATGATATTATATCATCGAAGAAATGGTTTCAATCACTTCCTGTATGGAAGAGTTACTATGAAATATAATAATAAAATCTTTATTTCTTAGTATGAAGAGCTAAGAAACAGTTGTAAGACCGAACACGGAATCTTATCATGCCCATGTGTGATTTACCTTCAGTAAAATTCCATTGGTTTTTTAACCCGGGTACTCTTTTGCATCCATTATTTGATCAATTGATGAAACATCATGGTATATTCATCATGATTAGTTTCAATTTTTGTGGAATCTCAGTTTTCCCTTTTTCCCAACCAGAACCATGAAAGTTAAATGTTTTTTTCCGGCAAAAAATGTAACAAGGAAAGCTTATAAATATTAATCAGTAAAGTGAATATGATTTGGCTGCTTTAAAGTGATTCTGAAGCTGATTATATTGAACAGAAAAGTGTTGTTCATTTGAAAAGAGATGAAAATGTTTTGCCATTCAGTGAACAATCAAACGCAACGAGAGAGTATTTTAATGAGAAAAAATTTACAACAAAAAATGTCATCAACACATTTTAATTAGCATATTAACAAGTGACTGTCATCAACTACAAATTAACTAACAGTGCAAAAGAGAAGAAAAATTTCGTGTAATTCGACAAAAACAAGTTATAAAAACATTCGCAAGTTAGATTTGAACTCTATGTGATTGATCGAGCCAAAAGCTTGAAATCGACAGTAATTTTGAAAAATGGATTTTGGAAAAGTTCTCTCATTGTGAATTCCCTTCTGTTTATAGTCTGAAGCCAAGTAGGCTGTTTGCACTCAACATGGAAATGAAAACAGAACTCCATTCCAGCTTAGATTTTTGGACTAATCTCTACATTAGCCTCTATTCCAAATTGTGTTCCAGCTTCATTAAGTTACAGCGCCAGGGCCACAGCAATACGATGGCCCAGGAGAATGGTCTGCTGTAGAGTGCAGCAAGCGTCCGGTTCAGATGAAATTTTACATTGATCGTGGTTCTCACAACAAGCGGCATTCCTTAGCCCTGAGTGGTTAGAGGTACTTAAAGGTTCCCCAATAGAGGATACATTTCGCCTCATGCATTCCTGGTGCATGGATGCCAGCTATAAGGAGACTCAAAACGAAGCTAATATTTCCTCGTCAGTGAATATTACTGGTGAAGTCAACAAGTTTGCGAACGTTCAGTTCTTAGACAATCAAACTGAAAGGCCAAACCAGTGATCCCAGTGAAATAATATAAACCCAAGACAACGTATTTCGATTCAAGTGACGATTCAACAAGTACTGCTACTTGTCAAGTTAAATGAATGGAACGGTCTCAATAGAGGAACTGCCCAAACTGTGGAAGCGAATATGCGTGCTAATTCATCTTATACAAGATTTGCAAACAAACCAAGCAATCAATTGCATAATTTGATAAAGAAAATGCAACGATTCAAGTGTTCACACGTGAACTCACTAATAGACTGGGAAGGAAAACTCCCAAAACTTATTCTTTTCCTTACAACATATTTACATTTTACCATCTTGTTCTCATTAACGGTTAACATATTAATTATATTTCATCTCATTAATTAATAAAAATTTCATCAGACAAAATACCTCACCGAAATGGTATCCTGTCTTGTTAAAACTCTAGGATAACTAATCAAGAGAAGAAAATGTTTTCATTATTGTAATAATAATAGTCAAAAATAATAATGAGCAGAAAGTGCAAGAAGAAAGTTGTGTTAATAATGTTTATAAATGGTTAATGATCAAGTCGAACCGTGAATAAGATGTAAATAATGCAATCAACTGAACGCTCAAAATTAACATTCATTGATATGAACAGGGAAACTGGAACCAAAGATGATCAACTTATCACTCCCAAGATGAAAGCCATCTTCCAAGGGAATAAAAGTCAATTGAAAATATTTCCAGACAAAATGCTGCAAAAACGGCAATAAAAACAATGACAACTGAAACGTTGTTTCAGTCATTCTGGTAATTTAAACATGTAATCCATTTGAAAACTTTTCACTATTATCGTGTTGCACAAATGTTAATATTGTTATTAGACAAACAATGAGTTATTATTATTGTTTGGATTGATTGATATTGAGAGAGACAGAGCAGGATAGAGAGAGAGAGAGAGTTAAATGTAGCAACATTTTGAAAACATTTATCATCTTTTACTTGGATTTATTAAAGACATTTTCCTTCCCCGTTTTAATGATAAAGTTTCACTGGGAGTAAATAGAGTTTAAAAGATTTTGTTTTCTTCTATTTGTGTGATAATACTTTACTGTTTCAATTGAAATGTTACAGAGATTTTAGTTTCTCTTTACATTCTTCAGACTGAATAATATTATTAAATGAGTGGAGAATAAAAAATGAAAGTAACAAGATTGGATTGGAGTGAATTAAGTTTATTTAAGCTCAATTTCAGATTCCAAGTTTTCCATGCATTTCCAGTCTTACCTTTACATTTATAGAGGGAAAAGGAAGGAAATAAAATGTCTATCGATACAGAATTTTGAGAAATCATTTTTTCGCTCAACATTATTATTGTTGTATTGCTATTATTTCAAGTTTATAACATTATTGAGTTGAGGTTTTTCAATCCATTATTTTGATTGCTATTATTTATGAATTATTTTCTCCTTTTGAATGTTAATATTTTTTGACGCAAAAAAATGGAAATATATATTTTCTTTCAATTATTCATTTCAAAAGTGAACTCAAATTGATTGGCTCTTCAAAGGTCAAGCCAATCCAGAATCAACTAATCATTCAATTTAAACTGATGAAATTGTCTCGACTTTTCCATAAACTTTTCAAGAGAAGGAAACTTTTTTTTTCTTAAAAAAAATTTCTCATTTCGATGTTTTTCCTTCCATGAGAATGACTCTGGATTTGGAACAATGTTATTATGTGAACTCATTGATTACGCCAAACCCTCTGGATAGCATTGAATGGAACCATTTTACGAACAATAAAAAGCTCGAAAAATGAGCAAAAAGTTTCATCAAAAATGAAAAGAATAAGACTCTTGAAGAGAAATTTTCCTTTTCTCATTTTGTCAAAGCGTTTCCCACAAAAGTACTCAAACTCTAGCTGCACTTTCATCATTTTCGTCTCACTTCATTTTCATTATCTGATCAAGTTTGAAGAAAACCTTGAAGAGAACAAACTGAAAAGTTTCATTTTTCTCTCTTCATGGCATTCGCTGTTCATCATTCACCCTGATGCCACTCCAAAAGGTCTACTACTCAAAGGTAAAGAGAGAGAGAGAAAAATTTGCTCTCAACATTTTCTTCACTTGCTCATGTTTGCAAACAATTGGTTGATTAATATTATTAGATTTGAACCTTTTTAACTCAAAGTAAACTTTGATCAAGTTGTTGTTTTTATGGTGACAATGATGTTGTTAACTGATGATGAGGATGATCAAGATGAAACACTCTTCCTTCTTCACCTTCTTACTATTCATCATACACTTTTGACCCCAAAAATGTTCATCATTATCGTCATCATTATCAACATCATGTGTGAATCGTGAGTCGAATTTTTGATTCATTTCAATTGGCAAAAGGCAAGCAAAAAGAGAGAAGAAAATCTCTTGAGAAATGAGCGAAATGATGAAGATTGAACAAGTTTCACATTTAACTTAATCATTGAGTTTTTTTTCTGTGTTTAACAAACTTTCAAACACTTTTAACATTGTCATTGTTCAACAGTAGCAATTGACGAGTTTCAACTTTTCCTTCAACTTCAACTTTCCAAATTAATCTCATCAATTTATGACAATCATCATTAGAATCTTTCGATTTTCTCTTTCACTTTTTCATTCTTTTCCTCGCAATTATTATCTTGTTAGGTTACGCCGCCAATTCCATCACAAGGTTCACTTTTATGAACACATTTTGGCCATCATTTTGCGCTCTAATTTGATTATAAAAGCAAAAAGGTTTTGTTGCTCTTTTTGATTAGTAAAATTGCATGTTCCATTTGGAATCGGCGAATCAAATTAACATGAGTTGAAAGTCAAATTTACACTGTTTATGGTTAATTGTTGAGAATAAATGTTATCATTAAAGTTGATTTGTGAGGGAAACAATTGTGTCAATCTTTCTCTTGTAGAATTGTAAATTTAATTAATTTGATTAACACTAATTGAATGGTATAAAAGTCACCAAATTTGGAACTTATAAGCCATTATTACGAGTTTTGTTTTCTTTTTTTTTCTCGACTCTTTTTTCCTCTTGGAAAAAGCTCTTCTTCGTTGAATGAACTGTTCAATTTAATAGCAACTTTTCACACGCCAACATTATCATGGGATGAAGAAGGGATGAAAAGAGAAGATATTAGAAATGAAATTGTTGTTTTGAAGGCGATTCATCAAAAGATGGAGAAGAGGAAAGGATGAGGAGGACAATATAAAGATATGATGAAGATGGTTAAAGGATTAGAAAGTCAACAATATGGAGGAAGGAAGAGCAGGAAAGAGGAAAATGTTGAACTGAAAATTGAGGCGAGAAAATGGTTCAGACTCCAGATGAACTTGTTTGTCTTGATTCACTTTTCTTTTTCGAGTTCAATCCTTTTCTTGTCATCGTTGGTAAAGGTTATTTATCATTTACATAATTTTCGTTCAACGTTGAGCGTCAGTTTTACCTTTTCTGCAGATCAACTTTTCCAGTTTCAGGAAGGATGGTTCAATGTGATTCGACTAAAAGGTAACAAGCCTTGCGATGAGAGGATAATGAGTCAGATATTAGTTTTGATTTTCAAGGTCTGTTTCACATAATTGCTTAAGACATGGTAACCTGATGAGGATAATGATTTTATCTGACTTAATCGACTGGAAACCAACAGCTCTTCATTGAGCTCATCATTCTTTTGGAAACTATCTTCTTTTTTTTCGTATCATCATCATCATCATCAACTTTCTCATGGAAAAGATGATCTTCTGTCTGATTATTTGCTTTATTCTAGGTAAATGTTCGAAATCTGTTAATTCTTTCTGAACATACATCAAGTCAGAATAAATTTTGTATCTTACAGTGAAACTTGAAGGAGGAAAAGGGAAGAGAAGAGATGATGAAATTGAGAGAAGATGAAAGGATGAAGGAAAGGGAAGGCAAGAAAAATGAGTAACTCTGAGCATAATGAACAATGGTACGATTTGCAAAGTAGATGAACAGAATCGAAATGAGAGAAAAGAGAAAAATATCAGTAAATGAGTTGCAATAATAAGAATAAGTAGCAAGAGGAGAAACGAGGTTAAGATTATTTATATATATTAATATACAAGAAGCATACCATGAATCTAATTTCCATCCTTACTTTCAACAAAAACAATGGTGATTATGCATTTTAGAAACAAACTTGCAACTTGGGTAAACTTATTAAATGCCTTTTTGTTACCCTTCAACTTGTATCCAACTGAGATTAGATAACTTCTCAAAGATTATCAGGGAAACTGTACATTTAGTTAGAGTTCAATTGCAAGTTCAACTCCAAGTTGACTGGGAGTTGCACTCAGAGTTGGACTTGGGACTGACTGGGAGTTGGAATGGACTGGGAGTAAGGACTTGGAGTGAGAACTGGCAGTGAGACTGGAGTTTGATTAGGAGTTGGACTTGGATTGATTGGGAGTGAGAACTGGGAGTGAGGCTGGGAGTGTTGAATATCAATTGTCGTCTTTAGCCAAAAACTCTTGTTTCAAGAGACCATTCAATATTCATATGATGGTGACAGCCGTGAATATCATTTCATGGTTGAATTTCAATTTTATCCTCGGGTCAATTGTAGGTACAAAGAAAACTATTCAATGGTTAATTTGATTAAATTGATTAATAGTAACATTTTTGCCTTTTCATTGTGAAAGTTGCAAGGAAAGGGAAAAGTTGATTAGAGGCACAAAATTACAATATCAGAGAGTTGCTTACGATTCTTGATTTACATGGTAACACACCAAATCGATTCAAAGATGATCATCAGAATGATATTGGCGAGAACCAGAATTCCCTGGAGAAAGTTTTTATTGAGCAAAGGAAAAAGTCTGATGACGATGAAGATGAAGATGATGATGAAAGTGTATGTTATTACTCGACTACTCAACCTATATATTTATCTGTATTTATGTATAAAACTGATGGATTCTAAGTGTATTCCAAGATGAACATGAGTTTGTTTCCAAATTAAGAATCATGCAAGATTCACTCCATTCTCCTCCTGTTAATGTTAACCAATAACATTAACATTTCACCATTTCTAAATTACTCAACATCTCTTTGATAATTAAATATTGGCAAGTTGCTGAGCCTTTATCTGTAGACATTTTCATCTTATTGTTATTGTTATTATTTTCATTTTAAGCGAAGAGGCGAAGAAGAAAAAGAAGAAGAAATCAATGGAATATACATTAATATGTTTTATTTATTATTGATAAGAATTCATCTTTTATACTTTATATCATCGATTATCAAGTTATCAGAATTTTATCAACTTGTTATCAATTCTCAAGAGTAAGTTATTGGTAAATTATCAATAAAAGGCTGAATAAATTTTCCGATTCCAAGGAAACTCTATTTGTATTTTCTCATGATAGAAGTCCAGCTTTTCTCAAACACCAGCAACTGAGGCACAGAACTTTCATTAATTTAATTTCACGGGATTCGGATAAAAATGCTAAGAGTGAGGAATAAGATCAAGTTTGATAAATAAGTGAAGCTGAGTGATCTATTGAACTCCATGAAATATTTGCTCAAAAGTATTGACAGTTCATGTCGAAGCATAAAGTTGAATAGAATCTGATCATAAATTCCGTTTTCTCAGTTTGCACTGAACTTTTTTTTCCATGCAGAGGCTCTAAAGTGGTGTAAAGCAATAACATCAAAATTATCATCTGATGATTACGGAATGATATCCATGAAGAATGGATTTAAGTTTTATTTTCGTTCTTCAACTTTTCTGTTCAAGTTACACAAATTGTTCGCACGGCGATGTGAGAGCAGGCAATTGAAACAATCAGATCAGTAGAGAGAGTTAAGTTGATTTACATCAAAAAGAATCTCATGAAGAAGCAAAAATCATTTCGATCTTTTGAACAATCGAAAGATTCGCAAGTAATTTGCAAATCGTTCACATCAGCCAAGATCGACCTTTTCAACTTTTTACGAAATTTATTGCGTTCATTATCAAATCAACTATCTTACTGCAAGAACATTGTAAATATTGTTAGTTCGAAAAAGAAGTTTTCAACTTTTTTTCTTGAATATGTTCGTCGAGTGCTCTAACTGTTTGCAAAAGTTCGATGTTTTGATGAAAATTCTAACAAGAATTTTGAATTGATTTATTAATTGTAATGATTTAGAATACAAAGTGAAGAAAGGTTTCCATTTCGAAGTGTGAAGAGATTTTGAACTTTGCTTGTAAAATGGACAGTCTGAAGTTTCTATCGACTCGATTCAAAGTCGATTGAGTTTTACTACTGAAAGTTTATTGCACTTAATAATGATAATGAATGTTCATTTTGTTTGCAACTGTTTAACTATGATAAAGGCCAATAAAGATTGAATGAACAGGAAATAATAACATGTTAACATGGCTCTTGACCATCTCATGTCCACTTTATAAGAGTAAAAAAGCTCTTCTCTTTATTCATTTGAGAATTTTGTTTTTTCTCTTTTTCCACTCTTCTTTTTCTCAACGTTTTCCTCTCCATGTTTGGCACATTTCGATAATACAAACATGAGTAAGAATAAAATGAAACTAATGAAATCAATTCAACTGACCAGCTCTTTATTGACTTGAAAAGAAGTGCAAAACTGTATGGGAATGAGAGATTTGAGAAAATATTTACCGATGAAGAAAAAGAGATTCGAAAGAAAAATTGTTTCCAATCGAAAGTTTTTGTTCAACTTTGTTCTTGGCCAGACAAATACAAATTGTTAACTTTGACTGTTCAAGTGAATGGCCATTTGTGCCTTCAAGGTTCAATATTTGGACTTGCAAACGGGTCAACAAAGTTGCTTGTTCAAAGTAAAAATGAAATCTCAAAAATACCATTTCGCCATTTGCTTAAGGCTAAACAAAAAGTTTAATCAATCGATTCTTGATGATCATTAGAAATTTTCAAAATCATTCTCTTTTCATGGATCATGAAATATTCAGCTGAAATCAGAATATAATCGTTTTCCAATGAACAAATTTTATGAATAAATTTCAAGAAATGGAGAAAAAATTGTTGATCGAAACAATCTTTTGAATAAAAGATATTTACTCAGCCATTATCAAAAGAGAAAAATTCATTTCGAAAATTTCGACGATTTGAAACTTTCAATTCTTTCTCAGTCGATCCGGCAGAAGCACCATAAACATGAGCACAGAAGGATAATTCGCACGGATTCAGCGTTTGGTGAAATTCAAGTGCGTTTCACGCTCATTTTATTACAGTAACAAAAAGAATCTCAAAAAGCTCGATTCATAAATCAATCCTTTCTACTCTTTGATCACTGCGCCAGCAATTTATTTTAAAAATTTAAGTTCGACTCATGATAACCTTCGTGGAAGCAGAAGTCGATACTTTTGCTCAAATAAAAGCTCAAGCGCAGAGACGACTTTCAGATCGATAAGTTGCAAAAGGAAATTTTGCGCTCAAAGTTTGAAGTTGAACGAATTGAATCAATGAGAACTTTTTAATAACATTTTATACAAGATTGTCATGATTGGAGTATTTTGCCACAAGTTGAACACATTTATTGATGGAAGAAATTTTGTATTCATTTTGAAATGGACAAGAACAGAGCAGATAGAAAGAAAGTTTGACCATTTTGAGAAAAGTTTCATTCGATTTTTCATGAACAGTTTTCCAATTCAAATTTGTTTTCCTTGCAAATGTTATTCATAAGTCAAGAGAATAATTTGTTTAAATTTTGAATAAACTTCATTGAACTTCACAAAAAGAGAAAAGAACTTGACAATTTTCAATGATCAAATTAATCTACTGTTCATTATTAGAAAATTCCAACTTCCCATGAAAAATCGAATGAAGAAATTTTTGTTTCCTAAAAACGATTAAGTTTGATGAAGTGTTCATCTCTAAATGTCTAACTACTTTTGCTTCAACTGTTTTTATAATTGTTGAGTTTGAAGATCAACTTTACCAATTATTTTCTTCTCAGCTTTTGAAACTCTTTCCACCCAAATTGTCAGAATTTAAATTCACAGTTACAATTATTTTTGATGAGATAATTAAGATTTAACCATCAACTCAATAGAGTGTTGACTGGAATTTTGTGCAAACCAAATAATGAAATGCATGAAAAGTGACAAAATTAACGATGAAAAATGAAGCAAAAGTAGATAACAGCAAGTAGACTGTTGGAGATTGAAACATAAGAAGAGAAAGGAAAGTTGCCTAAAAAATGGATTCTTACCTCGCTTAACAAAATGGCCATTCGATTGGACAAATGTCAATCCATTTGGTTGATCGAGTGTTGAGTTGACTAGAGTAGAGTTAATCACAAGCCAATTTGTCCGTCTGTTTAGGTTAACCTTTTCCTCTCTAATTGAGTTGGCTGAGGTCAACACAAATGGTTCAGTTGAAAATTGAGTTGAATTTGCTGCAGATTCAAGTTTAACCAATGAAAATGTTAACAGTAATTGTAACAATGAAGCAACTTTTATCAATGTCATGGTTTGTTCAACTTTTGCGGTCAAATTTACTTTTAAAGGTTAAACTTTGTTGCACATTTCAACATTAGTTTATTGCACTTGAAATTAACAAGCAAAAAAAGATGCAAATTTTGAAGAAAAACTAATGAAATGGAAAAAAATTTGTGTAAAATGAACGCAAAAGGAAAATGAAGAATCAAAGTTGTTCTCTTTTCATCATCACTGTCACTATCAGAAGAGTCGGTTAACTATTAATATCATCATCAGACTCGTCATCAGTTCTGTTCACATCGTTCATGGAAAGGAGAAGATGGCGAAGAATCATAAATGAAGAATCAGAATAATCATTATTTTCTCAAATGGTAAACGTATGTATATGTATTTATTTGACGGATTGTACAATAAATAAAAAACGAAGAGCCAAGAAGATTCAAGTTTACCTCTCAATGGTTTCCATTCAAGTTACCGGTTCAAGGGAATCAAGATAATGATAAAAAAGTGAGTGAGAATGATGATGAGGATGATCAGGATGAAGCATTTTACTCTCGCGTATTCATCTGGCTCTCTGGCAATTGACAAACTTTTAAGCTCATGCTTACACCACACAATCAGGATACATTAGTTTCCATTCATTCGCCTTCCTTTTCATCCTTTATCCTTCCCTTTTGGTTGGCATAACAACTCTCACTATTTATCACTTTCCTCATCTTTCTTTGCCTTCTCTTCATCGCATCATCATCATCTCTCTCTGACGACTCTTAACTTGATTGCTTTTAAATATTGTTATTATTCACAGTTAGCATTAATAGTTAGCCACCTTGATTAACTTTATTCAGTACTTTTATTAGCCTCGTTTCATCAATTTAATGGCAACTTTATTGGAATAATAAATGGATAATTGATTCAGATGATTTAGCTTTAAGAAATAACGATAAATTTTAAAGCGACTACTATTGCTGTTAATTTATGTTTCGCTTTTTACTCAGTTATGATTGGCTTTTATTATTTATTGTTTCTTTTATTAATTTGTTTAAATTTTATTCAATTTAGATTTATATTCAACTGTTTGATTAATTTTTTACACTTTTTTGCCTCCAATTCTTCTTTTATTATTAGGCAACAGTCCCTTAAACTGGCTTGTTTACGTTTCCTTAGCAATGTTTAACAATGTGAAACTGTTTTCTTTTATTAATTGAAAGTTCATTTTGATTTTTTTTGTTTAGTGCTTTTTTCATCATGAGTGTTCGGGAGGTAAATACAGATGTGGACTGTCCTGGGATCGAGAATTACTTTCCAAGAGAAGTTTTTGAAAATAGTGAGTTTAAAGAATCTTTGGAACAATGTGAAAAGTTGATCACTTGCTTGGTACCCATGGAGGGTAGCCATTTGGATAACATTGAAAATGAAGGCTATTTTTCGATTGACATTGCTCAAATTGAGTATATTGATGAAGATTTTGCTGTCAAATTGGTAAATGAACCGTTAAATTATTTCAAGTATTTAGGACTCGCCACTCATCTTGTTTATAAACGACATAAAGATTCCGAGGCTGAGGAACGATCAAGTCAAGTTCAACCTTTCAATTTCGATACTTTCAGAAGACTGTGGTTTGAATGTACTGGTTCCACAAAAATTACTCCAATAGGAGATATTTCACCGCCTCATTATAATAAGTTTGTCACTATTACTGGTACAATAGCCGCTGTTGGTAAAATTCGTCAGACTATTTATGAGGCAACCTTTCGATGTGATAATTGTGGTTGCCTTCAATATGTACTTCAACCTATGGGTCAGCTACAAACTCCAGTGACTTGTCATTCCACCAAATGTAATACTCAATCAGGCAACACCGATAAATCTTCACGAAGCAACTCGTTCTCTCGTCTTAAAAATGCCGACATAAAGGTTGCTTCTCAGATGATTAGTGTCATTCAAACTAGATATAACTCTAAAACAAGTGAAAAGCAAGTTCATGTACTAAAAGTTCAGGTTAGTTACAATTCCATTTCCGTGTTACTGATGTTACTAAATAAGTATTTTTTGTATTGCCATAAAGTTAATCAACCATCTCATCGAAAAGTGCTTCATTATGGACTCAGTCACCATATCTGGAGTAATTGTTGAACCAAAAAATATCGAGGGTACCGGAATCTGTGGCTTTTACATGCTGGCTTCAAGCTTGTCAATCAATACAGAGGATAAATTTGACTCCAAAACTTTGAGAGCGATACAGGTAATTGTTTACCTTGTTTACCCATTCAGTTAACTAGTTCTGATGAAATATTTGTTCTTATTACAGGCGATAACATCTGAACCAGACATTTTAGGACTTGTAACTGCTTCTTTCTGTCCTTCAGTATCGTGTAACAACATGGTCAAACTTGGTGTATTGCTTTCATTGATTGGTGGCCATGAATCAGATAGTAATGATGAAGAAGACCCCGTTCCTTATCGAGGACAAATTCACACTTTATTATTGTGTGCACCTAATAAAGATAAGAAAGAACTTTTAAATGCTGCTCATAAAGTTGCTCCAATTTCTTCTTATGCCGATAAAAATTATACACAAAATTTGGTTTTCGATGTAAAAGTTGAAAAGGGTGAAGAAGTGCTCAATGCAGGTCCAGTTTTGCAGGCAAATAAGGGTAAATTATTCTTTGCAAAAATAATTACTCACACTTTTCAAGATTCCTTGTTAAATTTCTTTATTTTCAGGAGTCTGCTGTATTGATGATTTGGACGTCATGAAATCTCAATGGAATCTCATAAATGAAATAATGGAGAGTCAAATATTCCAAGTTGATAAGCACTCATTTGTACATTCTGTTCCTGTAGAAATTGCTATTTTTGCTTCTGCTACTCCAGCTGGAGGAACCTATCGTCTTGAGAAAACACTCTATGAAAATATAAAGATGCCAACTGATATTTTAAATCAATTTGATCTCATTTTTCATTTGGTCGATGAACCTGATCACCAGACTGATCGCAGTTTCACTAAAAGAGTTCTTCAAAACCGAGAGGGTCGATTGCCATCTGCTAAATCAACACAACAATCTTATCGAGGTAATTCAAGTCAATCACCTACAGGCCAAGCTGATCAATCTTTGAATAGAAAACTTGCCACCTTAGACAAAGATTCAATGGATCTATTACCGAGGAAACTTCTCACAAAATATATTCAATTTGTTCGTGCCAAAATCTTTCCCAAATTTGACGAAGAAGCTCACGCTACTGTATTCCGATTCTACGAAGAATATCTAGAAAAATCTCATCGAGGTATTGTTGGACCGATTGGACATCCAAGCGACAATCAGTTATTGGCATCGTTGATGAGATTGAGTTTAGCTCGAGCAAGGCTTGAAGCAAAACAAGTTGTAACCAAGCGTGATGTCCTCGATATTATTGAATTAATCAAATATACTCGGTCCGATATCTTCCCAAAAGATGTTATTTCACTGAATAGTCAGTCAAGTCAGTCTACACTTAGACGTTCAATTGAACCAGTTGGTGAAGGTTTAGTTGGATTAGCAAACAAACGGTGTCGTTCATCTAATGAAAGATTTGTTCGTTATCTTGAAGAGTACTTTCACAGCCATCCAGAAACTGAGTTTACATGGGATGATTTATGGACAATAGCACGAAATGGTCCACCAATTGCTAAATTTGAACAAATGATCGAATTCCTCAATCATCATGGATACATTTTACAATGTGGTAACAGCAGATATCGATGGGTAACTCGTCGTTAATCAGATAAGGAAATTAGCTTTCATTACAAAAAAAAATAATTTCTTTCTTGAAATGAAACATCTGATATTGAGAGATAATTTCTAGAAATCTGATATATTCGATCTTTTTATTTCTCTTTTGTTATCTAATAGCTTTGTACAATTGAAAATAAATATGCTTACGTCACTTAAATAAATCATACAATAAATCTATTCTTCTAAATAATCTTTCTAAGTATTTTAAGCTTTCGATTTCGATAAGTATTTTTTCTGTTATATTAGATAATCAATTGAGTAATTTTGTTCAGTTCTTGCGTAGAGTTCATCAGGTACAGCATTACCTTTCTCAACAATTGGAGTAAAAAATTGTTCTCAAGATAGCATTTCAGTGCAAATTTATTTTTAATCAATTTTAAATGTATCTTCAAATCTAAAAAAGTATGATATATCAAGGTGGATATAATTAAATATTAATAGTAACAATAGCTCTTTTGGAGACCAAATAACAAAGTAATAAAGTATTGAAACTTAAGTTAAAATTTGAATGCAATTAAATAGCGAGACGATATGGATGTTAATATTCTTTGGACTCTGTCGATTTAATTTTAAAAAAAGAGATATCTTGATTTTTGCTCAGATTAATGCAACATTATGAAGGCCTGAATTGAGCTAATAATGAGGTCACAATTAGATGAACATAAATATTATACAAAAGCAAGGGTTTGTAAAAGTCATCAAAATTAATAGGTTGATCAATCAAACCAAATTTAGTCTCGACAATAGACAGGCACTGAGTGTATTGTCGAAACTTGAAAATAGTTAATTTCAACAGTTTAATCAATTTTCGATTACAATGGACCTGATATTGTAACTAAAAAAATGATTCTGAGATCAGACATTTAGGATACACCTAAATAATTTTAACACAAGTTATTTTTTTACATTATTTACAGCAAAAATTGAATCCTCTCCAGAAAGAGAGCGACCAGTTCCATTCAGGGTAAATACTTAGAAATTCAAATTGCAATGACAATGATTTGGTAATCGGTCTAATCAACATGTAAACATTCATTTGACTTATTGTTTTCCACAGATTTCTCTCCTTTCTGTTTAAATTTATAAATGACTGGTGAAAGAGCCAAAGTAGCACAAATCAAAAGAATACCAAGATTGGAATAACTAAAATGTGAAGAATCACTGGAAACAATCTTCTCTAATGTTTTAACAGTTTGTATATGAAGAAATGAGGGTGGCGCTACTCCGAAGAAAGTGGCCCAGAAAAAAGTAGAAAGAGGTACATCTATGAGTGGTGAAACAAGATTGATGACCCAGTTCGGTATAATAGGGGTTATTCTGAGAAACAGAATGTATGATAGTAAGAATGGTCTGTTTTTGGCAACTTTTGCTCGGTATTCGGCTGCTCGTTCCGGAAAATATTTGAGAACCAGTTCTCGACCGAAGCAGTATGAAATACAGTAACAAATTGATGCTCCAGTGGCTGAGCACTGATGGTGGTGTGTTCAATCACATGAGGATGATGGAAAAAATGATGGTGATGGTTGTGATAGTCAGATGATTATGACGATGAGAGTATATAGTAGAGAGAAGGTGGATTGGAAAAGAAGGACAAAAAAGAGAGAAAAGGAGAGAAAGAGGACAAGAAAAAACAGTAAAAAAGAAGTTAAAAACAAAAAAAAACAGGAGAAAAAAGAAGCATGATTAATAAACGAGTTGTAATTTAGAGCAGATAGTGGTGGGTGATGAAAAAATGAGTACCTATTGCAGGCTTTACAAGGTTAAATTTTTGCAATAACACTTACCAAACAAATGAGAAATAAAGCTACAGGCAATGGAAAGAGATAGCCTGACAAAAGACTCAACATAATGGAGCCAGGTATAGCACATGATTGAAGTAAAATATACAATGAAGTTATGGCGAAAAACAAAACTAAATAATTATTATCCCGATATTTAACCAAAACAGAAGCCAAATTTCTGACTTCCTCTTCATTCTTTGGTATTTTCACTTTGAGCTTTTCAGCCTCAGATAATTTGGGAAAATTGATATAAACAGAGTAAACAATGACTATGTAGGTAAGAGAAATGGCCAAAAGAGCATATTTAACACTTCTCTCAGGCCGGTGAACAGTATTAAAAGACATTTGGTGAGTTGAGTGGTGTCCGAGGGTTAAATGGAAAAAGGTTTAATCAAAAAGTGGTGAAAAATACTACAAACATAAGATTGAAAATTAAAAACGAACCTAAATATCACTCCACAATGAATTTGCAAACCATTTCAACGAGTTTCAACAATTGTGATTGTGACGATTTTTCATGCAATAAAATTAACTCCTCCTCTTTACCAAAGAGTAAGCCTTGCAATAGGCTGATACCAAAGCTGACAGATATCGCCCTCTTCATTCACGTTACTAAACTATTATTAGTTTTTTTTCTTAAACATATTTGTAATTTAAATCTCTACGGAACACGTAAATTTGATCTCCTATTTTTTTATCACTAAATTCTTTTAATTAACTAATTGAATCATATTTAACTTTGTGAAATCTTCTGGACTCCAAGTTCATAGTTAAATCTTTGCCATCTACTGTTCTTACTGTTGTTACCTTCTACTCATTCTATTTTTATTCTTATTTTCTTCTTCTTTGGAACAAACAATTTTAAAAAATTATGGCATTAACTCAAGCTGAATGGTATTGGGGTGATATTACTCGTGAAGAAGTTAATGAAAAATTAAAGAATACTGTTGATGGTAGTTTTCTTGTTCGTGATGCTTCCGTTAAAGGTTCGGGTGAATACACTTTAACACTTCGAAAGGGAGGAAGTAACAAATTGATAAAGATTATCTATCGAAACGGTAAATATGGTTTTACTGAGCCATGTACATTTGATTCAGTTGTTGATCTCATTTCTTACTATCGAAACCATTCGTTGGCTCAATATCACCCTTCACTGGATATACAGTTGCTCTATCCTGTTTCCCGATTTGATAAAAGTGAAGTCTGTGAAGAGTCAGAGTCAGAGGATATTAATGCTTTATCGGAAAAATTGATCAAAATAAATAAACAGTGTCTCATTATTGCCAATTCTTATGATAAATACCATGACCAGTACAACAAAATTTTACATGATATTGGTATGTACAAACAAGCCTTTGAATCAATCAATGAAACAATCGCTATTCTGGAAGCTCATATCAAATTGAACGAAACACTAAAGAAAGAGGCGCTTTCACATGAAGTCAAAGCAATGGAGGATCATTGCAGGATTTTGACTAAACGTAGAGATGAAATGGTCTGTAAAAGAGGTGATATTGAGTGCAAATTAAAGACGGCAACCAATTTAAGTCGCTCATTGGATCGAGAAATGAATGGACTCAAGCCACAGGTTACCCAACTTCATCGTCAACGTGATATACTGCAAACTATGTTGACTAACAAAAGTGTTTCAAAAGAGGTCATTGAAAATATTTTGCAATTAAGCCTCGATGAAGCTGATACGCGGGGAGAAAATGTCATCAACACTGGTATCACTGCAGGTGAACTTTGTGCCTCAATGAATTCAATAGCCAACAGTACATCCAGTGAAACATCCTACGATGACATTGGATCACCTTTAACCTCTGCTCTTTCATCACCCATTTCCTCTTCAACTGTTACTTCATCTGACGCATGTAATTATGTTGTCATAAAAAATGTGAAAACATTACCAAAAAAAGAACAATTACCCCATGAAAATGAGCGTAACTGGTTAATTGAGGATTGTGATCGTCACGAAGCAACGAAAATGTTAGCCAGTAAGCCAAGTGGTACTTTCTTAATCCGTAAGCGTCGGCTAAGTGGACAGTACGCATTATCAATAGTTGTTGACAACAAAATTTATCATTGTTTGATCAACAAAACTGAACGAGGATTTGGGTTTGCTGAACCTTACAACATCCATCCAACTCTTAAAAGCCTTGTTCTTCACTATCAGCAAACCTCTCTGGAAGAGCACAATGACATGCTCCACACGACTTTAGCCTATCCGGTATTCACTGATCATTCTAATATTACAGACTCATAGTAATAAATTAATTAAATTTAAACAACCTACTACGTTCAACTATACATATATACAGATATTATAAATAAATATAAATTGCTCTGTTTTCATCTATAACTCTTTTGTCTTCATAATTTTTTGCATAGTAACAACCTCTCCTTCTATCAACCGGTTATCAAGAGGCAGCTTTATTTCCTCAATTTCATCATCAATCTTCTCTTTTCACAGGGAATATTTGAGTTGACAGCTAGTGTTTGATTCACAAACGTAAATTAGATAATCCAAACAGTTGATCTAAATCGAAATCTGTTAATCATTCACTGTTCTTTTTTATTATTGTAGTTCATTGATACAGGGGATATTCTGATTTAAGGAAGAAAAGAAAGAAATGATAAAAATGATAAGGGTTATCCTTGGATAGAACACAGAAGAAAAGAAAAGGGAGCAGCAGGGGGTTAATTTTAGACTATCAATTGGCTTCGCCCTCCTGTTGTTCATCTCCATCCCCTTGTGTATCTGATGTCCAGAGCTGAAATGAGAAATAGTAGAAGAAGAGAAGAATTATTACCAGAACATTATTTATCTCTATTTTACAATCAACTTACCGTAAGATTATCTCTGAGGAGCTGCATTATGAGCGTACTATCTTTATAAGAGTCTTCATTAAGTGTGTCCAATTCGGCAATGGCGTCATCGAATGCCTAAAAGATGAGATTGTCAAGAAAAAAAAGTGAAGTTGTTTAGATAAATTAGAATCATGATTGAATTGCATGTACTCTCTATACTTTGTAAGATTTAGATTAAATTGTATTGTACCAGGAATGAGAAAATTATAGAAAAACCATGCAGAAAGATTGAGTATGCTGATGATGCTATGCAAGTTAGATGGAGAGAGAACTCCTGGTGGATAAAACGGGGGGCGAGAGAGGAAAGTGTAAGTGAGAGTGGATGGGGAGACAGAGAATAAGCAAACAGGCGCTTCACAGAGCAGAAGTAGGATGGACTACCAGAGGAAAGAAGATTACCTGCTTTGCCAAATGACAAGCCCGATCAGGCGCATTAAGAATTTCATAATAGAAAACCGAGAAATTGAGAGCTAGGCCCAATCTAATGGGGTGAGTTGGCTGCAATTTACTTTTGCTAATGTCAAATGCTTCTTGATATGCTTTCTGTGACTCCTCAACCACACCTTATGATTGGTAGGGATTTTGAAAGAAAATATAAAGGGGGGAGAGAAAGAGAGGAAAGGATTAATGTCAGTTTACGTACCTGCTTCGCAAGTTGACAAGCCTTATCAGGTGAATTGAGGATTTCGTAGTAAAACACGGAGAAGTTAAGGGCAAGGCCCAGACGAATGGGATGTGTTGGTTGCATTTTACTCTTACTTATATCAAAAGCTTCCTGGTATGCTTTTTGAGATTCTTCCACCACCTTGTTTCTCTGATCTCCAGTGGCTACTTCTGCCAAATACCGATAATAATCACCTTTCATTTTTAAGTAGAATACTTTGCTCTCCGCATTACTTGCCTTGCTTATTAAATATTTATCTAGGAGAGCCAGGACTTCGTCGCAAATTTCTATCAATTCCTTCTCCACTTTTCCCCGGTATTCTCGAGCCATCTGCTGTTTTCTCTCACTTCCCTCAGTCTTTTGTTCTATGCTTGAGATGACTCTCCACGATGATCGACGAGCACCAACGACATTCTTGTAGGCAACGGATAAAAGGTTCCTCTCTTCATTGCTCAATTCGACTCCTGTCTCGGTGACTTGTTTCATGGCCTGTGACATGTCATCATACCTTTCAGCTTGTTCGGCTAACTTAGCCCTTTGAACCAAATCATCTTTATCCATTTTCTTGTTTTTTTGTTGTTGAGGGGGGTTTTTAGATGTAAAACAGAGTTAGAGTTGTCCTCAAAAAGTGATGGTGGTGGTAATGGTTGTAGTGTGGTAGTGATTGGTAGATGAAGACGATGTGAAAATTGAACAGTGGTAATATATAATAAGTTGAATCAGTAGATTACAATAATATAAATGAAATTTCTTTCTCTTTTTTGTATGTTTCCTTTAAACAGAGGGGACAAACACAAATTTTTAGATATACGTTAGAATCGGTGGATTTGGTAGGAGAGAAAGAGAGATAGATATAGAGAGAGAGAGTTTTAAATTTTTTTGTTTCAACAAACAGTAACGAAAAGAGCCGATAATAATAATATCTCCAAGTAAGATGAAAAATAAAAAGGTGTCCACTAAGGAAAGGTCACACGACAAAAAAAAGGAGAAATAGATATATATATATTTTGTTAGTAGACAAGGAAGATGACTGATATTTTGGACTTTTCGGATAGATGTTAGATAAAAGAGAGGATAGAGAGAATGTGAGTCACACAGTTACAATCTATTTAGTGAGAGAGATGATTTAAAAAAAAGAATCATGCGTATTTTACGTTTTTAGTGAATCACAGGAAACGGAAAAGCGTACATTTTGAATAGTAAATGGGGGAGGATAGTTTGGATGAGAGGGGAAAGCAGAATTTAATCCCTTTTCTTTGTTTTCGACCCCTTTTTGTCTCCCTGTTTATCATCCATAAAAGATGTACGCATTTCCGTTTCCCTGCATTTTCACAAAGTTACACCAACTACGCATGAGCCTTTACGCATTTTTTTCATGTTGTTGTTCAAAACAGCAAAGCTCGAGTAATAAAAACTCGAGATTTCTTTCGTTTCATGTCAGTTGAATAGTAACTTGGCCAACTACTGCAGATACAAAATGGAGCGAGTTTAACATTGCACTTTTCTTCATGTAAACATATTTTTTCCTCTTTTACCTTCATTTTTTACTTCATCCATCTACCACTAGCGCCCCATCTTGTCTGTTGACCGAGTTAAATTAGAATCATCTTGTTTACTATTTTTCTTCATCGTTTTCTTGAGATGATTTTTCATGAAATGAATATTGTGGCCCATGACGAGAGCCACACTAAATTTAGAGAGAGAGAGAGAGATGGATGAGTGAGAGAGGAGAGGAGAGGCGGATAGATTGAGAGAGTTACTTGTTTTGATGGAGATTCATTCATCGAGTGAATCTTCTTAAAGACAGTTGATAACGATATTTTTCATCTGAAAGCTCATCAATGAACGTAAGCTGATTTCTGGTTACATTTCTCTTTTTCCCCTCTTCTCTCTCTCTCTTCTTTCTCTTTTCTCTTTACTTTTACTTTCTCTAATTATCAAAAATGATTTATCAAGTAAGTTTTTTACTTCGCTATTTTCTCTGTCTGTCTTGAGTTTGCACATTTTCCACTGAGCTGAACATTCGATCAAGTTTCTGTCTTGCATTTCGAGATTTTATTCAATGCTTGCGCAAATTTAGACCTCGTTCAACTTTTGATCTTTTTGATAGTCAAACTAAGCAATTTGTTAACTTTGGTCTTCTCGTTCTTTTCCTTCTTTTTTTCTCGTAGGATTTTATCAACGTTTTACTAGTCTTTATTATTCAAATTGTGTTCACATTACAATTTAATGGATACTCTAATCGCAATGATCCTACCACAGCTGCAATGTTATCTTCAGCATTTGAACAATCAGGATTAACATTTCAAGATTTAAATCCAACAATTTCAGAAGCTTTGGGACCATCTTACATTACTAATAATCATTCACCTAATCTTCATCATCTTCTTCACCAATCGTCGCAATCTTCGTTGACAACATCTCCACCTAAATCATCATTGTTTTGGAGACTTCGCTATCCATTTCGAAGTTTAAAGGAAACAAATCGCGCTCTATTTGGTCGATCGCAATCGCACTCAACACCATCTCTGCAACCTAATACAAATGTAGGTTACCATAATATATTAACAGTCCCAAAGCCAGTTAAATTTGATAATGATGATGAAACTGGATATAACGGTATCTTAGGTCACTATCGTAGACCTAGATTAAGTTTTCCTGCAGTTTACGGTATTCAATCACAAGATCATGGTGTAAAAAGTTCCAATGGTAAAAAGCTGCCACAAATATCACAACAAACGTCAATCAATAGACCTCAAACTCATCAACCTCCTCCACTTTCATCAGCCTCATCATCGCCAACATCAGTTTACCATCAAAACAGCTTTAATACTAAAAGCCATCAACAACAACAACAATCAAATCAAATTGAAAACATATTGATAAAACCTCTTTCTGCTGCAGACTCTTCAGATTCTCAAATTACCCAGGAACCTGTACGAAAAGAGAAATCACCTGCTGTATCCATTGAAAACGAATCTGGTTTCAACAAATTGGACAGCCAATCGTTTCCAAAAAAATACAATGACGATAAACATGACAAATTTAAATCTATTCGCTATGACTACAGTGGCTTTAAACCTATGGGACCAGCATCGTCAAGCCAATTACTTTCGAGCACATATCCTAATTCAATCAACTCTTATGAAATGGCTGCTTCAAATGGAACTGGAGATTATGGTAAAGGATCCATTTCTCGTGATCCTAAATATTATTCACTATTGGACAAGAATACTAATGGAATTGATGGGGATATTGATGATTTGGATGATGAGATGTCTGAAAATAGTATGGAAACCTTTTCATCTCGACTATCTCTCTTTCATCCAGAAAAGGTTGAACCAGACAATAAGATAATCCTTCCAATCAATCCAACTGACTTACTGCGTCTTGTATCTGAAGAAACACGGACAAAGGGTAAACCCATTGAATGTGCCAATAAAGATTTAGGATGGTGTGATCTTGGTGATCAATATCCAACGTAAGTTTCAAGATGCTTTTGTCACGAATTTGTTAAATGCATTTTTTGCTGAATAGTGATGGAAACGATGAAAATGATGAATGAGAAGATAAATGAAATAACAAAATAGCATTGGGAATGAAATTTGTTGAAGTTTGTTTTTTTTTTGTTGATTTTTGATGGACACTCAAGTCAAGAATCGTTCAATAGTGAATAAGATATTTTGTTTCCAGGTCAATACGATTGTCTATCTGTTTTTTTTTCCTAAACCAATTCTATGAATTGTTCCGCTTCAGACTGGACTGCTCCAATGTTTTGTGGTTTTTAACCAAATTTCATGCCTAAATTAGATTCAACTGTGGTCAGCCTTTTTTTATTGATTTTTCTTATTTATTTGAAGCCTTTTCTCCTTTTTCATACAAAAATTGATCTTTATTTCACTTGTCTCATGTCAATCATTTTATCGATTATTATTCCATGCCTTAATTGTTTACTTGATTAAATTGTAAATCATGCTTTAGGTTTTTTCTCATTCATGTCAATTTATCCTAATATTTTTATTAAGCTCTATTAATATCGAATTGGTTCCATTAAGCTATCAATAATTGAAAATTTACTTTGAACTTTTCAATTTAAACTCTTCATTTATTTCTAGTTTTATTAACACTTCATTAGAATACTTGATAAATTTTTTCTTTTACTCAACAAATCAACAGTTTACCGTTAATTTCCTCTGATTGCAAGGTGAAAATTTATTCAACTCAAAATATACTTGCACCAACTAAACCCTTAGGTGAAAGATGAACACCTTTAATATCTAAATAAGTTTCCAAATTAATGAGAATCCAGGGTTAAATTGATTTTGATTGATATTGTCCCAGAAGTAATACAGTCTTTCTGTCACCTGCATAGTTAATTGATTATATTGTCTTCCAATTTGACCTGAATAGCTCATAACTATTTTAATTATACCGATGTTATTGGTTAATCATAACTATAATACAGTATGCTTCACCGAGACAATTATATTGATTAATCCCAGTAAATATTCAAACCAATACAAAAGATGATCAAGAATCATCTTGAAAATACAATTTCAATTAGCATATTTTTTCCGATTGATTCATCGCAAATGTTTAATCTTAATTGTTGAACACGCTCTCTTTCTAGCATGTGAACTATTAGATTTACGTTGGCCTTTTTATACCAGTCAAGATGAATATTTTAAACTTAACTCTCATTTCATTATTTATGTAATTGTTATTTTTATGATTAATGTTATTATTTTGTTCAGTTTGGTACCCTTAAAGGTCACAATTTAACCGGAACATGAAAATTAAGTTAATAGAGTTTAACTTTGTTGAAACGTTGATTATAAAAATTTTCACGGTTCAAGTCAATCAAGTGTTTTTAATATTATTGATTAAAGTATGTTACCTGTTATCCTAAAAATAATAGGTTATAAATCGAGTTAATCAAAAGCGGTTAAAAATAAAATAAAGGCTATTAAGTTGTACATCAATCAATTTAAGTTCAAACAAAATTACAGTTCATATTTTATATGCATCGTCAGTTTGTTTTTCATTTTAATGCTAATTCTTATTCATTTCATCTTCCCTCTTATCCAGTGAATTTGTCGAAAGTATCATTCGTCGATGTCAACGGTCTGTTGACCGAATGTACGTTGAAGTTCCGGCCAACCTTCAAGACTATACAGACTATAAACCATTTAAACCAATAACATCGTCCAACAAAACAGGAGAATCAGTTGATGAAGTATCAACGACAATTTCACCTGATGGTTCCAAGGAATGGTCAATTGATTCAGATCATTGGTCAAAAAGTGGATCATCAAGCCATTCAAATTCCCTCTGTGATTCAGATAAAAAGTTTATTCGACCGATAATTGCTCAAGATATAAATGGAAGTTGGTATTTAATTGCTCAAACTAATCTCTACCATCAGCAGATTCCTGTTCAAATTTGCAGGTAACAATAGATTTACTGATTTTGCTCTCTCATTACTGTACTTTGCTGTGAAAGAAAATTAACTTTGAAATCTTTTCTCTTTTTTATTCTCCACTTCCCATGTTTCCATCAATTATCATCAGTTCTCCTGGATTATCTTGCAACGGTAAATGTTCATCATCATCATCTTCACCGTCCAAATCACGTTGTGTTCAAAAGTTTTTCACTCAACTATTGATCAGTATTGACATTGACAAAGAAAAGGAATGTCCAATGATGAAACTTTATCGATTCCCGTCAAATTGTATTTGTCAACCAACATCAAACAGCAATTGAACGCTTTACTCTCAGGATAATCAACGATTTTTGATGAACATTAATGATGGTTATTTCATTAATGGACCAACTCTGTCTGTATTCATCTCTCACTGGAAAAAAAAGAGTGAATCGAAAGAAAATATCGGATGAGAACATTCAATTTTGTTTTTGAAAAGATAATGTTGGGTCAATTCAACAATCAATAGTAAAAGTTAATCATAATAATGATAATAATAATAATCATTATCATCTTCCCACCAAATAAACAATACAAAGAAAGGAGGAAAGCATAAAAAACCAATTTGACTGAATAACACGAAATAATAGTTTTTTTTATTATAAATCATTATTTCATTCAATCTCATCATTTCTCATGAGCCACCCTCAACTTCCGATCATCATGCATTTTCCTCTTCAAATCATGTTTCTCACCTGAAAATCAACTTCAATTCCAATGTAATATTTAAAAGATAATTGTTATTTATTTTGCTTTTTTTGTTTCTATAACAAAAAAATCAAAACTGTTTTTTACTTTTCTACTTATAACTCCAACAGTTATTGTTTGATACAAATGAATATATATTTTTTACATTTTTCTCCTTTTTTTACTTCCAGCAAATTGTAAATTTTAATTTTAAAAATAAAAACAATTTCAATTGTTGCAAAGAAAAGTCAACCTGGAACAATTTAATTAGCGAAACAGAAAGCTGGAAAAGTGTGTTCCCATTGATTAACATCAATAATTGAATGGTTAAATGAAAGCGCAATCAGACAACACTTTGTGTTCCCAGTGAATCGGATTAGTAAGCTGATTAACAAGCAAAGATGATTACAGTGAATCTCAAAAGGACTATTTAAAAGCACCAAGAATCAAGCAAGAATCAAAGTCAAACTGTTGGCTGATTATCATTTTAAATGAATGGTCAACTCGGTCAACAATTAATCTTTACCAGTGAAGAATCGCTAATTGATGGTTTCACCAACAAACGGACGGCTTTACTTATTTTTAAAACAATCTTATTTATCCAAAGCATACACTTACCACCTAACAGCTCATAATCATGCACAATATGATAATTATCATGTATCATCATCAACACGATAATCATCTTAACAATTTGGCTTCATCTTCACTGTTAAAGTTGCCTGTTTCTTGCTGTTGCTCCTTCAATCTTACCTCATCATCATCCATAAAGCTGCTCCAATTGTTGAAATGAAAACAAAACAGACAAAAAAATAGTGCAATTAGATAACTGTGAAAGCAAAACTTTGCTTATTGATTACCAAAATAATGTTTAACATTAATAGCTCATCCTGCCTTGACCTTAATCAAAATAGACTTGAGATACTCAACAGAAGTGAAAAAAAGTTAATCTTCAATATTGTTGCTCACAAGTTAATAATGATAATGGTTAACTTTCGCTTTGATGGTTTAGGTCAATGGTATTAAGTTTAGATGCCATTTGAAAACTCGTTGATATAAACGGTAATTGGCACGATTTGTGTTGAATTGAACGTGAAGGCAGAAGAAGAAGAAGAAGAAGAGGAAGAAAAGTGATACGATAATAGCAATGGTTGGAAACGATTCTTGTTTCATTCAACCAGAATTGTTTCAAGTTGAACAATTTGGTAACTGTTGAAAAATGATTATGCGTTAATAGCATTAAATTGGTTTAACTGTTCACCTTTAATCTGTAAATCAACACAAGCAGAACAAGAAAGAAATGAGAAAATGAAAAGTTGATCTGTAAGAAAATGTATCAAGATTATGATCAGGATTATGATTCGGATTATGATTTACAGATGATGTTAAGATTGGAAAATATAAAATTTCTTGAGCGACACAAATTTCACAATCAACAGTTTCCATTTGCCATTGGCTGCTCAGACAATTTGTAGACAATAATTGTAAATTGTAAATGTCAACCAATTTTCGTATCGATTACAATTTACAGTTTAATCAGCTTTTTTGCTGCCTGCGTTTGCTGGCTTGGCAATGACAATTGAGAGACAATTATGTTGCAGACTAAAATTAGCTAATATTTAACCTTAAATTGTCTTTAGACTGTTTTATGCCACAAATAATGGCCTCATAAATTAACGATAAAAAGACACACACAAAAGTGAAAAAAGAAGAAGAAAATAGACAAAAAAATGGTTTAACTCTCACAGTTTTAATGATGACAAACTCACCACTTATTATCTCATCAGCTCGATTGTGATGGATTACGGATTCAATTTTTAAACCACTGGACAGTATAACCATTATTAAAGCTTGGTTAACCATTCAAATTGGTTTACAGGTTTGTCAAAGTGCTTTCTTGTTTACCTAACAAAGTGGCATCAAGAAGAGGGAATCTGTTCAATCAATTAAGATCCGCCGATGAATCTATTTTCACAATGAAAATGTCAACCAATTCAATGTTGACAAAATGGTTGATATCGATGGTTAATCTATCAACATCATTGAAGGGTAAAACTCGTTAACTCTTGTCAAGGTTCGTTGATATTGACAATTGTCAAGCTGAACTCGGCTTAATCATGTTTTAATCATGAGAAGATCGACAGAGAAAGTGTGAACGTGCCTGTGAATGTTTACTGCCTTGACTCTCTAATTTACTCGTTGCCACCTGTTAGCCGTTCTTCCTGGTTTAGTGGTTAAGAGATGGCAAGTTGACGGTCTGATGATCTCTTGAAACATCCTTTTCTTCATTTCATATTTGTTTTTTTTCAGCTTTTGGCTTGTTTCCCTGCGACTTGATAATTACGAGTTGATGAACATGCAAATAGATAATGATGATGGAAAGAAATGAGAGCAAAATAATAGCCATTTAATATGGTCCTTAAGCGATCACCTTGTCTACCCACTTTAAGGTCATAAACACCCAAGATTGAAGACCAAGTGTTTAACAATGGTTAACATAGCAGTTCCTATCAACCTTTGCATCTCATCAAAAGATCCATTTTCTGGAATCTTCTAGATTCCAGATTAGATTCATTTTCACTGTGATTTGGTTTAAAACGTCAATTATATCGTGTTAATGGTTGATCTAAACTGTTATCATAAAAGACTGTAAAAATTGTTGAAAAAGCTTGAGCCAGTCAAATATAGCCAGTTCCCATAGAGACAAATCAATCGAGTAAACATTTGCAGGATCGCAATTTAGTCACTATTTGCTCACCAACTGTTTCCTCGGCAAAACAAGCACTAATAAGGTAAACCATTTTGACTCCTATCTCTTCAACTACTGTTGATTTGCCGTCGATTGCTGTTATCAATTCAGAACTTGTCGTCTCTTTTAACAGCTGATTATTGGAGGCTTGCTACTCAATTGGTAAACATTTTGAATTAAAATTATCATCAGAATTGGTATTGTTTTCATGCAATGTTCACTCAATTTAGCAACTCAATTTTCATCTCCTAAACAAGAGAAAGAGAAAGATAAGTCATAATTGGTAATCATTTTTTGCTCAACTTTGGAAATCAAGTTGATGATGATTGTTATTATAAGGTGCGTGATGAGTCTAATGATCAATATTGATGATGATAATCATTGCACATTTAACCATGATTTTCATTGTCATCGTTAGTTGTAGGTCGATGTCGGATTCTGTCCTATTTCAGGCCTCATTGAACGGAACGGAATCAAGGACAAATCACATTTTTTCCCGTTTCATGCCTTTTGCATCCATTTTTTGCGTCTTCTTTCTTTTCATCCTCATCGGTGGCATTCTTGGTTCATACGGATGAAGAGTGAGTTTGAATATCTGAAGGAGAGAGAGAGAGAAGAGAGAAAGGAATTCGAAAAAATAAACGTGATTTACTTTGATTAAGCAGCGGCTAATGCGATCAATGGACCGGATCAAATCATGAACAACAGCCAACAGCAGACTGATTCCCTATTTTAATTTACGTATCATTAGACTTGGTTTGGCTGATTTGTAAATTGTTTTCAAGGTCACAACGAATTATAATCAACATTTGATTAACATGCTGATTGATTCGGTGTCTTCTTTGTCTTTCCTGGTCCATTCTTCTTTACTCCAATTAGCATTTACTTCCCGATTCAATTGAAAATGCAGCTCGATAAAAGGTAACAGTCTGATTGTACGGACACAAAACTTTAAATCAGTATCCAATTAAGACGATCTTCTAAATCTATTAATAATATGCTGAAATAAAAGCTCTGGAAATAACATGAAATGGAAAGCTTTCGATTTACTTTAATTTTTCATTAATTTTTGATAGAATATATTTCAAAATTATTAATAAATTCTGTCACCTTCCAAGTATCTTTTAATCAACCGTAAATTCATTAGCCAATTGACTCTGCAGCAGCGTCCAAAAAACTGATGACTAGATACTTCAATTCTATTAATAATATAAGACTTTTAATTTTAATATTTCAGAGATCAATAGTTGTCAGTGTTAACTAGCAATTAAAGCATTTAAATGATGAAAATATTGTCTTTTTAATAATTTATTAACCGTTTAACGCCAATTACCAGTGAGAAAAGTTGAAATTTATAGATTTCTTTCAGAGTGAAAAATCAAAAAATTCAATATTATTTTGACATTTTATGATCGATTTGGCTAATTATTCAGAAAATTGATAAAAAGTTAAGAAGCGATGAAAGTGTCTGCTCAGGAGCGCCATCTACCGGACCAACTAAAATGCTGATTATTTTGTTTTCAACCGTTAATTGCACTCAAATATTCTGAAATCATACAATGTAGTTTCGAATTTAAAATTTTGAAATGAATCCATGGAATAAATCTTGACGTAAAACTCGTGATTTTTAAATCCAAACAAACCCGCAAGCTTTCAGCATATTTGTCAGACTATTTTAGATCAACCTTTATTTATTAATTAATAGAAATAAAATTCGTAAAATAAATATGAATGTCTAACTAATCAAAAAGTAGATGATGAACCATCGTGGTTTTATAATCAGTAGATTCGACGATATTTAACTTCGATCCTGATGTAGATTCTGATAGTTGTTTCGGACGGTTCTGTAGTTAATTAACTCCGATCGATAGATAGAGTCCTTCTTTTCGTGATTGGATCAAAACGGTGTTTTCATTTAATGCTCATACTTGTGTTCGTATAACTAGACTCAATCCTGTGCAAGATCATCGTTCAGATAAACTTTAAATTGCTCAAATGGACTTAATTTTATGACATTCATCAAAACATAAACTCGCAACTCCAACAATAAAATTTTCCGCGTACTTTAAGGCCATTTTCAGCCCACTATTTTCAATGAGACAAAAGCTAAAGATTTCAACTTTTGTATTTCTTGTTTTGATTAAAGCTATTTTCATTGATATTACATGCATTAGCTCGTTTCGCCACCAAAAGATGGCAACTGTTGAGGGAGAAGCAGATGAATTTGTTCAATTATTCAACATTCTGGTTCCATGAACTAAACGAAAGTTTTGAAGTAAAAAGTAGAAGAGCGTTTAATCCCAAAAAAATGGATCCTTTTTTAGTAAAACAGTGAAAGCTTGAAAATTGGATCAATAATCAGAGAAGATTATTTCCGTTAATTGATAAATTAATCGAAAGATGACGTTGAATCATTTATTTCGTCAGATGTTTTTTGTGTGATTATTAACTTTTGTAATTAATTTAATCCCCTGATTACTCGGGAATAAGTAGGAGGATATAAGCTACTCTAGTCTGGATAAAATGCATAACTTAATTCTCTTAATTTTGATTGAATTTGAAAAGAAAAATGAAAATCCAAATTAATTTCTAAATTTTCGTTTCGAACTCAATATTGTCGAGAAAAAACTTCATGAAGACAAGCGCTCATTCCTAAACGATCTTTTTCAACACACAAGATATACGATATTCACTCAAAAATATAAACTCGAAAAAATCGTCTCATGTCAGGTACTTTCCTTGTAAGCTGCTTGTGATAGTTTAGCTCTCAGCTGTTACTCTTGAAATTGTTACAAAAATCACTCAATTGATTGCATTATTGAACTCTTTGGATTAAAAGTTAATTCATTGATTAGCAAAATGATTGATGATTAATAGAAAATTGATGGAAATTTCAATCTTTTATCCTTTAATCTTTCATTCAGATTCATGGTTCCTGGTTATCGTTGTGGTTGGATAATAATTCATGGTAAACAAGAAAGATTCAGTAATCCTGTAAGTAATGTTGAAAGGTTGAAGCAAACCAAAAATCAATAATTTCATTGAATAATTTCTTTCGATTTTTACGGATCCGTAAAGGTTCAAATTACTCAGCTCATTGGTGCCAATTCAAGATCGACTTTTTTCTCAGTTTTTTGAGTTACTTTTTCCCTCTGAATTCGCACCCAATTGTGATGTTAAACCTGTTTAATCATGTAAATTGACCGAGACTGTTGAGGTTGAAGACAATTCAATCCTTGAATTGAAAGATTGCTCTGAAAAAGTGAAGAATCACTTTGGATAAATATTTTAGCATCAAGTTTCTAAAGCATGAAACATGAGAAAAGAACAAAAAGTTGAACATGTTAATCATTAAAATGAATTTATCTTTTTAAACAGTTTCTCCTTTCAATGCTGTTCACTTTTATTCTGTTCTGAAAAAGAAATGCAAAATTGATTGGCAACTTTTCTTCTTAAACTCTTGTTCCATCAACCCTGAGGATGTTTCAATTTCTATCTCAAAAGTTGGACAATTTCCTGTTTAACTTTACAGGGAATTGAATTTCCGTGAATTTCACCTTTTCTCAATCAGAAGGAACAAAGGAAAAGGTAAAAGTAAAAAACAATCTGGAACAATGTTTGTTCAGTAGAAAGTAATCTTTATTGGAATGAAATTTGATGGACGAAAAGAAGCGCAAAAAAACGAAAAGAGAAAAAATAAATTTTACAATTTTCTTCAATTCAATTGTTTCTCTTCCCTCGCAAATGTAAACTTGATCTTGCAGTTGCTGAAGTTGTTAAACATTGCTCATGTAAGGCATCGCCATCATTTCAATTGTTGGTTCATTTGAAATTATCTGCAAAGAGAAGGAAGAAAAATTTAGTACAGAAAAACAAAAAGAGAGAAAAATGTTTTCAATTCAATTCTGAAAGCATGTATTCAACTTGTACAGAACAGAATCTGATGAAGAAAGGTTATATCCATTAGAAATGATTAACAATGAATGGAGACTGAAAGGCTAGAGTTTCCAGAGTTTGTGGTTTTAATTGAAATGAAATGAATGAAAGAAAAGGTAAAAAGTAGGGAAAAAAAGTTGAACTCATTGAACCTCTTTAAAGGCACTTAATGTCAACTTGATATCAATTTGCATGGTAAACTCGGGATCCCCTGAGTCAGATTACAATTGTCATCAAGACAAAGTTGATGAAAGAAGAGCAAAGTTTTAATTTTGTCAATCAATTCTTTTCATCATTATTCAAAACTTTATTCAACCTCAAAGTGTATTGAGAAAATCTGTGGATAAAGATTCTGAAAACATTCAGAGAAAAGCTTGGAAACTAACACACAATCAAAGTTTCCAATCAATTTAAAGTTCATTTTTGGTTGAAATACATTTTGTGCAAATACAACGATAATTATGTTGAACAACAAGTGAACACAAAAGATGATTTGAAAAGTGAAATAACCCTGAAGTTGCGATTCTTTTCTTCTTTCCTCACTTTTCATCGTTTTAGGATGAAGAGAGAAGCAAATTATGGCTCAAATCTCGTTTCATCATCAGCAGCATTCAATGAATAGACGAATCATGAGGCTGTGTAACTTGGCCAAGATTAATGTTAACAAGAAGTGAACACAGAAAAGTTCAATCTATCGACATTAACTCAACACCAAGTTATCATTATTTTGATATCAAACAAAATGGATGAATATAACCTTCAATTGAGGAATTAAACTTGTACCTTTCACTGTTCATCTTTCGATTCACTTTTCCTTCTCTCTTTGTCTCTTCTGTTGCCGTCTCAACCTCGACATTTCATCTCTTCATCATCATCATCATCATCATGTTATTGGCTCATCAAAGTAACCCAACAATTTACTGCATCATCATCAACTTTACCTTATCTGTTTACTGTTTACTTCAATTTTCCATTCATTTTTTCTTCTTCTTCTTCTCATGACAAATCTCGATGGATCATTTGATGATTATTAATATGAAGATGGAAGAAGGTTTAGAAGAGGAAAGGAAAGGTATGAATAAAAATGCTCATTGATCATGGTAAACATATTTTTACTCTTTACTTTTACAGGTAAAATGGTTAATCATGTATCAATCATGTTTAACGTTTGCTCATTTAATTTGCTTCCATCGTTTCATTTGCTCTTCCTTCTTTGTTCCCTTTTCATTGGCAGTCACCCAATTATTGTATTTTGTTTCATCGCATTAATTTAATTATTTGTCAATTTAATGGTTCAACGGAAAGCAAAGTATATCAGTTGATGAAAAGAGTTATTAGATTGAAATTGAATGCGCGCTTTTAATGGTTTAAGCCTTTCTTCGAAGGGCCAGTGAAGGCGCCCTCTTGTTGTTATCTTGCATTCTGACTGGTCAGTGGCATGAGTAGTCACGGTTAAGTTGCAACTCAACAACTGACTAACGGCTGACTCGCGATGAAATGGCATTTTAACAGCAATATTTGAATGAGCCTGATATCTTCAAGAATATCAATATTCACAGAAATACTCTTTTCAGTTGGTTTTGAAATTTTGATTTCAAAGGTTTGAATAAAGGTGCATCAACAATGAAAGGAATGATGAACATTATTAATACCTTTCTTGATCATCTAATGACGTTGAACATTTGAAAGGTTTGAAAAGCAAATTTTGTCATTTATTAACTGATTCGCCTTCTCTTCTTGTAACATCTCTTCTCTTCTCATCATCCATTTGCTCTTTCACTTACAAGAGCACAATAAATGGTTAACGGAAGTATAATACAATAATATATCATATTAGCAATAAGTTTCCCTGAACGGAACCGGAAAGTGAGGAGTAAAGAACAAAAAACCGTACATAACGAAGAGAAAGAGGAGGGAAACTGAATGGACGTCACATTGTTATTGGAATCACTTTCAATGTAGTGAGACTTATTAATAGTCGGTGAGCCAAAGAATCGACAAACATATTGATAATGTTGGTGATGATGCTAATGATGATGATTCTCATCCTGTAAGATGTGCAAATAATGAACGATAATAGTTGAGTGAAGTGAAACAAGACAAAAAGGCAAAGTGACAAAAGAAGCGAAAAGTTACTCACAGGGAATCGTAATTGAAAAAAAGTAAATTTATGACGATAAGATGATGGGAGAAGAGGCAAGAAAGATGAGCAAAATGTGATGAGTTTGTTAGTTGAACGTGAATGAAATGAGAAATCAAGTTGTAAAAGGCAGAAGTAACTTGAATTGTTTCATCTCTTTTTACGTGTTTATTATTCCTTTTCATTTTCACTCTTCAGCCCCTTCGACGTCAACACAATCATTATCCTAAACCTTGAAGCTGACAAAATTTTGTATCAACATTAATCATCTTCAAATGAATTAAAATTTTCAAATTTCTTCACTTTTCTCATAGAAAGCAAATCAGCTTTCAAATGCTAGGTTCTCACCGGTTCATGGGTTTGCTGAAATCAAATTTTACTTGAATGGCATTCATTTTTTCCCGTTTTCTGAATTAAGTTTGAAGGTTCTTATGATTTTAGACCAAGTAAATTGTCTTGTTGAGTCAAGTCCAAAGCAAATTGTTCAAATCGGCAGGCAAAAGATGGATGAAAAGCTAAGTACAGCAGCAGATTGATCAGATTTGCCTCTAAATAGCTTCATAAGCTGAGAAAAATTGTAAATTCAAACGTTTCTTATTCAACTTGACCAATCACAGCTTTATCGAGATATAAATTCGTCTTTTTTATGCATATTGAACTCGAAATGCTCATTTTCACATTTTATTTCCAAAGCTTGTTTCATTATAAATAAATCATTTTCATGTTAATAATTTTTTCCTTTTCTTTCTAAACTTTGTTCTATGATGACAATTTTCAAGAAGAAACTTAAAAAAGTCGAAAAGAAAAGAGATAAGCAAAAAATCTATTCAACTTTCCATTGGGATAAGATTTCTCGGTAGGAGAAGAAAAAATAGTAAAGATGGAAAAGGATGAAAAAGAAGAGAGATAAAGTTGGGAGTAAGAGTAGGAAGATGAAAATGAAGAGAAAAAACAAGAAAAAGAAGTGAATAAATGGATAAACGAATGGATCATACGAGCCATATTTTATCCTTTTGAAGTTCATTTTTTCTTCATGAGGCTTATTCATCATCAGGTTTGTCTTTCGTTTTTTGCACATAATATTTTCATTTGGATTTATTGATTTACTTTGCATCAGCAAATAACAAGATTTTGATTGAGAACAAGTCAAAAGTGGAAGGAGAAAGTAAAGGTAAACGAAAACGATTTCAACTCCCAACAGCGAAAGTTGAAAGATGGTTTATATAGAGGATAACCAATGTTGAAATACTGAATAACATGAAGACACATTGAATAAAAGCCTACGATTGACCTTACCTTTTCTTGATTTCATGATTAAGAGTACAACTGAGAAAAAAATGTTTGAAAGAAGAGAAAGCGAAATGTTTATATATTTATATAAATCATATATTTCATGTTGCGCTAAATAATACAATAGTTGGATGAGTGAACAGGATGATAAACAGAAGAGTGGGAAAAAAGTGAGCAAAAATTGGTTGACGATTGACTTAGAATTTATTTTTTTGGTTGAATAAATTTAACCAAACAAATTCGTTTCAACATGAAGGGATGTACAAGAAAAGAACAAGTAGATAAAAACTGAGGTTCATATAAGAGAAGAGCTTAATCCGGTAACGCCACACGAACCAATAACAATAAATAATAAATAGCATCAATTAAATGTTTGACCAGGAGAAGATGAAATATATTAGATAAACATTTCATTTGTCAGTTGATTGTATTTGTACAATGAACAGTTGAAAGAGCAAAAATCAATTTGATTAATATTTTATCCCCTAAGTAACTTGTAATGACATGTTTTGATACAAAGTTTTGTTGGTGGAATAGGAGGCTGGGCGAGAAAAGATTCTTGACCAAGATACAATGGTTGGGTAATTTAACAAGTTTTGGTTTATGAAGAGAAATTCTGCTTCTCGGAAGGTGTGTTTTCATACATATATTAGCCTGAAATGGAAATAATTTTTTTTAACATATGCATTCTAAAAGCTCAATATAACTAGTTGGAAAGGTTGAACATATCCTATTCACTTGCAATTAAGTTTTGAATTAATATCTAAATTGTTTAGGATGAAATCCATTCAGTTAAAGATCTATAATCGTAATAATGAACAATGTGCTGATCTAATGAATTGTTATTCAAGTTGTATTCTGACATTTCAAGTCAATTAGGTATTTTCGAGTTAATAAGTTGCAATAATATTGCAAACGGTTTTAATTTATTATTTCGTAGTTTGCGAAAGTTTGTCCATTGAAGACATGATTACGTCAGAAGAAAAGCATGAGAATAGATGAGAATTATAAATTGATTGTCAAAATTATAGTTCAAATTTTAAAGTGATTATTAGGTTAAACCTTTACAATGTCTTATTCGAATTAATATCCGGGTATAATTATGAAACTAAAACATGAATAGTTAATTGTCGTTGGAATACGAATTGAATAAAGTATAGAATAAAAATTTGAGTAGATTAAATGAATTGAACAACTGATTACTAGAATAGAGTCTTAAAATTGCATTGAGGTAAATTGATTTCTCCCATTGATAACAAAAAATAAAAAAAGTTGTATCGACAAAAATAAGTCAAATATAAATATATGGTTAATTGATATAAAAATAATTTGATTTAACTAAAAATGCAAGGAAAAACTCAAAAACCAAAGTATTCTGGTAAATATTGTGTATTTTATTTATGATTTCATTTTCCCTTACTTTTGTTCTATATCAAACTATTTCAATCAATCAAACTATCAATCTGTTTTTACAGTTTTAGCTAATTAAGATTTTATACGTCTGAAAATTTTATTTACTTTGATAGCAGCAAATATTGTCAATATAGTGTTCAAATGGTAATTAATAATTACTAAAATTGTCTGAATTGAAATCAAAACTTTTAGTTCTGTTAATGAATAGATTGAAGATCTATGGATTAAAGTTCTTTCTTAGTTTAAGTTGATTATTATAATGATTGTTAGCAGCAGAGAGAAAAATAAAGAACAAAAATAAATAATCATTTATAAACAGTTTCACCGATTGCTATAATAAATTGTGGTTAATGTGGTTAAAAGAAGAAAATTGGAAGAAAAAATGGTTTTCAATTGAAGTGAAAATAAGTGTAGACTGTTGAAATGCCAATGGAAATAATAAATAAAAATTTTACAACATTAACCCTGATTGAACAAAAAGTATAAAAAAATTGCGAGCATAAAGTGTAAACATTAAAGGGTGAAAAAGTTTGAAAAAACACTTGATTAATCCCTTTGCTTCATGAGTGTAAATAATGTTTAGTACTTTGTGCTTATCCAGAAAAGGCGAAAAAGCATTTTAGCATTTTTATAAAAGCAAATTTTATTTCCAACATCTAACCTTTTTCCCTTTCCTTTTCATGTCTTCATCAACTTTTCAACTTTGACTCGAGTAACACTTGAAAAATGTACAATAGTGTACAACGATAATATCAGTTGACCTTAACATTTTTATTCGAGACTAACTTTGAAACATTTTCTTTTCTCAGAGAATTGAAAAAAATTCAATGTAAGATAATCCAAGCTGCAAATTATTATCATCATATTTTGTTTCTTTCAGTCACTCTTTACCGTTTCACAGCATCATTATTTTTATCCATTTGCTGTTGTTTACTTTCAAGTCAAAATTTTGGTTAAAATGCTGAGAAAGATGGAAATTTTCGCTTCTACAACATTTCTTTCTTATTTTCTTTTCATAGTAAAATGATATTCTTTTCAGTTCAGGGTTATCTATTATCCTACAACTTTTTTCTTAGCAACAAGAAGAGAAAATCTTTTTATTTTTTATTTTATTTTCATCATCAAAAATAATCAGTCTCATCATTAACTAAAAGTCAAGGCAAGAGAGTCAAATTGAACGAAAAAATGTGATTTGACAATTTTTCTTTGAAAATTTGTATCGAGTAAAGAAAAGATTGAGACAGCAAAAGTTGAAACATGATAGGCTTGTCTCATTTCAACCTGTATTCATATTGAAAGTCAACATGAAAGATGAAAAGCATGAAAATGGAATAAAAATGTATTTTCATTAAAATTCATTTCCTATTTCGACTCTTAACTATTGACATTATTTGAATAACTGTGCAAATGGAAATTTATTCACCTCATAGAATCAGTTTACTAGGAATATGTGCCAATTCACGAGTTTCCTGATATCGAATTTTGTGTCACTTGAAATGTTCTAATTTGTTTACATTTTCCAAGCAAAAATGATTGCAATTTTTCTACATACTTTCAACATACGATAAATGAAAGTAACCAGTTTGTTGATGCAGTTGAGTTGAAATCATAAGGAATGCAACTCGAAGTGGATTGAGTTGAGTTTATCAAGAGTTTATCATAGCCAAAAGCTGATTGTGTACGTAACCTTGAATGCTCTTGGAATTTAAGCGATGATTCGTTTTGTTTCTCTCCATGTTAATCATTTTCTTATCAACCATTTTAGGGTAAGAATTATATTGTAACTAATTAATTGTTTTGATGGGATCCAAATGCGTTGTGAATGATGTGAACCCAAAGTGCCAATAACTTTGATAATTCGTCAGTTGAAGAACCTTGAGGGAAGTTTTACTCTGAATATCAATATTATTATTATTAATGTTGTTAACAATTTTTATTACTAAACAAGTATTTGCCTCTAGCAAAGGAAGGCAAAGAAACATGCATAAACAGGGAAAGATGTAAGATATTGACTCTGTCATGGATAATATTGCTGGAAATGAATCATGAAATGGAATAAATTTTTTCTTCTTTTTTTCTCTCTTTCTTCATCCTGAGATAACTCGATAATTGTCAATCACTTAACATGGAATGAGATGAAATGGAGAAGTAAAAAGTGTGAAAACTGAAAGATAAATAATGATTGGGAACATTTGATGAATGAACATCATGAGAATGATGGGGTCAACCAAAGGTCAATTCAAAATTAACATTTTGCATCTTTTCTTCTTCACCTTTTTCAATGTTACCCATGATAATGATTGAAACGGAAAAAAAGCAAAAAATGAAGAAGAAGAACAGATAAAGGTGAAAAAAATAAAGGTGAACAAAAAGTGATTCACTATTTTTCAGCCAAATCAACGAGGAAACAATGAGCACAAAGGCGAGTTATTTTTGTTTTTGACATTCACTTCTCATCATGATGCACAAATCCACGATCCATTAGATGCAAAGTCAAGGTGTTAAAACAACGGGAGGGAAATGATAAACTCCAGCCGAGTGGTGAGACTGTGTTGTGTTGAAAGATGTTAGTTGCCTCCCTTGGCGTCAACTTGTTCACAGTTATTTTCAAACTTTAACATTTCCTTTCATTGAATACTTAATACCATCATCATCATGGTTCATCTTTTGCATTTTGACAGAAAAGGTGAAAAAGAAGAACGGTGAAAATTCTGCTCACAAATTCAACAGAAAATCCAATTTTAATAATGTAACTAAATCTCTGAGTTGCTGTGATGAACTGTGTTTAGAACCTTTTCTCATTTTGTTAAACTCATTTGTTTTCTTGAGTAAGCGATACTATTAAATGCTAAGAGTTTTTTTCTCTGCGAATTTGATGAAACCATGGTTACATGAGAATAAAGAGTGAATAAAACTCTTCTATTGACATGTAAAAATGAATTGAGAAGCAGGGAAAAAAGATGAACAAGAGAATGTCAAGGAATCTTTGAACATGTGAAAGATGATCATGATGAATGTGCGGTGATGGCGAACAAAAAGTACAAGTTTAAGAAAATAAACCAAATTGGTAAAGTTTTTTTTCCTTCCTCACATTTTTTCTTCGATAAAAGTAGAATTTCTTTCAAAGGAAAATGTACAAACAAAACTGTCGAGTTTTCACTTGAATGATCAACGAAAGTGGATAAAGGGTTTACAGTTGAGATTAAAGAAAAAGAATCTTAAGCTTCTCCAATTGATATAACGAATTGATCATTTTCATGTTCGTCAACAAGTTGGTTATTGATAGTTGAATGAAATTGACTTTTTATTTGATCATGAAAGGTTCAACTTACAGCGTTATAAGGAATCCTTTTCATTGGAATGGCCATTGAGTCGCCTTCTTTGCAAGAAATGTAAATGGCTCTTCGATCATTTTTAGTCTCCAGATTGGCCCAGAATGATTCAGTTTCAAAGTCTGTTTAAAAGAAGGAAAAAAAAGTAAATATAAAATGAACAGAAATTTGATTGAGATAAAACAACTTTGGAATCAGAAAAGAAACAAAGTTTGGTAAAATTGATGAATGTGATTATTTGACTTTGAGTTTGTATATAAACAAGAATTAAATTTTAAATGGAAAAGGAAAAAGAAAAATGATGAAATTAGATTTGATTCCTTCAAGTGAATAAAGATTCATGAAATGAAACAGAAACTTGAAAAAAATATTGAACAATTGTTAAACAAATATTGAATGGAAAAGCATTGTTCAAAGATTTTGTTCAATTTTGAGGTAAAAGTAAAGAAGGTAAAAATGGACAAGAAAATGATGATAAAGATGAAGGCAAAGATAAACAGAAGTGCTGGAAAAGTATTACTGAAGAGCTTCATTTCATGGAAAATGGGTTAAAGTTCTCATGATTAATCAAAAGAGACAATATTCAAGAGGATGAGAACGAAATAGAAGCTCATGAGAATTGCCAATGAAAATGTTTTACTTTGATTATTGATATATTGGTTTAGCATGGAAACCGAAAGAAATTGCATGTAAATTGTGAAGAGATTTTTTCATTTTCCTTTCAATATCACAGGTAGTTTCTGTTGACGTTGAAGAAGCAAAAGTCGATTCGATTTTTTGTCTTTTCCTGTTGTTTCAGCTTTTCAATGAGCAAACACCTGAAACTCAATTTTTATCTTGTTATTCAATAGATTGGTTGATATTGAAACAACAATGATAACATTTGAATTGATAAATTAGAAATGTCAAGGAATGGAAAGAATAATTTGGCGAAAAATATTCAAGTGAACTTATTGAAACTATTCAGGTTCATCATGTTAATCAGCAAGAAAAATTTTTTATTTTTATTCTTTCTCGCTCTGCTTCATGAGCAGCGTTTTCCATCTTTGGTTAGATTAAAGCTGATTGGTAATCAATCAAATTGGATTACAGTTGACATTTGATGGCTTTTTATATTCGTAATAGATGAGGATGCAAAAGAGAAGGGAAAATACAGTTTGAGATAAAAGAAGAAACTTTTTTTTTTCTTATCTTTTTTATTCACTTTTTTTTTCTTGCGAATTTACTGCTCCTATTTCAGCCTGTTCAAGGTATTATGCATGTCAATGTGAGTCAAAGAAATTAAATATCAATGATTTTATCATATGGATGAAGGGATTGACAGGGAGTGAGAAAAGCAGAAAAGTGAATGTAAAAAGTGAAATTTGTCCTCAAACTATTACCATTATTAGATATAGATTATTCAATTAGGCTGAGTTGGAATCAATTTTAATTTTAAATCAGGTAAGAATCAGGGGGGAAAAGAAGATAAATGTTGTTTGTTTTGTGCTCACAGTTGGGATGATAATGGTGATGAGGAAGAAAAGAGTGATTGGAATGATCGGTAGAGTGAGATCAATGGATGAATAAATGTTCTCGCATGAGGATAAATAAGAAAATCATTTTTGTGTGTTTGCTATTCTTGCCTTTTCTGCTTTGCATTTTGCTATCATCGCTGATCATCTTGTGATAGTAATGGTTAAACAGGGAATGGGAAGAGTTGGTTTGATGGGCAAAAGGGTCTTGCTCGGGTTGACTAAATTGTCTTCAAACGAAGGTTAACATTGACTTTTATTTACATATTTCAACCATTCCATTTGGCTTTTGAAGCCAAATTTGACAAAGGCAAGGTGAAACAAAAGCACACCATAATCATTAATATCATCAATATTGTCAACTTTGATGGGATCAGAAAAAAAAAGTTTAAAATGTGTATGTTTGTGTAACAAAAATGTGTTGAAAAATGGATAAATTGAAAAACAAAATTGCTCTTTTTTAAACAACTTTATGTGTGGAAAGGTTAAATGTAGATGCATGTAGATGAATACATGCTGATGAGTTGGCAATGTAACTGAATAGATCAGTTTAAGCTGTTTAGTTACATTGTTGAGTAAACTGGTAAAGTGAAATTTACGTGAAAAATGGTTATAATGAGATGATTTGATAAACCATCGAGTTAAGATTGAAAGTGTTGCAGGGAGTGCAAAAAGGAGTGTAGAATAGAGTTGATCAGGGAGTGTGACTGGAAGGTGAAATGGTATAACATGGAGTATGGATTGGGAGTATTACCAGGAGTAACAATGAGATAGTGATTGTGATAAGAGTAGAATGAGATTAAATAATATTATCTAATAATACTGACCCATACTTGTTCGTGGTAATGGAATAATGTCCGGACTTTTAGCTTCGAGATTTAATTGAGAAGGTGAACGTTTACTGTTGGGTAGTCAATATATATGCCATTTATATGAACAGGGAGTTGAGAAGGAGTTAATGGAGAAAGAAATGCATTTATGTATTTATATATATTAATATGATAAAGAAAGATATCAAAATATTAGCAGAGAAAAGATGAAGATGGAGAAAAGGAAAAATGTTGGAAACGTTTATTTCTTTTCTGCTTTTTTTCTCTTTTCTTTTTTTTCTTGTTGCAATTTTTGCTTCTATTTTTTGTTTTCTTTTTGCTTCATTAGCATTTCCATCTTTTCCCATTTAAAAGCTATTTCAACTGTTGATAATTTGATTGCTTACAGTGAAGGTGAATAACTGTTAACATCCATTTCTGGTTTAGGCAATAATTTGGCTGTTTTAGATCTTCTCCTCAATATTATCAGAACCAATAAACTCGAAAGGAAGAGAAGAGCAAAGGCAATGGTTACCATCGAAGAAGACATTTGACTTGCATTTTTTGTTCCCTTCTCTGAGCATTTCAAGCAGATGATTTTCAGATCATGACCATAATAATCATGATTATGATGACCATTACCATCAATGAAATGAGTACATAAAATGGTGAAATATGATCCACATGGAAGATATGGATGACAAAAATAGAAGTCGAAGGAAAAAGAGAGAATCATTACATTCTTTTCATAATTTCTTGCGCCTTTGTCCAGAACAAAGTTGATAGAGAATTAGTATAATTGTTAAGGTGAAAAGTGAGTTTACAATGTTGACTCAAGGAATGGCGATAAATGTTGAGCAAAGAAAGGTGTATCAGAATGTTGATTAGAGGGTGAAAAGGGAGTGCAAAAAAAAGTCGAAAAAAAAAGAAAATGTTTTGAAGTAAAGAGGGGAAAAGCGATGAAATGACAGATGAAGATAATTCCAAGCTCTGGCTTCTAATCGTTCTGATTATCATCATCACTATTATCAACACCTTTTTGCCATCTTATTCAGTCATCATCATCTTTCTTTTCATTTTCCTATTCTTTGCCAACTTCCATCTAATAGAAGGAAAGTTGATGAAGTTTCTCTTTTTCCTCTTGCAGCTCTTTTCTGTTGAGCTCATCTTATCATTATTATTATTTGTCATTATTGCCTCTCTTTCCTCAGCTATATTTGTGTCATGTTAGTGTTTATCGTAGACTTGGTAAATTGAACAACTGAAAGAGTCTTTCAGGAATCATTGATTGTTACGATAAGAAAAAGGTTGAGACAAAGTTTCAATTGACTGACGAAGAGGAAGAAAAGAAAATTTAAAGCTTTCCTCGATTATAAAATTGTCAAGTAACGCCAAGTCGTGTTCAACTTTAATGCTTTCAATTTGATCTCTAGTTTGATTGTAGTTGGAAAGATTAAAAAAGATTACTCGAGAAATGAAATTATTTCATCAATAAAAGCAGTTGATCGGGAAAAGAGCAACAATAAAAATAGCAAAAACAGTGAGCAAAGTGATGAGGATGAATGGAATGGGAAAAATGGATAAACAATTAGGATGAGCAAAGGTTTAGTCTATTGTTTCAAACAGTTGGCGGATTAGATTTTATTACATTTTTTTTCTCTCTCTTTTCGTTTCTTCCTCATCTCTCTTCAATTTAGCTGTGAGTAGTAGACTGAATGATGGCGAAATGATTTTTCTCTTGAAAAGGGTAGAGTTGAGTGAGACTGAAGTGATAGCTTCATGTTGCTGATGATGATGCGGATGATGGGGTTGAGGATGAGGATGATGAGGTTAAGTGCATTTTCGTCTTTATACTCGAATGTTTATGTGCAAAAGAAAAGTGAAAATAATGAAAAGTTGAGAGGAAGAGAGATGAAGAAATTATCATCGTTTGGCTTTTAATAAAGGCATTACAAAAGAGATGGGAACAAACCTAATGGCAGTTGTTTGGTTGTTTGCTTGGTTCCAGTTAATGTGAAACTTTTATCACTTTTACCCTTTAAATTGGACGAGTAAATGTTGAAAATGTAATGGATTGAAGGAGTCAGGTTGTCAAGGGTGAAGCAGGGCGGTGTCTCGCTTGTGGTCACATTTGATACTACATTGGCACTTAGTTGTTCACTTTTGTACACTTCAAGGTGAAACTTTTGAACCAGTCCACCATCATAACCTGGATCACAGCATATTTTCAGGGAAACATCATTCACTTCACTCTTGGTGCACTTGGAGGGTTCACTTGGACGGCCTGGTTTGTTGCCAGTGAGTTGGGTTTGAAGGGAAAAAAGGCAAAGGAAAATGAAAAGTCGAAAGATTAAGATTACAGATTTGGAAAATTGATTAATCAATGAAAGTGAAATGAGGAACATGATTAAAGATCATGGATTACGTTGATTGAAACAACGTTTCCAGGTTTACAGCAATGAATAAAGTTATTTATAATTAATGATGTCCAGGGCATTCCGGTTAAATAAAAGTAAATTAGAGTCGAGCAGAGCAAAAAGACTGACCAAATGAATAAATAGTAAACTTGATTAATTGCTTTTTACATGGTAAAACCATGGACTTCATCATGTTTTCAATAAGATTTACTTTTTTCAGTAATACTGATCATTTGATTGAAGAGATAATTTCTCTAAATCATGATTCGATTGAGTTTAGCATTTGGAAAGACATGTTGATCATCGGATTGGCGATAATCAGCTAAAGAACAACTGTATTTCTTTACAGAAGTTGGATAAAATTCAGTATTTTCGTTACAGATTATATTATTATATTTGGAAACTCTTACAAGTTGAAGTGAATGCACCTCATTCAGACAAGGAGGAAGGAGGAAGAATGTCGATTGGGTCAACAAGACTGACTTCAGAGCTTGGAGATCGGAGAGTAATTTTGATTTTTTAGACTTTTTGTTTGCTGCTGAAATATAGATTGTTATTGGGAGGAAAACTTTGCATGCAAATAAGTTTCAAATTAAGTCAAATTAGATTAAAAATTCGTTAAAAAATGAAACTGATCAGCACTTTTACCAAGAAGTTACTCTGACTGTCCAGCTTCTAGATAAACTGAGGAAAGACTGGCATCGCATCTTGCATAACTTGACTCGATAAATCGATACTTGATCTGAATCCTGAGCAAATTATCCAAGAATGGTAAACACATCAAATTATTTCGATCGAAGAAAGTAAACAAAGTAAACGAATCTGCAAGAAGGAAACTCACTTCGAACTAGATATATTCAATCGAAGAAGACTTTAGAGAAAAATTGAGAACAATTTTCCATCTTATTCAAAGAAAGTCAAAGAAAAATTAGATGAAAAAATCGAAACACAAAAAATGAATGTTTCAAAATGTTTTCTCAATGAAAAAGAAAATTCTGCTGAAAATTTAAAAATTTTCTTTCCCAACTTCAAGTTCAATTCGAGAAATTCGATAATCACGACATTTTCTGCTCTGCAATTGATGAATTTTGATGTTGAATCAACCTTTTCTTCCGCTCAATGAACGAAACGCATTCTCTCATAATAAGTCATTTCACCATTTTGTGGATAAAAAATGATTTTATGGTTTGAGATGTTAACTGATGAACCATTGAAGAGCAAGTCATTAAAGGTAATCGTTATTTCTCACTTTTGATACACTTTGATATTTTGTTTCAACATTTTCATGGATTCTGTTATTGTTCCAAGCTAATGATAATTGCATGTGAAAGTTTAACCTTGATCCAATGTGATTATTTTGTTTGACATGAAAATGATTTGTTGAATTGTGAATGAATATATAATGAAATTGATGATGCTTTAAGCTAATGTTTATTCTGCCATTGATTAAAGGTAATTCTTAATCTTTTCTTTGCCACCATCATCATCATCGTCTTCATTATCTTCATTGCATGATCATCACATTTCTTTCTCTTCTCGTTGTCATCCATCCCTAAGCGAATAAGGTTACAACCTCAAAGTGAGATAAGTCAGGATTGATTAATGATGAAAACGCTATCAATTTCAATTGCTGTTTCAGTTACATTTAGGAATTAATTGAAAGAATCAAATTATGATTAATAGCAATGAATCAGATTTGAGAATAAAGAAGTAAACAGAGCAAACAGAGTTGCACTGGAAACAAAGAGCGACATTACATACAAATAATAATCATGAATGGCTCAGCATGATGACAATTAACCAGACCTTAATCGATGTTGACAATGTTTTGTTGTCTGTTGGTTTTGTTTACTTAGATGGTCAAGAATGAAGCTAAACAATAAACTCTAACAAGTTTGAGATTTCATTATTGAATCACATTTCGATTTGTAAAGTTAATTTGTAAATGTAAAAATTAAATTAAATTTCTTTGTTTCAACTTTACATTGTTTCCCTGGATTAAGCAAGTTCATTGATGATTTCAATAAACTTAGTGTTTAATCCTGGTTAATGAATGAGCGTCGAGACACAAGCTGAAGCTCATTGATATTTTGTGGTTTGCCTTTGAATCAGTCAGTCAATTCAGTTGCTGTTTGTGCTTACATTGCCTGTGGTTTTGTACCTTTCATGATAAGAGAAATGAATTAAAAAGTAAAATTGGATTCAATTTGTTCCAATTCAAAGTTTCATTCAACTTATATTTACTTTATGATTTATAAACAATTTAGGTAAAGTGAACCTCACAATGATTTCAATGTTTGTTGAAATAAACGACAAATAAATATATTATCATTAATAAGCATAATAATTTCACGTTTGACATTTCAAAATATTCCTCATTCTCAAATGATAGCTCATCAATAGACTTTACAGTTCAGAAGAAATTCATGCGAACAAATTTTCATGGCATCAAAGGTGCATCCACGACTCTAGAATAATCTGAATAAAGAATTACCTGCTGGAACGACTTGGAATATACAAGGCTTTTCCTGGCCTCCAATTTCATTTCGAGCCCAACATTGAAGGTATCCATAATCATATAAATTCAATGGAGTAAATAGAAGGGAACTTCTCAACCCTTCAACATTGGTCGGATACTTGATGTTAAGCGCAAGTTGAGTGTCGTTTAAAGTCCAATGGAAGGTTAAGTTTGTAGCCGGTGAAGCATCGACCACGCACAGTATCCTAACAGTTTCACGTAAACCAACTCCATAAGTAGTCTTTTGATTTTGTTCGCATACAGGTAAATCTGGGGCAAAAATAGACAAAAGAGAGTTGAATGAACGTCAGATGCAAATGCTCTTTAAAATTCGTATCTCGTCTTTTCTTGTTCAACTTTTAGCTCTAAGAAATGATTTGATGGGTTAAAGAAAATATCGAAATAAGAAAAAAAAAGCATTTTCTATTCAGCTTCCAATTTCCTTTGGATTAATGATTGAAAGGAAAGAAACATGAATAATATCCTGTATTGAAGTAATTTAGCAAATTGTTGAAAGGAGAAAACATGAGCGACGAAAAGAAGCGCAAAAAATGAAACTCTTGTTCAATTCCCTGTTGGAACCTAACCAGGGTTGTTTCAGAATACATCGTTGAATACATCAAGTGAAACAATGGAGAGAGAAAGAGCCTGAAATCTCAATTTCCTCAGCCAATTATACATTTGCAAATGATCCATTGTTTTCAGACAATTTCAGACGAAAGTAAAAAAAACGAAGGAAATGAAAGAGTTTAAACATGATGGAATGATGAAGAGTAACGTGAAAAAAATTGATATTAAAACTTAGCCAACATTCAACAATTTCAAGACTTTTTCCATTCCATTGTTGAAATGATAAAGACGAGTAATTGCAAGAGACAGACAAGGATGGAAATTAGAGAGGCGAAGAAAAAAAATTGATGATGGTTCAAATGATGAATATAATGAATAAGTTGTTCTTCTTTCATCGCAACTGGCAACGAAAAGGAAACGACTCTAATATCACTAATGAATGTAATCAAATTAATGACATTAATGTACTCACAATGTCATCTAATAGTACAACATCTCGAACTACAGATAATAAATGTCAGGAAAGTTCATTCTTTAATTGCTATTATAACTATTCTCATAATCAATGTTGCAATGTTATTCGATACATCATCATTTTCATTTCAATCTACTGGTTAGATTATGAAATATTTATCATGATAATTGTTCCAACAAGTTTATTAAACACTAATGTAAACCTTTGGACGTTTAGTGATTAGAGCAAAATCCAAAGAGAGAATGTGACTTTAATAGAGAAAATATTAATATCATTTTTGATCAGATTTGCAAGACAATTAGGCTGACAGAACTTTCAACAATCGAAATTCTTGTCGAGTCAATCGATGAATATACGCTTTTCAACTACTGATTACTTCAAAGAATTGGCAACACTTGATTGAGACTAAAATCTAAAAATAAATTTGTTCGAGTCTCTACTTGAACTATGAGTAAAATCAAGTCAAGTTTGGCTCATTGAAACTTGAATCGTAGTTTGACATTTTGTTGCATCTTGTTATTGCTTATCAAAAGGCCATGAATTTCAATTTTTCATTTTAATTCCTCAACATTCTTACCCAGTTATCATTTCACCATTTTCATTCAACTCGCTTGGAAAACATTGAACATTATCGAGCATGAAAAGTTTGCCAAAACAAATTTTGGTAAAAAAGCTTTACGAGGAAAGAATTGGAAAAATGTTGAAAATGTTGAACCTTTTCAAACCACAATAGCAACTTTCAGTCTCATAACTTTGTATGCAAATTTCAACATTTTATTGAACTTTTTTTTACTCGACTTAATCATAATCATGAACTTTGTAAGAATAAAAATTTTCCTCTCCAAGCATTCCCTTGAAATTGTGTGCCCATTGAATACTAATTAGAGATTTTCAATCAATGAAAAGTTACACGAAAATAGAGTTTAAATATTTTCCCAAATAACTCTTGTTAGCTCAACATGGTTTAAGATGATGAACTAGAGTTTAGTAAAGATACACTTTTCGACTGCAAAACTATCTTTTGTGTAGACGAGTAATAATGAAGCTACTTTGTATTGAAACGATAAATAGTTATCCATGAAAGAGTATTCATGAACAATCCAAAGATGCTTATTAACCACAAGTGCGGTTGTGTGGTTATTGATTGAGTATTGCAGCTAATCTTGGAAAAAAAGGAACCAAAAAATCGAAAAGCGAACGAATTTGATTTTGAAACGATTTAGTTTATTTCATTACTTGCATCATTATTCATTCATCAAATGTTTTTCTTTGGACTGGCTTGAGATTATGCAGCTTTAATCATGATATTAAAATGATTTAATCGGTTGAATCACATTTAACGTAACAAACTGTTTTTTAAATTGTTTTGCAAGAAAACTTTCGCAAACTTTTTTCGCACAAAAGAAACAAAATACCGAAATTGAATTTGGCTGTGAAAATTTGCACAGTTGATAATAAATCATAAAAGTAATTAGATTTGAGTCTGAAAAGTTTCACATGCAAGAAGAGAGAAAAGTAAATTATTAAAATGAAAAGCTTAAGTTACACTTTGCTGTTTAACTTTTGTATTGAGCTTCAACTAAATGATCAACTAATTATTTTGCTTGAGCTAAACATTTTTTCCAATTAAAAAGCACTTAAAACTCGATTTTCAATGTAAATTTTCTAATGATGATTCTATTGTTGAACAAGAATTTAATATGAAGATTTCAACGAATTTCAAGGAAACGATAAAAATCATTAAGTCACTAGAAACATTGAAATGAATAATTTCAAAAGCGATTTGGAAGCTCAATGTTTCTCTCGCAATTTTACTTTTAACTAAACCATAAATAAGATCAGAAAATTTGATCGTGACTTCGATACACAAGATTTGATTTGTTTTGTTAGTTGCAATCATTATCATTAGTTACAATAATTTATTGCTTGAATCGTTACTTATACTTACGAATCGAATACTTTCATGAATTTTTGCAAAAAAATATTCTCGTTGATTCAATCGAAGTTTTCTATTTTGTCGAAATTGATTAATGCAAATTTTGGTGAAAAATAGAAATTAAATCTTCTTTGTTGATGGAAACTTACAATTAACTTTAAGATTAAGGTCACTTTCACCGGAGCCAATTTCATTTTTAGCTGAGCACTTGTATGATCCAGAATTTTCTTTTCCAACAGAATTGATAGTAAGAAATGATCCATTGATTTTTGCATCTGAAATGTAAAGTTTATCGTTTGGAAAGCATGAAAAGAAAGATTAGAGTTGATTGAATAAAGAACATGAAAAATGGTGAAAACGAAAAGAATTAGTTTTTTATGAAAACCGCTTGCAGACCAACGATTTTTCTCAAGTTTAAATTTTCTTGTGTTATCAATATGTGGAATGAGGTTGGATTTGTTTCAATCTTTTCAGGATAAAAAGCAACAGAATCATGTTGCATCGAATTGAATTACACAATGAATGAAATTTTGTACTAACTTGCGTTTTGATGAGGCAAAAGATCATTGATTGGCTCAGAAGAAAGCAAAAGCAAAAGAGAAAAATGAAATTTCACAGAATTGACTTGAAATCTATATCTTACGATATTTATTTTATCACTTTTAGTGATATTAAATCCACTATTTTGATAAGTCACTTTACTTTCTTTCCTTTTTTCCATGCTTCCCTGTTCAAGATATTGCTTCTTCTTTTTTGCGCTTCACTTTTGATAATCTCCAAGTTCATCTCACTTGAATGACAGTTGAAGAAGAATCATGTGAAAAGATGAACAAGAAATGGTAAAATGAAATATAATGATATTTCTCATTTCATCTCTTTTCCTTTTCATTTAGTTGTATCAACAATTTTGTGAGTAAACTCTCAATAACAACAATCTTATGACCTTTTTTTGTGCACACACTTGGTTTATCTGGTTTTGTATTTTTTCTGTCTCTTTCCTCAATCAACATTTGTACAATTTTCACTTTTCTGCTAATTCACTGGCAAGTGTTCATTTGCTGTTGATAAACAGTGAAACAATGTTTACTTGGGTTTACTCAGATATTGAGTTTAAAAATTGAACATTTCAAGAAACCAAGAAGAGAAGCAAAAACAAAAATTGACTTTTTTCCTTCTTCTCGACATACTTTTTCTTGTTGCTCAATTGATTTTGTTGCACTAGATTGACTTCAACCTTTATCCTTAAATTTATTATAAATTTATTGTTTGAACCTTTTCTTTTTTTTACTTCTCGTCTGTATCTGTGTATCTTCAAGTCAATTGTAAGTCTCTTCATTTCACTATTAGCACTGAGAATAGATAATGTGATAAATTATTTCCTACTTTTATTCTGTTTAAATAAAATTGAAGCCAAAATTTATAGTAAAGCACAAATGATGAACATTTATCATGTGTAAGCAATGCAATCAATCAAATGGTTAAACTTTGTTGAAGTTGAACAACTGGATAACCTAATAGTAAATCATTTCAGACCCGTTGTAGAAGTTTCCAAAGCAAAAGATTACCAGAATTGATTCTCTTTAGACATTTGCATTTTTAAATTCAACGATTACAATAAGTAATCATTAGAAAAACTGCAATTTTTGTCGACAATCCGTTATTGAACAAGATTTGCTCTAGTCCATTTCAAATTATTAAATAAATTATTGATTAAAATGTTAATCTAGCTTTGTCACACTAGCATTTCATGATTGAGGTTTGTTAACAAATGATACATTTCTTGATGCTGAACTGAAAGGCATACACTTGTGAATCAAATTGTGAGCAGTGATGGACGCAACAAACCTTTGGGCAAATTTTCATTGTCCATGAACACAACCACTTATTATCTAGTAAAGTGAAATTTTCTTGAGTTAAAATTTACAAATTCATTTAATCTGATTGACAGACTTTAAATTGACTCAAATATTATCCTTCTTACTTTCAACAATTTTTCACTCAAATTATTGTAACTGCAATTTTCTTCGCTTATCCCTTATCTTGTGCTCCTTTAAAGACAATATTGGACATTGAAAGTTGAACTGAAGATGCTTGCAAGTTGTCTGATGTAAAAATCAAAAATATTCCAGCTTAAGACTTTCACTGTTTATTTATCAGTTGTTTCAAATTGTTATCTGATTCTCAATTTTCTTTTCAGTATGTTAAGTTTTTTTTGTTATATACTTACTTACTCTGTCACTGGTTTTCATCCTTTTAATATCACCAAGAATTAGAGTCGTCAAAATGAAATATTCGTATTCAGAAAGTAAAAAATTTGTTTGACTTGGTATAAATATTGTTATCTACAAGGCGCTAGTTATTCCCTGAGGATAGCGAAGGTATGTTAAAACAAAGAACTAAGCTGGTTCTATGACTACTTGAGATTTATAAGTTTTTAATTATCAAATTTCAGATAAAAGTATTGATATCATTAACAATGGATTACAAAGTTGTTATTTTCAACATTTTCTATAAGCAAAAGTTAAAAACTGTGAAAGAATATAGTTTACTTTTAATAGTTATACTTCAGCTAAGTAATTCAAATAAATTTACCCGCAATCAGTTCGTTATTTTCATAATCCTAAGTTAGTTAGATATTGGACTTTCTCAGAATATTTTCCTAGTAAAGCATGTTTTGACAATAAATCATAACTAATATTGCAATTGCAGTTGAATTTATCAATTTGGAAAACAAAATCCAAGCATTCCATTTTAGCAATTTTTGTTATCAATTAATTTTATAGCAGTAATTTACATTATAAAAATATTACAAATTGAAGCAGAAATTATATAGATCATTACATTTAAAAGAAATTAAGACGAAGTGTGGCTATTATATTATCAACTATGAGTATATTTGTATGAATTATCATAATTATGCCTCAAAATGGTCATGGAGTTAAACCTCAAAACGAACACAAATTAAATAGGCTCACAAATTCAAAATTCAAGTCAAGTTGTTTTTATTCAAGTACAAATACATTTATAGTTAAAGAAAGTCAAAAGCTGAAAAACTAATTGCAATTGGGCTTGATAAGAGTCTAATTACTTAGATTATTGAGATTAAGAGTTGAGAAATATATTTAACTCATCACATTAAACGTGAATTACAAAAATAGAATCATTGAACATTTACTTTCTCATTCCACCCGATAAAATCATAATTTTTGCAGTGATAGTAATACATATAATAATTTCTAGTCACAAATTATAGTGGACTAATAATAATCTTTTATGAGATTTTATCAAAAGACTTTTCAAAGATGTTTTATGTACCAGATTTAACGAAATTAGTATCTATCAACAACGAAATTGATTTTAAACAAAAGCTATTTTTACTGTTGAAATGAAGTAGAAATGCAAGTATGAAAATCATTTTTACCCAACTTACAATTTATGCTACAAAAATCATTCTATCGAACCATCTCAACGGTGCGTTATGACTGTATTTGAAATAAATTATTTAGATGCTATATGATAGTAAAACCTAGCTTACGTGAAGAAATTAACTTTTTTTAGATTTTTTTTCGCGCTTATCGCTAATTTTCATATTCTAGTGTGTCGTAATTTTGATCTATTCGGTCTATTTATGTTAATAGAATTACCCCCAAATTGAGTTGAACTTACTTTTCATGGATATCGCATGATCGATGGCTTTTCCTTGAAAACTCCAAGAGTATTCACCAACTTCTGGATTTGCTTTGGTTTGACAGTGTAACTCGATATAATCACCAGTAACAACCATTGAACTTTGATGGTTTTCCATTACAAGAGAAGTAATTGGTGCAACTGAAATGAATCAAGTATGATAAAGTTACTCATAATTTTTTTTCTAGGTGTCGAACTTGCTATTTACACTGCAAACGCTGGACGAGATGCTCCAAAATTTTCGAGCATTAATTCATATTGCATTGCTCTGGTGAATGAATTTTTCGAGCAACCTTCTAATGCTTACGAAAAAAGAATATGCATCGATTTTCTCAATAAATTTGAATCTTGTCTGTTCTGTAGACGCTTTGGTTCAAGCTTGGTCAAGAATATTTCAATCAATATTTTAACATGCTTTTGGATACTCATTTCACTTTTTACTGCTATTTTTCTTCAGTCTAAGAATCGTTTAGTTTTGTCTCATTTTTCTTTTCTATTTGATTAGGATCAATGTCAAACTCATTGTTTCCCTGTTTGTCACTTCATTTTCTTCTTTGCTCTTCAACTTTTAGCTTCAATTCTCCACTCAAGTTTGACATGCACAATTATAATAAACGCTTTTGAAAGCAAAATGTAAGAGTATTATGAATATATTTGTTAAACAAAATTGGAAAATGAAAAATCCATTGAAAAGAAGATTCATAACCAAATGTGAAATTGAATCAATTGTAGTTCTATGACAAGTACTTGAATGTCTTTTGATTGTGAGTTGATTTTCACTAGCAAAGCTGATGAAATCAGTCTGTTGAACAATTAGAAAAATGAACATGAAAGGAAGGCAAAAGATTTGGTTACGAAATGATCATAAAGGATGCAAGTTGACTTGAAATGCATTAATGTTACAATGAACGATGAAAATTGAACAGAAAAGATTTTGTAAGAAACAATGAAGGTATACTTACATCTTACATAGAGAAGCAGTTTGTCTTCAATAGCACTGTTCTTGAGCCTGATATTTTCAGCTTTACAAATGAGATAAAGTCCATTATCTTCTGGAGAAGGCACAAAATTTAATACACTTGTAGTCTTATTGCCACTTTCAGTGATGATTTCTCTGAAAAAAAGAAGGCGAAACAAGGATGAAAATTTCGCTTAAACTCGGAGGTTAAAAATCGAAAAATTTTGAATTTAATTTTCTGTTCGACAGTTGCAAGTTTCACTTCTTATTTGTAAGCCTTTCGTTTCCTCTTGAACATAATGAAATCATTGGCTCGTATCGTTTCATTTGACTCAAGTTAATATTCTGAGTATGATTCTTGTCAAACTGCTGAACAAGAAAAAAGTCAAGTTTCATTTTTTGGGCTTCTCAATTTTCGAGTGTCTCTCATAGAAAAGCATAGAATAAACTTTTCCCAAGAGTAGCAAACTCGATCTGCAATCACATTTACTTTTATTGTTTTATTCTCTTTTCATTCATTCGATAAAAGACCAAATGTACTCTACATAGTTAGCAAATAAGTAATGAATGAAGAGCAAGTTAAACTGGAAAAAATTCCTATTTTTATTCATTAAATCTTCAGCATATTTATTGTCTTTCGTTGCAAGAAAATGATGCAAAATTTTGCTAAAAATATTGCATTATAAAGTGAGTTTCTCGTTAATCTCTCTATAAAGTTAGAGCTCGTTTTGAAGCATTAACTCTGAAAGAAGCGAAATTAGAGCGCAAACAGTTTGATAATAAACATTGATTCACCATTTGAATTGATTTCATAATGAGTATTAGATTGGACAGTATTTCAGTCGATTCCTGCTATTTTCAGTGAAAGGTTGAGTTGTAATTACACAAGTTTTACCTTTCATCGAGAAGCTTTTTTTTATTCTTAAGCCAAGTCAAAACTGCTGGAGGCCTTGAATACATTGATTCACAAATAATATCAGCAGATTGTCCGGCAATCAAAGGTTTCCTTGGTGGAATCATTTCAATAGAAAGAGGTTTCACTGTAAATGAAAAGGAAATATTGGAAAATTTTCAAAAACTTTTCTTCATTTCAGGAATAGGAATAAAGGAAAAGCATAAAAAAGGTAATTAATGGTTGAAGCATTACAATAGGCAAGTAACATTTTTCACCAACTGCTGGAGGTGAAATAATTGCATTATTAAGTCACTTTATTCGCCAAAGTTACTCGATAGCTAAATTAACTCTTTATTAAACTCGCAATTTGCAAAAGAAAAAAAACCAATTAAAGAGATTTTCATGATTCTATTCAACTTTTTTAACCTTTCCATTCAACCTTCTTTAGTTTCAGCTAAACATTTGGGCCATTAGCTTTACTCACAATTAATATCCAATGTAATTGAAACATTTATCGAGGCTGGATACAATTGGTTAATCGCTTTGCACATAAGGACGGAATTAAGGTGATCACGAGAAACGTTGTGAATCTCCAGGCTACTTGTAACAGTTTTGTTTGATTCTTCAGTGAAATAAGGCTGATCCAGTTGTTGTCCATTGAGGAACCAAATGAGTGAAGGCAATGGCGCTCCTAGAGCAATGCAAACATTGATTAGAATTGTTTCATTCCTCAACAATCATAAACAGAGTTCGAATCAAATTCCAAGTCAACTCTTTTCACTAGAGTTGGGTACAATTGATGAACTGCAATTGCTTTTTCGCATCAACAAAATTAATCTTTTTACCATCTACAGTGTCAACCGAAGAGTCAAAGTGTAAGACAATAATAACCGATTAGGTTAATCGAGTCTGATTAACACTTTTTCCTTCTTTGGGTGAAAACTTGAGCAGATAATTTTGCATCAAATTACAGCCATTTATTCATCCTCTTTTCCTGCTGCAAAAGTTCAAACAATGACAGACAAACAATGATGAAGATCAAGAGTCTCGAGAGATTAGAGTTTACCTGGAAAAAAACGAGGAACCAAAATCGAGTCAAATAGCAAAGACTAAAAATGAAGAGCAAAATAAACCTATTAACCTGTGAAGAAACAAATGAGCAGCTTATGCCTCCCACATCAATAAAAAGTCCATTATAATAATCCAAAGTTTCCAAACTCGTTGAAAAAAGAAGAAAAAGTTTCGAAGAAATATTTCAAAATGATCATGAAAGTTTCTTCAATAACCACTTAGCCCATTCCAAGCGACCACTAACAATGCACATTATGCTCGAAAGACTATCGCAAAGTAGTAAGTTGTTGATTTGGTTGAGAAAAAATCAAGACTTTGTATTGATGGAAGAGGATGATTCTGATGAGAATAGTGAAGTTGTTGGAAGTGAAAAGACAATCAGAATTTCCATTAGCTACAATTAAAAGTAAACAGTGTAACAAAGTTTCGTGATTAAAATGAGAATGTGGACCAGAAAGGAAAAGAAAGAAAAGAAAGAAAAGAAAGAAAATGATGAGAAAATAAAAGTATTTCAGTGAATAGCAGAAAATGAAAAGGAATTGTTATCTACTGGGAATGATATCACAAGAGTTGGCTGGGAGTGAAAGGCGGGAGGTGAAAGAGAGAAGATAATTCGAGAGTAAATATAATCGATAATACAAATAGTTGAAGGTAAGTATATTACATTATCTTTCAATGGTTATTCTGATTTTATCCGTTATCTATTCACAGTTACCAAGATAAATTCAAAATCTCATCAAAATGAGAGAAAAAGCCATTTGATTGAATTAAAAGTAAAAGAAATTGAATGAACCGAAAGGAAAGAAAAGGTAAAAAGTTAAACTCTATTTTTTGCTTTCTCTCTCTCTCTCTTCTGTTCCACTTGAATTTGAGCGAGAAAAAAAGAAAGGAAATTAAATTAGAATGAAAGGGTTGAAGAAAGAGTTGAAAGTTGAAAAAGTTGAAACTGAAAACAGAGTCAATTTGTAAACTGGAAAAAGGTGTTGAAATGTGCATCCAATTGTATTTGTAAATAACAAGTTAATTGGTAGGCAAGGTTTAGTTGAGCATACTAATGATGCTAATCAAAGACAACAATTATCATCAATAAGGCTTTAATCATTGATTATTTTTGGCTCAATGGCTGAGGTTGAACCAAAGTAAACGCGCAAGAAGTGAAAACAAAGTCAAATCAAGTGTGTAATTAACTAAACTACGTTTACATTCAATTGTTTATCAATCTCATCTTCACTATCTTTCCCTTCATCTTCTTCTTCACCAACTTTCTCCATTCTTTTTCATCTTTACTTTCATTTGCTATTCTTTGCTCCCTTTCCATCTTCATGTTGTGCGTCTTCACTCGACTCATCCATCAATCCCAGTCAAGATCTCAATAATCATATCCATGCTCGATGAACACACAAGATTCATTCGGGAAACACTGAAAATGAAGCTGAAACCCAAGTCTTGAAAATTCCTTTTTTCCTCTTCTTCTTCCTTCTTTCTTCCTCCTTTGCTTCCCCATCTTTTACATCTAAACCATTCCATTTCAAACCCATTCTCTTGATCATCATTTTTATCACTCTTCGTCTCTCATCCTCATTCCTTTCCTCGTTTCATTTTGCAACAAATAAACCATTTTTCACTCTTTAACCCATTCATTGTACATCGACCAGTCAGTGAACATGATTAATTGTTTACAGATAAAGTAATTTAACCTGTAACAGTTTATTTACTTCACAGTTTCAACCATTTCAGATTAATTTATTTGATCTCCTCTTGAGACTTCATTCTCATCACTTTAATTTGAATTGAAATTTGCATAAATTTTGGTTAAAATTGAGTTAAAATACAAATTAAAAGTTATCTGATTCAATCATGTTTTCAATTGTTTTCTCAACTTTTTTTTTCTCTTTTCAAGTTTTTCTATTTTCATGTCAAAATTGATGAATAACTTTTCTCAGCAAAAGTTGATTAAGACGCAATTTAGTGAAATTTGTTGAAAATGGTTTGTTCATCAATCGAAGTAGAGGAAAAGGTTGATGATTTGGAATGATTTGGACGAAGTTGGTGTAAACTCACCTCCTTTTGATGTACAGGTGAAGCTTATTGTTGATGATTCATCATAAGGACCGGCCCATGTTTCAACTGAATGACCATTTGAATCAGTTATCACAATGTTTGAAGGCGGAACTGGAAATGTTCAATAAATTGGTTAACATTTTAAACAGTAATTTAAAAATGTTCAACTTTTAGGAATCAATGTTTTCTAAAGAAAATCGTCTTCTTTTTGAGCAGTTCAATGATTTGCATATGGAAATGCATGAATTTGTTAGACTTGATCAACCAAATTTAATCGTGCTCGAAGTTTGTCTGATGGGAATAACGTTTTTCTTTGCTCTTTTTTGCCAGATTATTGAGCTTTTGACTTCACATTTCACAGAAAAATTGAAAGTTTTAAATGAAAAAAATGTAAGTTCAGTGATTCTATTCCGAAATAAAGATTTTCCAAGTCGATGTCTTCGTATACCTTGATTCACCATTTCAGGTTAAATCATGAAAATTTTTCTCGAATCTAAATAATCTATACTAATATATTGGTAGCTTTCGAACACATTCAAAAACGTTTTCGATTCTCGACGAGAAATATTCAAATTTTGATCTCATTGAATTCCTAGAAAGTCTTCCGTTCTATTTGCAGTTCATTCAAATGAAATTTTCATGTTGACTATTCTCCAGTGAGATTAATTTCGAAACTGAATCAGTTATCATCTTTCCATGAGGCTGCAAATTATCCTTGAAATATTCAGAGTCTCAACCTTTTCTCGATAAAACAATGTTGTTCAAATCTTGCACAACATTTGCCTGAAAAACATGTTTAAAAGCGTCAAAAAACGTTACTGATGACTTTGACTTTAAGTACAAGTGAACTTGCCCAAAGTGAAAAACTTGAAACAAAACAAAAATCTTCATGAGTTAAGTGTATTTGAATGGATCAAATTCAAAGTCATTGCAATAGATTTAACTCAAAGTCATGATTCACTTTATTTACATAATCGTAATTTGATTTCAGGGAAAAAATTTAAACTCTTTTTTCGAATCAAATTGTACAAAACTGGCAATTTAATTCCTAAAAATACACATGAATTGTAATGCTATAAAACTTGAAAGCAAACTCATGCAAAACGAATCTTTTTCCCAATTTGATTTGGAACTTTCAAGAGATTAAAAGTGCTAAACTTTTGGTCGTCAAATTTCAACATTTTTTCTTTCACTAAATAGACATCTTCTACAGACGATGTTGACTTCATCTTTTAATTAAAAATTTTACCTCAAAATGAATCGCTTTTTCTGAATTTTGGAGTTTACAAACGGCTTGAATTGAAATTTGCGAAAACTTTGATTCCATTCAAGATGATCAACATTTTACTTGCCTATTATTTTGAGATAAACAATTGAAGTGAGCGTTCGTCCTTCAACGAAGTCAACTCGACACTTGTATTCACCAATGTCCTCTTCCCGTAACGGGTCAAGAATAAGATAGGCTGGATTAGTGGTTAAATCAAACGAAGCTCGAACTCCAATGCTTTCAATTGTAGAAAAATGTTTGGCTAAACTAAGGTTAGAGTTTCTCGAGTCGACACTGTAAATTGGTCCGCCAGGTAGACTATCTTTAAACCACAATATTAAACGTATTGAATCATCTTTCATTCCTATTGTTACATTACAGGGCAATTGTGCCATTCCACCAATAAAACTGGTCACTTCGATGACATTGCCTTGATCGGAAGAGCACGGAAAGAAGAAAAAAATGAAAAAGTTTCAACTCAAACTCATGAGGCGAACAGTTTGAATCACAGCCTTGGCACGTAATCATACACAATTCCAGTTGATTAAAGTTGAAATCGAGTGACATTCAAACAGGAGAAAAGAAAACTTACCCTTTTTCATGGGTGGAAATGCCTTTGAACTATTGATTGCATCGGGTAATCCGTTTTTGGCATTTGATTTGAAAACACTAAACTCACTTTTCCGGAAAATGTGGCAAAACATGAATACAAATGGAAACACTTTGGATGTTGATAACATGTTATTCACTTTGGATAATCGCTGGAGTCAACTTGATGGAAACTTCATCACAACTCGTCTGTTGTTGGTTTTTGCGTTTCGCCAATAAAAGCAGGCAAAAAAGGAAGGAGAAAATGATGAACTTGCATGGAATCCAATGTTTCCCTCTTTCGTCTCAAAATGCAAGTTTCATGCGTCAGAAAGTTCTGTATTGATCCACAGAGTTTCTCTTCTCTGGCATTGGATAACAGCCATTCTCGATAAAAGAGGGCAACACTTTGGTAAAGTTTTTCGCAGCCAAAATGTTTGACTCTTCGAGTTTTGGTGAAAGGATTGTTTGAAGGTTTCCATTTGGTTCAAAGTTATACTCAAGTTTGTCTTACTGGGAACAACATTGAACAACTGGGATTTACCATGTTATCAACAGTTAAAGTGTTTCTCAGCATTCTTCTAACTTTCAACTTTAACCATAAAAGTGATTCTAGTGTATCAAAGTCTTATACCAAAAATGGATTACTCGATACAATCAACAATTCAAAAGCAAATTCTGTCGTTAAAAAAGGTAAGTCTTCGTCCGTTTTCGAACGAGAAAAGTTCGCCAAAAATTTTGTCGACCTTTGCAAAGTTTGGACATTTTCGTTTGACTATTTGGTTCGGAGAAAAGTGTCGACGTTAAAAGCAACCCAAATGTGCAACAAAGACAAAAGCCGAACAATTTCGACTTTTCAATCTTCTATCAACTTGAATTTTCTCATGTTTATCTTTTTGTTCATTTCTTTTGCTTTTTCGTGTGCAATTTGTTCAGTTTATCCTCAAGTTGAAACGATTGTTGGTTCTTCAGTTGAGTTGCCCTGCAACACAAGTTCACCCAAAGACGATTCTGTTCAGTTGATTTTATGGTTCAAAAGTGCCTACGGAACGGGTCCACCTTTCCTCAAGTTGGATGCTCGTTCATCCAATTCACTTGAAACTGCCTCAATAACCCTTGCCTCTGAATACGAGAATCGCATTTACTACAACCTTTCCTCTTCCCCGTCAATACTCAACATTAATCCAGTTCGAGAGGAAGATGCCAGCATCTACTCATGCAGAGTAGATTATAAATGGTCTCGAACCTCAATATCCAATATAAATCTATTTATAATTGGTAAGCTTACCAAATTGGAATCAATCATTTTCCTTCTTCATCCAACTTACCATGCAACAGAACCGTTTTTTTTCTCTCTGCTTCCTCTTGCTTCTCATTAAATCAAACTCTACTTGTTAATCAATAACACAACATCCAAAGGAAAAGCCAAATCCATTATCCTAATCTTTATCGTAATAAACTTTCAAGAAAACCAAGTTAATAGAAGAATAGAAGAAACAAAGAAGAGAAAATAATGGAAAATCGAAATCGACATTTGAAAATCAGATTTTTCTTTCTTCTGAGTTTGGTTGACCAATTCAAATTTCCAAAAATTAATTTAAAAGTTGAAATTTTAGAACGGAATTTGAATCAAGTTTTCTTAAATGTCCATTTCATTGACAAAATTAATATTTCATTTCTTGAGAAATCAATGGAAAATCAAAATCGACTTTAGAATTTACTTTGAAGATATTCATGGAAAAGAGAAAAAATTGAAACGAATTTGATTTTGCCAATTGAAACATTGAATTTATAATTCAACTTTGCGTTTAGCTTTTAATGTGTTCAACTTTCAATGGATTTACTTTTGAATTATTCAAATTCTACTTTTCCTTTTTATCATGATTAATTTTCACTATTCATCGACATTTATCTTGAAATTGTTTTTTTGCTCGTTTCGTCGAATGAATTTCATGGAGCAAAGTGAGCCAAAAGATTAACCATTGTAATGGTTTCATGACGATGATGAACAAGAAAGGAATCGGTTCCATAAGGAAAAGATGAAAGTATTATTTTCTCTCAAAATAAGGTTCATTTTTGTTTCATGATATTAGAGATGAAAAATAAGGCGAAAACAAAAAGAAAAGGAAAAGGCAATGGAGTAAAGAGCGAAGGGAAAAAAACTCATAAAGTGATGTTGAGCTTAAAGGCTTAACATGGGTTGAAAACAGGAGGAACAAGGATAATGAATGAAGTTTAAGATGGATTTAGATTAACTCAACTAATGTAATCTTTCAGAGTAAAACTTGTATCACAGGGAACCTCAACTCTTAACAAAGATTATAAACATTGAACAAGGTATCATTATTATTATCAGTGTTATTAGGGAACAACAAATGAGCTTTAAAATGATCAACAAAATGATAACCATTATTGTAAGTCTAAATGTATTTCACTGTGAAAAGCCATTTCACTCGCCTTTTGTGAGCCTTCAACATTTCTCGAGCTTTCATTTGTGATTAACTTTTGACCAACAAATTATTTCAACTTTTAATCAATTGAACTTTATCGAGGAATTTAAAAAATCGAAAAACAAGAGTTCGAATGTTCAGGACCGAGAAAGAGAAAGTTTATGAAACTTTCGCTATTCCTCCTATAAATCGACCAGAATTATTTCCACAAATCGCCATCGATTTTTTTTCTTAAATTATTCATTCCAACTGAAGTATCTAAAGGGTTATTATCGTGGATAACTTCAAAATCTGAAGAATCATTAAAACTAGTGTCTAGGTGTTTTTGGATATTCATCTTTCGATTGTTGCTAAGTTCAATTTCACTCTATTTTCTGACCTCTGATGAACACTTCAAAATCGGAAATAAACTCTGAACATATGCCACCAAGAACTGATAGAAATGTGCAAAGCAATGAAAACTCGTTTATCTCACATATTGCAACTGTATGTTTTAGTATTAAATCGAAGGACTATTAGTCGAAACTCTCAGGGCCATTTGACGTCGTTCTGGCAACTGTTTTGGAAATATTATATTTCGAAGTTTACAACCCAGTCTAGTGAAAATTGTCTTGCGTTTCCTGCTCATTGCGATATGCTTTAAACAAAAACGCATTATCATTCACCTTTCTACGTTTTGCTGCGCTTAACGCAATAATTTTCATTTAAACAAAAGACTCAATGTTTGCTGTTAAAATAGATTACATAAATTGGATAATTTTAGTTGAAACACTAGATCAATGATCAAAGAGATGGACTTTCTTTAGATAGTGTAATGCGTTCGAATCCAAGTTGAGGAATCATTTTTCTGCTAGATATTTAGACGAGCGTTTAGCGCACATAAATTTTATTAGACGCAGAACATGCGCTTAATCTGACCCTTTTATTGAGTGTGTATCTCTAGATGTGTATGCTTCACTCGACTGGGAAGGTCTACATTAGGTTTACATTTTTTCTCCAAACAACATCTGAATAAAAATTATCATGAATGGCATCGGAATTCCGGTCCCGCCAGTTTCGGTCTCGAACCAATTTAATAGCCCTAATAGATATCTAACCACAAGATTAGACGCGTTGGTTGGCAACAACGCTATAGCATCTATGCTTCAAACATCATGAACTCAAATAGAAAATAAAAAAGCTCATAAAATAGGATTAATCATTTTGCTTCGATTTAACATCGAATTGCATTCAATTCAGTTCATTTCTACTGTTATCTTAGAGTAATTACTAAACTTTGGTAATTCTGAGTTTCTATCCATTTTCCTTTTAATTAGTAGCACCTCAAGTTGTGGTTTGAATTACCTGTCAGCATAAACATCGTGATTGATTCGCCGCTCCTGCTAACTCTTGATATAACAATTTGAAAAGTTGATCAATTACGATAATTTGTTTTCTTGTCTACTCTTCCAGTTCCACCAAATGATGTCATTATAAGTGATCCTCATAGTGGCCTCAGATTGGGTCAAATAGCGGGTCCATATCCAGAAGATTCGCAGTTAAAGTTAAATTGCATTGCAATAGGTGGTAAGTATGAAAGCAATATCAAGATAATGCTTCTTTCATTCATTCCTTTTCTATTCTCCTCATTTCGATCAATCCATTTTTTCCTCAATCTAATAATTTCTTATTCATATTCATAACCTTTTCAGGCGTTAGAAGAGAAAGAGAGAAAAATGGCTTTTCCATTTACTCTGAACAACAAAAGATAACACTTTTACTTCTTTTTTCATTACATTGTATAACAACAAGAAAGAGGCAATTTTTTCTTCTCTTCCCAACAAAATATCAATAATTGTAGAGACGGAATCATCTGAACAGCAGAATAGAAAAAGAAATCACAAAGTTAATATACAGAGCATTTCAGCTGATTTTTACGATTTCTTTTGGTTATTAATCCATTCTGAAATTACTTAATGAACTGAAATTTTATCTGAGCAAATTGTTCAGATAGACATTCATTTACTGTGCATCAAGATCAATTTGTTCGCAAGTCGCTTCTGATGACATTAGACCTCGGTCAACTCACCTTTTACCAAAGTACCACAGAAATCGTGTTTAAAGACGGCTTTCTTGCATAAAAATGTCGAAATAGTTGGTCGCTCTAATAAGCGAAAGAATGCAAAATGAAAAAATGAAAGTTCATGTAACGATGTCTGGCAACTTTAATTGAAATTGCAACTCAAAAAATTGCTTGTCATAAATGTTCGCAACTTGATCTTGAACTTCTCTCGAGACATGAATTTCTTAGAAGTTTCTTGTAACAAGATTTCACTGCGCCAAGTCATTTCGAATGGATTAATAATCAAACGTGAAAATCAGCTGAAATGCCCTGTGCAATTTGCTTTCCCTTTAATGGCCCAAAGAACCACCGACATCAACACTTATGTGAATCACTGTTGCAATAACAGTAACTTTCTTCTTGTTCCACTCCTCATCATCATCAATCGTTTATCTAAAGTTATTGTTAAATGAACAGTGGAATGGGTGAAAAAGTGAAAGATTACAAAAGAAAAGAGGAAAAGTTTTAGGTTTTCTTTTTAAGGCTAAGAAAAGTTAATAAGATATCGATTGGTTAATAACATTATAAAGTATGAGATGATGCCTGAAGAATAAGAATGTTGAATGAAAAAGGTTGATCTTGATCAGTGAATTGAGATGTTGAGAGGAAAATTTCAAGGCAAAGTTTTTTCTATTCAAAGTTCACAGAGTTTTGGGAAAACTCAATTTAAGGGTTTAGTTTGCTATTGGAAAAACAATAAAATTGGAAAAATTTTCAACTCTTTTGTTCACATTTCATTATAGTTTTGAATAACCTTTCACTTGACAATCTTCGAGTTTCACTATTAGATGAAGATAACTTTTTTTTCGGTTCCTTTTTCATTCTCAGGCAAACCGGCACCTCAACTTGTTTGGTATCTTGATAATCAACTGATTGACGATTCGTACCATTTCGATAATGAAACTTTCCAAGTCGTTAACGAACTAGTTATCGATAAATTAAAACGTTCACATCCAGATTCCGTCCTCACATGTAAAGCAACAAATCACATTACAATTCCACCGATTTCTGCCTCAACTCGACTTGAATTATACCGTAAGTTCATTCAACTTTTTAAACAAAAATTCATTCCATTTTGATTTCAATTACGATTCAGATTTTTCTGACAAATTCCAAGCGTTCTAAGAACAAAGTTTTCACCAATTTTGTAATGCTTCGTTATCGACCATTATTGATGTGGATAAAAATCATGGTTAAACTGTCGTAATTGATGCTCAAGAGTTGTTTTCCTTATAATGAAACATGCATGAAAAAATCGAAAATGATGATTGAAGAAAAAGCAAAAGGTCGAACTCGACCATTCATACTTTCCATGTTATTTACGATCTTTGAGAGATTTTGCATAAAAACGCAGTTCGATAAGAAACGGACGAAAAGTTGAATATTAACGTTCTTCAAAAAAGATTATTATATTCAATGTTTTGCGTTTCTCGACCAAGCGAAAAAGTCCGAAAAATCGAGAGTTAAACGATTCTCTAGGCTTAGTTTTTCTCTTGAAAACTTGCATCTTCAAATGCTTCCTTATTGATGACTGAATTTTGGCAATAAATTGATCAAAATTCAACTTTTACTGTTACTTATTAGCCCAACTCTAGCATCTCACATTGTAAATCAACAAATCTCAATTCTCGAATAACTTTTCCAATTTCAATCGAAACTTTTTTTCTTTCATTTTTTATAGTTTTCAGCTCTTTTCCAACTGCTCAGCCTTGCTTCATCTTTTACCTGCCTTTCTGAGGGTTACTCAATAAATGCTGGCAAATGATGAATTACTTGAAAGTAACAAAAGTTGCTCTAATCAATGAGAAAAGTAAAGATGAGGTCACCAATAAGATTGACTCGGAGTCTAACAAATCATTAAGAGGATCAGTGAAGCGATTAAATAACTTATTCACAGGTTCTTTCAAGATTAACCATGCAAGACACCTTTACCCTTTTGCCTTATTACAGTTTCCATTTTATCGCCTTTGCCATCATCATTATCACTTTCATTCCCTAACCAATCTTACCTTTTCAGACATTATTTTTTAATTTTCCTTCTCAACATCAATATCAATAAAGCAACTCGAGACAAGCCAATTCATTTTGTGTGTGTGTGTGTTCCTTTCATCATAACCAATATCGATAGAGTCATTATCGTAATGCGCTCAATGAGTGGCTCAACTCGAGAGAGAGAAAAATGAAAAGAGAAAAAAAGTTTTCAAAAGATCGCAATTCTTTTCGCCATCAATTCAAAGATAAATTTGAATCAAACCATTTATAGCCGGCAAAGGTTCACCAACGAAGAGTTGAACATTAATTTGAAAGTTGAGCCATTTGAATGTAAAATTGGAAAAGAAATAAATTGAATCAGAAAAGTTGTTTAACAAAAAAGCAAAACTTTTATTCCATCCTTTATCGAATAGAACATTTTACCCTTTAAGCTTTACTTTTCAATAAAGTTAACATTCTTTTTGTGCCCAAATGTTCAGTGTTTTCTCTCATCAGAAAAGAGCTTCTCACTGATAATGTGACTACAGATTCACATTAGGAGCGAAACAATTTCGATATTATTGACAATTTTATGGAATCATTTTTTGCTCTCAAATGAGTTTTAAAAATGAAAAGAAGAAGAAAGAAAAGATCGATACAAAAGTGTTGAGTAAAAAAAAGTTGTTTTCTCATCAAATAAGTGATATAAATTGTCATCAATTGAACTCTCTAATGACTGTTATCATTCACATCTAATAACCAACATTGAACAAAAAATATCATTTCCTTACCGCTAACCTTGTTCAGTTGACCTCACTCCAAGCACAATAACAAGACAAAAAAAACAATACATTTATACATCTTTATAAATAGATATTTGTATCCATTTTTTGCACTTTCATCACCCAAATACCATTTTGTTTGGGTTTACATTACTTGAAGGTTATCTGAGCAGTTCAATTGAGTTGTAAAACAAAAACTCAACGAATACATACATGTATTCCTAATACCCTCCAGTATCGCATGACTTCTCTTTTTTTCTCTTTTCATTCTTCTTCTTTCAGTCATTCGACACTTTTTCAGAGGCATTTCAGTTCGTTTTTCTGTAAAATCTTCTCCCTCATAAGATCTACAGCAAGGAAAACTATTCTTGCCTTAAACTTTTTCTCTTCTAAACAAGCGAAAAATGGAACAAAAAAGGAACAATATATTTCATCTCATGATTCCTCATGTTTTCACTCAAGGTATCACATTATCTAGTGTCTGGCAAACTTGATCTAGCCTCTTGTAAAGAGAAAAATGTTGAAGAAAACAAGCGCATTATTTTTAATTTTGTATCAAAAAGTATTACAATAAACAGAGCTTTGAGGGTAAACGTGAAAAAATTGAATTATGATCGTGTCCATCAAAGCAAGAAAGCGGTTAAATAGCAAAAACTGATGAACATTGAAAGGTGAAGTCACAGAACTCTGTTTTCACTAATAAATCTACTTCGACTATTTGTTCGTCCAAAAAATTTCCAGCCAAAAATCCATAACACACTTATGATTCAACATTCAAAATGAAATATGAAGTGTGAATAAGTTTATTAATCAAACATTATTCTGGTTTTCACCAAAAGTCGACTGCAATAACATCGATCAAATAAGAGTGATTTATCGAAAACTGGAAATCCACAAATTTATTCTTCGAAATATCTATGAATAAGGAAAGTAAACAAGATACAACATTTTGAGATACATTCCCTTTACCTTTAAGATAATATAAGATTCTGCTTGTTGAGATGTTTGTAAACGCAGTCAATGTTTCGAGGCGCGAATGCTTGCCCACTGAAAAGGCGCTTTACATCAAATACTCGAAACATGATGTCCATAGTTTTATGTTATTTTAAGCGTGCAATCACTCTTTTACTTTTATTCACTTCTAAAATTCGCTGGTTCAGGTGTTGAACTAAATTTGTTTTAGGTTTTCTCATTAAGAATTCAAGCCTTTTAAATTTGCATTGCATTTAATGTGCTCATGTGGTGGTCGGTCAAGATCGAAGGTCCGCTTGTTTGAACACAACTGAAATTGCGAAATCAGAAGTTTCCAGTTTCAAAATTGCAGAAATGCTTTGATTCTGTAGTTTTTCACTAAATTTCAAAAGAGAACCTTTTTCTTGAAATTAATTCTAAAAATATTTTTCACCGAAAAGAGAACAAAAAGTCGAAGAAAACAATTTTCTGTTGAGTTTTATCTTTTTTCCTTTCACATAACCTTTCTTTACTGTAGCTGTTGTGGTTCACCTTTTCACTGGTCCAACTCAACTTTGATTGTGCTTTGCATCATGATTAACTGTGCATTACGATTGAGTAAACAGCAGCTTAACTTTGTCTGTGGAAACATGATCAGACCTTGATTATTGCAAGACAAGATGATATCTTTTTCCTATTATTGTAAGCGTTATCATTATTATTTTCATTTAACATTATTGCAGTTATTACTATTATTATTGTTATAACTTTCTTCATGTTTGGATTCTCTGTACATTTTCTTATCGGTTTTCTGTGTACCTTTACCAACTCCCAGTTGAGGAAGCAAAAAGCTGAAGAAAATTTCATTTCCCGAAAATGCAAGCAGAAGAGCAAGAAGAAGATGAACAAGATGAACAAGAAACAAAGTTGAAGATGAGAACGAGTAACGAGAAAAAAGTTAGCAAATTGGTTATTATCGTTGATTATTTATTTATAACCATTATAATAATGAAGATAATTTTGTGCAACTTTGTATTCCAACAAGTTTAAATATCTTTTTTGATACTTTGACGCACAAGAGATTTGTGAATACTTTGAGTTGAACATCAACAAAAATGAACCTTTTTCCTTGAAACCAGATTCTTATTTTACTTCAAATCATTTTCTAATGTAATCAAGAGAAAAAAATCTAATGTAAATATGAATTTTGTGTACAATAAAATGATAATGAATACACATTGAAATGAGAAAAGGTAATTTTTGTGAATTTGAATTTTCTTTGTGTTACTTTGATTCTATTTTTGTTCAACTTTTTTATTCATAATTACAACTGATTGAAGTGCCACTTGAAATGGGACTCAACAGTCTCGACTTTTTCATCTGTAAATCATTACTTTTCAAGCTGAGCTGAGCTTTCCTTTGGCTGACCTGAATCAATTGCCACTCAGTTTCAGGCATCCATTCAAACTCTTTTAATAATCGATTGATAATAAGATTTAGCTAAACAAAGTTTGCGAATTTTGCGAATTTTGAAATTCCATGGTGAGATTAAGATTGTTACTGAAGATAAACTTTCAATGAGCCTTTAAAGCTCATTACAATATCAATTGGCTATTAATCTTAAGCACACAACACTTTAAACTGGAGTTCAAGTGTGAGTGGAAAGTTGCAAATTGAAAGACAAATAATAAACAATGATGATAAGACATTTAATTAAATAAAAGTAGATTTAAACAGAAATATTTTTCTTTTCGAATCAAAACTGTTCATTTGGGCATTTATCATGAAAGCCATTCCATATCATTCAAACCGATTCGAAAGTTCATCTCGACATCTAACAGCCAGTCTTTATCATCGACTTTGTGCCAACTCAACACTTTGGTAAAACTACAATTCCACATTTGCATCAATTGTAACCCAACAATTACTTGATTTACATTTGAATATTTTACTCGATTTACGTACTTTATTCCTCCAATGAGAATCAAAAATAGATTCTTTGTTTCTAAAGTTTTTCAAGTCTGCAAACACTCTCAGCATCAACTTTAGAAGCAGAGTTTTTAAAGTTATCGATTCACTTTGTCAGACTCAAAACGTCTATTGAAACATCACTGAAACCAAATGAAGAGGAAAATTAATTTCCATTTAATAAAACTGTAATTACAGGTTTCCATTTTAAATTGAAAAAAATTGTTCCTCAACCAGCAGACACACAGATGTGTTGAATGGTTGAATAGACTAAACTTTAAACACAGTATTGACCATCAAACAGCTTTGTCCAAATTGAACATGTTTCCATTTAATACTCGTTCCATGTATCATTATCATTATAAATGAGTTCAACTTTTCAGACTCATGATTATCATTTACTTGTTCAACATTTTTCTTGCCTCCTTTACTCTTTATTCCCATTGAAATGTATTACATTCATCAATGAGGCAACACTGTAGATTCACTTAAATAACATGGAAAAGTTTTACTCTACTTTGTGATGATATCTTGTCTCACCAAGTCTTCCTTTTCTCTCTTCCTTCCAAACAACATGACCAACCAACTGACCAATTGACTCCTCTTCTATTAACTCTTACTGTTGCTGTTTTTGTTGTGTACAACTGCTGCTCTTTGCTGTTGATTGTTAATTGATTGCTTATGCTGGTCACATGTAATAATATAACATGAAACCTGTCTAGTAGTTAACTGGAAACTCAGTGTTCTAGTGTCAAATTGAAATGCTTCTGGTTCGTCAAAAAGCAAACCCAATCTGATTGCAGTCCAAGATTATCATAACTTTCATTTACTTTTTGGTCTTAATGTTGCTCTCATCATCATCATCATCATCATCTCTTCTTTCATCCTTTCTTATTGCGATAACATTCTTTGCTCTTTCTCTTCATAATGAAGCAACCAGATGAAATTGAATGAATCATTAATGTTTATATTTGGTATTATAAATATATACATAAGTATACTCACACAATAACCATTTATCATTAGTAAAAATCAAACCAAGAAAAGGAGAGAAAACAAAACTTTTGTACAGAATTTTCCTTTTGATTATTTATTTCATTACTCTCATTACATCGTCAGATTATATATTTATCAGAGCATTTGAGATGAACATTTTTGCTTCTACAATTTGTGGCCATTTGTTGCCTCGAAATGTTTATCCTTAAGTCACTGCACTCAATCTGGATCGAGTTGTACTTTGCATAAATTGATGCTTTAATTGGACGGCAAAAATTACCATTTGATTGATGTTCAACTTTGATTGTTTTAATGCTGATTGACTTTTGGTGATTAACAGTGATTTTTAAATGCTATTTACAGATTAATCTGCAGTCAAAATGGGATGCTATCCTTTACTTGGATTTATCATTAATAATCAGGGAAGATATTTTTCTTTCTTGCTTTCCTTTCTTTCTTGATAACTTGCCTTTGATATGGCAAGACAATGAATACAATAAAAGACAATAAAGTGTAGAAAAGCATAAACTGAATAAATAATCATAATAAATGTAAATCAATGGTTATGATGAATAGCAAGTTGTGCAAGCAAATTTTCACTCCTCACTGATGGTGACCTTTTTATTAACACATCCCATGATCAAGTTTACCATTATTCATTGTTAAAATATGATTATCTTTTTAGTTTAATGAGTAATCTCTATTCACAATGGAATAATCATTGAATAATGATGGTGAAGCTGCAGAAAAATGTTGCGGGTTACATGATTACTTATTATCTCTCCATTAGTCTATCATTTTGTATTCATATTTATAAGAATATAATAAATGACCATTGATTAAATATTATTGAACAAGTGAATGATCCTGGAAATATATGCCAATATAAGACACCGGAAATGCAAGATATTAGATATGAATCTAATCACTCTAAGGCGAATCAGTTGGATTCAAAATTAACAGACTCGCTGTTATTTGAGGTGCAAGTAGTGATTGTCCCAAAGTTGAAACAGATTCATTATATCTACGACCACACCAATGACTATAAGCGACTCTGTTTATAAGATATTTACTTGGTTAGTAAATAACATTTTGTTTTGTTTGTGGCATTCATTAAGCCTTGACCAGGGTTTGAACCCACAAGTGAAAGTTGAGATGTTCAACGCTTCTACCCACAGAGCTATGCTCTGTGTTATTTTAATGACTTAAGTTTAACATATTGATTGAAAAAAATGAAACAGCTTGACTTTTAAATACTTTGACCTTACAACTGAAGATTGTTATTATGAAAATTTAAAGCGATTCATAGATTTGATGAAACTAATTTGCATTGGATAACAATTATATATGCTCATAATAAATAGCATTTTGGGTTTTATTGGATCAATCTACTGAATAATCACTCCAATAAGCAGATAATGTTGATAATTAGCAAAGGGAGGATAGGGAAAAAGCATCATGTACGATATTCAGTTGGGTGAAAATGTTTGAATCATTGTTTCTCTATGAATATGAAAATGGATAATAAAGTTAAAAATGAACAAACAATTAGACAGCAAAGCAATAGAAATCTTGATGCAAATTTTCAAACAAGGTTTAATTTTAATAACTATAAAATTGTGCAGCAAAAAGGAGTAAAAATGAGATGAAAAAGGTTTAAATTAACTCGAGTTTCACTCGTTTTTTTCTCGCTTCTCTTTTTGTTTTCACCAAGTTGATTGTATGTTATTTGTTTGCTTCACATTACAATTCAATTAATGAATTTAATTGTTTGCTCATGATAATGTTTAAAGAACACTTATTCTTCTTTTCTTCATCAAAATTCTTATGATGAACAAGGTGGAAAACTGTAGGATTTCAAACTGTTTTTTTTTCTATTTTCCCTCCTGTTCTTCACTTGCATTTTACTCATCACCTTAGACTCATTAAAACTGTTAAACAATTCAACCTTTGATTTACGGCCATTAATTTAGTTCTCTTTTTGCTGCTTTATTTTCAGCTTCCATGTCTTTTCATCTTCCCAACTTATCAACTTAATCATTATCATTATTGTAGTTGTAAAATTAAAGCTTGAATCGTGTAATTAAATTGAAGAGACTTGAAAAGATATTGAAAGTTAATCAGAGAAAAGTTGAGTTTCCAATGATTGTGTTATGCAGCAGCAAATGCAACTGAACAATGATAAACGAGACTTTCTTATTTTTTATTATTGTTGATGTTTTTGTCGTCAAATTACTTGAGTTACATCGTAATTAGATAGCAATAAAAAAGAGGAAATTTGAACACTCAAAGATCAAATACTAATTTAAATAATTAAACATGTTGAAATGAGAGACAAAATTAAAAGTGTTGAGGAAAAGGTGAAGAGTCGTTTCTTAAGTAGAGCAAACAGAGGGCATTAATCTAATAGTTAAAGACTAAGGGTCAAAATTTTCAGAAAGAAAGTTGAGAAAGTTACAGATTTAAAAAAATGTTGGTTGAAAATTGAATTAAATTGAATCAAACATAACGATCGCTGTCGATCATAACTTTTACTTGATTCTCACGAAACTTTGAAAGATGCATGCTTCAGGCTCATGGGTGCAATGGTTTCGATTGAAAATTCTTGGCCAAAAAGTTTGAAATGTGAATATGATTTGAAGGATGCAATTGCTATTGATCCGAAACTAACAATCACATAAACTTGTCATTTTTCAGAAGCTTTTTTCAAAGTTAAAGAGTATGCAATGACTAAAATGACCTCTAACTTCACCTGAGTCGTTCTAGAAAAAAGATTCTGCCTAAAAAATGGCAAAAAACTAGGCAAAATCTTCGGTCAACCGAAAAATAAGAAATAACGCAAGTTAAAGTCAACCGAAAAGCTAAGCAAACTTTAATAATGAAAATCGAAGGTTATATCGAGATCAATAGGAACTATTTACTGAAGTACAGATGGCGGATCCGGATATGATAACGCCTTTTTGATCAACTTTTTGCTTCCTTCATGATGTGCATAGCAACTTCAAATTTCGCTGCATAAATCTTCATTGAGCTATTAATCAGCTGAGTCGTTTTTCCAACAATTTTGATTCACATTGAATTCGTTCAGCATTATATTGGGTTTTTTATTTCGATTTGGTTTGTCTTTTATAAAATAACTTTGCAAATGAAATTATTAGCAATTATCATTTAACATGTCAAATAGCAACAAGAAGTGTGATATCAAAATGATATAAATCACGTTATGTGTTTAAAAAGTGCTACCTGTAAAATATGCCATCTTTTATCAAATGTTCTGTTTTTTTCGACTGTAATCAAAAGGTTAGTCAGTAAACTGCTGGAATGAGCTGACATGTAACTTATTTTGCTAAAATGATGTATTATCTTGGATAATCGCAAAGCAAAAAATGAATGATCAGAAAATCCTTGATCAAATAACTATTTAGTTGACTGTTTAGTTGAGTCATAAATAGCACAGCGGAGAGGAAAAAACATCTCAACGAAAATAGTGGAAAAGATTGTAATATTTTCAAAGGCAAAAAAGTTGTTAAAAAAGACGATCTTTCAATACTATTGAACGGTGAAAGCCAAGGATAAGATAAAAAATATGTTTTTTCATGAGAAGAGAACAATTGAATGGAAAAGAGGAAAAGTAATGTTAAAAGATGAAAAATAAACAATGACAGATTGATAGAAGCACCCAAGTGATTTATTACATGATATTTACCCAATTGACAATTGAAATGATATGGTTAACACCAAAAGTAAAGAGTGATATACTTGGTGGAAAAAAAGAGAATCTGATAAAGTTATGCTGAGAAAAGAAGGAAAAGGATGCAGAGAAAAGGTTGTTATTCTGAATCATCAAATGTAGTTTTACAAGAAGAAAATGATTTCACACAGAAAAGTTTCAAGAACAAACAGTAAAGTCATAAACATGCAGAAATGGTCTTCTTATGATAATATTATTTATGAGCATTTTAAGTGTCTGGCGAAAAAGTGTTTCTATTCATTTTTCGTTGAAAGTTCAAAAGTATTTAATTTTCTTGCTCAATGGAGGTTGACAGCAAGCCTATGTAAAACTGCTCATTCGTGTTCAGAGTTTTGACCTAACCATTTGATAGAGGATCAAAATGAAAACAATAGGCATAAATTTCCTAGTGCGGACTTGCGTTAAAAGCACAGTTGAAAGTTGAAACATCTGGATAGTCACTTTTGAATTTGCGGTTAATAAATGATAGTGGAATTTGATTTTTGTGTGAGTCTTAACGGAAAATACTCAGTTTGCTAATAAACTTAATTTTAGAAAAGACGAAGAAATATAAATGCTCGATAGGACCAAAATGTCAGTGAGCGAGGCATATGACAAGATTTTCATAGGTTTTATACGAATTTTCATCGGAGCAAAGTCCACTCTTCGAAAACGATCTCCAGACGAATTTTAAAGGCCGTTTTTGTAGAGTGCAGCCTTTTCAAACTATGTGCTAAGTTTTGTAAATCAACAGCATACACTCGCCTGAAGACATCAATTTCAGAGTATTTCCACTCAAACGTAGCGAATTTTGCAGAAGCTCGTGCAACTTTTGATACACAATCGTTGTTTCTTTCTTACATCCCCATTTCGACATTAAAAAATGTTTGCTATTCGAAAATGACCTTTAGAAATCGTTTGAATGTCAAATAAACGAACAACCTTTAATGGACTTGTAACTTTAGGATAATGTTTAAATTTTGAAAAGACTACACTTCAAATAATAACGACCTATCATGATTGGTTCGTGAGATGTCGCATGAAACGAAAAGTAAATGAGGCTGAATAGCCCTGTATATTGTATAGATATAGATGCATAGATTAAGTACAAAGCAGAGTAAAAACTGATAAATAAAATGTGTGAAAATCGGTATCCGTCAAATGCATTTTGTAATATTCGTAAACCAATCAAAATCGAAAAATTGAAATAGGATCACACCATTGCAATTGTGACCTTTATTAACGGATAACCCTCTAAGTGATTCAAACTTAAGAATGAATTTTACGCTTTTTGTTATCTTCGGTTTCATCTTGAGTTTCACTCATTTTTTCTTATCATTCATTCTCTATCATTTTCATTCAAATTGATAGGATTCAGATAATTAACAGATACAGTCAACTGTAAAGCTAAGCAAACTTGAATGGTGAAAATTGAAGGTTACATTGAGATCAAATAGAAACTATTTACTGAAGTACAGATGGCGGATCCGGATATGATAACGCCTTTTTGATCAACTTTTTGCTTCCTTCATGATGTGCATAGTAACTTCAAACTACAGACTTTTCTACTTAATCAACAATCAGTCACTTTTTATTATTGAATACAAAGTCTCAAATTTCACAAAAATTAATGTAAAAATGGAGGTAAAATTTCACTCAATCTTCGCTCATTTGACCGAAGCCATTCTTGCAAAATCTAACAAGTTAATTGTAAGTAGAGTGATTTCCAGCCTTTCACTATTCACTTTCAAGTTGTAAGCTCTGTTTCAGTTTCAAATTAAAAGCTCTGGACAATTTGTGATAGTTTTATTGGCCCAATCTTAATCCTTAATCTCATCATCGAGTCTTGCCTGGAAGATGCATTTTGTGACTGGTTTTAACCTTTTTATGTTGATAACCTCTCTTCTCTTCAATTCATTGTTGTTGCTGAACTAACGTCACTCTTATAAATTCTTTCTCAATCAATCGAAATGAAGTGTAAACATTGATATCGGTGAAAGAAGAAGCTTCTGAATTCTCAATGAATAACATTAACTTTTTTCCTTCTCAACAGGAATTTACCTGTTTACAGATAAACATTCAGATCAATGCCCCTGATTCAAAGTGGCCAAAAATAGAATTGAATTGAGATGAAATTCATTCCCTTTTAATTAGCAGAAATTGTGTTAACTGTTCATTGCTCATTGAAATAAACTTCATGATTTAGAGGAAAACTAAAGCCAAGCAAAGTTGATTGACAAGTTACTAATAAAAGTGTTCAAACAATAATCAAAACTTGGTCAACTTGATATTCATTTCAACAGTGGATAAAATAGTGAAATCATGAAGCAAAATCAAGTAAAGTTGACATTAACAATCAACAGAAAAACATGAAAAAGTTTACTCAAAAAGAAAAGCAAAGTTGACTTTGGATCAAACTAACCTGTTCAAGTGAAAAATTTGTTTAAAATTCTAATCAAAGTTTGCAGGATAAATAAGCAAACTTTCATCACTCGTAGGCTAAGAATGGATAAAATATTGAATCAAAAAGTGTGATAAGACGCGACAAAAATGACTGAATATAAGCCATTAAAAGTAGTTGGTTTTGATAATCGGTTGATTGAATGATCATCAAGTACATCGTTAATTCGCATGTGAAAAATTGTTGATACTTTAATCGCGAGAGAAAAGAAAGACTAAACTGTTGAATAAACAGATTAAAGTTGGAATAAAGTTGAACATAAAATTTTATTTGAAAATAAGAGTCGATAAAGGAATGCTGATTGGCAGTTATATTAATAGTTATAGCAAAATATAATGCGACTCTCATGAATGTTGCAAGTGTTATCGATGCATCATTTTGGTGATAATAATTGGTGAATGGAAAGAGGAAAAAAACAAAATTTTCATCTCACCCTTTCAATTCAATTGCATTGCATTTTCATGACAATCAAAAGCTAGTCAAAGTCAGACAATTTTTTATCACAATTGTCATAATTATCATGGATACACTTTCATTATTATTATTCCTATTATCATCGCCATTTCATTTCATTTTTGTTCTCTTTTCTCAACCCTCATTATCATTGCTTTATTGCCACAATTAATAGCACCTCTTGTGCATGCATTTATAATCTGCATTGCCTATCTTGTTCATTTGCCATTGTTAGTCTGGAAAGAGTTCACTTTGGGCAAAGGTTATCAAAAGCATTCAGTTTTGATTGAATGAAAGCAAAGGCAGAAAACAATGTAAAACATTACAAAACATTTAATCTTAAAACAACAAATTGCGAGTCAACATTGTTTGATAATCTTTCCCATCTTTGACTGAAGAATCAGAATAAGGCGATGAGAATTGAAATTGATTTCACTTTTCCTTTCTGACCATGCATGAGCATCAAATCATAAAATCCCTTTTCATTAGTTTAATAGCAATTCAAAATTAACCTTGATTTGAAGAATCAAATTCAGCCTAAACTTGAGTCTGTTTCCTGGGTATTTCGGGCAATCGATCGCCTCTTAACCGATAAACCAAAATTCACACATTTTGTATGCCATTAGAGACACTTTCCAATTTTCATGATTCTCTTCACTATCATTTTCTCTAGCTATAAATATTAATTCACCATTTCCTATTCTTTGTTTTCCCTGTTGAACTTTCGTTTCTCTGAATAATTCTTTATTCACTTGATTTGATTTCTTTGACATCTTTTCTTAGTTATAATTTCATTCGCATTCTCAGTTGGTAAATTTTCCGCGATTTCAACTTGTTGTTACCATTTATAGCAGATAATCTGTTTTCATGGAGAAAAATCTAAGTGAATGCAAATCTGATCATTATTATTATCATATTATTTACAGAGAAACTCTTTTCTTTACATTAAAATAACAATATTAGTAGCGCTAGTATTATCATCAGAATGTTGAAAAGCAAAGAAGAGAAACAAAAAAAAAGAAATTCAAATTAATCTGATCAATCATATTAATGAAATTAATTGCAATATAATCTGATTATCTCGAGAGAAATGAATATATATTTTTAGTCGCAGAACAAAAATGTCAACAAAGTAGAACCAATGCTCAAAACATATTCACTAAAAGTACGCAAATATAAAGTTCAACAAATCTCTTTCAGAACAATGCGGTGAATGCTCTGGCTTTTCATGATTGAATTCAGACCAACAAGCAAAATCAGAAAAGAGCTTCAACTCATTTTTATTTTAACTTTTGAGGTTAAAATGGCTTTTGAATACTAAGTGTAGAGTTGATCGAAATCTGGTCAAGTTTTCTCAACTCTACAATACATCATGCAAGATGAATTTGTTTAGCCTTGATATTTGATTTATGAATGAAATTTACTCGGTAAATCTTGAAGTTGTTGCAAGTTACCAACGAATCCTTGAATTCAATAATGAAATAGAACGAACAAGAAACGTTTCGAAATCTATTGTCAGCTATGAAGTGAGTTTACCAACTAAGTGGCATCTCTACTTGATCAGGTAAACTCTGGAATTGACATGAAAAAACAAGATGAGTAATTATTGCTCATGAAAAGCAAAGTAGAAAATTTTACCGAAAAACGTTCTGGAAGTAACATGATGGAAAACATGACCATGAAGCAAAGCACTCCCAGGTTGAGAGTTTATCAAAAATTCTGTAATGATAATATAAATGCAATTCTTCATGGTGATGAGTGAATGACTAAACATGTTGACGTTCAATGATGATGGATCAGATTTCAAGTTTATCAAAAAATTGATCTCATGAAACGAGCGAAGGATGAAAACGAGAAGAAATTTTCAAAACTATATTTTATCGTTGATCGTCGCATTCATTTAAAACAAGAATAATATTGAGAAGGAAAAGGTTTGGAAAAGCAAATGATTAGCTTTCAAGTTCAATCAAATTATTTATCGCTTCTGATTAACCCGTTACTTCTTGCACTTAATACAATTTGCATTAACATTTAAACCTGGATAAAGGTGAAAGAAATGAATGAGAAAACAAGAGAAACGTTTGAATGAGGAAAAAACAAAAAGAATGAAAAGCACAGAAATAACCTCATTTATTTTCATCTTGTTATATTATTATTCATTGATGGTTTGATAAATGATGGTGAAAATGCAATGTAACCATGATAATCATTTATCCACATCACATAACAACATTGATGAAGATGAACTGAATTTGGATGTGAACGTAGCGAAAGAAAAGAAAAGCAGAAAGAAAAAGTCGACTTTCATTAAGTGTATTAACATGATTACCATGGAAAACGAAGCAACGAAAAAAAAAAGATGAAATGAAATCTCAACTTAATCGCAACTCAATTGATTCTATATTTGCTTTTCTCTTCCTTTCCTTCCTTCGATTGATCCTGTGAACATGAAGTGCGGCCTTTGCAAGTCAACATTTATCCCAAAAAGCCTTTGAAAGCTGGACAAAAGGCTGAGCTAACCTGTGAATCGAAAGGTGCCAAACCGTCAACCAAATTAACCTGGTTCATCAATGGACGAGAATTGAAAGAAGCAAGGTGCCTCTTGATAGTCATTAAATTGTCCCTGAAAGTTCACCTAATTAGATTCTCTTTTATCTCTTCTTCCAACCCTTTTCCCCATCATTTTCATCAGGTCTATTGATTCAGTTGATGAAGAGACAACTTCTTCTTTAGTATCATTTACTCCAATGCCTTCACACAATGGACTTCCCTTGATATGTCGAGCCGAAAATCCAAAGATAATTAACAGTAGCCTATTCGATAACTGGTTCTTACAAGTTTACTGTAAGTTTATCCTTTTTTTGCCTCTTCTTTATCCTCTCTATCATGAAAGTTCAGGCTCTTGAAAAATTTTCCTTTTCATCATTTTCTTTCTTTCTTTTCTGTCCCAATCATTTTACCCTTTTCTTCCCTTTCTATACCTTCTAATCTGAGCACATTTTCATTGCTCCAACTTTTTTGCCTCTTTTCTTTCTCTTTTTACTTCTTCACTTTTTGATCTCATTTGCTGAATAATATCATGAAGAAAATTTTCTTTGCACTTCTTCATTTAACTTTTCTTCTTTTTTTTCTCATTCTTTCCAAGTTTACCTTTACAATGATTGTACTTTTTGTACTTTTGATTTGCAATTGAACGAGAAAATACAACTTTATCATGAACATGAAACTTCTGATGATATTGAAAGATTTTTCTCCAGATTCTCGAAACAATATTTTTTGTCTCATTCTGAACATTTTTTCTTTCGTTTCACCTTGTCTCTTCAAAAGTATGGTATTTATAGACATGATCTATTAAGGATAATTTGTTTAATTCCATTGATGACAAATGATTGTAAAGGGAGTAAAGAATAAGAAAAAAGTGGATTTTGCTAGTCTCATTAGAGAACAATGTTGTAAACATGGAAAAACAGGAGTTCTGACGATCAGAGTTCTAAAACATTAGAAGGAAAAAATTCTGTAATTGAATTTGCACAAGACTTTCTAAATTTCTTTATAAATAGAAGTATTAAGTGAATTCAATTTAAGTACTCAATTTAATCATGTTGAAGCAACATTTGGTTTTTCCTGTTTCTGCATCTTCATCAATAGATTGTTTCATCAATTATTTGTTTAATTGCTCGTCAATTATGCTAAGCAATAACAAACAAAAAAATAACGAATCAACAACAAGTGTCGTTGGTTCACGATATCATTGCGTCTTTATATCCGTTTGAAAGGCAACTCAGCATTAATCGTCGAAAATAGAGATTTTCTTGAGCGGTTGAAACTGCGTTGAAAGATTGCTAAAAAATCGATGGAAATAGTTGAGTTGAGTTATGCTAATTACACGGATTGGCTATCAAAGCTGGCAACCAATCCTTGTAATGGCTTTTCCTTCGTCCAGAATAAGTTCAAAGCAAGTTGATCCATTGTAAAAGGTAAAGTTGCTTCGTTTGAAATTGAAATTTTGTCTCTTTCTTGCTAAATATTTACTCTAGATTTACCAACCTTTGGTTAATACTTTTACTTTACCATTTACCTTGAGCAAACAGTGAAGGAAGAAAATGTTATTCAATTTAATTCTAATTTTGTCCGACAATTTATTCCTTTAGCTGAGGCAACTTTTAATAAACTTTGCGATTAAACAACGATTTAAATGTCACTCATTGAGATTAATCATTATTTTATGCCATTTCATGAGACTTTGATTTGCAAAAACAATTCCCATGATTGGCTCTTTGGCCAATCTCTTGGCTTAATGTTCATCCATTCCTTTCCTCTGTGCTCTTTGCTCATGATAATCTTTATTATTCGAGTCTAAACATTTACCAGCGAGAGTAAACAACGAAAATGAAAACATCCAATCAAATACATGTTAACCTTTCATTGTTAATCAACATCAATACAAAGTAAATTAACTATCATCATTAATGATCATTTGCAGACTTTCTTTTATTCTGTTGCTCTCGCCTTTTCCCTCAATCCATTTGAATTGGTCTCATGGAAACATTAACATTCAACTTGATCGCAATAATGAGAAAAGCAAATTATTATCGATAATCCTTTTGCACTTTTTTATCAGCCAACAAATGTAGCCGGTAATCAGGTTAGTAATATTCATGTAACATACACAAGAGCACAAAAGGGTGTATGCAGAGTGTCCAACATCTCATCATTTGTTTTCACCTTAACATTTCACCTCACGCTTGTTAGGAGAATAAAAGAATTTCTTTCAATTCCTTTCTTCTTCCCTCAGTTCCTGTTTTTGCTATTCATGAACAAAGAAAGGTTAGCCGATCAAACTCTGAACCAACTTCAAAAGATAAATTACTATTAATATTAGCTTTTTCAGTTCAACTGAGAATGAAAACAAGTGCAAAAATAACTTCAATGCTGAAGTAAATTTTACAGATAAATTCCATATTCTAACCCACGAGGATGTATCAGCAATGTATGTCCGATTGAATGATATCTCAAAAATTATGCTTAATGATTGTAGTTTTGATTGCCTTTTGAGCTACAATCGGTACAAACGAATCAAGTTTTCAAGTTTTACTAGCAAATCTGGAGCACAGCCTCTAAGTGAATTGACATTTACAAATACAACTTTGATTGACTTTGTGAGAAGATCAAAATCAACAATATTTGCTTGATAGAGACAATTTCCATCTGAAGACACATGAAGAAGTTGATGTTTAGTAGATTCGTTATTTTGTATAATCAACATTCTGACTGGTTTAGATAAGATATGCTTACTGTGTGCCGTGATGAACCACAGTAAATCTGGCCAATTTCAATTTACCAATGGAGTCATGCTTGACACCTTCTAATCAAAGATCATTCCTCAATATACATGTAAATTTTCAATGTAAATCAAACTTATTTGAAGGTTTCTACGAATTGAAAATCAAAGATTGCAAAGGACTGTAACGAATAACAAAAGAAACTAATGAAAGTAAATTCAACTTTTGACAAAAATAATTGCAATATTATCAGAACTCTTGAAAGCTCAACTCTGGTTAATCGATTTGAAAGCAGCATTTCCATTTCAATGAAAATTTCAGTCAAGTTTTACCAAATCTCAACAGTAAAGTTGAAACCTTTGTTTGAAAAAAAAGTTCAATATTCAATTTCTTTTGTTTTCCTTGCCCTGCACATTATGAAAAGTCAACACAAGAGTGAACCAAATGAGCCATATTTCATTTTGTAAATGTCAAGTTCAACCTGAAACAGAATGAAAAGAGAAACAATTTCATCATTTTTCCTTTCTTTTCCAGTTCAACCAAAAGTTGCCTTGAATTTAACCGGTGAAAATCAAGAAGCGGTTATCTATAGTCAAATTAAAATGAAATGTGATATCAAAGCGAATCCAAATGCAACCGAGATCCATTGGTTATTCAATAATGAAATTATGAAATCTGATACTTCCAAAGGTAAGAGACGAAAGAAAAAAAATCTTTAACCAAATACACTTCTTATCCTTCCTCTTTACAACTCATCATTTACTTTATCTTTCCTTCCCTTTTCCTCATCATTTTTTCTCTCTTCATTATTGATATAAAAACGCTTTTCTGCTCACTTTGCATTTTCTCCACTCTCTCCATCTTCCCATTGTCATCTCATCCCATTACTCCCCATCCAATGCGTCCTTCTGGATATTGCTTGTTATATCATTATATTTTTATTAATAATCATCACACAATTTTTATTCTTGATCAAACTACTGATGTATCTTTATTGCTCTTCACTTGAGATTGGCAAACTTGATTCTCACTCTTAAACTGGATTCTCAATCACTTTACCAGCCTTCAACGTTGCAACCTTTCTCCTCTTCGCTCTTGTTATTTATTTCACTTTTTTTCCTTCTCTTTGCGTTCGTTTTTATTTTGATCGTTGCTGTTTAGTGTTTTGAAAAGATAATATATTAAATCGGAAATGGTTAATGATAGAGTTCATTTAATTTGATTATAGCTCATTCAAGTCATTAAATTACTTGAACTCTCATCCTTTACATTGACAGACACTTAACTTTATGCTTTACTCGCTCTTTTTTTATCTACATTATTTATAAACATTTTTGCTCCTCACTCTGACTTCTCACTCTGATCAATATAATTATTACCATGAGTATTTACGGTGCATGTTTAGCGGATAACGATACTTCTTGATTGCTCCATTTTATGTGAAATTTGTGTTTCAGTCAATACAGTGAGTCACCTTGATAGTGGAAACTCAATGGTGAACTGAAACGAAACACGATTCCGATAGAAAATAACAAATTGTATAAACATTTTGCGCATTTAGTCTCTAACTTTTCGCTACAAAGTTGAAGTATTTTGTTATTTTTGTCCTAAATTTTGCTTATAATAATGAGCAAACATCTTGAAACATTTTGCTCTTGTAACTTGAACGAGTTTTTGTTTGGATGAAAAATGCTCATTATGAGTTTTTTATATTTTTGGCTTTTTTGTTTTTCGTTTGATAAATTTTTAACTTTTTTCTCTCAAGTATCTGCAAAACTATTTTATTGATGGGCTTGAACTTCAGTTTCAGGAAAAGTTAAAACTTGCAGATGATTAACATGTTCGACTATTCGTTCGAATATTCATGCAATTTTTCGGCAAATGTTATGAAGTTTTAAATTTTTATTGATGATTATTTCAAGTAGTATTTATAGAAACAAATTAAATCAGATTTTTTAGTCAACTTTCAATTCTGAGTTGAACCCTTGTACAGTAAAGCACTAGATAATGTCAGTAGCTTGAAAAAGCTTATTTACACAGCAAATGCTATTCATTGAGAAAAATGTCTCATTAATCCAAACTAACAAAGTCTAAATTAATTTCAGAAAAGCTTATAAATTAACATTATCAAGCTCAAGATTATTAATTAAACAAAATGTGTTAATTTTCTTAAGAATTTTCTTGATAATTTCAAGCAAAACTTTTTTTGTGTGACATGTAAGTCAAGAAGTCGCGGGCCTATTGATTAATTTACTGCCATTATGTGGTACTTTACTGTAATTGGAACAGATAAGAGATTTGAAAATGAAATTGATTTCAAGATGACATTGAGTTAGTTGAAAGGATACAATAAATTTTATTCAACTTTGAATCTGAGAATTTCAAGAATCTTTCATGAAATTCAATCCATTTTCACCTTTTCTTTCCATCTTTACATTTCATGGTTTCCCGTTTGATTTATCAGCATGTCATCTGCACACTCAATGCAAAATCTATCCAAGTATTGGATTTTGATAAGAAAAATTAGGCGATTGGTGAAATAAATCAGTTTCAAGAAAATTAGATAGAATTTGAGGGAAGAAGAAAAAAGCGAAAAGGAGAAAGTTATCTGGAATGATTCATGGAATTATTTTTTCTTTACTCTCTTTTCGATTGAATTCTGAAGTAGAATGCAAAACTTGTCTACAGTAAATAATGTAAGCAGTGGAATGAGTCAATGAAATTGAATGGATGAAAGATTTTACATTCAGAAAAAGTTGCAAAATTTTATGTAAAAAAGATAAAGTTGAAGTGAAGAAGAAAAAAATTGACCCAAAGTAACGTAAATATTGATGTTAATGTTGATAAATACCGTCTAATGCAAGGGAAAAGCAAAAACCCTTTTATTTGGATTGACCTTTCATTTGGACAACCTTTTGTTGAATAAATTTGCAGCCAAACAAAATGAAACAATTTTTAAGGTTTTTTCATGGAGAAAAAGAAGTTTATCTGATAGTGCAAAACCAAATACGCTTGAGAAAGTACATGAAGATGGAATCATCATGAGTAGAGTTGCATCGAGTTATTCATAAAAGGCAAGGAAATGTTGCAAGAAGATGATGATGATTAAGGGAGAAAGAAATGATGGAAAAGTTTAGAGTCGAAAAATAAATTTAAAAGAATGGGAATTCACATGAGTAAACATGCATTTTTTACCAATATTATTATTCACAGTCCATGAAAAGTTTGAACAGGAGAAGAGCAACACAAGAAAAAAGATTGAAGATGATCAAAGAATCACAGAATCACAGAATTTATCTTTTCGCTTCTTCTCTCTGCTACGACTCTTCATATTCTTTACCAGAAAAGTAATTGTTAACCTTTTATCCAGTTAGTTTTGCAATTTTTCTGTTCTTGTTACCAACTTTTTGTTTTCTGGTTGAAAAAGTTTCTCCTTGTGCGCCGTTTGAGTTCACTTATCTGAATACACAAATTTATTAGACTTGCTTCTCTTTTTTAACCCATGTAAATATGAAACATAAATGTATTTATCAAAAGCGATACCCAAAACAAACGCCTCGAGTTTGCCTGATGATTGTAATCGCGAAATTGAAAATGTGCCTTAGTGAGCAGACGTGCATCTCCGCACTTTATGTCAGATCATTCCGTTTTGTATACATATGTAGTGCCAATGCTTTTTGATCGTAAATTTTCACTCGAAAGTAGGGATCAATACGTTTATATGAAAAATCAATAAAAGTGCGTGCAAAGAATTTTTTAATTGAGATATTTTATTATGATTATACTGGGCGTTTTTTTAATCCTGTACGCCTATTTGCAGTCATAACTCGTGATCAATTCATGCTTCAGATCTGAGACTTGAACTAAGGTGCGACCTAAAAAGTTTGCAACCAAATTGTTTTTTAGTCATAGCTCCTCTTAGACTAGACAAATTGGCACCATTTTTGGATTACAGGATTAATTGAAATATAAGGAAAATTTTGATATATTTTTTGCATGTATTGATTCAGTAGCAAATCAGAAAATGCACCTTAAACATTTGAATAACGGAGATTGATTTTACAACTAGTCTGTGCCTTTCTTTGTATCAGTGTGCCAAAACTCTGATGGACTTAGAAATTTCAGAATTCGATGTTTATCTGAAAAACTAAAGACTAAGGAACGATGAAAGAATAATAAATTATGAAAATTCTCGTCGGAAGGCCAAAAAAATGGATTCGAAAAATTTGGCGCGTTTTTCAAAATGGTCGAAGGTTGAACGCGATTTCAGTGGACTTCAGCCTCAAAATTTTATATGAGTCTGTCTTATTGCCAATATTTATCGAAAAAGAACAACATAAAAGCATTCAAATAACGAGATAAGTCCAAATCAACGTACGAACAATAAGAGAGGTTGCAAACTTTTTAGGTCGCACCTTACAAGCTATCGCAAATTGAAGAATCTCAAGTTCGAACTCTCAAGGTCATTAAAGGGCACTCAGTTGTTTGACCTCTAACTGACATTTGAAGGTCATTTTCTGTAAGGGCAAAATTTACAAAACAGATTAATGATTGTTACACGTTCATAGCTTACGCGGTTAGAAAGATAATTGGATTTCAATCGAAAGCAATTTATTAGCTGAATTGTACGGAAACTCTCAAATCTTTTGTTCAGCAAGAGTTATGAACGTGTAACAATCTTCTATCATCTGTAAAAAGTTTGCACTTACAGAAAATGAACACTTACACTTACTGAATTTTTTGCAATTCATAACGTATGCTGGTAGTCGTAACTAACAATCGGCTGATGTTGCAGATCTGAGATTTGAATCACGATCTTTCACGCATTGCAGAATCACAAGTATCAACTCTAAAGGTCATTCAAGATTACTCAGTTGTTTGACCTATAACTTGTAGTGATGAAATTTTGCACAAATTCAAAAAAAGGAAAATCGACTACAAAGAATTGGTTTTTTGTTACTTTATATTAAAGAGTGGTTGAGAAAAGGTTACTAATCTAACGACTGTAAACTCAAAAACTACCCCGTTTGGGATCTTCGGGTTTTAATTAGAGATCACCCTAGGGGCCCTCTATGGCCTAGAGGTCAAATTTTAAGGAAAACAAAAGTATTAAGAGTAGAAAGTTAATCCTGAAGGATCGAAAAGAAAGTGTTAATCCTAATGGAAAGAGAAAAATATCTGAGAGTTCCTTAGGAGCGTTCAATCTGAGGGCTTAGCAGGAGCGCTGTATTAGAGCTCATAATTGAGTGCTTGATCTGATCATTTATTTAGGGTAAAAAACATAACTGACATTTGAAAGTCATTTTCTTGAGATCGAATTTTTTAAAACTGGCTGATATTTGTTAAGAGTTAGCAATTTAAACGGTGAGATTACTGAATTACACTCAAAACATTGATTGACTGAAAACACTCATATCTTATGACGAGGAGTTTTTAACATGCAACAAGCAGCCAGTTTGCAAAAATTCGTTCTCAAGCCTTTTAAGTGGTAAAGAAAAGCTCAGAGCATAAGCCTTATTGATAAGCTGATCTCGGTTTTTTCATTTTCCATTCCATTCCGTATGATTGAGAATAAAAGGGAAAATATTCAAAAAACCATAAACGGTGTGAGTAAGGAGTAAAAGATGAATGAAATGGTTAACTGAAACAAAGTAGCAAAGGAAATAAAGTCAACTTGAAACTCAAACATGTTTCATGCTGTTCACTCTTCATTCCAAGTCTTAACCCTCTACACTTCGAGCATTAATCTTCTTCTCGATTTCCTTCCCTTTAATTCACCCTTTTGCTTATCTAATGTTTCCTTTGTTTTCCAAGCATATATCAAAACTAAAAGTAACACGAAAAAAAACGAGAGTGAAATGAGAAAACGAAAGAAAACTCTTTTTTATCTTCTCTTCATCGTCCTCTTCTATTTCAACAATTCTCACATTCCTTGCAATCCAATATTTACCCTAAACCACATTTCTATTTTGTATGTTTAACCAATAAATGGATTTCATTTTGTCTTCACTTTAACTTTACGCAAAATGAAAAAGTTTTTGATAACCAAAGTAAAGCAATTCAAGAATTGAGGGAAAGCAAGACAAAGTTGAAGAAAAAAAGATTGATCGCACAGAGAAAAAGGCAAAACTATTGCTTAGAACTGGGAGTTTTACGCCAAACTTTTACTTGGAGGTTAGACAGGGAGTTGCACTGGGAGTTGTACAGGGAGTTAAAATTGAGGTTCAAGTTTTGTCTTTACTTGGTAAAACTAAATTATAGTAAATCAGAGACAATTTTTTATTCTTATTATTGGTTGATATTACTATTAATGGTAAACAAAAATTCATACATGATAAAGTAAATATGTAGTTAATGTAGTAAAAAATAATCTTTCAAAAGTAATTTACTTTTCGTTCCAAGCAAGCAAAGTAAATTGCACTTTTCAAATTTCTTGTTACGTCGTTTCAAACTCAACTCGAGACATTCTTTATGGACAGTAATAACCACGATCAACATGCTTTTAGATGAAATTTCATTTGGAGATTTACTTTTGATTCACTTTTGTTTCGCCACACTTGTGATGAATAATGTACCAAGTGCTGACTTGGCTCAATTGAACTCGAATGGATAAAGAGAGTGAATTTTGTCTCTTCTGTCAACTTGCTGGTTGATCCAAGATGAATGAACTAAACGGCCAACAGAAGGAAAAAGTGTTTCATGTTTAGGCAAAAGGTGACGAAAGTTCAAGTTTCAGATGAAGAACAGAGAGTAAACAAAAGAACAAGATGAAGATATTTTAAGATGAAGAAGACAAGTGAAAAAGAAATCTGATTTTGCTTTTCTTCCTTTACCTTTCTTTCCTTCACTTGTTCAACTTTGCTATTAGATTTTTGTTTTTCCTCTTTTCTTCCTTGTTGTGACGAGAATCTCTATAAGATGTAATGTTAAGGTAAAGAAAATTGGAAATGAATGTAAAGATAAAATGATCATAATCACAATAATAAGAACAATAAACAAGTGTGAGACAGAAAAGTCGACTTTTTTTTCTCTTTTCCATTTGTAAATAAGAATTCATGATGAAAAGAAAAATATTTTCTTTCGTAAAATAATGAAATTGTATTGAGGAATGGAACAGACAAAATTGGAATAAATCATGAAAGATAACTCTTTTGAATTGGCAAATGAAAAAAGTGACTTTTCATTTTTACTCTTCAATTGATTTGTGAATAGAAATGAAGTGATGATAAGAGGAAAGGAGGAAAAGGTAAAATATTAGTTGAGCTTGAAATTGAGTTACTTGGATGGAAAGAGAAAAATAGGCAAAATTGATTCAATGGAATGAAAATGAGTTGAAATTTAATTTGGTTACCATTTAATTGAGCAATTGTTTTCCTTATCTTTATTCATTGATTCACTCAATCCATTTAAGAAACAATAATTTCAAATTAAACATGACTCAATAGACAGTGTGAATCGTGAGTGAATGAACAAAATTGTTTGCCTGTGAAAGTAAAGAGTGAAATTGATGAGGAAAACTTTTCACTTTCGTTGACTCGTTGCTCATCTGAATAGATGAGAAAAGTTGCTGTGAAAGTGAAAAGAAGAAAATGATTCAAATAAATAGATTGCTTTTTGCAAAATTTTTGCCGTTTAAAAGAACATATTCAAAGCTGGAGAAAAGGAAAAGGTTGAGTTTTTCAGTGAAGGCGTTGTAATGAATTATCGATTGTAATTTATCAAAACAAGTTGGTAAAATTGTGTGACTCAGAAAGACGCGACTCAATTGAAAGAAATTCAATCATGAGAAAAAAGAGTGGAAATTCTTTTCAATTGGTACTTCATGAACACGAAATATTCGGACTCTAAATTTTCTCGGTTTTCTATCAAAAGAATTTGCAGTAATTTCAAATGATTCAATTTGGATATTATTCACATTTCTCTCACCAAGAACTGAGCAATTCTCTCTCTCTCTCTCTCTCTCTCTCTCTCTCTCTCTCTCTCTCTCTCTCTCTCTGTGTAACTCTTTTGACATGTTGCTCTTAGAAAGACTTGCAGTTTTAAAATAAACTGCTATTCCTTCCTCGTGCCAAACGCGTTCAGTTTTGGATGAATTTCGATGTGGAATTTTCATTTTCCTTTCTTTTCTGTAAAGTTCATCACTACAAACCAATGATAAAGTTTCGCCTCTTCAATGAAACCTAATTAAATTCACCTCAAAAAGAGTGGGTTTTAGGTTCGGATTTTCTTTTCAATCTCTTTTACTAATTGACCTAATATTTGTTCCGAAATGTAATTGTCCTACAATTAGTGTGGGTTTTGTCAACCTTTAACTTGAAAATGTTTCAAGTTTCATCTCTTTGCTTTGAAGGAAATGTTTATATTCCTGTTGCTCCATCAACTTATTAATCAAATGAATGCAAACTAATTGTCCTTTGCTTTCCAGAAAATGCTTGCCAAGCAATTAAGAAACGAGTTTTGCTTTCCTTTTTCACTGTATATCACTTTAGTTTAGTAAACATTTCTCGCAACATTTCCATAACCAACTGAGAATTGTCGGTCAAATTTGATTAAACGAGTTTCTTTTACTTTTGACTAACAGGTATTAAAAAAGGAAACAAAAAGCTAAAACTTTATTTCAACTTGAATTGTTAACATTTTTCTTTGTGAGCTTTGCTTTATCACCTTTCAACAATTCAAAATTTTTTCATCGCTATTATTATTGTAATATTGCTTACCATCCCATCTCTGAGTAAAGAAACAAAACTTTATGGTTTTGTCATATTATTTGACATTTAGTTTGACTTTTAGTTTGTCTTTTGATCATGCCATTCAAGAGAAAATATTATTCCAGTTTTGAGAAGAAATAATATTTCGTTTATTTTCCTTTTCCTTTCCTCCTCTTTTTACCTGTTCACAGTTTATTGAGCAATGTACTTTTCGTTTACTTGATCACAAGAAATATTTTTACATTTCATGCAATATCCATGATAATAGTTTTTATTAAAGTAAATTTCAAAATTTTTCCAAAATTCGAAAACAAAAGTTTCCATTTTGTTTGTACAATCCTGCAAGAAACAGCTAGAAATGAGAATCGACAAAAAATCTGAAATATTCCATTGGCATTGTTGCTTATTAATAGAATAAATTGTTTGCTTTTTGCTCACTTTTCAAGTTTTTATTCTTTAATTAATCACACTGAAGATGAAATGATCATGATGAGTTAATCAATTTCCAAGCCAGATCATGATCTTCATTACTCTCAGTTTGTAAATGATTGTTTGCATTAGAAACAAAAAACATGATAAATAGCAAAAGAGAAATGAAATTATTGATTATTCCGATTTACTTACAAGTCCAAACGGTAACCAGCATTTGTTTAGCCTTAAGAGTAGCCTTGAGTGTTTACTGTAAACGAAATGTGATATTTAAGTGAAAGTATTTACTTTTGCTTGTCACATTTGAAGCATGAAATTGATTCCCACATTCATCTCTGTATTAATTTTCAAAACGCATTCAACTTCGCTGTGAGAATAATATTAAAAATTTTAAAATGCAATTCTTTCTTTTCTCTTTTACACTCAGATATTGCGATTGAAAACTCAACTTTGACCATGAACATTAGTTCAACCAATCAAGCTGGAAGTTATGAGTGTTTAGCCAAAAACTCGGAAGGAACCGGTAAAAGCAACCCAATTGACCTTAAAATTCGTTGTAAGTTTCATCAAATCTTTTGTCGATTACAAATTTACTGATAACACATTGCTATGAACATTTGATCTCGCTATAAATGTTTGCTATTTTGATCGTAAAAATGAAAATTCTTAACAATTTAGTTGATTCTTTCGCTTTTTACTCTTTTCTTATTCGTTTACAAACTTTGTTGTTGAAGATGAACCAACTTGCACGGAATTGGATTCAAAGGTGATTTATGAGGTTCCAATGGGTGAAACTGTCAACATATCTTGCAATATCGACCCACGAGTGGCCAACGCGACCATCTTTTGGTGGAAATTCATCTCTTCCCATTTGGAAAGTGAATCAAGCGCAATAAAATCCCAATCAACTTTAACCTCATCATCAACTTCAATCTCATCAGTTAAACATTTTACACGGAATAAAGTGATTGAATACAAAGTGAATTCATCAGACGATTATGGTTTACTCATTTGTGGACTGGATAAAGGTTTCAATGAGAAACAGTCAAATCAATGTCAATTCAAAGTTAAACCTTCCACAGGTAATTAAACTTATAAATTGATCCACTTGTCAAAGGTGCAACAATGTTTTCACGATTTCAACACCAAAATACCAATAGAATAGGGTAAAATACAGAAATTCAAGTTTTTAGAAAGCAATTCTGTTCTATTGCATTTTCAAATTTGTAGAAAAGCAATTCGTCTTTTCATGTCAACATTTGAAGCAATCATTCTTCTTTCCATCTTCATCATGATCATAAGTCATTTTGTGAAACTGTGAAATAAATGTTTAAAACTTTTCCAAATTAAAATATGATGAGAAATGAAAAGCAAAAGTTTAAGGCTAAAAGTGGTGAAATGAAGGAATGAAATTGATCACCTTTTATATCATTTATTACCTAACTGTTCAACTAAATATTAACCAAACTATTAACTCTTCATGAGCTTCAAATGGAGTTACATTTTTCATTGCTTCTCTTTCGAGTTAACTAATGGAGAAGCACCAAGCATCGAAAAAGAAACAATTGATAAGTCAATTTTTCGACTCTACCCTTGACCCAGTTTAAAGTGTTATTGATACGTTTCAACGTCAATCTGGCAAGCAAATCTTTGTTTTTATTTTCGAAGAAAAATGGATGAAAAAAAGAAGAAATTTTCTCATATTTGGTGAAATTTCAATATCAAAAGGTTTAGCAACGCTGAACACTAACAATAACATAAATCAAATTTTAAATCCTTTTCAAGTTTCTTTCTGTTTTTTGTTCCTAATCTTCAACAAAGAATTTAAATTTACAAACATTTTACTGGGATTTGTTTATCCTGTGAGTGACTTTTCAGCATTTCATGGAAAAGAAAGAAAACATTTTTCTGTAATATTCCAAGCTTTGAATTTCCTTTTCATTTATTAATGTTTGATTCTGGCTAATGTTTTGTCTGAAAAGAAATGAATCAAAATTTATCCGCCAAAATATCGATTCAAGTGAATTTTCGCAATTTACTTGAATCTCGTTTTCAACTCGAATTAATATTGAGGATATACTTTCATCTTCTTTTGACAATCTAAATTGGAATATTGTTTAATTTCATTTTTACCACACAATTCATGGCAACACTGGCAAATGACCCGAGGTTGTTTCAAATCTATCTTTTCGGGCAAACTTTTCTCTTTTGGAAAAAAAGTTAAAAACAAATTTGTAAACTTGAAATATTCCCAAATGTGTTTATCCACCATTTTAATCTGAGTGATAAATCAGCAATCAGAAAGGGTAAAAGGACAAACACAGCAGAATCAACTTTTCATTCATCATTTTGGTGTTTCCAGCTCATTAATTAGCCTCAATCTTTCTTGTATTTCAATTTTGAACCTTTAAAACTATTTAATTATACATTAAAACACTCGAATGTTCAAGAGACAAAAATACATTTCAATTTGCAGCTCATCAAAGTTTTATTTGGTTAAAGGTTCAAAGGAATGCCTTTTCATTTTCATTTCTTCTTATGGTAAAGTCAAATTGACATTTAGCTTGTCCTTTACCGATTAATGCTATTAACAATAAACTAATTTTGTTAAAACTTGAACTGTCTGGTCTGCTCATTGTGATTCAGTTTATCTCGAGTTGAGAAGGAAAATTGAAATGTCGAGAAAAATTAATAACGAAACACTCGAGATCAAGTTTCAACAGAATATCAAATTAATTTTCCAAAGCTGAGAATCTATAGTAATCAGAAGTAAACTCAACATTTTGTTAACTGCGACAGTTGACGAGTTAATCGAAAAGAGTTGTCCTGAGAATATCAATAGTTTAGAAAATTGAAAGAAAATTCATTCATGAACAGACTTGAGTAATCAGATAGCTAGAAATCGATCTGAACGAGCATGAATAAATAGTTATTTGACGAGTTTCTCGAAACAAAGAATGATGAGTTGAGAAGTTGAACTTTTTAACTTTTCGTGTTTATTTCATTGAAATTGTTTCTAAAATGCTTTTGGAAATTCATTTGAACATTAGTTTTGCCAATGCTTTTTCGTGCTAACTTTCATTAGAATTTCTTAGCCAATATCGGCTTTGCATTGAGGGAAACTTCAATTTGTCATTCGAATTTCAAAACAAAAAAGTTCGAAGAAAATTTCTCTACTCAATTTAGATACATTTTGGAATATAAATTTTTTGTTCTTTTCACCTTTTCTCCTGCTAATATAATCATAATGATGAGCATCATTATCATCATTGAGCTTTGATGGGTTATTTTGTGTTCAAATGTTTATGGTTAGGAAACTCAATCCGTTGAGGATGAAGGCTGATGGGAACACATGAAGATGTGTAATGGTTCATTAGCATGGAAAAACCATCAACAGGCAAAGAAGTAAATTTTTTTGTTTTTTTCTTTCATTCCGCTTTTTCCATTCTTTGCCATTCTTTATGCACAACAATAATATACATATGCATGGCTCTAAATGATTTGCATCTTGCAACTTCTTTTTCATCTTCTTATGTGTTGCCTTCTGAGCAAGGATTATGATTAAGAATAATATTTAGTGCAGCAAAAGGCGCACAGCTGAACAAGTCAACCTTGAATTTTATGACTTCTAGTTTCATGCGATTATCATGTGGGTGGATGTGTAACAATGTTTAAATTGGTAATCCTTTTTTATCTTGTTTCGCTCATTTCCATGTTCCATGTAAAATTCATAGTTTCTGGTGGCGATGATGATTATCTTGTTAGACACAGTATCACACCAACCATGATTAATTGTTTTATTTTGCAGTTTCATCAGTTTCTTTCTTGCAATCTACAAGTTTACATGAACCTGCATCAGATTTGGGTCATTAAGGAAATCTAGAGATTTTGCATTTTCTCTGTTCAACACAGAATAGTGGAGAAAATGTTGAGAACGCTTTTTCCATGGGTTTGCCTGAGCAACTTGCAACATCTTTCAAGCCTGAGTAACCTTGCGTCTCAGGTAACCTCTTGTTGACCCAATGTGCACCGTTGGCTCTTTCGTAATAATCATTTCACAATTGATCAACTTTTTTCTTGATTTGTTTAGAGCAGCGATTCAACCATTCTCAATCTGATTATGGTAAAACAGGATAAAGTTTATTTTGATAAACAGTTGGGTGAAAGTGAAATAAAAATAAGCGGAAAATGGTATTTACCTTTGGTGGTTGTGTCAACGTCTCTGGTAATATTGTTTGCTCAGTCTAAGTAAATAAAAGTTGAATTGAAAAAAGTTTGTCCATTTTAATTATTTACAATTGTCATCATTAGTTGCTTGGTGAATCTCAATCTCACATGGAATCATTTGCAATACAAAAATATAATGGAATCGATAGCAAATTGGAAATGTACTTTTAACCAGCAAACCGTGTGATGCGACAATTTATCTAAAAATAAATCTATTCAATCGAGTTGCAAGCTTTCCATCGTCAACATTTGTAAGAAAGCAGACTTTAATCAAAACTAGTTTAGAACTGAGCTGAGAACGCAATTGAAGTCTTCATTAGTTTGAGAAATTTCTTTTCATTCATTTTTCTGGTTCGTATTTCATTTCAGTCTTTTTCCCCTGTTTTCCTCTGAATAAATAATGGACCAATATTGAGGTGAATTACACCTTGATTTTGGGGTGAAAAATTCACGCATCAAAGTAGAAAGTAATCAGAACATCAATAAACCATATTGCATTAATGGTTCACTGGTTCTCGGCTTTTCGTCTTTCACCATTCTTCCATCAAATCTCCAGCAACAATCTTACCTTTCGTTCCAATTTCACCTTTTTATCTCTTTCCATTCTCGCATTTATTAACCCAATCTTTTTTCCCCGATTCTTTCCTGGTTACTCTTCACTTGTTATTATGTTTCTCACTGTTTATCAATGTATCACCTTTTATTCTGTTGCATCTTTAATACCTTCATTGGTGACTTGTGATTAAAAGAAAGTCATGCATTGAATCAATCAATTTTGATCAATTGCTTCTGCAAGGGACAGCAATCTATCAACACGAAGCAAAAGTGCAAAGCATAAATTGCATGCGTTTAGCATGGAAAAGGTTGATCATGAGTTGAGACGAAAATTTGTTTGCAAACTCGCGTCGAGAATAGGTTGAAACAAAGTCAAAAACCATCAATTGAACCAATCTTGTAACCACATTTTGCCAAAACCAAGCTTTTCTTTGCTCTTCAAGTGTCTTTTTACAGCTTCATCTTGATTTAAATTTGATTTTTGTTTGCAGTTTGAAACTTTTTCCTCGCTCATTCACTTTTCAGCTCAACAAAATGAAATGAACAGGAAACTGTTCAAGATCAAGATGAGTGAATTGAAACATTAGAGGAAAAAGTTTCTTTGCTTGTGTTGAATTTTGAAATTTACGAGCCTCTTAAAAGATTATCGGTTAAAAGGACTTTTCAACTTTTTCCTCTCTTCCTTTTCAACTGAATTGCAAGAGTAAAGTTTAACGACGATAATTTGATTGGAATTAGCAAAAGACTGAAGCAAAAAATGTATCACCAACAGGGAATTTGATGAAACCTATTATATAAGCAGGCATTTCATTTTTGCATTTCAAGACAAAATTTGACTGCAAATTATCATGCATTAACCGTGCAATAAATTTGCTCTTGCATCTGAATGACTGCGTAAATTGGAAAAAAAAGCTAAATTCAGAGGAAAAAAGAAAATGTTCCATCGTCATTTCATGGCAACCACATTGAGTTTTTGTTGCATCAAAATTTTCGTTCTTCAATTTTCGCTGTTTCTCAAGTTTCAAGTTTTCTTTTGCATTTGTTTCAATTTCAAGTCCTTCAAAATATTTTTCATGTCTAACTTGAAAAAGAAGTAAAATTTACATCATTAAACTTGCATCAATCTATTTTGCTGCTTTTGCCGATTACAAACTTGAACCATTTCCCTTCATTTTTGATCAATACATTTTTAGTGTCATTTTTTGTTCGCTAAATTTTTCATTCCTTTATTATTAATGAAAGAGCTTTTTGAATGAAACTTTTCTTGCTGCTTTTTACACTTTGCGCTGCAAGCAATTTTGTTCACAAATAATTTAATCATCATTTCAACCTTCAGGGCAAAACAGTTCTAGGTATAATGAGCTTTAACACACGAAATCATATTCAGTAGTTTACATTAATAGCTTTAATGAGTAAAAAGGAGAAGCATATTTGTATAAAGAAGAAAAAAAACATTTTCTGTCAAACTTAGAAGTTCTTGTAATTTTCAAATTTTAAACTCTGTCAGTTCAATGGAAAATGAAAGAAACAGAAAAATAATTGAAATGCTTTATTAAACAAGTCTGGGTTAAGCTGTAAACCGTAATATGCGATTAAAGAGAGATTTTAAGCATTTCTCTTCAACTTTATTCAAATATGAGCCCAACTCAAAGTCAAGCAGAAAGGAAACTAAAAATCATTATTTCGATGCTAATTTCTTTCGAATGTTTTTCCAACTTTTCATTTCTCGTGTGAAAATCTCGTTTATAATACTTGCGAGTAAAGAACTGAAGTCGTATCAAAGGAAACGTATTAATATCTTGATATTCCTTGAATTTTTTGAAAAAGATTTTCAGAAGATCTTGCCATTTCATTAGATCATTTCTTAATTCGAGAGTTTTTTCACTTTTCAATCTTGGTTGCAGTTGAATGCGTATAATCTTTTAATTTGATTGAATTTAATTGAAACTGGTCAGATTCGCTAATTGGCTAATTTATTTAACGCAAAGTTGACTTCACTTTACACTTTGATCGTCATTTATCATTACCATCTTTAATTGAATGCTTTCAGCTTCTGTTCAACAAGACAATTACGTTTTGCACATCACTATTGGCCATTTATTACTGAAACATGAAAAGTTTGTCAACCTCAGGAAAGAAAGGAAAACAAAGTTCCATAATCTGATCATTTATATCCAAAAACATTTCCAGTTAATTGGTCATTATTCTTATCAACTGGAGAGTAGAGAGGAAAAGAATTGAATAAAGACGAGTTTGTCCGACAAGGTTCATCCATTTATTCAGTCTTGTTTCCAATCTTAATCATTAGACTTGAAACTATTCAATCAAAAAATGATGAGTTTCAAGTACAATCGTACAAAGGCTGTTGAGAAAAAAAAACTTGATTTCATTTTCATCGAATTTCCTTGGAGCATTTTTGCCAAATCGAAGGTGAATCCTGATGCGAAATGAGAATTTCAATAATCACATGAAGCAAAAATTGTAATCCAAATGGAATGGCATTTTGCTTTTAGACAATCCTAAAAGATTCAATTCTGTTGATCATATTGATAGTTAATGAAGTGAAACTTGAACATTATTTTTACTTGATCATCATCCTGATTCTCATCCAAATTGATTACCTTTTACTTTTCTCTTCTTCTCTTTCCATTCATTTGAAAAGGGAAAAGACGAGAAAATAATGTTGCTAATAACTTAACAAATAATGGTTAATGATGATATAACAATAATTCTGTATTCAGACAATCAATTATTCTCAGCGATTAAATAAACATGAAATTATTCTGATTAATGTTCAACGAATGGAAATATCATTCAATGGATGAATAAAAAAAGTTGCAATGAAAATCGAATGCAATGGGAGGCAAAAGGTTGCAAAAAGTAGAGAAAAGTGGAAACTGGTGAAATTAATCTGAAACATTGAACAGTGCGGAGAAGAACATGAAACGAATTAATTTTTTTTCGAAAATTCTCTTTTCGCAATAAAACATCAATTAATAACAGTTAATCACAGTTATGAAAACGAAAGAAATAAACTTGAAATGAAATTGTGCATGAAACACTCCATGTTGGGAGTGAAAAAATTGGTTGAAATTCTGTTAACTTTATTCCGGGTTTCATTGAAAATTTGAAATCCAAACATATTTTCCATTCTAATTACTTTTCCATTTTCTCATCTCATTGTTTCTTGAATGATAAAAGTAAACAAAAACTGTGATCGAATATCTTTTGGGACTTTTCACTCCCAGTCTTAATGAATGCTTCCCAGTCTTTTGGATAATTTTTTCTTCTTTTCCAGGCAAAAGGCAATTCTTTGACATTCATTTATATTAGCAAACGAAGAGTATTTTCGCCTTGAGCACAGGCTATTTTTGAAATCTTGAGACATTTTCCTTTCTCTTCATTCAACATTCTCAACATGAATCCATTCTATTCTTAACTGGGCTCATCATTTTCGTTGCCTTTTCACAATTCTCACCTGTTCTAATGTTATTCACTTTCTCTCTCTCTCTCTCTCTCTCTCTTTCTCTCTTCACACAGCCTTACCTTATCCACCGGAAAACTGTCATCTTCGTGAAAACTCTTCAGATAGCAGTTATTTGATTGAGTGTTCAAAGCCAAGCAAACCAAGTCCATGGAAAGAAACTTATTTCCTTGAAATTCATGATCAAGATAATTTAGCCTCCCAGCCATCCTCACCATTTTCGCTTTCTTCGTTGTCTTCCTCGTCCTCATCATCATCACCATTATCATCGCCAATTGTTAGAGTAAATGATGAACAGCCTTACTTTAAGATTGCCATTTCCGAGTTACCATCAAATGAGAGCACAAACTTTGTCATTTATTCTCAAAATGGAGTTGGTAAAAGTTCACGGGTATTCTTGAGCATAGCAAGTCACAAAATGCTGCAAAGCAAAGCAACTAATCCAGGTAAGGAAAAGTCACCATTACAAACTTTCTTGACATCCTTTCTTCATCTTTGCTTCTCTTATTAACTAAACATTTTTTGCCTCAACGAATGGCGCAAAGCAATACTTTACACAAGAGTAAAGTTGATCCAACGATTCAAGTTCAAATGGTTGGATTACATAATGTTTGCTTAGCCACTTGTGCATTCAAAAGAGTCACAATAATCTATACAAGTGCGATGAAACATACTTGTTCAGTCAACATGAAAGAAAAAAGTTCTCAGAAGAAGAAAAACTTTTGTCATCGAAAAAAAAAATTTTTTCCTTTCCTTTCACCTTTTGTACTTTTACTTCGCATTTATAACTGATACTTTTGTTCGTATTCAGCTTTTTTTGTTGCTGCCTTCAAGGCAAGTCAACTGAAAAAAGAAATTATTATCAACGAGTTTTGACATATTTTGGCCTTTCATCTTTCTTTTTCTAGTCGAGTAAAGAGTGAATGTCAAGATGAACAAGAATAATCATGAAAGAAGATGATTTTTTCTCAAAACTCGATTTTCAAAGTTTATCATTCTTGCTTCTGATAAATATTGATGTACGATGCAAGAGAAGAGCTCAACTTTTAACTCGATTCATCATTATAATGAGCTTAGAGCTTGATTATTCTGTTGAAGGGGAAAACGTTTTAAAGTACAAATCAATGTCTTGTTCATTAATAGTTTGGTTGAGTTGAGAATCGTGTAAAAAAACTTTTAATGAAATTATTCTCAACATTATCGAGTTAGAAAATAATTGAATGAACAATTTCGTGTTTTGATATAAATTGAAATCAAACTTTAAAATTGTCTTTATATTCAGTGTAAATCCATCAGATAATCAAGGTGAAAATGAAAGGAGAAGAATGAATAGAAAGGCGAGTGAAAAAAGAGTTTCAACCAATTTGGTGTTGATTTTGCTGAGAAAAGAAGGAAAGAATGGAAAATAAAAAAAGTAAAGATAACAAGAAGAGGAAGAAAATTACCTTTTCAATTGGCTACAATCATTATTACTTGAAATGGAAACAATTACTTGATGGAAAGAGCGAAGATGCTGAAGAAAAGAGAAGAAAAAGAAGAAGAAAATTCAATGATCACTGGGAGTGAAAACTCCAAGTTAAATGCAATAATAATGATAATAATGATTATTTGTTGTGGATCAAGATTGTTGTGGCTCAACATTGGTCAGTTTGATAACAACATTGAGCAAAGAGTAATGAAGATGAAGAGGAAGAGGATAGAATGGGAAAGAAGAGTAAAAATTGAAGAAAAGCATGTTACTTGAAATGATGAAAGTGATCATTGAATGAACCCTAATGTTATGTTCATTGACTGTCTATTAGAGCCACTTGATTGACCTTTAATGACCCGAATGCATGTCAGGTTGCAATGTGAAATTGATTTGAAGTGAGGTAAAGAAGAGAGTAAAGTCTCTAAAATGGTCATAAATAGTAAAGGTGAAAAGGGAAGAAAAGGAAAAGTCATCATTCGATTCATGATTGTCATTTCAAAGTTGAACTGGTGTCAAGTAAGGCAAGAGTTTTAATTTCAATGTTGATTGTTTCGCTTCTTTTGCTAATTGATTCATTCATTTGGTTACATTCATTGCAGGCTGTTCAAGAAGAAGTAAAAGAGAGATTAAATTGAAGGTGAAATTGAAACTAAAGCTTGCCTTGAGGCGAGAAAAGTTGCACTTTCAAGATCAATGATCATTTTTTATTTGCAATCGGAAAGGAAAATCTCTCTCGCCATTTCATTCGTCTTCATCATCAACATCTTTAGAATGTATTTCTTTTCTCTTTCCTTTTTTTTATTCTTTTCACTCTTTACCATCTTCTTCTTGCAAACACTAGACAAGTTACTTGTTATGCTACTAGTTTACTCATCATCGTCTTCCTCCCTTTCTCTTCTCTCTATCATGATTCTTGAGACACTTTGTCTTTCACTTCAAAACCAATTGCTATAATAATAGATGAGGTTCAACTATCGATTGGATGATTTACTCTGAATTTTACTTTTACTCTCTTCCCTTCATCTTCTCCACCTTTTCCAATCTTTCTTTGTGTTTTCTCTTTCTTTTCCCAACATTTTCAAAGTTATCAACATTTGACTTTCAACTTGTTTCATCTGATCTACTTTCAAGTCTCATTGTTTCTTGTGCTTTTGACTTTCAACTCAATTTTCAACATTGATAGTTGATTTTTAAAGGTAAAAGTCAAAAAGGAGTGAAGAAAAGAGAAACCAGAGAAAAGAAGCTTTCAAATCACTTTGGCTTTTCTCATAATGACCAGTTTATCAAACCACAGAAACAAAGAAAAGAAGTTGCAATTCAATTTATCGCTTTAAATTTGAACCAAATTGAACACAATCATATCAACAATGAAGTGAGCGAAATATTTGTCAGATAAAGTTGAATTTCTGAGAAGCAATTGAAACCTCAAACAAAATTGAACCAAATTTGATTGCTTAACTTTCATTTTCTTGTTTTTCTTTTTGTTTCTTGTGACGGCCTTTCAAGTTTACATGGTTAACAGGTTGAATAGGATACATGTTGAAGGGCCAAATTAAATAGCGAATTGATTCAATTGTGAAATGAATCAATTGAAGGAAGAAACAGATAAATACAGACAGCTAATTAACAGACTTTCAATCCATCAAATTGTCTTTCTAATTGGTTAACAAAACGAAAAGAAGTAAAGAGAATGGAAGAAAAAAGCAATTGTAATTGTAATCCTACATTGTTCCATTGAAACTAAGTTGAATTCAAGACAATCAGGCAAGTTGTTTTTGCTGAGTCCATTGAGAGGAAGACGGAAAGAGAGAGTGATAGAAGAAGAAAAAGAGATGAAAATAGCGATGATTATGCTGATGGAAGAAAAGGTCAATTACCGAAATTACCTTTTTCTCCTTTTCTCAACAAAAACCTGTTAAAGATGCAAAGAGTCAGTTCAACTTGAATTGAAATTGCTTTCATTACAGCTGATAAATTGTTAATCACTGATAACTGTGAAAATAGTTTTTACATGAAAATAAGCACATCAATTAAAGTGTTTTATTAACACACAAGTCTCTCAATAGTTGAACCTAATGAGGCTCATCTTGCTGCATCAGGTTGACTACCATCTCGGCCTCGTACGAGACTTTACTTCGTACGAAATGGAAAAGTTGAAAAATAGTTTTGTTCGCCTGCCATTGGAATCTCGACTTGGAAATGTTTTGATTGTTCCAATGAGCCAATCAATTTGTGTCAACAAGCACAAGTGAAGATGAAGAAATGTAATTAAAAAAGAAAAGCATAGAGAACAATGCGGAAAGTAAGGCTGACTGTTGTGATCGCAAAATTGCGTCTTTGTAAGAAAAAGATTTTCTCTTTTTTTTCTTCTTCTTTCATTTCCACATTCTTGATATTCTTTTTCATTTCAATCAAATGATAAATTAATATATTTTCCCTTCTTATATGGAACAATTGTTGTGAACATTTTTTCTTTTCGTTATCATTTTTCTTGTTAACTTGTTCATCTCTATTTTGTCATAATCATGTCAATTGTGAGAGAAACAAAAAACTGTTTACTCCAACTTTCGGGCCTTGACTTGTTTAATTCGAGGTGGCAAAAGAGAGGCCAAAACTCATCAGCAAATTGATAAGTTAATCATTGCCAAGCTAAATTGACTCTTGCCCTTGTTGGCAAAAGTCATCAAGTGAGTTGTTGATTCTCATAATCTATTAAATTGGTCAACATTTATTTTCTTGTGCTTTTCCACTTTCAACTCAAAGGAGCCAACGTCAATCAGTGTCGACATTTTACGAAGCAAATGTCCAAGTTTTGTTGAACAAGAAGAAAAGTTGAAACCATTTATTGTTCAAGTAAAATGTTGATGGCAGATTTTACTTCCCCAAATCTCAGGCCAACATTGGCTTATCGGTTTTGTATAAATTATTGTTACACTAAGTTATTGAGTTTAGGGTCATGCTGAGTTTTTCAGGTGAACAAAATTGAATAGATAAAAAGATTGTAAGACAAAAGAGTTTGCTATTCTTCCTCCCTTGGACTGCTTAATAATAAAGATATTACATTTTCTAAGTGATTCTCATGTTCGCATTTCCTTTACACATCCTTTACTTTCGCTCAACTCCCAGCAAGAATTATATTCACTCCCAGGGATTCCCTGTCAAATCTTGTAAGATATTATTGTAATACTTGCAGTGTTGTTTCACCTCTTTCTTTTCCTCTCTTTTCCAAAGGATAACATGAGAGCAATGAGAATCTTTCACAGAAAAGATATCAATCCTTTGAAAAAGGAATAAGAAATGCAAGAGAATAAGCATTCAAATCCCTTTTTCCATGTTGACAGTTGAGCATTTCCATTTTCCTGGAACATGTTGGACGATTTATATTTTACTTCTTATTGTTTCCACGTTTTAAGGGAATCGTTAACTCGAGACGATGGAAAACTAAAGCAAAAAGATTGACTCAAAGCTGAACCAGGCAGCAGATGAAATGCCAGTGTTAACACTTGGAATTTAGTAGTAAAAGAATTGATAACTTTGAAAAGAAAAGTTCAGATTTTTTCAAACTAAACATGGAACGAAAGAAAAGTAGACTCGAAAAATGCTCAACTTTCAATGTTAAAGTTTTACTTATTTGCACTTGCTATCCAACTGTATCATCACTACTAAGGATTACAAAGTGATCCATCAAGGTGCTTCCCATAGAATGTTGGCAGAACATTTTTGCACTATTTTCGTTTCGCTTTTTCTAAATTTAGTTCATTGTAACCTGATGATACATGAGAGGAAACGAATCAAGAGTAAATACTTTAAATTCTTTGAAGTCAATTGCTCAAGCAAAGTTATTCAGTGTTTCTATTGAAATTTTCAAGTCTTGCGTTTACTTAAGAAGAATAACTGACTAAACCAGAATAATCTTCGAATTTCAAGGAACTTTTGAAGGAAAGGCTCAATGAAAGTAGTTCACATTTTATTCAATACTCAATAAGTATTCTATAGAAATTGAATAGCACACAAAATGCGTTGAATCAGAAACATTTATTCGAATCTTACTTTTTCGAGTATAAATTTCTTGCAACGTGAATTCATAATTATGTGATTTCAGTTTCAACCGTTTTGGACAGTCGACTTTGATTGAGTTGAATTCATTTCAGACAATCGATTCTGGAAGAGTTTATAAGTACAGACTAACGAAAGACTGACTATGAAAGGTTGAGTTTTCACCTTTTCTAACTTGAGCATCTCGATCCTTTTCATCCATCATTTTGATCGTCTAAGAGTTTACTGAAACATATTAATAAAGTAATGAACTTTTTCTTATTTTCTATCATAATCTCATCTCATCTCAAGGGTGGTTGAAATTTTAATCAAAACTTTTCTTTAACCGAATGTCAACTCTAGAACCTTTTTCAAGGTTAACTTAATCCCGCCATTGTTGAGTTGATCTGAGCAAAGTTAGCTTGACTTTGAGGAAACCCAGATTTGCTGATTGGCATAAAAGGGAAACACTTTTTTCTTGAAACACTTATTCCATTGGGTTATGAAAAGAAAAATTAATAAACCAAATTCCGTTATCTTTTTAATCTATTGTACCTTTTAACCCATTATTATCATTACTTTTCTTTATTCAATGTTAAGAGGATTAACTTATTATTACATTATTATAAGGTTATCAAGGGAAACATTTGCTCAACTGATATTGTACAAAGAGTTTAATAACAATGATTATCTGAAAGTGAAACAAAGAAAATGGAAAAAAGAAAAATTTTCTTCTCTTTAATTTTACACTTAGCTTTCAAAAAAGGTAATTATTTTGTTTTGCTATTAAGTTTACATTAATTTAAACAATGATATTCATGAATAAACCAATGAATCTGATTGCATGATTAAAGCTCATTATTTGTTGCGACTTTCCTGTCAACTGTTTAAAGTCAAAATGAATGTGCAAAGAGCTGATTGGATCATCACATTGATCGAGTATCAAGTTTTTCGAGAAGTTGAAGAACAAAAGATGAAAAGAGAATGAGAAACATGAAGGAACAAAGTGTGGAGATTCAGCATTTCATGGAATCAAATTTGCAATCAATTCTCAAAATGTTTATTCCAACCAAGCCGCTAGATGAGACAATGAAAATGATGAGAGTCATTTAGAATCTTTCACTTTTTCTATGAACAAAAATCTCTTTTAAAAACTTTTAGTTGCAACAGATTCAACTATTATTTTCCAACGATAACATTTCCATGTTGAACTTTTTTATGTTTTCCGTTTTGCATCAATGAAGAAACTAGTTGCACTCTTGGATTCATCATCACCCTCAACAGAAGCAACATTTTTCTTATTACTTTATCTTTTCATAGTTTGCCTTCTTCTTCCCATGAACAATTGTTTTTTCATGGAACAGTAAGTCAACATTGAAAATTATCTAATATAATTCAATGTATACACTTTAACACATTTTCACTCATCAATCGCATTATCTGCCTTTTGTTTTCTCTCTTCGCTCGTCAAAAATTTTGCTTTTTCATCAGTTTCACTTTTTCTGTCTCAAAATTGTCTTCTCACCATGCTATTCCATAGACACAAATTCAACTGATTTTAGGCTTCTTTTCATTTCTTATTTGCTTCCAATCTTTTACACTTAACTAGCCTCTTTACTTTCTTCTGAATTACTTTTTTGCTTTTTCGTTATCTTTTCACTCTTATGCTATTCTTGGATGCTTTCACGGTAAATGGCTTTTTGTACTACTTGAATGATTCGGAGGCACAAGAATCTTAAAGAAACGAAAATGCGTTTCACAGACAATCTTGCATCTTTATTATTTTTGTTTTATTAATATTTAAACAAGAGACTAATGCAATCTTTTCTGGTCGCAAATTTATTTTCACTTAATACTGTACGATGCAGTCAATCCAGTCTGGGAAAACCTGGATTCTCAATTGAAAAACCATCGTCAAAATGCAAATAAAATATTCAGCTCTTGTCAAATTGCAGAAGTCGGTGATCAATTGTCAAACCGATAATGAGATCTAGTTGATCGCAGTCGGTACATTGGACCTTATTGAAGATCAAATTAACGCCATTAGGTGCCATCTTTTCGATCATCATATTCTTTTCTATAGGGATTTGTATTCGCTTCTTTAGATGCATTAATAAATTAATTATTTATTATTTACTTATAAATGATCGCGTTGTGCAATATAAAGTGATACATTTTCTGTCGAAACATTTTACCAAAAATTGCACTTACAAATACCTATTGAAAAGTCGAATCTTTTTTTTAGGCTGAAGACCTTGCTCTTGAATTCTGAAAGCTTTCTGTCTCTGAAACATCAGATCATGGAACCTCTTAGATTTATGAAATATTTTTCTCGAAAGCACTGATTTCATGTTCCTTAGAATGGCTATTTCGACCTATTTCTAGACGAGATACTTAGCTGAATCTTTTATTTGCTTTTTCTGCAAAAGATTTTTTATGTTTATTATATTTACCAAAAGAAGTTGGATTAATGTCCCAGGCTTACCCCTTAGTTCATTATTGCATGTACCAAATAGATTCTTCATTTCATCACCAGAAAAGATTAAAAACTCTGAAACTTCTTAAACAACAATATTAGAATATACAGGGCTATTCAGCCTCATTATCTTTTTAGCTCGTGTGACGGTTCACGACCAAACACGCTAAATCAGTATTATTTGAAGCGTGATCTTTCGGAAATCGAAGAATTTTTATTCCAAAGTTGCAAGGTCATAAAAGACCATTTGACCTCCAAACGACTTCTGCTGAAGGACCATACTTCAACACACATTGAAGTCTGTAGTTTTGTGACACGAGTAACAAAGCCAACGCTTGTTCTTCAATGATTTCAATATTCGAGACTTTCATGAACAAAATTATCTCGAAATTTTTGTAACACGAGATTGTTAATTTCTGCAACATGCTAAGCAGTAATCTTTGCATTACCGGTGATGATTGCTGCACACCTAATCGGTAAGCTGAGCCATGTAATCATTCTGTAAATTTGATATATTTATATATTTTCAAGTTATAAATTTGATCTTTGATCTGCTGAGTGTCAAAATATATGCATTTCAATAAAATTAAACAGCTTACTGGAAGAAAAAGACCATCACGGTCCTAATTACACAATTCAATCATGAATTATTTGACCATTCAGGCAACGTCTTTGCCATGGGAAAGGCATTTTCAAAAGATGGTTAAACTTTAACTGATAAACGTAAGAGGATGAAACCTGAAACAAAACTGTTATTTCTTGTTTGAAAAAGAAATATAGAAATAAATGAAGATTCAATAGATGAAAAGATGAATATTAAAGCCATTCAAACATTTTTGTCACACAACAAGTTGTCTCTCTATGATAATTGTTTTTTGAAAAATGACCTTGGATGACCTTGAACTTGAAATATGGTAAACAAGTATTTGAGATAAATGCAAATTCACAAGACCGTGTTCAAGCCAAAAACCATAAACATTGAGCTCGTGTTCATTTTTCGTGTTTCATTGAAAATTTTTTGATGCTTCATAATTTCTAAACTTGATGATATTCGTTGCAAAATATCGATATTAATCGTCAATACAATTGAAACGAATACCAACCTGAAGATGAAGGCCAAAAGAGCGATATAATTTCATTATCTGCCTCTTACTAATGAATCATTACAGCTATCGTTTTCTTGATCGCTTAAACCAGCACAGTAACAAATCATTTCCTTAACATGTTAAATCAAGAGTTGAGTTTCCTGTGTAAAAATGGTTTGATAAAAGCAAGCGCAAGTTACAAGCAAAAAAGCAACCACAAAATGCAATTCACAAGTGACCAAAACTAAACTCTAAATGGTTGAACACAAAAATTGTTTCTAATCTTTGCTTCTGTTTTCCCTTCTTCTTTACCTTCATTCCTTTGTTGTTTCATCTTTATTTATTCAACCTTTCATAACTAGTATATCATCATCATCAATAACTAATGAACTCGAGTTTATCAATGGTTTGTTTACTTTGCTAGAGAAGGAAAGGCCAAAATCGCAACAAAATGAAAAGTCCAAAGTTAATAGAGTAATAAAAATGAACTTTTAATCACCAAGAAGACCATCAATGTTAATGTGTTGTTTTGTCATGTAAAGTAAAGCAAAAATGCAGGTCAACAATCGAAATCAAGTAAACATGGTAAAGTTCAACTGTCATCATTACCAGGTGCAGACCTCAGACATTAACCTTTCAATTATTTACCAACTTTCATGATTATCCGATTTAATCTTTAATTGTTTCTCTCTTTGCCTTTCTCCATTTAAAAAGTTCATTCTTTATTGATTAACTAAACATTTCCATTTGAGCCGATTTTCCGAATTTGTTTTCATTTCTTTAAACAATTCATCAAATGTTGATTATTTAAGAGTTTCCAGAGAATTGATAGTTTCGTTGAAAGTCAACAAAAGTTTTCATTCCAAACCAATTCTTCAACATTTCAAAGTTAACATTCCATTAAAGTTTCGATGCTCATTAACTAAATTAAAATTTTATTCATATTTTTGCCCTTTTCGTTCAACCTTTTTCGTTGCTTTTTCCAAGAATAAACTTTCCTTTGTTTCATCAGGTTCTTTATGCCACTTCTTGATTTGTGCAAATTAATAGCTTCAGATTGAACGATAATTCTAATGAGCAGTTTCTTATTCTTTCCTGTAACTTTCTTTTCGTTGTGTGTTCATTAGACTTGACGCTCTCAACCATCAACTTGATCAATATGCAAATGCACTTCATATCAGTTTGCCAAGCCAATGTTCAAGGTGTTTAACCAAGAATTGTGTAAAGGTGAGATTAGAAGGAAAATGAAAGAAAAGAACAGTTGACTTTATTCAGTGAGAATAACATTGTCCCTGAAATTAGTCCTTGTTTCAACCCTTTCCATTCTTCTGCTTATCCTGAAAACAGCATGTTGATGGATGTGGTCAAAGAAAAGCTGATTAACACTGATAAAGAACAAGAATAAACTCTATCAAGTTAATGAGAAGAGATCAGTTTTGGCTCAAGTTGAACCTCACTTGGTGATTAAATATTAATGAACCAGTTTTACATTTTGTCTGGCAACTGCAATGGATTAATGTCGCAGTAGATTCGGCATTATCATGACATGATTATCAACTTTTTTTTGTATCCTTTAATTTCTCATGTTGTGCAACTTTTAACTGAAAACTACTTTGAAGGGAAAACTTTTCCTCGAAACTCGATTCAACGATAAAACCTTCAAGATTAAAATGAAACATTCATGTATCTTTAAAAGCATTCAATTTGTAATAACTGAAAATGTGTACCAATTGATTATCCAAAAGTGATGTTAGATTATTTTCTATTCCATTTTCATGCTCATTTGGAACAAATTGGCAAATTTATTCGATGTTCGATGAAAGTTTCGTCATTTTCAGTGAAACTTGATTCTTCATCCTGCTAATAATGCAAAACATTTTTGTGGATAAAAATGAAAACTAGATTAAGATGACTTTCTTGTCAATCCATTGCATTCATTCACTCAATTATTAATTCAATATTTACTCATCATTTTTCCACCCACAAAAGCTACCATGTTCAATCCACTTTCACTTTTCTTGCCATTCACTTTATCGAACCTTATTCTTCTCTTTCTTTTCTTCTTTTTTACCCATGAGATTTGGCCAATTGAATGGTTAAACTGAATTAGATTGAGTATGATATTTCATCGTTATTCACAGATAATAGAACGCAAGCAAAGCTGTCCAAGGATTTGAAAGGTTTCACAAAGAAAAATGAAAGGTGAAATGTTGACTATTCAACTGTTGTGATTTGCAAAAGGTTAAATTGTAAGCAAATTTATAAGATATAGACTTTAATCACACTTGCCATTTCCTTTGCCCAATCATACAAGTTGATAAGTTTACTTTAATTGAAAGTATGATCGGGATCGTTATTCAACATAAGATTTATGCCTTTAGCTTGAACATCACTAGATGTACCGGGCGTTTTTTTCATTTTACGCCTGTTGGACGTTATAACTCACGAACGGTTGATGCTACAAACCTCAGACTCGACAACAGGCGTACAGGATGGAAACGCGCAGTATTGATTTACTATGAATATCAAAAGTCAATGACAAAAATTGTCATTGACTTTAGAATTTAGAATTTCAAATGGGTTTGGATTTTTTGATTTGTGAAGAGTGAAAGTCAAAATGAATAAACTGTAAAATATATACTGGGCGTTTTTTTATCCTGTACGCTTGTTTGCAGTTATAGCTCGCGAACGGTTTATGCTACAGATCTAAGATTCAAACTAGGAGATACCACAAATTGAAGTACTTCAAGTTCGAACTCTCAAGGTCATTCAAGGTAACTCAGTTGTTTGACCTCTAACTGATATTTGAAGGTCATTTTCTGTAAATGCAATTTTTTTACGAACAATTGGTGATTGTTACACGTTCATTACGTATATGCTTAGAGAGATCATTGGATTTAAACCAAAAGCAATTGATTAGCTGTATTGTATGAATACTCTCATTTCTGTTGTCAAGAATGAGTTATGAACGTGTAACAATCACCAATTTGTTGAGAAAAGTTCACCTTACAGAAAATGACCTTCAAATGTCAGTTAGAGCTCAAACAATTGCATGACCTTGAGAGTTTGAACTTGAGGTTTTTCAATTTGCGATAGCTTGTAGTTCGAGCTTAGATCTGTAGCATGGACCTTTCACGAGTTATGACTGCAAACAGGCGTACAGAATTTAAAAAGCACCCAGTACAATCATCTGATAATCAATCAATGCATTATGACACGGCCAAATGCCATGAAAGATCCGTTAATCAGTCCGTTCGCGATTAATAAGAAGGCAATAAAAATACACTGACAAATATATGATAAAAGTAGGTTTCATTTTATTAATTCAGTTTAAAATTAATGCTTCTGCATTTCAGTTACAATAAAAGTAAGACATTCGGTATTAATAAGAATCGTCATTAATGTAATTATTAACCCTAGGCTTAAATACATCGAATTGTGGAAGCTCTCAGAATGAATTATGAACGTGTAACAATCATCAATCAGTCGTAAAAAAGTTTGCACTTGCAGAAAATGACCTTGAAGACTTTTGAATTCAATAACTAAAAGACTGGAATTCGTCCAAAGACATTCTGGCAAAACATCACCTTTGTTGAAAACAGCAAGTAAATTTCCTGGTCTCAATATTGGTTGATCATAGATAAACGTGGTATCAAGGAATGTTTGATCATCACTTAATATTGAGAAATGTAAAACAGCGTTCAAATTTGAATCAACTTGCAAAATATATCTCAGTTGTTTGACCTCTAACTGATATTTGAAGGTCATTTGCTGTAAATGCAATTTTTTTCACGAACAATTGGTGATTGTTACACGTTCAAAACTCATTCTGAACAAAAGATATGTTTGATTCATTTACAGAAATATATAATCTCTGTAAGATTCATTTACAGAAAATGACCTTCAAATATCAGTTAGATGTCAAACAACTGAGTTACCTTGAATGACCTTGAGAGTTCGAACTTGAAGTACTTCAATTTGTGGTATCTCCTAGTTTGAATCTTAGATCTGTAGCATGAACCGTTCGCGAGCTATAACTGCAAACAAGCGTACAGGATAAAAAAACGCCCAGTACAATAAAAAACACGTATAATTTGTTATTGAGGATTAGTTTGAACAAACCTCAGTTAATACAAATTCTGGCGATTTTCCTTTACTTTTCATGTCAATTAAACCTCACGGGATGTTGATTACAGTCGAAATTAGAAAAATTGAAATTTCGAAATTGATCGAGAGTCAAGTTTTGATCTTCCTAAAATAGCAAATGTTTTAAATCATCTCAATCCAAAGTTACATCCTCACGAAATCGGACTCCAAGTTATTCAAAGGCAAACATCTGAAGGATCATTAATTGTTTTGAGTTAATAAACTCTTGGTTATGCTGATTATTGGATGAATTGAGCAAATAAAAGGCTGAATGTCAGACAGTCAAATGAAACAAAATTAATGAAAATTAATGAAATAAAGTAAAATAATAAACTCTGTTTATTCAGTCTTTGATGGTCATCAACCAGTAAGCTCATTTCCATGGTGAAATGTTATTTATTTTGGTAAACATTTTCATCTGAGAGAGAAAGTGCATCTTGAAACGCATTAGTATTTCTCATGATGGTGATGAGGGAAAAGAGTAAAAGAGTAAAAACAAAAGTTGAATGCTCAAAAGGCTCAGAAATCTGGTCAAATCAGAGAAATGTTTGTGGAACAATATTGAAAGTGAAAACACAAATTGTAAGGTAAAATGATAAAACAAAGTTTGTATTAAAAATTTCCTTTTGAGGTTTCTCATGTTATTAGTCTGTTCAAACAAATGATAGCTCAATACAATCAGTAGGTAAAAGAGTATCAATTTACGAGAAAATTTTTGATCCATTGAAAGTGGATTAAGTTGCAACAGCTGAGGCCTTATTTCAGACGCCCGAACAGCATCGACTATTTTCAAAGAAATGATCGTCTTCTCGCTTAGCATTGAGATAAAAAATTATTTCGTAAAAATCGAAAAATCAAATTTTCCTTTACAAAACTGTTTAATCAAGCGTATCGACTGTAGCATTTGTAATGAGAAAAGCCGGAGAAATCCTTCAATTCTTTGGAACCAAGCAAAAGTAAAGAAATTTTGTCGGAATAAAAGATAGAAAGTTTTAGACAGAAAACTGAAGCTTTTTCAAATTCAGAATTTTTAATCAAAACTTTCCTTTTCTGACCTTTTCTAAGAGTTTTGCTGAATAAATTTGTAACTGGAAATGGAAATTTGGTTGAACAAGAAAATGTTGATATTTAAGAAAAATATCATTCCAATATCAACAGTTATTCCAATGAAAATATTTTCACTTTATTATTGAATCAAAAATATTGAAGCCAAATACTTTCATCATGTTATTACATCCAATATCCATGGTGGAATAGAGAAAATATGTTTTCGTTATTTAACAGATTTTTGTTCCTTTCTCTTCCAACGAATCAGAATTTAGATGAAACACACCAAACAAAAAGAGAAAAAAAACTTTTCAGATTGATTCTGCCAATCAGACTGCCATTCAACTGTAAAGTAAATTGTTTCATGGCGATGAACTTGAATGATATGAATTTAATGCATCTCATGTCATTATTGCCACCATTAATGGTAAAATTATTTAGATTGATTAGTGATAATAAAATGAATAATCAATTGAATTGATTGATGAATGGAAATTTGTTGATGAAGATAATTTTTGAATGTAAAATAGCGAAGAGAAATGAATCAATCTTTCAACTTTTGATGTTTCAATTCAACCTTTTCACAGCCTTTCAGAGGTTAACCAATCTCAGTTGAGAAACAATCATTTCAATGATCACATAAAGACTTTAATCAACGTGAAACTTGTCAACAATTTTTGCCTCAATTTCCATTCTTTGCAAAGTGAATCTCATTCCAATTGTCATGCAACTTTTAAAGCTTTTCTTCTTCTTCCTCTTGACTTTACTCTTGCAACATTGACTGACCACCATCATGGATGAATATCAGATGGACAATGTGTCATCAAGGTTTACTAATGCATTTATAGCACAAAATATTGCATTTCATTTTGACACCAATTCTCATGAGGAAAAGTGTTAAATTGAAAGTCAATATCTTTTAATATCATCAATCAACATTCATTTCGCGAACAGTTTCTCTTCGCTCTCTTCATTACTCTTCTCACCACTGAGCCCATCATCGCCATCATCTTTATTGAGTAAATAATAACTAATTTATTTCAACTTTTTTTCGTCTTCTTGCACTTTTTTGTCTTTTCTTTTTCCATTCAATTTTCCCTTCTCATTCATAATTAAATTGACTTTTTGCTTCAACTTTTTGTCCAACCCTTTACGAGTGTCCAAATCCATTATGATTAGCAGATGATGTGTCCAGGTTAAATGGTAAAATATAATTGCAAGATTAGTCGAGATTTATCGAAGAGTTTTGTTTAATCGAATGAGCCTTTTGACATTTTCAGTTCGTTCTTTCCTCTCTCTCTCTCTTCACCCAAAACTCAACCTGTAAATTGACAATTTCAAGGTTTACTCATTAGCAACTTTGCTTTGGTCAATTTAACATTTCAAAGTTTAATTGGCCGAAGAAAAGAGTTGGCTAAAAGTGTTGAAAGGTTGACGTTGAAATGGACAAAATCAGTTATTTAATTGGATGAAATTAATTTGCAAATTTGTTGACTTCTGAAGGCTTTAAATTTTGCATTTCCTTTTTGAATGAAAGAAATTTTATTCTTTTCTATTTTGACTGAAAACGAAAAAATGGTTCGACTTTTGATGAAAGGTTCTTTTATTGAAATTACGACTTTTCAAACTTCACTTTCTTTCTGTCCAATGGATAGTATCTTCACTTGGATTGAACATAAATTTCAGCTTTACGAGTTTCGATGAAGCTCTTTTCCAGTGACCTTTGTTGTTGGCTATTTTGATGCCAGAAAAAGAGTTGAAAAGCGTCTCTTGAGGCTTTGAATTTTGATCCATCAAAGCTGTTGAAATGATGATGAAACTGATTTTAAACTTTTGTTGAAACATTTCAACATTTGCTTTATTCCAGTTGTTTCAATGTTTGATTTTAAATTTTTGTCTTTTCTCTCTTTTTTCATTCCCATTTCACAGAATTGAATCATCTTTACAAATCATTTTTATTTCCATGCATTGGACTTCTATCGTTTCTTGGATTGATTGGAATATCAATTTACGCATTCAACTCGAAAAGACGCAAATCTATTGTGCCAAGTGAAAGCGATTCAAAGGCAAGGTGAGATATCGAAGCCATTATTTGGTTAACAAGTTGATCATTAACTTGATCAACCTTTCATTTTAAATGAGATAATTCAATGAATTAATTTTCACTTTCATTTCATCATTTGTTTCATGGTGTTGATGCTTGGAAAATGTGGAAACCCAAAAGTCCAAATTTAAGCCTAAAGTCAAATAAAATAAGCCCAAAATCATCAAACATCAGAACTCCCGATGTAATACCTTTGAGAATCAATGATTCAGGTAATTATTATCTTTGAAAATTGATTCCATTTACTTTTAGCCTCATAATTCATCAGGTTATCCAATACTGAACAAGTCTGGTGAACTTAATGAAAAATAAGGTGAAAAAGAAAAATTGAAGCAAAAGTAATCTTTTCTCATCCAAATGTTCGTTTTTTCAAATCTTAAGTTCGATAAGGTTCAACCAAGTCATAACTAGTTAGTCTTCTTTACCAGACTTGCAATAATCTCTGACATTGCCAGACTATTTTATGTTACTAACGATGATAGAATCAATTGCTGCAGAACTGTTTGATCAATCTAAATTATGTTCAAAGATCTTTGAAACCTCTCTCATTAGTCTCATGATATCCATTCTGAATCATATTGGAACTCTATTTATAGCACAAATAAACAAATGTAATCAAGCAAATAAGAGCAAAAATAAAAAGATTTTGATTGTAAAGAAATGATATCAGTTGCAGTTTCAAGGTTGCATTTGTTTCTTATTTCATGTTTATCGATTCCCTTCTAACCTTTAACAAGTAGTTGAAATGCGATCAATAGTGTTTTTCGTCCTCTTCAGTGCTCTCGTTGCTTTCACGATTTCACACTCCGTCTCCATCATGCATTCACTCAATGCTTTAATGGGAATGCAGCCGCTTTTAATCGAATGATCTAAAGATACTTGGATTCTTCTTCACTTATCGTTTTATCAATATCTATCGATGTTTCCTAGCAAGTTGTGAGTTTGATTCAATGAGAATATTGACAATAAAATATTCAATGAAATTGAAAGCGATTAGAAAATCTTTCAAGTCCATAGTTACACGGTTATTTTCAGCCATAAAATTGTAAAATTAATTCATCTAAGTTCTCTCGTGACTTAAGTCACTCAAATCTGGATTAATATCACCACAGATGATAGAAACTGACTCGCGAAACTTAGTGAAGCACTATTCATTGATTATTAATACTAAGCAGGATAAAACGCCATTTAATCTTTGCTTTATTACTTATGTTAGCTGATAACTTGAAGGTGATTCAAGTGTTTTCACGAGTTGTTTTTGAAAATTGTGTATTTACTCTGTTCTTGAGTGTACATGGGTGAGGCTATTGGCTAAGGTAATCAAAATAAATTGATATTCAGCAAGTGTTAATGTATGCAGTGAAATTGAATTGAGTTTAAATTTGTTTCCATTTAAAGTGAAGGGAAGGTTTTTTGTTCAAATTGACCGTAAAAACAAAGATTATCACAGATTTAAATCGACAATGGTAAATGATTACACTTTGATCCAATTGTCTTTCCAATCATTACATTCTATTGGATCTCGAGTTGAATGAAGAAAAGCATTCAATTGCGTTGAGAAAAGGTTGAAACTCGAAATTTTGTTTCGAAATTTTTCCCCAACTCTTATTTTCTCATCAAAAATATGATTGATGTAAATTTCCGGTTAAATCTTGAAATGAAACGTCATTTCCATTTGAAAAGATAGTTGAACAGATTCTAAGGTCATAATGATAAACACTGGATAATAATAATAATGATACGTTTCATCCATGGAATGAGCAACGGAAGGCAAAGTTTTCAAATAATGAAAAAGGAAATGAATGGAAACATTAAAATTATCTGAGCAACTTCCGAACTTAACGTGAGGAAAGAAAAGAGTTGCTCACCATTTCAACTAAAGAGGCGAGTTACCAATGATTCAATCATCATGATGATCGAAAACAGAAATGATTACTAGCATGGAAACAATTGGAAAGTTTTATTAAAGGTTAATCAACAATTTGCAATCATTTCCAACATTTTGTCCATTCAAGGGTTTCAATTGAAAAGCTAAACTCAAGTCATTTGGTTTCCCATTCACTTGTCAAGTCTTTTGAAAAATGTCTCTTTGCGCAATTCGAGTTGGACTTGTTCGTGTTTCTCTGTCCAACTTTGAATATTTTCTTCTCCCAATTTGACCCGATTGTCAACAATTTAAATTGCCCTTATATGTACATTTAGCCAATTTATTCAATTGTCCATGAAAACTAAATGTACTTTTAACTTTTACTTTACTTTCATTTTGCTTCATCTTCTTGGATTTTCTTGTTTGCCTTCATTTTCATTCTGTTTTCTTGTTGTTTCAATGGTTCAGCTTGATATTAAATGAAACTATTATATTACATTTCTATTTTAACCAGTTAATGAGGCAATTACTTATGATGAAAAATGGAGTAAAGAGGAAATGTTGGATAAAAATGAGACCGTTTTGGCTACACAATTAGATAATTACAGTCAACATGGTTATCCAGATTATTCTGCTTCCAATATTCATGTTCAATTGATTACACACCCGATTGGCGATAATATACTTGACCAGGTAAGCCATTCAATTTTGACCAATATAGTTTAGCTTCCAATTTGAGGCGAGACACAATATCTGGTAACTTTGTTCCTAATGTCTTTTGGTAAACTAAAGTAAATACAAGATTTTGTTGAACAACACAATTTATGGACTTTAATCGTAAAATGTAAATATGATTTTGGACATTATGCAATTATTTACTTTACCAGAAAATATTTTCCATGTTAGTAAAGTCTAAAAATAAAGTAAATCGAAGTAGAAACGAATGTTTTACTTCAAAAAATGACTTCATTCACCAAGACCAAGATGTAAACAATAGATATTAACACCCTCTTTTATCTAGTTCATAAACCCTTTGCTAGAGCGCTTAATCAAATTTGTTTAACACCTGTAGTCGCATTTAGAATGATCAGTTTTTTGAAGAACCAAAGAAACCAATCTTGATTCTAACACTTCAAGAAACAATACTTTTTGTCAGTTTTGTCTCGACTTTTCCTTGACTTGAATTTGACTTTATCATGGCAAGGTTAAGCAACTTGATTTAATACCATGTTTTTGTTGCGTAAAAATGAAAATCTGACTTAATTGAAATCATTTTTTTCTCTTCTCATGTTTTTCTTTCTCTTTGCTTCTCATATTATTCCACGGATATATTTATTTGTTGTTTGCTTTCGTCTCTCAACATTGATGTTTAATCTTAATACACTTTAATGTACCAACAACCATTAATGATGACAATTGATTGATGGTGTATCACACAAGGATAAAATGACCAATAAATCTGACGATTGCCTTAATGATGGTCAATTTATTCCGGTTCTCATTCAATTCCAAGAGCATCAGCATATCTTAAAGGTAAATTGGTTAACCGTAAACCTTCATTAGCCAAGCTAAACCCAATAAATGGTTAACAGTTAATCAACAATACTTGATCAACATTTTCAAGTAAATTTTCAACTCGATTACCAGCGACGCCCATTCGATCAGTTTTGACTTGATTGACTGTTGAGACAATTTATCGTCACAATCAGATAAATAACAAAAAGATTTATAAGAAAAGACGATCTCAGTTTAGTGCTTAAAAGACCAATACTATCAAATATCGATGCCATTATTTGCCATCATTTGCCATCATTTTTAGTGTTGATCTATACAATGTTTTTCACAGTTCAATTGAAGCCTTTTTGCCTTGATTCACATCAAACTAATAACAAGCTTGACTGATTTGTTTTAATAAAGAAAAATATCACAATCTTTATTGAGTGACAAAAAAAGTAACTTTATCTAGCAATAATATACATTTTACATCGTCAAGTTGACAAAGAAATGAAAAGAGACAATCCAATATTCTTGATAAATTACTTGAAATATCAGCAAAGCACAGGGTAAAAATAAAGATCAACACAATTCAATAATGTTAAATAATAATAAATTGCTTCTCAACTAATTGGAAAATCAATCCTTTTCTCTTTTCCTTCACTTGAAGATTTCCGTTTTCAATTCATACTCATTTGTCTATTACTCGGACAAAAGTAAACTAACAATCAACAAAAGTCATCTTATTATTTAGACGCAAAAGTGAAGATTCATATTTACTGTGCAACATAAAAATAGAAGGAAAATATTTCATTGCCGAATTTTGATTACCAATCAGTAATGTGGGACGAAATAGTTTAGTAAATCAGTGGTCAATTAGACATCATTAGGCATCGACATTGTAAAAATCTAAATAGGTTTTCTTTGCCAGTCAAATCAAGTCTTTTATCAGCTTACGGGTTGATCCAATCAATTTACAAGATTGGATGCACTTTGACAATTTAACTTTAAATTTAACATTGAACACAAGATTTAAGCCAAGACTTCTTCCAGCTGATGACTTTTCGACTTTACCAGTTTCTTTCTAACTATTTTCCAAAATGATGACTCTTTTCATTCTGAAACCAGTTTTTAATCTTTGTTTTTCACCATTCCTTTGTCAACTAGCGTCAATCAAAAATTGTTCAAATAATCGTCGTTAAATTGTGGATAAAAATTGTAAAGTTCGTTGTTTTTGCTTCTGTCCACTTCTCGAGTTTTCTTTGATTCCTATTCTATTCTTTTGAATTGTCATTTTGAGTTGAGAGTACAAAAGTTTACTTCCATTGTCATGTATGTTTCTAATGCTTTTGATATTACTCTTATTATTATTTAAACAGGATACATCAAATCCAATAAGCTTGATGGAAACTCGACTTCCAATGAACAGTGATATTCAACCTTATTCAATATCAACTCCGGTTTAATGTCACATGAAAAGTTGTCTCCATTGGAAATAAAGTCAATAATTGTGAACAACAGTATTCCATTACTTGGTTCGTTCGTTGACAATTGGCTGATTAATTTGCCTTAAAGTGCCTCCAGAAGATGTCTTCACAAAAACAACATAATACATTTCATAATCATTTTCGACAGAACATTGGATTGATATTTCCATTTACATTCAAATTACCAACAAAAAGATCCTGAACCCTGATGATCCTAAAAGAGTCAGAAATTAAAAAAGAAATGAGTTAATAATTACGTGTGCGTGTTCATATTGAAATATTTATGTATAAAATGTAAATTTTACTGTTAAATTTAATTTTACATTGTTTGTTTAATAATAACAAAAAGAAAGGTTATATTTACCTATTCAAAGTTGCTTGTAACATTTGTTGATAAAACGAACGGTAATTTTATTATTACCAGAAAGGTGAAGATAATTGAAAAGATTTGATGAAGCAATGATGAAAGTAGTCACACAATTACTATTAGGCTTATAATAGGCTCGCTAATTTATAGCTAGAGTGTATGATACACAATTAACTTGGAGTTAATTGATTTAGATAATCAATTTGCTAATAAATATGAAACTAATTCAAGAGCAATTCTTGCATACAAAAGTGAGCAACGTTAATTAAACATTTGGGACTATTTAATAACGATCCTATTTGAATATAAATACAAAACCGTTGGGATAAATTAGCTCTTAACAACTTTCAATCTTGGCAAATCTTCTTTTCGTATAAGTGGATCAAATGGTTTCCAAATGATTCGTCCTCGAGACAGTAAATAGTCACTGCTAAGTCCAGATATATGCTTCAACTAAAACAGATGATATAAAAGTTAATTAGAAAATGAGATCAAAAAAGCAAAGTGAAACTGGAAACATTGTTGGCTGTGCGACTAGAAGTTTAAGAAAGCTGAAAGGGTATTTTGCATAGTTATGTAATATAATCGCGATTCAATGTTGCAATGCACTTTCAATGTATCTCTTGAATATCAAAATAAATAGCCTAAATTGCGAAAGTATTAGACGTAATTCAATCTCAAGATGATGATCGGCATGATGAACAGCTTGATAGTTACCTGGGTTCGAACATATGACACCATCATTTCTAATATAAGTGGATCAACATCTGAAAATGAGAAGTAATGTCGCCACAAGGCTGCTGCTAAAACTTTGTCATCTGATAGAAGGCCCTTAAAAAGAAACAAAATATTAATTATAAGCATTACAATGCAAATTTGATTGTTGAGAAAAATAGTCCAATAATTACCTCATCATAGCCAAATAATGAAGCTAGAAAAACGCCATGCAAATCTTTCATGACTGCATTTTGTGTTTTAACGTCGAATCTCTAAAAAATCAATGGGAGAGAAGAAAATAAATTAGATAATTGCATTATTCTTACAACTTGCTGAGTAAATCAGTATAAAAACATAAGTAATGATAATTTTGCAGAGCAAGATATTTGAAGCTTTTAAAATCTCATATTGTCGAGCTTTCTACTTCATTATAGACTAAATTATTTTATCGTAAATTGAATTTTGTAAGAATAAAAGCACGTATTATAGGAATCATCATTAAATAGTTTTTATGGCATGGAATCAAACAAACCCCGAGTTTTTTCAATCTTTCGTGAGAGTCCTCCCACAATCTCTTCACCAATTCTTGATTTATGAATTTACCATCAGACCCTGCTGCACTACACTGAGTCATAATCATCCTGTAATGAGAAGAATTCATTGATTACGATAAGTTGAAAGGAAAAGATTTAAACCAAGACAAGAAAAAGTTGATGATTGAGTTGTGAACAATATGAAAGCTAGATGGCGGTAACCACTGGTCTTCTCGTATTTTTTCACTATTTCGGTCATAACTTCGTAAATTTGGAATTAAAACATTTGATTTTGATTATATTGGAATCGTTTACAGAAACCATCTAACTAAAATAGGTTAGTTCTTATAAATTAAGATTGTATTGTATTGGGACGATGCTTAGTTTAAATGTTGACGAAACTGAATAGAAGTAAACAATCTTGGCCTAACAACTCAGATTTGGTGAATAAATGGTTCACGTGATTTTTCCATAATAGCTAACTTGGTTTAATTATCAATTTTTTAGGAATCATCAACTTTTTCAAGAAGTTACTTAATTACCAAACATGAAGTTGTGTGATAAGAAACCAAGAAAAATAAGTATCAGGCAATTCGCAATCTGTTGAAACAAGAAGTAACCAGAAATGAGTACGTTGATGAATAATGTTATAACAAAATGAAAATACTTACATTTAAAAAAATTTAAGACTGGTAAATCATCTGTTATAGATAAATACATGTATACTGAGGAATCTTGCATTCGCTGTTAGATATAAAAGAAAACAAATTAATTATATTCATGGTTTGTAAATATATATTTGGGGTACGTACAGATCTATTGTATCGATACAGTCCAAATTTATCTTTAATAATATCAAGTGCTGTCCATCTTGCAACTGGTGCAGTGTATAGTTTATCATATTCAGACTAGAATTAGACGTAGAGAAAAAATAAACATTAATATTGAAATCAAAGGTTGCATGGGTATTCAATGATAAAAATATAATACCTGAAAGATTGTAGTAAGATGGATGCCTCTTGAACCAATTTGCTTGATAATTGATCTACAAATATATTTTGAAATATACATTTTGATTCTGCCACTATTTAAATTTAAAAAAGAATAAATTAATGACACAAAATTAAATCAATAACATTTCTGAACATCAAAAAAATATTGCAGATGGAAGCAGGTTTGAGCAAACCCGGTTATGACCATATGAGCGATGAAAACAAACCCATGCTTATTTATAAGGGCAAGTCTAACGCATGACATGAGTTTAAAATTATTTTCAACAAGATTATTTTTCATAACTTGTGTTTCTAATTTAATGATACTAAATGCATTTAATTAATGCAAATGCTAACGAGATGTAATTTTAATGATAATTTGATTGTTTCTTTGGATGATTTTTGAGTTAAGAGTAGCTTTAAAAGTGCTTTTTACAATACATTGTTGTCTCTTTGGAATCAAACTCTTAACTTCATTTTCAATTCCATTCCATACTCGTTGAGACTTTTTAATTGACTGTTACAAACAATAGCACTGGCCTATTCTTAAGGTAAGTTGATCTGAATTTGTATGTTTTACAATAGAACAATTACCTTCTCATTAATTAATTTCATTGATGTGTTTTTTGCAGCTTCTACGTTGACGACAAGATTCTGTCTTTGATAACAATTGGACATCAGTAATATATAAATTATTATCATAATGGTTCGAGTGAAAAAACGTTATGTCCTTCTAGAGTGTGTTTTAAACGACAATAGATCCTCTGAGGGTCTACCATTTGAAGAGGGTGATATTGTAGTTGCAATCCGTGATGCTGTGCTAACTATTCATGGAGATTTTGGCCTTGGATCCGTGATGGGATCTTTGTTTTGTAAAAAATTATCCAAAAAAACTCGTATTTGTCTTTTTTGTTGTCGATTTGGACCTCATTACATGATGACAACAGCCATTCCATTTGTTAAAAAAATCAAAGACACGCCATGTAGTCTTAGGCAACTATACATCTCAGGAACTATTCGTGGTTCACTCAAATTTTTGAAAAAGTTTTACGAAAAAGAAATTACAGATTATAAAAGTGAATTGAAAAAATTTGAAGAAATCGCAAAACATAGAAAAATTGAGATAGAATAAATAAAATTTAATTTACAATGAAGAAATCATTTATATCGTTCAACAAGAATCTGAGTTAATTTGGGGATCAAAAAATTAGACCTAAAAGATATTGTGACTCATTGTCTGTTGAATCACAAATCCAGTCACGCGAATCAATCCTGCGATTGTTGTTTCTTAAATCCTTTTTGCTGAAAGTTCTTAATCCTTTTCTTAACTTTTTCAATGTCAATATCGGGTTGAGGTTTGTTTGTGGATTTAATCTTAGATTTATTGTCATCTTCTTCTGGAGGAATGAATACCTTCTCTCGTTTTTCTTGCCTTGTTCTCCTAGCCTCTTCCTGTTTAGCAGCCTTTTCCTTCTTCTTGATGGAACGTTTATCTTCATCTCTCATAAAGTATTCACCAGACGCCAGTTGTTGATCTATCTTGGATTCTGGTTGTGGTGGTGGGAACGGTGTATATTCACTCTTAGTTCGAACTTTAAGTGGCTTCTTTCGTTTAGATAGATTCTTTGATTTGAATTGAGGTAGAAAACGATCCCAGTTCTCGTTCTTTAATTTTGGATCCTTAGCCAGTTCCCTTTTAATCATTAGGGCTTTAATATTATAAACAGGATGAATGTTGTTCATACAGTCAATTACAATCCGTCTAACATGCTGTAACCCTTTGTAAGGTCCAATTGCTGAAACAGTGTTTCCTTGAACAAGAACGTAACAATCTGTCAACAGTTCAATAGCTTTCAAGGTTGATCCAGACGGACCAACCAGTCGTTGTCGACGCTTTATAAATCTATTTCGCTTCCTGACCAATCGACCAATTTTAATTATATCACAGGCCACATTGTCTTGTAAGACCTTGTTTGCATGTTCAAAAGGAACTCCACGGGCAATCAATTTAACCATATCACGAGCTTTCAAAATAATAAACGGATCCCAAGTTTTCTTTGTTGTTGATACAGTAATACTACCCTCCATCAAATCAAGTTCCGCTTTAACTTCATAATCCTCCAAAATTTTTACAATCAAATCAAAACATTCCTTAACATAGTGTTCTCTGTACTTTGGAAATAGTGTAGCAAAACGTGATTCCGAAACAATACAATTAGGAAGTTCATCTTTTTTCAGTGGAGGTATTTCGATAGACCATGGATCTGCAAGGAAACAAAAAAATCATTTATGAAATTTTCAAGCAAACAGATGCACTAAACAGAAATAGCGGATAAACAAGAGATTAAAGGTATAACTCACCATCGACAATTTGATCGTCTTCCATAATCAATTATCAATTGAACTAAATAATTAGCTATAATAAATCACTAATAAAGAAAATTATTATGTTGATTTTTAAATTGTTTTTAAACAGAAACAGCACATGTTGTTAACATGAGTTTACATGAGTATGATGTTCCTTCCAAACACATGCGCAAATCGTTGACCCGTTTTGAGCGCAATTTGAGTTATCCAAATACAATCAAAATCTTTATACAAGCTGAATCAAAATGAGAGAAGCTGATTACATGGTTCGTTGATCTAATCCTTTCTCCGATGAAAAATTCATTTCCAGTCTTTGTCATCTTCTTCCTTCCTTTCATTTTTCTTTAAAACATTGTGAAACTAAGAAAACAAGGGAACCAACTAAGCAACCTTTTCCTGCTATTCATAACTTAAGCTTTCTGTTTTTAAACAATTATTTTTTGATCATAAGTAATCATCATAATAAACATCAAACATCAACATTATTATTACCACCATCGCCATCATCATCAACGTATTAATTATTTATTCTCAATCATGGTAACAACGTTTCCCTTGTTTCCTGAATATCCACCGATTACTCTGAGTGGCAGTGAAACCCAAATGGTTAAGTTTATGATAACACCTTATTTCTCCGTCAACCTTACTTCCACTGTTTCATGCCAATCCGGGCGCAATCGACTCGACATCAGTGATTTCTCCACCTTACGCCATTGACTGCTATCGGCTTACAACAGTTGGGTCCTTATTTCTGTATCTTATTATTTTTGGTTAATTCTTATTCCATTCTCTTCACCAGAGTCTTCCTTACCTTCATCGTTGGTGTTTACCCCTGTTTCTCTATCTCTCTTTCTGGTTATTGTTTTCGAAAATTATATCACAGTTTATTTACAAGTGAACAAATCTTTAAATAATCAACAATTATTAAGTCTTGTATTCTTTTCAGTTTCTTCGTTTACCTTGTGTTCGTCTTGACATCAAATTAACCAGCTTATATTTTTCGTGTTGTATGGTTAATGCCTGATCCAACTGACACCATGGAACATTTGGATTTATTTTTAATCTAATTGCCATTGAAATTGCTTTTATCACTATTTTTGCGAATTTTATCACAATTTTTACACATTTCTTGCCAACCAATTAGGTTGCTTTGTTTACTTGCCTGGACAATGTTTAAACCAGCTATCATCGGACTAATCGGATTTATTTTAATTGGGCTTGGAATAGCTGCATTGCTTTTTGTTCCCGAATTTCTGCAGAAAAGTATCCAAAAAGTAAGTGAAATGACATTTGATTAACCTTGTTGATTTTTATTTCAATTGTATTTATCTTCCAACCTCAGTGTTTACTATCGCTCAACCTGTATTCGGTTAAATAAGTCATGCGAAAGCGTATTCCAGAAAAGGAAATTGTTTGCTGTAAAATTTTGAATTAAAAAAGAGAGAAATTTAAGTTGTTTGCTCAACATCATCACCAATTTTTCATCTTTTTTATCATCCAACATTTTTTTGCTCGTTTTTTTCATTCTATTTCAGTCTATTCTGTTGTTTCTTTCATCTAAATCTAGCTTATTCCATTATTCAATTACTTGTCCAGATAACAAGACTTTGATTGATCCACTAATTGCAAGCATAAATATTTTTTATCCCAATAAATAGACTCAATCACCGTAAAATTGGAAAGAGAGAAAGAAAAAAATGAAAAAACGAAAGCGTAATGTTCATTTTTGATTGTATGTTCATATATCGATACATGTAACAGTTGATTTTCTACTCATTTACCTCAGATTCCACTAATAATTTTAATTCTCCAATTCATTATTCTTCCTAAAGCAGATTTAATATCAAGTTTATTATTGGATGTAAAAAACAATCAAAAGACAATTGGAAAGCCAGAAGAAGAAAAATGAGAAAAAGAAAGAAGGAATGATTCAAATTGGCGAACGAAGTGAAAGCGAGAAAACAGACTAACAACAAAAATTGAGTTTGGAGTAAAAAATGAATGAGATTGATTAATATGAGTGGACGCTTTGACCTGATTCAGGTCACTTACCAGTTTCCGGGCACTAAACAGGTCTTACAATCTTATCGTTTCTCACTTTCATCATTATCAAGGTTTCTCACTCACTGTAAAGCAAAAGAGGGTCACTTTTAATGATCCATCTCTTTATGGAGAGTGTAAACCATGTAATCTGTTGATGAGAATCAATCTCATGCTGTTAGTCAATTGAATAATGAAAATAAAGAAACAATACCAAAGGTCGGCCCTCGAACGATGTTGAGCACCATCATCAGCTGATCTTTTGATTCATTTATATATCCTTCAAAGCCTTCATCATCGATTGTTGTATCACAATGAAAGCTTTTGCATAATAGTTCAACATTTCATTTTGACTGTTGAACAAAACTTTCAAGTTTAACCTGACAAGTTGGCAAACACTTTGATTAATCAATTTGTCTACAAAGAAATTGCTTTCAACAATCAATCGATTGAACCAGACTTTCAATGACTGGTTAAAATGGTGATGAACAATTTTCAAAGTCTTTCTAAATTTACTTGCAATTTCAAATTTCTATTTCTCAGTTCAAGTTGAAAAGTGAAACCATTTTACCGTCTAATCCTCACCATGACCTTATTAACTATCAATATCATGGTCTGTTCACAAACCGGAATCAGAAAAGTGAAGATGATGAAGACGATTAGCATAATTATCTTTAAGAGGGTCTCTCTCAATACCATTATGTCAATCACTAGTAACAAGTAATAATCTCATCATCATCATTAGTAAACAAGATGAATGAAAGTATTATAAATTACAATTACCTAAACAGTCTTGTTCAGCTTCTACTTAATTATTTAACCTCAACAATTGACTAAAGAAACACGGAAGTTATTCTCAACATTTGATCAACAATTTAAACCTTTCTATTTCTCTTTGCAGACCATTTAATTTGCCACAGATTTTCACCATTAATTTTAACCACAAATTATTCTTATCCAACTGTTCAATTCAAATTCTGGTGAAATTGAATTATCCCGAGAATCGAAAGATTTTGACAGTCTACAGTTGACCTTAATTCGATTAAATCAAACTGTTTAATGTTTATTTAAACAAATAAAAAAAGCAATTTCCATCATCATTGTTGGCGTTTAAATTGATGCCTTTACGGAAATTAAATGGTTGACAATTAAAATTGCAGTTAAAAATCATTCGATAGTCAAAGTCGAACCTTTTTTCAATGAGATTCAGTAATAACAGCCTTAAAACATTATTTGAATTTAATTTTCAAAATTTAAACAATTTGGCGTCAAGCAATTTCATTTTCAATTGATTATCGCTTTTGATTCTCAATTGAAAATTTGGTTTGAAAATTTAATAAGAAAAAAATCGTTTGTTTTTCCTAGAAAAGTCAAAATTTATTCAAAATTTTCTAATCTTTAAAAGCAAGGTTAACCTGCTTATTGGATTTAAATTGCTAATTGAATCAATTCTAATTCCATTCGGATTTCCTTTTCTATTTTACAACTATCTATTGTATAACAACTTCTGGTTTACCCTTAATTGTTACACTTTGCTTTTGTTGTCCAAAATTATTGACAATATTAAACGCTTTTCCATCGCATGGTTAACCCCACCAATTTTGAACAATTGAGGTCCACCGATGAAAAACCCGATTACCAGGCTTTCCTTTTAAACCTTGGTTTTAAAAATGAAGGTCAACATTTAATTTGCCTAATATTTACCTTTTTTCTTATTATTACAGTTACAGTTGCAGCTTGGTTGAGCGTAATAACACTGAATCTTGGATGAGTTTACCTTTAACTTGTCGTTGAACATTTACTTTCAACTCTCCCTACTTCCCTTCATTATATTCATAACTCAAGCCTTTTAATAGAAGCACTTTTTTTTCTGTGCACTTCTTCTTGTAGTTCAGTATTGTCAAACTGGTGAAAAGGTGGAGAAGCAAAAATTATGTTCATTGAATCGAGAATCCCGTTGATAAGATTTACTCAAGTATTAATGAAGAAAAAATGGAAACATGAAAAATTTTGTTCCCTTTAATAATACTTTATGCTTCAAGTTTCTGGTTATTTTTAACTTGCAATGTTTACTGGAAGCCAAACTGCTAACACAAATGACCTTGTTTTCCGAGTCTTTGGCCAGTCAAATTTTAACTCACAACATTTCAATATGACCAACAGTCGATTGGCCAACATTCAAATTAAGCTATTCAAGTTTAAGTTGAAATGGTTGAACTAACACATCAAATGTTGACCGAGACAGTCAAAGCGTAGATTCCCGTTAACCTCTAGACTTACATTCATCACTTCTTTCACATCAAATTTAATCTGATTTGTTGAAAAATTTAGATTTCATTTTCTTCTTCGTCAATGATCTCCAGTTGAAAGCCAATGGTTCAAAATTCATTGAACCTCAAAATTCGATGAATGATGAATCTCAAAGCGGTAGAAAAATCTTACAATCTTTCTCTTCTAAATTTCAACCTCGAGGTTACTCCATGAAAAGCGATATCAATAGATTATTTCTATTCGAAGAAAAGGCCATTTATTTCGATTTCTTTCCAATTCCAAGTCAATTCATTGAAAGTCGAGAGTAACGCTCAACCTGAAAAATTTTTCTTTTTGCTAAACATGATTGTCCAAACTAGTGTCGAACCCAATAGTAACCTTTTGATGTTTACTTACAGCTAAAGTTTAATATTTTTCGAGTGTAATACAACGCCCTGTTTTAAGTTGTATTAATTGTTAACCAAGCTTTTCTTGATCTAAGTTGATTGATCTTTTAAAATTATTCCAAGTGAAATGAGTTTTTTTCTCATTCAATTTTGTTCTCAACTCAATTTCATACTTGAACTTTCTACTTTTCAATCTTTTCATTTTTCTTGGTCAACCAAATTTACTTGCAATTATTGCACATCTCAAACCAGCCTTGATCTTACTGTGATTACCATCAAGTCTACCTGGTCAAGTTTGCTCAAATTTTCCAGTTTTCATTGGGTCAGTTTCTCTTCTCTAATCATTTTCGGTTTAAATTTAGTTTGTTGTATTTTTGGGTATTTTTAGACTTAACCAAAAGTCTATTTTATTTTGTGTCAGTGAATTTGAATTTGATTGTTAGCAATCTGTAAATAATGTTCATCAAATTGATTAACCTTAAAAAATAATTCAATACTCTGATCATGTTAACAATTTCATCTTCTTTCTTCTCTCTCCCAATTTTAGCCCTTTATTGTTTACTCATCTTAACATCGACAACATTTTATTACTGACCTAACTATTGCAATTGATTGTGATTAACTGGAAAATGTTGAATGAAATTATTCTAAATGATTCAGATTCTCAGGGTTGGCTATTTTCATTAAATTAAATGGATATTAAAGTGATAGAAGAGTTGATTCATCAATTGTTACTCAAATAGTTCTTGGATTATTGTAAGTCTGATGACTTCTTTTTTGATTGATTGAACAATCAAATTGAAAGTAAACAAGGTTAAATTGTATTCAATTTAGCATCGAGTGGTTTATTGTTGTCTTTTTCATTCTTTCATTTTGTTCGCTTTTTTACATTTACTTTTGTTAAAAACAAAATTAACCTTGTTTTTTATTTTATTGATTGCTGTTAAATCAATGATTTAACTTTTCATCATTCTGTTGATTTAGTTAATCCATTAACTATCATTCAGTCTTTCAAATATCATACAATATGGTTCCATCTAATATTTGTATTCAATTTGCAGGCTTAAAATAGATCCATCTATATTTTTATCCATTTATTATATTATAATATTAGTTACAAATTTTTCTTTGTTTTCCCTTTTATTTGTAAATTTTGTCATTTCAAATAAAAATTTATTACTATTTAATAATAATTCAATTTTGAAATTAAAAATAACTTCTTGTATTTATTGATTTAACTTTGGATATTAATAAACTTTCCCTTCAACTTTACATGTGATTAGGATATTGATCATTGATTTTATGGTCCATCAAATGAATTTTTTCTAGTTCTATGCCTATTTTTAATTTAAGTAATTTAGTAATTTTGTGATTATTAATGTTTTCCTCTCTTTCCTATTCATTATAGAAATTGGTTTTAATCGAAGGATCCAAAGCTTTCAAAATATGGGAAAAGGTACCTTTACCTATTTACAACAAGTTTTACTTTTTCAATGTAACCAACGCTCAAGCCATTGAAAGGGAAGGAGCTAAACCCATTCTTAAACAAATTGGACCCTTTACCTATCGAGTATCAGTTGCCAAATTTGCCATAAGAAACAATGAGAATGGAACTCTGACCTATCGAGAAAGAAAATCTTGGCATTTCGAACGATCTCTATCAATTACCGATGAAAATCAGCTGATTACAACTTTAAATACGCCTTTGGCGTTAACATTGACTCTTATCCAAGGGGCAAGTCCAACTGTCAGGGTTCTAGTTACATTGGCCTTGGATGCGGTAACTGAAGGTTTTTTTATCAAGCGAACAATCCGACAACTGCTTTTTGAAGGTTATCCTGACTTGTTAACCACTTTTGGTCCTCTTCTCAATCCTGGTATACCTTCAAATAATGGACGTTTTGGTTACATGTTTCCCAAAAACAATACAGATGATGGACTGTATACTATTTTTTCAGGCTCTAGCAATATCAATCTTCTCAATATGATTGAAAGATACAATGGAAGAGATCGTTTAAATTTCTGGTCTACCGAAGAATGTAACACACTAAATGGATCAACTAATGGTCAATTAGGACCTCCATTGGTTCATAATGATAATGGATTGGGACATGGTCATCATATTAAACAACAATTATTGCAACAACAACAATATAACGCTTACCAAACAAATGAAAATGCAGATTTGAACCAAGACTATAATTCTAATGAACAATTTTACGAACAACCACCATTTATTAAACTGTTTGCCTCTGAAATATGCCGGGTTCTTCATTTTCGTTATAATACAACTCATGAACCTTATCCCGATCTTCCAGTTCATCGTTATACCTTTGACGAGACCAATTTTGCTTCAGCAGCCGATTATCCTCCAAATGAGTGTTACATCAGTAAACTTCCTGATCCAGCCCCATCTCTATTGTATTCCCTGGCTCGTAATCCACCGTCATCATCACTCTCATCAACGTTGTCATCCTTAACCTCACCATCATCTGGTGGTCTTTCACCTCCATCCACTTCGCCTTCCTCACCATTAACACCAACCGGTGGTTCAACTTTAATTCTTCGACCACGCCGAGAACCTTTTGCCTCAGGAGTTTTCGATCTGTCTGCCTGTCGATTTGGTGCTCCTCTTCTTTTATCACAACCTCATTTTCTCAACAGTCATCCAATTTATCGTAACTCAGTCGATGGCTTGGCACCAAATGATAGTAAACACTCTTTCTGGATGGACATTGAACCTTTAACTGGAAGTACAGTTAACATGGCTGCTCGTTTTCAGCTCAATGTTGCCATTAGTAAAGCTCCTGGTCTATTTCGATATCGAAATATTCCCGACATTGTATTTCCCGTTTTTTGGCAAGAATATCATTTTGAATTTACCAAAGATTTGGCTCAACAATTGATTGATTTACGTTCAATGCCTTACCTGGTTTCTTCCATATCATTCTATTCTTTCCTTTCTATTGGCATTATTCTTTTAATCATATCTGTTCTGGTTTATGCACTTCCATTCTTGAAGATTCATAATCTTGAAATAAATGGTAAACCCATCCAAGCAAATTTAAATACATTAACTAAAGCTTCAATAGAGGTAAACTACAAAATAACTGAAACACATTGAAAACGTTAATCCCAATCTGATTACTAATTTAATTTTCCTCTTCTTTTTTTCTCCAATAATCATCAATGGAAATAATCAATGGATTAACTTGGATCTTTCTTTTGATGCAAATTGTGCTGATCAAAATACGTTCCATTTCGTTAATCAGGATGATAGGGAAGTTTTGAGCCGAAAAGCATCTTCGAATTCATCTGGAGATGGGATTGACAATCAAGGAAACCATTCAACATGTTGATAAACTGCAAGACAATACGAAAAGAAAAGCAAAATTAAGCAAAAAAATAGATTGAGTCTAACTATCTGTGATATTTATACAAAAGCGAAAAAACTTGTTTAAAGCATGATTTTTGATTTGACTTTATTACAATAATTTATGATTGCTCAAATAATGAGATTAATGAACATTTTTCTACCTTTCGATCTCTGTCTCATTTCAAACTCAATATTGAAGTCAGCCAGAAGACCAATAAGATAACAGAATCATGAGCATCTTTTTAAATAAACAAAGATAATATCAACTTAATAGCCAAACAAGTAAATTACTCAGGAAGTTTAATTTTGATACTATCGAGTAGTCTATCATGTTGAAGCTTTCACCAAGAAACCTAGTCAGGCTAAAATAAAGATCCAGGTAAAAATAATGCTGTAATCGAACAGTAATCACAAACAAATTCAAATGAATTGAAAAATAATCCAATAATCAGGCAAAATCAACATAAAAGAACAAAAGTTGAATTGAACATTTATCTTCATTCTCATGAATCACTACGACCACATAATCCTTTAAAAGATTAACAATTAACTGAACAAAAGTCAATAAAGCAAACATAGCGTCTTAAAACTCGAGTCCAGGGCAGAGTAAAGTTTAACCCAACCTAACCCAATCAACCTACACCGAATGAAAAGGGTAAACAAACTCGCGTAACTCAAGACCATGACTAGCATCACCATCTAGTGTCGACAGAAACAGTTGATGAAAGGATTTGGTTTTTACAGTTACAGGGTGATGTAAGGTTTCATTGGTTAAATGAAAGGGAAGTAAAAGCAGGGGAGAAAAGTGCGGTCAATTTGAACCAAACTTTGTATCATCAACTTTTACCTGCTATTGATGGTGATGCCAACCAAAATGGAGTGCGCATTAACCATAATCAATCCCAGTTTTGGTTCAATTCTTTATCAAACACCCTGTAAACTCCTGGTTACCAAGAAAACAATTTTTATCCATCATTATTTTTACCAAGCAAAGAAAAGGTTGCTCATGGTTAAAAAGAGAAAAAGGGAAAAGAAAGTAAAATCTCTCTCTTTACTCTCTGTTTTTAGCTGTTCAAGTTATCACAATTTTTTTACACTTCCCAATGTAATAATAATATTGTCGCAATATTAAATGATATTTTGCAAGTCAATATTGTGTTTTAAAATTTCAACCCATCTCGTTTTGCCCATTGATTTAACCTAAAAAACACAGAAACAATAAATAATTTAATGATAATCTTTTTATCGTGAAAAAAATTCGAGTTATCAGTTTCCCATCAAATGTCTATTTACATGTGTCCACAATTTTTACTCTACACATTTTTAAGATAACTTGTACTCTCCATCATCTTAACCATTCTTCATCATAATCATCATCTTTATCAACGTTTAATATTATTTTATACTAGCTTCTGTTGTAATGCAATAACATTCACTCCCAGTTGTCAGCAGCGCCCATTGTTATTAATCCAAGAATCCATTGTTTTTCTTATAAGAACTGGGATTGAATGCGTTCGCCTTTAAGGAGTTTCACATCGCTCTGGATGCTATTCTTATCTTCATTCCTCATTTATACCTACACATTATTATGTCTCCTCTTGTTCCGGACAATTTTATGCTCCGAAGCCGAGGAGCGGCTTGTTCGAGACCTTTTTCGTGATTACAACAAACTTATCCGCCCTGTTGAGCTTATTAACAAGACCGTTGAAGTCAAGTTCGTTATGTACCTTATTCAACTTATTAATGTGGTAAGTGAATCATTTTGAGTTGCTCGCTTTGATATCTTTATATCGCTTGATAAAAAAGTCAATGTTTATTTCCCGGAGAAACCAGAAAGTAACCTTTTTTAAAGGTGTAATATTGCCATCACCTGTAACAAAGATTTGTTTTCATTCATCTCAGATGTGAGATTTGGAAAGGTAATGCAATTTAATTGATGCGATTACCGTTTCGCAATTAATCATCTACAATATGATTAACCATCTTCTTAAGGAAATCCTTTTGTTTCATCAACAGATGCAAAGAAAAAAAACAAAAGATTATTGTTTGATTAAATTAGGACCAAGAGATTCATTTGACCTTTTCGCATGAGCAAAGATTCATCTCCAATGTGACTGTAATTACAATTGGCAGCATTTTACAGGTTGAAATATGCAATGACTGATATCGTAATTTTTTTCTCGTTATTATGCCAAGCTCATTATCAGATTATTGAGTTGTTGAGATTCATCTTTTTCCCATTGTAAGTGATCATTCATGTTTTTACAATATAACATGGGAAATGATTTTTCACAAATTCAATCATTTCTTCAATTCATGGTAGGTTTTTGTATCTTTTACTTCTAATCTTGAATATTATGTAAACTCTTAAACCAAAATACAACTGAACATGTAGTTTGTAACATTCCACAAAAATGTTCAGCCTTTCCGCCGTAATAATGCTTTTGTTTACTCTGAAAATTTTATAATCAAATATGTATTGAGTTAACGTCCAGATAATAATTTTTTAATTTCCTTGTTTAATTTAATAAAGTAGTTAAAGTTACTTTGTTTACATTTATGTTTATGCTAATAACTGCCTTGAAAATAGCTGATCGCTATTTACACACATTCACATTATACAGTCTCTTGACTATAACACTTGAAATATTGAAAGTCTTTAGTCTGTTTTGAAGGACTTAAGAAACCGTTGCTCATTAATTTGAACTTTGAGTTGCAGCTATTGCAGCAACAAAAAGCTAGTTATCCTAACTACTAGACTATATCGGATTATTACAAATGAGTCAAAATCTTGAATAAAAGTTGTGTTCGTCTTTTTGAACTGAATACTTGTATTTTTATGCTGCTTTTTTGTAAATTTTGTTTCATTTTATGTAACAAATTGAATAGCAATCCAACTATTGTGCTATCCAACACTTCATAAATCATTGGATAAATCTTTTTAATATCTCATGTTTCACTCTTGCCATTTTTGAACCTTGAATTATAATCACTGCCCTGCTCAATGAAGAAACAAAAAAATTGTTAATACACTACTGGTCATTTAATATTTACTCTGTGTGAGAGAGAGAGTAAACTTGATCAAACATAATTATCATCAATCATTCAAGTTGAAGAGTGGAATTTTCATGTTTCATTGTATAACGATTTCATTCTCTTTCAAAGTAAACCATATTATAATAATGATGCAATATTGACCCAGTAAATGGTTACCATAAAATCTATAATATAACAATTTCGCAGACAAAAAATGTTACCTGATTAATAATTGACGATATTGAAAAGGGAAAAGCAAATCGGAACATTTTTCATTCAAATTGTTGAGCAAATAAAATTGACACAAACATGACTAGATAGTGAACTGTTAATATTAATGAATAAATGAAACTGCAAACCAAAGTTTGGTTCACAGTTTTACAAGTTGAAAACCATGAATCAGTAAAGTCCAAGTAAATTCATCATTTGATTCTAATTCAAAACTTACATCACTGAAAATACAATTATCTGAATAGACATTGAATAGTTTTCATTCAATTGAATTGGTTCAATATTTTCCATTATTGAGTTGATAAACTGATTCATGTGAGTTTCAAAGTTCAATGTCAAAGCAACAAGAGAAAAACTTTTTTTTTCCTGAAAATTTTTATTCTCATTAATCAATAAAACTTTTGCTTTGCAATTTTCTCGTGCCTCAATGGTCATCACGGTCATTTCATTTTTGACCAGATTAACCTTAATTAATCCATCAATTTTTATTAACCACAAACAATTGAGCAGAACACAAGAAAGAAATATTTATTGATTTCAATTGAGAAAAAACAGTGCTTCAAGTTGAATCAAATTGCCATTGATAAACATAATGATCGTTAATCAAAGCTAGTTGAGTTTGAATCAAGATTGATGAGGTAAAACTGTAAAAGACAATCAATGATTCATGGCAATTACAAAATTGCGTAAACCTATCAACCACTCGATTCAAATGCAAATGTCAACGAGTCAAGATTCGTCGAAGAAACAAATTCTCGACCGACACTGCACAACCCAACAAAGTGCTCCTGTGATGTAACCCAACAAGTCTAACCTTGCAACACAAGCATGAGGCAACCTTGTAGCTGCAACTCGACTGTTTATTAGCGTGAAAATTATGCTGATCAATGGGTTACTTTTGCATTCTCATGCAGATTAGTTGATAACATTTGTTCTGTTTGAGGGCAAAAAGAAGAGGAAAAGTTCTGAGCAAAGTTGCTATCGATTACGGTTGTTTATTATGATAGGAAGGATGATGTTCAGGGAGAAGAAATATGATAACTTTCAAGGTACAAAATGATAACTTGGATGAAAGGTAAACAAAAATAGTAATCTAACTGGGCGAGTTTTGTTTCTATTTCAATCGTCTTTTCCTGAACATTATCTAACCACATTGAGACAAAATTAACCTAACATTGTTTTGAAAGCTCCTTTGGGTTTAATTCGCATTCTTTTGTTTTTTCTCTTCTTTTCTCGTTCTTTTTTTCATCTTCTTTTCACTTCTTCAATTCTCATCATTATCATTATCATTCTGTATCCCTTTGCTTCAGGCTTTGTTGGCTGGTTGGTACTGTTGGAACAGAAACTAGAAACAAGCGAACGAACCAAATTAAGAAAAAAAAACAGAATAAGAATTTTGGCTATCATTTTCTATTCGATGTTTATTTTTGTGTTTTATTTTTGTTTTACAGCAAAAGAATGAAACTTATATTAGATGATAGAGTAAATTGGATGGGAATTGTGATGTAAATGGAATAATATAGCAATCGACTGAGAAGACAATGCTGACGAAGTCAGTATAAGATGATTGAGATTATGTATGAATATGAAAAATTTCCAGTTCTTCTCGTATTAATATTGGTTCGTAATGTATTTGGTGAAAGACGAACAGTTATCAACTTGCAGTAAAATTGTATTATAAAATTTTATCTCTTGTTTCAGTTTTCATGCCTTTTCCTTCCTTCCATTTCCCATTACAAATTTATCTTTATATTACATGAAACATTTTGCTATCAAATTGTTTATGAAATCCAACCATTTCTCATTAAACATCTTACCCATCTCTGCTCTCGAAGTAAAACATTCAGAAACAAATTACTCATTGAAAAATAATCAACGCTAAACTGAAAATCTAACCTTTCATTTCACTCCAGTGAAGTGGGTAGGTTGTTGAGTTGCTTTTAAAATTTTCATTTGTTCATGAAGAATTTGAAAAAAAACAAAACGACATTCGAATAAAAGTTTCAAGTTTAACAAACATAAATCGAGAAAAGCAAAGCTATTATCAGGTAAGACTGAGTTTGATAGATGAAGTTGTGGGTTGCTATTGATGATGCAAAACTAAAACTGAACCTGAAGTTAGATTATCGATAGAGTCGGGTGATTCTTCAGCTACTAAATCTGCATCTTTGAGTCGAAAGACGAATTTTGAATTATTTCTGATTCTCCAATTTTCCTTCATTGAAAACTGTCACCCGTCAACTACGAATGAACTTGAAACTTGACCCTGAGTCAACCATTTTTCCACAGAAACTGCGCTTCAGCGATTCCAATGTAACTAACTTTGAAACCATTTTTGACTTGATTCATAATCTTTTCAACTCTTGACAGCATTTCAATCAACCTTTTTCATATTTACACAATTTCATTTGGCAATTGTTAACGTAAAAATGGATTAACTAGCAATTAATAAGTTGATGAAAATGATTGTTTCTCAAAAATGAATATCAGGTGAACAGACGCGGAAGAGAAGGGAAAAGATGAAATGTTGATTCAGTCTTTTGACCGACAAGATAATCACATAATCCCATTAAGCACAATCCAAGTGCAAGTACAAAGGCCTTCAAAGGTTCAATAAGCATATTTATTTCATCAGCTAAGCACTTGATGAAGCAATTGGGAAAAACTTTGAATCATTAACCCGAGTCTTGATGATTTTTGACCAGCAATTAATTTTCAACGAAAAAAGAAACAAAATGCAACGAATCAAGCTGCTGTTGAAAATTGCAACGAAATTGCTTTGAAATTTATATTCCATCATCTGAATCCCTTGAATATCTTTTTCTGTTCCCAACAAAGTTTATCCAAGCAAAACATAGTCGAAAAAATTGAACATGAAAATTGAAAATCAATGATTTGTTGTAGAGCGAGAGCCAGCTCAGAATGTTGTTCATTCAATTGAAATTTAATTTTGTTACATAAATTGCAAAACTATCAACATTAACAAAAATGAAGTTTGAAAAATTGCTTCAAAACTCGAGTTAATTGTTTATCAATCCGAACTGCCTTCTCACCATTAATGATGAAATACGGTAATATTAATGATAACTTTGCTCTTTGAATCAAGTCTTGATGTTGACTCGTTTTGTATCAAGATCAAGTGAAGAGTGAAATAAAAGCCGAAAACAATGAAAATCAATTTAGATCTTATCAATAAAACATTGAGCTTAGAAATAAAAGAATGAAGAAAGAAGAAGAAAAAATGTCGAAAAAAAGGAGAAAAAATAAGTTTCAAGTTTGAGCAGATAAAAAGTTGGAGTAAAGAAACAAATAGTAAAGGTAAACAGGCAAGTCTAATGACATTTAGATATTCAACGTTTTTTTTTTACTTTCATTTTGCGCTTGAAAGGGAAAAGAAGGAAAAGCAGAGTCAAAAGAGTTTTATAAATGATATTAGAACGGAACAATCGAAGGAAGATAAATGATTAAATAAGTTTTGATTTTTTAGGTAAAGGAATGAACCAGGATAAAGTTAAACATGTTTGGTTAAAGATGAGAAAAATGTTGAAATGAAATGGATGAAAGTTGCTTTAATTTTTATAGTTTTTCTTCTTCTTCTTTTTCTTCTTCTTCCTTCTTTCATCGACATTTTGTTCAACCTTTTTTGTCTTTTATACATTTTAACCATTTTGTCCAGCTTTTCCCATTGTTGACCTAAAACAGTGGACCAAAGTTGCTTGGACAAGACTAACGTTTGCTTTTTCCTTTAAATAAACTAAACGGAAATTGAAACTGAAAGTTCACCGATGCTCAACTTGAATCACAATTTTCATCAATATTCAGTTGCTCTTTTCTTCATTTCTTACTTTTCTCAAAGTTAGGTAAAGACCGAGGTAAACATATATCACGATGGAAATGTTATTTTCACACTTGAAGCTTTTCCCATCTCATCTTACAGTTCATCATTTTCATCTTCATCTTCTGCCCTAACTTTACTTTATTTTTACCAGTTTTCTTCTTCTTCTTCTTCTTCTTCTCTGCTTTGCTTCTCTTTTGTCCCAGATTCAGTATTCAGAATCTAGTCAAGTGATAATATTGATTGAAAGTCAAAGAAGCTTATAGAGTGGTTAAGTGTTGTGCATGTTTATACAGATGAGGAGGGAAGAGAACAGGAGAGTGAGGAGGAAGAAATGAAAAAAGATGAACATGGAGAAGAGTCTATTTTCATGTGGAAATTTTTCACTGGACACTGAATACTGTCAATTTTCAGTTTATTTACGTTTTTTTTGCTCTGTCGAGTCTTTCTGTTGGTTTGTAATCTGAGGAAATATGATAATTGTGTTTAAGTGATAATCAGATTGAAGTTGAAAAGGAGGTCAAAAATGGATGAGATGAGACTAGCAAACAGTGTTGAGATTGCTTTCAATTTGAAACAATCTAAACAAACCACACAAAAAACAAGTCACATTCAGGGTAACTCGATTGGTTTGGGTTCTTGGTTGAGCTTCGGAAATTCAATTGATCCAATGATGCTTCACGACTCTTTGTTTTTGTTTAACATTTAAATTTCAAAAGTGAAATTTGATTCCTTTCATCTGATGATTGAGATGTTGACTTGCAATCAATTAGCAACCAAATTGAATGATAAAGTTGGGTGAAATATGTAGAAAGATATCACTTATTAATAGAACTCTTTGCTCGAAGAAGAGAATTGAAAGCGGACTCGAGACTCCAAGAGGCACACAAAAGCTTTTGATTAAATATTTGCAAGGTTCGCTTACAATGGTTCAATGGTATTTATTTTGCAAGTTTTTCCTCTTAATTAAAATTCCTTTTCTTTCCAAGTCTTTTCATTCAAATCAGCTTACCTTCTGACATGATTCCTTTTACCTCATAAATGTATTCACTTTGCTATCAACAGTTTTCCAATAAACCTTTTAATCTTTCATGTAATGGTTTACTTCCTTTGTGTGCTCATCTTAATGAGTAAAGGTTCATTATTAACTAATTTCCAGATGAAAACCATCTTTTGTTTTAATTATTAAGTCGTCTCGAGTCGCCTGAACAACCTTCAATGTTATAAATTTGTTTGCGTTAATAAATTGATTTACAGCAATTTGGTGCGAAATATAAACAATGAACTTGTGATATTTTAAGCAAATTCAAGATTCAAAACACTGGTACTTAAGATGCTTTTCAAGTGGTTTACTTAATCTCATCAGCATCGATTCAAACTGCTAAAAGACTTACAAAGAATGGTTAGCACAACATGACTTGATATAACTTTTACAAGAGAGGAAAAAGAATGCAAATTTGCAGATAATGAATTTTCCTTAAAATATTCACTCGATTAGATGCTTCAGATACACAATTTCGATGATTATAAGTTAAGTAAAGATTTGCAAAAATGATTGAGAAATCATTCATGAAGGTATCAGAAGTTATTAAAAATGCTACTCTAAACCTACTTGTCCACGCCATTGAAATAGATTGACATTATTCTGTAACCAACTTTTAGTATCGTTCAAAGTCTGAATAGGCGCATTATCTTGTTGAAATATTGGTTCATCACCACAAATGTCATTTAACAAGACAATAAGTTTTCATTCAAAACATCAATTTAGCATTGGAATTCATCCTTGGTGACATGACTACGGTATCAGTTCTTCCAACAAAAGCAATATCCAGACCTTACTGTCTCTTGCTATAAATCTCACATCTTAAAAAACGAAAATTAATGGACGTTTCGAATTAGCTTTTTAAAAGTTAACAGATTCTCTATTTTCAAGAACTGAATCATTTATAAACAGTAAAACTGAACGCAACAAATGAAAAGAATGAATTTTTCCGAGTTTTAGTGCTTTTCATGGGTTAAAAACCAATGGAATTTTCTGAACGAAAATGACAAGATTCCTTGTTCAATCTTGCTATTACTTGTTAACTCTACATGCTTAGAGATAAAGATTCATCTATTATTTTTCTTAGCAACTGAGCCTGTTGAACATGTCATTAAACTCGCTTAATTGTTAATCATTTGGTTATATTAGATTAAGAGTTTGATTCATAACAATTAGAGAAGTTGGTCTAGAACGGACAAGTCGAGCTAGAGTAGAACCTTCTGACTACTAAGAACGAGTAGAAAAGCAAGAAAAGATTGAATTCATTTTTGAATGATGAGTTATTCAGACGAAAGTAAAACTCAGAATTGAAAATCAGACCAACTTTATGGAGTCAATAGGAATAAGTTGTTTGGAAAGACAATCGACATTGATCGACAAAGGATTAACCAACTCTGCACAATTTACCATTGCGATAAACTTAATCTTTGGAAGTATCGATTGAAAATGTTTGCCATTTTAGGCAGTTTAAGGTCAATTTAACCATTTTTTGGGTCAAAAATTTCTTCAATTTAGATTGTTGTTATTGAAGTTGGCATCAGTTTGGCACATAAATCGAAGCCAAAACTTTTCATTATTTTTCTCTTTGCTTATTCACTGATTTTCTCCTCGATTTCTGCTCTTAATCTGTTTGCTTTTCCTTCTGTTGGTTACTTCCCAATATCATCGCCCTCATCATCATTAACTTTTTTCTTCCCTCTTTTCTCATCCTTCTCTTTACCCTTTCTCAGTCTTGTAATTCTTTTCTTGTTTCCATTCAAATGTGAAGATCATGCTAATAAAGATGACCAGTAGGTGGTCATTCAGTGTAACATCAAAATCTCATCAAACCCATTATCAATTGAATTTCTTGCTATTCACATATTAGTTGCACTCTTTTCCCTTCTTTTCCTCAAGTTCATCATTTTGTTTCCTCTTTTCTCATCTTCTTTCTTCAGCCAACAATGAAAGCAAGAAAAATCAATGGCATGAAGAGTCACAGATATTTCTCTCATTGTCAATAATGCAATGCACCTAATTGATTCGTGTATATCAACAGTCTGCAAAAACAGTATCTAATGACAATCTTAAGAGCGAACAGAAGAAAGCAACCGACTAAACTATGCAAGACCAAATGAACCTTTTACCCTTTAAGAGACTCTTAACATTTTTTGCTTTTGACTATTTACACTATCAGGTAACAGGGTATTTATTTCACGAGAAAAACTTCAAGGATATAAACTAACAACTGAGGAGAACATTTCATTTTCTTTATTGTTCATCTCATCAGTTCTATACAGTATCGTGCGAATCAATGTTGGAACGAAGTAAAAAATGGAAAAAAATATTGTCCATCAGTTTTCTTTCGATTAACTATCATAACGCTCTTGTATTGAGCGAATAGCAATTGACATAAGATAAAATATTGGTTCGAATAGCGTTAAGAGCAACATTTTTGTCAGTTGGCTGAGCAAGTTTCCATAAAAAATTGGAATCAGAACTTTGTGTTTTCAAATTTCTTGATGTAAGAGAAAAAATCTGATTAAGTATAAAACCAGTCATGAAAATCGATTGTTGGACATTAAAATTTTTGGCTACACAAGCTACAGTTACTTCGAAACTTTTACCGAAATATTGGTGAGAAGATGACTGAAGGACAAAAGACTTTAACGATAAAAGTAGACTTTGTTTCATGATTCGTTCCTTCGTCGGCATTTAGTCTCTTTATTATGCTTGACTTTGGTCAAGTTTTCACTCTTATAAACAATCTCCAGTCGATTGATATCTGACGAAAGTGTTTCATTATCGATGATCAAATCTCAATTTTTCAAAAAGAATATTTAACGAGAAATTTTTCTCGAGAATTTTCATCTGTCTCTTTTTATGGCCCATTTTCATGGGCACAGTTTCCATTGGTTCAATAGTGACACTTTAAACGAGCGAAAGTCAAACTTGCAGGAAATGAATTTTTGTTGTTCCCTTGCTATTCCACTTAAACACAATTGAGTTTTGATGAGCAAAATGTTTTTTTGCTCTTTCGGTTGACTTGCATGATGAGATTCAGTGATTGCCATCAACTCTTGATAATTGTTACGTTTCTATTGATCAAATATAATTAACTCTCATTCGATGCTCAGCCCATCCAGCATCATGATTTTTATCATTCTTTACAGTCTTTTCTCTCTCTTCTTTTTTTACACTCTGCTCCAGGATTCTCAGGACTGAATACATGTGAATGCTGAGTTCTTTTGGGATTCAAAGTGATGCTCAATTCTTTCTCTTCATTTCATTCTCTTGGGTGATTAACAGAGTTATCCTTTTTTGTTTCTTTTCCTTATTGTTTACAATCAAGATCTTATATCAACTGTTAACACAGAACCATTGAACCTTTCCATTGATTACCAAGCAATCCTTTTCCTTCTCATCTCTTTGTTTCGCCTCAACTTTGATACAGCCAATGCATACAATGCAATATTAACAAAATTAACTTCACAATCAATTACATTGCAAGTTTTGTTGACCATTACTTGCGTCCTCAGTCCTTCCTTTCCTTTCTTTCCCTCCATTCTTCATCTGTTCGTCCCTTTCCAAGTATCCTTTTGTTTCCGTGTGCTTTCATCACAAAGACTCTACAGGTCACTGGGAAGCACAATTATTCACAATTAATCAACACGCAAATGATGAATGGACAGGGAATGAAGAGCAGAAACAAAAACAGAATGAGAAAGAAGGAATGGAGAGAAAAAAGTTGAACCCAAAATTTGTTCAATTGGTGGACAGAATCAGTTTTTGCTTGTTGATTGATGGTTTCACTGTTCCATGTTATTACTGTTGTTTTTGTTGTTGCTATTCTTGTCCATCCTTGATATTGATGCAGTCAACAAATGGATTATTACTGATGACAATATAATGTCTAAATCATCATCTTCATCTTCACTCTATTCTCAGCTTTTCCCTGTTTCTCATCAGTTATTTACCTCGTTTATTGATTCGCTCAAATGTGAAACTCGTTACCTGAGGTTCTTTTATTAACATATAGATGACTGATTAGACTGTTTCAATTGATTGTCAAAGGTAATTTTTCAACAACTTCTCTTCACTCCAAAAATGAATTTGCTCCAGTTAATCATTTGTCAAACTTGTAATCTTTTTTCATGATGAATCGTTTTTCATTTATGATTTTGACACTTCGATGGATAATTGCTCCTTTTATTGGATCCAGTTTCCATTTTAATCCTTTAAGCCTCATGTTATGCGAGAATATTTGTTGCTCTCACTGTCTTAATCTTTACTCGACAAATCCATCTCGAGTAGGAACAAGATTCATTTAACCAATTACTGATTATTAATTACTGCATAATTATTGTGTGGCAAAAGTGGAACAAGTTGATTCACCTTTTGCAGAATCAAATCAGCTTTTCATTGATTTATCAAACAGAACAAGAATAGTTGAGAATAGATTGAACACATTTTGTTGCCTAAAAATTCAGATGAAGGCTGGATCCTAAGATAGTTCAACTCTACTTACAATTCAGATTGTCAGATGAAAGCTGCTCATTAAATTGATGGCTGCAAATTTTGTCAAAATGTGACTGAATTTACGTCTTGCTTTTTTAACTTTTTTATTTGCTGACAACTGCTGGCAAGCGACAATAATGACAATACAATGCAGCCAATGAGAAGAGTGTGTCAAAATGGAACAAAGAAATTGAGGAAACCTTTTCGAAGTGGCAAATTGAGCAATCAGTTTAATGATAACTTCCCTTCGTTGACTATCCACAAAAAGAATCCTTTTTATTGATTAATAAAGAGGACAAGAGCGGGTCCCATGGAGAATCGACTTTCTCACCAATTTGCACGAAATTCTGTTAATTCTAGTTCCAATCCACATCTAGTTCTACCATATCGTCCAATATCTTGTTGTACACTCAGTCCATCGTTTCTTCTGAATGAAAATAAACATTTCACTTTTTATAAATTATGATAGATTAAGCAATGTTGAATCTAAAAATCTTGCAATCGAATGAGTGGTTTTGCCAATGGCTTTATTTTTTGATTGTTTGTCGACCTCTCTTGATCTCTAAGTCCGATCGAAAAATCGGTTAGTTTAGTGAATGTTCTCTTCGTGATCTATCTTCTCATGAAGTTTTAAAATACTCGGAGAAGAAGCAGATTTGGCTCATCTTTTGATATCTAATTCTCATTCGTTAATACTCTGCCAGCTTCTCTGTAAGATTGAATACACATTCACTATTCAATCCGTTTTATTTTACTAGCTGTTAGTTTCATAATGAGAGAGCTGTTGACCCTAGAGGACTGAAACTTGGAAACTTTTCAAGCTGAAGTGTCATTCATTTGTTAAAAGGCATTCAATGTAAGTCGTTCATTTGACCTCTAAACGGCATGAATATGTGACTTTCTGGATAACATTGAATATTTGAAACTATTTTGCCTATTTGAAACTATTCTGTATGTTATTCAATCGCAAAAAAATGAACGTGTGACATTGGATGAACTTGAAAGATAATGCATGTGCTGACCATCTAACAATAGTTGGTCAAAGTGAAGCCTGGTCAATGTAAAATGTGCGCAATTATTAGCTATTGTAAAGAAAAGAATGATTGAGGTTGGACAAATCAACTGACTTTCAATTGTTTTTCAGTCAAACTGACCATCAAGTTCATTGGAATAAACTGAGTGTTCAAAAAAGTCTACCAACATGAAATTAGAATGAATTAGACTAACATTAAAACTTTCAAAATGCACATTCTACTGAATATAACAAATTGCAGCAGTAGTTATGTTAAGAAACGATGAGTTATGAACAATTCAAGTCTTACCGAAATCATTCATCGGCCACTATTAAGCCAAGGAAACTTATCATAGCACCAACTACTACGTTAGCGGACCATCCTGACGCTGAATAAAGAAAAAGTCAAAGAAATTAACGAGAGCCTGAAAACAGGTAAAGAGATACAATATTAGTTTCCAGTCACAAATGAGAAACAAATATAAAACTTGAAACTTATCTTTAGCACCATGAAATCCGATAGAAAGTTGGCTTCAGCATAACTAAAGGAAACACCGAAAGCGATGAAAAAGATCAGAGATACAGTTTTTGTGCATTTAAACTTTAATTGCGAAGAAAATGATAGAACACAAATGAAAACTTTATCAAGTGAAACTTCAATTCATATTATTTCTTTGTAATCAAAATCTATCCTGACTCTGTTTGCCTAGACACATGCAGTTACTGATTTGAATAAATATCATGAGTTCAAATAAAAGGCTATCTTTTGATAACAATGTATTAGATTCTCTTTTGATTAATCACCAAACTTTGTTTATTTTTTGTCTGAATAAATGTCATTGATTCATAGAACGACAAACATGACATTTCAATACAAATTTCATTGCACACAGTTTAAACAGCAACAGTGTCTCAGACGGGTTTGGCAACGAAGCTGAATAAAGAATCCAACATTTTACAAAAGCAACTCAGTTTTTCTTGTTATTTTGATAAACACCTTTATTCAATTTAATGTGCAAAGCTGCTTATGACGCAAACAGCTGAGTCTAGGTTATCAAAAGACAGTCATTCAACAAACCTAATTCAAGTTGTTTTCGCTTCATAATAGTTTGTTCACTTTAAATCTTATTTATTCACAATTGAAAAATAATTTAATTATTGATTTGCATAAAAGTTACACCAGAAAAATGAATCTTCCGGAAAAATCTACAACCATGACTTTCATCAATATCATAATAAAGAACTTTTTCGATTATTCAATTTACTGATTCACAACATGATCAATTCAGACATCAACGTCGATTCATATCACCAGAAGTAGACTGCGATAGCAAATACTGTCCAATTAACTCGAATCTTCATTTTTCAAATTTAAAAAGGTAAATAATTTTACCATTTCTCTTTACAACGATCAGAAGGTATTGAGTTAACTAACCGTTAACGTTGAGTCTTATTAACTTTTCATGAGTAAATTATCTTAAAACATTAATCATTTTCAGCATATAAATAACATCTAAATATATTGTTCAGATTGTTAATCAATCACCAACTTCAAGGCTGAAAGTTTCAATTTAAACTCAGAAGGAAAACTTAATGGATCATGAAGGTACAAGAACATTCACAGGGTCTAGATGGTGAATGTGAATGAATCTGCAACAGATGGCTATCGAGTATCGGCAAATCGGATGACATTCCTTTTTGCTCATCAGGGTCACTCTGTTCACTGAACTCATTGGTGTTCACAGTTCTAAAAGGGTCAAATTCAGGTTAAATCAAGTTTGTTCATGCAATCAAAAAATTGAATTGCCAAATGCTCGATTCCCAAGTAAATTACTCTGGTTTCGAAGTTATTCACTTTTACTGTGTTTCATGAACTAGCTGACAAGGAAAGTCAACGGTCACTCACCGATCTGCTCATTTGTTAGAGCTTAAGGGGCAGATGAATAGGCTTTGTTGTTGATATTGCGAGTTCCTGAAACATTTGGATTTAAAATTCAATGAATTTTTATTAAAATCATTTGCAAGAATTTGTGAAATTGTCTAATAATGTTTAGCCAAGTAGGTAAAGGAGTAGGTGGATGTCTAGAGACTTTGAATTTCGACTAAAAGGTCTTGCTTTCACCCTGAAGTCACGGTTCACTTCAATCTTTTCTAACTCATTCGAAGCCTTTCAAGCCAGTGAAATGAAGCAAAATAATCTTAGAGTAGTGAACTACTTTCTCATGGAGTGAAAACAACCTTTTGATAGCACATCGCGTTCGGACTTAATAACCATATTTAATTGATGAAATTAAACTCACTTTTCGTATCAAATTAATCAGGAAACTGCAATTTTTTATTTTCTAACTTTTTTGTTGTTCTTGTTAAAAAGCGCTATTTTTACATTTCAATTTCGTCTAACCTTTAATTAGAACTTTATTTGCATAAAATTAAAATTCCATGGAAGATTAATTGTGAGTTTGTTTATGACTCTTGCATTTACGTCTAGCCATTTCATTAAAAATTCAACTGAAAATGTTTCAACTTTCAGTTGCTCTCTACCTTGAAAGTGAATATAAAAAAGTCTGACAAACACATGATGATCAAATGTTTATCAAGAGTATCAAGTTTATCTGGTTCATTGAATTTAAAACTCTATCGATTTATATTTGGAAAACAAAACGAAACAGAAAAATATTAATAGAAAAAAACTAGAAACGAAAGAAGAAACGAGGCAAATAATGTTTGTCAAGATTAAGGTCATTATTGATGGGAGATAAATCAAACACGATTTACCTTTGAATGAGGGAAGAGAGAGAGAAAAGCAAAGATGAAAATTTGCTTCCTTCTATCCTATCATCCTCACCATCATAATTATATCCATCAATATCTTCATCTTGATCATCATAAACATCAGTGCATCAACATAATCATCACTTTCTCTTTCCTTTGATTACACAAAATCAAACCCTGTAACCTTTAGGTTTTACAGGTTTCATCATGGCTATCGATGATCATCATGATGATATACAATTCCATATCTGTAAGCATCTGAAAATCATTTGATACTCAGCCTTTTCCATCAGATTTATCTTCATCATCTTTTTTTTCTTCATGCATTTCCTTTACTCATCTAAATGATGTGTTTTTAGTAAAAGAAAGTCTGACTCTGATCACTTAATCTTCTCCTTGATCATTTCCAAAAATGAATCATTTTCTTGATCATCACGAGCTGTGAAAAGAGTGATACAAAAGTGCTTTAAATTTGTTCGCCATAAACAGAGATTTTCTCGAAACAATTTTCCATTTTATTGGAAAGAAAAAAAGTTTATCTTGGAAACGCATTTCATTGTTCATTACGAGTTGTTCAAGTTACACTTGGCAAAACTTGCCCAGTTGAAGTATCATTTGTTTTGCATTTGCAGAAAAGAAACTTTTCACTGCTCAAAATGTCCAGCCTGATGGAGTCAAATTTCATGGGCGACATTTGATTCATGAGAATGCAAAAGATTGCAAAACTTTACCAGTCGAACCAAAAATAGCTTGAAAATTATCAATTTTACTAAGTTACAGGTTCGACGGGAAGAGCAGCTTTCCAGGCAATTCTGCAACCTCATTGATTCGCACACAACCCTGTGTAATCTCGATGCCAATCATTGAGATTAACTCAAGGGAATTGGAAAAGGTGAACAACAGAAGAATGGTGCAAACATGGTGAAGATGATAATCTTGTTTGGGTTACTGTTTTTAAACAAGTAACATGAGACTGGAAAGGGAATGACTGGCAAGGATAAAAGTGTTATCATTATTTCTTATTTTATTGTTTCTATCTTTTTGCCTTTTCTTTCTTTTTTTTATTGTTTTATCGCTATTCTTGTAACGATATAATTTTAGCCATTGCAAGATGACAACAAGATGATAATGATGAAGATGAAAAGTTGAGAGAGAAAGAAGGAAGAGAAGAGCAAAAAATTGATAACAAATTTTGATATTCTGTTTACGTCTCAGCTCATATTGGATTTTGTTGTTGTCATTTCCTCATGTTGCTCACTCCAATCATGAGCAATCTCCAGTTCTTGGAGGCAAGTAAAGATGAAAAGAACGATTGAAGTGAGAGCAAAGGAGAAGAGGATAAAGATGAAGATGACAACCAGGCATCACTATTCATTTGTATCTTTCGATATTTTTTTCTGTTATTTTCGCTCTTCTTCCCTGATAGCTGGTAAAAAAAAGATGATACTGATAATGATGATAGATCCAGAGAAGATAAAGATGAAACAGTGATGATAAAAATGATAAATCCTTTTACTCAAAGAGAAAGATGAATCAAAGAGAGAGAAAGAGAGAAAAGAGAAGAAGAAAAGTTGTCCAAGAATAAGCATCTTAAACATTTCTTGTCTTCTTCCATATCAGTTTTACTCATCTAATTTTGATCTTATTTACTTTCATATTATATTCCATTCATAGAGGTTATCGAACAAATCTCATGTAAAGAATGAAACGATGAAAAGCTGATGAAAAAAAACTAATTCAACTTTGATTCCATTTCCATCCAAATCAAGTCAATAATTGTCATCGAATTGATGAAAAAGATTTCTCTTGAATATTCAGATATTCCAACAGTTTTTTCACTAAAAGTTGTTTGAATAGTTGCTAATTTGAGTGTCGATAAAAATGGAAATTCAGTTGATCGTGTTCGATAAGATGACAACTTAGGTGAACTTTTATTCAGCAAAGCGAGACGAAAGTTTCCTCGACTAAGACGGAGTTTAGTTTCGCGTGAAAAAGTTCAGCAACTTGTTCCAAGTGAGAAGCGATTTTCACAGAAAATTCATCCTACGATCAACTCTGGAAACTTTGATTTATACTTTTCTCTTCTGTTCCAATCAATCTAATTAACTGTAATTTCTAGCAATTCAATTGACCCCTGTTTTCCATCCAACCAAGAATTATTTGATTACCTCAGACAACATTGATAACATGAATATTTTTTCACTTTATTACTTTTGTTCAGTTGCAGCGAATGCCGAGAGAAGAAAAGTTTCGTCTGTAAACATGATCATGATCAACATTTCCAGGAACCTCATGTTCCATTCTTAGTCTTCCATACAAATAAATAAACAAATTAGCCGATTCATTAACCCTTTCAAATGCGAACACAAAGTTGGCCCTAAAAGTCTCACCCTAATCATCGACATTGAAGCTAATAAGACGATAATAGTTCAAGTTATAATTTCATTCATTTTTTGCTCTCAGTTTTTTATTCACCCAACAAAACGTAAAGTTGAAGCAAAAAGAATAAAGTTAATCTTGATAATCATCATTATCTAATAATAATCTTTCACTTTTACTCTCTTTTCCTCGCCATTTATCATCATCATTATCATCAGCATGAGCATATAAAGTTCGTGCAATAATAATCTCGGCCAGATAATTAGTTACATTTACAAAACATTAATATTTTCTCATCTTTTCAGGTTAACTTTACTTGCACTTTCTTGTTTCTTCTTGTGTTTCCAGGTTAATATTCATTCTCATAATAATATCTACATAAATATGGTCAAGTTTACTTTGCCTTTTATTTTTACTCATTTTACCATGTTCTTAATGTACCTTTATCAGGTTATATTCTGATACTAATATCTTGAGTAAACAGCCTTTCAACTCTTTTCCTTTTCTGGCTCCAGAACCTTTTTTTTCCTTCTTTTCCTTTTTTCTCTAGCATTTTGTGTATCTCTCTCTCTCTCTCTGACTGTGTGTGTTTGTGCTTTCGTTACACTCACAAGATGTGAGGTTAACATGTGGACAACACTGAATTGCAAGATAAATGAACAAAAGTAAATGATTCGAGCCTTTGACCGTCTATTAGAGATGACAGTAACAGGATAAATTATGGCAAACAGTAATCGTCAACTGAAGAATGATAATCATTACTGTTATCATTGTTTCCTTCTGTGTAAGCATGGGATCAACTTTTTGCTTCCTCAAAACTCATTTTTACCTCGTTTATACCGATGGTCACATTATCTGCTAGATTATTCAGTTTCCCATTGAGAGATGGCTCAGATTAATGGACTTTATTTTGGAAGGAAAAAAACTTTAAACTCTTTTTTGTTGCCTGTCAAAATCAACATTTTTATCTGTCCAAAAGTTTCCACTGAAATTGCAACAAACTCGGTTAAATAATGTGAATCAATTTTCAATTTTCAAGCAAAACTTTTGCAACCTAACCTAACCTAACCTAACCTAAACCAGTCAGCTTTAAAGCCAATTAGTCAGAGATCCGATGGATTTGTTTAAAACTAAGAAACGTCAAAAAATTAGACATAAACTTGAAAGTGAAAATTGTTTGCTCTATTCACTTGCATGACAACAAAGTTCAACCAACTTGTCTGACTATAAAGTTGATGCCATCATAATAAGCATTTATATTTGACTCAAAGATAAGCAGTTCAGCTCGTTTTGCTTAAAAATTTATAAGTTAATCATTGAGTCATTTTGCATTATTATTGTGCCAAGTATTTGCAAGAGCTTGTAAATCTCAGTGTTGATTCAATGACCCTTAAAGTGGCACATTATCAGCACCGAATTGTTGCTATAATCTTCAATAAGATCTGTTTTAATAAACAAGACGCCATTAAGACTTTTAGTTAATATCTCTCACTCTTATTGCTCATGATAGACTTTGGATTCTAAAGAATCAGTAACCAATCTGATCAAATAATGACTATTGTTGACTCAATCATGTGTCTAGATAAACTTCGTTGGTATGATAGCAATATGTTCAAACATTTAACAGACGATTCAATGTTCCGAAAAGTCGAGAAAATTGTTTTAATGTTTTATCCGTAATCTGATTGTTTTCAAAGTTTAAACACCTGAAGGTTCATCTATTGTCACAATGTAACATTTATTGTTCAAATAAACTTGAGACCAATAAACACATTTAAATTTATTCAACAAAACATTTAAAACTGACATTTATTACAATTCAATATGCAGACTGAAATTTAATTAACTATTAGTTGTGATTAAATGCCAATGGTAATAAGCTTGATAAACAAACAGGAACAACTCGAGACTTTCTTTGAACACTGAACTTCGACTAATTTTCAAAGAAAATCAGCTGAGCAACCAGGAAACTAAGGTATGACTCCTAATGTTTTGGACTAATTTTTCAAAATTAAATTGCGACAGTTAGACTAGACTTACAGGCACCATTCAATCGTCAAAATAAAGGTACACTTCTCAAGAATGTGTTGTGCAAAAATAAACTAATTTTGATTAGGAATTGTTAAGTTATGGCCTTAAACGAACAAGAGCGTCAAAATAAAATTTTTCCTTAAGTTAAAAACCATAAATTTTCAACTTCATACCAGTGTTTTGATGAGTCGAAAAATGGCGAAATTTGGCCTCAAGGTTGTTAAAAAAGATGTGATTCGCCTAATATAACGCAGCAAAGGTCGATTGTAAGGTTCAGGTCACCATCGGAACTAATTTTGATGGACATTTGATAAAAAAAACGATTTTTCAAGAATTTAAAAAAGACCTTTTCAAAAAAGGACTTCGATTTCGAGTATTTCGAAAAAATATTTAGAAATAAAATACACGGAGGTCACTCTCCCACTGTCTACGAAATACTTATCTTTTATTTTTAATTAATCTCTCGAAATACTCGAAATCGAAGTCCTTTTTTGAAAAGGTCTTTTTTAAATTCTTGAAAAATCGTTTTTTTTATCAAATGTCCATCAAAATTAGTTCCGATGGTGACCTGAACCTTACAATCGACCTTTGCTGCGTTATATTAGGCGAATCACATCTTTTTTAACAACCTTGAGGCCAAATTTCGCCATTTTTCGACTCATCAAAACACTGGTATGAAGTTGAAAATTTATGGTTTTTAACTTAAGGAAAAATTTTATTTTGACGCTCTTGTTCGTTTAAGGCCATAACTTAACAATTCCTAATCAAAATTAGTTTATTTTTGCACAACACATTCTTGAGAAGTGTACCTTTATTTTGACGATTGAATGGTGCCTGTAAGTCTAGTCTAACTGTCGCGATTTAATTTTGAAAAATTAGTCCAAAACATTAGGAGTCATACCTTATTTTCTCCTAAATTGTGATTTTTCTTTTTTCTCTGTTGCTTTTCATTTTCTATTAGATTATGTTGATGGTTATGATGAAAGATTCGCGAATGATATCGCTTCTTCCTTTTACTTGTGTTTACTACTTATTATTTTAGGTTCAAGTATTTTGACTTGCAAGTCACCTCAAGCTGTTTCCATCATCACCATTATGTTGATGTTGATGATATTGTAACTCAGTATAAACAGTAGCACTCCAAGTTCAAGCTAAATTCACTCCATTTTTAATGCAATAATTTTGATCAATTTGGAACAATCGTTTCCTCTAATTATCTCTCTTTGCCTTCTTTTCAATTTTTGCAATTCATTTTCACATTCTTTGTTATCTTTGCGAAAACATGATATTTTTGTATACTTTTTGGCCAAACATGAGCTTTTACATTTTACTCCAGTTGAAACACTAATTAGTCAACTGAAAATTGAAACGAATAGTGAAAAGACGAATGAAAAAGGTAACCCAATTGTTTAGAAATTGGTGTAAAAAGAAATTGGACAAACTTCGAAACTGATCGAAAATGGAAATTTTCATCTCTAGAGATTTCATGGTTTCATGAAATTTTGATTTTGTAACCAACAGACGGGAAAGAGTCAAAAGAGAGACTTTTTTTTCACTGACAGTAAAGAGCAGGCAAAGAAGTGAAAGAAGAGTTGAAATTTAAATTTGCACCTTTCAACGTTGCTTCTCATTCATTTGGTTAACTTTTGTCTGAGAAAAGTAAATACGAATTAAATTATCTTCAATGAAAACTGTTAAGAATGAGGAAAAAGTTTTTCCAAATTCATATTTAACTTGCTAATCAACATTTGAATGTTTACCGACGGCGAAAAGCAAAACATTTACTTTATCCTAATTTACTTTTGTCTTTCACTTTTCAACTTCTTACCTTTTTCAATGTTCATTTTCAACCTTTTCGCTCTTCCATTTCACACACAATCGACTCAAACTAATCTCATTTTTTCCTCTTGCATTCATCACAATCATCCAAATCATCGTCATTTCATTCATATTATATAATCTCATATTCAATTCTGTCAGTTTCCTAATTCAATTACAATGTTATCAGAGAGAGAGAGAAAAGTTCTTTCTTTGAATTCATGATTACAACAGGAAACTTTGTCCATGATAACAGAGTTCATTTTTTGTCTGATGCTTCTTTCTCCCTGAACATTTTCCATGTTTACAGGGTTCTCAAGTCCAGTCAGAAAAATGTACATTTACTTTTTGATTAACATTAATCTCCGGTTCTTCTAGTTTAGTATCAATCAACAATAGTAAATTAAATCAATTCAAGTCACAATTGATAAGCAAACCTAAAACTGGTTGACCGGGAATGGAAAGAAGAGTCGAAACTATTGTGTGCTATCGGTTTACTAAAGACTCGCAACTCGTAGCTTCTCCTCATTCCTTGGAGTTTCAGTCAATTAAACGTTTTAATTTGATAGAAGCAAAAGCAAGAACAAAAATCATTTATCAGATTGAAAGACGATAGTGAAACAATGTTGACTCTCAAATATATCTTATAACAAAGTAGCTGAGAAAAACTTGAAACTGATAACTTTTCCCTCCCAGGCTCAACTCACAGCTTTTCCCTTTCAACTTTTGCTTTCATTATAGCATGCAGTTTTGAAGTGATTCAATCAACTGTTAATCAAGTTTGTAAATTACGATAAAAGTGGCGAAAAGAGGAGAAAGAAGAGGAATCTTAATTAGAAATAAAGTCGAGGATTAATCAAGCAAACATCACTATCAGCTAGGCATAAAGCTATCAAGTTGTTTCCAATTTTCATCTAATAATTCTAAAGGTTTAAAAGACTTTTTTTTCATTCACCAATAAAAAAGCTGTTCAACTCGACGAATCGATAAAATTTTCTCCTTCTTTTCCATTTCAATTTCTTTCTCTGTTCATTTTCCTAATTGTACTGCCTCAACGAGTTGAGACTTCAGCCTAATCTGACATGGAAGATGAAGTCAAAAGGTTAACATTTAGATTATTAGTTGAAATGTTAAGTTGATTTACTAAGCTTAAATTGATTGATTGATGGTGATAGTTTATCGGATAATAATATTGAATGATTCAGGGAATGTAATAAAAATGTCGAGAGAAGAAAGTTGAAAGGAGAAAATTGGACAAAAGTTTATTGAAATGTTTTAACGTAGCAATATCCATGATGATATATTGAGAATAATCATGAGTCTCTTGCCTTTTGCAGGGAATTTGCTTTTACTTTTATTTCCATCAAACTCGTCATCTTTTCCTTTTTACTTTCATTTTGTCCTTCGATATAATAACATGGATAATAGCGGAATAAAGAAGCAAAAAAATGAATTTGGTTGACTTTGCTTTTATAAGAAGATTAAGTTGAAATCAAAGGCAAAGTTTTTGGACTGCGAGTTCTGGGTTATCCTTTTGGGTGCTTTTTTTATTGTTGCGTGCTTATTTCTTCCTCTCTCTCTTCTTGATGGAAGCAAAAGAGCAATACAGTTCTTTTCTTCTTCTTCTTGTGCTTGGCTTAACAAAAGGGATGAACAGGGAGAGCATTAAAACAAGGATATATTCTGTGTTGTTGTTGCTCGGAATGGTTCTTTGAAGCGTTACAATTGTCGATCTTCAATAATAAAGTATTACACTATTTGTTGCTGATATCGTTTATTAAATCGATTGGTGATCAAAAGCAAAATTACTTTTCATCTTATTCCCAAACAATTGGCTCAGAACTTGTGTATTAACTGTTTACCATTAGATGAATTCACTCATTCAGTTTAACCGTTCAACTGCTTTTACCAACTGATGGTGAACAACGAGAAGCAAGAAAACAAAAAGTAACATTTTGCTACATTTTTCAATTTCATTCGCAGAAACGATGATTTCTTTGTGTAATATTCATCTCATCAAGGTGTGCACACAATGTAAATAATAAAATTGATTGTTCAACTTTCAACGAAACATCAGAAAGAAAGTTGGTTTGCTTGTGGTTAAACTCGATTTAAAGAGAAACTTTACAGCCTTTCTCGTCAATCTTTTGAATCATTATAAGAAAAATTGAAAACTTTTACCTTACATTTCATTTCTTTCTCACCAAATTATTTTATAAGAAAATAGAATGTTTTCTTCTATCAATGCAACAAAACAATCGTCAGTCAATATTTGACATTGACAATTGTTATACAAAAGTTATCCCGACTCATCGCGATTTTCTGTTGTAAAATTGTTGGCTTACGCTGCCGGATCCTTAGTTTAGTGAGAAAAACGGAGCTTGAAATGAGCTAAACTGTATCCTGAAGTTGTCATATCAATCTTTTCACGTATCAAATGAATTAGAACTTCGAAATCTACAGGGCATTTCAGCTATCTTTACCGATGTTAAACGGCTATAACTTAACCTGTGATTGACCTAGAGACTCGAGAATTTTTTACGCAAATTTCGCGGATACTCATTTATCATATTTCAAGGTCAAGGTCATCCAAGGTCATTTTTCGGAAATCGCTCCTGACGCTAGATGTCAAAGCAAGGTCAGATCATAATTTTAAGATTCCAATAAGTGTACCGGTCAAGTTTAGAAATTCTGTCATAAGTGTGCCGTGAGTTATTAACATTCGAATGCGAACACCTAACAGAATTCAATCTGTTATGAAGATCCCAGAACTTCGTTGGAGTGGCCCTGTCATTACCACGTGGAGGTGAAGTTGCAATTTAATGACCTTTGGGCAGTTTTGTTAACCCGGATGCCCTTGCCCTTGCCCTTGCCCTTGCTTTGTGTAGCTTCAGTTGCTTTCCTTCTAAAGCAACACATGCTGCACATAAGGTAAGGGAAGACTGGGATGAACATTTCATCTTCCAGCAGGATGGAACACCTGCTCATTACGCAGTCAGTGTCAGGAATCTCTTGGACGACACATTTTCTGAGTAGCTTGGAAGACAAGGCACTTGAGAATGTACGTCAAGACCTCCTGACCTAACTGTGTGTGACTTTTACCTCTGGGGGCGACTGAAAGACAAGGTTGACAGATTGAATTCTGTTAGATGTTCGCATTCGAATGTTAATAACTCACGGCACACTTATGACAGAATTTCTAATCTTGACCGGTACACTTATTGGACTCTTAAAATTATGATCTGACCTTGCTTTGACATCTAGCGTCAGGAGCGATTTCCGAAAAATGACCTTGGATGACGTTGACTTTGAAATATGATAAATGAGTATCCGCGAAATTTGCGTAAAAAAATTCTCGAGTCTCTAGGTCAATCACAGGTTAAGTTATAGCCGTTTAACATCGGTAAAGATAGCTGAAATGCCCTGTAGAAAAGTAATCATAGTATGCAACTATTATGCAAGTATTTGCAGCTACCAAAAAAGATTCTAACAGGCATTTCAGCTATCATAAAATATCGTGGCAAAAGTGTTAAAAATTACATTTTTTATTGCCACATAGAAATTATAAAGTAACTGAATATTATTAAGTTTCAGAAGAGATATGTAACTCAAAAGTTTCAGATCACTTTCTCCAAAATAGAGAAACTGTAGATCATGATTTTGGAGTATTCGACCGTAGATATATACGAATGAAATTGTTTATTGAAGACCGCGTTAAAAGTTTCCGCGTGCATAAGACCCAGCAAGTAGTAATTCTTAACTCAAGTCAAAGTTTTTGTCCATAAAGCTTTTAAGAAACTGACAAAAATTTGTTTATTTATTGTAAACTTCTTTTATTTCCAATATTCATATTTACTAAATTTTGGTAATATTATTGATATATTAATAAATAGATTAGCAAGAATGAATCACAGTATTCTTAGATCATTGATGAGTTATTTCAAAGTTTGAAACTATTTTCCACTTGTATTAACAAGTCCAGCCGGATTTACATTCAAATCGACGGTCACTTGCACCGCCAGGTTTGAAGAAATGAAAGAAGTAATAGTAATGTAAAATACGAGACATAGAATTTTTGTTAGTTTCATTTTAAATACTTTCAGAATGATTTATAGAGAATCGAAAAACAAGGATTGAGAACAACTGTAAGCTTAGAACTGTAACTGATATAATTTCTTTGAAACCAAAATCTTTTTATACCTGGCTTTTGTTTGCATAGACATACGCAGTTATTATTTGTACAGAAAAGCATTATCAGACCGAAAAGATCACAAGATTATGTGTAGAATTTAAATGAAAGTTTTATTTCAAAAATTTAAAATTTGTATGCACAAATTTCAGATAGATATAGTTAACAACTAGATGTGATAATTATTACGGCTCTCGACATTTGATACTTGATATTCGGTCCTATAATGCTTTTCTGTACAAATAATAACTGCGTGTGTCTATGCAAACAAAAGCCAGGTATAAAAAGATTTTGGTTTCAAAGAAATTATATCAGTTACAGTTCTAAGCTTACAGTTGTTCTCAATCCTTGTTTTTCGATTCTCTATAAATCATTCTGAAAGTAGTTAAAATGAAACTAACAAAAATTCTATGTCTCGTATTTTACATTACTATTACTTCTTTCATTTCTTCAAACCTGGTGGTACAGGCGAACGCCGATTTGCCTGCAAATCCGGCTGGACTTGTTAATACAAGTGGAAAATAGTTTCAAACTTTGCAATAACTCATCAATGATTTAAGAATACTGTGATTCTTTCTTGCTAATCTATTTATTAATATATCAATAATATTACCAAAATTTAGTAAATATGAATATTGGAAATAAAAGAAGTTTACAATAAATAAACAAATTTTTGTCAGTTTCTTAAAAGCTTTATGGACAAAAACTTTGACTTGAGTTAAGAATTACTACTTGCTGGGTCTTATGCACGCGGAAACTTTTAACGCGGTCTTCAATAAACAATTTCATTCGTATATATCTACGGTCGAATACTCCAAAATCATGATCTACAGTTTCTCTATTTTGGAGAAAGTAAGTTGAAACTGACCTGAAACTTTTGAGTTACATATCTCCTCTCGAACTTAATAATATTCAGTTACTTTATCATTTCTATCTGGCAATAGAAAATATAATTTTTAACACTTTTGCCACGATATTTTATGATAGCTGAAATGCCTGAAATTTATGTCAGTTTCTTAAAAGCCCTGTGGACAAAAACTTTGACTTTTGAGTTAAGAATTACTACTTGCTTGGTCTTATGGCACGCGGAAACTTTTAACGTGGTCTTCAATAACAAATTTCATTCGTATATACAGGGCAATTCAGCTAGAAGGTACGTTTTTTTGTGGCTATTACTCGGCTGTCTGTTGACAGAGCGACTTGAATTCACGTCTAACGAAATTTTGCCGCTACTCATACATCATATTTTAAGGTCAAGGTCATACAAGGTCATTTTTTTGGGAATAGCTCAGGGAGATTGCAGAGGTCATTCAAAAGTTATTTCACAATTTGCAACCCTTAAAAATGTTTCTGACAACGTTACAATCTTTTGTGATGATTGGTTCTGGATTTATAGCGATTCAAACATTCGCCGCATATTGATAAATTTTTCATTTTCATGTTTTCATCACTCATTTCCATTGTTTATTATCGAACCATCTTTACCTTCTAATATGTGATATTATTAATAATTCTGGATACTATGGCATCTGGTTGCGTTGACTGCAAGTCAGGTTATAGAGATATGTCATTCAGTTTGTTTCAGGTCGTTTTCAGACTGACTCATACTGATATCAACTGAATAAGAACTTCAAAATCTAGAAAAGTAATCATAGTATGCAACTATTATGCAAGTATTTTCAGCTACCAAAAAAGATTCTAACAGGCATTTCAGCTATCTTTAAAATATCGTAGCACAAGTGTTAAAAATTACATTTTTTATTGCCACATAGAAATTATAAAGTAACTGAATATTATTAAGTTTCAGAAGAGATATGTAACTCAAAAGTTTCAGATCACTTTCTCCAAAATAGAGAAACTGTAGATCATGATTTTGGAGTATTCGACCGTAGATATATACGAATGAAATTGTTTATTGAAGACCGCGTTAAAAGTTTCCGCGTGCATAAGACCCAGCAAGTAGTAATTCTTAACTCAAGTCAAAGTTTTTGTCCATAAAGCTTTTAAGAAACTGACAAAAATTTGTTTATTTATTGTAAACTTCTTTTATTTCCAATATTCATATTTACTAAATTTTGGTAATATTATTGATATATTAATAAATAGATTAGCAAGAATGAATCACAGTATTCTTAGATCATTGATGAGTTATTTCAAAGTTTGAAACTATTTTCCACTTGTATTAACAAGTCCAGCCGGATTTACATTCAAATCGACGGTCACTTGCACCGCCAGGTTTGAAGAAATGAAAGAAGTAATAGTAATGTAAAATACGAGACATAGAATTTTTGTTAGTTTCATTTTAACTACTTTCAGAATGATTTATAGAGAATCGAAAAACAAGGATTGAGAACAACTGTAAGCTTAGAACTGTAACTGATATAATTTCTTTGAAACCAAAATCTTTTTATACCTGGCTTTTGTTTGCATAGACACACGCAGTTATTATTTGTACAGAAAAGCATTATAGGACCGAATATCAAGTATCAAATGTCGAGAGCCGTAATAATTATCACATCTAGTTGTTAACTATATCTATCTGAAATTTGTGCATACAAATTTTAAATTTTTGAAATAAAACTTTCATTTAAATTCTACACATAATCTTGTGATCTTTTCGGTCTGATAATGCTTTTCTGTACAAATAATAACTGCGTATGTCTATGCAAACAAAAGCCAGGTATAAAAAGATTTTGGTTTCAAAGAAATTATATCAGTTACAGTTCTAAGCTTACAGTTGTTCTCAATCCTTGTTTTTCGATTCTCTATAAATCATTCTGAAAGTATTTAAAATGAAACTAACAAAAATTCTATGTCTCGTATTTTACATTACTATTACTTCTTTCATTTCTTCAAACCTGGCGGTGCAAGTGACCGTCGATTTGAATGTAAATCCGGCTGGACTTGTTAATACAAGTGGAAAATAGTTTCAAACTTTGAAATAACTCATCAATGATCTAAGAATACTGTGATTCATTCTTGCTAATCTATTTATTAATATATCAATAATATTACCAAAATTTAGTAAATATGAATATTGGAAATAAAAGAAGTTTACAATAAATAAACAAATTTTTGTCAGTTTCTTAAAAGCTTTATGGACAAAAACTTTGACTTGAGTTAAGAATTACTACTTGCTGGGTCTTATGCACGCGGAAACTTTTAACGCGGTCTTCAATAAACAATTTCATTCGTATATATCTACGGTCGAATACTCCAAAATCATGATCTACAGTTTCTCTATTTTGGAGAAAGTAAGTTGAAACTGACCTGAAACTTTTGAGTTACATATCTCCTCTCGAACTTAATAATATTCAGTTACTGCATAATTTCTATGTGGCAATAAAAAATGTAATTTTTAACACTTGTGCTACGATATTTTAAAGATAGCTGAAATGCCTGTTGGAGATTGGACTGTAATGGCCTTTTCATTAAAGCTTAAACTACCAATTAGATTATGCAACAAGATAAATATTTAAAAATATTATCTTTTAACAACGATTGTGATTTTGTGACCTCATCAGATTTCGCCCATTTTAGTGTCACATATATTTTTTCAGTATAGTCTATAAAAACCTATCATTAAAATGATTTTGAAAATGACATAAAAAAGGTGTTATGGTTTGGATCGGTATGTCCGCTTGCGGTTAAACTGAGCTAATTTTTGTGGAACCGGTAGCAAAGATAAACGCGCAATATTATAATATATTACAGCAATTTTAACGCCATTCATAATGATTTAGCCCCTAAACTTCACCCGAAAATGATTATGTGTATCACCAAGACTCTGCACCGTCTCATACTGATAAAGTGACCTTAGATTTTTTTTAATTCCAAAAATATTCAGTTCATTTCCCCCCAAGAACATACTGCTACTATTCCAGAAGCCGCTCCGTGCGATTTTTTCCTTGTTACTCAAAAAGTCAGGTTGCTAAACGAAAAGCAACAACGCTAATAGGTTTAAAAAAGATTATTAGAGACGAGAACAAAAAAGTCCCTTTATCAATGATACAGAGTGCAATGAAATCTTGGCCTAAACGTGTTCGAGAAATATACTATACCAAAAATCATAATATCGAAAATTAATTATGCCAATATTGTTAATGTAATTTAAAGTTAGAATTCAAATTGTTCACTAAAACATTACCATTACCAGTACATTACTCATTACAAAAATTAGCATATTTTTACACAATTTTATTACGCATAAAATGATATCCTTTCCAGTTGCTTTATCAATGGATTTTGATAATTTTTTCGTGTCAAATCTCAACTTTATAATACTTTCCACAGTTAAAATTCCAAAAATCACCATCATTCAGCATCATCATTTTCAAATTATTGTGCATTTTCATCTTCTCCTGGAAATAAACATTGAGCAACGCAAATAACTTGTCCATTAAGTATTATCCATTTTATCTTTCTATTAATATTTTGTTTACTTTTCGCTATTTTTATTTACTAACTTTCTATGCAACAATAACCATCATCATCATCATCATTGGAAATATTCCCACTAACATCGTCAACATTTTTATTTGATTGGATGAATAGAATGAAAAGAATCAAGTGATGACCACCAACGTTTGGCTAGAACTGGTATGTATTTTTGATTACTTTTTGTAGCACACAAATCCATCAATACTAGGAACTTTACAAGATCCATTTAATTGCAGAGTTACACGTTTTAAATTGCAAATTGAATAAAATCAAATTGTCAACAAATTTTCTGAGATTAAAGCTTCCCTGCAAAATCGAAAATGTTGATCATAAAATATCTTTTAGCATATATTAATAAAGAGTAAAAAATAGACAAACTATACAACTTTAAGTTTCCTTAAATCTCTCAATAGTAACTACTTTTTGTTTGGCCTTTTTTTGTCCAAGCTCTTACAGCAATAAAAGGGAGCGATTGAATCAAGACTAATTCAACTGATCTAGTTATATTTTGCATTAAATTGTTTACTTCAACTAAATCATTAGAGTAGAATGGTAGCGAGAAAACGTTTTAAACTTGAATTTTTGCTGTTAACATTGAACTCAAACTTAGACAAAGCTGTTGATATCGACTAAATAATCAGTTAAAAATGAACATCATTTCTCTCCAAGTTGTGATAAATCACAATTTCTTTCCATTTCCAGGCAACTCGTTAACTTTATCAGTAAACAGTGATAAATTAACCAGAGAAGAACAGGAAGAGAAAAAAAGTTTCCATTAAGTTATAAATAATATAGTGAAATATAGAAAACATGGAAAAAGAAAGTTGAGAAAAGTTAAATTCAGTCGAGAAAAAGGGTGAGATTAAAAGAGATGAAGAAACGGTAAACAAGGAGAGTTGTCAATTGAATCGGCTGTCATCACGTTCATGTTGAACAGCAGAAAAACGTCAATTGATGAGGACAATAATGATTGCCATTTTGAAGTGTTGCCAAAATTGAGGTTAACAGAGGAAAAAGTTTGTCAAGAAAAACTTTGAAGATCGAAACTTGCACCTAAAAACAAATTGATGGTTCAATAGATGAGGTTCAAACATTGGCAAATCAATTGAATCGTAAACTTTGCCTTCTTACTGCAATCTAACAAGTTTACTTGCCGTTCAAATCAAAGGCAAAGACCTTTTCACAGTTTAACGAGAAAACATGAGTTGTAAGCAAACAAATGCAAGACAAATTGTAATCAAGTTGATGCAAAAGACAAACAGTAAAGTTTGAGAAAAAATTAATCAAATTAAATTTTCTTTTTGCAAGAAGAAAAAATTGAGATTTTTCCATTTTCTTTTCTCATATTTTGTGCTACTTTCTTTTCTCGGTGCATTTCAGAGGTGGAATGATTATCAACTCAAATGGGATCCAGCTGATTATGGTGGAATAAAAGTTCTTAGATTGCCCGCTGATAAAGTATGGAAACCAGATTTAGTTCTATTCAATAAGTAAGTAAATTTCAAACTTGTTCAACTGCAAACAAAAGCAAGAGAGATTCATCTTCATTTGAATGAACCAATTAACACTTGACTAGGTTTTCACCTTGCATCAAGTTCATCTTGAATGTTCATTGAAATTTTTCACTCTCTTTGTTTCAATCTTGCAACTTGCCTTCTTCAAAGTGAATCACCATCATTTGACAAAGTAATAACTTTGAGTTCAATAAAAAAGCAATATCGACCTGAAATTGAAACAATGTTTACTGTGAAAATTGATACTCTTTTAATAATGATAATGAACAATAATTTATATTTTCTTTTCTCTTCCTGATAAATTTCATTTTGCTTTCAACAATTTATTTCGATTCCTTTTGATTCGTTAGTTTCTTCGCCATTCCATATCGATTCAAGAGTTTACAATTTTCTCATCTTTTTCCTTTCTGGAGAAACAGAAGAAGAAAAAAGATGAAAAATGAAATAAAAAAACGACTTGAAATGAGATTGACAACAGATTTAATCAATAAAACAAAAAAATATTTTTCTTCACTTTTCTCTTTAAACATTGTTTCTTTCATTATGTGTCATCATGAAAATAATTTGATGAGTTGGTTGAAAATTTTCAAGGAAAAGGATCAATTTTCTCTTCTTCTTCAATCTTGTCCTTTGCTGCTTGCATGAGCCACCCTTTTACATGATTTAATCTGATGATGAATTATTTCCACTCAGATTCAATGTAATTATAAGGGAAAAAAGTGAATATTTTATCGAAGTAATCAAAGAAGAAATTGTGAAAGAAACAAAAAAAGACTGGCAAACTTGGAATTTGAAAGTTATGCAAATTTTTCTCTTTTTTTCTTCTTTCCTTTAGCAAATTTTCTATTCATGGCAATCATTATTATTATGCACATGATTATGAGCGTCTGATGAGAATTATAAGTTTACATTGAAAGTTTCAAAATTCATTTTTCATCATTCTCCAGTTTTCTCTGTTTGTTGGCTCATTTATTAAATTATCATTTCATGCAATTTCGATTCTTTAACTTTTCTTTACTGACACTAATTATAAACTAATTAGGCCTGTGATTTAATTGGACTTGCGGGAATTGACACATTCTCATGTTGATAAATAATTCAACAGATTTTTTCCATTCATTTAACAGCGAAATTTAACTCTTTTGTTTCTTCTTCTTCGTCTTCTTTTCCCCAGTGCTGATGGTAATTATGAGGTTCGCTTCAAGAGCAATGTTCTCATATCGGACAACTCTGAAGTCCAATGGGTTCCACCAGCTATATATCAAAGTTCATGTAGAATTGATGTGACTTATTTTCCATTTGACCAGCAAAAATGTGAAATGAAATTCAGTTCATGGACCTTCAATGGTGACCAGGTTAGCCTTAGTTTTTACGCTGATCCCTGGGTCGATCTGTCCGATTACTCTAAAAGTGGTACTTGGGACATTGTTGAAGTTCCCGGAGTTCTCAATGTTTACAACAACAGTAAATACTCCAAGCCAACTGAAACTGATATAACATTTCATATAACCATTAGAAGGAAGACGCTCTTTTACACTGTTAATCTTATTTTACCAACATTGCTCATCTCATTCCTATGCATACTCGTCTTTTATCTGCCAGCAGAAGCCGGTAAGTTGGTAAAACTTTTACTCCACAGTCTTGATGAACCAAAAAAGAATCAAAGTAGCTCGAACCTGAAATTGAATAGTTTTCTTCATTATACAAGATTTTCAAATATTCTGCGAATTTTTACGCCAGAAAATTCAAGAAGAACTTTTTTCTGACAAGTTTAAAATTTAAGGGCAAAATAACACACTCAAAAGCCATAAATTATGAATCTCAACCTCAGAAAAGGTTGCAGTTTCGAGGACGGGAAACGTTTAAATAGTCAAAAGGCTGTTCTTGAGAAATTTGATGATAGAATGATTTTTATATTTGCAGGTATTTTCATGATCGTAACTATTTATTCACAAATGAAAACTTTGCTTGGATACTTTCAGCTCAAAATTAATGATCTTATTTATACGTTTACTTTAACTGAGACTATTAGCTTTTATCAGTTCGTTATACCGAATGAAGCACCGTCTTACATAAGCTTGCCATTCCTTTCCTTTTCCCATAAAAACGCTTGCAATGATCACTTGTTAATGAGGTTTACCTTTTCTTCTCAAAACCTTTGCGAATTGTTGGAACTTTTACAGGAGAAAAAGTAACTCTGGGCATTTCAATTTTACTATCGTTGGTTGTGTTCTTGCTGTTGGTCTCCAAAATACTGCCTCCAACATCACTAGTTCTTCCCTTGATAGCCAAATATTTACTATTTACCTTTATTATGAACTGTATTTCCATATTGGTTACCGTTGTCATAATTAATTGGAACTTTCGAGGTCCTCGAACTCATCGAATGCCCATCTGGATACGCATTGTATTCCTCAAATACCTTCCAATGCTTCTTTACATGAAGCGGCCCAAAAGAACCCGTTTGAGATGGATGATGGATATGCCTTCACTCGGTGTCCACTATCACCCGTCCCGTGGTCCACCGTCAAGAGGCTTCAATGCAGCTTCAAGTCAACAACCTTATCAACCTAATCATAGTCACCATCATCATCACCACCATCACTACCATCATCGCCATTCAGCACACCAAGAAGGTTCAACCGAAGGCGACCAAGTAAACAACTCACATTCACTCAATCGAATGTCGCCTTCATCGGTAAACATGCCATCACCTGCAGGGTCAAATGGAGAGCCGAGTCACTTGCACCATTACCGTCACAACTCGCTTCACCATAAACTTGCACACCATCACAGTCACCATCAACACTCGAACCAACCCTTACCTCTTGGAGCTTCAAAAAACGATGTAGAAAGTTTGGAAATGTCTGACCTTGGTGGACCAACTGCTCCTCACCATTTAATCCGCTCAACACCCTCACCCATCCCACCTCCTATGCCACCTTCAATGCCAGGTCCAGATGAACACAACATTAATCAAAGTGAATACGAACCGTATCGAAGTTCACCAAGTCACACTCCACCTACAAACCTAAACTATCGTCCAAATTATCCAAGTGATGCTGATAGATCTTCCAATAATTTACCTCCTCCATTGAGTGAACCCTATCATCAACCGACTCACCACAGCCATCATCACCTGCATCATCACCATAATCATCATCAAATTAACCAACATGCTCAACAACCTCAACATGCTCAACACTCAACCAATAATCGTAGTAAACTGTATGATAGAGAAACATCTTTAGACAATCAAAGCATCGACATGATCTGTCTGAGCTCAGCAGCTTCAAAAGCAACAGAAGCCATTGAGTTTATCGCAGAGCATTTAAGAGCAGAAGATGAATATATCCAGGTAAAGAATGCAACTTTTCATGAGAAATTTTCCTTTCTGTGAGAAGATTGAAATTTCTGCCAAAAAAATTTCAATCTTCTTAATCGAGTCAAGTGTTGATGACTAATAATTTTTCTCTTTTTACCATTTTCTGCACAAACTTTTTCCCAGATTCGAGAAGATTGGAAATATGTTGCCATGGTTATTGATCGATTACAATTATACATATTCTTTCTTGGAACTTTGACAGGAACTTTGGCAATTCTTTTGGATGCTCCACACATATTTGAATACGTTGATCAAGACGCTGTCATTGCTAATCACACATCCAAAACTTTAGCCTAACAAAGAAACAAAACCTTTTATCAAAAGCGATACAAAAAATTTACTGTTGATTACTTTTCAACGCAACAAGGAACATCTTTTTTATACTTACATGTCCAAAACTTATAGTTGAAACGATGAAAACAAAAAGTTCAAAAGTGATAACGAATAAAAAACGGAGAAAAAATGTTCTTATTGGCATTTATTGTTAACTCTTTGATTACATTATTGACCATTTTTTACATTTGCATTTAAATATTACAAAGAGAATGATTGAATGAGAGTTTCATTCCATTTACACAGTTTGCTTGCCAAACCAGTTATCGAGGTTAAACCAGTTTCTGCATTTGCTGGGCCAAATGATCAATTGGTATTTCATTGTCATAGAGTGAAGGTGCTCTCAGTATTATTACACAAGTTCCAATAATGCAACTCAGAGAAAATATCCACAGAAATAGTCGGTCCAAAACCATGGCAACATATTTCCAATCTTCAATAACCTTGATAAGAAAAGTTGGAAACGAAAAAGAAAGTTATTCGAAATGAGATTGATAAACTCGAGTTTATAGGCAAAGTTGATTAGAATCGTCTAAAAGTCTATTTTGCAAAAGATTTTTCAAATTTCTAAATTTGAACAGATTCTTCTTACATTTTTCTCTCTGTCTTCCTCCTTGAGATGATTGGCAATGTGCAAAATGCTCTCAATGGCTCTTTGAAGTTCCTCGGAATAGACTGAGGGCGAAGAGTTTGGACAAAGTTGATCAGGTTGCCCTTTACAGGACCAATTAATTTGATTGTTGTTCGAGGTGAACAGATTGGGTCCAAAAATTCGTCCTTCCATCGATGCATCAAGAATGTCTGTATTGACAGGTAAACCTGCAATATCACCTAAACAATCGTAACTTTCATACCCTTTGATAGAAGAGAAAGAAAGAATGCAAATGAAATTTCCATAAAAATTTCAAAGTCGAAATGTCAAGAGACAAAATTTACATTTCATCATTTGAAAAGTTGGTTAACGAGTAAACTTGAAGTAGTTTTTTTACAAGAGACTGCATCAATTTAACTCTTTATGTTGCACTTTTTTGTGCTCAATTTAAGCTCATAATTCACTGTCAAGATTTGCTTTGCTCGTGAAAAGGGTAAAACTTGGTTTCCTCAACTTACATTGGTTATCTGGTGCAACTCGTTCAGCAATGTTTCCTCGGTCACCTTCGCATGTATAAATGATTCGTGAAGTTCCAGAGACAGCTAAAGATGATGATATAAATAAGAATTACTTTTGATGGGAAAAGGTATTGCATCAATGGTACTCTTGGGCAAAGGCAGTTTGCAATATTTTCTCGTCATTAATTTCTACTCGGTAAAAGTTCATTTATTTCTGGTTACACTTCGAAAGACTAATAATGCAAATGAATAATTAGTAAAATTGATAAAATGAATAATAGATGGAAATGCTTTCCAATTATGTTGCTTCATTTCATGATTAACATTTGTGTTCATAAGCCAAATAGCTATTACAGTGATGAACTTTGAATTTACATTTGAGTTTCAAGTTTTTTACTTACTTGCAAGCTCTTTGGCCAAGTCATGAGTTGTTGGTCTTTTGATGCACAAAATTTTGGGCAAAAATTCAATGAAAACATGCTTAACCCAGGGTGACATGACGTGAGTCGATGGCGAACGGAAGTGAACATTGAGAACACAAACAGTAAAACAAATTGATAGAGTGATGAGAAGCATGGTAAAGAGCAGATATTTGCCCAGAAGGGGAACTGCAAGGGATGTTGGTGGAATAATTTCCGCCAAGAGAAGAAAGAAGACGGTTAAAGAGACTAGAATTGAGATGCTCAGAGTAACCTTTTCACCAGAATCAGAGGGAAGGTAAAAGACGAGGAGAGTCAGAAAGGAAATTCCAACAACCGGAATAATCAAATTAACAGTGTAAAATAGTGTCTTCCGTCTCATGGTTATGTTAAAGGTAATGTGTGGAAATGGCTCCGGGCAACAATCATAATATTCATTCTCATAACGAGCAGGGACTTTCATCAGATCCCATTCCACTGATTGGTAAAACTCTGAAAGGTCCACACCGCGGTCAACTTGGATCGACCCTTCAACCTGGTCGAGATGACGAAGGTCAACCTATTGACAAGATTTGATGGGAAAGACAAAAGTTTCAACTTTTATTCCATTCAAGAATAAAAATGTAAAGAAAAGTCAACTTTAATCAAATTACAGTTTGAATCAATTTCCTTTCAACAGAAATGAAAAATGAACTTCAAACAAAGTAGAAACTTTGTGAAAACTGAAAAATGTTTCTAAATAAATTTCATTTTCGATTTTTTCGATCAATTGAAAAATAAAAGTAATTTAAACAAGCTGGTTGAATATGAAACCAAAAGCCGAAAGTTGTAATAAAAGTTTAGATTTGCTTGAAATTGAATTTCAATCGTTTTTTTGTCAACTTGAACAAGTAAAATTTCAAGCCGTTTGATAAGCTTTTTCTAAAGAAACTCTTGAATAGGAAATAATTTCTTTTGCCAAAAAATGAAAATAGTGAAAAGAAGTTGGACTAATTTAGAAATTTAATTGATTCAATTGTATCAAATTTCAATGACACCAGTTCTTCGATATTACTTTGTGTACTTTTATTATCTACATCTGAACACTTGAAGACGATTGAGTTGAAGTGAAACAAGTTAATAATATAGAATTTGGAAATTGAATTCAGAAGAAATGTTTATTGTAGAAACATTTTTCTTTCCCTTTTCGTATGTAAAGATAAATTAAAGGTTTAAATGGAATAAGGCAAGAGAGAAAATCTGAGAAAATTAATATTTCTGTTTAGGTGAGGAACAAAGTTAATCATGTGTAATCAAGCTTACACCAAATGAAATGTTCAATGTGCAGCATTATGCAGGAGGTAAAGAAAAATGTCAATTGAAATGAACTTTTTTTCCTTTTCTTAATTCTTTTGGAACTCTTTTTTTCATCTTTTTTCATTTATACTTTTTGTTCCAATTTTTCAATGGAAAACAATTTTCCACTTTTCTTGCATTGTATAATTAAACATGTTATCATTATTGTTGTCATAATTAAAAAGTGTCAAGTAAATTGAGCAAATTAAATCATTTGGATCCATTGTGAAGGGTGGAATCAAAAGTGTAAGTTTCCACAGAAATTGAATTTTTAAGGAAATCAGTCAGAAAAGCTTTGGGATTTTTTTGAACCAAGAAAGGTTCCCCAAAGTCTATGGTAAAAGATTTCTAACATACTGAGCGTTCTAACCAATAAGTAGGACTTTTGAAGGCTGATAACTCAGCAACCGTTTATGCGATTCGCATCCTTTTTACATTGATCGATAGAAGAAATGTCAAATTTTTGTTTAGCATACGTTTGGAAATCAACGTAAAGGCTGTTTTTCGGCAAATCGTCAAGGTTGGAAAAGTCACTCATTTCAGTGGTGGTGAAACCAAAAAATTTTTAACCAGGACAATCATAAGTCACAATTATCTCAAATCGATTAACGTTCATCAAATCAAAATAAGAGTTATAGTTTCTGTTTCTTAAAGAATCTGTTTGAAGTAGGAAAGAAACAAACCGTAACTCTTGTTTTTTGGGTATCTGTCAATTCATGAGGCACTTAGATAGGTTGCTTTGCTAAGTTACCAATTGCATGCAGAAGTCTTCTGATGATTTCTTTTCCACAATTGAACATGCTTGAAAGTTGATCACAGGTCAAATTTGGCTTAACATAAACAATGGCTTTCAGGTCACTTTTCGAAATTTTCGTCAGCCTCCCACCACTAGGCTTATCTTCAACCTTATAGCCTACTGATTCAAATTTTTTGTACCGATTTTAGACCGTATCCATGTGGACTGAACCTTCAGTTGTCTAATTAATTTTTAATCATGAGTAAAATGACGCACCTGAGAAACATAGACTTTTGAATTTACCGGGAGTTTTTTCATTTTCACCTGTTATCGTCATAGCTAAAGAACGGTTGATGCTACAGACTTCAATAAAAAAATCATACCCTAGAATTTTTGAGGTCATTCAAGGTCACTCAATTGTTTGACCTTAACTGACATTAGGAGGACATATGTGAGGGAAAATTGTATATTATAATAATATAAGAGTTAACTTTTGAAGTACAAGGATTTAAAGTAACAAACTCATTAAACTTAGCAAGGGGACACTACAAGAAACTAATGGAAGATTTTTACCTTTCATCGACTAAGATAAATTCATACTCATCGGACACAGTAAAAACCGAATATTAACAATTGAAAATAGATCACTCAATCCAGGAAGAATCATTATAAAAGAATTCGATTTAACATCAGAAGACATCAATATAAAATGTCAACACAATGAAAATATCTTAATTGCATTAACATACACAGATCACCAAATCACAGTCAACAAAAAACACCAGGCAAATAAAACACATTGAAAATATACAGGGCTATTCAACCTCATTTACTTTACGTTTCATGTGATATCTCACGAAGGAATAATGCTAGGTCGTTATTATTTGATGTGTCGTCCTTTCAGAATTAAAGAATCATTATCTAAATGTTTCAAGGGCATTAAAGTTATTCGTTTATCTTACCTTCAAACAACTTCTAAAGGTCATTTACAAAGGAAAACATTTTGATTGTCGAAATGTGCTTGTTAGAAAGAATTACTGTTAATCGATCAAAAATTACACACGCTTCTTTAAAATCGCTTCGTTTGAGTGGAAATACTCTAAGGTTGATATCTGCATTCAAGTGTATGCTGTTGATTTACAAAACTACGCACATAATATGAAAAGGCTGTACTATTACGTAAGCTACCTTTAGAAGTTTTTTAAAGGTAACCTTTAATGACCTTGAAACTTTGAGACAATGATTCTTCAATTCTGAAAGGCTACACATTAACGACCGAAATAATAACGACCTAGTATGATTTGTTTTAGATATCGCATGAAACGCAGAGTGGATGAGGCTGAATAGTCCTGTACTCGAAGCTATTCGAAAACAGATATTATCATAACAGGCGATGTCAAACTCGCCTTATGGTGCGATGGCAAGAGGTTGGTCCTCAAAGCAAGTAGAGTTGTTCGCATCGCATGTCCCTGATCCTGGTGTTCATTTACCATTCGACAAAAGGATGGAATTTAACAAAATTAATAGCTTCGACCAAACAGACATTAACATAATTATCTCGCATCGAGAAATATCAATAATATAAAAAACACCGAAAGCAGACTCTGGCGCATCTCATCACTAACTTGGAAAACATCAAAAGAATAATCGTAAGCATAAACAAGCAACAGATCAATCAAGCCACGAACACAAATGAACTTGAACAATCAATTTTAAATACCCTCGAATGACCTTGAGCTTACCATAAACTAAAATACTAATAATTCTAAACACTATTTCCTTTGTTTGAAGTTGAACCTCAATGAAGATACTTTTTTGAATTTATTACTCGCGAACGGTTGAAATCGTTTTTCGTTATTTATTGTCGTTAGTCAATTGTACGATTCATTACTGGTTATACATTATTCATTCAAGGTTATTCAGCTGTTTGACCTTCAACTGACATTTTGAGGACATTTTCTGAAAAAGCAAAGATGACCGCTAGGTATTGTTCATCCTGATAAAACCTTTTTTATTCAATAATGAATCGTACACTTGCACAACGACAATAAATAACGAAAAACGATTTCTTTCTTACTGAACTTTGAAAGACACTTTCTGTGAGAAAACTTTTTTTATATTGGCTGATGTTTTGACGCTATTGGAACATGTGCACAAATGTGTTAATCCTGTTCAAAAGATATGAGTATTTTCATACCGTTAAGTCTTTAGTTTTGAGTTAAATTCGATTATCTTGCTAACTGGATAAGCTTTAAAATTAACCCAAACAGAGGGCAAACAGCTGAATAACTTTGAATGCCCTTGAAGTTACAAGCGTATAGTGCATCGATTTTCTGAAGCTCATGGTTTGAATCTGAGGTCTGTAGCATAAACCGTTTGTGAGTTATAAATATAAACAGGTGTAAAATGAAAGAAACGCCCGGTACTTTGTCACTCAGATCTACTTATAGGTTAAAATAGCCAAAAGTATTAAAATACCAGTTTTCTTGCAAAAATTCTGTTACGCACCAATGATAAAGATGAACCAATATATTTTTGGATAATCCATGGTGTAATTAGTACAAAACATTCATAATACTTTGCCTCGCAAATACTGTACTGACCAAAAAGCTAATAAACAGTAAAAACACTAGATTTCATCAAAAATATCATAGACACCCCGATGATGCCGAGATGGTGATATATTTTTTGACTAGTTTATTCTAATATTACATTCAAAATTCCCAATATTTTGTCACTCAGAGCTGGCCAACTTTTCAACATTTCAACTTGTTCGACTCGAAAACTCAAAAACAATACATCGTAGCGAAAAATGAAATTGATTTTTGGAATTGGCATAAAATTTGATATCTTGAACGCGACTTTGAACAAAATCTATTGGCATATTTCGCTTTTCTTTTGACCCTCATCCTTTGGAGTGCAGCGAACTGGTTCAGAATTAAAAAGAATTATGCAATCAGTCATGATCCGCTTGTAATCTTCAATAAAACTAGTATTCTTCATCTTCTAGCTTTTCTCATTTTGCTTATATTCAGCTTTGCTCAGTAAAAATAACTTTGATAAATAATGATTAGAGCTCATGACATAATTTGAAGTTAAACCCAGATTCAGCATAATTAAACTCCAACTTTAAAAATTTTTATTCCTTATTCATATTGAGACTAACCATTCGTAAAATAAAATGTGTCATTCAAAGTGTAACAAGAGTAATAATTTTTTTCGTCCAATTGTACCAATTCTTTTGGTATTGAACATTTTTTATTAAACATTGACAACTTTGGCAATCTTTCAAATGCTTGCTTTTTATGCGCATTAATCATTCAATTGGACCACATTATACCTTTTCAAACTTAAGTTACTTTTGCCACTCTTTCAACTGCAATTATATTTCACTTTTAAAACCACACACTTGAAAAGACAAAACTTTTCTGTTTCCCATCTCACCTAGAAACTTGTTCATTCACTCATTGTCTTATTGCCTCTGTCACTTTTGACGTTGCATCAAACTGCACAGTAAACTTTTTTTGCTCTCAAGTTAAATCATTCAAGTTCAATATAATATTTCATTTATTGTTGCCAATTGTCATACATATTCATCGTCAAAATGAATTCAAACCTTTTCAGTCAACGTTTTTTGGGAAAAAAGTTGATTCGTCAAAAGTAAACCAAAAAAGCTTTGCTTATGGTGCAATTCATTTTTCATAGTTTGTTTTTACCTTTTTTCTTGCTGTCAATTCTTTGGTTTCACTTTTAAACTCATTTTCATGTCAAAACATTGATCTGAATTATCTTTTCTGCTATATTTTCATGTATCGAAACAGTTCAGAGTTGAAACAAACAGCAACAAACAAAAAGATTATAAGAAGAGTTTAACGCTGTTTTCTCTTTTCAATATTGAATCAAGTTGAATCTTTACGCTAATTCATGTCAATATTGAGTGAATCATTTTTAAAACCTTTTACTTTTTCCAAGCAGCAATAATCGACACACATTTCCTATATAAGCTCAAGCAATATCTATCAAAGAAAAATGCTGGAAACTTGAGTAAACTTGAGTTAATCTCGCTGAAACGAAACTACTGTTTTGCTTGCTCGAGAAAGCCTTGCTAATACAAGATATAAATTTGAAGTTTAGCATCATGAAAATACGTATTGATAAAGAATTGAAGTCAAATAGGCCAACTCTTTGACGTTTCATCCTTTGAGTTGCTTATTTCAGGATCAACAATTTATTAAATCATCGTGATTGTATTAATGGTTTGCTTGGTTAGATTTTGTTTCGAATAGTTTTAACTTCCAAATTATCGCTGAATAAACTCACCTTAAACAGTGGAAAGTGACTTATCAAACTTTCTTTCATTTTAGTATTTTGTATTTTCAACTAAATCTTGGGCTTACCTCGTGACCATCATAAGTCCAAGAGCCGAATTTCATAAGGCATGATTGGACATCAAATGGAAACCACTCAACATCAATTTGACAAGTAACTTTATAAAGAGCTGGAGGTTCCCAGACAACTTCACCAGTATAATGGACTAGAGCTTTGGTTATCAGGGTTGGTTCAAAGTTGCCATCAGCACTGTCAAAGAAACAAAATAGTTTTTGATAAGAGATTACTGAGAATCGGATGAAACTCGTTGAAAAAAAGTCATAATTCATAAATTATGGAAATGAAATGTTCAACTTTCATGAAACCCCAAGTCGTGAAAAGAAGCCATTTTTGTGAAACATCGCTTTCTCTCTTACAATTGATTTTCTGATAATTGAGTTTAACCATTTCCAGTTGGCAGACAACAAGGAATGACAAAGGAATTGACATTGAATGATATCGTCGATTGTTCGATAATGTTCAAGGATTTTGATTCAAAAGGATAAACCAGAATAATAAAAAGTAATAAAGTAATCTGATAGAAATGCTTTTTAATGTTGCCAGATTATCGCGTACAAATTGAATTAAACTGGCGAAACATTTTGTCAAATAAACATTAAACTTCAAATTGACACTTGATTTGTAATCAATGCTAGGTAATCCTATGTGAATGCATCGGATGTAACATGAGATTAGGCCAAAATTCAATGGCAATTTTTCTTTACGAAATTTCTTCTTTTCCATGATATCAAATGATCTGATTTGAGTTTGAAAATAATTATAGCACTGGCTTCATTTTCATCAGTAATTTACGAAAGTTTTCCCCTGAAATTCAAGCTCTGTGGTAAATTGAAAATAATTGAAAGTTCCCTCAGTCAATGCATATTCAGTTGATGATATTAGAGAAAAAAATTCATTAATCAAAGTTGATTCTATTCAATGATTGCTGATAATCTATTCTCCACTTTTATCATCTCAATTTTTGATTCTCACCTCACAATTATGTGTTCAAAGCAAGTCAATAATGAACCCATAGTCGAGCAAAACTAACCACTAAGATTGGCCAGCAAGGAGTAGGTTCATCAATGAAAGGAAATGAAGCATTTGCAGTTCAAGAACAAAAGATTACATTCATTGGATTTACATATTGGCGAGAAAACGGATGAAAAATGTTTCAATTTAGTCGTTGAAGTCTCCATTGAGTTTTGATGGAAACATCAAATAAGATTGTCACAGTTTTAATAATCACTGATCGAACACAAATTTTGTCGAAATCGTCCGCTGACAAATGTTTAATCTCGCAAGCTTGTCTGATGATTTTCATTCGATACAAGTTCTAATTATTTGAGATCTGTATAAGTTCAATTTCACATGAATTTATCTAAACTCTTTTAGTCTAAGTTAGTCTTTTATTCTCTGTCGCTCAATTTAATCGTGAATAATGAGAAACAACGAGCGCAAATCGAGTTTACAGATTTCACTTCGCATATTAGTGTAGTTTAACCAGTGCTTCGAGGTGATGATACCTTTCAAAGCTGATGCAATAATATGCTCGTTAACTGGTAGTCACGCTCAACTTTGTAAGAATACATTAGATCTCAAAAAAGTATTTTGTCTTCAAATATAAATGTTGAAAATATATTCGAAGTTGAATCGAAAAAGTATCTAAAGACTTTCTTTGAGACCAAAAAGATTTGTAAATTCAATATAAAATAGGCCTTACCGTTTCTCTGTTTGCATCCAACATTCAACCAAAGTTATTACCAATCTTAGTTTCAATTAGTCAGAAAATGTCTTTTGGAACAAAATTACTTAGCAGCTGTACTGTGACTAAGTCAATGTCTTTGAAGTCGATCTTTTTATGGCTTCTCTTGTAGGCACATATCTGTTTCAATCTGTCGCTAGAAGGAATACTTTTTCTGCTTTCACCATGCAAACTCTTTCATCGTTCAATTTTGAGTTTAAACAATTTTATATCAAAACAACTTAAAACGAAATACAAGTATTTGTAAAGATGAAACACTCAACATTTGAATGATTATTCACTTTTTCAACCTTCCTTTGTAAATTAATTTTAATTTGAGTCAGAATAAAATCTGATCAAATAACGACTATTGTTAACTTAATTACTTTATATGACTGAATAAACCTTGGCAACATGATCAAAATGTGTCTAAATATTTTACCAACGATGCATCTTTCCGTTTCCACAAGGATAAACCGAGGAAATTTATTTTCTGGTTGTATTCAAGTTTAAACACCTAACCTGACCATCCAACACTTTTCAATCTGTTTTCAATAATAACAAGAACCAATTCAAAAGATCAAAAGCGCTTTTAAACGCTCATATGCTGTCAGTCCCATGACTTTCCTGACAATGCAATACGTTCACTTCAACCGCGCATAATGCAAGTTGCATTGATTACAATCCAAGTGTCAAGTTGAAAGTTCAATGTTTATACAATGTACTTCTCTTCATTGAACCTCATCATTTATACAAAAAGTGACTCATAAATATTAAAGTAACTCAACCTCAAGTATTTAAAAGTAATTTGGCAAAACTATAATACGATTTGAATAGAACTGCATGTTTGTTCGAAGTCAATAAAAAGGAAACATGGACAATTGTAACTCAAACGAACATTATTCCGCAAAGCTTTGCCATCGAACGCTATAGCACTCGATCCAATTACAAAAGATTTCGCCTTCAAAACAGAAGCCAAGAAGGTCCTTAAAGGCATCAACTGTAACTCGACTAAAAGTCAAGATTACTGGAGATGCAAATGTGATGACTTTTGATTCGTATTGTAATTTCAATAGATGGACTGATTAAAGAAGGATCATTATCAAATCAGACTCTTCCATTCAATGGAAAACAATGGTTCAAGCAATTACGAGATCATCATTTAATTATGTTAATTCTTACTTATTGAATAAAATAAGATCAGGTTGCCAAATGTTTTCTGCAGGAACATTCATTAGATTAACTCCACCGTAAGCTTCTGGATCCCAAGACAAATTGTAATCGTACCATTTCTTCTCGAGTGTAATTCGAGTTTTGCCAGGATTGTTTCCATGTCATCATGACCATGGATAATAGTGATGATAAGCGGCATAATTAGATTGATAAGTTTATTCCCAAAAGAAATGGACAGCCATTTGATTGAACATGATACCAGCGATGATGGAAAAGCGGAAAGCATTGGAAGGAATGAATAAAAAATGAAAAAGAGAAAAATTTGATTAGAAAAGACTAAAGTTTTCGCTGAATTATCACATTATCTATTCATGGTTTGGTGCAATTTCTTGGAAAGAGTGGAGTTTCCTTCGATGTCCATTCATTTTTCAAGTTTTGTGACACTTTCAACATTGACGTTTAAATTTCGAACCAAAAAAGGTAAACGTTGAAATGGGAAAAGGCAACAATCAAAGTGATTAATGGTTGTTGAGTCTTGAATTACCTGAGGAATCCACATGTTTGCTGAGAAAACTTGTTGCTTTAGATTCTGTTTGGGAATAAAAGATGAGAAAAGAAAAGAGAAAAATGTATTTTCAGTAAATTCCAATTGTATTAATCATGATAACAATTTTTGTGTTCCTTTTCTTTCCTTTCGCCTTTATTCTTGCTCATCTTCATTTCCTTGCAAATAATGTGATTGCTATCAAAACTGTTTTTTGCTTCACTCTTTTATTACTTCTCACTTGATGTAAAACCATTTCATGAGATTACCATGATTATGAGAAGAACAAAGGAAAATGACGATCTTTTTCTCTTTCAATCGCATTTCTGGATCAAAAGGTTTCCCATGAAACTTACCAACTCCAATATTTGGGTCAATTTCAGTCCCAAACGAACGATTACAGTTTCGTTTAATTTTTTCCTCGGAGTCACCATTTTGTTATAACCATTCATCAAATCATCATATAAACGTTTTGCATCGGGATTCGGTGTAACCAGTTGAAACAATGTTATAAAAGTCAGTCCAAGTAAAGAAACTTTTGAAAAATTGATCAAAATCATGATCGTATAAGAAAATTAATCTAAACTTCGATGCCTTCCAAGCTCAAAGCGAATTGCAAATTTCTATTGTAAAAAGAAATGAATGATAGAAAAGTTACTAAATCTATTTTCTTTCATGAATCGCTCGAATTCCAGTTTTCTTTTCAAGATCTTCCATCTCTTGAATTACGACCTTTTCTCCAAATTTTGTAAACTTGACATTTTTCGCAGAAATCGTACAAAAACCAAGTGAAATCTATTGGAGCGATTCATTAATGGCTTTTCCTTGCATAGTTAACTTGACCTAAGACGGAGCACTATTAAGTTACTCTCTGGGTTTTGTTTGATCAGGGCAGAGGTATGGATAACTTTCAATTAGTTTTTATTAAGTTGTTACTAAAATCGACAAGTTTGAAAAAGAAATTGATTTGCAAATTTCTAGACCTTTTGCAAGAGATAGAGACTTCGAACTGAATCGCTCCAATACTTTTATCGATAAAAAACAAGATGAGATCGAAGGTTATAATAAAAGATTAAATGATTCTTGATAATCTGAAAAAATAAGTTAAAATAAGTTTTCATGCAATTTCTTCAAGTCAACTGAATTGAAGCAAAAAATGAACTGAATAAACTCATTAATTCAATGTATTTTGAAAATAATCATGCAACTGCGCTAACCAGAAAAGTTCAAGATGCAAAAATAAAAAAATAAAAAAATGTTTTAAAAGTCGTTTTTTTCTGCATTGATAAACGCTTGAATTTCCGTTCAGCTAAACGCAAGATTCAATTAAATCAGATGCGAAATTTCAACTTGATTTTTCATGGTCAATTTCATGTTAAGTTGTCGATGAAAGACGAAAAAGATTTGAAAAAAGATGAACAAAATTGGGTGAGTTTTCTTACCGTCTAAAGATGTCATCAGAGGGCGTTCAAGTTGAATGATATAAAACTGATGATGACTCAAGTGGCAGGCTTTAAAGGTATGCTGGGCCAAGTGATGAACATTTAGTGGGACTATTTAGGCAACACTTTTATCGCACCATTTTCAATCATTTTGCTTGTTTTCACTTGTTTTTCATTTCAACATTTAAACTGCAGACACACGATTGAATTGGAACGTGTTTTTATTCAATCAACTTTATCGACTAGAGATATTAATGAAACCTGCGATTCAACTTTTGGGCAGCTTAGCTATTTGAACATTTTCATCATTCTTTCATTCCCTCATTTTGTTCCTCAATTTTTTTGCTTCTTCCCGATGATGCGCTCTAACCAACTATTGATCCATCCACTTCAAGACTTACTTTCCTTTCTTCATCTCTCATCATCTCGATGCTTCCCTGTGAGACTGTCTTCCAACCAACACATGTTACATCCTGTTATAAATCTCATGTTGAGCCAACTAACTCCCTCTACTTGAATGTTAACCTTGATCATGGTGATGATCAATCCATGAGAATGAGAAAATGTTGACTCATTTCCAGTTTAATAATGGAATGAAAAGGAGAATGAAATTTTCAATATTTACAGCTTTTCAGCTTTTTTTATTCAATTTGTTTCTTTTCTTAATAAAACTTTAATAGCGCATTCTTTGAGCAATTTTACTGTACAGTACATCAATTGGCCTTCGTCTGTCATAGAGACTTGGAGCTTGAGCGATTATACCAACAGTACCAACAATACAAGATATAGCAAAAATCCACAACAATAAACGATCTAAAACCATTGCAACGAACTTCCAATCTTCTTCAACCTGAGCAAAGTAAAAGAAAAAATAGTTTCATTTAAGGTTAGTTTAGTCGGCTTTCCAACCAAAATCCAGTTTGAAACAGTAAACTTGAAACTGCATTTCAAGATGAAAAGTTTCATCTTTTTTTGAGCAAAAGATTTTACTTTGCAAGTTGCACTTGGAAATGCAGTTGGTTTATCGATCTTAAGATTTGCTGCATTCTCTTCTTGTCAGCATTTTCAATCGATAAACTTTGCACACTTTTTTACCTCATAATAACTGTCCAAGTTGTCCATGTGTTGAGCCACAAACTGTATGCTTATGAGTGCTTGATGGAAAGATGACCGAGCCTTGGCTCGGTGAGTCAATATTGGCTGTACTACTTCATTGGTACAATCGTTATTCAATAAGTCTAACTGTGTATTAAAATAGTCACTGTTTTCATTACCATTTACTGCCTCAGTGTAAGCAGGTAAAGTTGACGCCGGGTCAGCAAGAGTCAAAGGAGAGACGAGAAAAGGTGAAGCCAGATCAGGTTGACTGGGAAGGGGTAAAGGATGGCAAGGTTGCTGGGCAAGAGTATGGTGACTGGCCATCAAAGAGGGCGGTGGCAAGGGTACCAATGGTGTCACCGTGAGTGAATGTTGAACTCTATAATGAGGTTCATACTGTTGATTTATTGGTTCCTTGTTTATATCATGATTATTATCAACTGTATTGTTGCTCGTCTCTGAAAGTGGTGATGGGAAACAGTCTTCAGGTCTATTGATGCAGTTGCTTGTTGCATACAAATTTGAATGATCTATTGATGAGAGTAAAGATGGCGAAGAAGAAAAAAAGATGAAAAGAAATGGAAAAAGAAATGAAAAAGAATAAGAATAAGTAAATAAACATGAAAAGAAAATGAAAGTGAATAAAGATTAGTTATTTAGAGTTGAACTTGGAACAGTAAATAATATAGACAGTTTGAAAAGGGAACCAAAAAAGTAAATAATAATCATTCATGTTCAACGTAAATACAGTATTCTGGTGTGTCACTTGATTTGGCTTTTAGGAATGGTTCTCATGAAGTCGTGTCAAAAAGAGTGGAAAAAGTTACCATTTAAAGTTGAAGTTTCCTTTTCCTTCTTCTTGGGTCTCTTCATTTTCAGAATTTTGGGCAGCAAATTAAGGAAAACTTTCTTTACCCAAGGGGCCATTCGGTGGGTTGATGGTGACCGGAAGTTTATATTGAGCACCAGAATGGTCAGACAAACGGAAAGTGTTACCAAGATTAAAGTAAACAAAAGGTAACGTCCAAGAAGCGGAATCCCAAGGGATGTTGGAGGAAGAATTTCAGATAAAAGAAGGAAAAAGACGACCAGGGAGAGAAGAATGGAAATGCTCAGTGATATCTGAATTTGGAAAAGAAATGAGATTTCATTTTATTCCTTGGACTCACTTTTCACCCTGCAAATTGAAAACTATCTCTTGCAAAAGAACCAACCTTTTCTCCTGAATCTGAGGGAAGATAAAAAACGAATATGCAAAGTCCAGAAATGGCAATAACAGGTATGATTAGGTTAACAGTATAGAAAAGGGTTTTCCGGCGAAGTGTGATGTTGAAACGAATATCAATGTAAGGATTGGAACAGCATGAATAGTAAATTTCATTGCGAACAGCAGGAACGTCCATAATGTCCCATTCAACAGAGAGATAAAATCTACTCAAATCCATTCCAATTGGAATCTCGGGTGAATCATCTTTTTGGTTAATGTGTTTTAAATCAATCTGCCGTTGATAGGTCAAAGGTCAAGAGGTGAAAATAGACAAAAGTTTTTTCATTGATTTACTCTCTTCAGATGTTCAACTTGATGGGTAATGTTTCTTGTTTGTAATCATTTGATGCAAAAAAACTAGATGAAGGGTTGCAACAGAAATAATTATCTGCACAACAAGTTAAACAAAACGGAAATGTCAAAATCGTTTAGACGAGAAAAAATGGCCGTTTTTTCATTCCATATGCATCAACTTGATAGCAAGGTTAACATGGAGGGAAGAAAAAAATGCTTAGTCGAATGTGTGAATAATGTGAATAAATGGTGATAAATTATGGCAAGATATTCATCAATGTCATCTTGAATTTAACATAATCTAGTCAGATGAGATTAACTCAAATTAACTCAATGAAAATGGCCAAATCACCTCAAGTCGCATCAATAACAGTTAACGAAACACTTCTTTTCATACTAACTTGACCACCGAATTCAAAAGTATTTTCTTGGTATTGTGATGATTCAAACTTTTAAATTGTGCAAATGCGAAATAGGTAAATGATAGAAGCGAAAATCCAGAACTTTTTGAGAATCTTTCGTACTTTTTTAAACAAAAAACGAATAATGTGTAAGCTGAGTAATTTGAAAAATTTTTCTTCTCGATATTGAATCATTAAATCAGAAATTGGAGAAATTCGTCTCGAGTTTCTCAGATTTGAATCAGAATATGGTTTTGAGCTCGTATTGAGCAATTCTTTGATTAATTTTTTGTCCATGCAGATGGAAATTGGAGTAAATTGTTTTGCATGCTGATGAAAATAAAAAAGTACAATTCTATTTTTAGTTATCATTAAATTTTACTCACCAGTAGACCGTCATAGGTCCAGATACCAAATTTCATTTGACAAGTTTGCTCATCAAAGGGAAAATATTCAACATCAATTGTACATGAGCTTTTAAAAATTGCTGGAGGCTTCCAACTAACTTTACCATCACTAGTTACAAGAGCTTTAGTTAATTTAGTTATAACATAATCACCATCTGCACTGCAAGGTAAATTAATAAGAGTAATAAAAATAATAATGGTAATGAGTCTATTAATAGTTGTAAGATAATAATTGAATGATTGAATGGAAAGTAAATGGAAATGAAAAGAGATTGAAAGGAACGTGAAAGATTGGCCAACATAGTAGACAAGCATGACTTGAGCTTGAGGTCTCTAGGTTGCCATTCAGAGGATCACTTGCTTAACTTTGCGCAACTCATGAAACTTCATTTAAAGTAACGAAACTTGAAAACTTGTCTATCGTGACAGTTTTAATTTTGATTTAAATCATTTATCTCAACTGTATGATTCATTGGTGTAAAGAACTATTTGATTGTAGAAAACGAAAAAATTAAAAAAATAAAATTCGAACTTGATGCAAGCTCACGATTTAAACATGTTAATTCAAGAAAAGAGTTTGAACTTACTTGTTGTATAAAACCATATCAGGAAGCCAAATTTGTTCAGCAGGTAAGTGCAATTTTTTAACGCCTCTATACTCTTCTGGGTCCCAACGAAGATTCATATCGTACCATTCTTGGTGAACCCAAACATTGCTTGACATTATTTGATTTTTCAAATTCTGTGCAACAAAAGATGCAGCGAACAAATTTTAACGAAACGAATCAAAATATTTGATTGATTGGGAATGAACAGGGAGTGATAAAACAGGGAGTTTATCAGATAAAATAAACAGTTGAAGAAAAAATTGTAACTTACAATATCAATTATCTGTGATAAAACGAGACCCATTTTAATGAGTAATTTATCTGAAAAATTACCAACCGGACGGTAGAGAGCATTGTAATTGCTCATTAAATCTTCAAAAAGTCGTTGTTCATCTGGATTTGAATTAACCTTGAAGGGCAAGTAAAACCAAACCATAAAACGGCACAAATTAAACGACAGGCTAACCAATTGGCACGTAGGTTTCAGCATGATGAAGGGTAAAACGGTGAATCATTAATCACATTGAAGTTGAATGTTGAAACCCAAAACTGAATCAAAGTAAAACAGAAAATTCCAAGTCGATTTTTTGAGCATTGACCAATTGATCAGCAGTTGCACTCGACATTTTCAAAACAATCACAACAGCTTGAGAGAGGGAAAGTAAAAGCAGGTAAAAAATGAAACTCAAACCAACTTGGATGCTCTTTATTGCTCGTTAATTCATCATTTTTCACTTGAAAGATAATGGGTTGATAAACATGATAATCATAATAATGTGTGTTGTTGTTGCTGATAGAGATAATAAGGTTTGAAAATTTGTGCACAAAATTGAAAGGAATGTGACAAAAGTGCAGAAAGAGTGGCGAAAGTGAAGAAAGGGTAGAAATTGTTTTTTTGGCAAAAAAATTGAAGATTCTGTATTAAGGGAAAAAGGCAAGAGAACAACAAAGAAAGAAGTTGAGGCGAAAAAAAGAAGCAGAGGGAAAGAAAAGTGAAAGAAGGCGTGTGAGAAGTGAGCAGAGAAGACGAAGAGAGAGAGAAAGAGAAAAGTAAGAAGAAAAAAGATGAAGATAACAGGGAAGATGAGGATGCTAACAGGGAGTATAGCTTGTTACATGCGTGGATATATTGCTTCATGTAAACTGTTCACTAGTAAAAATGTTGGCTACTAGAATCTATTGAAGTTTCAGCTTTTCTTTCAAAACTTTTTTTCTTCCCTTCTCAGTGTGTTTACCATGCAAGTGTGCCATGTGTGTCTATGTGTGCCTCTCTGTGTGTGCTGTGTGAGACTTCGTGTTTATAGAGCTTGATAATGCTTCACTAAAGCCGATCGATTTCCTTTTTGCTCATCTCTTGCCTTTTCTTTCTTTCCTCAACATTTCCATCTCCCTCATCATTCATGTTTCTCCCTTTTCATCATCATCATCTTTGCCTTTCATGATTCCCTTTCTTTTTCCCTTTTTTTCTTCTTCTTCCTCTCATCATCATTATTCTTTCTTCATATTTACAGTTATTGGTAATACTTTTTGTCGCCATCTATTGATACATCAAATGTAAATCATTAATTGAACTCTAATGAAATTGATAAACATCGAACTAAGAAAGTCGAGGAAATTTCATCGCTCATCGTCTTTACCATTTTTACGTTTTCATGGTTTAACATTTTGCACAGCTTTCCTCATGAAACCAACTTGACTTACCTTTGTGCTCATCTTTCGTGTTTAGTGAAATTGATTTGTGTAAAATGTCTTTACCGGCTACTTTGCATTTCAAGTTTAACGAGCTTTGTTTGTTCAAAGATCTGTCTACACTGACAAGTCGCTGTTGTTTTGGATGGAAACTTTTCCTCTGCTATTTGCTCCTGTCTCAACTGTCATTCCCTGAAATACAAGGAAATCCGGATGCAAAGAGATTATATGATGACCTTATGAGTGGCTATAATCGTATAATAACACCTCGAATAGAACCAAATGCAACTGTTCGAGTTAGCCTTGGACTCAAGTTGACACAAATAATCGATCTGGTAAGTTGAAGGTTTAAGGGTTTTTCAATTTGAATAAGATTTGAAACCGATGTGAAAATGATTTCGTTCAAAAGAGTTGGAAACTTTGTTCGAAGTAGAGTTAACTCATTGTTTAAACTAGCATGAATAGTTAGATGAAACTAGAAAATCTGTAAATCTATTAGAATTGGAAAAGTGTGAAAAATGAAAAAGGTTGTTCTTAATGCATTTGAAAGGTTTACAAGTGCAAAGCCTTAAACTGACAATGATTACCATCAATGAATGAAAAAAACTGATGAATATATTTAACTGAGCAACAGTTGAATCCTAATTTTTACACTTGCACTTGGAAAAGATGAAAAAGCATTTCGACTTTTCCAAAAGAAACATTTTCCAGGGGAAAAAAGCATGAAAAGAAAATGATTTGTATTGATTGTTTTTCAACTATTTGAACGTTTAAAGCCGAAACTCTCGAGAAACTGAACCGCACAGAAGATGAAGACAAACCAAAATCATGATAACAACAAAAATAATAATAGTAATAATAGAAAGAAAAACCGGAAAGATTATATGTATTATTCAACAAGAGTCGTTGAGACAATTTGCCATCATTGAAGATAAAAGAAGCGAATCAATTGGAATGAAGAAAAGGAACAGGAGAGAAACAAAAGTTGAGAAGAAAAAGAAGAGCAAAAAATGTTGGCAAAAAGAGGCTAAAAATGAGAAGCTGGGAGTGAGAAGAGAAAAAATCTGATAATATGATAACATGGAATTCGTTGAAAGGAATGATTGTCTGATAAATATTGATATAGTCAAGTATTGATAAAAAGTAATCAAAAAGAATCTCAAGTGATATTGAATAATGTTGGAGAATCAAAAACTCACCAAACAATTGCATTATTGTGAGCAAATTTCTTAGCAAAACTCTGAACAATGAAAAGAAGGAGAAAAGGTGAGAATCAAGGTAAAGTCGAGTTGAACTCTCAAGTCTATTTGAACATTTTCATGTCGCCTAATGAATGTAAAATCTTTACACTTTTCACTGTTTACTTCGTTTGGAAGAATCAAAATTTTGCTTCACTTTTCATCAATCTTCAGATGCCTTTATCGACAACTTTTTTTCTCTCATTTTTCTTCTTCTCTTCTCTCAACTACATGATATAAAATATGACCCAAAGGAGACGTTCAATCTTTTCTGTTTCTCTTTTTCTCCTGTTTATTCCTGTTTTCGGTTGTTTCACATGATTCACTTTCACCAAACCGCTAAATGTTTTTTATTTCCTTTTGTTTACAAATCTCTTCTTTTTTGGCTCAAGTTTACTAGCAAAATTCATTACCTTCATCATTGATTGATCAATATTTTCAAGTTTACTTTTTCTCCTTTTTCTTCTTCTTCTATTGCCTTTCCATTTTGATGTTTACCTGATCTCATGTCTGCGAATTGATTCTTTCATTGAAATTTTATCTTCTCCTGGATTCTCTTTGCGAATTGGTTCAATCAGAATTTGAAGCAACAAATCTTAACAGCAAACATGTGGGTACTTCAGGTAAATATTGTTCAAAAAAGAGCTTTTACTTTTCCGTAAATCCAAATCACTGTTAACCAAAAGTTTGGCCAAAAACTCTTTACGAGAATCGAGTCAAATGAAATCTCGCTGTAACAACATTTATTGGAAGATAAGCTTTTGCAATAGTTTCAATTAATAACTTGAATAGAGTGGGTTAAAGGTAAAATTGAAACAATCCAAGTTTACCATTCAAGGGCTCTTCAACTTGCATCGGCACTTCTTTTCATTCTTCAAGTTTATTTAGCAGACAATTTGCTAAGACAAAGCAAAATGTAATCACAATTTGAGATGAAAAAGGTTAATAAAAGAAATCTTTACTTCGAAACAATTTGCGTTCAAAAACTCGGAGAATGGCAAAGGTCTTCAAGAGCATTTCAAAATTGCTTCAAAAGACTAATTCCAATCTAATTGTGCTTATGTTTCCATTTCTTTGGAATAAGGATATAAATTCATTTTAAAATGCTCATTCTACACCTGTTAATATCATGTGAATATCAAAGTCATCATAAATTGAGTTGATTCTATTTCAATGTTGTACAGTCTTTTACTTTACCATCATGAATGCAATCAAATTGAAATTTGATATGCTCTCAGTCTTTTGTTTTTGCAACGCACAAAGTAACGTACAATACGATGATTCATTTTTAAGTCGAGACAATCGCACACTAATGACTTTCTCTTGTTTGTTTAAAACTTTTTCAACTGTTTAGTTTGATTTGATTATAATTTCAAACTTTCAGTCTACTTCAATGCTTTGTTTTCTAGGAAAGATCTTGTTTCAGTAACTTTCAGAACTTAGGGTAGTTTTGAGGTTGAGGATCGTGAATCTAGAGATAACATCGTAGATCAGTTTGCAAAAAATTAGTATGAAAGGATTATCCATTCCTGAGAAATAAGCAATTTCTATACTATTTAATTTTGACTAACATTGCTTCCGCAGGTTAAAGTCAATGCTGCGACAGAATTGTGTCTGAAAAGAAATTATCACGAATTAATCTTTCAAAATGAAGTTGAAAAATAACAGATTAACCTAGACCAGTCTAAAGAGTTTATCTTAAGCTGAAGGATCAACATTTTCTCGGTTGAAATAAAGGTTAAGTCAAGAGTAAAGTCTGTAAGTCTATTCTTAGTAAGTAAAATTTATTATTGTTACAGGTTTGCATAAGAATCACTTTCTTTTAATGCAACATTTCTAAATAGATGAACGTATTAGATTCGAGTTTTTCAAAATCCCGTTTCATTCTTAGATACTTGAACTGTTATTTACGAAGTTTACATTTAAAACTATCAGATTACTAAACATATGATAAATTAGATCTGATTTTCTTCAGTTACTTTCTGTTAACTTGATTAATCATTTGTGTGAACAAGTAAAGCAATTTATTCAGACCAATTCTTATCAGATTCAATTCTTGACTTTTTCGTTCAACTAAAGGTTTGCAGTAGAATATATTGATGCTTTTCAAATGCATACAAATGCTTTTGATTGGTTAATTGACTGGAAATTTAATAAATTGTATTTACTGAGAAAGAAGGCGATGAATAAATTAACTTAACCTATTAATAGTTTTAATGTATTAATTGTCGGTTTTGCATGAATTTTCACTGCTCATTTGGCTTTATTTTGAAATGTTAATTTCATTGTCAGAAGCAAGTTGAACCTCTTTTGACTCTAAATGAAAATGTTAATCAATACAAGTTTATGAAAGTGAGTGGAATGATAAATGTTTACTTTTTCTGTCCTTTCCTTTCTTTTTGCAGTTCAATTACGAATCAGCTCAGTCTTGATGAGTTTTAAAGGGAAAAAGGCAGATTTGCACAGTTTCTCGTTGTGACTGTTCGACTGTGCAAAATTGGTGCAAATTGACTTGAAAGTGAGCTGACAGGATAAAAGTGAAACATGGAGAAAGATTAAGACGGTTAATTGAAACAATTCAATCAGATGAATGATTGATAAACAGTTTGTTTGAAGTAAGTTGCTGAAAGGGATTTAAAGAGGCAAAAAGTATTGATGGATGAATAAAGATTGATTGAGGTTGAAAAGAAAAAGGTTGAGCAGATTAGCATTTGCAATTAACTTGATATTCAGAGAAATCTATCGATTCGACTGAGAAATCTTTTCCTAATGAGTCGACAATTCAGCTAATTGTTGCTTTAAATCCATGTCAGTTTAAAAATGCATCAAGATTAACTGACTTTGCAGATTGTTTGCAGTTTATTGCCAATTTTGCGATTCAATAATTGTTTTGCTATAAATGATTCTTCGCCCAAGTTTGCATAAAAATCAATTTATCGATTCACAGATTATCATGTTCAGCGATTATCGGAATAAACACAAATCAATTCTCATTTAGGCTCAGAAAAGATAGACAAGTCGGTTGACCATGAATGTAGAGGCGAAACATTATTAGCAAATGATTAGCTAGTTGAACTGTGCAAAGAACAAAACTTTTGCCTTTCGAAACTGAATATCAGCTAGGAATTTCATTCATGAACATTTCTCTTCCAAGAATGACCAAGGCCGTTATCGATAACATTTTGCTTTAGAAGCGTCGGAAATCTGCTTTAAACTTGATTCTCTTTTCGTTGTTTTCTGTCGACTTTTCCTTTCTTGCTGTTCTTTCAAATTGATGAAACTTTGATGATCTTCAACTGAATGTTGACAGGTTGTTCTGAGTTTTACTGTTGAGAAGCAAAACAAGTTAATTCTCTTCCATCAATCAACTCAACCTTTTCTATGCGATTTGATTTGATTTTGGTTTCACTTTCCTCTTTATTACTTCTCCAACAATAAGAATGATAATATTATTAACTCTTAATCAATTTTACTCCAAGATTCCCATGTTCATCATGATATTATTATTGCTTTTCCATTCAACATTTCATTCACTTTTCTCCTTTCTTTCCTTCTTCTTCTTCTCCATCTTTTGTCCTAAACTGATTGAACCTCCCAATATGGTTAAACAGGAATGGTTTGACCCAAAATTACGTTGGGATCCAGCCGAGTATGGTGGAGTTACAGAGGTTTACGTTCCAGCTGAACAAATTTGGCTTCCTGATCTTGTTTTGTACAATAAGTTAGTTATATTTCATTTCATTATTTCATTCCCTGCAATCAACTCGATTGCTTGAAGCCAGTAAATATGAGCCAATGATGACTTCCTTTACCAATATCAAGCTCATTCCACCAATTTGTATTGCACTTTATTCCCTGCGAGTTTGACATTTTATTGTCGCTCAAAAGAACCTCGAGTTTCTCAAAAGTCAATTTCGTTCGCTTATTAAACTCTAATGCTGTCATTTCATTGTTTTCACCGGTTGAAAGACTAATGACAATTTTGATGAACAATGATTAGTGTTGATGTTAATTTTTGCTTTACTTTTGTAATCTTTGCACTTGGATTGATGACAGCTTTAGACAGTTTAACCAGTCAATGAGATAATTAATTGAATCTGTAAATGGCTGATGAAACCAACATCCAAGTTGATCATTCGTTTGCAAGTTTCACCACAAGTTTTTACCCATTTAATGTTGAATGTTCTCGTATTAAACTGGACACGGCAATGAATTATTATACAATTTAGCGGAGCAACAATCATTTATCATTCAAGTAATAGATTGGTAGACATTAAATCGTTTATGTTTGCTCGCTATGCATTTAGTGCAAGTTTAGTGTGTAATAAATAACTTCACTTTTACTGATATTACATTAGATTCTGATAAAGTGTTTACTCATTCTGATTTATTTCATTATTACTTGATTGACTTTCTTTCCCTTCTCTTTGCATTTCAAACGAATCAATTTATTTCACTTTACTTGAACTTTTCTTTTCTTTTCCCTTTTCTCTCTTTTCTCTCTTGTGGCCATCAACAGCGCCGATGGAGCTTATGCCGTAACTATTATGACCAAAGCAATGATTCGATACGACGGCACCGTCTCATGGAACCCGCCAGCCATTTTCAAAAGTTCTTGCTCAATCGACATTAGATATTTTCCTTTTGACACTCAAAGCTGTAAATGGTATTTTAGTTCGTGGACTTACAATGGGTACACGGTGAGTTTCTGTGTAAAAGTGTAAACTTTTGTTCGAAAACTGAAAGATTCGGTTTACTCTTCATTTCATCTCTTTTGCTGGCTTTCAGTAGAGTTCTGGTTTTCAAAATTGCATGCTGATGAGTTATCGGAGTGAAGGAAAAACTTTTCTCCTGCAAATAATTCATCTCTTTAATGGACATGAAATTATAAGAAGCGCATCTAAGATAGTCTAATGTGCAACATTTCAAGTAGAGATTAGTTTTTCATTTGAAGCTATCCATTTTCATGACTTTCATGGAAACCTTCATATTCTTCCTTCTCCCTCTTTCCTCTTGTTTCTCCATGTTCAACTTTTTCCTTGTTTTCTCCTTCATCTTTCCACATTCCCTGAAATGATAATGGAATTTGTCGATTATTTGAATGGTTCATTTAATTTGATTCATCAGCTTGATTTACGTTTAATTGATGCAATTAATGGATCCAATTCATCTGTTGGAGTTGATTTATCTGAATATTATCTCAACGTTGAATGGGATGTGATGGAAGTATCCGGTTTGGAGGAAGTGAAATCTTATCAATGCTGTGATGCACCATTTGTTGGTGTTCTCTTTAGCATGACAGTTCGAAGGAAAACCCTTTTCTACACTGTTAACCTGATAATACCATGCATTGCCATATCATGTCTATCCATATTGGTGTTTTATCTTCCCTCAGATTCAGGGGAAAAGGTGAGTTGATTAACTGTGACAATTGTATTGACATTGAGAAAACAAAAGTTGAAAGCAAATTTCACTGTCGAATGAGCGAGAAAATTATTTTCTCGAAAAGATTTTCAAAATTGAATCGAAAAAGTTCGTATGGAAAATGACAAGCAGCGATTGAAAAATTGCTCAATGCATGCACAGATAGAAAAGGAAAATGAACATTTCATCTTCTCTCTGAACTAACTTTATTAACTCATTTCAACAGGTCAAAGTGATTAACTTTTTCCTCATTACAATGTTAATCAAGTTTGCTATCCAATTTTATCGCACATTTGGGATGCAAAAACAGTCTCAAGTAGATGATCATAAATGAACCCAAATGATGCTAATAATAAGGTTTCAAGAAAAGGTTCAAGATAAATGTTTAAATGGACAGCAAAGTGTAAGCTTTAATAAGCGAAAGAAATGAGATTTAATGTTTTCTCTCGCAAACAAACTCAAGATAACAATCATTCTCGTCCTTTTCATCATCATCAAGAAGAGAATCATTTTTTTTTGTCTTTCCTCTCTAAATGACAGTGAATGAAATGAAGAAAAGATAAAGTTGAACGACTTTAAATGGTCAACAGGCAAAAGACGTTAAATGACAGGCAAGATTCAACATTAACACTTACTTTATGTACAAACTTGATTCAGTTTCACTAAAATAGGTTCACATAAAAATTGATTATCGACCAAATTAACTTGTTCTGATTGATAAAAACTCAATCAAGTGACCACCTTCATGATCGTTCTGTCTGTTCACTCTCATCATTCTTCATCATCTTCTCTTTAACCAAGTTAAATAAGCTATTTTTCTCTTCATTTTCTTCTTCTTTTTGTCACCATCTTATTCCTAGAGTTTCAGCTCTTGTTTTCATTCTATTTCTTCACAAGTATCAAGATGAATTTTGAAAGGAAAGAACAGAATGAATAACTGTAAATGTCATTCAGTTTAATGATATATATTTATAAATAAGTAGATTTTGTTCACTCTTTTCGCTTCTTTTTCTGGGTTCCTTTTTTTCAGGGCTTTTTCCTCTCGTGTTGTTTTCACTTTTACTAGTTTATCGACTCTAGTTTATTGTTCAATGTGTTTAGGAAAGGGAAAGGAAGGAGAAGAAAAAGTTGAAGGAAAAAATGAAAAGTTAGTTTCAAGTGAAGATTCAATAACTCAAATTTTTACTCTTCAATGTTCAGTGTCATTAGAAGTGGAAAAAGAGATGTCATTCAATTTTAGTCGCAACTTTTTTCTTTTTTTCTCTCTGTTCGATACTTTTATTCTCATCGAGCATCAATTGGTTCATTTTTTTCTTGTTTCTGTCTATTCTTTTCATTTCTGCCTTTCAGTTATTGTTCATCATTTTATATACGCTTTCTAGCCTTTCGTTTGTGTCACAATATTGCCAAGTAGATTGGAGTCTGAATGAAATGTCGAGGAAAACAAATGGATTGGAAAATTTTGCTTCAATTAGTGACAAAATTGAAAGAGAAAGTTTAAACACGGAAAAACGGAAAGCGCTATAAATTATAAGAATGTGATTTATTCATGACTTCTGAGTTCATTTATTGCTGAAAAATGGTTCAATATGATTTATGTATCGAGTTTATCGATTTTTCACCAAAGAAATTGATCGAAATCAATTTGATAAAAAAGAGAGAAAAAAATGCTCAGAATTTTGAGTTTTTCAAGTTGGCGATGTGACAGTGAGAAGCTATGAATCCACAAAAGAAAATTTCTAAGTTGAAATAATATCGCAAAAAATCTAAGTTGCATCGGCAAAAATGAATTTGTTGTATGACCATCGGCTCAAAAGCTCTTCTAGCTAAATACAGATGTAAATGAGTCTAGCGTCTAACAGCTTCTATTGAAACATTCTATTAGAAACAGCTAACTGAATTGACCGCGTTGTGTTAACAACCTTTTTTCCCTGAGTGAATTTTTAAATATTTCACCAAGTAAACAAAACAGAAAACACATTTTCTTGTGAAAAAACATGCGAGGTCAGATCAGAGAATTTTTCTTTTTCTATTATGTTTATTGATGAATTTCACCAATCTTTTGTTTGCTGCATTCTTCGATATTAACCTCAAAATTCATTGCACCATTTGAGAGATGGAAATAAATATCAGAAATCTCTTCCTCTGACCAACAGCTTTTAACTTAATTTTTTCCTGAATTTTAATCAGAACTTTCATAAATGAATAAAATTATTACCTTCATAAAAATTATATCCATTTAAATCGAAATAAAAGTTTTATCTAAAATAAGTAGCTGTAGCATACTAGTAACATCATCTGTAGCTGAGTTCACAGCGAGTAACAATAATCATTGATGCTTGTTGGTGATTCATGCTTTGATGAAATTTCAAGCACTTTTTAATATGATTTCCAAGTTGTACAATTTTCTTTGCAGTATTGATTGCATGATGATAGTATTGATTTTCCTACCGATTGCGCGCGATCTACAAAAAATTCGAGCATCAGTCATCGTCGAAAACTTTCTTCGACGGCGGTTCCTCTTCATTTGTTAACTAGCATTAGTTAAGAAATTTTCTCAATATTTGATCGGACCACTATACCATTTATTTGATGTTGATCTCAGTACACCAAATTCACAGAATTGACGAACTATCTGAGCTCTTGAACACTTATCTTTATTTCACGAAAAAAAAGTTTATTTTAAAAAAGTTCAGGTTTCAATTGTACGCGTGACATGATTGTTTTGAACTTGACCAATTGTCAAAATCATTTCAAATTTTTATATTACCATATTTCTCAAATTTCAATGAGCAATTTTTTTGAATTTTAAAATACTAAGAGCTGACCCATTAACGTGCTGAAAAGGCTACTTTTGTCTAATGCAAACTAATTTTCTGTTTAATACTTTTTGATCGAATTTTGATTGAAAGCAATGATACTAGAAGTTTAATGAGTAAAACTATCGATATTTTTCAGAATGAAATATTCCTGAATTAAATTAACAATTATAAGTAATCGATACTTTTCTTCTGGCAATGCATAGATAGTTGTCAGTAGTGGTGAACCATATGACTCTGGCACATAGCATAACTCAAATCACTCATACGTTCAAAACTCTTTGCAACTCGAGCTGAAATCCTAGTTCTCCAGTAATTGCAAATTTCCATTTTTGATATACTGATCTTCATTTTCTTGTTTCACTGCTATTTCAATTTTAAACTAAGGGAACTCGAGATTTAATGAAAAACTTCATAATAGACATGTAATTTAATCATTCTGATTTGAAAAAATCTTTGTTCCATCTTTGGTTCACTCGATTTTTTCTCATATTCAATGTTAACGTTTCTTAACAAAATTCAAAATTATCCAGTTTCATGATTGGAGTGTGAAAAAGCAAACAATTACGAGGTCATTTAAATGTTGACACAAGTTTTGTTGTCATTCAGATGCAAAAATCATCAATTGTATAATGGTATAAATGGTAAACAGTTCTTGACAAATTGTGCGACATTTGCATCTGTCAGGAACAAGAGAAATATGTTTACCTCGAAATTGATTATCAGTAGAAACGAGTCTTTTCATCTAACCTACAGATTGATTCTTTTCCGCGAGAAAAGAAAGGCTTGTCGAACAAATTTTTTCGCTGCTTTTCATCGAAATCACACAGCTTTTTCAACTCATGTTCATAAAACTAATTCTGTAGGAAAACTTGTTCAAAAAAAGTTGCAAAGTCGAAAAGTCGAAGAAAGAATGAGTAGAACTCTTCAATTGATAAGTCAACAAGTAAAACTCATCTTTTTTTCATTCCTTTTCATCTCACAGGTTTCACTATCAATTTTCATTCTTCTATCATTAACTTTCTTCCTACTTGTTCTCATTGAAATAATTCCAACAACTTCCCTGTCAGTCCCACTCCTTGGACTTTACCTTTGCTTCACCATGATTTTGGTGACTTGTTCCGTTGTGGTAACCATAGCAATATTAAATGTTCACTTTCGCTCACCTTCAACCCATAAAATGGCTCCTTGGGTGAGAAAATTTTTTATCCGAAAATTGCCCAAAATTCTGCTCATGAAACCGCCCCAGTATCGATTTGAGAATGTCGATGAATCTCGAGAAAAGTTGACTTCGAAGGATCAAACAAGTAAGTTTTTTTCATTTTGTTTCAAAACTTTGCAAAATTTTGCAACATTCAGAGTCAATAACTTATTCAATAGTCTTGACAAGAAGAAGAAAGAAGAGAGCAAAAAATCATCAATCTCAATTTACTTTTCCTCATCTGATTAAATTACTACAATCAAATTTGAAGTTGCGTTCAACTTTACCAGTTTGCAATTGGATTGAGCGCAACTTGACCAGGACTTGACACTGACCTGGCCAGATGTAAACAGAAGAGTGATTCACGTTGAATGGAATGAGGAAAGAAAGGCATTTCAAGATTGTTTTCTTGTATCAAATTGATGATTTGATTGTTGTCTGGGAAAACGATCAATCACATTTTACTTTCCATTCCTAAACTATGATCAACTTTGTCAATCAAAAAAACTTGCGTCATTCTCTTTGCTTCTTCAAACAATAATTTCACTTTCAACCCATTATTGTGTGTTCACTTTTCATACTCGAGTTCTGAAGTAGTACAAGAAGAGAAAAAAAAGTCTCTTCTTGATATATACACACACACACAAACAATCTCCTGATGCTTTTCAAAATCTCATTTTCCACCCTGCTTCTTACTCTTTTTCATCATCGATTCTTTGCCATTGAAACAGCCACTTGAATGTGCACAACAAACAGTATCAAAGTGAACGAGACAAAAAAGGGAAGCAAAAACTTCTCAAGTAACTTTCACTGTGTAACTTGAGATATTTACTTGTGTAAAAGAAGCTTTGTGTTGCTCTGATTTTTTTTTCATCCTCTTTTCTTCAACTAATTTCCTTACATGAGAAATCAATGAGAAAAGTTGATTATGTCAGAAAAAAGATAAAGATGAAAGATAAGTTGAAAACTTTTATTCATTTTATTTCTTTCACGAGGCTTTCCACAAATCAATTGATTCAATTAACTCTTTAAACGGCTTCTCCTTTCACCTTTTGTTTGTTGACTAAGCCCATCGTAAGCTTTATGGAAAGTTAAATGAGAAAAGATTGTCGATTCCTTTTCAAATTAAATCCATCTCATGATTGCGTTTCTGCTGCATTCATCGACATATTGATCTTTAAAAGTTATGCAGCAAAGGGCAAGTAGAGAGAGAGTCCCAAGTTGTGATGAAGATTTCTAGCTTTTTAGCTAATTTACTCATTGCTTGAGTTATCTGAGAATCAGTTTCTTAAATAAATAATTCTGAAAAATCGAAATACACATTCTGTTTTACAAAAAGTTGCTCTCATTTATCAATAAAAGGGTTGAATTTATTTGCAATCCTCGAATGCATTGAAAGCCTAGTTCCAAGTGAGCTTTTATCAAGATTTTTTCGAGTCGAAATTCGTTTTAAAATAAAATTGTAAATTCGTCCCAAAAGGTTAAGCAAAACTTTGCGGTTAGTTTAAACCAAAAAGGAAACACTCAAGTTTCAAGTGAGTGATAAAAGAAAAGTTGTAAGAATTTTGAATAAGATTAGTGAGAAATGAAGAAGAAAAGTTTGAGCAGAAAAAAAGTCAGAAAAATTGAGTCAAGGAATAAGTATGATAAATGATTTGAAATTCCGACAAAAAAAGAAAAGCAAAATATTGATAGTTGAAGACTGAATATAAAATGAGTTTCACGAGTCGAAGGAAAAGATTGATGTAAAGGGAAAGTTGAGAAGGCAAAAGAAAAACTGATTCGAAAGTTGCTCCAAAGACGATAATATATACAATAGTAGTAATAATATTAGAATTAAATGTAATAAAAGTGAAAACCTTTGAAGGGAAGAGAGAAACTTGTAGCAGGAATAAAGCTGGGATTGAAATATTTTCGTTTGCTTCAAATTCATAGATGACAAACTTGTCGACTTGAACTTGGCAAAAGTCGAAAAGATTTTTGCTCTCAAAAGCTGTTCTTACTTCTTCTAGTATCATTTAGATTTTGAATAGTTGATTGAATTTAAAGCCAAACAAAAAGTTGACAAACAATTGAAAGGTGAGCAAACAGTCGACATTGAATTCATTTGTTTCATCTTTTGGTGCAAATTTGATAAACAGGTGAATATCATCATTGACATTTGTTGTTTTCTGAGACTCTTTCCTTTTCCTCAACATTTTTTGTCCTTTCATCTTCTCTTGCTGTTGTCATTTGTTGGTCAGTTTCTACTCCAATTCCATGGCGATTTAACTTGTTTAGATCCATTCTCTTTGGCTCTTCTTCTTGTCTTCATATCATGTTTATCGAAGGATAACATTCATTCAACTGAAAAGGCAAAAAGGAGCAAATTTCCAGATTAAACTTGGGAAAAGGCAAAACATGGTTACCTTCAACATGTTCAAGTATTCATTTGTTCAACTTACTTTAACATGAAACAGAATTGTTGATAAGTTTTGAATAGATTAATCAATTATTATTTACTTGTTGGTTGCAGTTAGTCAATCAGTAAAGAGCAAACGGAAACTTTGAATTGAAGCCTTTTATTAATAAAGTTGCAAGTCGATTGTTTATTTGGCAAACAGAAAAGGTTGAAACAATGTTTGATCGCAAATTTAGACTCAATCCTTCTTCCTCTTTGATCAATATTGTTGAACGAAAATTTGGAAACAAACTTATTTGTTCTCTAAATAAATACAATCAGAATCAAAGTTTACAGGACAAACAAACGTAAACTTGGACAATTAGAGCAGTAAAGACGTGTGCATTATCGGCATTAAAGTTCAAGTTGTTTCGCAAATTGTTTGAGTTTCTATCGTATGAATAAACTTTGGATGCTTTTAACTTTTATCATGGATTGCAGTTGATAGGCAAGATTTGTTGTCAAAATAGTATTTCAATTTATTCTTGACTTCACCATTCAACATGAAACTTTCAACATTTCACAAGGTTAATGGGATTTAAAGACTGAATGAAAAGGTCAAAACAATGTCTCACTTTGCATTTCTTTTGACAAGCAACGTTTTTGGATTGCAAATTGTAGGCAAGCATTCACTGCATTTTGACATTCAGAAAAAAGTTATGAGAACTAATCTCAATCTTGAAAGCTATTATGTTCAAGACTGATCTCTAAACTGAACGAAACGTCTATAAGCTGCTCTGTCCTTTCAATGAAATCAAACAATTTAGTTTCATTATCCGGTTCGATGGAAAGCAAGGTGAAATTTATGCAAATTTGCTGCGGATTTGGTAAAGAATCACCTGAAGCTTGGAGAGAAAATTCTATTCCATGAAGATGAAAAGAGAATAAAACTGAGAATGTAACTGAACAAGGAGAAATGGCCTCAGGTTAATATCATTGAAGAGTCTTGTGATTGCAACAACCACATGATATAAAACTATCATTACCTTTGTTAAGTGTTTCTCTGTTTTTTCATCTCGTTGATGGATCATCAGACTTTTTATTATTATTTCATTCAATCGATAGATTTGTTGCTGAAAGGTGCAAAAAACAAGGAAAACAAAGAAAACAAAACAAGAAAATACAACAAATTGAATGAAACTAATAAATTGATAGCAAATAATATTAGTTAAATACTTTGGAGTTTGATTTCATTTCGTTTCTCTTGTTTCTCAATGAATACTTGAATATTCAATCGGCCATTCAAGACCATTTTGCAGTAAACTTTTCAATTTTACTTGTTTGATGTAAGTTGATGAAATGGTTAAACGGTGTTGATGGAAATTCTTTGTTTTACCTCTTCACTTTTCCAGGCGAAAAACAAGAGAAGAGTAAAGGGAGAAAAGTTGATGATTAAGAAGATAAATAATCGAGAAAGAGATCAAATCAATGCAACAGAATTGAGAAGTAAATGTTTGATTGAATACACAATTGGATCCATCATCATCGTCTTCATCTTTTACTTTCTTTTAGCCTTTTGTACCAATGTTTTTGTCTCTTGTTTATTCAGCTTTTTTGCTTTGCTTTCTTGTACGATTTATTCCTTCTGTTTATCTTGATTGATGTTGATGAGAGAGAGAGAGAGAGAGAGAGAGAGAGCTTGGTGAAGATGATGAAGATGCATTTAAAAGTCTACCGATAAAGTAAAGGATAATGATGATGGGAAAAGAGTGGGAAGAGAAGAAATTTCTCAACTCAGTAAATCTGTGTTCATTCAAACATATTCCTGTGAATATAAATATAAATATAATAATAGACTCGAGTTCCAACTCTATTTTTCCCTTTTCACTCTTTGTAAGTTCCCATTCAATCAATAATGGAAACTCAGCTTTCAGTTATTTCAAATGTTGAAAGTACAAAGTAAAATTAAAAATATTCTGTTATTCATTTGTTTGAAAGCCTGCAATTGACAATAGACAAATGCAAATGAAAATAATTTCTATTTACTTGCTTTCTTGCTATCTGTTCAACTGTCTTTAATCTTGCAATTTCAGGCAATTCAATTGTTCTGCTTTCAGATCTTTCCTCTTCACCCAACAAAGTTGAGAAAATTTGTTTTCTTCAATAGTCTCGTTCCTTTAATTATCAATGACTCGCTAGGTTTTATTTGATTGAAGGTTCAACAAATAACAATCTGAACTCAGACAATAAAAAAACATTTCCTAAAATTATCAAAATATTGCTATCGTACCAACGAGTTTAACAATGAAATGTTCAAGCTGAAAATCACTAGCCAATCTTGCTCCAGTGGCTTGTATCTACTGGAAAACAAGAAATTTATCAAAACTCATAAACATAAATCTAAATTTTATTGAATTGTTTTCAATATAAAATCATTCAAGTTTAATTCAATTTTTCTCTAGTTTTGCCTTTTCATCACAATTTTGATGATAAACATTAAGATCTCGTTGAATAAACTAGTTATTCTTAACGATTTGCTTTTTAGCTGATAGTAGTCGTAAAAAGTCCTGGGACACGAGATCTTGTTCTGATCTAAGCCAATCAAGCACACCGTCTGGCGTTGGGCTTATTTTATTGAAAAAATGAGAATGAAATAAAGGCCGCGTCTGGATCCTTCCTTCAGCTCTGCCACTCGAGATCACACCCAGCGAGTGCATGCTTGGAATTCCAAAAGCGCGTTCGCAGCGCACATCAATATAGCTCATGAACTGTTCCATTCGGCCAGTTCATTTTGTGTCTCGGCCAATTGAGACCGCAGCCCTCAAATCCGATTTATTAATCGGCCATTCTGGACCTCCAAACGCTCGATCCTTGCCTGCTGGTCCTCGTATCTCGCGTCCCAGAAGTTCAAAGTTTTCAATGAAAATTTTTTGTTAGCGCAAATGCATTTTATAAGTTGACCTTCATTCACAGCTCTCATCGACCTGATATTTAGTCCATCGTCAACAAAACCAGAAATTATCGTTTTTTAATGCTTAGTAAGAAATTTACGCATTAGCATTTGTATACAAATTGGTTTTCATCTGGAACATGGACAAAAATAGACGAAATTCGATTAAGACAGATTTCCAACGAGCAACTAGCTTTGTGCTCTTCAAGTCGAATGATCATTTAAATATGAAATCAATTATTATATACAGGGCTATTCAACCTCACTTACTTTACCTTTCATGCGATATCCTACAGACCAATCATGCTAGGGCGTTATTATCTGAAGTGTGTTCTTTTCAAAATTGAAGAATCATTATTCCAAAGTTTCAAGGGCCTTTAAAGGTTATCTGTTTATTTGACCTCCAAACGACTTCTAAAGATGATTTTCGTAGAGTTCAGCCTTTTCATATTATGTGCTTATTTTTGTAAAACAGCAGTACCCCTTGTCTGCAGAGATCAACCTCAGAGTATCTTCACTCAAACGAACCAATTTCAAACAGCCTTATGTAACTTTAGTTAGACAAACGTTGATTCTCTCTAACAAGCACACAAAAATTATTGCTATTCAAAATGATATTTAGAAGTCGTTTGAAGGTCAAACCTTAAATGACCTTGAAACTTTTACATAATGATTCTGCAATTTTGAAAAGACTACACTTCCAATTACAGTGCTAGTCATAAGTATAAGGTCACATGATTTTTTGCAAAATTTCTGAGTTTTGAGTGCTTTTCGGAGCTTTGTCTGATTGGATTACCCTAAGTTTTGTGAGAATAGTATATTTGTTTAATTGAAGTTAATTTTAAACTAAAATTTCCTAATTAAAGATTAAAATTAAGAAGCACATCTGTTGACCATATTGTCAAAAGTATAAGGCCGCTTTAATCCGAATCAAATAAACAACTCAAAAATGAGTTAAAAACAAAATGCATTGGGTTTTCTCGGCCATTTTTTCGCGTTCTTTCATTTGCACTTCTTAGTTTTTTTCTATCATTTTTAGTTTTTGTTTTATATCATAATTTTCTGCAATTACATAATGCCCCGATCATCAGCTTTAAATGACTATGAAAAAGGTCAAATCGATACAATGATTAAACAAGGGTCTTCTCTCAACCAAATAGCAAAGGAAATTAATCGATCAAGATGTGTTGTGCAAAATTATGCAAAATTAGGTGAAAATTACGGTACATCACCCCGCTCTGGACGCCCCCATAAACTAAGCGATCGTGATAAAAGAAAAGTTTTGAGATTGGGATCGACAGAAAAGTTATCGTGCTCCAAGATTCTATCGGAATTGCAATTACCTGTGTCATTGAGTACAGTTAATCGCACGTTGAACCAGTCTGGATTATTTGAATACACATCAATGATGTCAAACCGAAGCTAACGGAAGCGCATCGTGCAAAAAGGATGGAATTTGCTCGTGAGCATATGACCTGGACTGATGAATGGTTATCCGTGTTATTTTCGGATGAAAAAAAGTTTTTTCGAAACGAAATTTCGGAGGAGGATCAATCATGATATGGGGTGCATTCAGCTTCAATGGTGTTTTGCCAATTGTTAAAATTTCCTCATCGATGAATTCATTAGACTACATCAAAGTGCTAGAAGAAAATTTAATCCCTAATGCTGAATCGAATGCAGGTTTTGACTGGATTTTCCAACAAGATAATGCGCGAATTCATGTATCAAATGCAACTAAAAATTTTTTCCAGGCAAATTTCATGAAAGTACTGAGTTGGCCAGCATGCAGCCCAGATCTGAACCCTATCGAAAATTTATGGGGATTGATTGTGCGAAAAGTTTATGCCAATCAAAGGCAATTTAATAAAATTGATGAATTATGGACTGAAATTCAAAATGCATGGTATGGAATTGAACCAGAATATCTACAAACTCTTACTAATTCTATGAGTAACACTATTTTTGATGTTATCAAATTGAATGGAGGCCAAACTAAATATTAAATTAAAATTATCGTGTGGCCTTATACTTTTGACTAACGAAAATTTTTAATTTTGCCCCTATTTTTGCCCCCTTTTCATTTTTTATCAATTTTTTTCTAGATAAAACATGGCAATAAAAATTACTATCTTAATGATATATATCATGTTTTTATGTTAGTTTAGATAAAAATTATCAAAAAAAATCATGTGGCCTTATACTTATGACTAGCAGTGTATAACAACCTAGCATGTTTGGTTTGTGAGATATCGCATCTAACGTAAAGTAAATGAAGCTGAATAGCCTTGTATTACTCAACAGATGTTTATTAGGTGCCAAGATCTGGAACATTGTTAAAAAGATCAAAAAACAATTTACTAGTATTTCTAAGATTTTTCATTTGCTTTTTTGTTGCAAACATGGTTCATCTATGCTGATTCCCTATTATTAATAATTGGAAGCATCGCTAAAAATGATCTGAAGAAAGCATCTTTCGAGATCTTCCTTGAAGTGTTGCACACAAAAATACAAGACGTTTTTTGGCGATACTCACCTATTCCAATCTCGATGAAAAAGAAAATTTGGTGAAAATTAAAATAAATCCTGACCAATAAAACGAAGATAAATAAAGACATCAAAGCTGTCTGAATCAACACTTTGCTAAATGATTGTAGCTTTATGTCTAGCCATTTCTTTGCAATTATTAACTCCATAACCTATCACGTGCTTCCGCAAACTCATTCAAGATTAGAAATTAAAATTTGATCTGGAAAAGGAGTTATTGTTATCAGGAAAATTCATATTTATGGAGACATTATTGTTCCTGACTTTTGCTCTATTAATAAGTCAACCTTATTTTTTGTGCCTCTCATTCATATTAAACATGTTATTACATCACATCGGACTGAATGAAAGAGAAAAAGAGAGAAAAAAACTCAAGTTTCCTGTTCATTCAACAGAAAATAAATAGTGTCTACAATCATTTTGATAAAAATCATTAATCTTTACCTCATTTGATATGAACACTTAGTTGATATCATTTATTCAAAAAGAAGTTAAACTACGAACAGCGAGAAAAGAGTAAAACTGGAGAAAGTTGAAGAAGACAAAAAAAAAAGAAATCGTTTAACATTAATAACATTCTGTAATATAAATGACAAAAAAGTGGCAATCTTGAAGGAAGAAGGGAAAAAACGAAAGAAGAAGAAAAAAACAGTGAATTATCATAAACAACAATGGAAATAATTGCAAGAGAAAAGATGAAAAATGATGATTTCTTATCAATCTCAGTCAAAGTCAAATGTGAATAGCAATATTGAAGTTTTACAGAGGAAAAGATGAAGGATGAAGAAAATGTTGAAGCAAATGATAAAAATGGTAAAACATGATAACATGGAAAACTAATAAAAGTAATAAAATAAAAATTTAATGATAAACTTGGTTGGGTTGGAGCAGATTGAAGGTTAACGATAAACGATAAAGAATTGGTTCAAGTATAATAGAAACATTGTTATTAAAGAATGTTGAACCACGAAAGGAAAAAATTTTGATTATCTGGTTTGTTCGATGAAAGAACAATTTTCATGTTTTCTTGTTCTTTTGCCATTTTTGCATTGAAATCAAGAACAAAACTTGCATCTTCAAGTTTCATCTTTATTGGTAAATGATGAAATGTCAACGAAATTGAAATGATCGTTCGACATTTTTCATTGAATAAATTTTGAAAACATTTTTCTTCTTTTTGCTTCTCAACTTTTCCCTTCAACTTTCAACATTTGCGTGAGTTTTGTTTATATCAAATTTCACTTCTCTTTTCATTCTGATTAGGTCAACTCGAGTTTCCCCTGCGAGTTGAACTGAACCAATAAATGTCTCAGTAATACTTGCAACTTTCCATTGAAATTCTGTAACTTGATATATTTGTTTGGCTCTTTGTTTTTGTACACAAAAATGTAATCAATTTTATCGATAATTTTGTTTTCCTTTTATTATATTAATATTTCCTTCTTGCTGGTTATTCAATTGGTGAAATTGAATAACAATCTTGTAAAAGTTTCCAGGGTTAAGAGTTTAAAATTAATCTTTCTCTTGAGCTTTCCGATTCTTTTCAGAGTTTCGCTCGTCAAATTTTCCAGCAAATAAACTAAACTATTGCAATTGGCTTAACCTGATTAAGATTGAATCATTTGCATTTTCTTGAGCATGCAAGTTCTGTCGAAAAATTTGACACATTTGATCATTTTCTCAGAGGAAAGACTTTACTGGAATCATTCTGAATCAAAGTTTCAAAAATTTTTAAAAATTTATTCTTGCAAAGAATAGAAGGAATTTTAATTTTTTCTTTCTGTAATAAGCTTTAAACCCTTGAATACTCAATGAATTCAGCCAAGTTTAGAAACTTTTTTGCGTTTCCACAAAAGTTAAGCTGATTATAATTATCCTTTACTTTGTTGAATCTCAAGAGTGCTAATTAACATGGAAAAATGTTGAACATTTTGTTTCATGATTATCAATCAGAGTAACATTGTCTTTGGATAGAAATGAGATTAAAATTTTGTCTCTGCAAAACCGCATCGATTATAATTTTGAGGTTAAAGAACAGTCAACTGATTCATAATTAGAATGGAAGGGGTTTTTGGATTGCTTTTTGTTTTGCTCAACTTTATCAAAGTGTGCAAATGGAAAAAAGTTTAATGAGAAATCGATGAACTTTTTTTCACAGAAGATTAAGAAGTGAAGGATAAGTTTTGTATGCTTTGGGGGACAAAAGAAGAGTTGAATTGAGAAAAGCTTTAGGTATGATAATGGGTTGGTAGTTTGAGTGGAAGACACGAAATTCAAAGATAAATCATTGTCAAAGGGATTTGCACTTTGAATGCAAATGAATTTGAAACCAATTTGGATTCAATTGCTTCCAGTAGAGACTGGATATTGGTCAGAATGGTTTCTTCGATAAAGACAATTGCAAGTGCAAAACTTAACAAATGCCAAGACAAGGGAAAAAGATATATTGGCCAAGAAGGGAAACAATAATATGGTTCAAGTGTTTGAGCGTGACTTACTTTAAAGTAAAATCGTTTTTTCCCTCACCTCACCATGATGAATGGTTGAGATATTTTTGAATGTTCCCCTGGGCTTAGGTCTGAAAGCTCACCAATGAAACGAACAGCAAAGAAAAGTTGAACTTGAAAACTTGTTTCTCTATTCACTCCATGACTGATTGAGCTTGAAATCTTGATCAACTGTGAAAAATGGTTGGAACTTTTTTCCTCTCATATTTGATGGCAAATTTTGTCAACTTATTAATAATTAGATTTTCGCAATTTTTCTACTCCCAGCACTCGCTAAGTATTTCATTATTCAATGTTATTAATGAAGTCAACATTTTAAGTTATCGTTAAACTATTCACCATTTAATCAAAGTCTACGAGCTCTAATCAATGTCAATTACTTTGTAACCATTTACTATTATCACTGTTAATATCATCATTTTGCACACTTTAACAGTTTCACTAATTTACTCATCCATGTTAGTCTTTTCAGTTAATTATTTTCTTCTCCTTTCTATTTTCATTTGTCATTCTCACATAATATTAATAATCACCCAGATTACCATTTATTAACGTTAATTTATACATAATATTGTTTTACTCCCAGCCTTTACTCCCAGTATTAATATTGATAACAATTGTTGATGGTTAAACAGTTTTGGAACAAGAAAATCAAACTGAAATGCCATCGAATACAATGCTACTCTAATCATAATTATTGTTGCTATTATCAGTTTAAGCACTGGGAGGGAAAATATTTGCTATCATCTAATAGACGATTCTGTATCCGAAACGCATAGCTATAATAACATGCCATTATTACTATCATTATTATTATAACTTGTTCTGTTACTTTTTTGATTATCCGTTACACTTCTTATTATCATTATGATTATTTTTCTTTTCATAACGCTATTCCTTTCACCTTTACTTTCAACTTGGATAACTGATTCTTTTACTCATTCTTGTGCCTTTAATATCTTTACTTGTTACCATTATGATGGTTATCATCATTAGATCAGAATTTTATCTCAACTTCTTTCTTTTCCTTTTTTGTTCTTGATAACATGTGAATAGAAAATTAAGTAGTCTTGTGTAAACATGGAAAAAGTCAAACTGACCAAAAGGTATGGTAATAATAAAAGATAAAGAGCATTAGAGAAGCTTGTCATGTTATAATATATTCAAGCTGCATTCTTGGGCTCAACTGGGAGGGAATCATCAGCAGAAAATTTGACCAGATAACATGAGGTCAATCAATAAATATCGCCATAAATTCATCATGACATTATTAGGTGCAACAAGCCAAGTGAATGAAAATACTCATCAAGAAAAAAAGACGAGTGAATATTCATAGAATGAGTTTGAGGCTGAAAAATCAAGTTAACTCAAGCTGTAACTCTGCTGAGAATCACTTCACTCAAAATGCGGAATCACGAAACGGGACAATTATAACAGCTGGGAAGTTAATTTAACTTTTAAATTCTTCCTTCAATTTTGACTTTGGCCAATTAGTATCCTTTTCAATCTTGTCAAGTGCAACCAAGTTTGCTTTTATTCACATTCTGCTAAGATACTGTCAAGCTGGGAATGATGAATCGAGCATAAAAATGCTACTACAAAAACTTATTCTCTCAACTTTCCTTCCATTCCCAGTCAAGTTAGAACAATAAGACATGATAACGATATTGATAGCTATTATTAATATTAACATTTTATGTAAAAATAAAACAAACAGAGCAAAGGTTAGAATGCTGACTAGCGAAATGCACAGAAAAATAATCTTGACATCATTTTGCGAATAATAGCAGAGAAAATTTTGATGAGGATAACAATGCTGATTCAAGTTTATATTGAACTTATAATGAGTTATGCGAGTTGATATTAAAGTAAAGTGAAAATAATGATAAACAGCATTAAAGAAGCATGTATATAAATTATTTACATTTGTTATTTATCTTGTCAAGGTTATTGTCATGTTGTGATATTATATGCTTGGGAGTTGAAAATGCTTACTTTGGTAATGGGAAAACATGAGAATATGAAATTGTCCTTTGAAACTCAACTGAGTCTGATTATCAGTTTCATCTACTTACTACCGTAGAGCAACAAAATCTGATAAGTTATTCACAATAGTTGTGATGAAAATGGAAATGAGCTGATAATATGCACTCCCTGGATCATTCCCTTTTCGCTCCCTGCCATTACTATAAGAAACTTGCTTTCAATAGTTGCTCAAGTGGGTTTAAAAGTTCAGTGTAAAGTGCTTCTTCAATTGACATGATTCAATCAACATCTTTAAAGGTGAACAATATTATTTATTCATTTTTACTCTTGTCCTTTTTTACTCCCAAATCATTCAATTTCCAATTGAATTGGAAAGATTATCATGAATAAACAGAAGCAAGTTGATAAGGAGAATAAACTGATAAAATGTTTTCTCAACATTATGTCCATTTCTAGTAAAGTATTGAAATAATTTTATTCATGTATAAATTCATGTAAATGGTGGATAAACATGATGCTTCAACACTATTCCAAGATGAATCATTATCATGAAATGGCCGAGTTCTGTTTCTTTCCAGTTTATCAGTGGAAGTATTAAAATTCACACTTGAGTTGCCAGGATAAATTGGAAAGACTGTGATTATTACTGTTATCACAATGGCAACATCTTGCATTCGTTGTAATTGCTTTTTGTTTTCTTTCAATTACAATGTTCCATGTTCAGCATTTCTGTTATCATTTTGATTTTGATGATTTTCCATTATTTATTTTTTCTAACATTTCCCCACTCTTGCCATGATAAAAATTCCAATCTTCACTCCCAAGAGATAATTTAATCCTCTTTGAGAATTTATATCAGATTGAAAACGGAATAAGAAACTATGAGTCGAAATTAAACTATCAATTCTGAATATTCATGAATTGAAACTCAATATACTTTCGTAGTTCAAATGGTAAGTTGACGAAGTTGAAGCAATTGCTCTGAGAGTAAGCTTCACAATCAAGTCAAATTATAGCATCATGATATTATTGATTGAAAGAAACTGAATGATCTTCAAAATTAAATGAAATTTCAAAGTCCAAGCATGAACTTAACAGTTCAATTGGATAATTTTCACCAATAACAAAATGTAAATTTCTACATTCTTCAGGATAAATAATAAATCCAACAATTCATGAAACCGAATTTCATTATTTCGAACTTTCAAGTGACTAATTCCTTACGCAAGTATTATTCTGTGCAATCGACTTGAGAAAATGCGAACTTGAATTTTATTCATCAAATAAAATGAACATTTCTTAAACTTTTCTTCTTATCACTTCTTGAATGCTTACAGAAGTGTCGATGAAAATACAAAGATGGCAATCAACGAAAGCTTTTTGTCCCAGAATTTTGATTCGCCGAGTGATTGATATTGTTGATGTTGCATTTGACAAGATTCATTGCCATTGAAAATGTTTCGCCATGAAAAGAAGCTAAATCTGAAATGAGTTGACCAAAGGTTTCAAAGGCTAAAGGGGGCCAAACAAATGAAAGGAATAAAAATTAATTTCTATTGAATAAAACCTTTTCTTTTCCAAGCAATGATAACCTTTCATTTGGGAACAAGATTTATGATGTAAAGCTATTTACTATTTTTGCCTCCCAGTTTTTTGTTTTCCCATCTTGCAGTAATGAATTAAATTAGAACGAAATTGGAAATGAAAAATGAACTTCAACTTTTCTCTTGCAAGCACTTTTCCTTTGTTGATGCACAAAGTAAATGCACTTTTAATGGTAAACAGTGATTTTCAATGTCAATCCATTTGAACTTGAAATGTAAAAGTTGCATTAATATACTATTAGCAAATGTTGGCATTTACTGAACATGAAGTTATTGAACATTTGACTGGAAGAGGCAAAAAAGTGAAATGAAAACGTTATTTAAGCGAAGTAAATGCATTTTCCATCATCATCATTATCATGTACTTTATAATAAGAGTAAAGAAAAGCATTTCAACTGAGAAAATATGATCAAGATTGATTGATAATTGTTCATTTGAAATTTCACTCTTTCCAGACTTGAACTTGTTCACTGTTAATCTGAAAATGATTATCTTTGATTAGTCTGTTTCCATTAAACTTGCAGTTTATATTTTATGTTCAGTTTAAAAGGAAAACCTTTTTCTCTACTTTTCCCTTGAAATGTTTCAAATTGTTTCAGTTTTCAAGTTGAGAATGGTTAACCACGTTAGACAATTTGTATCTCATCGTCTCGACTTATTGCAGTTAATCATTCAATGTTTAAAAGTGTTCATAAAATGTACATTTCAACCCTTCTTCTCGAGCTATAAAGGTCAACATTAATTGAATTCACTTTGAAATTTTGTCTTTTTAACGTTTATTTTGTCAAATGTAAAATTCAAATTTGAATACAACTATAATAGTCTACTTTGTTAGCTGTCAGTTTGCATTTATTTCATTACAATTCATTTCATTTCATTTGTTCAGTTTACTTTTGCTTTTCATTTGATGAGTTTACCTATTAAAATATTCAAAGTAAACTTGACTTTGTGAGAAGCAAATGAATAATAACTTTTATTGAATGGCTTAAAGAAAATTAGTTTCAATATAATTGTCTAAATGAAGATTTATTGATTTACAGGGAGAATTTGATTTGCAACTGAGGAAATCAATCTGCTTCCATTTTGATGAACAACTGAATTAATCTTGTTGATCAACTTATGCCTCATTAAATATTATTATCTGCATCGCCTGGAGTCACTCTTTTTTCCTAGTTTTGGTTGCAACAGAATAAAAATAATTCAAATGTTTGAGCAAACTGGGAATGCAAAAGAGGATGGAAAGGTGAAGCTTCATTAGAAGCTAGACATTTTGTCTTTGTTGGCCTCCTCATTAGCTTCCACTGAACTCAACTCGACATCTCGTAATGACTTGACTTAATTATCAAACAGTTGAATAGGAGAAGGGATTGTCGGAATATTTATTCTTTCTCGAGTTGAGTAATTTGATTAAGCAAACCAATTGCCTTCACTAAATCAAATTGCATGTTGAAGTCGAAATAATTACAATTTGTTTATAATTTTCACAGTTTATTGAACCACAGACAGATGTTAATTTTCATGGAATTAATCAGTTTACAGAAATGTTCCAGATTCGTGTCTTAGCTTTTTGCTTCCCAGCTGACTGGGAGTGAAGATTATTTTATCAAGAAATTTCATCAATGGCAAACAATTGAATTTATTCGCAAACTGTTGCAAACTCAGAAACTCATTTCGTTTATTAAAGGAAATAAAGAATATCCGTTATCATCATTCTCATGGATGATATCATTTGATAATAATGCTGGGAGTTATTTTCTCGTTTCCTTTGCTTGGACAAGTTCAATTGGATATTTTTGTGTTTGCCTTCCTTGACTAGGTGTGTTAACTTAAATGAACTGTATCATAATGTAAACGATTTTCAAGTAAGAAAAAAATTCACCATGAGACTAGAAGAAAATAAGGAAATTGAAATAATAACTCGGAAATTTTGAATGCACATCATGAGTCGTACTATTTCAAGAGTCATTATCTTCATTTTTAAACAGTTTCATCTTTGAAAGGTTAAGCGGTTTTAGAAATTCAGAGAATTTAAAAAATTATTTGAAAAACACCTTTTGATGGTGAAAAAATAGTGAGCTTTTGGGAAGCTAAATGATGCCTGTTCTTGTTTCTTTAGATAATTTTCTATCATTCCAAGGATTAGTTTTTGAAATGTTCAATTTTTAGGTTTTAAAGCTGATCAGTGCAGAATAAAAGAAAATTGAATGCTGGAAAATACAGGGAACGATGAGTAAGAGTGAAGGGAAAGTTTTCACTCAACATGAAAATACCAGACTATAATAGCCACTTAATCGCTTGCTGTAAGAAAAAGACAAATTCTTAATGGGTCAAAGCTTGAGATTATCTTAATTCTGTTACCATTTGAAGACATTTCTCTACTCACTCCCAGACCAGAGCATAAAAAGGTCAACTCCCTGGCTTCAATTCCAACCTTTTTTATCTTCATCTTTTTCGCTTCTCAATTCATTCAATGTTACATTTTAAATCATTTACTCCAACGTGGAAAAAAATCTTTGCTTTCAATCATGAACATTATGATTTTTACGGTTCTTACTGTCTAGCTATTGACTCAACTCAAATAATCTATTGGGAAGGAAAAACTATTAAATTAAATAGCTTCATCTTATTTTGATAAAAGTCCAAGGAAAAATTTTCTATTGAAGAAAATATCTCAAAATCTCTTAGTCAACTTGCACAATTTACTAAGTAAATGCCAAAGAATCTAACTCTACAGGGAGTTTTTTGGCACCAAGAACTGGGAGTTATTTTCTTTACTTATATTGTAGCATTTATTTAATGCTCACCAAAACTCAAAAAGTGCGCTCAGAACAAGTTGAATTGATGAAATCATAGCTATCATTTTCTCAGTTATCAGAATAAATCAGATAGCCTTTCAATCCTGTGTTTAGAATCAAGTTACCTTTAGTAAAAAGTTTCTCTAAATTTTGTCAGTTGCATACAATTGAACCTTAATCCTGAATCAACTAAGCAAGTCAGACTTTTCCATTTTCAATCCATTCTTAATTTGCTCCAATTTCAACTATAAGCCATGAAACTTGGAACTGTGCTCATTATCATGAAAAAAGCATCGCACACTTAATCACATTGAAACACACGCTTTTACACTCAACTCAATATTCAAATTTCAATCTCTTTCCAAGCATAAAATAATGCATCTTATAAAGAAAGAAAAGAACGAAAAGAAATGGCGAAAAATTCATCTTCATCATACTCATCTTGTTCATCCAATTTTCTCCTTTTCTTCCATTTGCATCTTCATTTTGCAATCGCATCCACTTAAACCTTTCCTCTTTTACATATCATTATAATAATATGCTTTTGATTCTATTTTATCATTATCATTATCATCATAATAATCATCATTATTATCTTTCTTTAACTCTTAGCTCATTCAATATCTATCATTTCATTATCTATCTCATTTTGTTCTCTCTTTTGACGTAACAATTGGTTTGGAGTGAAATAAAGATGGAAAAACAGGGAATGAGAAAATTATGGCAATGATTATTTCAGCTTTATTTTTATTCTTTTCTGTTTTCAACTCTTTCTGATTTATCCAACCATGATCATGGTTATCATAATGTGGCTAAAATTGAATCTTTTAATGTATTCAAATTGATAGGTTAGATAAAGCTTTATAAATATCACAATTCAACTCTCATTATTTATTCAAATTGAACAGAGAAAAAAAGCAAAATCATAATCATAATTGAGATAATAAGGTTGTGACAGGAGAAAACGAAAAACAAAGAAATTCTTGATAAATAGTAAAATGAAATTTATCAAAACAAATGAAGTTTGAATAACTGAATTATTTTTTATAAGAAAACCTTGAGCATTGAGATATTTATTTTATTCATGGCTGGGAGTACAACAGAAACTTATTCTTCAAATTATGTAGGGAGTTGAACAGGGAGTTATACAGGAAGTGCCACAGGGAGTGAGACTGGGAGTTAAATGCAAGTGTCGTTGGGAGTTTAACAAGAAGTTATACAAGGAGTGTTGCTGGGAGTATAGCAAGGGAATGATGCTGTAAGGGATACTGGGAGTGATAAGGGAGTGAAACTCTTGTTTAGGTTCGGAGGGTAAATACAATATGGGAAAGTGTAGAGATGAAGTAGAGGACAAAATTGATGAGAAAATGCTTGGCTCTGGAAATGATTGCTTTTCAGTCGAATGTTAAGGAAGAAGTTGTTATTTGACTCTGGTCAAAACTGGCAACATTATCTTCCGATTCGGAAGGAAATAGACCAAAAGTGTCCTCAACATCTCTTTCCCCAAGCTGTAATCAGTTAAGTGTTTAAGAATCTTGAGAGATGTTGAATGTGAAAAAGATGGCAGAAAGAAAAGGGAAGATAAAAAGATCTAATGACGAGTCTAATAGAGAGAATGTTATCAATGAGTTATTCGCACTGGACTAGACTGACAAGTAGACATAAAGATATGAAGCAACTTGAAAAGCAAATTCATGAACCATTTTATTTGTTTATCTTCAGCTCACCTTGTCAACTTTTTGCTTCTTACGTTCAAGAACATGTTGCAAATTTTCGGATTTCATTATTTTCTTTTCTCATATAAACATCAAGCTGGGAGTTTAAAACTGTAAAATGTTCAATCCAAGTCAAATTTCACTCCAAGAATCACTTTATTTTTTGTCGTTTCTCAATTTCATGTAAAGTAATTAAATATTTATTGATGACTTAAACTTGCCTCTTCCATAATTACTCGAATCAAGTTTCAAGAATTTTAATTATCCATTCCGAAAAGATAGATGATCTTTTCTTGCTTCATTTTTCACTTCACTTGATGGTGAATATTTTCATCTTGTTAACTCCCATTCAAGCAAGGAAATTGAAGAAAAGAGGAAAAGAGAGAAACGATAATGTTGAAAGTTTCACTTTCACTCCGATGCTAATTATTTATATATTGATTAAAGTCTCAAGTCTTGTTGAACCATCAAGTTAATTGATTATGATTGTTATTTACTGCGAACCGTGAGTCTTTCAATTGTCTCTTCAATCCCAAAGAATGTAAACATTAATAAGAGTAAAAACAATGGTATCAAGTATCAAGTATTAATAACGAAGAGAAGGAAAAAAACGAAGGAAAAGAAGGCAATGTGATGAGATAATTGAAATGAGAACTCGACATTTCCTTCGCTCTTATCTTTTGCTTAAAAACTAGGTCAGAACTCGAAATTCAAAGACGAAAGTCTGAATAAAAGTCAAAATTAATGCAAAACTTTCAATGTTTTGAAACGAAATAAAATCTGATAAAAGTTTCAATTGAAATCCTTTTCTTTAGACTCCAAGAGTAAAGTGAAAAAATTGAAGGCAAAGTTGGCTTCTGCAAGTCGCTCAACCAGCAATCGTCCAACATCTACAGGTGATTCGAATGGCGATCCCATGGTAATCAATGAACTCGACTCTTCGCCCGGCGCTGTAGCTGATCGAACCTTTGACTTTCCAATTCGATATCCAAGGTCGATTGAAAGAGCAATTACAAATGCCATGTTCATAGCTCAGCACATTGACAATGCCGATGAATTTGAAAGCGTAAGTTCAATTCGAAAATAATTTTTCTCATTTAACCTTTTCCTTTTCACTAAACTTGAGTTAACTTTTCCTAGTTCAACTTTCCTCTCCTGTTGGAATCGATTATCACTTGTTATGAATAGAAATTTTGATTTTCGTTTTTTTCTTGTCTTCTTTTTCTCTCATTGTGCCCAAGACTAAACTTTATTGATTCATTGAGATACAGTAAAGGCTCAATAAACAATCACAAACTTTGTTATCCATAAAAATCCAAGTAAATCCATTAATATTATCGCAAGATTAAACTTGTTATTATTCTCAACTAATCATGTATCTTATTAGTTTCACCTCATTCAAGAGTAAACTCATAACCTTTAATAACATTACACTTGAATGAACTTTTTTTCTTTCCTTTCTCTTCTCTTCTCTAATATCTCAACCAGAATTTAAATTATCGTTAAAATTGGTGAAATAAAGGGAAAAGAAAAGAAAAGTTTTTCTCAACTTTTTTTTCTCCAAATTGTTTTCTTCTTCTTCTTCTTCTCCTTATTTGTTCAATTGATTGAACCATTTCGACTCTTTACAGGTCAATATGTATTCATTGTATTAGTATGTTTACTTTTATCAAACTGGAAAAGAAGAAGGAAAAACTTCATTTTTCGCTTTTGGAATAAATTTATTTTCTTCGTTGATTCCACTCTTCTGGTCAAACTCAGATTCTTTACCAACTATGTCAATGTATTGCTTGTATTATTAAGCCAATCGATTGTCAGGGTTAAGAGCAGGATAAATACTCTACTTGTTCAATCTTATCGAGTCAGCTTTAAGTCGAGGCGAATGAGAAGGAAAAGGAAGAAGAAGAAGAAGAAAAAAAGATGAAAATAATGTACTTTGAGTATAAGAAAATTTTCCTATCCAGAATCAAGTGAATGAAACTGTATGAAGAGGAATAAAGTATGGATTAGTCGGGTAAGAAGATGGAAGAGAGAAAATGTTATTAGAACATTTTGGTATCAAAAAATATCTCAAGGATGAAGATAAGAGATGAAAGAGTCAAGAATAACTTGGCTGGTTGATAAAGATAAAGATGATAATAAGGATGAAAAAGAGAGGCAAGAATAAGAATTACGATTCTCTTCTTCTTCTTCTTCTTGAGCCTAAAGAATAAAGTTGAGCCGAAGAAAAAGGAAAATGCCAAAGATTTTATCCATTAGGAATTAAGTGGCAATTCAATATTTAATCTAATTGGTATAATATAACATTTCATGTTGCATTTAATGAAATATTATGTTATATTTTTGTGAATAAAAAGGCAAATTTTTCATTCAATTTTGCTTCTTTTTCTTTTGTCGATTGAAAAAGTCTTTTTACTCTTTTTTGCTTCTTGTAAACTATTCATTCCAATTGAATTTCAATTTACTTTCAATCCAATTAAGATTAATACGATTACTCTGAGTCTTGAGATTCTTCCTTTTGTGGTTAAAGACAACCTTTAATACTCGAGTTTACCAACAAAAGGTAATCAATCAAATGAGAAATTGTTTAATCTTGAAATTTTCAGTTGATGACAAAACCGAGCAACAATTTGTATCGACAATTTAAACTCTTTTCTGCAAATGTTCATAATCAATTTTCATTGCATTTGGTTTACAAATAAATGTGAACTTTTGTTGAACCCAAAAATGATTATGATTTAGTGGGAAAAGGTGAAAAGTGTTAAGAGGAAAAGAATGATGAACAAATGTAACAATCATTGTAATGATAATCATAACCATAATGAGAGCCATTTGAATAAAATTATCTGGTTAACAACATGAATGTTGTTAAGAACTTTTTCTTCTTCTTCTCCTCATATTATTCCTTATTATTTCATATTGATACTGATAAAGCAACTTTTAAAGGCAAGTTTAAGGAGTCAAAACAAAATGAGTTTAACGTTTAAATGTGCTTCTTTGGCAATCAAATTTTATTTATCTTATTATCATTATTATTGCTCTTGTTATTGTTATCGTCATTATTATTATTTTATTATTGTTGTTGGTTTAGCTTTAGCTTTTAATATTATTAGTCTTGGTATTAGTTATGTTTACTGGTTATCCATTTTGTAGCTTTGAATTATAATGGGAATTGAAAGTAATTTATCTTTTGGAAACATTTTTCTTGCTTTTGCTGAGACTTTGTCCGCTCAATTGAAACCATTGTTAGTCAACATTGATGAACCAATTTTATAGATTTACAATTCTGTCATTTTCAGACTTTAATTGACTTTTTATTTGAAGGAAAATTCCATTGATTTTCATTCCAAAACATTTCAATCGTGGATTTACTTGTTTGCTAATAATCGGTGTGAAAATTTATTTCATCTATTTGCTTAATTGAATGTTAATTTTCTGGTTTCTTTTCTGGTTTAGATGCGAGAAGATTGGAAGTACGTTGCTCTGGTTTTGGATCGCATATTTCTCTGGTTCTTCACTATGGCCTGTATTTCGGGTACTTTTGGTATCTTTATTCAAGCTCCATCTTGGTATGATAAGACTCAGCCGATTGATGTTCAACGCTCTCATATTGCCAGAACTTATGTTGCTGATTTTCCTGAGTTATCTGAACTCATCCAGTGATTTCTTCAAATGCTCTTCTAAGGTTTTTTTTTGTTGCGACTATTGAGTATTTTGACAACGAATTTGAAGCTTAAAAATTTGACTTATTCATTGTACTAATATGTAAATTTGGTTCAATTGATATACTATTTTAATACCAAATAAAATTAATCTAAAATACAGATTTTCTTGTTTCATTTTTTTGTTCTTTGAAAAAAGAAACTTCTATTTCCATTAGTAACTGAAAATGTTTTTACTTTTGGTCACAATTTTTTGGTAAATTTTTAAATTGTTTTAGTTTAATGCGATTAAATGTATTTTGTGAATTAAACTGATTATTAAAGTAAAACCTTTAGATTTATAATACTTTAGAGTTTGCTTTATGGACTTGCTTTGTTTAAACTTGGCGCTCTCTGCACATGTACCTTTTGGTTTTTGGTTTGCTTGTTTACCCGGGAAATCATCTTGTTTTGTTGAACACTTGAATGTTGGATCTGTTTTTCCTCTTCTATTCTGTTCGATTGGTGATTAGTTAATTTGTTTCAATTCAGTTTATTTCTATATTTATACTGGCTTGATTCAATCTAAATGTCTCGACGTAAGAGACGCAGTAATCAAGTTGACCAGGAGCTTAATGATGATGCTCCGGATGAAAATGTTGATGGTCCTTTCTCTAGAGGTTCTATCATCAGAATTCGTCTTAAAAATTTCATGTAAGTTTAATTAACCTATTTATGTATTATCGTAAGCTTCTAGATGTGTTGAATTATAAGTCTAAATCATTTATTTTATACATAATCATAATTATCATTGTTTTGAAATTTATTTTTAAACATGAAATATGTGTATTTTTTTCTCAGGACGTACAAGAGTGTTGAACTCCATGCTGGGCCCTATTTGAATATGGTTCTGGGGCCAAATGGAACTGGTAAATCAGCTTTAGTTTGTGCCATAATTGTTGGTTTAGGAGGTGATCCTTCAGCTACAGGACGTTCCGGTCAACTTAATGAGTATATTAGATTTGGTTGTCCTTACGCTCAAACCGAAATTGAATTATTCAATCCATCAGGTGATAATTATGTTATCAAGAGAAAAATTTCTACTTCTGGGGATGGTAAAAGCAAATCGGATTGGTTACTGAACAAAGTGCCAAAAAAGTTATCTGAAATTAAGGAATTGATATCAAGCTTAAACATTCGAGTCAGTAACCTTTGCCAATTTTTACCTCAAGAGAAGGTAGTAGAGTTCGCTCGGATGAACCCTGTACAACTATTGGAAAATACTCAGAAAGCTGCTGGCGATGAAAATATGTTTACCACTCATGAGAAACTTATAAAGTACAGCGACAAGATCAAGGAACTTCGTAAAAAGAAAGCTAATTTAGATCAACAATTAGCTACTGATCAACACTTGACTGATCGGCTGATCGAAGCGGTTGAACGAGTTAGAGAAAAAGAGCAATATGCCGAGAAATTGAGCTGGTTACAAAAGAAGAAACCTTGGCTCGAATTTGAGCAAGTTCGTCAAGAATATGTTGAAGCTAAGGCAAATTTGGAGAGACGAATTAAGGAATACGAAAACAGTAGATCTCAAAATAAGCCATTGGAAGAGAAAGTCGAAAAAGAGAGAGCAGCCATGAATAAAGCAATAGCCGAAACTAAAGCTGCTTTTGATGAGCTAAAACCATCAATTAACCTTGTTCACACTCATAAAAAAGAATATGATAAATTAAGTGATAAGATAGCTGAGGCCTTAACCGAATTGGATGGAAAAAAGAAAATTGAAGAAAACCGGATAAAAGATGTTAAAAAGTTAGAATCGGAAAAGAGTTTGCTTCAAGAAAGACTTGATGCATCGGCAGACGAAAATTATGCTAGCCGAATCGAAGAGATCGAGCATGAAATTACAGAAAAACAAACAAGCCTGAAACAGCTCACAATTAGCAAAGATAGAATGGTTCAAGAAATTGAAAAAATGAAAGAAAGATATCGACAACTAAGAAGTGAAAGAGATCAAATCATCAATGTTGAAGTGAGAAGACGAGAGCTACTCAAAAGAACTGATCCAAAGGTTTGGGATGCAGCTGAATGGCTTCGGCGTAACCGAGAAAAGTTCAGTCACGTTATCTATGAACCCATGATGACTCAAATCAATGTTAAATGTGCTGAGTGGATCTGCTATGTCGAAGCTATTATTCCAAGACGAGATTTAGTCGCCTTTGTTTGCGAAGATATAGAGGATCTCAAAAGGTTCACAACCATGTTAAAAAGAGATAATCTCAATGTAAATGTTGTTCAAGCCCCAGGTGCAGATGATGTAAACATGGAGCCCAGGCTGCCTATGGATGATCTATCTCCTTATGGATTCAAGCATTATATCAAAGATTTGTTTGATGCACCTGCGGCCATAACCCGATATTTGTGTAAAAATTATAATCTTCATAATGTCCCTGTTGGTGATGAAGATGTAGATTCAAATCGATTCCTCAAAGAAAATAGTCAAATTCAAAGATTTTTTTGTGGTAATACATCTCATTCTTGGACTGTTTCTCGTTATGATCGAGAAAAAGTTATCTCAACTGATCGCTTGAGGGACCCAGCTCTGTTAGTAATGATTGTAGATAATGTTCGAAAACGCCAAATCGAAGATAAAATGGAAGCTATTCAATCCAAAGGAAAATCACTTGAAAGTGAAAAAGCATCTATGGACGAGAAGATCGAACATTTACGAAGTCAAATATATTCTCTCCGTGATACGAGAAAACAATTGATTGACAAAAGAGACGAGAAAAAAGTTTTACAAACTCGAATTCAACAAAAAACTGAACAAATTAATCGAAAACTGAGTGAAAAGATTGATTTAGAGAGTGAAAAAACTAAAATCAAATCAGTTTTGGAGTCTCTTCTGGAGAAGAAAATGGAAAAGTTGGATTTAATCAATAAAGGCTTGGAAAAATGTGTCAACCTTAATTCAAAGAAACTAGCCTCTGAAGTCACGAATAACTGTGCTAAAAGACGTCTGCAGAAAGCCAAAGATGAACTGGATAAATCTAATAAGAAATTTGAAAATTATGAAACAGATATTGAGCGCCTCAAAGAAATTCGTGATGAAACACGACGAGAAGCCAAAAAGAAGCAAAAAGATGCACAGCTTGCCATTAATTCTAATGAAGCTGAACTACCCAAAGATGTCAGAAACAGGTTCAAAAAGCTTCCCGATACTCTCCCTGAAGTTGAAGAAGAAATGCGAAGACTTGCCCTAAGAATGTCCAGTATGGAAGAACTTTGTGATGAAACTGTTCTCAATGATTATAATCAACAAACTGATCTTATTAAACGAAGAAAAAGAGAAATTGATCTGGTTTCTGCCGATTTAAGACTTATTGAAAGCGATGTTGCAGCTTTTAAAGGTCGCTGGATACCTGCTATCCAAGAACTTATCGGTCGTATCGACAAAAATTTTTCGAAATTCATGTCTCGACTCGAATACGCTGGCGAAGTTTCCCTTTCTCATGGGGATGATCCTGTAAGTCCATTACTTTAATTTTATCTCTCTATATCAACTTGATTTTACTAAATTTTCATCTTTCTGCTTTCAGGAAGACTTTTCTACTTATGGAATTTCAATCAAAGTTCGTTATCGTGATAACGAAACTCTTAAAGAATTAACAGCTTGCCATCAAAGCGGCGGTGAACGTAGTGTTGCAACTATGATTTATATGATCGCGTTGCAAGAATTGACTAAAGTTCCTTTCCGAATTGTAGATGAAATCAATCAGGTAAGCTATAAAACACTTCACTCTTGTTCTTATTTCTTCTTGTTCATCTAATTTATTTTTATTTATTCTACCCAGGGCATGGATGATACTAATGAACGACGTGTTTTCGATCTCATTGTAGAAGCAGCCAGTACCAATTCATCTCAATACTTTTTGTTTTCTCCTAAACTGTTACCAAAGCTAACCTACACAGATCGAATGCATATTCACGTAATTTTCAATGGACCCAAATTTTCTGTGGATTGGAATCGTTGTAAAGCTCAAATAGCTGCTTAATACTTCTATAGCAATGTATCATATAACAGCAAAAGTGTAGCTAATTTAGTCAATGTTTCTTTTTTCTCATTTCAGTGAAGTACTTAAAGACAAGTTAAACATTTATTTTTGTGCACTGCTACTATTTTGTCTTCAAAGAGTTTAATAAAACAGTGTTGTATTTTGACCTATGATTTCTGCAGTCTTTCATTCTTCTAAGAATCAGTTTAATCTAAATTGTACAATAAATAAGAGCATATAATAGCTTTTAAGCTAATGGTTATTATTGAGCTTTTTGAAATATTACAAAAACTCGAATTCTTCAAATTTCTTTTGTAAATGGACCAATCTATCAATTTCTTGAAAATGTTGATTTTCCGCTTGCCTTTGACCAGACGTGGTAAATCCAGTCAGTTTTATAATCATTTACCATTCTACTGCATCATTACGGCTATGAATTGGAAGATTCAATGAAATATGAACATAAATTGGTTTTACAAAAGATATTTGAAGGATCCCGCTTCTTTCTTTCTAACAACTGTGGAGCAAATAAGAATGTAGTTTTTGGTCCCAAAATTTGACAATGATACTGTGAAACTAATTAGTTTAAGCCCTAGATATTTATAGATGACCTCTCATTAATTATTTCTAGCTATGGACTGCTTGATAGCAGACGAGTTTGGCTGCTGATATTAAATATCGAGATTAAATTAGCTATGACTCATCCTTATTTCTTTAGATTTCTATAAAAGTCTATGCTTAAATTATGTTGATCATGATTTTATATATTATCCTTCATGTTGAATTTAATTGAGAAAGTATTTTAACTTAATTATCACAACAGCTATTTTCTTATGACCATTTAATCGTCGAAATTGAAATTTTAGGAGAGGTAACTTCGAAGACCAAAATATTTGATTTTCATTGTTTATCATGGTGAAGATTACTTAAAAGACTCCTTAGACTCAATTCATTGAATTATAGTTTAATTTAGAATTAGGAATCGTAAGTTTTTATTAAATATGAAAATGTCCAGGCTGCAAACATGATTAGAACAAACAGAAGCTGACGGAATTGAAGATAATTGTAATATCATAGATAGAATGGCCAAGATGGAAAAACAATATATTACATAAAATAAAGACATTTGATCATACAATTCAGTCTAGTAGCAAATTAAATACTCAAATTTAATTTTTCCTAAATTTGTAAACATTTGGGAAAATTATCAGTTGTTGAATTGTTTGGTTTATTATTATATTAATATTTGAATCTTTTGTTATGTCCTAAAGGAGGTGGTGGTGGTGGAAAAGGATGGTGGGGAACCCGACTATTAGGTGGATAGTCATTCCAAGGCCTTTTCATAGGTGACATTGTTTGAGTACCTAAAGGTGGAGGTATACTGCCCATGGGTGGACGTTTTGGGGGACCAGTTGAAGGGCCTAAAGGTAGATGTGGATGATGTTGTGAGTGATGATGAGGCTGATGGTGTGGTTGATGATGGGGCTGATGGTGAGGCTGATGGTGAGGTGGGTGATGAGACTGATGATGAGGTTGGTGGTGAGTTTGGTGATGAAGCTGATGGTGTGGTTGATGAGATTGATGATGAGAATGATATGCATGATGATGACTTGAAGATGAATTAGAAGGTCCATCCTCTGGAGGTCCATCACCATATTTGTTGCTACTATGATTTCTAGGTGATGAATGACGATGTTTATATCTATTACTGCTATTATGTCGATTATGATGAGCTGTTGTTGCTGGCGGATAATGATCACTGTCTCTAGAGCTAGAATCATCTGGTTTCTTAATGGTTGACTTATACAGTTTGTACAATTTTTTTGGAGGATATTCAGTAAATTTAGATACAAAAGTCCACAATCTATTCCTCCATTCTCTAGATTTATCTATATCATCCTTATACTCATCCATACACTCCTTTATTCGAGCACCTATCTTAATTAAACACTGTTTCATATGATTTAACTGTTCTCCCGTGGATAAACCTTCCTCTCTATTGTCCAACATTTTTAAGGCTTTTTTCACTGGCCTCATCTTTTCTTTACACTGGGCAAATATATGAGGTTCTAGATCACCAGCAATGTCAATTATTTGAGGTTCAGCATTGGCTGTTATGTGTAATGGCTGCCCTGATATGTCATGTCTTCTTTTCTTCTTTTTCTTGTCTTTCTTATGGTCCTTCTTCTTCTTCTTCTTTCCATCCTGAGGTCCATTAACACCATCAGTATGGCTTTTATCAGAATCTTTATTGGACTTATTTCTGGCAGATTTATTATTATCCTTCTTTGACCCCCTAACTTTACCATCTTCACCTGGTCCCCCACTACCCAATGAACCGTGTTCACTATCATTTAACTTAGAATTCCTAGGAGGGGCCTTTTTCCTTGGTTTGGACACTTCTTCTTGAATTTTTTGGGCCATTAACAGTTTTTGTAAAACTTTTAACAGATAATCTACTCTGGTTTGTAATTGTTTGGCTTGTGGTTTAAGATCTCCGTCAGGCAATATCTTCAAAAGAAAGAGTGAGTGAGATGACGATCAAAAATTAATTTGATATTGACATTAATTTACCTTATCTGCTAAACTGAATGATGGGTCCATCTTAATTGCTTCCCAGCTTCCAACTCCATATTCATATACTCCAGCTAATAATTTAGAATCGTCTTCGATCGACCAGGGAACATCCCAATCTCTAACATCTTTCACTTTGGCCTTTAAGACCCAACTGTTGATGAAAAAAATAGGGTAAAAATTGATGAAATAAAAGATTTTCGAGTTATTAATAAAAGATTTTAGCTATTAAAAATCCAAGAATAATATAATGAAAAAAGGAAAATGAAAGGTAAATACATCATAGATTCGAAAACTCGAGATATAGTTAATATAAATGCTAACAAAATTACGTTGATCTCTAAAAAGATAAATTGATCAATACCTCTTTTTGGCTTCAGATGTAGCAGGTAATAATTTCTCGAGTGGTTCAAGCTCTTGTTGACAACCCAAAAGGTTTCTCGGAAATATGGAAACACCACCGAGTTTGAAATTCGGACCTCGATTATGAGCTGGCTTTTTAGGTTGCGAGGTCCCTAAAAAAAGAAATTTTCATTAGAAATGATTTCAATGAGTATAATGATTGATTTTGATTGCATCCAATTCATATAAATTAAAGCGATCAAAGAGCAAATATTGAAAAAACACACCATTTGTATCTTCATTTTGAGCTTCTTTTGCTTGCTTAGCTTGATATTCTTTAATTGCGTTTTCACAACCTGTTTGAAGAAGCTCAGCCAGTCTTTTGAGATCAGCCATAGGCTTTTCTTGCAATTCAGCATCAATTGCAATAGAGTCTAATCGTTTCATGGGAACAGGAAATTTTTTATAACTCTTAATAAACCTTCGTATTTCAGATTCCGTAAAACCAGGAATCCCTTCTTTAGCATTCGCACGAGGTCTTCCTCGACGACGAGCTCTTGTCTCCCCTTCGGAATCATCACTTCCCATTTCACCTTTCACTTTGGATATGGAGGGATCATATTCGTCACAACTATCGGATGCATGAGCTTGTTGATTGGCAGATTTTCGTGCTCTTGGAGGTAGAAAAAGTTCCATCATTTCTTTCTCTTTTTCTTCTTCATCAACTTTGGCTCTTTCCGATTCGGGAATAATTTCATCCCAATCTTTATCTTTACCACCTTCTTCGTCTTTATCCAAAGCCTCAGTTGACACGTTGGTAACTTCATCTTCATTAAAATTAAAACTGGCCACTTTGAAAGCACTAAGAAGCTCATCACTAGCAGAAGATGGTCCCTCTTCACGAGTTTCTGCTCGCTTTAAAATTTCATCAATATCAACTTGAGGCTCTTCCTCTCCATCTTCACCTTCTTTAAACAATTCTTCGGCACCAAATTTCAAGATTTGAGCCAATTCTTCTTTATTAAAAGGAGTAACATTCGAACTAGTATTTCCTTTATTAGAGAGAACCGTTCTTCCTGTTGTGTCCATGCGTTGAATAACTAAATGGTCAAGAATCATTTTTCTTTTAGCTCTTTCGATAATATCCTCTTCCACACTGTTCTTTGTCACTAGTCGATAAATGTTGACTTGATTTTTTTGTCCGATTCTGTGAGCCCGAGCTTGAGCTTGAAGATCATTTTGGGGATTCCAGTCGGAATCAAATATAATTACAGTATCAGCGGTTGCTAAGTTAATACCTAAGCCACCGGCTCTCGTTGAAAGTAAAAAACAAAAGTCAGTTGAACCTTCAGCGTTGAAATGTTCCAAAGCTTGTTTTCTTAATTCGCCTTTGATGGATCCATCTAAACGCTGGAATGGAAATCGTCTTAAAGTTAGGTAGTCCCCTAAAATGTCCAACATGCGGACCATTTGAGAGAAGATTAACACTCTATGTCCAGTTTCACGTAAACGACACAAAAGTTTATCTAACAGAACCAGTTTACCACTACCACGGATAATCCTAGTTAATGCATCTACACTGCTTGAGTCATCAGTTGGTCTAATAAGGGTTGAATGATTACAACACTTTTTCAGTTCCATCATGATGTTAGCAAACCCACTAAAACTTCCTTTTAAACCCTTAGCCAAAGCTTTATAATTTTTAGTCAATATCCATTTGTAATATTGTTTTTGTAAAGCTGTCATATCAACACGAAGAATTTGTTCAACTTTTGCAGGTAGAGATTTTTCAACATCTTTTTTGACACGACGAAGAAGGAAAGGTTCCAGTTGTTTATGTAATTTAGAGTATCCTTTTGTATCACAATCTGCATGCTCTTTTTCAAATTCTTCCCATTCATTAAATTTAACAGGCATAATAAAATGCAGAAGAGCCCACAATTCACGTAATGAGTTCTGTAAAGGTGTTCCAGTAATGAGAATCCTATGGTTGGTATCAAATTCCATTAAAGTTTTGTACAAAAGGGAATCATCGTTTTTAAGACGATGAGCCTCATCAATACCTAAAACAGCCCAATTTACAGCTCGAAGGAAACTTTTGTCTTTCAATAGAATCTCGTATGTTGTTAATAAAATATTATATTTTAAACGTCGATTACCAGGGTGACACCATTCATATTGACGGATTATATTACGACTACTGATATCACCTATGTAGACAACAACATTTAATTGTGGAGCCCATTGTTCAAATTCTTTTTGCCAAGAAGCCATGGTTGATAAAGGAACAACGAGTAAAAAAGGTCCATAAAGACCATGTTGTTCATAAAGGTAAGCCAAAAAACAAATGGTTTGAATAGTTTTACCCAAACCCATTTCATCAGCTAATATCACTGAATTTTCTTTACACCAGGTTTGAGCTAACCAGTTTAAACCATCTAACTGATAATCACGGAGATTTAATTGAAGTTCACCACCAAGATAGTCGGGTTCTTTTTTGAGAGGAACGAACTTAGGTCGGGTTTTGAGTACTTTACAATATTTGGTCGGTGTCTTCTGTGATTTCTGACGTGTGTTATACTCTTCTATTTTCTTAGGAAACTTTTTCTGTATCAGTGAACCTTCTTCCCAGGTACATTCAGCATAAGGTAAACCTTCAAATTTACAAAGATATTCGGGAAATGAGGAGTCCGTATCACGAGACGGTTGATGGGCGATGATTCTTTCAACATTCATATGTTGTAACCTTAGCTGATCAGCCATTTCTTCTTGACAATCATAATATTCGATCTCTTCAGGAGAAGCAGATCCTTTGAGCATATTTATTTCGTCTTCTCTTTTTAAGTAATTTTCGATCTTTTTTATTCCTTTAGCCTTGACGGCTATTAAACTTTCTTCACTTTCCCATGTGTTGTGAAGATGCGACCACCCTTTCCATTTTATCAAGAATTGCACCTCTTGTTCACTTTCATCACATTCTGGATCATTTGGATCACCGTTAAACTCGATATTGTAAGGTTTTGTAGCTTCCCCTGTAGCACCCTTTTTTCCTTTACGATGGGCTAATACTTTTTCAATTGTTTCGCCAGCCTCTGCCTCAGCAGCCGCTGCTTCAGCAGCTTCATCCCATTGCAATTCCACCAAATCATCTGAATCGGTTCGATCACTTTCTTCTTTATAACTGACAATTTTCTGAGGTCGCCGGGTACCACGACGTTCTTCATCTTCATCATCATCGTCTTCTTCAGTTTCTTCACTATCATCACTAGTTGTCTCACTACTTTTAACACGGCGTCTAGATCTTCCTTTGGATTGACGCGTTTTACGAGCTACAGAGGCAGCAGTGGAACGACGAGTAGATGTTCGAGTTGATCGACCACTGGTACGACGGACAGGTGATGGTTCACTATTATTGTCCTCAGATGAGTCTGAAGACGAACTACTATCATCAGTTTCATCCCAATCTTCTGAACTGTGAGACCAGGTCAAGGTGTAAATAAAGAAAAAAGAAAAGTAAGAAATCAATTTTAGTAAAAAAACAAAAACAAAAGTGATGGATAAATGAATACTGTTGACAAAAAACAGTACCAATAAGGATACAATTAAAGGTCAGACAAGGTGATAGTCTAATGGTGAGAGGACACATTAACAGTTGATCAACAATTTAAATCAAGTTCTTTCGATACCTTTAAACGGTACCTTAAATGAAAAAGTGAAAACAGAAAAAAGAGAAAGAGCTTGTTGATGATACAAAGGCCTTGCTTCTTTTGCCTACTGAGACATCATCAAAGTTGTCTGTTTACGGGTGACCCTTTAAAAACACTCTAGTAGTCATACTCACTCTACTCTATTGGAACGTCCACCTTGATGATCTTCACTTTCGTCTGATTCACATGAACTTCCCGGTTTCATGATAAAAAAGAACCAAATTTAAAACACCATCAATCGAGTTACAAATTAATTGTTGGTTCAAAAAAACATTGTGAAATAAAGCAAGCAGTGAAAATTGAACATTGCATTAAATTTGTTGCCAATAGATGGTGTTGTTACCGGCATATTGGTAATGGTTACAAAGATAGGATCAGAACTCATTTGTCCTGTTGCTCTCATATTTGAAGGGGAAGCAAGCTTCTTAAGTTTAACTGCTTTTCCCTCTTTACGGATTATTCAACGCTTTCTACTCTACAGCCATCTACCAGTTTACACACCCGTTTTGTCAAAATGTGAGGAGTTTAAATGTACCAAGTATTTAGTTGTAATTCATTACTTTAGATGGCTCTTTAAGTAAACTCGTTTAAACCCGAATCATTTAACTGTTTTGAAACAATTGAATTAAATTTAAACACTTCAAGTTTGAAAAAAATTACATTCAGGAAAATTGGCTTTTAAAGTTAAACCTTTTCGCTTGTTTAAACACACAGGTTTTCCACTCTATGAGAGTATTGCATCTTTTGTACTTTTATAACCCATTTTTTAATTCTGTGCAGGAAATATTAACATGTCAAATCAATTGACTTGGAAATGTGCTTTGATTTTGGTTAAATATCGAAGTAATCTTATACATTTCATGTCTTTATAAGATATAATTGTGAAATGTTATTTTGGGGATTTACTTTTCCGGATGACATGTGTTTGGATTGAAGATATTTTTGTTTTTATATTTGCTTTCCACTCATAATTATTTAACTTGAAACTACCATATCAAAAATAAATTGATAATTTAGATGATTTTCGCTTTCAGCACCCGTTTCTAACCTAAAATAAGCCATTGAAATAAGCAAATAAAATTTTGAATAAGATTAAAATAAATAATGAAAGATTAGCCTTTGCAATCTGTCTCTGGAAAGAGAAAAGTTTAATAAATTTTTGCCATCAATTGTAAAAAGTCCATCCAATATCAATAACTTATTCTGGATAATCTTGTCTGACCATAATAGCAAACCCTCAAGTGGGTAGTGCATTGAATCTAAATGGCATTAAAAAAATTAATCGCAACAATTAACAAGCTAAAATTCCGTAAACTAAAAACACAAAACCACTATAGTCACAATCCAGACTAAAAGAGGGAGACAGTGAGATGTAAAGCAAGACAAAAAACCAAACGTGATGAACATATTACAATGAACGAAATCAAGTAAACAAAATAAACAATAAAGTCAACATTTAAACAAGCATGGTTAGCAAATAAGAAACAAAAAGCCAGAACCAAAAACACTAAACACTAAACATAAAAAACCGAAGCAAATCACAATGAAAAAGGTTTTTAGCGAAAAAGTCACTTTAAAATGTCTCAAAAAGTCCAAAAGTTAATGCAAGACGAAACCCAAAAATACAAGTTACAATTAAAAACAAAACCAAAGTTAACTTTACCAAATAAATTACGACCAACAACTAAACATAATAGTAAACAGTTTAATAAACAAAAAGCGAAGAGGAAAGAGTGAGAAATAAATGCAAGAGATGGCGTAAAGAGCGATTTAAACGCGAAATTTGAACGCCTTTCGCTCTGCCCATTTGAATGAAAGGACCAGCCTTTTGGAAATGAAATGAAACTCTAAACGTTAACATCAGCATTTATATATAAGCATATATATCCATTATAGGATGGTATCAAAGCCTCTAAACCTTTGTATTTTGGGCTCAAATGGGAGTGTCTTGAATAGCATTGAATCCAAAGCAAAAGCCATTGGAAACCTTTCCTTGAATTGTTCAACATTCATCATGAAGACAAGGAAAGATGCTTGATAAGTGTGCGCACAAAGTAGGCTGAACCTTTCGACTTTTTGGTCCAACATTTTTCCATCTTCCTCATCCTCATCATTCTCATCTTCATCCTTTTTCCACATTATTTTCTCTCTTTCTTTTCAATCAAAGCTTTTTTTCTTCTTCTCTCTTTCACTTTCTTTCCGTTCAAGCCGCCACTGAAATAAACGTTGTCAAACCAAACACTTTGACCTATTCAGAAATTAAATCATTCAAAACCATGAAACTCACCGAAATGCAATAACAACTCTTTACACCTAAATCATCCTTTTAATACCTTTAATTGTTAATCGAAGGCCGAAAAACTGCATCAACTTTACTCATTCGAACTAAATTGTTTATTAAGACTTGGATATTTTTTACCTGTTTTGGACCATTGGACAGCCTTTAACCAAATCGTAACAATTAACATCTCTATTGTGACGGTGTAACAATTGAAGTGAAAAGTGAAAGTATTGATCAATTGATGTGCGTTTCAATTTATCGTTCAAAGTCGCCATTCAATCAACTATAATCATCATCCAATGAGAATTAATCGACGCTCAAACAGGAAAAGTGGACTTTAAAAGGTAAGACTATTTCGTTCTTAACATTGACCTTAAGAGTAACAATTATGTTGACAATGCGTTGAGTGTTTAAAGTGGAAAGCGCTTCCATTAGCAAGTGTTCAAGTTGCATTGAAAATTGAAGTAAAAAATGTTTCCTTTAATTAACATCAATTGTTAACCAGCGTTTTCCTGTTCATTTGCCTCAATTGGTGACTTTTTAATGTTCAATTGGAGTCAAGCGGCGCTCAACCTTTCCGCGAAACCATTAGTCAAGTTGTCGAGACAAAATGAGTTGAAACTACGAAATTCATTATCTGAGCTTTACTCAACTGATTTTCTTGGAAACAAAAAGATTAAATTTTCTCATTTGTAACTCAATTTGAATGGCAAAACTTTCAAGTTCAAACTGTGAACAAAAGAGTTTCCCGCATCTTAATTTGATAACAAACTAATTTAACTGTTAACCCAATTTTGATTAATTCATTTCTTCTTCATAATCTAATCATGATAATTATTAAGTGGAAAAACAGCTTGAGAATAAAAAGTCAATTCGCAAATGATTAAAGTTGAACAGTAAATGATGAAGCTCGAGTCTGACTGGCAAGTGATGATGTTTTAATGATAATGTAATATTTCAATGGGAAATATGATATTTGAATGAGTGTTGTGAGGAAGAAAGATGATGATGAGAAGAGGCCAAAAAAGCAATTTAATTTACAATAGATGAACATGGAAATATCAATTGATGCAGTTGCTTTCCAGCCATTTAGATGATGATGATAGTCGATACCTTTTCAACATTCAAATTGCTTTTACTTAAAAGGTAATAACAATGATGATGATGATGGTAATGATGATAAATACACAGAGAGAACTGAGAATGTAACAAAATCTGTGTTCTCCTGATATCGACAGAGATACTTTTGTAAGAATGGCACAGTTGACGGAGAGAAGCAAATGGATATAAAAAAAAGTTGGGAAAACAAAACTTAACCAAAGCGTATTATTGCCATTGGTTTTGACACACACTCACACTAACAAAGTGTCGAGAGTAAGTTTTTTGTCAACAAATTTGACAGAAATTCAATCCTACCTTTAAATGGCTTCCAATTGTCTTCTCATATTCAATTGCTTCAACTTGCTTTTTCTTCTTCTTCTTCTTCTTCTTCAATCCTAACTTTGTTTGTTCTCATTCAGTTTTCTTCTTCTTCTTCTTCTTCTTTTCTTCTCCAAACATGTTACCTTGATTCTTGTCATCACCTTTCTTCTCCTCTCCTCCTACCTCATCAGTACACTCATCAACCTTGACTCGCTACTTGCCAGTCACAATGTAACAATGTGTCCAGAAGTCAACCTTTAAATGCAAGTCAAAGGTATGCCAAAGTGCATAATATTTTTACACATTATTCAATTGATGTTAAAAGCTGTTCAATGTTTCTCATTCAATTTGACTTTTTTATACTTTAGTTGCAACATTGGTTATTTACTGAAAGGCTTGCAATCAACTTTCATTTTTTATTTCGTTGAATCAAGAAATTTTCAAGTTCGAGCATTCAAGTTTCATTTTTGCTGCAACATCGATCGGTTAACAGTGTTTCATTGAAAATTTAAATGTAAATGGAAGCAAATGAAGTTGTAATGAAACTTGATTTTGAAGCTCAATTTTGACTTGATAAGTCAATTGTAGTTGGAAATTTAATTTTGTCTGAATTGAGAGATGCTAATTGAACCAAGACAAAGCTCATTGGTTCCATGGATTAAAACAGCGTAACTGAAATCTCTATTCAGTTGACAGTTTCTCTTGCCCAACTGATTACAATAAAAATGTCTTGCAATTGTACATTAGTTTAATTGTTGAACCATCAACAGAAAACTTTATTTTCTCGCTTTTCTCGCAATCAACCATTTTTGATGGACAAGCATAACCAAGCGTTTCCAATGAACGTTACCAATAATGAAACAAAATGTGTACGCAAATCAAGGCGTGTTGACACACAAATGTTTCAAATCGACAAAAAAGTAGCCATCAAATCGACATCAACAAAACAGCAGCGAAACAAAACGCATCAAATTGCAATGAAAGAAGAACAAAACAGAATGTAATCAGAAAATGACTAATCGAAGTCGAAAAAAGTTCGATTCCACTTCGAAGGCAAGTTCATGGTGAAAAGAGTAGATTGAAACCGAAGCAACAATGAATTCTGATTGAACGACCACACAAAAGTGAGAAGAGCAATAGACGAAACAAAAAAAACGAAAGAAAAACTTTGTCCATCTGTAGGCTCTTCCGAGTGACTGAAGATTTTTTGATGAATTATGATAGGAAGAAGAAGATGAAAATGGATGCGAAAGAAGATGGACTTTGAAAGAGAAGCAAAAAGTGAGATGAAAGATGATCATTTTTACTCTTAAATGCATGTTAAGACGCAGCTAATTAGTCAACTATTAAGGTTTGTTTAGACTCGAAGCTTTTAATCAATCGCAGCGATCAGGCGTGACATGTCTTTTCCGCTTTTCAACTTCATCAACTTCATTTTGGGATTCATCATCAATCGCCAAAAGAAGAAGAAGAAGAAGAAGCAGAACAGTTTGCACGCTAAACTCACACGCAATGAAGAAGAGTGAAGATAAGGATGAAGATGAATGATAAAATAGACAACAGGCCAACATGTAAACTGTAAACATGAACCCACCCAATGAGGAACCACCTTTTTCTCCATCTTTCTTCTTCTATCATATTTTTACCTTGTGATAAGCATCTAAAGACAGGTTAATGATTATCAATAGCTGATGATGATCATCATCATTTGAATGTCATCTTCATCATTATCCTTCGATAATCATGTTACCTTTTTGACTGCATTTTTATTTTACTTTTTTTTCCTCAACTTAATCTAAAGTCTCTTAAGACGCTTCCAACTTTTCATTTTACCTTGCTTCTTGTTCTGTGCAAATTCATTACGAAAATCGTTTTATTAGTTGTTGGATTGATACCATTTCTCTCTCTCTCTCTTGCCATGCTGACCTTTCCATTGATGATTATCTTGAAACTTTTCTGCTTCTCTTGACATTAATTATTATCAAATTATCGTTATTAAACAGTTGCTACCTCAAAATGTCATCTTTTCATCGTCAAGACCACCAATTTGTTGTCAGATTAACCATTCAATGAAAGATTTTAAATGTTGATATTTACGCATTTTCAACACTTTAATCTGGATTCTCAGTTGACGCCAATTTGCTCATGTTTACAATTAATTGTTCATTTTCAATTAATCATTTTCCTCTAATTGACTTGGTTGTTTGATTCATCAAAATTTAATTCCTCATTTCAAAAAGAAACATTCTAAAGATGAAAAAGTGATTGGAATTGTTTTTGAATTTACAAATTGAAAGCAACATCAAAACTTGTGAAACGCAAAAGCAATTTAATTTTAACTTGTGAAGCGATTTTTTCACAAAATTTGTAAATCAAATAGAATTTTGAAAAAAAAATTGAAATTTCTGACACTTTCATAGCATTATTGTCAAATTATCATGAAAAGATGATGAATTGTGCAGTTGTTGTGCACAGATACTTGACTGTTTGACTAAAGAACATTTTTGTGCATTTTTTACGTTTTTTTGTGTATTTTAAGAATGAGCGAAAATTGTTTGAAAATTGATCTCCAATTGAAACGAGAAAAGGTTGACATTTTTTGGCCACTTGACATGAACAAGATCAATAATGAATTGTCCCGAAATTTGCATTAATCTTGCAATGCATACATAATGACTGTCTGTGTTCACTGTTAATACCAATTTGATGCTTCTAAAAGGATTAACCTGTTCAACAGACACAGTCTCAACCTTTTGTTTTCACTGTCTGGTTCAACGTAAAAGGCTGTCCTAGACAACACCAAATCCACTCAATAAGTCTATTGAATGCTTCTTGCCGAGTCGCTCATTGAAAAGCTGAAAGCAAAGTGTATAACTTTCCCTGCTCTTAACTTGTTATCGCTCTCATCTATAGCTCTCATTGCCGTCCTCTCTCTCGCTCTTACTCTTAGGCTGAAAAGCTTTGCGAGTTTGTCCAAGTTAATAAACTTTTCAGTCTTTTCGCTATAAAAACCAATTCGTTTTACAAATAACTTGTAATAACTTGTAAATTGAAAGTACTAGTTTAATTGGTGTAAACGGTTAGAAACTTGTTCCTTCTGTTGACGGACATCAATTTGTGGCCAAAAGACAAATGTGAATATCTGTTTGTTAAAGTAGCGTTTACCTCAAAATCCTTGAAAAGCCTCTAATCCTTTAACCAATTTTGGCCACAATTTACCCTTCTCTCTGCGAGTCTCTTGACAAATTGCAAATCACCATTGAAAATGGTGATCACTAATCAAGTTAACTTTGATTAAAATTAGGTGCATCTATTGATCATACATAATACATGATACAATCAGTTTAAATTTAATACTTTTACGTATGATAATGATTGACTGTGAACTGGTTTTTATTGCATTAGTTGCGAGTTGAATTTATTAATATTGAACAGCAGCAAAATTAAGCTCAAGATAAATGTCAACCGCGAATCAAATCATTTCCAATTCAATATTTTCTCATCATTTGCCATCATTTTCATCTCTTTACCTCCTACATGAAGTTGATACCAGAATATCTCGAGGGTTGAAAAGAGGCTAAATTTGTTGAACATTTCATTTTCCAAGGTAAACCAAAGTCTTGATGTTATTGAATGATAACGTCTTTTACACTGAATTTTTGTTTAATAATATTATTTTCAAATGTTTAATGTATACTGATTGTGATGATTTGATGAAGAGGATGATAAGAGAGAAAAGAGAAAGAGAAAGGTAAAGAAAAGGATGATTTGGCTGATGGTGAAGAGAGAAAATAAGATGACATGGAAATGAATTTCTATCAATTCCCTAAAGTCATATCAACTTGTTCAACAGTCAATCTTTACTGGTTTACATTTCTAATTTCAAGTGCACACAAGAATCATGATGATGATCCAAGAGTCAAAAGCAAAAGGCAAATCACTTTTACTTTTCTCTTTCAATCTTCACTTTCTTTGGCTTCTTTCTTCTTCCCTCTTCTACTGCTTTCACCATGCTTCTCATGGTTAACCTGAATATCCTATATTGATGCTCATTTTCCTCCTCATCTTCTTAGTCTTACTCTCTCATTCCCTGTCTATCCTGGTTACCATCATTCATGTCATTCCAACTTCACCAATATCCTATAATCACAAGTTTCAATGAATTTTAGGTTTTCCAATGTTGACAGAAACAAACATTTTTGTCTAGATTTGTGTTCGAAGAGCCACATTTTGCGATTCTCTGCTAACTGAAAACATGCTTTTCTAATTTTCTCTTTTCTAGAAAATCTTTATTGTTCCAAATCGGCCGATTCGAATCAACATTTTGTTGAATTTTCGATGAAAATTGCTTTTAAGAAAAGAATCAATCTTTTGTTGAATGAAATGCTTTTTGAGATTCTCAACAAAATAGATTGATTTTGCCATCAAAACTCAGCAATATTAATGATTTTTGGACGATGAGAATAGAGCATTTCCAAGATTTCTGTTTTTTCAAAACTCAATTAGATATTCATTTAGAAATGAAATGACTGAAGTTTTCTGAAAATTCAATTTTTCGATTTACAACTTTACTTTAAATTTTCGACTTTTTTCATTGACCATTTCAATCTTCATCCAATCAATCGTTGCATTGAAAAGTCATTTCAAGAAAATTTTTCATTCGTAGAACCGAAATTTCTCTCGACAATCGATCATTTCTTTCAGAGCAACTCTGCATATTTCATCGATTTTTTGAAAGAATTGCTTGAAATTTAATTTTCCAATTTTACTGAAATTCTGAGCTAATTGGGTTATTCTTTTGGTTTTCATGCGATTAAAGTTGAAACATTTGGTTTGTTGCAAATTCATCACAATTCAACTTTTCATTGATCTTTATCATCAATTTTTGTTCAGAATTTTTGTTGTTCCACTGAACTTTGTTTTCATCTTTTTTTTCTGGTTTCTTCTCGTTTCTCCAATCTTTTAGTCTTTTCTGACTTTGCTTTTTATTCTGAGCATAATCATGAAACTAAAATAGATAATAATAATAATGATGATGAGAATTGGGAAAAAGAGAGAAAAAACATAAGAGAAGGAAATGAACTGCTAAACAGATGATGATGCACCAAAAAAGAGAGTAAAGAGGGAAAAAAAGAAGAGAGAAAGTTCTACTGAATTGCTGTTCCAAAGTCAGGTCAATATGTTATATCATCATCTTCCTCCCGTTGGGTTGGGAATGATTAATAACATCAAATTAGTTTCGCATCAAGTGATTTAAATTCTGGTTAAGCTTAACAATTTTACTCTCTTTTTTACCCTTTTTACCATCTTAACTTGTTCCTCATCTTTTTGATCCATCATGATCATCATCATTATCATCATGAACAACAACATTATTATTAACATCAACTTTTCCATATTCATTCACAAAATCATTGTTAAACTGATTCATCAGTCAGAATGAGTTTCGAGTGAAAACTTGGAACATTTCTTTTCACGAGAAAATAAGTAAAAAAAAAAGTTTCACCTTTCAACTGTTAACAATTTTCCTCATTTAATCGGCAAAAGAATGAAAAAATTGACCGAAAGAGTAATCAAGTTATTTCCATTATAACAGTTGAATTTGATTATTTTGCCGCTTTCAAATGAAATCATTTCAAGAGTCTCACGCTGTGAAGAGGTTGATCATGAGCTGATTTAATCATCACAATCAATTGACTAGTAGATCATGTTAAACAGTCTTCAGTCTTTTCTCTCTCAACAGTAAAAGTAGAATCAATTGTTGTTTGCAAATCAAAGTTAATAAGCGCAGTGAAGACAAGATGATGATGCTCGTGGTGCGGAGAGTGAAGGAGGATGAGAAGGAGGAGGAAAGAGGAAGATAATGATGTATTAATAAAGAAAGATGAAGATTAAAAGGAATGGAAGGTCAATCATAATCTTGTCATTGGCCTAATCATATTAGAGAGTCTCTCATCAAGGGAATCCAAAGATGCATTTGATGATGAAAAAATGGACTTGGATAACTTGATGTTGATGATGATGTTGATGATGACGAGGATCACAATAATAATGATAAGAGTTACATGTTGTCTCTCCTTTAATGGCTCTCTTGAGATGCTTTTTGTGGACAACTTTTCTTCTTCTTCTTCCCTTTCTTAACCAACTGTTTTCATCGGGAATGAATCGCGACGAGGCATTTAACTCCCATTACTGGTTAACCACAGTCACACAATGGGGAGCAACAAAAAATGGTTAAACAATCATCAGTCAACAGTTAGAGTCTAATTGATTTATCGAGTCACAGGGAAAGACCCTTTTACCTTTAGGCTATTGGTACAGCAACCACCAAGGGTCTCAGTCATTACAAGTTGACTGTAACTGTAATTTTAAAAGCAACACAAAAAAGTGAAAAAATGATCGTTTCATCACCTTTCCTTTGTAACAACATTAATGATAAAATCAGCTTATCGAAGTTGCGCTTCAATGAAAATGCCGTTTAACCAGTAAATAAGCATTTAACAAAAATTAAGTCAAAACTATTAACAATTTCGCGATTCAATTTTTTCTTCAAAATTTTTACGAACAAAAGTAAAAACAATTTTTTATAATTTTTGAAAACCTTTTGCATTTCAAAAGCCAAAAACCTCAGAATAAAAGTTAAATTTGAATTCAAATTCATGATTGACTTCTGATAGAAAAGCACCGATTTCAAACAATATTAGAAATTAAGGTTTTATTGAAATTCGGCGCTTTTTTAGTTCACCGAATTTTGAGATTTTTTTTCAAAAATTTGTTCAATTCGAATGGATGACTAAATTTTGTTCCATTCCGTGTTTCCCCGAAGTTGAATTTTCTGTAAAAAAATGTCGATATTTTACTGAGTCTTCCTTTTCCAGTTGATCATTAGTTCATTTCTATTGCAAAAATCTTGAGTTTCAAGTGAATTTGTCATGATATGTTGTTGATAGAATGATAAAAGCTGGTCAACAAGAAGGAAACAGATTTGGTTAGATTAAAGGTTAGACCTGATCTTGTGAACAACAACAAAATGAACCAATTAAGATGGTCAGTTGAATGATAAGAAAGAAGAAAAAGTTTATCAATAATTGACCAAATTTGAGCAATTTTTCTGCTCTCTTCTTCTTCTTCTTCTAATCTAATCATCTGATCGCATCTTGAATATCAGTATTTTTCCGTGCTAATCAATGCACTCCTGATCAACCTAATTATCATCATTTTCTTTCGGCTGTCAGATCAAATGTTTCATTGATCACCAAATGAAACGAGCAGAAAAAAAGAAGAAGAAGAATGGAGAAAGCAAAACAAAAGCAAAGGTAAAAACAAAATGTGATAAGATAAGAGTGAGAAACGATGAGAGCGAAGAACAAAAATTGTCAATAATATCGATAATAATATTGAGCGCAGTCGAGATTAACTTAATTGTTGTACAGCAAATGAGTCTAGTTGCAAGCGACAACAAAAGTCCAACAAGTTGGCCAAGTTAAAGGATAGCTTTAAAGTTAACAGATAAATGATAAAAATCGAGGGTCACTTTGATCCCGACAAGACATTGTTTGTCGCCTTACCGTCCATACCTTTTGTTTTGACACTGAAACATTTTGTTTACGTTCCATTGAAAGGAAACATTGTTTAACCCTTACAACTGACCAGCGAGTATAATGCGTAAAAATGGATAATCCTTCACTCTCTCTCTCTTTCTCTCTGTTTCTTCCAACCTTTCCCTATGAAATTGAGTCTCTATTACACTTACTTAGTCTTCACTCTTTTCCAACTATTTAACTCTCTTTCTTGACCATCTTCTTCGGCCATCTTCATCTTGTACCACTTTTTGTTGTCTTCATTGAACACACACACACACAAATCCACAGTTGATCCTTCAATCTCACCCAATCTCAATGGATTTAAAAAAGTGGGTAAAAATGTTTGCCTGACAGTCAACTTCCTGTGAACATTTTGTCGCCCAAAACTTTTATTTCAAGTTTGTTGAAGCTGAAAATTGGGTAAAGCTTTTCAAGCCCAAATTCAGCGTCACTTTTGTCGTGTCTATTTCAACTGTTTTGTGTTCGCTTCAAATGCGCTCCTTATTTACCTTGATGAGTTGAAAAAGGCTGCCCAAAGTAGCAAGTAAAGAGCCAAGTCAAAGGACAATAATGAAGCTTCTTGCTCCGTACTGTCACCTTGTTCACAGGAACCTGCAGTGGGTCACCACTTACAATATCATTTAATACGAAATGGCGCCATTAGAATGAGAAGGAAGAACACAGATTCTGGAGGAAAAATGATGAAGAGAGAGAGAAGAAGAGAGAGAAAAGCAAAGGAGAAACAATAATGTAAAAAAGCTCATCATTTGAATACATTTATATTAAATGTGCATTGAGAAAGTGCTTTCACCGTGAATAACTTGGAAAAGAGAGGAAAAGATGAAGATAAAGATGAGAAAAAGCATTTTCACTAAGATGAAAAGATGATAAAGAGGAAGGGAAAGAAGAAAAGGAGCAAAAAGTTACCAGAAAAGGATGATGATGAGAGATCATTTTTTTGTCTTCCTGACTCTTTTTACCATTTCATCAACTGATAACTTTGAAAAGGCCAGCAATAAGTGAAGATACAAGATGAAAAATGTATCGATTAATGTCTTACTCTTTGGCTCTCTTTTCATCCTTCTAATCGTCATAATATTTTCATCTCTTAATCGATTCAACTTGTTCATCGCCATTTCAAAAGAACCATTGACAAGATCAAATTTCGTCTCAACACTTGGAATAAAGGGAAGAAAAGGTCAAATCGATTCACCTTTAACAACCTGAAAAAGGAAAAGTTTGAAGGAGAAAAAAGAATGAAACAGAAAATAGAGAAAAAAGAAAAAAAAACTTGAAAACATGATAACAGGGAATCGAAATTTACATGAATTTCTTTTTGACAATCGAGTCTAAATTATAGGTTTGCTTTGATGAGAGACGATCCTTGTCATCATTTGCTTTTGTTTTCCTCTTTTTTTCTCAACAACCAAATTCTGTCGACTTTTTCCTCTTCTCTCTCTTTCCTCATCCATTTCATTCCCTGTTATTGTTGTTACTCTTGTTCATCCATTCATCTGAAGGAAGCAAAAAAGAGATTCAAACCTGAATAAGTTGGACAGTTTCTCCTCTCGAAAAGAGAAGAAAAACAAAAAATTTTTACACGTTTTTCAAATGATAACTTTCGCCATTCTCCTTTACATCATCATCATCATCAACAACAACAAAAGCATCTTCATCTTGCATGCACAATGCATTCTTTATCCATCCTCATCCAATGCCTTTTGTTTTCCTTTCATATTTTACTCTTTTTTTGTTTCTTTTGCTCAACATTTTTTTTCTCATCTTTTTTTTCCTTCTTCTTCCTACAATCTTCCAAGCAAAATGTTTCACCATTAAAATTTTCAATTGTTCAACTAATTCAGCTTCTTTTTCCTGTTGAAACAATCTTTTTTCTCTCTCTTCATTTTCCTTTTCTTGTTCAGTTATTCAAGAGTTTTTTGCGCCTTTTCCAGCCCATTGTTGGCACATTTTTGTAAAGCAATTTGCTTACAGTTGCAGGCAAAAAAGAGAGAAAAAAAAATAATCAAAAAATGTGAATACAACAGAATCCATTACATTTGCATGGTTATTATTCAGCCTTTTTTTGTCTACAGATTTTTCTCTTTCCTTGAAACACATTTTCAACTCGAATCTGATTAACGCACAAAAGGCCAACACAATTACGAGCTGATTATTAAGAGGAAAATTTTGATCATTTTTTCCCATGAAAATGAACTTGAAATTGCAATGGAATGATTAATTTTTCAAAAAAAACTCTAATAGCGTTGAACCCTTTAGAAACGATGGAAATGGTTTAATCATTTTATGTTCAACTGTCAAGATAATGTTTCATTTAATCCATCAACAAACAATAACAATCTTCATCTTGATCATCATCTTTTCCTTTTCCTCTTCTTCCTTCTTTCCTCTTCCCTTTCATCTTTCATCGAGTTTATTGTAAATGGATTATCATAAATGTTGAACAATCAAGAAGATTACATTTATGATAACAACTGATGAACTTTAACATGAGCCTAAAGGGTCAAAGGGAAAAGGTGAAAATGTTAATAAATGAATTGAACACAAATGAACCTCAAGACATGATCAAGTGTTCAACTGCAATTCCGCAAGGATTAAACTGGAAAAGTTTATCAATATTCACCTCTTTTCATCCTTCTTGGTTCACCTTCCCTTCGACATTGGAAAACATTGACATTTCATGTTTGCCCGTTGCTCACTTGCCAAACCATTTCACACTTTCTGGACATTGCCATTGAATCGAGTAAACTTTTCATCAACATTATCATTATTTCGGTGATTCCCTTAAGAATCGTGAAAACCAAACCAAATGTTTCTCTTTTGTCTTTCATTTCATTCAGCATGGAAAGAAGATGCAGCGAGTGAGAGAGAAAAGCAAAAGAAGATGAAAAATTGGGATTATTTTCTTGCTGTTCATCTTCATTCTCATCATCCTGTTGACAGTCTTGTTCTCTCTCTCTCTCTCTCTTTTCCTCCTTCCCTGCCTTTCTCTAGTGACATGTTCACGCCAAGCACTTTTACATCTAATAAATAGTGAAAAGTGAACCAAAAAATGTAATTCACTCCTTGATTGTTGACAAGCTCGGTGGGAATTGATGTTAAGATGAATATCATCATTGTCTTCTAATGACATCTTTAAATATTATTATTCACTCATCAGTTGATTACATCCTGAAATTATGTTTTACATTCAAAAGATTATCTCCAAGTGATAACAAATCAACTCTGTTATTCAATTTTCAGTTTCAAAAACAGTTTCAACAATTTTCCTCGACTTTCATCAGAAATTTTGGAAAATCGTTTTTTCGTAAAAATGGAAATTTCAAAATTCAATTCAAGAAAGGTTCATTACAGAACTTATTGAAATGTTTAAGAATCAATCTGATGAAAGTTGAAATAGTTCATTAGATTATTAGAATAGCGCAAAGCGCATTTTTCAAAAACTCAACCTTTTCTTTTCGACTCAAGTTTTTGATGAAAGAATGAAAATTGCGATTTCCATTGCTTTTATCACTTCACCAATGCAAATGAATTTCTCAGCTCCTTCATGATAAGCATCGCATTGCATTGAAAATTGTTGAAATGAAACTTTTTCCAGTCAAATTTCAAGGTTTCAGTTTTGTTGACATTTCAATTTGCGAAGAAAAAGAAATGAAATTTTTGTGCGCAAAATGTTGAAATTGTCGAATGATAACGAGAAAAAAAGTAATGAGAAAAAATCATGAAATATCAACAATTCTCTTGCAAAGAATAGTTTCATGATGTTATAGGTTTTTTTGGTTCATCATTAGTTTTACTATTATCTTCATCTTTACCTCATCATGGAGTTACTCCTTTCATCTGATAACAACAACAGAATGTAATAACAACTTGTTTGACTCTTTCAATGTTCAGCTAATCATCACCCTGATCATCATTCCCTTCCTTTTCCATGAAAACTTGTTCCTCATTGTTTTCATTTCCAACTCTATAAGCACAAGTTGTTCGAGATAAAACATGAATAATACAAGATTAAATGGAAACAGTTTTCAACATTAAACTCTAAAAATTAAACTCTTTTTCCCTCTTTTCACTGGCAAATTCAATAATCAAGATAATTGAATAACTCAATTTGAAAGCAATCAGTTTGCACTTCAATTAAATTATCATTAATTTCAACAATCATTTGCAAAACTGAAAACTCGACATTTAACTCTTTACTCTTTACCAGCAATTTGCTCAAATGAAGAGTAAAGTTGATCAACTGTAGCCAGGTAAAAGCGTTCAACCCAAAAAAACAAAGTTTGACTCTTTCATTGAACCAAAATCAAGTAAAGTCCACACCTTAAGGTGGACCTTAAGGTAACTCAAGGAAACACAACAATCGTTACTCTTAAGGTTAACAATGTGATTGAACATCTTTTTTTTGCAAAATATCTTTCAACATTCAATTCTTGTTTTGCATCCTTTTCAACAGATTTAACTGGAAAAGTTCAACAGTTTTTGGATACCAAGTTTATGTGCAAAGGATTATCTGCGAGTTTGTTTGGGCCAATTTGTCTTCTCCAACAACTGTGATTACAAAGTCTGTTAAATCATCAAGAAACCTCTTAACAGTTGACACTTTGACTGTTGATTGGGTCAAAAGTGTTTTCACCAAAGTTTTGTTTCCATTTAAACAAACCTAAATCTTTCAACAATTTAGCTTCAAATGAAAATTGGATTAAGTTGAAAGCAAGAAAGTATAGTTTTTTTGTTGCGTTTCTCCTCGTACTGTTCAACGTTCATCGTAACTTTTTTTTGCAATAATGCAGTTGTTTTAATATGTGCTGCTCTTCAAGTGTATGCGTTTCCAACGCATGCGAACACATTTAAACGACTGACAATAATCTGAGAATGCCTCATAAGGGTTAGTATTCATTTGTGTTCATTCTTTCTTCTTTCGATTCGCTGTTTATCATGTGATGAGGAAAGTCATGGAAAGCAAAACAATGTCTCCCAAAATGGTGCCCTTCAATCAAAAGGCATCTCAAGGGAAGGAAAGGACAACTTGCATTATTTACTGGTTTACAAATGTGCCTTGTTTTGGCCATTTTCAAGTGTCAACAAGATGATAATGATAGCTGCCTTTAGATTTAATCTGAGCATGTTTGGTGATGGAAGAAAAGACGAAGAAGAAGAAGCCATGAAATGCTTTTCCAACGGGAATTAGAGATAAACTGTTAAACCTTTTTCACCAAACTTCATCTCTCGATGGGATAAGAAATGATGGACTAAGGTTTCATTCTAGTCTCTAACTGTTCACCTTTATTTACATCATCATTTCCATCTGCGCTTTTCATGCCTTTTCTTCCTCTCATCAGTTTGTACAGTTTCCAAGAGAAACTCGAGATTCGATTATCATCTTTTCTCCGTTTGTAATTTTGCCTCTCTTTGTCTCTACTCTAGAATCCTCGGAGTTCATGTTTCATGGATTGATGACAGCTATGCATAAAGGTGTGAATATTGATTTTTACGGCTTTTTTATTTTCCAATCTTTTCTTCAAACAAACTTAACCAATTTCGGAAAATGTTTTCCGCTTCTCAGGTCACTCAGGAGTCAATCAATTGGGTGGTGTTTATGTGAACGGCCGACCTTTACCCGACACGACCCGTCAAAAGATTGTTGAATTAGCGCATCAAGGAGCCCGTCCCTGTGACATATCTCGAGTTCTTCAAGTATCAAACGGCTGTGTTTCCAAAATATTGGGTCGCTATTATGAGACGGGTTCCATTCGACCGAAAGCCATTGGCGGTTCAAAGCCTCGTGTGGCAACACCAGATGTAGTTGGTAAAATAGCAAAGTTCAAGAGTGATTGTCCGTCAATATTTGCCTGGGAGATTCGAGATAGATTATTGAACGAAGGAATTTGCACCAATGATAATGTTCCAAGTGTGAGTAACCACAGAGTTGACCGGCTAAACGACAAGAGCAGAAGCAAAATTTGCGTCAAAAATCAAGTCAAACACACACTGAATGCTGTTGAAAAGAGGAAAATTAGAGCTCATTTTAGATTTACTTGATTAGCAAGTTTGACCGTTAATCAACTTGTCATTTGTAAATAAATATCTCAACTGATTTCAACCCGTTGACAAGAAACAAAAAGGGAAACAAATAGAAGGGAAATGAGAGGAGAAACGAAAGGGAAAAGAAGGGAATGACAAAAGCAAGGCTCGTTATCATTTTATATCCTCTAAACCCTGCTCATGTCCACTCCCTGTTAATCACAATTCCCAGCGTACTTTGTCAAATTAGCTGATTGTTCACCAATTTACCTCTTTTTAAATGCAATTTGCACTTCATTATTCATTCTTCTTCATTCAACATTATTTACTTTGACTGTCAAACAACAACAATTTTCATGATTAACATTCATTATTGGCTTATTATTAGCATCTATACTGTCACCCTTATTGTGTTCATCAGCATTGGGTGGGCATTTGTTTCATCCTCTTGGAATGGACTTGCAATGGGAAATGCTTTTCAACAGAAAACATTCTTTTCAACTCTTTCTTTTCTCCTCTCTTTTCATGCAACCTTTTCCTTGAGTTTGTTTGCATTGTAAAGAGCTTGTTCCCAACAGTTTCAGATTTTGATTGAACCGTGAAATTAGCTTCAAATTTGGGTGAATGATGAGAGAATGAGCAAGAGAGAAAATCTGATTTTCCAAAAAAAACTCAATATTCAGTCCTTTTTCCTCGCTCGGTCTTCTTCCCTCTTCTTTAGTCTGGATAAAAGTAAATAAGTCGACTGAATGAGACTAACCATGATAATGAACATTTACTTGGATTATTCAATTTTTGTTTGTTGATGAGGCAAACAATTGTTTATTTGTTCAGCAAACATTTCATTTACCATGAAATGCTGACATTGAGATTTGAACAAATTGTCCATTCTTTTCGATCTTCAATATTGATTGGTTGAAAGATTGAAAAATATTGATTTCTTTTCATTAATACCTTTAATCGAGATTAAATTGTTAAAAAATTTTCTTTTTTCTCGGAATTTCAATTTTTTCCAAAAATGTTTCAACAAAATCTCTTAATTACTTTACCTTTTCAACTGTTCATCTGATTAGAGGATAACTTTGCCTTTATTGTTGAGACAAATTTGAAAAGTTGAATCAAAATTTTCTTTCAAAATCCATTCAATCTTTTAGTTTGTTTGCCTTTCAGAAGAAAAAGATAATCAGGATGAAAAGAGATGACGAGTATAGGAGACTTTACGCTAAAAAAGTATAATTCTTCATCCTTTTTCTTCTTCCATCCAAAACATGATCCTCTTAATTCCAAGGCAGAGGATATATTCTGGTTGAGTCTTGATTCAAACCTAAATTGGCTATTTATTTCTTACATGAACAAGAAGACAATGAGACAAGAAGAAGAAGAAGAAGAAAGATTGAGATGAGAAGAAACTCAATTCTCAATGATGCTCTTGTTTCCGTTTCTGATCCACAACCATTCAAGACCCATAAACGATCACAAATTCATCTTAACCAGAAAAGAAAGAAGATGAAAGTAAGAAGATGAAAATGATAAAAAGACTGATTACTGTCACTGGCAATATGTTAAAGTCAATCTCTTCTCTCTCTCTCTTCTTGTGATTACACTGATTGTGAACGTGCCCTTTCCTCCTCCTTTTACTCCTTCATCATTCTCATCATCAGTTATCGTTTCTCCTCATTCTCCTTTCATCCTCTTCTTCTTCTTCTTCTTCTTCCTTCCTCCTTCAATGTTAACTTTCCCTTTTTAGCTATCATTCCCTTCTTCATTCAGATTGAAAACAGAAGCTAAACAACTGAAACTCAAATGACCTTAAATATGGTTGATTAACCATCAAAAATGGTGATCATGATAATGATAATGATTATCCTTAATGATTATCAATAAAAATCATTTCCAACTTGGTCTTTGTGGAGGGAAGAAGAAAAGACTATGAAAATAATTCCAATGATTGTTTTTACGTTTTGGCTTTCAACTTTTCATTCACATTTGGATGAAAAGAGATGACGAGTATAGAAGACTTTACGCTAAAAAAAGTATAATTCTTCATCCTTTTTCTTCTTCCATCCAATACATGATCCTCTTAATTCCGAGGCAAAGGATGAATTCTGGTTGAGTCTTGATTCAAACCCAAATTGGCTATTTATTTCTTGCATGAAGAAGAAGAAGAATGAGAAAGATTGAGATGAGAAGAAACTGCCTTCTCAATGATGTGTTTATTTCCGTTTTTGATCCACAACCATTTAAGACTCATAAACGATCGAAAATTCATCTTGACCTGAAATGAATGTAAGATGAAAATGATAAAAAGACTGATTACTGTCACTGGCAATATGCTAAAGTCAATCTCTTCTCTTGTGATTACACTGATTGTGAACGTGCCTATTTCCTCCTCCCTTTACTCCTTCATCATTGGCATCATTCTCATTCTCATCACCAGTTATCGTTTCTCCTCATTCTTCTTTCATCTTTTTCATCATCTTTCCTCTTCCATCTTCTTCTTCTTCTTCTTCCTTCCTCCTTCAATGATAACTTTTTCTTTTTAGCTATCATTCCCTTCATTCGGATTGAAAACAGAAGCTAAACTGAAACTCAAATGACCTTAAATATGGTTGATTAACCGTCAAAAATAGTGATCATGATAATGATTATCCTTAATGACTATCAATAAAATCCTTTGGCTTTTGTCGAGGGAAGAAGAAAAGACGATGCAAATAATTCCAATGATTGTTTTCACATTGTTTTGGCTTTCAATATCAATCAATATTTTCATAAGCAACTTTGAATTTGACATTCCAGGTTTCATCGATAAACCGTGTTTTACGCAATTTGGCTGCTCAAAAGGAGCAACAAGTTCATCATCAGGCAACAAATGAAGTTTACGATAAGTTACGAATGCTTAATGGCCAAGGCTGGCCTCGTCCCGCTCCTTGGTATCCTGGTGCTGCAGCAGCCGCCGCGGCTTTTGGCAGCATTGGACCACCTTGTGTTCCCTCAGGGCCAACAGCCCCTCCTTCATCAATACCACCTGAAAATGGTTCATCTCAAGATAAAAAAGGTAAATTTTCTCATCCTTTTCTTTTCGAAAAATTGCTTTTCTTTTCCAAGTTATCATTAATAATAATGGCAAAAAGACTTTCTTTCTCCAGATAATTCCCTGTACGATCTGGATGGACACTCTATTGACCCTGAAAGTGGAACAGATGATTCATCTCATCCAGAAGGAAGTGAAGATACGGAAGCAAGATTACGCCTTAAACGTAAACTCCAAAGAAATCGTACTTCTTTTACTCCAGAACAGATTGAAGCACTGGAAAAAGGTAATCCTCATGAGAAGATAAGGTTGACTCGGCGCTAGAAAAGTCAATTGAATAACAATTTAATCTCTCAATTCATTTTGCAACAAGAACAAAAGTTTACAGTAAAAAGAGAAAGAAAGAACTCATCTTCTCTTCATCTTTTCTCTTCATTCTATTCTCGATTCTATCCAGGAAAATCCGAAAATTCAATTGAAGGTCATTATCTATTAAGCTATTTCATATCAACATTTCCATTGATGTAATGTAATAAGCGCTCTGTACAATGGAGCAACATTGCATGTGAAGAAGAAGAAGATGAAAAAAAAGATGAGAAATTGACTCTTTCATATTCACCATTCAACATGGTGCCACTGCATATTATCCGATAATAACTATAATAAAATAATCTTCTTGATAGCTTGATGATAATAATGAAATGTGGAGGAAAGCAGAAGAGGAGAAAAAAGTTAGACAAAGTATTCAATTCCAGTCTATTGTTTGTATCAATAAAAGGTTGGAAGAAAAGTCGAGTAAGAAAAAAAAAATATTAAACTAATAACATAATGCTATAAAAGTTGATGATATTGTAATATACATTTTAAATATGTCATTGCCTTTGCCACTTGGTGACTAATGTTGCCTTAAAATGGTCAGTCAGCAGAACCAGAAAAGGTAATAACAGACAGGGAAGAGCAGGAGAAAAGGAAGAAAACTTGAAAAGATTAGACTTTTTCTTCTTCTTCCATGTAAACATGAAACTCTTGGCAACAATAGGCTATAATAGATATTAAATGATATTCAAGTTTTGTTCCGATGAGCACACTATTGAGTAAACTGAATGAAAGGTGAAAGTGAATAGAAAGTGTTTTCTCAATCAATTGTACTATTTTAAGTCGACCAAGTATAAAGAGGATAATGACAAGGTAAAGTCACGGTAGACAGAGAGAGAGAGAGAGACTTGTGTAAATTGTTGAGCGTTAAGTGGTTCAATAACAATGAGTGATCATTTGCTTTAAAGATTAACACTTGTAAAGGTTACCTTCACTGCATCATTGATTCATTTTTTCGACACTTTTTCTTCTTCTCTCTCTCTCTCTCTCTTCATCAAGTTTACCTTTTGCAAGATGAACCTTAAAACTATTTTCATCGATATTAACCTCGAATCGCCATTTTCATGTTTACATTTTTTCTTTGCCGTTTTGTGCTCAATATTGCTTTCTTGTGTTTGTTGTCGATTCGGATAACAATGTTTGATAATAATAACTCCCTGCTGGGAGGCATCAGTTGACTGTTATCAATACCTATACTTGAATGAAACAAGAAGGCGTTGCTTGTTATCGCAAAAAATTTTCACTCTTATAGGGTGAAGTCATGTGTCTGCTTTGTAAACATTTTCAGTTCAATATTGAACATTCATGGAAATTGAATCTTCTAAATATTTACTCAATTTTCAAATTTCGTTCAATTTTGTTTTTTTTCCAAGTTCTTTTCGTTTTTTCATTCAACCTTTTGTTTCTCTTTGCGTTCGTTTGGTTCTTGTTCTCGGCCATCATTACCTTTCCGTTTGATTGTTTCATTCACCTTTTCTCTTCTTTCTTTCTCTTGTCCGCCTGTCAACAGAATTTGAGAAAACCCATTATCCAGATATATTTTCCAGAGAACGACTTGCCAGTAGAATAGATTTACCGGAAGCTCGAATACAGGTAAGAAGATGACTTTATTATCGCTTCTCGTTTCATTTTCTTTCTCCCATTGCACTTGTCCAAACACTGAGAATGTTAACTTAAATAAAAAACTTGCTGAGAATCACTTAACCTGATTATACAGGCCTACGATCATATTATGCAGGTTTGGTTCTCCAATAGGCGAGCAAAGTACCGTCGTGAGCAGAAACTGCGAGACCAACGAAAGTCGAGCGATCAAACGGCACTGACCAATTCATCACTGACAACAGCCTCATCGCCCGTTTCCGCAGCAGCAGCAGCAGCAGCGGCAGCAGCAGCCTCCTCGCGAATCCCAATCAACACTGGTTTCCCCAACGGCTTTTACCCATCAATACCTCATCCAATGGTATCCGATACTTACAGGTAAGTCGCACTCTTAACCTTTTAACCTTTTCAATTCTAACTTTTGGTTTGGTAACTTCAGCTCGATATCATCAATGCCCAGTTACTCAATGGCATCCAACATGGCACAAAACTCTTGCCTTCAACAGCAAGCCGCAGCCGCAGCGGTTTCCAACTATTCTTGCATGTTGCCCCCACCGCCTGGAAGTGTCCGCTCTTATGATCCTCTTGGTAGCCTGGGAAGTTACTCTCGACCCTCACCTTGTGGTCCTTCAGGCCCATCACCGAACCCTGCTCATCCAGGTTCCCTTCAATCGCTTAATGGACAGTTTAACTCAGTCAATAGTGTAACCAATTCATCTCCAGGCTCAACGGGCATCATTCAGGCTGGACTTTCGGTGCCCGTTCAAGTTCCCGGTGGCCATTCAACTACAACCGAATTAACCAATGTAACTAATCAATCAACTTATTGGCCAAGAGTTTAACTTTAATGAACACTTTAAATTAACTTGGAAAATGGAAAGACACAAATGAAGATAAATCGTCGATAAATGTTGTCATTTTTAACTCTCTTTTTCTCTTTCATTTCTTTTCGCTTTTTCCCTCATTTTTCCATCATTTTTTTGTCAAAACTCAAACCAAATCTGATCTTGTAAACAATTTGAAAATTGAAATATAAAAAAATATCTGTCAACAAAAAAAAATATTCTTCTCTTGATTTCTCCGTTTTGTGAAAAGTTGAAAGAGCACCATGAAATAATGAATACAAATAAACAGTATCAAAGTGATTCAACAGCAAATTCAATCTAAAACTGGCTTTTTATTTGTACAAACCTTTCTTCCACTTTGCTTTTTACATTTAATCATGTTATTTTGAAACTTTTCATTGTGCAAACAAAGGCGCTCAACTGTTCACTGTTCAACTAATTATGAATATGATAACCATCATAATGATATATTTATATGAAGCAGAAGAAAAAAAGAGGAGAAGTTCTAGTCTTTCATCTTTCTTTTCTTGTGTGTTCATCAGAATTCAAATATTATCATTTGCTTTCTTCTTTCATTGTATTACATTTAAAATGAAATGTACATAATAAAAGTAACATGACTGAGAGTGAAAAAGAGCGAACGGGCGAAAGAGAAGAAGAAGAAGAAGAAGCAGAAGAAGAAAAAGGAAGGAAGAAAAATGGAAAAGAGAAAAAAGAAGAAAAGAGCGAAATAAAAGATTCGTAATATGCGATAAAACTGCGCCTTGTTGTCCTGCGATTACAACGGTTTTTCGGTTCTATGAACATGAACATGATCGTTCATGTGCATGTAATATTTAACTGTCTCTTTATCTTCTCACTCTATTCATTGTACCACTAAGGGCAGAGACTAAGTGTGTGTCTTTACCCTCTTTTAGCAAAGGGTTTGTTCATCTTGTTTCACTTATGTTGCATGTTGAGGCCATATTGGCACGGAATGTGCCGACTCTCTCTCTCTCTCTCTCTCTCTCTTTGGATAAAAGGAAAGGCAGAAAGGAAAAGAAGAGAAGAAAAAAAGTTTGCTCAAAAATGGAGAGAAACTTTTTTCTCCCACTTTTTTCTCTCTCTCTCACAGGTATCAACAAAGGTTGAAGGAGGATTGATGGTGACAATGGTTAAGTAAAAATGGTGAATGATAAAGTTAACGATAAATGTTGTTGCGGTCAAGGATCATTTGTGTTGGCGAGGCTTTACCTTGGGTTGAGCTTGCTTCTGTTGTTGCTTTCATTGCGTGATTGTGATGCTTTTAATGTAGAGGCTGGAAGGAGAGTGACAAAAAATACAAACTTGATCATCATCAAGATGAATATTGGTGATGATCGTTTTACACTATTATATCAAGACCTCATTTCTTTGCTTTTTTTCCTTCACTTACAGATATTTTTCACCTTCATCGATTACATTGTATTTTGTTTGCACAAAAGAAAGTGTTTCTTAAGACGGATATCACCTTTATCTTTCACCATCACCATCATCATTTCATCTTCTTTTTTCGCTTCTTTTCTTCTTCTTTCCACCTTCGTCTTCTGGGTTTTCATTTTGTTATTACTTTTTCTTCTTCTTCTTCTTCTTCTTCTCCTTCTTCTTCTTTTGCCTTGTAAAAACGTCTTCATTTGCTATTGAAGTTGCTTCCATTCAAGCTTTTGCGGGTTTTCAACTTTTGGAAATTTGCTCTTTTTCGTTCCGTTTCGTTCAGTTTTCGCCTTCTTTTCTTCAGATCATTTTTAGATCATTTTCTTGTCCATTGATATTGGACAAGTTGATAACAATTGAATTTCTCTTTTTCTCTTTTTCTCCAAAATGTTCAATTAACTTATTCATTTTACACTTTCTGTATTCAAACGGTAATCATTTCATTAGCATTGAACATTGTCATTGTTAACAATGATGATTCTATCGACTTCTTTTTAACTTACTGATTTTTACCTTCAACAATGAGCATAACTTGGTTTGTAACCTTGTATTACTTTACAAAGTCAAAGAAAAAACACCATTTTTAACCTTATTTTGCAGCAAAAAGTAGAAAAATTTCTTTTCTCTTTTCTTCTCTTTTCGTCACTTTTCTTTCGCCTTGTTGTCCAGACAAAACAAAATGACCATAATTGTGACTGATGTTTCCTTAATTTTTCAACACTTGTAAAAATAGGTTGCAACTTGCATTAGTTTCATTGTATCACAACACAAATGAACCCAAAAAGTGACCTTTTATGTGCAACAGAAAATAACAAAATGATAATTTTCCAGAGAAAAATTTAACTCGAATTTTGTTGAAAAATGAAAAGAATCAAAAACAAGCAATGAAACCAGAAGACTTGAGCTTCCAGAGTCAACCTAAACAGTGACTTTCACTGGACAAGAAAACAATAAATGTTTGGCTCTTCACGAGCAAACTTCTTCAACGTTTATAACAAACACAGTTTTGATCAAATCGAGTCGCCAGTTCTTGTGAAAATGCAAAGGTCAAAGTGAATGTTGAATGAAAATGGTCATCAAAAGTCGGCCGACAATGTCAAGAATTAACAATAATTGATAGTAATGATGGCAACAATATGATATTTAACCTACAATTTGCTTCTCCATTTGTATACAAAAGTGTAAATTGCAATATTCATTTTAACCAAAAGACTTTTCTCTCTTTCTCTCAATGTAAGTGTGCAAGTTTTTGTGACTCTATTTGATTGACGATTGACACCAAAGGTACCAAGTCAATAGTAAATGTCAACCATTGAAGAGTCACAAAAAAGAGTAGATAGAAAACTTCTTTCATCTTTTTTTTTCATCTTCTTCTTTTCTTTCCTCCTCCTCATCGTCACACAGAACCAATTAGCACAGTTACATTGGAGCAAAAGTTTTCTCACTCTTCATGTTCTTGTAATCATTTGCCATTGAAAAGTCAATAAGAAAAGGTTGATTAGAAGCCATTTCATTGATGTCCACAGGAACCAAGATACTTGACCCTTTTACATCTTCATCATTCTTTTGGCAACATCTTTCCATGTTCAACTCAGTTTCTTTGCCTTTTCTTCCGAATGCGCAAAATCTTTTCACATTATTAACCAGTGTTTAAAGGTAAAGTTGAAAGTTTGGACAACAATTGATGAAGACGCGAAAAAACATTTCTTTCTTTTCCTTTATTTTCTTTCTTCTCCCTTCATGTTCCACATTTAATTTGCCCGAGGACATTGCCAGGTAAAAAGAGCCTGAAATTTGTATTTAGAGTATTTACTTGTAATCCAAACGAGAAGAATGACTGGAAATTGTCGAAACGCAAAAACCCTTTGAAAACACTTTTCTTCTTCTTCTTCTGTTGCTCCAAACAAAAGTACCTTTGAAAGGTTCATTGGACTTTGTTGTGCCCAAAATGAGCTCAGAATTGGTCAAATTTGCTTGCATTCAAGTAACCTCACTCTTGACTTGCAACAACTCAATAAAATTTTCACAGGTAAACGAACAATCAGGTCAAAATGATTAGCTGCGCAGCTTTAGAGTTTCTTTTTTTTCGACTTTTCCATATTACAAATTTTCTCTAATTAAACCAATCAATCTTTTAAATGAATATTCATTTTTCACCAGAAACGTGTCACAATGAATTATGAATTGAATCTTGGAAACTTTTCTCTCTTTACTTGCATGGCTTTGACCAAATTCAATGATAATTAACGGTAAATTGATGGAAATATCATTAAAGGGAAAATGTTACGTTCAATGTTTATTCACTGGGATTGGGATGATAATGTGATCCAACCAATTGTAAACTGTGAATAAAGGTTAAACAAAAAGTGATTAAATGTATTGTTTGGATGATTACGGGGAAAAAATGGACACTGAAAAGAGAGGAAAGAAAAAAGTTGAAAGTTAAAGTTTGAAACAAAAGTTGAACTTGAGCTTTTCCAGATTATTGTTGAACATTTTTGATGTAAAAATAATTATAACAATGATGGCGATGAGAAAAGTTGATAATAATTGTAACCAGAATAATGTTATTAAAAGAGAAGCATTTTTCATGGATATTAATCATTCATTATAATTACAGGGATAAAAGTTTAAATGAATAGTAAAACTGTTGGCCAGAGTAAAGTTATCAAAAGAAGAAGCGAGTAAAAGGGTTCATCTGTCATTCTTATTATTAAACATTCTCATCATCATTATTATTATCATCATTATCATCATTATTATCACCATTGTTAACGTTGTAATATTTGTTGGTTTGGACATTAACAATTGAATATCTTTTTCCGTCTTTCCTTTCTTTACCAAATCAGACTTGACTTTTCATTTGAAAAAGTGTTCATCTTTATTGATTGTAAATGATATGATTAAAGGTCGCGTGACTTGATGACAGGAGAACCAATGAATCAATGAAAAGTAACAGTCTTGGGTTCATCGGATTCAATGGAACTCTTTTCTCATCGAGTTTCATCATTGTTTAACTTGACTCGTCTGTCATCGTGTTTACTCCGTGTAAACCCCTCAAGGTAACAGTCTTTTGATGCAGTCTGCTGAAGCCTTGCAGGTCACTGTGATACTTCAATGTTTGCTTACTTTTCCTAACTTCATTAGTCCATCAATCTTTACAATGAAAGTAATGCGTCTTTGGGTATCAACTGGTAAACTTGGAAAATGTTTTTCCTTCCAAGCCACTTGACACTTTAACACATTGGCATTTGTATCAACATTTTCCCGTCTATAATTATGTGTACCTTTTCACTCCACTTTTATTCTCAATCGGTTATCCTCTTGTACCTGTTTAAGTTGCTGCCTGCTTGTTGACTAAGTCGCAAATTTATCTCTATTGTCGCCAAGTTTAGGCCAAGTTCCATTCAGAATCAATGCAAAAATGTATTTATACAATTTCACGCTTTTTCCCATTGCATTGGATAATGTTGTATTTTACCTGTTTTGTGAGTCACTTTTTCACCTCATCATTTGGTCACACTTTTTACAGACTCATCATTTCTCGAGTCAAACTTTTCAACGCCTTTTTAACATTTCAGTCGATCACAAAGGGCTTTGGATAATCTTGTTTTATCAAATATTTTACTCTCATTCTCAATGACTATGTAATAATCTGGCTTCTTTACACTCGATTTCAATGAAAGTCGTTCTAGAAGAATATTTAAACTCATTTTTTCAACAAAAAATCTTTTCAAATTTAACCACAAAACTAAGCCATTTAACAAATCTGCGTTGATTTTGCTAATCGATATCGATCGCAATCGGCGGTTGATATTTTTGTTGTTTAAAATTTTCGAGTTTTAAATTGAAGTTGACAAAATAAACCGTGAAAATGTTGATCATTAAGTGCTCTTCATCTTACCCTCATCTTTTCATTTTGCCTCAAGTTTGGTAACAAAGATTTTCAGTTTTAAAACGTTCATTTTCGCGATTCTTTATTAAATAAAGCGATCCACTCTTCGATTCGATGGAACCCTTTTGGCCTTGAATAGCTTTTTCACCGCTCCAGTTGAACAAGATATTTGCTCGAAATTTACGAAAGGCCGATCTCATTACATATTACAATTAATTGTTGACATTTCAAAGACTCTAAGCAAAATACTAAAATAATTAGACACTAACTGGCCTTCGAGCGTAAACTTGCTTAAACTGTACTTAAAGTGTTTCAATAATGAGATGATAAAACACTTTCACTCAATCAGCACATTCCCAGTCGTATATAGAGTTAGAATTGAACATTGAAGCATAACAAATATTGCCTCATATAGAGTTGACTAATGAATGCACATTGCTTGGCACTAATGAAAATGAAGTCTTGAATAGTTGGGCACAAATACGTGTTGAAATCAAACTGTGCCAAGGTGTGTAGCACATGAGCTTAATAAACTTGTCCAACATTGAGAGGCAAGGCAAAGAAACGGTAAATGTAAAGGTGAGCAGACAGAGTGAAAGAACGATGAGTTTTCAGTTTAATTTCACATTCAATTTGAAAGGTAAAAATGAACCTTTCCTCTGGCTATTTATAAATGTCTCTTCAATGGTCAATTTAATGAAATAATGAAAGGAAATGAAAAATGAAAAGTTGAACGCATTTCATTTTTGCTTCGCGAAAAGTCGTAAAAAATGGTAAAAATAAATTTTTTTGTCAAATTTTTGCTTTAAAAAGAAAAGAATCGCTATAAAAGGCGAAGAAATGGGCACAGAATTGAAAACCACCCTTTAAATGTTGAATGTAAAATAGTGCAAGGTAAACCTTGATTCACCTTTGCGATTTGTTTTTCATTTGCATTCAATGAAGTTATTGTTGCACACTGAGCAAAAGGTACAAAAGCAAGACGTAAAATAGTCAAGTCACTTTCGATGAGCGGAAATCGGAAACCGTTTTTCTTCTTCTTCTTCTCATCAATTTATTGCCAAAACTAAATGCATAACTGTGAATAACCACTAAACATGACCATTAAAAGTCGCTTTATTATTAATTTTTTAAACATTTTTTCCTTTTCTTTTTTTCTTTCGACTATTTTGATTCTAAAATTGACCTTAGGGCAGATCAAGTAGACATTGAATCCAACGCTAAATACAGTTAAGTAGCTTATCAATGAGAGTTGAAGATATTACAACAAAAAGCTGACATTATTGTCATCGATTATTGTTATCATTTTCATAACAACTTGAATATTATTGTCAATATTGACAGGTAAGAAAATTTTGACTTTTTTCTTCTTCTTTTTGCTTCTTCCTCCATTCGCAATTGAATGGTGCCTTTGCACACTCGCAGCATAATGGCCAAGTCAACTAGCAAAGGTAAAAGCATGATTTGGCCAACAATTGAAGTTGAAATATGAGAACATTTAAAACTCGTTTTCAGTCTCTTGCACGGCAAATTGACTATTAGATGGTTTGAGCTAATTAAAAGTGTCAACAATTGTCATCTCATGGCCAAGTTGACTTGAAATGATTATCATGGCGATGATGAGGAAAGGAATGTCAAATGTTTCCCTTTTTTGTTGGAGCAACAGAAAGTGTGCCAAGTTGATTAGTTTAATATTGAAAAGGTTCAACGATTTGTCTTGCCAGTTAAACGGTGTTCACTCTGTTTACGTATAAATATTATATTAGATTCAGTCATTTGTATCTGAGTGTGCATAAAGGCATTGTTGATCATTGTTAAATGCTTTGCATTCAGTTTACTTCAATCAGAATGACCCATAATAATGATGATGATGATGATAGCAATAATAATGATAAAGAGAACGATATTAAGCTTAAAATGAGTAACTTGGGTGAGAAGGGAAGAGAAGGAATCCAGTGGAAAGAGAAGTGATGGTGAGATGGAAAGGGAATGATGACGAAGGAAGAGAGAGAATGATGTTTACGGATGGACGATCAATTAGTGACGAACCATTGAACCATTCTTACATCATTTTGGCCTTATGTTGTGATCTTTTTTCGGGCTTAAAAAGTGTCTAGAAGAGTCAAGTAAAAAGAGTCAATCGGAGAGAGGCGCAAGGAGAAGAAAAGCTCAAGCTGGAACATTGAAGAAGAAGAAGAAGGATGAAGATGATTGAGAAGATGAATATGAGTAAAGATGCTATAACTAAGTGGGCGGTTCGAGATGGGAAAAGTTGAAAGAGAAGAAGAAAAAATATTGTAAAGAAAAAAATAAACAACAGTTTGATCCATTAACGACAATGACTTTTATACCATTTTTATTATTATTGAGACTAAATGTTTCAAGAAGAAGATGGAAGAGAAAAAGAAGAAGAGAGAGAAAAATGTCGCCAATTTTGTCCATTTCACCCTTGACTTTGCATCTCGAGTCCAACCGTAAATGGACTCATGGCGTTACACTTTGTCTTATTGATTAAAATTGTTTTCATTTTCATCGTTCAAATGTAAATATCATTTTTGTCCTCAAATGGTAATGATGATATTAATAAATGTAATAAAAGCTTGTATTTGCTCAAGGCTAATAGAGGAATGGGAAAAGACAGTTAAAGATGTTGATTGTTTTCCGTTGCCTTTTGTTGTTCAGCGTTTCGTCTTTTTTCTTGTGTATCATGGTTATAGGGCATGAAAGTGATGAGGAAGGAGGAGTTGGTTGGGTGAGGGTAAGTGAGGGTGAAGTGAGTAGAGTGAAGATGATGAAGAAAGGAGGAGGAAAAGGAGGAGGAATGCGAAACTGTAAAACTGTAAAATAACTTGATTGGAACCCATTTATAGGGTGACCCTGAACGACCGGACAAAAGATTTTCCTTTTTTTCCTTTTGTTCTTGTTTCACTTGTTTGGCCACTTTCCATGAGGTGGCAATCGCTGAATTGATCATAATTGCCAGTTTATAAGGTCAATCAGGGAGGCTGCAGTTGGAGTTGAATTTTACTCCAAGGAGTTGCACAATTAGTTATTAATCAGGGAATCATTTTTATCCCTTTTTTTGTCTTCAACATTAAAGGTGGTTCTTTTGGTGTGAGAATGATGACTGTTTTCCTTCTTCTTCTTATTAATCAACATGAACAGTTTTCTGGTGGAAAAGAGAAAAGATTTGTTCTTTTCTTGTTAAGTAAATCAGTTTAATGGGGCTAAATGAAGCTTTTGCTGCTCCAAGATTTTTTTTCTCTTCTCATCATGATGATAATGATGATGATGATATAAATTTTCATCTCGTTTCTTATTCTGTCAATAGTGAAAGTAATTTCGCTTCTTGTTATTTATCCCAATAAGATTAACTCTGAATCAATGGGCAGAAGCATAATAAATAAATCTTGAAAAGCTTGTAATATCTTAGACAGCTTTTCAATGTTGAAGGTAAAGTTGACGGGAAAAGGGTTCAAAATTTAGTCTCCATTTCTCAGGTTTCAGGTTAAACTGTTTTTTTTCCTGTTCATTTTCATTTCTGTTTTGTTTCTCTTTCACTCCCGGTTCATTGTTTGATTGCTGATGCCTTTGTGTTTATTCAATATGAATTGCTTCAAAGTTTATCTTCTCAAATTAGTCAACTGTATCTAAATTGTTACCTTTTTAAACCACTAACCCAATCATATGAGTGATTGATTGATTAACTTTAACCATAATCAACATAATGGCCAATAGGCAACTTTTAAACACCATGAAACATGATCCAATAAATGCTCTTCTCGCTCCTTACCTGATCTACTTGATTTACTTTGGGTTGCCTTGTTGTTAAACACCTTGTTCAACATGATTATTCAACATTATTTGCTAGAATGACCATTCATCTTGTGATCTTTAACCCTTGGTTTGGATAACAAAAAGTATAGCAAAACAAAATGAAATGATCTAATTTTATTCAATCGAGAGATTTATTAGAATCAAATCAACTCTAGTCATTGGAAAATAATTATTCTTTGATTGGTTTCGCATCAATTTACATGTAAATCCAATGAAAAGACTGATGAAGGTTGACCATTAAATATAAGGAACAAGTTGCCCTTTCAGTCAATTTTGTTATACAATGATGAGACTCAAGACGACAAAATAAATTTTGAGTAACTTTCAACTTTTTGTATCAACAATAATGCAAACCAAGCCGATGATACACTTGAAAACCGTTTTACAGTTCAACCTTTGAATAAAGTAAAAAAGTTAACCAATGACGTCAAAGGTTTGAAAGTTATCAGACAAAGCAATCTATCATCGCTTTAGCGCAAAATGACCCAGGATTCATCTAACAATCTTAAGCCTTACAAACTTAAATGTTGAAGGAAAAGGTTAGTTGAAAAAACGTTTAAATGCAGGGCAAGACAAAGGTAATTAAGAGCTGCTCAAACGAATCTCGCCAATCAATTGATTAGAATGAAGTAAAGGATCTCGGATCCTCGAATTGTAACAATTTTTCAGATTATTGGTTATTTAACGGATAAACAGAGCTCGAAATCTTTAATAAACACGCACTATTCTATCTTTGAAATTTTCAGCGATTGATCTAACGCTTTTCATTAGGTTAAGTCATGAACGATCAGCTACTTTTGAACCCAAATTTTTCTGAATTCAAAAATATTCGAGGCTAGATTTTTTCATCGAACTATTCAGCTCGAAATATTCCCCGGAACCTCTCAATAAAACGAACTTGGAGAAAATTTGAACAGTTTTCGTACTTTTCTTACGAATTTGAGGTCATTTCCACAAACCAGTAAAAATAAAGCAAAAGTAATGCATTAATTTCTCCATAGAGTGAACTTTGTCTTTTTGAGAGCGCATCGCTTCTGGCTTATTAAGCATGTTTTGTTCATGAATTCAACAAAATTTGTTATCAGCTCCCAATTACCTTTGGTCTTCTCTGTATTTTTGACCGTCTTTTTGTCTTGACAATGCAAAATAAAAAGAAAATACTTCATCTCATTGGTATCAATAGTTTTTATTAGCTGTTAGTTAAAATATTAGATCAAATTGCGAGTGAATCCAAGTTACAAGATTATTCAATGTTAATTTCCTCGAATTTCTCCTTCTTTCTGTTTTCCGATCAAATATTAATACGATTTGATAATCAGATTGAAAAATGATGTTTTAATTGAATAATTTAATCAGTTGAATCTATTCAATTTTGCTGCTAAACATGATATCAAGTCAGAGCGAAAATTGAGCGACAAAAATTTAAATTCAACACTTTTGTTGATCTCATTCAACAGTTAACTGTTTTCGGGTAAACAATTTTCATGCTTCATGATGCTGTTTTGTCTCATTAATCAATTATGAAATTCATTTTAGCCTGTTGATTGTTTAATGAAACGACTTGAGAAGATAAAAGATAGCAAAGAAAATGTTGATAATGTTTAAAACTCTTTTTTCTTCTCCATCATTCTTTTTTCTCTTCCTTCTATTCACTCAATTTTCATCTTTTCTCATTGAAAAAACTTTGTTCTGTATCAATTCATGGTACTTTGGTTTACAGAGAGAAACTGTTTATTTTCCTTATCCCTCACCATCTTCCTTTCAGATAAAAATGAACGAATGAATGAGAAGGAAAAAAAAGTTCACAAGAAGAAAAAGTGTTCATGGATGGTTAGGGAAGGATAAAGTGAGGACGAAATGAAGCGCAAATATTAAAAGAAGTGTGAATAAAAATTGTCTCAAGTATATACTCTGGGAGTGGAAATTATCATGAATTGAATAAGTTGACTGGTAGACATGAAAATTGATGATAATTGGAAAAGTTGTCTTGAAACAAATGAGACTTTGAGCGAATAAAAATTCAAGCTTAAATACTTTTTTTCACTTCTAATCTTTTCATTGTTTTACTTTTTTTTCAATTTGATTCCAGATGAACATTTGCCTTGAGATTCGCAGAGACTCATTATTGGATATAAAGTGATGCAAAAAAAACTATCAACTTGAAGAGAAACAAAGATAATGAAAAAGAAGAAGAGAAATTAAGAAGAAGAAGAAGAAGAAAAGTTGACTTCTTGAAATATAAAGTTTGCATTAAACAAGATTTGGTGAGGCAAAGCAGGTTAAACGGTCTAAAATGAATCATTGAGTGGAAAGAGTTGAAGGAAAAGGAGAAAAATGATGGAAAAAGATGAAGCTAATAATGTATAATAATGATGACGATAATCAAGACTCTTGGGCTTAAATATGTTGCCTTTTTTAATGGATAAATACATCAAGAAAAGCGTAAAGAACAAAACTTTGACTTTGTGTTTTTTTTGCTGTTTCTTGTTGATGCTTGTTCGCCTTGTTGACTGGGTTTACTTGGTTGATGACTTTATTCAGTTAAGAGGGTGAGATGAGAGAATTGATGAAAAGAAAAGTGAAAGAGAATTAAAATGAAGATGAAGATGGTGAAGCATGGATAAATGCTATTTTATATGCTTTTTACTTTTGTTATTAAACGTTCATTTTTTTTGTTTGCATTTTTTCCTTCTTCTTCTTCTTCGCGTGTTTCTTGTTATTTTGTCAACTAACTGCGTACGCACACAAGTATGTGCTTGACTAAGTGTGTAAACAAGCGCACGCTTAAGGGTCAAGCGTGGTAATCAGAATGATGATGATGCTCAACGAATCAAAGTCAACACCAATTATCGGCGAAATTGACGGTTTAAAGAGAGGCAAGGAAAGAAATGCAGTGAAACATTGAAATGGAAAGGATGAGCACACAATTGAGGATTGACTTTTCTGCTCCATTCTTGGGATGCACAGTTGGGAGTGCTTTTTTAACTTGATAGAGAGGATGCAGGATGGGAGAAGAGAGTGAGATGCCAATCATGAAACTGTATAATAAGTAACAATATAAAAATAAAAAACTGAAAGGACTATTTGAAGGTGAAGGAAAAGTGAACCATTTTAACTGTCATCAAGCTTTTTCTGCTTTTGGGTTTGACGAGGTTCGGCCAAGCAAAATGCCCAAGGAACCCGAAAAAAATCAATTATATCGCCTCAACAATTTGCAATAAGATGATGATGATGCTGTTATCATCAATAGAAACTGAAGGAAACGGAAAAGTGAAAAAGAGGAGGAAAAAGAAGAGGATGAGGTACATTATATGGTACAAAAAGACAGAAGGAGGCGATAAATGTAGAAATGGTAAAAAGCGAATTTTAATGTAATTTTGCCGATGAGAAATGAGGAAGAAAAAAGTTGATCACTAAATTCAGTGTTCGAGTCAATTTTCGCATTAATTGACAGTTGTCTAGTACTTATGTTTATCCTGCAATGGAAACTCCCAACAAAATTGTCGAAGTAGCCACTTTGCTTGAAAAAGTGAAAGTTTGCTATAACGCAATTGAATTTACTCAAGATTGATTTTCGTAAAATGACGAATTTCAGAGCATTCATATCGCTAATTCAATAATAAATAAATAAGTAAAGCCATCATTTGATAGACTCAACAATCGCCATCCATTTAATGTTCGTTATACTGTGTGTTTTCTAATCCTTGACGCCTGTTAACAGTCATAACCCACGAACAGTTCATGATATACATATTAGTAATACCTGAGATTCAAACAAGGAGCTTATTAATTTGATAGATTGGCGATTCTTTCATAAAGTGACCGATTGGATTCAGTAAACTACCAATATCTGGTTGTTTGAGAACAGCATTTTACTTTTATCAGTTAAGTTTCGTCCATGAGCTGAGGTTCATTTTGCACTAATTCATGACAAGATATCCGTTGCAAGTGAGTTTAAATTGCATTGTGTCTTTGTTTCATTTAATTTTTGAGTCTCGTGTTCAGCTAAATATTTAAGTTGATTAATTGAGAGCCAAAATAATAGTTCCAAAGTTTTAAGTTTGTTAGTTGATTAGAATGGACCTTCGTTACCAAAAACATGATAGATAATTGAATCTTCGTTTCCATAATCCAACTAAAGCTTAAAGAAGATTGTTTTCGGTAAGCGAATGTAAAAATAGGAGATTCGCAATGAATCCGTCGTTATTGTGTCCATTCACCTACTTTAGTCCATTCAGCCAAACGTAATAATAATTTGCTAAATTATTGTTGTCATTGTTAGTCCTCAAAAGCATTCTCAATACAGTTACACCAGACTAAAGCTCAGTGGGAGTCAGTAAATTCATGTTGATCTTATTGTAATGCACTTATTTCGGGAAATAAAATTTATGCTTTTGTAGAAGTAGTTCGATTTACGAACAAGTTATTCGCGAGAATAATAGAGAATGAGCTGAAACTCATTTCTGCCGACAAAAATCATTAGTGAACATGATTGATCGGACATTTTTCGACTCATCAACAGTTTTCGTGATTATGATTAAAGGCCTTAAAACTTAACACTTATAATTATTATAATTTTTAAATATGAACTACAATATTCTGAAAATGAATAAAAATTTGCACCAGAAAATGAGTTTCATCAAAGATCTCCCCAAATGTACAAAACGCGTTCGAAGTTTCATCTTTGAACTCGACTTTATCGAAAACTACTGATCATGAAAATGTTTTTAATTCATAAATGGACTCAGTTCCAATGCCTCTACAAACCCACAAAGTTCCGACTCATAACTCGAAAGAAATTTTTGTATTTACATTCTGTATTTCACAATTATCTGTGTTATTACATTTCATTTGGAAGCGATAATCCGGAATCATGCGATTAATCAATTAACCAATTAATCAACCTAAACCTTGACGTGTTTCCCAAGCAACAAATCAGCAAGTTATCATTTAACTCGATCATGATAATGATAATGCAAAGTAACCTGATGATATTCGTTGAACTATTATTCATCAAGTGAAGCAGTTTTGACTAACAGCAAGAGAAGCATGTTAACGAAGTAAACTTCAACTTTTACTCAACCCTTTGCTGCAACTCAACATGTTTATCATAATCAAATTATGAGCAATCAAATAACTAAACTTATTGGTAAAAAAGCGCAGCAACAAAACCTCGAGTCACAAGTAGACTTTGAGTGAAAAGCTAGTGCATCATTGGTCGACCAATGATGTGATAAAATTCAAAGTAAACCTGTGATGCAAACATAAAGGTTACTGTTACTAATCTATATCGATCATGCGGAAGCTTATTGTTTCAATCAATTCCTTTTCCATCCAGGAATGAAAAATGATTCTGATTATGATGATAATGATGATGACAATATTTTTGTTAATAATCTTGGATAACCATTATTTCACCTTTTCCCATTGTTTAACTTAAATAACTTGTTCGCTGATCTTCTCGGACTGATATTATTAGGAATAAATGGGTAATAGTTGAGTGTTGGGGCAACATTGGTGTTGCCTTTAACAGTTGATCAAGCAATTGTTTAACGCCAACATGGCCCATTAAGCCTCCATAACAGGAGACATGCTCCAATAAAAGATCAAATTAATGAAACATTTCTTCCCTCCTTCTTCATTCTTCACCATTCTTCATCCTGTATTCTGTATTCAGTTTCACATTTTTTTCCTTTCTCTCTCTCTCTCTTCGCCAGCCTTTTCCATCTTCCATCTCAATACATTTTCACCATTTTCATCATCATTCTCATCATCATCTTTTAATATTATATCGTAAATACGTCATCTTAAACATACTTTTCGCTGCCTTTTCTCTTCTTATTCACTCTAAAAGTATATTTTTACTTTTTGCTTCTTCACATTCCCTGTCAGTTAATAATGATACTTGTCATCTTTATCTGTTTCAATTTCATTCTCATCATTATGTTGACATTTTCTCTTCTCCCTTCCCTGAACTTCTCAGCATCAAAGAAAAAAGTATCCATTTTTGTCTTTGAAAATATTACTCTTGAAAATGGTGCCATTACAATGGCATCAATTCATCTGGAAAATGGAGAGAAAAATGGAAAAAAGAGAAAAAAAAGAATGAAAATTAAAAGCTAGAAATTGATGAAGAAATGGAAACATTTCATGTTCAATGAGAGAAACAATTGCGTTTGAAAATATTTACATTGTTCAGTTGCCTTCATTTGATAATCATTTTATGCAAACATTTTCATCATGTTCTTCAAGTTGCAATCCTTTGTAAGCTCAATGTTTAGAAGTGAAATGATGAACCATTTGAAAATGTTGTCCAAAAACTGCGAGTGTAAAAAAGGTTAAATGGTGATCCAGTTGCTGGTCAAAATTTGTGAACCATAATGATGGACACAAAAAGATGATGGCGATAGCTGTTTGAAAAGAAGGCAAAAAGATGATAATGATGATGCAAAAATAGAGAAGAGAAAGAATGAAGAGAAGAAAAAAAAAGGAAGAAGAAGGAAGATAAAGAAGGTGGGTAACAAAGGGAAATGTAAACTCGGACAATCTGATTGGTTGATGGGAATGATGTGGATCATGTTAAGCAATGGTCCATGTACATTATATACCTATTAGTATGAAGAGAAACAGGGAAAGTTTCAAACTATTTTCAGAGGTATTTCGGTGAAAAGAAACAAACGCCTTTTCTCCACCCTTCCACTTAGCTTTTCCTTTACGATTCTTTGAGGCGGAGAGATGGTGATGAGAAATGATGAGAAAAGTGAGAGAAAGAGAAGAGATGAGAAGAAGAAAAGAAATGATCATTTTGGTCTGACTGTTATTTATTTATATACACATCAAAATCTCACTGGGATTCCAAACGATTTGATAGTAAAGCGTAAACTGAAAGTTTGATTGGAAAGTCACAAGAAGAAGAAGAAGAAAGAAAGAAAAATGATAATAATGGTGATGGTGAACAAGATGAAGAAATGGATTCCATATTCATGAGATTCTTCTACATCAGATTATTGGTAAATCCTTTCAATTTTTGTTTTGTCTTTTCACTTTTTTTCCTTCTTCTTTCCATTTTCATCTTCAATCTTGAATCTTTCAATTTTTACATTAAACCTTTTCTATTTCTTCACTGAAATTTTTTTGCGAAATTCAATTTTTACTTTTCTTTTTTTTTCAATCAAATCTCCAAGTTATACAGATTGGAAAGGATAAATTCATTGAATTTTTAGCCAGCAAATGGTGAATCGATATTTTCATCTCTTCAATTCGCTGTGAACATTGAAAGTCATGTGTTTTCTCGGGTTTTAATAGCGAGTATGAAATGATGGAAAGAGAGAAAAAAGGAAAATTGTTTGAAATTGAAAGGTTGATTGTTTTGGTTGAACCTTGAAAAAATGAATAGAGAAGTAAAACAAGATGAAAAAGAAAGAAAAATTCTGGTAAATTCAACCATCCAAGCTGAAGAGATGAAATGAGCAAGAAGAAAAGGGTCAACAAGAAGAAAAGGGAAAAAAAGGAAAACATCATAAAAGGATAAACGTTCCTAGATTATCATTATTATCATCACAATCATAATAATGATAATCTTCATCCTCACCACGAGAAGAGAATGATGAAGAATACATGGAAAAGACTGGCAATGAAAATGTTGAGCAACTTGAAATTGTTGAAATACAGAGAAGAAGAAGAAGAAAAAAGTTGAGATAAATTCTGGTGATAATAAAAAGTAGAATTGCATTTTCAGATAAAAACCAGATAGAATGAGTTTTTTATCTTCTTCTTCTTCTTTCACTCTTTTTGTCAAGCTTTGCCTTTCTTGTTGCTCACTCTCACCCACCACAATAAAAGAGGAATGTTGAATGTAAATGTTGAAGGTGGAAAAACGTACAGATGCTTGTGTGTTCTGATTTAGATTCAAAATAGGTTTTCCAAGATTTTCCGTCTCAATGCTCACTGTAATTGGATTTATAATCTGCAACCGTCTCTCTTCCTCTTTCCTTTTCATCATCAGCATCATCATCATCTTGCCAATGTATTTATGCTGGGAATGAAGGAAGAAAGGAAAGACTGGAAACAAGCAAACTCATAGACTCACAACATCAACAAGAAAAACGAAGAACAAAAAAAACCTTATAATTTTCTTTTCTTTTTTTCTTCATGATAACCAAAAAATCGCAGCCCAATATTTGTTAGCTAAACTCTTTTTGCTGTACTTTTTCCTCTTCTTTGCCACCCAAACAATCATGTTCAGAATAGTTATCAGATGCGTTTAATTTTCGCCTTTTGTTTACCAACAAAATCTTCACTCTTTTCAAACTCATTTACCTTCAAGTTCAATCGTTTTCAAAATTTTATTCCATCAAACATTGAGTAACTTTGAACGGATTTTTTCCAAGCTCAGCTGATGACGAATATTTTCCAATCGAAATATAAAAACTTAGAAAAAATCGAAATTTCAAATTACCTTGGAAGCACCAAAGATCGAATCAAAACTCGAAAACACTTCTAAAAGCAAATTTTCACCAGATTCTTGCTGAAATTTTCTCAGTTGCTTGTCGTCAAAAAAAGAATCTTTAAATATTCTTAAGAAATACTTGATATTTCTGATCATTTCCAGCAACCTTTGGAACTTTTCGAATTTTCATTTTCTTTTTCTTTCATTGATTTTGATTTTTTTTCTCATTGACTTTATTCTTTTGTTTCAATGATTCGCGTTGAAAATTCATTTGAAATGATCAAGAATGGAAATGAATGATCCATTATTCAACCAATTACTCTGTTTGAATTTTCTCCTGTTTTTTTTTCTTCCTTTCATTTTCCTTCTTCTTTTTGTTGCCCAAAATTCGATTGGCTGTGTATTTGATGGTTTCTCTTTCCTTTACCATGTTTAACATGTGATTTGAGGCGACTCACTGAGAAATTGAAAGGTAAACCTGAAAATATGCATCAACATTTCACTTGATCGAACTACTCACTCTCATCTAATTTTGTTGGCAAAACAAATTTTAGATTATTTTTCATTCTCTAGTTTACCTTCTATTTTCATGTAAATTTTACCTGAACAAATCCTGAACTTTCCCATTTGATTTCACTCAACTGTACAACAGATTTTTTTGCTTCTCTTTCAACAAAACCATTTTATATATTGAACCAGAACGAAATCAATCTCTTTGTAATTGATTTCAATTGAAATTTCATTTCATTTTCAATTTAATTCTAAGGGCAAAAGGTAACAACAACAACAAATGCTTCAATGATGAGCGAAAGTAAAAAAAGAGAAAGAAAAAGTAAAGAGAAAAAAATAAACAATCTATTTTCTCATGAAGATAGTTCAGTGTTTTTGCATCAATTCAGATTCCAGCATTACACTTGAAGTGACATTTGCAATAGCAAAAAAAGAATTGAAAAAAGTTTCATTTTCAAACATTTTTCTTGTCAAAATGCTTTTCTTCATTTGCAAAGTTGAAACTAGTCTAATGACTGTTGTTCAAGTTGCAATGATAAATCATGAAGAAAAAGGTAAACTTTAGACAAGAATTTTTCTTGCACACAAAAATGTCTGAAACTCGCCTTTGGGTGTTGAATTATGGTCACGTTGATGGTCATTGTGCCGATGAAAAGAATTGGCAACAATAATGATTAGAAGGAAAAAAAAGAAAAGAAATTCTCTTTCAACATTTTCTAAAGTCAAGTATTAAAAGAAATTGCAATGTTTTTTGATTGATGATTTGCCAATGAGCTTGTTCAATACAATGTCGAACCTTTCTTACTGACCAACAATTGTGGCTTCGCATTTTGTTATCACTTTTGATTATCAAATGTTAATATTATTTTCAGCATTTGTTGAACATAAAGTTCAGTTTTGAATAAGGAAATGAAAGTGAAGAGCAAAGAGAAATGAAGAATTGATTTCAACTTTTTTTTTATTGCGTTCATCGCTCCATCTTTATTGTCAATCGAAACACTTTTAGCCTTTTCTTGTTCACTATCAGTGGTCATTGTGCAGGACAGAGAAGAAGAAGAGAGAAACAAAAAATGGTTGAATATTAATGGTCAAATGATTATGATGTGCAATTGGAATTGAGAAGAAGAGAGCAAAGTTATCAGTTCGTTGGTTGAACTGGGAATGGAAAATATCATTTTCTTTTCAAAATCAATCTCAATTTTGCTCCATTGATGGTTTCAAATGTAAAATGGCAAGATTTGACGATAAAAATTTTCTTTACTTTTTTTTCTCATTCAAAATTCTCGATTCTGGATAAAAATAATTTGCTTTTCTTCTGATGAGTTTATACAAAACTCGTTTCACCATTTCTTTCCCTTCCTTGTGCATTCACTTTAATCATCAATTTCAAGCTCTACATTTTCAACATTAGCTTGAGAAAAGAAGAAAAAAGTTTGACCAAACAGAAAAGTAATATTATCAGGGAAAAAAGAAGCAAATGTTTTAAGATAAAACAATTTTTTCTCTTCAATTTTTATCTCCTTGACACTGAAGTCCATCCAATCTGTAATATTCTGCTTTTCCTCTTTCGTGTCATTTTACAGTTGACGTTCAGGCTCCCATTATCACACAATCAGTTTCAACTTGTCAACAGTCAAACCCATTGATCTACAGCTTTTTTCATCGTCTTCTTTCTTCGACTTTTTACCCTTTTCTCCTTCCTTCGTTTTCCTTCTCCTTTCCCTGTCCAGTCTAAGTGATGAGCATGAAAAAGATGAACTTATCAGATGAAATTTTGGATCACACAATGGTGAAAAGGGACAATTTTATAGGTTGCAAAAGATGAAGTCAACTCTCAACTTTTGCAAAACAAAATTTCAATATTCCATTAGAAAAGAATGAAATCGTCGAATCTCGAAAAGTAACATTGATTAAAGTCGAATCTATCTTTTTTTAATTTTCTAATTTTCTCGTTCAGTTGATTATCTTTTGAGTTTAACTAGACTTGCTGTTGATCAAGTAACAAAATACTAAAACATTGTGATTGAACATTTTGTGGATGCAAAATTGAATCGAAAATTCAATTTAAGATTTTCTCGACTGTTTCCAATTCAGAGTCAATCTGGAAAATTTCATAAATGAAACTCGAAATTGTTAATTTAATAAGAAAATTATTAAATCTTGATTCCTTTTCTTCTTCGCAAATGATTCTTCTTCGATAAATTCTGATGAATTGGAGTATAATCTATACAATATATAAAGTCAAAACATGAAATTTTTGCGGGAAGATTGTGCCCAAACTGAGCGGGTTCTAAATAAAATTTTTACATAGCATGAAACCCATGATTAAACTACAATCACGAAAAATAGTCAGGACTTCCTCGGCATTCAGGTTCCTGAGAAATTCACGTTTGAACAGTGTGGGGGAAAAAAAGCAGAATCCGTATTTTGTAACATTGTGTTTAGGGGAAAAACTTTTTTGGATATTTAGGTTCAACAATGAAGGATTAATTTAAGTAAATAATATTTTTGATTTTGCTAATTATTGCCTTTCAGTTTAGTTTTTACCTTAAAAAAGTATCATTGATTGTTAATCAATTAATTTCATTTCATTTTTCAATTCATTGAAGAAAAAAACCAAATTTATTGGCCTTTAAGGTGAGCATTTTACATTTGAAGTAGCCAATGATTTCATTTCATTTCAATTTCTCTACAGCATCTTTTTGAGTCGGAACTTCCAATTTTCCAAGAAGAAAGATGTCAGTTAACATGGTGAGTGATTTTTAATGTTGCCATTACCAAAAATTTTGACTTTTTAGTTAAGAGTTGGGACTTTGTGGGTTTGTAGTAGCATGAAAACTTAGTCCATTTATGAAATTAAATTTTTTTTGTGATCAGTAGTTTTCAATAAATTAAGTCCAAAGTTGAAACTTCAATCTCCTTTTTAAGTCTAAGCACCAGATTATTTCACCAACTCTTAACTCTTTAATTGAAAGGCAATTTACATAAAATCCTAATCAAACAATAAACATATATATCCAAATAAGTTTTCTCATAAAGACAATGCGATAAAATACGGATTCTGCATTTTTCCCATCACACTATTCAAACTTGAATTTCTCAGGACCTTGAATGCAGAGAAAGCCCTTACTATTTTTCGTGATTGTAGTTTGATCATGGCTTTCATGCTATGTAAAAATTTTATTTAGAGCCCGAACAATTCGGTCAAACTTCGAACCCCTTTTGTATATTTGTGAAACCAGGTTTTTCAACAAAATAATTTTTCTGGTCCTACTTTAAATGGTAAACCAGAAAAGACAATTATTCAAAAAATAAATTTTTCTGCTTCTGTACATTAGATCACGCCGATTTCCAGTTAAACTGAACGCTTTCTGTGTCCGTAAAGTTAAAGAGTTGAAACTAATTTTTCATCTATAACGCTATAAAATACGGGTTATTTAAGCTTATAATGAAACTCAATGAGCATTCTGAACATTACGTTTGTGCATTATTCTTTTAGAGGTGTTTAGGTTCAATGTTGATTAATGATGCGCCCGTCATGTTTTAAGGTTATTCTTAGCAAAATATTTACTAAGTATTTAGTTGTTTAATATTATTATCGTTAACTTTTATTCTGTATATCTTCAAGATCTGCAAATACTGTCAATTTCGAGCACTGGACATAATCGTTTTCTTTATGCACGAATGTAAAGCCTATGACGACGAGGTTAGAGTACCCTTTGCGGAACCGACTGAAAATACAAAGAAACCGAGGAAGTCAAGAAATCCTGAGTTAAAAGTCAAAATAAAACAAGAAAAAAGCAGCCAAAACATAGAATGCGCCTCCGTCAGAAACGATGTTGAGTTTGTTTGTTCGAAGTTTCCCTATGACGCTTTACTACTTAACACGAACGTGAATAACGAATAATAAGTTTCAGTTCTTTAACTATTACGGTCACAGATAGCGGTGTTTAACTGAAAATATATGTGCTATGAAGCAAATTAAGAAATATTAAGCGTGCCTGCGATCATGGCTGCTCACAAAATTGTTTTTTATTCTGAACACATTCAATGGTTTTTCATCCAGAGGTCTATAGCCAAAAATTTTGACTTTTTAGTTAAGAGTTGGGACTTTGTGGGTTTGTAGTAGCATGAAAACTTAGTCCATTTATGAAATTAAATTTTTTTTGTGATCAGTAGTTTTCAATAAATTAAGTCCAAAGTTGAAACTTCAATCTCCTTTTTTAAGTCTAAGCACCAGATTATTTCACCAACTCTTAACTCTTTAATTGAAAGGCAATTTCACATTAATTCCTAATCAAGCAGTAAACCTAAATATCCAAAGAAGTTTTGCCCATAAATGCTATAAAATACGGATTCTGCATTTTTCCCATCACACTATTCAAACTTGAATTTCTCAGGACCTTGAATGCAGAGAAAGCCCTTACTATTTTTCGTGATTGTAGTTTGATCATGGCTTTCATGCTATGTAAAAATTTTATTTAGAGCCCGAACAATTCGGTCAAACTTCGAACCCCTTTTGTATATTTGTGAAACCAGGTTTTTCAACAAAATAATTTTTCTGGTCCTACTTTAAATGGTAAACCAGAAAAGACAATTATTCAAAAAATAAATTTTTCTGCTTCTGTACATTAGATCACGCCGATTTCCAGTTAAACTGAACGCTTTCTGTGTCCGTAAAGTTAAAGAGTTGAAACTAATTTTTCATCGATAAAACTCAATGGTGGACAATTCAAGTCGGAAATTTTTCCAATTTATCAATATTTCTCTTCATTTTGACCATCGACCTTTAAATTTTGACCCTCAATCTTTCAAGAACAGTATCACTCACAATCATCATTCTTTCAACAATCATATGTTGACTGAATACCGGCAAAGATCTGACAACTCAAGTAAAACAATGCTTATACTTTTTTGTATCATCTTGAAAGATCTAATAATTCAATATATCATTAACCCATTATAAAATCTAATGATAATTTAAGGAATGATGATTGCGGGAATATTGTTCTCGAAATATTGGTGCTCATTGTTTTAAAACAAATGGCTAAAATCAAGCGAATTGTCGATAAATTGGAAAAAGAGTTCGAGCGATCATATGTAGCAGCTATTTTTGTTAACGAATAATAAGTTTCAGTTCTTTAACTATTACGGTCACAGATAGCGGTGTTTAACTGAAAATATATGTGCTATGAAGCAAATTAAGAAATTATAAGCGTGCCTTCGATCATGACTGCTCACAAAATTGTTTTTTATTCTGAACACATTCAATGGTTTTTCATCCAGAGGTCTATAGCCAAAAATTTTGACTTTTTAGTTAAGAGTTGGGACTTTGTGGGTTTGTAGTAGCATGAAAACTTAGTCCATTTATGAAATTAAATTTTTTTTGTGATCAGTAGTTTTCAATAAAGTTAAGTCCAAAGTTGAAACTTCAATCTCCTTCCCAAAGCCGAAGCACCAGATTACTCCACCAACTCTTAACTCTTTAATTGAAAGGCAATTTTACATAAAATCCTAGAGTCGAGAGATAAGAGTTGAGACTTTGTAGGTTATTAGTGGCATGAAAATTGAATCTAAGTATCAAATTATAATTTTTTATGACCAGTAGTTCAAATGCTATAAAATACGGGTTATTTAAGCTTATAATGAAACTCAATGAGCATTCTGAACATTACGTTTGTGCATTATTCTTTTAGAGGTGTTTAGGTTCAATGTTGATTAATGATGCGCCCGTCATGTTTTAAGGTTATTCTTAGCAAAATATTTACTAAGTATTTAGTTGTTTAATATTATTATCGTTAACTTTTATTCTGTATATCTTCAAGATCTGCAAATACTGTCAATTTCGAGCACTGGACATAATCGTTTTCTTTATGCACGAATGTAAAGCCTATGACGACGAGGTTAGAGTACCCTTTGCGGAACCGACTGAAAATACAAAGAAACCGAGGAAGTCAAGAAATCCTGAGTTAAAAGTCAAAATAAAACAAGAAAAAAGCAGCCAAAACATAGAATGCGCCTCCGTCAGAAACGATGTTGAGTTTGTTTGTTCGAAGTTTCCCTATGACGCTTTACTACTTAACACGAACGTGAATAACGAATAATAAGTTTCAGTTCTTTAACTATTACGGTCACAGATAGCGGTGTTTAACTGAAAATATATGTGCTATGAAGCAAATTAAGAAATATTAAGCGTGCCTGCGATCATGGCTGCTCACAAAATTGTTTTTTATTCTGAACACATTCAATGGTTTTTCATCCAGAGGTCTATAGCCAAAAATTTTGACTTTTTAGTTAAGAGTTGGGACTTTGTGGGTTTGTAGTAGCATGAAAACTTAGTCCATTTATGAAATTAAATTTTTTTTGTGATCAGTAGTTTTCAATAAATTAAGTCCAAAGTTGAAACTTCAATCTCCTTTTTTAAGTCTAAGCACCAGATTATTTCACCAACTCTTAACTCTTTAATTGAAAGGCAATTTCACATTAATTCCTAATCAAGCAGTAAACCTAAATATCCAAAGAAGTTTTGCCCATAAATGCTATAAAATACGGATTCTGCATTTTTCCCATCACACTATTCAAACTTGAATTTCTCAGGACCTTGAATGCAGAGAAAGCCCTTACTATTTTTCGTGATTGTAGTTTGATCATGGCTTTCATGCTATGTAAAAATTTTATTTAGAGCCCGAACAATTCGGTCAAACTTCGAACCCCTTTTGTATATTTGTGAAACCAGGTTTTTCAACAAAATAATTTTTCTGGTCCTACTTTAAATGGTAAACCAGAAAAGACAATTATTCAAAAAATAAATTTTTCTGCTTCTGTACATTAGATCACGCCGATTTCCAGTTAAACTGAACGCTTTCTGTGTCCGTAAAGTTAAAGAGTTGAAACTAATTTTTCATCGATAAAACTCAATGGTGGACAATTCAAGTCGGAAATTTTTCCAATTTATCAATATTTCTCTTCATTTTGACCATCGACCTTTAAATTTTGACCCTCAATCTTTCAAGAACAGTATCACTCACAATCATCATTCTTTCAACAATCATATGTTGACTGAATACCGGCAAAGATCTGACAACTCAAGTAAAACAATGCTTATACTTTTTTGTATCATCTTGAAAGATCTAATAATTCAATATATCATTAACCCATTATAAAATCTAATGATAATTTAAGGAATGATGATTGCGGGAATATTGTTCTCGAAATATTGGTGCTCATTGTTTTAAAACAAATGGCTAAAATCAAGCGAATTGTCGATAAATTGGAAAAAGAGTTCGAGCGATCATATGTAGCAGCTATTTTTGTTAACGAATAATAAGTTTCAGTTCTTTAACTATTACGGTCACAGATAGCGGTGTTTAACTGAAAATATATGTGCTATGAAGCAAATTAAGAAATTATAAGCGTGCCTTCGATCATGACTGCTCACAAAATTGTTTTTTATTCTGAACACATTCAATGGTTTTTCATCCAGAGGTCTATAGCCAAAAATTTTGACTTTTTAGTTAAGAGTTGGGACTTTGTGGGTTTGTAGTAGCATGAAAACTTAGTCCATTTATGAAATTAAATTTTTTTTGTGATCAGTAGTTTTCAATAAAGTTAAGTCCAAAGTTGAAACTTCAATCTCCTTCCCAAAGCCGAAGCACCAGATTACTCCACCAACTCTTAACTCTTTAATTGAAAGGCAATTTTACATAAAATCCTAGAGTCGAGAGATAAGAGTTGAGACTTTGTAGGTTATTAGTGGCATGAAAATTGAATCTAAGTATCAAATTATAATTTTTTATGACCAGTAGTTCAAATGCTATAAAATACGGGTTATTTAAGCTTATAATGAAACTCAATGAGCATTCTGAACATTACGTTTGTGCATTATTCTTTTAGAGGTGTTTAGGTTCAATGTTGATTAATGATGCGCCCGTCATGTTTTAAGGTTATTCTTAGCAAAATATTTACTAAGTATTTAGTTGTTTAATATTATTATCGTTAACTTTTATTCTGTATATCTTCAAGATCTGCAAATACTGTCAATTTCGAGCACTGGACATAATCGTTTTCTTTATGCACGAATGTAAAGCCTATGACGACGAGGTTAGAGTACCCTTTGCGGAACCGACTGAAAATACAAAGAAACCGAGGAAGTCAAGAAATCCTGAGTTAAAAGTCAAAATAAAACAAGAAAAAAGCAGCCAAAACATAGAATGCGCCTCCGTCAGAAACGATGTTGAGTTTGTTTGTTCGAAGTTTCCCTATGACGCTTTACTACTTAACACGAACGTGAAATTCATTTAATTTTAGCAAAATAAGATATTCAAGTTTAACATTAACCATTAAATTTTACAATTGTTTATATGATGTTTGTGCAATAAAATCAAAGAACAAACTAAAAATTAGTAACATTAAATTAGTGGCTATTTAATTAGGCTTTAATGGTTAAAAGACTTAAAAACCAATAGTTTACACGGTTAATCTTTGGATAATTTTTTTTCAAACAATTTTAAACATAATAGTTAATTTAAATAGCTTAAAATCAAACATTAAAAACAAATATGAGACATTTAACTTGAATATTTGATTGAAAAACATTGATTAACCCAAAGACTCCAAAATACTTCAAATTAACATTTCACCAGTCACTAACTTATGAACCATTGGTCACACAAATGAAATTTTGATATCAGTAGTTTCGTCTTGATGAGTTCTGAGCAATGATATGAAGAAAGTCAGTGTATCTTGAAAAAAAACTAACTATACGAGATCTAACTAATGATGTGCTGGAAGATAGAGTTAATTTAATAATGTGCAAACGCGTAAACTGTCAATCTTTTTTTTGTGCAGACTTAACTGATGTTTTGTATTTCAGAATGGATTGTCGAATTGGATTATCATAAAGACTTTGCCTACATTCCAATGCATGTCGAACAAATATGAAGCTGAATTAGGGAGGGAATTGATGTTTAGCTGTTTTTTTTCGATTGCAATTACAAAACAACTCATATTTCTAATATTGAAGCTCATGTCACGAATCATGGCATCTCTACATGTATATACTGCTCGATGAACTATTTTACTGCAACAGAAGCGAAAAATTGCGAAGCTAAGCATTCAAGTGATGCAATTGCTAAATATGAATCAATTGTATAAAAAACAATTTAAGTTTTCAAGTATTAGTTTTTTGCACACTATTCAAACGTAATAGTTTGTTCAAATATCTCAAAATAAACATTTGAAACAAAGGTTTAACTGGCAACTTGAGTGAAAAGCATTAACATTAACATTTCACGGGTCATCAACTTAGCAACCATTGGTTACACAACTGAATGTTCTATCCGGGAAAATTTACTTCCACGCGCAGCAGTTTTCATGAATAATTTAATTCATTCAAATGTTTTCATAAATATTTATCACAACTACAATTAGGGAACTTATCCAAAAGCTTCCATCACCGTATTGACAACTAGCCAATCTTCTTAATAGCTCTTTGCAGTCTTACTAATTTTATTTCATTGGATTTCTTTTCATAAATTTAGGGTTTGCATGACGCTAATGTATTGGAATTCGAGCTTCGTGAAATATGTGAAAAATTACGAAAGGAACTTATAGAAGCTGGCTTCGAATATATTCTATCTTGGAATTTCAAACGTACTGGCTCATTTGAAGATAGGATTAACAGCTTCGATTTTATGATTGCCCCGCCAGAACACAAGCATAGTTTGATTCTTAAGGATTTAGCATATGTTTCAGTTGTTTTCAGGCACATGATCGACCAAGTTGAATTAAAGCAGAAGACTTTGGGTGAAAAACTTCGTCTTGATATTGATCTTTCTTTCTTCTTTATAACTATTATTCCTTATCCTCCTTTGATAAAGATGAATGCATAAATTGTTTGCCTAATTAAATTTCATTAACATCCATTATTGATTTTACGATTGTATGTATGATGTTTGTGCGATTAACTCTAAGTCAAAAGTCTAAAAATTTAGTATAGGTAAATTAATCTTGCCGAGATCTTGATGATGATGTGCAGAATATGAGGCGCAACAGCAAAAATTGGTCTATGTTTGGACGAGTACGAAGGTCAAATGTAGGTGATGTTTAGTTTGAATACTAATTAACACCTTTAATCTGGACAAGATCAATTTAGTAAGCTGCGAGTTTATGTCGCTGAAAAATAAAATCTACTCACAACAGTATTTTTCAGGAACACACAACAATCATATCAGATTGTGGAACATTTTCACCAGTCACTAACTTATGAACCATTGGTCACACAAATGAAATTTTGATATCAGTATTATGACTCAAATTGATTCTGACATGAAATCAGATAATTTAATTGTTAGAGTTTAGTTAGAGATTATATCGTTGTTAAAGTTCCGTTGAATAAATTCTCGCTTAATAATTGAATAATAGCAGCAATTGATACACACAATTTTATGAATATTTTTAGCAGTTACGTTTTGCAGCCATGTTTTCATCACAGTTGGTCAATCATTGTAATTAAAGTTTCCAGTTCAACTAATTTTCTTTTTTAAATTTTGTTTCATCAATTTAGACTTTGGTTGAAGCTCATGCATTGGAAATAATGCTGCATCAAAAATGTGAAAAATTGCGAAATGACCTAATTGTAACTGGCTTTGAATATGTTGCATCTTGGAACTTCAATCGCGATGCCAAATTCACTGACAGGATCAAGGCCTTTGATTTCATGATTGCCCCTAAAGATCACAAGCATAGTTTGATTCTTAAGGATTTAGAATATGTTTCAGCTGTTTTTAGGCACATTATTAACCAAGTTGCTTTCAAACAAAAGCATGCGCTCCGTAAACTTCACGTGCAAATTGATATTTCTTTCTACATTATAATAACTCAACCTTATCCTCCTTTGACTTTGATAAATAAATGAACTTCGATAAAATAAATTTATTCGCTGATAATTAAGAATAACTTAGAAACAATTATTAAACACCTAAGTATAGATACATTAATTTGCTTAGCACCAGCTTTGTATTGTTCATTTCTGATCATCGTTGTTAATACAAGTTAATACCATCCATGTTTCTTTGTGAATTTTCATAGGATAAGCAGCATTCATTGTAATTGCAGATGTATTGTACTGCTGTAACAAGAAGACATTTTCTTTTGATAACGTCTCCATTGCTAAAATTGCCAAATTCATCAAAATTTTTTCAAACGTTTAGCTATTTTCGATACACACCCTAGAGTACAGCTTATTTCAAAATTTTGTGCTACGCAAATATTTGTCGTTAATTTTTCGGTACCATTCTTTTTAATAAATTTAACTCCCATCTATCACTTACTTATTACGAATATTACTTAACTACACAAATCTCATGATATTTATTTAATATTTTGTTATTCATAATATTTCCCTTCAAGTTGATGCCAAGAGGCAGACCGAGAAGGTCATCACAGACTAGACGTACACCTTATAATAGACAACGAGAGAGACATTATGATAATATTCGCCGAATTGGTTGTACATCTGCAGAACGTCCAACTGATCAAATTTGTGTTGCCATTACACATCATCAAAATATTTCCGATGCCCTCACTTCCAATTTGAAATCAGCGTATTTAGTTTGCATGGAATGCAAAGCTAAGGTTTTCGAAAATGAAAGGCAGCGTGGTAATAAATTCAGCATCTGTTGCCAGAAAGGAAAAATTAAACTTCAAACTTCACAATATCCTGCATTTCTGGAGCAACTTCTTACAAATCAACACCCATTATCTAATCATTTTATGAAATACATCCGCCAATACAACTGTGCTTTTTCATTCGTTACTTTCGGAGCCAGAATTCATGTTCCAGCAGGTCCGGGTAACTATTTTTTCAAAATTTGTGGTAACATTTATCATTATATAAACCCTTTAAATTCATCGGCTATTGGTGGTCAGCTTTATTTATTAGAGCCGAATGAAGCTAACAGGATTCGGCTATTACACGATGCAAATTTGTCTTTGAATCCATCTCTTATGAATGAAATCTCAGAATATTTACAAGCTAATAATTTGTACGCTATTAGTTACAAAAATATGCGTCAAATACAGATTGAAAAACAGATAACCGCAAGAAGAAATAGAAGACCAGCTATTGAATATGGTCTTCAATTTTTCAATGATCCATTTTCTGGCTCAAGCAGAGCTAACCCTCCTTCAGTTTCGGAAATAGCTGCAGTTTTCGAAACAGAAGATGGCACACCACCGACAAACATAAGCGTTAGGGTTTATCCAAGAGATAATAATATATCAAATACACTACCATATTCAAGTCCTCATTTGGATCCAATGGCATACCCTATTTTATGGCCAAATGGTGATCAAGGCTGGAGAGTTGGTTTACCTCACACGAATGGTTTGGCTACAAATGTATTGAACACAATATCAGTTCGCCAGTTCTATTGTTTTCGGTTATTCGACAGGGAAGATTCTTTCAATCCTGTTATCCATGCTGGAAGATTAACACAACAGTATACCGTTGAGTTATACACAAGAGTTGAAGCAGCGCGACTGAAATGGGTCAGAGATAATCAGAAGAAGCTTCGAACTGATACTTACGCTGGACTTCTTGACGTTTTGAATTCAAGAGCTGAAACCGACGGAATAAGAGCAGGAAAATTGGTTATTTTGCCGAGTTCTTTTTCTGGAAGTCCTAGAAATATGATGATGAAATACCAAGACGCGATGGCTGTAGTAAGACACTTTGGAAAACCAGACTATTTTATAACTATGACATGTAATCCGAAATGGCCTGAAATAAGTCAATCCTTGGCTCCGTATGATAAGGTTGAAGATAGATCAGATATTATAGTACGCGTTTTTGAAGGGAAAATACAAGAACTAAAAGAATTGTTAGTAATTAAAAAAATCTTTGGGCCTGTAATCAGCTTGATTTATGTTATCGAGTTTCAAAAGAGAGGTTTACCTCATGCTCACATATTATTGAAAGTTTCCGACGAATACAAACCTAGGAGCTCTGATATTATTGATAAAGTAGTTTCAGCAGAGATTCCATCCCAAATGAGTGATGCTATGTTGTATTCTTTAGTAACAACACATATGATTCACGGTCCGTGTGGTGCTCAAAATTTGACCAGTCCATGTATGATTGATGGTAAATGTTCGAAAGGTTTTCCAAAACTTTTTCAATCAGAAACGATTATAAATGATAATGGCTTCCCACTTTACCGAAGACGAGATAACGGAGACTCAATATCATTAAGAAATGGCAGAGCAAGTGTTGATAATGGTTTTGTTGTTCCTTACAATAAGTTTTTATTGAAATATTTTCGTTGTCATATAAATGTAGAAATTTGTTGTACTGTTAAAGCTTTAAAATATCTGTACAAATATTTATACAAAGGCTATGATCTTGCCAGTTTGAAAGTAGTTGAAAGACAAGCTGAACAAGAACTCGACTACGATGAGGTAACAAACTATATTAATAGTAGGTATGTTGGTCCAACTGAAGCTGCTCATAGGTTATTCTCCCTGCCCATGCATTACAACTCACATCCTGTTGAAAATCTACCTGTGCATCTACCATCGCAAAACTTTGTAACTTTTGCTGAGAATAGTGCACTTGACGTTGCCGCTTCTACAGCTCTTAATCGCACTAAGTTAACAGCCTTTTTCGAGTTCAACAAAACAACTTCTGTTTTCCATTTATACCACGAAATGCCAATTCATTGTTGCTTCAAAAAAAACACAGCTACTTGGACACGTAGGCTGGTTTCAAGCAGAACAATTGGAAGATTACAAATAGTCTCACCGAGACAGCAAGAGAGATTTGCCTTAAGATTGCTCCTATTAAGGATACCCGATGCAAAATGCTTCGATGATCTAAAGAAATATAATTCAATAGTGTACTCCACATTTACTGAAGCAGCCAGAGCCAGAGGTTTGTTAGAAGATGACAATGAATGGAGTGATTGTATGGCTGAGCTTTCCCATGTTGCATTTCCATCACAGATACGAGAGACTTTTGCGTATATCCTCATATTTGCGTGTCCAGCAAATGCTTTGCCTCTATTTGAAACGTATAAAGATAGTTTATCTGAAGATTATCTTCGTGAATTTCCTCCGCAGATAGCTTATAAAAAAACTCTTGATGCTCTACAGCAGATATTGAACGTTCACATGAAAAAGCTTTCAGATTATGGATTTGAAGACGTGAATGTTGATGCACCTCTATATCCAGAGATGGATAATGATCAAATTTTAGCCTGTCATCAAGTTTTCGAAACAGATTATACACGTGCAAATGCTGAGCAAAAATTCATTCTTGATCGAGTTCGTAATGCAGTTAATGATCCTTTCACATGCGAAAATATTTTCTTCATCGATGGGCCTGGAGGTACTGGCAAAACATTCATATACAATTGTTTAATTAATTGGTTGATCGGTGAAAATCGCATTGTAATACCTGTTGCTTGGACTGGAATGGCTGCAATCCTTCTAAAAAATGGTAGAACTGCGCATAATAGATTTGGACTACCCTTAGATTTTAACGAATGCTCTGTTTCATCGATCAAAATACAATCTGCTGAAGCTGAGTTGTTGAAAAAAACGTCTTTATTCATCTGGGATGAAGCATCAATGATTCCTAATCAAGCTTTGAGAGTAGTTGATGAACTTCTTAGAGATATAATGCGGATTAATTTACCTTTCGGTGGTAAAATTTTTGTGTTTGGAGGAGACTTCCGTCAAACTTTACCAGTTGTAAGTCATGGAGGTAAAAAGGAAACTATCAACAATTGTATAAAACGTTCTTCACTGTGGCATCTCTTCCAGGTTCTAAAATTGAGAATCAATATGAGAGCAAATTCTGCTAGCGATGATTTTAAGAGATTTTTGATACGAATCGGAGAAGGAACTTTCCCCAGTTGTCCTCTTACAAGTATTATTGCACTTCCTCAAACTTACATGATTGATCCTGATGAAGATATAATAAACAAAATTTTTGGTTGTGATAGAAACGAAATAACTCATAACCCTAGAAGATTTGCTAATACTGCTATTCTATGCCCGAAAAATATCCATTGCGATGAAGTCAACGATAGAATTATAGATATTATTCATGCCCCTGAAAGGATTTATTTCAGCACAAATTCAATTGTTGACGATGAATTGGAAACTGCTTTGCAATTCCCAACTGAATTTTTAGAATCTCAAAATTTTTCTGGCCTTCCTCCACATGCATTGAGATTGAAAATAGGTTCAATTGTTATGCTGCTAAGAAACATTAATTTGAAAGTAGGCCTGACAAACGGCGTACGATTGTGTGTACAAGCAATGTACGATAATGCACTCAGATTAGAAGTCATTACTGGAACTAATACTGGATCTATCGTTTATTTACCAAGAATTGATTTAACTCCTTCCGATACTGAATTACCTTTCAAAATGAAGCGTAGACAATTTCCAATTAAATTAGCTTTTGCAATAACCATCAATAAGTCACAAGGACAGACTCTAGAAAAGGTTGGTTTATATTTACCTGAACCAGTCTTTTCCCATGGACAACTTTATGTTGCATTATCACGTGTATCATGTGAAACTAACTTATTCATCCAGTTACCGAATAGAGAAAATAATTCAAACATGTCTAACAAGACATCAAACATTGTTTATAAAGAAGTATTGTAAATTTATAAAATGCACTAATTTATTATTTATGTTCATCCCCTTCATTATGAATTTCTTAAGATTGTAACCTACTTTATATTAAATTATTAGATAGATTGTATCAATGGAATCTAATCACTCAAAAAATTGCAACATTAAGCATATCAGTCATAGATGAAGGATAAAACAACTATTTCTACATTTATTAATTTTTGAAATTTCCCCTTTACACTTGGCTAAATACACGAATATTCCACGTAAAATTAAAACCAAAAACTTTAATGCTTGAACATTCCATGAAGTTACTTTAATCCTTTAATATTAACTCGCAGTTGAACAAAATCCCATATGATTCTTCAAGTAATGGATGCACTTTTTAAGATGGTTTGAGTAAAAGTAATTATTAAATGAGGGACTTATGAATTCTAATTAGGTTTAGAAATGTATCTATAGAGATACGAATTAAAATTTGATTAACGTTATTACTAACGCTAAAAATAACACAAATTTCCTGCGCAGAGTATTTTATCATTTTTAGATACACATCATTTATTTATTTCCTTTTTTTAGAGTTTTGCAATTTATCGCTCCCTCTGTGAAGTTACTAATGCCATTTACGTGTTGTATAAAGATGAACTGGTAGAAATTGGCATGGATCTGGACTTTCAAATAACCATCACCCATGAAATCGATCCTCCTGAAGTTAATGCCTTGATTTCTCGGTTCCGTCTATTTGAATACAATTGCGGATTAGTTGTCTGGCATTTCGATCGAGTTCTGATTTATATGGATTTTCTATTGCAAGAGGCTCAGGTACTGAATAAAGAGATAGTTGAAATTAACGCTGATGTTTATAGCTTTGTTACTGAAATTGGCAAAGACATAGCAACGTTTATTTAATCAATTATATTCAAGATATCAATTGTTTTATATTCTGCTATATTGGTTTTGTAATTGATATCGTCCACGGTCTGGAAAATGCATTCGATTCTTCAATTAATGTTTTTATTAAATTTATAACTCCTTTTAATTTCTAATCGTTTGTTTCTAAATTTAAGCGATCAGTCATGATCGCGGGTTCCACTTGTAAGTTCTAATATCAAGTAATGAATTGTCCCGAAATTTGCATAATGTTCACTGTTAATACCAATTTGATGCTTCTGAAAGGATTAACCTGTTCAACAGACACAGTCTCAACCTTTTTCCAGTCTCGTTCAGCGTAAAAGGTTGTCTCGATCTTATAACTTGATCAATTGGTTTAGGGTTCAAAAGACAAAAGGCAGAGTTTTGCTGAAATAAATGATCAATATGAGTCAGAATTGGGTGAAAAATGAGGTCAAAAATGATTCAACATAAACATTACAAAAGTTGAAATCGTTTTGAATCTTAATCTTCATGTGATAACCTCTTCGTGTTCTTTTGAATCCCTTTTTTCGAATATCTTTCTAGTTCAATTCCACCCTTGAGCTTCCCTCATTGAGTCTGTTGTTATATTTTTACATAGACTGTTTGACTCTTTTAATGGTCATCATTGACTTGGAAAATCAGTAAAGCGTCCAAGCAAAATTCCAAGCATAATTTGACTTCTTTCTCTTTACTTTCCAGTTGGACAAATCATCTGCTTACCGAAGCTTAATCATATCTTTACTAACCTTTTTTGCTTTATAAATACAGTTTACGCTTTTTTCACTTCATTCCTTCCAGAGCTTTTTTCCCTTTCTTTTCTGCTTTCTCTTTGTTTCAACTTGAAAGAAAAAAGAAACATTTTTAACACCAATTGAATATCTAACCTGATGTAACCAGGTTGTGTCCTGACGACCTTTAAAGGTGCAGGTTAAAGGTAAACAATTCAAGACTATCTAAAAGTTCCAGTGTTCATCATTTACCAATAGTCTTGGATCAACGATACAATTGCATTTGGAAAATAAAAACATTGAATCAATAAGATAATTAAATTAATTGGAATATCAAGCAAAATTTATGAACAGTTGTGTTCTCATCTATCGAAAATTGGGTCATGATTAATTCTGACCTTAAATATCATGGAGTGCGATTACAAATGTATATTTAGAAGGTAAAAGTAAATGTAATTATGGATTTTCTGGTTTTCGATGTTTTAGAGTTGTTCATAATGAATTTTGCCCCTGATGCTGTATCTTTTTAGTAATCAGCTGGAGACCCTCAAGTGGAGTGCCAATATCAGCTAAAACTGGAGATAAAATGTTTGCAGGGACAAAACTTGAAGGTCATCGAAGGTAATTTGACCTTTAGATGTCTTCAACTTTTTACCGAATATGCTTGTCGAGATATCACACAAAACATCTAGAAATGGAGCGAACGGCTAATTGAACTTAACTTGACACATTGTGTCCGGTTAATCTACTTGCAGCAATAAGCAAAGTCATGTGCGAGTTAGTTAACCAACTGTATTGAGTTTATACGAGATTTAATTTGCGAAGACGAAGCTCAAGAGTTTTATCTCATATCAACGAGAGCTTTAACTTTAACGGAACTTGACAAAGCACAGTAAAGATTCTGATTCAGCTTAGGCATTTTTAAAAGCCATTCTTGAGGTTCGATAGACGCACTCATACGAGACTCAGACAACATATACGGATCAAACTGAATATTCGTAAGAACTTTCATACGGAAGAATATTGATTTGCATAAAAAATTGTTCAATCAATAAAAACTATGCATGAATAAATAATATGCAATTCCAGAAAATTGGATTAAAATGTCGAACAGAAGTGAAGTAATAAAGTTCTGAATACGGGTTCATAATCAAACTGATTTTACCTTTTTCTGTATCGATTCGGAAACAAACCTTTGTATTGCAAAAGTCATTAGTAAATATAATATTATTAAAGATTGAACTTTAATGCAATAATTCACTTGCAAACATGTAAATAATTGACAGCATTATCTGATGAATGGTTAATGAGCACAGATAAGACTATTGCCAGTGTAAAGACTGTTAGCAACGATATGTGTTAACCCATAAAAGGATAGTGAAGCTGATGCGAGTTGAAACATTTCCATGTGAACACAAGATTCGCCAAACAGCAATTAATTAAAAATTATTTCTGCAAACTGAAGCTAAACCATGATGATTCATTAACTGGTGATTAAGTCAAACAGTTTATCCAGCAATGTATTACAATACATTAATTGATTGTCTTCCAGTCTTTTCTTCATTATCAAACAATCTCATTGTTTTCTCGGTCAACAGATTCACTCACATAATCATTATTATTAACATTACATCATTTACTGTTCCCATCGCCATGACTTTTGTATTTACTGTAACTTTACCATTGATATAAACACATTAATTAAGCGGAAAACAATCATTTTTACTCATGACATTGCAAAATTGATATTGCGGCGTGTCAAGTTGAAAGGTTCATTTTTTGCTTAAAAACATTTGCTCAGTTCCAACTGATAATCTCATGAAGAGAAACAAAAAAGAGAGAAAAAAGTAAATCAAAAAAGTGATGAGAAATGGAAATGGAATAATTAATAATCATTTTCGAGTTGTTAGCCTAATACAGCGACTGTTGAATATTCAGTTATCACAGTCTATTGATAATGCGCTTATAACAATGGAGTAATGATTATCTAATGATGTTGTAGTTGATTTTTTGCCTGATTTCCATTTTCGTCTTTCATTCAACTTTCTCCCGGTTTACATTGAAATTATTGACAAAGTACAAGTGGGTTGAACTTGCTGATGAGTAGGAGTGGGATAAGGTAGCATATAAAGATGTACAGTTGATCAGTGAATGTAATGAACATGATTGGTATAAAGATTTGGACAAGATGAACCTTTGTTATCCTTTTGTAATATTAATAGATATGAATTTATCCCAATAAGATGACAGGTTTGAATTTTCCTCTCTTTTCTTCTCTTCTCTTGTTTCTTTCTCTTCTTCTTCTTCTTCTTCTTTTTACATAAACCATCAAACAATGCTGTATTGCCAATGACATTTCAATGACATTTCAATGGTATATCGGATTAAATGGAAGAGACAGCAAGTGACAAAGAAGATGAAGATGATGATGACGAAAGGAGAGGAAAGAAAAACGATTGTAAAAGTTGGTTAAACTGAAAGACAGGTTACTTGTTCCTAAAGAGCGACAACGAAAACGACATTATCATCATTTTCTTCTTTTCTCTTTTCCTTTTCTTCTTCTTACAACATAATAATAGCGCAATTGTAGTACCTTTCAGATTACATCGATTATCATCAACATAAAGCCAAAATTAAGTGTAATAGCAATCATAGTTTCTTTCCTTCTTTGCTTTAGCCGACAAAACAATTTACAGATTTTACTTTAATATCAAACTTGTACAGTTTTGTTGATCTGTTGAAACATTGAAAATAGCACAAAATAACATGTTTTCAACTTGGCAACATTTTACTTGGAATATTTGGCTTTTTTTCTTCTTCTTTCAACTACTTTTACCTTTTCATTTTAAATCGAGTTTTTAAACCATTTCTTTTCGTTTCTTTCCAATCGCTTTTGTACACAAACAAATCACCCAAAATGATTCAAATGCAGCTCAAATGTTTCCTCTGCAAATGCACAGTATTGATGAACAAATTGTTCATCTTTCCAAACGCTAGTTTCATCAATGAAAGCATATGTAAGATTTGGTGAAATCTGCAAAGAAAATCATTCGAATCTCGTTCAAGCAGCGAAACAAAAGCAAATTTCCGAACAACGATCAATTTTCGAGTATAAATTTGCATGTTTTCAGACTTTTTGAAATTTTCTCCTTTCGCTTGTTTCTAATTCAGTCTAATTTTTTCAGTGTCTTTTCATCCCGAAATATCGAATTTCGAATGTTTTTGATATTTCTTGGGATTCGGTGCTAACTCAAGTCCAAATAGAATGGAAGAAGAATATTGTCTGCAAATTAAATCAAAGTTTCACTGCATTTTCGGTTTATTTAAACCCTTGAATATGCAATTTAAATTTAGTGAATTGCTATTTGAAGCTAAACAAAATAAAAGTCAATAACTTGGCTTTTCATTTTTGTAAACTCTCTAGAGGTTATTCAGAAGGAAAAGATTTCTTTGATTAATACGATGAGATAAGGCGAGACAAAATGATGCCGATGATGATCATCAGTGATGATGAATAGTAAAATGTAAAACCAAAAGTCACTAGAGAGTGCTCATGGGAAAGAGCCACGTGTAGAGATTAAAGGGAATCGCCAAGGACAAGTGCAGAGAGTCGCAACTTACAAGCTTTGATGTCTTTATTTTAAATCAAAAACCTATTCATTATCGACCTAAACTTGAACCAAGTTGATCAGATGCAATGAAAAATGACCAAATGCTAGCTTCTGCCGAGAACAAAAAGCAGAAAAAAAAGATTATTCTTATAAATATTATTATCTATCAATTTCATTATTAAATTAAAATTATCTCTGTTATTTGAAAGAAGTATCATTGCAACGTATACAGGGAATGAATAGAGAAATTCTGATAACATTGAGTAAAGAGAAAAGAAAATTTCCAAATTTTCTTTTCATTATTTCCAGATTGCAACTTAATCTAGGCTGCAAACTTATACTCTTTTGTTGGCTTTGAGGAAAAGTTCAGAAAAATGATTTCGATTTTTTCTCGTTTTCAAGATTCAATAATGCTTGGCACTTGCCATGACCAAAGAATTTTGTTGAAAGTAGAAATTTTCAAATGTTTAATGTTCTGTTTTCTCGGTAAACATAATGATCAAAGTGTTAATAGAGTCAAAATTTGTTCATTTAATGAGCAAACTAGAGACAAGCATTAATCTTTTGTATCGCTTTTTGTCTTGATATGAAATCCCTTGAAGGGAGTGAATAAGTTTTGATTTTTTGCTTCGCTCTTTTCAACTTGCAAATGTATTTCCAATGTTGAAATTGAAATGGTAACTGCAATGGTAATGGTTTTTTAGACAAATGTGGTTGACAGGGAACAGAGTATTAAATTATTTACCGATGCCAATTGCCGATTTGATTATGGCGATTATTTATGGTCATGTTTAGAGTTTTTTTCTTTCTCTCTCTCTCTCTCTCTTCGCCATTGTTCAATATGGACAACAAGATGAGGCAAAACAACCCACAACAAATTTAACTAATAATAAATACAATCTCATTAAAATGTTAGCAACACTCACTCCTAACTAATAATCATAAAATAATATTAATAAAGACGGTATCAACACACAATATTAAGGCTAATAATATCAACGCTTTGTGTTGCAAGTTGTGAATAATGTGTGTTGAAAAGGACTTTGCAAAGACAGAGAAATGCTTTTCCAAAAGAGAAATTAATTTCCTCTTTTTTTTCATTTTCCTCATGCATTAAAATTGAACACTTTTCAACAAATTAAATTCTTAACTCTTACTCTTTCATCATCTTGTTAGCTCAACAATTGAACAGCTCAAGAGTCGTTTAAAACATGATAATGAGCTGAAGTGAAGTTGGGGAAAAAGGTTCAACCTGGTTTTCCATCTCAACAGCAGTTGTAATATTTTGCGCTCTTTATTGATATCATTTGCATAATCAAATCACAAAATGTTTATTAAACAGCAAATAAATGACTTGTCTTCAGCCCATTATTAAAGTGCAATATTGAGAAACCTCGAAACTTTAGTCAAGTCTTGAGCGACTTTTGTTAAACATGAAAAATTGAAAGTTTATTGAATCAACTCGAGGTTTGAGTTGCAAAATAAAATGAACTTGAATCAATACAGTCACTTTTGTTACAATAATAATGCAAATAAACTAATGTTGAGCTATGAAGCAGTCGACCACTCAGTCTACTCACGATTAAAAGGTTGAAATGAACTTCAGTCATTTAAGAAATCATTTGCAAAAAGATTCTCATTTTCTTGTCACAATAATAATGCAAAAATGAAAGCGGTTTTGAGCAAGCCCATTGTAATGGCAACATTAATTTAAAACCTTGAATTTGCAGATGATTCATAAGCATAACAATTGTTTTAAAATGAGCATTTAGTTGATGACATTTACACTGAAAACCAAGTAAACCTTTGAAGTCGCCCAATCTATACAACTTCATCTGCTCGATGTAAACATTTATCATTTCATCCTGCCTTACTAGACAATGGTTATTACTCACGGGCTAATCTCTAATTCCTCGTCTAATCCACTTACACTTGTTTGATTTTGTTTGTAGTTGAGTTTACTTAACAGCGCCCAAGTGAATTATCATGTTACACTTTGATTGCTATTAATAGTCTGAGGGAGAACTAAAAGTAGCTCATGGATTAACTGTGAACAAATTCAAAGTGCAGAACATTAAACACTCTTCTTGATAGTTCCGGTGAAAGTACAATGTTTAAGAAAAGGCAATGACAAGGAAAAAGAAATGATCTAAAATTTTATTCATCATTTCTCACAATGTACATGGAAGGACAAACAGACGAAAAAGATGCAGCTCGCAAGATGAGCAAATTTCGTGTTCGACACTTTGTCCAATCGATTGGACCAGTTTTCTGATTAAGCAAACTTTACCAAAATTTGCAATATTTGCCTTTGCAATTCTGTAATCATGAATTGAATTTAGCACTTTATCGCTTATTCACTTTCTCATTGTTCAACCAAAGTGAATATTCATGGTTGAAATGTTTCCTGTTTTTTTGCTCGTATTTGCGCACAAAAAAGCATAACAATTATCACAACCCTACAGGTTACAAGAGTAATTTAGCATTATTCACTTGTCATCAAGTTAATCATCATCTTCGATTGAAAGTTGACTTTTTTTCTTCCACTTTTCCATTGTTGTTGTTGTTATACCATTCTTACCCTCTTCATCTTTCCTCTTCTCTATCATTTCCACCGTTAATAGTTTTTATTGCGATGTTTTTTTCTTCTTCTCTCGACTTGGCTTACAGATAACATTGAGCTTTTTTTAGCATTCAGTTCAGTAATGACCACTTGACTTGCTTCAAATGATATTATACAACTGGCAAAGAGGAAAAACGAGAGTAAAAAAGAATAGAAGAAAAGATTAAAGGAATGATGATGAAGATGAGGGAAGAATGCAGACATCTACATGAAGTGCTTGAAGAGGCAAAAAAGGAGGAGAAATAGGAGGTAGAAAAGGATGAGAAAATGTTATCTTGAAGATAACGAGTAAAAAGCATCTTCATCACTTGAAAGTTTCCTTTTTTTTCTCTTTTCTCTCTGTTACCAGAAGATGATGATGATGGCCTTTCAATTGTATTGTTATTAGTGGTATCATTGGGAGTCCGAAGAGTATCATGAGCTTCAACTTGGCTTGTAATTTTTGACTTGTTCTTGTTGCTAAAACACTTGACATTCAGGCTAATTTTACATTTGAACATGAATATAATAACGATAACTGTAATAATGAGAGTTTTTATGTTTGGCAAGGAGACTGCAGGGAGTTGTCAACTGGGATTGGATGATGGCTTTGCTTGTGAAAAATGTTTGTTTGGCTTTGCTTTTTTGCTGCTTCACAAGTTTATGGTAAACTTGTGAACATAATTTTGAGTCAAATATTGTGTCGAGCTGAAGGAGAAGGGCACTTTATGAATAAAAATACATCTTCTGTCAGTTGATTGAACAAAGTTTCATTTGCAATTCAAATTTAATCTCAATCTTAATCTTAACCAATTTAAACACGTGCTGGCTATTTTAAGCTGCTAATTTGGTGTTTATCAATTTCTTGCTGCTTCTGTTTAATGGATAATTTGTTGCCTTGTAATTCATTCTTGTAAACCATTTTACACTCATCAAGTTGAGATGAATTCTGATGAGATGCTGATTGGCCATCAAGCTCAAGTTATCACTTGCAGATTCAGTTGCCTGATATCATTTATGGTAACAAGTTGCACACTTTTTAGGAAGGAAATGAAACACTTTCTTATTACAGAAGATTGCAATGTGTTCATGAGTCGAAACATCCTGACTGTTCTCAATGTTTTCTGAATTGTTAATGTTTGCTTTTATGCAAAGCTTTCTATTGTTTCTACCTTTTCACCGTAAAATTAGTCTGGAAGCCACTGAAGTTCTCGACTTACCAAGTTGAAGTACGAATTGGTTTACGTTTAATGAAGTTGATGAGTTCTTTAAGAGAATTCGCTTCACCGATACTAAAGATAGATACCGAGGTAGAGCATCTGCAATCAGAATATCTGGTCTTTTTAGTTTCTTCATCTGAAAATCACCAAATATCTCCATCATCATCTCTTCTGGTTAAAGGTTACTGCAGTTATTGAACGCAACACCTTTTATTTTCGTATTTTGCTCGACAAAACTAACCTTTCAAACTTGGTTCAAGCCAAGCGGACGCTGAATGGTTAACATTGAAACTGTCCGCAAGACCACATAACATTACAAAACACTGCATTGGCTGCTATTAAATTCAATTAAAATGATAACGAGGTGAACCTGAACCAGCAATTGTGAAGCCTAACCAGTGGATCCAGCATTGTTTAGCTTATTGTCAATTTTATAACCATCAATGGTGCAATAATAATTTTTTTAATAATAGCAATAACAAATAATAATAACGTCAACAGCACACAAAAAAGGAGTTACAAGATAACAATGTTATTATCTGCAACATTTACTTTTTTTGTAGCTTCTTTCTTCTTCTAGATGATTGTGAACATTGTTATTCACTCAATGTGAATCTCTTGTTGAACGTTTTGCTTTTTAGACTCGATTCTTTTCTTTATTTCATCCTTACCTTTAGCTGCTACAGTATTCATCATTTTATTTGTAACGGATTAACAGGGAATGTCAGGTTTGTAACCTTTAATTGGTAACTATTATAACTACCAAGTTCTTGAATCAACTGATCAGCTTAGAGTGAAGAGAGAGAGAGAAAACAAGAATCTCATAGAGAATAGGGAATGAACAGAAGAAGAAGAAGAAAGAAGAAGAAAAGTTATTTTGATGATAAAATAGATTTCAGAAGATTTCACGTCTCATTGCATATTGTAATTGGATTTATAATCTCGCTTGTTCTTCAATATTATTATTATAACATTAAATTCAACCTTTTTTTATCCATCGTTACTTCTCATCATTTTAATCATCGTTTGTGCTTCTCGCTGTTTCATCTTCCCATCCAATTGTAAAGGGAAAAACAAAAAGTTTAATTTTCCAAAAAAAACAATTTAATTTCGATTCTTTCTTTTCACCAAAGGTTGACCCTTTCCTTTTCTGGCTCACATTTAATTGAATCTGGAAATTTGATTAAATTGATTTATGAGAATATTTTGATTGTTTTATTTGGCTTAGAGCAGTTTAAATGTTTTAACCAGGAAACAATATTGGATAACATGTTAATAGATGCCTTGAGAGAATGAAAAGAGTGTGGAAAAAATGATTCTTATTCAATCACAATTTTTTCTCTTCTTTTTTATCTTCTTCTTCTCTCCATCATGACAATGGTGCAATTTCAATCTTGAAATTGATGTAAAGCGTGACTTTTCAGGCTAAGCTATAAATAGAAATGAAAAAGATTGGAAAAGTTGAATTTTCTCTGGTGATAAATGGAGATGAAAATGTTGCCTCGGGTTGAATCTTGAAACATGAAGCACACTCTGTATATGAATAGGAAAACGGTTCAATATTTTCTCATCTTGATCATGATCATGTTCCCTGTAAGAAGGAAAAGAAGGAAAACTTGGAAGCAACAAATTTTCCAGATTCTCACCTGAAGGAACAATGTGAAGTAATTGTCAGTGAACCAACAAGAATGCCGAGTAAATAATACAAATTACGAAATTGCATGAAAATAATTTTCTTTTAATATTAAATTGTTTTCAACTTTTCCATTAGAATCGATAGGAAGCTCTTGGTGAAAAGACATCAATCTATTATTGTTTTGGAATAATTTGAGTTTCTCTCTTTTCGCCGCCAATTTCGAGTTCATTTCATTTCGCTTTCAGCTCCTGATGTTGGCCAAATGAAGATTTTCAATTTGGTGACATTTTCAAGTTGATTTGTACCCTCTAACAATGGAAGACAATGAGAGAGAGAAATGTTTGTATTTCGTCTTTTCTCTTTTACTGAGGTATCAACTGGAAACAAATCAATTTCACGGTTACCAGGGCATCTAAGAATTGGTGAAAAGTTGGTGAAGAAATGATGATAATGATGATGAGAAAGAGTTTAACAAAACGTATTGGAATGACTTGAAGACGAACCTTTTTTTACTCTTTTTTTTCATTCTCTTACCTTCATGATCGTCTAATTTCAATCTTCTTGGTACGCTTGACTTCAGTCAAAACATGCAATTACTTATGGCCCATTGGTGAGGCAAAGAGAAATGTCATTGGAAAGGAACAGAAACAAGAATAAAGGCAAAAGAAAATAAATATCATTCCCAGTCCAATTTTCAACCCTTTTTCTTATTCACACTTTTATCGTCAACCTTTTCTCTTGTTTTCACGTTAATCGCTTTCTTTCTCACCTTGCATTTGAAATTGAAATTTCATTCTCTTTCGAGTTTCGAGATAATTTTTCAGGCTTTGAGGGTGAATCAACAGATCAAAGTAAATTTGCTTTGCAATCATTTGGTTGAATAGTGATGTTTGCTTATCGTGAAACTTGATTTTTGTCGTCGTTCGATTTGCAGTTGTAACTGTCAAAGTTCATAGAATATAGCAAATTTTTTCAAGTTTGATAAAGTCGCAATAATTACAATTAACGAACATTTGATTCAAAATACACAAAATTCAATATTAATATTAAATTGATACTTGATAAAAATGAATACTTGGACGCCATCTGTTGGTGGAAAATTGAGTTTGACATTTTATGAAGTTCTGCTTCAAAATTTAGGCAAATTGAGAAATGCAAGGAAAATATGAAGTTTTGAACAACGCGCCTCAGAAGAAACCATCGATTCAACTTGATTTTTCGGTTAATCGAGAGGCGATGTTTTTAATTGATATCGCTGTAGAGATTAATTGGTTGGTATTGCCAGTAAATGCTCAATTCCACCCTCATGCTTTACTACTAAGTAATCGGTGGTTATTGAGGCAGCTCGGCGCCGTCTAAGGATAATTAGGATAACTTCATCGAAATATGATCAACATTTTGTGATAAGCGCCTCTAGTAACAGATCATCTAACTATTATCGTAAACAAACTCAACATTGATTTCTCTTTCTTTTTCTCTTTCTAAGCTGAGACGGTTACCACTAACCGGTTAGTATAACCATTAAGTGGTTACTCTCCTCACTAACCAGATCACCTTTTCAACTCAATATCGCAGACTCGAATGAGAGTTGCGATTTGCATCTACTTGTGTAAGCGCATGAAAATTGGTCATTTTTGGTTCGAGTTTAGTTGCTTCGTGTTACAATAGATGGCAGCTTTAGTCACGGAATCGATTGAATATTTGAATACAATCTTATATTAAATTGAAGGAGTAAAAGCATAATAACCAATTTTTCACTCCATGGATTGAGCAGCCTCGAGAGACTTTCTTGCTCATCCAAATGTTCACTTTTCAATAAACAATTGAAAGTCAAAAGCAAACTTTTGCTCGACTCGAAGCTCATCTAGCCGAGCAGAAACCAAAATCAGAATAAGCCGAACGGTTTCTTTTTATACAAACCAATCGTTACACATCGAATCGCGAAACACAAAATGTTTATGTTCAAAATGAATTCAAAGTTTACTTATTTTTTATCCAATATAATATGTTAACGTTTGCATGTTTGCCAGCCAATAAATAACTTTAACCTTTAAACTTGTTTTGATCTTCAACTATCATCTTCAATATCATCATCTTCATCATCAAAATGCCAACAGGATGTACAGAAGAAAAGTAAGTAAAGTGAACGAAAAAACGAACTGAATATTGAATAATCTGAACAAAATATTGAAATTGATTGTTCAGGTTAAAGGGATCCTGGGTCGTTGATCCGGCCAAATCGTTTTATTACCGTTGGCTCGGAATCATAACAGTTGCCGTCCTTTATAATGTCCTAATGATTATTGGCCGATCAGTTTTCTGGAAACTCAACAATTCTCATCCATGGATATGGTTTGCAATTGATTACACTTGTGATTTTGTTTATATTATCGACATGTTCGTCAATTCTAGAACAGGTAAGTTCAATCGAATCATAAAGAAACCAAATTTCAAGTCTTTTTCCGTTAAAAGTTGAAATTTGAAGATTTCTTAACTTGAAAGTACCAGATCAATGCACGCTTTTCAATTGACTGACAATTACAGAAATCGCTAAACGCAAAAGGTTAATTCAAAAATCATGGCTTCGAATCTTAATGATAGTTCGTCTCTCGATATCAGCTAGAAGGTTAAATATACAAACATTAGGTTTTGTTAGAACTGAAAATGTAACCAAATCTTTTGAGCATTCAACCTTTCTCAAGTCGAATGAAATAAAATCAAGATTTTCACGTTTTTGTGCTCAAATCAACTGCGAAACTTTTCACTGTAAAGATTAACAAATAAAACTAAACATAAAACTTAATTTTGGACTTTAAAGTTCACTTGAACGGAAAAGTACACAACTACTGTTCATGCTTGGTCGATGCAACTAATTCAATAATTTTGATCTAAACTTGCAATTGAAAGTCTCTTAACCATTAATTATCATGTAAAGTTTGCTTCTAATCGTAAACCATTCAAATTGGTTGGTAAATTGACAATCCTGGCACACAATTAATCACTCACTTAAGATCAAACTGAAAACCCTATTAATCATGAAAAAAGGGTTGAAATTCATTTTGAAACAAAAAGTAGTAAAAAAGACATTTTTTCATCATTAATATTTTCTCACTTTTAGCTAATGAATTGAATTATCTTTTATAATGAGACAAATTCAAGTTTAGCATTTAGCATCGTTTAATCTAACACATTATTATTTATGGTTAAACAACTCATTTCAACATTGAAAAATGGCTAATTCAAGCTTCTCTCTTTAAACAAGATAAATTGAATTTCAAATGGTTCCTTTGTCTGAACAGTCATTATAACTCTTTATGTTCAACATTTTTGCTCATAATTATCGCTGTCCAGAGTAAATAATGTTATAAAACAAACGCTTTCCTCGCAAAACCTTTAACATTGCAAACAAATGGCTCGTTAACCGACTCGTAATGAACAACTGTCTGACCCAAAAATCGAAGTACAACTCAACTCCTTTTTTTTCCATTGAAACTCATTCTAAAACTCATACGATGTGGAATTTCAATTGTCCATGTTTGATAGCTTTTCCTCTTTTCTAATGATATTTACTCATTCAATTAGATTTTCATGGAAACCAAAAAATGCAATTCAATGAAGAGAAAAATGTTTTACACAAATTAATTTGATTACGCCAAGTTATCGATTAAAAACAAAACTCGAGTTGAAATCAATTGATGTAATTGATTCTAAAAGTGTCGTGAAAAGTTGCAAACATTTTCCGCCTCTTTTCCATTCCTGGATGAAAGGTTCAACAGCAATTTGTCAATTCAACAATTCGGAATAATAACTCGAGGATGATAATAATTCTGGTCACAAAGTTTTCCACTTTTTCATCTTTTCTCATTCCTTAACCCTGCAAGCTGAAGCAAAAACTTCTCAACTTGGAATTTTCATGAAGTAAAAATTTTCTCGCTCAACAATATTCCAAGTAAAGTATTATCTTTAAAGTGTCATATTGAAGTGAAGGTTTGATTGCCTGAAGCAAAACATAAACACAATTCATTATCACTTGGTTTGACTTTATTATATTGAAGTTGATAAAATTTCATTATTTGATTAATCGAAAAATGAGTTTTTCTTTCTTTCCAAAAAGTTATTACATTCTGATGAGGTAAAAGGGTGATCGTGGGCAACAAATATGAGCCTCGAAAACGCAATTTCCGAACACAAAATTCATATTCTGCTGGAAAGGGAAGGGAAAAGCAAGAGGAGAAGAAGAAGAAGAAGAAAAGTTAATTAAAACTCGAAAGTTGAACACTTTTTGTTTCTAATAATTATCATGATAATGAGGTTAACTTAAAGGTTGCCCAAGAAGATGCCATTCAATTGATATTGCTTGATCCGTTTACTGTTTTAATGTTTAGTTTTTGTTCAATTTTCTTCTTGTTTTCATTGTTTCAGTTTTCAACACCAAATTGTTTCATGTTTCTGCTTTCTACTTTGTTTCAAGTGTAATTGAAATTGAAGTTTTTCAACTTTTCGAGATTCAATTTGCTCGATTGGAATAAGGAAAAAGGTAAACCTTGTATTGGAATAAAAAATTGAGCGGAAAAAAACAATTGATATCATGATCATATGAATGGTCATCAGTGGATAAGAAACATGTTTCTTGGTTAATCTCTGGTTCTGTTGACCAACTTATAACAAAACTCATCTTTATTATATTATTTCTGAGGTTACCTTGGAGTTAAAGTTATCTGTTCAATCTTTTGCTTGGCCATTCTCCTTCATTCCAACTCACCATTGAATCATCATTATCATCATTTTCATCTCTTTTTTTAGACTTTCTCTTCATTCTTTTTTTTCCCTATTTTTCTACTGATTCACGATTCTTTTTATCATTCCTTGTTGGCTAGTTTGAGGCATTACGAGGTTAGCTTATATCATTAGTGGTCAATGATGAAAATCCTGGTCAAAGTATAATAGCATTGATGATTGGAGTCGCCAAAAAACAAGAGGTTAAATTGAAGGGGAAAAGGCTTAATGTCAACATGGAAACAAGTAATGAAACGAAATGAAACAAAAAGTAATATCACAATTTATGATTATGTTCATCTTGTTTCATCGTCGACAATTCATTGATTCCAAGAGAGAAACAAATGTTCAGTTTTTAGCTTTTTTCTTGTTGTTTCAAGATGAAAATGGAAAATGAACTTTTTTCTCCATTTTTTCGCTTCCCTTCATCAGAAGCTTCTTTGTTGCTGCTTTCAATATTAAACTGATAACTTGTTGAGTAAAGATGAAAAATGAAGTTTAAAGTTGAACTCGAAGGGAATCAAGGTTAATCAAGTTGGGTAAATGTATTTATGTAAATAAATTAGGTAATAAACTGAAGATGATGATTGAAAGTGAAACAAAAGGTGAAAGTGTTTCATTAAACTGACAGTGAAAATGGTGGTGAAAAGAGTTTAGACTTGACTAATTAATCAAAGAGAAATGTGAAAGTTCCAAGTTCATTATTCAACATTGTAATTGGATTTTTGCTCTGGCAATGGATAGTAATTACTGTTACCAAATAGCTAACAATTTTAATCAAATGACAATTTCGATGTTTAGCTTTTTCTAAGCAAAAGTTACATTTTATTTTCATCTTAAACAATGTTGTCAAGTTTTTGCTATAAAAAAATGAAAATTATTGTTCCAATCATTACATAAACTTGAATCATAATCATGCATTTTCTGAACAGATTATTCAATTCAAAATGTTCATTGTTTCCAGTTTGTCTAGTGATTGCCGAGAAACGATTAATGTTATTGATTTTTTTATGAATTTGTACATTTATTTGACTTTTTTTACTCCAAAGTCAATCTTAAAGCATGAAAGAGTTTACATGATGAAATGGCTCTGAATGAGTTTCGGCTTTGGATCAGGAAATGCATCTTTTCGATCGAAATGATCATTTTTTCTGTTTCCTAACAAGTTGCTCGAATCTATCTGCAAGCTTCATTAAGGTTTCTCAATGAAACTATTGATAATGAGAATGGAAAAAATGAAGTCAAAGTCACTATTGAATAAAGTAATTGAACATTTGAACTGAATTTCCGGAGAAAAGGCAAAAGTCTGTTTTCATTGAATAAATGAATGAACAAAAAGAAGCAAAAATGATTAAAGTGAAAGATGAACGATAATGATTTAAGATGCTTTCCACTTTTAATTTGAACACTAGTAACGCCAAGTTGAGCTGAATGTTTGATTGGTTTTCCTGTGCAACTCAGTGTGTTGACTTTTTTAGGTTAACATGATATGAAATATTGGATTAAAGAGAATTGAATAAAGAAAACTGTTTGTTTCATCATTTTCATTATCCACTTTCTACCCTCTTGTTGGACCCATATTACAAGCTCAATCTGATCAACATTTGAAATGATTGATGAAGCAGCTTGGAAGAAAGACATTTCTCGTTTATCCAATAAACACCGATTGTAATCATTTCAAATCCATTTTCATCTTGCAACTGATTGTTGACCCGACGAAAGGAAAGAAACAAAACACGATAATCTCATCATCATTAGGGAACATTATCTTGTTTGAATTTCAATCAAATTGCAACTTGACTTGTTTGCCCAAAGGTCAAACCTGATTGACGAAGCACAAAAGTGACTTTTACTCTTTTACCTGGACAAGTGTTTAAGCTCCTCATTATAAGCTCATTGTGAATCACTCCTTGCCTGAGGTTTGCCTCAAAACAGAAAGAATAAAAGTTTGAAATCAACATTTAATTGTTCAACAGTTTAATCAATGACTGTTAACAGTGTCACTTCAAAGTTGCACATCAACTGTTAACTCATTGTCAAGTGCAATTCAACGAATCTCATGAAAGGGAAAAGCAAACAAATGGAAGGAAGAAAAAAGTTGAAGACAATTTGCAAACTCGTTAATGTAATATATATATTGGAGGTTCCTTGCAAAGTAAATTGTCCAAGAAATCATTAACTCGTCACAGCTCAAAGTTGACCATAAATGAGGTTAGGAATCTGGTTAGAGAGAGAGAGAGAGAGAGAGAGAGTAAAGGTTTTCAAGCATCATCATGAGATATCAGAGAATATGAATTGTTTCCTAATTTCACTCGACATTTCATCTTGTTCTTCTTTCCTCCATCAAATTTCGCCTCTAAATTGCAATGATAATTTCGATAGGAAATTGAATTATCTCAACTGATATCAACTTCTACTGGCCATGAAAACTCATCTCAATAACCTTCTGTCCCAATCATTTTTCTGTCCATTGCTGGTCATTATCATTCTCTGTTTGCTCATAACGATCGCTCTATTAATGATGTAACATGAAGCGCACAGGTTTTCATCATTATCAGGTGAAATTATCTCAATATTGACTCAAGTGTAAACTCAAAATGGATCATTCTCATCGAACTGTTACATTCTCCGAGTTTTCATGCTTACAGTTTTTCTCACTTACTTTTTTGGGCTTTACGCACATATTTATATCAATAGTTTTTTGAGTCATTTGAGACAATTCAGTTGAGAACTGATCAGTCGATTGAGAGTTGAAATTTGACCAATTTTAACCACATCTTGTTTGATGGTCAACAATTTTTCCTCTTTTCTTTCAAATGTTTATCCATTGTTATTCCTGTTACTGTCGACTTCATTTCATCTTCTCTCATCTCTCATCTTTCCGCCTGTTTTGCTGCTCTCTTGAGGATAAACTAAGTTCTTTCACTTGAAATAATAATGCGTTGGTCAAGCAAAAAGAAGAACAAGCCAAATATTGTTCCCTTTTTTTATCATTATTATTGTTGATGAAATTCTGCATCATTTTGTCATTGCTCATTATTATTCTTGATTCATGAATGAAATTCAATGTCAATGGCAAGTGAAAGACAAAAGGTCAATTCCATGGGTGAAATTGGTTAAAGCTAGGTAAATTGGAAAAGTTGCTTTTCTCGTTCTTTCACCAGGCAACATTATTCTGTGGACTCGCAAGCTGGTGAGGATTGGAAGAATCGAGTTTTTCGAGTTTCCCTGTTTCTCATTATTATTGTTAATCAGATTGTTGATCAGACTTGCCTGTCAAACTCTGGATACTTTTAATGAAACGAAAGTTTAGAGACATGAACTTGATAAGTTGAGAAGAAGAAACAATTTTTTTATCAATTTCCAAATGAAGCTATTTTTGTGATAAAATTGATTGACACCTTAATCAACCATGCCACTCATGATAATGCTTTTGAGTTTTTTCGTTGAGAGTTTTCATATTCTTCAACCTTGTCTGATAGTTTCTAAATCATTTGCCTCTTAGAGTCAACATTGAAACCAACGCGTACTTTGTTTAGCTTTCGAAGTTTTAAACTTTCAAACATTCGATTAAATCAAAGTCATTTTCAGGAAAAAATATTCAAATTACAACGCTAACGAAGTTTGGAATCAAAATAAACAAAGTGAAATTCACATTGAAAAGTAAACTTGCAACTTCCTTTCCATCTTCAACGTTTCATCTAATGCTATGCAAATATCAATAAGTTGAACTCGGAAGTTATAGTTCCGGATATTTCAACACTAAACTCCCTGAACATCATTGTTCCGAAAAAAGAACTTTTAACAACTTGGAATGAAAAATTTCAAATTTCGAATGAAAAGCTATCAATAAGATAACATTGTACTTGAATAGCTACGAAGCAGAACCAAGTTGATACTCTCGCTTGAAGAACCGCAATCAAGTCTCAACTGTATTTACACTTTACTCTTGAACTGATTCGTTGTTAGCATCAAATTATTTACCTTTTGATTGATGCCAATGAAAGTGGTCAAGACTTCGTAACTATTTTGACCTTCTGTGCCAATGATTGGCAAAAGCAAGTTGAGCAAAGAAAAATATCGTTCTGATAAACAAATGAAAGTTGTAACTGGTCAAGACTGTTACTTGGTTAGTTATCCTTTGCTTTTCAATAAACTGGGATTTTCTGTTTTCACTCCCAGTGAGCTTACTGCTAACTGACAAAATAAATTGTCACAAGAATTACATTTATCAAGAACAAAAAAAAAGGAAAAGGAAAAGTTCTAAATGACGTTAATGGCGAAGAGAAAAGGGAAAGAAAGTAACACCTTTAATATATGAGAAACATTGTTATTCACTGTATGTGATAATATTATGGTGCTGAAAATATAATGATAATAATAATGGAAGCAATAATTGAGAAGCATTTTATCACGATATTATTATGAGAATTGTGTTGATTGAAAGAAGAGCCGAAATTGACTCTCGATAAGATGACACATTCCTTTAGACTTTTACATTAAACAAAGAATGTTATTAATATTTGGTATTAATAAGATTGTTCATATCATTATTATCATTGTTATTAAAATTAATATCGCAATCCCAGTCTATATATAATTCCAAGTGTTATTCTTTCTTTTTTTTCCAATTTCTTTCTTCTTTTCACAGATTGATATTATTGCATCAATAAGATATTCAGACAGTGTTAGTCTAACAATAATTTAGGTCAGAATGTAATTCAATTCCCTGAAGTCCATAGAATGTTTTTGTTTATCAAATTGAGAAGTGAAGTACTGGGAGGGAAAAGGAAAAGTTGCCAGAAAAAAACTTGTTCGAATAAAGATGTAAAATGTTCTTGAAAACTGGGAGTCAAGACTAACGACTGGGAGTGAAAAGCTGCAAGAGTCTGTGAATGGTTGCCAACAGTTATGAGGATAACTGGAGGTTGAATGGAAACAATGGATTGCATGATGAATACATGAAATTAGGATGAGAATAATTTGTAAGATAATCGCTTAAGGAGAAGAAAAAGTTGATAACAATAAAAAGTAATGATGATGAGGTGAGAACATAAAGAGAAATGAATAAGGAAACGGAAATTAATGGTTTGACTTGTCTAAATATTAACATTGACCTGAACCTTACGGTGTACCTTTGCTCTTGTTTGCTCAATATTGTGCATTATCATTCTCTTCCCTGTTCATTATCTTTTCAGCATAAAACTAGTATTAAGATAAATATCACTTTTCATGTTCAATCGACATGTTACTTGTTTACTCGCCATGTTTGACCTGTAAATGCACAAATTCAGAATCAATACATGTTCAGATGATGTCCATGTGAACATTTGGTTCTTTGCTTTTTTGTGCAAGTCAATGGTTCTTTCCACGAAACCATTTAAACATCGCTAATAGAGATTTGAACTTGTGCAAGTTGAACGATTCAAAAAGTTCAAAGCGATGCAAAATTCCAGGAATTTACGTTCCTTTTCAATCGAATTAGATTTTATCGATTTGATTGTACAATTCGAGTTTATTTTATTCGCAAGAAAGATAATCTATTAATGTATTTAATACTTCGATTGAAAATCAGCATTGGAAACTTGCATTTCATTTAATGCGTCGACTTTTCGATCAAAACATATTATTGTATTAATAACATGATAACGATTAAAGAGTTTTTTATTCAATTTCTTGTTCGATCTTTCAAATAAATCTTCAAGTGAAATGAGATTGACTGTTATTCTGATTAACTGAGGAACAGTGGAATCGTTGTCAACGATATTTTGGTCGATTGTTGGAGTTTCTTGTCGAAGCTATTTTTTACACTCTTTGACTTTACTTTTACTCGAGAATCTATTCAGATTGAATTTGGCCATGAAAGCGCATTTGCTTCTCTGTTTACTGAATGATTAACCTCAATGTTTACAAACGTATTTACCTGTTTTCTCATGGGAAGCTGGTTAAAGAAGCTATAAGATGGAAATAAGGTAAATATCATAATAAGGGCAGCAAATGGTGTGAATGGAAACGAAGGAAAGGTGAAAATGAGAAGGCAAAACGTCTTTATTTTTCTCCATGTTTCTCTTGTCTATCCTTTTGAATGATCATTTCTCATTTCAAATTGAAAGTTTTCTTCTCTTTTTCAAGTTTCCCTGATTTTGTTTGGTGATGGATAGTCTGATCAGTCAAAACAAAAGCTGTCATGTTATAAATGAATCGAGGATGAACAAATAAATCAAGGTTTACTAGACATAATACAAGGTTATTGGAAGACCAGAAGAAGAAGAGAGAGAAAAAAGCGGCCATTTGAGACGCAAATCCGTCAATCATTTTTACCATGCATTTTGTTGTTTCCCATTTTCATGAAACTCTTCCTTCTCCTGTCAACAAAAGTTCGTTTTTTTGGGGCTTCATTCTCACTCTTTTCATCCAACACTTTTTACTCCTCGTTACATTCAACATTGAACAAGTTGTGATCCAGTTGATAACAGCAAAAGTAATAGCAACAGGAATATCAAAGAAGAAGAAGGGAAAAAGTTAAATTCTGAAGGAAAAAAAGTGAAGCACAATGGAAGAGCGAAAAAATCATGAAATGAAGTTTTTCTTCTACTTTTATCTATTGAAATAATGATAATATTATTATAAAGAAGCAAGAAGAATGAACAAGATGAAAAGTTGAATGTTAAAGATGAGTTTCTCAGGGAAGGACAAGAGTAACGAAGAGAGTGAAAGGAAAGAGCAATTTTTATTGGAATGAATAAAATTGGAAAAGACAAGTTGAAACCAAGTGAGAACGATGAATAATCATCTTGATCATCTTCATCATTTTCATTGTCATTCTCAATATTTGCATCTTCATCATCCTTTGAATCAGTTACACTAGAGGAAAATGTTATCCTTTAGATAAATTGATTCTGGTTAAGAGGATTTTTGATTCTAATTTTTTTTTCTCCACTGATTTATCATGTAAAGAATTACCTTCATTTTCTTGTTGTTCGTTTTTTTCATCTGTTATTATTCTTGTCAACTCGTTTTCATGTCAACTTTAACCCATATTTAGTATTATTGTTGTCATTTTTTCCTCTTCTTTTTGCCTTCTTCTTTTTGCTCATCTTTTTCGCTTTTATTTATTGATAACAATGAAAATAAAAGTGAAATTGAGTCTTAAAATGTTTTCTCATTTTCATTCTGAAACTCTTTTCTGTTCAACTTTTTGCCTTCTCATTTGAGTAAACAATTTAATGTTCATTTCATGTTCAACCGAATCATCAGGCAAGTTCAATTGAAAGGAATTAAGTTTGGCCTTTGTAAACATCGAGAGACTTTAGTTTATTGGGAAATTCAAAATTTTTCATTCTCATTGATATTTGCATTTATTTAATTTTTGCTTTGGGTTTAATTACTTGTAACAATCAAATTAATTGGTAATTGTTTACTGTTGCAATTGAAATGCCTTTTTGTGTTACATTTTACTAATACTCTTAATGAGATTCATGTTCATCCATTGAAATCTTTATCTCTGCTCGTTCCTTCCATGTAATTTATCTTAATCAATGGACAATAAAATTGTAATTAAAAGCACCGTCAGTTAATTAACTCTGTATTTTGCCTTTTTAATCATGCAAACCGTTGGACCAATCAATTGACAGGCAAAATTGAGTTTGACCAACAGCAATCAAAAAGATGTGATTAACAAAACAGTGAATGACAATTTCCTTCAACAATTACATTGAATCAAGATCAATGAGTTGCTTTACAAGACATCAATTTGATTTATTTGAAGAGGAAAAGCTTTCCAAAGGAAAGGTTTATTCAATTAAATCAACCTTAAATTGAACAACTTTTTCTTTACACTGACTGTTCAATGATACATTTAAATGAGCATTTAACGGCCTTTTTTTATTCAAAAACTGCAGTTGTAACTCAAACGGTTCGTGCTACAGATCAAAGATTCCAACGATGAGGAGCCGTAATCAACTGCAAGAGTTTTCTTCAAACTGAAATTGTTTAGTTGAAGGATACTTGAACTTCAATAACTTCAAAACAGTTGAAGTTACTGAATTTCGAGTGGCTGATGTTAGCTGAAATTCAGTATTGGTTTGAATGAGTCTCTTGCATCTTCCTAATGATGTTTATTGACTCACAACTAGCATGGACAAGTTCAAAATCGATGTTCGTTTCAGAAATGACCTTAAAAGATCACAAGTTGAGCCCTCAATATCATTCAGTTCCCTCTGTTGTTTGACCTCTAATTGACATAATAGTTCATTTTCTGTGCGCGCCGACTTTTTCCAACTGCTTATTTTTGTTACATGTTCATACTTTAAAAGAGAACCGTTTATCTCTCCAACCGATCAAGTTTTCAACTTAAAACAAACGTAAACTAGTCACAGAAAATGACCTTCAAATGTCAATTAGAGATCAAACAACGGAGTGACTTTAAATAGCCGTGAGAGTTCCTACTCATGGTTCTTAGCTCTGCGAAAGCTCAAATTATTCGCTCAAATTTGTGAGATGAAAGTTGAAAGGTGAAAGGGCTGCCAATAGCATCAAGATTAATGTTAATGTTGATGTTTAATACGGTTGCAACTGTTTAATTTTCTCTGTGTTTTTATTCAAGTTATTATTCAATCATGTTTAATTTAATTGAGTTTGACTTCGTAGGACCAGATGTAGTATCAAAAGGACATCAAATCAGTAAGGATATATTGATGGTTCAATCACAATAGCAAAGTAAATCAATCTGATGTAAACTTTGAGTGAACCATTTGGTTTTATAACAAGTAAATGTTTATTAGAATCAAATCAACTTCAGCCTTCGATTGTATCTAATTTAATTGTAGTCAATAGAACCTTGTTTAACCAAATCAACCAGAGTAAATGATTATCAACCTTATTCGAGTGAGAAATCATTTCTCTTTTATCAATTAGTTGGTGAAAGTGTTTTGTGCCAAACCTGGTCCCATCTTAGTGCCACGAAATGAATTTTATTTACGGTCTAACAATATTTGAGATTCACGGGTTAAGTTGAGATGGTTACTGTTTAACAATATTTGATTCACGGGTTAAGTTAGGATGGTTACAATTTAACAATAGTTTTGAGATTTACGGGTTAAGTTAGGATGGTTATAGTTTAAAATAGTTTTGAGATTCACGGGTTAAGTTGAGATAGTTACAGTTTAACAATAGTTTTGAGATTCACGGGTTAAGTTGAGATGGTTACAGTTTAACAATATTTGATTCACGGGTTAAGTTAGGATGGTTACAATTTAACAATAGTTTTGAGATTCACGGGTTAAGTTAGGTTGTCGATGATAGTTTAACAATATTTTAAGTTCACGGGTTAAGTTAGGATGGTTATAGTTTAACAATAGTTTTGAGTTCACGGGTTAAGTTAGGTTGTCGATGATAATTTAACAATATTTTAAGTTTACGGGTTAAGTTAGGTTGTCGATGATAGTTTAACAATATTTTAAGTTCACGGGTTAAGTTAGGATGGTTATAGTTTAACAATAGTTTTGAGTTCACGGGTTAAGTTAGGTTGTCGATGATAATTTAACAATATTTTAAGTTTACGGGTTAAGTTAGGTTGTCGATGATAGTTTAACAATATTTTAAGTTCACGGGTTAAGTTAGGATGGTTATAGTTTAACAATAGTTTTGAGTTCACGGGTTAAGTTAGGTTGTCGATGATAATTTAACAATATTTTAAGTTTACGGGTTAAGTTAGGTTGTCGATGATAGTTTAACAATATTTTAAGTTCACGGGTTAAGTTAGGATGGTTATAGTTTAACAATAGTTTTGAGTTCACGGGTTAAGTTAGGTTGTCGATGATAATTTAACAATATTTTAAGTTTACGGGTTAAATTAGGTTGTCGATGATAGTTTAACAATATTTTAAGTTCACGGGTTAAGTTAGGATGGTTACAATTTAACAATAGTTTTGAGTTCACGGTTAAGTTAGGATGTCGATTATAATTTAACAATATTTTAAATTCACGAGTTAAGTTGAGATATAATGCAAACTTAATCCGGACAGGGCTTCCGCGGGGTCCAATATTGGCACCAAACAAAGAGAAAGTCGGCCATTTTATGCAACATGAGGGAGAAAATCTTCTCCCTCATAAAATGGCCAACCTACCAAAACGTAGCCAATCAGGGCCTTTCCCTACCTACATGAGGTAGGGAAAGGTAAGAACAAAAAAAAACTGGTTTCTTTCAGTTGACCGGGGCACCAATAGAACGTCCTCGTTCTGTAAAAATAAAACTGAAACTTTTGATTAATTATTGAATACGACAATTTCACCAATCGTTTATTGATAAGTTACAATTGACCATCTGTCTAATGGTCTCTGAGGTTGGAACTCGATTCCAGTCTTTTAATTTCAAGTATTCCATGTAGCCTCGGAGTGTAACTCGAGCGTCTCTCTCTGGGGAATGACCAGCGATTACATTTGTTGGATCTTCTCGATGCAATTTTTGATGCTCAGGAAAGAAGAATTTATCTATATATATCAATCCTAAAGGTTGTTTACCGGGCCATAAGGATTGAAGATCAATCCAGGTGATCTCGTTATTCATCAAATCAGTGGGTGTGAATTTTAACAATCTCAAATCACCCTCTCCTTGTGTAATAACTCTTTTACCTCTTAGTATCTCAATGACTGTTGAACGGACCTGATGGAACGGCAAACCAGTAGCCAAATCGATAGGTTGTAATCCGGTTACCTTAGTATTTGAGTAAAATGAGTTCTCCGATTTTACTTCTGCATAGTATATCGTCTGAATTCTAATGACATTACCGAACCAACCGGATATATGAATGTTACCAACGCCTCCACTGCCGTTTCCCTCCATATCTAATGATAGTGTAGGTAAAGATGGAGAGCCCAATTGTTCTAACTTATTCAGTATTTTCGGATCGTATTGACCAGGGATCTTAAACCAAATATTGCCAGTAAATTCTTCTCGAAGCTTTCTTCTGAGTTGTCTTCGTTTTTCTCGGTATTTGTTTGGTTTTTTACTAATTTGGACTGGTAAACTAACTGGGCCTATTCTTTTGATTAAATCGGGGCAGTTCTGTCGAAGGTGTGTATTACTAGAGCAGAATGAACAATTTTTACACTCCGTTTTGTGATGATTTGGCTCAAAGCATAAGCTACAATGAAACAGAGGTATTGGAGTAAGTGTAATCCACCTCAATCTTCCAGTTCGTTGCTTCACTTGTTTAGCTATTTCTTTTATTTTCTTCAGTAGGAAGTTATGAGCTTGACTTATCGCTTGCGATGTATGTGCTGTAACAGTTATCTTCGTGTGTTTATGCATTTTCGGCGGAGTTCCCGACATTTTACACCCTTTTATATTTATTTTTGAAACTCCATAACTGTTGACGAGGTTCCATGCATAGCAGGATAGGATCAGATAATGTTGATACAATAGTACGCTATTTGCTTCTCGCCCTTCAAGATATTTAGGACAACTCCTCTGCTGGTGATTCCGCTCCATCCTGTTAGATAAAAGATAAAGAGAGAAGAATATGATTAATTAGTCCCAATCACCGGGACTTTTAATTAAGACCCATCACCGGGTTTTTATTCGACTTAGTCCAATCACCGGACAATGTTTTTTGTTTTTTTTTTCCTATTTTATTTTATATTTTTTTTTTAACCCCTCACCGGGTAATATGTTTTTATTTTTATTATTTTTTTTTTATTTTTCCCATCACCAGTTTATATTTTTTTTTTTTTTTTAAAAAAATCCCATTTAATAACATTTATGTAAAGGTATTGCTTCTGGTTGACCTTTGTCTTTTGTCCTATTTTTATCCCTTTCATCGTAAACTATCGAATACACAGTTCGTTTTGGAGTCAGCATAAAGCGGACACTAAGGGTGCATAATAAGAAACAAATGGTCATCAGTAACGTAATTGCGATCCATTTAACATAATCAAACCTCCAACTTAGATTTATTTTCTCAAAGCTAGAAAGGACTTTCTCCTGAGCTGTCTCTAGAAGTTCAAATTCTAAGGGTGCTACCTTAATTTCTTGATATTTTGGTTGGAATAATTTTAAATTTATTGCTTGAGTATGTTCAGTTACTCTAGGACCTCTAGAATAAATGAAAAAAGTGTTCGAAGTATATTTCATTTCATCAATACTGAAATTAGTATATTTCGATAGTTTTATAACTTGATTTGGGCATACGTAAGAACCAGAATATAATTCAATTCTATGCCCAGCACAATGAATCAAGTAATGGTCACCAAAGTTTTTAACTTGAATCTTCTCTGCCACAATTGTCTCGTTTATGTTTTTTGATACACAATGCTCATCTTTCCAGAGGTGTGTTTTATTGAAACTATTTGGGCAATCTGACGCCCTTTTGAACATAGGGTTCGGAGATTTTAACTCATTTTCGTCAACTTCACAAAACTGATAAGTAGTAGTATTTACCAGTAAGAATTCTGGCCCTTTATAGACAATTTTACATGTGTGTGTCTCATTAGTTTTGTATAGTACGAATGGGTCAGCTTGGTATACCTTTGTGACTTGATCGTGCCTAAAGGTTGTGAAATTTAAACTTAGGATTGGGAATTTTTCTATCTCGTAAACCCTTACTGAAAGTTTTTCAATCACTGATAAATCACAGTCATCGCATGGCAAAGTTATTTTCAAATTCTTGAAAAAATGCGGATCTAGTGTTGGCTTGATCTGTTTTATACTTTCATTAAATTTTTGCATAGTTAACAGCTGATTGTTGGCACAGGTTACAACATCAGCTGCTTGAAAAGAAACAATCGGTATTAGTCCTTGTATAACATCAATTTGATACTGTTGTTGGTTTATCACTCTTGTAATATTTATCAAATGTTCGTTTTGAAGTTTTATAGCCTTTTGATATTCAGCATTTTGTTCTCTTATTGCTTGCAAAACTGGTGTAAAATCGACCTCAGGAGTCATAACCTTTTTGTAAAGGTATGCTACTCCAGTAAGTACTACGCCACCTACCATTATAACTGATCCCGTTACCACGATTGCAGTAATCAACTCTCTTTTTAACAGCTGAACTTGTCTCTCTTCTTTCACTGCTATTTCTGGAATGAATCTGATCGGTTGAATATATTTTTCTTCAATAAATTTTGTACAGTAATCTTGTAAAGCAATCATATATTTTCTCGTATCTACGCACCGCAAATAATTTCTTGAAGGACATCCTAATGCGTAATCACTCCTATTCTTTATTACTCCAAATTCATCGCTTTTGAAATTGAGCATCTCTCTACAGGGATTCGAAAAAGCTATAATTATTCGTATCTCTTGAGTCGCCTTTCTGGGTTTGTAACCGGTTTCCTTCCATAAAATTGTATCTCCAGTCATAAAAGGATTTATTTGTCCATTAACTAGACAGATCAGTCCGATCAAGAGTATTAGCGTAACAGATAAAGGAGAGTGTTTAGAGTTTAGTGGATTTGCACGCACTCTTCCCACACTATTCTTTTGCATTTTGCTATTATCAATTGGTTTTTTAATTTTTCTTTGTGTAGATCTATGGAAAGGTTTAAGTTGACTTCCATGAACTCTTCTAATTTTTCCCTTTTCTCCTAAGGGTAAAATTCTGTAAGTCGTTTTCCCAAATTTTTCAATTATTTTATAAGGACCTACGAATTTCGGCGTTAATTTTTTTGATCCTTGATAAATTCTATACATAACTACTTCTCCTACATTAAAAGTTCTAAGTTTTTTCATGTCATGTTGGATTTTCTGGTTTTCTTTTGATTCAATCGAGAATAATCTCGCCTGATCTCTTAATTGTGACCATTGTAAGATTGATTCCCTAACGGTTTTGGGTAAGTTTTTAAAGGTATTAGTGTTCAAAACAATATCAATTGGTAGTTTTGGACTTCTTCCATATAAAAGGTAAAAAGGAGAACTTTTCGTTGACTTATTTATGCTGGTATTATAGGCAAATCCCATCACCGGGATCAACTTTGCCCATTTCTTGCGATTGCCTTCTTGACAGTAATGCGTTAACATGGTGCAAATGGTTTGGTTCGCCTTTTCGGTTAATCCATTTGTAGCTGGATGGTAAGAAGTCGAGAAAGACCATTTACTTTCCATGAATGTTTTTACTTCTGCAACTATTGATGAAATAAAATTTCTTCCCTGGTCGCTAACAATTGTTCTTGGACAACCATGACGAAGGAAAATTTTATCTATTAAGAATTTTGCAATGCTCTCTGCCATCAAATCACCGATAGCTTCGAGTTCTACCCATCTAGTAAAATAATCGGTGCAGACAACAATGTATTGTTGTCCATATGATTTAGGTAATGGTCCTACTAAGTCAATTCCGATTTTATCAAATGCGTTATTAACTACAATGGATTGAAGTGGTGCTTCTAAAGTTCCACTTCCCCTTTTATCTAACTGACAAACAAAGCAGTTTTTAACGTAGTTTGTGATATCTTTAGACATTTGGGGCCACCAGTAAAATTGTTTGATTTTATTGTATGTTGAGAATAAACCTGGATGTCCAGATATCATGGCGTCATGATATTCTTTCAAAATCTCTGGAACCGATTCTCGAGGAAGAACTATGTTCCAGGTTTCGCCGAAATGATTAGTAGTTAATCGATACAAAGCTCCATTTTCTATTCTGAATCGACTCATTCGTTTTCTCTCTTTTGGATTTTGAACAGCTAAGTTTTCTAACTGAGCTAATATTTTACTAATTCGAGGATCTTGTCTTTGCTTTGTTATTAAATCAAAATTTTCTTCAATATTTTCTGTAATTAAAATAGTGAATAATTCTTCACATTCATCTTTTAAATTGTCTATTGGAATTTCTTGCATTGGGTAGCGGGATAGGCAGTCTACATCAGCATGTTTTTTCCCTGATTTATAAGTAACTGTGAAGTCAAAGGACTGCAAAGCCATTGCGTAGCGCTGCAACCTAGCTGGTAAATTCTTTTTTGAATGTATGTGACAAAGAGCACAATGGTCTGTTACTACCTCAAATTTTATTCCTTCTAGGTAGACTCTAAATTTCTGTACTGCCCAGACAATTGCTAAACATTCCTTATCGGAAATCGGGTAATTCAATTCAGCTCCGCGGAGTATTCTACTAGCAAAAGCAATTGGGTGATAACCGTTTTCACTTTTTTGTAAAAGTATTGATCCTAAACCATACCCTGAAGCATCAACTCTGAGTTGCGTTGGCTTACTGGGATCGTAGTGCGCAAGCACTGGAGGTGTGGTTAATTTCATTTTTAGCTCGTTGAATGCATTTTCTTGCTTTGGTCCCCATTCAAAAGGTAAATCTTTTCGGGTTAAATTAGTTAAAGGTCTGGCAATAATAGCAAAGTCTTAAATAAACCTTCTGTAATAGGAGCACAGGGCTACAAAAGACTTTATATCCCTAACTGTCCGAGGTGTTGGAAATCTTTGGACTTTCTGAATTTTCTCAGGATCTACCTCTTGTCCTTGTTCACTAACAATATGTCCTAAATAAAGTATTTTTTGTTTAAAGAACGAACATTTATTCGGTTTAAGGGTTAATCCTGCTCTTTGAAGTCTTCTGAATATCGTTTCTAATCGTTCTAAGTGTTCTCTCTCGGTTTTAGAAAAAATGAGAAGGTCGTCAATAAAGATTAAACAAGTATTGTAAATAAGCCCTCCAAGAACTACACTCATCATTCTCATGAATGAGGAGGGTCCATTTGCTAAACCAAAAGGTAATCGAGTATATTCATACAAACCACTTGGAGTAACGAAAGCTGTTTTAGGCTGGTCAGCAGGATCTAGGGCCATCTGATGATAACCTGATCTCAAGTCTAACAGAGTGAAATATTTCATTCCTTGAAGACTGTCTAAATAGTCTTGAATATTCGGTAATGGAAATTTATCTTTTACTGTAATTTCATTTAATTTGCGGTAGTCTACACAAAGTCTGACTTCTTCAGTTCCTTTCTTGGCCACCAGCACTATTGGTGAAGCCCAAGGAGAGCATGAAGGAATTACAATGCCTTCATCTATCAAATCGTTGATTGATTTTTCTGCGATTCTACGTTTTTCTTCTGACATTCTGTATGGTTTTTGGGAAATTGGAGGATGAGAGCCAGTATTTATTTGATGTACAAAAACGTTAGAAAACCCCAATTCTTTCGCAGTAGCCGCGAAAGCTGGTCGGTACTTTTGGATTAGTTTTTCTAATTCCTTTTGTGTTTCCTCCTGAATATTCTCATTAACTTCTAACTTTAGTTCCTTAACCATACTACTAACTAAAAGTTCAGAGTCTAAAGTTTTGGCTTCACTAAGGAAAGACAAGTTGTCCCCAAAATCACCGGGGTCTGCAATACTTGATCTTTCACTCATCCGAGTAGAAATTGTCGTTGTTTCCTCTTTTTCAGCTAATAGTTTAGCCAAAGTTTGCTCAAGGAATTTAATTTTTCTTTCATTAGCTTGATTGAACACTAGTTTAGCATTTGAGCAATCAATCCAGAATTTTCCCTTTTGTAAAACATTGAAACCTATTATTCCTTTAAGGTTACAAGGTAGTTGATTTAAAATTATTATTGGTGTTTTTATTTCAACTTCATTCAAAGTGTCATAAATGATAACAGTTTGATAAGATTCTCCTAAAATATTTAAAGGAGTATTTCCTGCTGTTAAGTTTGTTGGTCCTCTATACTTATAATAGTCTAAATCAAGCTTAACGAATACTTCCTTAGTGAGAATGGTAATCTCTGATCCTGTGTCTACAAGGCACTCAACAGTTTTGCCTTTTATTTTCACTTTAGCAAAAGTTAAATCTTTGCTACTGTTTCTCTTAATCTTACTAATAATCGATAGGACTTGTCTTCTGACATCACCGTCATCATCGTCTTCTTCTAAATATTCTCGATAAACTGTTTTTACCACTTTAGTTTTCTTCTCATTGCTCGGAGATTTAGATCTTGATCTAGATCTACGTCTAGCTCTAGGACTTGGTGATCGATATCGTCTACGTGATGAAGTAGGAGTTGAAGAAGGGTTTGGTGATTCCTCTCTTGGGGGTCGCATAGATCTCGGAGGAGATTTACTTAAATTCTTATCGGGGGTGTAACCCCTTCTTCGATAACCAGAAGAAGTCTGTGGTTGTTCTTCATAGTCTTGCCTTCGAGAAGAACGGGGAGAACGCCAAGATTCTCCAAGATTAGACTCTTTTGACCAACCTGTTCCTCTTGGAGCGGTTGGTCTACTAGGGCAATCAGTTTTCTTGTGCCCTACACCATTGCACTGGTAGCAGTGTAAACTTTGATTTAAATTCATTGCGTTCTCATTTGGAGTAAAATTCACTCGTTTTGGTTCAGTGTGCATATGTGGGGGCTGGTATCTAGGCTGGTACCTGTTTTGATACTGCTGATTTTGATACTGTTGGTGTTGATAACTTGGTTGATGTTGAGGAGCCTGATATTGGTAGGTTGTTTGCCTAAATCGGTTTTCATTTCGGCTGTAATCTCTTTCTCTTCTTCGTGTTTCTAAATTCATCTGAAAACATTCAAATTGTTCAGCTAAATTAGAAAGTTGTTCTGTTAAGGAACTGATCTGTTTATGTAGAGGATGATCCTCACCACTATCTTCTAATAGTTTTATTTCTCCCACCGATCTTTCGGCATGGGATAATCTAGTGTCAAAATTTAAATTTTCATTAGTGGATAATAGGTCCATTCTAGTCTTAACTGCTGGATTTAATCCTCTATGGATAAAACTGTGAACTAAATCTTCGTTCATTTCTGGATTAATTTTGCGACATAAATCTCGTATGTCATAAGCATAGGCAAAAGCTGACTGACCAGGCTGTTGCCTTTTCTCGTTTAATTCTCGCATTAAAGTGCTTCTATAATTTGAAGGGGCTAAACCCTTAACCATCTTTTCTTGTAGTGCATCAAAAGTGGAAGGCATTTCTTCTTTCTTCAAAGTTTTAATACAGCATCTGTACCATTTTGCTGCAGTTCCATTTAGATAGGCTGGAAGAGCCTTTAATTTAGTTTCATCATCCCATTCTAAAGCAGCAGCAGCAGCTTCAAATGAGTCTAACCATTCAAGCAAATCTTCTCCTTCATTATCTCCTGAGAAGTTGCTGATGTGGATAAACTGGTTCACTTGTTGGCGTTCTTTAGACTTTTTAGTCATGCTAGCTACTTTTGCCTCTGTTTCGGACATTTTCGAGTTTTATTTTGCTTAAACCGGCTGATGATATATTGTATACATATACTGAATATCAGCGATAATTTTATAAATGATTATGAATATTGGTGAAATAATTGTGATTAGAACTATTACTTTAATACTGGATTCGTTAATGGTATAAGTGAAGTAGTTTTTTTCTGTTTCTAAATCTTCTGCTAAACTATACGAAGTTAGTTTAAGTTCATAAACTTTGTCTTCCATATTAGAACCCCAACGAAAATCCAAAAGGTTAAAATTAGAATGCAGCAAAATGTTTTACACATCTTTCTTATTTACTCATCACCGAGCAAATCAATATACCCCATCACCGGGTTTCTTATTTGTTAGAATGGAGTTGATCAAATTGCATATAATAGTTAATAAGATACTTAAAGGTAGAAAGACTTGAGTAACTATTTCAATATCAATGAAGATTACTGTAATTGGACTGATCATCAGTAAATCCACTCAATTTATTTTGTTACTCTGTTTAATTGTTGTTCTGTTGTTCAGTTTAATTGATTTCCATTGCTCCTTTTAGTTCACTACAGTTAATCAGTTTAGTTAATTCAGTTAATTCAATTCAATTAGTTAATTCAGTTTAGTCAATTCAATTCAATTAGTTAATTCAGTTCAGTTAATTCAATTCAATTAGTTAATTCAGTTCAGTTAATTCTATTGCATTAACTTGGTCGGTACATTTAGTTGACCTCTTTTATTCAATTTAAATGTTGATTGAGGTTATTTCCTTATTAGGTTTAGTCAACCTATTTAACTCAAATCAGTTTATTCAGGTTTTATTTTTTGAAACTCAATAGTTTGGTACATCAATTCAACTCATTGAGTTAAATCAACCCAATCACCGGGTTTAATTTATTAGAATGAGGTTGATTAATTTATATACAGATATTATTAAAATACTAAAAGGTAGGAAGATTTGAATAACTATTTCAATATCAATTAAAATTATCAATGTAGTTGGGCTGATCATCAGTTAATCAACTAGATTCATTTCGGTTAACTTCAGAAACCAATTTGATGCAGTTCAGAATAACCAATTTATCCAATTCAGTCAATCAATGTAAATAAGTTTGTTTAATCAGTCTCATCTACTTCAGGTAATCCTTTTAATTGAATTTAATTTAATTAATCAGTGTTAATTCTTTCAGATATTCCTTTTAATTCAATTAACTTAGTTAATTCATTTTAGCATCATTAATTAATACAGTTTAATATAGTTAATTTGGTACGATTGATTTTAGTTAACTTGTCCGTTTTATTTTTGTTTAATCGGTTGCTTCAATTCACTATTTACTAATTCAAATCAGTTAATTTGATTCAATAGAATTAGTTAATTCAATTCCTTAGTCCATCAAATTAATTAATGAATTCAGTTCGGCTAATACGTTCAGTTATTTCAGTTTCGATTATCTTAATTGATTCGACTCAATCAGTTAGTTCAATACAATTAATTTATTCGATTCAGTTAATTTCATTCGAGAGTTAATTCAGTTTATACTAGCTCAGTTCAGTTTATTATTTGATTCAGTTTAGTCTTATCAATTCAGTTTTATTCATCACTCATTATTGGGTTTCTTAAGTCAGTAAGATATTGTGCATTATTCATTAAAACTATTCACTCATTATATTTCAATATTAATCTTAGTAGAACAGATATGAGATTATAGCATTCCTCGTTATTTCATTTCTTTCATTATAGATTGTGAATTGTTTAATATAATCAACTTATTCATCACTGATAATATAGCATGTCTTAGGTTAATATGAAGTAAAAATTTAGTGTAAAGTACTTAACTTTGAACAGTTAGACTTCGAATCCCCGCAAGGGTGCCAAAATTGCCACGAAATGAATTTTATTTACGGTCTAACAATATTTGAGATTCACGGGTTAAGTTGAGATGGTTACTGTTTAACAATATTTGATTCACGGGTTAAGTTAGGATGGTTACAATTTAACAATAGTTTTGAGATTTACGGGTTAAGTTAGGATGGTTATAGTTTAAAATAGTTTTGAGATTCACGGGTTAAGTTGAGATAGTTACAGTTTAACAATAGTTTTGAGATTCACGGGTTAAGTTGAGATGGTTACAGTTTAACAATATTTGATTCACGGGTTAAGTTAGGATGGTTACAATTTAACAATAGTTTTGAGATTCACGGGTTAAGTTAGGTTGTCGATGATAGTTTAACAATATTTTAAGTTCACGGGTTAAGTTAGGATGGTTATAGTTTAACAATAGTTTTGAGTTCACGGGTTAAGTTAGGTTGTCGATGATAATTTAACAATATTTTAAGTTTACGGGTTAAGTTAGGTTGTCGATGATAGTTTAACAATATTTTAAGTTCACGGGTTAAGTTAGGATGGTTATAGTTTAACAATAGTTTTGAGTTCACGGGTTAAGTTAGGTTGTCGATGATAATTTAACAATATTTTAAGTTTACGGGTTAAATTAGGTTGTCGATGATAGTTTAACAATATTTTAAGTTCACGGGTTAAGTTAGGATGGTTATAGTTTAACAATAGTTTTGAGTTCACGGGTTAAGTTAGGTTGTCGATGATAATTTAACAATATTTTAAGTTTACGGGTTAAGTTAGGTTGTCGATGATAGTTTAACAATATTTTAAGTTCACGGGTTAAGTTAGGATGGTTATAGTTTAACAATAGTTTTGAGTTCACGGGTTAAGTTAGGTTGTCGATGATAATTTAACAATATTTTAAGTTTACGGGTTAAATTAGGTTGTCGATGATAGTTTAACAATATTTTAAGTTCACGGGTTAAGTTAGGATGGTTACAATTTAACAATAGTTTTGAGTTCACGGTTAAGTTAGGATGTCGATTATAATTTAACAATATTTTAAATTCACGAGTTAAGTTGAGATATAATGCAAACTTAATCCGGACAGGGCTTCCGCGGGGTCCAATATTGGCACCAAACAAAGAGAAAGTCGGCCATTTTATGCAACATGAGGGAGAAAATCTTCTCCCTCATAAAATGGCCGACCTACCAAAACGTAGCCAATCAGGGCCTTTCCCTACCTACATGAGGTAGGGAAAGGTAAGAACAAAAAAAAACTGGTTTCTTTCATTAGTATCCAAACTAAGCTGACCAAACAAGGTTGTCACATTGACGATTGACACAACAAGGTGACAACCTAAGACTAAGCTTCAAAGTCTTAGCCTAAATAAAAGTGTCCATCAACATTTTGCTTGGCAAGCAAATTGTTTTACTTGAAAAGAAAAAAGTTTTTCATCTTCTCCTTGTTTCTTCATTCCCATAATAACAATAATATTAATAATAATATTACTTTCCATGTGAACTGAGATTTTTTCTTCTTCTTCTTGTCGAGTTTTTCTTGCTTCATCTTGAAAGTTTCCATCTCCGGTTACAGTTTACATTGGCAAAGATTAACCATTATCTTTACCATCTTTGAACCAATTCATGTTCACCATTTTCACCATCATTATCATGATGATGATGATGATTATAAACAGCATCTTAACTCCTTTCAGTTCCCGTTTCATTCTCTATTCTGCATCAATAGAACATTTAGCAAGAGAAAGAAAGAGAAGAGAAGAGAGAAATTTTCTCTTCCATTTTATTCTTGCTCTTTTCAATACTAAAAACATTTTCATTGCCATTCCTTGAATCATCAAAAGATTCAAACAAATCTATTTTGCAAAAAGCAAAGGAACCAAAAAAGGAAGAAAAAACAAAAACAAAACTCAAAATGCCAATTGATATCAACATTTTTACATTTTCAAATGTTGAGTGTTGAGCAAGAAAAAGGCAAAAATGAAAGAAGAAAATGTTGTTTTTTTTGATTTTTTGATTTTATTCACTTTTCCGTTCCTTCAATTGTTATCACATTTTGCATAATCATTTCATTTCATTGGCCAGACAATTGCTGCAATTGTTTAAACGCAATAAATTAATATTGAAATGATCGAATAATATGGAAAAGTAAAGTTCAATTCAAGTTCAATGTTTTGAATTATTCAATTTTCTAACAAAATTTGTATTCAATTGTTGGTCTAGAAAGTGCTTGTTGAATAACTTTGAAAAATTGTTAGAAATGAATTTTCAACTTTTAATGAAACATTTGGTCGTTGCTTTTTGTTTCCCTTTTTAGGTTATTTAGAGCAAGGTTTACTTGTTCGTGATACAGAAAAGCTGTTGGTCAATTATGTTACCAGTCCAACTCTTAAACTGGACCTGATCTCTTTGATACCAAGTGATTTATTTTACCTTATTACTGGAATCACCTGTGAAGATGGTCACATTCCGTGTCCCGTTATTGTCCGATTAAATCGTCTGTTTAAACTTCACCGGTTAATTGAGTGTTTTGATCGAACCGAGACTCGAACCAATTTTCCAAATGCCTTTCGTATTTGTAAATTAATCTTCATTATTTTGGTGGTTATCCATTGGAATGCTTGCTTCTATTTTGCCATGTCAAGCTTCATTGGTAAGCTTCATTATATAATCTATTCTTCATCAAAATTAGATTGAAAAGTTAACCAAAAATTGTCATTACCAATTTATCATCAAAATTGTCATCAAAAATTACCATCAAAATGGATAGAGATGTGATATTAATTTTCAATGTTTAAAGATCAATACTTTTTTTGATAGAATCGTGTTTACATTTTCAATCAACCTTTTACATCAACATTAATCAAGTTGGAACCATTAATTAGCATTCATTTTATCGTATTACATGAATTAAATTCATCCATTTATGATGTAACCTTTTAATTTTGTCAAGTTAATTTGGTTTTGTATTACTTTTTTGCTCTCATTTGATGACATTTTGATTAGGCTTGTTATTAGTTAACATTACATGGTAAAGTAAGTTATGTATTAATAAGGATTGACTCTTATTGTTATTACATTAGCTGAAGGGTTAATTATCTTAAAAGTTAATCAATGATTAGTTGGGTTAATGAATAGTTAGCTTTAGTTCATTGATTACCTTTAATTGGTATTTACATCTTAATACATTTTCACAAAAGTGTAACTCTAATGATGATTCTGGGTTCAGGTTGATTAAAAAAGCTTAATCTTTTTTGGTTAAATTTTTATTAACATTTATTGTTATCAATTGCTTTTGGTATATTGGTTCAAATCATCGGTAAAATAAGAGTTGCTTTAACTTTATTAAATATTCAGTGAAATATCAACATTCAATGTTATCGATTCTTTAAATGCTTTTTCATTATTCAACCACCTTTTTATGCTTCAATTTAACCGATGATGGCTTTGGGTTCAATAGTCACATTGTTTTATAATTGGAAATGTTTCATTTGATTTTCTAGTTAATTGCTATCTATTTGCTTATTTCAATTAGGTTTCGATACTGATCGTTGGGTTTATAGTATGAACAATACTGGTGAAGGTTTTTTTCAACAATATGTTTACTGTTTCTATTGGTCAACTTTAACATTAACTGCCATTGGTGAAGTACCTGTTCCCACTCGCGATGAGGAATATATTTTTGTCATTTTTGATTTTCTCATTGGTGTCCTTATATTTGCCACAATTGTTGGTAATGTGGGTTCCATGATAACCAATATGAATGCCTCTCGAGCTGAATTTCAATCTCGAATGGATGCTGTTAAACAGTATATGGAATTTCGTAAAGTTTCTAAAGAATTGGAGAAAAGAGTTATCAAATGGTTTGATTATCTATGGTCAAATAAACAATCACTGGATGAAGAAGCAGTTATATCAATTTTACCTGACAAGTTAAGAGCAGAGATTGCAATGCATATTCATTTGGATACATTGAAAAAGGTAAGAAATAATGGATAAAAAGTGAACAAAAACTCAACTCAAATATCTATCAAAATGGTTGGCTTGGTTTGAAATTAAGTTTACTTGGCCAGCTATATTAATCTCTTGTGGATCATTAGCTCGTACTAGATTTGTGTTGAATACTATTGAAATAGTAATGCCAGAGTGTGGCAAAAAAGAGTGAAGAAGAAAAGTCGATTACTTATTTCAATTCTTCATTTAATCTTCGAGTTTTCTCATGTATACATTTTTTGTTTACGTTAAACTCAGGTTAAATTATTTCAAGACTGTGAATCTGGTTTATTGGCTCAATTGGTTTTAAAACTTCGCCTTCAAGTATTTAGCCCAGGCGATTTCATTTGTCGAAAGGGTGATGTTGGTAAAGAAATGTACATAGTTAAAAGAGGTCGGCTTTCAGTCGTTGGTGATGATGGTAAAACGGTTCTGGCCACTTTAAGCGATGGATCCGTTTTTGGTGAATTGTCCATTTTGAATATAAGAGGAAACAAAACAGGAAACAGAAGAACAGCAAATGTTCGTTCGGTTGGCTATTCAGATTGCTTTGTGCTTTCCAAACAAGACTTGTGGGAAGTTCTGGAAGAGTATCCAGAGGCAAAGGAAATGCTGATTGAACGAGGGAAACAAATCTTATTGAAGGATGGATTACTGGATGAAGATGCTCTAAGACGAAGTCAAAAGGAAAGAGAAAGGCTGGAAGACAGGTGTGGACGTTTGGAATCAAATTTAGACACTTTGACTACCCGGTTTGCTCGTTTACTAGCGGAATACTCAGCGGGCCAGAAAAAGATTAAACAGAGATTATATCATTTGGAGAAGCGATGTGAATTAACAATCAATGGAAACTCAAGTGAATGAAACTGAAAATTGTATCATGACCTGTGAAGTACAATCAAAAACCAGTGCAAAGCATGCTTCTGACATCGACCGTGTTAACCAATATTTGTGATAAAAAATCAACAATCCTTGTATATTACTCAATGTACATGAAGTTTTGTCCAAAAATGAAATCTTTTATGGTTAGTCTTTTAGACTTGTTTGGCTTTAAAGAGATTTACAATTTTAATTTTGAGCCCATTTTAAATCCTTCCAATAAGACAAAACTTCTTCGAAACGTGCAACAGTAATGTACGGTTATAGTTCAGAATTACTGAAATATAACTGAATTATTCAAAGTCAACGATTGGCCAGCCAACTTTGTTCTCACAGTGATTAATGAGAATCTCGACTTGAAATTTCTATTGGTTCAATCTAAACAATTTATCTCAAAATTCGTTCATGTAAAAGGACAGAAACAAAAGCTGTCCAAAAATAAATGTAAATTATCAAATCGAAAAAACTAAACAAATAAAATTCGATCTTTTTACATTTAACTAGTCCTTAAAATTAGAACTTCGAGTTGATTATATTACTTGATTATACTAGTAATATAACTTATAATCCATATTGCATCTATTTGGCAAACGTTTAGAGATCGAAGCTTATATTGATCAAAATAGACACAACCATTCTCAGTAAATTGAAGCATAAAATGCCCAAAATCCAAGCAAAAAGTTGAATCTCGATATAGATATCGTAAATGTAAGAGATATTTTAATCATGAAATACAGTGCTGGCAATAAGTTTGAGGACAGCAAATTTTCATCAATAACTATTCAGAAGAATGTTTGATTAAGATATGATTAGCATCATTGAAAAGACAATCAAAAATTACGTATTAAATTTATAAATAATTTAATCCAATCTATTCTAGTCTATCTTCAAAGTCGGGACTTAACTAATTCAGAATTTCTTAAAAATCAATAATTTATTCAGAACTATTGGATTAGTGTACTAATTGGATCAGATTATTGAAATATCCACGAAAATCTGATGTCCTCAAACTTATTGCCAGCACTGTATTAAAATTAACTGGCTAAGGTTAGCAAAACCAGTCTTAATTTTTGTTCTTCAGGTAATACAACTATTAGTTAATAAAATTTGAATTAGCTTATTTTTAAAATTTATAACAAAAATTTAACATTGAATTCGCTGAGAAAAAGTTGATTAATTAATTTACAATTTGTTAGACTTAACATCTAAACTTTACTCTACCGGGTGAAAAAGTTTTTTTCATTTTGACAATAGATGGCAGTATGTAAAACCGGTTTTCGGTTATTTCATTTCAGATACTAACCAAAGATTCGGATTTTTTGAAAAGCCTTCAGCTGAGCTGCATAAAATTTATTTGGTTTTTTCTAGGTTTTTTTCATTTAATTCAATAACAGGATTGCTTCAAAAACACGTTTGTATTGACAATTGAGTATTGATTTATAATGTCTATCATTATTCGTTTACAAAATTTACCATGGGAGGCTAATTCACTGGATATTCGTCGATATTTTCAAGGATTATCTATTCCTGATGGTGGTGTTCATATTGTTGGAGGTGATAAGGGTGATGCATTTATTGCCTTTTCTAGTGATGAGGATGCTCGGCAAGCCATGGAAAGAGATGGTGGTTTAATTAAAGATTCAAGAGTTAAATTATATCTTAGTAGCCGCAATGAGATGCAAAAAGTTATTGAACAGGCTCGTAATCAAACTTTGGGAATAAAAGGTAATGACCCAGGCCAATCTGCTGGTGGGCCTGTCCATCCTCATGTTACCCCTCATCATCACGGTTTACAGTCAAACCAACCACCACCATCATCTATTAATGATCCCCGTAATCACCACGGACCTGAACAATTAGGACCTACTGGATTGGTGAATTACCCTATACCGGGTGTTAATAGCTCACCTGGTAATTATTCTGGTGGTGGACCAGGACAACCTAATATTGGTCCTGGCCATCCTCATGCTCCCCAACATCATCATGGCTTACCACCAAATCAACCTCCACCTGCACCACTTCACCCTTCTAATCATCATGGATCAGAACCAGTAGGACACCCCGGAATGGGAAATTATCCCTTGGCGGGTGTAGGTAATTTACCCGGTAGTTACCAAGAAGCCGATTTTCGGCGTCGATCATCTGAACGAGACATTACTCGTGGAATAGGGGATAGGTCAATAGGCTATAGGATAGGTAATAGGAGTAGAAGTAGATCTCCTCATTATAACTCTCCTCCACCGATCGGAGGCAATGGTTCAACTGGTCGACCTCCGGCAAGTTATCAGCCTCCTCATGATGTTTTACCTCCTCCAAGAGACTATGTTGTCTACATGAAAGGCATACCTTACAATAGCTGTACAGAGCGTGATGTTGCTGAATTTTTTACCGGCTTGAATTTTGTTGACATGGTTTTTGAAATTGACGGGCGAACTGGTAAACCAGCGGGAAATGCTTTCGTTGAGTTTGCCACCAATGAAGATTTCACTGCGGCTTTGGATATGAATATGAAACATATGGGTCGAAGATATATTGAAGTTTTTCCTACTACGAAAGAAGACATGAATGATGCTCGAATGGCTCACGGCGGACTTAATGATCGAGGCATACCGCCTCCACCTAGAGGCGGCTCAGGCGGCTTAACCTATTGTGTGTCAGTTACAAATCTTCCTCCTACAGTAACTAATCGAGACTTGACTAATTACTTCAGTGAAATTGGTGCTCAGCCTTTTGCAATTCATATTATGCTCAAGGCTAATGGCTTTAATGCAGGTGAAGCTTTTGTCGAATTCTCGACTTCAGAACAACAGATGAAAGCAATAAGAAAAGATGGTAGTTTTATGGGTGCACAGAGAATATCTGTGCGTTCAGTGCCACATGATCTAATGAGAAGAGTAGTCGGTATTCCACCTCCTGGTGGCCCGTCCGGACCAGCCGGGCCAGGTGGTCCTAGTGGACCTGGTGGACCTGGAAATCACGGTCCTCCTCCACCTGGTCCGCCTTCAATGAATAACGGAGGAATGGATATGAGACATGGTGGCCCAATGTATCCACCTCATGGCGAAATGAGTGGCGATCCTAGAAAAATGAGAAGAGGAGGTCGGGAAGATTTCCGTGGCCGTCGAGAGAAGGAAGGACGACGAGGCGGGGATGGAGCTCACGCAGGTGGACCCATAGGAGGAGGAAACTACACCAGCTTTGCTGATCCTCGGTGTGTTGTCATTGCTTCGAATATACCTTACAAGGCCACCAATGAGGATATTTGTGTCTTTTTTGCAGACTTCGATATTAAGCACGACAGAATTGTTAGACGGTTAAATGACAAAGGCCAGGCCACTTCGGACTGTAGCGTTGAATTCAGGACCCCTGAGGATGCAGCTAGAGCTGTTAGAACGATGCACAAAAAATTCTTGATTGGAAGACCTGTTTTCTTGCGACTTGCTTCCTGATAATCTCTATCACCTTCATAAAGTCATAAAAGTTTCGTCTCTGTTTTTCATTTTTTTGCGTTTTTTTTTGCTACTCTTATTTTCTTCACTCTTTTGTTCTCCTTGTAATTTTTCATTTTTCTTTTTCTCCTCTCCTTTTCTTTTTCATCTTTCATTTATCATCAGCTTCTTCTACTATTGGTCATACTCCAAAAACACATCTGTTGGTTGATTTGAACTTTCCTTGGTCATTCTTCCTCTCTTCTCTCTGCCAATCACCACAAAAAGTTGTTATGCCAAGATCTTTGTCAATTTTCATAATCCATTTTCACCATGATTCTCATTTACCATCTTCCCATTTGTCATAATCATAAGCCACCGCATTATTTGCATTCACTTCATCAATACCATCACTCAACACAACTCAACTATAAAGAGTTTTTTTTCAAATTGATCCAAAGCAAAAGAACCTATTCTTTCATTATTTTTACCCTATCTCTAGATAAAATCCTTGGATTATAATATTTCATTGCATGGCTTGAAAATATTTGATATTATTCCTAATCAGGCCATGATTTAACCAACTTAAATTCCAATTAAAAATCTCGATTCCCTCCTCCTTGAGTGTAAAGATTGGAAAAATGTAAATTCTTGTAAGTTTTTTTATGTCAACATGTTTTGAGCTTTATTTCTTGCTTTTTTTCCTTCAAAAATTCTGTTAATATTACTGACTAATTTAAACAAAAAACTTATTGGGTGCACATAAAAGTCATCAATACAATTAATATTGTCATCTTAATATCTAGTTTAACAACATTCTAAATTGATTTATTTATGCTTATCTTCTCTTTTTCTTGTTTGAATCGTCAAAAACATTGTAGCCTGCTTATCTTTTCGAATCAATATTGACTTATAAACAAAAGTAACGTGATAAAATTGATTATATTAAACAAAAAATACAATTTGGTCAACAGAACATGATTAAGTACTTTGAATAAATGCATGAGTGAATCATCAAACATTAATGATAATAAAAACGGATGAAAATTAAAAGTTGGACTAGACAGTAAAAAAATTCAAATGAAATAAAAATCTGAAGTTAGTCTATGATGAATTTTGATGGATTTCTCAATTTCTTTTCTCTCGCTTTCGGGGTCGCTAGAATATCTTCTTTTATCAATATTAACCAAATGTTGACGGGCTCTAAAAGCAGCCAAATGTGCATACTGAACCGGGGCTGGAATGGATATAACACGAGTACATTTAGCATAGATATGGCATAGACTGAAGGTTAAACCATACAGGACTCCTGAATCAAAGTTATTATCGTCAACAAGCACATAATAATGACTTGGTTTAGATGTTCCCTGTAAAGTTGAAATGAGAAAAGTTTAAATTAATTTGAAATTTCTGATGACTAATTCAATTGATGTTCCTCTTCTTACCAATGAACTTGAATGACTACAGAGAAAAAAATCAGAGCCGTTGTTTGTGCTAACTATTTTTTGAGTTACTAATGTTCCTGAAGGAACATTTTTGGCTTTTCCTTCTGAATCATCAGGATTCATAGGTTTTAATCGAGTATGATGTCGTTTTTGAACAACAATAAAAGTTATTTTTGGATGATAAGACAATTTCAGTCCAAATCTTTTCGAAATCTTTTCGAAAGCTTCTGGCATTCTTTCAATTTCTTTTTCCATTACTTTTGAAAATTGACCTATGAAAATAAGAAATATTCGAATTTAGATGGAGTTGTTGAATAAAAGGCCAACAGATACTTACCGTCACTTACTCCATCTCGATAGAATATAAGACGTTCAGGTAAAATATTGTCAACTAATTTTGTATCAGTTTTCATATTTTTATTTACATATATCTTTAAAAGTTCATAAACCATATCAGGAAGATCTAATATTATTTCCTCATTGGATCTTTGTTGAAGACGTACACTTGCAGCATATTGTGTTTGATTTTCATCTAAACTGGCAACACATGCAGCTATGGAGTAAGACATTTTATCTGTAGGATGAGTCACATCAGCTCCCATGATGATAGTTGCTTGTTTCCCAAGAATTCCATCTAAAGTAGTGCCTACACCAATCACATTATTTATGCCTCCCAGTTTGGCATTCATTTTTAAGAAAATGTTAGCTAATATGAAAAAACCTTTTTCGTTAGTAGCACTTCTTACATTAGAATCAACTACACATTGTGTGTTGAAACCATATTCGACATCACCAAATTGCTTTATTTCATGATAAATACTATCATCCCTTACACGAGTAATAATGAACATGATCAAGTGTGGGAGACGAATCTCTTTGTTACAACACTTTTTATGGATGGACTTCAAGATTCTTTTCACATTTTTACACTCATAATGACCATCATTCCAGTATTCAGGCTGTCCAATACTAGCCCCTTTATCGTTGCCGAATGAGATTAAACTTGATATGAAATGTTTTACAATATCATCGTTTAGTTTTGAAAGATTAACAATAAACCACCGACAATCATCAACTTTACATCCTTTCACAATTTTTTTGTCGCACATATTCCATTTTCCAGCGTCGGGTGTAAAAAAATTATCCTTATAATAAACTTTTGGCCTGTCTAAGCATAAGCCATCAACTTGTATAGGTTTTTCGGATAAATCCAAGCTAAATTCGTTGAGATAGTTGGTATTCGCATTTTTGATTGAAAGCGCACCATCATTTATTACTTCAAATCTACGATCACAGTCTTGCGAAGAAGATTTTATGAATGAAATCCTCTCCTTTTGGCTTAACGCTTTGGTCCTTTGATTTTTTACGACTTGACAGACTTCTAGTGGCAGATAAGATGGTCTCTTGGCGTTTCCAACAACCACGCAAGGTAGATGCAAATAGCTGATTTTCATCTTATATTTTTCAAGGAAAAAGTCGTAAACAGAAATTTTTTTATCCTCAAATCCATTCAAAGTAAAATAAGTTTCTTTAACTGAAGTTCTCGTCAATTTCCTGACTTTGAATTTCATCTTTTGCGGTGTATGAGTTACTTCCAACTTAATTCCTTGTAATTCTTTTTCAATATACAGTAAATTATTTTCAATCGTTGTTTTTGCTTCTTTAGATGCTAAACTAATGCTGGCAAGAGGATCCATATTGCGAACATTCTTTTTACCGGGAAACTCTTTTAGTAAATTTCGTATGAAATCAACTAAATCAGTTGCATTATAAAATGTTGTTGAGCTTTTGTCAATAATTAAGGAAAGTCCACTGGCTGTTGGACGGATACTTTGGTAATGTCCACTTATAACTTGTTTGCCACAACCAATGTTGATCGAGGTAGCATTTTCAAATTTAGGAAAAATGCAATTTCCTAATGGAACGTGATTCACTGGAGAACTGGCACGAAGAATTATATCTAGTGCTCGTACGGCGTCATGTGGTAGTCTTTTGTACCAATCGGCACTCTTAAGAGATCTAGAGTCGTTGACATAATCGGATAAGGCTTCAAGATCTACTTTAGTTGCAAAGCGAATCTTGATTCGGTAACCAAACTTCGATGACTCTTCTAATTTGATATAATCACATTTTTCAGTCATTTTTGTAATGCCTAATGACGGTATAGGGCGAACTGTGTACAAATTTTGTTTACCATCAAAAACAGGCAACAAACTGTAAAAAATGGAAAAGTAAATGTAATCGGTGAACTCAAGTCGGAATATACATACCAAGCCTTTAGATTTTCATCATAAAAGATACCTCCAGATGCTTGATTTTGTGTAATATATTTACTCATGACAGTCCAGCTTTTATCAGAATAAAATTTTGTTGTTTTACCGTGATAAACCGAAGATTCGTTAAATAGATTGCCATCAAATCCTCCATAATCTATTTTTACATCATAGTGATAAACAACACATCTCGGTATTTCCAAATGATAATGATTTGTAATCAGTTCAATTTTTTTGTTGAAGCATATCGAGGTATCTGTTTGATCAAAATCAGATCGAAACTTTTTCATCGAGCTATCAGAGTCTGAACATGACATGATGAGAGATGAAAGCAGATCAACAGACAGAAATATTCAAGACTGCAGTAAAGATTTTTAGAAACAAATATGCAATGTATTTTTGCAGCATTAATCATATTTACTTCACAAGTCAACGCAATTTCTTGCAACTTTAAAAAATAAAAGCATTACACGCAATTAAAAACACAATAATAACAATACACACTGAATCAGAACGATATTGAAAAAAATTATCTGACAGTTTAGTCACATGTTAGTTCCCTATTGAAATTTACTGTACAATATATTACTGTAAGGTAAAATGTTACAGTTTGTAACATGTCTCCATCTAGTGAGCATTGTTATTTGACGAAAAAACACACTTTGATTGCACTCAAACTCAAACTACAAATGTAAAACATCAAGTTTTATGTAACTACAATCAATAATTCAATTACCAATCCAAAAATATTTTTAATCATATCCATCATAGGGTCTCACTAAAAGACCAAAATTGGCCAAAAGACCAAAAATGGCCAAAATGGCAAAATTTCTTAATTTAAACCTTTAAATAATATGAATCTATCAATCTATGATTTTTTAGTTAAGGGTTGGGATTTTGTGGGTTTGTAGGGGCATAAAAACTGAGTCCATTTAAGAAATTAAAATTTTTTTATGATCAGTAGTATTTAGACTCAAAGTTTTAAGGCCAATGGCCAAAATAAGAAAACTGTTGATAAATTGAAAAAAGTTTCCGACTCGAATTGTTCACCAATGAGATTTAATGAGATTAGATCGTTGAAATATGAGTTTCAGGTCTCTAACTTTTACGGCCACAGAAAGCGGTCAGTTTAATTGAAAATCGAAGTGATCTGTTGTACAGAAACAGAAAACTTTATTTCCCAAAATAAGTGTGTTTTCTGGTTGGCCATTTAAAGTAGAACCAGAAAAATGATTTTGATGAAAAAATCTGGTTCCACAAATGTACAAAAGGCATTCGAAGTTTCAACTTTAAGCTCGATTTTATCGAAAACTCATAAAAATGTTTTAATTTGTAAAATGGACTAACAATGGACTTATAAGTTTTATTTCCATATGCACTAGTACCAACAGCACCAATGAGTGAAAAACTGTGCGAATTATAAATAACCCATTTAATTTCATCTTTAATCAAATTCATCTTTTCCTTAACTCAATGTTAAATATAAAATCATTTATCAAAACTGATCTGATTGAGTTTTGAAGATTGTTGGTAAAATGACAATTCATTTGAATGCGACTGCAATTGATCTGATTTAAGTTTTAATAGTTTAAAAATATATTTACCGTTGAATGAATTCAAAGCTAAAGATGCCTTCAATGATGATGACTTGACACTAACAGCAAAAATAATACTGATACATATAGCATGATGCATAATGAAAAAATTTTTCATTATCATTATTGGACTCAGTTTTTATGCCTCTACACCTAATTGTCACTCTTACTCGTAACTGCAACTCTAACTCCACTTCCACTCTCATTCCAACTCTCCTTAAAGGTCAAACGAGGTGCAATTTTACCAGATAACAATGATTGCGTCGAGATGAACCAAACCTGCACCATATATCTTAATGATAAAAATATGAATAACAATTAAAACATAATCAATCGGCAGGAAAATATCTCATTAGTCTTATTTGGGCAAATTATCAAATATTAACCATTATTTACGTCACACAATTAAATAAATTTCACCGTTCGATTGTTTGAAAAGTTCAAAGGTTTGAAACTTTCTGGTTTACCTAATATTAATAGAATGTCATCGTTTCGTCTAACATTTCCACTTCATCCATCTTTATTGAAAGAATCTCTTCTATCAATTTTTCTCACCGAAATTCGGACAACCTAAACTCAGCAAATGCACCACGTCACCAAATGTTTCCTCTTATGCATTTACAATTCTTCCACCTATTTTATAAACAGAATCTGTGTCATGATCATGAACCACGAGATTGAATGCAAATACACCTCAAATCAAGATACATTTCTCCATAAATGTGAAAGGAGTTCAGATCAACTCTCCCCGCATTGGAGCGTTTATTACTCGGCTACGATAGAAAAAATGTCAACGTTTTTATGGCGTTACATTGAAATAATTTACAAAATAAGGCTGATTTTTGTTGAATTGTCAGAGGGGCACATTCTGATTCTTTACAATTTTTTTATCAGGTCATAATAAAACCCAAAAATGTTCTTTTCTATGATACCGTGTGAACGGTTGAAATATCAGCGTTTTAAGTCATGTAATTCTCAAATAGGAAAGCAATGGCACTCAGTACTAAAAATCGCGAATGCAATTGAAGACTAAACCATCAAATGTGATGTGCTTAAGTTATAAGGAGTGATCACTTGGCTACCTTTGAAGCTCTAAATTTCACGATCTCCGTAAATGCAGATCAGCTGAAACATCAATGCATCAAAATTACAATAATTATGCAATAATTACCTGGTAAAATAGATACTCTAAACTCTTAAGGGTTTTGAGCTCGCTTAAACACTGCATTTGAATCATTGAAACTTATGTTAAAGTGTATATATTAGATTAATAGATTATAATGAAATCTGTTGTTTAAGCCCTAAAATGGATAAATTTTATCACAGAGCAATCAACTTCCATACTTGAGAGACTCGATAAATATTTTACCACCCAATCAAAGTATTATATAAAGACTCGAAAACAATCATTAATCATTCAGTTATAAATTGGTTCAAGCTTTCATCTTAACGAAACATTAACTGCTTTGAAATGAAATTAGTTATTTTAGTTTTACTTTATATTGGTTCCATCAGTGCCATTTCAATTTCTCCTGACAATGACTTTTTGTCAGATGAAATCATCGAACGTATAAATTCCCTAAATACAACATGGAAGGTATGTAATAGTAACTTGTTAAAGTCGTATCTTTATATCATTTTTTCCTTGTAACTTTAGGCTGGAAAAAATTTCGATGGATTGAGTTTATCAGAGGTTAAAAAAGCTTTCATGAGCTCAGAAGAAATAGTGACTCCAGTAAAAGGCAAAGAAATGTACAGTATACGTGGTTCTGTTGAGGATTTGAAAGGTTATGAAAGTTTCGACTCTCGAAAAAGGAAATGGACATCTAGCAATAGAAGCTCTAATTGTACATCAATCGATCAAATCTTTGATCAAGGTTTATGTTCGCCTTCATGGATTTATGCATCTGTTGGTCAAATTGCTGATCGTCTTTGCATTTTGACTGGAGAACATATCGATGTTGTAGCAACAATTGAGTACATGTTGAAAGACCGTTACGATTGCAACAGTGGATTCAATTCTGCTGACATGGTTAAAGCTTTTCAATATTGGAAAGAAAATGGAATCGTCATTACCAGTGAAGAAAGTGAAAAGTGTTTGCCTTTATCAAAACATTGCGATTCCCTCAAAAACCAAAAATTTTATAAAGTTAATTATTATCAGCTGAAAAACCAGTCACAAATCCAACTTAATATATTTAACAAAGGACCAATAACGTTCCTAATTGATGTTTATGTCGACCTACTCTTTTACAAATCAGGTTTGAATAACATGAATATTCAAGTTTCTTCTCTTTTTCACTACTTCGCTCTTTGTTTAATTGTCTCATGAACAGGATAATCACAGAACGGTGGACATTCTGTCAAACTAAATTTTAACTAAAGAGCCACAGTAGTACTCATAGCCTTTGCTCATCCCTCAAACAATAGTTAAGAGTAATTTTCAATATTTAATTTTACTTTAAAGGTGTTTATCAAAGAACCAGCAATGTGAAGCTAGGATCTCATGTCGTTAAATGCATCGGTTGGGGTGTTGAGAATGGTGTTGACTATTGGCTTCTAGCTAACTCTTGGGGAACCAAATGGGGTGAAGATGGTAGGTGCAAGTGCGATTATATCCATAAACTTTCATTAACAAATCATTTTCTATTTGCAACAGGTTTCTTCAAGATTAAACGAGGCGAGGGTGACCTGGAAATACGACAACACCTTGCTGCAGAATTTGATTATGGTGAAGAATCTGCCACAACAGATAGACAAAAAATCTTCATAAGCACTCCAAAGAAGTCGGATTACGATTATTAAGTAGTTTTAAGTCATGTTCGTTAATATGCTTTTATTAAGTTTGTCGAGAGTAAATAATGAAATTATTCATAGCCATTTGTACCGTTAAGATATTAACACAACTTTGAATTTAATAAATATTTTGCATTGAAAATTGCTAATTGTTAATATTTTCTCATTTCAATCTGGTTTCATTTCGTACTTTCTTGATAATCATGTCCATCAATCAATCTACTAATGCAGTATTAATAACATCTCTTCGTTTTTTTTTGTAATGAGAAGATTCTTTGTAAATGGACAAAAACTTTGACTTTTGCGTAAAGACTCGAGAGTTTGTGGGTATAAAACATAGTCCATTTGTTAGAGAGCTGAAACTCTTGTTTACCGATAAAATTAATAATTTAACAATTTTAGTAAAAAACGTTTTGCAATTCAGTCAACAGTTCTCTTTGGCCATTGGTCTAAAATTCTTTGAACACCGATATTTCAAGAATTGTATAACCCACAGTCATCATGGATGGATGCAATGGATGTAGATAACATTCTGAGGCAAAATACGGCATTTGTTTTATGAGTTGATGGAATAGATGGAATCATTGTCGATGAGCTTTTTAAAATTGATGAGTGTTTTATGATTATCGTCATTCAATTTTAAAACTGTCTTCCATGTTTTGCCGTCAATGTATGATAATGTTGATGAGTTTAAAATGTCAAAAATACGATCAAGATCTCTAAAAAACGTTCCAATTAATAAGTAAGAAGGGTGAGAATCAGTTTGTTGAGCTGCGTATAAAAATGAAGATGAGATGCCATGAGAAAATAGTTGCGTTGCGAGACGTACTCGCATTTTCTCATAGGTCGTTGGATGTAGATGTTTAATGGGGATTTTGGGGCATGAGGAAATGATTCTCTTAGCAGCTCCAGTCACCATTGAATTTTGCTTCGCTATTGGTTCAAGATGAGTTAAAATATCATTCCAGTTGATGAAACCATTAAAATCAGTATTGTAATGTACAGCGAGCTGTCGAGTCATGATATTATTACGAATTAGTTTAAAAATGTGTGGAACGTCGTATAAAAAGTGAATTTTGTGCCCGTTAAAAATGAATGTAGATGTTTCATCTGTTTCTAAAATGTTGAAAAGACCACGATTCTTGCCATCGCCATCGCATACTGTAGCAACAACTTTAAAACCACAATTAAAAACAGCCTCTAAAGTGTCGAAGACAACAGTTTTGAGACCAATACTCTTTAAAGTGTCTTTACCGACAAAATAATAAGAAAAAACTTGTTTCCATTTTTCATTTATGCCTCTAAGGCCGAAAACTAAAACAGATGTTGCGCGTTTGTCTGTTCGGCCATGGTTGGCCATATCAACGAATCCGTCGACTATATCTCTTCGTGGCAGGTAAGTAAAACTTGGTTTGATCTCGGTCTCGTCGAAGCTTAAAATACTGATGGTGTCTTTTTCATCGAGATTAGATGCATGCTTTTTAAGAATAGAAATGGTTGATGATGGAATGCCAGTCTCACTAAATGAGTCACTTGTATGACGATCGATGGTTCTGAGGGATGGTAGGGCGAAGATGGGTCTGAAGATTTGATATGCTTTCGATGATTTATGAAGTATTAATGAGGTGAGTTTTTTCGATGCGTATGTATGACGTCTCCCTGATGGTGCACGAAGATGGTTATTGATGGCGCTTTCTAACATGATATATGCATCCTCAGAAATGAAATTTTTGAGTTTATGACGATGATTTTTAATGTAAGATGATGTTGGATTTTTAATTTTGAATTGTAGCCTGGCCACCTGCCATTTATTATGATTTGAGCTGGAGTTTCTTTAAGTTTATTTTCAACTGGCCGGATGGATTTTTGAATGAATAATGGAGAAGCATCAGGATTCAATCTGCGACCTCTTCCAGTATCATGTAAAGAGTCAGATGAAAAATGGAGATTGCAAATCCTGATGAAAGGTGAAATTGTGTGACAGCAAAAAGATGAAGGTAATCCATTTTTTAATTTTACATACCACGATAAAGCTAATTCATTATTTTTTGGAAACGCATACAGGCTAATTCCTAGATTCCCAGATTTGGAAGAACAGCCTTGAATACATTTCTGGGCCACTTTAACAAATAAAACGGGACAGCAAGCAAGGACATGCAAAAAAGGATTTGGACAAAAACAAGACAAGACAAAGACAAAACAAATCATGCAAAGAGCGTTCATGCAACATTTTAATCAGTTTTTTCTTACTTTTTAAGTATTTTTCTCAATTATTGTTCCAATGAGGGTAAATTGGTTTTGAAATTATCTGCAAATAAAATTAAGTCAATATATTTTGATTAATGAACAATTGTTGGCCAAGTTTTTCATAAGCTGCTATATAAGCAAAAATAAAACCAATCTAATTTAAAAAAATAAAAACAGTTAAAAATATTAAATAAATAGAATATAAAAAGAACTTATTACTTACCTTTAATTAATTAATCAATTTTACCTAAAATAGAGAGAAAAAGAAAGAGAAAAGAAGGAGAAGCATTAGTTAATAATGTTAATACAATAATAACATTGTTTTTAATGCTTCTCTTTCTTTTCTCTTTCTTTCCTAATTTTGATTTTAAAAAAGTAAGAGAAAAGAAAGAGAAAAAGAAAGAGAAAAATAATGGAAAGAAAGAGAAAAGAAAGAGACTCTTACTACTAGCACCGCTGGTGCCAAGCTTGCCTTTCTAGTCTCCTTTTTCATTAATTATTTTGTTTATAATTAACTAATTATTTTAAATTTATTAATTTATTAATTTATTAACATTTGAATACTCGGTGAATCCAGTGATATCAACAATTTTCATTGATTTGATAAGGTAAGTACCAGGTACAATGTGCTCTCACGTGTCGTGAAGATATAATGAATACCCTTGTGGTGTTACAATGGGCAACATTTTATTGGACTAAAATATGATACGGAAATGGTCAACCCCAGAATGTTTGCCTTGGCTTTGGTCAAACCTAGGCTGACCATCTCATTTACAGATATAAACGAAAACGTACGAACTGAAACGGACTTGATAATTAATAATTTTTAATAATGTAAACGAGCAAACGCCAGCTCATAGATGGCAACTTCGTGGGTGGATTTTGAGCCACTCAGCCATTTGTGCTTTGCTCCTTCGGGAATGCCAATAAAAGCCATAAAACAGCACCAACCTTAATTTTGTATTCATCGCAGTCTCTTCTTTACTCTTTGGGATAAATTGTATGCATTGTAACATTTAATTGTTCACATAGATGTCAGCACTCCAAAAGGGCAAAAATCAAGTCAATTATCATAATTGAATAATCTGCATGAAAATGAAAGGGCAAGGGTAAACAAGAACCAGTCAGCTTACTTTTTCATCTTCAAAGTCTCAGCTAGCTTGTATGAAAGTATCCGCGCTAAGAGCTAACATAATCTACGGCAGTTAAATCAAACCTGATTCAACCTGAACTAATCTATCTCATTCTGGCATGAAATAATTCAAATAAAACCAATGAAAGAAGAGTACAGATCCATTAATCAGCTAATTGATATTTTGTCGCTTAATTACGGAGAATTGATTTGGATCGATATTTATATATTTATAAAAACAAAATTATCGTTGAAATAATCAGTCAGTGATTGTAAAGACAATTCATTTCAACATTTTCAGGATTGAGGTGGTTTCTTTTTTCAGTAATTTCATTCCCTGCTTTGGAAGATAGTCTTTAAAAGCCCAGGAGTTGCAAGTAATGTCAATATTTAAGTGCTAAATGTAGATCTACGTGCACAACTCGTGCCAATTATCGTTTCTCTTCCAAAATTCAGGTTGGCTATCATTCAAAACAAATCATTTAAAACAAAGTTTCAACGTCAAAAACATCATTTAAAGCAGCAAAAATATTTTTGCCGCTATGAACATCATCCATTGTTTCATGACTAAGCACTAAATACATTTTTAGTCATCAAAATTTATCGATTCTGTATATTTGTACTTTTATCGATTTCCTAAAGTACAAATAGGCCGCAGAAGATTCGTTTTACTGTAGTAGTTCTTAAGTTTTAAAAAACTCGTTTTTGCTCTCCAAACCCACAAAATACAACAGTACCTACTCTAAACTTGAATGCCAGATTTTTTACACAAACACATTTACATTGTAAAAATGTACATTTTTGAGGTTTTTTACGGTTTTTGGGAACTGAAAGCTTCAATAATAAGTTGATTTCAGATTCGTGTTACACATGATTGTTAACACCTAAAAATTTAGTTTACCAAAAATTACTGTGACTTTACCAATCATTTTGATCTTCGTGATTAGAACAATTGAGACACTGTAACTTTTTCAGGTCGATTTACTCCATGAGAGATTATTTTCAACTATTTTCTAGTTCCGGGATTTCATTAGAGTTATTTCACTTCGATCTGTTTGTATAATAACAAAGAGGTTACTTTCTTTGTAAGTAGCTGAATAGTCCTGTACATCAACGATTAGAAGTTAGATATAAGGAATGAAAATGTTAAAGATGGTTCATCAATGTTAAGCATGATTTATTTTTGTAATTATTTATCAATGGAATGTAAAATAATCAAAAATAAATAATCACAATCAAGAATTATGTTTTTATTTGATTCCATCTTTTGTGTATAATTGGGAGATGGCAATTTGTATCAATCAAGCGATATTGTTAGGTTTTTAGGCGCTCTTTTTCATAGATTTCATTGAATAAATATCAAGATAATGTTGGAATGTGAATAAATTGTAATTAGATCAAACATGTTTTAAGCCTTCAAATGGATAAATTTAATCACACAGCAATCAATTTCCATACTTGAGAGACTCGATAAAATATTTTAACACCCGATCAAAGTATTATATAAAGACTCGAAAACAATCATTAATCATTCAGTTATTAACTAATATTAGTTGGTTCAAGCTTTCATCTTAGCGAAACATTAACTGCTTTGTAATGAAATTAGTTATTTTAGTTTTACTTTATATTGGTTCCATCAGTGCCATTTCAATTTCTCCTGACAATGACTTTTTGTCAGATGAAATCATCGAACGTATAAATTCCCTAAATACAACATGGAAGGTATGTAATAGTAACTTGTTAAAGTCGTATCTTTATATCATTTTTTCCTTGTAACTTTAGGCTGGAAAAAATTTCGATGGATTGAGTTTATCAGAGGTTAAAAAAGCTTTCATGAGCTCAGAAGAAATAATGACTCCAGTAAAAGGAAGAGAAGTGTACATTGAACATTATGCAAGGGATAATTTGAAAGATTATGAAAGTTTCGACTCTCGTAGTAAATGGGCATCTGACAACGGAAGCTTTAACTGTACATCAATCGGCCAGATCTTCGATCAAGGTTTATGTTCGCCTTCATGGATTTATGCATCTGTTGGTCAAATTGCTGATCGTCTTTGCATAGATCAACAAGAACATATTGATGTTGTAGCAACAGTTAAGTCAATGTTGAAAGACTGTTACGATTGTAACAGTGGATTCAATTCTGCTGACATGGCTAAAGCTTTTCAATATTGGGATGCAAATGGCATCGTTATTGCAACCGAAGGAGATTGTACACCCCTTTCAGAGCATTGCGATATCCTCGTGCCTCGAAGCGAAAATTATTTTGAGGTCTATTATTTTCAACTAAACAACCAGTCACACATACAACTTAATATCCTTCACAAAGGACCAATTACATTCCTAATTGATGTTTATGCCGATCTACACACATGCTGATACACACCATCACATTTTTACGGTATTATGAAAGAGAGTTCTCCTGATATTTCATGATGAATATCATTGATCATTTAGCATTATTGCGTGCTTTTTTATGAGAGAGGATAGTTGCAAGCAAATGGTTGTAAACAAGAAAATTGAAATATTGATAGATACTGAGACAAGCTGGATTTTAACCAGTTTGCTCAAATTGCTAATTCTTAGTTGCGCTTGACTTGAGCCAACTTCTACTAGATTGTATTACCGTTTTTAGTTGAATTTGGCTGGAATTGTTCAAAAAATCAATTTAACTAGTTCTTAATGAAAGAAAGTTGTCAGCTGAAAACTCTTCTGGACCAGAAGTGAGCTGACTCGAGTGCGCCAATTAGAGTCCTTTAATTCGCAGCTTGACTCAGCTTTTTTTCTTAGACGGCTGGCTTTTTGCTCAAATTAGCTGGTAATAATATTTTAAACATTTATCGAGTTACAATCTAATTTCTCGGAAAAAATAGGCTTCGACCTTTCAAACGAAAAAAGTTAAAAATTATTGCGTTTCAAGATTTTTTTGATAAAATTTAATGCCGAATTAGACTTTTGGTTTGATCAGATTAGCATCTTTGGCTAGTGAAAAGAAGAGAGAATTTTTGTTGCTCAAAAGATTTCTTGGTTCATCAAACTCAATGATTTGTCCTGCATCCAAGACCATTACTCGATCTGAATCCAAAATTGTGTTTAATCGATGGGCAATGGTTAAGATTGTACATTCTCCAAATTGGGATCGAATAGCCTTTTGAATCAAATGATCTGTCTCTAAGTCAATGGCGGCGGTGGCTTCATCGAGAACTGAAATTGACAAGAAAATATTTATTAATATTTTGTGACATTTACTTATTGACATGGGAACTTTAAAATTCAATACACTGAGATACCAGATAATAATCATTAGTCAAATGATTTATTTTATTCGGATCTGTTTCGATCTGAATTTAACCTTTTCTCTGAATTATTATCTGAAATCTCGTTGTATTTAGTGAATGAAATTTAATGTTGATGTAAACGACAAAAAGAGTTACCTAAAATTTTTGGTTTCTTAAGTAATGCTCTGGCCAAACATATAAGCTGTCGCTGCCCACAACTCAATTTTTTGCCCTCTTCCGTTATGTTGAAATTTAGTCCACCATTTGCTGCAATAAAATCTATTAGTTGAACATGGGACAATGCTGTCCAAATTTCATCTGGAGTATATTGGTTGATTGGGTCAAGGTTGAATCGTAAACTGCCACCAAAAAGGACTGGATCTTGAGGTATAATAGCAAGACGTGATCGAAGTTTGTTCAATGGTAAATCACATAAATCGTAATCATCAATAAAAATTTTTCCTCCTGAAGGTTCAATTAGACGAAACAAGGCTAATGTTAATGTCGATTTACCAGCACCAGTCCTTCCAACAATACCAACTTTTTCTTTCGACTTTATATTTGCTGATATTCCTTTAAGAATCAATTCACTTCCAAATTGATAACGAGCTTCATATTTATCAAATGTGATTGACCCTTTGCTAGGCCAATCATCTTCAGGGTCAACTTTACCTCTATACCAATCCTCTTCATTTGAAATCTTACAATATTCCAACACTCGTTCAACAGAGACAATGTTCGTTTCAAAATCAGATGCCGTTCGAACAAACCAACTAAGCTTGCTAGTAAGAATTATTGAATACGTTACAACAAGACCAACTAATCCAGGCTCCAAGGAGTCTCGAGCAATAACTGCAAAGATTGTTGTAGAAAGAGTGATTAAAATACCAAAAAACTCCAGTCTAGTACTTAACCATCTATTTAATGAAACACTTAGATATAAACACGATATATTTAGATCAACTCTCTTAGCTGACTCTTGCATAAAATTTTCTGATACATTGAATGCTCGAATAGTGCTAAATCCATTTAATGTTTCACCAAAATGTGTATAAATGGGTGATCGACTAATTGACTCAAGACGCTTCAATTGACGAGAAGTGGCCATGTAAATAACTTGAACAAATCCATAAACAATACAAATTGGGATGAATGTTAATATAAATGTGGGTGTTTTCACAAACAAGATAATAAAAGATGCAGCTATTCCACAAAAACACCCTAGACAGCTACTGTAATAAGAAAAGGACGAAGAAAATTCCAATCAATGAATAATCAATTATAATCAAAGAAAATGAGTTTGATCAAAACAAAATTATCTTTGCATATATTGAACAGCCCATACATTCAAGAATAAGAAAATATTGTAAATATTTTTGCCAATTTGAAATTTTGTCTGGTAATTGCCATTGATAATGAATCTATGAGGTCGATTGTTTACATTTTTTCTAATTTCCGAATGTATTGGCGTTTCAATATGCGCAAACGTAATTGTTTTATCAAACTCATTTTCTTTGATTATATTGTTTGGTGAAACTTGCGTTAAGGCTTGAGGAAGTGTTGTGTCAATTGAATCCATGTCTTTGGAAAATCTGTTCAATATTCTACCCAAAGGATTAGAATCGAAAAATGAAATCGGTGCATGGAAAACGTGGAAAAGCAAATCACGGTGGAATCCAACTGATGCTTTCGATGTGCCAACTACAACGGTCCAAGAAACAATGAAAGTTACAATACCTTGATAAACAAAGAATAAAAATTATTAATTGTTTCAAATAAACAAGCTAAAAATAAATTTAAAATTGTATTGCCTTTCATTACCTTTTGCAAGTCCAAGAATACTGTAAATACCTATTCCCATCTTTGCAGTGACAAGCATTGAATCATTTACTGCTGTCGACTCGATGTTTAAATCTGACCATTCAGATAACCATACATTAGATGCCAATTCAAATCCCTCCATTATGAAATGGGATGCAATAATCAAAAAAGTCCATAAAAATGTAACCATTTTAAAATATTCAAAATAAACAACAGATTTGACTGTTCCAGTTTCTGTTGTTTCTTGTCTGATTAATTTATTTCTCTCGTCTAAATCAATATCATTTTGAATATTAACATCTTCAGTTTCGAATTGCTGATAAATCTGACGAGTTGAAGTATCCTTTGAAAGTTGATCCACGTATTCAACAAAACGGCCGTCAGATTTTATCAGTTCTTCATAGGTACCAGTTTCACGTATCATACCGTTATTTAGAATGTAAATTTGATCCACTTTTGCCAACAGATCCAATCTGTTTGTGACCAAAATACGAGTTTTGTCTTTGAGAATTCCACTTTTCGAAGAAAAAACATTTTCAAATATATGTGCAGACACATGAGCATCAACAGCGCTCAATGGGTCGTCCATAATAAATAGATCAGAGTCACTGTAACAAGCTCTAGCTAAGCTAACTCTTTGCTTTTGACCACCAGAGAGATTTATACCTTTCTCACCAATTTCAGTCTCATCTCCTTCTGGTAAATAAGAAATGTCCAAGTCAAGAGCGCAAGCCGATACAACTCGATCATATTTACTTTTAACATAAGGATTGCCAAATAAAATGTTTTCGCGTAATGTTGCATTTTGAATCCATACTTGTTGAGCTACAAAAGCAATCTTTAATTTTCCATCAATATTAACATGACCTTTAACTTTTTTCATTTCACCCAAAATTGCATGTAATAATGAACTTTTTCCAGATCCAACAGGACCTATAATCGCAACAAGTTTACCTTGTTCAATTTTCATATTGATCTGTTTCAAGTCTGAATCATTTGGCAACTTATAAATTTCGTTATCCTTTTCAGTAATCGACACAAATGCTTTGCTTTTTTTAGGTTTGCCACTTTCATCTTCACTTATCACTTGACTCCACTTGAAGTAACCATCTTCAATTAAGACAGCAGAATCTGGTTTATCATTTCTGGTCACATATGGCTCAAGTTCATTTGCACTCAAAAATTCGTTAATACGTTTAATGGACACCGAACTCTATAAAAGGTTAAAAAGTAAAAAGATTCGAGGTTAACATTAATATACACACTTTCATTAACTTTCATCTTACCGATATATATAAAGATGTTACATTAGGAACCATCGCTAGAGGGAAACGAAGAATGTTGAATAAAGATAAAGAAACGAACGCTTTCTTAGCCGTAAGTGTTTCACCTTGAACTAAAATAAAGGTAGCAAATGTTACAATAGAAACGATTGTAGTTAAGCAACTCCAAAGAAAAAGCAACGCACAATGAAGAAAGGATAAACTTTCAAGATGATCTAGTTCTTTTTTTCTAAGTGCAATTACACTTTGAAGAAATGGTTCCTCCCAGGCATAAAATTTGATAATTTTGATACCGCTTAGCACTTCATTCATAAATTTAACTCGTTTATCTTTTTGCTCCATGGATTTGATCTGAAACTTTTGTCCCATACGAACCAAAATTGCATTGATAGGAAGCATACTGATCATAGTAAGCAAACCGAAGAGCGAAGAGTAACCCAGTTCAATGTAAAGAAAATAAATGGAAACGCCAATTTGTAATGGAATGGACCAGATTAAATTCACATAGGGCAAAAAATCCATAAATTTTCTTGCATCAACAGCAAGTAAGTTAACCTTTTCACCAGAAGTAATTTCCTTACCAATTTCATTACCCAGTTTGAGTGATTTCTTGTAGATAACCGCAGTCAAAGTTGAGCTAACTTTCATCCCAATGATGTACATTTGATAAAAATAGTGGTTGATGAAGATAGTTTGAGTAATTGATGCAAGAAATAAGCCAAAAGCAATGGCATACCCGTGCCAAACTGGTTCGTCTGATTGTGTTTCAATAAATTCAATTAAATACCTTTCGGGGAAAAAATGTATAACTTTTCATTAGAAAAGATTATTGCATAAAGATGTCAGGTAAAGATTCCAGAAGAAATTGGATGATCAACTTACTTTAACAATTGTGGTATAATGAATTGGGCAGAATCATGGACAAGCTTTAAAAAAGATCCTAACAAGAAACGATAGCCAAAAATTTTTATCAAAACTGGTATAGCATTGAATTTATGTTTATCCGATTGCAGCTTCTTCACACTTGGGGGTTTAGTTTCTTGGAAAGCCTTTTTTCCTGCTGCAGATTCGAATATTTGAATTAAGTTTTTGGTTTTCATATCATCTCGAAGATCCCAGAGATCTTTAGTGGTTAAAGTTTTTCTCCATCCTAGCCAAGCCAGTGGATCGAACCACCAGAAAAAAAGGTGATTGGGAAAAGAAGCTTTCGTTTCTGGATTGATACCAGACCTATCATCCTTTCGGGCATCTGTTTCGGAATCATCTTCCAAAGATGGTTTAGGTACATCGGCAAATGAGACGACAACGAGTAGTAAAAAAATTATAACAGACTGGGCATTGAATAAGTTGATTTCAAATTGAGAGTAATCTTTAGGGTGAGTCCAAGTTTGAAAGCTGGTTATGAATGACGTGATTGCTTGAAGAAATATGTAAATCCATATAGTTACACTACTGTGAACACCATGTAACCGATGATAATGAAAGAATGTTAAAACCAAGATCTAGAAGATTTCAGCAATTAATAATTAAAAGTAAATAAAACAAAAAATGATTATCTTAATAATAATGCGAAGACAAACTCACTCATTTCGCGGTTAAGCCTTTCATCAGCTGTGACCGTTAGTTTAATGCAACTTTCAAATATTGCAATATTCAAATTGATAAAAAAATAAATTTTTCATTCATCCCTTTTTAATCAATAATAATTTCTCACATTTATAGTTTTAATGTGATAAACTGCTTATTGCCTGGAAATTTAATGACTTTACCATAAAGAGTTGCAAATTTATCGCATTAAATTCTGTAATCTTTCATTAATACATCAAGTATATCAAGAACATTAATCTAACCTTTCATTTCATCTAAAATCCATTATAAAATGTACTCAATAACTTGAATCTAACCATTTGGTTGTGTAAACAATATTTAATTGTTTACTAAATATACTGATTTGTTAATTCCCAGACTGATTGAACCAGAAACAACAAAAACTTGAAAAGATAAAGAATAATAAAGAAAGGTACTTACAAAGGAAATAATGTTCAATATTGGAGCCGAAAAATCGACTGGAATAATTGATTCAGGCGAATAGAAATGCTGATAGATAGTTTTGGATAGTTGTAACACATTTAGGAGAATGCAGATCAATGTTAATATAAAGCGAGATGAATTCTGACGATTCCATGGAATCTTTTGTGCTTCTTTAACAGCCCAAGTATCACTATTGACAAGCTGTTTGATGATTGTGAATAGCCAAAGAAGTCCTGTTGGTAACCAGTTAAGCACTGTTTGACTAAAACATCGGCTTAATTTGGGTGAAGTTGTATTCCATGTTTGATTGTTGCTCTTCGGAGACGAAACAATTAGAACAATTTAGATCAAATAAGTAAGCATTGAAAATAAAATTAACTGACACTGGACTTACCCAGAAGATGTTTTCATTACACAAAGTTTTAAAATAAACTAAATCATCATCGGCAAACTCATCCATTGGATCTAAATTTGTCTCAGCCATTGACGATCAAAGAGTTACCTAATAAACTCAATTATTATTACCAACTATTAAAGTTCTAGCTAACTTGGAGGAAACCGACATCAACCTGTTATTGAGCTTGCTCACCATTAAGGTTAGAGCCAATTTAAATAACGATTTGAATTTACTTGATAATAGAGAATCTTGTAGGTCTGCTATTTTTATCCGTCGATTCACAATGTTTTTTTATCAAAATGGTTTACCATCAAGAATAATCAAGCTTCATTCAGAGTAATGTTTAATCAAGTCGCCGTTGTTTATAAACTTGTTGTGAACCTTTTAATGTTCAAAATCAATATTGAATATAAAGTAAACAGTTTCACAAGTTGTTATAATTTAACCTATTGATTGAATAAACATTTCTATTACAGAATCAACATTAATTTCCTTCGTCAAATAGGCAATTAACCATAGTTTTAGGAAAGTTACAAGTTAATCACTGATTCTAATAAAATATAATATAAAACTTAAATTTATTTTTCTGCTGAATGTTTCATGTCTATAAGGTGAAAAATTGTTTGATAATCAATAATCAGGTGGGTTCGGGAAAATCTTGGCCGCATTATTTGGATCGAGTAAAAGTACTTGAATGATTTTCATTTAAATGTAATGTGATTTATTAAATCATTATCAATAATCTATGAACAAAGATGAATAATATTCAGTCTAGATTGATATTAATAATTTGTCCGATTCCATTACTGGTTGCATGATAATAATCCAAAAGGATGTTAATATCACACAATGTAATAATTTGATGTATTTGAAGCCAGCAATGACGTGAAAGCGTTTCATTCAGTGTATATTTATTGGAAACATAATAAAATTCTTTCGTCGAGTAAACATGAAAAATCATAGTATCTTTAACTTAAATTTAAGTTAATTTAACTTTAACTAGAATATCAAAAATGAAATCTTTCATTATTATTGTGCTAAGCATTTGGTTCGACAAGGCTTCGGATGTATCTTCTGATGTGTTGAAATCGTTGCCAGATGAGCTTATCGAGCTCATCAATTCTAATGGTACAACATGGAAGGTAAGTAGTTGCTATGTTCTTTCCACAATGGATAAAGAGCAACTTTTCCTTATCACTCACAAGGGAAGCTGTGATTGTAATGAATCGTGGTAGACGGTCTGATTAATAGATGAAATGTTCATTAAATAGACTAAATTAGTATTAATATAAGCAAGAATCTTAAACACAATTGTTTTAATTGATCTTTGAACAGTATAATTTGACTGATGTAAACACAAACTGAAAGCCTTTTTTGGTTGAGTTTGTCAAGCAAATGTGAAATGAGCTCATATCATAATATAATATTTCAAACCATCGGTATTTACAATTTGGTGCAATAATAATCTAAATCTTATATTACAATATAACTATTACCATAAATTATTTGATTGGAGGGGCAATCATAAAAATACATAATACATTTATATTCTCTTGGTGAAGAAGGCAAATTGATTTGTCAGCATTTCTGGATTCTGCTGAGTTGATTCACGAGAATCAAAAGGTCGAAATTCAGCCATCTTGGTAACTGAGTTTAATCTGCTCATGGAAACCAATTTTCTTGATCCTTTCCGGTGTGCATCACTAAGTTTAGTAGAAACTGCTGTTAATTTTAATCTGTCGATTTCCTTGCGAAGATAATAAACACCCAGCGCCAGAATCAACAGTAAAATTAAGGCCAATAATGTGTAAATAGAAAATTTAAAAGAAGAAATAATTTTAGGTCGGTTCTCCTTCTTTTCCGGCTCATCAGTTACAACAATATTTAATCGATGCAATCCAATTTCAATCACTGCTAACCATTCAGATGATTTATTACTATAGTTTGTTTCAACTTTACAGGTCAAAGTATTTTGAATAGAGCTAAATACGATTTGACCACACTTGACCTTAGAGCAGTTGGTGTTACACTGGATTACAGAAATACTCGTATTAGTAAGGTAATCGGCAAAGTAATTTGAAGTTGAAATTTTGATAGTCTTTTCATCTTTTGAGTAAACGGCAGAAGTAATTGCTGGAGGGACGTTAAGGTTTACACTGAGATTTGGCAATTTTTCCAATGGATTTGAATGCGAGTGGAAAACAAAGTTACCGAACACAGGTAATTTACCAGGAAAATTATCAAATTTACAATATAAGTCTGTATCTGAGTTGACAGTACAGTTAAGTTGAATCGGCTTGGTAACATTGACCAGCTTTAAACTGATTTTCAAATTGTGAAAAGAGCTGAAATATTGACCAATGAAGTGAAATGGTACGGAATATCCAGGAAAGTTATGCCACACAGTCTTATAAAAGATTGGATAAGGATTCAACTGGAGAGGAAATGATTCAAAAAAGGTGTTCGCCACAAAAATTGATGCATATCCAGACCAATAGATACCAGAAGGGAAAGTAAGCGAACAATCAAATGATTTTTCAAAACTTGAACATCCGAAAGTTAAATTATGCAAAACAATTTTCACTGTATTGATATGTTTACTTGCAATGCGTTTTAATTCAAAGGTTACTCTTGACGGATGATCTACCAAAATGGAATCGGATACGATTCGTTCAATCACAGGATCAACAAGCTGAACAATATCCGTTAGCTCAAAATATTCAGTCCTACTGAGGCTGGTTTGAGAGGTAGGTGACACATTGATTGTCAGGAAAACGTTGATTGTTTTATAGAAAGGAAATTCAATCGAATCATTCCAACTGTTTAGTTTACACTTGATCCTGCTAGTTGTGGGAATATAACTAGCGTTAATGTTTATGAAAATATTGTAAGGTGCTTCCAGTGTCGCATTAATATTTAATATCCTCCCATTAGGATTAAAGGCTATCTCTAGAACACCATTTGATAAGATCAACGGATTTATCACTGAACTTGGAGCTATTCTTTTCCTAGCTGGACAGTTGAAGTTTCTTTGTGTCTTGCATTCCAATCCACAGAGATCACATTCAAGAGTAAGTTTACATTGTTGCTGAGGTAAAATTTCACAGCTGTATATTGGGTGAGGAATGAAAGAGTCGGCGGTGTTTGGTTTGTAAAGATATATAATATTCTTGACGGGGTCAATGTAATCAAGAGATAGGTTGACATGGACAACATCTGGATTAATGTATTGGTCAAAATCTTCCAGCCCATTGATGATAACGACATTATTTTTTTGAGAAATCAAGAGCGTCGATTTATTGAAAGGTTTTTCTACTTCAAATTCAAATGTGTTCAGAATAGGATTGTCCGGTGTCACCGTAATTTCATCAAATTTGAAATATAAAGCTCCATATGTATCAATTTTATCGTAATAAACTATTTGGTTGAGAAAATTCATTTGTGCACATGAATAAGGTCTATCTGTTCGGACGCATGGAGCAACTTCTTTCCCTCTGTCCGAAATGGTCCATAATGATGGCGACTTTGATGCCCTATCACACTGTTCACGAATCGAGTCAAATTGGTTATCAATCTGGGTGAAATTGTGAAAACATAAGTGAATTGAGCCTTTAGCATCGAGATAACCTATTGTAATGTATTTCGCGGTTTTGAAAAAATTAACAAAAATGGGAAAAGTTGAATTATCTGCACAATTTTGCAATTTCAAAATGGCTCCATAATTCGGGAAAATACCTCTCGCTGGCCTCGACCAGTGTATCGTACAAGCTCGGGTAACTGAAACTGTTTGATTGTCACTAGCCAGCGCTAGAAAAGCATAAGTATAAGCTCCATAACTGTGTAGACCCAATGGTGAGCCAACATCTTTCAGATCATAACTGATGACTCCAAAAAATGCTGCTTGTTGACCGCTTATTTCACAAGCGGTTGTTCGGATAGGGGCTAATGCCACACAATGGCCATCATATTCAACAGAATCGCATTTGTGCAGAAACATCACTCCGTGGTAATTTTGATATGAAAATGCTGCTGGATTTTTAAGAAGCATTCTTGGAGTACACAGTTCTGTAAATTTACCACCGATGACTTTGCAAGGCGCATAATGTGTACCATTGAATACGATATAAAAGCTTGTAGAAGTGAGCTCCCAATAACGGAGTTTGGTCTGATCTCTGAACCCAGAAGATTTAAAATCAATCTCAGCTGCTCCATCTAATTTAGAAATGAACAAAGGTCTACTTCGGGGAAAACGGAATCCGAGTTCTTCAGATAAATGGCCAAACACAACTGTACCAAAACATGTCAACACTAAAGTAATGTGGATAACTGGTTGCAACAATGGGTCTTCAGTCCTTGCAAATTTGGACGCAAACCAGGTTTTTACCATATTGCATTGCTCGCTGATAATTTTAGTGAAAAAACATTGAAGAGAAGTGAGAAAAGGAGTATAAAAATGAAGCAAAGGATATTATAACGAAGCGATTGTGTATCTCAAGTTAAAAGAGCAGCCAAAAGAAGCGAATTTTTAGGTCATTTACATCTTATTCAATTTGCTAATCAAATGGCATTTTAAATTAATACTTATGAGAAGATCAGTTTTACCGATAATTAACCAAATACATTTAATTGAACAAAACCATGTTTGAATTTGTGAAAGAAGGCTTAACCCAAATTTTATGGACAAATAAAATTATACGCAAATGGAAATTTATCAATTGAATTTACATAGAAAGTGATTTAAAACAATTTATCCTAAACTCTCCAACACAATTCAGATTTTCATTTAAAACATTTACAAAGCATAATCAGCAACACATAAAAGATCATAATAATCTCGGTATTTTTCCAGTCCTTCAACTGGTCCTGAAGCTTTATTATGGGCTAAATGTAATTTACCCAGAACTGTATAGCCATAGTATTGGAATCGTGTGACGTAGAGCTCTTCATTGTAAGCAGTGTGCCCACCAGAAACAGCGCCCTTTTTTAATTTGCCATTTTGATCTGCCTGCCAAACTAATCGCGATGGATTCTTTGTTACCAGCAAATCGAATTTTCGATATGTATTAGCTTTATCGCCGTATGGAACTTTACATGTAGCATCAGTTGGATCAAAAGTTCCAGGAATCACTTCTTCTTCTTTTTTGTACTTGGCTGGATGCTTAGCTCGACAGACGTAAACAGTCTTTCCATTGGATCCAGTACCGCCAGCAAAGGCATTAGTCAGTGAATAATTTTCAGAGCTATAACCAACCCAATCGATTTCATTTTTTATCAAATTCATCTTCTCTGTAAAGAAATGCCAAATATACAATATGTTAGTTAACAAATCAAATGACAATTCATCTACATGAAAATGATGTAACGAGCAAATTAAACTCTCGATGTTCAAAGCTAGACTGACTAAACAGTCGTTCCATATGCACTAGTACCAACATCAACAACACCAATGAGTGAATAACTGTGCGAATTATAAATAGTCCATTTAATTTCGTCGTAAAATGACAATTCATTTGAATGCGACTGCAATTGATCTGATTTAAGTTTTAATAGTTTAAAAATATATTTACCGTTGAATGAACTCAAAGCTGGAGATGCCTTCGATGATGATGACTTGACACTAACAGCAACAATAATACTGATGCATACAGCTGTAGCTACTAAAACGCCAGTCCCAATGAACGCAAGTTTTTTCTTTGTTAAACTGAAAGATTTCAAAGTAAATAAATTGTATTTTGTTGACATACATCAAATTATAATATCAAACATTTAAAAAAAGAGTTCTTATTGTTTCAATAAAACTTTATTTCCATCCACACTAATTGCGCATTAACGAAACAGATCAATTTGATTGTGAGATTTAAACTTATTTCAGGAAATGTAATTTTCTTCTGCAGAACAAGAGGTCATTTCGATTTACGGAAAAGTTTTTCGCTTTTTGCGAGGATAATAGAGAATGAGCTGAAACTCATTTATTACCGATAAAACCTATTGGCCAACATAGGCAATCGAACGCTATTTCCGTGCTATCGATAGTTTTCGTGATTTCGATGAACGGCCTTAAACTTTAAGAACTGATATTTCAAGAATGGTAACACTTGTAATCACCATTCTTTCGACAATTATTATATTTTTTATGGGCTACAATACTTGTATGCGAAAGATATTGACATCTAACTTCTGAATCAACAATTTTTTTGATCTCGATTATATCGAAATCTACTGGTCATAAAAATTTATTTATTTAACAAATGGACTCAGTTCTAATGTCCATACAGAACACAAGCCTTCTCTTAACTCGAACCTAGATTTTGTATCAATACTCCTTCAAGTAACTAAAAAACAAATTCACTCATATTTACATTGGAAGTCTTCGATAAGTTTACTGTAACATTTTTATGATTTAAGGAGCTGAAGATGAATGGATTGATTCTAACAGTTTTCATGTTCAACTCAATGATGTTGTGCACACTTTGAGTTGAATAAGAAGAGCATAAGAATCAACAAATAAGAATGATTATGAAACAAAATCAAATTCAGTTGCACGATTATCACTTTAAATCGCACAGTTTTCTAGAACAGCTATAATCTTGATATAAAATAAGGCAATGTTTTCAATTTGGGTCAACAAAGTCAACCTTTTAAATCTTTGACTGACAATCAACGTTTGAATTTTGAGTAAAAATGATCTGAAAAGTGATTAAACATGTTCGTTGTGTAAAACAAGGTACTTACCTATTCCATGATGATATCTCATTAAGATTTGTTTCCAACTCCATTATAAAGCGGTTGATACTGACCAACTAAAAACTATGGATTTTAGTTTCACCTTCAATCATGTACACATTACAAGTGACATATACCAGTCTAGTTGTTGATTGTCTTGAATGTTATACTGAACTTACTCCACAGCTTCTTATCATTAAATTGTAATCAAAATTAAAGGTGTGAAATGAAATAAACGAAACAGATAAACGATTGTGAATATTTAATAAATATTGGTGAAACTTAATTTGCTTTCAGAGTAAATATTAGGCGTTATTTTTGTTACAAATAAAAGTATTGTTTTTCACAGGAAGATCTATGAGTAGAGTTAAAAAACTGTGAAGTTAATCATGCAATCGTGAACAATCTTGATCAGATTAAACGATTTTGAAGGTTGGAGCTGAGAAATTTACTAACTTTTGCCAAACAATTAGTTGCAGCAATCAATTTATCAACCCAATTCACTGTTAAATTGCGTTTAATCTTTTTATTGACCAAGAATTTAACCAAGAATAAGACATTTGGATATATTGACTCTTAATGAAGCTGGACATCAAGTGACATAGTGACACCTGATCCATAATGAAATTTCTGTAATTTCCATGAGATCATTTCCAAAGACGTTGATACCGACCAAGTAAATTCAATATTGTTTTTTGTGTCGATTTCAATAAATTACGCATAACAATTGGCAATAAGAGTCATTGATTCGTCATCAGCCATGATATACTTTACAATTCAATCAAATGTGATCAGAATTACTGATAAAATGTTCCATAAACCTCGCATGATAATAAATTGATAGTTTACTCGATTCTGCCAATTAATATTTAAACTCCAGTTCACTCAAGGATACAAGTTCAGTCGTTTTTTTTGTAACGAAAAGACAAATAATGGAATTGTACTGTTGCGCCGAGAATTTATGAGTGCTGCTTCTTATTCTTTAGGTCCATTCTTATTCCAAATTTGAAATACAAAACTGTTGAATCAGCTGAACTCTTGGAAACATAGTCTTTACGTGAAGATGCATCCTTTCAGTTATTTTACCTCAAATGTTGCAAATTATTTCTCAGTCCATGCTAAGCTTTCGTTTCGTTTTTTGTAAACATAATGTGCGTTAGTGTTTGAATACTTGACATTTTATTCTGGCATTAAGATGTGCTACTACACCATGAAATCAAAGGTAATTCCAAGTACATAAATAGAGTATAAGACTAGTTATTAATTATATCAAAGGAGTGTTTGCCACAGCTTTTCCCGTCGAAATAAATTAGGGACTTTGTGGGTTTGTAGGTACATTAAAGCTGAGCCATTTTTTAGATTAAAACATTTTTATGATCAATAGTTTTCGATATAATCGAGGTCAAAGTTTAAACTTCGAACACGTTTTGTACATTTGTACAACCAGATTTGCTCATCAAACTCATTTTTCTGGTGTAAATTACAATGGCTAACCAGAAAATGCACTTGTTTCGGGAAATAAAATTTTCGTTTTCAGTATAACAGATCATTTCAATTTTAGGTTAAACCTGGCGTTTTCTGTGACCATAAGAGTTAGAGGTCTGAAACTTGTTTTTCGTCGGCAAAAATGGTTGTTCAACATGAACGATTGAACACTTTTCTCAATTCATCAAAAGTTCTCTTGTTTTTGGCCATTAGTCTTAAAACTTTGAGCTTCAATATTTTGAGAATTCTATCATTTACAATCATCACTATTAAATTAATCATTAGATTTTATCATGGGCTTTGACGAATTGAAATATTAGATTATTCAAGATAATACAAAAAAAGTTATAGCATTGTATTACTTATGTTGTCAGATTTGATACTTGATTCACTAAGCGAACGGTCAATCAAACACAAATCTTATGTTGAGTTAGAATAAATCAGCTAATATTTTCTTCGGTATTCAGCCACATGTTGTTACAGTGCATAATTGAATGTAATGATTAATTTAATAATGATGATTGTAAATGATAGAATTCTCAAAATATTGAAGCTCAAAGTTTTAAGACCAATGGCCAAAAACAAGAGAATTGTTGATGAATTGAAAAAAGTGTTCAATGGTTCATGTTGAGCAACCATTTTTGCCGACGAAAAACAAGTTTCAGACCTCTAACTCTTATGGTCACAGCAAACGCCAGGTTTAACCTAAAATTTAAGTGATCTGTTGTACTGAAAACGAAAATTTAATTTTCAGATGCAAATTATTATATTTTTACATCATTATTACAGATTACAAATGCATTTTCTGGTTTGTCGTTGAAAGTAACACCAGAAAAATGAGTTTGATGAGAAAATCTGGCTCCACAAAAGTACAAAAGGCGTTCGAAGTTTAAACTTTGACCTCGATTATAACATGAAAAGGATGTAACGAGCAAATTAAACTCTCGATGTTCAAAGCTAGACTGACTTCACAGTCGTTCCATATGCACTGATTCCAACATCAACCGAACCATCAAGTGAATAATTGAGCGAATTATAAATAACCCATTTAATTTCATCTTTAATCAAATTCATCTTTTCTTTAACTCAATGTTAAATATAAAATCATTTATCAAACTGATCTGATTGAGCTTTAAAGATTGTTGGTAAAATGACAATTCATTTGAATGCGACTGCAATTGATCTGATTTACGTTTTAATAGTTTAAAAATATATTTACCGTTAAATGAACTCAAAGCTAAAGATGCCTTCGATGATGATGACTTGACACTAACAGCAACAATAATACTGATGCATACAGCTGTAGCTACTAAAACGCCAGTCCCAATGAACGCAAGTTTTTTCTTTGTTAAACTGAAAGATTTCAAAGTAAATAAATTGTATTTTGTTGACATGGATAAAATTATCTGGAATTAATGGTAACAAACAGAGTGCATGGGAACATAGAATCAGACTAATCTTAACAAAAGAGGTGTTATTACAGTGTATTCCAACGAAACTTTATTACAATCAATCTCATAATATCAAAAATCTTAAATTGATAAAATACTAACTGCAAATTATTCTGTTCGTTCTTTTCGTTCGTCGATCAATTAACTAATTGAACTAATTTAATACAGTTACTTTGCTGAGAATATAGAAAATTTTGTGAATTTCTTCAGATTGAAGCATTTCGAAGTTTTTAAATTGAATCGCGTTATTTTTAGAGTGCAGTACATTCCAAATTGAAGATCAAGAGATCATGAGATTTTCATTTCATTAATCTGTCATCTTTAAATATATAATAACTCAGGTGTTATTTTCGTTTCGTAGTTATTTTATTAGTTTGAATAAAGCTACACTAACAATTACTAATAAGTTATAAGTGATCTTCATTTTCCGTGCCATTTTACAATGTTGTTGGCCAAGAATAGCTATTATTCATTAAATAAGTTATTCTAGTTTCGCTTTTGAACTTGTTGACCTCATGTCTTGGAAAATTAAAAGTGTCAACTTTTGTCGAAGGACTATCGAGATTATCTCATCTCTCAGAAGTGACAATTGGTGAGTTTGCTTTCATGTATTAATATTTTATTTCAAGGTGAGTTGCATTGATTGAATATTGATAAGTTAAATCGGTAAATTACCAATTGAACTGACATTCTTTTAATTTACAATTGAAATTGACTCGAAAGCCATTTATTAGAGCATTTATTGATAATTTAAAGTGAATAATCAACAAGACATAAAACTTCATAATCTTCACTGTACTTCTCCAGTCCTTCAACTGGTCCTGAAGCTTTTTCATGAACTAAATGTATTTTACCCAGAACCGTATAGCTATTAAAGTAATCATCATAGTATTGGAATCGTGAAATGTAAAGCTCTTCATCGTAAGCAGTGTGTCCACCAGAAATAGCACCTTTTTCAAGTTCGCCTTTTGAGTCTCTAGCCCAAAATAGTCGAGATGGATTCTTTGCTACCAGCAAATCAAAGACTGGATATGAATGAGCAGTATCATCATATGGAACTTCACATGAACCATTGCTTGGAAAGAATGTTCCTGGAATAACTTCTTCTTCGCTTCTGTGCTTGGCTGGATGCTTAGCCCGACAGACGTAAACAGTCTTTCCATTGGATCCAATACCGCCAGCAAAGGCATTAGTCAGTGAATAGTTTTTAGAGTTATAACGAACCCATTGAACTTCGTCTGCAATCTCATTCAATCTCTCTGTTGAGGATATTATCAGGGAAAATTAATGTTGTGTTATTAAAGGATAGACTTTTGATAAATGAACAACAATAACTGAGGCAAAGACATAATTAAAGCTATCTGTTTTAGATAATCATAAAAATATTTTAAAAGACAAATTGTGAAAAAATGGTATGCAATTGAAAACAGCTAACGCTACTTTCAGATTAAAATATTATATTATTGAAAAACTTAATTGAATTTATTCACATCTTTTAATCAACAAAGCACTATCTTAATTAATTACTAAATTGATCCACAATCAATAGCTTTTATTATGGACTTAATTCTCAGTTCGATTTTAATCATTTTTTGTTTTAAATTGTTTTTAAAATATATTTACTCTGATAATTAATTGAGTTTGAAGATGATTTTGACGATGACGACTTGACATTGACAGCAACAATAATACTGATGCACACAGCTGTAGCTACTAAAACGCCAATACCAATAAACGCTATCCTTTTCCTTGTAAGGCTGCTGGAAAAGGTAAGTTTTAATGTCAATAAATTTTATAATGTACGAAAGGACTGAAATTGAGCAAATATCAGAACTATCATTGATTTTCAGATGGAACTAGACAAACTAGCAAACAGGAATCAAAAAATTCTGGTGTAAAAATCTTGAATTCAAATGTGTTATGGTAAATCCACTACTTTATTAGAGGTCATTCAATTATTATCAATAAGGTCAGTTATTATCAAAACATGGATTGAACCGTCCCAATCAGCAGCTTAATACGTTTTAATGCAAAATGACTTCGTCTTAATACTAGGTTAACAAGCTCAAAACCATTGATTGGCTGAAATCAATCTGGTGAACTTGATCTGACAAGTTAAACATGTTTGTTGGGTACTTACCCAGAGGATGGTAATATTTCATTAAGATTGTCTTCCAGCTTCATTGTAAAGATGTTGATATTGAACTTTATTTTTTTTTTTAAATACAATTTCAATCATACACACATTAAAGTAATAATTAAGTGTAAAGTAATTGATTTTGAAATGTAATTTAAGTACTTATTAATAATTTGATCGCTGTATCAGTAAGCTAAACAAACGGCTCCGTTGTTAATCATATAATTTGATAAAATTCTGGTTCAAACAGTAGCAATATCTTCCAAAAGCTGGATTAAAAAGTGATTAGATATGATTTAATTGTAGCTCAAATATGAATTTTATAAATGATTTAATAAAAAATATTACCATTTTTGCTATTTTCACTTTTTTTGTACTCATTTTGACTGTAAGCTTTATTTTCATTCTAATCAGTTCTTAATTTGCGAACCATATTTACATACAATATTCAATAATGTACTGATTGAACTATGAAGATGATTTCAGGACAATAATTCCTACTTATTTTAAAGTTTCTGTTGATTTTATCAGCAAAAATCATAACTAAACATGAATGATCATCAATCGGGCCCTTGGTAATAATAGCAGGGAAAATTAATGGTTAATAAACTGTTTTATTTCAATACCTTGGATTAGAAATGAGGAAAAGTAAACTAATCTTGTTGGTTAATTTGTTGATTTGATAGGTGAAAGGAAAACAATGAATTAATTATGGATAGCTCTTAAGATTACTTTTCAAGTCTCTTTTGTTTTACTCAAGTGATATCATAGCGATTCCTGTTAAACAGCATTAATGATCTTTTTACATTATCTGATCATGGATCATAATGAAGCATCTTAAAGCAAATTGACAGTGATAATGAAACATTGTGATCTATTATTTTGTTGTTTACTTCATTGTTAATTAATAAACTTATCCAGAGTATTAATGGCTGATCATTCATCGTTGTCATAATGCTGGTTAAATAATAATTGATATAATATCGACTACTTTGATTACTAAAGAGATCTTGATCCAAGAGAGATTTTGCAAAATCTCGCTTTTTTCTAATGTTTTGCAGCTTTATAACTTGTGATCACAATGGTCTGTTTAAGAGTTCATTGTTTAAGTTTTGCTGTATTAACCAAGACAAACAAAGGTTATTTTGTGTAACATTTAGAATGGTGAAAGAAAGCTTCAAAGTTATGTTCGATGAGTTGGTTAATTATCAACATATCAATATTTAAACAAAAGATGTTCTCTAAATCAAGATAATGTTAAGAGTAAAGACAACACAAAGGAAAGAGACAACTTTAAGAGCAATGTGATCTTATTTAAGAAATTTCATTCTTCTGTTATTTCTCATTGGACAATATTAACCAGCCATGGCTTTCTTTAACCTAGTGATTCACTGTTTCCTTCTAGTTTGCCTTCCATTTCTTGTTTCATCTTCGACCAACAATCAACGCTCTATAACCTTTGACGACAATTATTATGTAGAAGGTGTTATTATTCTTCCTTATGCTGAAATTCATGAAACTTTTACAGCCTACTATGATGGTGCAGCTAATCGAAGTCGAATTGACTATTATGGCGATTTGGTTTTAACCTTACAACGAGGTGACATCAATTTGGATGAAGGTGATGTTCAAGGAGTAAGTTACAAAATTGCCTACAATGTTGATGCTGCTGGTAATCCTGGACGAGTCTGTTTCCAAGTAAATGGTTCATCAATGGATCCAATTGCACCACAATCTGCTTTTCCAGATTTAACTCCATTTGTTTTTCAAGGAAACGAAGCCTGCCCTCAATATGGATCTGAGCTTAAAGGAAGTGATATCTGTGAAAAATATACCTACGTTGTGATAAATGGGGAAAAAAAGAGCAAATATACTTTCTGGATGAAAAGAAACCAAGTCGATGGATCACCAATTCCAGTTCATTATGATATGGAAGGTTATAATTCTCTTTTTGGCTCACATTATGATAAATATCAAGTATCTTACCAAAACTATCGACCTAAATCAGTATCAGCTGAAGTATTTGAGGTTACTCTCAATATGAGCTGTGGAAGTTTCCCCGGGCCTGGTGCTGGTAAAATAAGCCATTTACACAACCCAATGTCTGAATTTATTAACGATGAAGCTACCCGTGAAGCTCATGTAAGCAGAGCTTTCAATCTATTCAAATCAGCCCACAACAAAAACTATGAAAATAATTTGACTGAAGAGAAACGACGAAATCAATTCCGACACAATCATCGTTTCATTGAGAGCCATAATCGTCGTAACATTCATTACAAATTAAAGGTTAACCATCTAGCTGATCTCGATGATTCTGAATTGAGATACATGAGAGGTAGACTTCGAACCAAAGGATACAATGGAGGAAGTCCATTTGCTCTTCCAGAAAGCAAGCAACGTCCTCCAGTACTCGATTGGAGGATCGCTGGTGCCGTAACTCCAGTTAAAGATCAAGCTGTTTGTGGATCTTGTTGGTCTTTTGGAACCATCGGTACCATTGAAGGTGTTCATTTTGTCAAAACTGGCCATTTGGTTCGTTTGTCAGAGCAACAATTAGTTGACTGTAGCTGGGATCAAGGAGATAATGGTTGTGATGGAGGAGAAGACTTTAGAGCTTATGCGTATATTAAAAGAGCTGGCGGAATTTCTCTTGATGAAGACTATGGTGCATATTTGGGCCAAGATGGAAAATGCCACGATTCAAAAGTACCAAAAGTCGTTAAGCTCACCGGATTTGTCAATGTTACTTCCGGCAGTGCTGAAGCTCTTGAATTGGCTCTATTTGAGCATGGACCTGTTACCGTTGCAATTGACGCCTCACAAAAGACTTTCTCCTTCTATTCTCATGGTGTTTATTATGATGAAAATTGTGGTAATACTCCAGATGATTTAGATCACCAGGTTCTTGCCGTCGGTTACGGTACACTCTATGGTCAACGTTATTGGCTAATCAAGAACTCGTGGTCAACTTATTGGGGTAACGATGGTTATGTCTTGATGGCCCAGAAAAATAATAACTGTGGAGTGACAACTAGCCCAACCTACCCAATCCTTGCTTAGGTTTATTTATCAAGAAATGAAAATTTACATTGATTAAAACATTATTAGTTTAAAAAATAAAATGACAATTTTCATTTAAGTTTAAACATAGATTTACTATCCATTTCAAGTTGTAAAACCGATAATAATCCGACCATACGGAGTGAGAAAAAGCCAAAGAGCTAAACAGTTTACAGTTAAAAGTAAAAAACAGATGAGAGAACAACAATTGAATGGAATCCAGTGAGCTAAAGTCAGTTTGATTGTTGGGAAAAGTTGAATTTCAGTTAGAAAAGCCGTTAATCGTTCGATTGATTCTGATCTAGTTGTTTCAATACATATCAATCTCGTGATGCGCTTAATTGTCTCTGTATCTTTCTGTTGATAATGTCCGATGATGATGGTAAAGCTAACCATTAATAGAAGCATGATGAAAATTATTGGCAAATTGTATAATAAACAAAGTTCAATTTCTCTATCAGGAATAAGCAATAGATCACCCAAAATGATGTTGATAAATATGAACAATTGTAACAACCAAAAGAAGGGGATAAACCTAACAATTTGATTAAATTTACTTTTCATGTTGTAAACTTTTCTGTAAGCAAAAACTAAGCTTGTTAAATCGCCAACCTTGTAATATTTAGCCAACATTCTTTTCGTATAATTAAGCAAAGATTGATTAAGGTAACCAATTGCAAGGTAAACATAGGTATAAAGATTAAGCGTAGTGATGAACCATGCGAAAATGGTGATTGAATTATGTAAATTAATCACGACCAACAACGTAAACCAAATCACCCAAATGTTATCATAATTTATATTGATATCATCAATAGCGTAGAGAAGGTTAATTAGTTCAAATAGATATGGATGAAAGTTGATTGTGAAGATTGATAAACCGTTAAACCAAATAAGGATAATTGACTTGGTCAGATCAATGATAATAACCAAAATAACCAGAAAGGTTAACAATCTGGAGATTCGTTTAACATATTTCAAAGATTTAGATGAGATGTTGTTGATAATATCCGATTGAAGTTTAATTAGTTGACACTTGTGGTATTGAAGATAAATTTGAGAAATACAATTAAAGATAACTGCAATTAAAAGTATGAGTTGGTTAGCAGTTGATCGTAAAAAGATACAAGTAAGAATAGTTAATCCAAAGGTGATGAGCGAGTTGATAAAGTTGATTATTAAAAACAACCTATTCCATTTAGATTCTGGCTTCGATAATTGTAAACCAAAGAGTAAAAACAAATAACTGATTACCATTGTCAACAATTTAGGTTATGTTTACAGTATGGACAATTAAACTTCATTTTAAATGATTGAGTTAAACCAGCAGGTTGATGATTGATAGATTACTAACAGTGCAACAAATGGCAATAATACAGAAGATATTATTGATAATTAATGCCCATGTTAATGTAAATTGGGACAAAATTTTGTCACTATTAACATTAAAGTAATTGTGTTGTGCTCAGAAATACTGGATTAATCAATAGGTTACACTTTTATAGCAATGTAAAGCGATTTATTGATCCATTGAAGTTTCTACTGTTTAACCTTATTTCGAACCAATCAGGATAATTGTGATTATCAAATAAATGGATGAACTGTTGACATGTACAGCATTGAAATAATCCAAAGAGTTGAATGGCCATAATTTGATTAAATCAATTGATTCGTGTCTTAATTTTAGTAGTAAAAGTCTTGGGTGGAAATATCAATCTTATCAAAGCCACAGTGAGAATCTCGAAAAATTCATAAATTGCGATAAAACTGAACCCTAAATAGGCACCAAGGATCCCACCAATTGCACCAATTATACTCGACCACTAGAAGTAACATAACAATGAATAATTGGATAGTTGAATAAGCTAAGGCTAAGCATGGACCATTACTTACCGTATATTTGACATCTTGAGTGATTTCAGTGAAGCTCAATGTTTGGTAATAGATGATTACTTTAGCAATATTTTCTCTGCTTAGTTATTTAAAGAAAGGATTGTTAATTAAAATTATGCTTTTTAAATGCACATCACATACTATTAGAAAATAAAAGATTATACTTGTGATCAAGTGAGGATTCTTCCGTTCCAGATGATAAAGCTGAACATTGAGCAGCTTCAATACCGGTTGAGATGAACTTTTCATAGACTTTTTCACTTAAGAAAAAAAGATTGTTCGGTTAGAAGTTATTAAATGTACAAGAAGTGAGAGATAAACAAATACAAAAAGTAAACTCACTTGCATCGTGGTGGACAATTGCAAATTAATTGACCAGCGTAATATTTTTCCCGTACTCTTTCAACACATGAAACTTGCACTGATCAAGATAGAGACATAAGAGTGGTTAGTTAGGAGATTTGATAGTACTTCTCTGTTGATTTTAATTAACCTGGATTCTTTCGTAAATCACATTGAGGTTGAGTCGAGTTATAAGGTGGAGGGGCAGAAACAGTCCAACAGTTGCACTCTTTCAATGTGTACGTTTGGAGACATAATTTAAGGCAAAATTGTGATGTATATGGACCATGATCAACGGTCATAGCCCACTCCTTGACCCATCCCTCGACCCAATCATCTGAACACTTATCTCTATATGGAGCTGGAAGCCGAGTTATATTGATTAACTGAATCCCAACGTAAGTAACAACACCTTTTTAAATAAGAAATGCAAATCAGGTTATAATTGTTATAATAATGGTAACCGATGAAATTTCATTGTTAAAGATTTCCGTAATTACCGGGAGGAACATGAACGGCATCTTGATCAGGATCAGCCTTTTGAGAGCGATCATGGATAACAATTTTAGCTCCTGTTTCTCTTGATGTTGGCATATATTGATCAACCTCTAGATTTAAAACCAATTCAAGTCCAAATTTAGGTCCGGTGAATCCAGAAAGTTTTTGATCAGAATAAGATGGTTTGGATAAGGTTGCGCTAGAGATTAAAGATTCAGCCATGTTGTAAGTATAGCAATTGCCATATGAGCTTGAAAAGATAGACTCAAATTCAGTGTGATAGCATTTTTTACCAGCAAAATGGCAGCTCACAATCAAATCTGAGCTTTGGTGACCCAATTGTCGAGCAACAGATAAGTGATGGCGACTTAAATCAGCTAACCATGATTGTAATAAGTCTAACAATATATACCAAGGAGATTCACTTTGATCAAAGTCCTTCTCTGAAGATGAATTGACTCTAAGCACGGATCGAACCCAAGGTGCAGTACAAGATGACAATCCATTTAACAGGCGTTCAGATGAGTTTTGAAATAGGCTAAATAATCGTGGAAGTTTCCAAATGCAACCTGAATTCTAGAATATTAGAGTAATCAAAAGATTAATCAATCTCTTATCATCAAAATCAATTGAAAATCTTTTTATACATTGGATTAAGATACTTACCAATATAAGATCAGTTATATTTCGCAAGGTGGCTTCCAATGCAACTGAACCATTTGAGCGATAGACAGAGCCAAATCTACAACCCTTTTTAATGACATAAATACATTGCCAAGAGGTTAAGATGAAATAGCATAAAATGTGCTTATTAATCTTGATTGACTCACCGTTATGTCAGCAAATCCTTTAAGAAACAAAGCTGGAATCAAATCATCACTTGATTTGATATTAATACCATATATTTTGGCCAATTGGATTATTGCAGTATCAATAAACGATCCTGATTCCTGAAATGAATGGAACAGATAAATATATGAGAAATCTAACATTTGCTGATGAAATACACTACCAATGAACTTACTCCTAAGCCAGTTAACAGTCCAGTTGAATTGAAAAGTCCAACAACATCACCAGAAATAAACATGCGAAATCCTTGAATAAATTCCCGCAATGAAAGACCCCGAGGTAATCGTCTTCTAGAATTGAAAGATGAGTTATTACCGGTTTTGGGTTTGTCTGGTTTTAATGATATGGGACGACGACCACGGTTAGTGTTTCTGGTTGAATTGTTGAACGGAAAATTGATTGGCCTTGGTCGATAGGGTCGCCGATTAACTGTATTGGGTAAGCAAATTTCTCTTCCTTGATCAAGCAATTCATTGAGAAAGCTTGAAATCTCACAAAGATCCAACATTTTATCCAGATTTGCACAAAGTATACTTTCGACGTCAACAGGCTTATTGATATTTTCATCTTGGTAGGCACAAAATCGCGATCGATGAACTGGATTAAGATTGCAAATTGTTACTGCGGGAAATGGTAATACTCTGGAATCAGCAACTAAAACATTAACAATGATAGGAAAGGAAAGAAACTCTAGTACAATTTGTATTAATGAATTGGTGGTCAGTCCAAGGAAAACAATCAAAACAAGTATCCAAAGATATTGACGAGGTTTTGACGTTAGCGAGAAAAGGACTGGAAAACCTGGTATTGTTGAGGTTCTAAATAGTTCAACTAACTGATTAATCATCTCTAGAAATTTTAAATTAAGAAGAACTAATCAATATCTGAAAAAATGAATATTTGCAAAATTTGTTCAAATTTGTTAGATTTTGTGAGTGAACTCAAATTAAACGAAGGTTTCATTAAAATGATTCATATTGAAGTTTTCAATTACAAATGAAGACTAACCCCTGTGTTAGAAACAAATGCTATTCAATGTATACTCCTCAATTATTGGCTAAGTTTGACCCAAACCTTGGTCAATTCAATGTTTCATTAAATTGATTGAATTTACAGCAATTGAAAAGAGTAAACACAATGTTATTGATTTTTCGCCACTTTTTTTCAATCTTCAACTTTTATTATTTATTTCAATTAGCAAAATAATGTGAACAAAATACCAAATGTATATACTTTAAATATTGTATTTTTAATGTATGTATTAATTGTATGTATTTTAAATAAATGCGCTAAATGAAAGCACATTTGGATATTGATAGATTGATTACAAAAGATGACTGCAATAATAACGTGCCTTGATAATTATCCTTGTTTTTTATTCAAATAAGATTTTTCTATTTAACCTGAACTAATTTCAATTTTAGAGATTAAATGATCCTCACAAATATTTAATTTGAATGACCTTCTCAACAGTAAACGTAAAATCCATCATCTATGTTGATAATATTTAGATAAGATAATATAATCAAAGAATGCAAATCCAGCCAGTGTTATTTCTAAGTCTATTGTTTATCTGCAATATCTATGGTTTAGACTTGGATGAAAAACCTTCTAACCGAACCATTACCCAGTGTATTCTGGCTCCTGTATTATTATGTACCAAAAATGATAGTAATTTTTGTGTTGGTCCAAAGTTATTGCTAATTTCATCTCCCCTTCATGGTAATTTAACGTTTGAACTTGAATCAATTACAAGTAAAAATTATCTTATGAAAGCCAATAGTACTGATTGTATTTTTACTGGGAAAATGAACGGAACATCGAATCAAGTTAGTGTTAACACTTGTTCCCATTCATTGAACAACTCAAATCTTGTCATATGTTTGAGGATAAGTATTGATAGTTGGTCAATTGGTTTCAATAAAACAAAAGAATGCTATCAAATCCAATTGTCTCAATGCTCTATCCAAGAGATTATACCAATAGATACATTCAATCGACTCAAACCGGAAAATATTTTAATTTATGATTCATCGTTTAACCATCTTTTTGATCCAAAGTTTTTGATTTCCACTCCAAGATACGTTGAAATAGGAATTGCATTTGATTGTACGACAATTAAATCTACCTTTCCAAATTATTTTATAATTAACCTTTTTAAAAAGGCAACTCAGCTGCTCACACAAATGAATATATTTGCAATACTTTCTGTGATACACAAGTTGGATACAACAGATATGTGTGACGAAGCAAAAATGCATAGAGATGATACCAAAATGTTGTTGAATACATTCAAAGATTATATCAAAGAAAACCATAATAAACTTGCTAAATATGATGTAATTATAAGATTTACAGGTACATGCAGTGACTGTCGTCAGATTGGGTTAGCTTCTCTTTATCAAGCTTGCAATTCAATGAGTGGACATGCTGTTGTAAGAGATAACAATGATTATGTTGTAGCAGCAACTTTTGCTCACGAGTTGCTTCATACATTTGGAGTATATCATGATGATGATGAAGATGTGAAAGTAAAAGTCGTTTGTCCCTATGAACATTGTTTGATGTTCTCAACATTACGTGAGTAAACAACAGACATCTCAAATGTTGGTCAAGTTTCAATATTTTGTATCCAACATTTCTTTACAGGCTATTCAGCTATTTTAAGCAAGATGTTAAACAAGAATAACTTCACAACTAGAAGAGTTATCGGCCCAGAATGTGATAACATTCAATCAAAAATGAATGTTGTCCGGATCACTTATACTCGCTTCCTTCGATAGCCCTTGTATTTGCGATGTTAATCACGTTTAACACCTTTCTTTTTAGCTGAATAGCCTTGTATGATATCAATATTGTAAATATTTTTCTTTGAATTGTTTTTCCATTTAAATTGATTGCAATTTCACTTTGATTACTGATAATAAAACTAGCCTATGGTCAACCGGCGCTGGGATTGTCGATGTTCACAATCCAACAAGTGGAAGCATATATTTTATTGGGTTATCTTGATTGCTTTTTAGATAAACCAGAGGAACGTTTACACAAATATTGTGGGGATTACGCTTTAAATAATAATGAACAGTGTGATTGTTTGGATGTGAAACATTGTTCAAATTGTTGCAATACATCTACTTGTTTACTTTTGAAAGGAGCCAAGTGTGGACATGGACCTTGTTGTAACTTTGAAACTTGTGAGCTCTACAAGTCGACAGATGACCATGTATGCCGTCCAGCAACCAGTGATTGTGATATAGAAGAAAAATGTGACGGATTATCGGCATCCTGTCCTCCTGATCTTCATATGCATGATGGTTTGAGTTGCGAATACGGTCAGGGTCACTGTTTTAATGGTAAATGTGGCAGTTATCATCTTTCCTGTGATAAAATTTACGCAAATTCTGATCCAGGGCCTGATTCATGTTATGAAAAAAATACCTTGGGTTCAACGTTTTTAAATTGTGGTCCTCCACTTCAATATTTTCAAAATTACGAAGACAAACCAAAAAAATGTAAAAAGGAAGATGTCAAATGTGGCCGATTGCAATGTGTTACCAGCAGCAAACTAAGAGACGCAATTGCACAGAAACATCTAAATGTTATAATCGACTTTCAAAACGAGATCTGTCGAGGCATCTATATCTCCAGAATCTACCAACGTAACGCAACAGATTTAGGTTTAGCACCTGATGGTGCGCCTTGTGCTCCAAATAAAATGTGTGTCAATCAGGAATGTATTCCATTGTCGGAAGTTATTCAGATTAAACCTTGTCCACTCAATTGCCAAAACCGAGGTAAATGTACGAATCAAGGAACTTGTCTCTGTAATTATCATAAAGATAAATCGCCTGATTGCTCTTTCTCACCGGTAACTTCACCAAATTGGCAAGCCTTGTTGCGATACTTTGAAACTACAATTCAATTAATTGTAGTGGTTGTGACGACGTCAACATGGATTGTGATACAATTAAATAAATAATAAATATAATTGTTTTTTATTTGTTCCGCTGTCTTTCTTTACTTGATCATATACATTTAGTTTCCATCCATCAATTGCATTATTTTCCGTTCTTGGATGGCTTTTTCTTCTTCTTTCCATAATCAGCCACTTTTTTGCCTTTCAATCTCGAGTGTTTGTTCACAATCTAAGGAAGAGATTAAGAGGTGGATGGTGATAGAATGAAAAGATAAAATTACTAATTATCTGTTAAGAGAAAAGATGAGTGAGAAAATAAAAGAAACACTGGTTTTAGTCAGTGAAAAACAACTGATCATAATAAACTAATGAGACTTACATTTTTGCTTTAGCATACAATTCTGGTTGCACGATTAACGATCTTACCAAAATTGAATTTTTTGTTTAGAAATTAACTAAAAAATATTATATTCTGTGGTTTAAAGTATTTTATATTTTCCCTGTTTATTATTTAAGTCAATTAATTGTTTTAGTGATAATCTTTAAAAACACGTTATTTTTTGAAATTGTTTACTAACAACGAAAGACTGAGATCCAGATTGAGATATCTGCAATATCTCTAGTCCATACCTGATCTTTCTTAACTGTACATCGATTAATTATGGATAGCAAAGAGCAAGCAGTTAACTTGGATGGCCTTATCAAGCATTTGCGTGAAATATTTGACAATGACAAAGTTGATATTGAGCAGGTTAAGCAATTAATGTCCACACACCGAAGTAATCCAAAAGAATGGCGAAAATATGCTCATTTTGATCGCCACAGGTAAGAATTCAATGATTAAGAATAAAATCTGGATTGCTTGGGGTCTTACTTGAGTCCAAACTATCCACACCACACACCAAACTCTGTACTTTCACACCACCCGTCAGTACTTCCGATTGAATAGTGTGAAATTGAAATCGATTATCATCGCTTACTAGAGAGTAATTTTATTTATCTCTATTAGTAATAGACTGCTTAATTGTTCGATATTTTTATTTTCTGTGCTTTTACTGTTCGGTGTTGAAAAAGGTGCCCTATCCTTTGGGTGTGGTTATGTGGTGTGGATTCAAGTGTGACCCTTGAAATACAAGATGACTGAAGGCTTAGATACAGCTCCTGTGAATAATTTGCGGAATCATTAAGAAATGTTGATGTTTGAACCTTTTCTATACCTTTTGATAAGTTGTATCCGAGGATCTAAAGTAGCAACAAGTAAAAGATTGCGATCTGTTATTGTTTCAGATTCAATTGAGCATCCACTTAAACATCAAGGGTAATCTTCCGAGTTTCATAACAGAAATTTAAAGAGAACGAACTAACAATAAATATAATAAACATCCGCTGATCAAAAATGATCCATTAAATTAAAATAAAATTCACACTGATTTCTAATGATATCAATCGAAGTAATTAAATCAGAAAGATTGAAATTAAAATTTCAGTTTAGCCTTTTTCTCAGAATTATTTTAAAAAAAATTTACAAGAGTTAATGATGAAAGTTTTAGGCGAAATACTATTTCAGTGTGAATATTTTTACCGCCTTGCATTTTATTAATCACATGTTAGAATCTTGTTTCACTAAATCAACCCAAATGTTTTCGCATAAAAATATCTGACATTAAATCTCTAATGACATCTATTCATTATTTATTAATAAATAATTTAATCTGTGAAAACAATAATGTTGCTCTTTTGTTGGCTTGATTAGATATACGCGTAACTTGATTGATACTGGCAATGGCAAATACAATCTTATCCTTATTTGCTGGTCTCCTGGTCAAGGAAGCGGAATTCATGATCATGCCAATTCTCATTGTTTCATGAAGGTAATGTTACCTCTTTCAAATTATTTAACAACTGTTTAAGATCAAAAAGCCTTTTTAATAACTATTATGCGTTCAAGTAATAATGCAAAAATGTGTTATTTACCGGCGTAACTTTTCGCTTTTCAATTTTACAGACAAATTAGTTTACAGTTCAATGTTTTTTTTTATTTTCAGATGATGTCTGGTTCACTTCTCGAAACTCAATTTGCGTGGCCTGAGAATACCGAAATAGAGTCCGAAACTCATTTCGATGAAGGAAGTGAGCTCAAAGTTATATCGAAAACAACTTTCAAATGTGATCAAGTAGCTTACATTAATGGTAAGCTCATTGAATTTTGATTTAACCTTATTCTTTATTCTGGTTACTTTTTTGCTTAGCTTTAGCATTTAAAGCTAACAACAATTATCAATCATACACTAACATTAATGATTTCCATCTTAGACTATCTGATAAGGATAGATATTCTACTTCTGATTCAAAAAGTATTAAGATAGGTATTGCTCTTTGTTCTGGTTTCAGAGATGAGTTGCTAATCGATATGAAGATATAGCAAGAGATAAATTACCTTTCGATATTAAAATTGGTATTGATTAGATTAGAGTTTTCACATCATCAATCAACAGATTAAAGTAAAAAAATCATTAGCTTACACGATTATCTCAATTATTAACACACATAAGATACAGATGTAATAGCTTGTTGTTGGGAGAAAATCTTGGGAGATAAAATTCTAGATACTTCTCAATTCATTCAGAGTTCTTTGTTTTCTTTGGAAGTTTTTCTTAGCTTTTCATGCAGATATTTCCAACTTTCAGCGCATTTTAAATATTTCAAATTGCAATGTATTTCCATTACAGAGAAAACGAGTTCATTTTAAAACTAAGTGTTTGATTTTTTCCGTCAGATTCAATTGGCCTTCACCGCGTGGAAAATCCAAGCCATGTAGAACCAGCTGTTAGTCTTCATCTTTACGCTCCAGCAATAAACAAGTGTCACATTTATGATCAAAGAACTGGAAAAAGTACTTTAATTTCATGCACATTCTTTAGTGAAAGCGGTGTACGGACTCCATACAAGGTTAGTTATTTTAGCTATAAATGCTTTTAATTGTGATTTTTACTTACTTTAACATTTTGACTCGATTAATCAACAGGTTACCGAGAAGAAAGGATTCTTGACTTTTGAAAGCAAAGCCAACAGTGATGAACAGAATAATATTGATACTAATGGATCGTCCAAAACTTCAATCATTCCAGCCTGATTATTATTGTAACTTGTAAATTGATTAGGAAATGTAGACATTTCAATCGATTTGAAATATTCGTTTGGTTCTGATTTGTCTTTTAAAAACTTCATAAATTTTATTATAGTAACAATTTAATCACAGATGATGAGTCTATTTTGATGAATCAACAATAAACAATTTTATCTGATGATTTACAAGGTCATTAAACTGGCGATACTCAGGAAAAGAGTTCACCTCAATTAAACATAATCTCATTAATTGTTTACTCTAAAGAAGCATTTTCATTAATTAAGAGTGAAACAATTTTCTGTAACTTTCCAAGCTGATTCAATCTTGTTTAAATTGATTCAAAATTATCCTATGAGTGCTGAATCAGCTACAATTCAATCAATTTGTTTCAAAGTGAACGAATGAAAGAGTATAAGATGATTGATTATTGAATATTATTGATAATATTTTACTTGATTAAACCATTCTTGATCAATTTAAACATCAATGCAATGTAATTAACACCATCTATTGGCAGTAAACATGGTGAATGCAGAGCGATAATTAAATTTATCCAAACTAGAGATCAAATGATTTGCGTAAGTTATTTATGTAGTCAATGAAATATAAACAGCGACAAAACAATCATTAATCTTTCGCGTTTTGAAAAGCATTCCAAACAACATTGCTAACTTTCTAAACAGTTATAATAATTGTCTGACTTTAGATGGATTAGTAAATGATTAAGGGTAATATACTCCAATAAATATCTGTAGTTGCTTAACTCGCAAGACAATGGCGATTACATGAATTAATTGAATAGGTTGTACACTTACATACCATTGCTAATTTCAATACCGGTAATGGTAAATGTATAATGCTAATAGTACATGTATTAAAAATATTAGAACCAAATTGTGGAAACAAGGATTTTATTATCTATCGATGGAATTTAATATTCTTTCCTTCAGTATAAAACTTCAAAAAGAGTTCACAGAATCAGATTAAGATTGTTAGTTTGATGTACTTTCTGCAAATCAGCTTAAAAATGAAAATTTTGTTGCAGGCAAATTACTTGATTCGATCGTTTTGAGCAGCTTATTTGCATATTTATTTGTATTCACTTTAAAAGCAAATTGAAATACATCGATAGTATTGCTAAGAATATCGATAGATATTGATGTTCAGTGCATCGATAAAATTTATTGTTGAGTTAGTCTATTCAGTGTGATGATATGTGATTAGTCTAAGAATCTTCATCATTTAATTTAATTCATAAATTGATATTTTTTTGAAGCTGGCCCAATTTATAACATGAGTTTGTCAACCTATGGACCCAATTCACAGGGTACCTTAACATTTCATGATCCCGAGGAAACAAATGAATTGATTGGAGGTGATACTCAAGGAACTGATTTTGATTTCACCGATTTTACATTACCCACATTGACTCAAAGTCAATGTTCCCAACCACTTACTGGTGCAGGACCATCTGTAACATCAGGAGATAAAGATGGCCAAGCTAGCGTAAGTTTAAATTTCTCAAAATTCATCATAAAATGCTATTTCTTGAACAGGTTGCTCATCTTACAACCCATGTTGTTAATTACGTTGTCTTTTAGCTTTATTGCAGTTATTAGCTTCCTTTCACTTCATATTGACCCCTTTGCTCATTTTATCAGGAAGTTCATGATTTTTACTTTAAACGTTGTTAAAATGTTCATTATTTTAATTGACATTATTTTTATTTACTTTTAACAATCAACAGGCTCATAAACCAGGAGACTTGGGATTACAGAATGGAGATATAACCGCTGTTGCTCAAGCATTTGGTGAGTTGAATTTTGAAGAAGAAGAGGAAGACCAATATTACAACAAAGATCTACCAGATCACGCTTGTAAATACTGTGGCATACATGATCCATCATGTGTTGTTCAATGTAACGTTTGTAAAAAATGGTTTTGCAATGGAAGAGGCAATACCTCAGGGAGTCACATCATAAACCATCTTGTTCGAGCCAAACATAAGGAGGTAACTCTCCATAAAGATGGGCCACTTGGTGAAACTGTCCTAGAATGCTATAGTTGCGGGTGTCGAAATGTTTTTGTTCTTGGATTTATTCCAGCTAAAGCTGACTCTGTTGTTGTACTTTTGTGTCGTCAACCTTGTGCTGCACAAAGTAGTCTTAAAGACATGAACTGGGATCTGGAACAATGGAAGCCTCTCATCAATGACCGAACTTTCTTATCCTGGTTGGTTAAAATTCCCTCTGGTCAGGAACAATCACGAGCTAGACAGATAACAGCTCAGCAAATAAATAAGCTAGAAGAGCTTTGGAAGGATAATGTTGACGCTACGTTCCAAGACCTTGAGAAACCAGGAGTTGATGAAGAACCTCAACAGGTTCTACTCCGGTATGAAGATGGCTACCAGTATCAAAATATATTTGGTCCACTTGTTAAAATGGAAGCAGATTATGACGAAAAACTTAAAGAATCACAAACTCAGGATAATATTGAAGTAAGATGGGATATCGGTCTGAACAAAAAGATAATTGCTTATTTCAACATTGCCAAATCTGATAGTGATATGCGATTAATGCATGGAGATGAACTTCGCCTGAGATATTTGGGTGAACTGGACAAACCATGGTCTGGAGTTGGCCATGTTATTAAGATACCTGATAATTACAGTGAAGAAGTTGGTATTGAAATGAAAAGCAATCTCTCCGTGCCAACTGAATGTACATCTAATTTTGTTCTCGACTTTGTTTGGAAATCTACATCTTTTGATAGGTGAGTGTCTCAATTTAAATTTGAATGGTATTTCTAAACTCATTCTGATTCTGTTGAAGTTAATCACGTCACTAAAATCAATGTTTGCTTACTCTTCTCATTCTTTTAATCTATCATTTTAGGATGCAAGCTGCTCTTCGTCAGTTTGCTGTTGATGAATCTTCTGTTTCCGGATATATTTATCATCGTTTACTTGGACACGAAATCGATGATGTTATAATGAGATGTAATCTACCCAAACACTTTTCTGCTCCAAATCTACCAGAATTGAACCGATCACAAGTTATCGCTGTTAAACATGCACTTCAACGTCCGTTATCTTTAATCCAAGGTCCCCCTGGCACTGGTAAAACTGTTACTTCAGCTACTATTGTTTATCATCTTGTTAAAACAGGAAATACTCCAGTTTTAGTTTGCGCTCCTAGTAACATTGCTGTCGACCAATTGACCGAAAAAATTCATCGTACAGGTTTAAAAGTTGTTCGCTTATGTGCAAAAAGTCGTGAAGCAATCAGCTCACCAGTATCTTTTCTCGCTCTTCATAACCAAATACGCAATATGCAGGGACATTCAGAGTTACATAAGCTACAACAGCTTAAAGATGAAACTGGAGAGTTATCATCTGCCGATGAAAAACGGTATCGTATGCTCAAGAAAGCAAGTGAAAGAGAGCTTCTTGAAGCAGCGGATGTCATTTGCTGTACATGTGTTGGTGCCGGTGATCCCAGATTGGTTCGTTTCAAGTTTCATTCAATTTTAATTGACGAAAGCATGCAAGCTACTGAGCCAGAATGCATGGTACCTGTTGTCTTAGGTGCTAAACAGCTGGTTTTAGTTGGTGACCATTGCCAATTGGGCCCTGTTGTTATGTGTAAAAAAGCGGCTCGAGCTGGTCTATCACAATCTCTTTTTGAGCGACTTGTTGTCCTCGGTATTAGACCTCTTCGATTAGAGGTTCAATATCGTATGCATCCATCATTGAGTAAATTCCCATCCAACTTTTTCTATGAAGGTTCACTTCAAAATGGGGTAAATCCAGATGATCGTAAAATGAAAAGAGTTGATTTTCCATGGCCACAGCCAGATAAACCCATGTTTTTTTATTGTTGTCAAGGGCAAGAAGAAATTGCTGGATCTGGCACATCATATTTAAATAGAACTGAAGCTGCACTTGTTGAAAAGATAACTACACGTTTCCTTAAAGGTGGCGTCAGACCAGAACAGATTGGTGTGATTACCCCTTATGAAGGACAACGAGCCTATTTGGTCCAGTATATGCAATACAATGGATCGCTTCATGCTAAATTATACCAAGAGATTGAAGTTGCCAGTGTCGACGCTTTCCAGGGAAGAGAAAAGGATTTAATTATTATGTCTTGTGTAAGATCCAACGAACATCAAGGTATTGGTTTCCTTAATGATCCTTGTCGACTTAATGTTGCACTGACCCGTTCTCGTTACGGTATTATAATTGTTGGTAATCCAAAAGTTCTGTCCAAACAACCTCTCTGGAATCATTTGCTTACTTTTTACAAGGAAAACAAAGTTTTGGTAGAAGGACCTTTAAATAATCTGAAAGAAAGTATGATACAGTTCAGTAAGCCACGTAAAATGTTGAACTCGATCAATCCTGGTGGTCATTTCATGCATACTACAACTTTTGATGCTCGTGAAGCTATGATTCCTGGAAGTATTTACGATAGATCAGGAAACAGTAATAATAACAATCGATTCAATGGATCACTTCATTTAATAGCAGCAGCTGCAGCTGCTGCGGGAAGCCAAAACTCTGGACCTCTACCAAATGTTACTCATCCCCCATATTTCCGCGCACATGATCAAATATCTTACATAAGTCCCGAGCGTGCACAAGCTGGTGCAGCTCTATCTAACCTTCCAGTTCCAATCGGAATGTTCATGAACATGATCCATATACCACCTCGATTTTACAATCAACATCAACAAGCAATGCAATCACGACAACAAGGTATTCCTGAACAGCGATCCAAAGGTGTCACCTCAGGTAGACTCAATCGTCTTAATGCTAACCAACCTCCTCGTCGATCTGGAACAACTAAACTGGAGAATGGTTCATGTCCCAGTAGTCAACCAGCAAGTCAAGAAGTGGGTGGTACATCTTTCTCACAAGGTCCATTGACACAGAATCAACTGTCAATGAGCCAAATAAGCCAGTTACCTTATCCAAGTTTATCTCAGCACCCTTTCTCCCAGCCTGGGCTTTCACAGACCGAACTTTCTCAAGATCCATATATGACTGATCCATACAATTTCTAAGGTAATTTGATTTGAACTATCATGATATGATTGATCTCATGTGATTGTAACAAACTATTAACAAATATCGATAAAACAAAACAAATAAATAAACATATTTTGATCAAATCAGTTGGCTTCAGTTGTTACATTGTATCTTTGGATCCTCTTTTGAGAATGGTTCCATTTTAGTTGATAATGAGATAAAAAGCGAAATCTATCTTTAAATGAAAGAAGGAAAAAATAGGAAAAAGATTTCCAATTAATTAGTTTGATACTGGTTATTATTGTTGCCAACATGAAAAAAACCAGCTCAAAATTGGATTGACTTACACCTTAATCAATGTTTTTGTTCTCAGATTAAAGTTCAACCTAATTTTGAAAATGTAATAATACGTAAAACCTGAAAATTTGAAGTGAAAGTAAAATAAGTGAAAGTGAGTGAAGGTCAGTCTTTAAATTACCTTTAAGCATATTAAAATTCATGGCCACTTAATCGAGGTTAAATTTTAGTTGATTCATTTTTTTTTTTGCTATTAACGTGATTATTTATACATCTTTTCAAGCTATATCAGTTTCATTATTTCAAGGACTTGCATCATTTAAGATTGTTAATTCTTAATGGTGGATTCGTTGAATTTTTTGAAAACATTTGCATGAAAGAATTGCATCTTTTTTTTCTTTCGCACTTTAGGACAATAAAAATAAGTGTTTACAATTAATATGTTATTACCTTGGATTAATTGTACAAACTAAAATACTGAATTATCAATCTCTTTTCATATTTTCAAAGTAAGCCAGTTAAACATTGACATAACACATTTGACCTGAAGCTTATTGTGAAGTTAAACATTCAGATTACAATTAAAATTATACCAATTGGTTATACTTTTTGACTCAACCAAGTAAACATTATCATTATGTATTACATGTTATCATTAAGAGTAATTTGATGAAAGAAAAGGAGTGAAAAAATAATCAGAAGGATTCATTTTATTATCACTTTTATTGCAATTAAAGTCACAGAAATCAACGCCAAAATAATAACCTCTTTTTAGTTATAACACTGAATTGACTACTTTTTGTTAGTCCATAACAAACACTAAGTAGTCATTTTAAACTTTTTTATGTTAAAAAGTCGACTTTTTGTCAATAATTACATTGAACCAGACAGAAATGGATGGATATTAATTAATTGTCCAATATGCCGAGTAAACTGACTCTTGATTGTGATGCTAATTGAAAAATAAATATTTCCTGTTCAATCACAAGTTAGATTGAATTACCATTTCCATCTTTAAGACTATGTAATTTGATTGATCGGATGACATCGATCAGAAATATTTGCAATGTGGTTATAAAAATGATCATGCCAGAATCAGTTTTCATTTAATCGTTAAGATTTGTTTAATAGTCTTGAGAATAAAACAACTGTTATATTGTCTATCCTTAGTAGCAACAAAAATGAAGATGACTCGTTTTATGTCTGTTGATAAATTAACTCTTGTCTCCATTGTTCTCGTGGTGTGAGTTTTGTGTTTATTTACATTAAGATCTAATAATAATGTTTACTAATCAATTATTTGTTTATTTTTTATTCTTTAGGCTCATTGGACTAGCTTATTGTGGCGATGAAAAGGATGGAGCAGGTTCAGAACGGGTAACTCGTGTACCTAGAAGAAAACGGTTCACTCGTTCACATGACCTGATTTCACTTCACCAGGAGGCAATCAAGGAACATGAACACCATATTGGTACTAAAAAGAAAAGCGATCGTGGTAAACGAAGAAGTGAAACAATAGGACCTCACTTGACCACTGTTAAACCAAACGGTGAAGCTATGGACCACATGGATAACGGTGAACATTCAACTCATCGTCCAATAATATTAAACTAATATTTTTCTTCACACACTAAGCATGGCTATGGTAGATCATGATTGCTTAGTTAAACTAACATTTGAATTCCTTCCTCCTCCAGCCACCAGAAGTTTAATATAAAATTATATTAATATACATTAATCAACAGTCAATAAAATGAAAACAAACTAGTGGTTTTGTCTTCAATTTGAACGTATTATCTTTTTCTCAGAGCTCACCTTTATCAAAATGTAGGAATTTTTCAAAAGAAAACCGAGAAACCGCCGTTCTAAGTGTATCTTTTTCTTTCCCTTACTCTTCCTTTCCAATAATTTTCTGGTTGCCTTAAATTTGAAAATATCTTTTTCTTTGAACCTAATTGAAGTTTATATGATTATTGCTAATTGGAATCCATTGTTTGTTTACAATTAAATTACAATTCCTTCTTTCATCATCTGTGAACAAAAATGATTGTTACTTTCTTGTTTTTTCCAAGTTGAAACTTTTTTCTCTTTGATGACAAACTTCCCTTTTGATGGTCCATTGCTCTGAAGGTGAGTATCCTGAGGTGAAATAAACAATCAACTACCATGATAAAATTAGCAAATTACCTGAAGGTGGAAATATAAACTGAGATCAACGAATCAGCTTAGGGAGTGAGGGAGAGAGAGAGAGAGAGAGAGAGAGAGAGAGAGAGAGAACAAGTTGAAGAAATATGTTTTTCGGTTTTAAAGTACAAAACAAATGCAAGTAATAAGAAAGCTTATTAACTTCTCTTAATCTTCAAACGTCTATGTTTCTCATACACCTAGTTCGTCAAACTCTATCTTCTCGTCTTTGATCATCTTTATTTTCATTCTCTACACCACCTCCTTGTTATCCTCCCTTTTATTTTGGTAACCTGTTTCTATTACTTTTTGCTTTCGCTCCTCTTGGGGTCTTTAAAAATTGTATCTCGCTTTTTTTGCTCGCATGCTTGTTTGTTTATCTGTTTATTGTTAATTGTGAATACCTTATTGTGTTATACCAACCAAAGTGAAGGTGAAAAGGTTGTTTGGTAAGTTAACAGGTCAACAATTAACCTGATTTTGTTGATTATATTGACAATTGATTTGGATAAAATCACTGTGATAGACAAAGATCAAGTCTACGATGCTTTCCTTTCCTTTCCTTTCATTTTGTTTTTTTTGCTTTCTGTACATGTTTTTGTGTTCTGTTTCCAGTTTCATTTTGATTTGAGTCAATTCAACCTGCCAATACTGTTCAAATCATTTCAACCTGAAAGTATACCTTGACTCATTTTCCCCCGTAATTTTGATTGTTCACTTCTATTTGGTAGTAGGCTGCTCATACATTTCTCATGTATGGCATTATTTACTCACTATATTTTGTTTGCCTGATTCTCTCTGATTAAATCAACAATTTTTGTCCCATTTGTTCATCCAAATAGCATTTGTTTCATCTCCTTTTCACTTTCCTCAATCAATTCAATATTTGTTTCATTTCTCCTTTTTTCATTCTACATTTCATGATCAAATTATGATCAAGATAAGGAAAGTTGTCATCTGAAAACTCTTTATGGTAATCATCAGGAAAATCATGGAAACAAAGCAAACTATTAAGTTTTAATTTAGCTGAACCTCTCTCTTTGCTTTCTATTTTTCTCTCTTTCTCTTTCTTTTTCTTTTTCCTTTCATTTCTCTTTCATTGTCTAATGAAAACTCTTCCTTAATTCCTCGTCAGTTTTAATTAACTTTACTGATTGGGATTTTTTCAACTTCACTCAATTCATCTTTCCTTGTTTTCACATTAAGTATCAACTACTGCTGACGCCATATTATCAATATTTTTATTTCAAACTTCTCATGTTGGTTGAGCTATTATATTTTTTCAATTTGCTGTTTTCATCATCACTGTCTAATATGTGTGCAACTGAAAATATATTTTTTAGTTTTCATTTTAACTGTGTTCAATAATCTGTCCTGGATTTTATTTTATCATTTCAAGTTCTCTTTGTTTTTATCTTCCTCCTCTCTTCTCTTATTCTCATTTTCATTCTCACTCTCTTTCTCTTAATCACACAAACTCGCTCTATGGGCTCACTCTATTTGTGATTATAGTCAAGTGAAACTGTTTTTATTTTAATTTTTTTTCTCTGTCCCATTACAGTAGTGAATATGGATGATAAAAGTGACTCCCACAATTCCATACCAAATCAATCGGATAAAAATAATACTAAATACCATGATATTAGTGAGAAATCATCCTGTGATCAAAGTGCCGAAAAGTCCAACAATCATTGTAACTCTCAACAACCAGCCACAGCAATTTCATTGATCTCAAAATGTTCGCAACGTGCTTTAAAATGTGATTCCGATATACCCTGGACCTGTCCATCAACAAATTCCCAATCATCTCGACATAATAACCAATCATTAAGGAAACGAGAAGATAAACATGATCTCTTCAGTGATTTTTACAATTTTGATTACGACTATGATGAGGATACCCTTGAAATTCCGCCAGAATATGCTCGAGATGATATTGAAATAGTTGTTGATTTGTATATTTGGTTTGAAAAGGTTCGCTCTTTTTTATTAGGATTGTTATGTTAGACAGTTTTTACCATGACTTTTTCATCATTACCTTCACGGTCACCATTTAAGATAACAAAAAATATCTTAAATGAAATGGTGTTGCTAAAAAATAAATGTCAAAAGCTTACCTCAAGACTCAACATAACAAACAAGCCGCTTTCAATGGAAATACATGAAACGCTCCAATTTTAAACCTAATATCTTGGGAACCCCCAAGCTCGCAGATGAATGCCATTCTATCATTCAAATCTGACTCATGCGTTTCATGTACTTCCCTTGTTAGTGACTCCATATGGGTACATAACATTGTCCTACCAAAGTTGTCTTGTCAAATATTAAATAGTCCAGGATAATTTGCAATCCTGGCAACCTTTTCTGAATAGCTCAAACTCGTCTTGTAATCATTTTCTAATTTCATGTTGAAACATGAAAATCAAGTTCACTAAAATAATATTTTTACATATTTAAACCTAGTCCCATTTCATTTCCGTGATGCTTGATGCAAATCAAGTATCACACAGTTTATTGCTTATAATTTGATTGAATCTAATCGATGCGGCAAAAAGAAATTATGAACTCGCCTTATTTAAACATCAATAAAAGGTGCTTTAATAGTTTATTCAATTGTTTTATCATCTATCTTGAGAAAAATCATTACATGTTAAATGAGATGATATGAAGTGACATTGCAATGTGTTTGTAATTGTAGCATATGATGAGAGGATGAAGGCGATGATTAGCTAAACATTTCGATTGGCTTAATTTTGGCATCAGGTTTGGCATGTTTAATGTATTTCGAGTGAGCATTTTCTCTCCATTTGTCAAACATCGTAGGCTCTAGACCACATTTAGTAGCATATTCTTGTAAACTTGGACATTGTTCCAACTCTTTGTCTGTTATCATTCTAGTTTCACCACCCAAGTAATGAGGTAATTGTTTCATATCGAAATATGTTTCCAAGTCATCAACATCAATGAAAATTAGCGAGTCTTTTAAATATCGAGGAAGAAAATTGCGACAAATTCGAGCAAAAAATCTGAAATAGGAATTTAAACCAACAATTGCGATATATTCCACCCAGGGAGGGCAACGTTGCAATACAATTGTAATTGAATCTTTAACCAATCTGAAGTTGGTCGTCATTACTTGACAGTCAAAGACAAGACCTGGTTTCATAGGTGATCGAGAGACACGTTCACAGAAACGATCTGTTACCCACGCAAACATACGCATGACTTTTGGGTAAAGAAGTTCAGGTGGATCAATTGAGCGAACCCATAACACTGGTCTGCCATTTTTATCCTCAAGGTTTGGCAGAAGAGCACCAAGCTCATGATAATCTTTCGGAAAATCTAACAAGACAACATCCGATGTTGGGTCAGAATGGCGCTTCTTTGCTATAGATGTTATACCATTGAAAGCTTTATTTGTATCCCAGTAGTGGGATTCGAGGAAGGCAATAACTGGCGTAGAATGGGCGAAAAACATTAATGCATCGTCTGGATTGACAGATGATGGATTTTCAGCAAGCCATTTCTTTGTTCGCTTCCAGAGATCAAAACATTTCATTGGGTATTTAGAAGCGTTGAAAACTCTATTTAAGAAAACAAAATTAATAAAACAGTTAAGAGTAATCCATTAATGAATAAAGATGTTACACTTACTCAATGATTTCTGGAGGTATGTCTTCCTGAATAACCATCTTTACTTTTCCAATTTTTTAAATACTTATTGTTGAAAATAGCCAACTGCACAAACACTTTGAATGACAAATACGTAAACACGAGTTTCTAAGTAACTAAGCAAGTTCTCTAACTCAACTGAAAATTTAAAACGTTAATTCCTTCTTAAATGGACTTCTTAGTGACCACCAAGTTATCCCTGTGAAATAAAAGGCAAAAAGTGTAGCTCGCTCCCCTTCTTTTCTCCCTTAACGATCTGGTAATTCCTTATTTTGTTTCAATGCTGATTGGAGAAGAACTAGTTTGTCCGGACTCAATTAATGTAATCAGAGTTTGAGTGAAGAAAGGATTGTAGGATAAGACGGGCAACCTTTTTTGCCTTCAGGTTAAATTCACACAGAACATGAATTGCTAAAGTGCGAAACTTCAATCAGCTTGAGTTTTTGACCAATACTAACAAGTCTCTTGCAAGTCTCTAAAAACGGGGAAATGGTATAAGGGGACTAAGTTGATGGAAAGGGTTTTTTCAGTTGCTCATTGCTTTTTCGGACTTGTAATGCTTCTTGTTACACATTTCGATCTTCGGTTTTCCCGTCTTCTTAATTTTTTTCATGAATTGATGGAATAATTAGCAAGTCCGTATCATTTTCTATCATGACTAATATACTGGTTTAAATGGCCGTTGAATAAAAGTTATAACTTATAGCAGCAAAAACGACAACAGCTTCAGGCAATTAATTCCCTTACGAGCCATGTTTACCCAACGGCTCCTGCAAAGATCCTGATTGAATGAGAAATGTTTCTCTGATGAAACTGATTCATTCAAATTCATGTGATGTTGTTAGCGTAAATTTTGTTATTGATGGATATTAAAGGGCACGTTTAATGATATGCTCATTTCATTTATTTTTATATTGTGAAAGATCATTACATTTTAATTGAGCTGATGCAAAGTGACATTTCAATGTTCTTGTAATTTTACACTACAATGTAGGCTCTAGACCACATTTTGCAGCATTTTTCACTGAACTTGGAGATCGCCTTTTTGTTTCTTCATCAACTTTCAGTTTCTCTGAGCCATTTTTGAATTCTCGCCTTCTCTTCCGATTTAATTATACCATTATCCATTAGTCTCGCCAGAATATCGGACATTTTCAATACAGATCGCACCTTAACACCATTGTTCTCTAAATTTTCAAATCCTTTTTGTCCTCTATCAACAAAAATTGAAGCATGCTCGATTTCAAGGCCAACTGATTTTAGTGATTGAACAGTTTCCATTATGCTAGAACCACTTGTAATGACATCTTCAACCACCAAAACTTTTTGTCCGGCTTCGAACTTTCCTTCTATTAATTGCTTAGTCCCATAAGTTTTTGGTGAACTTCTTCTCATCACCATTGGAATGTTGTTATCTACCGACAAAACCTATTTTTTTAATGATTTATAAAATAAATAATCAGAAAATTTATTATTTGTATAAAGTTAATCAAAAATTTTAGAGTTACTTACCACAGCAAAAGGAATAGCTGTTAATGGAACACCACAGATAAGATCAAATTCAAGGTCCTGCACCATTGACCACATCAAACTGGACATTGAACGCAGAAGATCTGGATGTCCGACCACCAACCTCAGATCAATATAAATGGGCGATAGATCACCAGACTTCAAGATTATGTCCTCAATTTTGATTGCTCCAATTTTGTAAAGTTCATCAATTAACTCGGTTGCGGTCAAAATCTTCATCTTTGTCGATTAGTGTAGCACAACACTCAGAAAAACGTTTCTTAGTGATGCACAGATAGAACCGAGTTGTTCAGTGCTCAGAATGGTTGTAGTAATGAGTGGATGGGCAGGGGAAGTACTTCCTTTTCAATGCTCAGATGCTTTGTTTACATTTTAACCAGTAACCTCATTACTTGTAAGCTAAACGACTTTTCCCTTTATTTCCTTTCCAGTTAGTATTCACATGTAGTCTCTGAAGGTGGCTCTTCTTTTCTTCTCTTGTGAACACATCCATCGGTAACTGCCATTAACCTGTCGTCACCTTTTAGGGAACGAAGTTTGAGTTCGCCCAGTGGACTAGATTCAATGTTATGATCTTCAACTTTACACTGTTCAGCAACTTTTCGTTTAATTGAAACTCGAACAGTACTCTCTTTTTCTCGATAATCTCGATTAAATGAGACTTTGAAAATTCCGTAATTACCAGAGACCATTCCATGACTACGAGGTTCACTTGATTCAATGAAATGCCCTTCAAAACTGGTTGAAGAAGACCATGGACTAATTGACGTTGGTGATGTACGGTTTTTGATGAAAAGTCGTATCAAGGATCGAGGTGGACTAGCCTCACTATTTGATTCATTGGTGGTTGTATTTGACTTATTAAGATCATTACGAATTCTTTATGAATTTTGAAAGAATGAATTTGAGGCAGTGTTTCAGATAGATATCAAAGGTCATCGTATCCATCTGCAGCTTTACCCCATCCAGGGCAATGTTAACAGTACGATTGGTTTTTCGACGTCTCAAATTACTCAAATTAAATTTGGTTACATCGCTTTCCTCTGAATTGTTTTTAATATCATTATCAAATTGCTAAAGTACAAGACTTCTTTCAGCTTGATAGTAGTACAGGGTATTTATCAGAGAGTAAAGAAGAGACTCCTCTCAACATAATAAATTATGTTGACAAAGTGGCTTTAATGAGGTTGCAATAAGTTAATTTGATGGGTTATTTTTAAAAAAATAGATTTCGACAAAATAGAGCAAAAATATGAAATAGAAACCTAAAGAACGATGATCAGTTGGATTTTTACGATTAGTTAAATATGATTCAAACACAAAATTATCAAACTTTTGGCTATTGAGAAACAAGTTTGTGGATTTCCTTGTGGATCATTAGGTTGAACACTATTTTATACTAACAAGTAAGTTTATAAGTTGCAACAGAAACATGGCAACTAAATTAGTTTTACGTCATGTAATTATTTTTCCAATCAGAAATTACATGGACATTGATTATTGACGAGTTTTTATCTTTTTGATAAACATGTTTACATTTCCTTTGGCCGTCATTAAAAACATACCCAGGGTTTAACAGCTTTTTAAAATAAAGGAGTTAACATTGTACTTTTACGTCAGTGTTTCTTTGGAAGAGTAAATGAGTAAAAATAAATCAAAGGAAAGAAATATTAACAGATTGTTAGATTGTTAGATTGTTGATTGTTTTAATTTCATTGCTTCGAAACTGTCATCAAACTTTAAGTGATATTGATATGAAGATATAAACTCAAAGTTATCATGTTGAAGTGTTGTTGACAAAACTTAAACATAAGCTAATTGTTGACACACCAAAAAATTAATAAAAAAGATATATTGACTAGCTAATTGCAATAATTCACTGACAGTGAGTTAAAATCAATTAGATTAAACGAAACAACAATATAGAAAACTTAAATTACAAAATGAAAGTAACCAATATTGAAGGTTCTAGCGGCGACAAATTGAAATTTACTGGTGATTTAGCTGCAGCTGTCAAGTCAACAAATTGGTGCCGTATCCTGATTTAATTACCTTCATTAAGCTCAATTAAACTCACTAAGTCTTTAAAAAATCACTGAATTAACCTAATTCAGTGAGTTTTTGGTTCAACCTTTTAGGTCTTTCAATAACTTAAAATAATCTATTTGGAGCAATCAGTGAACCATTTTTATCACAGAGTGTTCAGTCGGATTAGATTATTGATGATCAAGATACAAATCTTCAATATTTTACAAAAATTGTGAGGATAACAGTTTTGATGTTGAGTGTTGCAATCTGATGTTTAAAATAGATCTGTTAACAGTGATCAAAATTATTAACTTTCTAGGGAGAACGGGGGAAAAGGTTATTCCAAGGTTCACTACAATTATGATTTCATTCATTACTGAAATATTTGAATCATCATTTTTAATCAAATATATTGCATTACAATATAACATTAGATCAAGATAAAATATTAGACTTATAAATTTTGTTTAAATCTGAGATGACAAGAGTTAATTCATACAACAATCAAGGTTATATGATATTGGATTCTATCACATGTTTAAGTGAGTAAGTAAACATTGAAGTCTTGAAATTTAAAGTATTCACGCATCGCATCTAATCGCATTCATCGAACTCAAGAATAGCTCAATAATTACAAACATTTTTATACATTATAAAGTCAAAGATTCATCAATTTTTTGATTTGGTAAATTTGATTTGTATTTCGAATCAGCTGAAATAATGACCAAGTAAAGGTACATGACCATTAGCAACAGGAAGGCCAAAGAAGCCTTGGAAAATTCTTGATTGCTATGTTAAAGCCAAATTTAGCCATTCGATTAAAAATGTTTTACAAATTGTTTTGTTTGGTAAGTCTTAATTTATTATTAGTAGTTTGGTTGCCGATACAATTTAACTCCTAATTTTATTTTTATTTAAAAAGACCGGGCAAATACCGGTTACCTTGATAACCAGAAGTTGAAAAGAAATAAAAAACTTGTAAGTTATAACTTGTAACTTGTTCAGTATTGAATTGACTCATTATAAACTGAAAAAAACGTTTTTCTGAGTGTTGTGCACACTAATCGACAAAGATGAAGATTTTGACCGCAACCGAGTTAATTGATGAACTTTACAAAATTGGAGCAATCAAAATTGAGGACATAATCTTGAAGTCTGGTGATCTATCGCCCATTTATATTGATCTGAGGTTGGTGGTCGGACATCCAGATCTTCTGCGTTCAATGTCCAGTTTGATGTGGTCAATGGTGCAGGACCTTGAATTTGATCTTATCTGTGGTGTTCCATTAACAGCTATTCCTTTTGCTGTGGTAAGTAACTCTAAAATTTTTGATTAACTTTATACAAATAATAAATTTTCTGATTATTTATTTTATAAATCATTAAAAAATAGGTTATGTCGGTAGATAACAACATTCCAATGGTGATGAGAAGAAGTTCACCAAAAACTTATGGGACTAAGCAATTAATAGAAGGAAAGTTCGAAGCCGGACAAAAAGTTTTGGTGGTTGAAGATGTCATTACAAGTGGTTCTAGCATAATGGAAACTGTTCAATCACTAAAATCAGTTGGCCTTGAAATCGAGCATGCTTCAATTTTTGTTGATAGAGGACAAAAAGGATTTGAAAATTTAGAGAACAATGGTGTTAAGGTGCGATCTGTATTGAAAATGTCCGATATTCTGGGGAGACTAATGGATAATGGTATAATTAAATCGGAAGAGAAGGCGAGAATTCAAAAATGGCTCAGAGAAACTGAAAGTAAAATCGATGTAGAAGCGTGCAGTTAAAAATTGTACATGTGCCTTAACGAAATGATTATGCGATTAACTGATAATAATGATAACCTTTAGGATAACTGACAAAGTAAAAACATTCTTTTATGGTGTAAATCAATTCGATTTTATATCTGACCAATCATGCTGTATTCAGTAACTATCTACTCAAATCAATCCTCTAACTACCCCAATAACTTTAAAATTGATCTTGCTGATATTAAATTTTGGTGTTAAAATGTAATTCTTTAATTACATTTTTAATTCAAGGCTAACCAGAACGTGTAATGTGACTTCATTCTTTATGTCTAACTCTTACTTCTAAAGTTATCTTGATTCTTAATTATCTTCAGTGAACAAAGCTTCTTCTCTCACTTGTACTATAAGCATGTTCAACTGATATTCACCTGTTAAACCTCACAATTTATCAACTTTTTCTGCTGTTGCCAGCCTACAAGCATGCGATTATTATAAAATTACACATAAATGTCACAATTGAATCTTGTCCTCGTTCATATAAAGCAATCTCTGGCAACTTAACCTTCGAAACAGAAATCTGAAAATAATTAATCAGAAGTTCGTGGCAAATTTGATGACCTTTTATTCATTGTAACTGTGACTTTAAATACCTGATGTTTCAAAATACCTATCGATTAAAAAGATTATATTATTGATCATTGATCATTGATTCATCTATATGTAAAATATTTAGACTTATTATGTCTTGATTAATGAAGTAGTATTCACCATTTTTTATTGTTTACTCTCGATAACACAAATCTGACTTGAAACTCTTACTTCATCTTCGAGTCAACGTAAATCTGTTTGAAAAACTCTCTTTTCAACATTTTTCAGGTCAGGCGCTCAAAAAGGCCTGACTGTCTTTTTGCTCTCTCTTTATACCATTAAAGTCGATGTTTGAAAGATTGAAACAAACATGTAATTGATAGATAAAATTATTTCTGTTGTTATTTTGATTTATCATTTTCTGTCGACGAGTAAGGTGTTAAATTACTGCTGTCGGTGGTGACATGCTGCTATTAGCTATAGCTGCTATAAAAATACATTATGTACTTTTCATTCTGATCTCACCTATCAATCATTGTTCATAACTATTGTTCATAGTTATGCTGTGTATTTTACTATAAACTATCCATTTTTCTTGTATTCATCATTATGGTCGATTCTCGATGCAATCTCGATAAACAGGTAATTAAAAGTGTAAATTCTCTATTCTTATCATCTTCAATATCTCTTTTGTTTGATGTGTCATATTAACTGTAGCTCTAAGCAATAGTCCAGTTGCAAAATGAGTGATTCACAGCCTGCGGAGACTAAAATTATCTATTACAATGGCGATGATGATGTACCGGTGTTAATACGACTTGCCGTTTCCCCAGATCAAGTGACTTTAAGGGACTTTAAATCTGCTATCAACATTCAGTCATCCTGCGAACAAATTTTTTTCAAAACAATTGATGAAAATGTTGGTATAGTTAAAGAGCTGATAACAGATGATGATGCTGAGTTGCCCTTTTTCAAAGATAACATTATTTGTTATGTAGAATCTCAGCTTCACGATGACACAGCCTGCATGTGTGATGTTGGTCAGAGTAGATTTCTACCCAATCAACATCTTCATTCTCATTCTCATTCTCATCTTCATCCTCATCCTCATCCTCACTCTCACCCCCTCACTATCATCATCAATATGACTACTATCCAGATGATGATACGAGCTCAAGGATCTCAACCTCAACAAATGAAACTTCAGTAAGCCGTTACAATCCGCTTAGTGTGCTGCGAAGGAAACGTGCCATGTCCGTCGCATCCTCTGTCTCTAGTGTCACAGATTCTTCAGCTAGTTGTTTTCCTGGGCAAGCAATCAAAACAGTTACCCTCAATTTGGACGGTAAAAACTTTCTAGGTATGAGCTTAGTTGGTCAAGCAAGTTCCTCTGAAAATGGAGGTATTTATGTTGGATCAATCATGAAAGGAGGAGCAGTCGCTGCTGAGGGAACTATTCAACCTAACGATATGATTCTTCAAGTAAATGACCATGTTTTATCGAATATGACAAATGATCAGGCAGTTGAAATACTCCGAGAGGCTGTTCAAAAACCAGGACCAATTAAACTTGTGGTTGCCAAGATTCTTCAACCTAACCTTGACAATTATTTCACTATCCTTCGTGAAGAGCCAATTCAACCTCTAAATTTAGAAGCCTGGATTCAAACCACTGAAGCTGCCACTGGATTAAACGGTAAGTTGTGATACATAAATAAGGACTTAAATATTCATAACAGATATTTAACTTTTCTCATTTTTAATGTTTTTCAGAGGCCATTGATCATCCTTCATCAGGATATTTGTTCATTAATCAATTCATCAAATTTTCACATCTTTAGTACTTTAATAAAACAAGTCATTGAAAACTTGTCACAATTTTTGTGTTTTTATCTAAATAAATTATGATTTTCAAACGGTTACAGCAATGTCCAAAAATGGTTATTTCGTGATGAATCTTACAAGTAACAAGTTTTTCTATAAGCTCAGAATACTGATTAAATACTCAATACCAATGTCGAAAAATTCATGTCATTCATGTTAATCTCTATTTTGTACAATCTTCGATGGTAAATTTAGCTTTTATAGCTCTGGAAATCAGAAATCCTGTTTTCAGATCAATTGTTTTTAAATTTCACTGACTAATTACAAAATTTATCATTTAGACAATATCAGTTAGAAAGAAGAAACAATTTAATTGAATTTTGTTGAAAAAGGAAACCGTTACAGAGGAGTACCAGATACTGTCAGTCTGACACTGTCAGTAACTGGAAATTAGCTTATGTGCACAGCAAGTCTATTCATTGAGCAAAAATTTTAGATTAATTACAATAATTAATCAAATATAAATTAATTGCTAGAAACATCATGCAAATTAATGTCATTGTGTTAGGGATCGTTATTTGAGTTGAAATTTTCGGAAATTTTCCACTTTCGTATTAATATCCTTATAATTTCAATTAAAATTTTCTTATAGGACATGTAAACAAAGGGTTTGAGGGGCTATTGAAAAATCTACTGACATTATCTGGTACTGTCAGTATCTGGTACTGACAGTATCTGGTACTCCACTGTATGTTGATACTGTATTGACCTGCAAGCAGCTCATAATCTTTATCTTGGTCTGTTAAGAAAAAACCAAAACATTTACTCTACATTCAGTGTCTCACTTTCTATTGTCATCACCAACACCGACAGAAAGAGGAGTTTATTATCATCTATAAACTATTGGTATACGATTCAGACATCATCGAAACTATCACCACCTCCATTGCTTCTATTACCTTTATCACCGTCACCTGTATCAATTTTGATTTGGTACATTTATCGAGGAAGTGTTTAGAGTTAAATTGAAGCTTTAACTCTCTATTCATCTACCTTTTCTCTTTCGCTGTCTCCTTTTCTCTTCCTCTCCACTACGGCTCTTTTTCTTTCGATAAGGTAACACAAATTGAATCCTTAATTGTACCTGTTTATCTTTTTACAATCTGTGTCTCCGAATGTCTTTTATTTTGACTTGACTAATCTAGGAATTCAATATTAACAGGGATTAATGAGTTAATTGTTTTTCTTACCCAAAAAATTTGAATATTTCTCAATCATATTCGCACTTAAATGCGTATGCTTCATAGTCACACTCAAGTCAATGGTTGATTAAGGTTTAGCTTTATAATTTTCTTCCTTACTTCCTTTAATTATCCCCTCAGTTTCCATTTCTTTATTACATCACTTATTTTCATATGAAAGTCGTATTATTCCAGCAACTCTTCTACTTTAAAATTTATAGAAAATAGAAACAAGATTGCTTTTAGTTTCACTTTCTATTTTGGCATGAAATATTAAATCATTTTAAGTCAGTCAATAACCAATAGTAGAATAGTATTTCTTTCTACCACAACCTTATATTTCACTTTTCCCCTTTCTCCTCTTTTTTCAAATTGTTTACTGTCCTACATTCCAGCACTACTTTTGTAATCCTTTAAAGTGACTCTACATTAACTTTACCTGTTACTCAGTGAGATAAAAATAGCAAGTGAGAGAGTATTTTCTTTCTCCCAATTTGATCAACTGTTTTTGTTGTGATCCTCTTCATTCTTTTTAAACTGATCATAAATTTGATTTGTCATCACTGTAAAATTAGTTATAAATTTTAATCAATTATGGGCTCATTGCCTAAATGGTCATTACTCGACCCTAAGAGAGGTGTTCACTCTGGTGCTAATGTAAATGATAGATCTTCAGCTTCAACTTCAAACTGGGTCAATGGAGGCTCATCTTCATCATCTTCATCATCATCATCATCATCTGCAATATGTAATGCCTCTTCCACCTCCTCGTCCTCTTCTGCATCAGGAAGTAGACCTTCAAATAGTAACATTAACACAAGTGGTTATGCTGCACCAACTGGAATAAGGCCTAGAGTTGAAGATGATTCAGACGAGAATCTTCCACCTGGATGGGAAATAAGATACGACCAATACAATCGGAAATACTATGTTGATCATAATACAAGAAGTACAACATGGGAGAAACCACAAAGATTACCTCCTGGTTGGGAGTTAAGGATAGACCCGAGAGGTCGTGTTTACTATGTAGATCATAATACCAAGACAACTACTTGGCAACGACCAACTGAAAATACCTTACGTATTTTTAATGAATGGCAATCATCACAAGGCCAAGTTATGCAACAATGTGGTCAACGATATATGTATGCTACTCCCCAAATGGATCGCGGCTCAACATCTAATACTGTATCCAATGGAGAATCTAGCGAAGCATCAGCTAGCTCAAGTGGCATCAGTGTTAACACTTTAAGTCTATCTTCACTAGCATCAGCAGCAAACATTGTTCCTGCCACCAATACGGTGAAAAAAGAAGGAAATTCTTATGAAGAGCCTTTACCTGAAGGCTGGGAACGTCGTCTTGATCCAAATAATCGTGTTTATTATGTTAATCATAAGAATAAGACAACTCAATGGGAAGATCCTAGAACTCAAGGAAAATTTATTCCTACTTTACAAAGTGGATTGAATGGGGTTAATGGTTTAAATGGTGCAACCAATTATGATCTTTTGCCATTACCTAAAGGATGGGAAGTTAGATACACCAAAGACGGCGAAAGATATTTTGTTGATCACAATAGGAAATCAACCACATTTCAAGATCCGAGGATTCCTGTTGAAAATGGTGATATCAATGCATCCGCTGCAACAAACTTAATAACATATGAACGCTGTTTTCGTGCTAAACTTCATCAATTCCGTTATCTGTGTCACATTAATGCATTGCCTTCTCACATCAAGATATGTGTTTCTCGAACAAATATTTTTGAAGATTCTTTCCATCAAATCATGAGAGTTCCTCCCCACGAACTACGTCGAAGATTATTCATTACGTTTAAAGGTGAAGAAGGATTAGATTATGGAGGAATCGCGAGAGAATGGTTTTTCCTTCTCTCTCATCAAGTTCTTAATCCAATGTATTGTCTTTTCGAATACGCTGGTAAAAACAATTATTCCCTTCAAATCAATCCAGCCTCTTCAGTTAATCCAGATCACCTATTATACTTTAGATTCATTGGCCGGTTTATTGCAATGGCCCTGTTTCATGGTAAATTCATTTATTCTGGATTTACTCTGCCTTTCTATAAGCGAATGCTTGGTAAAAAACTTGTTATGAAAGATATCGAATCAATCGACCCCCAATTTTACAATAGTCTTGTTTGGATCAAAGAAAATAGCCTTGAAGACATTGAAGATGGAATGGAACTTTATTTTACTGTTGATTATGAAATTTTGGGTCAACTTAAGAGCACGGAACTTAAAGAAGGTGGATCAGATATTCGAGTGACTGATGAGAACAAAGATGAGTATTTAAGACTTATCAGTGATTGGCGTTTCAGTCGAGGGCAGGAAGAACAAACCAAAGCCTTATTAGACGGTTTTAATGAGGTTTTGCCTCTAGAATGGCTCCACTATTTCGATGAAAGAGAATTAGAACTTCTTCTATGTGGTATGCAAGAAATCGACATAGAAGATTGGCAGAAGAATACCATTTACAGACATTATAGTAGAGGAAGTAAACAAATCCAATGGTTCTGGACATTTGTGAAAGAAGGTATGGACAATGAAAAAAGAGCTCGTCTTTTACAGTTTGTAACTGGTACCTGTAGAGTTCCTGTTGGAGGTTTCGCTGAACTTATGGGTTCTAATGGGCCTCAAAGATTTTGTATTGAAAAAGTGGGCAAAGAAACTTGGTTACCCAAAAGTCATACTTGTTTTAATCGACTCGATTTGCCACCTTACAAATCGTACGAACAGTTAGTTGAAAAGTTAACTTATGCCATTGAAGAAACAGAAGGATTTGCACAGGAATGATGATAAAAAATTACGAATTTGACCAATAAACAAAAACTATATTTATAAATTTACAACTCTCGTGATTTGCATAGAACCAAGCCCGGAAACCCTGGACAGTGCTAGATAAAGCGACCAGTGGCACCATCATTTCCGATTATTTCTCATCTTATCAAATTTTAAAATTAAATCTAATGTGACAATAGCTAAATGAAAACGATGATGTATATTCATGAAATAATCTGTGAGAAGCAAATTACTATCATATATATACAGTTTATATAAATAAAAGCGACACCGATGTACTAAACTTCAAATTAAATTTTGTCCTTTGTTAATATTTACCATTGTGATCCTTGTTTATTAAACCTATTTTGAAACTCGACGAGTGTAAAGAAAATGAGATAAATTAATCATACAATAACGTCCTAGATACGTCCGTTTTTACTAGCAGCCAAGTTAACACTGACTCAAAATAAATAACAATAATTTGCAATGAAGAACTATTTCATTCATAATTTATTAATCAAAAAAGAAATCAAGTACAGGAATTGAGAAAAAGTGATGAAAATGAAAAATGAATCTAATTTAGTTTTGACTCAAATGGTGCAGTGTCAATATTAATAAATGAACTATAAAGTTTCCACTGCGCTTTTTCGGCTACAGGAATCGAAGAATTTTGAATTCTAATGAATTCCTCGAGAAGTTCATAAAATCTTGTTTTGTATTTCATAATCAAACTGGGATCGAAAGGTTTGAATAGATTGATTTGATCGGTAACCTCTCTCCAGATGCTATACTCAGGAACAGTTTCATCATAAAACTCTTTGTTGTGGTCTTCAACAGCTAACAAAAGTCGAAAATCATCAGAGGTAATATTTAATGAGTTAGCTGTTATGGATGGAGATGCGACCTTCTTCTGCTGCGGTGATGGTAAAGTATTGACGTTAGTAATCTCCTGGATTTCTGGTTCGTCGTCCTGATCATCCATCAAAATGTCAGATCTAACGTTGTCCTCTGAACCAGTCAGAATAATTATATCTTCTGGTGATTTATGTGAGAATCTTTGCGGTTTCGGCGTTAAAGTTGGTGTTGGTGTTGGTGTTGATGTTGATGTTGGTGCTGGAGCTGGAGCTGGAGCTGGAGCTGGAGCTAAGGCTGGGGCTGGGGCTGGGGCTGGTTTTTTGGTGGCAAATGCATCTCTCAACATTTGTATGCGACCATAAAATGGTCTGAGATTTATCTTACGGTGAAAAATTTCGAATAAGGACCAACTTTCAATGGCCTCATTCTCTGATATAGAAGGATTTTGTAATAAAGAGACATATTTATCCACCAACGACTTGAATAATTTCCTGGCTTGTGATACATTTTTGATGTCTTTCACACCTTGTCCAGTTATTTCGCGGAAAACAAAACTCCAAACATTATCTGTTTCCCAAATATCATCAAACATCATGATATCATTAAATTCATCATTATATTTAGATACAGCTTTAGCCAATATAAGTTCGGCTGAGTCCGATGATCTAGAAACATTTGAATTTGATAAACTCGCATCTCTTGAAACTTTTGGAAGAGTATGTGAAGAGCCAGTATCTCTTGGTACTTTCGGAAGAATAGGTGAAGCGCCAGTATCTTTTGGTAATTGTGGAGGAGCAGGTGAAACACCAGTATCTCTTGGTAATTGCGGAACAGCAGGTGAAGCTCCTGTATCTCTTGGTACTTTCGGAATCGTAGGAGTATTCCGAGTAGTAGGGAGTAGGGACCGACGAGAAGCAGGAGGTGGCGAAGAATGAGGCCGAGCACGGGTAACTGGAGGTGGCGAGCCCCTCAAAATCTTTCGAGCGTGTTCCTCTTCTATGTTTATCTCAGAATACATAGATAAAGGACGTTTAACAGATTCAGTGTCTTTCTTTACTAAAGTATAGTTAGCTTTTGGTTTTAAACGCGCTCTCAATTTGCTGAAATCAGGAATAGTCGCATCTCTAGGTAATTTAAGGTAATCATCGAATCCCTTGTCAAATATCTGAGTAGAATAAAATGAACTTGAATTAGTAAGAATTTCAGAAGCAATAATTGTTTACTTACCTCTATGATATATTTCTCAGAGTCAAAAAAGTCTACAGATTTGAGCTTGGGATGTTCACGAAGATTCCTTCGCAGCTCTTCAAATGTGATGACATTTTTATCGTCCCTAGAATTTACTTCTAGTCGATGATTGAATCCATCAAAATTGAACAGACAATTGATTTTGACCATCTTGATGAAACTAAACAAATGACAAATAAAGTGAGGCAAATAAATATAAAGCTTAAGTAGTTTAAAATTTAAACTACTATTGTTCTCATAGAGATAATCTCCCAAGCAAAGAGTAATAACAAGACAGAGAGAGAGAGAGAGAGAGAGAGAGAGAGAGCACGGCAATGAGAGATAGAATAACTCAAGTCTAGCTAGTCTTCAACTTGAAGACTTCAAGTCTCTAAAGGGGTCTTATAATAATAATATGCTTAAATGTCATTTTTCAATTGCAACGATCAAAATTTTCGAGATTATAATTGTTTAAACAATTAAACAATTATTTAAAAAATGTATTAACAAATTTCTATTTTGTCAAAACTCGTTAGTGCACATTTATTATTCATCTTGAAATAATGCTAATGAATTAAATATTACTTCTGTCTTTTCGTTTGTTTTCTATGAAAATGGATTTTTCATTTGAAGAAACTTGATGGATTATGGTTAAAATATTTGCTCTTAAAGTTTTCTTTAAGAAAATAGTTTGAGAAAAACATAAGTGAAAAAAGACAAAAGTAAACAGAAAATTAACTGTTGTGACAAGGTAAAGGAACATGACAATTTACGATATTATTTTATTAAATAAAACACTCAAAATATATCTCTGGTAAGAAAGGCTTTTTCAATAACGTTCATCAAGTAACGATTTGAATTTCCTGGTTTCTGATACATTTTTAATCGTTCACTCCTTGTCCAGATATTTCGCGAAAAACAAAACTTCAAACATTGTTTGTGTCCCATATATCCTCAAACATGTTTCTAAATTCATCATTATACTTAAATAAATTTGTCTGAGTCGGATGATCCATCGCCAGAGTATTCTGAGGGAGTAAGGATCGAAGCAAGAGGTGGCGGGGAATGAGCCTCAAAATCTTTGAAACGTGTTTTTCTTCAATGTTTATTTACAAATAAATACATAAAGGACGATTGAAAGATTGAAACTCTTTCAAATTATAGTTGGCTTGAGTTTTTGAGCGCGCTCTCAATTTGCTGATACGAGAATTAACAACACAATAGCATCTCTAGGTAATTTAGTATAATCATGAATCCCTTGTCAAATGTCTGAGTACAAAATAAACTTGAATTAGCAAGAATTCCAAAGGAAATAATACTTCCATGATGAGTTCACAGGTTCAAAAACGTCTAAAGATTTATGCTTGAGATGTTTACGAAGATTCCTTCGCAGCAAATTTATTCGTCCCTAGAATTTACTTATAGTCAGTAATTGAATCCATCAAAATTAAAAAAACAATTGACCATTTTGATGTAGATAAACAAATGAAAAAAGAAAAGGAGATAAATGAAAGATAAATGTAAACCTTAAGCAGTTCAAAATTTAAACTACTAAACTACTAACTAATACTATATTGTTATCATAGAGATAATCTCCCAATTCTTCAAAGGGGTCTCATAATAATAATATGTTCGCATGTCGTTTTTTATCTGAAAGCAATCGAAAATTGCTATTTAAAAAAATGAATAAACAAATTTCTGTTTTGTCAAAACTAGTGAGCGCACATTTATTATTTATTTTGAAATAATGCAAATGAATTAAATACTTCTGTCTTTTTCGTTCGTTTTCTATGAAAAGGGATTTTTCATAAGAAGAAACTTGTTTGATTTAATTGAGTAAATCGGGTGCTGCGATAACAAAACACTCCGTTCCAACGTCGGGTATATTCGTTGAGACTGATGAGGCTGGTGATGATATTGGTATTTCCATTGTTGTTATTCTTGCTTGTTGATTAGCTTTAGCCTTGGCATGAGTTAAAATATGGGATTTAAGGTTTGTTGATTGGGCAAACTTTTTTGAACAATCATCGAAAGGACAAACATAAGGCCGATCTCCTGTATGTATTCGCACGTGGGTTCTCAAGTTAAAATCTAGCGAAAATCTTTTACCACATCCTTCGAAGGTACATTGAAAAGGTTTCTCTCCAGTGTGTACCAATTGGTGCCTTTTAAGTTTACTTGATTCAACAAATGCTTTACCACATTCAGCACATACATGAACACGAGGACCATGAGTGTGTAAATGTTTTCTCATCGCACTATTATCTCGAAACATTTTTGAACAGCCTTTATGTGGGCAACCAATGGTCCGAGTATCATCATCCGATGAAGGTTTACGGGGTTTCATTTTTGCGAATTCAGCTAATTGTTTAGGATCAGATAGATCAACTCCTGGTATTCCCTCTTTGGGTATTTTTTTTATACCAGTCATATATTCACTCATATCCAATTGAAGTTGAGATTGTTGTGTTGAATTAGAATCATTATCTTCATTGTCATTTGCAGGTACCCAAGTAAAAAATCTAAAATGTCCACCTCCCAAGGTTTTGATTTGAATTGATTTTTCTCTCCATTTTGTTTGTTTTGTTGGCTGTCTTAGTAAACTTGTACCAACAAGGTTTCTGGCTGAGTTATCTTTATCTCCTGATGATGTTACTGATGGTCCAGCCTCAGTAATTTGTTGGGAACATTGCCTTTGGGTCAATGTATTTAATGTAAAATCAGTGAAATCAAAATCAGTTCCTTGAGTATCACCACCAATCGATTCATTTGTTTCCTCAGGATCATGAAATGTTAATGTATCCTGTGAGTTGCGTCCATAGGTTGACAAGTTCATGTTATAAATTAGGCTAGCTTCAAATAAGTATCGATTTATGATTTAAATTAAATGATGAAGATTCTTAGACTAATCACATATCATAACACTGAGTAACACAGACTAACTCAACAATAAATTTTATCGATGCACTGAACATCAATATCTATCGATATTCTTAGCAATACTATCGATGTATTTCAATCTGATTTAAAAAGTATAAATAAGCTGCTCAAAACGATCGAATCAAGTAATTTGCCTGCAACAAAATTTTAAAATTTTGTATTTAAACTGATTTGCAAAAATCATTAGAAACATTTCGACCAGAACCAATGGATAAACTACTCTTCATGAGACACTACAATATGATTATTCTTATGTTTAAATAAGTTGAACATCGATAAAAACTAGTCTTATTAGCTTGTGGTTTTGTTTTTGATTGAAATTCGATTAGTTTATCATAAAATAGGCTTCTTTGTTTTTTACACTAACAAATGTTTATTGTTGCTGGTTTGTCAAAAGATCGATTATTGCTGTCACAGATGATACTTATTCTCATGTTGAATAATGTTGCGTTTTCAACTTGTTGAACGTTGAGCACTCCAAATAATTTTTCAAGTTATCAAATGTTAATTGTTATCTTTTAAAAATGATATCTGACGAGTGTCAGCACTTGATAATCTACTTTTCATTGTTATTGTCATCTTCTTATTGTGATAATGTAAGATCATGATTCATGAAATGAAAACAAGACGAACTTCAACATTCAACTGTTTTTGTGGAAAGATATGATTAACAGGAACATTTGTTCATTTTGTTATTCATTTTGTCTCTGAATTATATACTTAATTTACCTTATTGACTTTGAAAAATGAACTAAAAAATATCTAACGCAATATTATAAAATATTTACAATTCAAATCGATATTAGCACATGCGAGCAAGATATTTTCAAAATTTTAATGAGAAAAAGGTTTTCAGTTAGAGTTGCAATATTCACAGATTTTTTTCAATCCAATCAAGAAATTCAGGGATACGTGTGTAAACGCCAGGGAAACCAGGAGTCGCACATCGTCTACCAAATGAAACGACCCCCATTAGATACCACTTTCTCATTGTGTTATCAAACATGACCAATGGACCACCGGAATCACCCTTAAGAGTAAAAAATTTCCTTTTTATTTTCAAATTAAAAACTTAGAATCTATTTCATACCTGGCAAGAATCTCGAGTAGCACCAGCGTTACTCGCACACAAATATACTTGAGAAATCGGAACCCACTTTTTGAAAGCCTCTCTACAGTATTCTTGAGGGACAATTTCAAAGCTTGCTTGGAGTAAAACTTCACTCGATGGACCATTAAATGAAGTTCGACCCCAACCAGTGATTGTGGCACTTCTTCCAGTCAAATTGCCGAAACGTAAAAGTTGTGAGTCAAATGGCAAGCAAACTGGCGCCATTCTATCATTAAAAGAGACCTGAAAAGAAAATATCAAGAAATTTATTCAATAAAATTATTTACTGAGAGAAACGCAAATAACATGACTAGTAATTGAATTGACGTAGAGCAATTAATTCTTCACAGGTATAAATCAAAGTATAGGTGAAAGAATACAAAGATAAGTGAGTAAATCAATATTTGATTTACCTTATTTTTAAGTTTGAGTATTGCTATATCATTTTTATACGTTTTTGGATCAAATGATTGGTGTATTTTAATATATTCAACCAAGAAATCTTGGACGGCATCATCTTGAGAATCTTGCTCGATGTTATGTTCACCTAGCCTGACGGTCACTTTGGATGGATCACGAACAGCCCCAGCTTCGTAAACACAATGAGCAGCGGTAATAACAATTTCTTCTGAGACTAAAGTAGCTCCACATTGAGAATTTTTAGCGCCATCTTCATCAAATAAAAGAGCAGCCTGAAATGATTATTAGTAATAAATGATTAGATAACGATGAAATTGGAATATGAAATTGTGCTCACCATCCACGGCCATGTTCCTGGTTTAGCAGGAACTCCTCCGACAATCCTTGTTTCAGCTTGTTTATTAACACCACATTCCTCTTTTATTGGATATTAGAGAATTAAATTAAGAAAAAAGTGCAACTAAACAATTGAATACCGAATCTTTTTCGCACTTACTTGATGGTAAAGTAGGTGGTACTTTTAGGTTTATCTCTTTCAAACCACGATCATTTCCCTGTTTAGGTCGACCAGTGGATTTAGGTAAAGCTGTAGTTTTGACAGGTTGTGGTCTTGGAGTAATGTTTTCATGGATATTATCTCCATTTTTATCATTTGGTCTGATTAGCTCCGCATTAGAATTAGGGTTTACAGAGGTTTCCTTATCTGGTTTAGATGGCTGAGGTTCCAGAGGATCGCCATTTCCATTATCAATCCCATTTGGTATCGGGGAAGGACAACATAATTTAGGAATAACCCCATCAAAACCACAAATTGAGCTTCTTAGTATGATCAAATTACGCTCATTTTGCATTCTAGGACATTTTAAAATTGGTAAACAAGTTCCTCGGCCACCTTGAAAAGTTTTACATAATATTTGTAAATCATCTGATTTTATGTCTTCATCGGATGGAAACACAACTGAGAAAGTAAAAGGAAAGAAAGGTTTAATGGGGATTCACAAGAGGAAAGAAAGATTTACTTACTTTGTCTTTTAACGAGTGAACCTGTAACAAGTTTGATGAGAAACAAGTTGAAAATTACTATCAAGCAAGAGACTTTCATTTTCAAAAGTGAAGTAGACAATCCTTTTATTCTTTTCACAGTTCTCAAGCTTGGAAAAAAATGGCAAAATCAATTGTAAACATTAGATTACAAGCATAACGAAGAGTGAATTGAAAACTTATCTGTAATAAAAATCTTGAATCAAATAATCTGTTGAAAGAGAAAGAAGTTATCATTGAAATACGTATTAGTATAATAAATAATAGAAAACACAATTTTACAAAACTTGAGGTGGGAAAATTCGCTTACCAATAAAGATGCAACAAAAGACACAAGGTTTACTGCTTTTAGTAAGAGATTGGCCACATGGAGATGATGTATTCACTTAGCCTGATTAGTTACCTTAAAGTGTTGACAATTTAACTGATATCTGTTCTTTACTATGAGACCTATTCGTTTCGATCAGATTCATTTGTGAATTTTAGGTCCATTGGTTTAAAAAAGTTAAAGGTGGAGAGAGAAACTGGTTTTTTTCTAATTTTTTTCTGGTTGAATGTTTTGAAGACAAAATTCTGTTGAACTATCATTGAAATATTGGTGCTCTTTGATTCTTTTTAAATTATAAAAGGAAAATTGGCAATTGGAAAAATAACTAATAGGACCGGAATTGTTTGATGTTACCAACCGAAGGAAATTAAAATACAAAATAAACCAGAGGCGGACGGATGTTTATCAAGGTTATTTATTTTTTCGATACTCCGTGTTTAACATCAGTTAGAATACCAATTTAATTATGGTTCAATTAACTTGAAAATCAAAATGAAGTTTTGCAAAATTATAGCAGAAAGATCCCGAAGAAAGCTGAATATCATCTTTGGTATCATTACCAGCATTTGTTACTTGATTTTACTTGTTGCATTTCATGATATCTTTTGTATCATCGTTCTGAAAGTATAAGGTTGGGCCGTAACCGAGAGATAGATAAATGAATGAATGATACCGTCAACGTATGTCCGAAGAGGTAACATAGACATGGACATAAAAGGCATAAACTATAAAAGGTATGGAAAACATCTCACATGATGTAAGTCACATCCAAGACTCGTTATGTGAATTAACTTACAGAAACAAAGAAATTGCTATCAACCTGAATCAAATGCTGAACGATAAAGACACTTAAAGTACAACAGTGAACTCTCGTGAGACAATACTTCATTTATATTATAATTCAAGAATTTAAAACGAAATAAGCTGATTACAAGCAACATTCAACACTATTTTGACGTTTCTGAGCAAAACAATTCACACATAATTATCGATTTCAAAAATTATTGTTATTTTTTAAAATTAATAAAACATAGAATCAATTGATTTTCATCACTCAAAGGATTGCCATTAAATTCACCGAAACATAATTAATTTGACAATGGACCGAATTTTTGCCAAATAAACTGAATCGTGGTTTATCTAAAAAATGTTTATTTGTGATTTTAAATCGATCTGTTCTCGTTGTAGAGAATAGCAATTTCACATAGCTACATATTACCAGCATCAAACCTGCTTTCTTGATATTCTATACACTCAGTCAAAAATTTAATTCAATTATGGTTCAATTAATTTGAAAATCAGCTCAGGATTGACGAAGATTGAAGAAAATTGAGACAAAAAAGTTGCCAAATGCTTTATTTACAGATCGAAATCTCCAATTAGAAATAAAGTGAAGCGAAAATGTTGATTAATGAAATCTAATTATACGGATAATGAATTTATTATCCATCAAAAGATTGATATTTTCAATTGCAAGAGGCTCCATGTATATTTATTGAATACATGCTCAATATCAAGGAAAATGAATGTCCAAAAAGGTTAGCTTGCATGTTGAAGATCATTTAATGTTTTTTTGCTAATCTCAAACAGGTCATCAAAAATAATAGGAAAAAACATAATGATAAGTAACATTTTACCTTAAACTTACCTTTTTCTCATTTAATGAAAAAGTTTCCTCATAATTAAACTTTATTGTAAAACATTTCACTTCAAGAACCCGAATCATTTAAGATTGTCCACTGATCATTATAAGCTGCCATCTTCTCAGGGTATGCTTGCTGTTCTGCTATCATCTTATCCTTTGTAAGGTTTTTGTAGATTTACAGTGTTTAATTTCTTACGTGTTTTTTGGTCCTTAATAAATATTTAATTTTGTGATTTGTGAACATTAGAATTTCTACATTTTAATCAACACCTAAAATCAAAGTAATGGAAGTTATCAGCAGCAAGATTGAGAATCTATTCTCTGGTGGTTATTATGAGACACGAACTGTTGACTATTTTTTAGTAGACAATCCAAGATGGCAGATATTAATATTTATCGGAGTTTATTTATTGATTGCATGGAAACTTGGCCCGTATCTAATGTCTTCAAGTAGACCCTATGATCTGCGACCTTGGATGTTAGTTCTTAATGGGCTCAATTTCGGTGTTTACGGTATCGCTATACCCATTCTCGGCTGGCTAACCAATTTTGGGTTCAACTGTTGGCAATGTGCTGAGCCTAAAGAAGGTTTCTTTATCGAGGAAACTTTATTACGACTTAGTTATACTTATTTGTGGTTAAAATTAGCCGATATAATGACTACTTTGGTGATGATTCTTCGGGCTAAGCCAGGTCAAAAGCCAATCAATCATGCCTTACGAAATAGTAGTCTCATATTGGTTGTTTACTTTGCCTTAAGAATGTATGCTAAAGGATCTATCCTATTTTTACCTTTTACCGATGCCATTTTGTCAGTTTTACGATCAGCTTATTATGTCCTAGCCTCTCCTGGAGCAGCTTTCCGTCACCATCTGTGGTTTAAAAATTATATTCATTATGTCGCCCTGATCTTTGCCATTCTCAATGCTACACATGGAATATCTCATTTAGTTAAATCTTGTGCAGGCCCTCCAGGTATGATGATACTTGTTATCCTCCATAGTTGTGGTGAAATTTATACGGCTATCAAAGAGCTTACTTCTAAATCAAAATTGACTGAAGACGAATTCAACACAAAATCTCGTTAATTTGGTTGGTTCAATCTGTATTTATAGTTTATGTTTTTTTAAACAAATGGGCTTTTATTTTGTTTTTCGGTAGTGCGTCGTTCCACTTATCAACTCGCCATTCCTGCCAATTTAATTAATTGGTTTTTTAACTAAACTGTGAAATAATACTCTACGGATATTTGAATAGTGAGATTCATAAGGTTTTACACGACACTCCTTACATTGCTCACAATTGGCTATATTGTTTAGTCTCATTTGCAATTTTGACTTGTCAATTTTTAAGTGAATAAAAAATATCAACAGTCAAATAAATATTTTCTCGGTAATTTTATTCTATACACAACATTTTTTTTTAATTTTTGGTTATGATACATGTAAATATTTCAACCTTTCCTGGTGTCTGACTAAGGATTTGAGTTTAATAATCAACTAATAAGTTTGCATTACAGTATCATTGTATGGTAAACTTGAGGATTGAGAGGTTTTGTTTACCTTAGTGTTACCTGATAAGGCCAAATTAAATTTTTTTACCAAAACAAAGGATTTGTAGAGCAAATTTGAATTAATAAAATATATATAATATTCAGGTAATGATAATTATTATAATAATAATAGTAATAATAATAGTAACCACAAAGATAATAGTAGTAATAGTAATTATTACAGAGAAACACAAAAGAACGTAGAAGTAAAATTGAGTTGAGAGAAAGAGAATCATGATAATCAAGCATGTTTCGCAATTAGATTGTTTAGTCTTTGGAAGGGATACAAAAGGTGGAGGTGTTTTCGAGTAGTTGATTCGCGATGAACACGCGAATTGAATTACGAACTTATTAAGGATTATTTGGTCGGTGATTGTGAGGTGATTTGTTTTGAAAAGAAAAGGGAAAAGAGTTAAGAGAAAAAATGTTATCTTTGCAACGAAAAAAAACGAGAAATCGCAATGACCATTAGCTGATTCGGCAAATACATTAGATTGGTCACTATTGGTGTACAATTATCCTTGGATGATGTCAATGAGAATGATATTGGTGATGATAATGTAAAGATAATGTGAAGATGTGTTTCTTTTATGGCATAAGACGCGTTTGTGTTCATTTGTTGTGGCGGCGGCAGCATTAAGTTCATTGCTCCATTGGTGGGTTTTTGTGGTGTCATAGGCAAGCAAAACAAATTACTAACAAGATTAATCAGATTAGTAATCTTTGTATGGTCAACAAAGGAATTACTTTACAAAAAAGAAAACAAAATCAAAATTAAGAAACCAAGTACATATAATAATTGAAATGGAGATAAGTTAATTAAAGGGACAGAAATTAAAATCAGATAAATGAAGAGAATCAAAGTGAAATTTGTAGTTTAAATGGAAACAGTCCTTTGATTACTCTGTTGACAAAAAGAGCTATGGACTAGGATTTTGGAGTTACAACATAATTACAATTTGTTATTGAGACAATTAATTGAAAAGGGCAAAATTGTGAGTACAGAACAAAAAAAGAAAGGATGACAAAAATCAAATTGAAAGACAGATTCGGGATTATTAAATGAATAAAGGAGTTGTGAACTTAAGCTGACAATTACTGACTGATATTAATAAAAGAATAACATTTAAAAAGGCTTTTCTTTCAAAGGTTTTCATTTTTTTTTGTTTTTTTTAACTTTTTGTTGACTATTAATTATATTTACATTAATTAACTTGAAACTTGTTTTCTCTCAAAAATTATGTAATTTGTTTTTTCCCAAGACAAAGATAAACAAAACCTAAAATTACAATCATAGTCTTGATTAAAGCTCACTTTGTAGATTTTGTTTTGTTAAAAATCTTAATGTTAATGCTTTGTTTTACACAATTACCAATCATTTAACTTTTTTTTTCGTTCACTTTTTTTGTTGGTGCTTGCGTGGTTGCTAATTGTCTATTTTGTTGAATGTATACATGGTTTTAGTTTTAAAGGGTTTGAATGTAAAGGCTATGAATAATAAGATTTCTAATGAGCTTTACAAAAAAATGGAAGTGGGGAAAAAAGGAGACAAAATAATTGGAAGGAGGAAGGGAAGAAAAAGAGAATCAATCTCCATAGATACAAGAGTTCATAATAAATCTTTGTTTAGGACCTCTCGTTAAGTTAAGTGATTGCAAGAGAGGGAAAATAATCTCTACATCTCTGAATCGGTCACCTCTTTGAGTACTTGCGAGTGAGGTAATTAAGAGTGAGAGAGAGAGGTAGAGAGAAAGAGAGAGATTTTGAAGAGATGAGGAAAATGAATTATTTTAAGGATGAAAAAGGAAGCAAAATCAGTTTGTTTGAGAACAATGTTGTTTCAATGAGAATTCAACATGGTAATAGTGATGGTATAAGAACCATATTTGTTTGAGAAAGACATTAATAATTTGTAAGGAAGAAAAGAAAGTATATGCATCTTAACGAAAGAAGGAAGTTTATCCACAAAAAAAAGAAGTAGAACATTTTCGTTCCATCCAATTTGGTGTATGTGTGTGCATGTTGAGAACAAAAAAGGTGGAAGTGAGAAGAAAATATTTGCAACAACCCAGTGGATAACAAGCAAAACCAGGTCCAGAGATAAAAGGTAGTCAAGGCCAGAATATTAATTAGTTATCGATAGGCAGGAATAACTGTTACTGTGCACTAATTCAATCGTTTTTGGCTTATATTTCAATATTTTTTCTGTCCATAGTAAAATATTTTAGTGCCGGAAAAGTGGCATCAAATGCCTTGAATTTCTCTTGAAGAAAGCATTAGGCATAGTTTTATAGAGGATGTCACAAAAAAAGTGATGATCGATGAGATGAAATGATGACGTTGTTAAAACTAAGTTATCGTGATTCTTTTATGGAAATTAAGTGATGAATAGTTCATTTTCAAAAGATGATGGTGAATGCAAGAGATGAGAGTGGAAATTATTGTTATCGAAGTTCAAGCATTCATTTTTTGTTGATTAGGTAGATAATGAGATGAGGTCAAGCGAAGAATATATACTTTGAAGAATATCTCCGGATTGACTTAAGTCAAATATCACCATTGATGTTCAAAGTCCATATTCATTTGATATGGCTACAATAATTTTGAATATGAATAGAAGGACAATGAAGGTCAATGTCAATAATAATTTGATGAATTGATGAGGCTTGAGGACAACTTGAAATCTCTTCCCATTTCATTTTTCATCTTTTTCATCATTTTGGTATTAAGTAAATGAACATCGAATATAAATTTGCCAATCACTGCACTTATGAGTTAATATTCCCAGCGAAAAAATGAGTTGAACACTTAAATTTGACTGAACTTGCTTCGACTTGACTTGTCTCGTCTTTGAATGTAATTATATATGATGAGTGTTTTGGGTATGAAGTTGAAGATAAATGGCTTGAATATGTAGTTTTGTTGCATTTTTGCATCTGGATTGTAAGGCGGTATCGATTTGGAGGTCAATAGATTCTTTTGGTAATCTTTTGTAACGTAGTGGGCAGTATTTTACCCATAATTAAATTAACATAAAATCACATCCATTTGTTCCCGATGTTGACTCCCATGCCGAATCCCATTCCATTACTGTTGTTCATCATTCGAGAGAAAAGCAGATCTTTTGATTCAAGTCCTCCATTGCTTAGATGATCACCTTCATTGGAAGGATTCATCATCCAATTGCCATAGGAACTTGATTGAGGACGGATACCTGCCATTGATTGATCTCCTCGTGGACCAAGTCTCTCTTGACCCAATCCTGGAGGTGGTCCTCGAGTCTTTGTCATAGATCCACTCCAAAGGACTTCATTATTTGGAGTTTCATTCGGAATAGCACCCCAACCTGAGAAAAAAGAACGAAAATATTTTTAAAGTTAATTTATACTCGAATTATACTAAAGAAATTATTCGAAGGTCTTTTATAATAAAAATAATTACCGGCATTGGCGTTCGTATTGAAAGCCCAAGTAGCGTTGGAAGATAAGCCAACGGACGGGGCTAATATATCACTATTCATTGAGGTTGGACTTGCTCCTTTGGCTGACCAATTGTTGTACAAACCGGTTAATATTGCCGGGTCACGGATTGTGTTCACAGAGAGCGGAGATCGAGTAACACTACCGGGAGTTATATGAGGATCATCCTCGATTTTCATACCAGATACACCTTTCCATGGTTTACCGGGTTCAAATTCAGGGACAAGGTTATTAATATCATTAAGGTCCATATTGTTCACAGTTGTTTGGCTAGGAGCTGTCATTATGCCTCCAGTCACACTAGATGAGCTTGACATGACTAAACCTTTCAAGTCTCCGGATTGCGTACTGTTTGGTCCCATAACAGAGGAAGGAACAGAATTAGAGGCAATGGAAACAGCATTAATCATGGAATCTTTTGACCAATTTGAACTATCATTTCCATTTCCTGGGAAGTTTAAACCTGACCAACCTCCAATGCCAGAACCATTATCACTACCATTACCACGGTTCAAACCGCTGTCGTTTAGATGATGCTTTGATGATCCAGGGGCACGAAGAAAATCATTGTTTCCGCTGTTATTTGATCCAGATGAACCATGTTCCACTCTATCCATGTTAGAAAATTTCCAAGTTTTCAGTCGTGAATGTTGGTGTTGTCGACCATTTCCTTGTTGTTGCCCTTGTTGATTAGCAACATTTGAATTTATACCTCCATTGAGGCCAGAAATGCCAAGCCCTTGATGTGCTCCCGCAGCACCACTTTGGACAAAATCTTTGAGCGATAAATCACGGAAATCACTGTTCAATTGAATGCTATCATTATCTTTGAGGAAGTCCATACCAGCTCCATTTCCACTTCCATGATTAGAATTGAATACCGGAGGGATAGAGTTACTATTGCCAATATTTGATACCATACCAGAATGGTGAACACTTTGAGCATGAGAGGATTGTGCAGAAGCCAACAATTGTTGTGAGTGGTTTTGTACACCACCATTTCCTCCAATATCACCATTTGATTGAGAATAAATTAATCCAGCTTGATTCACAAGTGATGCTTGTGAATTCATAGGTTGAGAGTGAGTTGGACCACCAGTCATCTGTCCCTGTTGCTGCTGCTGTTTTAGGAACAAACCTTGTTGAATAGTTATCTGATTTTGTAAGTTTTGGATTCGTAACTTGGTTTGAGTGATTTGTACGTGAAGATTTGACTGAGAAGAGTTATTGAAAGGTCCCCCATTTTTAGGGTGAGAGGCAATTTGTAGTTGTAATTGTTGGAGTGTTTTGATATTTTGTAAAAGCTGATTGATCAAATGGATAGTAGGTAATGCCAACGGCTGATTCAATATCTGAAAAATGAGGAAACATAAGAGTCAAATTGTGAGATTCAACCAGAGAAAAACTGGAAATATTCAAGTACAATGGAAAGAAATATTTACCTGAGCATTGAGATGGCCAGATTGAACAGCTAACTGAATCTGTTGGACCAAATGCATCAATTGTTTTTCTGATGGCAAATTGGGCTGACCTGAGCCCAAGTTTTTAGCTGCTTGATTCCTTAGCACATTTTGGACATGATTGATCTAAAAGTTGATATTGTTGAATTGAGAAATTTTTCGTTAAATTTACGTTCCAACTGCTAGTGTAAACAGTTTAAAAATTGTACTTACTGAGGGTAATGCTTGAGAAGGCGCTTGATTAAGCTGATGATGAATTTGGCTTTGATCATGTTGCTGTGAAGTAGACTGTTGGACGTTAATGATATGGTCTGTAGTCTGATGAGAGGAAAGAGTCACTTGCGGCTGATTCTGCTGCATCCCTTGAGATGAATTACGATTCATAATACTGGAAAGACTAGAATTGACGAGGCCAGGGTTCAAGAGTAGACTAGTCGGAGTATTGCTGCTGACCTGGTCTTTACCCCTCATATCCATCTCATTCATGCTATCACGCATTGAGAAAGCTCGAGCAAGATCTAATTAAATAATTAATGAAGAATGAAAGGACGAAATAAATAATGCGTTTGTTTGAACACATGTAAATTTGTATGCAAGGTGAGGACAACCTACCATTTAAATCACCGTTCGATAATCCACTGGAACGTAAGGCATTTTCAATATCTCCTTTCTAAGAAAATGAAAAAAGACAGGGAAATTAGGAAAACGAATGAAAAAACAAATACTAAGTGCACTAACCTTGCATCCCATTTCCATCAATAGTCGATAAACTTTGTTATTGTTTAACATTTCTTTTGATATCGGAGGTTGTTGAGAAGGCATTCCTTGTTTATTTTTGTTCCAATTATTTTCATCAAGGGGCTCATCGCCAGTTAACCAATTATTTGCTCCTCCAGCTCGTCCTTTCGATCCCCAGTAAGATAGAGGGCTTGCAGGTCCAACATCAGATCCCCAGTTACCAGCAGGATTACCTCCAGGAGTATTTGGTGTACCAGGTGTAGTTTTAGGAGTTCCGTTTTCATTTTGTTTTTGGCCCCATCCAAAACCTTGAGATGAAATCGAAGCATTAGCATCACGTTCATCATCATTTGGTGGGTTAGCATTGAAATTATAATTTTTATTAATATTATGAATATTATTTTGGTTATTACCTCCAATAGGCATTTGATTACTCTTTGAATTAGAGTTCTGATTATCACTCCAGCCTCTGTTGGATTGTTTGTTCCAGATATCAGTGCCTGGATTATTTAAACCACTATCACCACCATCACTGCTGTCATTCGTGAGATTACCTGGCAATCCATTGACTTGTTTGTTTTGGTTATTATTGTTGCTGCCATTGTTACCTTTGTTTGTGTTATTTCCTTTCAATCCTGGGGCACCAGGGGGTAATCGGATCATTCCTGGACTAGGCGAAGTTATTCCCGAACCTGCACCATTTTTGTTACTTTGTGAGGCAAGAGCATTATTTCCATTGGCACTGTTTCCTGGTATTTTGGGATTGTTAGCAGGATCTTTCCAACGAGCAATTTTATTATGCTGTTCAGGTTTACCCCAAACAGCAGTTCCATCATCGACACCATTACCAGAAGATGCAGGAGGCATTCGTTTCCTGGCATTTTCTTCGTCACCATCCCAACCTGTAGGATGTACTGAATCATTATTCTTATTGAATCCGCCTTGAGAAGTGCCCCAGGTTCCAATGTTAATTGAACCAGAGCCTGAACCAGAGGATGCTGAAGAAGAGCAAGAGCTTTTCATGCCATTACTGTTCATATTCATATTATCACGCTTCATACCAACAGCAGATGGGTTAACAATGCTTAAGTTTGAGCCAGTGGCCATAGGGCCACCAAAGTTCCCAGTATTGTTATTTGAAACATTCGGTGCTAATGCACCATTCCCATTATTGGATTTATTTGAGCTTCCCCAAATAGAAGCTGCATTGTCAGAGCATGGATCAGATTCTGTAACAAAAAATTAAATATTGAATATCGAACCAGACAATAATAAACGAACATTTAATGCAATCATGATCAAATAGATATAAAGAGCAGCAGCAGAAGATGTTCAAAATTTAAAGGAACAAACTGACTGGTATACACCAGGAAATCAAATCACAAGAAAAAGAAAAAACACTTAAAAGAGACAAATATTAATGATTAAGTAGAGTTAAGGAATAAATTTAAACGAAATAAAATAATTTGATGCTTTAATGAAGTAATGAATGGGGATAGTAAAAGTAAAGCGAATGTAGAGGGAAATAAATAGGGGTGGATTCTTCCATTCAGGTCAACATGAAAAAGCAAACAGAGCGTTGTGCTGTTAAATGTTAAAGCCAGAACACTTAAAAATGCTGAACTATCATTTAGTATATACGGATCAAGAAACTTTCAATCAAATCAATTCATCTCAAGACGAAAGTGCACAATAGAGGTAAGAGATAGTGAGCCTTTGGTGGGTGAATACTAGACCAAAGGTCTTAATCAAGTTGTAAATAGCAAATAATTGCCACGTTGAAAGAATATTCAAATAATTGATGCCAGCTTCTGCTTGAATGAATGAACTAGATATTCTTCAACAGAAATACAAAATAATAGAATTTTATTCTTACCGGAAGGAGCAGAGTGATTATTGTTGGCATTCATAACGGGAGCTGCAATCGCACTTACACCTCCAGTTGCCATAGAAGCTGTAGCAGAAACACCTGAGTGAACGCCTGTCCAAACATTGCTTGAATCTTCTTCTTCACCCCAAGTGCCTCCGATATGAGATGCAGAGTTATGGCCCCATTGTTGAGATACCTTTTGATTCGTTGAGACTGTCGGTGTTGCAGCAATAGGTGCAGCTGATGATGATGATGATGCAGCCGAAGCTACTGAGATGAGTGCTTTGGTTTTATTACGGACGGTGTATTCCCAGATTTCTGTGCCTGTTATAGAGCCGGTAGACCACAAAGAGCTATTTTCATTTGGACTTGACTGAAGGGACGGAGGGAGATCCCAGGCTTTTTCCTGGTTTATCACCTAGATTGTAAATAATAAACGAAATATGAGTAAGAGAAAGCGTCATAAAAGCATTCATCTAATACATACAGTTTTACCCCAATCATCAGAAAAGAGAGCAGCATCTTTGAGATAGTCATTCGGAGCAGGTTTGCCCTCTCCATCGGTGGCAGTCATGGCGACGGCGGAATTGTGATGAGATCCATATGAAAAATCGTTCTCACGGATCATGTGGCTTTCTTCACTACCATCCTGAATATTGCTATCGTTAAGCCAATTTCGATTACCAGAACCTTTGGAGACAGTTGAGCTACCCCAGCTAGGGCCTGGAGCTCCTTGGTTGTTGGATTGAGTTTTGTTATTTTGTTTCTTTTGCTGTTGAAATTGATTTTGTTGAAGCTGTTGACTAGCACAACCCCAGCCAGAATCATTATTCCTGAAAATATTAGGAAAAAATTATCAAAAATTAAAAATAAGGACAACTTTTGTCTAAATTAGGCTAGATTGGTGATCACTGAATGCAACGCATTATCATTGCTGATCTCAGTCAAGTAATAGGTGATTCTGTGACTCTAAAATAAAATATTCAGCATAAATAGCTATAACAAATTCATAAAATCTCTGAAAAATAACGCTAGTTACGAGAACCTTCTTAGAAGTTTAAAGTCATATGAATTATGTATCTAAAATGAATTTGTGAAATCTAGCTGAATTTGGTAAGTTGATAATTAGGTTTCAATTCATAGAAACAATGAAATAAATTGACTTTTCCTTAATAACAAGTGATCAACTAAAGAATGGTTCTTCAACTCACATTGAATTAATAGATGGGCCTCCACAATTTGCACTGCTTTCGCCTCTTTGAGATCTAATTGAAGGCCATCCTTCATTCTTGCTCAGTCCATCCTGGGACCTTTCTGAGTGATTATTAAAAGTGTTACCAGAGGTAAAGTTGTAATTAGGGAAAGAATGGTCATCACCATCATCACAGTTTGGTCCAGTGTTAAATGAGAGTCTATTATCACTGGTTTTGTTGACACTATTATTATTAGTCATTTTACTTCCAGTGCTCATAAAATTATCACAACCACCAATAGCACCAAGAAGTTCATCGAAATTTTCCAAGCCCAGCTTATTGTTATCTGCATCAATTTGTTGCTGATGGTCACTGTTTTTATCATCTCCTCTGTTAGGAATGTTCCAACCTTGATTCATCTCCATTTTGTTCTCGTCGTTTTGCCACATATTAAACAAACACCAAAACAAAACAGGATTATAAGTTAATACCTGTAAGTGAACATTTATTAGATGAAAGAGAAACAATGAGGCATCACTGAGATCAAACAAATTAAGAGAATAAAGAACAAATAATTGTAATCAAACATAAACCATTTAGAACACAATTAATAAATAGAAAAGATACAAAATTAGACTGAACAGATTTGTCCTTCCGAGAGAATGAATTGCTCTCTTATGAGCAGAAAAAAGGAAAAAAGCGAGTCAAAGTGAGTTAGAAATGATGCTGTTTGTGAAAATGGCTGAAAGGTAAATTATTATAGAAAGAGAGCGAACAGATATAGAAAGAAGAGGGAGAAAGAAGAGTGAGAAAGGCATAAAGAGAGACAGTGAAGAGAAAAGGATTCAATCTGGATTGATATTTGGATTTAAAATTTGACCTCATAGAAGTTAAATTAACTGAATTAATTTAAATTTATACTTACTGATTAGTCAGATAATGCCTATTATGATGAGGTACATTGAAATTAAACGAAAAATTGATTGTTTACTGACAAAGTTGATTCACGATATTGTTACTAATAAAACAAAACTAATGTCTGCAAAACTGCAATATAGACGCGACTGTGCGCAGCGCTGTCTCTTCACCACGCACAATCTTGAATTCACTGCAGAGGTTGAATTGTACAAAATGGCGTGTATCTTGCCTGTTGAAAATGGCTTCCCTAACGTTGGCCCTAAGTTTAAACTTTAAAGAACAATAAAACGTTAAAATATCACCTTTTGTATTATTATTGCTAATTAACCAATATTTACCAATGTTAACCTGAACAAGGAAATCATCTTAAAGTTTAACCAATCAAAGAAATTAACAATGTCTTTGTTCCGAGTTAACCAGAATGGATTTTTTCTCCATTCAATCTCCAAAGGTAAACATTTTCGGTTATACATAAATACCATATTACACACATAACATGTTCAATCCTTGCAAGTATCATTGTAATACTATATGTAGTTAAACAGTGAATAGCATGAGACATTTATCCTTTTCATGTTTTAATTCAAAAGATTGCTCAAGTTCGCTTTTTAATTTAGATTTATCATTGAACAATTTATTTGCAAAAAATCAGGTTTGCTCTCCCTCCTTTATTTACTATGTGTATAATCAATTCAAAAATGACCCACATTTGCACAATTTTTGCTCGTTACTCAATCTTCTGTGGATTAAATGTTTACTAACACGAACCAGATAATGATGTAAATTTCTACATGATCCCTCAAGTTTTACCTTTTGACTCAAAATTAACAACTCAACCTGGTGCTCAACCTTTTATGATTAATAGAAAATGTCTTGTGTTAGTTAATTGTTCAATTAGATAGCATTGATGAGTAATAAATGAATAAACTCTAGCGACATTCAATTCACTCAAAGGTTTTCAACATTTGTTATCTTTTTACCTAATTTTCACATCTTAATTTGTTTCAAATGAAAATTCGATCTCATCCTCAACCATTCAACATTCACAACTAACAGCACAATAAAAATTAATCCAATTGGAGGCATTTGTATACAAGCTTGATTTTCCTATATCAGTGTTTATGGCTTATTATTGTAAGCTTAAATCAAATGCAGATCAAAGGACTTATTAGTAGCTGGTCACATTTTCAAAATTGATTTCCTTAATATAATTTAGTCGTTAAATTATCTACGATCCGTAACTGTTTTAGATTCAGTTCAGAAGATGATCTCAAGGTTTGATCAAGATTTTCACAGTTAATCCTTGATTTATTTTTTTAAAAAACACAATACATTGCCAACAAAAAAAGGAGAGAGCTTCAAGTAAATTAATTTTCTTTTCAAGTTATCCTTACTTTTTGTTCAACTTGTTTACCGTAAATATATTTGGGTTCAATAACAATCATTAAACTAACCAGAAAAAAGTTGGCGCAAAAACCTGGTTTTAAATTGATTTTCCCATATTAGATGGCGTTAATATCACTTTTGGTGGAGAAAATTCAATTGGAACTAGATTAGTACGATTAATTGTCATATCACCTAACTAATGAAATAGAAAGTTAAGAAATAGAAACCAAATTTATTCAGATAATTAAAATAAATTGGAACCGATATTTTCTAGGATTTCATCCCGTTACTGTAGCACACATGTGTGAAAGTTGAAAGGATTAGGCTTAGCAGAAAGTGACCAAAAAATTATAATTAAACTAATTATCTAAACTAAATGAGATGACTGCATTAATTGATTGCTCACCAAATCGATAATCTTTTGATCAAATACAATAGCACACATGTGAATCATTTAAAATTCATTAAACTTGAAACAGAAAATCAGTCTTGACTGTAATGGTAAACATAAGTGTTACTTTAACTAATCAATTTTACATTTTGAAATTAGTTTTTATTGAAATTAACCAATTTAGACCTACTAATTTGAATTGTATCTTTCGGTTGAGGAAAGAAGAAAGAAATAAAGAAAGAAAGAGAGGAAAAGAGAAATAGAAAGAGAGAGAGAGGGGGGGAGAAATCGTAAGAAAGTTGGAACCTTTTCCTTTATAAATTTCAAGTTTTCTTCAAAAACGTGTTAACTGTTCATTGTTAATTTGAGTTGCCTGTAAATAACGACGATTTATTCAATTTCAAAATAGTTTCGTAATATTTAAAGACAACTTTGAATAAGAAAAATTGTGACCAAACAATCTGAACCTTAGTTTTGTTGAAAAATTAAGTTTTCATTTCTTAGTGCAGAATATTATTTGTTATTTTCATCGCTCTCTCATTAATTTAAATTTGTTAGTAATTACAATTAATCTAACAAGATGGGTTTAATGCAATCAAAAAGTCAACAATCAGGGTTGAATAGATGCGCATGTATTTGTAATACAGTAGATCACTATAAGATTTGTGTAACTCAACCAGTTTCATCATCTCCAACTCCATATCGAACCACAGTTTTCTCTGGCAATCCATATTATTCAAAAGTTAACCAACAAGTTACCGGTAAACGTTGGTTTTCCCTTGACTCTACCAAAATGTCGAATAGGCAATTAACTGGATCAGATCTTCTTAAGGATAATCGCCAAAATAAGGTAAGTTTAAAATGTATATTCTATAAAATCCCTCTAATCTTTTACCAACCGTTGAGTTTATTCAAATTTAAAGGATCCTTTTTTGCTCTCTAATCTTTTCCATCGCCATTTTAACTCTTGCCTTCTTCCCTCTTCATTAAACCTAATGACAAACAGAGTCCATTTTCCCTCTTTTTGTTAACAAACCCTTTTTCCAAACCTTTTTCTCACACTTTCGCCATATTTTCACTTGTTAATCATCAACTCTTGAAAAATCCTCGCTTTTTCTTCACCATGATCTGGTTCGCCATATTGTTCCCTTTCAATTTGTTTAGTCAACTGTGGTTATTTCTGCCTAACTCTATCGATTCAATTGTGTATATTCTGAAGAATTGATTTACAATATTCACAGATGAACTCTTCATGGTTTCTCAAGGATTTTTAGGTTCTATTCATATGTTGTACTTATTTATTATGACTTGATTTGATCTCTCATCACCTTTTATTCAGCTTTTCTTTAACTATTATTGAAAAAATTGAAAATAACGGTTATGGTAAAGATAAATACAGGTATTATATTATTAGCATATATAGACTTTTGGGTTTTTTGATTATTCTCATTTGTTAAACGAAGTTTCCAAAATTTCACTTCGAGCCTTTTCATAATATAATAAGCTTTAATTGTTAATTTAAATTAAGTAAAATGTTTAGCTAACAATTCAAGGCTGTACTCCCAATTTGTGTAAATGTGTGTATGTTTTTCAAGTTATTGTTGATTTTGATAGTAATGACAATAATAATAGTAATACAATTATAATTATCACAGCTGATTGAACCTGTAGAACCTTGTTAAAGCAGTTTAAACACACTTTTTGAGTACTTTCTCTCCTTTCATAACAGCCTTTTCTAAAAGCCAAAAATTAACTATTGCCATTAAAAGTTAATGTATTAACCCTATTGTTACCTATTTATTTTGTTACCATTGTCATTGAGATTACCGTTTTTTATTCTCAATGCCTTTGATTTCGTAGATTTGTTTAACCAGACGCGACTTTTTAATAATTTTGTAACGCCTCGTCAATTTGATACTTCATTTTATTGCCATTATGGTTAACACTTGTTGATTGCTTTACCCAGATTTGATTTATTACAACATTATCTGGTCAGTTTTTCTTGCAACTACCAATAATTAACTGATCAAACTTGCGCACCTCTGACGATTTCAATAAAAATTATTCAGAATTGGCCATGCATGGTAGTAATTATGAAAACCATTTGATTGATTACATTGAGACAAGTTGACTCAATGAAATATTATTCTAAAAGTAGATTTATTTTAATGACAACCCTTTTTTAATATTATTAATATAATAAACAAACTAACATTTAATTAATAGCGTTTTGTAATTTTCCTAACCAATTCATTGTTTATTACCATGTCACGAATAACATTTAACATTGAAAAATCTATTCAATACGTATTATTGTTGCTGATGATTAACGGCAAAACTGTACTTAAAAGAGTTGTATTACAATCTACGAGCAAACTTTTATTTATTGCCGATAATGGTAATAATCATTCAATAGCATAACGAGCTAATCATAACTCCTTTCAAGTGAAAAACCATTTGATCGTATATTTAATTACATTATGCACAACGATATACAATAGTTTGACAATGATCAAGTATTTCTGTAATAACATGCTTTTTCCCATCAAATTAACGAGTGTTGATATTTCACTATCTCTTTGTTTCTTGGTTCAAATAATAACTTTTCAGTGCTATTATGATGGTCAAATAAACTAAATTTGATCAAGGCTCATGTCTGCGCATTTTTTGCATTCAAACTATTAATAAGTATTTATTTTATTATTTTATTATAAATCTCATACTTTAGTTCTCAATCAAAATATAAGCTTATAAGAATCGTCATTGATGACTATTAAAGCTCACTTTTTGCTCAAATTGTACTAAAATTGAACTGCAATTCAGTTTATTAGTAAAATGTGTAATATTCAACTCTTACGATCAAATAAAACAAATAAACTTACAACTCACATTGGCATCAGTCAAAGTGATTGAAATCAAACTATTGATGTATCTCTTTACATTTTATCTTTAAACAGCACGTAATTTATCATGATTGAAGCGTTACAAAAAGCAAAGTTATTGGAATATAAATTGTGCATTTCCATCCTTGATTTGATTTATGTGTTGCACGAGAACCTTTTATCTTTACAAGATTCCATTGATTCTTTTTACCACCTCAAAGATCAAATGTTGAGAGTTTTTTTATCTTTTTATATTTTTTCTTCTCATTTATAACAGGATTTATCTTTTACCATGAGGGAACGTGATCAATACAAAATTCGAGGTCTTCTGCCAGCAGCAATTAGAGGTCAAAAATTAGAAGCTGAAGCCGCAATGGCTTATTTAAACTCATTGGAAAGCAATCTGACCAAATACATGTTCCTTCGAGAATTACAAGATCGAAATGAAAGATTATTCTATCGCATTCTATGTGAAAATACTGAACAGCTTATGCCTCTGGTTTATACTCCGGTCGTGGGTGAAGCCTGTATTAATTATAGCCGCATTTTTCAACGAGCTCGAGGAATGTACATCACTGTTCATGATTCTGGTCAAATATCGAATATACTTGCCAACTGGCCTGAAAAAGATGTCAAGGTAAACCGAGTTGTTTTCCTAATTTGTCTTTTTGTACCATTTTCAACTTTTAGTTGCGGCTGAATGATCAGGATAACAATTGAACTATACTCTAATCTATCTGTTATATGACCATCAGTTTAAACAGTTTTACTTTAACAGGTCAAAGTTAAGCTAGGATTACTTTAATTAAGTTGCACCATGAACTATTAAATTTAATGCAAAGCAAACTTTGATCTTGTGGTTATATCAATCAATGTTTTAATAGCTCTATTACAAATTTCACATTGGTTTAATTGAAGCTTTAATCATCAATTATGAGCTTAATATTTTTTTTTACTTGTATGGCATAAATTTTAATGTCTGAAAATTTATTTGCTTGGCTAATTGCAAAATTTTAATATTTTGTCGATAGCAACTTGGCTCGTGTTATCTGCATGATACATTTATTTACATTAGCATAAATCTTAGTACAATATTTAATCGATCAATTAAGCAAATTGAGTAAATATTCAAAACCATTATGCCTTAATGCATTTTTTCTCATTATTATAGGCAATCGTAGTTACTGATGGTGAAAGAATTTTAGGTCTTGGTGATCTTGGAGCCAATGGAATGGGTATTCCTGTTGGTAAATTGTCTCTTTATACCGCTCTTGCTGGTATTCCTCCAAACTTAACACTTCCAGTTACCCTTGACACTGGAACAGATAACCAAGAATTATTGAATAATCCATTTTATATTGGTCTGAAACAAAGACGAGTCCGTGGTCCACAGTATGATGATCTCATTGATGAATTTATGGAGGCTGTTATCAAACGTTGGGGACGATCTTGTTTGATTCAATTTGAAGATTTTGGTAATCGAAATGCTTTCCGATTGTTAGAGAAATATAGAGACAACTATTGTACCTTCAACGATGATATTCAAGGAACAGCATCAGTCTGTGTTGCGGGAATTTTGGCCAGTTGTCGTATTACCGGGATGAGAATAAGTCAGCAAAAGTTTCTCTTTTTCGGAGCCGGTGAAGCAGCTTTAGGAATTGCCAATTTATTAGTAATGGCTATGGAAAAAGAAGGTGTCCCCAATGAAGAGGCTAGAGATCGAATCTGGCTTATGGATTCGAGAGGTCTTGTTGTTGAAAATCGTGAAGGAGGACTTGATAATGAGAAAATAAAGTTTGCCAAAAAAGCTGAGCCAATGAAGAATTTAGAAGCAATTGTTGATTTGGTTAAACCAACTGCATTAATTGGTTAGTATCTGATTAGTTTAAAATAATTTTAATCCTTCCAAAGGCTACTTCCCAGATGAGTATTATTTTTATTCAATAATGTGATAATATTTTGTTTTATTTCAGGTGTTGCTGCTCAACCGAAAGCCTTCAATGAAAAAATATTGAAAAAGATGGGTGCTCTTAGTGATAGACCATTGATATTTCCATTAAGTAATCCAACCAGTAAAGCTGAGTGCACAGCAGATGAAGCTTATCATGCCACTGAAGGCCGATGTGTTTTTGCTAGTGGAAGTCCATTCGATCCTGTTGAAATAAACGGTAAAACCTTTCATCCTGGTCAGGGTAATAATGCCTATATTTTCCCTGGAATATCATTAGCAGCCATTGCTTGCGGTGTTCATACCATTCCTGATGAATCTTTTCTCATTGCCTCCAAAGCCTTGGCTGACCAAGTAACTGATGAAGATTTGGCCCAAGGAAGAGTTTACCCCCCATTATCTGATATTCGTGAAGTTTCGTTGAAATTAGCCGCTAAAGTAGCCCAATATTTTTACGTTGAATCATTAGCAACAGTTCGACCAGAACCAACGGATAAATTACTCTTCATGAAAACATTACAATATGATTATTCTTATGTTTAAGTTGAGCATCGATAAAAACTAGTCTTATTAGCTTGTGGTTTTGTTTTTGATTGAAATTCGATTAGTTTTATCATAAAATAGGCTTCTTTGTTTTTTACACTAACAAATGTTTATTGTTGCTGGTTTGTCAAAAGATCGATTATTGCTGTCACAGATGATACTTATTCTCATGTTAAATAATGTTGCGTTTTTAACTTGTTGAACGCTGAGCACTTTAAATAATTTTTCAAGTTACCAAATGTTAATTGTTATCTTTTAAAAATGATATCTGACAAGTATCAGCACTCTATAATCTACTTTTCATTGTTATTGTCATCTTCTTATTGTGATAATGTAAGATCATGATTCATGAAAACAAGACGAACTTCAACAATCAACTGTTTTTGTGGAAAGACATGATTAACCAGGAACATTTGTTCATTTTGTTATTCATTTAATCTCTAAATTATGTACTTAATTTACCTTGTTGACTTTGCAAAATGAACCAAAAAATATCTAACGCAATATTATAAAAAATTACAATTTGAATCGTGACGAATCAAATCCAATTAAGATTTTACTTCTTGCCTTGATTGTCACTTTTGAGGCTTTACTGTTTCTACAATGATTTTAATTATCATAATGATAATTCACATTGTAATTTATTGAAGTCTATCTTCTATTCCGTTAAGGGTCTCAATTATTTGATTTTTGGTTTAAAATCAAAATCAAAATTAAATCTAATTTAAAAATATGTTATGAAACTTATTGCAAACTTAATTAAAGATTACGACTGATAACCGTTAAATCTCTTTATGCACGGAAAATCAACTAATGGATAATTTGTTTAATGAATAATATAATAATATGTATATATCAATTGATATTACTAAACTTGATTGAATCATTGACGACTTTTCAGGTTTAAGATTGATTTTTAATCATGATAATTAATAGAAGACTGTAATACAATGAAACACATGAAATATTTTAGAACTGCGCTGACTGCTCCATCTATTGTGTATAAATCAAATAAATAAAAAAAAATAAATCTTTATCATCTGTTTTCATCGTCCTGTTATTTTTTTCATAAGTATAATATTTTTATCAAGTTTCATGGTTATCCGGCTTTATTTAACAATTGTTTTTACATCATTATGAGTCAACAGGATGATATTAAAAGGCCTGGTACTCGAGTTTTCAAGAAATCATCGCCAAATGGAAAAATAACAGTTTACCTTGGTAAAAGAGATTTCGTCGACCATATTACTCATGTTGATCCAATAGGTAAAAGTCCAATTCGATTTAATAGTTATAAATTATTTTTTTTTGATATTGTTTACTTTCATTGAATACTCGATCTTAAAGATTCAACTATCCTCTATTTTATCTCAATTATTTATCCACCAATTAGTCTTACGCTTTTCTCTTTCCTTTATTGTGACTTAGATGGCGTAGTCTTGGTTGATTCAGACTATGTCAAAGATCGCCGAGTATTCGGCCATGTCTCCGCTGCTTTCCGTTATGGAAGAGAAGATCTAGATGTTCTTGGGTTGACTTTTCGTAAAGATCTTTACCTAGCCTCGGAGCAAATTTATCCAGTTACGGAAGAAACGAAGAAAAAACCTCGAACCAGATTACAAGAAAGATTAATAAAAAAATTGGGACCTAATGCATTCCCGTTTTATTTCGAGGTAACTTTTTTATTCCGATTCCTGTTAAACTTCTCTGATATTAGTCAATCGACTCTTTTCAATTTAATGTCATTTATTAGGGTGCAATTTTAAATATCATTATATATATATTTTCTATTTATCTAAAATCAAATCAAATGATTATTTCAATGCGATTATATTGTTAGCTTTCGACAATTATAGAAGTGAAGCTAATAATTTATTGCTTCATTTTCTTGCAATCTTGATTATAATTTGTGAACATGTTTCATTCACTCATTTCTTGGCTTTTATACTTGTGTTCATTCGACTTCATTTCTTTTTATATCTATCAATCCTCTTTTTCCGTCTTAAAAATATTATTTAGCTTCCTTCTCATTGTCCAGCATCGGTTACACTTCAACCAGCACCAGGAGATACCGGTAAACCATGTGGCGTTGATTATGAGTTAAAAGCTTATGTTGCTGACAATGTAGACGAAAAATCTCACAAACGTAATTCTGTGAGGTTAGCAATACGAAAAATTACTTATGCACCAAGTGAACAAGGTGAACAACCCAGTGTGGAAGTTAGCAAACAATTTGTGATGTCCCCAAATAAGCTCCACTTAGAAGCGTCTCTAGACAAAGAGGTTTGTATAACTTAACATCTATATTCCATTAACTTCTTTATTACTGATAGCTTATAAAACATTCAATTTAATGGAAACAGTGAGACGAGTTATCAACAACCTTCTTTTAGCAAAAAAAAAGAGTTTAGAAAAGAGTTTAAGATTAGCAATTTTGAAGTTACATTGACCATTTTAAAAGGATTAGGATTAAACCCAAAGCTTTAATTTCAAGTGTTAAGTATTCTGGGTTTGGTCCAACTTTACCAATCTTTCCATGGCTTAGTCCTAATCTCTGGGCATCTAAATCATGATTCATTTTCAATCTTGTAACAAAATCCAAAAATATTCAACTTTACCCTTGCACTGAAATTCACCGAAAGAAAGTAATTGAATGTTACCTCGCAAAGATTTCATTATTCTCAATCTTGTTTAATAAGCTGGGATATGAAAATTTCCGATTAATAGTTTCCGAAAATAAATTTAGCCAAAAATGAACCATATTTAAAAAAACTCAACAATAATAACTGTTTGGTCGTCTCTGTAATATGATGGCTTTCATCTGAATTTTGAATCTGCTGATTAATATATTTTCTTAATTAGAATGCTTAAAATTGGTTAGAATGGTTTGAATTTTATTTATTAGGGTTGAGTTATTAAGGAATTGGTCAAGTTGGAAGATTCCGTATTTTACGGTGAATTTACTATTAAATCGTTAGGTATCAATAATATCCAATTCTCTGCATAGCTCTGAGACTTGAAATACTTTTTCATCTTTAGATTTTTCGTTTTGTTTTATTTCTTTAGCTTTATCATCACGGAGAAGACATTGCAGTCAATGTTCATATTGCTAACAACTCAAATCGATCGGTAAAGAAAATCAAAGTATCAGTTCGACAATTCTCTGATATATGTTTGTTTTCAACGGCACAATATAAATGCACAGTAGCTGAAATCCAGAGTGAGTACGTGATTGAAACTCCATTCACAATTCAACTGATCTTAGCTTTGATTAATTGTATTTCTCATTTTTTCATATTCATGACATAACATGTTTTGGCTTCATATTTATTCCGATCACATTTAATCAGGGATGGTTTTCCTGTTAGTCCTGGATTTACTTTATCAAAAGTCTATCACCTTCGACCTCTTTTATCAGATAACAAATCAAAACGAGGTTTGGCTCTTGACGGTCAACTAAAACATGAAGATACCAACCTAGCTTCATCAACTATGTAAATATTTTTTACCTTTTATGTTACAGGTTAATCATAAATATGGCAAAAATTATTGTTACAATTTTATGTTTCCATTAAACTTTTCAACAGAATAACCGACCCAGCGCATAAGGAAAACCTTGGCATAATAGTTCAATATAAGGTTAAAGTCAAACTTTGCCTGGGCCCATTGGGTGGTGATGTTGTCGCAGAATTACCATTTGTTTTGATGCACCCCAAGCCTGAAGATGAGAATGAAGTTTTTGAGACTTCAACTGAAGGTGACACTCGCACAAATCATGCCAGTAATGATGCAAATAAACAAGATCTAATCAACGATTTTAACTTAATCCAATTGGATACGTGAGTTTTGATTTTGACTCTGTCTCTCTTGCTCACTTCCTTTTTTGTCGCATCTTTCGGGTTCATCGCTTATTGATGCAGTATTTTTAGATCAAACTTAAAGATATCAACTGACTAAATATGTACTTATTTTGATTTAAAATTCTATTTTTGTCTGAGCGAAGCGAAGACTATAAGTTAAAATCAAAAATCTGCGTGCCGCGATAACTCAATTTTAACAATTCAGATTTTCGTGAGATCACGAAAATAGGCTCATAGCCGGCCAAAGAATACCTGTATAGTTTTTGGTAAACTTTGGCCCACTCCCAAATTTTCTTGAATTTTTCTGCCGATAGATGGCAGCAGCTATCAAACAATAGATGGCAGCACATTTTTCGGGGTTAAAGTTTAAACTTCGAACGCCTTTTGTACATTTGTGAAACCAGATTTTTTCACGATATTCATTATTCTGGTACTTCTTTTTATGACCAATAAGAAAATAAAATTATTTCGGTGCAAAAAATTGTCTGCTTCTGACCAAGAGGTCATTTCGATTTACGGATAAGTTGTCCGCTTTTAGAGTGGATAATAGAGAATGAGCTGAAACTAATTCTTAACTGATAAAACTTATTGGCTAACATGAGCGGTCGAACACTTTTTCCGTTTGATCGCCAGTTTTTGTGATTTCGATGATTGGCCTTAAAACTTTATCGCCTGATATTTCAAGAATGGTAACACTTACAAAACCCATTCTTTTAATCATTATTTAATCCTACTATGGGCTACAATATTTTGAAATATGAAGTGTTTCAAAATAATACAAATAAGTTATAGCTTTGTATTTTATTTGTTGTCAGGTGAATGTTCTATTTATTCTGGTAAATGGTTATTCATTCAAATCAGTCTTGATGCATAGAAAATAATTGCTGATTCATAAGTTATGTGTCAATATCTTACAAGTATGCCATATGGTAGCCCTAATAATTAGCCAAAGAATGGGTTTTGTAAGTGTTACCATTCTTGAAATATCAGGCGACAAAGTTTTAAGGCCAATCATCGAAATCACAAAAACTGGCGATCAAACGGAAAAAGTGTTCGACCGCTCATGTTAGCCAATAAGTTTTATCAGTTAAGAATTAGTTTCAGCTCATTCTCTATTATCCACTCTAAAAGCGGACAACTTATCCGTAAATCGAAATGACCTCTTGGTCAGAAGCAGACAATTTTCTCCCTGAAAGTAGTTTATTTTCTCATTGGCCATGGAAAGTAGAACCCGGATAATGAATCTTGTGAAAAAATTCAATTCCACAAATGTACAAAAGGCGTTCTAAGTTTAAACTTTAACCTCGATTTTACACAAAACTACTGATCATAAAAAATTTTTAATTTCACAAATGGACTAAGTTTCTATGCCCTGATAAACCCACAAAGTCCCTATTCTTAACTCGAAAGTTAGATTTTGTATCTGTACGCTTTTGATATTATTTTAGTATTATAAATTATCATCACCATCACCATCATCACAATCATCATCAGCATCATATCATAGCATTATCATAATCAACAATTTATCATGAACACATAGAACGCAGTATACACACGCTCAGACGTCACTGTTTTACAGTAAATCTAGTATTTTTTTAACTCAGAAAGCTTATGCTGAAAATTTGCAGAACGAAGTTAAAATTCAATTTATTGACTTTGGCCAGTACTGTGTTTATCAATTAATCACTCTATTTGACCAAAATATTGTAAATTTTATCATTTTTATTTTTATTTTTCAATAGAGAACCGACAGAAGATGATATAATCTTCGAGGACTTTGCTCGGACCAGATTAAAAGCTGAAACTGAAGCACGATCCAATTGATCACAATTTTTATACTTTTTGGGTTGCTTCTCTTAAAAACTACTTATCCACCTTATAGCAATGTTGATTCGCAGCATTGCAAGGTTTTCAATAAACTGTGTTTAAATTATTGAATTTAAAAAGGCAAATTATTGATTATTGATTATTTATTTTACTCAAAAGCGTACAAAGTCTTTTACTGTTCATGACAAGCAATCACAGGTCGTGATATCAAAATAATCTGAGAAAAGGGTGCATACAAAAGCTTCTGGGGCTCATCTTAGTCGGTTTTAAAACGATCGAAATCAAACGGTAATGCACTATCCGTGATTATAATGGGTACACACAGTATTTGCATACTGTCTGAATCATAAATAATTTTACTCAGAAGTGTATTCGCATAGATAATCACTAGATTGATTACTCATGTGTATTGATTTTTATCAACCACGAAACTAATGCCTTTAGCTTGGCAAGTTGTGACTAGCAAGTACCTTGTATAACTTTTCTGAACAAGTGATCTCATGGATTCATTTTTACTGATACTCTGGATCAGATCTTCAGCTGGTTCTTTGTGTACATTATTATTAATTCCGAAATTATTGTATAAACTTTTTTTTGTTTTTCATTATAATTATTGTTATCTGATTATTCACAATGGTTTATTGTTTGTAACCATGATCAGCTTTATTGAGATTGTCTTATTAACAGCAATCTGTCAAAGCCTAGTAAGTTTTCAATTTGACTTTTCTCCTACTTTTTTTCTTGTTTATATTTTTGGTTTTTCTAATTTTACATTATCTATGACAATCGTTTTAGTTTAACTTGACAAACTCATCCTTACCTTTTATTCAAATGCCAAGTAATCTCCTAATTTGACCATATTGATTAATCAGATTAAAATACTATAATTTGCAATGATTTTTGTTTTTTTACAACAGAGTTGAAGATGAAAATACTCATAAGCCAGAAAAGAGAGAATATCAGTGAGATTATGAAACAAATCAACTCTTTCATTTACTTGGTTTGCAATTTTGGCGAATTTTTTCAATCAAAAGGTAATTTAAAATTTATGAGATTACCAAATCATATTACAAAATTTTATGATTTCATTATTACCCGCTAGTTGTTCTCATTGGCTGTTTGGAAGCTAGTTAACTCTGTATATCCACATATAAGCATAATACCTTTTAAAAACATCTGACGGGCTTTGTTTTGACAACTATCATTGATGTAAATATTCATATTATTTATTTCTATTTACGATCACAATTATAAAGTTTAAATCAGTTTGTGTTAAATATGCTTCCTACGAGTGGTTACTTCAAGAATCTCCATTGTCCTTATTATAAAAGTGGATTCTGTTGTCGTCCCCATTGTCATTACAAACATGCCAGTGTTACTGCTACTAAAACATATATACCTACACCAATCAACAAGATTCCTGAATATAAACCGACACCCATTGCCGAATTAAGAAAGCGAAAAGCTAGTGAGTTAACAAGTTTAAATGAGCCATTAGTGAAAATTAAGAAAGAACCAATCGACGATGAGTGTGATATCATCGCAACTATTGTTGGCAACAAAGCCAATGCCCTCGAGAAAGAATTAAAAGACAAGACTAAGGAAATAAATAAAGAAAGTATTAATAAGGATAAAGCATCTAATAAACTTAATGGTAAACAAAATAAAACCAAGACACAACCCACTGTAAAAGAAGAATTGAAAAAGAAGAAGCTATCTAAAGACTCAAAGACGGATCTGACCAAATCTATCAATAAGTCAACTTCAGAAGAAAAAAAATCATCTCCAACCAAAGAATCAGTCAAGTCTTCACCATCCAAAAATTCGTGTACACTTTCAAGTTCATCAACAAAACATGATGGAGCTAAAAAATCTGTAAAAGTTCCTGCTACCAAATCGGACGACTCAGCATCATCGTCATTAATATCCCAATCAACTGTCGATACATCTAAAAAATCTCCATCGAAACTAGTAGCAGATAATCAAAAGTAATTTTTTTATTAATCTATCTTGATATTCTCTTATTAATCTCCCCTTTGGTAATTTCTCTTTAGGAAAGACGATTTAGCTGAATTATTAGAATCTCCACCCACAGAAGACGAGTTAAATCAGGTTTCTGTTGCAAAAAAATCAAGAGTCGCTCACAGCGGGCCATCTGAACTGGTATGAACAACATTTAATCAACTCATTTTGACAAAGCATATGACATGCAAATTTGTGTCTATGAAGATTGATCCGATATCCATTTCACAATTTTCATGACAACTCTGAATTCATTTATTATTTTTCTAAACCTAATTTTCTTTATTATTTTTTTCGTAGACGATGAAACTGTCAATGGCAAAAAAGCCAGTCAAATTGACGGCCTCTCAAATCATGTACAACCGTTTCAATGATCTAACAAGCAAAGAAACAATCAATGAACCTGTAAGAATTTAATGAATGTTCTTTTGTAGAATCTATTATTCATCTATTTTTTTCATTTCCAGCAATTAAACGATGCAAACGCAAAGAAGAGAATCGCTCACAACTTAACCATTAAAACCTCTTCTAGTTCAAGCCCAGCTCAAAAAGCAACAGCCGCTTTACCTTCAAAGAGACGCCCAGTGATACCCAATGAATTTGGAGGGAAAATTCCCATGGCTATTCGATCTCGATATCTAAATAATTTCATCGACGAGCTACTCAAGTTTTGCTCAGAAGACGAATCATATAACAGGGTAAGTAATTCCCATTAGCGAATTAACATTACAGCATTCAAGATGATCGCTATGGTTGTTTTTCTTAAAAACCTATATACTTTATTTTATGAAATCTAATTGTTTTTATCATCTAATTTTTCAGGGTCTCTCCGAGGAAAAAACTATATACACACGTAGCACGAGTAAAAATGTTTATCTAAACTTAGCAGTAAACACAATAAAACGCTTCAGGAATGAAGCTAATGCGAAAATTAATAACTTATCCTCATCGTCCACTCCACAAGCGCCACCAAAATTAGCTGATGGATCAATTGGCAATCGTCCAGTTTCACATGAAATGATTTTAAATGGCCCCCACGCTGAAGGTTGTAGCATTGAAAAACGTAGAGTTAGCATAAGTGTTCAAGATTTATCCGATGCTCAACTTTATACCGCTCTGAAACGCTATATTATGAGTATTAACAAGCTGTCCGAGTACGGCTATCCCCGACCAGATCCTCAAGTCAAAGGCAAAGCTATTTTACCGCCGAGTGATGCTAAATGCAAAAACAACTTTTCATCATCGAGACGAATATGTCACAGATGTATGAAAAACTTCGCCGTCGATGAGTTTGGATACCCATTATCTTTAGAGACATGTGTTTATCATTCTGGCCGTCTTTGGAACGAAAGATGTAGGTTTTTTATTATCCATGGTTAATCAAAATTCATCATTTTTAAAATGTATTATATCTTTTTTATATTTAACAGTCAATAGAAGTATCGAAAAAAAATATTCATGCTGTAAGGGTGATTCGTCCACTGGAGGCTGTTGTTCGGGAAAGTCCCACGTAGTTGATGGTACATGTCATCCTAACTACTTGATGGGATATGTACATACTGGACCTAAGGCAGCTGATACTAATGGTTTTTTCGGTATTTATGCATTGGATTGTGAAATGGTAATCATCTATCAACATTTGTATTTTTACTAACTTTATACTGATACTTCAAACTAATTTACATCAATAATTTATTTTCAGTCATACACAACTATTGGATTAGAACTGACTCGTGTTTCTGTTATTGATCATAAATTGAAGTGTGTTTACGAATCTCTTGTGAAGCCAGATAACCCAGTTCTTGACTATAATACCAAATTCAGTGGAATAAAAGAAGGTGATTTAGACAAAGTTGAAACTTCTTTGAAAGATGTCCAGGAAAAACTCCTAACTCTGATAGGAGATAAAACTATCCTAATCGGTCATTCTTTAGAGAGTGATCTTAAAGCCTTAAAAATTATTCACGATACTGTGATTGATACAGCCGAAGTTTTTCCACATCGACGAGGCCTTCCTTATAAACGCGCTTTGAGGACCTTAATGGTTGAGTTCTTGCAGTCTATTATTCAAAATGATGGTAATATTTCATCTTAACTTTCAAATTCTTCGTTTCGATTAATTTTCTTTTTTCTACCTCCTTTAGTTGATGGACATGACAGTCAAGAAGATGCTGTTGCCTGTATGAAACTGATGCTCTGGAAAGTCTCACAGGATTTATCAAAAGTTAAACGCTGATCAACTTTTCTTTAATAATTACCTAATTATTTCTTATAATCAATTTACTTTTTTCATAGTCTCACACTTTATATTTTTCTCTTTGTCTATCAAATTAATCTACTCACTATGATTTTGTCCCCCGATATATCTATTGTAATATTATATCATTTAAATGTCATCATCTATTCATTATTAGTATTTATAAATTTTTTAGATGCAATCCTTTCGGGTGGTTGTAAATTAAATTTGAGATTTTGAGAAACCATTTACACATTAAATTTTGCAATAAATTTGCCAACTTGAAAAATTGAAAGCCTGATTATCAATTAATTTACTTCTAAAGAGTTGTTTACATTTTAAAAATCTTCGCTTATTGCATACGTTTAATATTGTAAGATGAATGTTAAATTAACATTAGTTAACATAAGTTATCAGGGAAAGCCTCTAATCTCAAGTAATGTATTTCCGAAGAAATCAACTTGAAATCATTAAAGATAAATTAGTTGATTCAAAAAACTGATCTAGAAATACTTCCGCACAGGTTAGAATGATTATTGACAATTATGTAAATTCAAAATGTATTCGAATATGTATTCATACTACATATGAATACATGAATAATTTAAAGTTAACGTAATGTGTTAATGAACTACTTACATAAGTGCAATAAATATGGCGATTTACAATTGCTGATAGCAAGTATCAAAATTGTAGCAAATTCAATTACATCGTCAAGTAAGGATAAGAAGTCAAAAGGGAATTCCTTAGTTTCACACTTGATTATTATCCATCTTTAGTAACCTTATCTGGTTTTTAATCATCAATAAACACTTAACATGTTATTGCAGCAAAGTATCTTTTCAGGGAGGGAATCAGAATTCAGAGCTAATCGAGTAATTAGATACAAGAATTAGAAACATTTAATATGTTGTACAACTGAATCAAATAAATGGGTCTTCAATTAGCACGTCAGTTAGTTCATGCTTCTTTTCTCATAGATCTACAGTTGAGTAAACTACCAATATCGCTGTCTTACAAATCTAAAGAATTATTTGAATCTCAAAGTCGGTTAATGTGAAATGACCACAAACCTGAAATGAGATCGAAACAGGAAAACAAAAAATTGGAATCGTGAAACCTTATTATCTGTATCATTGAAGCAACGTCCATAAAATAAAACACCACACTGACAATGTGACAATTCCGAGTCAATAAATGGAAAATACTGAGCAAATATAAGGAACTTCGAAAATAGAAGTTCGGGGATTGATTTCGTGTTGTTCAATGAAAGTGAAATCAAGAATCTGACAGACAGGGGAAATTTTCAAACTGTCTTGTTATATTTATAATACATGTGACATTAAATGATCTGCTTCTTGGTCTTCACGTGAGTTGAATCAAACATTTTAGATTAAGTTTAAATGTATAAGTTCTAAACGAAACTTATCTAGAGCAATCTCCCGTTAATTTTAAGTTTTATTTTACACTCGAAGATTACTGAAACATCTAAATTGAGTAAAAAAATATTGCTTGCCAATTGAAAAACTTGAAAGGTTGATAAAATGTTATTTAACACGAAACTGTTTAACAGTGTCATCTCTGACCACAATTTCTTACCTGATTATAATGTTAAAGAAACAATCACTGGCATCAGATGAAACGATGACGCTCAACTTTATTAAAAATTCATCCAGTGAAAGTAGGAAATATAATTGACCAAAACTCAGATCCATAAAGTTAAATGAAAAGGAAACATTTGATCCAGATTCAAATTAAAGGCAAACCAAATTGATAGGTTGTTATCAAAAAGGCTACCTAGAAACCGTTGTTAGGGACGGAGAAGATTTCCAAGCCAAAGAAACAGTTAGAAAAGAGAAAATTCATTTTTTGTAAATTTTGTTGACAAGTTAATTGTCAATTTTTGTAAAAATTGTCATGTTCAATTAAACTTAATAACGAGCAATCAATAAACCCATTTCTAGTGAAATGCTCTTTATTGAGCTTCTCTAGGTGAGTAACCTTTGATTTAAACAAGATCACTTCGACTTTTCCCCCTTTCCTTTCTCAATCTCTGTTTCCCTCTGTTCTAATGCTCTCTCTTTTTCTCTTTCTTTTTCACGATTTATGCCATCTTTTTTCCACTTGCTCATATTGATTTGTAATCTTCTTTGTCTATCTGATGGTGTTTTGTCGTGATTTTCATCCCTTTTACTTAATTTGTTTTTCAAATTTTCCACGAAAATGAATCTCATTTCATCTTCTCAATATTCGATTATGCTGTCTATGGTTTGCCTTGATCATTTTATTATTTTAAATGTTGACAATTTATAAAACCAGTCTGGCAACGCTGTCAATTTTGAAAAGGATTCAGAGTATTTTCATACTATTTTTTAACTAACCAAAAATTTTCATCCTTTCCTGGTCTTCTGATGATTCTCATGACTTAAAGCGCAAATTTACTTGATTCTATCAAGCTGACTTCAACCAAGAAAGTAAGTCGAATTCGATTTTAATTTCTTCTCGAGTTTATGCGTCAGTCATTTTCTGTAGATTGTGTATTTATTTAACACTGTGTTTATTTTAGATCATCATTTTTTCGAATTGAATTGTTATTCTTGACCAAAATAGTTGCATTAATTAATCTAATTTAATCATTTTTCTGGTTGTTTTTGTTTAAATTTTATCTTTTTAAACTTCTTATCTAGGGTGGCCTGTCTTCTGGTTACTCTGAAGGCTGCCTGGAAAAGTTTGTCTGAAATGTCTGCAGAAGTTAGTTTCACTAAACGAGCGGCGGCTGAGCTGTCGCGATGTTTTAATGGACTATCCGTTTCTAGAACTAACTATAAAAAGAATGGTTCAACCGCCAATGGTTCAGCTGGATCTTCTAACTCTACGAGCAATGGAGAGGATGATGAATTGGACGCTGTTACTAAGTCTTTCCAAGAACAAAACTTGACGGAACAATCGGGTGAAAAGTTGAACGGGTTAAGCAATCAAATTTGTAACGAGGAGAAAGTTTTAAAAAACGGTGCTTCCCCTAATCATCAACCAAATGGTAGAACAATCATACCTCTATACGAATCTGAGCTTTTCTTGAAAATCCAATACAAAGCAAATTTAATGAATTCCGAGGAAACTAAAAATTCCGTTGATAATGAGGCCATGATAACGCATTCATCCACCATAATAAATCTATTCGAGCAGTGTCAAGTAACTCCTTCAAAACGTCCACCTCCTGTTGCCCCTCCAAAGACTTGTAAAGCTCGGCGAAAAAATTTTCTTCTTAGCCTTCAAAAACCAGCTACAGAGTTCGAGTTGCTTCGTGATGCAAAATTTTTGCATTACTTTTTCACATTCTTCACCTCTAAAGAACGCTGCCTTCTTGCTCAGGTAATTTGTTCCCTTGTTTAAAAACACTTAAAACTAGTTCTAGAAAATTAACCAAGATATTTATTCAAAATGTGATTCGTTCTAGGTTTGTTTTACATGGAAAGATGTATTATACAGTGAACCAAAGTTTTGGAGAGGATTATTGCCTATTATTTATACAAATGAACTAAGGAGGTTGCCGGTGAAAATTGTCCCAGATCCTCCAGATCCATGGTTAATCGGACCTTACATCAGAAAAAGGATAGAAATGTTTCGAAATCAAGAATCTGTTGATTCAATTTCATCCGAAGAAAGTGTACAAAGTGATACATCTTTAGACGAAAGATATAATTTTCATCCAAATAGAGTTAGAGCTGAGCTCTATGCTAGCATAGAGAAAAGAGGCTTTAATTGTATTTGTCTTTACGCACCCAGTGATGATGATATTCTCGACTTTGTTACCAGACTCTCACCTTCTGCACTTAGATCTATAAGATTCGCATCCATACGCTGTTCAACTATCACTGACAAAGGACTGGATATTTTTCTTGCATCTTTAAGCCAATCATTGATACAACTCGAACTGATCGGTTAGTTTTCTTTGTAATATTTTAGCTTGAATATTTTTCCATTGATTCAATTGAATCTATTTTTTAATTAGGTTGCAATGAAATTAGTGATTCTGGTTTATGGACTAGTTTAGTACCTCATCTGGAATCATTAACAATTCGCGATTGTATAAATATAAGTGACGAAACTATCGCAGCAACTTCACAAATGTTAACTGCTTTAAGAGAATTGTGCCTTCAGGTAAAATATTATTATTTTGCAAATTTATAACACGAAATCAAAATAGGACATTTCTTATAAATTTTTCTTTCGATTTAGACATACCATATGTCCGATGTTAGTACTAGTTTTTTCGGCCCGGTTACTATGCGAAAGAACCTTAAGAGCCTTCGCTTAGAAAATTGTTGGGAGCTAACTAATCAAGGAGTCGTTAATATTGCTCATAGTCTTCCTCATATTGAAAGACTAGCTTTATTAGGATGTTCGAAGGTAATGATTCTTAGTCTACATTAATTTAGACACAACTATTAATCTTTTTTTAATGACTTTACGTGGATCCCTTTCATAGATCACTGACGAAGCTATTGAAATGTTGTCTGATAAAGTCAGACGTTTGAAAGTTTTGGATCTATCCTGGTGTGGACGAATCACTGACATAGCTCTTCAGTATATTGCTTGCGATTTATCAGTCCATCTTCGAGCTCTCAATTTTGATAGGTAACGGTCGGATTTTGTCAAAATTATCTTAATATTGCTTGGTTAATCATTCATTTTTTATCATCAATTGCAGGTGTCCGGGCATTACTGATGTGGGAGTCGGATATATTTCCAACATTCGAAACTTAATTATTCTCTCTCTTCGTTCCTGTCCCCAACTTCGTGACTCATGTCTATCTAGTATTTGCAATTTGAAAAGACTCAAATTATTATATTTAGCAGGTAATATTGACTTGATGCTGATTCAACTGTTTTCAATTCAATTACTAATAACTATCGTTTTTATCAATTCTCAAGGTAATACACTATTCACCTTCAATGGTTTAATACATTTGACTCATATGACTGATTTGCAGATGGTTGAGCTTACAAATTGCCCAGCAGTGACCGACGAATTTATTGAATACATGAACGCTAAAAAACCAGAGTGCGAAGTAATACAAGGATAAATTCCTTGTCGGAGTTAAAGTCAATCTCAAAAGTATTATAAAACCTAAATCAAAGCCCAAAATAGTTTGACCAGAACGTTCAAACTGGACTCTAGCAATTTCAATTATTTATTTTGATCAATTTAATTTTTGGAAAGCTATTAAGCGTCGTGAACCAAATATGTTTCGATTTATCTTGTTTCGATAGCGCAAGATAATATTTTCATCTTAAATCGTATAATACTATTGCTAAGTATTATTCATGAACCATGAGCAAAATTGAGTTTTTTAAAATATTTTTAATCTCTTAAAGGATAATAGTTTACAGTAAAACTGTAAATCAATGAAATTATATTCTTTAAAAGATGGAGTTTAGGTTCAATTTAATTTTCTTTGTTCTTCTAAAGTGATAGATTTAGATGTAGATTCACCAAAATTGCATTGAAAATCAATTTTCAGCTTCGTAAAAAAGCTAATCAACTGAGCTTTATGACCACCAGATAACTACAATCAAAATCGAAATCTCAGCCTAAAACGTTCCAATTACAAAGAAAACTAAATTTATTTTAAACTCCATTTTCTATGCTGTATTACAGTTACAATTACTATTTGGTACAGATAAATGTCAATAATGCTCAAAATTAAGAACATAACTCTTTTCAACCGCAAACTATTCAAATGTATTTAATAATCATGTACAATGATACCAGACATTTACTCCCTGTAAATCATTAAATTGCTTTTATATCAATTCAAACTAAATTTGTCTAAACCCGCATCAACTTAAGCTCCTCCCAACAAAGTTTTCGGATAAATATTGAGTAGTGACATCTATCGAGGATTTTCAACTTTTCATGCAAAATAAAAAACATTTTTCCATCAACAATTCCAAGAGAAAGCTGCGTAAAAATTGCTCTAATTAAAATCTTATTTTGATTACTTATAATTATATCGTCTGATTATAAACTATCAACTATTGTGTTTATTTAGAAGTGCTCTTTTTAATGTTCTATTGCTTGACCCTGTGAAGTTTAAAAAGATTACTTTTCAACAGTTTAACGTATTTGTGCTAACAACCTTATCTTGACCGTTGTCAGTTCAACAAATTAACGGGTAATGGCTCAACTGAATCTCCAATTATTGGTAAGTACTTTGTACTAAATATATAATCTGATGGTTAATAAAGTGTAAAGTTAAATATGATATATTAACCAATATGTGTAACAAAGAAATATGATGAACAGAAATATATACAAACAAAAAATATATATAATTAATAAATATATATAAACACGAAATAATCTTTAATTAAATACATGCAACTATGCTGCCTTTTTCTTCTCTTGTTTTATTTCCTTGGCATATTTTTATAGACAAATAAAACTACCTCGTCTGACACAAAGTTTACAACTGTTTCTGACTTCGTAAAACATCATCAAAAGATTACCTCGACTAATGCTGAAACAATTCTAGCTATTATCAGTGGCTTGCCCTTCATGTCAGTACTCTCTGATATGTTGAAGGACCAGGATTGGTTGAACTCAAACAGTGGCCATGATATAGCGAGATGTCAAAATTTTTATGATGATCTAGCTGCTCATCTTCTTGATTTACCTAGAGAAAGGGATGTTAGATGTGCCCTGGATCCCAGTCAACTATCCAACAATATGCAAAGGAAAACTATTTTCCAAAACTTCTCAACTTTAGGTCCTCAAAAAACATGGTACAATGTTGAGGACATTGAAATTTGGCCTGCACTGATTTTGAGAACCAAGGTATTCAAGCGGAGAAGAAATGTATCTGTTCCCCAACAAATGAAAAAATACGTTGAGAATATATTAGAACAAACCTCACTTAATGTTGGTCGCATAGCGGAGATTGAACCGGGATTTGACAACTTGAAAATTAAATGCATTGCTATTGCTGATCGTACGAGTGTGCAAAAATTCTTGGAACCGAAATTACCTGAATGGGAAATACTTGTGCCGACCCTTCGTAACCCACTTATTAAGCTTCGCAAGGTTAATATAGATATGACTAATGCTGATGAAGTTGCTGAATGGCTCACTAGACTTGCTTCTCGCAATGACTGGTCTGAACAACAAGATATGATTGAAATTTCTTACTCCTTTTCTGAGGAGAAAAGAAGTGACATAATTCTTTCTGTAACGCCGTCGATTAGAGAGAAGATTGAGAGACGATTTGGCAAGATAAATCTAGGTAGTTGTTTGGTTAATGCTACTGATCATTTTTATATCCAGCAATGTGGACATTGCTGTGGTTATGGTCATTCCTCATCAAAGTGTACTTTCATTTCTAGATGTGGCTATTGTTCACTTAGTCACTCTGGTAATTGCTCAGCCAAAGATAAAAGAGACCTTCAAAAATGTCCTAATTGTTTAAAACATGGTTCCAATGCTTGGGACAAAAGCTGTTCTGTTTTCAGACTTAAATTGAAACACGAGCTTGAGAAAACAAATTTCAATTATAGATGGATAATGGCCTAAACTAATTGTTGCAACTTAAAAGCTCAAATTACTAACAATATGCTTAAAACTACTTAACTGTTTCTTTTTACACTTCTTATCATTATAATTACAGTCTCTTTCCTTTCCTTTGCCCTTTGACTCCTTTTCACATATTTTTTGACTGGCATCTTTATTAGCATTCCTAGACCACGTTAATGTTTACCAGAACACTTAGATTGTTCTTTTTTCTCCTCTCTTTATAAACAATCAATGTTTTCCTGTATAACCTTTGATACGAGTTAATCCAAATATTCATCCTAACAACTTTATTTTAACGGTTATTGCTTATTTTATTAATTTGATTACTTTATTTGAAGTCCACCGACAAATTCCCATTCCAACAATAATATTAACCTCTTTTTATGATCATGCAACTTGAAACAAGGGATAGTGTGTTTACATCTTTTAAAAGGGAATTACAAGCGCTCAGACTCAATTGGTACTCTATACATGGTGTTCCAGCTAATTTTGGCATCAAATTGCATGTAACCTCCCCAAGTTTCGACACCGCATCACTGCAACTTCGTAATACTATCTCATATGCATTAAGTAACATTGCTAACTACAAATCAAAAGTCCGTTCAATTGAAACATGTAACTCAAGTGTTGTAATTCTACTCAACAGAAAGCAATATATAAATGAATTCACCACAATATTCTCATCACTTTTTGATAATCTTATTTGTACCACTATTCAACCTATTTCTCCGTCACTGAAGTTTACTTTGAACTGTGATCTGTCCAGTGAGTGTTTAGCTGATGTAAACCTTTCTCTGCTTCACCAGAACGATCTCCTTAATGATGGCTTAACACATATATATGATCTACAGTCGAATCTGAATGGCTCCACTGATGTTATACTGAAGGTGAGCTCAGCTAATCGTGAAGTCGTCCTAGACAAAGATGGATGGTTAACTTATCTGACTGAGAGTGTACAGGCTTGGGATTATCTACACTTAAAATATTGCACCAACTGTTGGTTATTTGATCATTTAAGCTCTTCATGCAATTCAACTATCAAATGCAAAAACTGCTGCCGCTCTCATCATCACTCTGTATGTAATACTGACCCGACTTCCAACCAGGTGACTTGTGCCACTTGCTATCCGACGAATTGCGTTCATCACACCTTATCCAGACAGTGCCCTAAATTAGCTGACTATGTCAGAACGAGTTCCTCAAACTTTGACTATGCTTCAAAATGGCTCATGCTATCGGAATCGATCTTCAACTGAGATACTCTTCACTCACCTCAATGCTGCTAAACGCCAAGATACGACAAAAAATCTGATTAATTTTACTCTAAGAAGAAAGCAGTGTATTACCTCAATTGTTGAGGCCAACAGATTTACACTCTTTAATTATATAAACAATAAAAATGTTATTATAAGCGATCAGACTGCCATTGTTTTCTCATATGATTTGTACTGTTATGGTCAAGATAACCGGCTTCCCAACATGATACTTGCTCTTATTGGAAAAAAAGAATTGGCTATACTTACCTGTGCTGTGTACATCAATCCTCTTCATGTCAAAATTTTGATTCAACGTCTAGTTGAGAGTCTTCAAAAGATCACACATCTTCCATTTGTCTGTCTGGGAGATTTTAATTGTGAGAATGAACATTGGTCTATCAGACGTGCACGTCAATGTGTTAGTGCCGATCTCTTATGGAACTTCATTCAACAAAATAATCTCAGAATTTTCAATCCTCCACCGAATCAAGACAACTTTACTTACCAGCGGGGAATCCACAAATCTTGGCTTGATCTGATATTTGGTAATGTTGGATACAAGAACTTTTACATTAGTGAACCCATCACCGATCATTCTGAGCTCTCATGTTATGTTAGCCTCTCGGACAGTTACTCTGACATGCTTAGAATTGCCAAATCTAGTAAGACCTTTAGACCTCTTAAACACAAACACATTCAAACAGCTATAGACATGTATAATTTTAAATCAGTTGATGATACCTATCGCAGAATAATGAATAATCACTTGGGTAGTGTTAGACATTTTAAATCACGCAGACACAATAACAAAATAAGGAAAATGAGACGAAAAATAAAACAGCTCACACGACAGAATAGTAGTAAATTTAGTAAGGACATACTAGAATACGTAAAAGAATTGAAACTCGTGGAACAAGATGCTAGAGCTAAGTCTAAGGTTCAGTCGATAGCCTTCATCAAGAAGAATATCAATGATAATGCAAAGGTATGGCCGCTTATTAGAAAACTCATGACAAAGAGAGACAGTCTTTCAATTATTTTAGGGCATGAACAGGTTAGAAACAAATTGGTCAAAGACTTCTCTTTTAGAAAACCTTTCTATACGAACACTTCGACTATGTCAGAGAACTCCCTGACGGCTGACGAACTAGAAATGCTTCGGTTGATGAAATTCAAAAAGAGCTCTGGATATGCGGATGATTTTACTCTCAATGGTTGGAGAATCTTTTGGGAATCCAACAAGGAAACTCTAATATCTCTGATTAACAATACCTTTAAAATGGGTTATATACCCCAGACACTAAAAATTTTCGGCGCTCACTTCATACCTAAATCGGACAATTCGCTCAGAATGATAAGAATATCAAACTTTATGCTTTCAATTTTTGATAAAATATTATGTAAACGTATAGAAAGTGTTCTTTCACAGACGATCATCAAGCGAACACAGTTTGCTTATCAGAAAGATCTTAATCCAATAGATCTCAACATTGCTCTGAGAGAGAGTCTTACTGATACAAAATGTCTAATTTGCTCCGACATAAATAAAGCATTTGATTTTATAGATCCTGAGTATGCATTGGCTGAACTCTCTCGACATCTGCCCTCTAATGACATAGATCTTCTCAGACACTTCATTCATGGAAGGTGGCTTCGCTTGAAACTTGGCTCGAGTATTTCATACAAACCTGACCTGCTAGGGGTTCCGCAAGGTTCGGCTACTGGACCCCTCTTATTTATATGCGGCCTGAACAAAGTCATAAGAGAGTTAAAGATGAAAAATGTTCAAATTGTTGCCTTCGCTGATGATGTGTATGTTACAACAAAAGATACACAAACTCAACAGACTCTGAATCTCCTGGAACAAGTTTTGGGTAAAGCTGGTCTTACACTGAATAAAGCGAAAACTCACATCTACCCGGCTCTACGTATACCTGAACATCAAAAAGTTGCTGGTCATTTCTTCAACTTTAAACCCTCTTTGCCAAATATTGATCAACTCATATCTCTTAATGGATCTGTTATTCATAGTAATATTGCTACTACTAGCACACTTCCGCTGTGTATTAAATGTTTTATTACCAATGGGTACACCTCCTTTCTGTTACACAACATTTCTGCTAGTATCTTCTATCGAAACACTGATTATCAAAATATTATTATGAAAGTCCAGTTAAGGGTTAATATCTTTCTCAAGGAATGCTTGTCCCTGTCAAAGCATCTAACGCCTTGGCTACCGGTAGCTCTGTTGCGAATTACAAATCCCGTTAAAATCTGGTTGCAGAATATTATATCTTCTATTCTCCGTACGTCGCTGGACTACAAAAACTGGCCGCTTCTTATGATGTTTACACCTTTGCCGACCTTTCCAAAGAAATCAAACATACATGCCTTTTTCAGCAAGCGAGTAAATACACCAACATTTCCACAGGTTGGCTATAAAATTCAAAAAGACATTATTCAACTGATAACACCGAAAGGAATAACTTGGTACCGAATAACTGATTCGAAGGGTTTCAACACAGATAATCTACTGGCTATATATCTCATGATGGCTTCGACAAAAAATGAGAGAGTCACTTATATATTGCCAAAACATATAACCAGTCATCCGAACTCGTTTACTACCTCCTATGCTGTCTCACTCCTAAACCTCAACACAAATCACTGGCTTTGGATGGAATCCTCTTCTTTGTCCAGTGACCTCAAGCCTAAGCAAAAAGTCTTATCTGTTAGAAACTTACTGGTTACCCACTTAGAATTCAACAAAACATGTTCAAATCTGTTTGATCAATTTATTGGCGATTATTACTGTTCAGAATCATCTCTTAGTTTATTTGTTCCGTACAATACTATAAAACTTAATAATGACCACATTGGCGGTTTTAAAATTTGGCAACTTCTTAAAATCCTAAACAAACTCAACGTACATTATCACACACTAAAAGCACGAACACACATAAATAAACCACTGACGCATTATCTCCATGACTGTGTTAACACTTATAGTATCAGAAATGCTATCGGCGACAACTGGATACTTGGCCCAGATGAACGTCGAAACAAAAAAGTTGTTCAAGCAATTATATCCTTGGATGCCGTTTTACAACGAAAAATTCTCAAACATTGTTCAGAATCAGCTACCTTGATTGACATTGAAGAACCCTCCTCTTAACAGCCTTATATAACTCAAATATTGTAACTGTAGTAATAATATGTAACCTAATGAAATAATGAAAAAGCTCTATAAAAATTTAACTAAGACAGCTGACAAACCTCTTAAACCCTATCTGGGTCCTGTACCCTGACTGCCGCATGGCGGACTACAAGAGTACCTTGTAGTGGGCATGACTAACACATGTATTCTTCCTTGAGTTGAATATCAATAAAATCCAACCATAATGTTACTGTGAATCAATAAAGTTTAATTAGTGTCAAGTTTTAAAATAGTGCCATAAATCTACGGACATATTACTAATGTTAAAATTTTTGTTTGACACTGCTGTTAATCAAACTAATTAGTCAAATTTATGATTTAATGAACAGTGAAAGTGTAATGGTTGTTTACTGGTCATTGTTGCTGAAATCAAATTTTTCATCTGTTTAATCGTATTAACTGTGAGACAGGCTTTTAGACAGTTTAAGACACACTCATCTATCAATCAATTCGGAATATTAATGTTGCCAGCATTTAAAAATTGATTTTTAAAGCGATTTAAGCTTTAATTGTGAGTTTTGAGAAAAAAAGAATTAAACCAATCATACTGGTGATTATTGGGTGAGGTTTGAGACCGGCTCAATGGACAAGATGCAAAGAAAGGTAATTTCATGTTTTTCTGTTTCCCTATTCATACACCATCATCATCATCTTCACACAAATTCTTGCTCTGTCTTTTTTCTCTGAATCTTTCGATCAATAATTTGATATGAGTCACACATTACTTTTTCCTCTTTCTTCCCTTCCACTCTTCTTTCATGCTTCTTTCTATAGACTCTCCTTATTCCTCCAACTCTCAAGTTTACCACCCAAAACAATACACTTGCTAACCTTCCTTATTCATTTGACCAGTTTATTAAAATTAATTGTACCAATGGACTAAATTACTTGTGATATTTTCTCTTTTTATCTTTATCATTCAATTTTTTTGTGACTTTTAACCTTCCCAATATTTACAGTAATTTTAAACTCTAACTCGACTGGCCTCCTTACAACACTTTCAACACCATGATTTAATCAACCATCTTGATCATCTTACCAAAATAACAATTTTGGCTAGAAAAAATTAACCCTAATACATAATGATTTAATCCGTATTGTGTAGTGGTTCTAAATTCTCATTCAACAATCAAATTTTTCGATTAAATTTGATAAAAGCAGCAAACATGCATCTCAATGGTAAGCTTACTTTTACATTTTATGTTAGCTTTATAAAGGCAAAAGAATCAGCAGTCAGATCCTTTCTTTCCACTCTATAATCATTGATTTTCATTATTAATTCAATCCTTTCTGATTATTATCATTTTCATTTTCAAGATTCTAATGTTTCTTTCACCTGTAAACTGATTTATAGCTACAATTTTGATCATGTTAAAGTATCCTAGTTAATGTTAACTATTGACTCTCTATACCATCCATTTGTTGATTGATTTTTTGTGAAAAGCTCTTTCCATTTATTACCATATTCTAAAATATTTCTATCATAAACAGTTCAGCTAATCTGTAACTTATCTTTTTCACCCAAAAAATAAACCCAAGAATCCCTCTTTATAAACTCACTTTTAAGGAATCATTTTCCTGTTAAAATCAAGATATTTACAGATTGCCGTTAAATTATCTTCCAACTAAAGCCTTGTGTTAATAAATCAGTAAATACGTTTCACAGTGATTAGATAAGGTATAACTTGACCTTTGTCAGAGTTTGATCAAAAGCTCTGGCCATTTTCACAGATCTCATTACCTTGACTTGAAATACTCAGGATTCTGATTTCAGCTGTTTCGGTAAAACACGTTGATGAAACAAATTGACATCATCAGATAGTCAATTAGTTGATAACATCCTGATTCAATTAGTTTCCTTTAATCATTAACAAACCAGTTTCCAATGTTTTTAATTCACTGGAATCCATCCATTTACTAACAACTGAATAAAACAGCGAAATTATCAAGTATATATCGTCATCAGCATTTCAATTAGTTATTCCGTTGTTTGCACAACAACCATTGAATTATTGTATAAAAGGCAAAACATTCATTCTCATTAAGCATTATATTAAGTAGTATATTGTTTCAACAGCAACTAACTTTTCATTTAGCCAATTTGAATTAATTTACCTACAATTTAGTCAACAACAATACCAACCTGTTGTGTCATAGTTAGTAATTTATGGTTTTTATCAGGTTTAATGTGAAAATCACATCAACATGAGAATCAGTTCAACGGTTGATCTCATAAATGTCCGATTAAAAGGTCACAATTTTGAACAGTTTAAATGTAAGCCACAAAAAAAACTAACATTTATTGAGCACAAACAAGTGAATTTATCATCTTAAAAAACCTTTTTTGTCACTTTTTCTTAACCCTGAATGTGACATTCATGATTCAGGTTGATCTCATTCAATTTCAATCCCAGGATTAGTAGATAAAAAAGTAAAAGACTGTTTACTGCCAAATAACGTTGTCATCAAACTGTAAATGTCCTATCATCATCACAATCATGATGATCATTTTACGTTTGTGAACATCTTTAATTCAATCGCCTCCACTTTGAACTTAATCAACACCAACATTTAATTGAACTAAATGTAAAATTAAGATGCAAATTTTCAAGCAATACTTTAAATTCAATTTTCAGATTGAATCACATTTCCACATTTAGTTTTATTGAAAAAAATTGAACCACAACTCATGTAGTTGATGTTATTTGAAATAAAGCTGAATTATAAACCAACAATCATGTAATGGTCAGTGTTTAACTTCATTTCAAAATAAATCGTTGGTTAGGCTTACTCTTGATTGATGGTTATGTTTAACGGACTCTTTATTGATTACCCTTTAAACTAATAACAACAATTATTAACAAGCAGTGTAATTTCCTCCATCTGATTTGCAGAGTTGAAAAGATGATCACCAATTAATCGTAAATTTAGTCGATTCGTAGGAGTTTTATCAGGATATTTCATTTCAGTCAAAATTTCTACATTATTTATCATGTTGCTGCTGTTTCACTCAGAACCAGATGAACCCACGCAATATTTGGCAATAAACAGTCAAGTTAGCCAGCTTTTTTGTGTGTGTGAATTCAATTGTCGATACAATTCAAGAAAGAACGAGTTTTCAAGTACCGAATGAAAGGAAAAGAAAGAAGCGATAAGAGAGACAAAAATTGGGCGAAAATAGGTTGATCTTCCATGATAATCTTCTTTATCATTCATTCCTGTTTTCATCATTTCAGTCTCTCTCACACTTCATCTTCTGGTAACTCTCACTATTAACTGCTCACTCAGTTATCCATCTTTTTACACTCGTTTTAATCAACTTTGTTTGGTGTTGATGGTTAAACAACTTGACTTAGTGATGTTCATTGTGAGTGTTTAAACTGTAATCAAACCAAGGGATGATTAGGTAAATAGTTATCCAAAAAGATGATAAAAATGAGAGTTCAATGCTTTTGTTGTTGACAATTGTTGTCGATTGTGATCAACATACCAAAGGATTAATTGTGACTTTAGTGTTTACCTTTTTTAGTGTTTCATTTGGATTCTTATTCATTCATCTAACTTCCTTATAACCACTGAAATTATCATCTGTGTTCATATGAATTATGATTAAACTCAGTTAATCACTGTTATCTCAACAATTACACATTTATGGTATGAATATTTCATTAAATCGTTTCCTTATTTCTTTTTTGTTAACATAACATGATAATAAGATTTAGAATTATCAACATTCATTGTTTTAACTGTATACTATCTGAAAACTTTAATAGACTATCTGAAAAAGTAAAAATGAAAACATGATTAATCTGAATCAACCAATTTTTGTGGTCAACAATCAACAGCTCTTGATTAGTAAACTTGATCAAGTCAAATCTGAACTCTGATAAAGCGTATTTTAATGAGATTAATCTGCTTTTCAACGTTCATTTTTTGCACCGATGATTGACTTTAATTGTGACAACACAATTTAATTGTAATTTATTGAAATGACCGTCCAATTTAAATGCCTAAAAATTATGATTATATTCATTTACATTGCAAAAACAGCATTTAACATTCAAAAACATCAAATAAATAGTGGAGCAATTCATTTTTCCCATTCATTCCGTATTCAGAATAAATCATTTAAAAGTTTAATTGCAATGTCTTTGAATGTTGAACTTGTAAATGAATGAACAGACTAATCATAATAAACACGAACCAACAATTACTACTAATTCAAATGATGAAAAATTTTCAGATCTTGAATAGTTTAAAACCAGAAAAAAGCTAACAATTCAAATTACCTGTTGATTGTTGCCTGTTACTTGCTACTATTTAACAGTAAAATAAAAAAATTAATTGATTCTAACCTCATCAGTGTTAATTAGTTGGTAAAATTAATAATTACATTTTTACTTGTAACCAGTAAAATCATTATGCCCTTAACCGTTAACCATTATGAGTTAAAACAATTTACTCTGCGTCATTAATTGTAAAAATTTGCTGATGTATTTTCAGCTGTTAGTGATGGCGGTTGATACATTGCTTCTTCAGTGGGTTGAGGGTGGATTAAATTTGATATATTTGGGGCTTGATGATGATTATTATGACTGGAGGATGTTGATTGTTAATCTTTCATTCGTTCTACCTTTTCTTTCATTCACCAGGTCAACTTGATCGACTGTATTTTTACCGATTCTCATCAAAATCCCACTCAAATGTTTGAATGCTTTTTACTTTTGAATTTGAACATTTCATTTGAAATTGATCCTTTTTTAATTTCTTACTCATTTCTAACCTTATTTATTTATTTATCATTATTATCACCACCACCACCATAATACATCAGCAATCAAACTTTAATCAATCCATGTTTAGTTCACCTACCTTGAAGTATTTAAAAAGTAAACTTTCTATCAACTCTGAAAGGTGATTGTTTCATCCTAATTAAGCTTCTATTAACATTATCGTCATATTATAATTATTGTTATCATTATTAAAACCATTATTATTGTTAATCTTGAAATTACTTACAAGATTGAAGTAGACTTGAACAAGAAACCAAAACTATTCATTCTTGTATGAAATATTAATTCACTGCAATTTATGATAGTAATTTAATACCAATTACTTGATTATCATTTGAACACACTAATCTAATTGTAAAATAAAAAGGATAACAATTTCAAGAGAATCAGAAAAGGTATCAATTAAAATTGAGTTGATTAGCAATTGCTTTTATGATTTCAAGTGAATAGTCAGTTGAAAAAATCTTCACTTGAAGAATCAGGATTTATCAATAAACAATTAGCTTTTATGTCTGATTGTTTCATGTTTGATCTATTTTCAGATTTGTTGGCTAAAACCATTGTTTTATCAAATTTAATTTGCTATTTAGTGTTACAAAGAGGTGTGTTTAAAGGTTTAATTCACTTGTTAATATAAACTTTTTCATTTAAATTGTAATGCTCTTCAATTGTTAATAAAATTGTATTAATGTAATTAAAAGTCATACCAAGTTTTAATGCTATCCAAGTTAAGCTTACAGCAGTTGAAACGTTTATTACTGAAACAATATGCTAACGTAATTACAGTTTCAATTGTAATCCAGTTTGGTTGAGCTGAAGTTGGTGGGCAAAAAAATAAAGGTAAACCTCAATCATCTTATTCATCATAAAGTACTCAATTGATTCTCATTTTTTTCTCATTTTTTCGTTATCATTCCTGATGAATTTCCATCATTACTATCATCATCATGCTGTTACAATTATAACAGAAACAACAAGCGCTTAAAAGTACGATAAAAGTTCAGTGAACTCGATTTTGAGTAAAAAACTTGTAAACTATTAAAAATTGGTGTTTGGACACGAATTTTTGCTGAAACAATTGAAACCCCTTTAATCACTTTTTTTTGTTATCTTGCCAGACTGACTTAACCATCATTTAATTATAAACTAAGTTGAGTCCTTTTTATCACTTTCATATCATTTCAGACTCACTATTGATTCTCCTGTTTAATTCAGCTTCAAACGTGGCTCATCACCATTACTCATTATCATTGCTATTATTATTAGTTTATATTCAAAGTTATTAATAATCTCGTTTCTTATCATTATTTTTTCATTACTTAAACTGCTCTTTTTGGTCAGTTAAATATGCTGCACACTTTGGGTGCTTTTAATTTTTAATTAACAAATTGCATGAATTGTGCATAATTTTCAATATTGAAAGGCTTGATTAACAGAAAAAATAAAATGGAAAAATTCAAACGAAAAAACACTAATTTCAGGTTCAATATGCAATAAATGTGATGGTTAGTGTTGTATGTTAGTTTGTCAAGTTTGTTGATGTTACGCTATTTAGATGTTTATCTAAATTTAAGCATTTTAACTTAATTGTTAACAATTTAACTTGTTCCATTCACTTTGACAATATTCATGTCATTAGTTTGAATGTTTGACTGTTGAAGGTTCAAATTGTTGTCACAATTAAAGTATCCATTTAAAATTGTTCGTGATAAACCTTGTTTCATCTTTCTTTTTGTCTCTTCTCCTCGTCTTCATCTTCTCATGTTAGTCTTCTGATCTTCAAAAGGGTGAGAAAAGGAAACTGAATTTCACTTCTCATCGCCCTGTCATCTTGCGATCATCATGTAAAAAGCTGACTTTTTAAGTGATTTCCTTTTTAAGTGTGTGTGTTTCCTTAATTTCATATTCAGGTTAACATTTTTCTTCTTATTCTTCTTCAATTTCTAAATATTTTCTTTGCTTTTTATTCTCTTTTCAGATGCTGCTTCAAATTTACTGTCGATAGATAAAAAGGGTGAAGAAAGACAGACAAATAGTGGAGACTCTGGTGAAAACTCTTTAACATTGGACCAAGAATTTTCTGGTCAATCCTGTAATAAAACAGAATTAACTGCAGAAAAATCTGATTGTCCTTCAAATTATTGCTCAAAACCAGAGGAAGCTCAAGAAAAAAGTGACCGGCGTAAAGAGGAGGAACAAATTAATGATCAGCTGTTAACTAAATCCATAACAAGCTCATTTAATGGATCTGCTAATCTACAAACAACCAATGATATTTCAATTATGCAAGATAGTACCGATCTTCATTGGTTTAATGAGGAAACCTATCAAAGGTTAGTCAAATAATTCAGCAAAAATGTTTAATTCGATCAGACAATTTAGCATCTTTCAGATTGATAAAAAGGACAAAATAAAAGCTTCAACTACAAAATATGAATTGATTTTGCATATTAATTTTTTCACAAACCCTTCTTCTTTCATTCATTTTCAGTGAAAAAGTCCCTCTCGTTGAAAACATGCCAATAATAATTGAATCTTCAAGTGGCGAGTCATCAAATCGTGATTTAAATAGATATCATGCTCTATCCCGCAATATTGATGCCACTTTAGCCCAGATTGATATGGAAACCTTTCGAAGTGAAGACATTAATCACATTTATTCAACTCTACCTGAGCTTGACTCTTCATGTGGTCCAGTTGTTGAAGACGGCGGAGAAGAGTTTGCCTCAGTATCAGGTTCACTTTTGGACGAGATCACTACTGATAGCCATTATTTAAGGTGAAACATTTTCACGCCAATCAACTGTTAAAATCATCCCTGTAACCATGTTTATTACTGCTTGATTTTGCTCAGAATGCTAACAATGTCTAACTAAATATATATCATACTAACCATTAACTTGTTTCCTTCCTATTTTGTTTATTTTTTTTCATGCATTTTATGTCTTCTTCGTTTTCCCTTTTTACTTCATTGCCTTGTTTTCATTATCATTATCATCATCAATAACATTAACTCTCTTCTTCTCTTCTTTCCTCTTCGTGACTCCTATCCCCAATCAGCTCCAAGAGATTTAACAGTCATGGCATTGACTTAAATGGCTCTAGTTCTATTTTTGATTCCTCTATGATTGACGAGACTTCAAAAGCATTATCCTCAGCAACAATGCGAAGTGAACGCTTACCAGGTCTTTATTCAAGATCTCGTATTGATTTAAGTGGTGTTTCAGTTGATTCATTGGATTTTAGTTCCTCGGAAAATGATAATACCAATGAAATGATTTTACGCTGCCGGGAACAGGATAAAACCAAATATACGATTGCATTCGAGGAAAGTGTTTCATCTATAACAACCTTTTCGGACTCTGCGGATGATACTAAAAACAATTCAGAGGAAAGTGATGCTGCAACCAAATTTAATTTAAATCATTTGAGACGTCGAAAGACCAATGGTACTGTTAACATCGCCCTTGATGGGGATATAGCTGCAGATGGAGACGATGATGATGATTATAATGACAATTATTTGGTTAAATCAGAATATACCACTTGGAATATGGTCAAAAGACGGCCAATCGGTTCAAATGGTAGACGTGAATTAGTTAAACTACGACGCTATCCTTTTCGCTCTATTGCTAAACAGAGCCAGAGCTTACCCAATATTGTTCAGGTAGCCTCCGTGATTACCGGTGATGAGTCTTTGTTTCCTCCATTGGGAAGTTATGTTCCTCTGTATGATCTCAATAAGTCAAATACAACCACCAATTCATCAAATAGTGAGGCTAGTCCACCTCGATCCTTGATACGACTTTTCATCAAAAACCGTACATCACCAACGTCAAGTAGTCCAGGGTCTTCTTCAACCAGTTTTGAAGGGCATTTCATTGAATCAAGTGAACCTCGTAGTCATGGAATGGTCTCTGGTAATTACGGAATTTCCAAAGTCTCATCCAATCGAGCTGGACCTCGAGATAATCAAGCTTATCGAGAAAAAGAGAGTACTGTTCGAGTTTCAACTAAAAGAACAGTTGCTCAGCAGTGTTTAAGTGAGGATTGGAACAATTTTGAAGATAGTTTAGTTTCTGAAGGTCATGTAACCCTTTTGACTCCTAAAAGTGGATTTAGTCGATTAAAACAAGCAAGTCCTATCAGAGAAGAAGATGCAACGACGGATAATTCACGAGCTGATGAAGCCATAGCTAGCGGTACAGATGAATCTTATCCTGGAAATGGTCTACTCTTCAAGGGCAAACTAAATAATCTACAATGGTCTCCACAGTTTGATAATGGTAACAAAAATACTTCTCATGAACGTGATGTAATTGGAGCTCGACGAAGTGTTTCAGTTGACCGTTTCATGTCTAACCAATGTGGCTGCCCTTCATCTGGTACATCAAATAATATAAGACGAAGCTCTGATTATGGTTCAACAAATATGAACAAAATACGATTCTCATCGGGTCGAGAGTTTGGCTCTGTTTCAAGTGGATACTTAAGCAGTCGCCAAGGATCAAGTGAATGGCATCGTAAAGCTAATCCAATTCAATCTCATCCACCTCCTTTACCATCATCGCAATATCCTCTTCACCCTTCATCTTCTTCTGGCTCTATTCCATCATCATCATCTAAAAAATATTCAATCTCTGTAACCACCATGAAAACAGCATCAACTCAAGTTCCCGTTCATATACAAGATAAGCAAGTTCAAACAACTTACAAGTCTAATGATGAACCAGGTCCAACAAGTTTCATTATTCGTGAATATCCGACAAACACTGTCCGCGAAAAAGAAATACCATTGTCAAGTTTTGCCAAAGAATCACCTACAGAACCAAATGACCAACGTAAACCTTTGTACGTTTGTTTCCCGAATTATTCTCTCCCAGATTTAAGTTTTCTTCGAAATCTTTCATGTCCTTGTACACCGAAAGAAGAAGGGCCAACTACTGTCTATTTATCACCGACTAAACTGAATTTACCCATTCGCGAGTTTAATCCAGCAGTTAAAAGACCTCTTAGACGTAAAGGAGCTCGACCCAAATCCTGTACTGATTATGAAAATTTGATTGCTAACCGAAACTTCAATCATATCAAAGATTGGGATTCGTTGAAAGTTTTACTTCCAAATGAATTTAAATCATTGATTGCTCGATTAGAAGGTGATGGAAAAATGAAAACCGCTGATCAAGAAAGCGGAGAAAAAAGAGAATCAAATTATGATAACGTTAATAGAAAGCAATTTGGAGAAAGTGCAAATAATACAACAAATATTAATAATTATAATAGTAATAGTAATAATAATAATGTTTTCGCCAATAACTCAAGTAATGTTGCTAAAGATGCTTACAATAATAGCTCTAACCCATTCAGCAGTAATTTTAAAGATCCTAACATTGAATCTAGTCCACAGGGCGAAGTTAAACTTCGTCCTCGTAAAAGGTTGACGGCAGGAAAGTCATTGGATAATGGCAGTTACCAATGTTCATCAGAAACTAACACCGATGGATGTGTTTGCAAAGAAAAAAAGAGACACTCACTTCAAGAGCCACCCTCAGAATATGGAAATCACCCTGAAACTGAATGTTCATACCGTAACACTATTTCTCGAAGTGTTACTATGCCTTCGTGTGTATGCCATAACCAACCTGTTTGTCATTTAAATTGTTGTCAACCTCAACCTTATTATCATCATTCCCATCCGCACCATGATTACCTTTACTCACATCAAACTCCACCTTCACCTCAAGTTTATCAGTCATCTCATCATCATCATGTTGCTCATCATTCATCTAATTCGTGTTGTCAGGGACAAGGAGCAAGATCATCAATGTCAACAAATGTCATGACAAATGAGATTCCCTCTTCAATGGCTAATGGCCTATTTGATGATCCATCAGTTGATAGGCTTTGTCATCTACTCTCAAAAGGCATGTCAGTCAAAGAATTTACCAATATAATTGGAGGAGGAGGAAATACTGGCGCTCTCAAGACTCGTTTATCATCTCCATCTAAACCTTATGAACCTATTAAAGAACAAGTCATTGAAGAAAGTGAATCCATGTGCGTGTCATTGAAAGAAGCTCCAGAATGTTCAAAACAAGGAGAAATAATTGCTGAGACCAATTGCTATGGAACTAATGATTGTCAATCAAATGAAAATAAGGATAAAAATGAGTTTGTAAATTGTAAAGGTGAAAAGAAAAATTCAAGTTTTAATGTAATCAAAAAACGATGGGAATCATTAGCAGTATCACCTGGATCATCATCATCAGCTAATTCATCTGAACATTCTACCAATCCAAATAATGAAGTAGGAAAAGTGAAAAATTCAAAATGTGAGAATAAAAATAGCAAACAAGGATCAACTTCAGCAACACCATTGACTTCACCGGCAAACACGATCAACTCACCATCATCAGCCTTACCAATTAAGCCAAAAGTTCCAGTCAAACCACCTTTATCCACATTAAGGCCTACTTCTGTTCCAGTTGCTAAAAGACCAACCTCGCTAGGTGCCAATACCAACGTTTTCAAATCTATGATACCAATAGCTAAAGGGAATAAATCACCACCTATGGTTAAACAATTAACATCACCAAATAGTAAAACATTGCCTAGAAGCAACGCAAAGAGAACGTGATGGTTGTCTTCTAATGATAACTAAATTGATTAAGATGAAGATTATTGTGGATATAAAGAAGCAAAAATACACTAAAATGATAAAATTACTAATTAAGATTTGCAAACAGCCTTCTGAGCTTTTCTATTATTTGTTAGTTTTATTTTTCTCTCAAAAACCATCACAACTCTTCTCGAGGCTATTCTCTTCAGCTCATTTTGCTAATTAAGGATAAACTACTGCTAAAGAATTACTAAATTCACTCTAAAGGAATATCAATTTTTCCAATTACTCAACCTAACAAATCCAATTAGGTTTAAATTATTTTGAATTTTAATTTTCTGTTTATTTTCTCTCTTTACTTTCCATTTGTTCATATTGTTTTCGTTTATCTCTCTATCAATGCAAATACAAATTTATTAAATACACTTATTTTTATTTATTTATCGCTTTCCGTTTTAACATTTAAGTTGAACGATTATCTACTGGAACCGAAGAAAAAAATTGATTACCTGTGAGAAACCTCAATTTAAAATAATACTAACAATTTGCTGTGTTCTTTCTATTCCCATGTAAACCCATATGTCCTTCTCACCCTTCATCCTCTTTCAAGCCTCACAAACTTAACCATAGTCTTAACTAGATCATTTATCCTGTGCAATTCAATGATGATTAAATTATTATGTACCATTGAGAAAAGCAAAATAACAAGTTCAACTTTGCAATTAATCTTACCAATATTGACTCACAATTTATTTCATTTGTTAGATAATACTTTCTCTAAAGCAATTAAAATGTTTATGTCCGTATAAATCAACAAGTTTTAATTCTGATTTTCATGGCTTTACTTTTGATCCAACATTAATTTAAAAGTACTAGTGTTATTGATGTCACCTGAAAATAACTCATAAACTCTTGTCTCTATACATTTATTTAAATATTACTTATTTCAAATATTAGTATCGCATTCGAATTATCAATTACTCTTTTTAACAAAATAAAATTAATATTTTAGCAATTCATAATTCACCATTCAATAATTTTTCTCGATAATGAAAAATTGAAGCTTTTTAGATAATATCGATATTAATTACCCATAGTATACAAGTTTTCTCTGGTTATTAAAATTTATTCAGCAAAATGGTTAATTAATTTGTCTTTAATTTGTCTATATACTAATCAGGTTGTATTTTAAAGTTTATTAATAATTATCAATGTTCTTCTTATGGGGCTATAATCTTTTGAGAGCCAAGGTCTAGGATCTAAGTTTTCTTTAACACAATAAAACTTAATATTCCATTCGCGCCATGCTTAGATCATGAAGTTCAATTCGTAAGAATTTTTATCATTTACAATTCATTTTTCTCAACCATTGTACAACCACCAATAAATTTGAGTAAGAATGAAACTTATCCTTAGATTTTTTGATTTCTCAAACATTTACATTATTTGGTTCACACACCTAAGCTTAGTTACCTCATCAAAAATGTTACCTTTTCTATGAGATCACGCCAGGATCGCCATTTTTTCGTTTGTGCATCACTTTCTTCTCTTGTACTAGGCTCAAAGCATAGTAGTAATCATGAGCATAATCAAGAGACCAACCGTCAAATCAAGCACATCTTCAAAATCCGACAATGGCTTAATGATCCAATAATTCTAATAAAGCCTTTTCTAATATTAACTGTTTTCATTTAATTCTGAATGAAGAAAAGAAAGAGAAATGAAAGAGAAAAAGAGAGTAAAAAATTCGTAAAGAAAAAAGAGTCGCTTTCTTGCTCTATCTTCTGACACCGAAAAAAAAATTTCGAGCAGAAAACACATTCGTTTAATTGCCTCTTCTTTCTCTACTCCTTGTTGTATTGTCAGATTGACTTCTTGAAAGTTTACTCTTTTAAGTTTGGCGGCCTGCAGAAGTACACTGTAGTGGGCGTGTGTAAGACATGATCATCTGTATGAAGATGGTAAAATAAATTCAATTTAAATCTGTTACTTTGTGCTTCTCTTTTCTGGTGAACATCAAGATGACGGGAAGCAATAAAAGTGCTCGACATAGACTTCTATTTATGTTATCCTTGACCACAAGTTTTTTTATAATCGAAATAATAGTTGGTTACATTACCAATTCGATGGCATTGGTAGCAGATTCATTTCACATGTTAAGTGATGTTGTTGCCCTTGTGATTGCATACATTTCTGTTCTTATGTCACCAAAAGAATGGTCTAAAAACACTTTCGGCTGGGCTCGAGCTGAAGTATTAGGTGCTCTCGTTAACGCTGTTTTCTTAGTGGCTTTGTGTTTCTCCATTTTGGTTGAATCAATTAAAAGGTTTTACACCCCAGAAGAAATTCATCAACCAGTTTTAATTCTAGTTGTTGGCTTCTTTGGCCTTGTTGTTAATGTCATTGGTCTTTTTCTCTTCAAAGGTAAATTCACCTTATATTAATACTATCATTATCACTATTGTTCATAGTCGATCTTCAGTCTCCTTATTCTTGCATTCTGTTTTCTTTGCTCATCTCAAACGTCATTCTTTACCTATCAAGTCGAAAATTGATCTATTATTCAAAGTTTCTTAACGAATATCTTGGATAATTTATTATTACAATTGTAATAATAATAGATGACTAACAAGTCAAAAATCTTCACTTTTTTGCGAGAAAACCTCCGGGTTTATATTGGAAGTTGCTAGGTAGCTTTATTTTTCATTTCATTTCGATAATTCTCACTTCTCATTCTTGTGAAAGTCTTCCTTTCTGTCTCCCGTCTGCAATTGCTCTTTCCGTGTTTTGCTCTTCAATTTCACTTTAAGATACTCTAGCCTTGAACCTGTATAATTTGACAAGCGATAACTTGTGATGAACTTTTGCCTTAATCAATTGCCTTGTTATGTGTTAAGAAAATTAAATTCGAATATGATCTAATTTAATTGTCTATATTTTTAAATCTTTATTTATCTTTGGCTCGTTATCAAACAAGATGGAGGACATGGACACAGTCATTCTGGAAGTCACAGTCACAACCATAAGCAGCACAATAATGAGATCAAGAATCATTTGAATATTCAAGAAGAAGTCTTCACCTCTGAGAAAGGAGACATTGTCTCGAAAGACCGCGAGCCAATATCAACATCAGTAATCCATCCATCAGTGACTCAGGCTGAATTATCTCCCTCCGCATCCCCAGCCTCCGCTACAGCATCAAAAAATCGTGTAAATCCCAGTAGTAGCGCTCAAATGAATATCAGAGGAGTATTTTTGCACGTCATGGCTGATGCTCTGGGATCTGTTATTGTCTGTATTAGTGCTTTGATCATCATTTACACCCAATGGGAGCTTAAAGAATACGTTGACCCCTTCCTTTCCATTTTAATGGTCACACTGATTAGTTACAGTACATGGCCACTTTTGGTTGAATCAGCCATGATTTTATTACAAACAGTGCCCACTCATATCCAGATTGATTCCCTTCAACGAAAACTGCTGCAAGAAGTGAGTAACAAATATTTTCTTATAACAAATTAACCCATCACTATTTTGGAATTTTTTCAATTTTGAACTAATCACTTAAATTGTTATATTTTACGTCGCTCTCTATCCTCGATATTTAGTTTTACAAAAATAGCATGGCTGCATTTTTCATTTATCATTCATTTTATTTTTAATTATTATTTACATTTTCTTCCAATTCGATCAACTATCAATTGCAATTTAGCTTTAAACTAATTGATATTAGTATGACTAATTATAGAAATCTATTATAGGAATTGTCATTAATGAAACATTTGTCAAGTTTCTTGATATAATCCTTGTTAATTACAGGATTTGATATTTAAAATAAACTTTGTTTGATTAACTCTTGTTTCGTTGGTTCAAATTTGTGACATAGCTGCATCAATTTTATTTCAGTGTAAACATCAATGGCCTCTTTTTCATTTAATTTTCATCAAAGTTTTTTCGCGATTTTTATCAGAACCCACTTTCAAATGAAAAATTAAAACATAAATAATAAAACAGAGATTAACTTGTGAAGGTATTAGGATGTTGACATTTAACTTTTTGGTTCAATTCAAGTCAAACAAAGGGTCAACGTCGTGAAGCACAGGTTAATGCATTCAAAACAGGAATTTACTGTTTCAATTTCTATTCTTAATAGCTTTCTGATTTATTAAGACATATTTCTGACATTAATATATTGAAAATGACAGTTATTCCACTGACTTTTCAAAGGCGTAAAACTTGACAAATTCAGACACTTCACATAATTTCTCGGTTCCAATTTTTCTTTCTTCGCTAATTCGAGACATCATCCATTTAAACGAAGCTTAATCTTTCTGCATTGCATTTTTGCTATTCTTTCATTTTGTTCTGTTTTACTAAATTTAATTATCCATTTCTTCAAACCCACTGAAGATCTTAAATTCAGCTTAGACTTGATGTGGATCAAATTAACATATTTCTTTGATTGCCATTTCATGCTAGCTCATTTACACAATCGACTTTATTCGTTAAAGATAATTATCAATTACAGCTACTTGAACTTTGTAATCTATTAAGTACGAGTTTCTATTAAGTATCTATGAGTACGAGTACGACTACATGTGGAGTGATCCACCATTACCAATGATAAATTAAGAAACTTTGACTTTTCAATTGCTTTAAAGGATAAAAGAAGGCATAAATTGTCAGCAAAGATTAATGTATAAGATACAGCAGATGAGAGGTTTAGAGAACCTGAAGGGACAATGCCCACTGGATGGCACCACACATAAAAACTCTATTGAATCAATTAATAAAAAATTAAAATTACAATGTTTGTTATGGTGCAAGTTTAATGTATTACATTAAATACTCTACAACTAGCGCTTAGGGTGGGCATTGTCCCTTACTAACATCAAAACCTCTCGGTTGCTGTATCTTATGCTTTAATCTTTGATTGTCAGTCAACAACAGATATTATTCTAGTATCTTCAGAAATCATCTTTCGATTATCATTCAAGGTCCTTGATTTTATACAACTACTTCTGTACACGATTATCTCAACTTTCTGAATCTTAAAGTATTTTTTTAAATATTTTATTTATCAACTTTGATTGTTTCATAAATGCTTCTTATCATAATAAAATCGTCTATTCTTTGTATTCTTTGGAGTTTGTATTGCATTCTTGTCTTTTCTAACTTTTGAACATCCATTCTGTCAAACTAAAAACTTTAAATTCTATTGATTTTGCTTCTTTTTGTCTTATGTCATTATTGGAATGGTTATTATAGTGGTGTTTCAAAAGAATTCCTTCTTTTTTAATTCCAATTGCAAAGAATTGGAAATTAACTACAAGAGAATGCGATAGATGTCATAACTTAATTATAAAATGAAAACTTGCTTAAATTAGTTTTCCTTTGCCAAGATTGATTTAGCGATAAACTTGCATAAAGACTTGCTTAATGTTAGCTAATGATAAATATGTTTGACGTTTCACAACTCGAGAATGGTCGAGCGACTCTTATTTAAATCTTTTCTACCTGATTACTATAAAATAACTGAATTGATTTCTTTGTTTCCTGAATAGATAGACGGTGTTCTCGCTGTTCATGAACTTCATGTCTGGCAACTGGCTGGTGATCGTATAATAGCTTCAGCTCACATACGATGCCACAATCTACAAGATTACATGAGAATAGCGGAAAAGGTTAAAGAATTTTTTCACAATGAAGGTATTCATTCAACCACAATTCAACCTGAATTTGTGGACCTTGAATTAGAGGTGAGTATTTTATATCTCATATCGCGGCAGCTACCTAATGCATCAACTTAATTTACTATCAACATCAACTCAGCTAATATGTTTTAATATCTCCATCATTTACCTTTACAAGATGATTTGAAATAATTATTATTGCATCGACTCTAATTTTCTTGACAAATAATTATAATAACATTTTCAAATTTCTTTTCTTCTTGATAGTATCAAACAAAAGAGGATCAAGAAAATTGCGTGTTAGATTGTCCTCAAAATACTAGTTGTGCCGCCCAAACGTGTTGTGGACCCAAAAAAGAAACACCGAAGTTAAACATTCATAATGGTGCTTATAAGGGCTACATTGAAGTTACACCTACATCAGTTAGACGACGTCCAAGGAATGACCAAGGACCTGATTGTGATCCTTTACAGATTCCATTATCTGAAGTAAATGTAGAAGTCGCTGATGCTGATGCAGATAACAGTGATGAAGATGATGTTGGACCTAATGTCAAATTATCAGCTTTACGAGCTAAATTAGACAATGATGTTGTATAAAGAAGCTTAAATTATAGTCTTCAAAAAGCGACTATGGTGGATGACAAGATGGCAATCGACTTTTATCGAAATCAAGTCACAATTGTTGCATTTAATTTTTGCTTAGTCAACTAAAAGACAAGGTGGATTGCTACGAGGATAACGCTCTGACGCATAAAGTTCAACTATTTCAGTGATAAAATTGAGAAAACTTCGGCTGATCATAGACAAAATCGTGAATTGCAATGAATTTTCGCACTTTTATTATTTTAGCCAATCTTATTTGATTATTTTTAACGACAATGATTGATCAAAGCGGATAAATTAATCTAATTAGTTGGGACATTGTGATACTCCATCAATATCTTTAAGTGACTTGGTTTCTCTGGTCAATGATTTGTTCATTGATTTTCTTCATAACTATTGTACATTTTCATAACATTTTCAATCAATAATCATCATTGATTTCATTTGTTTATCTTGACTTTTATTACATCAACTCGAAAAAATGTTACTTCAGTTAAATAAATTATGCATGGTTCTATTTTTTATCAAGTTCTTGGTTCAACATCATTATTTGTTAATAAAATTATCAACCTGAAAAAAGATACTCAAAAAGATGTCAATTAAAAATTGACCGAAATTTCGACAAACAAAGTTAACTCTAAATTAACCTTTGCAAAAATCTTTCAATAAATCTTCTATTAAACATGATAAATTGGATTAGTCATGATCATTGATCATTGTTAATTGTATTCACGGAGTGAATGGATGACATTGAGGTATAATGAATTGGAAATGATGAAAAGCTTAGCAACAGCTTTTACCTTGAATCACTATCATTGTATCAATTTTAGAATCAAGATTATCACTTAAAAACATCTTAAAACACTTTTATCAATTTAAAAATGATGAAAATCAAAAGAAATTATGAATCACTTTAAATACTATTGCCATATAATCATCGTTTTAAAAGCTTTCATATTGCATCGATCAAGGTTAATACTGTTGAAACCAGTCTGCAGACCAAATGTTGTAACTGAAGAAATACTATTAATGAATTGCACGATTCATCAACAGAATACTAGATTTGATTGCAATTAGAGATACAGATTATTCCAGGTTGATGAGTTTAGATGAGTTTCTAAATCTAGATATATTCATTAGTAGATTAGTGTCACTTAGATTAGTGTCTTAATCACAATTTTAGGTTGAGTTATTAATGTGAAGCAGTAAAATTGCGAGAAAAATTATCGACAGTAAATCTAAAATTTTCTGTTGCATGATTACGTTTTTTTGTCGTTTCAACAGTTGGAGGAATTTTGAACATCGTACGATCAGTGATAGTGAATACAAGTGGGAGGTTGACTCTCATTGGATATTAAAAGCTTTGACAGAAGATGAGATTTCATTTTGTGAAAAAGTTTTGTCCAGTTTAGTTGATAATTTCAAGTGTTATAAGTAATTTAAGTAAAAAAACATTATGACCGAGAAAAAAGTATCCGATGAATTTAAAGCCATTGAACAAAAATGGAAACCAATGCCTATCGAGGAATCAATCAAAATGTACGAAAGTTGGAGCGATAAATATGATTCAGTAAGTCCAGTTGATTTAGGATTAAAAGCAATTAAAAAACTATTGTGATTACTCTTGTGATGAAATCTGATATAATCTTTTCTTATTTTTAAGGATATGGATGTTTGGCAATACGATTCACCTAAAGGTACAGCAATTCGGTTTTCTGAATTAAATTTGCCCAAAGATATCAATATTCTTGATTGTGGAGCTGGAACTGGATTATTGGGATTGTATTTAAAACAATTTGGTTATCAAAACATTGATGCTCTTGATGGTTGTGAAAAAATGCTTGAAAAAGCCAGAGAAGTATGTAAATGTTTAAAAATTGATGAAAATCAACGAATTGAACCGTTTTTTGTCATCTTTTCAATGTTGACAGAAAAGTTTGTACAGTCGATATTTTGTCTCATTTGTTGGCCCGAACATTCAACTGCCATTTTTAAGTGAAACATATGACGCTCTGGTTATGTGTGGAGTCTTCACCCCTGGACATTTCCCTGTGCATATTGGAACTTTTGAACAGCTTCTTCGTGTTGTTAAAAAAGGTTTTTTTTGTTTTCATATATTATTTTTCCTTTACTCGATGGTTTATTGATTGTCTATTTTTGCCAATTAAATAGGTGGTATATTATCATGGGGAATGGCCGATCCTGAACATTATGCTGATCGAGACCCTGCTTATGCTAATGATGGTTTCAATAAGTTGATTGAACAACTTAAATCTAAAAATTTAATTGAAATAGTTAAAGATCATCCAAAAGAACTACCAACAGTTCAACCCAAGAAGCGATATTTTTGGGCTGTTCGTAAACTTTGATAATTTGATTGTTAAATTGAGCTTTTACTTGAAAAGTCTGAGCCTGATAGTTAATTAAAGTTACATTTCAATGGTTATATCCGCAAATTGTGACTTTTGTTTTACTTGATTTTTTTACTGACAAAAATCTAGTATCGATGTAGAGTCACTTTTGAAGAGTTGAAGTTTACTCAATGATGTACCGAATTGTGGTTTTATTTGATTGGCAAATCAATGTGACTGTTACCATCAGATCAACTCGAACACCTTAAAATCAAATAAGATCCTCTTTGCTTATTATGAGACAATCATTTGCAGAAACAAAGCAACTATTCAATTGATAACTACTCATTGTAATATAAACCAACTAATTTTGTTTAATTTCGTGGCTTGCCCAATCAATCAGTTTATTTATAATAATTGCATTTACAATGATACAGAGTTAGACAAATGACTAATAGAAAAACTGGTAATCAGTGAATCATCTAAACTTTTCAGCCAACGTAAGCGGTTGTTGAAGGTGATTGATTAGTGATTAAAAGTTCCGTTTCCGAACTAGGAAAATAAAATCTAACAAAAAAGGGGCAAATTAAACAATTCTAATCAATCAAGAAACTCTTAGCTTTTATCATCGAATGTCTGATTGATGGTAATTCAAGCTTGTCTGCAGCAAGTTGACATTCAAGTTTATATTTAAACAGCAGAAATTGAACGTCATTGATCATTCGCCTTTGTTTTAATCTACGACTTTCGGTTAGATTGATCAAGTTAAGATGATCATCTGAAGAAGCTTGATTTTAAGCAGCACAGCTCCAGGCTTAATTAATACAATAATTATAAATTTCTATTGGAAATTTACTTGAAAGATATTTTTTCTATGAAAATTTTAATGCAAAGTTGATTGCAAAGATTACTCAACTTGCAGTTAAATACATCAAAGTAAACGGCTGCGTTTGCAAGAAGACTTGTGATTGATTAACAGGTAGTTTGTCTGTCTGTTTTACCTGTCTTAAACATTTTAATCTCTGTCGATATTATTTGGTTTACTTTGAAGCAGACAGAAAAAACCCAAAAAACCATAGACAGACAATTGCTTAGTTGGAAAACCAAACCAGAAGGCAGAAAGTTGCTCACTCGGTCATACACTAAAAGTTACATAAGTGTTAGTCTTATTTGTTCAACCCTTTATTTTAGAAATTATTTCTTTCCATTTTTAACAAGTTCAACTTGATTTTCAGTTAGATTTTAAAATTTCAATTTAATTTACTTCGTATTGTAAGATCAACCTTAAATTTTAATAAAATGGCCAGTGAACAGAAAGATATGTACAATTACATTGAAGAAACTCTGAAGCCTATGGCAAAGGAAGAATGTACCAAAATGTATAACGATTGGTCCGATAAATATGAAGAGGTGAGTAGTTTACTTTGTAATTAATATAATTTATCAATTACGGAATTGCATAATTTTGCATAATTGATAAGAAATTGAATTATCACTGCTGTAAAACAATTCTTCGATTTTGTTACTTGGTTCACGGTCATCATTATAACATGGATTTTTTTCTGGTTGATTTCTCTTGCTTTTTTGTTTATTGTAAACGATATGTTCCAATTCTGATACATGATACTGTCTTTTCTCCTAGGATATGCCTGGTTGTGGATATTTCGCTCCTCAAGGAACTGCAGCTAAGTTCAATGAATTGAATTTACCAAAAGATTCCAAGATTCTTGACTGTGGAGCTGGGACTGGACTGTTGGGTAAAGCATTGACTGAACTTGACTATACCAATATCGAGGCTTTGGACGGGTGTGAAAAGATGGCCGAAAAAGCTAAAGAGGTCAGTCTGATGCCCAATAATTTATTAACAGCCAATTTAAAAACTAAACTAAATTTACTTTCAGAAAAATATCTACAAGAAGATAACAATCTCTTATGTTGGACCTGATATCGAATTGCCCCTTGAACCAGAATCTTATGATGCTTTAATAATGGTTGGAGTTTTTTGTCCTGGTCACTTTCCATTACACATTGGAACTTTTAAACAATTTTTAGCGGTTCTCAAAAAAGGTGAATAAATCAATAAGCTTTTAAATTATACTTGAGACTAATAATCGTTTTTAAATTAAGGTGGAATTATCTCATGGGGAATGGCCAACCCTGATCGATATGAAGAACGAGATGAGACTTATGCCAACAAGGGATTCCAAAAGATAATAGACGGTCTTGTGGCTGAAGGATTGGTCGAGGTTGTAGCAGACCATCCAAAAGTTATAACAGAATATCTTAAAGGTGAAGATGGTTTCTTCTGGGCTCTTCGTAAATTATGAAGCCATATCTAATTAAACAATGAAACTCCATAATCGGGACCTTAAATTGATTAAATAAGTTGAAAGAATAAAAAACTGATTGATTATCAAATTTTGCCCGGCATTAAATTTATAGATGCTAATACATGATTACTGCTAATGGTAAATCATCGGCATCATCTCAAGAAACTTGAGAATTTCTTAATTTATCCTGAAAATTTTCCTAGAAACCAATTCAACCTATTAAATATAATCCTTTTAAATACACATAGAATATGAATAACTCAGATTGAAATACAACCCTTAAAGATTTCATTGTCTTTAATCAATGTCTTAATGAATGTTAGGTAATGGGATATTTTCAAGGAAAAATGTCACTAAATAATTTAAAATGAGAAGGTAATGACTGCGACAGGAATAACAATGATGTTGATGGCAATGATCTATTGCGTAAACAACGGACAAAAGTATTAAAATTCAAATGAATCTGTTCCTTCAACGCGATTCTTCCAGGTAACAATTTATTTTTTCAAGGGTTACAATTTTTTATTCAGTGCTTGTGCACAGTGGTAATTTATAAATTAGGCATCTTTTCAATTCGCCTCTCATTATTTGGTGGTCTCTCAAAAATGAGATAAAATTTCTCTAAATAAGCTTTAATAAGAAAAAATATAAGCTTTCCATTTTTTGTTTGTTGGCTATGAGGTTTATTCAGATGATTTCGAAGTTTCTGGATTGTATGTCATCTATCACCAAGTTATAAGCATTTTTTGTAAATTATTAGAAGATTTTGAAAAAGTCTCACGATTTGTACAGATCTGAAATTTTTGAATACATTTTTGGATTTAATTCATGACTTTTTACATCGCCAGCTAAGGTAATCTATCAGATATTGAATTTAAAAAATTCATCCAAAATCATTACCTTCAGTTATCAAGCCACATGCATTGATTTCATTTCGAAGCTCAATTTGCCACAGTATTTAACAAAAACATTCTTTCTGGCCTTACCAATCGCGATTTAAGTTCAGGTCAACTTGGTGACTGTAGAAATATATGGAAGAAATTTCAACTATACTAACAGATTGATTTTTAAATTGAATTGAAAACCTTTCAATAAAGAAATGAAAAATTATAGCGAAATTGAACTTATTGATGGCGAATAGCTATTATACATGTAATATGAGAATTGACAAATGGGAAATTTGCAAAATAGCTACTGACCAATTAATGTCAGAAGATCGAAAGCCCTAAATTTAAGTTTACCAGTTCAAAAAGTTATAAAACCACAACATTAAGTATAATTATGAGTTAAGAAAAAGAGAAAGTAGTAAAATTAGGAAGTTTAGTTGGTCAACTATCCGATGGTATTTACTTTTCCCAAAGACCGAAAGCAAACTGAGTTATTAAATCATTAATAAAGTTATTAATAAAATGATTGATTCTGTTAATATAACAACTTTTTCAGTATTCTCAACCTTAATAAACTCGACCTTTGCCACTCTTAGTCTAAAAACTCAATTGTTGACATCATCTTATGGTGAAGATGAGATCGGTTTGCATTATAAACAAAGACAATTATCATTTGCTAATGATAATGACTATGTTATCAAGAATAAATTGTTTTAACCGTCAAACTTGATTTCTTATATTGCATTATTCTGATTATCAAAGAACGACGCTAATTTTATTTACATTTTTCCTCATTTTATTATAAAATCAAATAAAACCATAAAGATTGATGGGAGGCGTTAATACATTCATGATTCAATATTTTGCAATCAGTAAAAGTTTCCACCACTTCGCGTTCTTCATTTGTTGGGAATCAATATGGTTTTAGAGTACATTATTAATAAGAGTACTTGTTTGGATGAAACATGAGTACCTACAAAAATTTTAACATTAAAAGATTAAAAAATGTTACTCTATCGATATGAGGCAAGTGATTTAATGATTTAATTCAGGTTCGAGCTCAAATAATATTTTACAATTGAATACAGCTTGCGTCAATAATTTTTGTGGTTTGCCTGGCGCTTAATTTGGTAAATTAGTTGAGTGTTTTGCTTAACTGCGTTAAAATCAAATTAATTGAACTATTTTTCAAGTATATATTGAATTGGATAGTTTTCACATTCTTGATGTAGTGTTTAAGTTATAACATTTACAGACCATCACAAAAGCACACATGCAACTTACTCGCCCCTTACATTCATCTACTTTTTTATGTAGATAATTAACTATTGACTGGGACCGCCAATTTATGAGCTTTGAGTCCATGATATTCGAGGCTTTTCCTTTCGATGAACCCCTTTTTACAAATAGCACATTGAATCTCTGAAAATGAAAGAAATGTCAGAAAAAACATTAGATTTTGAAATCATGAAAGCTAGAGACAAGAGTAGGAGAAATAAGTTAAAATTCACCAAAATCATTGAGGTTATTAGCCTAAGTAATTAATAAAGATGCAAAATAAGTAAACACGATAGAACCAAAAGTAAGATAAGCTTAATAGAGGAATGGTTAGTAAATAAACAAGAACGTAAAAAAACTAGAGCATATGATAAATTATACCTCTAGCCTTGAAGGCTTTGCAGTGACGTCCATGACTATTTAATTTATGGACACAATTCTGTCTCCATTTTGCGGTAAAACTTTGACCACATGGACAATGCATAATCGAATCAGTTCTCATTTTCTTCTTATTGTGTTTCTTTGTGCTATGAATGTTGAGAGCAACACAGGTTAAAAATGTCTTTTTACAGAGTTGACATTGTTCCCCAATAGCTAAGAAAAAAAAAAGCAAAAATCAAAGATTAATTTTTCATAATTTAATTTGTAGGAAAATTATGAGATCTCGATTGAGGATTAAATAATATTTACTTACTTTTCTCTACAGAACGCGAACAGATTTTCTGATGCTCACTCCAGTCAGTAATAGAGTTGAGATATTCACCACATTTACAACTGAAAACGTTTCTTTTCATGGAGAGCAGGAGTTGGACACCTTCGTCATCACTTTCTTCATAGATGCCCCCACTGTTTGAGACACTAGAAGGTCCAACTAAAGTCGATGTAGGTAATACAGTTTCTTGATTTGATTGTGATTGAGTCTCAACGTTCGATAAGGTAACTTGATTATTGTTGAAGATGATTGCAGTATCGTTAGAAATGCTTAGATGGTCATGTTGATGCTCATGGTGATGATTGTGTACATTATCTAAATTAATTTGAGAATCCATTTCCATTGCTCTGGCGAAATTTAGTCCATCGGTCGCGATCTTTTCAATTTTTGCAATAAGATCTTGGTATTCACTTTTTTTAACCAATAAATAGTTAGGACCTTTATGGTTAGTTGCCAACTTGATATCACTCAATCTCTTCATCAACAGTTTCTCCTTGCTACTCAAGTTGTAGGCGATTTGAATCCTGTCTTTATACTTGTCAGCTTTATGAAATATAGAAGTTGGTCGTGTTGCAATTGGTTCAGTTTGGATGGAAACGTCTTTGGTGTCATTCTGTTTACCAATTTCTATGAACAGTTGTTGAATATTTATTTCACTTACTTCTTCAATCTTAGCGTTAACAAGCTCAGCTTTCCCCTTGAAACCACCAAGAATATCATTTTCTTTTCTGAATAATTCAATTTCATGTCTGATATCACGAATAGCTTTCATCAAATAATCACGACGCTCATGTATTGTCATATTTGGTATGTGACCCGTATTTAATTCAATCATTGCTTGAGCCAAATTTTGTTCAGAACCCATTTTAAAGAAGAAGACTCAATCACTTAGCAATAATTACAAAAATAGTGAGAAAAAAATTGAGAACCTAATAACGTAGAAAATATCGTAATTTAGAAAAATATATACAAGAAAGGGAGAACGCAATGCAAGATAGGTTAATGCCCCAAGAGCATTAACACAATGAACGAGAAAGGAGAGAGAAAATTTGAGCTAAATGAAATAAAATAAATATAAACCGACAATGAAACATTTAACTGAATCAAAACATACTAAGGATCAGATTACAAGGTAAAATATTAATTAAACAATAATAATATAAATCCATTAAATAAACAAAACAAATAAAAAATCAATAAGATCTTTCTTCATTACACTTACCTAGTGAATTGTACTCAAGGTTATGGGCTGTGGCCACGTGCCCTAAAACTTGCTTTGGTTAAATAATTTAAATCCAACAATGGTTTGTCAATCAACGTGAATGATGTAAATAATTAAGTTGAAAAAATTAAATATAAATTAGAATAAGTGATGATTAAAATAGTGATGATTCAGTCAACTTCAAGACACAGAACGTCTTGGGTTTGGGTTTTGCTAATAATAACAAAGCAGTGATAACATTGACTAATAGATAGCGTTACTTGTCAAATGCTCTGAAAATAGGCAAACATTCCTGTCAAAATAGCATTCTTTTTAATCTGAGCCTCAGAATCTCAAGATTTTGCAGCTTTCATTGCTTGATTAGATTAACCTAGTTTACTTATTGATCTATCAAAGACTTGAAGAAATATTTGAAAGCAAAAAATGCTTGATATTATTATGTTAATGACTTGCTGTTAGAGATCAATTGACTTACACTATGACTTATGTATTAAATAATATGTAATCATAAGCCTATGTTAGATTAATTTAGACTAAAATCAATTCAATCTCGTAGAGTATTAAATTATTGATTAATCAAGTTTCAGTTGTTTGAATCTATTTCATGATAATTCTTCAACATTTAGCCATGAATTGTATATTTAAGTAGACAAAACGAGAACGTGAAAAAAACGTGAAAATGAGTAATTTGCTATCGTGCAATTTTCTCGCTAATTTAATTATCATACAGTTGAGTATTCCAGCTTCACTTGGAATGATTACTTTGCCCTTTGTTATTCGCAAATAAGTTAATTCTTGTTAGTCATCGACAATTCATTAAAATATAAAAAGATTAGACATAATCCCTTAGAATTAGAACGGAAATTTTACTGTTTAGCCGTAAATTAATCATGGATTAATTGTGTATGCATGTATAAATTAAATCGTTTTGGTTTTAGTTATAGTTATTATATAATCTTTTATACAGTTCATGATATTGTTAAAAGAATAAGATAATCAAATGCAGAAGAGTGAGCAATAAAATATAAGTTGATAATTAAACCTAATTCTTGTTCAGAGCAAATTATGCGTGAAATTTTGCGGGCTTGATAAAGTAATTAATTATTAATAGTACGCATTTATTTTCAGACCGATAGGCAAATAGAGAAAATATAATCTAATCAAATGAATGAAAAACATTAGAGTAATTTTCAATTGTTCAAAGAACGTTAAAATTAATTTCTTTTAATTTTCAGTTAAGAATCTTGTTACACCATGACTATTCGCAAGAGCGTTAACAACGTGATTACAGGTTAACATTGATTCACAGAATGAGAGTTCACAGACTATAATTTTCAAAATATGGAAATAAAACTAATTAAACAATAAATGTTATTGTTTGCTTTTTAACGAATAAAATATATAATTCAAATTGAATTATTCACTCGTTTAGATCTTGATTGGATAATAATTGCTTTTTAACAGTTTCTTTGTTCCTAGATAAATTATATTCTTAAGATTTATTTATTCAACTGTAACAATTCTCATGGTGTTTGTAGAGCCAGGACCCTTTCTCCATCCAGTAACAACAATTACAGAATCACCATTTCGTATGAAATTGCGACCTTTACCAAAATCGATAGCAGCTTGAATACGACCATCAACATCTTGAGGCCAATCACCAGCTCGATCACCGGTAAAATAAATTGGTAAAAGTCCTCGCCATAAATGGGCTTGACGTGTTGTTTGTGCGTGGCGAGAAACAGCAATAATAGGACATCGAGGTCGAAATTTAGAGATGAGATGAGCAGTTCTACCAGTTGTTGTAAGCACAATAATTGCAGATGCCATACATTTTAGAGAGGCGTTTACTGCAGCAATTGCAATGGTCGTTGTTAAATCAGTTGGTGATGGTGTATTGGCGCTCAGTTCAATGAAGATATGCTGAGAATAAAAAAAACGGTGAGATAAGGTAGATAAAGTGGAAATTAAGTTGCGGATGAGTGATGAACCAAATACAAAAGAGAAATTAACTCAGATCATTTTTTAAAAAATGGCAATAGCAAAAAAAGATTGGAGAAGTGAAGATAAAGATGATGAGAATTATAAATACCTTAGAGAACATAGCAGCTTCAGCTTCTAAACAAATAGCAGCCATTACGGAAACAGCTTGGATTGGATATTCTCCTTTTGCTGTTTCACCAGAAAGCATAACACAATCAGCTCCATCTAAAACTGCATTGGCCACATCAGAACTTTCAGCTCGAGTGGGTCTAGGTTTTTTAATCATACTTTCTAACATTTGGGTTGCACAGATAACCGGTTTACCCACCATGTTGCATTTAGAGATCATCATTTTTTGTGCTAAGAAAACTTTCTCAGTAGGTATTTCTATACCTAAATCCCCTCGAGCCACCATAATACCATCTGATTCTGCGATAATCTCGTCTATCTTTTTAACACCTTCATGGTTTTCAATTTTAGAGATAATTTTAATATCTTTTCCCTCGTCACCAAGTATTTTTCTGATTTCTTTAACACCGGCAGCATTACGGATAAAAGAGGCGAAAACCATATCAACCTTATTTTTAACACCGAACATCAAATCTTGCTTATCTTTTTCTGATACGGCAGGTAGATCAACAAGTGCTCCTGGTAAATTAACACCTTTTTTCGAGCCGAGCATACCTCCATTTTCAACCTCACATGTTAAAAAATCAGATCCTGAGGAGTTAACAAATAGCAAATAGAAAAAAAGAAAACAGAAGTACATTGAGAAATTACTAGTATTTAAAGTTCAATAAAGCACTAATAAAAAAGAAACGTACCAACTTCCTTTACAACTAATGAAATGAGACCATCATCGATATAAACCTTGCTTCCCGGAGAAACAACTTTTACTATATTTTTATAGTCCAAGTGTAAAATTTCAGCAGAGCATTTATCGATAAATGAATCATTAGTAGTGACTTTGATGGTAGCTCCTCGAACTAATTCAACTTCAGCGGAAGGACCACCAGCTAATAGAGTAGTTCTAATCTCGGGTCCTTTAGTATCCAAAGCAATTCCAACAGGATGCTCACCAACTCCATATTCAGCACTCAATTGCTTAACAGCTTCTCTAACATTGTCAATGGTTCCTTGATGATAGTCATAAGTTCCATGAGAGAAATTCATTCGAGCAATATTCATACCGGCTTTCATCATTTGAATAAGCTTCGGTACTTCTCGAGAGGCAGGACCTGAGTGAAGATAGCCAAGCAACGATTGATCAATTTATTTGTTAGGAAATAGAAATAGTTAATAAGTACATTGAAATACATTGTACTTATTTGTATGATGCGTTTAAAGGAAAAAATCACTCGAATCAATAAGACTATTTTTACCAAGGTTATTGAAATAAACATCAAATCAAATCTTAATTTAATACAACTATAGTTCTATTTTGACCTTGATAGCAAACATAAAATAAAATGTATGAAGGACAGTTAGTCGTATTACTTACCGATTGTACATATTATTCCAGTTTGTCGAACGAGTGGAGGTTTAGAATCGATGTCCAAAGCAGCCAAATGCTCGAGACTAGAATTAGCATCTGCAGCCTGAAATTGGCAAGAGTATAATTTAGATGGACTCATAGCTCGAGGCATTGATCTTAGAACAACAATACACCGTTTGATAAATGAGTAGATTATTTCGACTAATAGATCGATAGCTTAACAACTTTTTAAAAGCAAAAATAATGATGAAGTGAAAATCAACAGTAACAAATTCTCAGGAATCTATAATATAAAAATGTCAATAAGTGATAGGAGGATAGAAGCAAATAATCAACCAACAAAAAAACCAACAAAGGGCAAAGCAAAGAGTAAAGAAGAAGAGACTGCGATGAATACAAAATTTAGGTTGGTGCTGTTTTATGGCACCAGCGGTGCTAGTAGTAAGAGACTCTTTCTTTTCTCTCTCTTTTTTAATCAAAATTAACAAATTTAATCAGTTTTACAAAATTGATAATTATTTAATTTTCAAAGAGAAAAGAAAGAGTCTCTTACTACTAGCACCGCTGGTGCCATAAAACAGCACCAACCTAAATTTTGTATTCATCGCAGTCTCTTCTTCTTTACTCTTTGGGGCAAAGTGGTAAAGACTAAATGAAGATCACGGTTGCTCCATTTTATAAAAGGAGGAGCAAGACGAATAAAAACAAGAGAAAAAACTAGTCAACCTGAACTCGAAAAAAATCACAATACCATGATTGTAATGATAGAAATAGATAGAAAAGGGAAAAAGGATAAATTTGAAGAAAAAAATGAAGCATCCGATGAGTACTTACGGAACTGTATGTTTGACTAACTTGAGCCATTGGAAATATTGGAAAATAAGATGAGAAAATAGAAATAAAAATATGTAAACTTTGTTGCGTTTAAGACCAAATTAAATGGACCGAATAGTTTGAATATTATTTGATTGGAGAGAATTGATTTTCGGAAGACTAGAAGTTTAATAATCAAAATAAATAATGCTGATTATAAGCCTTAGCATGGCTAAAATAACAGAAAATTGATAAGTTATCCACACAGACTTGTTAGTTGCTAAGCTACTTTGATAAGCGATGGCTAAATGTTTCAATTTGTGGCTCCATCTTTTTATACCCTTATGTAATACTTTTATTGGAACTGAAAGTCACGAATTTTTTGTCTCCGTTTTTAACGTAAATCTTTTTAATAATAGAAGTACGACCAGAAAATTTTCCTTTCGAGTTAAGGATTGTGATTTGCAGAGTTTGTAGAGGCATAAAAACTGAGTTTATTAATGATATTAAAAAATCTCTCTGATCGACAGTTTTCGAGAAAATCGAGGTCAAAGTTGAAACTTCGATCGCCTCTTTCTCAGTTGTGGAACCAGATTTTTTCATCAAGCTTATTTCTCTGGTGATGCTTTTGATACCCAACCAGAAAATGCACTCATTTTGAGAAATAAAATATCGATTCTAGGTTAAACCTGGCGCTTTCTTTGGCCATAAGAGTTAGAGACTTGAAACTTATTTTTGGTCGATAAAGATTGTTGCTTTACATCAGCGATCGAACACTTTTTTCAATTTATCGTCAGTTCTCTTGATTTTGGCCATTGGCCTTAAAACTTTGAACATCGATATCTCAAGAATGGTATCAACTACAGTCATCATTCTTTGATTAATCATTAGATTTCATTATGGACTTTAATATACGAGAACTGAATACTGGAAAAAATCTGAGATAATTCGTTTAATAATGAATATTCTTTAACACATCATTAGATTTGTGTTAGAATAACCATTCGTAACAATAAATCAAGTATCAAATCAGACAGCATAAGTAATACAATGCTATAACTTTTTTGTGTAGAATCTTGAATGATTGATATTTCAATATTTTATAGCTCATAATGAAATCTAATGATTAGTCAAAGAATGACGATTGTAGGTGATACCATTCTCGAGATATCGATTTTTTATTTCTCAAAATGAGTGCATTTTCTGGTTGGGTATCAAAAGCATCACCAGAGAAATAAGCTTGATGAAAAAATCTGGTTCCACAACTGAGAAAGAGGCGATCGAAGTTTCAACTTTGACCTCGATTTTCTCGAAAACTGTCGATCAGAGAGATTTTTTAATATCATTAATAAACTCAGTTTTTATGCCTCTACAAACTCTGCAAATCACAATCCTTAACTCGAAAGGAAAATTTTCTGGTCGTACTTCTCCGATATTTAATTTTTTATTTTTATATTTTCAGATATATCAACCATCACACAAGAGCCTGGTGCTAAATCTTATGAAGATTGAAATAATTGATTCAGTTTCATGTAATATTTATGAATAATGATTGTAATATTATAGCAACAATCATTAATAAATAATAAGTGAAATGTAACCGTTTTTAACCGGACTTGAATAACTAACCGTTAATCAATAAATGCAAAATTCATTCAGTTCGTTATTGAATTTAGCCATAATCAAATTGACGGTATTTGATGATTCATTTTCACAGTTTTCAACATTCAAATTCATGAACCAATTCAGATCTTTATTGAAAAATCTGTTGGTTTATTAAGGATGATGAAAGCGATAGAGAGACTCGTGGTTCGATCGAGTGCCTGAGAAATGTCGGATTGCGATTCTTAAAAGCCCTCAAGTTCACCGTCAAGCTGAAGCTTTATATGTCCAGCCATATTAACATTTTAAGAATAATCTTATTCGTTTTTTTCTAATTTGTTAGATCTTTTTGAAAATCATGTTCTCTAGTCATCTTTAAAAGTGTTTATTTTCATGTAACAATAGTCTTTTCAATGCAACAACAGTGAAGGATTTATTTTTATTTTATTTTATGCATTCCTATTCAACAATATGGACAGCGTCCAGTTTCATCAATGTCAATCTATTGTCCGACTACAATTTAATACATTGTATTTTAAGTCTGGTTAGATAAGTATACACAAAATTTTGATCTGGAGTCAAGAGTTGAGACTTGTAAGCTTTGTAACTGCACAAAAGGAGATCAAATTGCTATCAAATTTCATTTTAATTGACAGATATTGTTAAAATCTCATTCCTTGATTTGGATAAAATTTAGTTTTAATTTTTAACCAGAGTTTCTGTGATCAATCAATTTACTCTTGTTGGTTAATAGGTGTAGAAAGTCACACAAATTTACATTAATTTTACGATTGAGTCAATTGTTGAAACGTTTAAATTGATGAAAGTTGTTTAATTTGATCAAATTGAAAATGAAATGGGTTAATTTTTTAACTCACAATCATTCATACCTTTGTTTTCAATCATTTTTTTCATCACCATCATCATTATCATCATCTTTCCAAGTCTCTCTACTGAATTGAAGGTTTCTCATTAAAACAGTTGAATAGTTAAACTACTAACTATTGAAGATGAGAATTAATAATGATAATCGATTTCATTAGTAATCATCAAATTGTTGATCATCATCATCATTTTCATCATCATAGTGATCAACAAAATCATGAGAAACATTCATTCTAATCAATATCAAACCATTTTTTACAATCAAATGTTAATGTTTATTTCCTATTTTTGTGTATCTTTCTTTCCATCTCAATTAATAATCTAACTCAATTTAATTATTTTAATATAGTTGCTAATTAACAATGTTTTTAGATCTGTTCCAACTTGTAACTCTGATCTTGCTTCACATAAGCCATTGTATTTGGTGTGGAGAGGTCAGTTCACCACTTTCAGAGGACTGGTCATTTGACCAGTTGATTCCTAAAAATTACAAAAAAATGATACCTCCTCAAGTCAATGGTAAATTATGAAATTGTTGACTTCTTTTTATGATTGTTAATTGTTTCTTTAATTACTTGCTCTTTGCATCTTTAGGTGAAGCTGCCCAAGTTAATCTTACATTGGTTCTAAGGCAACTTATAGCTGCCAACGAGGCCGAACAGGTAAGATATCAATATGAATATATTAAGGTTGGTTGAAATAGCTTAATATTGATGCTCTTTTAAAATTAATATAATCGATTCAATTTACAGTTAATCACTTTACTGGCATTAGACAAAATATTCAAGATTGTGATTATTGCTCGTTTCTTCATTATTTTATCCCGCTTTTTTGTTGATGTCACCATATTGTTTAATATTTACCTCGACAAAAGTCATTTTTTGTTTCGCAAATTAATTCTGTCTTCTTTGTTTGTTTGTGATTTCATTCAATTGCAGTCAATTACTATGGATTTGTTTTTCTACCAACGATGGGTTGATCATCGGATTCGACTACCGCAAGATTTAGACGCAATAACACTGGATTCGTCTTGGAAGAGTAAATTATGGATTCCCAATTTGCATTTTGTCAACTCTTTATCCAATACACCGGTTGATTTGTTGTCTAACCCATTGTACATTGAACTGTCCAATGGAAGCCATTTTACAATGGCTACTCGTGTGATTGTTAAGTTAACCTGTCATATGGATCTGTTCAATTTCCCTCAGGACACTCAAATTTGCAATATTGATTTGGCCTGTGGTGAGTTTTCATTGACAAAAACGTGTTTCACTCTTATGTCTAGTTGAAAATTTTTACCTAGGTATCTAGGCAATCGTTGATTCTATCTTTTTACAATTCCTCATTCAATTAACCACTATTTAGTAATTTGACAAACTTGTTCATTTTAAATAGTATCATTATATTGATGTTCAAGGTTTGAATTGTACCTGTGTCTGATTATAACGTTATCATAACGACATTAAGGGAACCTAAATTAGTTCTAACTATAATATTGAAACTGTGTCCATGACTTGAAAACCTTTTACAATGAAAAACAAGATGCATGTTTATTGAGTAACGCTAGACAATTCACCTTTTTTCATATTTGTTTATAATGATTCATTACTAAATTTATTACTAAATCAGCATATTATTATCAAATTCATTCGATTAGATGATCTAGTTTTTTCATCCTTTCATTTGTTTCTAAATTTCAATCGCTCACATAATCAGGGTCATTCTTAATAAATAGCTAAATGTTGAATTGTTTCAATCCGAACTGTTAAAAATTTAGTCAAGTTTCGAGAAAATTCAATTCTATATCTGATGGACGACTGTTTAGATCATTAGACTGAAATTAAATTGACATCTAACTCTCAATAAGCGTAATTGTACAAAAGCTGATCCATTACCAACACTTGTTGGCCTAGAAACTAACCTTCCAATTTGACATAGATTCACTCAAGTATTAGACTAATTCAAGGTATGATAATGTTTACAATCAAAGGAAAAACCAGATAACGACTAAATCAAGATTCAGAGTTTAGCGGTGGTCAATGATCACTGAATAGTTCAGATAAAATTTTAAGCTAAATAATGTTTTGATTAATTTATTTTAGTTGATTGGTCCAATCGAAGTGTCAACTTTTTTCTGAGCAAATTCACTATGGATGATATGGATGATTTCCCAAAATTTGAAATAACAGATTATTTCATTGAGAAATGCTCATTCTATCGTGGACCCGATTTTCCCTGCATACGAGTTCGCCTTGAGTTATTCCGCCGTATATCATACTATGCTATAAGAATCTATGGGCCAAGTTGTCTTTTAACATTGACTTCATTTGTTGGTTTTTGGATTCCAGCTTTAGGATATCCTGCTAGGGTTTGTATAATCAACTCCTGAATCAGTAATTTGAACTTGAAAATTTAATTTTTTATCTTTTTTGCTCTTCTTTTTTCCTTACCGCCATTAAAGGTCGCAATTAGTGTAACACCTCTTCTAGCCTTGGTTACCCAGCAAATGCAAATCAATGCAGAAATCAATGTATCTTATGTTGTTGCCCTTCATATCTGGATGATGATACAGATCTTTTTCGTATTCATGTCACTAATTGAATACGTTTTTGCTATAGTTTACGTTCATTTAGTCGAAGAAAAGAAAGAGGTAAGTTTTTGGTTCACCATTATTTAACCATTTTTCAGTTTTGTTGGCAATTTGATTTATCGATCAATTAATTTCATCTCAATCAGTTTTCTGTTTCACACCAACAGTATCTTCGTTCAGCAACTTATCGTCTACAGTGTACCGCTGAATCCAATAAAGTTAGCCATGCAATCAAACTGGCTCTGAATAAAATCTATGGTCCAGTTGATTGGTTGAAAAATCCATTGGATAGGAACAAAATTGATTATATTTCAAGGGTCTTATTTCCATTAGCTTATATATTATTCCTTATTATTTATGCTTCCATATTTGTGTTCCCCTGGATGTTTTCAAAGTATCTGTGATCATTATTTTCTGTTTTACTCATTCTTTTTAATTTAGTCTTGTCTTTTTTTCATTCATCATTGTACATCGTTTTCTTTGTTATGCATCAAAGACATCATTGTCATCTTCATCACAAATGCCATTGTAAAGTGTGTCTGTATAAAATTGAACAGAAGCACAATGAATTTGGTTTAAGAGTAACTCCAAAAACGATAAGTAACCTTTAACATGTCACCATTTTTTGGGCAAAGCCTTTAAATTTTATTTCAACAAGACTTAAATTGTACCATTCTCAAGCAATTTGCTGTGATAATAATGGTCGCTCTTTCGCGTCGCTTGATATAAAAGGTTTTCTTATTATTTTTTAGTTTTCATCGCAAACCATTCAAATCCATCATGCTTGAAGCTTCTTCATTTTATACAGACACCCAAGCCAAGTTGTCCAAGCCAACCGAGATCGCCAACGTCATCAAAGCACCAAGAAACTATTATAAAAGAGTTAATTTACTTAAAGAGTTAAGTTACCAATCCGTTCATCAAATTCAAGTCACCATAAACAAAAGCTGAAGTGTGATTCGTTTTCATTTACATGTTCTCTTTCCTGATCTTTCCTGATTTTAGAATTCATTTTCATCCGATTTTATCATCGTTAATTAGTGATTCATTATTTCGAAATTTTTGAATGAGTCACTTGGTGTTCAGATATGTTGTAGCCTTAATAGCTGATAGCAAAGAAATGTCTCTTGATTATTTTGTCCTGTTTAAGTTTCTATGATCTTTCAATGCTTTTGATTGATTGGAAACAAAAATGCAATCGCTTTTAACTAGTCATCTTCAAAGTCGATCAAGTTATTTGTAAAAAAATAAACAATAAGTTGAATTGAGAGTAAATTATATTCAGTTTAAACCTGTTTCAATCAATTTTATGGAATTTAAAGAGACTGCAATGATGAGGTAAGAATCCATTGTTTGCTGTCGCAATTGGTCCAGCCGTTTAATCAATGCTTAAATCCATTGTTTGAAATGAATCAAATTATAAGAGAAAGAGAGCAAGAATTTTGTTTGATAAAATTATAATTTTAAGCTGAATAAACTAAATCGCTGAAACATGTACAAAAATCTAGTTGCAAAGTCGATTGACCTTAACTGGCCTTGGTTCAAATAACTTTTATGGCCCGCCGAAGTACAAAACTGTGCAAAAATGATATTAACCTTGGATTTAGGAGGGTTTTAAAAGTACATTTCAAAAGCACATGATAATTAACTATCATAAGCATTAACTATCATAAGCATTATGTTAGAATCATAAGCATTGGCTTCGAAAGGAATGCTATGTACATTGTATTAAGCATTGTACATTGTTAATTACACGTACAGTTTAACTAAATCCCTCTCGTTATCACTGGATACTTGATAGTCAAAATTTAAAACACAAATTAGATGATGCCAAAGTGTGAAAAGAAAACGAAACGAGAAAAGTTTTCTGTTTCCAGTGAACTAAATCGATGAACAGGTGATATTTCCATAGAATAGCCAGTTACAAAAAAAACAATGGATCGTCTATTTATACAAAATTCAGTATGAAACTGACAAATTTTGAATCCCATGAATTATAATAAGAACTTTACCCTTAAAAGCAATGATGATTTATTAAGGATAATGAAAGTGATAGAGAGACTCGTGAATCGATCGAGGGCCTGAGAAATGTCGGATTGCGATTCGTAAAAGTCCTCGAGTTCACCGTCAAGCTGAAACTTTATATGTCCAGCCATATTAACATTTTAAGAATAATCTTATTCGTTTTTTTCTAATTTGTTAGATCTTTTTGGAATATCATGTTCTCTGTGGCTTGAAGATATAGTATCTCACATTTCGATTTTGGTTCATCTGTATATTTACTTCTATTGGAAAGCTTGATTAAATTGTTGAAAAGGTTTAAGAATAATTCAGTTATTAGCTATGCTGTAATTGTTAATCCTAATACAAATATTATCCGCTATATCAATTATTTCGGTATCAAGCTCATCAAATATGCTACCTTTTCTGTTTCATTCCATTGATTCCTCATTTTAAGCTGATTCTGCAATTTTTTTGGGAACTGCCGTTAATATTATTAGTGAAAAATAGATAAAAGTAATTACCAAGTTGACCAAAAGCGTTTTTCGTTTGTTTGCTTATTATTCTCGAGATCGAGTGCATAAATTATCGATATTGAATCAATTCCAATAATATCAATCAATACTTTTTTTATTGCCCGAAAATAACCACATGAGATGTACATGATAATTCTGACATCATTCTGTTTTAAGAGTCAATCTGACATGAGTGAATGAGTTGCCTTAAGTGTGACATCCTTGGATTTCCCTATTTCTACTTATTTGTTCACTGCCACTAACAACACGCATCTACCTACATTGTTTTATTTCTTTTACTCATTGTTTTAATGTAAAATTGTTTATCTCTTATATATGTTATCCTTTTTGTTCACCTGATCGTTATTATTTTTTTACTGCTGCTTTAGACAGCAAGTGACACTTTTAAGATACCCTGGATTAAAATTTATTTCAATCAAAATAAAAATGTCATCAATAAATGAAATTTATACAGATCAACCTCAGAGGCGATTTCAACGTGATCGTGTTATGCTTCAACTTCCAAATGATTTCCTCCGATTGGAAAGTGATTTACAAGAGCCCGAGAGGCATATTAATCTTGACCAGGAGGCTGCTCTTGCCTTACAACATCAATATACTAACTATAACGGTTTTACCGACAACATTAAGGGTAAACTTGTGATTACTGTGGTTGAAGCTAAATTGGTTAAAAATTATGGTGTTACTCGGATGGATCCTTATGTACGTTTAAGATTAGGCCATCAAATCTATGAAACAAGAACGTGTTATAATGGAGCAAAAAATCCCAGATGGAACCGTATTTTTCATTGGTAATTTATTATAATACCTTGAAATCATAACTCTGAGTCTCCATTTATACTTGAACATGAGCAAGAGTTAAAATGAGACATGCTAGTCAAAATCCATGCTTTGTTTATCATTCTCAACGGTTGACTCATTTGTAATGCTCTAACAATGCAACTAACTTGTTTATGAGTTAAATTCATTTATTCTTTATCCACCATTTTTCATTTATGAGAAGAATAGACAATGATTCAATAGTTAGTTCTATTTATTCACTTTGTTTATTTTCCTTAGTTCCCTACCAAATGGTGTTGATACCATTCACATTGAGTTATATGATGAATGTGCATTCACAATGGATGAAAAAATAGCATGGGCTGAATATAAGATTCCAAGTCAGATATTTACTGGAGAAACAGTAGAACATTGGATTCCACTAGATGGCAAACAAGGTGATGGTAGAGAAGGAACAATTTGTTTGATTCTTTCATTTGCAGTAAGTAACCTATTTTATCCCAGATTGTTTTATCTTTTATAAATCAATATGTATCTTTGTAATCATCTTGAGAGCGAAGATTAATCCCGTTGATTGTTCAGACGACTTTCCGATATGGTGAAGTATTTCCCATTCGTTTGGGAAGGAATACATTTGATTTTTCCATATTAGCGAATTATTATGCACAGCTATTCAAATGAAGTAAAGCACCATCTTATAAAGCTTATTTTTATTTTTATTTGCAGCCAATTTCTAGATTTATTGGCCAACAACCTCGAATAGCTTATGTGAATTATAATCAGCAGCCACAGATGGTCATACCAGTTAATCATCAAATAGTCCAACAGCAACAACAGCCAGTTCAAGTTACCATCACAGAAGAAGAAGTTGACCAGATTCAAGAAATGTTTCCGGGTGTTGACCGAGAAGTTATCAGAAGCATTTTGGAAGATCAAAATGGCAACAAGGAAAGAACAATCAATGCATTGATTCTGGTTAACAGTGATTAATTTCTTTGGAATAATTCTATTTTTCAAAATAATATTGTTTTGTCCTTTCGACAGACTCTCTTCACCTCTTTTACCTCTTCTCTCGTGCCATTTACATTTTACTATTCAATGTGAAAATTAAGAAAGAGATTTTAGTGAAGATTTCAAGTTATTCGATTATTCTTCAATTATCTGTACCCTTACATGATTTTCATAAGTTTATTGGTTTGGTAATGGACTCATAGCAAGATTGTCACAAAGCAATTCGGCAAAATTTTGAGTATCAACATAATCGGATACAGTTATCATATCAGCTGATTTTATTGCCATGGAAAGTTTGCCAGGGTTTCACAAAGATTTGAACTTGAATTGGCTTCCTGTTGGATCGGCTTCAATTTCCATGGATTCTTTGATATTAGTGTTATAAAATCATCTGGAGTTAAATACAATAAAAGCTCCAATAATTTCCTTTAGTTATGGTGACCGAGTAAGCATTCATTACAATTTTATTCAGTTAAATACATGGATGACTTTAAGTCCCTTTTAATTCAACATTATATCAGAATTGTCTGCTTTACCTCAGAATCACAAAATTAAGATTACATTTAAAAATTATTTAAGTAAAATTTATATAAGGCTATTTTCCCTAAATATTATGTGAAAATATTAAGGATGCTAATCCCACGACGAGACATTATGAGAGGTTTGAGTCAAACCGTTTGACTGTATACCTTTGATTGTGACGCTTCTGTTTCGAAAATATCCAGTGTCTTGAGATCTTCATGTACCAATAATCATTGAATCAATCTAAATTAAATTTTCGAACCGTTGTTTTCTGTAACAATTATTGCCCATTCAATGATGAATTTTTCTATTGTTTAGCAAACATCTTTATTGACAGCTGAAAATTTTAGCTAGAAGTTGTCAAAAACTGTTTAAATGCCAGAATGTCAAATAAACGGAATATAGCTGACATTTAAAATTAGAAAAGAGAAATATTATTAGTTATATTTTAATAGTAATTTCACGTATCTTAATGAAATGAAATGATAAAAGTAAATCGATGTACAGGTAATATTTCCATAGAATAGCCAGTTTTAAAAAAACAATTGATCATCTATTTATACAACATTCAGTATGAAACTGGCCAATTTTGAATCGCATGAATTCCAACAAGAACTTTACACTTAAAAGCAATGTCTTTAGAGCCAAGAGTTGTAGCTAAATAAGTTTGATTACTTTGAATCAATTTATCGTTATACAAGTTCAGAAGATTAAACCATAACTTGATGTACTTTTAGTTTTTTGATTCAACCAACTGAGTTGTGCTTATAAATGGTGACCCAAAAGTAGGGACAAATAAATTTTTGAGCGGACTAATTGATGAACTATAATGAACTATTAAATTTAAATAAGAAATTTAGAAAGCAAATCGGTTCGAGAAATATCCTAACTTTGTTTTTATACTAAAATTGTGTATTTTTGAAAACAAATATGATCAGTATTCGTGTTGGAAATATTTTTTATACTCAATTCGCAATTTTACTTCATCCAAAATGAAAACAATCCGCACACTCATCACTCATTAATTTTGAAGAAAATACATTAAATTGAAGAAGTTCTGCAAAAAGTTCAATCTATGCATGTGTCCCTATTTTTGCTTCACCCTTCATTTGAAAATGAAAGGGAAAATTTCAGGAGGACATTGATGCAATTCTGAGTCCATTGGTACCAAGGAGCTTCGAATATTCAAAGTTCAACAATTTTATCAAAAATCTTACTTAAAATCTCAAAATTCAGTTATGATGCTAAGGGAGAGTAATATCGTTCGAAAGATTCAAGTACCGAAAAGAATCACAATTACTTACATGATTCCATGTTTATTTCAATTTCTGACTTTTATTTTATAAACAGGACTCCAACAGGTAGTAACAAAACTATCCCATTTCAATATATTTTGATTGATTTTATTTGCACGTTTCAAATTTTGAAATGATGATTTATCATGCTCCAGATTCCGATGCAGGCAAATACTGTTTTAATAATGTAATCAGATTCTTTCCGTTGATTCCGTATACATTTGGACATATCTATTGAATATTGAATCTTTCAAGCGTTTCAACAACTTTTCACGCACAAGTTGGTGCAAAAATCAACCTCTAAACTTCAACTTAAATCAACAAGCTTTGAGCATGATGAATTGAGAAATAACAATTGAAGACTCAACAACAACAAAGCCTTGAATCAACGGAGTACTTTCACCATGGGTAATTTAGATAAATGTCAGATGAAAGTTCATTATTACTAAAAGCCAATCTTAGTTGTCAATTATGCAAAACGGTCACTAAGTATGAGATTCAAAGATTTGATCTTCCCTTGTTTATGCTTATTTATGCAATCCGAGGATCTAATAAAGTTGAATAATATTGACCAATGAATGAAAAATTAAAATTTCGTTTGATTCATTATGGGAAAGCTGACCCAAAACCAAATTGATTAACTGCATGCAAGGTGCATTAGGTTTCAGTGATTGCAATCATCACTCAGAGTTCTGCGTCTGCATTTCAACAAAACTTAATCTAGTTCTTAACTCTTAGAATCATTAGATCTTTTAAAAGTCAAAAATGATCCTTAAATAGGATTGGGCTGTGGTGGTAATCAAGAAACACTGTCCGACATTTAAGATTATTGATCTGATTTTTAATCATTTTGCTTGATATTAGTTGAAATATTTATAAGAGAAATAGAGAAACAAAGAGGTAAAAGCGAGAGGTGAAAGAGAGAGAAGGTGAAAATGAGAATAAAAAGGATGAGAAAAAATTTACATCACCAAATGTATGATTGACTTCTTAATGAAGATAATTTGTCTTTAAATTAAAATGTTATGGATGACTGTATGACTTGTCAATTTCATTTACTCAAGTCATGAAAAGGTTTTGTTTTTGTTTGGCCAGTAAAATCAGGCAATTTGATGCAGATGTTGAATGAATTGAATGTTGGGGTGAAACAATTTGAAAAGAGGGGGTTGAAAGGAAGAAAGAACGAATTAAGTCATAAAAAGGGAATCATTAAGAAATAAAGTTTCCCAGTTAGAGATTCATCTTCATTTGAAATAGCTTATAAAAGCACGGCAAGAATTTAGAATTCATTTTATCAATTATCAAATTGTTTTTGTTTTTTTGATGGTCACAATTGATCGTCTAAATTATTAATTTTACCAATGATTTATTCAAAGTATGTTAGTTGATTTTTGTTTTGAGGTTATAATTGTGAGGGTCTAATTGAGATCCGTGTTTTGCTTGGGTGATAAAACATGAACCTTCAATGGTTGGACTTCACAGAAAGAATTGTCTTTCACCAATTTCAATTCCTTGATGCACTGGGTTGCACAAAATGGTAATCAATAGAATTACACTTTGTCTAAATAATTTACAGATGATCGACAATTGTTTCTTTTGTTGTTTTGTTGTGGGTGGAAAGAGAGGTGAGATGGGTGGAGAAAAGTGGCGAAATGTGCATGATATAGTGAGTGGGATGGAGGAGGAAAGTGAGGCAGAGAAAGAGAGGAAGAGAGAGAAAGATGAAAGAAGGATGAAAGAGAGAGGAACCAAAGCTGAAGCGGTGGCATTGATGGGTATTTGATGACATTTGTTAGCGTTGATTTGGCATTAACAGAAATCTAATCAAGGAAAACGAAAACAATACATGAAGAAAAAAAGAGCAAGAAATAAGGAGAGAAAGAAAAGAAAATGATTTTCAACACTCTCTGTGCAAAGTGGAAATCAATGAGGCATATAATACAAGATGTAAAATGAATGATCAAATAATTACATAAATGTCATAGGAAAAAGGTCTCCTCAAATGTTTTTGCCTTGCTTTTTTTTCTTGAATCTTCAAATGAAGAAAGGAAGATTCAGTTACAGTTCAAACCCAGCTTAGGTGATATTTCTTAGGTTAAATTTTTCACTGCCATCTATGAAAAGAAAGAGATCGAGAAAGAGACAAAAAATTGTCAAAATTATTTGTAAGAGAAAAAAAACATAGATTCGCTAGATGGAGTTGTTTTTTTGGTTATAACCTAAGCGAGGTTTTACTGTAATCGGATGAGAGATAGACTCGGGAGGATATTAGAGAGAAAGCGGTTTCTACATGCAAAATAGGTTAAGGAATAATAATATTAGAATATCAAGTAAATTTTGACATAGCCTCTCAAATAAGATTCAACTTTCTTCCTCCGAATTCGTGACTGATGTCTGAGTACCATTGAGAACAGTTTTAACATCTTCCATCTCTGTATTGGTCGTTGTGCTAGCGTCATTAACTTGCTCTTCAGCAATTCCTCCTGTTGTACTTGAAGCTGACTCTGTAGCGGTTATGGCACTCATTGTCACTGGTATTCCTTCATTAAGACTGTAAAGGTAAAGAGCAAAATTAATAATACAGTTCTAAAGCGATATTACATCAAGTATTAATCTGTCAACTTGAGTTGTATTAATCACAATATTGTCTATCCTGGTTAAAATTGTTAATTCTTGGGACGGGTAATATTGAAAGACAAACGAGCTTTGATTGGTTATAATTTAGATAATTTGTAAATTTCAATCATTTAGAATGTTAATCAAACAAGAGGAAGTGGAAAAATCTTTCCAACAATATTTACTAGAGTTTACAGGTATTTTCAAAAATCGCATAAATTTAATTATAACATGCTAAACTAACCATGCAAATTGAATAAAATAAGTTTTATTAACTAGTGTTGCTATTGCAAAATCAGCGGAAGCAAGAAAATAGACTAAGAGTCAGGGTCAATTTAGCAAAAAAGGGTCAGATTTAAGTTAATTTTTAGACATCTCTAGCATTCTAGTATATTAAGTTTGTAGAGACAAGAAAAAAACTATGTAATAGAAAACTGAATAAAATAAAGTTCGATTCTATTGGTACTTTATTGTTAGGGAGCGATTATGAAAAAAAATTTTCCGTTTTGTTAACTTGACACTGACTACTAGTGTAGGATGCAAGCCCTCTAAATTGCAATGTTAATGAGCTGATTACTGACACAATTAACCTGTCTCACCTTATTCTACAAAATATTTCATATTTTCTGGACAAAAGAACCATCCCAATATGATGAATATTGAAAATATTGATATGATAAATTGTTAAACTAATATAAGTTTAAATGATTGAATACCTTCGAACCAAATTTTCTGAGTGCGAATACTAAAAATGATTTTTGACTTTATTACTAAGCTGGTTGAGAAGTTCTTGGCCTGGATTGAGAAAAAAATTAATTGTACAAGGTTTAGAGGAAAAAATATCAAATAAAATAACTAATTCATGTAGAAAATAAATTAAATGAGAGTTTGATTAAAAATACAGAGTAAAAGCAAATTTTACGAAAATGAAAATATAATACAAAAAAAAGCTATTTGACAATTTGACTCAAGACTTAATTATAGCTGGCGTAGATTTCCGGTTGAGGTTAAACATTAACATTAAAAGAATCGGCTTTATGTGTTTTTTGTTATATTTGGATAATCTCAAGGATCTCAAGTTATTCTTGGCTTTTAGAATAAACATAAACATCAATTTACAATGAGCCTGCTAATTAAGATCAGAACTATTTAAACTTAGTCAGAAATTTCATTAAAAAAACAATCTCAATATTCTATATGATTCTAAACAGTGATTCTCATTCGTTGAGTTGGTCAATTCGGAATTGTACTTACTTTCCAATATTAGTGACCACTGTTTGGTACATGGATACAGGTATGGTTACCATACCGGAAACTGGAAAGGCTAAAAATAGATGAATAAAAAGAACGATGTTAATGTTATTTATTTTTCATTTTTTTGCCATGAAAAATAAATGCAAAAAACTTACTGCTTTGAGTTCCATCTTCCCCTGTAAGTATAATTTGACCATCCGGACTAATTGTTGCTTCCGCTAATGTAGCAACTGTTTGACCGGACCCGTCACCGCTTAAATCAACACTCACAGTACCGATTTGAGTAACTCTTTCCCCATCTTGGCCGGTGGATAGTTCAGCCAATGTTTGAACAGCTTGATTTGCCTCACCTCCCGAGCCTTGAATCTATAATTAAAAGTTAACCGAATATATTATTTATTGAGATGTAAACTTAAGTAAAGAAAACTAAACGTATATACATGGTAACTATATCAAGATTTAATAAAATAACATACTCTAACTGCACTAACTGCTCGAACTTGAGCTTGTGTTCCATCTGGAAGAGTAACTACAGCAGCACTGTTTGGATCCATTTGGATGAGTGAAACAGTCCCGTCTGGATTGTTAATGGCTTGTACCATGGTCGGAGCATAATGTACCTGTTGATACTGCATCTATTTTTTGGAAGTGGGAGAAGAGTTTGGAAAATGCACGGATTAGATGAAAGTTAGAACTATTTTGAATTGAATCGACATAGTATTAACAAAAATGTCATTCGCAAAAAAAACAAGAAACAAAAATAAATAAAATCACAAGCATCAACATATCCAAATGTAAGTAAACATAACAAAATTTAAATAAAATAAAGAATCAAATAAAAATAAAAAAATATATAAAACTACTTAGGTTGATTTCTGGGGTCAAGCCAAATCTCGAGCGAGTTCATGGTTTGTCAAAAAAAGTTAAGAGTTGAAATAAATTTTTTTTGTTGATAAAAAAAATTCATGCCAAAAAAGGAATAAAAATGTTTGAAAAGGAAATCTTTGAAAATTAATAGGGGATAAGTAATTAAAGGAGAGAAAATATAATTGTAGCATTCATAGAATGAGAGATAGCAACATACATTGACACTTTGTGCTGCTACCGCTAAAGTGTCAGTCGCAGAATCTGCAGTTAAAGTGGGTACATTGGTGACATTAGAACTCCCTGGCACTGCTGGAACTGCTGTTACGCTGATGCTTGTGTGAGTACGAGATTTCACCTTCTCTTTGGAGGTATCTTGTTTCTTGTCATCGTCTTCACTAAATATCGGAAGCATGTCCTCGCGATTATGGTACTTATAACAATTTATCACAATTTGTCGGAGAGCATGAGTCCATGAGACCTGAAATTATGCACGAAAAGAATAAGAACAAATATGAAATCCACTGTCAACTTTGATAACAGCTGAAACAATTTTGAGAATCGATCTTTGTTGTCAGTTCGATGATTCAATGAAAACAACCAGGAAGTAAACAATTTTTCTATTTCACCTTTTGCTTCTCTTCGTCACTGCGAGCATCACTCCGAACATTCGCCCAAGGAAGATCTTTAGGCCACCACACTGGCCTTGTGGACTCTTTTCCCCAACCAGGTTTACCGCGTCCGGTGGAATATTTCAACATGAGAGGTATAAAAGCTCTGAGTTGTGCTTGAGTCATTTTTTCCACAGGAGTTGGAATACCGTCTACGACTAGAGGAGGTAATTCATGACGAGAAGGATCTTCTTTGACTTGAGGTGGTGCCTGTTGTGCCAGAGCGGCTTCGAGCTCTTGCATTATAATATTCCTACAATTACGAACCTAAAACAACGGTGAAAATGAAAATTTAATCGCCGCAAAACTAAAGGTCCTCAGTAATGCATCTAGAAGATCATACCACATTTTCCAAAGGTCTAGCACCGAATACTTTGTAATTATTTTGAGGTTTTCCGGGTGTGACTATGAGGACTACCGCTTGTTGACCAACCCGCGTAGTGTACTCGTCGATTGTTGCTTTCAATTTTCTGAGCGTGGAGAGAAAAAAATGACAGAATCAGAGAAAAATCTCAATAACACGCATGAACTTGAAAGTCAAATCATCATATGTTTGAAACAAACCTCGATAATCTTGTTTGTTGCCGCTTTCTGATAGAAGGATTAGTTTCAAAAGAATGGGGTCTTTTTCTTTTCTTGGCGGTAACTATGGCTGCAGCCGCAGCAACACCAATCGGGCCTAAAACGGGTTGTAAGCAAAAGAGAGATGAAAAGTGAGAATGATTGTGAGAGCAAAACCATAAGCACAAGGAAAAAAGCAGAATAATACTGAAAGTGGCAGAAAGGCGCAAAGCGAACAAGGACAATGTTGCCAGGAGAAACAAGAAATAAAGTTATCGCTTTGAAAGATGATTAGGATAAATCCATTTTCTCGAATTGTAACAATAACAGAGACACATAGAGAAATATATGAAGAGTCACAAAATAAAGGAGCGAAGAAAGAGAAGAAGAAAGAGAAGAAAGAGAAATTGTGAATGAAAAAACACATAAGAAACAAACCTGCTGCAGCAAGCTGGGCTGTGACTTCATCTTGGCAGGATGATGATAATAGGTCGTTATCGTCAAAATTTGAATCATCGTCACTGAGATCATCGCAATCAGTAATATCACTATGGTTCATGATATTATTTGAGGGAGAAGAATCAATTTTCATCTGATTGAATACAATTAACTTTTGTGGACCTAAATTAAACCATCAAAGCTGCGCAGAAAATGGAGGAAAAATTTTCTCTCTTAACTCATATGTGCTACCATCTACCATCAAATCCACTCTTCCCTTTGTTTGGATCAATTCAAAAAGGTCTTCATATTTACATAACCGATTATTAAATAAATCATTAAATTGAATCACTCAATTTTTACTCTGCATTATTCGTACAAATTAATCGAAAGATTAGGAGATCAATTTGAAATTAGCCTAAAACCAGAGATTAACATTAATCCTTAAAACAAATGCGATTAACATGAATATTAAGATTCATTAAAATTCGAATCAAAGTAGCGAAACAAGAAAATATTTAAAAGGGCCGATCTTCAAGATTCAATTAGCTTAAAAGGTTAAGCGGCAAAATTTAGCAATAAATTGCTTGTTGCTCATTTAATTTAATATAAAAATGATTTAATTTTTATATAATAATCAATATCAATTGTATCGAAGATTATCAAGATCAGTTGATACTTATGGACTAGATCCAGAAGAGATATTTGAAATTGAGCTGATAATGAAAGCAAATCATGACTTATTTTTATGAATAAATATTTAAAACTCTGAATTGAATGTGGATTTGCCTTTTGCAATTTATTGAATTCAATAAAACTAGGTTTAGCTTTAATTTTTGCTTTTGTTTTATTATTAAAAAACAAACCTTTTCAAAGAACACGTTTGAAAGTAAAGTAAACATGATATCAATCAATTTGAGGAACCATTTCGATTGTACATACAAAAATACAACTTAAGTAGCTATCAACTTAATTTGTCTTGGTTTCAAGAAAACAATCAGCATAACATGGTAAGTTAACAATTAAGATACAAATAGAATCACACATTAGGGTTAAATTATTTTTATCTTTTTGTACACGTTAACATTAACTAGATTATGAACTAGATTATCAGGAATGGAAAGGCAAAAAAAGCGCGAAACAAAAAATTTTCATTTGTGCAAAATATAATACAATCACAATTAGCAGTGATAGCTGTTAATAAAACCAACAAAATAAAAGTATCAAAATGGATACAAATATATAAATATAAACAAACACACAAAGTGTTGGTCGCGATTGAATGTGAATGACAGTGACACCAATTCGTCAAGCCTGATAAGGTAGAGGTCAAAATTTGTTTCAATTGCCAACAATAGGTTAATTAAATGGAGGGAATGAAAAAAATAATGGATAACAATTCAACGTTGATTGACAATCATCAGAGAAAATGTCGAATAATTTGAAAGCACAATGGAAATAATCCAATACATGTGTTGGTTTCCATTTACCAAGTGAACTTTTATCTTATTGTCTTACAATTAAACAGAATTAATTGACTATCAGAATCAAGCTTAATTCATATGTAATTCAAATTCACACTTAAAGAAACGTAAGCATTTAATATTTCTGACATTAATACATCGATATGACATGAATTTGAAGGTAAAATAAAGCCACTTTTGGGTTTATCAACTGGCTAGCCATGGAAACTAAATTTATGTACAGTCCCTTTTTCGGACTAAGGTCTATGCATACATAATTTATTTCATAATAATCTGGATTATCTCAATCTTAATCAAGTGTATTAAATCGAGTGTTATTATCTTTCATCATCTAGAAAATTCAATGTATAATTTGTATATTACCGTGGCTATTATGCATCGTTGAATGTAAGAATAACCAGAAAATGTATAAATTTTCGTTGCTTCGATTTTTTAAACGCAGTAAAATCTCGCAAAGTTTGTGTTCGTTTGTATTACAGTCTGTAGAGTCGCGAGTCGCGAAGCTTTCAGCGTTATCTATCCCCTATCTACCTAGGTGTTTTACCTAGGAGCTGAGGTTTTACCAGCATAGCTAATGATCCAACGGGATAGTCCAGAGGGTTTAAGCTCTGGATTCACCCAACCTCAGGGCTTTGGCGAAATTCGAATGTTCCAAGATGCATGATTTAACGTAAGAAGGTTAGCAATGTCGTCGCTTGCTTAACCATTAGGCTGATCGCAACGGTTGTGATCGATCTCGCCGCCTAGTGATATTGTTTATGCAACTCTTTTTAAATAATTAGTTTAATTGCATTGTTAAAGCAGAGAGAATCTTAAATCTCCAAAGATGGCGTTACTAAATTCATGCAACCTTTGCGAGATTTTACTTCAGATGTTTTTGATTCGATTTAAACTTTACTATCTATCAGGTCATCTCATTGTTTCTAACAGTGTTTTGTCAACACTAATTAACTTTCTCTTTTTTTCTTTTCTCACTTTTTCTTTCTTTCTTTCTCTCTTTAAGAAACTGTCTCCATTAATATCTTTGCCGTGATATCTCCTTTAATTGATTATTTATTGCTCTTTGGGTTGAAATTAAAGTTGATTTGATTTTGTGCGAAAAATCGACCTTGATTACATTCTTAAATCAACCAACAGATGGTAGGACAAATTTGCGGTTACAGCGCCACTCTTTAATTGTTAGCTCTGCATTAAACCCATTTGTATTCGTTGATTACGGATTGAATTTGATTTGTATTTGTTGGTGCTGCGCTGATACACTGAAATTTATGTAATATTTTCTTTGTATTTATTAAGTGTGTTTAACCTAATTGCTCATTCCATCCGGAATCTTGTAAGTAAATCGCCATTATTTATATTCTGTCTATTTCTCAGAATTCTGTATCCATTTTTCCCTACTTTTTTTCTCCCTCACCTTTCTCACTTATTTTCATCTCAACTTTCTCCCTCTACTCAAATTTATCTCCCTTTTCTTATCCCCACTCTCCTATCTGTCTCTTTAAATCTCTCTCTCTCATCTTCTCTCTCTTTCTCTCACCCCTTCTTTCCTTCTCTTTCTATCTATCTCGGTCTCTCAACTTATCTCTTAATTCATTTTGTATATAAATTAAATGCTACATTTATTTTTATTTTAACACCTCTAAACACATCACGCTTACCTTATAAATCGTTCAGTGCTCAATATATTTCTGTTGAATTCACTCTTTGTTATTTAAAAATAGTAAACCTTCGTTGCATAGTAGATTCAATTTCGTTCCTATTAATATAGCTCCATTATTCATTGCTTATTTTCTATCATATTTACTAGTCAAAGAATTGTATTCAACCGTTCTCTATATTAAGCAGGAAAAAAGAAATCTTCCAACTCTCTACCAAACTACTACAAACCCTTAACTAAAAAAAGACGGGCGGAAGATCTCGTAATTTGTATTTTATTATTAATATTGTTTAAAACCGTCTCTGATCTTCTAGTTTCCTCAAATGATATTCATAATTGATGGGTCGTCTCAATTTGTATTTAAATCACTATACAATTATCAAAGCCACTCTGATGTCCATTACTGAACCACTTTTTCAGCCAAATTGTTCCTTTTCCTCTCCAACATCCTTTTTTCTTTTCCACCGTATTCTTCCACCATCAACATTATCTTCATTCTTCTCTTCTCTTTTTTTGTTAGCACTATGTACCGCCATTGTTAACATTGTTTCAAACCAAGTTAATTTGCTCGTTCGTCACAAGCTATTACCAGTCCATCTTCACCGTCAAAAATCCTTTCAACGATCGGATCTCAATCATCTGTATCAGCAACATTCTATCTGTTGGAGTGATTCTTTAGACCATAAAAAAACTGCTCATGTATTAAATCAACGAAGTTGATTGAAAATCTGGATTCACTTGAGTATCTGTTCAACCTTGAAATCATCTTTGGCAGCCATTTATCCCAACATGGTAAGAAGTGTCTAGAAATAAGGATTCAAGCGGATTTGCTCACCTTAGACATTTAAATCGACCAATCATCTCCAATTTTGTTAATTTGATTCACCGTTCAGCTATCAACACACCTGATTCAAAAGTTCCTTCTTAATTCAACTAAGTTAATACCCCGTTATACTTTTGTTTTTCTCTGTTCTGTGGTTGCGCTTGATCTTTCCGCGCAAAATTAAACCTAAATTTGTGCTTAATTATGGTAGACCAGATAAACGCCCAAAGTTCAAAGAGTAAGAAGCATTGAGAAAGATGAATTTAAGTAGTACTGCTTGACTTACTTAACTGGGTTAACCAATTGTGATATTTCATTTTCTATACAAATGAAAAAAATTAACCAGGTTAAATATGTCTACTGCTGCCGAATTTCATTGCATTCTTTCTCATTCAATTTTTTCTACTTTCAGAATCTTTTCCTTGGGGTTATTGCCAGGATGATGATCAATCCGGTGTCGACCTCGACCACCATGCGCTGAGTCTACTTGCGAATTTTGGTGATATTCTACCTGATAAAGAAAGTGCTTTGCTACTTCAGGCATCTGACGAATTATGTTCTAAAATTGACATTAGTAATCCACGTCACCATCATAACCATCAACATATTCAAAATCAACTACAACATCAACCAGAACCTCCTCATGATCTTCATTCACACCATCATTTGCGATCGCTTGAAAGAGATGCTCATCCTGCTCGAAGACAATATGTCGGTTCAGTTTCTGACCCAGCTGACTGTGTTTCCCTTTTTACAGATTTAATTTCTGGCATTCAAGAAGTCAAATTTAGTCAAACTCGGGCTTTCGCTGCTTCAATATCAGCGAATACAATTGGTCAACCCTATGAATGTTCATCTCCAGTAATCTCACCATCAGAATATCATGGCAATCAGAACGATGTTTTATCACCAGCCTTGATGTCAGCTCCTCCTTCATCACCTAATCAATCCAACTGGGTACAAAATACCAGCAGCAGTAGTAGTGGTAGTGCTAGTGGTAGTGGCCGGGCCAGTGGCTATAGTGCAAATAATATCAACGACTCAAAAGCCTCTACACACATTCATCGTGATCAGCAACCACCTTTTCTTCAACGCAATTCTTCTATCATACATCAAACTAACAAATCAAATGTAATCGAAAAGCATCTACCACAAAATCAACAATCTGATTATTTTACCTCTTACGAACGCCCTGTCTCTCCAAAATCTTCTAAAGTGGCCTATTCAGCTTATAATTCTGACAGTAATCTTGAAAACGGTGGTGCTGATACTCCTAATGATGCTGACATGTCTAGCCTTAACTGTGATTTGGGTAATTCTGATGATTGTTTAAGCTTAAGTGCTGAAGGGGGCTCTATATCTTTCATGAGAGGTAGTTCAAAAAGCTCCAAAAAAAGCCTAGACAAAGGTTCTGATGAGTACAAAAGACGTCGTGAAAGAAACAACGTGGCTGTTCGCAAAAGTCGGGAGAAAGCAAAGCAACGATCTAGAGATACTGAGAAAAAAGTGATTGAATTACAAAACGAGAACGGCACTCTAAAAAGAAAAGTCGACGAATTAAGCGGGCAAATGATGATACTTCGACGATTATTGAATAATCACGGAATTTCTCAAGATCATATTGAAGATGAAATTAATCGCACATTTCAAGAAACTCAAAGACCTGGCAATGACTATTGAACTTTGAAAGAATTTTTCAATTAGGAAATGAAAGATTCAAAACTATGAAACTAAAAAGATGAATTAATTTTTTTAAAACTAGTTGATTTCAACTACTATAGCTTTAAACTAAAAAGCAAGAATCAAAACCACTCGTTAAGCTCACTGATCTCGTCCTTTACTATTTTCCCACTCTTGTCTCATTCTTTTCTACTCTCTGTTATTTCTAATGTCTTTGTGTCCTTATCCCTTTCTTCGTCTCCTCTTTCTTCCTTTTTTTCTTTCTACAAACTAAAAACAGAGGAGAGCGTTTAGAGAATTAAAAGTGAAAGTCAAGTCGGGGAATAATACAGAAACACTAATTATATTATTCTCCATCCAAAATATTAGCAATCTAGTTCTAAAATTCTATTGATTCCGTTAAATATGTTGCCTATAAGTTTATGCTGTTTTAAAAAGATAAAAAAGATCACTTTGGTACCAATTACACGCAACTATTGGAGATGAATCACGGATCCAGTTTAAATTTGTGGTCTATTTAAATGTATTATAATTTAAACATGACAATAGAGGGAAGTCAGAAACCCCATTTCAACTCTACTTTTCTTTTTTTGTCTGTACATTTGTCAAAAACATCAATAATTCACTATCTTGACATCTCCATGGCTTCAAATACAAAGTTAATGTAAATTAAGAACCCAGATTATCAGTTTGTTCAAAGCTGTTCAATTATTACCATCATAATCATAATCATCCTCATCACCATTATCTCATATTCATCACCTTTCGTGACATCTTTATCATCCCCACAATCTTCATCTTCTCATCTTCTCATCATCATCAACAAAAAACAACATTATCATCCTTGCCACTTCTGTCGTTGCTATCTGGTATCCAAAAAGATTTATGTTGGACGATGAGGAAAAAGTTACAAATATTACCTCATTTACTATTTCAAGTTGTATACATGTTTTGGTTCTATTCTTTTTTGAATATCTTTGAAAACAAAACGGAATTATCTCTTATGCTCCATATGTGATGGATAAATTCCCGATAAAAAAATCTTCATAAAATTCAAATATCTGTGAAAGTATAATAAGCTAATATTAATGTAATAATCAGTGATATAACTTAGCTGAAACTTTATGTTATGACTTACAAGCAAAACAAAAAGGGAGAAATTGCGGCTTGAAAAAGCTGTAAATTGAGGCAAAAAGACTTGCGAACCATCTGCAAAATTATCCAAGGAAAAAAAACAAGAAACAATCACTACAAGGAATCACTATATCATCCTTTTGATGGCCAATAGCCAATCTAAAATTCAACCTGTCCTTTTACTTGGATTGATCTTGTAGAGGGAAAAGTAATGATTAAATCAGGAAAGTCTGCTAAATTGTTATTTTATTACACACAAGGAATATGCACTTTATAATGTTTAAGAGTAACATCCAATAAAAATAACATTAGTTTACTCTTGAACATTAGAAACGAGTGAAAACCTTGATAATAAACATAACTTGAAATCAAGCTAAAAATTATATTGAAATGTAACGTTTTTAAACATCAAAACTATTAATGTAATGAATCATTGCTAATGATTCAAGCAGAAGAAGACCTGTTGACCTTCTTGTTCTCTCTCTCTCTCTTTCTCCTCATCTCTCTCTCTCCCTCTATCCTCTTATGTATTTTGCCTCTATTTACTCTCCCTTGATCCCTCTCTCAATATACTCATCATGATTTTGTTTAGGATTGAACAAAATCAAGTTGATTGTCAAACAACAAAAAATGTTTCTTAAAGGGTGTTTCAGTTAACTAGTTCCGAAAAGGAGGAGATTAAATTGCCGACGTCGATGTTTAAATGTGAAATGATCAATTTTGAAGAATACACTTCAACAATTCAAATATCTATGATATTTAAAAATATATATCAATCAAAATGTAACATTTAAAAATTTACTAATGACTTGAATTTGAGCTTAAATTTACTCTCCACCTTTTCATAAAAAGTTAATAACAAACTTTAAGAAACAAAGATTTTGAGTTGGTAACAAACAACCAAACCTACAGTTCTGAGCAACAATTTATCTCAAATGATTTTTGAAACAATTTTAACAATATTGGTCAATTGAATTATCACTGTGGTCCAAAACAAACACAATTTGAATTTTAATCATGTTAAAGATTGTGAAAAAATCTGTGTCTTACCTGTTTCAGCGGCCTCAACCCACTCAACCTTTGTTTTGCCTTGCTTTTCACTTAACCTTGTCCTTTTCATTACTCAGTCCCAACTTCTGTTCGATTGTTTTCAACTATTAACAATCAATCACACACACACAAACTCAACAAAAAAAACCTAAATAACAAAAGGTTAAAAACCATTAACCTCTACAGTTTGTAAAAAAATAATCCAAGAAATCCTGATAAAATGCCTGGAAAAGTAATCATGTCAATATGATGCTACTGTTAATTGATAATATGTCCAAGGAAATTTAATTCAAACAAATGTACAAATAACATTTTCGGGGGGATAAAAAGGCTGAAAGTTGCAAAAAAAATATTTTGTCCTCTTTTCTCTTTTTCTTTTCATCATCTTCACTTATTATTTTCCATCACTTTTTCTTCTCTCCCTATCTCACTCAAATTCCTGCTTCTTTCAACATCTTGTTTCTTTTAAATATATATAAATATATTTAATGTATATAAATTAAAACACAGTTTCCCTTTTTCATCTGGTTTACTTTTTGATTTACTCAATTCATATTTTTCATTCAACAATTTGTAATTTCTTCAGTTCGGCTACTAATTCCTTTTCTTTGCTTATTTTGACCAATTGATTTCTTTCCAATTGTCCGCCACTACTTCGAATAGTCTTGAGTTTTTTGATGGCCTCCAGTTTTTTCTCAATCGCTTTAACTTTTTTCTCTTTATTATTCTTATCATTTGACTCTGATCCTGATGTTGCTCCTGCTGCTGCTGGTGTTGCTGCTGCTGCTGCTGCTACTGCTGGTGGTGGTGGTGGCTGCTTCGCTTGGCGATCACCACCGCCACCTCTTCTCCCACCTCTCCCTTTAGGTCCTTTTGAACGTAAGTTTGCTGATGATTTTGATAATGGTCCACTAGTAGTAGCTTCTAATGTTGCTCCTTTTCAAAGAGTGACAAGAAAAGAAAAAATAAATAATTCAGATCATTAATTAATTTAATCCTTCATCCTCATCGTGTTCGTCTTCACCAGGCAAATTTGATCTGATTTTTCTTCCTTTTGTCTCTTAACTTCTCACACTCAGCAGGTAGCCATCATTATCACTAGAAAGCACATTTAGTATAGTTAATTTAAGTTCATGAATGTTGACAGAAAAAGAAAGGAGCGAACGATGAAGAGAGAAGAAAAAATCGACTGTTTACTATTCTACTAACCTGAATTTCGTAAATGTGGTGGCACATATCTTTTCGGTTCAGCTTCTTTACCCAAATTAGCTGCTATTATTCCAGTTTCCGTGATCTTGGGTGCATTGGGAAAATCATGACTATTGGGCCTCCAGATTGAACGGAAAAGCGAATCACCATCGGGATATTGAATTTCTCCAATCAATTTACCTGAATAATGCCAAACTCGAAGACAATTACCAACTCTCATTCGTGGAGAGGTAACTGCTGTTAATAAGTGAGCCCCATCAGGTGCCCAGTTGATATATGTAGTATCAGGGCTAGTGAGTTGAGCTAGCAAAGTTTTCTTTTCCGAGTTATATACTGACAAACCTCCACGTAAGTTACCGAAGCCGGCAAATATGACAAGATTGCCAAATGGGTTGAAGTGTATTTGATTGATGTGCATTTCACCGAATGAGTGAATAATTCGCCCATCAGAATCCACGAAAGCGAGTTTAGGAGGAACAAAACCATAGGAGACACAGAAAAGAGTTTCAGTAGTTGAAGGATGCCATTCGACTGCGTGAATAGGCCCTTCCTTGTCCAAGGTGACAGCAAATGCTTTACCATTTACATCCATATAATTCAAATTTTGTTCTCCATAATAACTTTTACCAGTTTTATCAACATCAGCAGCACACAATATAAGTACAGCATCACCTAAAACGGAAAAAATAAGGTTCATATTAAAATGACTGTAATTTCAAAAAATTAAGTTCAGCTGACCTCGAGATCGCCATTTAAAAGTTGTTCTATCAGTCCTGAAGAAACTTTTAATAGCTATGGCAGTTTCCATTTGTGGATAACGATACAGTTTAACGAAGTTGGGTTGTCCATGTGTTCCGATAGATAAGCAAGCAAAATAGTGTACACCAGATTTAACGTGAGTAGTTAAACTAAAATCAGCGACCTTTTGCGTGTAAAATTTAGCGATGTATCGAGTGAAATCATTTTTCTCGTAAAAGTGTAGCTCCTCATTGAAAAATCTGACACAGATAGACTCATCATCTGTCCAATGTAACTTCCATTGAGATTGCTTTTGCTTCATAGTCTTTGAAATGTAAGAAAAGAAAGAAGAGGAACTATCAATAGGTTAATAAAGATCCATAGAACAGTATTGCTTAGAAGCAAGCTCTCAATCGTGAAATTAACTAGAAAGATTGTCTCACCTGAACCAGAGTATTACTTTTGATATCATAAATCATTAAATTGTGATCTGCTGAGTTTTTGGTGTAAACCCATGCTTGAAGGAAATTGTTCTTGGGGGATAAATCAACAAACTGAACTCCTGGAATGTCTTGAGTAAACTTGACACTCCGGTCATTTAAATCAACCATTTTAGTAGATACATTGTCTGAGAAAGCAATGTAATTACCATCTTTTGAGATTGTCAAGGCTCGGGTTCGACTGGAAAAAGTTTCAATCTGTTCAATTTGTGGTGGACCAGAGAAAAGGTGTAATCCTTGATAATCTTCATTTATTATAGATAATTTTTCTGTAGAGTCGGAAGCCATCTTTGAAGAGGATAAGAATTACAATCAACTATTAGTCAGAAAATATTAAACAAAATATTAAATTAATACACAACTAAGTTAAACTACAATTAATTATAAAGTAAACATCAGAGGATCAGCAGAGGCATGGTTTTCATTAGAGACCAACTGTTCACACTTGTGTTTGTTATTGTTTATTGGTTGCTGTTGCGCGCTCAAAATGATTTGCTTTAATGTGTATAGAATCATATTTTTTCTTTAATTAGATAAATCTTAAATTTTCTAAATGTAAATAAGGTAGTTAAATGAATATATTAATGAATAAGCTTTTTATAGATTCAACCATTAAATCATTTTACGTGCATCATACCAAATAAGTCAATAATTTTACCATCTCTCTATGATTCTTACTGGTTATTTGAAAGACCGACAAATTAAATACGTTGTGTTAGAATGTAATTAATTTTTCGCTCATGTTTTATCATTTGTTAATTACAAAACCTTTTTTTTATCAGTGGGAAAAATTGAATAGAAAAATGAAAGTATTTAAACGATGTTAATCATAGCTAAAAATAACGAAGAAAATTTTGTTTACTACTAGCAACTATTATTGGCAAGCTCATTTCAATTGATTTAGATAGTTGACTTACAATTGCTGATTTAATCAAATTAGACAATTATTTCCCTTGCCTGCACAAACCAATCGAGCACACGCCTGATCTCAACAGTTTTTGATAGTTGATAGCAATCACATATATTCCGATTATGCAGCGAGATGATAACTAACTTATTATTCTTATCGACTGTAGCAATTCAACCTGGATTTTATGGAAAATAAATGAATGATTAAAACCTTTTGTGTTTAATCAAAAATTGAATCCAATTGAGATTTTACTTGACACAAGGCAACATAGAATCATATTGATACGATTTGTCGTTTGTGTTGAAATAAATGTTCATAGTGAAACAATGAACTGGATCATTGGTGATGATTAAGTGAATTATTATTACTATACTCAAAAATTCTTATAATCAAGCCTAATTCATTTCAATCCTGTGATAATCAAAAACACTGTCTTTTCTCAATGAAAAGTGAAATAATTTCCCCACGCGCACCAATTTTATCGGCAGCAATAATATCAATATTTTGTGTCTATCAATCTGCTCAATATTGTGTCACATTTGATTTCGATGATCCAACATCCAGAGATAATTTTAAATCTTTGAAATCAACTATATTTCAATTGGATAATAATTCAACGGTAAATATTATCAGTCCAGGGTATCATATATTTGAACATTATCCAGACGATATCCTCTGCTCGTGGATATTAATTGCTCCGAACGGTTCTCTTATAAAAGCCATTTATCAAGATTTTGACTTGGAAGTCAGTTTCCATTGTGCTTTGGACTCACTATGGATATTTGATGGAAAAACAATAGACAATTCAACCCATTATCAACCTGATTACCAATTTTGTGGTTCCCTTTTACCAGATGACCAGATATTTGCCTCATCCTATGTTAATTTGATCTTTGTAACCGATTCACAGCGTAATTTCCGGGGTTTCAATATATCTTTCCAAACAATTGATCCATTAAAAGGTAAATTTTCCATTTTATCTTTATCAAAAATGAAGTATAAATTGAATTGTAAGAAAACAATAAAAAGCTTATTTATTATTGGATCTTAAGTTTGGATTTCAACAAGTGTTTTAAGTTGAAAATTATTATATCAGATGGAGCTATTAGTCTTTAGCATTAAACAATTTATCGTTAATTCAATTGTTTTAATTATGTTGTCATTAATAACAGTAAAATTAGTTGATTTTAAGTTTAAAGTTGCTTATTTTGGCCCTTTGTTACACTTAAATGGAAAAGTAGTAAACAATCAAGGTTTCCTTCTTGATCTAAATGAGAATTGTTTTTTTTGTAGTGACCATCTGATTTACAATTCAAATTGACTGCCGTTAAACATTGAGTACAAACAAAATGTTAATAAATTACTGACCAATTTAGATTTTTACTGTTTAACCCTGCAAACTAAAGGTTAAACAATACTATTATTAATATGAATAAATTAAAATTCATCAGTAAACAAACTAAAAAAAAGAAATGAAAATGATTTTGTTGGCAGTGATGATGAAGATGGAGAAGTAATAAGCAATTAAGGACATTCCAAGTAATTAAATTTGATATAATATTGGACCTAAACAGCGGATATTTAATGCTAACACTTTAACAGAAGACAAAGTCTTAATAAAATCTTAATTTAGCTAATTGTTTAAGGCAAGTCAAGGTTTTAAAATAGCAAAACATCAAAATTGTAATTCACAAATTGAATTATACAATGTTAAAAGACAATCATTTTAACAAATTGACAAGTTAACAATTCAAAAAAACAATTAGTAGATGAAAATTGAGTCTCACTTTGTCAACAGTTATTGATGGTCAATACTATTGTTGACATGAATATTGATTAGTTGAGAAATGTTAATTGAATGTATTAAAAGGTTAGAAAGTTTTAATTGTTGCGGTTAAAAGTAAAAGGAGATTAACTTGAAAATAGTGCAAAGGAATACAAAAGACTAAAACACAACATTTTCCTTTGTGACTGATTATGATCAAAATGATATTTAAAGTTAATCAAGATTGTCCTTTAAATAGTAACAATTGTAAAGCACAATGAAAAAAACTAAAAACACAAACTAATTAAATTGTGATTTTCTAATGATGCTCGAAGTTTACTTTTTTCAGTATTTTTACAATCTTCTTCTCCCACGATTTTAAATTAATCAATTCACTTCATAATAACGAATCTAAATCGTGATTAAAGCAACTTTCTCCTTTTTCTTGTCTCCTTTGATCCTCCATCCTCCTATCAACTCGGAATCATCATCATCCTCATGCTCATCCTATTATCTTCATCATCTTTTCCGTAATCGCACTCCTCTTGATTTATGGTAAACAATTATTTGTTTATTAGCTGCCATCCATGAATGTGACTTTTCCACTCAATTTTTATGTCAAAATGGTAATTGTCTCAACATTTCCTTGATTTGTAATGGAGTTGATGATTGCTACGATGGTTCCGATGAACAGCCATGCTATCCTAATAGAGATAAAGATGACGATAATAAGGATAACAGGAAATTAATTTGTCCTTCTCAATCAAAAGGAAGACTCTCAATTATCGGCGGAACAGCGTCACTTCCAGATGCATGGCCATGGCAAGTATCTTTAAGGAAAAGGTCCCACAATCACCATTGGAATCACATTTGTGGAGCAGTTTTAATTGACTATTCAATTGTTTTAACAGCAGCCCATTGTTTTCAAAGGTTAGACCTTTTGACTAAAATAATTACGAGAACAAATCAACTTGCTTAAATTAATTGCCACAAAATAAAAAATTGAAACCAATTTGAAAACCAAAAGGCAATAATCAAGGGTAATTTAGAGACTAACTCAGCTGACCTATTTAAGTCATCGAGATGTACCCATTGCCATCTAGCAATAATTAGTGTTAACACTTTTCTAACAAACTTTAATTGCTTGTTTTTGATAAATAATCGAGTTTATATTTTAATCTGATTTAGTGAAACTCTCGATATAACCAAATATTCATTGGCTTTCGGACAATATCGATTAAACCCTGATTCAAGTGAAAACAATTTAACCGTAAGATATTTACAAAATGTAACAATTCATCATGATTACCAACTGAATGGAGTAAGTTCATCAACAATTTTATACTCAAATTATTTCTTATCTCTTAATCCGACAATTTAATTTGCAATAAGACTACTTAATCGCCGTATTTCTCTCTGATTGTCACCAATTGAATAAAATTGTTGAAGCAAAAGCCATAAATCTCATGTTTATAATTAATATTCAAAAGTTAAATCTATCATTGAATAAGCTTTCTTCATTCTGTTTGGCCCATTAATATCTTAAACATTTTGATTTGTCTCATTAACTTGTTAGTATAAACCTGAAATTAATTTGTTTATAATAACGGCAACAATAATGAAGATAATAATCAACCGGTAAAAATTAACTGTCAATATCATTAAAGTTTAATGATGTATCTAATGTGTGTTAAAAGCCATTCATTTCAAAAGTCTCCGGTTAATTGGTTCACCTTATAATTATTAGGCTTAATCTCTATAAAGTTTATAACAGTTGATTGGTATTCAATAAAAAAGATCTCTTATTGTTTAGTTAACTGTCTTAATAACAATTTAGCTAGTCTGTAACCACTAGTCTGTTTACAAGATTTCTGTATAAAACCAACTCCTAAAAGTGAACAGATTAAGTTAAAATATTTTAATATTTCTTTTGGCAAACAATCAAAGAAATTGATTTACATTTGATACTAAATAATAAGGTTCATTATGTGTTGAGATAACAGAATTAATTAATAAATAAGGATCAAATTAAATAGTTGTCAATGAGACATTTGTTGACGTTTTGCTGAGAAAGTGAAAATGAATTTATTTCCTTAAATCAATCTCATTTGATGCATACAAGTCACACTAGTGAGCACAACAATTAATTTAATTTGGTCTGTTTTTAAGTTCATTGTAAGAAACAGGTTAAAGGTTATAAATGTAACTTACTTCGTTAACCAGCTTCAGGTTAATGTTTTCAATGTTTTCAGTGTTGCACTATTGTTTTTACATCTACACTAAAGCAACTCAAAAAAAACATTAAGTTCATTGACTGTTAATGAAGAGACCAAAACATACATTTAAATTGTGACCATAACACTATTTGAATCAACTAATTATCATGATCAAATTGCATTAAGAATTTTTTACTTTTTCTCTTTATCACAGGTAAATGGTAAAGAAGATGATATTGCAATCATTCACTTGAGTTATCCAGTTAAAAATTTGCCCAATATTAAACCAGTTTGCATTTATAATTGGACAAGATTTGATGATCTACCTAAATTTGGTTTTGTCACTGGCTGGGGTCAAGGTAAAAATATGATTGAATACTTTAAATGTTATTCCAAATAGATAAACAAATTATTCCAATGAATTCAGGAATGTCCGTGAATCTGAAATTAAACCATAAAGCAACATTTCCATGTAATCGCATTACAATACTCCAATTGCTTCATTGCAGGTAACAGTGATATAATTAATATCTTATCCGAGGTTAGTTTACAATTGATATCTGGTTCAGATTGTTTTCACTATTATGGAAATGAATTTTTCATTGATACTGATAAAATCATTTGTGCGGGTCGTAAAGAAGGCCACAAAGATTCTTGTAAGGTAATTATCCATGCTTTTAAATGTTGCACCAACGTTACCAATAATTGGTTAAATTTCCAATAATTGTTTAGGGTGATTCTGGTGGTCCTTTGGTTGTTAATAAACATGGTGTCTGGTCCTTAATTGCTCTCGTATCCAGTGGATTCGGTTGTGGATTGCCAAATAAGCCAGGAATTTACACCAACATTGGCTATTATATCGGCTGGATTAATGAGACAATCAGGAGTATCGATGGACGTTGAATTGCAATCATCTTTCAGTGAAGAAACAATGCTTATTTTTGGGCTAATCTAATTATCTACAATTCAATGAATTTAAACTGTTCATCGTCGTATTAACGCATTAGTGTCAAATCAATCAAAATCATGATCCAGTTCTTGAAATTTCCATCAAATTGATTGGCTACAATCACAATATAAATTGTTACTAAAACAGTAAAATAAAATAATAGAGAAAAATTTTCAATAATAATTTGAAGTAAAGTTTATTTTTGACTAATTTTCATGATACTATTGAATATTTCAATTCACTTACAATCAATTTGACTGAACTAATTTTCATATCAAGTCACCAAGAAATTAAAACATGTTTTTCATACTTGAAGCATAAATCAGTGTCAACGACCTGGGTCAACTAGAGTAGGTTTATCCAAAGAAAAAAAACTTTTTAGAAACCAGACTGAACGGGATTTAGAAAATATATCCTTTCCTTGATCAAAAAAATTCATGATCATACAAGTTTAGATCACCAGATCATTGATACAAGTTTGACCATCATTAAGATTGTAATGAAAGAGTAGCTTGAAGTTTACCTTTACAAATACATCGCAATTAATATACTTGAATCTAACTCCGAAACTTATGATATATTTGAATCTGATTATAAACTGATAATGTTACTACAAGTGTACATAAGTTTTAATTATATTCTAACTTTTTTAGTTTGCCTTACCCATGGACAATCCAATGATGAAAATCTTGAGAAGATTCTGGTTCCCAGTGGACAGTCAGTTTTATTTATGGAACAAGATATGTCATGGGAAGATCGCAAATCCAAAGGATGGAGATTAGTTTTAGCCCAGTTGAAATCTAAACCAGACTCATCATCTTCAATCACTACATTGAAGCTAACTCAGTTTGGTGGTTCAAGTCATCCATATTGGTTTCGAGCGTTAAAATCGTGTTATCAGTGGGATAATTATTTTGAAACTCGAAATATTCTCCAACTAATTGAGCCCAATGTGACAGTTAAATATATCCCAAGTAGCTCAATGGATGAGATCGTCAGTGCTTGTGCTTTGACCAAACGATTGAAAAGTCCATTATCTAATCAAATTGGCGTACAACAATCAGATCAAAGTAAACCAAAAGATGAGACCGATATTGCTGAATTATTGATGGCGAAATCAAAAGATTCAAAAGTATTGTTGATAAAATTTGAGAATCAAGATGATGAAACCAATAGAGAAGCAAAACCGGTTTATGGTGTAGCTGTTCATTTTAAACACGAAACAAAAGCTTCCAACGATCCAGATGATGATGATGATAGAGATAAAATAGATTATTGTAGAGTATTTAATGAACAAACTGTAAGAAAATATTTAATTGTCCATCCAAACATATCAGTAATCAGCTTAAAGACAGAATCCATTGAAAAAATTTACCCGCTCTGTGAAAACAGTTGGAAAGGGCAAGGGACCGTTACTCAATTAAATCAGAACGACATCAAGCTGTTTTCAAATGTAATAGGTTTATCTAAAGCTTCGCCAATTTCTTTCAAAGAAGTTGCTAATGAAAGTTGGCAATCAAAAGGAACCCGTAATTTTTTAATCAATGTCTACACAAGGAAATCTGCACGTCCATTCACTTGGCTATTAAATAATCCAGATAGTCTACCTCAGTGGAGTCTGGTCGTTGACCATTGTGACATCTTTTCAAATCCTGATGTTGTTGATTTGTTTTCCAGTGAACAAAATGGTTCATCAAATTATCTGGTTGATCGATTATCGATAAAGTTTCTTTTAAATGTTTGTGACCATGTTAATCTGAACTAAATGTTTTACTTCAACCCTTCAAATGTGTTCCAATATAATGAAAATGTTAACATAATTCCAGTCAAGAAGCCTCAATTGATTGTCAGCATATATTTGATGGTTTGCGTATCCATTTCGGCATGTTGGTTGTGAAGACTAAAGCTTCATTGGAGATTTTATAATAGATTTCAATAGCTATTAACACCATTTTAGGCTCATTTCCAGACCAATCATCATTTTCAACCAGAAGGATCAACAAGAGAGAAAGAGAAACAGATAGACGGATAGAAAGATTAAATTCTGGGCTTGTCTATTAACTATCTATTATCTACTATTAATCATCTTCACCTAAACTCAATTTAGCTGATAATCGTGAAGTACATTGATGGTAATGATAGATGATTTTCAAAAAGAAGAAAAGATTTTGTTCATCGTTTTTGACACAATCAACATTAATATCTAATCTCATGCTTACATTATCTTCACCTTAATTCCATCCATGGGTTGGGTTGAATCGTTGATTGACATTTACTTTAATAAACAACAACAACAATTGGCTACCTGATATATGATTGCAATGCTTAACATAACGATATATAATATTAATTTAACAATCCCTTTGGCTTGATGATCCAGGAAAAGTTAGAATCTCAAAGGAAACCCTTTCATCTTCCATTATAGTTATTACTGTTAATCATCTACTAATCTGAAAATCAAATCTCTTCTTTGTATAACTATCATCAATATCAGCATCAGCATCATAATTTAATTAAATCCAACCACCAGGTTAATTAGATACAAATAACAACTGAAGGATGTTAATCAGTAAAAAAACATTAGTAAAATTGATGTAAAAGGGCTTCTGATTTTTGATTCAAAAAAATTTAATGTTCATCATTAAGAATAAAATTTTTTAACTAAAGTACACATTTTGAAAAATCAAAAGTATCACAATAAATGAAAATTTTCAACTTGTCAGGATACATCTACATAACGGATATCTGTGAGTTGTTGAGATGAACAATCAATTGGTTGAGTGCTGCATAGTATAATTTGGTGTAATTAAACAACCTTACGATAAACCAAGGATAAAATAGTATTGTTGATAATCAACCCAACAGTTAACAGTATGACATGGTTTCACTTAAATATCTTTCAATGCAAATCAGTAAATCAGTATCCTTTAACTATGACCTACTCTGGGTGTTTGTTGTGCATTATTTGACTGACTATGATAAGCATGGCTACCATTTGGTGTAAAAATGTTTGCTATTACCTGTATAATTGTATGTAATATTTTAACTTGACAAATGTAACAAACAAGATTAACAAGCAACAGCGAGTAAAAAAAGTTGATTGTATTGAAAAATCTTTATGTAAAGATGTTTAGTTAAACTGTTTGTAGTTTAACAATTCCAACACTATCAATACACCATGATAATCACCATTCAGAGTCTAGACTTGTTCATCAACTATTCATAATGATCATTACAATAAATTGGGTAAATAATGAGGTATAAATGAATAAATATTTTCATGTTTTGCCATTAGATTATCATTTGAACGCTTCTCATTGAAATTAAACAACCGATTCTTGATTGAAGCCTTCAACCATCAAGAAATCTGAAAAAACACGTTTCCAACAATTAGGCCTGAAAAGAAGTGTTGATTGTTAATTTTATCGTCCATTTTATTTCACCTTTTCTTTCCTTTCTGCCTCCAACGGTCATTGTTGGTAAAAACCAGAATAAATAGCCAAATGGTTGGTCAAAATGATGATGAAGATGATATTGACGGTAAAAGCGTTGATTTCAAGTGTGTGTTGCTGAACAAAGAAAATTGTTGAAAGTAAATTACATTGGTTTATCAATAAAAGTTGACTCTTTGTTTGCTTATTTGGCCGGATCTTTGATTAACCTGATTGTTGATGGTGTTTCTGTTGTTAAATCCAATGTGACTACAATGAAACTGTTCATAGACGATGATCATTATTGTTATTGGCTGTGAAAAATTAGATAAGGTAAAATTGAGAAACCAAACAAACAAACAACCTTACCTTTTTCCTGGTTTTATCTGATCCATTCTTTAATCATTACTTTGTAATCAATGAGTTTATGATTGAAATTTCAACAAATGGCAGACCAATGACCTTAAATTCAACTGGTATCGACCATAATTAACAAAAATAGTTTCTAAACCGTTTCCTCATAACCGGGCATTGTAACCAACCAATACCGGTAACCAACCTGGTAATACTTTTCTGGTTCAAGTATATAAATCAGTAAATTAGATTTTAATTGTAACCCGACTTATCAATACTTGATAACACTTGCATGTTAATCAATTGTTGAAGTTAACCAAGTTGATGGGCAAAGAATTCGCTTTTGTAGAGATGAATATCTTTGGCTTTTTTGCGGTCTGACTTACTCGCTATTGATGACAATAGGTTTTGTATTTCTCCAAAAATAGCCCAATTATCATTCTTAATCACACTTGTAATCACCATTATCATGATTATCTGTTGTGAATTTATTCACGTAAATCGTGAAATATATTTAAATTAAAAAGATCAACAAGCTACAGGCTAATCAACCAACCATTAAACTTAGCTTTTTTTGTTACCAGTTTTAAGTGTATTAATAATATCATCCCTGATCTAACCTTTTCCGTATTTTTTACTTTTATTATTAATATAAGTTATCATTATCACTAGTTGATCGTCCGTTATTATCCATGGAATCAATAATAAAATTGAATCATTCTTTTTTATAACAAGTTCAAAACTAAATAACCAATATAACACATATTTGATGGTCAAGTTTAACATTTCTCAATCGAAAGTTTAGAGTACCGAATCTATTGAACCAGTCAATTAATTTTCCAAACAAACAACACACCAACATATAATCCATGATAATAATTTATACCAAACATGACTCTGAATAGCATTAGTCTGATCTAACAACATAAGTCACACCCGACATCAAGACATCCAAATTCAGAAACCGCTACAATCCTTCCTTTGTTCATAATTTGATTCCAATAATTATCACTTCTTGTCGTCTTAAAGCGAATACAAAGTTTATCTATTATAGCACAAGTAATCATTGATTAATAAACTTTGGAAAAAATATATTCATTTATTTATTGCCAATGACGACAGTTAACAGTTGACCGCATCTAATAGGTTTTAGTGTCTGCTTAGTGCAAGCATAACCGTTGTGAGATCGAAGTAGCTCTAATGATTCTCTATAATTTAGGCAAGATCAGACTGTAACTACACAAATTGTTCAAAGAAAGCGACGCTAAAAGACAAGTACATTTCTTCCTCGAAAATAACGCTTGTTTTCAAGTGGCGAATTTAAAAAGTTTGAACTTAGTCCTTATCATCTACCCGCTTTATTTCCGCGATCTGTTACTCCATTAATTACCCAACCTGTGTACTAATCTAAAGATTTGTCTCCGTGTCCAAATAATCGAAGCTTAAGATAAAATTAAAAGCGGTAGAAAACCTTTTCCAATTATGACCGTCAAACTGGTTTAGGGAAGGTTTCGAAGAATTGCCGATTTATTGCCAAAAGTGCATCAATGCATCATCACAACACTTGAAGTAAAAATCAAAAAACTCTTCATTTTCATACCTAAGTGACTATTCATTGATCGCTCTAATAAATGTTAAATCAAGAAAAAACTTTATTACAAGGTAAGTTGATAATTTTAAGTAGAGATGTCACTGCAATCGATTACTCAACAGCAGCTTGAGCTGGTAGAGTTTGTTGGACTCTTCATTCAAAAGAGTTAACTCTTTGGAGAGAAATCAATTCTCATTTACTTTTTGTTTCACTCTTTTTTATGTGATCATAAGTCTTAGCAATTAAATTTCAAGTTTAATTCGGAAAACATTTGATCAACAATCACAAAGTTTGAAAAAGTCCGAGCACATGCGCTATGTCGAGATGCGCTTGATTTCGTGTTTCCTGTTAACATCCACACTTGTTTATTGTTGCTCTTGTTGAGTCTTTGCTCTTTGTTTGGTTTGCTTTCAATTGGATTTACCATCTTTTTCAGTTTCTTGTTCAACTTTCAACAGAATTTTTGATGCAACCTTATACACAATCATCACCTTCTTATCCAAAGACAATGGACTCGGCAACTCGAATTGTGCGTCTGTGTCGGATCGGCAAGTCATCCCTGGGTTTCTCAATTAGAGGAGGTAATTATCATTACTATTTTTCAAAATTATATCATCATTGCCGTTCTAATTCTATTATTAAAACAAAAGGTTGGGAACATGGAACAGGTGTTTATATATCGGAAGTACATCCAGGATCAGAAGCTTTCCGTGAAGGATTAAAAGTAAGAAAAATAATGTGCCATTTTAATTTGACAAAAAAATCAATCTTTCTTTTCGCATTCAATACTATGACAGCGAATAACAGGGCGATTCCTTATAATCCACCCTGTATACTTTAAATTATTTACCTTTACTAGTTAATCGTTCAACTCCTACTCTTTACAATACACAAATTAAACTGTTGATCAATTGTACAATTATTATTCACAGCAATTTACATCAACAGTTAAATCATTGAATAGGGAAGAAAGACATCTAAAAAGGTTCAATTAGACATTCGATCAAAATGAACTTAATTGTAATCAGATTTTCCAGTTGTATATGATAATAATAGTTAATAATAATAAGCATAACAACGATGGTAATAATGATAATGATGATTTATAAATAAGTTTGATTCCATTTCATTTTTGGCAACCTTTCCGATTCAATACCTACTGACCAATACTTGAAATGTAAAAGTCTGTATTTGATGAGAAACTTTGAAAAAAATATTACTTTTTTGTGTAAACCAATTATTTTGATTTTTTTCATTATCATTTTTGATCTTATTTTGGTCATCTTGATTCATCATCATTATTATCATCAATACTCATCTTTTCATCATCTTTAACTCATCTTCTTTCATCAAAATGGATGATAGTTTTTCTTATCTGCACTTTTTTTGTTCTCTTCTTCTTTTTTCAATGTATCCTTAACTTGCAACCTTAAAAATCTTGTTTCATCTTCACATTCACTTTGATTGTTATTGGTAATCAACTAATTGCTACCTTTTTCATTCAATTGATTTCACTCGAACCAATCAATCAAGATTGATCATAATCATTCATCTGCCCACAATCACCAACTAGCCAATGTCAATATTACTTTCATTGTTATCTCTTACGCCTCTCACCATCATCACCATCATTTTCATCATGAAAATCGCCATTATTGATCACAATGATTTCAAAAGTTACTTTGTTAATTTAATAACCATAATCAGTCTGAATTCAGTGAAAGTATCATGAATTAACAGTTTTTTTAGTAACTCTTAACAGTTTCATTTTTCATGAAATGTTAACTACCTTTAATTACACGTATATTCATTTACATTGTATAGCAAAAAATTGATTCAGAAAAGTGTTTCTCGTTCTTGCCCAATTAAATCAATTTAAAATGATAACTATTTTGAAATGAATAATCAATTTGTTAATTTTCTCCTGTTGACAATTTTACTTGAAAATGACTCTAATTATTTCTAATTTGTGTTTATTTTATTTTAATGTTAATCACAGCCAGGTGATCAAATACTTAGAGTAAATGGTTTCGTCATCGACCAAGCAATTCACGAGGAAGTAATTGCGCTAATAAAATCATCTTCACGGATTACATTGAAAGTTAAATCAGTGGGAATGATTCCAATTAAATCAAATCGTTCAGCAACTCTCTCATGGAAACTAATTGATAGTTCAAAGATGTCACCAAGCAAAACGCCAGCAACAACCACAACTATTCACGTTAATGGAAACAATTTAAAGACAATCAATAACAACAATAATAATAATAAAAGTAGTTCTAATAGCAGTGTTGTGAGCAGTTTAAACAGTGATAGTAACAGTAATAGCAGTGATGGAAGTAACACTAATGGTCATCACCATCATCATCAACCCTTACACCGAACCCATCACCATTCCCATCATCCTGGTCCACCACCACCACCACCACCATGTCCAGTTCACTCAGTTTGGTCAACTTTCTCTTCTAAAAGTTCTTCCTCCAATCGATCTTCCCTTTCATCTAGTCAATCATCTGAAGATCAATCCTCTTGTCCAGACAAGGATTTATTCACCTCGTACGGAATGACCCACGGTGATTATATGGAAGCTCGTGTTTTCATTCGTATAGCTCCAGGTCAAGGGTTGGGCTGTTCAGTGGTCAAAGGTCCATCCAATTATCCGGGTATTTTTGTACAAACAATTAAAGAAGGTGGAATTGCTCAAGAATCTGGACTTGAAGTTGGTGATCAGATTATCGCTATGAATGGGCTATCCATGGAACCAGGAGATATTGAATTCAATGAAGCCATAGCAAGAATAAAGTCAACCTCTCAGATGACCTTAACGGTCCGTAAAAAGTCAGGTCTTTCACTGTTTCAACAGCATCACAATCATCATCATAGTAATAGTGAACAACCAACAATCAATGGAAATTATTCCCATTCTAATCAGCATCATCCTCGTCATTCACACCATCCATATCATCACACTAATAACAACTCGAAACAACGAGTTAAAGCGATTGTCCATTCACCGCCAATGTCAACCACAACCAATGGAAGTGGCATTTCAAAAGCCGCAGCTGCTGCTGCTGTAGCTGCTGCCGCTGAGGAAATTTATCATTCACCGCTTTTAAATAAAAATTCATCTGAATCGTCATCTTCACCCTTCAATGGATCATCAAGATTTTATCCTCCTTCTGAACATGATTATTCCATGTCTGAAGTTGAATCCAATGGAAATTATGTCATGAGAATTCCCATTGGGCATGAAAATTCTGGCAAAGACACCATTAATAGTGTTGATCGATCAAGCCCAGGTCGGTCTGAGGTTTCAGAAGCGACAGCCAAAATTTATGACAAGGTTCGTCGAGAAGAAGAAAGATTAGCTGAAGAGAGGAAAAAATTGGAATCTGAACAAAAAAGATTACAAGCCGAACTGGAAAAGCTGGAAAAAGAAAGGTAAGGACCATATACTACTACTCTTGACCAATTATAATTATAGCCTTAAAAGATTTTATGATGAACACTGGGAATAGACAATGAACAGTTTGATGACATTTTATCTTGGTGCAAAATCATCGACACGCCTGGCAGACTTTTGATTCATCAAAAGTCCACCTCAAAAAAAAAGTTTTAGTGAACATGATTTGAGTAAACTGTAACCAAGGTTATCATCACATCATATTGTCTTTGCATTTCACAAAGAAATGTTAAAATATCATCTCTATTTATCAGCACTTTTTTGTAGTCAATTTGTTTCCTATTTAAATGTTGTTCCGTTTATTTGTATCATTTTGATTAGGAAATTGTTCCCAAATAACAATGAAAATGAACAAAACCTAGCCAAGTAACTTTGAGCCATTTGTAAACGCTGTTGTGATTACATTTGATAATTTTGAGCATTTCATACTTTCCTACTGATGAGTTTATTTATCCCACAAAAATATCAAAGTACAACTTATTTTGTGTTCATCATTAGATAATAATCTTGTTGACAAAATTATTTCAGGGTCATTATCACAATAATTATCCAAACGCTATTCCCAGCATTGTTATAAATCTGATAATTATGTAAACAGCAGGCCTAAAAATTAAACTCATAACTAAATAGAAAGCTCATTTAAATATGTTTTGAATTAATTCTCAATTTGAAACTTCCATTTTTTATGATTCAATGAAAGATACCAGAAGTTTGAAGCTACCAGATGAAATTTAGCGATAGCCAAATCTTTTTCAAATATCAGAACAAATTATATCCATTAAGCATTATCAATATTAACTGTTCATTAAAACTTATTCATGAAGGTTTACATTTTTGTTTTAAATTTAAGCTTAAAGTTTTATTGAGTTTTATTATTAAACCAATTTGACAACCGATCACCAAAAATTGAAATTTAAGTCTAAATTAAAATCGCTTGAACTTTGTTCCCTTATAAGCTCAGAAGACGCAAAAATTTGTTTTGAATACAATTTTTGCTTCACTCGAGTATTTATTTACTGTTCTTAACTTGTGCATTTTCTCCAATTACTTCCGATTATAATCACAATTTTCGGTGAATAAAAACTCAAAAGCTGTAATATTTGACCTAAACTTGTATTATTGTCATTCATGTATTGAGTTGATACAAATTTTTACTCTTAGACTGTTTTTTTGTTTCAATTTGCATTTCAATTGTTTATTTGACAATTTTGTGCTTCGATAGTCTCTCATTACCTTGAGATAGCAATTATTACCTTTTACACATCGCTCATTTTGTGAATGTTTTTAACCATTTTCATCCTTCCTCTTCCTTCCGCCATCTGTCTGTATGCAATTGTCAACACTTTGATCATCTTTTTATGCTCATTAACCCTCCTTTCGTCACCACAAGCAACACCATCTGATCGCCATGATCATCATCAAAACTCATCATTCTGATCAATCTACCCTTTCCATCTCTCGTTAACAAGTCTTAGTTCACTCATCTGATATAATGACATACTGTTCATTCAACTGAACTCAAGTTTCATCTAGTAACTTCGCAGTTATCCTCAACTATTCGATTCGTATCAACGATAATGATGATTGACGGACTAAACTGACAAAGATGATGTAATGAAATTGAATCATGCATGTGATGAGGAACAGCAACAAAAAATTAATAAATTGCAAACCTGAACAGTCATCATTGATAATCATTTTGACAAATTTAATAACTGTTGCAATTGTAATGTTAAAGGCGTTGGTAAAGCTATTTTGTTTTGTTTTACAAAAATTCAAGAAAATGAAATTTTGCAAAAAGATCAAAATAATTAGTCTACTTTTTTACCTGATATTTCAAGGTAATTTGGAAAAGAGATATTTTCAAGTGAAACTGAATAAAGGGAAAAGTTATCATATATTAATATTAATATAATGATAAAAATAATAAATATGAAAATAATCGTCCTCATTCAGATAAGGCTAGGCTTAGATATTAAAGGTAGGTGTGTTGATCAGGTTTTTATACCTTTGTCTGCATCACCTTTATCTTGATCATCACAATCATCACCAACTTGATCATCATCATCATTTTTATCCCGTTCACTTACTCACTTGTGTTTAGTTAATGGCTCATTGAGAATGGTTAAAATTCATTTGTTAATTGATACTCATAATACATAAATAATAATATTTAAGTTGAATATGATTCCCAGCTTTTTTGTGTGTGTAACTTTGCATTACTTATAAGTACCGAGCCTAAATTAGCGGAAGAAAGGTAAGAAGGTGGAAGGTGGAAGATGAGGAAGATGAATAAGATGTTAAGAAGCTCATTCGTGTGAGTTAAGTATCATCAATATCAAATTTTTTCAATGAAAACAGGGTCATATTGGAGTTTCAGTTGGCCTCGAAAACAACTGGATCAACCCTTTTCCTCTCATTTAATCTCATTTTTATCTTGATCTTTATCATCCTTAACATCACCATTATCATCTCAATTCATCCTAAGTCTCATCAGTCTCATCATTACCATCTTAATTGTGTGAGAAAAGGTTGACTAACTTTAACCAATTTCAACCAATTTAGATTGTTACTTCAGATTTTCATTAATAGTCACTTGTCACCAAATTGTTATATTTTAATGTCTAACTGTATGCATATTTTATATTTATGTTGAGAAAACAGAAATTCATTTGTTCATCTTTTTTTGAAAAACACCTTGTTCAGTTAAATTGTTGATTATCATGAATTACAGTGAAAATTAGAGTATTTTACCACCATCATCATCACCATCAATTCAATTATTATCATTATCTTTAGCGCCCATTTTATTTTTCTCATCCTTTATTACGCTATTTTATTGAATTCTGAGTTTTTCATCATTGAACGATAATTATGATGGTTATGATGATGAAATGAAATGAAAAGTAAATTAACTTTGAATTGATAACCATCCCTTATCTAATAATAATTCACTAATGAAACTTTCGGCTTTCTCCATTCAATATCAATTGTTATTTATTTACTTCTGTTATTCATCCTTTGCTACCTCAATATTTAGGATTGAAATGAATTTTTCTTTATAAATCTGTTAGTTCCGTTTGTTGAGTAATCATCATGATGATAGGTTAATATGAAAAGTATATAAAGAAATGGATTATTTCAAGAAGAAAGTAAAATGTTAAGTTATTGAGTTTTGATTGAAATTTGTTTTTGATTGTTTCTATTTTGGTATTAAGTTGAGATTCATTTACCTGCATTTTACACCTTAAAGAAATTGATTGAAAAACAAAAACTTCAGAGTTACTTTGAAAAAATGTCTGGATTAAAGCTTAGCTACTAAAATTGTGTTACACTTTCAATTGCAATCCAGGTTTAATTGTTGAACCTCAAATTGTTGAGACTTGCAATTGTTGTGTTTACCAATTTAAGGGTTTTAATATCAACTTTCATTTTCGCTTTTTTTGGTTAATTAAGTTAATCATCTTCACGTACCCAAAATCAACCTTGACAAGTTTACTTGAATAATTTGGTGTTTATTAAACAAAAGGTTAGATGATTGGTTAACTGAATCATTTCGGTATTGTTAAGAAATGTAAGAATTAATTAACTAATTGAATAAGGTGATCAACAACACTTTTGGACATCTTTTGTGATTTACTCTGTCATGTTCGGGTGCGGTTTAATGATAAATATTTTTTTGTTTAATTGTAAAGGTTACTCTTGAAACAAAACACAATCAGAATGATAATGATGAAAAGTCATATAAGTACACTTTTACCTTCTTTTTCATCGCCACCATCATAATGTTCAAAATTGTAATCATTTAAGTTTTTGAATGAAATTACTCACAATCAACATTACACTTTCAATATTTCTTGATTGTTACCTTACTATTTACCAAAATCAAGGTTAATTTGGTTTGTTAACAAATTGACAATTGACTGTTTTGTTGACTCTTTGCTTCAATCATTATTTCAATTAAATGAAAAAATATCGTTGAAATACTTCATCCATTTGTTAATCATGTAATATTTACATGCGATAACAAAATTGTTCAATCAAATTGGTCTTAGTTTTTGTTCAGCTTTTCATCTTATTGTAATAATGTATGTTTAGGTAATCAGAGTAACCTTTTTGTTTGCCAATGTAACAATCTGATAATTATATAAAGGTAAACTGAATCAAATGTAAATATTGATTTGTGAGTGTCAACATTCATTGAAATAAACCAAACACCAAACTAAAAGCCTAATCTAATAGCAAACAAAATTGGATTACTCTTATTATTTCATAGTAACCTATTAAAGTGAACCCTTTTTAATCATATTATCATTAACATTATTACAATTACCTTTTTTACTTGCCTCACTTAAATACTGTAATACAAACCTTAAAAGGTCTTACCTTATGTACCTTGGTTAACCTTTTCACTGAAAGGGTTTCGCATTATTTAGGTAAACTTTTTTTTCCTCCAAACGTTTTCACATTCACATATGTAAATTAACATGAATAACAATGCATTGATTAGACTCTTGTTATGAGTAAATTTGAATGTTTATTCAGATTACCTTAGTCAATCGCGGCTATTTAGCAAAATTATAGCAATTAAAATTGATGTTTGATGTTCAATGATCAGGTTAAATTATTTAAATGTTTTCTGTCTCTCAGTCTTGCCCTTGTTTTCCTAATATGTAACTATGTGAGTGACTTAAAAATTAGGCTAAACAGGTTGGTTGAGTTGGTTGATTGCATAGTTAGAGTAAAATGTGAGATTGTCAAGTCTGTGAATTGGGCTGAACAAATTCCCATTGAAAATAAAGTAATCTAGGCCTTAATGGTCATTTGAACGCTCAAGCCTCTTTAACGGATGATTGTGTTTTTTGTTGGTGTGTGAAGGGCAAGAAACAGATGACATAGACGGTTATTATTTCATGAAAGGCATGAAAACCTTTATCAAATTCATATTCCTATTTGTGTTCATTTTGGTTGGTCTCGCCACTCTGTTTTTCATCAATTAACTTATAACATGGTTCATTGATTTAAATTGACATCAACTTGGCAACTTTATTGTTTATCCTCATCATCATTCTCATCATCTTCCTACTCTTGATCATTCAACATCTGCTGATAATTTGTTCGCTATCAAATTATTATTGCTACTTTTCAATCTCTTACAGCTTGTTCATCTTCTCATCATCATCGGTATTATCATCATCATTCTTTACCTTTTGAATCAAGTAATGTAATTGTTGAAGTGACAGTAAAATAGATGAATAGTTGAATTTCAGTTTATTTTTAACTTTCATTGAGTTAATCCTTTCAGTAAAGTTTCATTTCATCTATTATTTTTATTCCAATCATGGTGGATGAAAAATAATCTTGAACAGGAAGGAACAAACTGATTTATTCAGTTTAGAAACTAAATGGTCAACATTTTTAGACGATATCAAAAAGTATATCAGAAAAGATAGAGAAAATCAAGTGTCTCTTGATGGTCACAAAATGGCCATTTCAGCGCACAAATGTTGATCATTGTTAAACATAATGATTTACAACCTGTTACTACTCATGATTTACACTCATTCCCATGATTTGTGTACATTAAATGAGCACTTTGATGGTTATGAATCAACATTAGCAGTTGACTTTGTTTTTCCTCTCATGACAAACATAAATGATAAATTGTTAATGACAGCAACATTTGAAATAACCTAATCTTAAATAGAAACGCAATGGAAACTATTAAACCTAAATAGTCTTAGGTTAATTTAGTTAACCATTGACTTAACGTTGGCTTAAAATTAAATTTTAAAATTTCTCATAAATTTATCATTTCTCTTGACCATCATTTTTAATCAAATACACAATACTAAATGATGACATCTCGACTCCCAATTTGGGTTGGTTAAATAATTATTTGTTTGACCCTTCAATGGATCAAACAATTTTCAAGTCAAGATGATAAAAGATGTTGAATCAACACTTTAATCTTGATTCACAAACATCATTACCTATGAATGTTGATGATGCAAATGATACTGGTGATGCTGATGGTCAGGTTGACAGTGATGATGATTAGGTGCTCGAAGGGTAATTTAGTGATGGTTAAATATCACTCTTCATTAAATGTCAACTTAAGACCAATGAAACATAATTAAGTCCATCATTATGCTAACAATTTACCTGGCTCAATCCATGATAAATTGCTGTTTATACTTCAACTTGTTTTCCAGTTTTACGCTAGATTGTTGATTAATTCAATCCTTAATATCAAATCTCTGTTCTTTTTCCTGCCCAATAATGTAGTTAATTGCTATCATTTAATGTTAATTGCTGTGAAACCTTTTTTTAAAGTTATATTGTTGCAATCAAATTGATGACTTTACCATCAATGGGCATCTAAATTTATGTAAACAATGTATTCAAAATTTAGTTCAATATTTACTTTAATAATTGTTAACTTTAATTGTGTTGAAGGATTAAGATGCATAAATTTCAGTGAAGAATGCTAAACGTGTTACTTTTTCTTTCTGTTTACTGATTGTTCAAGAATTGAATGGAAACAATCAACAAACCTTATTCACAATTAACTTATCATTGATGGTTTGAACAAAAAACCATTTTACCTTAATATACAAATTATTTCATCGATTACAATGCAATGATAAACATTGAACATTAAATTGGTTTCCTTGATTACAGCTTGGGAATTTGAATGAAACAATTTTACAATTGGAAATATAATTCAATTTGAATAGCAAAATTTATTCAAATTGTGATAATCGGAAGCTGCAAACTGATTAAGCTAATTGAACCATTTGAATCAATTGCCGGTCGTTTTTCATCAATTAAGAATGATTAGTTATAATAATAACAAAAGGTTGCAAATTTTGATTTATCCTATCAACTGTTGATCACTTTTTAAAATGTTATTTATAATTTGATTATGAGAAGCTGTTGGTTAATTAATTTTTTTTTGTTACTTTCTTTTTGTTTTACGGTTAAATGTTTTCTTCATCTCTTGTTCAAAGTTAATCTTTAAATGATTGTTTTAATCATGATCAGAACTGACCTGATTTTGATGATGAAATTAAATCAAAGTTGTCATGTGAACCTACAAAAAATGGACCAAAATAACATCGTTCAGTTTGTCTTAATTAAAATCAATCGTAACACTGTTTACTAATTTTACCTGATTGTTGGCGATGTTAGTTAAAATTGTTGAATTACTTGCAGTTCTGATTACCTTTTAATCTGTTCACGACTCATGCCAATGACACGGACTTTTTTACTCTTCATGTTATTTCGTTTATTAGGCCATAACCATTTTAACCACGTTTAAATGTACTTTTTGAAACTGATCTGAATTAAATTTGAAATTAACCAATTGTTGATGAATCCAAGCATTTTGTTTGTGTCTCCAAAACAGAAACAATTTTCAATGAGAATCACTTTTCAAGCCTAAAGGTTATTTTTCAATTGAATAAATCAACAATTGAAATGAGAAGAAAATCAGTTTATAATAAATTAAAACTTGATCTGATTGTCCTCACAATAATCAATTGATGATACTATTTTGTGTGAAAGTTTATTGTAAACTGCAATTGCATTAAATTTTAATTGCTTAAATTGAGAAATGTAAACTTGGCCAACCAATTGTCAAGTTAAATGGTTTTTCACTTTGATTTCTTTGATTTTCAAATTATTGAAATCACAATTAATGCAATAAATTTAGATTGAAACTTGTTACATATTAAAAGGTGTAACTTTGATTTACCCGGAAGTTTATCAACCAATTGTTGCAATGATTTAGCTAGTTGATGCAATTAACATCTAATTTTTTTGCTGAGCAATAATAAATTTTGTCATAGATTAAACAATGAGTCAAAAAGCAATCCTTAATGATAATGTATTATTGATAAAATATTAAAGTTGACGTTTAATGTTGAACACTTCCACTGTGTTTCTAGGACAATTTAAGCTAAACTGTTACCTGCGATTAAAAGTGATTACCATTAGTAGTTTACTATTCAGTTGTTAACGAGAAACATATTTTTAATGTATTTTCATAATTTTTATACCAAATACTAAAATGACTGTTGGACGCTTTCATCTAATGATTAATTTTTATCAAATCTCATTAATTTAGGAAACAACTGGAAAATATGAAACCTCAGGATGATTCAAAAAGTATATCCAGTTCAAGCACAATCTCAGGAAGCGGAAATCCTTCAATAAGCTCAAGTGGAAGCACTTCACAATTGGGATTTTTGGATGAAATTAAAAAGCTTGCTGAAAAGCGAATCAATGAAAATGGATTGATTACCGATACTTTGAATAAAACTCGGAATTTGGAAAAAATGATGACCAAAGGACCTAAAACGTTAATTTCAGGTCAAGACGATGAGAATCGCAAACGACATGGTAAAGTATCTGCCAAAAAATATCAAGTGTTTCAAAATTGAACCTGAAAATTGATCTATTACCAACAGCTAACTGGTGATTTGCGCCTTTACATTTGTGTTGCAATTGAAATATAATTATGAGAAATGTTTAAACAGTATTTTAAAATCAATATGAAATGAGATTATTTAATTTTATACATTTAATAATCATATAAATATGTTATATGAGGCAAATTTAATGAAATTTTAATAGTGCAATTTAAGGTTTACCTTGAGTTTGGGACAGAAAATGTTTTTACAATTATTTGTCAGAAAACCTGAATAGATGTTTTTATTATTATCATAAAATAGATTGAGTGAGTAATCAAGTGGATGATTAAGTCAATATTAGGGTTGGATTGAACGTTATTAATAAAATAAGATTGAACTTACCTTTGCCAGTTAATTTAGTTTGTTGATTATTATCGGTGCAATTTACCGTGAAACTGACCTTGTAAATTGAATTGCAATTGTTTGTGTTTGATGGCTGTTAGTCTATTAATGAATGAATCTTTTTTTAATTTAAGATGTCAATCTGTCAATTAGCTGGAAAATTTTGATTGTTAACCATTTCGTTTATCAAAAATTTTCACTCAATTTATTTTTCCTTCTTTTTTCTGTTTTCCCTTCACCAGAATTACTTATGGAAGAGTTCAGAGCTGCTCATTCAAAAATGTTTGGCTCAGGAGAGAGGAAACTTCGTGATATCAAAAATATTGGATCAACAAATTGTGAAGAGAAGACGATAAACAACAATAATAATATCAATAATTGTAACACTATTAATAAACAGCAAAATGTTACACAAATTAATAGTCAACATTCAACGAATAATGATCAAAGTCAAAAACAACAATCAAACGGGTTACCAAATGGACAGCCAAAAGGACAGTTAAATGGACAAGAAATGATAAATCAAAATAACGTAGTAATCATTAATAACAACATTAACAGTAATAAGCTGATCGAAAGTCCAGTTGTCACAATTAAATCGATTCCTCCGCCAATCCAGCAAACAATTACCAACAGTAATGGTGAAACTGTAACCATTTTAAGGACTACAAGTCCATGTAAAAAGTTAATTCCTCCACCAATTCCTGTTAAAAAATCAACGAGTAGTCCTATTGTTACAATTACCAGTTATGAATCCTGTAAAAAATAGCTCAATCCAAGAGGGCAAAGAAGAGCGATAAATTTTGCTCCAATTGTCTCATTCTTAATCTTATATAATTATTAATTATTATTTATCAAATCGAATATAAAAATTGTATGTAAAAAATAATTGTTGAAATAATAGTTATATATTATATACAGCCATAAAAATGGATACCTTATCTTTCGTTAACCTTCAATCAATGATTGATAATTTAAAATCAATTTCAGACCGCATCGATGAGTCTCTGAATTTAAAAACTGAAAACGCTCAAAAGCACGGATGATCATCAATTAGGCTTAAATAATCGGCCTTTGATCAACTTGGATACCAACAATAAATAAATGATAGGATTCACCTTATTTTTATGGCTTTGTTTAACATTTAACCAGAAAAATGTTAAATCTTTTCAATAATATCAATGTAAAGTAAATGTTTTAAGACAATTGTTGCCCATTTTGTTCCCATTTAGAAAATTTTAGTTTACTTTTATTCACAAACATTGGTTTTAAAAGTTGATATAGCTTCAATCGCGTAAATTAATGAATACATGATTTCAAAATAATGAAATGACTTTTCATAAAATAGAAGCCAAAAGATGGAACTTGCATAAATTGGAATTACCCGGAAGTTTTGGTAACAATTTACATTAACTCTTGTATTTATTTATTTTTTGCTGAGTAATACACTGAGAATAGTTTGATCATAGATTAATAAGAACAATAAGAGACTAAATTAAGAATAGAGTTTATGTAATTATTTTGAATATTGAATAAAATGTTGAAAGTTATGTGGTCATATTCATGGAATCTGTTGTAACTGGATCAGCTTAATTGGGACAGTTCAAGTTAACACTTTACTTCTTTGATTTAACCTTTTTCATAGCTTTCCCTTTTCCTCTGGCCTTCATGGCAGCACCTTTACGAGCCTTTCCTCTTCCACCTCGTCGAGCTTTTCCCTTTCCTCGGCGACCTCGCGAAACACTTCTAGCTTTCATTGTTGATTTGGCCTTTCCTTTAGTTGACGATCGAGAAGCACTTCGTGACCGTGATTTCGGTTTTGATACTGATCGAGATCGAGTTCTGGACCTTCCTTGACGTATTATTTTGGTTTCTGCGGCAGTAGCTGGATTGGCTTCAGTTTTAAGGGACATTGCGGATGTCTCTTGTTTCAAGTCAGAATCAGTGGATTTCATTTTTTCTTCAGGCATTGCGGTACAATTAAATAATTAACGTTGATGTTAAATTTGTTGATTTAAAATCACTTTAAATTCACCAAGAATCAAAATAGTGTTATCTCAACAACACAAACTATTAATGTGAAATTAAAACAAAAGCATAAATTTAGAAGACACAACAATAATCCGATGGTGATGATGATGATTAATAATTGTTGTTTTTACTGTCAATTATAACTCCTATGAATGATATTGTTGATCTTAACTTTTTTGGTTTACATTATTTCGTAATTATTCATTGTTGAACATTTTTTTCAACTGGTTAATCAAATAAGGTGGGTAACAATCATTGTTGGCTGTAGAAGATTCATTGTTGCCTGTACTTTTGACTTCAGTACTTCGAACTACATTGGTGTTTTTCTTGATGACGAAATGGGACATCTAATATTATTGTAGACACACACGAATCACCTCTAAATTGATCTCCATCCGATAATTGCTGGTCAATGTCTTCCTTAGTTTCTTCTAGATCACGGTATTTATTGTGACTTTGATTACGTTTGCTCTTCATCCGGCGATTTTGAAACCATACTTTAACCTGGAAACAAATTGAGAAACAAATCTTTAGCATCTCAAGGATAATTAAAATTAGTTGAAAGATTATTTGGCTGTTATTACCTGTCTCTCAGTTAAATCCAAAGCCATGGCAATTTCGTATCTCTTTAAACGGGAGAGATATCTGTGTTGATTAAATTGATCCTCCAACTCTTTAATTTGATCCTTAGTAAACAATGTTCGTTCCTTTCGATTTCCATTATTGTCAAATCTTCCATAACCAGCGATTCGGTCAACACCATGTTTATTGTCATCATTCACATCATGATTTCTTACTCTCATGATTGTACGATTGTAGAGAGGTTTTACAATAAAATAAGTTATTTTACGTAAATTAATTACTAGGCTAGCTGAACAGATTTGATGTTGAACAAGTGGACATGAACTGTAAATGGTTATCACGTCGGTTTCTCGTCATTTATTTATGATTATCCTCTCTCATCAATCTTGTTTTGGCGTGAGTTATAATGAGTGATCCGAAACATTCACAGGGTCATAGAACTCAAGCTATTAAATCACAATTCTCGACAAGAAAAAACTTCCAATAGCTGGTTTCCGTTTAAAACATGTGTTTAAGTGATCTCCATTCAGGTCATTTGATTGAAGCAATTTTTCCATAGTTGTTAATTACTAGCTATTGATTGATTACATATTTATGTATTGGATTGGTCTATTTTCTATAATATTTTAGCGTGAATGGTTTTTGATAGTCGATGACTTTCTAACATTGCAGGTGTTGACATTTCTTACAATCTGAAGTAAAAATAATTTTTCAAATACTTACAAAGTGAAGAGTTGATTTACATAATTACATCTTATAAGTTAGGAGACGATTCTGGTGTGACAATCAGGTAAATACTCATTAAGATCATTTATAATTATAGTAGAATTGAAACTGGTATTTCTAATCCTGTTCTTAATGTTCTCGAAGATTGCTATTATTCCAGTCAGATAATTGTTTTACAAGTTCCACTCTTATTATTTCTACAACCGATATTGGTTTAGTTTGTGTTAATCAAAGTTAATTTTAAAGGATAAATACGACTCATTAGTTAGCAATAAAAAAACTTTCGACAAACGATGCGGATGCAAGAAAAAAACATTTAATTTTGACAGCAAAAACCGGGAGCATTAACATATATTCATAATTTATAAATAATTACTATTCAAACCTAATTTTTCAAATTTTTAAGCTTTGGTTATCTTTAAAAAAAGAGCCTCTTAAGATGCACAAGAGTTTACTTTTTTTGAATAGTTTCCTTGGATTTGGAAGGTGATGCTGATGAGCCGTCTTTAGGTTCATCTGATTTTTTGGTTTCATCAGGTTTCATAGCTGGGAACAAGAGAACCTCTTTAATTGTATGAGAGTCTGTCAAGAACATAGTTAATCTATCGATTCCTATACCTACTCCCCCAGTTGGAGGCAAACCATATTCCAATGCAGTGATAAAAGTTTCATCGACCAACTGAGCTTCATCATCACCAGCAGCTTTAGCTTTAGCTTGTTGCTCAAATCGCTGTCTTTGGACAATAGGATCATTCAACTCAGTGTAACCATTGACTACTTCTCGTTGACCCACGAACAGTTCAAATCGCTCCGTTAAACTAGGATTCTCCCGATGATATTTAGCTAGTGGACTCATGACAACTGGATGATCAGTGATAAAAGTCGGGTTGTTACATTGAACTTCAATAAAATGACCAACTAATTTGTCGATTAACCGAGAAGTGGTTCGAGGTGGAGCACAATCAACCTCATGCTTAAGACATTGGTCAGAGAAGAATTTGTTTGCCTCTTCTGAATCCAAAGTATCGTAAGCAGGAAATTTAACCCCCAGACATTTCTCCAATTCTGGAAGCATTTTAATTCGTCTAAAAGGAGGTGTGAAATCAATCTCAAAAGATTGACCCTCAGGTCCTTCTGGATGATAAGTGATCTTGTAAGATCCATGAACTGATTTAACAAGCCCACTTAACATAGTTTCCGTAATTGACATCAAATCATTGTAATCAGCATAAGCCATATAAAATTCACACATAGTAAATTCCGGGTTATGTGTTAAGTCTATCCCTTCATTACGAAATTGTCTGCCGATTTCGTAAACACGATCCATTCCTCCGACAACCAACATTTTAAGGTACAATTCAGGAGCAATACGCATAAAAAGATCCATATCCAACTCATTATGATGTGTTATAAATGGTTTGGCTGTGGCCCCTCCAGGTTGCATGTTAAGTATCGGGGTTTCAACCTCTAAGAAACCAAGTTGATCCAAGAAAGATCTTATATAACGAATCACTTTGCATCGAGTGATAAACTTTTGCCTAACCCATTCATTTAACATTAAGTCCAGGAATCTCATTCGGTATCTAGTTTCTCTATCTTTAAGACCATAATGAAGATGAGGTAGCATCCGCAAGCAAGGAGTTAACAATGTCATTTCGGTTGGTATCAAAGATAATTCTCCTTTTTTAGTTTTACCAGGATGACCCAGGCATCCCATCATGTCTCCTCGTCTCAATTTACCATTAATTTCAGTAAAAGCTTCTTGAGATGGATAGTATTGAGCGTTAGCCATAACTTGAATCTTTACTCCTTCAGCTCTGAGATCGTAAAAAGTTAACTTAGCTCCATATTCACGTTTAGCATGAATACGACCGGCTAAACTCACTTTTTGATCCTCCAAAACTTGACCTAGTAACAATTAAAAACATAAGGTGAGATGAGATGTCGACTTAACATATTTCGTTTGATTGACATATTAATGGAACAATAACAACTACGGCGAGACATGTGAAAAGAATCAGAAGAAAAATTTATACTTCTTGAATTCACAGATACTAACCATCTGATAGACTTGAATATTTTTCAATAAATTCGGATAGCGAAATAGTAACATTATATTTATGAGGAAATGGGTTATCTCCCTTGGCTTTCAGATTATTAACCATTTGAGATCGTAAAATATAAAATTCGTTCTCATCCATTTCATCTTCATTTGTGGCGGCAGCATCACCTCCGGTCTTGGACTTATCCACAGTTTTCACCGCACTTTCTGAGGCTTGTTTCTCTTTTTCAGCCTTCTCCTTAAGCTTGCGTTCATTCTTAAGACGTCGTTTAAGCTCATTCTTACTCAATTTTTCAGTTGATTCTGACATCTTGGACAATAATAAGCTGCTGTTGACACGAAGCACACGATTAAATGATCTCAACACCGGAAAGATAAGTTGCATTGCATTGCACACATATTGAAAAATCCAAGTCAAAGTAAAACCGAGCCTACGCATGCCCACTGCTAAAAACTGCAGCGCGCTCAAGTTCAACTCAAAATCAAGAAATCATTTCATAATTACAACAATTATGCAAACAATCAACAGTAAATACACTCTTCGTGGCCACAATTTCATGACACTGAAAGATATTCATCACGGCAAAATTATATTTTAATAAATCCCATACACAGTTACAATCTTGCGTACAAAAGTCACAAATAAAATAGTGATGAAGAGTTATTTTATTTAATTCCAGCATTTCTTTTAAAACTGCTTGAATCAATCGAGCATAAATAGAAGTTAATAATAATTTAATCGTTTCAATATTCAAAAATCTATTTATTAAGCTAAGAAATATAATATTTTGCTTATTTAGTGAACTCAAATCTATGAGATTCAATTTTGACTGAAAGTTGTAAACTCATACTAATTTTGTTCATTTCAATTAACTACATAAAACTAGGCAAAATTTACTTACTGAATAATTTAATCGGATGATAAGTGCTGAATAATTTAAGTTTACTGCTTAATTAAATGTTGAATTCAAACAGTAATAATTATAATCTATTACATTTTTATCAAAGCTGATAGATGGAGATAGTGGTTGCCGGATAAAATTGGTCTTTTGAAACAGATTTTAAAACAACCTTTTATAACATTTTGAAAACATTAATTGTATTAAACAATTTGATTGTCATATTTGCGTTCTTGTTTCATTAAATTTAGCATCTTTAAATTTGAATTGTTTTGTATATACAATCAAATTTATAAGTCCTGTTTTAAGGTATGTTTTTGCATTTTAAACTTGTCGTCAATTTTTACTTAATATTGATATGCTTATTTTTTCTCTGTTATTTAGATGTCTTCACAATTTAATGTGCCCGTTAGTATTGAAATTACAGATGAGTATGCGGTACAAGAAGTGACTTATGATGGACAAGAGAAATATCAATCGCCCTTAACTATGTCCGAGAATTTAGCTCGTATGGTTCAGCGGATTGATTTTAATTCAATTGAGAGTGAAGAAGACAATGATGATGCCTCCGAAACTAAAGAAACGGCTTCTCTTGCTGCACCTCAATGGCCTTGGGAATCAGCTCGAAATAAAATTCGTAGTGCATTAACTGAGATACAAGTTCTGGAAGATGTTCTCAATATAGCCAAAGAAAAAAAATATCTTGTTCTTGATCCTGTTTCTCAAGACTCTGTTGACACAAAACCAATTGTCAGTCTGGTTGCTAAAAAGAAAGCTTTCGCTGTTGCCGCATCAATTATCATGAGTGGAGCTGATAGGATCAAGCATAGTAAAAATGATGCATCTCGCAGTCAAACATCTGATTTCCATTCTGAGCTTATGCAGATGAGACAAAGTTGGAGATTGAGGCGAGCTGGTAACTCTATAATTGGTGATCTCAGCTATCGCTCAGCTGGTTCATGGTATCCTCATCCAGGAAATTTCGAGGTAACCAAGAATGAAGATCCACCAAAAACACAAGCATCTCCAAATCAATCGAGCAGCTCACCTAATGGACCAGGACCTAAACAGAGTGCATTAAAGGTTAAAATTCCTAGTGATCTCGAGGGTGTAGCTTACATACATGTATGTGTCCAAGAAGATCGTAAAGAACTCGATGACGACCCTATCAAACCTGTCATTGACCTAGAGGCTCTGTCAAAAATTGAATTAACTTGGCAACAGAAGCTTGAAAATGCTCAAAATGTACTTTTCTGTAAGGAATTATTCGCCAAGCTTGCCCAAGAGGCAGTGCAAGTTCAATTTCCTATTCCAACTATAGTTAATAGTAATGTAATTATTGCAACTCTATTTCCTGGAATCCAACTAAATATTGGACTAGTTCATTTAACTCCACCAAAAAAGAAGCGAAAATTCGGTAAATTTGAGAACCACGAAATTGCCGAGAAAAATAATGAGCCTGTGAAGTTTCCTCATAAGCATGTATTAGAGCATACTTTACATCAGTTACTCCGAGAGATTCATTACAACGCTTTGCATCATCCAATGCCTCATCCAACAACAGCAACTTTAGGTTTGAGTCGTCTAAGATATTTTGCCGGACCTGAAGCCTATGATCGCCATGTACTTACCGAATCATGTAAAAATGAAACCATGCTAGAACAAATAATTGCTCAAGCCCAACATTTTGTTCTCCGTGATCAAGCTTTAAAAACTATTGACGATCTTTCTAAAGAAATCAAGGAAGCTATTATTATTGTACATTGTTTATGTTTGAATAGTCCTATTCGTAGTTGTATCAAAATTGTTATTGTTTCAAGTGGCTACGAATCTCTCAATCGTACTCCAGTGACCATTCACGTTAGTTCTAAAAACATGACCATTATCTGTCGAGAAGGTAAAAAGTATACTTTACACTATGATGTTGGATTACTTAGAGAAACTTTGCTAAGCATTATTTCTCATCATCATTTGTCAACAATTCAAAATTTATGCAAACTAATGGGATGGAGATGTATTTCATACACAAGTAATTGTGGAATCGGTTCTATTGAACAAATTGGAACAGCATCGTCACTTTTGATTGCTTCACCAAACGATGAGAGGGTCATTTCTATCCGACATGGACCAACATCTGGAGCTGTAGTTGCTGTTTCAACGAATCCAAGAGATCAAGATTTCTATCCAAGTTCAATAATTCGTGATCGTAAATGGCAAAATATTCAGTCTAATTATAAATCAATTGATCTATCGAAAATGCCAGGTAAAAATTTAATCAACAAAATCGAGACTCTTATGTCTTTTGCAAAAGGTTGAATCTGTAGCTTTAAACTTTTCCTTTTCTAAGCAAATATACATCTAAATTTCTATTCTTCATAAAGCTCTTTTTGTAAATAAATATTTTGTGAACTTCATATTTTAATCATCACAAAACTTTAATAATTATCATTTTATTAATTCTCATTCTGATTACATGATATTTTTACAAAGTACTTGTATTTCAATTTATTTTGATTTTATAATCTTATATGAGAACAATAGTTCATATTGAAGTTCCAATTTATTTCGTCTAATATTTTCAAATTTCGGTCACAATTTAGCAAAAGGTAAAGGTTATTAGTTTTTCTTCGTAAATTGTACGCAATCAAGATGGTCACACGGATAATTAGGCTTAAGAAAATGTAAATATCAAAATAAATTAATACATTTCATCATTGAAGACCTGGGAAAGCCTATAACATTGAAATAGATTGAGAAGTAAATAGAATAAGTCAAATTGAAATGAGATCATTACTATTGACTAATTATTTACTCTGATTAAATACATAGAAAGTAATCTAGATATTTTTTTTCTTCAGTACAAACAGAAAATCGGAGTAAGTAAGAAGATAAATCCTCAAGAAATCCCTTAGATACTCTGATTGTTTTACTTCCAGATCCAAATGGACTTTTTGTACTCCCAGAGCATTCTTCTCATAAGTTTGATAAAGATCGCGTGATTATTGCTTCAGCTAGTTGAATTAACAATCCATCATCTTGTACCTTAATATTCTATTCATCTAATAGAAACGTCAGATATTTACATTTGTTGGCGAGTATGTTGATGTTAAAATAATTTATATTGACAGCAATGAAAATCAAGGATTATGAAGATATGGTTAGTGCTTGGGATCGATAAGCCTAAACCATTCACTATTCTATGACAAGATATAAAGCCAAGGAAAGAATCATTCCAAAAATTAGTAAAACTGCTATTCCAACTCCAATACCTCCAACAATTAAAGCATGAGCTTTTACAAACTCTTTCATTTTCTCATAACAATCCTGTACAACACCAAGATCCAGATCCAAAACCAAGGTAAACATGGAATAAAAATCAAATAAATCAATAAATTGTTTAAATTAAATGATAATCATACTTACATCCATGAATACAAATCTTTCTTCTAATTTATCTCTTACACAGGCCTTACGTTGCTGAGGTTCAAGTGGATTTTTGCAACAGCTTTCAGGAACTTGAGGACCACTTAATCTAAAATTAATATTTCGCATCCAAATTTTATAAGCCTTCTGGTCACGGCCAGCTTTCGGATTAGCAATATTAGGAATAACTCCACAACAATTGAACTAGAGGAAAGAAGATGTTGATTAGTAAAAAAATTAAATTTCAATGATTGACCAGAAAAATTACATTTCGATGGACAGCATCCCATGATTCTGTTACTTTGGTATCGTTTCCATAAAGTTTGACAGTCATTATCATCTCTGAATGCATTCGTTCATCAACCTTTAATTGAATGAAATAAAAATGAACAATAATTCGAGTAAAACTATTTAAAAAGAGTTAACTGAGTGACAGTGACATGACATTTACCGTTTTAATCTGATCAGAATAGCCAAAATTAAACTATACAAAATAAACTGCTAGCAACCTTTAAATATACAATTTGATTGAAATTCATTGTATTCTTAGAAAATGTGAGATGACAACTCGTCAAAACTCACAAGGTGTGCCTCAGGTATTACTAATTCACATTATCTGAATGCTGCAATATTCCTTGAAAATATAAACCGATCAAATATTGATAAATTAACCTTTGATATTAACTCAAGTCAACAAATAATGAAATTCAATTATTACAGATATTAATAATAATGTGATGAAGGTGGTTCAAAATAACTATTATAATACGACTACATATCCTAATTTAGATAAAAATGTTTCAATATATTTTTCAGTCAAATTCTATAAAATCCAATAAAATGTAGTAAAAATGCATCAACAATTTTTCACCTTGTTGACTTGTTTGCAATTTTGCATGAAAATCAATGTGAATTCTAATTATAGATTAGCAAGGTCTTAAAAATGATTTCTCAAATAATAACTTAAAAGTAATCTAATTATTCCTGCATTTACTCTATCGGTAATGAAGTTTGCAAATTACGGATATGAGCTGTTAACATTTACTTGTTTAACTGACTTATGAGACAGTCATAGTTGTAAGGTGGAAAAAGTTGCAGAGCATGTTGTACTGGAGCAATATTTGAATAAATGAAGGTTCGAGTGGAAATAAAATTCAAAACCTTACCTCGCTTCGAAATATGTAACCCAAAATACCTCCGGTTAACATGGTCAAGAAAATCATAGCAAGTATAAAAAAGAATGTTATTAAAACAGATCGAATCTCTTTCCAAGCTCCAATAGATCCAAGAAAGGATATAATCGCAACAACCACACCAGTTCCAATCAAAATAGATGCTGAGGCTATGTATGATTTAGTCCCTAAAAGCCTTTCCATAAAAGATTTATCCGAAAGAGTCCAAACACCAATCGAAAAAACAGTTATCCCGCCGGCCTGGTCAGAAATGATAAATAAAAAAAATTAGAATTACAATTGTTAAAATTAAAACGCATACATTAGTTCAAATAGAGAAAAAGTATTATATAATATAATTGCAATTTATCCAGACACTGTTTAAGAGCTAATATCAATTTATACTGTCAAAGAGAGATGCGAGGACGGTTCGTGCAATTCACTGCAATTAAATTATTGCTAATTGAGAGTAAATTATTGCTTTAATATCTAATATTCTCTTTCTAACTCAAACATGCATTATTGAATGAACCAAAGAACAAATTAATGATCTGGTGAGAGTGAAAAGGATTTTAAAATTATTAAATAAAAGTACTAAGACTACAGCAGTTCAATGGCCAAGTTAAACTTCAAGAAGTAAATTTGAATAATTAATGATGAAATAAAATTGATTAATAGGAACAGAATCCACCTACAAAAACTGTGAACTTTTGTTTTCAATTCAATCAATCATTATGCATCGGCTTGTTGTTATTAATAACTTGACTGCCTCCATTTTTCACTTAATTTGTGATAATTTAATCATGGAAATCAAAGGAGATGAATGAATAATATCTAACAAAGTAACAAAATCATGAAATTTAGAGCCAATAATGGTTGATTGAGTCGTAAATTACAAATCTTTCTTCTTTGCTCGAGTTTTTATAGAAGAAAAACTGGCTACAATGATAATTGAACTCATGAAAGAAAAGAGGAATGAAAATTATAATATAATACTTACAAATATAACTCCATTTGCGATGAGCATAGCAAATTTAACTCCTTTTGCAAAACCGTCGACCATTTTTGATAACTATTAATCGTTGTATTACTGATCAGACACATCAGACCTTCTGATGTGGTCAGAAAATTCTGGTCTGGTACTGAACAAAGTGTAAAAAGTTAAGTAAACATTCAGGCACATACAGAAGTAATAAACTTAAAGGGAAATAAAGCTTGATGTTAACAATTCAGCACAAAGTTAGTTTAATAACTGCAAATCTAATTATTGTATTTAATCACACAAATTGAAAGTAGTTTAACTCACTCGGCTCTTTCAGTGTCACCGACTTTTTTGAAGCAGAACAAGAAACGGAAGAAAAATGTAATATTTTCACCAAATTGTCTTCCTCGGGACACAAGGTCAGAAAAAGACGTTGCTTTTCAAAACAAAAGAAATATGGCTGAGCTTGTTGATTATTCACAGAACAAAAAGTTAACCAATGACTGTGTTGATCTCAAATGAATCATTGATTGTTGCTCTCTCTGGCTTGATTTGAGCGGGAGAAAGAGAAACTAGCCATTTTTAATGTGTCTTTATCAATCCTTTTCAGCTTCTTTCAATGTTGCCTTTGTGTCAGTGTATAATTCTTCCTTCATCAGTTCTAAAGGAAGAAAGGTAAATCAATTTTTTCACATTAATCGGGACTAGGAATCATCATAATCATCATTAGGGTGTGCCTCTTAGAGTTGATCAAATTATCGTGACCATATTACAGGAATGATGTTGAAGTATAAAGATAGCATTAGTGAAAAAAGGAAAAATAAGATTGAGAAATGAAGATGAAGCTTAAGAATGATTTTTGGTGATGATTATGATGGTTTTTGATCATTTTGATAGTGTAGGCGTTCAATTATTGTGTTCAAAAACATGATAGAAATTCACTTTTAAATCGATAATCATAACTCTAGTTTACTCAAACTTGATGTAATACAAGCTGTACAAGCTTTATTGTGCGTCATAAATGTATTCTTTAATATTTATTCATTCTAGTAATATGTTAATCCATTATCTTTGCAAAATTGGCCGATTTATTCGATGATCATTAAACATGATCATTAACAGGTTAAATAATACACCTTTAATATAAAATCTTTTTAATCAACGTACTTTGTATCAAAATACATTTTGATAAAGTCATTACCAGAATAACATTAATAAAGCAGAATTCTGAATGCTAATCAAACCAAATTAGAGTTATCTTCTCAAGTGATATTTATATTCAATTAGAGATAATTTAATAACTATAATTTTAAGCAATCCAAATAAATGAAGCGAGATTACATCAGATATTAACGAAATTTATTTTCTGCAATAGAGCTTATCTGAAATCTGTCCGGTATAAGTTCTATTCGCGTTATTATTGATGATTTATTAATTATTTATATTGATAAATTGTTAGTTTGTTTTTGTTAATGAAGTTTTAATAGTCAAATTGTCCAGTACAACTTGATGATCTGACCTCGAAGATTTTAATTATGAACTATTTTGAATCGTTTAATGCTTTTTATGCATTTTACGCTTTACGCTTTTTATGCTTCGTTATTCACACATGTTTATTTGTTTACATTTTTCGTTTTCGTTGTGATGCTTTGTTAATTGATTTTTATATTTTTTGTTGATTTAGGCCAAAAAGTTGAATTATAATGTTTTTTTAGTTCATCAAGGATTAATTTGCTTCTTTTTAGACTCTTTTTGTATTATTTTTTCTTTTTTTCATCAACACATGCCTTTATTCCCTCTACTATTACCAGCTTTTCAACTGAATAAATTTTTATTTAAACAAGTGAAATCATTAAATAGTTGTGAACTTTATTCTATTCAACGGTTATTGCATAAAAATGCGAAGGATCCTAATCCAATGGCTTGCTATCCAGAATCACCTTTCAAACGTGTTGACGAATTTAGGATATTTTTAAAAAACTCTTTGTCCAATTCTTGGTTACTAAAAGCGAATGGAAGTGAACAAGATAAAGAACTTAATTTTCAAAGGTTGGAAAAATGGTTAACTAGACCACCAAAGTATACGACAATTAGATTTAACACAAATAAACTGGACCAATCTTCTGCTATCACCGAATTGAAAGAAATACTATCAAATCGCTGTCATCGTTTTCCTGTTGAGTCATTGTCTATTCAGGGCCATCCAATTTTAAAAGATTTATTGATTATTACAAACGGTGGCTATTATGATAAAATTGAAAACCTTAAGCCCTACGGTAAACCTGTTATTATTGATCTTAGAGCTGGCCAGTCTGTTCTTAGAGGATCAGAGATTTATGTTGGTGGAATAATTGGTGCCACAGCCGATTTAAGAAAACTTGACAAAGTAGCTGTGTATGTTGATATTGAAGGCAAATGCTTAAAAGGGTGGAAAAGACCTTATAAAGGAGCTAAAGTATTCATTGGAAATGGAATAAGTTTATACAATCGTCGAGACATTTTCAATGACAATCCACCTCAAGGAATTGGAGTACAATTAACTGACTGCCTTTATCCAGCTCCATCTTTATATGGAAACATGAATAATCTTTTCTTTGCTCAAAATTTTCCCTCCATGGTCACCGTTCATGCACTTGAAGTATCTCCTGGACAAGTTATTTTGGACATGTGTGCTGCGCCCGGCGGTAAAACAACTCACATAGCATCTTTAATGCATTTAAAAGGAACCTTGGTTGCTTGTGATGTATCTAAATCGCGTATCGATAAATTGAAAGCTAATCTTGAGAGGTGGGAAATGGATCAATTTGTATCAGTTTTTACACACGATTGTACAAAACCAATCCACATTAAAGATGGCCAAACTAATTTAAGTAATCAACTCGAACCACCATTTTGTGAAGAAACATTTGACCGTATTTTATTAGATGCTCCATGTAGTGGGCTTGGTCAAAGACCTCAACTTGTCGGTGATAGAAGTCTTGCTAGCTTCTTATCCTATCCGAAGATACAATCAAGACTGATTGAAAATGCTGTTAAATTGCTAAAACCGGGAGGAATCTTAATCTATTCAACATGCTCTTTCACCATAGAAGAAAACGAAGCTATTATATCCAAAATTTTGCACAATCATTCTGATTTAAATTTGGAACATCAGTCTCCTTATCATTTCGGTAAACCAGGCTTTGAAGGCGATCATAATCTAACATCAGAAGATTTAATGAAAGTCCAACGTTTTATTGATTCTTATGATATTGATTCAGCTGAAAGTGACACAATTGGTTTTACGATCTCTAAGCTTCGCAAGAGTAAATGAATTCATTTAAATGAACAATTTCTTTAGATATTTTAACAATTTATTGAAAAATTTTGCAACTATTTAAAGTTCATACATGTCTTTATATCACAAATATACAAATATAAAAATTTGAATTTGGTAAAAACAATAATTAAGTGATTTTCATTTGATTTGGCAGTGTAATATAAATATTTTTTCAATGTCAATTATATTCCCTGTCTAATCCTTTAATTGGTTTCTTAATGATCAGTTTTTACAGTTGCGTTAGTAATTTAAAATTTACTTTAATACTTTATAAATAGCACTATATATACTATACACAAAATATCTTCAATTGTTTCAATATATTTAAAAATTAGTGATTAATCTCTTTGATTTCGTTCCTCTTCTTTTGTTTTCTCTACATTTGAATTAGTTTCTCTGAGATTTAATTCTTTCTTCAGTTCTTTAATCTCTTCATCTCGAGATTTGACAATATCCGTCAATTCAGTCACTTTATTGTTTAAATTTTTGACTAGGATTACCAAATCTGAGTAAGATGGTTGATTAAGATTAATTTTCCAACCATAACGTATAATTTCTTCGTTATCTAATATTTCTGATGCTTCAGGTCGGGCATCAGGGTCATTTTGTACAGTTTTCAAGATTAAATCAGCAAGACATTTGTGTTTAGCCAATTCACCGGGTAAAATTTGTAAAGTTTTAAGTTGTTCAAATCGGTCTGCTCTTTCCATATCCGTGGAAAGAGGATAGAGTAACTCAAGAGCGATCAGGCCAAAGCTATAAATATCTGCTTTACGCCCATACGAAGTGCTCTGGAGTTGTTCAGGGGCAGAGTAAGTTTTCGTGCCTAATCCTTGAGTACGCTTTCGTTTTTTTCCAGGACATTCCTTGGTTACATCTCCAATATTTTCCGTAAGATCGTTGATGGTAGTTAGTCCAAAGTCAGCAATTTTGACTACTCCAGCAGTAGAAAAAAGAATATTTTGAGGCTTGATATCACGGTGAATTAAATTATGTTCATGAAGATGTTGAATACCTCTTAAAATTTGAATCATTATATCAATTGCAGCATCATAATCTACAGAAGTAAGTTTTCCGTGTTTGAGTTCATTATTCCGTTTGTCAATCCAAGTTCTTAGATTAAATTTACAAAGTTCCATTTGGATGAATAAAACACAATATAACACGGGAGCTTTTGTAATATCTGAATTTTTCTTTGATTCATTTTTCTCTTTGAGTTTTGTTATTACTTCAGATTGAGTTGGTTGTTCAGATTGTTCAGATTGAGCTGAAAATTCTGCAAATTGCGAAGAAGTTCCGGGCGAAGGTTCAGATGCAAATCTGGATGGAAGTTCTGCTGGTAGAGAGTCATAAGCTTTCGACGAAACAATTTTTGGAGTGGGTGAGTATCTCTGATTATGATAAAAAGCTGATTTCGTTGATTGTACTGATAATTCGTACTTTTTTGTCAATGCTGCTAATGATAAGTTCGATGAGCTTAAATTTGAACTATTATGAGATTCTGAAGATGACGAAGATGACGATGAATCAAATGGAACTAGTTTCTCTATGTTTTTAGTACTCTGAGGTGAATTTTCTGGAAGCACATAGCTTTTCACATAACTTTCCACCCAAGAACCTTTGTAACTGACTATGTTTTGGTGAGTTGGTAGATTAGCAAAGAGGATAACTTCTTGTACAATCTTTGAAGCCTGAATTTGGTCTCTACTCTTGAAAGGAATTAGTTTAATGGCATAAAAACACCTGTCTGTTAAATTTTGCATGGCATAGACACGACCAAAACCACCTCTTTCAATCAGCCCATAATTCACAAATTCATTTAAACGGTTGTCTTTAAAAACATCCAATTGTCGACAATTCATTATTTCGTGGTGATGAGTGTTGAGTTTACTGAAGAAATTTTCTCTGCTTGTTGATGTAAAAGGTAAGCTTAGATTTCCATTTCCAGCTCTAGCTTGAAATGAAACTAGTTCCATGCTTTTATCAATTTCCAAAGAGATGTGAGGTATAATTTGATCTATATAGGAACAATATACTTTTCCTGATTGCCGGACTGTATCCATTTGCGGAAAAATTACGAGCGCTTGTGATAAACCTAAATATCTGCATAATTTTTGGTAAATCAAGGGATGCTTTGTTGGGTCTTTTTCGAATTTAGATACTTTCTCATACAATAGAGAATAAAAAGCGAAAAGTGTTTCCTTGAATGAATCCGAATTAATCACCGAATTAGAGAATTCCTTATCGATTACACCGACATCCATCTTGAGAATAGGTAAGAGACATTTCTGAGTTTCATCAAAAGCCGGGTTTTTCGTTTGCACAGGTTTAAGTGGATTAGAGTCGTTCGTCATATTTGCACTGAGTAATATAAAAAATACACTAAAAATTTTAAAATTTGTCACAAAATGTTCAGATGAATGTTAATGGACTAAAGATAGACACATTGTAAAATAACTCACCTAGAAGATTGTAGTATTTAAAGAGCAATTAACCTTAAGGTTGTACCTCTTCAGTATCTAACTCACAGCTGATTGAATGAAACATGCACCATGGTTACGAAAATAGTTTACAAGCTAAAGATTTTATCTTTTTAAACTTTAAAAGCGTTAATAATTTATTTCGAATTAAATGTGTCCGTTGCATTCATGCTATTAGCAGTAATGATACATGATAATGACGAATTTTCAATGAACTGGCAACCATTGCTAACCATAAAATTTGAAGCTCATACTATACTGATACCTATTTATTACCTATTGACTCTGACCAGTGTTATCTATCATAGTTTGAGTAAAGAAATTAGAATCTTCTGAGTTATCATTATGAATAAAAGAATACATTTTGTATGAATATGCACCCATTATTGTGCAAAATTCATTCAGTTTTGGTTATGATTCATCCAAACATTTAAGAATAACGTTTAAAAAGGTAATTATATACAACGTTTAATAACTTTCTCACAATGTAACTTGATGAGGGAATGAATAATCGACCAAAAGTAATTTGGAAATGTAGCTTGGATTTAATCATTATAAGCAAATGCAAATACAAATAGTGAGAGATTCTTCATGGTTTTTGGCAAATTTTTATATTAAATTATCATTGTCAATGTGAAATTGCTGATGCAAGGAATAATTACAAATGAAGATGAAAAAGATACGGTTTGTCAAATTTAAGAATGAACTTTAACTGAGAAAAAATTCAGATCACAAGTGATTTTGACGGAAAATTGATAAAATCGTTGCATATAATAAGACAATAGTTGATAATTTGGACGGACTAAAGCGATTGGAATGTGATGTACAATCAGTGAGTTTCATTGAATTGATAAATTCTTGACTCAGGTAAGTTGAGTAGCTACGACGATCCTGAGGTAAAGCAATTAACTGGGATGTAGCATCACTGAAGATTAAATCATGATAACCTTCTTCAGAAACAAACATTTTAAAAGTATAATCATGTGAATATTTTGATCCATAATATTGCTGAGCAGTTAAGAAAAGATTAACATAAGCAGTGATATATTGATGAGGCTTTAATGGACTGGTAACCATTGCATTACCAGGAACTTTACCAATATGGCATTTAATTGATTCGTTGTAATTGGCTCGAGTACCATCTCGACATAATAACTCAAAATCACTTGGAATTAAATTACGAGACCAAAGAGAAGGATTCCGACCAGCAGTATTTTCCAGGATTGCAGTATGTTTAACAAATGCAACATTCCCTCCTCCCTCTACAATACAACGGAGAGCGCCGGTAGAACCATAGAAAGGTTCATTTGCGTCACGAGCACAAAAATGTTTCGATGTTCCCGCGCAAAGGTCACAGAGATTATTAAGACCCCAATCAGAAGTTGTGTAATCAGGTGAAAGAGCACCCGGTGCACAGGATTTTTGGAAAAATTGTGATGCTGCAGTGAGAGAGTCGCATCCATAAGATCTCATTCGATTATTAGACAGCAAGAAACCTAATGGCACTACCCAACCTGCAGCGGTTCCAACACCGGTGTGGCACGATGATTTACCTTTAAGGAAAAATAAATCTGACTCACGATCAGTTTTTTTAGCAACAGCAACGACATAATAGCTTGGATCAGTTAGGTCATATTTTTCTGTTAATATCGGGATTAAACCATATCGATGACCAGCTCGATAAACATCTGCAGCATCCAGCATGACCATATCAGCTCGACCTCGACGGATTGCCTCCATACAGCCAATTGCACTTCGTTCAACAACACAGCTTAACTTAGGTTGCAAGATGGCTCCACGAAAAGTTGTTACCATTTGCTTACATTTTTTCAATTCAACAGCTGAAACTACACATAATCGAGCACTTGGGACTGGACATTTTTTCAACTTTTTGGACAATAGCTCGTAATTTTCTGTTTTTAAATAATTACGAAATGTTTGATCAGGCCCTGATAATGGTTCAAAGCCATTGAGATCATCTGAAAATAAGAGATTAGCTCTGTCTCCGTATTTCTGAGGAGCTAAATTGTCGGCTAAGGCAAACGATGATGGAGAACTTTTTTCATTGTTATAACCTTGACTATATGTATAATCTCTGGCCATGTTAAAAACTCGGATTGATTGCATGAGAAATTCTTGAACTTTTTTCCTTTCTTCTGGCAACATAGAAGAGAAAACTACAACAGCATGAGCCGGGGATCGACCCCAATTACAATCTGAATAACTTTCCAATGATCGTCGACCTCCTTGTGGACACAAAAGCTCAAGATCATTTTTTCTAAAGTTATACTGATTGCGCAACGACATCAATTGAACAGTGGAATGTTTAAGAAAAGCAACATCTCCAACATCAAGAAGACATTTGAAGGCACCTTCAAAATTAGCATATTCGTCCGATCCAGAACATTTTGAATGACATAGAGCACAAATAGATTCAGGATTGTCACCACTAGGATTGTTCTTATCATTTAGAGCATTCGGAGTGCAAGATTGGTTGAAAAATTTAGCTGCAGTTTTAACAATGTTATTACAATCTTTGACTTCCAATATTCCATCATTAATCAAACGAGCTAATGGTAGGGCCCAGCCAGCCATTTGATTTACTCCAGGGAAACAAGCTTTTTTTCCTTTGAGGTCTTGAATGTCTTTTATATCCGCTGATGAGCTTCTTCGTACAACAGCAACTGAATAATAATAATCTTCCAATGTGGAACCATATCTTTCAGCAATGATTGGTACAAGAGAATGATGTCTTCCTGCAATGAAAACTTCTCCTGGATCTAATGTAACAAGATGGGCTCGTCCATTTTCTATGAGATTCATACAATGCTCTTTATCAGAGGCTTGTTCACATTTCAAATTAAATTCAAACGATTTATATTGACCAACAGGCACACTATTTGGATAACGTTTTATGGCTTCAGACCAATCATGACATTTTTTTTGTTCGGCTGAATTTATTGTACACCATATCAATTCCTTGGTTGATAAACTTTTAGAATACTGAGCAAAATAGCCTGAAATACAAAAATAAATTATTGTAAATTTATCAACTCAAAACTTGAAAGAGTTATTATTTAATCTTTTGTAGGTAAGATATAAAGTTGTGTTGATTCGTGTTAAAAACATCGGACCGATAGTTACTATATTTAGTTGTTACATTCATATAATTAAATAGATTTTTCTAAAATTTGGTATTTCTGTCAATAACAAACGACCTAAGTTTACCTGACCCCTCCTTACCTTTTCTATTAATAAAATTTTAAGGTGGAAACTTACCTTGGAGAAAAAAAAGTTTCAATAAAATTAAAAGATGAATTCGAGTCATTGTCAATACTTAGGAATGTACAAATAATTGGTGAAACATGTATGGATTGTCGAAAATTTAATTAAAAAGTGAGAAACAACCTGTTAAACTGATTAAATTACACAACTACAGTGAAGTATCTCAATAGTTGTAACTTTGTTGTTGACAACCAAAATAAACGTTATTTTCAACAACAACTTGCATACTATTGGCTAACATTTAAACCCGCGATAATTTAAATTTTCTTTTTTCCAACTTGATTTATTAAATAAATTTGAGATAAATAATCAATTAAAAATTTATGAAATATGAAACTCACAAGTTTCAAGTTTTAATCATATAATTCAATATGATCCCATGATAGTAGCTAGAAACATAAATGAATAAGTGGTTAAGAAGCGATTAACATTATATTTTACCCAAATTACCATGGAGATTGTTTGTTTGCTCAATCGAGTCCATTTAGTAAATAGGTCCATATGTCAATATTGATCTGAATGTACAGTTGTAGCTGTTTGTTGAAATAATAACTACATAATTATCAACCGATTTGCTTTTTTGTGACCAAACTTCACCCTTCTCATATTTGCATCAACTAATTCATTTGCTCATTGACCAGCGATCGTTTTTAGCTGCTACTGTTCCATATTTTATTGTCTTTATTTTCTATACATTGTGATCTCATTTTGCATAACAGAATTTCTTTGAACATTCCTCAGTTAATTGACAATTAGTGTATGAAAAATTTCAGAAGAAAATGAATAAGGAACCAGGAGAAGACAATGTCAAGGTTGCTATTCGATGTCGACCTCTTCTATCAGAGTCTAATGAAAAAGCTATGGCTATTCAGGTAAGTTACATTCGAAAACTTCTTTGTCTCTTCTTCTAACCTCAATTTTTTTCGTTTGTTACAGTTTGATGAGGATAATCAGTCAATTATTGTTGGTTCGAGAGAATTTACATTTGATACCATTTTCCGTCCAGAAGCAACTCAAATTCAAGTCTATGCTCAATCCGCAAAACACATTGTTGATTCCGTACTTCATGGATATAATGGTTAGTTAACTTGACAGATTTTCTATGTAATCGCTGTTTATTTACAAGCAAATCTATTCAATTTTGATAGGAACTGTTTTCGCTTATGGTCAAACTGGAACTGGTAAAACATATACATCTGCGGGCATACTTTCGCATAGCTTTGCTCATATTTTTGGCTTTATTGCTGCCAGTGCAAGAGATACTCAATTTTTAGTTCGAGCCTCTTATTATGAGATTTATAATGAAGAAATTAGAGATTTATTGGTAAGTTTCATTTAAATTTATTTTTTTACTTTTCATTCAATCGGAAAATAATAATAAAAAGCAAAATGTTTGAAATACAAGTCCTATCTCATCTTGAAAATGGTTTTGTAGTCTTCTAACACAATTATCTATTAATCAAACTTATCTAGAATAAGAATAGTAAAACCTTAGAACTGAAGGAATCAGCTCAAAGTGGTGTTTATGTCAAAGATTTATCCTGCTTTGTGATCAACAATGTCAATGAGCTTGAAAAATTGCTCGAAAAAGGTTTGCAAGTTAAATCTATTTAACTTATGCTTTAATTTATGTTCAAGTTTTTGTTTTTGTTTTGACATTTTTCATATAATAATTTTATACTTTTTAATTTATTGAGTTTTGTTAAACTTTAATTTATTTAATTTATTTTTTTCTTCATTTGTTAAAATGAATTTTAATCTTATTTTTATTTTTCAGGAAATAAACAGCGCGCTGTAGCATCAACAAATGTCAACAAAGATTCTAGTCGATCACACACTGTTTTCACTATAGCAATTGAACAAATAAAAAGTATGCATCTTAATTTCACGTTTTGATCAATAATGTTAACATTTTTTTCATTTGACTATTGATATTTTGTAGCTGCTCCATCAGAAGGACGAGGACCTGGAAACCTTCGAGTTGGTAAACTTAATCTAGTCGATTTAGCTGGATCGGAAAGGCAGAGTAAAACAGGAACTCAAGGGGATAGACTTAAAGAAGCTGCCAAAATTAACCTATCATTAACATCTCTCTCTTTAGTAATTGCCGCTTTAACTGATCCTAAAGCAACTCACATTCCTTATCGGTAAGAATTAACCGATTTCATCTTCGAATCACTCAATAGTCGCTTAAAATTTCAACATTGTTGATTTTTATTCACAGAAATTCTAAACTTACTCGACTTTTATCCGACTCCTTGGGAGGTAATTCAAAGACTCTTTTAATTGCTTGTATTGGTAAGTATTACTAACAAGTTAGTAGAATTTATTCATTCTCAATCTAAATGAATTTCAGGTCCCGATAAGTCAAATATTGAGGAAACAATAAGTACCCTAAGATTCGCTAGTACAGCCAAACACATCAAAAACAAAGCAAGAATTAACGAAGATGCAAAAGACACGTTACTACGTCGATTCCAAGAACAAATTCTTGAGCTCAGAAAACAATTGGAGGCTACTGAGGCTGAAAATATTGAAAATGGACAACCCGAACCCGAAATTGACGGTAAATTTTCCCATATCAAAATATCAATGAAACTTTTACAGAAAATTGACTAAATTTCATGGGATAAAACAGTTTCTTTCCTTACTAACCTTATCTCTCTTGTTAGTTGAAAAAAAACCCGCTAACCCTGAACTATTAGAGAAACTTAAATGCCTTGAAGAAAAAATCATGGTTGGAGGTGAAAATCTGTTGGAAAAAGCTGAGCTCCAAGAAAAGCTATTAATCGAAAGTGAAGCTGAATTAGAGGCACGCAAGTATGTGTTTCATTCAATTACATAGCAAAATAATTGTTAACAAAACAACCATAAATTATAATCTAGAAAAAAAGAAGATGAACTTAAAATCGCATTGGAAAAGAAGCAAGCTGAGATGATTCAAATTGAGGAATTTTATGGGACACTTCAAGAAGAGGTTGTTGGAATCAATAAAAAATTAAAAAAGGTAATTTCTTTGTAAAATCTCGAAGAAACATTGCTTGAACTAATAAATCGATGCATTTCGTGGTCTGTCTACTTATTTGAATGATTCACTTAACAGGTTTTCAACTATTTATGTTCAGCCAAAAGTGAATTATCTGATATTCAAAGTGAGTATAGCAAACTTCGTGAAGATCTTTTGGACACTATAAGAGCTACCCATAAAGAAATAAAATTGGCAAATTTAATCATCAGTCAATTCATTCCAGGTAAATTTTAAAATAGTTATGTTCATATTTATTCGACTGTTTACTCAATTTTTTCTTCTTTGTTTGCAGAATCTTGCTTTGAAATGATTCAAGAATCAGCCAAATACAATGAACTTGTTGGAGAATGGCAATTGAAATGCATTGCCTACACTGGAAACAATATGCATGATGTTAGTTGTCAAAAAACTAAATCTAAATTGCTTTGTGAAAAATAAATACAAAATAATTCTGATACATTTTTAATTTTGCAGAAACCATTCCACCATGAGCAGAAAGAAAATTTTATCGAAGAAGATTTTACTGCTAAAGCATATCTTTCATATCGCAAATGAACTTATTACATTCCGATAAAAGTTCACGGTGCTTACGATAAAGCATTTGGCTGACAATTAAAGCTTAATTTACCAACTCAACAGGACAATCTGTTTCAAATGGATTATCACTGTAAATGTTTAATAAATGCTATATATTTGAAAATGCTTATGATTTATGACAAATGTTTTTGTTACAAAATCTTTTGGATTTTTAGGCTGAGAGTAACAAAAAGGTAAATAATCATAAAATTCAAATCGTATCCAACCATAAAACAGCGATAGATTCAAAGACATTAAAATTTCACAGTAACTAAAAAATCAGAAAAGAGATGATTTAAAATATATCGAAACACAATTTCACCATTTAACAACCGAATGGTGACATATAATACTTTTACAAAGGGTTTAATCCTTATCGAAACTCAAGCTCGATTTATAATAGATTCACCTGGATGGAAATAATCAGGCATGATTTGATTATCAACAAAAATCAATTTGCTAAACTCGAGTAAAATTTGCCAGCCTAAGGAACAAATGGAGGTTAATCACTTATTACTTGTTTGTAAAAGATTGGGCCGTTGGTCTCATTTTATATCTGTGAGTAATACCATTCATTATAATTAATACTATATTTTATTATTTGATTTGTGTTCATTAATGTAGGCAAGGTTTCAGTTTGAATACTGAAAAAGTTAAATAAAGATTAGCAATGAATTTAACCATCATGGAAAAAAATATTATTTCCTATTCCATATTGAATTAATTTCACAAGTAAAAGGTTTTTTTAGAACAAGTTATATTTAATTTAATATCAAAGGTGCAGTAGAATATTTACTTTTCTAAGAATTATTTGTGCAATAGTGTTGACTGGTGATATGTTAATTAGAGTTGCTATTTATTTTTAGCAACATTGCTTAATTTTACGTGCATCATAATGTTTAACGCCGGGTCGCTCCAAATTGCTATAAATTGACAAATTCAGTTTTGCAAATGAAAAATCTGAATTCATGAAATTGATATCAACAACAAAATGATTGGAAATTGTGACAATTGAAACCCTTTTGTATAATAGCGTAATAAACCTATTCATAATGATGAACAAGCTTAAAATGAAAGCAATAACTTTGTAAACCTAAAAATGATTCCGATTTAACCAGTTTAACCTGATTTATTTGGTCTTTTAGATCAACCATTAAATATTTTTTCTATCAAAGTAATTGTGATTAAATTTGATTATCTCAACAGGTTAAAAAAGTAAATCAAACCAGGAAAAAGTAATTCACTAAAGTTACAAATCTAACCTTAAATCAGGGTCTAAATAAAGATTTTTGGCTCAACTCCTAGGAACCAGGAAAAAAAAAGAAGGACAAATTGCGATTGAGTTTGTTTTACATTGAGTAGATGAAATAATAATTTATCAGAAACTGTTCTCAGTTAATTTTATCAATCCTTTGATAGTAAATAGTGAAATAATCACTGCCATCACACAATGCAGTCAAAAATCACAGAGAAAATGAAACATTAACTTTATGGTGTAACTTTGAAATACACAAAATCCTTTCGTGTTACCAGATTTTTCATTTCCGATCGATATGATGATGATAATCATCCTCCTTCCACCTTACCTTTTATCTAAACTCATCTCTGCCCATATGAAGATAAAACTACAAAATATAAATTACATAGATCAAAGTATTACCAAAGATGAAAGTTACCTTTCCATATAAATCACCATGGAGACTTTTTTGGATCGATTGGTTTTATCACTATGTACCACATTTGGCCCACATTGTGATTGAGGAGCACTAATGGTGAAATATTAGCAATAACATTTAACAATAACAAATCAAAATCCTAAAGGGTCAACAATTAAATCATTACTGAATTTACACCACAAATTGAAACCAAAATAAAGTGAACCTACACAAAAGTAAAGTCCAATGAACAGACACAAACACGAGCCAGGAAAACCCAAATCTAATTGCATATCATTATTTGACAAACGGTGTTATAAACACTAAACTTCTACGTTAACAATTAGGCTTGATTGTAATTTTAAATAACAAATCAACGTGTTTAATAATAAACCATGAATATTGGTTTTCAATGTTTATAAAGGCTATTGTGTTTTGATTTTTAACTTTTTGATTGATTTTCAGGTTGTGTAATTAGTTAGATGTTTTGTTTTCTTTGTAATCAACTAATTACACATGTAGATATTTACACATTAAAATATTTTTATAGATTTTATTTGATCAAAATTCATCTGGTTACGCTTGGTAAGTCAATGTGACTTAAAGAGATCTCATCTACTATATATTACCTAATATTTTCGTACTTCTCATCATCATTTTACCTTTTTTTTTCTTTCATCATCTTATTATTATCATCATATATTGTAATGACAAATCATCTTAACCACAATTTAGAACCCACCCTGTGCCTAACCTACTTTTATATACAATTACTGTAATTATTGTATGTGTTGTTTAAATCTGATTGTTGAAAAGTCTCTTCTTTTGCCTCACAATAGTTAATAGATTATCTCTTAGTTATTTCAGGTTTCCAAGACGGACTGAATTGCACAATTAAATTATTATAATTGAACATTAACATTTTTAAGTATAAAACAATTATCATTGAACATGGAAAAACAAAATCATTATTACTAAAATACTGTTGCCAATGTTGTAATTATAAATGGTAACCATTAACTTCATTGGTTATGGACAAGGTCAACCAAAAAGGCAAACCTTTCACTATGGACAACTAATATTTGAAGATAACAATTGACCTAACAATTCAGGCTAAAATTAACAATCAAATAGCTCAATTTGATTTTGATTCACTGGATTCACTTCAAAGCTTCAATCAAGAGAGTAATAACCAAATTTTGAAGTTACGATTTCTGGTTCAACCTTTTAGATTTTAGGTTTTCTGGTCGATTCCTGGTTTTTAATGTTTCTTATCAAGTAAAACAGCCAATGGTTCAAACATTAACCATGGTTTAATGATTTTCACTTAACTCTGTCCAATCAACAAATCTATACAATGTAAACACACAAATCTGTTTAAACTGGATTCATCTTGAAATGCTTCACAATTTGTTGATTTTACCTTGATAAAATAACGCTGATATTAAAATCATTTGTATTCGTATAATTTCAGTTGAATGAATGATCGATGGATTGGCAAAGACAAGTTGATTGAATGCGTTTTTAATGATAACCGTTTTTGATGCTAACTGTAACCTAATCAAGGAATGAAGCTACACTGAAACCAATAGTCTTCATCTGTAATCATTTGAGTACCTTAATCAGTTTTCAACAGGCACAAGAGCTTCCGGTAAAAAGGTTGTTATTAAAACTTATAACTTGTGATTAACGATAATCAATTGAGAAACAGTTGAGATAATTAACAACAAACAAACCATTCTCACGATTTATCTGGTTACTGTATTTTTATGATTTTATATTTTCAACTGCAACATTGATATTTACTGGATCTTTGGATTAACATTGGTTTTTATTTACACCACAATTGTTTCTCGTGATCAATGATCATTGTTATAGTTGAAGAGATTTAATTGTTGCCTTTCTGCGTTAATTTAAAGATACTTGATACACTTTCTAATGGCTTTGTAAAGATATACCATTGTAAGTCTGCTTTAATTTGGTATATTAAGCTTAGCTTGTTCATCATTACAATCAACTCATTTATTGATAATCATGTTAATAACAAAAACCAAATTTATGAGAATCGTTTCTTCCTCTCTTTCCTTTCTTTCTCCACAGTATCCATTTGTCAGAATTGATTTTTTGCTTTTTTCATGGTTAACTATATGAAACGCTTGAAATGAATCGAGAGGAAAAGGTTTTTTTAGGTTTTCTGTGTCCATACTAATTGTTATTAACTCGATTCCCTTAAACCTTTGTATTCTTCTAGAAAAGTCAATTAGGAAAGGCTGTTCATGTTGAGAATTTTATATTAAACTATTGAACTATTGAAAAAAATTGAGTGATTAATAAACCAATGAGACATTGTAATGCAATGAATTGGATATCAGTATCTAATTATTGGTTTTCAAGCCAAAACCTGGTAATTATTAGTCTTTATACTCCAGGATATGGCAAAATGATTGGAAATGTGCTTTTTAATAATATCTTAAATGTGATTAGTTGAAAAGTCTAAATGGTCTTCTAAATGAAATATTGATAAATAGATTGTAATCATTTCTCGAGGACCTGAAAGATTTCACCGCATGTTGCGAGTAGTTGAAAGATTTTATCAAACATTTCATCATTTCACGATATTTTTTGCTTTTACTGTAAGGATACAGCAAAAGATAATCAAATTGTAATCACATGAAAAATAAGATTGTAATAAGCAATTGACTGAAAAAAAATCAACCAGGCTTTTTTTGGTTTCTTTGTTAACCCAAAATATAACACATAAGATACAGATGATTGGGTTGTTAATGTTGAAATGTTGATACATAAGGTAAAACTGGCTGTATTAATCCAAGCTGGATTCCCAAGAAAATATGTATCGACATGATAGCCATCATCATTATTAAATGAACCTGAGCAAATAGCGAACAGCCTCTGGTTATAATTAAAAAATGAAATGAAAGTTAATTGTAAGTCTTTCCTTAACCATGATTGAAAGTTTCACAGTAACAGCAACCAAACCCAGGACCAGATTGAGAAACCTTTCATCTCTTTTTCAAGAGTTGGTCATCTTTGTAGTCTGTAGTTACTTCTTCCCATAATACAATCAATTCATCACCTAGAGCAATTTAAAAACTTACGACAGTAAAAAAGAAGTTGATGAGAAAACGATTGAAAGTAAAAAAAGACAGACAGATGATTTTAAAAAAGAGTGTGCAAAGAGGCGGCGAATGAGCGGAAAAAGTAGGGAAGAAACATACACAGAAGTATAAGAGTACAAGAGAGACTGTCTGACAGACAGTGTCTGTTTAGTCTTGATCTGAACATAGCAAGGTAAACACAAAAATTCGTCTTATCCATTTCATATCCACTTTAACTCACCATTTTCATCTCCTTTAATTTTTTCATCAGCATATTTTTCTTCTGTCATTAATAATTAACACTATTAAATCAAGTTAGCTGATTGTTTTTACTTTTTCAATTGTTCAATTCTTTACCATTTTGATTCCTGTGTACATATCCAATGCTTTTTTTCTCTCTATTTTCCCTCTCTATTTTTGTGTAAAATCTCTTCTGGTTGCTTACCTCTTCTGCTTCTATCAGTTTTTCCCCTTTCACTTTCTGTCTTCATTATAAGCTATTAAGGTTAAACAGTGATCAGTTATTATCATTTACAGTGTATTATTTATTTTTAAATTCTGTGGTTATACTTGTGTCAATTATCATTAGCCGATAATTGTTCATCTTATTTCTCTTTTGGCTAATTTTCCATATCAATTGGATTGCCTTTCACTTGCTTTCTCTTTTCCATATCGTGAATAATGTCTTAACCTTCCATCTTTATTTTGGTGATCAACAGTACAGTTAATATCTTCTGGAAGAGATTTAACACATCTTCTCTCTTTTGCTCATTCACTTTGTTTTTGTTCTGCTTTATGTTTAAGATTCGAATATCTTTGTAAATCAATGTGAATAGCTTTTGTTTTGGATCTTTACATTCTCGCAATTTTTCTCTTATTTACCAAATGATCTTCCACTTCACTTTTCAATTAATTTCTCTTTGTCCTCCCCTCACCATCTTCTCGCTAATTTCTCCTTCCAATTAATGATCACGATCATCATTCTATTTTTTTTTATACTTGTGTTTTCTATTACCTAGTTAATATACATCGTATGATACCAGCTCATTATCTGTAAATAACCGGAGAGTTCTTAGGAGATGCTGAAATGGCTTCCAATTTTGGCTTTATTCGTCAGTTTAAATAACAATATCAGTCAAGTTTATGGTAACCCATTAAATAATTCATCTCGTTCATCTTCCATAACCCGACCAATCAGGTAAATATTTTTACTCTTCTACTTTTTCATTTCTGTGATTTATGTACTCGTATTTAGTTCATTCTTGTATTAATTTAATATCATTGGCTTTGCTCTATCCATTTTCATTTTTCCTACATTTTTCCTCATTGTTCTTACTTTAATTAATAAGTGAAAAATTTCCTAGTGCACCTCTTCAAGCTTTCAGTAAAAATGAAACCCGACCTGTTATTTATGGAGTTCGAGCCGTGGGTGGCTCATTTGAAGAAGGTACACTTAGAATTCCGGCCGAAAAAAAGAGTACGCTGATACTTTTTGGTCAACAATTAGAGTTGACCAATATAACTTTCACACGAACTCCAAGATCTCGGGGTGCAGAATGTGATACTCTTGATCATACAGAAGTTTTCACACCTCTGCAAATCAACGATGGTGTTTATGAGCTTCAAGTCATTTTGCCTCCTCATTCGGGAAGTTTTTTCATCTGTACTTTGGATAAAGACCATCGATCATGGCATCATCAAGGAGACTACTCTTACCTTCAAATCGGTACCAAAGTACCAATATTACCTGTATGGGTTTCCATCACACTGATCTTTGTTTTGTTAAGTTTCTCTGGTCTTTTCTCTGGTCTTAACTTGGGGCTCATGTCTCTTGATAAAAATGAACTCCAAGTTATAGCTCGTTGTGGTACAGAGGAGGAGAAACGTTTCGCTCGGACAATCACTCCCATTCGTAAAAGAGGGAATTATCTTCTATGCTCCATCCTTTTAGGTAATGTGTTCGTCAACTCAACTTTAACAATTCTCATGGATGACTTGACCTCTGGATTGGTCGCTGTTATATCTTCAACTCTTGCTATCGTCATATTTGGTGAAATTGTGCCTCAAGCTGCTTGTTCTCGTCATGGCTTAGCTGTTGGTGCAAAAACTATCGGAGTTACTTATTTCTTTATGGCACTTACTTTTCCTCTTTCGTACCCAATTTCAAAAATGTTGGATTACTGTTTGGGAGATGAAATTGGTCATGTTTACGATAGAGAACGGCTTATGGAATATATAAAGGTTACCAAAACTTACAACAAACTAGAAGAAGATGAAGTAAACATAATTTCTGGTGCTCTTTGTCTAAAAACAAAAACTGTCGGGGAGATTATGACTCGATTAGAGGATGTTTTTATGCTTCCAATCACAGCCACCTTAGATTTCAACACAGTTTCTGAGATATCCAAAAAAGGTTACTCTCGTATTCCTGTTTTTGATGGTGAAAGAAAAAACGTTTGTGCCCTTCTTCATGCCAAAGATTTAGCTTTCATTGATCCAGATGACAATACACCTTTAAGAACTGTTATTGAATTTTACAAACATCAGTTAATTCACACTTATGAAGATGAAACCCTGAACAATCTATTGAATCATTTCCGTCTTGGTATGTAATTTTCCCATATTTCTTCAGCATTCCTTCACTTATTTGTCCTTTCATTTTTCTGTTTACCTCACATTATTTTCTTGTCCTTTGTGTCTTGAATGATAGCGTAGAACTTTAAGCTCTTTAACGACATCGTACCAAACTTTATTTATAAAATGGAATTATGAAAAGAAAAAGAATACATTCAACCTTTTAACTTTTATGGTTTCTTTGAAATTTTGCCCATAATATTAAACAAGATCATTACAGTCATTTCTCTCTTATGAATAAATAGCGGCAAAACGAAGCCAGAACTAGGTGAATGAAGAATCATTTTGATGGTTTATAATGATTGAAGGAAGAGAAAGTGAGAGAGTGAAGAGGTTAAAATGCAAAGAAGAAACAAGACTATGAAAAAATACTTAGCGCGACTGCTCTAGAGAAAGCTTTTCAAATTTTGATTGAAACTATTTCAAAATGAGGTTTCTTCATCATCTCTTTAGTTTTCGTTCTTATTTAACCTAAAATGTTTTTCTTTGCTGATTAAAAGCAGAATTAACTGAAATAGAGAAACACGATTTGTAAAAAAATCATCTTAATAGCTCATTTACTTGAATTGCTTATTTAATTTAAACATTTCGATTAGCGTTGATTCTTATTTTTGAGTCATTTTATTTAGATCTCTTTTAACCAACTAAACAATTTTCAAAAAATTCTCATTTCTTTTCTCTCTATATCAAACTTATGATGATGTATCAAACCCTGATAGTTTTCACGAATGTTCATAAATTTTCAAAAAATCAAGTTTAGAGAAAAACTGAAAATCTCCTGAACTAACCTAACACTGCTCATCTATTTTTAACGTGAAATATAAACAACGTCATTGATGGGAACAGAGTTTGACCAAATGATATGCAAGAATCATCGTTATCATGTTTCACACCTTCAACTGTCTCAATGAGATCTATTGTTTGTTTTGCTCTTCAAAGACTTTCTACAGAACGTGATGTAAATCACAATAATAACTATGATTCTTTCATTCCTTTTTCACGTATTTTTCATTTTATTTCCAATTTTTTTTCCTACATATTCATTGATTATTTTTTATCATCAAATTGTTTCTAGAACCAAATTTCACGATTCAAGGAAAAAAGAAATAGTCATTATGACAAAAGTAATAATTTCCCGCAAGGCTCAATTTTCAATCTTCCATGAAATTTGAAGAGCAGATTGTTATGTTTTTTCTCTGATTATCAGTTCATATTTAATGTTTAAAATTGTCCTAATTACTGTCTTAACTATAACTCCGTGAATAGATTTATTGAATATTTCAACATGAACACGTTTTGTCCAGTCTATTTACTTCAGATTAACCTGCATTTTTGAATTACAGATTGTATTTTGATTTCTTTTCATAATTTCAATTGCTATTAGATTAGCCATTAAAACATCTTTTTCAGCCGTTTACTTCATCTAATAATCATTTCCAATCATCTATCCTATTTTTATTTGCAGGAAAAAGTCATATGGCCTTTGTGAGAAAAATATATGCTACCGAAGATGAGGATCCTTATTATGAGATAACTGGCGTGGTTACTCTTGAAGATGTAATTGAGGAGATCCTTCAAATGGAAATTGTCGATGAAACTGATATACTAAGTAAGAAACAAAAAAATACCAGTAACAATAATTTGATTCGATTACGAGATCGATCAAATGTATGCATGCATCTTTTGGTCAATTTTTCCCTTTTTCATTCATTATTAATTTCTCGTATACAAATCTTTCTTTGCAGTTGATAATAGGAAAAAACAACGAAGAAAAGGTGCTGAACATCAAGATTTCACCGATTTTGCCCGAATTGGTGCTGGTCCTGGTACCCAAAATATTTCATCTCAAATGGCTTTAGCTACTTTCCAATATCTATCCACAGGTAAATTTGTTAAACTGAAAAGTCTAGTTACCTTTCTATTAAAAACAGATCTATTAATAATAAATTGAGATGAAGTGGAGTAACTCTTGTAGACTTTATATCAATAAGATTGAATGTTGATTATATTTTCAAACTCAATTCTAACTTGCCAGTTGAATTAAGTTGTATTCATTCAACCTTCTAGCTTCTATCTTATTTTCAATGCTCTTCAGATCTGAGATTTAATTTATAAAAAAATACATCGACTGTTTTTTCTTATCTAATTTGTTTACATTTTCCAATTTTTATAGCTGTCGAACCTTTCAAGCTTGCTTACATCAGTGAGACTGTACTTCGTCGATTGATTGCTCAAAAAATTTACTATTATGTAAAAAATGTTAAAGATAATGACGCTCGAAATATCAAGGAAAGAACTATTTACACTGCTGGAAAACCAGCCGATTATTTCATTATGATTTTGGAGGGTAAAACTAAGGTTACTGTGGGAAGTGAGAATCTTGTCTTTGATGCTGGTCCGTTCACTTATTTTGGAACATCAGCCTTACGTTTAACTGCAAGTGATATTCGCAATCAGTCAACAACATCTGGAAGCACTCGACCTCCAACGCCTGATTCACCCAACTTTGGATCAACGGATATTCGTATGGCTATTGAAGCTAATAAGTTACCTCAACAGCCAGGATCTGAAGCAAATGTTACGTTCCGGCCAGACTTTAGTGTTGTTATTGTTGAACCAACTCTTTATATGAAAGTTCCTCGTAATGTTTACATCGCTGCTTACCGAGCATCTCTTTTAGAACATCAAAAAGGTTGCCCAGCTGATGAGGATAAATTGCAAAGAGAGATCGATAATGCTTTCAATGACAACCTCTTAGCTCAATCTCCAGATTTAGGGCGAAAAGATTTCCATATTGCAGGTGAACGAGAAAAGTTATTGTACGAAAGTCAGGCTAGAGGTGGACAATCGAATGGAAACAGTCCGCATTCTGAACGACGTAGCTCAAGCGCCCAAGCTAATCAATTGTCTCCCGCTAAACGCAAAAATTCTCTCGCTGCTCTAGCTCGTCTTCCTATTCAGGCAGCAGCTAAACTGACAAATAATAATTCAAGTAGCAAAGCTCCAAACTCTCCCTTATCTAATTATCCACCCACGTTAAATCTTGCAACAGCCAAAGTTAATCCGATACCGGATCGTAAACCAACTCCACCGTCACAAGGACCTCGTCTTCCTTCACCGACTAGGATCAATTCTAATAATCGACGAAATGGCTCTCCTAAGAAAGATTCACCTAAAAGAGGATCTTCACCTTCACCTCCTGGTAGTCCCAAAGAGGATTCACAACTTATCTCCAAATCAACAACGAATCCCAACTAAACAATATTACACAAGATTTGACGAAAATAGATTTTCAGACAGAGCAAAAAACTCTATTAATAGCTTATTACAGTGTACATCATTTGTACATATGTATTATGTATACATTTAAATAGATCAACACTCGAAATATTTTTCTTCGCGTCTCCACCATAACTACCTCTCTCCTTTAAGTCCCGTTTTCCTTTTTCTTTATGAACAGTATCTGTCTCTCATTAACTGACTCACCTTGATGCTCTCTAATTTCTCAATTTTTCTCAATTCATATTCATCTTACTTTGGACAAGATATTTATTCATTGTCACCACTTTCTTTATCATTTACTTTCTCTCTTCTTTTTCATCTTGAAATCAATGGTCTAGGCGATTTCTCTCTAAAGGGAAAAGGGTAAAAGGCTAAAGGAAAATCACTTAATTTACTAATTGTTTAACCTATAAAATTTAATTATTTTCCATTTTAGTTTGCCTAGATGTCAGCACTCAAAAAACTCGAGGCAATACTGCATTCATATCTTCATAGAAGAGCAGATACAATCTGACAGCAAATTATAGTGATAGTCATTTTCTTTTCCATTAATTGTTATTATTTCATGAAGATAAACACAGACATCTATATTAATACACTTAAAAGAGGACTAACAAAGCAAAAATAAGGATTTAAATCAATCCTGGTGAATATATTCTATATTGGAATAAAAGTGCAAAAAGAAATGATTAATCTCGCTGAGGAACGATTCAACTCTTTGCCTGATTTCAGCGTGAAAAATCTATGCAATAAACATAGATGTAAAACAATTAGATATACTTTATTAAGAATTTAAATGTTCATTAATTATGTAAAATTAAGGAATCATTATCATAAATTTAAAGCTGTTTTTGAACATCAAAGAATAATAAACTAATTATTAATGACTAAAGTTATTTCTCTTTCATCTCACTACCTGATTGTTTTGATATTTTTCATTCATTTATTTCATGATTTCTGGATTTTAACTCTGAAAATTGGACGAAACGAGCTTATTTTTGATTGTTTTGAGACATAAATCAAAACAAATTTGATTTCATTCGATTAATTGCAAATGAAAAGCCTAAATGTTTAAATTTGTTTTGATTGACGCCATCTAACGTTTTTTTTATTAACAACCTGTGTATACAAATTTATTTTTCGTTTTCACGTTTTATAAATTAAGCCTTATAAATTTATGTTTCATGGTTTTTAGCTAATTTAATTAATTTGTCGGTAAAAATGAGTGATACGGAGGAGCCAGAAGTTCATGATGAAGTAGAAATCGAGGACTTCACCTACGATCCTGAAGAGGAAAAATTCACATATCCATGTCCATGTGGAGATTTATTCGTAATTACTAAAGAGGATCTTGAAAATGGTGAGGAAATTGCTCGATGTCCAACGTGTTCATTGATTGTTCGTGTTATTTACGATTTCTCGGACATAACAAAGTATTTTACATCGGCACAAACACAAACTGCTCTTGAACTAGTCACCAATTAATTTAATGGTTTCCAAAGGAGCTCCTCCTTCTTCATCTTCATCATCTCTGATGAAAAAACAAGACAACCAAGTTTAAACTTAACTGTTGCTTATTTCCATTGCATATCATTGGAAAAACGAAGCAAAGTTAAAAATGTTAGTTCCATTCAATGTTCACGTTCAAATTAACAATGGAAGTGTTCAAACTGAGCAAACCTATTACAATCACTATCATTAAATAAGTTTACCTTTTCCATATCAAATAAAGTCTTGTCTTGATCAATTATTTCTTCTCATCTCTTTTCACTTCACCTTGATTTTGCAGCAAAAAAATCAAACCCTTTGTGATAATAACTATACATTCAATCTTTGATTAATAAATGTATTAATCAATGTAATAATATCTTCCAATATTATTGTCTTTTTTTGATTTAATCAACTTTAATTCTTTTGCTTATCGAAAATAACAAAACAAGATCATCTTAGACAATTGAAAGATCTTCTAATTGTTCGTAACATTTGCCTGTTTTGTACCAATTTTCATTTTAACGTGTTTATTCTTCAATTATTATAATCTTCAACTTTTAAAGTAACAATTCAATTCACCAATTGACTCTAATTAACCTCATAATAATCGGTTAATTAAAAATGGCAACAAAATTACTCGTTCTTCTTCCAATTGCGATACTCATTGTTATATCAACCTTTTGTCTTTGGAAATATTTACCTGGAATCAAACCTCTCGATGTAAGACCCAAACATTTTACTTAATTAACCAACCCAATTCATCTTTGCTTCAAATTACAACCATAATCATCTGATAATTATAATAAGCCTATTATTAATTGCCTTAAACCTGATTCAAATTGTACCTTGATAAGGTACAACTTCAGTTTCTTGTGATATGTACTGAGCTTTGGTAAAATCATTTCAACATTCTCGCTTCTCCTTTCTCTCTTCCAAATTTTACTGCCTTTCTTTTCCTTTTTTTATAATTTTATCAGCCTCATCATGCTATCATCATGTTAAATCTTACACCAGACAAAAGCAGGACAAAAATTTTTGGCATCAAATTTAACCAAATACAAAACAGTGCAAGTCTCGCAAGTTTCATTAGCTGACAATGAAAGCGAAGATACAACAGCATTCAGATTAGTTTGAAGATTTGATTTGGTTGATTTGATTCGCTGCGTTAACTTTAATTAAGTTCAACTATCTCATTAGATTGTCACTTAATCGTATAAAAAAGATGTTCTGGCTCATTTTGGTTATTCCAATAATGTTTAAAGCGTTTACATGGTTTTGTGATTTTCTGTTTTTTCCTTCGCTTTCTTGACAAGTTCAGCTTTTTTCACCACAAAAATTAACAGATCAACTTCATCATCACAATTTCCCCTGTTACTGTTAAACAGATAGTTGCGATCAACTGTTAAATAGATTGAGCCTCAGCTGTTTGACAACCCAAGTCATTGAACGCTGCAAGACCAGCAAAGAGTCATTCAAAAGTCATATTAGTATTTGTTGTCAACCTCACTCAAAATTGAATTTAAACTGAACAACAAATGACTTGATTGTCAATCAGCTGATTACAGTAGTGGTCAGGTTTAAGTTGTCAAAATTGAAAATTTTCCTCATAGTCGATGAATGAATTAGTGAAACAATCAATAAAAGTACTGATAAGATCGAACTTTATTTTGTTCAGTTTTCTTATTGCATTTTTTCCTTATCTCTACAAACTAAATATGCTCGAGATTGTGAAGCCTAAAAATATCTTAAACCTGACCGTTTTTATTTTACCCTGACCACTACTGTATCATGGTTAACCTGTCTGTGGTTAGATGAGATGAGCTCATCTAAATACTATGCTGGTGAATACTAAACATTCAGTTTGTTCAGTTAACTGATAGTTAAACATAACCTTGGCTATTAGCATGTAATGTGTATTTAGACAGACCTTTAGCAATGTAAATATCTGATTTGAAATTATTACATGTAATCAAGATGATAATTATGAGCATTGATATCATCATAAACCTGAATGTTTCAATTATCAAGATTTGCTCAATTCAATGTTTATATATTTCGCTTGTTTTCAGTTTTATCATTTTAGGTTTACATGTCCATAAATTGTTATATAAGTTGTGCAAAGTAATTAAGATATTTTTGTTAAACAATCTAGGTAATTGTAAATTGTGTTACCTTTGTTGTTTTAATCTGGTATTGTTACCATATTGTTATTCAGTCTAGGTTATCATCATCCTTGGTTAAACATTGGCCTTTTGGTTGAACAGTTGATTTATTTGTTTTACAATTTTAATTGTCCTTTTCAAGAAAACAATTTGTACAATTGTGTACTTATTAACACCTACACAGACATTTTAAATATGATGTTTAACCATTTGCTGTACATTGTGATGTTTCTCGTGATTATAATCAATTTACCTTCATTTGTACATCACATTTTATAATAATTCATTCTTGAACATTCCCTTTGTTCCTTGATTGAGCATTCGAATCAACTAGAGTCAAGTAGTTGACAAATAGTCTTACAATTGTTAGCAGTCGATTATCAACTTAAATTGTAAATACTTTTCAATATTTCAAACGTAATGGTCAATCAATGGATTATCAAAATTCAGTATTGGTTGATTTGATAATTATGAGCCAAAGAAGCAGATAAATAACTTGAATGGAAATTTTTGATTGAAATATTTATAACAAACCATTCAAATTGTTATGTAAACCATTAATAATAATCAGCAAGAGAATTAAAGATTGGATTTAAAGGTGTAACCAGTGATAAACAATTAGTGAATTAAAATGAGTGGGTTAAGTGACGATTAATTCAGCAATAAAGAACGCTAATTTAAAGCTAAAAATACTCCATCTCTTACATTGTTAGTTAAATTTTTATACCAGTTGCCTTCAGCTGATTTTGAAAAACTACTCAACGGTTTTTTACAGCGTTTCTTATTTTTTAAAATCCGTTAGACTGTGATTAATTTAACTATATTTTTTGTTTTTTTATTTCGTTTAGTATGGTTTGACAATCGATGCTGGCTCATCACATTCAGAAGTCATTTTATACACATGGTCCGATAAAGTTAATGGGACAGGCCATGCTCGACAATTATCCAGTGTTGAAGTATCAAACGGAATCGATGACCATGGTGAAGACATTGAGTCAACAGTAAACGAACTGTATACTGCAGTAGCAAGTGCAGTTGACCAAATACCAGAAGGTGTACTTGGACCATTTCCTCTATTTTTAGGTGCAACAGCGGGAATAAGAATTCTTAATTTAACGAAACCTGAATTGGTTGATGAAATAATGTCCAGTATAAACACCAATCTAAGCAATTCTGATTTCAACGGACGCTCATTGGACGTCAAGCAAGTTCGTATTCTAAGTGGCTCAGAAGAAGGTCTCTATGCATGGGTAACAGTCAATTATCTATTGAATTCTCTGGAAGATGATTCAACCACTCAATCCGCGGAAATGGACACAGTTGGTATTCTTGACATGGGGGGAGCTTCATCACAAATCGCCTATCAAATAAATGAAACAAATGAAAACAATGATAATCCATCCATTAACTCTGTATCATTATTTGGTAAAACATATACTGTTAAATCACATTCAAATCTCTGTTTTGGTTCGGACCAGGGCTATACAAGATATCTTTTTGAATTGGTTCGTCGACATTTTGACAACACTGAAATTGAAAAGGATGCAACTGACAATTCATCATCTTCCATAAGGTCAATTAAAATACGCGATCCATGTAATCATGATTCTCCAGTTGAAATGCATAGAGGAACTGAATTTACTTCTAATCCCTGTTTGAAAACATTATCGGCCTATGATTTGGAAAACATTGAAATTACATTTGAACCTTCAATGAATCACTCTAAATGTGCATCAGTTATAATTGACTTGATTGACCAATCTTATTGTGATGAACATTATGCTCTTTGTCCTACAAGCGAATCCGATCCAGTACCATTGAAAACTCATTTCTATGCCATTTCATCTTATTTCTATTCAACCAAAGTGCTACCTTCAATACAAAACGGTGGTGATATTTTTCACAATGACACTGATTACTTGCATCAAGTGAATCATTGGTGTACGACTCCTTGGATAGAGAAAGTTCAACTCTCTGATCCAAAATATGCTCGATATTTATGTTTCAAACAATTATACATTTATTACACTTTGAAAACAATCTATCAATTTACTGATGATCAGTGGCCTTACATCCATTTTCGCAATAAGATCGGAGATTCATCTTTGGGTTGGTCTCTTGGTTATATGATAACAGAAACAAATATAATACCCTCAAAACCAGTTAAACCCGTGATTTGGTCAAAATATGCATCTTTCGGATCGCTCGGATTATTAGCTGCTGTAATAATATTTCTTACAGCTTACTGGATTGGAAGACGATCAAAAAGTGCTGATATCAATCATGCTTGATGTCAGCGTGAGTCGCCTCGATTTTAACCTTATAATTTCATCGACCTATTATTCCTAGCGGTGCCCTGAGTTAAACAAGGTCTAATCAAATGATGAAAATGATCAGTTTTTGTTTTGGACAATCTTCAATTTTAGAATTACTCTTTTTTGTTAAATATCATTTGTAAACCAAACTGATCTCACAATATGAGCAAATTATTGTAATACAATTAAATTTGGTTTCACTTGTTTAAAAGTTTCCTCGAGACCACAAAGTTTACTTGTCTTATCATCAAAGAAACTCAGCGTTTATTTTTTACTGCTTCAAACTGATGGTAAACCAAAGTTACTTGACCAGTTCAGTGGTCAGGAACATAATTTTTAAGTTGAACCATTAAGATGATTTGGCCCCTTTTTCATGTAAAAGTAAACCTGTTTAAAAAGGCAAAAGAGATGAAAAATTTGGGACATTTAAAAGGGTCAGAGTAAAAAGTTTGCCTAAATAGTGGCTATCAACATAAGACAATTAAGTTTTAAATAAGCAGTTTTACAAGATGTTTTATTATAATTGACAAATTCATTATCAAACTGATTAAAATCTACCATCTTTTATGATCAAATATATTTGTCGATAAATCACAACTCTAATTTGTCCCCCTCTTTACAACTAAAGTTTAACGCGCTTTTCGGTTCTATTGGAGGTTGTTTAAAGACAATTTCAGGTACCTTTAATAGTTTCAAAAAAACAATTAACCTATTCACGATCGTTTCTCCTTAAATAACTCAAATAATCGAATCATTATCTTTATCCTTCAGATAATTTGATTACCAAGTTGGTACCGAATTTGATAATAAATATTGGTTATCATTTGAATAGAAGCTATTGTTGACTTTGAATTTAATTTGTGAATCGGATTGAAATTATTGACTCTAAATTTCTATGGCAATGAAAATGGTGAGTATAATAATGGTGATCACAAATAGAGAATCAAAATAAAACACAGTAAAATGACAATTATGATCTATCCAATTGTATTTAGACTCGCCTAATGTTGACAATTATAAAATATATTTAATGGATTGCAAGGTTAATTAGGAAATCTAAGGGAAATTATTGAACAGTACAATAGTGTGTAAAATCATCTGTATAAATATTGAAAATTAATAAAATTATTTTTTAATTAAAAATAAAAGATAAAGTAAATTTGATTTTACATTAAGATAAAAGCACACAATCTTGTTTACATTTTTTGTTAAATGGTTTCTTTTGCTTTCATGTTTTACTTATCAATTTGAATACACTAGTAGTCAGACTTAAGTTAACAAAAAAGGGTCACAGTTAAGTTAATTTTTAAGTGTCGCCATCTCGACTTATTTTGTTTTCAGAGACACTAAACAGTAGGAAACTGGGTAAAATTAAATTCGATTGTAAAGGTACTTTTATTTATTGTTAGATGGCGACTACGAAAAAAATCCTCCGTTTTGTTAACTTAACTCTGACTACTAGTGTACACGATTCTGATTGGCCTTTGACCGTATTTTATTGTGATCAATCCTAGATGGCGTTTGAAGTGAAAGGTTATTGCGATTATAAATTATAAATTAAGTCAAGTTGTGATTGTATTAAGCAGAGTTAAACGGATTTAGGGCGACTGACTGATTCGATTCATTTGCTGCTCACCTTATCGCTTTAGGGTAGCTAAATACGAAAGGAGCGTTTCAATCTTTCTCTTTCTCGTCTTTCTCTTTTCCTTCTACTCCCTCCGTCTTTCATTCAATGCTCATTTTCAACTGAAATATCAGCGTGTAAACACTTCACTCTCTCCATTTTTTTTAAAAGCCATTCTTTTTTTAACATACATTTTTATAATAAATCAAAAGTGGATCAAAGTTTGTTCAATCAAGTTCATCATTCATGGCCAAGTTTGGTTTAGCCATTGGGATTATATTAACATTTCTTGGAATTATTTCATATTTTTCTCTCCCATCAATCGTTCTTCACCAAATTCATAAGGTAATTTAACTATCATTTAATTTGTCATTACGTGCTTTGAAGCTTTGTTTTTTCAATGAGGTTATCTTTTATTGTGATTTACCTGTCATTGATTGGACAAATAAGATTAACAATGTTTTAAAGGAAGTGTTTATTTGTTTTGCTAAGTTTTTAAGTTGTTTTTGTCCTTCTTTACTGAATTCATGTTGACCTAAATTTTCAATCTCTTTTCTCCAGCGACTGGTTCTTCGTGAAGGATCGGAAACTTATGAAAATTGGAAACAAGTTCCAGTGCCTGTGTATAATCGTTACTATTTTTTTAACATACAAAATGCCGCTGAAGTTGAACGATATGGCGCCAAGCCAGAGTTGGTCGAAGTTGGACCTTTCACATATCGTGTTCTTCTTTCAAAACATGATATAACACATAATCAAGCCAACGCAACCGTTACATATAAGGAGAGACGAACATGGATTTTTATTAGAAATCAGTCTATTGGCGATGAATCAACCATGATCTCAACTTTAAACACTCCTTTAGCTATGACTCTTTCTTGGTTGCAACAAGCTAGTCCTGCTGTTCGTTTAGTTGTCGGTGTCACACTTGATACTACATCCCAAGGATTTTTTATTAATCGGACAGTGAAGCAACTTCTATTTGAAGGTTATCCTGATGTTTTAACTACTTTTGGTCCACTTCTTAGACCTGAACTTCCATCTGCTTACAATGGAAGGTTTGGTTTTTTTTACCCGAAAAACAATACTGACGATGGTGTATATCGTGTTCACACTGGAGAAGATGACATTAACCTGTTAAATGTCTTAGAATCTCATAATGGGGTTAATGCTCTTCGATATTGGTCATCTGCAGAGTGTAACTCATTCAGTGGAAGTACCAAAAGTGAAGTGAGACCACCTCTTAAACCTACAACCAGAGAACTGAGAATGTTTAATGCGGAAATATGTCGTGTCTTGAAATTGGTTAAATCACAAAGTCATTTAACACCACACGGGATTCGTGCCGAAAGATTTGTTCTTGACTCTTCATTTTATTCAAATTCAGTAGATTATCCACCTAATTCTTGCTATGATATCAAACGTCCTGCTCGTCCTCCATCAATTCTCTCCATTCGCTCATCATATCTTCTTCGAATGGATCCCTTGCCCTCAGGAGTCATGGATCTTGGTCCTTGTAAATATGGTGCTCCTATCTATCTTTCGAATCCACATTTTCTCGATGCTGATCCTATTTATGCAAATACTGTGGTAGGTCTAAAGCCCAATAGGTCAAAACATTCTTTCTGGATTGACGTTGAACCAACTACTGGATCAACAATTGGAATTGCTGCTCGAGTGCAACTAAACGTTGCTGTTTCTACTGGACAGGCTTCCATTCGATTCAGAAATGTTCCTGAAATAATATTCCCGATCCTCTGGTCTGAATATACATCAACATTGACACCTCACTTGGTTGACAAATTACTCATTGTCCAATGGATACCTGCTGCATCTGCTAAAATATCACTATTCCTATTCTGTACAGTAGCTTTGTTAGTATTTACCATAGTCTTAGGCATTCACACATTTAGAGTTTTGAGAGACAACAAAGATCCTAAAGCCATTAAAGCTGTTAAAGCCTTGAAATCAATAGTGAGAATAAAAAGTGATGCCAATGATAGCACAGAAGTCACCCCAAACAGTGGCACAACTGCAACAACTGAAGTTAAACCAGAAGAGCATGTCTCTGTGAGCTATAAAAAGTCTTTATCGCAATCTCTGGAAACAAGTAAACTAAGTTTACCAAGTGCTCCTTATGATACCTTTTCACTCGCCAATGAAGTGCCAAACACACCGCCACGAAGATACAAATCAAATAAGCTTTCAAATAAAGCATCTTCAAATGAAGAAAAGTATAAATCACCACATCAAAAGTTCTAGATGAACAATTTTTTTATCAACTCAAACAAAGACATTTCTCCCACCACTTCATCCTACTGTAAAACGAAAAGACTTTTTAATACTTTTCTTTTGCATTTCGTATCATTTGTATTTACAATCATCTCAAAAACATTGTAATAACCCAATATGGGCTTTCATATTTTTTTATATTTCTCATGTTTTTCATAATTTCATCGACTACTATCGCAGTATTATAGTATTTATCATTTTTGTCCTTCGATATTCTAAAGTGCAATCAAAGAAAATAAATGAGATTTTTTTCACTGAAATTGAATACATTTTTTGCACCCTGTCTGGATTTTTAATCTGTATCTTGTCAATGGAAAATTCTAGACTAGTCATAACCCATCGACAATGCAAGTAAAAACCTTGTCGTTTGACTTGAGGCTACTATCTTTGAACCCTTTTACCCTAACTAACCCTAACTAATCATAACAATTGTTTGCATTTCAAATAATATTGATTATAAAATTTGATTCTTTTAGCGTTGAAATACACGCACCGATTTCTCATTATCATTCCTTTTACCATGGAAACATTTCATTAACCTCTAATTATTACCATTTGACATGCATAAGAGCTTAATTGGTTGATTCAAGTTGAATCTATGTTTGCTTTAAAACACTTATTTTAATATTTAAACCACTAGAATCAAACCTTGCAATATTGATTATGCCTTTTTTGGGCTGTGTCAACCTACTTCATGCGTGTCCTTATTTTTTACTATTATTATTAATATATCGATTAGTTTAACTTTTGATCTGCTTTGCTATTTCATTGCGTTTGCTTAATACATAAACATTGTGTTCACTTATTTAGCTTGATTGTTTGATTGATTAGAGGAAGAAAAGGCTTTTCAAATATTATAATGTTCATGAAAGGTAGTTTTCATTGTTATTGAGTTATTGATTTGTCCAACCTTACCTTAGACTTTATATAAAATATGGTTTAACCAAAAATCATTCACTTGGTTGAATCTTCTTGGTCAATGAAACACTGTAAACAATGAGTAAAACAATTAAATATCAACGTTTATCAAAATTTTCAAAGTTAAAAGCTGCCAGCTTAATCGCTATCCATACAATATTGGATGTTATCTGTTCAGTAGCAACTCTTATTCAACTGGTATCAATTAGATGAGTGTTTTGTTTCTTCATCAAAGCTGGAATCAGATAAAGCTCATGGATTACAGTTTAATTGTGCATTAACTTGGTTATCCGTTCATTGTAATGTTTAAGTGAAACAATAAAATCATCAAATACAATGTAAAACTGATTAAAAACGGTTTCAAATTATTCATTGAATATCAATCAACAAAAGACTTCAACAAAGGAAATACAAATGCTCTTGGTTCGAGATTTAAAAGGGTCAATTAGACAGGTTGATTCATCATTTTCAAGTTATATCTACTTCTACATGTGACTATTTCCCATCCAATTTTGATGCTAATAGTTGCAACATATTTGAAATTTTTCCGTTTAGATACCATCCATTATACGATAAATAATAGCAAATGATTAAGACCAGATCTAATAAATTAATACAGGCAGTGATCTTTATGTGTATGTGTATGTGGATTGAATTTTAAATAAATGTATTAGTTTTCATTTTGTTGATTAACAATCAACACTTTAATATGCTACAAAATAGACTTAAAAATGAAAAACTTAATCAAAAGAGCAAATTGAAACAGAAACATCAAAATTATCACGACAATAACCGTAAATTATGTGTGACTGTTTATAAAGAGAGAGAGTGAATTGAGTTAGGATTGTCAGCATAAGAACCAATTTCATGTGCAAATTTTTGTTGGCTAATTGTTTTTACCTTGCTCCAATTCAGTTTACCTTTCTTCAATTTTCAGCATAAATTCCAGGTTCATATTCAGAAAATGAATGGTAAATCAATCTAATTTTTAATTGTCAATCGATAACACTCAGTTAACTTTGAGTTTCATTAAAAATTCGTGAAAACAATCGTAACTTGAAGACTTTATTTTGTCACACAAGAGCAGCTTTTAGGCGCCACCAGAGGTTCTAGGTTTTCTAGGTTCAACTTGAAAGTTTCAAATTTATCGAGTTGACTTTTACGGTACATTGAGGGATGCTTTATACGCATTTCCGCTGATGGTGTTCATGAGTCTGAATTACATTTCCATTTTTTGTTTTTAGTGATTCGAGAGAGAGGTTAAGAGTTCAAAATCTTAGTAGTTTGAATTTGTTTTTGCTCTGAGAGGAATAGGGAAGTAAGAGGGAAGTAGGGATTGGGTTTATTGTGAAATGAGACTCTTTTTTTGTTTATATCTATTTAGTTCAGGGAGAACATGAGCTCAAATATTTTCTTAGGAAGCTAGTGAAGGAAGATTAAAATTTTTCTTAAATGATCATGATGATTTCCGTTGGTTCAATGTTCAGTTTCGTTGATCAGACACTGAGAGATCCAGTGAATCGGATCATTCACTAGAGAGCTGCATATGCAGGGCTTATCTTGAACCAGGTTGTGTTTAAAACCATGTCGATGGTGACATCCTGGAATTGATGAGTTTCTAAGGCTCTAAGATAATTAAATTGTGTGAAATTGGGTTGACTTTTCCAGTGATTGTTAATTATGTTAGTTAGAGGGAAAGGATTTTAACCGACTAATTAAAAACTCAGAGTTTTTAGATCTTTTCACCTGCCAGAGGCATTATGTTAGTAGTTAGATGATCAATGATCTGGTTCTTGTCCCATCAGATATTATAATTGTTTATTGTTGGTTTTAGCTCCGGGTATAGCGGAAAGAGATTTTAATCAAAGGTGTTATTTATGTTGTTGAAAGTATTTGAGTATTTTTCGTTCAGAAAATCTTAACGATTCTGTTGAGAATTCAGTTTCAATTCATGAAGATTATGATGCCATCTCTTGGAGTCAAAAGTAACAATAAATGGAGCTACTAATTGTAATTAATAATTTAAAATGTATTATAGAATTAAATAAAATTTTTTGCTCTAGAGTTAAGAGTAGAGATTTTGATTAATGAATTAATTATCTATATGTAGTTGTATCTGTAGTATCTATAGTATAAAATAACTATTGAACTTTGTGACACCGGTGTATCTATAAATGATAAACTGAATTTATCATATATATATTATCTTCCTCCTGAATTTTTAATTGTGACATTACTGTTTTCAGTAGCGTAATATCTGCCAAGCAACCTTTTCGCCTTCTCAATTCAAATATAAGACAGAATAAAAAATAAAACTTCGTTCATATTAAATTGCTGGTTCGAGACATTTTGAGTGAAAAAACAGAAAAAGAAGACACAAACACTAGAATGCAAACCTGAAAGTGGCTTACAAATGAAAAGGTATTTTCAATCACCTAAAGCGTTTTCTGATCTTATGAAATCGTGTTTTGTTTCTCTTGGAAAAAGATTAACTCAAGCGAGGGTTAATCGGGTTTTCATTGAGACTCTGGGTTCTGTTTCTAGTTAGAAAAATCAATCAGCATATCGTTTATGTTTCTTAATCAATACAATTTGTAATTATTTATTAGCAAATAATTAATAAAACATTTGAATTCTGTGCAGTTTGTTCAATTTTTTAATGAAGATTCATCTAATTTTAACCAGGATTAGCTTATGACCAATCATTGGTTCATTCAGTTGACCATCTGTGAATTTTCTGGTGATTCAACTTTCAGTGTGTTAAATTGAAATTTTGCTCTGAGAATGTATCAAATTGCTTTTCATCATAAAACTCGTGGTCAACAGTTTATTAAACCATTGAATATATTCGCCAAGTCGATCATATTTAGAACAAGATTCCACCAGGCTGCTCATCTCATCATTTTAGTGGCGTTTGTGGTCAGAGGATTATGTGGCATCAACATGGCTTTGCTGGTTGATTCACAATCGACCATAAACTCGTGTTGCTAAGTGTCTATATGGATGGAGATCGGTTTATTCATTCATTGTTGCACTTAGTCTTGCACAGTTTTCAGTCCAATCACTTCTTTACAAAAGATTTTTCAAGAATTGGCAAGAAATAACTCGTCAAAATCCATTGATTGCCAACAATTTTATTATTAAAAAGAGAAAAGTATTGATGATAATTATCATGACACTGTTTGTTTACGAAATGGTGACGAATCCATATGACGTTATTACGCTGCAAAATTCAAGCCTTTCAACTACTGTATTAATGGAATTGAAATTTTAAAACTTACCTTGGAATACATTTACCTTGTAATAATCAGCACTGGATGGGCTACTTTTGTTCATTTCATTGGGGAATCTTGTATTTACCTTCAATCGACATTCAAAATGATCAATTATTATCTTTGAAATTTCGAGCTAATTAGACTTTTACCAAGTAAATTCAATGCTTCACATAAAATCAGATCAATAAGGAAACTTTATGCCCAATCAATTGAACTCATCGAACTTATCGACAACTTTCTATCATTTACAATATTTGGTTTTTACATTTATTTTACTGTTTACTGTTTACTGTTTACTGTATCTTCATCTTCAGCATATTCTTTAATTCCTCTAAAACAACGACAGATCTTATAATGAACATAATAAAATGAATCGGTGAAACAAATTATATCATCATAGTGACTTGCTATTTTGTTCATATTCATAGTCAGTCCACTCAGATGTTTGACAAGGTTTATAATCTTACATTATCAAAGCTAGGTGAATATGAATACACAAATGAGGTAGTTAAATTTTCATCGTGTTGCTCCATTGATTCCCTTTCATGCTATTAAAATATCATTCAATTCTTGTGCAAAATACATTGATATTTCTGAAAATTAGCTCCTTTTGTTTGTTTCATTTTCTAATTCAATGAAAACATCATTTATCTTCTCAGAATCTAATGCTTTAGTTATATTAATCGGTAATGAATTTAATCATTTTGTTTGCATTTTATTTTCGCCTACAGATTAATCTTTTCCTGGTTCGAGTCAACCAGCAGGATGTTGGGTTTAAGTTTGCGAGGTTATTCGTGATGAAACCGAGCTTTGTTTCTTCACTGGCGACAGTTGCATTGACACTTACTTTGACCATACCAAATGTATTTTGATGCATCCATCCATTCATGCTTATTTGATCTTAGACCATCGTATATTTTGGTCAATCAAGATCACATTCAATCATTAAGTCGATCGATTAAAGGGAAATTTTTTCGACTGATCAATCATCAAAATCAATCATTCTTATTTCATAGAGTAAACAGCAATGAATAGTATAACAGTGACACTTTACATAATTATTAGAGAGTTGATGATAAGTAAAGTCATGGAAATTCTTTGGTTTATGAGACTTACGACTCATTGTCTAGATTAAAGCTACCATTCACAAACACATTGCTCATTGTTTTCTTATAACAAGGTGCTTTTGTTTTCAACGTATTATAAAGCTCAGTGCAAAAGTATTGGGAAAATTCTTTGATTGCAATTATAAATCGCGCTTTTCCATTACAAGTTATTAGGGACATTCGGACATTAGGGAATCAAGCACACATGTTTATTTTTGTTTTGAATAATTTCTTGCTTCTTTAGTGCTTCTAATTAATTAGTTAATAGCCATGCAAGCAGGTAATGATGACAATCAACTATCTATTCGGCAACGAGTCCAATATCTTTTTTGTGATTGTGACCTAAGTCCAAGTGATATAATTAGTTTAACCAATATACCTAAGAGTACAGTATATCGAACTATCAAAAGAATCAAAGAAGGCAAAGGCATAGAGCATGCAAAAGTTCCTGGTAGACCTTCTAAGCTAACACCAAATGATAGAAGAAGGATTGCTAAGTTGGCCTTATTTCACCCTAAACTTTCTGCTGCTGAAATTGGTAACTTAGCCACTGAAAGAGGTTCACCGAATGTGCATCCTTCTACTATTTATCGATCGCTTGCTAGAACTGGATATTGCAAATGGGAACCTAGAATAATCCCTTTCTTGACTGATGCACATAAGCAAAGACGAGTTGAATGGTGCGTTCGTCATAGAGATACAGATTGGTCAAGAGTTGTTTTTACTGATGAAAGTTATTTTCAAATGTACCGCAATAAAGTCAAAGAATGGGGTCGAACAAGACCAAACAAAGCAACACCAAAATTCAGCCCAAAAGTTATGGTATGGGGAGGGATAAGCATGCGGGGAGCAACACCTTTGAAACTGACCGATTGCAATATCAATCAATGGAGCTATCAAAGTATTCTTGAAGAATGCTTACTCCCAACTATGTCAACTCTTTATCCTGACGGTTGGATCTTGCAGCAAGACAATGCCACTTCACATAATGCCAAAAGTACAAAAAATGGTTCGAAAGCAACAATATAAACGTACTAGAATGGCCTGCTTGCTCCCCGGACCTAAATCCCATAGTAAATATGTGGCAAATTCAAAAACATCGCATTGAAAAACTCGATCCACGGAAAAATTCAGAATGGCAATCTGCTATCATTAAGATTTGGGATGAAACTTCAAATGATAATTTGGTTTCTTTAATTGAAAGTATGCCGCGGCGAATTGAATTATGCATTGCTTCGGAAGGAGATAAGATTAAATATTAAAAACTAAATTTTCTATAAGTTCCGACGTCAATGAGTTAATTCTGCCCTTTTCACCGATTCATTCATGTTTCTTCTCATTTCAATTTAGCTAGCATTGATTCCCAATACTTTTGCACAGCTTTGAGCTTTATTTTCAACAGTTTCGTCAACAGTGAAACTATGTATGGTTAAGCTGTTATCAACATTATTATTTTTGTTCAAGTTTATAATGAGAAGCTACATAAGAGCTGTATAAGAGCTAAGCAAGCTACGTATGGTAATTAGGGGTGGATTTTGAGTTACTCAGCTGTACTTAACTTATGTTTCTCAAACCTAATCAGTTGATTGAGTTCTTCCTTACCAACCTCTCTTTACATCATCTCTCTCTTTTCTCTCCCTCTCCCTCTCCCGTTATCTTCCAGTTTCTCTATCTTCATCTCTTTCTCTCATTTCTCCTCCTTTTTTTCAGTTTGGCTCAGACTGTTTTTGACTGTTTCAAATACACAACATTTTCTCATCACCATCAGTTGTCATTTAACATCGATACACTCACTGTGATCTCCAGTTAAACTTGGTAAAATAAAACCAAAAATCTATTGAATCTTATTCTCAAAGAGTGAGAATAAGAAATTCAGACAATTCAAATTACAACTAGTGTCTAATTCATCCGTCTTTTCATCCGTCTTCAAACTCTGTTGTTTATAAATCGCGCTTTTGTCCATTTCTTGTTTGTTTTGTTTTGACCTATTAGCTCACTTCTATCTCTTTGTTAACCAAAATGTTGTCTACCAATGGTGCAAATGCCAATGATTTATCTAAAGTCAGAAGTAAAACCAAATTATTTTTGTTGGTTCTCATTGGAATACAATTTACCTTGAGTCTGATTGAATTTGTCTTTGCCATTGTCAATGGATATGTTGAGGCTATCCTGATCACCGTGATAAGTGTCTGCATTGATGGAACCCTCTTGAGTGCAATCTTTATGCAATGGAGAACCGTTTTACGAGTATTCCGTACAATAATCATAGTTATTGTCATAATCTGTGTCATCTCATCATTGGCAGGAATTCTTGTTCTTGTTGGAGGTGAAAAAATGGATAAAGAGCAAATTGCTGATGATTTGATTACCGTCATTATTGGTTCGCTAATCTATTCCCTTTTAGCTTACCTTTTGGGCAAATATCTTGATCAAATCTCCGTCAGTGAACAATTCAGTTACAGCACATAAATCATTTGTATCTTAATCTTCATCATCATCCTCGCCACCACCATCATCATCAATTTTCAATACCATCCAGTTCATTGTCATCTTCATTTACATCACATTATTATCACACCAAATTTTAACCAGTTGTTTTTACCTCTCATGTCTGCGCTTAAGGTTGGATGGATTAACTTTTAAAAAACTCAGTTTTTGCTTAAGACAAGTTGGCAACCAAGAATCAAGATATTCACCAATTTCAGGAGCAATTCATTTTTGAAACTATTCAATCCTGGTTAAATATTGTTACCACTGTTTCCAAACATATAGATCAACAAATCGACAATCACAATTCCTCGATGCTTGAATTTATATTCATTTTTCATTCTATCACAACTCTTAAACCTATTTTTTCATTCAAAATTTTTCAAGAGATGAATTGTTAATTTATCATTGTACAACCATCTTGAAAATACTCATCAATTAATTGTAATACCTTTTAATACAAGTTCCATGCTTAATCATCTTTTTGTCTATTTTCATAATCATTATCCATTGTATTTCCAAATCTCGCCCATCTTGTAATTGACTGAATGTAAAAAGGTTGATTTTTGTATAAACTATGCTTCAAATTTGACAAACAGTTACTTTTGTTTTTGATTCATTCAAACAATCAAATTCAATCATTCAAACAATTTGATTGTTTCGGTAACATAAAAAGAGAAATTTCGAACAAAATAATACTCTATTATGACTATTGAAGACATAAAATTTAAACATCATCTGTAACCAAACAAGCTCAATTTAATATCGGATCAAAGTATTTTGTATAAATTAATCTTCTAATGCTCGATTAACCTAATTTACAGACTCAAATCACAATCAACTATAATAATGACAGAAACAATATGACAATTGACTATCAAAGCAGCTTGCTATAAATAACATTCAATATAATTTCATTTGAAATTAAATTTATTCCAATGATATTAAAACTCTAATTACCAAATCAGCCTCCGTTTGATTGTACTTCGTACTTTAACCTTGAAATATCGAGCAATCAAATTGTTTAACCTAAATAATGACCAATCACAATCTAAAGCAAGTCCAATATGGATCAACCGATTTGCATCATTACAATGGATGTAAACCTAAATTTGAAAACAATAGAGACAATAACAAGTGAAGCTCCGTGAAACCCAAATTTAGGATTCATTTTTGTGAAACCAAAATCAAGAATCGACAATTAGAACCAGCATGATTTAATGTCGCCTGAATAAGCTCAGATTGTTTCAGATATCAAGCTGAACATTGAGAGTCAACTTCAGGCTTCACCCATCGATATCACAATATTTATAAATAATATCAATACTTTTCCAGTGAACATCGATCAATGATGTTCACTGGATGTTAATTTTAATCTTGGCGTTGATTATTTTAAGCTTCACAGTAAACTTTCATTGTTTCATTTTGTTTCTCATCTCAACAAATAGACGCTATCATTAATTAATCAATAGTTGATTAACAGGAGAATCTCTCCTTATTCATTATTTCAATTTACTCTTGTTTCCATCAAGCTAACCCGTTAACATTGTTACACTATCATTGTTAGATGAAAATGTAACAGATTCAATTGTTTGAAAGTCCATTTTGTTTCAAAATTAACACCAATCAGCTGATTGTGAAAGGTAGTAATAAATCACCGATTCAAATAAAGCTTTTCATCGTTTTAGTAGAAATAGTAACTCAGGATAATCGCATGCGGTTGGTGATATAAGAGATGAGTTTGGATGAAATTTGATTCAATGGTTGAATAGTTCAATGATGAAATGAGAATGTTTGTAAATGTTTGTAAATGTTTTGTATTTTAGGTAACATCAGTAGTAATGAAAATATATGAAACGTTTGGACTTTTGATTTATAGTAGCAATTTATTTTGCTAATTGTTTGATAATTCGAACTTTCCTCGTGGCTTGTCTGGTAACTGAATTTGATAACCGGTTAATTTGCTTGGCAAAATACAAGAGCTATTAAATCAATAGAGAAACTTTTTTAACACAAGATTTTGATTATTTTTAAATTTTGCTTCTGGTTTGTTTATTCAAGACAAATCTAGTGATTTCAATGATGTTAATTTAAATGATTTAAAGGATTTTCATGTGAAATTGTTTGTGAAGATTTTGATGGAAACTTAAAATGGACACTTCACACCAGGCTAACCTAAATTCGGATTTTGGTTTGTGTTAACGAGAAGATGTTTTGTTGGGTTGAAAAGGCAAAACAGGTCAACAATTTTATTATATTGATGATAGTTTAACATCGGACTCAATTTTAACTGATGGTATTTATTTGAAGGATTCAGGAAAAGAGAAAGTTAAATCTTATTCTTTGCTAGAAACTAGTTATAAACAATTAGATGGTCAAATGAGTGATTTTGGATCCAGTCTGGAATGAAGAGTTTAAAATTGAAGTTAAATTGAGGTCAACACTGAATATTGAAAGGTTGAAGGTTAGGCCAGAAGAGCACCACTCACAAAGACTTGGATGATTTGTGTTACCATATGATAAACTTGATAGGTGAGCGATTAAATCTATGAGCTAAAAAGCAATTAACCTAATTCAAGTTTAACCCAAAGGTAAACTGGAAAGCAGTGGGAAACAAAAATTTAAACTTTCATTTTCATCAAACGTTTTACGCTTTATAACGGAAAGTGATGATTAAAAATGATGTTATAAATTACACAATTGCATAATTAAATGCAAAACATGTTAATTGTTTCTGCTCAATATAAGTGACTTCGTATTGACTGAAATCAGCTTTAAAGAAGCTCAATTTCAACCCATTAAAGCTGTAATTTTGTGCAAGCATTTAAGACTTTTTTGATTAGTTTCAAATAGTCAACCAGGTTATTATTGTTGATCTATTTATATTAAAATACTCTCAACTGATTCCGTTTCAAATGATTTACTTGATTCGGTGTTTGTTGGTACAAAATGATGATTAGCTTGGATTTCAGTTTGTTATTGTACTTAACTCGACTTGACTCCTTGTTTGTTTAACAATTGCAGCTAATCATTATTGTTTATATTTAGTTGACAATTATTTTGTTAATTTGAGATACATTTATGTTCACTGATAGATTGAGATAGCTCAACAGACTGATTAGTTTGCAATTGGTAAGATAAACCTTTAATCGATTCAACTAACTATTTCAAGAGTTAAATAACATATTCAAATTATAAACAAGTAAATATTAATTGTGCTAATTAGGCTTGAAATTTAATACAAATGAAGTATAGTTGTGCTTTATAAGCAGCTAATACCAGAAAAAATGGAGAAACCAGAAAAGCGAAAGTTGGCTGACAACCAGAAATTCAAGTTGACGCTTCAATAATTGAACAAAGTCACATGCTTTTTAGCTTCATTTCCTTATAACTCGATTAAAGATGATAACATAATTATTAAATATTACCTCTAATTATTAATATATTATTGACATTAGCATAATATTTTACTAACCAATTGAAATTTACAAGCCAATGAATGGTAAAACTTGTTTATTTCAATATATTTACTTCAACTGATTGAGACTATTCTTATATTTTGACTTATTCAGGTTAAACAACAACAACGAATTGGCCGAGTCATTTTTTGAAATTGGATTATCTAATTAGGAAGATATTTAAGCATAATAATGATAATTAAGGCGTAGAAAAGCTCAATAGCTGTTCAATAACACCTCAAGTTGAGCCTAATATCAACTGGCTGGAAAACTGAAATCAATCTTTTCTTTCTCGATTGTGCAAGTTGAGATCTAAAAAGGTAAAAAAAGGTAAACACGATAAGTTGATATTATAAAATTGATTTGTGTTCTAAAAGGCAGTCAATCAATCTTTGTTCATCTTCACCAAATAGCTTGATCAAAGCAGGTAAACAAACAAAAAAGAGAAGTCACAATTTGATGACAATTTAGTCCGGAAGAAAGATTTGATATTAACTTTTGTGCTCAAAAATGAGTTATCATTTTCTTCAATTCATCTTTATACCGTTTCCTCTTCCTTTTTTTCTGATTTACTCTCTCATCTTCTTTTTTTCCTTGAGTTATCAGGTAAACACGAATAAACACAAAAACACGGTCAAGAGATGCTGATGCTTAACTAATAAGCAACCAAACCTTTTTTGCATTGGTAACTTCATCAAGTTTCCGTTTCTTCCCAACCATAATTTTGATAATTGAATAACTTTCGGTTTACCTACCTTTTCAGCATTACATGTACTTTAATACAACTTATAAGAATGTACCACTTAATAAATAATGTAGAAGGAAGAAGAAGAAAACGCAAACCGGAAATATTTACGCTAATTTCAAGCTGCATCTTAATTAAATCAAGGTTAAATATTACTTTAGGGTGAACTCAATTGATGTTGGTTTGAGCAAATAGAAAGGAAAAGGAGGTCCAGTTGTTGTTAAAGATGATGGTGATGATTAAGATGATGATGGAAAAGTGAAAGTGGAAAATCACCTTAAAATATAATGCCTTAAAGATGGATAAGTGAAAGTTGTTTTCATTTTAATAAATGTATGTTGTCCTATAATATCGATGAAAACTTACAAATTGTTTTTTTCATTAATTCAAACAAATTATATAAGGAAATTAACTAATAAATAATTATATATAAATAACTAACTAATTAATTAAATTCCTTATATAACTAAATAATCATTTTATTAATTAATTAAATAGGAGTGAAATTGGTTGACTTGATTGTTGACTTGTAATAATTGGCAAGTTTCAGCTGGTCGGGTAACGGGTCGATTGATCGATTAAAACAATCGAAAGTTGGTTACCTAAGAGTAAGGAACCGTCGCAAGACGAGTTTGAGGTACCATAACAGTGTAGCCGTAACCGTAGTTCAGTTTCACTATTACAGCGTTGTCTTACTCTTTGTTGATTACCATGTGTTTGGTTGCTCTTGACTAATTAATTTAACCAGTTACAGTTAAATGTAATCGTGAATTTTATATTTACGTTTCTAAATCATATTAGGATTTTAATTATTATGGTTAACTATTTTTTTTTGTTTAACATGGACTGGATATGATTTGCGTCGTTATTGATTAGAGAAAATTGTATCAAAAATGAAGTCAACCCTGAATTTCGACTCATAATTATCACATCAATTGTAATCAATCCTGATCAGTGTTGAGTCACGAAAAATGTAAAAGTAAAGTTTCCTTTTTATCGAGATTCTTAATTATCTTCATCATCATCAGCCAGAGTAATGACAACAACAATAAAACGAGTCTTCTAAATATCCTCTAATCATAGTCATGAAAAGGCTTATTATTAAAAAATGATTCAAGCAAAAAGTGAAAAATACTACTCATTTTATTTTCATGAATATATTCAGTTAATTGTTGAAGTTTCATTGAACTGCTATCTCCATTGATATGGTCAATTAGTTTTTGATATTTTTTGTGCTTTTGTGAGTTGAAATCATCATGACTGCAGCTAAAAATTTTCAACTTTCTGACACAATATCTCAATCTTGTCAATTAGATTGTTTAGGCGATTTTCGAATGGAAAAATTTGACCGGTAATCTAGATAGAAGCCTGTTGCCGGCTATCCAAGCTTCAATCTTCAAATTTCTAATAACTTGTAATTGTTGAACACGTGAACAAACATTGGACATGTGTTCTAATTAAAATTATGAAATTGACAGATATAGATAAATCTTTGCCAGAAATCAATGAACTTGAATAATCAAGACCAGAAACATAACTGCTACCAACCTGAGGTGATTCTGGGAAGTTTTTTTTCATTTATGGCCAAATTTTGACTTATGTAACAGTAAAAAAGCAAATATTTCAGTAATTTTGCTTTTTTCATTTTTATAGAATCTTTTTCCATTTCAGGTTGGAAAGATGTTTCTTCTTTTTTATTCAATTTAAAGCCTCATTTTTAATAGTCTGATACAATTGATGGTGATTACTATGATTATCGTGATAAATCCTTAAGCGATTGAATGAGTTCTTCCTGCTGGAAATGAAACTCGCAGTTCCGCAACAATGAAATCAAGATGAAAATCAATCGTTAAATTAGATGAAACTATTACTAATATTACAGTAGTATATTGCAGTAAACAACAAGCTTACCATTGTTTTCAAATAACAGTTTCACTAATTTTTGCATTTTGTTAATGTTGCGAGTCAACAGTATCTATTTATAAATTCAAAGAAACAATTTAAATAATGGGTAATAATAATGTTAATGAATGCATTAAATGGAATATATTGCAAAGACAATATACTATTAAGATGAAACATAATGTAAGACATGATAGGCAATCAACTTACTCTTCCATTCACACAACAATTGCAATTATGATGAATATTGTCTTTGATACAATTTTGTTGGTGTTGTAAGTTATTCAAAATGGACATATTCAGTTTTCATCATCTAGTATCACAATCATATTAAATAGTGACTTTTAAAATCGTGAGAGAGTTTTAATGATGCAAATAAAATATACTTTACACTGATCGACTTTAAACTTGCTTCAGCTGTTTATCACATTTATTTCATTTTTGGCTTAACACCTTTTCACTGAATTTAATATATTACATCAAAATGAAATCCATATAACATAAATAAATAGAAGTATTTGGTTGTTGTTTCATCGGATCAAAAATAGATGAGATTTCAATATCAAATTGATAGGCAATTGGTACCAAGATGAACAGCTCCAGATGAAAAGTATGGTTAGTTCGAGTACAAAAGTTCCTCTCTGGAATTTTTAAGCATCAATTGGCTTGACAAGTGATTTGAGTTTAATGAATCATTGTGACATCATTAGAGATGAGTAAGAGTAGCAAAATAAGTGGTTTCAACTCTCTATGTAATATTTCAACGACAAATTGCAGCGCGATCTTTGATGTAATCGTCACCAAATAATTTCATTAAGCTGAATTTTGTTAATGAATAGACAGATATTAATCTATGGTGCATAATGTAGCATACAGCTGTTAAATTATGGGTATCCAATTAACATCTCCGGCTTCAGCCAACAGCAAAATAAATTAATAGTTGATCATAAAATAACCCATTCAATGTGGAAATGGTTATGATGTTTTTTGTTGTTAAGTACATTGATTGGGAATGAGAAAATCATTGCTGATGATATAACTAAAATTAATCACCATGAGTCATTAGAATTTTACTATCATAAATACAATTTAATGATAATAATTGTTAAGATGGATGAGAAAATCGTTTTGAAATCGTTGCTCAATGAGATGAAAACGGTTATTACGTTTGAGTTTGAGATTGGGTCATTAGTGAAAAAATATTACATTAGTATTGGTCTTGGAAGGTCATTTGATTTAAGCAATTGTATATCCTTCGTTATATTCAATCTGGTGAAGATACCTGTTTAGAAGGTATGCCAACATTGAATAAAGAACAGCACCAATGATGACGGAGACAGTTTTCTCAGCTATATCTTGCTTATGACGTTCATCTCCAGAGGCAATTATGTAAATACAAAATATGAGAGCAATTATGGACAAAACAACGAATGCTTGCATAGCAACTCGATAAATTTTTAGGCCTAACTCCCATTGCTTTAGGATAACAATCACAAAACACAGATCAGCTAATAAATTGATCACTGTCCAACCAATTTGTTCACCATCTTCATGAGCAATAGAGTATATCAATTGGATAGAGCTGAGAAATAGCATTAAACAGGCGATTATGATCAATATTTTTTTCGTGTTACTAGTGATCTCAACCATTCTGAGACTTGTTTGTGGTGATACGAAGACGTATGGATTGACGCAAAGATTTGACAATAGGCGATAAAAGCCAGACAAGAAATCAAAAAATCACACTTGCAGCTGGAACTAGTACTTTTATCCGATGGTAATATTCACAGAGAGTTTAAAAACAGTATGATCGGGAGGTGAGATTGTTGTAAATTGCTCAGAGAGTGAATAACTATACCTTGTAACTCGTTGATTTATGCCAAAAAAGATATCTGTTTGCAGGAAGAGCCAGAAAAAGAGAACGAAAGACACAATAAGCAAAAGAACAAACAAAAAGTTGATTATAATAACTCATTTACATACCAGCAATCACAAACACACACAATCATTTGCTGATGACGGGTGAGGTTTTTCAAAAGGTAAAATTGAAAACAACAAGTGAAAATAAAAGTTAACCAGAAAACAACTTACCTAATTCATTTATTCTTTGTTGTCTGTGGGGTTGTTTGAGACTCTTGTTCAACAAAGAAAATAGTCAAAGTAGAGAGACTTATATTAATAAATTGACCTTGATAGATTTACAATTTTTGATTATGATGATAATGGCGGCGATGATAGTAATCAAGACAGAAGAAAAAACGGAACGAATAAAAAATAAGCTTAAACACCCAATAATCAGAAGAAAAACATAAGATGAAAGAAAAAAACGCTGACTCACATGATAAAGGGAGGGAAAAGCAACAATTAGAAGAAAGTAAAGTCAAAATATCGACAATGTCACAGATGCCCTATGATTTGGATAACATAGAGATTAAATTATAAAATTAATTACTAATCATTCGGACTGTATGTTGAACCAGTTAAAATGGCTGACTAGTTTATTGGTGATGATGGAAAAGGTTAAGCTAAAGTTGGAAATGGTGAGAACCAAGTTTTAACTCAATTGTTGCCAACTGTACACCATCAATTATTGAAACAACCCAAACAAGATCGGTTCAATGGCCAACTAAAGGAAAGACAGTGAATAAGACAGAGTGTGAAGGTAAGAGAAAGAGACTTTGGTTTTAATTTCAAAGATAAAGGTTGTAACAACAAGAGCGTTTTGTTGCTCATGATAATGATGGCAGTGTTTTCTGGTATATTGTTTAATTCTCTCAACCATTTAAAATCAAGAAAACCGGATTTAAAAGGAAACACACAAGAAAGAGATTCAGACTTGCATGATAAAGCCAATTTTCAATGGAAACTGTAAGTAACAATAATCACTTTCACTTAACCATTCTTTTATTTACTTATTTTCAATCCATTCAATCTATTGTATCTTCAACTAAACTTAATATTAATCATTACTGTCATCTTCATTATCGCCATCATCATAATCAATTGTTATACCTTTGAAAAGACAATCATCAGCAAAATTATGTGTAATAATATTTTGCTATAAATCGCCTTTGTGCCTTGACTTTTCCTGGTTCACTCGTGATTTAATGATCAATGCGTTTAGCCATTTAGTAAATCAACCATTAAATTCAACAATTATTTATTCAATAGTTACAATTTGAAAATGGTTATCATTATATTAATTAAGCTTTCAAAAGATTGCAAATATTGTCATTATATTCACATTGTTTACTTCAGTCTCTTCCATTGTATTATCAACCTACAAAAAAGACTTTTTATTAGCTCTTGATGAACTCATTGATTAAACATTATTTCAAATTCAATGATCAATTGAATTAAATCTTTCTTTAATTGCTGACCATTGAAACCGAATTTGCAGATTATAAAAAAACTTATCACAAGAGCTAAAATCATTAGTGAAACATGTTGATCCCAAGCAAATCAAGATTAATAAAAGATTGGTGATCGTGTAAGTGAATCAAGTTTACTGATATTGTTATTCATAAACTGAATCAAATTCATTTATTTGCTTCACATGAAATTAGGTTATTACGGAACCGAAAAATGGCCAAAAAAGACCAGTTAACTTCCTGAATAGATGATAGGAACCATTAATTATGACCAACTATTGATAACATATTAAATAATTTCAATTGAATTAGTTTCACTTTTAATATTTAGCAGAGTTGAATGCTTCAAGTTTAACAATCCATCATAAATTTTAACCTCAGACAATAAGATTTAAATTTTCAGCTCAGTTCATAATTTAGCTTTGAATTTGACTCACAATTTGGCATATAATTTGGCAATGATCAAAGCTAATTGTGATTGTAAACACTCTTTGCTGGATGAAGCATTGAATCAAACAGGTTTCGTTCAAGTAATTTTCGAAGACTAGCTAAGATGACAATATTTCCTATTGATTTGATGCTTAAACAATACGAATTTTGATGATTGCACACACGATTGGTTTATTTTCAGGTGATGATAACAAAAATCGGATTTTGGTTCGTACTTGTGGAAACCAAGGAGCATTGACAGTCATATTATAAAGGTACTCTCTTCCTTCGACTATTGGGCATTCTACTCCGTACTGTCCACAAACTCGAAAGGGCTCAGATTTTATCGGAATCCAGAACCTAAAAAAATAGGCCCAAATGGTTAATCTTAACTCTGAAGCGTCGATCGGAGAGATGTAATTTAAACTGAAATGGACGGGTTTACTTCGATTTATTGTACAAATCTTTGAATCATAGCAGCCAGTGATGACAACGGATAACGGATCATTAGCTTTATTGTCTGTAAATCAAATAAATATGGACCATTGATTAAGCTGTTCAATTAGATTTTGCTATGTGCAATTTACTTACCGCAAGTCTCATATTTGATTGATTGACCAAACGCCAAGTTAATTGTGGAACTAAAAAGGAAAACTGAAAATAAAATTTCTATTAATAACATTATTTCTTTTGATCGTGTATTTGGTTATAGTCCTGATACAAATAAGCAAGAACTGTTACATTCACTTGATTGTCATTTATTAAATAGTATTCCGTTGACTTGGTAAATGATAAAATCAGCGATTTGAACCCCAATATGTAACTGTGATACAAAGCAAATGTTGATTTACCTTGATTTTTGTGGTTTCAATATTTAAATCAACGAAATCCTATTTTACTTTCATTTGATTATCGATCAAGTTCATGAATCCAAGTTCGAATTGTGACAGTTTACTCAATGATTAACCAGATAATAAAGCAAAGCGGCTAATAGTTAATTGAATTGAAATATAAATTTAAACAAATCATCATTTTAATCATGATAGTTAATTGTCATAAATATAATATGAAGGACAAAACAATTTCACAATTTTGTATCACTTTAAAGTTTACATTTGAAATCAATATTCGCACTCACAATATATTGTTTTTTTGCAGAGAGATGCAATTAAAATCAATTAAAATATTGAAAACTTATATACAGATTACAGGTTAAAATCAAACAAATTGTCCAATTCAATTATATTAGGTAAGAAGAATTGTAGATCATTTGATTGAATAGAAGGATTGCAATGAAATTTTGAATTAAACAATTTTATCAACAATTCAAGTTGAACTCAATGAAGATATCTTTTCATTCAACTTTTGTATACATTGTTCAACACTTAAATCAGACAACTCTTTCTTAATTTCATCAATATGATTAACTGCGATTAACTCAGTTCCATTGGTTGACTTGATAAACTGTGAATTTGATTCTGAAACAATTTCTGGTTCATCAGCAGTTTCCAAAGGATAAACTTCAGTTGAAAGGTTAATCACTTTATCCTCAACAGATTCACACTTTTTCCATATCTTTTTATTATTAAGGCAATTTTTGGCACTTATGCTATCACTTTCTAAATCATTATCGGCTTCAAATTCAATTTCATTAGCCTGGTTTTTAGACTTCAATTTGGCCGTCCATTCTACATTCGTTTGTCCACTTGGATTGGACAAACCAGAATGGGTTACCAAACCAGATAAATTGTTATTCCCATCATCAGTATTTAATTCCTCCGAACTCCTGATAATGTTCATATTAATTTTATTGTTTTTGTTAATGTTGTTGTTGTTGTCCTCTTCCTCCTCGTCAATATCATCACACAGCTCGGTTGAACTTGAATCATCATGACATTCGCTGCTTAAAATACTGTTGCTACTTTTACTACTGGATGAGCTGGTCGAGACATGATCATCATCATCCTCATCACTATCAACTGAGCTTTCCTTTTTTGGTCCATCAAATCGTTTAATTGGCTTGCTAATGGGTAATCCAGAGCTCGATGTTGAATATCCAATGAAGGCTACTTCGGGTTCGTCCAAGCTGTTGGCTTCAATGGACGACTCATGGCATATGCTTAACGATGGCTCTGACAATTTACGGGCAATTCGATTCTTTTGCCTTTCTGAGCGCAAATCAGTCCAGAAAAGAGTCTCTCCTGACTCTGTTGCTTTGTTATCGACAGTCAAGTTCTGTAAAAATAGAAATGAAAAACTTAAATATTGATAAAATCTTTTTTCAATGTTCGGCATTACCTTCTCAGGTTTTAACATTGGATCAAGATTGGCCACTGTTTTTGATCTTTCAGTTAGAAATTTTTTATTAGCTGGACAGCGTCCAGATCCATTTGCAGATCCCACACTTCCAATGGTGGGTTGACGAACTGAACAAGGTTTTCTAGGTCGTTTGGCAATAAGAGCAGTTTTACCTTGCAATAAATGGTTCACTGTCATCGATTGTTTCCGGGAAACTGAATTAGTTTGAGCGTTTTGGAATCCCTCTGCAAGATAAGATTAGATAATGTTGAACTGATTTTGGAAATTTGGGTTGATCAACAATGATTATTCTCACCAATTAAAATGATGTGAGCTTGCCGTTGACGCTCCTTTAGTTTCATGTATTGCTTTTTAAGAAGTGAAATGTCCAGACTCATACGTTGAGGGTCAATGTTGGCAGAAGAGAGGAAATTTGTTGAGTTAGTGCCAATCGTAGTTCCAATCATTGATAGACTATTACTGAATCCATCAAGTGTTGATGGTGAGGTTGCTCGGCTTCCACTTCGTTCTGTAAATGTAAAAATTCAAAAATGTAAATTTAGAGTTAAAACAAAGGCAAAAACAATGATGTATTTACTGTATTGCCAGTTAACATGGAATATCAAAAGGGACAAAAAATTTCTTTGAATGAATTCTTGCCTTGAAGATTCAACTTCACTTTACATGATATTTGATATATTCTGTAATGTTTCGTTCTTCTGAATGTTTAATTTATTCTCATTCATTGTAATTCTATAGTCAAGAGACAAACATGACAAATCAACGTAGCCTTAACAAATGAAGTGAGATTAAATTAAATTGCGAGACATTTCAATTTTGAGTTGATTTACCTCGACTTCGATCTCCACTAAAGGCATTGGACAAACACCAACTTGCCACCATAATTGGATCGGTAGTTGAATCATCTTCTTCCTCATCACTGTAAAACAGATTAACTCCTTTCTTGACTAAAGAGGTTAAAGGCCGTATATTAAAGGTGTATTTTTCCCGGAAATCAGCTAATTGTGGAAACGGGAATGGCGCCATTGTACAGATGGTCTAAAGACAAAGAAGAAGTGTGTTTATTAGAACCAAGTTTTAGACTCAAAACAATCCAAGCTTTTCTTGTAAACGAAATTGTCACAAATTTTAACTAAAAAACTGTTTCAGAAATAAAAATAACTCATTTGGACATAAATTGAACATTTCAACCTCACATCATCATCATATGAGCTCAAATATTCAAGAAATTAATTTTTGAGTAAAATTAACCCAAAAGTAACTCAAATGTTGATGAGTTTGAGGTGAATTGCAAAGCTTGATAACATTTGTTTGCTTCAACATTATTAAATAATCATGAAGTTTTGCTCAAAACAATTATTAAAAAGTGTTTCAATTTCAAAGGAAAATGTTACCAAAATTTAATGTGTTTAACATTTCGACATTTATATCCAGAGGTGCCTTATTTGTTGGTAAACAAAGTCATTTTTGATGGTGTTTAGTCAAGAAGACTGTTGAACTAAATTTAGGTCAATACTCGAAGGTACCATGTATTATATATCTATTGAAACCTTTATCAGTTATGATAACTCTTAAGAGGAATGAGTAAAGTTGTAATAATGTAAGCTTCAAGTCAGAGTTTTGTTGTTTGATATGAAATAAACAAGGAGAGACAAATTTTGAGTTCCGCTTCTGGGATCAAGCAAATTCATTTTATCTTAGTTACAATGACAATATTGACAACAATACGAGAAAAAGGCAATTTCATGAATTACATAAGTTCTGAACAGCAAAAACTAAACAAAAAAATGTAATACAATATTGAATCAATAAAGGAAAACAAATATTATAATATTGAAGCCCAAAAATTGTTAATCTGAATTCTTGTAACGCACGTCAAATTACAATAGATTTTAAAATGGCTGAAACTATCAACAGCTTACAATTGATTTATCCTGAAATATATTTTATTTATTCATGAAAGTGTCATTATTATGAAAATTATCAACCATTCAAAGTCAAATGAATGATGATATAAATGTCAGAAATATTGTTATTATACTGATTAAGACTAATTTATCGCTAGGAATTCTAACACTTCCTTTAAATTTAATTGTCTGTCCGTAAGCGAAAACTAAGAAATGTTGAAAACATGAAATCATGGTAAACTGTTATGTTCAGTAATTTAATCTTAATTTTGTATAATAAATGAAATTTAATCAGAAACATGTTTTTATTGTTCTTTAAACTCCCAGAATCCTTTTGGATTTGAATGAATTTTTAAAGGTTATGCTTCCAAGTTTGGATTTTTAACAATAATATTGTCTTTTATTGATTGAATAACAGCATTGATCGTAAAGCAACCAAAAAGATAAATAAATGAATTAAATGAGTTAATAAGTCTTTTCAACTCTTGGCTTTTCCAAGGCAAACATTAAGAAATAATTTTGTTATATTTTTGGTTAATATCAAAGCAACAAATTGTTGATCGGTAAAAGTTCATCAAATCCCTGAGACTAACGTCATAATCATGATATTAATAATAACTTTTTAGGTTGGATAAAATTGTTTCAAGGTAAACAGTTGAAATAGCATGGCTTTTGGTTGGTCAATTTTACCTCATTTCATCAACTTATTTTAGCTTGTAATTGGTCAATTTGGGTGAAGGAACCATTTATCAGATGGAAATAAGATTTAAAACTTACCTTGACAAGTTCATTTGTATCTCTAACTCCGAACTCCATCATTTCTCGTGTTAAAACTCCCATGATACTGTAAAATTCATCCGCACTTTCAACATTGATGATTCGACTAGAATAGACAAAATGACAATTCAATTAGTTAAATTAAATATTTCCTTCCTCTAGTTCATTTAAACAATTTGCTTGGTTTTTACCGATCACAGTGAAAACATTTACAGCTTGCATTTGCATATACTTTATATTACATTTATATCAAGTATCGTCATTTCAAGATCAAAATCAAATCCACTAAATTTACATCAAAAACTGAGATAAAAGCTCAACTTTCTGTTTGAGAAAAACTCAAAATTTAAAAAAGTTATTCTTTATCATTGGACTGATTGCAATAGCAAAAGTAACGACCAAGTTGAAGCACCGAAAGTCAAATGAACAGCATTCCATGCAAGGTAAGCAAACTCAAATTGATAAAATGCACTCGAAATAACCAAATGGTAACACATTGAATAACACTCCAGCTTTCGATTAACACTAAAAAACAAACATTTTTCATTAGTTGAAAGCATCAAAACTGAGCTCGTTGGTTCAATAAAGCGTCATTCATTAAGATCTAACTTCATTCTGTTTCAATATTGTCTTGTATGCCTTGAGCAGTTTCATAAATAAGTTGATGAAAGTGAAAAAAGTGTAAAGCAAATTTATTGCATGATTGAATATCTGCAGGGAGTTTTTTGAAATAAACTTGATAATTAAAAAGTCCGCTTTCAACTTGAAGGTGGAAACATCGAGAAGTGGGAAAATGTTGAATACCAATAATTATTGCATTCAATTTTCAAATTTTCACCTCTTGCTGGGATTGCAATTACATAGTGTTTATCAAAGGCAAAAAGATGTAGACTTATAATCGATTATATTTGCTCGAGTAAACACACAAGGAACTCTTTTTGATGAAAAACTGTTCAAAGATTAATCAGTTCAGCTACAATAGAGGGTGAACTTGAAAACAAACGCCTACACTAAATACATCAAAGGCAAACCTTGTTTCAGAATTCAGGTCAAGGCTGGAAATGATGAAAATTTGGGTTTCAAGATCATGCGACTCCAATTCAAATGAACAGTAGTCTGGTAATGCTTTTTATATTAAAATTTCGTCAAAATTACAGTTAAATTAAAACACAAATTTCTTTGCGTTCATAGCAATAAAATGTGCAAACGGTTGCAGAGAGAATTGAAAATTGAAATAATGGGTAATGCTTTCATGTAATTGAATTGGTTAATATTTACAATCTTGAAATAGATGTTGCATTGAGTGCTATTCTGATGAATTATAGCGAATGTTATATAATTTTTATTTTCTCAACTGAACGTGTTAATTGTTTATGATAAACTTCAATTGAGAAGCTTTAATGACACTTACTCTTGTAAACAATCCCAAATTGCTAAGGCAGTTCTGATAAGAATTTCATTTCCTTCCAAAAATATTAAATCCCAAATTCGGAGAACCAAAGGTTTGGGAAGACAATTTGAAAATAATGTTAGAAACCATTGCATGGTGAAAACGTTGACCAAGGGGGGCTCATAACTGGCTCCAGTGCTTTGATCTTGAGCTTCATTTTGAAGTTTATCCAGATGCTTTGAAAGTTGAGGCAATCGAAGTCGAAGTAGATCACGAAAAGCTGCCATATCGACCGATAAACCTCTCAAGTTGTTGGCAAAATAGCTTGTTGGTAGAACGCCTTCAATCAGGTAAATCATAACCTGGAAGCAAACGAAATGCAAATTAATTAATAATGTTGATTAGTTTTTACATTCGTGTAAATTGATTGCCTTATTAAAGATTTAAATATGAAATTTGCTGCTTCAGTGGAACATTGAATTAATCCTTTTGTTTGTTTCATCATTGTGTGATTATTAAAAAGTGTCAAAAGATTAATATTTCTTGCAAAATTTGACACTGGATTAGACAGAAACTGAAGTTAGTTAACGATGAAATTGGGTGAATAATTGGATATAAACTTAAGATATCTAATGAGCTTTGATGAGCATGAATTTCATCACATCATGAATGACAATGAAGACATTAAACCCTAAAGTAAAGATACTTCGATAATGAGCATTCAGTTTCTACGAAAATAATGATTTCTAATATTAACCATTAAAGTAACAAGCAGTTGAAAGCACAAGAAATAAGTTTCGTTTCAATATAAACTGCAACTTAAAACGAATCCCTCAATTGAAACGAGACAATAAGCATAGTTAAGCATCACAATGAGTTATTTCACGAGTTTATGAAACGCCTATTCAATTGAAATTGAAACTCGCTGACTTTGAATCAAAATTTACTCGGATTTTATAACAACAGCTAACGATTATAAAACAAAGATTCACTTATTTCTGATGATCACAGTGAACACAAACCCTTTGCTTAAGTCAGTTTTGATGTTTACTGTCAGTAAAATATTTAAATTGTTTACATTGAGTACAGCATAAGTTGCAATTTAGAGTTTGTTGTTCAAATTGTTCTGAAATTATTTCTGTAAACAGGATGAACACCGTTCTGTTGTAAGTGATGTTTATTGAAATAACAAGTCATGTCAATTTATAACCAGAATCGGTCAATTTTTTGATTTAATTTCAGCTCAATGAGCAAGACTTAAAATAACAATACACGTTTATGGCATTGCTATCGATTGCCTTCTCAATTGATAAGTGTTTACATTGTTGTAAGTTAACTCACGCAATGTGAATTGTAATGAGACTCAACATTTTCCCAATGAAACTATCAACTTGATTGTGGTTTTACAATATCAACAAAGGTTTGCGGTGATTAAAGTGCAGAAATTGAAAGCAGACTTTCCATTGAAAATGGTTATTCCAGTAAATTAAAGCTAACCATAATTACAACTAACCAGAGCATAATTAATTAACTGAGACAAGTTAACAAGCTATGAACCTTAGTCAAACTAAACTGCATTAGACTTGAACAATCCTAGCTTTTTAGAGTGAAAAATATATACTTTAAATGGCGAGAAATGGGTTAAAAAAGTAAATTTGATTAAAGAATCGGAATCTCCAAACTGACCATTTCCTTTAGAAAGGCAACGAAGTCTCAAAATAAAAATACAGTTTTGATATTGACAGAAGAAACGGAAACGACGAGGAAAAAGGAGGGTCAACAAGGTCCAGTATAGAGTAGATGCTGATCTGTAACAGTGTAAACCTACGCAACTGTCAGCTTTCCACTGGAAGAAAAGTGTTGATCATTATTATCTGAGTTATTATTATTTCTATTATTCAGAGGCTTGTGAGTAAACAATCAGTCGACCATAAAGTTAACATGGTTATTCAACTTAAATTGGATTAACCTTGGATCCATTTTGAGCATTGATGATCACCATCAAGATCTTGATGAATGATCGTCAGATGACAATGAAAACAAGGGTTGAAATTGTGCCAAAATGTTGATCATCTTGTCGATTGTTTAACCACACAGACAGCCACTCAACAGAGTGAATATTTTAGCACATTATCATTGATTAAATTGTGCTCATTTACACAGACACAGGTCTGGTTAAAAGCAATGATAAAGGTCTGTTGGGAGTTTGTATGGTAATAACAAGCCTTGTTAACTGCAATGTTTTTATTGTTGTTTTGCCTCTGTCCTGACATATGTTGATAAAAATTGAGGTTATGTTTCTGTTAAAGTGTTGAGAATGAATTGTTAACCAAGTCAATAAGAAATTATAATCATGATGGAAAAGCAATAATGTTAATAACAAATAAAATTCAAAATGCTGACATAAAAGTTAACTCGTCAAGAAATAATCTGTTATCATGTAAATTGAAGGAGTGAACTGAAGATGATACTTTTACTGTCTGTAGCAACATTTCAATGAATAAATTGTTGAAGCGAACAGAAATATTTCAATATTATCCAGAGTTGCATTGTACTAATACATCAATGCAAATCAACAGTTGAATTTGTTCGTGGCCATTCAACAATATACCTGAAGCTTGAATAATAATGATCACATTTAGGCTCGAAAAAAATGCTAAACTTTTTTATTACCTTCAACGAGTTATCGACATCCCAGTTCATCACTTCAAGTATTATTGCTGCCAACATGTTGAATCCCTGGCAATAGCCAACTCCACGGTTCCATCGAGCAAAAGCAAGTAAAACTTGCTTGAGAAGGGCTTGGTTATGTTCAGAGTCTTCACCACTGAATAGACTGCAACCTGTTCGATGAAGATCCTGAAAGGGAAAATTCAATTCAATTTAAACTGTAAATAACAAAATTTAATTTCAACCATTTTGTGTTTCTCTCGACATTTTCAATTTTCATATGTTTTAACAATTGTTTAGAATGATTTTTGTTTCATGGAAATGCTTTGATGTTTTATTCTTGGAAATGAAATATCTTTAATAACTTTGAGTGCTTCTTATCTGATTGCAATTTGAATAAGCCTTTTCAATATCTTCTTAGTTCAGTTGGTATGAAATGAAAAAATACATTTTTCTTGAACAATCCAAATCACTCTCTTCAAAATGTTAACTGTTTGAATGAAAAAAAACATTCAAGAGATTCAAGTACAAGTATTAATACAAGGTTCAAAATGTCCGTTCAAGATGTTTCATGTAAAATGTTAATGTTTATTAGATTCAATCAAATTTATTAATTTTAGTTGCTTTATGATTAGACATTGAATTATCAGAATATGTTTCAGAAGCTGTAAGAGCTTACAACTCAGTAACTGATCAAAAATTCATTTTGACAAGTCAAGTTTATTTGAAAGGAAAAATTTCTCAGAAATGTAATCATTTGTTCAAAAATTCCAGATAATAAAGAGAAGCAAAATTCCTGAATCAGTCGATTTTGAACATTCTTGTAGAGAAGAAAAGTAAACTAGAAATGAAAGTTTGCCGTAGTTTCATGGTATTTCACTTCACAGTTAACGAGATTTTGAGAGAATCTGGCTTTTTTAAATTCAATTTTTTGAATTACATTGAATTACATTGAATTGGCAATTATTTATCTGTTGATCAATTGGACTCGGACTTGATTCAATATCAATGCTTCCAGTATGTTCAAGTATTGAGAAGAAATTTCATCAAATAAAACGAAAGTTTCATGCAACCTGAATAGTAATGAATATTAATTACCTTGACAATCTGAGTTCCAAGGGAATCATCTTCAGGATTACATTTTTCATTGAAACAAAATTTGGACGTTTTACTCCAATTAATGTTACGACTTTCAATGAAACGTTCAGACAAGGTTAACCATAACTGTTAGTTGAAAGAGCAACAGAGAAGGTAAAAAGTTAATGATTAATTAGTTTAATCTTATAGATGTTGATCAATCATTCTAGGAAAGCTGCGAGCAAAAACTGTTAATAAACTGAAAGTGTAATGAATAAGGTCAACAGGTGAAAGAGCATTATAAAGATGTAACTTGTAATAATATAAATGGTTAACAAGGAGAAATATTGAAGGTTGTTTGCAATAAGTTTACATGTTAATCTTGAAAGTTCATTATGATAAATGATGATCTCATAAAATCCCAAAAGCATTCCTAACAATCTAATGTAAAGCCAATGTTAATCTAGAAAAGTGTAACAAGCCAAATTTTGATTAAGGTTAAATGCGGATAATAATGTAAATAACAATAATCAAGAGTAAATTTGGCGACATTCAAGACTAGGCAATGAGTAATTACAATATTGACGTTGATAAATCTGGTAAAACTGGTGATAAGCTAAGAGTGAAATTATATTATAGTTATGAAAATCAGAGTTTTACTGAGTTTTTTTTCCTCGCCATTGAAGTGCATCAATGTAACAACCGATAACATTTGAGTTTTTGTCCATTTATATTAATGAAGTCATTTCAATAATTGATTGGCACAATTTTATGATTACCTTTTTCCTAAACTCATTTGGTATTCCGCCAGGAAGTCGAGCAACCATTCTCATTGCATCATGCCATTGATTGAAACCAGAATCTCCTGGAATGGGTTCGATTGAGAATCTCATTTTGGTATCAACTCCTGTAAAAATGAGAATCAAATTAATCACTTTCGTTTAAATCAATCTTGGGATTGTCATTAGTTTCAACTCCTACATGTTTGGCTTGATGCTAATATTAAATTTGTTCATTCTAATACATAAGAAATGAAAGATAACTTGAATTGTTATAAATTTAAAGGCTATCAAGTGTTAAATTGTAGGTTACTGTTCAATTCCTTGTAAGTTTATTGTTAGTTTGTCAACAATTTTTATGATAAATTATTGTTTAATAATGCACCTTTTCTGGCAACTCGCAAGGTTTGCATGTTTAATTATGCAAAATGTGAACATTTTTGGATCAAGATGCTCAAGATGATGAATTGCCGTCTTAATTGGGAAAAACATTCAGTAAATTATGGATAAACTCAATTGTAAGTTTCATCTCAATCAAATGTTAGCCTTCCAAGTTAATCTGTCACTATTTTATTCATTTTTTGATAAATTAATTGAATTGACTTTTCACTTTTATAACTATTTTTATAAGAGCAACATTTAAAATACAGTTTTGATTTAATTAGGTTAAAGTAATTTATAAGCTGCATGTCAATATTGAGTTGAATTTTGAACAATATAATCCCTGGAAAGTGAGATTTATTCAATTTAAACAAACAGTTAATTGGATGATTAACCATTTAGAGCTAAATTTAATTACTATTTGAAACATGTTGAAATGAATTGAGTTTATGATTGCACATTTATGCAGCATTAATCGTTAAATAAATTGACTGTTTACTGCTAGATTTGCAAGTAAAATTTAAAATGGAAATGCGAAAATTAATGATTGTTTTATTGATGAAGGCTCATTAATCGTTGATGTTCAACTTGAAATTGAAGCAAAATCATTTAGACAGTGAATATGAGCTTCAAAAATATCATTGAATTAAAGTTGTTCAATAATAAATGTAGACAAACTTTAATCAGATACTTTTTCCCTTGCATCATGATATTTATATCAATTTGTGAATATTATTTTGACTCTTCAACTTGAAAAGTTATCAAACATATATGCTAATAACGATAATGCTAATACATCAAAATGTCAAACTAATAAATGTTTCATTGTTCATGGATTTAGGGTCAACATTTTGATTCAACTTTCACTTTATTTCCATTGCAATGAAAATTATTTTACCTTTAAATGCTTTCTAATTAGTCGATTTGTTTAAATAGTTTTCTTGAAATTTCAGGACTCGATTCCAGTTGAAGGTTCAACTGATTGAAACATTCAATAAACGTTAATTAATCTCTCCGGGATTTAACCATTTTTCAACTAATTGAGATTGAAAAAGTTGATTCAACTTGAATCTAATTTTATCCATCTTTACATACAATTGAATGAGAAACAAAAAGGATTCATGATTGTTTCATGATTTCGTGTTATTTGTTCATTCAAAGGTCAGGGTTGAAAAAAGAGTTTATTTGACGAGTAAATACATTTTTTGTTTCATCCTTTTGAACAGGTTGATTGAACTATCGAAAGGAGTGAAAATTTCATCAGATAAGTTTAATAGTTATGAATAAATTGATGATGGCAAAGTTTAACGTTTCATTGATCTCAACCTGATCTTACTTCAAGATTACAATTAATCAAAAAGTGGATAAAATGAAAAGGTTTAGTCAGCTAAATGAATAATCTGGAAGGATTGAGTATTGAATGTATCTGTAAACATGATGCACTTGAGCAACAATTTGAAATGTGTTTCTTGATAATAAAAGGATAATAAAAGTAACAATAAAAGGTAATTTGTTGGTTGTAAAGCTGTTCAAATGCAGTTTACAATATTTGAACATTTTTTCCAATTAATAATCCCAATGATGTTTGTAACAATTGAGATTACATTTACATATTCATCTTCATGGGATTCATTTTAATTAATTTTTCCATTGGGTAATCAGTCGGATTCCTGTAGAGTTATCTCATTGAACAAGATTATTGAACTAGAAAATAGCATTTCAGTTAGACTGCAATTCCTATTTAAAATTGATGATAATCATGTAATCCTGGTGTTTAAAACATTTAAATTGAATTGTTATTTTCTCTGCTTGTTGGCAAGAAAACAAATTCAATTGGATTTTGTTTCAATTTATTGATAATATTAATAAATTGAGCAAACAGCGAATGAAAACAATCAAAGGTTTGGGTTGTAATGAAAATGTTTGGTAATATTAATGTTCACACTACAGCTAGTCTGGTTGTTATTTGTGATTAATTTGATCAAAGATAATGAACAATACTAATTACATGATATTGTGAAGCTGGAATCAAATGATTTTGATTTATCTGATAAAATCTCGCGAGAGTTTTGTTCAATAATAGTATGCTTTTGGCAAAATATTGCATTAGTTCTGTTATTTAGGAATCTTTGTTAATGAAATTCATCTATTTTTCATCAGTTAATTGATGATAATCAATCAAATCTATGGAACCATTAAGAGGAAAATATTTTTTTCATTTGTACTTTCATTTTAAATGATAAAATGGCAACTCTCGATAATAATATCGATTTGTAGTTACCTGAACTGTTCAACAAGTTGAAGTTGTCTGAGAAAATGTTAGCATTTAATTATAAAAATTAAATTTTGCCTGAAATGAACTCAAAGAGACGATTAAATTTAATAATCGAAAAAGGATAAAGTTCCGTTTCAGTTATTGAATGTTATTGAATTATGATAAAATCAATCAATTTCATAATGTTATGAAAAGCTGTGTTAAAACAAGATTTGAGTTTTTGCGTCATTCAAAACACTATTCAAGTGTATGAGCAAAATCAAATGAATTGAAAAGTTTTCATTGAATAACAATAAAATGACAAAATTTATAATTCCAGGTTAATTTGAATTTCAATTGAAAGTCTGCATTTTATCATTGGCTACTTGAATTGGAAATTTAAACCGTAAATCAATTCAATTCCAAACCATTGTTAAGGAACAATTGAAATGAAAATTTGGGTTAAAAATTGTTTCATAAAAAATGGGAAAAAAGCCTTTTCGCCTCAACACTTTCCAACCTTTTTTGGGTGAATTAGTTTCGTTCAACAAACTCATTTTTGATTACATTAATACCTTTAATTACTAAATCAGAGTTTTTTCCCAGGTAAATAGAAATTCATGGATTAGTCTGAAAGATTGCAATCTTGTAAAGATGATTAAGTTGATGTAAAATGCACCAAATTAACCGACATGATAATAGAAGGAAGGAAATGTTAAAGGTTCATCTTATTAATAATTTATCTGAATAATCTGAATAATATAGTGAATGCATGAAAGTTAATAAATTGGATATAATAGATGAACAAGAATCTCAATTGTGAATGCAACAAAGCAAGGTTATCAATCATTTATAAATGAATATTAAATTGAACTTGAATTACTGGTCAAGTTGAGGAGTGAAAATTATTGCATTTTTTCTCGCTTCTCTGAGTAAAATTTCAATAATTATTGATATTGTTTGATGTAAATGATAACATATTCATTGAGTGATCAAAATGAATGCAAATGTTTGGATGGAAATGATAATAAGATCAGTTTTGATTAAGATGACAACTTTAGGTTAATTAAGGTAAAAAGTCAAAGCAAGTTTATTTAGGGAACCTTCATTCTTGGACTGACAATCAACTTACAGATAAATGTAAGTTATACAGAAATGCAAATCAATTGTTGGTAAAGCTTTTATTATAATGCATCTGAGAAATCGATCAAGAAATGAGTCAAGTTATAAAAGGTTATTACGATTACATCTAACCGGAATACATTCAGTTCAGTATAAAGGCTCATCAATTTAATGCTGCGATTTGAAAAACTATAACCTTTAAATGTCAAACAGAGGTCAAGATTGAAATTTGAAACATAATTTAATTCTGGAAAATGTTGTGAAACTGTTATAAATTATATCGATTGATAACTTTGAATTTAAGTATCCAAATCATTTGATTAAGATGCTGAGGGATTTTAATTTTTATATGAGATTTTGGGTTCAATTCTGGTTGAATACAATTTATGCTTAACAAAGTGCTCTGAACCGATTAATTGTTAGATAATTGTTATTCGGGTGTAATTACAAACAATTTATTCAGTCAACAGGTGAATTTGAATTTAATCTTATTTTTTAAAATTCTGGTTCATTTCGGTAGCAATTTTGAGATTTATTAAAACAAAAAAAAATCGATGAGTTCTTGACATTTAATATTTCAATTTTTACAACATTGAAAGATGAAATGATCACTCAACTTTCACATTGAATCCTGACCAGGCAAAGGCGATAAGTTAAAACTTGATTGTTTTTCAGGTATTATTAGTGAATTAATTACTGTTAAATTTTTAACCTAATCGCTTGGCCATTAAATTAATTGATTCTTCATTGGCTTCATTACTTAATGTGCTAATCAGTATTATGGTAAACAATAGATGGTAGTCAGCTGTTGAAGTTTTTATATTTTATTGATTTTTTGTTTTATTTTTCCTCCCATAAACCTTTGAGGTTCAAGTATATATTGTCAATTAAATTCCGAATAAAGTATAATAAAGCAATTAAAAATCAAATGTCGACTGTTTTCGTAATGGTTACCGTATTTGGCTCATCAAATGGTTGGTTTAATTATTTGGTTAATGCTCATTTTACAATCTAATTGGAAGGTCAGTCAATGATAATTTAACCATTATATTGTTGGATTGAGTAACAATAAATGTCCAATTCAAACTTGACTACAATTAAAAGGTTTATTGGGATAAAATCAATTGATGCCGTCAAATTAATCGATATTAAGCGACTGTAAATGCCAATTTCTGGTATTGTTGCTATTGAGATTGTCTTGATTCTTGTTTAACATTTTGTGTTTATTATCAATAATTGAAGCTAAATAGTAAAGCAAAATAATCCAATGATACCTCTTAATCTAATTGTAAAGTAACTTGAAGTGAATCTAAATCAATAAAGTAATAATGATTGTGAAAACCAGGAAAATAGTCAAAGTAAAATAGCCAGGTAACTTTGAAGAAACCAGAAAACCTATTATATCTGTGACTTGAATCTTTTAGTCTGACAAGTTGAGACAGTTTTACTCAACAATTCAACGCAAATGAACATTTTCCAGAGTCGAATCTAAGCAAATGTTTAACTGTTTTTATTTTCGGAATTGTATTTTATCAGTTCAAGTTATTTACCGTTTCAAGGCAGTCAAGCATATAAACTGTAATCTTGATAAATATAATAGCAAACAGATGAAAGTAATTTGGAGCAAAAATTTGAATAAGAATGTTTGAGTTTGGTGGAAAAATCATTGGACTAAGTTTACTCTGAATATTTGGATTAGTCTCAGATCGCTTCAAGTTTCCTGTAAATTTCAAATGCAAGTCATTTTCATCGAGAAAATAAATTCATGAAAAGATACCTTGTTCCTGATTGAGGAGTCAAAACCATGCCAAGAACCGAAATTTGAAAACAAATTGAAAATCTTACGAGTTTTACTATCGATTCTAATATTTACTATAATGGTGGTCTAAAGCTATACAAATGAGTCAAGAAGGGAATGAATTTTGCCTGAAAAATCCATGGTTTCTATCTTCTTGGTATAAAATTTTTGCGGTCAGAAAAGGTTGCAAGTGTTGAATTGCACAGAATTATTCTGATGGAATGCAGATTGGCTTAGTTAGTTATGAAACATGTTTATAAAGATGTAATTTGAAAAGTAGATGAAAAACTGTAACGTAAGGTTATACTTTGAATAAATTGACAAAGTTCTGCATGGAATGTTGATGGAATCAGAAACATTTTTCAAGTTTTAAGTTTAAAGTTGAAAAACAAGGTGTTAATGAAATTCGGAATTACAATTCTGATCACAATTTGAGTTGAAAAAGGTGAACAAAAATGTTATTAACGCCGTTATATAATTGTGATTCTGATTAAACTTTATTTTCCCTTCAACATTTTTCCAACAATTTCGTATTAAATTTCAGTGCGCAAAATGATATTGATATTTTATCATGATAGTAATAATGAAGTGCACAAAATGGCTCAGCTATACTTTAAGTTTCGTTGCTTTTCATTTTGAAATTTTTCCAACTCAACTTTTCCATTTATCAACCTTTGAAAAATTCAACAATCATCAGTAATGATCATCATTTGAACAGTCAATTTTTTAAATCATGTCAGCTCTTTGATAACAGTAAATGCACACTTTCAATCTGTCAAAACTATCTGAGTTGACAGAAGGCAAAAAAAGAGTTGAAACACATTTTCATGTTAATAATTGTCTCCAAGCTATTCTAGTTTCATGTTAAAATCATATTTATCACTATTTTTATTAATACTGAAACTTTGAAAGCTGAACACACATGAAAATTGAATGAGCAAAGAAAGAAAGGCACTTATAGACTGATTTTGGGTTCAAAACAGAGAAAGTTGATTTTCGGCAAATGATTTCAAGGCTTAGCGCCTTTATATCTGAAGAATGTTAACCCTTGGAATCATCATTCGTTATTAATTATGTTATTATATGGTATAGCTGAATGCCAAAGAGATTCACACCTTTTGTACCTTCAAGTACCCGACTCTCGAAGTCGGAAATTTCTGTAAACTACACTTTAAATCAGTTTAATCCCATTTCAGCTTCTTTCTGAGTTTCTCTATTATAAACTCCTCTGTTCTTTGACCCTTTACCATCTGAACTTGTGTGAAAATTTTCCATTGTTTTTGTACCAAATTAACAATGAAAAAGCAAACTATTCATGATACGATTCTAGCTTAACAAAGTACCAATTACAACCAGAATTGAGAAATAAGCAAATACTAATTGGAATATTCTTGAGGATGAAAAATTTCGTGCAAAAGTTGAACCATACATAATTAGAATTTCGTTAAACATTGATAACATTTCGTGCAATTTAATGGATGTTATAATTTGGTCTATTGTCTGTCTTCAATTTATTGGTAATCTGTTGAGTTTTCCGATACTTGAAACTGTTAAGATTGTCTTTTAATAATCGATAATTGGATGTTGACAGTTGAGTAAGATTGAGAATTAATTTGAACGATTTGAATCTAACGCTAATTCAGTCAGGAGATTGTTTCAAACAGGATTGATTTTGAACTATTTCTTCCTTTCTGTTTATTTTTAAATGAAAAGGATCCACGTTTTTGAAAAATATTATTAACAATAAATGATATTTGCTGATGGATTTTGTTTCAATTGAACCTTTTTGGATAATTTACATTTTCATCTTCAACCCATTTCCTGATCAAATATTTAAATATGCAAGAATGGAACAAAATCAAGATGAAATTCATGTAAATAATGATTATCGTTATTATTTATTTGATAATTTAATAAACCTCCAGAAAAGCGGGCAAGCATTTGAAATGAATGGCAAAAAAGCATCCAAGTTAAACAATTTGCTAATCATGAAATTTTACACATGTTATCATCATTAACCTTGATGATGTAAAGAGGAAGTAAGACAGTAGCGTGTCATCATCATCATCATTACCTATCGTAACGAATATCACACTTGAATAACTGGGGAAACAGATGAGCAGGATTGGAATGCTCTTTGTGCTTTTCAATAACACTTCACCAAGTAAAGAAGGTAAATGGATTCTTGAAACATCAATCAAATGAATTCTCTGGTGACAGATATGATTGGACGATCTTTTCCTTCTTCACCAGAAAACACTCAAGCAGCGGTAAAAATGCCTTGAAAAATCAATTCACAATAAAGATGCACAATCTCATCATTTTAAGTATTCAAAAATCCTTGTTATCACTTTTAAACTCCGAATCCATTATTATGGCTGTTTGAAGGGAACCCCCAATCAATTGGTTGCAATTAATGATAAATCAATAATAATCAGCTAATCATTGGAGGGGCAAAGGTTGAACAAAATTAAAAATACGACAATAACGTGTGCGATTGAAAAAGCGTGGGTAAAATACCATCTAATAACTTAAGATAAATTTAATGTAAAGATGAAATTTTTTTGTTACCATTAATATATTTGTATCATATTCAAACAATTACATTAGTTTTGTATTCAATATTGGGTTGAGTTGACCAGAAAAGGATAACATGTAAAATGATTTTGTTTTGTTTGATTGTGCTTATTTAATGGATCATATGAATCGGAATCAGCATTTTTTGTAGACTCATTGTCTGGTTGACATCAAAATTTTGGTTATTTTGTAGCTAATTTTCAATACGATCAAATGGGATCAAATCAATTGGTGATACAAAAGAGTTCATCATTGATGGATTACAGGATGATAGTGATAACAGTGTACTACCATTTAATATAGTATTAGCAATATATTAAAAATTTAATTGAAACTGGTTAACAAAGATAAAAAAGCAAAATTGAATATTTTCATGCAGAATCTGTCTAGCAATGATAAGAACGTGATTTCATTTAAATTTAGTAAGATTAATGTAATAAAAGTAAAGAAAACACTCGAAATTCAATATTGAATATAAGAAACTTTTAATTTCATGAGAACAAGTCAAAAGCTGAGTAAAAAATATTTTAAAAGGGATGAAAGATTTTTGTTTTTTAATCCTGGTTTCTCAATTTCACCCAATAAAGCGCATTGAATTGAGATTATTCAATAATGCATCTTGCCATCAAATGTAAGGCCTAAATTCCAGAGTCTAAGAATACTGAGCTAAAATTCAACCTAAGTTCCGATTAACCCAATCAACCAGACTGATCCTTACTTGTGTACTTGCAAACTTAATCGTCCTTTGAAAGTGTCTATTCATACGACTGTAAAGTAAATGGTTAAAAATAATCGCCACTGAAATAATCAAATCATTCTGATTTGGTTAATTTAATAGAAAATGAAATATATAAAGAGAAGGAAAGATTTCAAAATAAACTAATTTTCTTTTCAGGGAAAATCCTCATTGAGCAAGCTACTTCTATTTCAGGATAGTACATTTTTCTGGTCTTTTCACCATTCTTTTCTTAATCTCTAATCTGGTTAATTTTCATGGATGTAATAGTACGATTTTGACTTTCATTTTTCATGAAATTCTAGTTCCTTTCACAATGTTAGTGCATACAAAATGTTCATGGGAAACTTTCATGGTTTGTTATTCATTGTATTGATTGTTATTACTAAGGATTGTTTATTGTTCATAGACATTGTATTTCATCAAATTTATTATTAACCAGGGAAAAATAGGTTCAAAGTTGACCTTTATCTGGTTATTCAGGGTTATCCAATGTGAGGAGTAAAATAAATATCAATATAACAAGTAAAGCTCTAGGTTTACCAGAAATGATAATAACAAGTTGCTGTCAGTTTCATCAAAACTTTCACTCCCAATCATTTTGTTGGTCACAATCTTTGTTATCTAATAAATTGCCTACAGAAATAATATTTTGGTGGTTAAAAAACAATAAATATGTTCAGTTGGCAGTTGATGATCAGGAATTTTGATAGCGATCATTAAAATTTTGCTCTGATAAACAATTGATCAATGGCTGTTAACAAAACTCGCTTGAAAACTTAATTAATCAGTTGTTGGATCATATTTTTTTCTCGACATCTTACAATATCTTAAGTTAATTAAGGGAAGGAAAAAAATTAATTAAACTTACCGCTGGAGGATAATTTTCTTCCAAGATTTAATATTGCTGAGTTAATCATTTGGCTCATGATTAAAAGGGTTTAAATGGTGATTAGTTGTTATCTCTGTTAAATATGATAGTGATTAATGAGTATGAAAGAACACAAGATTAACAGGGAATTTTGTATTCAACTAATTGAATTCAACTAAAATGTGTTAAAACAATGGTAAAGGTTTAATTTTGCGAAGGAAATTAACTATTCAATTGAATGATAACAATCAACTACCATCATCTTTACAAGCAGATGATGATGATTTTCAGAGTGTTGATTATGATGAAGATGATGGGAGACGATTAATGGAAACATAACAAAAGTTATTGATGTTGATTACAGTTACCAGGGTAAATTAATATTAGCAAGATATACAGTTTTTTTTCAATGTTGGTTAATTATGTGTTGGTTTAATCACAAACCAGAAATATGGAAACACAAATCATCATCAATTGAATGCTTTGAATGATTTGAATGGTTTTTATGGCTGATGAAGATGATGATGATTATTATTGTTGTGTAGTTAAGTGTTGATTTCAAGAGGTGGATTACAAAGGTAAGTGTATTTATCAATATAGTTAACACATTAGTATAAAAGGATTGAGAGTTGTATTTTTATAGATTTGCAATACTAATCAAAAGTCAAGTGTTGGTTAATTTTACTGTTTTATGCTTGAATATTCAAGTCCATTAACTGTGCGAATGGGACAGAAACATGGGAAATCAGATGTTATATGACATAAAAATATGTTTATATAAATATAAACTATATTTTAGTACACAGAGCAAAAAAGAGGGAAAACTGAGAGATTCAGAAATGAGAATATCAATTCTGGTGAGATTATTTCAGCATTTGCCAGTTTTCAACTTGATTCATGGATTTTGTATGTTTCCACTGAATCATCTGATCGACAATTTAAACTCTGAACAGTACAACCTGTGCTTTTACGCACCGGAAGATTCATCTTCCTTATGCATTTAGTTCTCACTTATTCTCACAAAATATTTATCTTCAACGTAATTCATTTTATATATTGTTATAAGAAAGAAAGAGAGAGAGAGAGAGGATAAAGGAAAGAGGTAGAGACAGAGAGGAAATAAAAATAAAGACAAAATCGATCGACCTTCATCTGAAAAACTGAACGCAAACTCAAGTCTTTACTAGGAAATGCAAAAATAATAATAAATTTCATGTTCTGTTAGGCAGGCTCCCTCTGTTGTCGGGTTTTTAAACTTTTAACCCAAGTTGGATAACCCAAGTTGGGTTAATTGGTTTGATTTGGTTTGAAAACCAGAAATCGGTTACTATTAATAATAATAATTGTATTTGTAATAATTGTTTTATAGTAAATTTTAATCATGTAGCATCAACAATTATTTTATTATTGAGAGATTTATTATTATGCTGTGTTACTATGACTTGTGGTAAGATTAGTTGGCATTAGCTTGGTAACTCTTGTTAGGTTACTCTTTTAACTTGATTAGCTTAGTTTTTTATTTCGTTTGAGGATCCCTAATGAGATTTCTTTTATTTTAATACTTGATTGTATTGACCTCTGTTGAATGCTGTTGACATTTTCAGTTGATTTAACTCTAATCTAATTATCATTGGTTTTATATCATTATGTAAATTTAGTGATACATCTGCATTAAGTCTGAATAAACTTAAGGCTTTTTTTGTTTCCAATGATTTGAATAGATTGCTAAAGAAATTGGTTTCCTTTCTGATGATATGGATTAACTTTAGCACAGAGTTTATCAAGGAAATGACTTGATATGAGGTTGATATTATATTTGAATTGGGATTAATTGGTATTATGCATGGATTTGCTTACGTCGTTTAGGAGATATGGCTTGGAGAGCAGCGGTTATTATGTCGAAAAATTGTCCTCTTTGAAAATGAAGTCGATCTTTTTTCTTTAAATGATGCAGTAAAATTGTATTCATCCTTTTAATATCACATTCCAGTGTACTGAGTAAGAGCTGAAGTTCACAAATATCTGATGGGATGAAAAAAATGTATAAGAAAATACGATTTTCATCAAGGGAATAATAAATTTTACAATCGACGGTCAAGATAGGTTTTTCATCTGTATTCTTCAATAAGCTAAAAATAAACTCAATTTGACAACATCAATTGGCTAATAATTAATTCGCAATGTTGGATAAAATATTGTTCAAGTGTCAATTAATGAGGCTAATTTTCTCAATTGCTCATCAAAAACAGCCAATTCTAACAGTGACACATCTAGTTCAAATAACTGTATACAAAACTAGCAACAAATACAAACAGCTTTTTTATGCGAACCAACTGACATGGATTAATAATTAATTTACCTTTGGCAAGTAAATTTGCTTTTCGTACGTGAGGTATTCGGTAGGTAAAGTCAGGAGGTGAAAGACTACTTGTATCTGATCCTCGACTATAACGTCTTCGATATTCGGTTTTCCTTAGAGTAAAATGAATATCATTCAACAATTGGTCAACCAAAGATCCGGTGCGAGTTTGTTTACGATAAGGTAACTTGAGACTCTCATTGCATCCTCCTATTGAATTGGATCGGAAAAGAGTTGTTGATTGTCCATCAAAAGATTTATAATCATCATCAGCAATGTCATCATCACCATTATCTGTTAGATATGGCGATTGGTTTAAAGTTTCATCACTTGAGTAAAAAAGCTTTGGTGATCCTGGTGGAGTCCGATATTCACTTGCAGTGTCTTCACAATATAATGTATCATTGTCATCATCATCATCATCATCGCCGTAATCATCATCAAAAGAGTTGTTGACATCTTCAAATATCAGTGGGTCACCATTGACATTGTAATTTCCATTATTATCGTCTTTTGTCTTTAACGGATCATCTTGTGATACACTTTCATTGTCCAGTAAAATGTCTTCCCACACTAAGACACCATTGGATGGTTCACCTAGAGATGTCATCGAACAGACTGGTTGGAAACAGAAAATAAAAATGTCAGACGATGAAATCAGTAAAGGCTTAACCAAAAGGATCAAAGTTGACTGTTTTTTATTACAGTTGTTGTTGACACTGTTAATTAATTAAAGACACCAGAATCATAAACATTATTTCAGCCTGGATCACTGTGAGCAGCGTTTTACTTAAATTGTGACTACTTAATTGTTGATAATTGTAAACATTTATAAAAAGTAGATTTAAACGTTTTTCTCTGTTTGTTTGGTTACAGCCTAAAATTGTATCACTGATTATGAGTTTAATTAGAGAAGAAAAAGATGGAAAAGAAAAAACATGGAAAACAATATCGTTATCATTATCATACAGGTGAAAGTCTTTCTGTATTTATTTCTCTTTTCATCCTGTGTGCTTTTCATCCATTCTGTGTCTTCCTTTTACTCTTTAATCAGCCTTCGTTTTCACCACCATTATTGTCTTTCGTATCATTGTTATTCAATTAGAGTTCCCTTTCCTCCACACATTATCATTTACAGTTTACAACCCTGATTGAACCAATTTTATTGTTCTTTTCTTTTCTTAGACTCGATTTTTTCTCATTTCAACGAGGATCACAAAAATCTGGACCAATAAGCACTTTTTACGAATATTTTTTCAAGTTGAATACGTAATTGTAAGCAAAGAAATTCAAACGAAAAAAATTCATATGCTGAATGATTCATTTAATTACATTTATTGGTACATGTGATACTAGCAAGCTAGTCGGTCAATCATTTAGTACATCATAACACGATTATTTGATGGTTACAGGGAAAGTAAAACAAATAACATTGTCGCCTGTAGGAGTTTTCAAATTGTACTTGACTCGAGTTCGAAGCGATGGATAATCAGCCAAAATAGGTGTGCTGAACTTGTAAGTGTATTTTTGACCTTTCTTCAATGGACACTCAATGTTTACTCCACAGATTTCGCTAGGACTCTTACCCCAGGGTTGCCATACACCAAACAATCGTGCAGAAACCGATAAAGTTAAATCATCTGTATCAAGTGGAGATTCAAAGTCAGCCTCAAATGTAACATCTTTTCCCTTATAAAGTGTACAGTCATCAGCTTCACATCCTACCACATCGACCTTTGTTGGACCATTCAAATCATCGGCTGCCAATAAAAAACATATTTAGTTAAATTGAATGTAACGATTTGAATATTTTACTTACAGCAAACGTCAAAATTTACTTCCCCAGCAAACGAACTGTTTATTAAAGCTAACAAAAGAAATAAGTAAATCATTGTTGCAATATTATTGTTGATTGTCGAAACAAAATCTAAATCAATTGTGATTCAATGCTCTTGGATCACAATTAATTTATACCTAATGAAACAAAGGATCTCTGATATTAAACCATTTTTAATTCGTTATCACCATCAATTCAATAGTTTGGTTCTTTTATCGCTATTAATCATGTAAAAATCCCCAGAAATTTCAGTTATCAACTTGTTAACTCTCCGAGGTATTTAGCATTGTGATTCTCTTCGATTAACTGCTCAATTGTACGATGAATGTTCACTAGAAGAGATTTCTATCAATCTTGTATCATTGATTTTCAGTTCTTTTATCATTTTATATTCACAATTGATTTTCACTAAGTAACATTTGATTAGCGTTACGTGATAAGCTAGTGCAAGAGTATCGGGAAAATTCACTTTAATTACAATAGTATTAGTCACTATAGTTTGACGATTAGAGCTTTGAGTTAAATGAAAAATAAGTAACTTACTTTTACATATTTTACTACTTTTAATGCTTTTACAAGTTTATTATCTGTTTAAAATTGTAACATGTTAAATGCTGATAAATAATCAGTGATACAGTCGAGTACCTGAAATTGTCCGTCTTTTGTTTCAGGCGCAAAATTTGAAAACACTAATTTACAATTAAAATTTAATTAAAAATGGCCCGATAATGCTATTTTTTAGATTGATCTCTACTCAAAGCGTAGGCTTTAGTTGAATTTAATCTAGAAGATCAAAAATCATCATTAAATTCGACGATTATTTAATTTTTTAAATTAAATTCGAAGGTTATTTCAATTGATACGAGATGGGGAGACCATCGAATGGACAATTTCAGGTACTCGACTGTAATTTAATTAATAATTATTAAAGATAACAGATAAAGAATAGTTCTCTTCTCTTTATGAGTACGTTTTTTGTTTTTAAATTTGGCGCTGCAAGCTCATAATGTGTATACCAGCTGTTTTTAAATTCAAAATCTTGCTTCAAGCAAGTTGCTTGTTTATTTAGTATTGAAAGTATCTTTAAAAACGTGTTTTCAGTTTTTATTTATTTTAATAATTTCAATAAATTTTTTTATTGTGAATTCATAAAAATTTAAATATGTCAAAAAGAGATTTAGAAGAAGAAGACGAAGAATTCTCAGAAGAAAAAAATCGACAAATTATCCGCCCTAAATTTTTCAAAACAGCCAAAGATCAATCTAAAAGATTGATAGTTGTCTTGGAAAATGCTAATTTAGAGGTAATAAAAATTGGAAATAAATTCGAATTGTTGAATTGTGATGACCACATTTCCCAGATTCGGAAATATAAAAAAGACCCTGCTTTCTGTAGACCAGACATCACACATCAGGTAAGAGGTCCTTTTCTTATATTGTTAATTTTTTAATAGCTTTAACGATTTTTTCATGTCTATCCACAGTGTTTATTAATGTTATTTGATAGCCCTCTAAATAGAGCTGGACTCCTTCAAGTCTACATACACACATTACAAAATGTCCTTATTGAAATAAATCCGGCTACACGATTCCCTCGTACATTCAAAAGATTTGCTAATCTTATGGGTAAGTTTTTCTAGTTTTGTTGTTTAGATATTTTTCGCAGTTTTAATGTATCATTTTTCGTTTTTTATTTTTTCAGTACAACTTCTACATAAATTAAGTATAAGAGCTGCCGGAGGATCTGACCGACTCTTGAAGGTATGTAAAACAGAATTTTTTTATTACAAACTTAACTAAATGCGCTTTTTTTGTTTTTCTCAGGTCATCAAGAATCCAATACAATCGCACCTACCAATCGGATGCAAAAAAATAGGCACTTCATTCTCCTGTAAAAAACTAGTTCATTGTAAAGAACTAGTTCCAACAGATGAGTCTCCATTAGTAGTTGTGATTGGTGCCATGGCTCATGGGCAGGTTGAAGTTGACTATGTTGATGAAACCGTTTCAATAAGTCAATATCCGTTGTCGGGAGCACTTGCATGTACAAAAATAGTATCTGCGTTTGAAGAAGCCTGGGAAATTCATTAATTCAATCTCAATTAAAAAGCAATTTGGTAATTTATCTTTACTCTTTGATTGTTTCGTGATCTTGATTATTAGCAAAATTCGACTTAATAAATTGACCTGTTAAATCCTTTTTCTAAACAATGAAAGTTTAAAAAAACAAAAAAGTCTTCACCGCCCCTGTCTCCTTTATTCTGGTTATAAGTAAATTGTAAAAAAATATTTTGACAAGCTACTGGAATATTCAAATTTTTCAGTAATATCAAAGATCCAATGCAACGCAACGATATAATCAATAAACTATGTGTTGATTTACTTTTCGTATAGTAAAGACTGAATGTTTTTTTCAACCTTTTCGCGTTCAATGAATGTTTTTCAAACAAATTACTGTTCTTAACAGTTAATTATACCTATTTGAAAATAATTAAAAGAAGATTGCAGTTAGAGTCCAAGTCTCTAAACTAATACAACATAAAAAATAGATATAATCTCAAGCCAAAAAAAGAAAACAATGGTTAATCCTAAAGTCCTTTCAAACATTGATTACGAACACCCTTAATCCAATAATGTGCTTGGTCTGCTAGGCCATCAGTTTCTGAAAAAATAAGAGATTTAAAATATTTTTACAATAAATTCAAATTAAAAATATACCACAGTTCAAAATTTGCCTTACCGACTTCTTGGTCTTTCAACAGTTTTTGTAAATGATGAGTTATAGTGAAAGCGGCAACAGGGTGTAGCTCTTTAGGTTTATCCTGAATAATATAATTAAAATAATTGATGTGAAATATTCAAGTTATGATAAAGTAAAATTAATAAAATACATACCTTGAAAATAATGGAAACAATTTCACTAATTGTGGTACCTTGCGAGCCACTAGATCTAATGCATTCCATGATTTGCCTTTCTCGATTCAAACGTCGCCCAATCAAATCATTGATTTTCTCTTTAGGGTTATACACTTCAGGACCATGGCCTGGATATATTTTAACTGGGTTGAAGGATGCGATTATTTCCAGGGACTTCAAATAATCACTAAGATCTTCGAAGATCTAAAGTTTCAATGAAAATGAAGACACAATTTTAATTTGAAATGAATTCTTACTGATATGCTTTAGAAACAGGCTTATTTCATGTCCTAAAATACGAATTTGTAACTAATGTTCATAAAAACTTACAACACTTCCTTCACCAAGAACACAATCACCAGCAAAAACTGACTTTTCTTCGTCCAGAAGTAGAGCAGCATGATCATCGGTATGGCCAGGAGTAAATAATACTCTAAGCAAAAGATATCGAATCATTAAAGTACAGTCATTTACAACATGATTCTATAATGTACCTTAAGGTTGTCTTATCATCAACCTCAATCCTTTGTTCATCTCGTAAATACTCATATGAAATTTGATTATTTATAATATCTTTTTTATCATTTTTAAACTTGAAAACTTTACAGCCTGTTGAATGCAAAAGAAAAAATAATTAAAGCCTGAACATCTTAAGCAAACTTAAGCATAAAAAATAAGAAAGCATAGTGTATAACTTACTTGAATGCACATTTGGTAGATCCAAAACGCTCAATAAACCACCAACATGGTCTGGATGCCAATGTGTTATAATTATATTGGATAGCTTAATTTGACTGCTAGAAAGAACATCTTTGAGAGTATTGATATATTCTTGGTTGTTTCTCTCACCAGTATCAATAAGTACTCTATTATCACCCGTGCCTACTAGATAAGTATTTGTACCTTGTAGGGTAAACGGGCCAGGATTACATCCCAAAACACGGATAACTCTCTCAGATAATTTGGTCACTTTAGGTATAATAGCTGACATTATCGTTGATAATATTATTAGGTTTGAAAGTTTTTGATACTCATTAACTTTGAAGATCCCTTCTGATGAGTTAACTAAGTTTGAATCGAGTACTTATGGACTTGAAGACACTCTAACACAGCTTTAGTCATCAAGACAATCTATAATTAAGCGATTGTTTTGATAGCAATAAACATGGAAATAGCAGCCATATTACATTAAGCATCAAAATAACCGTCATAGATAATATCAGTTTGCACTTTTCCAATCAAAAATGTTATTTTAACCATCCGAGTCACTTTTCAATTAATCCGATGAACAACTGCAGATAATGGGGTAAATAGAGAACGGTCGAGTTAAAAAATCGATTAACTTGCTTGCATTTTAATAAGAAACAAATTAAGATAACAGAAGACTCTGAGCAAATCATGACGGAATTTTCAACTAGTCAGCTGATTCAGCTCGCTGTTTGTGGATTACGTAAAATGATTTCACTAAAAGAGGGAAATTCAAAGTACCAAAGCTAAGTTTTCATAACGATGTAACTGGATTCCTTGAGACCATAACTTCTTAACTAATTTTTAAATAGTAAATCAAAACTGAAGGACTTAAATTCCGAACACTCGAAATCGAAATGTCAAAGTTATTTTTCGAAACGGCACTTTCTATTATTAAATTGAGTTAAATGATGATTGATGAATTAGTTTTCTTGATATCACTTCTGAGTTAGTAAAGGTGAATTTAACTGAATGGTAAGAATATCAATTGCTATTTAAACTACATTTGTATTGTTTTTCCTTTATGGCTTGAATTTTTTTCCAACAATTACATTTGGAATGAATCAACAATTAAATCAGAATTACATTAAACTTTAATTCTAATCTGTAATAATAAAATAATTTTTTTCTTATTGCCTGTTGATCTTATTTTTTAACAGTAAATCTCCCAATTGTAATGATTGCTATTATGTTTTTAACCTTTTCTCATTTTCAAATTTCATCTTTTATTAGTTAGTAAAGTTATACGAGAGTTAATTGTTTTTAGTATATTTTTTATTATTCATAAACTGTTCGCAATTGAATTCACTACTCCACTTTTGCAATTGGTTTCAATGGTTTGTATAAAATTTTAATTTCAATCTTTTCATGAGAAAATAATCGCTTTCTTTACTTGACATGTAACTTAATTAAAGTTGATCTGTGAAAGTGTTGCTATTTTCTCCACGAAATTCAAAATTTACTAAATCTGAATGTTCACGGGTAACATTATAACATCCGTTAACAATGATTTATTCAACGCAATCAATCATCAGTTCAACTTTCTACTTCTCATTGATTCAATTGAAAAGTCACCAGTCCGTTAAAGTCCAGACTCCAAATGAACATTTATTATAGAGGATGGCTTGACAGATGACAATCAATTTTAGATAAATGTTTGATTAAAATCGAATCAGTAAAGCTGATATAAGCAGCTTTTTATGTAAAAGAAATGTATAGATGGATAACTTGAAATTAGATGAATCATTAGTAAGGCTAAAACTAAAATAGAAATCAAATTAGGTTCAATAGTCAGATTAACATGGGAAAAGTGTAACTAAGATTTAAATTAATTTTGAACCATGAGAAATTGAAAAAGTTTGATGCAAATAATTAAGCAACCACAATTCAATTATAAGTTGAAAAAAACTCAATTAGAGGTCACATTGTAAGAGAAAATGTAAAGCAAGTTGACCATTGAAGCAACGTTTTTTGCAGCGTATTGAGATAGAAGCAGAGTTGATTTATAAATTGATTTGTTTATTAAAAGTTAAGTAGTAACAAAATTTGACTTAAATTGATTTGTTAATTCCTTTCTCCAAACAATGAAAATTTAAAAAAACCACAAAAAAAGTCTTCACCGCCCCAGTCTCTTTCTCTTTCTCTTTCTTTTTTTCTGTCTAAGTGAAAACAGATGATCTATGTTATTGATCTCTGTTGATTATTTTTTTAGTTGAACCGCATTTCTTGATTTGCTAATTTGCTAATACCTAGGAAAAAAATGACCAATAATTAACCAGTGAGTTTCTTCTAGCGATCTTCTTCAATAGTATAAAATCAACTCAATAATTGACATTGATCAGTGTACTTGAAGTAATTAGCAAAGTAATTTCTCTTCCTTTTTCTCATTGTTTTTATCACAGTTACATTTCTATTATCGCAGTTACTTTAAACTTAGCTCTTCTACACTCTACATTGAATCATCATAAGTATTTTTATTCATCTTTAACTTAATAATTTGTTTTATAATGGAAGTGAGTATAATACCCAATATGGACAAATATTTTAGTTATAACCTTTTAGTTTCAACACTCGTAAACAAGAGATGGCTTGACCTCTCATTTCCTTCACCCAATAATCTTACATTATCTATCCTTGGCTAATCCCTGGCTAATGGCTAATGAATTATAATTGTATTGCTTCAACTTTTCTCAGCTCGCTAAGACTCCAATCAATGTTCTAAAAAACATTTGTGCCAAGAAAAACTGGACTGTTGATTATAATATGATCTCCGAGGAGGGCAGAGTCCATGAACCAACTTTTACTTTTCGTGTTTTTATTGATGGTTAGTGATTATATAATTAATCATCCTTTTAATTTAATTATCAATCTTGTGTATATTTCATTATAGAAACTCAACTATCTGCTATTGCTGCTGGATTCAGTAAAAAGAAGGCGAAGCAAGCTGCAGCTTTGCAAGCATTAAAGATTCTCGCAGAACAGGATGAAGAAGCAGCTCAAGAGCTTGCCGCATTGGAAGAGATTGTCCCTTGGTTAGTAACATGAATAAATCATTATTTTTCTCTTACATTAATATTCTATTTTCTAATTCATTTTGCAGTGAACCAGAAACCAATACAACTGTAGACAAATCTAACCCTGTTGGTAAATTACAAGAAATTTGTATGAAAAAGAAATGGTCACCTCCATTATATCTCACAGACGAGGAAGATGGTCCACCACATGCCAAGATTTTCACCATTACCTGTAAATTAGAGAATTTAGATCTTGATTCCCAAGGAAGAGACAAGTCAAAGAAGGGTGGTAAAAAGATTGCAGCACAAGAAATGCTTAGGATTTTGGAGCTTAAAGGACTGTATGATGCCCAAGATGATTCGGTAAAAGCCATAAAGGAAAAAGTCGAGTCATTACCAATTATTGAAAATTTGCATCCAGTCGAAGAATAGTTGTTTTTAGATTTAAAATCTACTTTTTTATACATAGATGTTTCCCCCTTTATCCTAATGTTTTCTATAATTTACAATTCTATTATAATTAGATAAATCTAACTTTTAAGTTCACTAGAGATTGTAAAAAAGTGCTTTTGGCAATATCTAGTTTAAAATACATTTAGCTTTAAATTTAAATTTGGTTTGATTCAAATTTTTCGTGTTGACTTGACTTTATCCTGATGTTTGTCTGTTATTTAACCCTTGACTAACGTACATCTTTCATTAAATAGTTGAAAAACAGTTCAGTATCGTTTAAGAAAGATAGTTCGGAAGCTGATAAAATAGTCGAATTTTTCAGTAATATCAAAGATCCAATGCAACGCAAACTCGACGATATAATATCAATAATTGACTATGAAAACGATACTAACAACTATATTGCAGCCCTTGATCAAGCATGCCAATTAATCGGATTAAAGACCAAATTCATCGATATTAAAAGTGTAAAAGATGGTTTATATCATGTGATGGTTTTCTTGAAAATAATTGGAGATTCTGCCAAAGATGTTCCTGTTGTAACTGGATGGGGCACGAACCAAGACTTGTCATTAGCTAAACGAAGGGCAGCTTTTACTGCGCTTACTTTATTAGATAAAGTACGTTATATTTAAAGGAAAATTTAAATACTATATGTTAATCTGTCAAGCTTTTGATTAAAAAATTTGAAATAAGGAATTTATTCCTTTCATAATTTTATACTATATTGCATGACCAAAAGTTTTAATACTATCCAGGATCATTAAGATGACCATCGATAATATTCAGCTAATTAAAATTTATCTGTGATAAACGAATTTGTGTTGATTTACTTCTCATATAGTAAAAACTATTGAATGATATTTTCGATTCAAATTTTTCGCGTACAATAAATGTAAATATTTAGATTAAAATGGGAACAAAGAGACTAACAGAGTTGTAAGATTGTAAGATTTATTTGGACTCATGGAAAATTGCAAAAATTGAATGCAAATAATTAAGAAGTGACCACAATTCAATTAAAAGTTGAAAACAAAACTCAATTAGCGGTACACTATAAGAGAGAAATGTTATGTAAAGCAAGTTGACTGTTAAAGCAACGTTTTTTTTGCCGCGCATTGAATGTTGGCTCTTTTAACATTACATAATAGTTATTTACAAAAAGTAATAATCTTTTGACTGTTTTTCAGGTTCAACTCACAATAGATGCATAAATGAACAATTGGGATGAGTGAAGAAATAAATGGAAAAAAGGTAAGTCAACAAATAATTTGTTAAACAAAAACCAAATCATCATATGTTGAGGTTGACGAAGAAAAAAACGACTGACCTTAATTTTCTCAGCTTAACTTGTGTTTCTTCCCTTGCTTTCCCCATTACCGTTAACTTTGATTTAATTTTTTCTTCTTCTCCATCCTTGATTATGTTAATTCAGGTTCATTTGTATTTGTAGTTTAAAAAAGAAAATTTATCTCACAAAAATAGCCTTTTTATGTCTTTAACCAACACATAATGAAATTATTCTATGACAAAGTTACAATTTACGCCTAATGACAACTGTTTGACAAATTACAATTTGAACAACGATTTCTTCAGTTATTTAATCTTTGAATGAGTTTCTTTTTTGTTGTGAACAACAATTTTCACTCTACTTTCTCTGGTTTCAATTATGCCTCCCAAAAAGTAATCAAGGGGTTAAGATTAAAAATTTAAAAAGTCAAGTATTACCAGGAAGAAGGAAAATGCTGACAACTGTTTTACTTTGATGCGAAATCTCTTTTGCTTTAAATATCTTGATTAACCCAGTAGTTTGCTGATTGTTTGAATAGCGATGATAAACGAAGTTAACCTGATGTGCCTGACTTTAATTGTCCACCATACACATTACTCATGAAAGGTAATAACTTGCTGCTCTTTTCCTACTAATCTTCTGTCACCATTCTCAGGACACTAATTGCTTCAAACTTATTCAGTTCTTTGCCATTTAAATGACAAATTTAGGTTATTCTCATAGATGGAATATTTTGTTTAATGATTACCATGCCCCGGGTCACAAAGAAATGAAGGATAGATTATCTCAAATTTATATTGATGATAATTAGAGGTGGAGGAGAAGAAGAAGGAAAATGAACATACAATGAAACATTGAGTGCGGAAGAGTTTTGCATGAATCAAACTACTTTCATCTAAATACTCAAGCCATCTATTTGGATCAATGCATGATGACTATTCTGTGATTACTTGGTTAAATGATATCGTTATTGATTTCATTTGTAAAGAGAATGAGTAAATTGATAAAAACAGTTTCAATAATGGACTATCATCAGATTTATAATGGTAATTATAATGGCATATGTATATACAGGGACAAAAATATACATTAATTTATCTTGGCTATTACAAAGCTTATTACTAAAAAATATACAATTATTTTAGATTCATGGTTGATTGACGGTTCTTACACGTTGAATGCTAAATGCTTACCAATGAATGTGATTAAATTTAGATATTATGAGTACTCCATCTATTGGCTCAATACTTTCTTGTTGATAGTGCAGAATTTGGTGTCAAAATTTGTAAGTATTAAGGAATTGTTCGTCCGTATGAATAGATTCTGGTCGAGAGGGTTGATGTAGTTGATAATAAACCATTTGAATTGTATGGTGAACGAACTGCTGAACGATTGTTATTTGAGCAACTGTTAAGATTTGGCGATACCTCGTATGATTGTTCAATTATCCAAGAAACAATACGATCACGACGTTTGATTCCATCAACATCAGCCTTTGGTTTGTCTGTTAAACCCAAAATGGTGGAAGCATTGTGATTATAATAAAAGATGAGAGCTCTGACTGTTAACCAAAAATTGATCAACGAAAGTAGACAGGATAAACTTGAGATTATCAATATAATACAGTTAATCATAACCAAAGGTCGACGGAGATCTGGCGGACGCCATTTTTCACTAGTCGATATGATCTCTTTACGATCACCTATTTCAACAACAAGATCTTTTGTTTCACAAAGTAAAAGTCCATTGGCTGCAACAATAGTCACAAAAGAAATGGCCGCAGTTGTGAAAATAGCGGCGAAAAAATTTATCTTGAGCAATATAAGAGAGAGATCATTTCGACCTGAGGTGATGCCCAAAAGACCACTCACAATGACTATTAAACCAATCCAAATGGCTGAATAAAGGTTAACCGGAGAAGATTCGAGAGGATAAATGAGTACACCAAAAATGGTTATGGTAACACCACATATTGATTGTCCTGTTCCAATGGCTACCACAGACCGTCCTGGATAAAATTGACAAAGGCTATTCTCCTTGACTAACAGCTGTTTAATCCGAGGAACCGTTGGCACTTCACTCATCATATTTTACACCTTGTAATCCAGAAACTATGATCCCAATACAATCAAAGGTCACGAAACATTGGTGGAGCTCATTTTACATGTTAGCACAATGAAACCCCAAATTGATTAAGATGATTCACTTGCGTCTCTTATAACATCATTGAGGTATCAACTGAAACTGAGAAATTAATCAGCAAATGATGTCAATGGTTATGCTGAAACGTTTAGTGAAATTGCTGTTGATGATTAAGATACAGTTTGATCCAACGAAAGCAACACAAATTCATGAATGTATTCTTCAACTGAAGTTAATTGGAATGAAAATTCATAATGTGTCAATAGGATGTTTTGTTCTTCTTTTTCCAAGCGATTGTTTCTCTTGATTACCTGTTTGTTTGTTTGTGCACATCAACAATTATATTAATACAATTAGGCCACCGTAAGGAGAATGGCAAAAGAGATGCATCCAAGAAACGGTGAGCCGGTGAAATGAAGAGTTTTTGCGCTTCTCCTCCATACACATCTTCATCATCATCATGATCAAGTTTTATTCAAACCTGATTCTTTTATTATCATCATCTCTCCCGCTCTCATCCTCATCGCAGTCACTCATTAACCCGTTTGGGCCCTTGACCTCCTCCCGCGCTCATACTCCATGGCCACCTTCAATCCTTCCCCACTCTATTGTCTTTCACCCTTATCGATACTCTCATGTATTATTATCACTTCACCTTTTCTTATTAATATAATATTATTATATTTTTTCCTGAGCTACCTTTCAAACCAATTTCAATCTATCTTTTAATAATTTTACTTCTCTTTTGAATCTCTTTATTTCTCTAGCTAAAGTGGACACAGTTTGGTTTACCGTCATTCAGGTCATTATTTACTTGGCTGTAAGCCTATTAGCTTCTGCTTATTCATTGCTGGGTCATCTTCATCTTTCACGTTTTAATCTTTTGAATCATAAAATGTATACTTACACGATTGTGCTTATCTAACATCAGCAAATACATCTGATATATTGTCAAGATAATTTAAATCAGTTGTTGATGTAAGTAGATATTTTCATGATCAGAAATGATCAGATTACCGTGTTATCGGTATTTTTTGTTTTGGACAATAATTTTGACAACAAATTCGATAATTTTTGCTTCTTTCTTCTCATTTTCAGTTCTTATTTACTTTTTTACAACCTGTTTACCAGGATGGATTCTGATTATCATTATAACTTTCCCTTGTCATAGTTGAGATGAATTTCTTAGGAATATACCCGCCATTGTAAGTGACCGTAAAGACAATCTTTTAGGAATACCATTTTTGACCAGAATCATGCCAAAGTTTTCCAAATATTTACTTGAAAATTTATCAGCAAGTTATAATAATTTAAAAGCAACATTTCAAAAGGTGAATCAAGATATATTGGTTGAAGTAGGATAAAATGATTTTCACAGGAAAATGTAAAATCTGGAATTTATTGTCCGAATTATAATCACTACTGCTTTCAATGGTTATTAATCCACCTCATTAAAACGCTCTAATAATAACTGTTAATACAAATGTCAAATCAAAATTTATCCGAGAACAATTGAATGGTTATTTAGTAGATAATTAGATAAAACCTGATACAATTAACTTTGAAGCTCACCTCAATTTCAACAAAAGATGAGTTTAGTCTTAATATTCGTCAAATTTCACGTTTTTGCTTGATTTTTTATCTTTTTAGTATTGATTTGAGAAAATAAATAATAGAGAGGAAAAGTTAATGATAATCATTCAGGAAATCGATCATTAATTTTTGATGGATGACAATTAGACAATAATTGAACTCTAGGTGGTTTCAGTTAATCCAATCCTATCAAGATATACTTATATTTATAACTGAATCAAGATTTTAAATGCAAAATAAATCAAGTAAAAAAGTAAACTTACAAATTGTTGTTGTCCTACTTGTTAATCGTGGAAACAATTTTCAACACCAATTCGTAGCTCTTTTTACAACTTGTAATCAGTTTTATGCCAATTGTTGGTCAAAAATTAGATCAAGTGAGGAATCACATTTTATGATGATAAATGCGAAATAAAACTAATAATAATAATGGTTCAAGAAGAGACTATCTTAACTTGATTTTTGGGAAAACAGGTCTTCATGTTAATCATCATTTTCAGAATCTCTCGATCACTGCTCTGAGTCCATCATAATTTCACGCTATTCAACTGATTAAAGTGAATCGTAGTCAGGTCATTATCAAGTCATTATTAACCCTGAAAAATACAACAGAAAAGGTGGCAGAGAAAAGGTTAAAATTGTTAATTAAATTTAGCTCAATCAACCTTGTCTATTATTGTAGGAAACATACTTCAATTGTAATAATACAGATGGATGTTTTAATATTGTTTGGATTTGTAATTGATCTGATTATTAGTTTATTGATTTGGTGATTATACAATTGACCGAATAAACGGACAATGAGCACTTTCGTATCAAGCTCTTATTTAAGCGTATTAAACAGTTTTCGAGCGTTCCATTATGGCATGCGCATTTTTAAACCATGTGTTTTTAGGCGCTTTTATTTTAAACACTGACTATTTGGTTCATAGTCTAGACTTGATTATTCATCATGTAAACGTGAGCATTCATCTTTATCCGCTATCATTAGTTATTATTTGATACTTACCATGTTTTTAACTTAATCTGTGTTTTATTTTGTCTTCTTCATCTTTATTTTCTCTTTTCAATGACATTTTTCATGTTTCAATTTTTTGTTTTCATCACTATCTTCAACTATTGCTTTAATATTAACCTTGGTTAAATGAGTTTTCCTGTTTTTTTCTTGAATAATTGATACTCATTTTATGGTATTATGACACCTTAGCTTGATTAAATTGATGCGATGATTACATCTAAAGGCAATTTACTAATTACCCTTTAAACTGAAGCCTTTCGCTTACTCGGCTTTTTGGTTAACATTAGCCTTTACCCTCGGGTTGATTGTCAATTAGGCTTTTATTAATTTACTTGTTCACATTTTGGTTATTCTTGATACGTATGATGATGTTGATGAAGATAATTGTAATGGTGATATTAAATGATGATCCAGGTAATGATAATGATTACTACTAATGATCACGCCAACGGAAGACGTTTGTCATCTTAAATAGCAAAACTTGCTTCCAAGATGATCTTGAGATTAAATTACTTACAGCTTACTTTTGTTTAATGTTAATGAAAGCTTAACTGTACGGAAATGATTTAAAGACTACAACAGCTTCTTCTTCATCCAATCAAGTGGTCTTCCGTGATTAACATGGTAATGGCGGATTATTTATGTTCAAAATAAATACATCAGAACGAAAACAATAAGATATATGTGAAAATAAGACAAGCTGATAGTATCTTTATTTTTATGGAGAAGATTTATAATCTTGTTTAATTTACTGATTGATTTTCATCAAAAATATGTGCAGCAGGACAAATGTAAGTCAGTTAACTGTGATGATATTATAATAATCTTTATTTAACGTTAAATCTGATGGACAAATCTGTGATTTATTTTAAACTAAATACAAGACAAAGTCATGCCAAAACATAAACAATAATAACTCTCTTCATTTGTTTCATTTTTTCACCTGATTTCATTTTCAGATAACATCTTGAATGAAATGTAAGAAAAGATGATGATGAAGCTGCCGATAAACGTTATGAATAAATGACCGTATTCATGGTTAGTCGTGATTTGTAGACGCCAATTGATGAGGATATGGATCAATTGAAATAGGAATTTACGTTGCTTTAGCATTGCAATAAGCTGGTGATGATAATGGGGAAGAAGAGGATGAAGCATTTGAGAAGAATAGAATCAACTTTAGCATGAATTATCATAAAAATTGTAACAACTAAACGAGGAACGAATTCAGACTAAACTGTGAAAAGAAACAAGCCAGTAAAAGGATTGTCTGTTAATTTTATCAACTCAATCATCAAACTATGATGTTTACAATGTGGAGTAGTTATTATATTTTGATTCGTGGCAAATAAAGATGAGCTTTTGGTTCATTTTGGCTTCATTTTAGGCTGATTAAAACTTCAAAGTTAATTTGGCTGATATATGAGGAGTCAAAAAAGGGTGTCAAAGCCAGCCTGTTGGCATTTGATCTGATCTTTGCGCGCAAAAGCATCCAATTTGGAGGTACCTTAATTTTAAATCAAGATTATTTGCAATCAAAAATGAATAGTAATGGGATGATGACGGATCTTCATTATTGACCAAAGCTCTAAAGGCTAACTTCATTCAATGTTTTCCACACAATAATTTTGTTCATTCTTTTGCTGTTAAATCCCGATTTTTTTGCTGTCTTATATTCATGTCATGTAATGGAATGGCTAAATCATGATAACAATTGTTGCCGTGTTTAAATTTTTTAATAATGTGGCATAGAGATACATGATGATAATGAAACGAGTAAATGGTAGTTTATGAAAAGCCAAAAGGATGCTGAACGTGATCATCACAGACGGTTAATAATTGGCAATTGCTGGGATTTGCAATTTCATCGATTACATTTTAATTCAATTAAATAATGGGGCAAGTTGAAACTATGATTCAAATGGCTACTGATTATTAGATTGTCTGATCAATCAAGGCAACAATCAACCTCTTCTCAGTCTTGCACCTTCCTTAAGAAAGTGCATAAAATGAAATTAAAGGTCAATCATCTTTGAACAATCTATTAATCTAATAATTCCTGACAATTGATTCACACTCTCAAAGACAGCAACAAAATTATCAGTAATAATGAATGTTACCTTTAAATATATTGCTTCTTAGATGCTTTTATTAATTTTCAATTGAATCTGATCTAAGTAAAGAAAGAAGTGTTAAAATTAATTTCAATAGTTATTAATCAAGTTTAAATGATTTGATTCAATTGCGTATGATTAATAAGTTATCGACAGGTAATTGGCGTTACACCGAAGTGATTTAATCATTATAAATTGAACTTGATTAGCTGTCTGTTTTAATTAGAATCATCAACTTGTTATTCTTCAATTAAAATAGCACAATTCAATGATAATTTCAAACTTGGTGATAATCTGTTGATTGATATTGAAAGACTAGTGATTGATAACCATCAACATCATAATATCATAACCATAAAAATGTAAAAATGTATATAAATCGTTATATTAATGATTTTTGTTTCTGGTAATGCTATATGTATGATCATAAAATGATGAACAACATGAATTTTTGAGCGATTATCAACTATCCCAGATCAACATCAATATAGTTTATCGAACTATAATCTATCAATTTTAACAATTGTAGTTTTCATTTAATTGGCGAGTATTTTGTTTCAATTGTAATCGAACAAGGTGGTTGGTACTTTGTTTGATATAAATTGTGACCAAGCTGGAGATGACAGTCTTTGAAAAGTTCATTTCAAGATGACCCACAAATTGATTAATCATCTAATTTGCTTTCTTTGTTTGATTTAATAAGGTTGTTACTCTAAGAAGAGCAAGCTTGTTAAAATCAAATCAAATGATATTCCTGAGCAGTATCCATTTACCTATTTGGGTTTGTAAACATTAGTTAGTTTAATAAAGGTAACCAAAGACTCCATTAAATATTCAAGTTTAAGAATTAGTTAAACAATGAATACAAAGCAAAGAAGAATTAAATTCATTTTAATCGTTTCATTCCAATCAAATTTGGCTTGATACTATTTTGAAGGATAGTAAAAGTGGATCCAACTGGGAAGAGAAGCAAATTGTTTGTTTTTCAAATATCTTAAATCAGTTGAATGGTGCTAAATTAACGATTTGAGTTATTGATTTGGAGCTGATTGATGATATTTCTAATTAATCAACTTGGCACAGCTTTGATTTGATGCCTTGACTTTTGAGGAAACAAAAAAACTGGGTTGGGTTTTTGTGAATTTACTTTTCCATATAATATGGATTGTAAATATGTTACAATTTATTCTACCCTAATTGGCAACCTTAACATTCAGATAAATCACGTTAACTAAGTCTAAGTTTGGAATGAAATAATGATTGAAATGAATGACGGTTAAGATGGAAAAGATTTTTTTTAAATGAAAGTCCAATTTGGATTAGGGTTTGGAAGAAGCGTCAATATGGATATTCTGATACTCTTTAAATGAAAATAATAACGGTGTAGATTATAATTATGAGGATGATGGTGCATGAAGAATGGAAATTTGCACGATCAAACGTTAAGCTTTATTATCATGATGATAATTCATCCGTTTCACTGATACCATCTACGGAAGCCTGGCTTATACTTACTTATTTGTGAATACATTTTGAATTTCAATGAACCACACTTACGGATGAATGTTCATTTCGTTACCCTATTGAACCAATAAATAGTTAATGTCCACCTTTCCCTGACCTCCTTTTAAAATCAACATTAACCATCTTTCACTAGCCCCTTTTGAATCAATAATCTTAACAGTCTCGCTGTTTTTAAATTAAAGTTTACTGTCATTACTTGTTGATTTTTAATTTTCCCTCCATTTTTATTTTGCCTCTCTTTGAGATTACAGATGTTCAAACCAGTTTTTGAATTTATTGTTTACATTTTCTTGTGTATTTTATATTTGTCTTATTTTTTACAACTAATTGTTTGTTTGAATTGTTTATTAATGATCATCGCGAATCACTGATTGGAGAAAAGGGCCCAGCTCGTTGGTGATTATTGTTTTTCTAAGTTCATCTACATCATACAATATTACTCTTTGATCTAAATACTTTAGATCTAAATATTTTAATTTTACATTAAAATATCTGTAATATCTTCCTGTTTCCTTGTGAACAATAGATTGTCTTGATTAATGTCAAATTTAATTATACTCTATATTCTATAACTGTCTCCGGAACTGACGGCTAAAGTCAATAGGTTACTGTGTTCATTGTGATTTTTTATTTCTTCTAATAGTGATTATGTCTGCGATTATACCCAAAGTGACCAAATTATCTGAGAGAGTTATCCGTGTTTTGGGTTGTAATCCTGGTCCGTTTACCCTACAAGGAACAAATACTTATCTAGTAGGCACAGGTGATAATAGAGTACTTATTGATACTGGCGAAAAAGACAACCAAGAATATATTAGCACTTTGAAAGATGTACTGCACAAAAATCAAATTAAGCTATCCAATATCATTATAACACATTGGCATAATGATCATATCGGTGGTCTATTGGATGTTTTAGGTTTGTCAAATGTGCCTCTAAGTAAGTTCACTAAATATGTGTTTTTCATTGAATGTTAAATCCTTAATTACTATAACATTAATTCTTTTGTTTTTTTTGGTAGACTGTAAAGTTCTGAAATTTAAAAATGATGCAAATGATCTTACTGATAATCGATTAACCTATGAATACCTGAAAGATCAACAAATGATTGAAGTTGATGATATGACAACTTTAAGGTAATCTGAAATGAAAAATGCACAAGAATTATTCGGCAAAATTTACTCTGCAAATTTTTTGTTCAGAGTATTCCATACCCCTGGTCACACCGAAGATCACGCTGTTTTACTTCTGGATGAAGATAAAACGTTATTCAGTGGTGATTGTATTCTCGGAGAAGGAAGTACTGTGAGTTAGAAATCAAAATCAAATTTAGACGCTTAAAATTAAATCTTACTGTTGTATTTATCTGGGTTTTTTAATTAGATTTTTGAAGACTTGCGAGATTACTTAAACTCACTTCAGATTATATCTTCTCTTAAACCTGACATAATCTTCCCTGGTCATGGCCCTGTTGTTGCAAAGCCTGCAGAAAAAATCTCGGAATATATAAATCACCGTCTAGCTCGTGAAAAGCAGATCCTTGACTGCATTGGCTCAGTCAAAAGCGAATCAGGCATAACTATCCAAGCGATCGTATCCATCATTTACAAGGTTAAGCTGGAAATCATGTAATTCACAATTTACACAAAGTTCTTATAAAATTTATTTTCAATTACAGGATACTCCAAAACATCTACATATGGCCGCTGCTTCTAACGTTTCACATCATTTGAATAAGTTATTGAAAGATCAGAAAATAGGTAATGAATGGACTCTATATTTACCACTGAATCGATTTAATTTGTATTTTCTCTTTTCGTTTCAGAGTCACATGATGAGCTACATTACTCGCTGAAAAAGCCACGCATTTAGACTGCATCAAAGAGCCCCAACAATAGTGTTAATGCTTATTATTTTTCTATTACACATTTTCCTTGTGATATGATCGAAAAAGAGAGATATTGAGTTGTGAACAAATTCAGTCAGAAATTATCTTGTGTTATTAAAGATCTTATAGATTATAATTTTTCTAGGGGGATTAGATTAATCATAAACTCTTTAGCTTCTGTTTATTTTAATGGTTTAAGTCGTTTAAGTTACAAACTATCTCAACACGATTCACATCATAAATACAAAGAAAGCATTTCTATTCGTCTCATTCGAACTATTAGATTGTCTTCAAACCCAACGTTATCGGATATGCTTAAGCTTGCTGTTTAGCCTGAAGTTTCTCTCTGGGTATACATACCCTTATGTATCCATTGTTTTGCATAGTAAATTAATGTTGATCAGACCTCAGTTCGAATAATTTTTGTATATTTTATTTTTCTTTCAATAATTCATTGCATTTAAATATTATTATACAATAAATTCAACAATGGATATAAATAAAAGTCAGTTTTTACAGAATGAAGAAAGAATCTTAAATAAAAATTAAAAAAGGTTTCCAAATTATCAAAATTTAAATGCTCATGATCCTTGATTGACCAAAATCGGGTTTTAGGTTTGAAGTTTCAATAGGAAATACAGTTCTCAAACCAAGGGCAAGATTTTCAACCTCTTTCAATTGCGATGTTGATCTTTGCAAGTTATATTTAACCAAAGAACGATAAAAGTGAATGGCAAAGAAAACGAATGTTACCAGTATAGGGAGGAATAGAATGGTTGCAGCAAATGCTACATGTTTTCCTGGTTCACCCCGAGGAGAACCATTTTCCCAAAATTTAAGCCAGCAACAAATGACACATTCAATTAGGAACAGTAGAAGACCGACAACATTTGACAATATCCAAGCTATTTCAATAAACATATTTAACTCTTCAAGAGGAGATGAACTTGGATTAATTTTACCAAATGAATTGGCTTGACAAATTTCCTCCAAACTGGGCAAAATACAAATTGATATCATCAATGCCAGCATATGAACGGAAACAAGAATAATAGAGTTGATACCAAAGATCATTAGTAGATATGGTGGAACTGGATTATCTGGCTCGTTTTCGAAACTCACTTCAACCATGGCTACAATAGCGAAGCCAGCCAACATCGAAGAGGTTTTAACAGATGTTTTTAATTTAGATCTTTTCAATTGAATACGTTTCCAGGGAATCACATTTTCTTTATTAATGGTTAAACACATTTTAATTTTCTCTTTCAGTATTCGTTGAAAATTTTCCACTACTGTTTATTCAGATTTTGCGTTAAACTCATTAAACTGATTTTCTTTGGTTTAAGAAACAAATGATTCTTCAGATCTATTAACTTTCTTTATTCTTTCTTTTACCTCTTTGCTCGATTGCATCTTGAAAGTATTCACCTTAAATCGTATAGATTGGATATCAATTGGTAGGTAAATTGTATTGTATATAAAAAAATACCATCTACGAATCAAGTTAATCCATTTAATCGGGATAATTTCACCAAGTATCAAAAGAAAGAAGCAGTAAATTCAGTTTTCGATAAGATATTAAAGATATCCAAGCTGAGTACAAACAACAAGCAAAACTACGGACGATTATTTAATCTTCCACTAGCAACAATCGTGTTGTGATTCGATCAAAAGAATAACCAATTCTGTATGAATTGAGGAGGATAAAATAAAATAAAAATGAATTGATTGATAAACACAAAGCAAGTTGAATTTTTAGAATCACAAAGTAAATATTTTGCTTTGGATAAATAAAAATTTCAATTTCAATTTCAATACTTGACTAGATTATTTGCTAATAAATATAACTTAAATTTTCACAACTTTGTTTTAAATAAGAATGATTTACCGCTCTAAAAGATATCTATAAAAATCAACTCACAAAGCATCAAAAAGCAAAACAACTTGCAGAAACCCATGTGGTTTCCCTCCTCATGGTCATGTGAGCATTTTCTTAATTGGCTTGCATCTTTTAATCGTTAGTGCTCAATTGTCTTTGGTTTGGTCTATTGTATTGATTGCCTTAGTTTGAAAGGTTTAGTATTGAACCTGGTTCTTTTCTGATTCGCATCTTGATTTGAAAATGGGTGAAACAAACTTATTGTCCTGTGATGATCTACTCGCCTTTCAGGTAAGACTAACCCGGTTAATTACTAAATGTGACATTTATCTTTCTCTGACACTGATTATCAACGTATCATATTCAATCAATTTTTCTTACAGGATACCATGCTGAAGATGAGGAAAATAGATGACAATATAATCTATACCTTAAATAGTACAACTTCAATTGATGCACACAAAAATGATGTCTCACTTTTGACCAGAGATTGCAAAGATTTGTGGCATCAGGTTAGTTTAACTAAACTTAAAGATTCATGTTTGCCATTTCCTAATTGTTAATTGTAACACATATTCGTTTTATTTTTTTAGTTGAATGAATCCTACAACAACAGAGAGAAAGCCATTAAATATTGTATCTCAGCTGTCACCGAGAAAATGAAGCAATTGAAAGCAGAAAAAGATGATACTGAGGTATTCAAAAAGCTTAAGAAGGAACAGTTAAGAGTAAGTTCACGATCGCATTAATGATGCTAGTTTGGTCTAATAAAATCAACCCATTCTATGTATTAATACATCTAGACATTTTGATAGTTAAATTTTAGTGTTAATCACTTGTTTTAAACTGTTTGCACTAATTATTAATTCTTTTTGTTCAAAAGCTAAGATCTTTTCAAAAGGAACTCAGTGTCGAAGAAGTTGTCAAAGATAGAAGCAAAAAGGTAATCACTTTACAATAAGCTATACGATCTGATCAACTCTTAACATTTATTATTACAATTTTTCTTATTTCCTATTACTCTAGGTATTTTATGAAAGATGTCGGAATTATTATCGGCCTCCAATCGATACTGAAACTTGACAGTGTATCCTTTAGTGTAAGAAAAATGTTTAAGCAAAAAAACACTTTAGAATGTATCCACCATTAGACTTTTGGCATAAAGAAATATTAAATAGAAAGATTATTAAGAATAGCATAAAACTTCTTTTCGTAAATATTTATTGGCCCTGAAAAGGGCCGTTTTTTGTTTTAAATAATGAAGGAAAGGGTCATGAAGAATGATAAATTTATTTGGATGAAGTGTATTTGGTAACTGCCTTAGTTCCTTCTGATACAGCGTGCTTAGCTAATTCACCAGGAAGGAGAAGTCGGACAGCAGTCTGGATCTCCCTAGATGTAATGGTTGATCGCTTATTGTAATGAGCCAATCTTGAAGCTTCAGCAGCAATTCGTTCAAAGATGTCATTCACAAATGAATTCATGATAGACATGGCTTTCGATGAGATACCAGTATCAGGGTGAACTTGTTTCAACACTTTGTAGATGTAGATGGAGAAAGATTCCTTTCGTCGCTTCTTCTTCTTCTTCTTGTCAGTAGCTCGTACAGCTTTTTGGGCCTTACCGGCTTTTTTAACAGCTTTACCTGATGGTTGAGGAGGCATATTTAATCAAAATAATGAAAGATGAAAATCACGAAATAAATTATTTCAACGTTTTACAATATTGATGAATGTCAAGAATAAATTTTATCTTTGGTTTATATACTTTGACAAAGGGTGTTTAAGGATAAGCGGACGTAAACTAGGACTCATTTTCACTCTCATTGGCTGTTGCTATAACTACGCTTCTTCTCATTGGTTAGTGACTTAAACACCTTAAGTATTGAGTATATAAACTAACTTGAGCTTCAAAATTCACTCATTCAGCTGTTTAAGTAAAATATCATTTATTATATTTACATTTTTTTTTGATTTTGTGACTTTGTTTACATCTACAATTTAATAATTTAATCATGTCTGGACGTGGTAAAGGAGGAAAAGTCAAGTCAAAGGCTAAGTCACGATCATCTCGTGCAGGTCTTCAATTCCCTGTTGGTAGAATCCATCGTCTCTTGAGAAAGGGTAACTATGCTGAGCGAGTTGGTGCTGGAGCTCCAGTTTACTTGGCTGCCGTTCTTGAATATTTGGCTGCTGAAGTTTTAGAATTGGCTGGTAATGCTGCCAGAGATAACAAGAAAACTCGTATCATCCCCCGTCATCTTCAACTTGCCATCAGAAACGACGAGGAATTGAATAAGCTTCTTGCTGGTGTAACCATTGCTCAAGGTGGTGTTTTACCTAACATTCAAGCTGTTCTTTTACCAAAAAAGAGTGACAAGAAAGCTTAATTATGTGTATAACCTGCATCATCATCATGACCCTTCCCTTCATTATTTAAAACAAAAAACGGCCCTTTTCAGGGCCAATAAATATTTACGAAAAGAAGTTTTATGCTATTCTTAATAATCTTTCTATTTAATATTTCTTTATGCCAAAAGTCTAATGGTGGATACATTCTAAAGTGTTTTTTTGCTTAAACATTTTTCTTACACTAAAGGATACACTGTCAAGTTTCAGTATCGATTGGAGGCCGATAATAATTCCGACATCTTTCATAAAATACCTAGAGTAATAGGAAATAAGAAAAATTGTAATAATAAATGTTAAGAGTTGATCAGATCGTATAGCTTATTGTAAAGTGATTACCTTTTTGCTTCTATCTTTGACAACTTCTTCGACACTGAGTTCCTTTTGAAAAGATCTTAGCTTTTGAACAAAAGAATTAGTGAAATAGTTTAAAACAAGTGATGAAGCTTGTCAATGTATCAGTGCCATTCAGTGTAAGGTGATCACATGTCAAAACATGCGAGCTAAATTAGAATTGATGTAATCTAAGAGTAATTTTTAATCTGCAAATTGAAACTAGTCTTTAAGAATTGAATGTCTGTTTACATGGCATTTTCCCATTTATTTACTCCAGCTTATGAAAGCAACTAACCTTATTCACCATAGCTTTCAACCTCACATTTATGGTGTGATAAAATGAGTTAGGTATTGAATAAGGTATCTTGCATTTTTTCTAGTAATTTATTGCAATTTGATTTATGGTTATCATTGGAGTGTAAATTTGCATTCTGTTTTTTCTCAATATCGATTTGGAATGCCAAAACTTTATTTTTTTAAAATTTGAGTTGCTCGATGAGTAGCGAGAAATAGCTATTTCAACCTAGTTTTCAAACAATTACGGTATTTCTCAATGCCTCAAAAGTTTTGAGTCAAAACGATATTGAATTCAAATAAAATGAAATGCTCTTCTATTATATTTTCCATATCATGTATATGTTGTCTAAGATTATATTATATGATATTATTATATTATAGATGAGGGTATATTAAGTTAATAAATAGCTGTAGATTCTACAGTGTAGAAACATTTCAATTAGCTTTTTATTCAAATTCTGGGATAATTTCGGTAACCAAGTGGTGAATGGTAGTGCTCATATATACTTGGTAACCTTTTTGAGGCTCGTCTTTGCAGTTCGCGGATAACTCGGGTCTTAGTTTGCACTGCTTTTGGTCGGAAACGAATCCAGCTTGAAACTTTGTTCCAAGATGACCGATAAATTAGCGGAACATGATCAGCAATTGAAAAGCCAAACCAAGTACCTGAAATACTTCCTATTGTGATGATGATATCAACCCAAACCAGCCTAGGTTCCAACACAACCTTAATATTTGGCTCTTTAATCGATCCAAAAGCAATTACTGACAAATTACCTGTTGTTATGATGGGATTTCTTGGTCGAATTATGAAAGTTTTTCGATAACAGTCCGGTCTTTCCGTTAACTTGAAACATGTGTCTACAATGGTATCCAATTGTTTTCGAAATGTGGTATTGAATTGATTTTCTGCATACTTTACCGATCCAAAAGGAATATCAAAACTGAGTTTCATGGTTGATGCATGAAACGGTACACCGAAAATTTTCATAGATTCGTTATTGAAACAGCTATCCTTCATATCTATGGATTGTTTGTAACCGAGGGTGGAATAATCAAAGCAATTGGAAGCATAAGGAGCTGGAAGTAGTCCTCGTTCAAAGATGAAATAATGCATCTTATAAAATCTTGGTTCATTATGGTATACAGTCATTGTATCCCATCGAAGTAGATTACCTCGTGGAGTTATATTAGCCGGTACTAAAGTGATAAAAAAATTGGGTGCATAGTCAAATATTTGTTGGTTGATTCGAATGGTCAAGATATTTGGACTGATTGAAGACTTGGCATTTTCCAGATTCGAAAGAGTCACTTTTTTCTTAACGGAACAAGCAATTACAAAACAATAGCGCATCTTACGAACCATCCCGTGAATCTCACAATAATCTTTACTTTGAAACACTGTTAAATTGGTTATGGATACTGATTCAATTAGTTCATCTTTAGTATAAAACAAATTAGCTGTTTGGCGTATCGTAAAGTTTTTGATAGTCAGTTTCATGATTTGATTTTTATCAAACAACCTAAATAGATGAGTCCGGATGGCCACTTCATCTCTTGTATTCACTGATCGAGGTATTTTGAATTCTGTCTTAAATTGAGGATATTCAAGCAGTGCTTTGGTCCAATTTATCATATAAGCACCATCAAAACAAACTGGAACGTCAGGCAATTCAGTTACTTCTGGAACAGTTAAGTATACATTAGTTAAAACAGGATAGGAAAAGTAATTTATCAGAACCAATACTAATTGGATGAGAAAACCAATTGAGCAAATTATTGTGAATATTGTATGAAGTCCAAAACCAAAAATTGTAAATCTAAAAACACGAGATAGACGTCGTCGCGTTTGCATTGGCATTTTTTGCAGTCAGAAATTACACATTTCATAATCAAATTTCTTATTCATAATCAAAGGAATCACTACTCTCAACTTCTAAATAACTAAAATATGTTAAGCAATGGTTCTGCGTCGTCTATGCGTCTTATATTCACTCATTGGTTTTCTGCTAACAATATAATAAGATTCTTATTATCGATATCAATACTGAATCGATTTCTGAGTTAAACTTAGTATTACCCTAACAATCAGCAAATTTTAATCAATGTTTTTTATAAAAACCGATTTGCATTAGGACTCATCTAAAGCTTCGTAAATATTAGCTTGCAAACTATTATTTGTTATAATCATAGCTAATATTTTTGTTATGACTAGTCCATTCGTCATGGCAACATGCAAAACTACTATTTAAAGCAGAATTACCTGAGAATTTAAATAAAAATTGAAAAGAATACAAACTTAGCTTAGAAATCTCAGAGATAAATTGATAAACCGAGAAAGAAATAAAGGAAATTGTAATTTATAATTAGTGATCTATTTATCATCTACATTTACTCCTGATTAGATTTTTCAGAAGTTAAAGTAACTTGAAAATCTTTGTTTAATTTTAACAACCAAATTTTCCTTTAGCTGTTAAGATACTACTACACCTAAGATGGTTCTGGTTTCATGCACCTAAGATAGTTCCGTAATAAATTTATGAAGTTGAGGTTTCATTCATATCAATGTTTATAATAGTTATGCTGATTTGATTCGACATTGGATTTCACTATATAATTGAAACTGAGCAAAATGAAACTTCTTTTGTTAAATGTATTATGCCCAGGTAAGTCAGTTTGATGATTCTTAGCATAACCATATTAATTAACTCAAAGATATATTCTTGTTTCTGAGTATTACACAAAGGCAACCAGGACTTTAATAGAGTTGAACGCCAGAAGATTTACAGGCTCACAAAGAGTAGATAAATGGAATGATTTCAACAGTAACCTAGTCAAGAAACCAATTTTAAATTTTGCAACTTGAAAAGGAATCGAAAAAACACAAACAGTCCCGATAGTTCATAAAAGCTCTCCTTCCTTGTTTGTTGCGACTTGATTTTCGGATTGAGAGGGTTTGCTTTTTCGATATTTTTTCGCAGTAGCAAGCTTCCTTCCAACACGAGTATGAGGATAGATGTTTGAAAAGAATACAAATAAAGCCTCTGGACATATCCCAGCTCGTAACAGATCAACAACAACACTGTAAGCAAAATATAGAATAAAAAATCAAATTAAATTAAAGAATCTGACAGAAAAAAATAATCAACTGAAAAATAACAATTGCATCAATGGTCGAGGAAAAAGGCGGTAAACTAACCAAAAGACTCGGTAATCCATATCAATGTTAGCTGTTTGAACCAACTGATAAAGCTGTTGATTAATCACTTCTTTGTCTTCTTTAGGTTGTACACTATTATAAGATTGATCTTCAGAAGGACCAGGAGAAGACATAATTAGTATATTATAATCAATAAAATAAGATATTTCAAAATTTCAGTTGTTTACATTGTAAACTTTACATGAAGATGCAAAAAACAAGCGCAAACTTAACAACATACTAGTGCTTCCCTCTAACGATGCATAAAAGAAACATATTTGTTTTCTCAATACAAATATAACTATTGGTTAGTTGTTTTTTTGATTCATTATGGGTTGATTCACTAATATTTAAGAACTCTGGGCATTCACTGTTGCACCATTATTTTGATTTAAACAAAAAAATTACTCACCAGCTATAAAGTGCTCAACTATGGATTTGGCCTGTAAATAAGTGTTATGTGTTACCGAAAAATTGTCCCTAATATTTAATATCAATCGGCCCGATTGATATCAAATCGGCACATTATGCTGAGCAATATTACAGATGTACGAATTATATAGTTGATACCAAAGATCATTAAAAGATATGGTGGAACTGGATTATCTGGTTCATTTTCGCATGGCTTATAATAGTGTAGTAAGCCAACATAAAGTCTTCGATTCGAAGATGTTTCTAATTTAAATCTTGCCAATTGAATACGCTTCCAGGGAATGACATTTTACCTCTTTGCTCAATTGCATCTTGAAAGTATTCACCTTAAATCGTATAGATTGGATATCAATTGGTAGGTACATTGTATTGTATATAAAAAAATACCATCTACGAATCAAGTTAATCCATTTAATCGGGATAATTTCACCAAGTGTTAAAAGAAAGAAGCAGTAAATTCAGTTTTCGATAAGATATCAAAGATATCCAAGCTTAGTACAAACAACAAGCAAAACTACGGACGATTATTTAATCTTCCACTAGCAACAATCGTGTTGTGATTCGATCAAAAGAATAACCAATTCTGTATGAATTGAGGAGGATAAAATAAAATAAAAATGAATTGATTGATAAACACAAAGCAAGTTGAAATTTTAGAATCACAAAGTAAATATTTTGCTTTGGATAAATAAAAATTTCAATTTCATTTTCAATATTTCAATTTCAATGATCTACCACTGCATTGCAATGGTGCATAAATTAAAACACACGTATTGAGAAAGTTTATGCTCAACTTTGGGGGAAAAAACATAATTTTCTGTCTATACGCGGTTGAGGGATATTTTACAATTGATTCAATCCGAAGATCGATCAGGAAAATCGCTGATCCTGCCATCTATCATACGGTTTCCCTCCTCTCGATGTTTAAGGATAAGCGGACGTAAACTAGGACTCATTTTCACTCTCATTGGCTGTTGCTATAACTACGCTTCTTCTCATTGGTTAGTGACTTAAACACCTTAAGTATTGAGTATATAAACTAACTTGAGCTTCAAAATTCACTCATTCAGCTGTTTAAGTAAAATATCATTTATTATATTTACATTTTTTTTGATTTTGTGACTTTGTCTACATCTACAATTTAATAATTTAATCATGTCTGGACGTGGTAAAGGAGGAAAAGTCAAGTCAAAGGCTAAGTCACGATCATCTCGTGCAGGTCTTCAATTCCCTGTTGGTAGAATCCATCGTCTCTTGAGAAAGGGTAACTATGCTGAGCGAGTTGGTGCTGGAGCTCCAGTTTACTTGGCTGCCGTCCTTGAATATTTAGGCGCTGAAGTTTTAGAATTGGCTGGTAATGCTGCCAGAGATAACAAGAAAACTCGTATCATCCCCCGTCATCTTCAACTTGCCATCAGAAACGACGAGGAATTGAATAAGCTTCTTGCTGGTGTAACCATTGCTCAAGGTGGTGTTTTACCTAACATTCAAGCTGTCCTCTTACCAAAGAAGGGTTCCGCAGCTGCTCCTGCCAAGGGAAAAGCCTCTCAAGAATATTAGAAAGACAAGTTCCACTAAAGCTTAATTGTATAATCAACCTTCATCATCATGACCCTTTCCTACATTGCTTAAAACCAAAAACGGCCCTTTTCAGGGCCAATAAACACTTACGAAAAGAAGTTATATGCTGGCCGCGTTCATAACTATAATATTTTATAAAGTTAGTATATAAAAATTTGATGTTGAATACATTTTAAATTGATTCTTCTGTAATATTTAATAGCTAATTTACTATCCAAAATCCATTTGTAATCCAAAATAACGACATCTTACATGACATAAAATGATGAATACTAAAGTCAACTATAAATAAGAACAATTGAACAAATAAATAGATTATGTTTTAATATGTAACAAATTGTTTTCGTTTTGCTACCATCTTGGACAATTTTTTTCAATTCAGACTATTGGGTTATAAATTCGCTTCCAATTCGATACAGATTTGAAATGCTAAATTTTGCTATATTGTGTTTTTCAGTGTCAGTCAGTCTATCACCTAACAATCAGCAAATTTTAATCAATGTTTTTTATAAAAACCGATTTGCATTAGGACTCATCTAAAGCTTCGTAAATATTAGCTTGCAAACTATTATTTGTTATAATCATAGCTAATATTTTTGTTATGACTAGTCCATTCGTCATGGCAACATGCAAAACTACTATTTAAAGCAGAATTACCTGAGAATTTAAATAAAAATTGAAAAGAATACAAACTTAGCTTAGAAATCTCAGAGATAAATTGATAAACCGAGAAAGAAATAAAGGAAATTGTAATTTATAATTAGTGATCTATTTATCATCTACATTTACTCCTGATTAGATTTTTCAGAAGTTAAAGTAACTTGAAAATCTTTGTTTAATTTTAACAACCAAATTTTCCTTTAGCTGTTAAGATACTACTACACCTAAGATGGTTCTGGTTTCATGGCAAGTCGGTTTCATGCACCTAAAATAGTTCCGTAATAAATTTATGAAGTTTTGTTATTTTCCATGGTTTTTCATACACATTCAATGATAAGTAATATGTATGTATACATAATAGTGTCCTTAATTGTGAGTTAGGAGATGGTTGCAGTTAGGAAATTAATTAATAATTGGGGACCGACTTTTTTCCACCACATTGTCCACCACTTTTTCAATCTCTGTTCTAAACACTTTTTTCACTGTATTGTCCACCACTCAAATCTAATCCAAATCAATCAGCTCCACTTTTTAAAGAGGCTTTCTCAATAAAGTTAAAAATTTGTTAGCCAATGTCCACCACATTTGCAATCGAATTTTTTTCATAAGATTTTTCATCACCCATATCCACCAGATTGTCCACCGCCTTTTGTATATGATGGTGATGAATATTGGATGAATGTATTAGATTTGGGTGGTGGACAATACGATAGAAAAAGTTTAAAAAAGAGATTGAAAAAGTGGTGGATGTGGTGGAAAAAAGTCGGTTCCAATAATTGACTGGATCATCGTTTGTACTTACTGGCTGCTAAAATTGCTTCGCTACTGAAAGTAAAACAAGCAAGTCAACAAAAAGATCATTTTCTCAAGATATTGTTAATAGAATTCGAAAATAAAGGTAATTTGCTGTAGATATAGATTTATGGAGTTGATAAAACATAAAATCTAGTTAAGATATATTATGACATCAAATTAAAAAAAGGTAAAGTTTAGCTGACATAAATCAACTCACCTTTAGAGTAATGAAAAAAAGACGATGATAATGGATCATCTGTAAGAAGAATACTTTCTAATGTGGATTTATTTTCACTTGAGTCTGACATATTTAATAATCAATAATTAAATTAGTAAATATTTGATCTCCTTTTGTTTTAACTGTTTCCAATGGTTCTTCGAAACAGCAACTTAATTAATCCAATACTATTTTGTTTGCTAGAACACAATTTAATATTAGTAAAAAACGAGACTTGAGTTGTGAGGTTAGTAAAAGTCCACAAACGTCTCCTGGAGTAACATAGCGTACCAAAGAGACGGTTTGTTTTAATCAGTAATAATCACTCATATGAACTGGTGAACTTGAGTTGTTTTAACTATAATATTTAACCTGTTTCTTCAATTTAATAATAAACTCGTCTTAATTTGCTACTTTCTCAGATAGAGCCACCTACCAAGATTGATCAGTCCCATGATGAGATGGTAAATTATCTTCCTTTTCAACTTCATCCATTGAAGCCATCTCCCTCTGTTGGTTGAACAGGATATAATTGAAATTTACGACTTCACAATTAAAGGTAATTCATTTATTTACACTGTCATCGTTAGCTTTTAATAAAAAGCTTCATCACCATATTTTTATGGTTCCTTTGGTTCATAGAGAAAACAAACCGATTTTGCACAACTAAATTAGTTAGTTTATTTAAAATTACTGATTAGATTTATCATGTCTTATAACAACGGTTAATTTTTTCTCTTTTCCATAATTTTCAAATTCAGTTCTTTCCATGAACAAATAATGTTTTATTTCTCATTCTTTCAATTCAGCGCTCACTTTGTATTCTCTAGATGGCATTGATGTAAATTTAGTTTGGCGCCTTTATTCTCATTTCTTTGTCTCTTTTTAAAAGACTCTTTAAAACATTATATCAATCTTGTCTCCATCTTATTTCGATTTTGTTTCAATTTATTTTGAATTATTTAAATAATTTTATTTCATTATGAGTGAACCGGATATTTTTGGTAAAATAATTGGTTCTGCATCTTCTTCTCCTTCCCATTACTCTGATGGTAGGTCAATTTTTGTTTCTCTTTTGTCCTTTTTCTCATAAAACTAACAGTAATTATTTAATCTTATTTTATTTTAATTTTTTGCTTTTTAGCTGCTGATTTCAGCGAAAGGCAAAGCCCTCAAAATGAGGATGAAGATGGAGAAAATTTATTTGACGAAAACATGTCAGAGGATTATCGGCCTGTTCCGGAACTAGATAAATTTGATTCCGAGGATATTTTTGATGGGTCCATTTCAGAAATCTCCATTACGGAGAGAATCCAAGCTGAGGCGTCTATGAGGGCGCGTGATAGAGCCGAAGCTCTTGGCACAGGTCGCATGAGGCGAGGCCACGAAATTTTTGATGACAGTGATTTTTCTGATAAATGGCGATTGCCAAATATTAAAAAAGTAATGGAAAAATATGTAAGTTTTTATTGGTTTTTAAATCACTTTCTGAATATTCTGAATTTTTTAATATTCATTTTAATTAATTGAATTTCAGGATGATTTCATTGATGATGAGATGGAGGCAGTTGAAAACATCGGCGATACTCGTGGTTTAAATGTTAGAGATCACGTTGCCATTGGCAACATAAGAAAAGAAATTTTCAATAGATTTAAAAATTTTCTTAAAACATACTCTGATGATCGAGGCAGAAATATATTTAAAGAAATCATACGTAAGATGGGTGAAGAAAATAAACAAAGTTTCGTTGTTCCCTACCCTTTGTTGGCTTCAGAAGAAGCAAATCTTGCCTTTCTCGTCGTCGAAGCTCCATTCGAAATGTTTGAAATTTTAAATGCTGCAGCCAAGGAAGTGGTTCTTTCCATCTTTCCCTCTTATGAAAGAGTAAGCACCGAGATCGCTGTCAGGATTTCAGACTTACCTCTGGCAGAAGATCTTTCTTCATTGCGGCAGTTTCATCTGAATCAACTTATCCGAACTCATGGTGTTGTAACATCATCAACTTCAGTTTTGCCACAACTTCGTGTAGTCAAATATGATTGTGGTAAATGTGGCTTTGTTCTCGGACCATTTGTCCAAAATCAGGATCAAGAATTGAAGCCGGGTTCCTGTCCAGAGTGCCAAAGTCTTGGGCCATTTACTGTCAACATTTCAGAAACTGTGTATCGTAATTTTCAAAGAATTACAATTCAAGAGCCTCCTGGACGTATTTCTGCCGGCAGAATTCCTCGTTCAGAGGATGTCATTCTTTTGAATGACCAATGTGATTTTTGTCGACCTGGAGATGAGATCGACATCACGGGAATTTTTACCCATTCATACGATGGCTCTCTCAATATAGCTAATGGGTTTCCTGTTTTTTCTACTACCATTGTTGCCAATCATATTGAAAAAAGTGACAATACCTTCTGTGATAATATTACAGCTGAAGATACTACTGCAATAATCAAATTGTCAAAAGATTTGCAACTTGCAGATAAAATAATTGCATCAATTTCTCCTTCGATATTTGGCCACAAGAATATAAAGAGAGCCTTAGCTCTAGCTTTGTTTGGAGGCGAATCGAAAAATCCAGGCCAAAAACATCGAGTCCGTGGGGATATCAATGTTTTAATTTGTGGTGATCCCGGTACTGCCAAATCCCAGTTTTTAAAATATTTGACGAAAATTGCTCCGAGATCTGTTTTCACCACAGGACAGGGTGCCTCTGCTGTTGGTTTAACAGCATTTGTTAGAAAAAGTCCAATAACTCAAGAATGGTGTCTTGAAGCTGGTGCTATGGTACTTGCTGATAAAGGAATTTGCCTTATAGATGAATTTGATAAGGTATTTTTTCATAATTTATTGAATTTTTTATTCTTACCTATTTTTTTATTTTCAGATGAGCGAAAAAGATAGAACATCTATCCACGAAGCTATGGAACAACAAACAATTTCTGTCTCAAAAGCTGGCATTGTTGCCTCATTAACTGCTCGTTGCTCTATTGTAGCCGCTGCTAATCCAATAGGCGGGCGTTACGATTCATCAGTATCGTTTTCACAAAATGTCGATTTGACAGAACCGATTATTTCACGGTTTGACATTATTTGCGTTGTTAGAGATATGCCGGATCCAGACGAAGATGAAAGATTAGCAAAATTTGTCGTTTCTTCACATGTCAAGCATCACCCAGATGGTGGAATTGATAAATCATCAAATAAAACAATTGTTTCTGAAGATGATGAAATCGAACCAATCCCACAAGATCTATTAAAAAAATATATTATGTACGCCCGTGAAAGGATTCATCCTAAATTACACAAAATTGACCGGGAAAGGATTTCTCGACTTTATACTGAGTTACGGCGAGAATCTCTAGCCACAGGTTCTATACCTATCACTGTTCGTCATATTGAAGGGATTATAAGGTGTGCTGAAGCACATGCTAAAATGCATCTTAGAGATGTCGTGACCAATGATGATGTTGACATGGCCATACGTGTCATACTTGAATCTTTTGTTGATACACAAAAATTCACGGTTATGCGATCAATGAGAAATGTAAGTCATAACTTTTTAAATGCAAAGAATTATCTTTATTTAGGTTGAAGATGAAAAAGGAAAGAAAAATCCTTTACCTTTCTAGAGGCTCCTCTCCTTCAAACTTATCTAATTATTTTCTTATTTTTTCCCCTTCAGACCTTTTCTCGTTACTTAACATACAAAAGGACACCAGAAGAACTGCTTCTTATGTTGCTCAAACAATTGGTTCATGAGCAATTAGTTATTCTTCGTGGTAAATCTCAGGGCGATATTCACCTTGATGAAATCACCATTCCAGAGAGGGATTTTATTGTTAAAGCTAAGGAGCTTAGAATATTCAATGTTCAACAATTTTATCGAAAATCCATCTTCAAATCTCATAACTTCACTTATGATGCTGCGAGAAAAGTTATCATTCAAAAGGTTTAAGTTGAAAAAAAGCTCATCATCCTACGTTTCCGTCGGGCTTTACAAGTTACCATTTTTACAAGTGACAATTTTAAAATGAATTTTTAATTGAGAGTGAATGATATTTTGTATAAAATAAAAGATAAATCTTTGTGCTTCTATTAAACTATAGAGTCAATTTTTTATACCAGTTGGTTATGATCATGGTCTTCATTATGATAGATGAACTATTGATTGATTGGCAATTGACAGCGATGTTGGTGGTGACATGGTTGTCCAAATTTTGCAGAATTAAGACTTGAGCCTTCACGGTTCAATAAATTAAAAGCTGTCCTGTAACTTATCCAATTGTTCAATTAGAGTTTTGAGTTTATTTGGTGAGATTAATGTAACGTTTAAATGGTTTTCCATTTGATCAAACAGTTTGAGCCGCATCGATTTATTTTATAGTTTTAATTTCCACAGCTTTCCAATCTCCAAAATGAGATACTTTTCAATAATGTTGTTATTAATAAGTATTGGTTTAAATCAACGATCATCAAATGTAGTGTCAATAATAATAGTTGGTCCATCATATCAAGATTTTAGAGTAAGTTTTGAATAATTCTCGAAGCCTTGATGTTTCTATAATTTCGAGTTCTACATTTAATCATTTTTACTTTTTGTGTTCAGTGAATATAGTCAATTCAGTTCATTTGTTGTGTTATTTCAACAGGTCAACCAAGATTGGGAAGGGAAAGAATCCTCTCCAGATGTTATATACGATAAGTTGAAAGAAATGGACACAATTTATGCCACCAAAAAGCATCCATTTGCTTATCTTTTCAGTGAAGCTTTCATAAAAATGGTAGGTAAATTGCATCGATATGAACAGCGGCGAACACAGAAAAAATACTGGAGGAAACTAAAAAAGTACAAAACACGACCAGTTGATGTTTGGATGCCTTAATCGAAATGGAATCGACTGGAAGAAAATGTACTTGATAATTTTGGGACAAGATGTATTGCATAGTCATTTTTATTAATTTACAAAAGATCTTTTTAGCATTTAAATAAGTAAGTTGTGTTCATAATAAAAAGTTTGCATTAAAATATTTTCAAGAGAGTTTAGAGAAGATTTCATTAACTCAAGTAATTTCATTTCATAGTTTCAATAAAATGTATCTTTTCCACCATGTATTTGTGCTGTAAATAAGTGTTAATGTGTAATCAAAAAATTTTCCAAGTTATCATATTATGGATTAGTGATTAAAATTTTTATTGATATTTTTACAATATAATTGCATGCGTGTTCGCAGGTTTTAAGGCTTTAAATCTAAAGCTCATATGCTGCTGATGCATAATTTAAATCAAGAAGGAAAGCTTTATAATATTCATAATTTAACTTTTAATAGTGATTAAATTTATGTACAGTCTTCGGTTTGAGTTGTAAATCATCTTAAAGTTCACAGACAACCAAACAGAATAAAGTACGAAGTTATCTTAAAATTAAAGAAAATTATAAATCATTGCTGATCATTTTAAAATGGATAAAATTTCTATAACAATCAAATTTTTAAACAAAATGAAATTTTAGAGAGTGATTAGATTGACTTAAAATCCTACTCACTGTTGATTCAAAATGATATGGGAGTTAATTTACAATCATAATTAGCAATCCGGAAGTGAACAGTAAGCAATTAACAAACCAAACTTTCAGAGCTGTAAGTTTGTCTATGTGATCCAATTTTGACTAGCTTTTAGTTATTTAATTCTCTCAAAGAGATGATTGTGATGATGAAAGAATGACGAAGATGAACAAGATGTTAATGGGGATGTTAATTTTGTGGTTTGTGATATCGCTTTGGGCTATGGTGATAGCTGATTATTTTCAGTGCAAAACAACTCCAATTCCTTCTTGCAACAGGGCTAACGTAATATTAATTTTTTAACCAAAGGCGACAGATGTTCATTTCAAACGCAAGAAAATGAAAAAAGAAAGAACCGGAATTACAATGTTAAGTTGAACAATTACAAAAAAACTGTGAGTGAAGTTAACTGTTATGGGAGAGGAATGGTTTGATTAAAAATACACAATTGAAAAAATTCTGGAAGAATGTCACCAAGCAAGAAAATTATTGGAATGATAATCAATTTTCGTTAGATATCTTTCATTTGCTATGCGGGAAGAAATTTTTGATCACTCATAAGCAATAAAGCACACTCGAAATTTTGAAACAAGAGATTTTCTAATGTTAGTTATGGAATGAGATTATTAACAGCGGGGCAACAGAGAGATTGAGAAACTAATGTTTTTTATCGCTTGTTTCAAGATAACAATCCGAGCAAAATATTATACTTATATTAATGTAATAATAAGCATTGAGGAAATCTTGCTCCGAGTTTTTACTTCATTGATGCTCAAATTAAAATCCAGCAAATTAAATAAAAACAAGTTGAAGACTTTCGATTGCACTTATGCTCATTCATCACGTCCACCGGGAGATGATCAACTGGAAAGATCTCGTAAATCTGAGAGGAAACCTTCAGGGGTCAGAATGTGATCAGAACCTGAGATGAAAAAGAGAAAATTTAAGCAATTAAATCAGTAAAATTTATACAAAATTGAAAAGATTGTAAACTAGAACTAATTGAATTGAATTCTTACCAACAATAACTTCCCAAGTTTTTATATCCCTTGTCAATTCATAAGCAACTCTCATCTCGGAATAGGTTAATCCACCAATAATAAAGACAATCAGTCGGGGTACATTTTTGACATTTAGGGCATTTTTATCTTTATGCCAGTTTCCGTAACGAACACTAGTAGGAGTGGGTCGACCAAACCCGGTTGCGACTCGAGCGCTCAAGAAAGGAAAATGTTTTTGATCAAGTTTTTCTTCGATCGCATCCTGATTGTAACATAAATAATAAAAAGTAGTAATTAGTAGGATATCATTGAAAAAGGAGTCATAAACACATAGTGATCTCAGTTTCCTACAAAATTGTCTTAATGAAATGTAGTCAACTAGGATTAAATACATTTGTTTGTGGCAAAAAGATTACAAAGGAATATTAGTCATTTGTAATCTTGAGTAGAATACTACTTTAGTTGCAGTTTTCACGGAAATGAGTTGAAAAATAGCATGGTGTGAGTTATGTTCAAAGTACTTACTTCGCAGAGATCTTTCAATACTGGTGTCCAACGAGACATTTGATAAGTTTGCTCATTGATGCGTTCTTTGCGCTGAATTTGGTACATTTTTTTACGGCCACCATCTGAAATTATGGATAAGCCGAAATGTGCCAGATTGGTAATGATACACTTATCTGCAGGCGGAATCTGAGCGTGTTGAATCAATTTTGTTAAATTTTCTTCAGAAATTCCATTCTTGGAAAGGATATACAGAAGAATTATGCGAATTTTATCGAAAATTCCAACTCCAACATCAAGGAGAATGGGTACAATATTTCTCATTGGATCCTTGATTTTTTCTCCCTCAGCATCTGTACCCATAGCAAGATCTTGTTCAACTTTGCATAATTTGTCAACATAGCCTTGATATGCTTTCATGCAATCTTCAGCCAAATGTAAATGGGTCGAGTATTTGCTCAATTCTTTTTGATATTGAGGCATTTTTTTGATCATTTGAGATAAATCTTTTAGGCTTGCTTTATCCGATGTGCTCATTCGTTTGCTTTCAATGAATTTTTTCAAATTTTTGGTCACATTTTGAGATACTACGGCAATATGCTGATGTCTTAATTCAGCCCAAAGATCGTCATTTTCGTCCAACAAAACGTCTTTTTCACGAACATCATTGCCAGCTGTTTGCTCAAATTTGTAAACGTCATTTTCAATAGGCAAAAGGTCATAAGCCATAGCTTGAAACGTAAGCTCATGAAGCAAAGGAGAAACACAATCGAAGCCACGGTCGAGAATGATCAGCTGAGATCTATGTTTTTCTGGAGCCTAATCAAAACAAAGAAAAATTGTAAATACACAAATATATTCACAAAATCATAATAAATGTAACTTGCATACCTCGCCCATTGAAGGATCATCTGCTTTGTAGGCGTCTAATTTTTGTTGCAAAAGCTGAGCCAGTTCAGCATTGCGATCAAAATCTGATCTGAAACGAACACTTGGGTATTCACCCAAGGTAGCACAAATAGTAGCTATTTGTTCAGCTATTCTTTCCAAATTAGCTGAACGGCCTGATTGTTTTGCTGGATTGTAGAAATATTGGAATGCCTCTGGACAATCGAGAGAGAATACTTGTGATTCATAGGGTAAAAAGGCAATGTTTATCTCTTTTAACGTTTTTATGTATTTGGCAGCGGGCGATTTGCACAACTCGTTGAATAATTCATCAGGACAAGATTCCGTGAAAAATACGTGTGCTGCTTTGTAGATTGCTGATCTTGCACTTAAAAAATCTTGCATCAACAGTCGAATTGACTGGTTGAATGATAAAATGAAAAAAGTAAAGATGAACATTAAAAATAAAGCCAATAACATATTAATCGCTTTTAAATAAATTAGATGATAACTTGATAGATTTATATTACCTTGTCGGTAGGAGTAATCAGGTAAATAGCTTCCATATGATGCAAAGGTTCTCTTTTTTTGACTAAATCTTCCACAATCGTTATACCTTCAGCGGCAATCTCATGCATTTTACAACAAGCTGAGATCATCCTCATCCCTAATTGATCGACAATTAGAACCTTCCATTCGCCTTTTTTCTTGCAAGGTCTGATTGCTTCGTTCATGATTTCTGAGTAAAATGAAAAAGATTGACAAAATATTTAGGTAAAATAGCATAATAAATAATTAAATTTTGATAAAAAACTAATAGAAGGCTGAATTGAAAAAATCAATAGCAAGGCAAGTAAACCGTATAAGACAGATAAGCTGAAATAGAAAAGAGCGTAGGAAGAGAAGTGATGGTTAGGAAAAAAGGATAGATTGTAAGGGAAATGGGATAGGTTTGGTGACCTATTGTACTGATAGTGGTGATGATGAGAGAGCAGTAAAAAAGAAACAATAATCATAACAGAGTTATTGAAATATGGTGAAATAGGAATTACTTACTTTGACCAACCAGCACTTTTAGAGCCATTATGAACACTTTTTTAATTTAATCTAAAACACGACTCGAAAGAACAATAAGTAAATAAATAGAGGAAACTGCAAATGTGTTTACTTCAAGAAACACAGCTTTGATTGCCCAGAAAAAACAACTCAATTGTTGTCCTGGTATTTAAAATACGCCCAGATGAGGATAGATGTCGCTACTATTGGAGCAGAAAATTCGAGTTTTTTTGGGTTGAGCGCATGTTTCACGCTCACATGAAACAAAACTCCCCAAAATATACATGTAGTTTCATTTTTTTCAAGGACAATCAAGTAATCATTTGACATTGAATGAGATTATCGACAATTTTGATAACATCTATTAATAAGATCAACTAAAATTCTGGTGCTTCATAAAATCCAGGTATTCAAGCAATTATTTCTATTTTTAGATTCGTCTAAAGATGAGTAAAATATATGATTAAAAAGGTTAGGTTGATATTGAATAAGTTTTCATCTTTTTTGGTATAATTAACGATCATAATTATATTCAATTAAATTAGTCTTCAAGGTCGGAAACTAATTTATTTTTAATTTAAAAGCAACATATACCTGAATACGACAAAAATGATGTTTACACAATGAAAGGTTGGATACATTGGACGTTAGATTAAAAAATTAGATCGAAAGAAGACACCTTTTTATAACCTAAAGTTATTCATCGAAGTTATCTTCATCAGTTTGTTCAGATAGTTCTGTTTCAACTAAAATTTCTTCCAAATGTTTGTTGATATCCTCGATTTGATCTTGATCTTGATCACCATTTGTTAATAAACATAATTTGCTAAGACTAAGTAATGTCTTCTTTTTATTGATATTATCATCAGTTTTTGCGGCTAATATTTGTAAACTGTTAGCAGCCTCGTTAAACTTGTCCATTCCAATATAATGCAACCAATTGATATCATCATGATCTTTCAAGAAATTAGACAAGTCTTGTGATCGAGTGGTCAACATTTTACCTTGTTTACCTTCTTTCATATACCATTTGAACAGGAACTCGGAAAATCCTTTCTCTTTGAATTCCTCAACATAACGATTAAGTTTCGTTTTGTTGTCTAACTCTTCACAGGATCTAACCAAAGTCTCGAAGTCGTGATATTTCTCAGCCAAACTACAAGCTCTTTCATACTGTTTAGCTTGTAAGAGAGGTTTAATGCATTGAGTTCTATCAGTATCAAAACTTTTGTTGATCAATTTGAATCTTTCGCTTGTCTCATCAATTGTTTTCAAATGGTTCACATAACCTTCCAGAATAATATCACTAATATCAACAATTTTCTGATAAATGATTCCTTTCAATTGGGTTTCATCATCTTGGCCAGCTAACACAGAATCAGTCCGAGTAGAGTTTTTAACAAGAACATCTAGTTGCTTCAGTAAGGATGTTCTTATTCCATTAGAGCCAACAGTCGCGGTTAAAGGTACATATTCAATATTTTTACCGGCCAAGTTATCATATAATTCAGGGTTAGAGGCTTTAAATCTGCGAACTTCATGGAAAACATTTATGACAATATCACTTATGGTCAGAACCAACTTCAAGCCATCTTTTGGTGAGTTGATACAGGCGAGAAGCTCTTCCTCTTCGAATTGAATTAATACAGGAAGTATTTCATGAATCGTAGTAACATTTCGGTAAAATCGATCATTAGGTGATAAGTGGGATTCTTCGGACTCTTCTCTGCGTAAATCTATCAAACGATCAATAACTGGTTCAAAAATATCGTTCAACTCTTGATGTAAATTTTTAAAAGCGATTGCCATCACTATTTTCTCCTCGTGTTCACAAAGAATCAATTTAGTCGGTGAAACACACCCATTGTAGTTGACAAGAGAGAGCTGAGACCAAATACGAACAACTTTAAGAAAATCGAGAAACTGTCGATGAACATCGAGTTTTTCTTCTAATTGTTTCAGAAGCAAAGCCGACATTGCTTCACGATTAGCTCGAAGATTTAAATTGTCAAGCCAGCGTGGATCAGTGGATGGACTTTCGTCACAGAGCTCTTGACTTAACTTGAGGATGAATTCATCTGAACCAGATTCTGAGGATGGTTTGTCAAAATTAGCTAAGAAAGCAGCGATATAAGCTGAACATTCTCTCTATAATAGAGCGCCAGAAAAAAAATTCAATTATTAAAATGATATAATTTTGATGAAAATTTTATTCTAAATAAAATCCAATGACTACTTACCGTTTCTTTTCTGCGATACATGCGAAATGCCGATCTTAGATTTTCGATTGGGTTACCACTCATTTTTGGTGCTTTTATAATCGATGGAGTAGCTTTGTAAGTTTCAATGAGTTGACTAAAGAAGGGGAGAAAATTAGATATCTACGTTAATGTTCCGGATTAAGTAAACTCACTTTATATTATCTTTTGGCTTGACAGCAACCAGGTTGTCTCTAGAGGTAAACAGAAGAGGATTTCCTTCAAAAACTCCTGCACCAAGAATTTGACTTTCTCGGTTGTTGAATGATATGAGATCAATAACATCATTATTATCTAAAATTTTAAATTCAAAAGATGGAATTAATTCATGATATCAGTTGTGAATATTGAAAAACTCTTACATTGACAACAGAAAATGCGTGTTTTATCATAAATGTAGATTACATCAGCGCTTTCCACGTTGGTAATCATTTTCAATGATAATAAATTGGACTCGTTATTTGAAGTATAATTAGGAGTATGGCTTCGGAGAACAGTGAATTTAGTAATTTTGAGATTGTCTGGATTACTTGAAATATTAATAACATCGATAACGGCAATAGCATAATACAATTTGTGTGAAACGTCTTGATTCAGGGCAGCAACTAATATTAAGAGAAGGTTTTCTTGAAGTTCCATATCAATGATCCACATTTTTAATTGGTTGGGATGAGTTTTACCAGGGTTCTGTAGAGATGGAGAGTTTGGTTAAGATTTTTTCCCAACAATTTTACAATTTAAAACTTACCCAAACGGTTGACAAATAAGAGTCCGTAATAGCTCTCTCCAAGTCATGTTCACAAATGAGCTGAATAAGAAACAAAAATTAGACAAACAAATTAACAAAAACAGTTGAATTTATTACCTTTTCGGTTTGAAAATCAATTAAACTCCATTTCTGTAGGTATGTACCGGCTAAGACGAAAATGATAGCTTCATCCGAGCTACTTTTTTCTCTTATTATTTTAGTTAAAGGTTTGTTCTCATTGGAATTAGAAGATGGCAAGGCTCCGAATATGAAAGATGTAACTCGTTGTCCAAATCCAGCAAGAACACCCTGAGGTATTTTAAGAGTTCTGCAAACGATTGAACTACTTGTAATGTAAATATGTGACAATGATGATGTAGTTGTTCCGAGTATATATCCTAAAGGTTCAATATCAGTTAATGAAAAACATTCTTGACCCTGAAGGTCACCAGCAACAGTTTCGATGAAATGGCCATCATGGGCAATAGAAGGCCAATATCGGATAGTTCCTTCTGGTGATACAGCAACTATTCCAGGAACATGGGCTGATTTGTAGGATACTAAACAAACTAAATCAGCTTTATGAAGTAAATCACTTCCAGGTAACTGCAATTCAAAGCTTTCAATTCTTGATTTTTTGGTTTGAACATATTTCCAAACGAAGAGCCTTCTTCCACAGACTAACCAGGCCCATCCTTCTTTAACAATGTTCACACTGATTGATTGGAATGGTGAGACTGAAAGAAAAAGATAAGGTGAATAACATAAGTAGAACAAAGTTATTTCACGTTCATAGTCAGAAGGTTGACTTAATGAGTCACGCACCAATAATTGAATATTAATTTAGTAAAATGCTCATATTCAAATTACCTTCAGAAGAAATTGCTTCAATCAAAAGTACCGGTAATACAGATCCATGTGCTTGCAATAAATGATGATCACTTTCACCTAAAACATTGTATTGGCCCCACTGGATTGAAGTATTTCCTCCTCTGCTGATATTCAGGAAAGAATCCATCTTTAGGATATACAATTATTTATTTATTATTAAAGATTAAGCTAATAAACAGTTAATAATATGATTTAAAGTTCATAAAAATAGCGGTTTGCAAGTTTAAACAAACTGTAAGAGCCAATGGATACCAAAGAATCAAGCTCATTTTTGGCGTCCTTTTTGAATGCGCAATAAATAAAGTTTGACGCCTAACAAAGAAAAGCGTTTGAAATCGAAAATTCATTAACTAATCGTTGAAAGGATGAAAAATATCCTCAGTCAGCGTATATCATTACAGCTACCATAATGATCAGTGGTAATGTGATTAATGACCAAAATTTATTTGAAAAATAGATGATCCTGATTAAAAATAAAAAATTGACTTTCAATACTTCTCCTTTTGTTGATATTGAATAAAAATTCTTTAAGCTTTGTTTTTTAAGATTTTAATCGATATTTCACATTTAAATTGATGCAATGTATTTACAATTTTGAATATTTCCAAAGCTTCACAAATTATCTCTAAAATTACAACTTTATTTGTGAATTAGACAGAACACGTTGAAAACAAAATAATTCAGCTATCCTTAATCGCAGACTTTGCTGATTGCGGCATCAACAAGAATGGCAGTTCACCAACCATTTCACTGGAATAGACGAAAAGATTCATTAGCAATATTATCGGTACAATTTTTATTAGAATGGTTGAAATCAAACTTATCTAATACAGTTTTTGCACAAAAATATCTATTTCAAGAGCTTAAAAGGCTTTTGAAATAAGTTATAAAAAACAGAACTGTTAAATCATCTATGATCTGTTCAGTTAAATTTTTCAATTGAAATTGTCAACTTTTGATAAGCTTAATAAATTGATAATTCAAGCATTTATTTGAGTTTTATCGCTTACCCAGCAAGAGCACCCATTTGCAGTTTAATGCGAACACAATAAGAAACTTGAATGCCAAAAACGTCTTCCTTGGACTGCTCTGAGCTTAATCTAAAACAGAATAAAGAAAGTTCAGTCAACCTTTTTTTTTCATTATTAGAATAGAAATTGAGCCCATACAGTGTAGAAGTAGCAAGTTTTTTATCTTCCCCTGGCAATGCGTTCTCGATAGCTATCCCTCGACCATTAACGCCATGTAATTTAGGAGTAACCACGAAAGTTTTGCTCAAAGTAGAACCAGGATTAATTGGACATCCTTCTCTGAAATTCCAAGATTACAAATCAGCCATTAAAGTTATAACAGATAAAGCATGCATGTAATTCAACTTACTGGCTTTCAATCGAGACAAGAGATGATGAATAGTTACCCGAAGTGAACATGGCCACATCAATGTGTTGTAAAACTTTTAAAAATGGACGGTAAATGAATATTTGAAGACAAGATAATAAAGATGTGAAAGTAAATTAAATGAATATAAAATTTGGAAATTTTAAAAAGCCGACAAGTTCTACTCACCTAAGACGACTATCTTTTTAACAGATTTGTTTGAATAATTTGAGATGGATAAATTAATATTCATCGGTTCACCGTGATAATAAAGTGGTTTATCTAGAGTTGCTTCTAACTCCAATTCTCCTGGGCTAAGAAGAAAATCTTTACGGATTATGCATGATGGTTGACGACTTTTACCCTTTGGTGCAACCTCAGTTTTACGTATTGCCATCTCAACCGTATGTCTAGAAACCAAAGAAAATATTGAGAAAAATCTTGAAATATTAGATTTTATTAATATAATCTTGTGAAACTAACCTTCTATCTGGTTTCGATCTGTTTCCTTCTGCGTCTTCGACGAAAGCTCTAACAGTGTAATAGACTCCACAGGGTTGTCCTTCACTCCCTTCTTCTGGCTGAATGACAACTGTTTGAGGTGTATTTTTGTTCAATTTAAACGCAAATGGGACAACATTTGGTCCATACTTTTTAATCAACTTGGTTTGAATTTTAGAAGGTGTAAATGCTGGTCCATGAGGATAAATCTCTTGAGATATAAGAAACAGTTCCTTGCTAAAATGCAATCCCAATATTTCATCCTCTTCACGACCATAACGGAAAGTAACGATCACTTGACCATGTATTTTTGATTTAGCAATATCATCCGAATAAATAATAACACCTTCTGTGAGTTTGAATCACACAAAAATAAATAAATAAATGACCAAGATTTATTTTAAACATCGTTGCAAATGGAAATCACTTTACCTATTGGTTCAACATAAGAAATATGACTCAATATTTCTCTTTTAACCAAAATGAGAGTAAGCTAAATGAGGAGGTTAGTTTAAAAAGAGAATTAATTAATAAATTTTACCAAAATAGACAATTTGTGTTGTTTTAAGAAAATTGTTAATTGACTAACTAACCTTTCCGTTGGGTGAAGCTTTCTTATGAACTTGTCTGGTAACTGTCATTGCTGGAAGAAATACAAATATCAATTGAGTGTAATGAAACAAGAAGTGCAACAATTTATATGAAAGATTAAAAATGTTGAGAAGCCTAGTAAATGATTTTGTTTTTGACGGGATTCATTTAATAGGGTTAAATTTGATCTACATTTAGAAGTCCAGAGAATAAATGAAAATCCTAATGGCAGCATTAAACTTCAAAACGATAAAATGTGCGTAAGCAGAGAGATAATTGAAGTTTCGAGAAAAGCATTACCTTTATAAATAGCAGATCAATAACAAACCAGTGGACATTTTCAGCCCTTATTAACGGCTTCAAATTATTACAACCAGAAACCAGAAAATGAAGAGGCCAAATATTAATATTATCTAGACAAAAATCGTAATTCAGATTAAACTTCTAAGCTCCAACAAACCTTAAAGAAGCTGGGCGAATCGGTAAATCCCAGATAGTCACTGATGATGGCTTTACCGAGCCTGTATTATGTATAAAATTAGGGGATCAAAATTTTTGCCAGATGAATGAAAAACTAGTTTAAAAGGTTGAATTTGAGCAATTATAATTTAATAACTGATTATCAACGGCATTGCGACTCTCTATGCTCCGAAAAACATGGATGGATCAACAATAACTTACCAGATGAAAAGCTCCTGCCCCCAAAACAAGACACCTAAAAGTATAATTGGAAATGGTGTTTACAATAATGGTGTTAAGGTGGTTTAAGATTATTCTAAATGATTTGCAATGATAAAAGGTGATAACAAGAGTATGAATGAAGTGTACGAAAAAAAATGAATACATGAATCTTCCGGGAACCCATTTTTGAAGCTAGTTTTTTTCTTTCTGTTCAAATTCATTAAATTAAGGCAAGGAATCAACATTTGACTTTTGATCCGAATCAAATAATTTCGATTGTCAAGGTCAATAAAGACCTTTTAACCTAAACCATAAACCGAGACACAGCATTATAAAGTAGGCAAGACGGCTGTAAGACGCTTGAATGTTATTGTATATCAATTTAAGGAAATCCATGTTTGTTTTGGATGACAAACATTAAGATGTTAACCACACCCGGTATGATGATAATTATTAACAGCATCAGTATTATCATGGAAATACATTGATAGACATTTTACATCATTTGAAACAAAATTCTCCTATTCTGTTCAACCTTTGCCAGTCAAACGCCGAACTGAAAACTGTTTAGTGAATTGTCATTTCAGCTTTCAAGTCGTCAACTTTTATATCATCTTCTTGTTAATATTAACAAAATGTACATTTACAATTTTATTCTGATTCTTCTTGCTTTATAATCATCTGTCAAATATTGGAATTATAATTTTAATTTCTGTTTAACTAACTTTTCCTCGAACTGTTTATCTAAGATTTTTCTTGAACTTTGGTTTGGCGTTTGCTCTCATTGAATATGATCAGTTCAATCTTGCTCATTGGTCTATCAATCATATTAATTCCAGTGATCAGAGCTTTTAATGAATTGTCTATGATCAATTTTACTGACTTCAATAATTTTACCCTTGGAAATAATCATACCAACACTTTTACACATTTGAACACACCGTTTCTACCATTGTTTATAAACTCTGAGATTAGCAACAGTTCATCTCAATCTTCATCTTTACCTTCAATCGAACCAATTGGTCTAGATTCTCATCACCGCCACCATCACTCTTCACATTCGGAAGACGAGAATGAATTGAAATCATCTTTAAATGTATCTTTCAATGAAACTCTGATTAACCGTCGTTTAGCTCATCAAACTTCAAATGTTTCTTCAACAATAGCTGATCATCGACTGTGGACAAGTAAAAGGATAAAACCAAGAGAGCCTGCACTTGATCCAAGTGACAGTCGAACAAATGATGAACTAAAGTTTGATCAAAATTATTTTGCTCTTCTCAATGCTGTTAATCATCGCCCAGTTGCTCAAATATCATCATCGGATTCATCAAAAGTGGATAAAAGTAATGCTAACACCAACAATGAAGCAACAAACACAACTCGTTCTCTATTTTATTATTCACCAGAGACTTATGGCAAAGTGTCTCATAAAAATCATCAAAATACAGCTTTTAGCTTCAATTGGCCTCCAACTTTAACTCAAGCTACCGGATTATCATCTATGCCAACACCTTCTTCAAATTCGATCAAAGGTGTATCATCATCATCTTCATCTTCTTCATCAACCTCATCAATGTCATTACCTAATTCTGAAAAACCGACAAGATTTGATTCAACATTTGGTACTTACAGTCAGCCTTCCAATGAAAAACAGTCTTTATCGAATGGAACCAACAAGAACAATCCCAAGATAAACCTCTATACCTCAAATGAACCAAATAAAATAATTGCTGAGAGAGGACATCTGTCCATCGGCGAGGATTTAAAAAGTACTCATGGCAGTTATAATAATGAATATGTCAGTGAAATTGGATCAAGTGAAACTGTTGTAAACGATGAGACTTCAGAATCAAGTGAGTCCGTTTCAGAGACGAACAGTCCATCGTCCAATACCCATCTTAGTAACGTTGATGGTAACTTAATCCAAAGTGAAGTGAACAATGTTCACAATAATGGCAACATTAATAAATATTATGATACTGGATCATATCTTATTTCCAAAAGCCGTTCCAAAATATCTCCGAGCTCTGTTAATGTTGATAAAAATGGTAAACCTTTACAATTTCAAGACCATTTGTTGCAGCAACCACCATTAACTCCATCAATTGATTATCTGGAAGAAGATTATGAAGCAACTGAACCTTTTCCTGATTTTAAAAATTATCGACCTATGGTTAAAGCCTCAACTGTTCCAACAGCAACAGCTAAATACGCTGGATCAGCGCCATACCGCCAGCTTTATTACAATTCATATTATCCAACTCGATTCTATGGTCCACCATATGAAGATGATAACTCTCCAAGTAAATCCAGCAATAATGTCAACTCTTGGTCTGGATTGGCAGGTTTTCTCCTTGGTATTATTCCTCTCGGTATTTTGATGGCATCAATGGTTCCTGCCTTTGTTTCAGTTCCTGTAGCAACTGCAGCAGCTGGAGTCGGAAGGAAACGACGAAGAAGATCGTTATTTCATTCAATTCATTCACTTTATGATGACCCTGTTCATGATATCCTAAGCCAATATCAAATGAGAATGCTAAGAGATGCTGACTGTATAAAAGAAATACTTTGCAAGATTGCTGTTCAAGGAAAATCGCAAAAGATCGGTCAACATTTTTTTGAAACTACCCTCAATATGTGAGTGCAAAATTTTTTGTTAGAATCATTTACTAATTTTATCACCCTTATGATCTTTTTTCATTTATTTTACATAATTTTGTCACTTTTAGTACAAATTTTTGCTAATAGCTTGCAATTAGTAATACAATAGTTTGAGGAATCAGACCAAAACTGACATCAAAATACAATTAAGGAAGTGACTTTAAGTGATTACTAAAGCAATAACTCAAAATTTTCATTCAATTTATTGAAATAAAGTTTATGACAGTGAAACGAGAGATTAGTGAAGCGTAATTTGAGTGAAGTTTGAAGAACAATGATGAGGGAAAAGATGAGTAGATTGCAATCTAAAAATTGCTAAGATGCTTCATTAAAGGTTTCTGTTATTGTTCTCATATTTCATAAACTATCATGTTGTTTTTTCTATTTTTATTTCAGGAGATTCAATAGAGTTTACCATGAACTAGGAATTGGTCAAGTAATGGAAGCTGCCAGGACCAATACTTGTGACAAGGTTTTCCAATGCAAAAAAAAATAAAGTTAATAAAATATGGCTGATCCACGATCCGCTTATACCTGTTAAGTGACTTACTGAGTACGAGAATTTAATTATTAATTTAATTCAATGTTACTTATTTCTTTATACGTTAGGTTATTCACCAATTGTACATAATATTTTTTTATATTTTTTTATAAACAAATGGATCTCTAAATACAGTCCATTTGAATAATCACCATTGATCAGTTTTTGGTCAGTGATAAAAAATGTCCTACTATTTATATATTCAAAGTTTACTGAGCAATTGTATTTCACTCTTCTTACAAAGTACAATGTTAAATTAAAAAAGGGGTTGAAATTAATTGAAAATTTATTTAATTGCATATTGTTTAAATACCAACAAATATAATTCAAAATGACATAGCACATTATATTTACAATATAATATAATAATAGTATCATATATACGTATATAATATCAAATATAAATGATAACTTAAGGTTGATTCTTATAATATAATACATTCACAGACGATTTACAGGTAATTAGAATGACTGGTTTTTAGAATTTGTTTTACATAAATTCGAGCAAAAATTAATAAATATAAACCACAGAATTCTTGCCAATGTTGCGCTTTTGATTTTCATTTTTTTTATAAAACTGTCTTTGTTATCACTCATCTTTTGATTTGTGTTGAGTACAAAGAGTAGTATCTTTATATAAATCGCTTAATACAGCTAGCTAATTTAATTAGCTAAATTAAAAAACTAAAAGAAAGATAAGATAATGTGAGATGGTCAATATTCATTTGTGATAACCTCGTGATCCATTGGATGGAAAATCTTCATCTTCAGAGAAATTACTTGTAATACTGAAACTTTTCTCAACTTTGCCAGAAATATGCGATGAAGAGTTATTTGAGTGGATTTTATATCCGATTGTTCTGCCAGGACCAAATACCGGATTGTTTAAAGATGCTCCACAATAGAAGTCCTTTTCCCAATTGTTAGAAGCAGAATATTGACAATTAACAGATGAACTTTTTCTTAATCTCCTTGGACGATTACTCCTGGTGTTCTTAGAGCGTTTGTCATTTATCCAGTGTTGATCTGAATATGTTATAACAAAATTTGAAAAAGAAATTAGTTATAATGCGATAATATAATGATAAGATTAATACTATTGTAAAAAATCTAACTGACCGACTCCATCGTCAGTGATGGGAAAACCAACTCTTTCCTCAGATGGTACTTTGTCCTTATAATTTGTGTCATCTATAGATGACCTTTTTGAGACACAAGCCTCTGATGAACAAGATCCGCTAATTGTACTAATACCACTGGTTTCGATCGCATCATTGAAATTGCTAGGATCATTTTCGTTACTATTGTTTGCGCTAACACTTGCATTAGAAATTTCTGGATTAATAACAGTTATCCCAACATCACCAATTATATCAGTTTGACATGCAATGTCAACTGTGGAGGAATGAACTTCATTAGAATGGTCGCCATTAGATTCATCATCTTTAGAGCTACTATTGATTTGCTTGTGACTCGAGCTGTGACTATCATTTATTTCTTGATCCATTAATCCAATAATTGGTATATTACATGAAATTGATGTCTTGATAGGTGAAATCACAGTATCTTCTTGGGCTGTAACTCGTTTTAGCATAGAAATTAAATTTTCTAATCCTGGTAAAAAATCATTTATCTGGTCCATTTGTGTCAATCGAATCTGGTTCTCCTCGAGTCTTTCATTTTTATACTTAATAGAAGATTCAAGGTCTTTTATCTTCTCCTCCAGACGCACAATTGTCTTGGTTAATTCATCGATTTGAGCTTCTTTAGCAGACTTCAATTCCTTTAATTGTTTCCTAAAGGTTTCCTCTTGCTCCACAGATTGGCCATTTTGTTGACGAATAATATCTTCCAATTCATTTACACGAGAATGAAGCAACTGCAAATGATCATTGGCTTCCTTAATACTAACCCTAGTTGGTGTAGTGATTCCGCTAGATGATGGACTAATTTTAGTACTGTTAGCTGCACTATTTCCAGAGTTGCTTCCATTTGAATTATTAATAGAGTTTGTTGAATTAGAGCAATTAGAACTGCTCATTCCAATAGGATACATCATTTAATACAGATAACTTGATGAATAAGGTTCATTCAATTTAACAAATCAGCACTAGGTTGAACAAGAGATAATCCATTGAATTTCAAATGAAAATCTTAGAGTAATAGAAGAAAGAAAAGAAAGAGGTGAGCAGTGAAAGCAAAAAATCAATATTTGGGTTTGACCTAAATATTGATTTCTAACTTGCCTCGCTTTCAGATTATTTTCAGATTAAAGATGGACACGGATAAAGCTCACAATGACTAATAAACACCACAAGATTGAGCAAATGGCTTACTTAAGGCCAATTTAAGACCTAAGAAAATTGTTGGCAAATCTAATTAAGTCTCATAATGTCAGATGTAATTAAAATAGTCCCAAAAACCCAAAATAAGATTGTCACGCCTCCTAGAGCGCCTAATCTTGAAAAGAATAGGATTTCGAGTTTAAAAACATTATAATCATATGATTAACTTCCAGAAAAATGAAATATGCATGTACAATAGTAAACAGTAAATAGAGTTTACATATTAATAAATCTGTAAATAAATCGATAATGAAGATATTTTTCACATTCTTAAAAGATAACACTTCTGGAAGGTCATTTCAAACGATGATTATTATTATTGACAAATTTGGATGATGTTCATTATTATTAGCAAATAGTGATTATATAAAATTAACTTCATAATAACTTAATAATTATCATAATATTAAAACTTGGTAAATTAATCGATAAACGAGGAAATACAAAAATTTCTCAGCGCCAAAAAGTTTCTGGTTACCATAGTAATTTTGTCTCTTCGCTGATTGGTTTAGTAGCTGAGACTAAAATTCAAATTGAAGTGACGTTGGAAAAATAAACTTTCTATTCTCTTACAGTTTTCTCTTAAATCATCCTGTTTTTGTTTTCATTTCAAACTTTTTTTATTAATTACTTCTTTTAATTGTTGTTCTGCTATTCTAAGTATACCTACAATAACAACATTATTACATCATCGTTTTGATTATGGAGACTGTTAAGTCACCATTGAAAGCTAATTATTGTCGACTCCCTGTTAAATCAAGAGCAGAGAAATTGTTTGATCAATTTGTGACTAAAACTACTCTTGCTGATCGTTCAAATGATCTTAATTTATTGAGTGAAAATTCTTCCACTTATCATAAAGAGGTTAAGACAAGACTCAAAAGAAAAGTCACTTTTGCTACATATGCAGGTGATAAACAAAGAAAAGAAGTGAAAAGGAAAACACTTGTTAAAAGAAAGGAACCCACGAAATGTACCAAGGAAGCAGTTCTGGAAGCATTCATGAACGCTGGCTTACCCGATTACGACGAAATTGCAGCTCTACCATTAAACATTGTTGTATCGAATGATGCAAATAAACCCGAAAAATATTCTGAAATCAACCGCAAGCAAATAGTCAAACCATTCATGCCTTTGTTAAAAAAGATAGATTCTGTCAGTAAGAAAAAGGAATCAAATCCTGCTATTAACATTGAAGAACCTTCATGTGCTGATCATGAAGTTTCTAGTGATCACAGTGAAGAAATAGAAAATAAAGAGGAAGTCAGTACTCCATTACCAAATGCAAAACCTCGTCCCAAATTCGATGATATTTCGTGTATAAATGCTAACAATACCCTTGATCCAAATTTGGATCAAGATATGTCATTTACAACACCAAAAGTACCACCACCAGCTAAGAAAAAGCCATGGAACGTTGCTGATCGTAGAGGAACCAAATTGTTACCTCCTCATCCTGCCGTCTTTGATGAACCTTTAGTTATTTCTAATACATCGATTGATGTATCAAATGAGCAACCTTTAAATTGGTCAACTGTACATAGTTTAGCCAAAATGGACGATTCATTACACAATGTTTTCAGTATTGATACCAAAGCTAACTTGGCGACAAAAATTCGTGAATCACTTGGAAGTTTAAAATCAAACAAAAATTATGTAGAATACCCTCGAGGTTCTGTCAATTTTTATCGACGGAGTATTGTCGACACTGCAAATGTTCTCCGTGCTCTAGGAAAATCTTGTCGAACTATTGTGCGAGAGCCATCATCCCGGCGAACCACCAGAAAGCGAAAAGAATCCCTTTCAGAAAATCCAACGGTCAACTTTCTGGTTGCATTTGATAAAACTATCATAGAGGACGTTGATGTTAATTTACCTCTGACCACAAAAGAGAAAGTTTTAGCTCTTTGCAATCCTCCTCAAATCACAACATTCAATAATGTTCTTAATCAGAGTTTAATCAAATCAATATGTAAAATTGGGGAAGGATCTTATGGTGAAGTTTTCAAATCAAAGTCTGAAGATGATGCAGAAGTAGTCATAAAAGTAGTACCGCTTGTAGCTACAACTTCCGTTGAAGATGATTTATGGGCACAAGTTCTACCAGAACTAGTTATATCGCTTACATTTAGTGATTTAAGGACTGGATTACGAAATAAAACACCTAATTTCGTAAACACCTTGCGAGCTTCTTGTGTAAATGGAACCTGGCCTAAAGAATTAATCAAAGCTTGGAACGAATATAACAAGTTGAAAAAGAGTGAAAACGATCATCCAGATAAATATGGACCGAACTGTAACTGGCTGATAATACTTTTGAATAACGGTGGAGTCGATCTTGAAAATTATAAATTCAGCTCCGCTGTTGAATCTCTCAGTGTTATATTACAGACAGCTCTCTCTTTGGCTGCTGCTGAAAGTGAATTTGAGTTTGAACACAGAGATCTTCACACAGGCAATGTTTTGATAATGCCTTGTTCAGAAACTATGCTCGAATACAAAATTGATGGTAAAAACATTATCCATCCGTCTATCAATCTCAAAGTATCAGTCATTGACTTCACTTTGGCTCGAATGGCTAAAGATGGATACACTGTTTATGATGATCTTTCCAAGTATGAAGATCTTTTTACTGGAACTGGTGACTATCAATTCGAGATATATCGCTTAATGCGGATTGCCAACAAGAATAATTGGAAAGTGTTTACTCCTTACACTAATATTCTATGGGTCCATTATTTGACATTTAAGCTGACAAAAGATAAAAAATATAGATCAAGGAGTAAGGCTCACCATGCAGCAATGAAAGCATTGAAAAGTCTCCATAATAACCTTCTGAACTACAAATCGACCAAACAATTTGTTCAGAGTTCATATTTTAATGAAATCTTCTCTAAACTCTCTTGAAAATATTTTAATGCAAACTTTTTATTATGAACACAACTTACTTATTTAAATGCTAAAAAGATCTTTTGTAAATTACTAAAAATGACTATGCAATACATCTTGTCCCAAAATTATCAAGTACATTTTCTTCCAGTCGATTCCATTTCGATTAAGGCATCCAAACATCAACTGGTCGTGTTTTGTACTTTTTTAGTTTCCTCCAGTATTTTTTCTGTGTTCGCCGCTGTTCATATCGATGCATTTTACCTACCATTTTTATGAAAGCTTCACTGAAAAGATAAGCAAATGGATGCTTTTTGGTGGCATAAATTGTGTCCATTTCTTTCAACTTATCGTATATAACATCTGGAGAGGATTCTTTCCCTTCCCAATCTTGGTTGACCTGTTGAAATAACACAACAAATGAACTGAATTGACTATACTCACTGAACACAAAAAGTAAAAATGATTAAATGTAGAACTCGAAATTATAGAAACATCAAGGCTTCGAGAATTATTCAAAACTTACTCTAAAATCTTGATATGATGGACCAACTATTATTATTGACACTACATTTGATGATCGTTGATTTAAACCAATACTTATTAATAACAACATTATTGAAAAGTATCTCATTTTGGAGATTGGAAAGCTGTGGAAATTAAAACTATAAAATAAATCGATGCGGCTCAAACTGTTTGATCAAATGGAAAACCATTTAAACGTTACATTAATCTCACCAAATAAACTCAAAACTCTAATTGAACAATTGGATAAGTTACAGGACAGCTTTTAATTTATTGAACCGTGAAGGCTCAAGTCTTAATTCTGCGAAATTTGGACAACCATGTCACCACCAACATCGCTGTCAATTGCCAATCAATCAATAGTTCATCTATCATAATGAAGACCATGATCATAACCAACTGGTATAAAAAATTGACTCTATTTATAGTTTAATAGAAGCACAAAGATTTCTTTTATTTTATATAAAAATATCATTCACTCACAATTAAAAATTGTACTTTTTCATTTTGAAATTGTCACTTGTAAAAATAATAAACAAATAAATAACAATTCGTCTTTTCTTTCTCACTTTCAAACGAAAGAATGCGAATAAGGGCAATTAAGCCTGACGAAAAGGTAGGATGATGAGCTTTTTTTCAACTTAAACCTTTTGAATGATAACTTTTCTCGCAGCATCATAAGTGAAGTTATGAGATTTGAAGATGGATTTTCGATAAAATTGTTGAACATTGAATATTCTAAGCTCCTTAGCTTTAACAATAAAATCCCTCTCTGGAATGGTGATTTCATCAAGGTGAATATCGCCCTGAGATTTACCACGAAGAATAACTAATTGCTCATGAACCAATTGTTTGAGCAACATAAGAAGCAGTTCTTCTGGTGTCCTTTTGTATGTTAAGTAACGAGAAAAGGTCTGAAGGGGAAAAAATAAGAAAATAATTAGATAAGTTTGAATGAGAGGAGCCTCTAGAAAGGTAACGGATTTTTCTTTCCTTTTTCATTTTCAAACTAAATAAAGATAATTCTTTGCATTTAAAAAGTTATGACTTACATTTCTCATTGATCGCATAACCGTAAATTTTTGTGTATCAACAAAAGATTCAAGTATGACACGTATGGCCATGTCAACATCATCATTGGTCACGACATCTCTAAGATGCATTTTAGCATGTGCTTCAGCACACCTTATAATCCCTTCAATATGACGAACAGTGATAGGTATAGAACCTGTGGCTAGAGATTCTCGCCGTAACTCAGTATAAAGTCGAGAAATCCTTTCCCGGTCAATTTTGTGTAATTTAGGATGAATCCTTTCACGGGCGTACATAATATATTTTTTTAATAGATCTTGTGGGATTGGTTCGATTTCATCATCTTCAGAAACAATTGTTTTATTTGATGATTTATCAATTCCACCATCTGGGTGATGCTTGACATGTGAAGAAACGACAAATTTTGCTAATCTTTCATCTTCGTCTGGATCCGGCATATCTCTAACAACGCAAATAATGTCAAACCGTGAAATAATCGGTTCTGTCAAATCGACATTTTGTGAAAACGATACTGATGAATCGTAACGCCCGCCTATTGGATTAGCAGCGGCTACAATAGAGCAACGAGCAGTTAATGAGGCAACAATGCCAGCTTTTGAGACAGAAATTGTTTGTTGTTCCATAGCTTCGTGGATAGATGTTCTATCTTTTTCGCTCATCTGAAAATAAAAAAATAGGTAAGAATAAAAAATTCAATAAATTATGAAAAAATACCTTATCAAATTCATCTATAAGGCAAATTCCTTTATCAGCAAGTACCATAGCACCAGCTTCAAGACACCATTCTTGAGTTATTGGACTTTTTCTAACAAATGCTGTTAAACCAACAGCAGAGGCACCCTGTCCTGTGGTGAAAACAGATCTCGGAGCAATTTTCGTCAAATATTTTAAAAACTGGGATTTGGCAGTACCGGGATCACCACAAATTAAAACATTGATATCCCCACGGACTCGATGTTTTTGGCCTGGATTTTTCGATTCGCCTCCAAACAAAGCTAGAGCTAAGGCTCTCTTTATATTCTTGTGGCCAAATATCGAAGGAGAAATTGATGCAATTATTTTATCTGCAAGTTGCAAATCTTTTGACAATTTGATTATTGCAGTAGTATCTTCAGCTGTAATATTATCACAGAAGGTATTGTCACTTTTTTCAATATGATTGGCAACAATGGTAGTAGAAAAAACAGGAAACCCATTAGCTATATTGAGAGAGCCATCGTATGAATGGGTAAAAATTCCCGTGATGTCGATCTCATCTCCAGGTCGACAAAAATCACATTGGTCATTCAAAAGAATGACATCCTCTGAACGAGGAATTCTGCCGGCAGAAATACGTCCAGGAGGCTCTTGAATTGTAATTCTTTGAAAATTACGATACACAGTTTCTGAAATGTTGACAGTAAATGGCCCAAGACTTTGGCACTCTGGACAGGAACCCGGCTTCAATTCTTGATCCTGATTTTGGACAAATGGTCCGAGAACAAAGCCACATTTACCACAATCATATTTGACTACACGAAGTTGTGGCAAAACTGAAGTTGATGATGTTACAACACCATGAGTTCGGATAAGTTGATTCAGATGAAACTGCCGCAATGAAGAAAGATCTTCTGCCAGAGGTAAGTCTGAAATCCTGACAGCGATCTCGGTGCTTACTCTTTCATAAGAGGGAAAGATGGAAAGAACCACTTCCTTGGCTGCAGCATTTAAAATTTCAAACATTTCGAATGGAGCTTCGACGACGAGAAAGGCAAGATTTGCTTCTTCTGAAGCCAACAAAGGGTAGGGAACAACGAAACTTTGTTTATTTTCTTCACCCATCTTACGTATGATTTCTTTAAATATATTTCTGCCTCGATCATCAGAGTATGTTTTAAGAAAATTTTTAAATCTATTGAAAATTTCTTTTCTTATGTTGCCAATGGCAACGTGATCTCTAACATTTAAACCACGAGTATCGCCGATGTTTTCAACTGCCTCCATCTCATCATCAATGAAATCATCCTGAAATTCAATTAATTAAAATGAATATTAAAAAATTCAGAATATTCAGAAAGTGATTTAAAAACCAATAAAAACTTACATATTTTTCCATTACTTTTTTAATATTTGGCAATCGCCATTTATCAGAAAAATCACTGTCATCAAAAATTTCGTGGCCTCGCCTCATGCGACCTGTGCCAAGAGCTTCGGCTCTATCACGCGCCCTCATAGACGCCTCAGCTTGGATTCTCTCCGTAATGGAGATTTCTGAAATGGACCCATCAAAAATATCCTCGGAATCAAATTTATCTAGTTCCGGAACAGGCCGATAATCCTCTGACATGTTTTCGTCAAATAAATTTTCTCCATCTTCATCCTCATTTTGAGGGCTTTGCCTTTCGCTGAAATCAGCAGCTAAAAAGCAAAAAATTAAAATAAAATAAGATTAAATAATTACTGTTAGTTTTGTGAGAAAAAGAACAAAAGAGAAACAAAAATTGACCTACCATCAGAGTAATGGGAAGGAGAAGAAGATGCAGAACCAATTATTTTGCCAAAAATATCCGGTTCACTCATAATGAAATAAAATTATTTAAATAATTCAAAATAAATTGAAACAAAATCGAAATAAGATGGAGACAAGATTGATATAATGTTTTAAAGAGTCTTTTAAAAAGAGACAAAGAAATGAGAATAAAGGCGCCAAACTAAATTTACATCAATGCCATCTAGAGAATACAAAGTGAGCGCTGAATTGAAAGAATGAGAAATTAAACATTATTTGTTCATGGAAAGAACTGAATTTGAAAATTATGGAAAAGAGAAAAAATTAACCGTTGTTATAAGACATGATAAATCTAATCAGTAATTTTAAATAAACTAACTAATTTAGTTGTGCAAAATCGGTTTGTTTTCTCTATGAACCAAAGGAACCATAAAAATATGGTGATGAAGCTTTTTATTAAAAGCTAACGATGACAGTGTAAATAAATGAATTACCTTTAATTGTGAAGTCGTAAATTTCAATTATATCCTGTTCAACCAACAGAGGGAGATGGCTTCAATGGATGAAGTTGAAAAGGAAGATAATTTACCATCTCATCATGGGACTGATCAATCTTGGTAGGTGGCTCTATCTGAGAAAGTAGCAAATTAAGACGAGTTTATTATTAAATTGAAGAAACAGGTTAAATATTATAGTTAAAACAACTCAAGTTCACCAGTTCATATGAGTGATTATTACTGATTAAAACAAACCGTCTCTTTGGTACGCTATGTTACTCCAGGAGACGTTTGTGGACTTTTACTAACCTCACAACTCAAGTCTCGTTTTTTACTAATATTAAATTGTGTTCTAGCAAACAAAATAGTATTGGATTAATTAAGTTGCTGTTTCGAAGAACCATTGGAAACAGTTAAAACAAAAGGAGATCAAATATTTACTAATTTAATTATTGATTATTAAATATGTCAGACTCAAGTGAAAATAAATCCACATTAGAAAGTATTCTTCTTACAGATGATCCATTATCATCGTCTTTTTTTCATTACTCTAAAGGTGAGTTGATTTATACCAGCTAAACTTTACCTTTTTTTAATTTGATGTCATAATATATCTTAACTAGATTTTATGTTTTATCAACTCCATAAATCTATATTTACAGCAAATTACCTTTATTTTCGAATTCTATTAACAATATCTTGAGAAATTGATCTTTTTGTTGACTTGCTTGTTTTACTTCCAGTGGTGTAGCAATTTTACCAATGTATTTCGCTATTACTTATTATCAGGTTTAATTACAATTAAATATTGATTGTTTTTCTCTTTCCTCTCTTAACGACTCTAGGCAAAAGACTTCAGGAAAAAATCTCAATAGCAGTTTGCTGTATGTTAATTACAATAAATGCCTACTACCTTTGGTCTTACTTTGTTTCTTCCCGATGGCTTTCAATTTTTTCATCAGCCAGTAAGTACAAACGTTGCGATGATTCAGTCAATTATTTAATTAGTTTTTCAACATCAACCATCTCCTAACTCACAATTAAGAATACTATGATGTATACATACATATCATTGAAAGTGTGTGAAAAACCAGGGAAAATAACAAAACCAAGTCAAAGTTTTGATCATGTTGATAAAGAATTTTTAAATTATTTTAATACAGTAAACCTCATCAAATTGTCACAGAATCATGGTAAACGAATAAACGATTTCATTTAATTCAGTTTTTTTAATTAGACAAATTTTTATAAGACTGTTAGTAACTTTTTAATTCTTTACAATACACGAATTATCAAATTAGCTATCAAAAATTTTGAAATGAAATTAAAAATTAAATTCGTGAAGGGCTATTTCCCCTAAATATTATAGATAAATAGCCGAAATGCTAATCCCACGAAGTGACAATTTGAGATGTTTACTGTAGATACATAAATACTGAATTAATTTTTAAATGAATAACCTTAAACCATGATTATATCAATTTAGTGTTAATAGATTACACAATTGAATAACATAGTAAACTTGGAATGAGATTGCAAGAGTAGAAACACAATATTTTAACCATTGTAAGCCATGAAAAAATGTTTTACAAAAGTCCCGTCAATCTCAAACTAGAGTTAATCATTTTATTCAATAACAAACAAAATTGAATGTATTACATAAATACGTAAATAGTACATAGAATCAAAATTTAAAACAAACCATTCAAATTAATATAAACCAATGTTAATTGAACACAAGGTTAATTTTACGGGGACGAAGTAGGATTGCTCAATCAATTTATTGATGATTCCATTTATTGAAATCATTTTTATTAATCACTATTATTAATATCTAGCCATTAATAAATTTCAGATAATGCTACTAAATTATTTCTTACTCACATTAAACTTGCTTTTGATCATGATTCAGGCCAAGGAATAAATAATCTATGAAATATATATTATTATTGTTTCGTATTATTTTCACATGAAAACCTAACAAATTCATTATTTTGTTTTTACGTTAATTCACTTAATCATCATCAATTTAACCACACTTTAACAACAAACACCTTATTAGTTTAACAATTTATAGTTAATACTAACATGGGTAAAATGGTTGCGTGTAAAACAAAAATGGATGTCAAGAAAAAGTGAAAAACCGTAACAAAAAATAAACACTTTCTTACCATTTAACCAATTTGTTGTTGACTATTTATCATTAACCTAATTATAGTCAGCAAGCCATTCACGTGTATCAGTTAAAATTGATTATTGATTATTAAAATAATAAGTAACGATGAAAATAATTGGCAGCCTTGAATAGTTTTCCAACAATTGAAATACCTTTCAATACCATTTTTAATATACTTTTTTTGCAATTTGCTAAATTTGATATTTCTTTTCTTGTATCTCTTTGATAGTTTTAGGTATAATTGTCGCTGATTTCATTAGTGGCCTTGTCCATTGGTCAGCTGATACTTGGGGTTCAGTTGAACTACCGATTGTTGGTAAAGCCTTTATAAGACCATTTCGGGAACATCATATTGATCCAACCGCAATTTTACGCCACGATTTTATTGAAACAAACGGAGATAATTTTATGTCCATTATTCCAGCTTTAACGTATTTGACAACTTATTTTAATATCAAGGAGGTGAAAAAAATTGAGACAAATTACAATTTACTTTGTTTTATTTTTCTACTCTCAATATTTATCGCAACAACAAACCAGGTAGGAACTGTAATCATTTCAAATCCCAATCTCTTCCAATGACAACCTCAAGATTTATTTTTTTTCAAATTTTCTCAACGCAAATGAATAACCACAAGTTAAAGAATCATTTAATTTCATTAAACATTTTCAAATTGATTGTAAGACATTTTGAAGTTAAATTTTTTAAATGGGCAATCCATAAGTCAGCAAATGCGATGTCAATTGCCTGTCAACAATTTCATTTATAAATGTTACTTCCAATATGAATCCTTGTAAGTTTGTATGTAACAGTATGAAAATGGTTTACCAGACAATTTAATAACGATAATAATAGCAATAGTAATCATGATTATGATAAGGTGAAATAGGTTTGGGTTTATTAATAGTTGTAAAGTTAGAAAATGTAAAAATAGCAAAGGTTGTTTTCAATGAAAAGAGATAAAATGTTGTCAGATGTACATAGACAGTAGATGAAAATAGACAGAAAATGACTCCATTTTTTCTCCATCTTTCTTCTTCATAACTAAATCAAGAAAAGTGATGATGACGATGATGAAGATTAATGACAAGGGATGATAAATTTATAAAGAAAATTTTCGATGAATAAAATAATATTAGTTGATTAGCGTTTCAAGCTCTTTAATGATGATAATGATAATGTAAAGCTGGAATGTTTCTCATCCTTTCCAGGTAAAGGTGAAGATGATAGGCAAAGGGAGTAAACCCTCAATTGTGAATGAAATAATGATGATTAAATGACACACCCTTTAACCAGGTATGAATTGGACTTAAAAAACCTAAAACTTGCCTGACCCAGTAAAGCGTAATGGTATATTGATCATAGACGACAAGATTAAATGATTAGATGCATAAAGGGTACAATTTAAGATGATTAACAAGCATAAAGTAAAATTTTAATTCTTCAATTTGAATATTTCTAATTACAATTGTCTCGGTTACTTTAATGTTGTTGGTGAATTTATTTCAGGTTAACCCAAAAAGGGCCAAGTTAATTTGGTTCGACTCTTTATTTCACCTTTTTTCATGCCCATTGAATAACCTTTGTTTGTAAATCAATGATTATTATTAGTTTAATTTCAAGCTCATTTCAGAAAGGTTAGTCAACTGCTTTAAATTTCTTGATTATCTAATTATAACTGAATTTTAAACTTCTGCCTTTTCTGTACCATGAGTGACATTAATAATGGTTGGCTAATAATTTTTAGGTTTTACTAATCAGATTAGAGTAATTTAACCAGAATATTTTAACGAATCGAAAATATTAGATTTTAATGATTTTAGAAATTAATGGTAATAAAATAATTAAGATTTTTCTAGGGCTAAATGTTATTGTTAAAGGAAAAGGACAAAAGCTTTTGTTTTGCTTTTCAATTGTCAATAATCAATTGTTTTTCAACATTAACTGTAAGATGATTAATTGTTGATTATGGGAACAATCAAAAGTTTAAAAAGAGTGACAACGAAATATTGTGACACGCAATAATGAAGTCTAGTCATTAACGATTTTTGCTAATGATTAATAAGGTTTGATCAATCATCTCATTTTTTTGAATAATTAACCTGAGTTTAAACTTATTTGAATTTTCAAGCTATTTAATCAGGTTTCATTGTTTACATGAGAGTGCGATGTGATTGTTAAATCATACAAGATTTTATAATTCAATGGTTTGACTCGCCATTTCATTTCATTGTCCAATTTAGGTTGAAAGAAGACTCAGTTACTTGTAGAGTTAATGTAATAAGTCAATGTTAATAAATTATGGCAATCCAATGCTGTTAAGATCCATGATTTGCGTGATTATTCAGTCTTAAACATCAAGTTGAAAGACAATTAATAGCATCTTCAAGTATCTTCAACAAATAACCAATCAAGATAATCAGTCAATTGTGAATGCTTGTGGAAATGTTAACAATCAACCACCAATCCAATAACATGAAAGAAACAGTTAAAAGGAAATTGTTCACGATTCAGTTTCTCTTTTATATTAAAAGTATCCATAGAATTGCATGGTAAAATTATCACTTGATAAGTTTCCAGTTAAAGAAAAGGAGACTCGGAAAAATCAACTTATTTTGAGATATTTAAGGCATAGGCTGACCAAGATCGAGTCAACAGTTAAGAATCTTGATTTCAATTTGATTCTTAAAATTTCAATATTTTCCCATTTTCTCAAAGCTCTTTAAATTGGCAAGTTGTAAAGACCAATGTTGGAAGCCAAAAATGAGTTACAGTGAGAAAAATTATTAACATTAAGAATGATGAACATTCTTCAACAAGGGAAGATGCAGCCAAAATCAGGGACGCCAGGAAGATGGTAAAGAAATGGAGATGAAGATGGAACGAAATCTTGGATCTATTCATCTTTTCACATATTTTGATTGATCATAGAGGCCAGTTTATCGTTTGTCTCCTTTCTCAAGCTTAATTCAATTCGTACCAACTTTGCTTGCGTATTTGTGAACTATTTTTAGTCCTCCCTCATAATCAAGATGTGAATCAGAATAGACTATCAGCAGAGATGTATTTTCATCGTTAGCTCTGTCATCATTCTCATCGCCTTCTTCTTTCCGTCATCATTATTTTCATAACTTTTCCACCTTGGACTTCTTTCTTGATAATTTGTCCTTTCTCATTAACCCTTTGAAATGAATCCAACCAGTTAAATAGTTTTCATGCATTATTAAATGTTAATAATCCTAAGCTTTATTCCGATTTCTCTTTGATGATCGCTAATTCTCATTGTCTCACGTTGTTCCAATGTGATGACACTCGAATTTGGTTTTTTCTTTATTGTTGGAAATTTGGTGTACTTTAACCATTCTGGGATAATTGAGAAATAGAAGATAATTAATTTTAATGCACAAGATTGGGTTTAATGTAGAAACGAATTGACATATACAAATACAAGCGAGTGCATTGAGTTTGACGGTATTTCCAATTTAATTCGCGCATCTAATTCCCATCAGGGTGATAAGATTACAGTTAGGTTAATTATTTAATGTCTTATTGGATGACCATCAAGTATGAAAACCATATTTTAACCTTATCACACCAGTGGGGTTAAGCTGAGCAAAGTAAATTAAAATTGCCGTCAAACTCAATGCATTCGATTGTATATAAGTTATATGCCAAACATAATATCAATTATACCATCATAAAATTACTATCATGGCGTTGAAAATGGTGTAAAAAAGTATTTCCCTGAGACATTAAATGTTAGCATTAAAACATTTTAGACAGAATAATATTTAGCCATGATTATTATGATTGTTTCTCCGTTATTATCTATTGACAATAAAATGTAACTAATACGTACATCAGAGTATAATATTTCACTATTTAGGTACAGTTAAATTAGAAAGATTCTTGGCAAACCATTTTGTTCCATAATAGATGAATATTGATCAGCTAGGTCAATATCGTGTGAATATGAATCGATTTTCCAGCCAATATAATGAGGGATCAGGATCAAGTTTACAAACAAACATTCATGGTTTGTCAAAAAACGTAAAATCTCAATCAAATATTTATATTAATAGTTAAACGTTGGATGAAGAAATCTTTATATTGATGCAAAAGTTTCGTTTCCTTTTTTTCAACATTGACTTTGATGAGTATATTTTAACATTCTCCAAGAAAAAATGAAATCAATCAACAATTTTCATACCTTCACAATTAGTTCGCACTTGTGAAGATTGATTAAACCGTCATTCCGTCATTATCAAGATGTGCACTAAAACTAAAGCTAGATACTATCAAAGCTAGTCATAGAGAGCTAAAGGGATAGAGACAGTTATATTTATTAACCTTTAGCTTGGTAAAAGTCTTACGAACTAGTCTTACTAGCTTAATAGAAGACAATACTGTGCATGAAGAGTGAAAATATGAGAATATATTGAGATATATTGAGATACCGAAAAACAAATGAGATGAATGAAAGAGTTTATGTGAATGAAAATGTAATCAATTCATCGACTGATTGTTATGAAATAAATATTGAAAGAGTAAATCGATACTACAGAAATTAATGAAAATACTCGTTTAGCTTTACCTTGGAGATTAGCAATTATTATTATTGCTTTTCGACTGCATCAGCTTTTCCGGTAACTCTTCTCCATGAGATTGAACTGTGATTAGGATTTCTAGTAATAGAAAGAAGAAAAATAAAAGATAAAGTTACAACGTGTTTGCCGGTAAAAACAGCAAAAAGAAAGTAAAAAATGTAAAAATAAATGTAATAGCAATCAGAATGATTTATAGTAAAATTAGCCTTGAATTATTGAGGTGAGAACAGCATAAATTACATTGAGAGTGTAAACAGATCGATTCCCTTTCGCCATCATATTTTGCGAAATTAAATGGAAAAAAATCAATCAGTTTGTAAGTTAATAATCGAAAGTGTATTTTCATTAGACCTTGGAATGATTTACCTAGGCAGAAGAGTAAAAGTTATTTAAAAAGAAAAAAACGTTACTCTTTTGTGAAATTTTTTCATTTTTTTATGCACTAGGATAATGATCATCAAACCAGGCCACGCGCGCTTACAATTTTGTCAATTGGTGATTATTCACAATAAAATTAACACAACCTGCGTATATATAAGCGTGCCTTTAGAGGAAATAAAACACCCGGAGTAAGAAGAGACTTTCTCCCTCGCAATCTTCATAAGCATCCGTTAAACAGGGTCAGGTCTTTATTTCAATATTGGCTAAATGAGAGAGAAAGAGAGAGAAAATAGAAAACGGCGAAAGAGCTTAAATAGTCTAACTTTTCTCCCTCGAATATAAGTTGATTTTCCTTTGATTATTATGATGATGGAAACCTTGTAATGAAAGTGAAGGAAAGATGAAAACAAAAATCACCTGCCCTTGATATTGAGCATCAATAAGAGTAAGACGATCAACAGTATCCAAAGCTATAAAGCTGACTTGACCCTCTACTCGTGGTTCTTTATCAAATGGTTCAACAATGGAAACATACGGACTTATGATACCTGAAAGAGAGAGAGAGAGAGAGAGAGAGAGAGAGAGAGGCAGTGTTGAGTAGAGGTAAAATTGAAGAGAAAGAGAAACAGAATCAGATTTAACTGGGTCTTTCGTCTTACCACGTTTTTTTATAGTTTTGCAATTACTTGACATTTGAATAAATGTATTTTCTCAACTGACATTTGGCTCGTGTTGCTTTTACGTTTATGGTCGAAGGATCATTTTTAACGGCTACAATAATATGGTTGCACATAATGAATGATCAACAGGAAGATGTGAGGGCGAGCTAGATCAAGTTAGACTACACTTAAGCAGTTAACACAGTAGGCTTCCCGGCTAGATACTAGATGGTATAAATTTATATCTCCCTCTCTTTTAAATCGTATTAGTGGTTGCTGAAAAAATGTAAAATAACAATTGTGATCGCGATGTTAATCCATAAAGAAGAGTCCATCAGTTTTTTTACAGCCTACCGTTTGCTTGTTAAGTTGTACATGTCAATGCTTTATCAGTACAATCAGGTTCACTAGGATCGTGATAGACAAAGTTGATAATTTTTTGGTTTCCAGCTAAAAAGTTATGCTTCTTCATTTTACACCTTGTCATGGTTTTTTTATTGATGATATTGTCTTTATTTTGTTGTCAAAAACCAAAAGGCTTTGGCAAATTTTATTGTCTTTGAGACCAAGAAAACTTATTAAATTCCAAGTAGAACACCTTCAACAGGATTAAGAACTTAGTCAGCCTCAAACAGCTTGCAGATTAACGTATCCAAGCATCAATCAGAAGATATCAGAAGGTAGTAATAAATTTACAATGTTTTAATAGCTGCGTAAGCTTACGATTTACATCGCGTTTTAAACCAAAAGGTTGTCTTAAGGTTGGCATTGAAAGAGATTATGAAAAAAAAGATCACAAAAAAACTAATTAATTATTTATGCAAACAGATTCACAAATGGTCTCATACATATTTTGGATTACCACGAGTTGTGGTTTTTTTACAAAATATTCACCTTATTTTGCCTCGTAAACACCATCGAACACATCATATTTCACCACATGAATCATGTTACTGTATAACAACTGGTTGGCTTAATTACCCACTTGATCTGATACGTTTCTGGTACTGGTTGGAATTAACAATATCATGGTTAACCGGACAAAAACCAAGAGAAGATGACTTTAGATGGGCGCGTAAAGTGAACAGTAGACTAAAATGAGACGCGAAAAGTAATATTTGGCGTAATAACAATCAATTTTGATGGAAATGTTTGAATAACATAATAATTAACAGCAATGTTGAAACACTATGTGGTGGTATATTAATAATAATGGATTATACAATCAGAAAGAAAAACAACAAAAGCTATTTGAGAAGACAAACAAAGCATAAACTGATGACTAAAAAATTATAGCATTTTGCTTCAGGAGAGTTAATTTTCTGTAACTTGAAGATGGTAGCGCAAAAAACAAATCGTAATCATTCCAAGGTTCTAATTAAAAGAAAAAAGGAAACTTATTTCTTTCCCATGAAAAGTTAATCATCAACTTTAGCTGAGCTGGTTGAAATAAATAAAAAGCAAAAAAGGACAGATTGAAGCAAATTAATGGACAAGTTGATGAAAACAGACAATCAAATGTATTGCTAACCATTTTTTGTCACTTTTTTTGTAAAGAAACGTATTAACTACAATGTTAATTTGTCAATCGAGATTAAAAAATATAATTGGCCACAAAGTTGAATTTAAAGTTCATATGAATTAGGTTGAGTTCAATCAAATCAATTGGAAATATAAATAAAAACAAAATTCGTAATTGAGATTTTGAATACAGTGTGTAGCAAAATATGCTCGCCTGATTTTTTCCATTTCTTGTTATCAGTCGAAACTTATTGTTCGGAATTTCAATGATGCCAATGAATAAAAAACAATTAGCCAAGTCAGCTGTAAATCAATGACTCTTGAGAAATGGAAGATGATTGATTAGATTCACATATAATTTGATTTATTGTTTATCTAATTTATTATGTTACCAAGTAATTAATCAATGCAACATCTGATTGCCAATAATTTTTATCTTTTAATTAGGATTTGTATGTTTTTTGTTTGACAGTTGATATCATTTATAAATTTACTACATTTGAATTATCTCACTTTGTTGTAGGTTTCATTTCATTGTGATTGCAATTTACATCAAGTTGATCTTTTTGGTTTAACAAAGATAGACTAGAATTCATCCAACATAAGGATCAATATGGATAGACATTAAATTCAATAATCATAAGAATGATAATAATAATATATATATGAATAGTTCTTATAATTACAATATAATGCAAGTAAATTTGTTTACTTTTTGGTTCTTTCAAATTGAATTGGGTTTTTGTTTTTTGGATTGGGTAACAATTGATTTTTAAAGTTAGTTATCATTCAATAATAATATATTAAAATTTCTTTGTTTTAAAATACTCTGAATTGATAGAAATTTTAAGTTATTAACAGAAATCAAGAATTCCACCCAATTTTCAGTTCTTCTTATAAGACAAGTTTGGGTAAGAAAATGTTTAGGCAAAGGTTTATTTCTCCCTGTGAGTTAATACTAAAGGCATGGGCAATCTTTTGAGTTTAATAGAATTTAAATAAAAATTTTTCTCTCATTTAAGTCAGTTTTTTGAATGGAAAAATTTTTGTGAATAATGAATGGGAGTTAAAGTTTGTTGAGATAGCACTAGATTTTGCTTTCTGATTATTTCTGATTGCTTTCTCTATAATCAAGCTGACTGAGATGGATAATCCACTTGACATCTCCTAATCGATTTGAGGGTAGAAATTCATGTTTTGTCGAGATAAAATAGTAAAAAGCATATATTGTATTTATCACATCTTTTGAGGCTAACAAAATGGACTATCATAGTTAGCCTTTAATTTAAGGTATATGGAAGAAGTAAAAATAAAAGAATCTTGAACATTAAATTATATTGATAACAATATTGCAAGTTACCGACAAATTGATATCACTTAGGCTCAGGGATGTCTTAGATAAACGACGAGGAGTTGACATCTGACTGTGAGCTAAGAAGTTAAGTTGCTTTGCTTTTCATTTTTGGTAAATTTGTTTGGTAAATATGGGCGCCGTCCATACAGGAGTTATAGCCGGGACCATTTGGTTTTTTGATTTTGAGTTTGCTTTGGCTTGTGAATGAAGATAACTTTTTTTGTGAATTAGCACAAGGTGCGAGAATTTAACATGCTGTTTAATGAGCACAGCAAAAAAATTTGTTCATCTAACAAACTTGAGTCTATGTTTTATCATTGAGTGTTCAGGTAATGAAAGAATCCACTTCCTTAAACTGGTCAAAAAGATGCACAGAACTACCAAAAAGGCACCACTGACGGACCAAAAATCAGGGGTCTGATTGAAGAACCATATTTGCCACACAAATGCTAAGACAATATCAGTCGCTGACCTGACTATGGCCACAGGACCAGCTTGTTCCATTTGGAGTGATTTGGTTAACAATATTTGGCCTAAGAAGCTGAATAACATGAGGAAAATTATGAGAATCCATTCCTCTGAACTTGAAGGAATTGAGAAACCATCAAGAATAGTGGTTATAAGGGCAGTTTCAAATATTGCAACCATGCCGAAATTGAACATGATTACCGAATAATGAGTTGCTTTAACTCTGCGTAAAATAATATAAACTGAAGCAGCAAAGAATGTTGAACTTAGACCAGCGAGGACTCCTCTGAGATAGTTTGATTCAGAAAAGTTAAATCCAGGTTGCTCTCCATGACTATTGAAAATTGTTTGATTTCTAGAAGAGACTTGATGATTGGTGTCAGGTACATAAGAACTATTGGGCATCTTGTTCAATATGTGATTGAGAACAGCACCTTCTTCTTCGACTAAAATTGGAAGTCGTACAGTTAAACAAAGTCCGATCATGGTTAGTGTGACAATGAAAGTTTGGAATAATCCACAAGGTTCCTGCATACAGAAGAGATATTTATAAGAAAAAAGTATGGATATGTATTACCAAAATTTGCAAAAAAACTTGATAAGGAAATATAAGGATCGATTATAAAAGAAAAAGTGACCCAAATTGTTGTCAGGTAAGATTATAAAAAAGTATACAATTTCAAGAATGTTTAAACTTACATTAAGACATACGCAAGCAAAAATCGTAACAACAACAGGGACTGTAAAGATGATAACAGAAGCATCGACAAATGGTAGGTCACGGAAGGCGCAAAAGCGAAGGAAAAGACTAGTAGAACCAGCAATACCACGGAATACCAGGAATAATCTTAAATCTGATGGCCCTAAGAAGTTTTCTTCATGATAAAACACAAGGGGAACTGAGAGAATGAAAATACCTATGAAACGAAATAATGCCAACTCGCCCGGATGAATATTCTGTAAAGAAGAGATAGTAAAATTTAGGTGCAAAGGAAATGATGGGTGTAGATAAGTAAATAAACCAACAAATTTTATCAGTTTATCAGTTGAGAGCAGTAAAATATGTTTCACATCTTTAATGTCAAAGCTACAATATGTACTTTGTGTACATACAACTGCTAATATAATCGAACTATAAGCATTGTCAACGCAGTTAGAAATAATTAACAGCTTGTAATTGGAATAATTATTTCAATTCCTTTTTTGGTGGAAAATAGAAAGTAACTAATGACCTTACCTTGAGATATTTGACAATCGCTGAAGACATGGAAAAGAATATACTGGACAAGGCTGAGAAAACAATTCCTTTATAAATATTCAACTTAGGACCTGTTGGTAAGGTTGAACCCTTCTCGTCATCATAACGATCATTTTTATGTAGTCGACTGGTCTCAGATTCATCGAATAATACATCTTCATCATCAGAAGGATTTGAGCTTAAAATGGCCATCTTACTATCACCAAGAGAAACCTTAGATATGAATGGATCATCCAAAATTGTTCCTTTATTGTTTTTATCCCATTTGAGACGCATTATGATAAACTGAGACTTGATCACACAAGTTCAGAAAAAAGAAACTGAGAAAAACAATTAACCAATTAATAAAACAATAAACAAGACTAGAGAGGTCAGAGTAAATCAAAACCTTCTAAATCGTATTTCTCTTTGAATCAATCGCATTAACAGTCTTTTGAAACAGATCACATGACCAACATCAGTTAAAGAAAAATAGTATAGATGGCGTGGTGTTTTTTTTATGTCAAAAAGCTTATTAATAAGACGGCGCCATAAAAGCTGTAATCTATTCTAATTAATGTGATGCTAATTTAATGGACAATAATAGTTAATTATTTACTCAATTTATGTTCCAGTAAACAACTGGTTTTGATGAAGCAATAATTTCCACAAGTATTGTCATAATGATTTGTTCCAGTTAGTGCTGTAAATTAACCATCAAACGAATTGCATAATCACGATTATGATCGTGATGATCCTTATGTTACTTAGCTTTGATCACTGAATTAGCATTAATTATCTATTCTTTTTTCTTTGGTGAACATATTTTTGTTAACATAGATGATGATTTAATGATCAATCAGTGGTAAAATCCTTCTAATGCTAATGTCAACCTTTGAAATCAATACCCAACAAATGGATTTCATCTCATATCAAACCCTTGATTTATCAAAAAGACAAACAATTTTAGTCACTCAGTCTAACAGTTTCCTTATTTGATTATTTGAATATGAAATCCATCTATTTGAATCACTATCTTATTTAGCAGCAATCTGATAAAATAAGACCTCATTTTCTGTCCAAATAACATAATCAATTTGCAAGATCTGCCTCAAGTTGGTTAGCTTACGCTAAAGCTATTTGTTAGCTTGTTGTTTACATGTGAATGAACATAAATGTTGGCTATTTGATAAATCATAACTCATTTTTTAATATCTATGTAAAATTTGATAATCACGATTAAGATGGTGTATTTAATTATGGAAATATTTTCTTTTCGATAGGACTTCTTCAAGCATTTGCTTTATGTTATCTGTTATTTCAATATTCAATAGCCAAGTCAACTTGCATCCATAAACAAAGATCTCGAAATGATGGACCATTTACTCTCGTTGATACAATAATTATAAAGGTCGAGTTAAAAGGTGCAATGAAGACTGGAAAATGGAATAAATGACCAAAAGAGAATCAATGAAGAATCTTGAACATTGGAGTGTTTGGTTTAAATTTGAACAGCGGCAGTAAAAGAGAGCCATTGACCTGCTCAATGGTTTCACCTGTCCCTTGAAAATCTTAAAGATTGGTGAAGAAAATAGTTCGTATAAGGGTCAGTCTTCACGTTCGTTTAAAAGTCTTTTTCATTCTTTTCTTACAGCTTATTTCTTCCTTCCTTCCTTCCTTACTTCCTATCAATCTCCTTCCTTCCGATCCTCCTTTTTTTATCTTAAACGTCTATGCAAACTTTTTTACCCTCTTATTTTTTTCATTTTTTGCCTCTTTAGTTTCCAATTTCATTAAATACATAGTGATTTGGTTGGCTCCAACAGCGGTCAATACGGATAACCACAACATCATCGGAAGAAAATGTCCATTCAAAGAGGAAGATAAGCAGAGGGAGAGCAAAAGATGAAGTCAAAGAGTTTCTTAAACAAGTGGAAATATTCTCAATGTTTCGTCTGGTCGTCGGCTAACTTATTGTAAGGTGGAATATATGAAAAGAGCAAAACTAAAGATCACATTTTCAACTTCTTTTAAGGTAAGAAAAGGTTAGCCTTTTTTACTACTCATAAGTATTGAGTTACCAAGAAAAGGTGTGTTTAAAGGCAAAGAAAGTCTAAGAAAGAATAAGAAGAAGTAAAAACAGACTGACCAAAGCAAGAGTTACCTGTTTCTTTAGGCAAAAAGTAATAGTTAAATGTTTTCTTCTTTTTAGCTAACAATTTAAGCTAAATTTTAAAGTTCTTTTTTCCAAAGAATTCTAAAATTAAACTTTGACATTAACAACAAGTGATTATGATTACCTTTCTTCTTATTTATTCCATTCTTATTTTCTATTGACCCCGCACAGGTTGCTGTACCATTATTATTTTATTATCATGGTTATACTTTGGTTTTTGCAGAGTGAAAAAAACTGTTTTTGTTCAAAATCCGATAAACAAATGGTTAAATTTTACCTGTTTTTATTGTTTATATTAATATATAATACATTGAGATTTTTTACCGGACAACTCCACGCACAGTACCTCTTCAACTCCAAATCTCCAAAAAAACTTATGAACTTGTAAAACTCGCACATTTCCTTGATTTCTGTGGTCAAAGACTTTTATAACTTTACTAGTTTTTTAGAGACAAAAAAGTCCTCACCATGAGTTCAACTTTACATTCCATCAATTTTTTGGTTGCTGCTGTCCTCTTTTAACCTCAGTCCAGTTTTACCTGGATACTTCAGATCCATTCTCTGGATATCTCAATGCTCCTTCACTATCCACCACCCAACCGCCCATTGGATGAACAAAGAGCGAAGACTTTAAGTCATAGCCAAAGAAATTCACAGTAGTTGGCCTTTAATTTTTTTGCTCTACCGTCTCAACGCTTTTCAAAAGGTAAAAAAACTGAAAGACTCAAAAACACTTCTAATTCATCTAACCTCATAGAGTGATCTATGAAAATTGTCAAAATGAACAGGTTAACCTTTCACATTGACCATGCAATATAATAATATCAACTTAAGAACTTCCCAATCAAAATGAAAACATTATACAGACGTAAGAAACAAAAATGTAGACCTGTAAACTTTTCTATTATTTTTACCTGCATTGCAAACAGTTGTTAAATAACCTTGACTAAAACATGTTTTTTACATTTCTCTTCCCAATCTTCTAGATCCATCAAAAAGAAACGTTACAAAGCCATCAAAAGGCCAAATGAAGACCCATGGTATCTCATCAATTTGAAGAATCTTGTTCTAGAAGGCAAAATAAATGAATAAAGAAACTCTTCAACTGATACTTGATTCAATATAGAAACAAGTAACCACCTTCATCCACTATAACATTATTCTCATTGGACGATCCACTTCATGGGAGGAAAAGGTTCCACTTTGTTCATGCGTTTCCCCTGATAATTCAATTCAGATTGACTGACAAATCAAAGCTGATGAAAATTATAGAATAAAAATGATATACCAATTCCAATATATTTCATTGATCAAACCAAGTAATAGCAAACAAGTTTTAAAGGCTTACTCTGTGGTTACAAGAGTCCAAGTGTTATTTCATTTATACACGAATAGTGAAGCATTTGTTCATTCCAGATTTGAATTAATTTCCAACGGTGGCTTCTTATCCTGGTGAAAAGTCAATTACAAATCTATCAAAACTTGTTATGGTCAGTTTGAATGACATTATTATACAAGCTAAATAACATGTTTATGCTAAATCAACGTTTAAATGGCAGGTCAAACGTTTTTCATTGTCTGTTATTGACTGTGAAAGAAACAAACAAAAAGAAACACTGAAAGATGTTTTGATGAGTGTCTCAATTTTCAGTTGAAATTGAGGTAAACGATCATACTATTTAAGTTAATCATTTGATTTCGTGATTTGAAATGGAATGGTCATCATATTAACAGATCCATTATCAATAGATATAAGTAAAAAGTCAATTTTGACCAGTGAAAAGAAAACAATTTACAAACGTTAATCTTAACAAAAAAGCGAGCAAAAAATTATAAAAATGAATGATCTGCTGAGCAAAAGTAGAAGAAAAACATTTTCTTTTACACTTATATATATTTATTTATTATTAAAATATTGTAATGTACAATAGCATCTATTATTATAGATTGAAATGTTATTCAATTTTTGCTCTCAACATCTTCATCATCTAAAATGAATGATAACAAACGAAAATAGTATCAAATTCAATAGTGGTTAAGTTAACAAAATCAAAGATTTGTCTCAGTTGATGAATAAATGATCGAAACAATGAATAAAAGTACCAATAAGATCGAACTTTATTGCAACTACTATTGCATTATTTTTTTTCTTACCTCTAAAGACTAATATTCCCGAGATAGCGACACCTGAAAATTAGCTTAAATCTGACCCTTATTTGTTAACTTAACTCTGACCACTACTGTATTGAAATTATAGTCGACTTCCAATCAAGATTTTCATTATCACAAATATCTAAAGAAAAGAATGATTACTTCAATAATTAACATTTTCACCTTGCCTTATTTATATCTGCAGATTAATGACCATGATGATGCTAATAATAATCGTGATATTATCAGTATGGCAAGCAAAATGAAAGGAACCAAGAAAAGCCAAAAACGTAGGTAACATTTACCTTTGGTAACCGGAAATAATCCCATAAGGAGTATTCTCACGTAAGTTAACCTTTATTCCGAAGCACTTTTCCTTCCCTTTACTGATACTTCTTCATCTTCTCATTATTTTTGGAAAAAAATTACTCTTCTCTTTTCTCTTTCCCTTTCTCACATAATCAAGCCTTCAAATATGATTACGAACGATTAATTTTCAACAAACTATCAACAACAACAATCAAAATGGGAGAAAGCAAGAAAAACTGCAAAAAGTTGGTACGAGCAGAAAAAAAACATTGCATTGAACAAATAAAAAGACAACAAAAAAGATGACATTTCATTTAAAATATGATTTACTTCCAAGTCAAATGCTACAAAAACCAACATAATCAACACCTAATTGGATTTTTTAGACTCTTACAAACTTCCAGAATCCTAAATAACTCTAAAGAACAACTAAGAAAATTGATATCACCAACTAATCATTGATTAAGACATGGAGGGTGAGATAAAAAATGACTGCCAGATCATTAGCAGATCGGGAAAAGTGAAAGGACCGAGAGGTTGAAATTGCGAGGCAATGGTCGGGTAAATGAAAAAAAAGGCCCAAAAATAAGATAAATTTGCTTTGATTGTGTTGTTGAAATACAAAAGAAAGTGATGAGGTAGGAATGAATAAATTCCAGTAGTAAGTGAACAAAAAAAGTGAAATACCAACTAATCAACGGAAAACTCGATTAATGGTTAACAAATGATCTTCCATAGAGTACATTAAGGATTGGTTTCTATCAATAGACTTGTATATGAACACCCTCAATGACATTCCCTGTGTTCATTTATACTCTTTCTTTCATTGGTTTTATCGGTAATTTCCGTTTGATGACATTATTATTATTACATTATTACTACATTATTATATTATTTGTATTTTTTGGACTTTATTAAGGTTTGATTGTTTGTTACTATTAGTAGAAGTAGTTACAGTGGAAAGGGATAAAAAGTCCAAAGGAAGCGAGTCCAAAAATCGAGGTTAGGCCATGAAGGTTAGTTTATCTTTTAAACCGGAACAAAATGATTTTCACCTCATCTTTCTTTCCGAGGTCAGTTTTTCTCACTCCGCTATCCGTTTGTCAAATATAATCTGTAATACACACAAATCCAATCATCATCTTCTTGTCTTGATCAAGGCAACAATTTCATACTGATCATTAAGCCTTACAGGAGTGAACGGAAATTACCTTGACTCTTTACTTTATAGTAACTAAGATATCAATTGACAATTGAATTTATTTAGTTAACAAACTAAGTTTGATTAACTTTTTTATTTTTAACTTTTGTATCTTTTATTTGTTGTTTTTTCTCTCCCTCGTTTCACAAAAAAAGTAGTAACACATTGACATTTATCAAACAAAAGTAATGGTCAGCCTTTGCTTATTTTTTAATTTCGTTTATTATGTTTATACTATTATTTACTTTTATTACATTGTAAAGATAATCTTAATCATGTTGATGTTAATCTACCGAATCGAGTTGACCTTTTTTATTCCACTGCCTTTGGACAAACACAGGAATAATGTTAATAAAATCGGGTCAACAGTTGATTCTCAATGAAAGGCAAGACTTAAAGAAGGTAAGATAATCACATTAATGCACAAATTACAAGAAAAGTCAAAAGTATACGATGATATTCCTGATATAATGCTTTATAATGATACAAAGAAAACAAAAAAAACAAATTGCCTGAGGGAGAGAGAGAAAGATTGAAATATTCAGAAGTAAATGAATGGACAATGGTCAAGAGGAAGAGCAAAAAGCAAATCAAGTCCATTAATCCATAAAAATTTTGCTCCAACCATAAAAATAGTAGACATTTGATTGTAACAGAAGATGAAAGGAAACCATTCTAGGTCAAAAAGTGAATCAGAACAATCAACATGCTAATTAATATATTATATGATAGCAATGAAAGTCTCCAAGAATTTCACATCCAAAGCTTTCATTTGTATTTTTATCCCTTATCATTCACTAATTCATCATTCTGTAATCCTGAGGGATTTTTTTCATCAGATTGTTGTCCACTGCAAAAAAGCAGATCCAAACAATTACTTGTATGACAGCATAAAAATGTTGCCATTGTGTTGATTATTTTCACTCCTAATCAGATTGGGACAAAGCTAATTAAGTCAGTCCGGTTTCTTGGGTAACAAAATACCATTTAATTAGTCTGGTCCTAAAAAACAAGAAAAAAATATCATCATTATCGGAGTAAAGATGTTGAATAGGAAAGCGAAAAAATAAATATATCAAGAAATGTATCATTATTGCTTGTTATCCTCACAAAGTTGTTTATTTGTTTGCTTGATGAAAGTGTCTTGATTAACGAAATTAGTTGGATTCTTGCAGAGTTGAAATTCTGTTAACCTGACTACTAATTTTTGCTAAAAAATTCGTGATTAGTCCAATGGTAATAGTAATTGTTTACAAATTAAAGATTCCAAACTGAGAGAGAAAAAATAATAGATTATCATTAATACATTAATAGGATAGAAACAGTTCAGGTAAGTAATGTTAACATGGTGTCTGTTAAGGTGATAAATCATTGAAAGAAAGCGTTGGTGACAATCATTTAGATCACACCATCTCTATCTTAGCCTTAAGATATACTTTACTCATCCTCATCTTCATCTTAGCCTTTCACCTTTGCAAATGACCTTTCCTCCTCCGTGACTTGTATCGATTTTGTGTGTTAATGTCTTGGACTGCAACATCGCTTGACCAGAGGTAACTTGTTCTTCTTGTCTGTAGATTATTACCCAAAAACACACCTTGCCATGTTGCTAGTTTTTCTTGTTACTTGAAATGATTAAAAATTGTTTTTCATGCAGTTTGCTTTACAATCTATCATTGGGTCCATCGAAAATAGAAATATATTTCTAATCATAAATAACAATTCCATTGAGATTAATTGCAAATATAACGCTTGGAACTTTGTTTAAACCAACTCCATCTTGACAAAATCATCAACTCCAAATCGAATGTCTACCGTCCAGTTATATGTTAGAAGCAAACAGGTTTTTTTATAAGAAATAGTTTTCCATTGTTGATTCAACAGGGATTAAATAAATTAATGATTAATAACAGCAAGCTAACCATGAATGTATATAAATTGTCGACAATTTATTTAAACTGCAGAAAAGTACAAAAATATTTCATTAAAATGAGGAAAAATTCAATAATAGCCTAAGCTAGGCAGGAATCAAAGTTGAATTTTATACAAAACAATCTAACAATTATTTGTTCAATTGAATCTTTGATAACTTACTGTCCAGTTTATCATAATTAATACATATTATCTTTGAAATGATTGCGTGTCAACCAGCATTTATCTCCTAGGGAAATCAGTCTTTTCCTCTTCAGACTCAATCAGTGAAGGTTAAAAATGATGAACATAATAACAAAACACATCATGATTATCAAAGATAACTTTGAATTATTGTTCAACTCTGTTGTATTCATTTTGTAATTAAATAATATTCACAATAACAATCATAATAAATCTCAAGAACATGATAAAGAGAAAAAAGTAAATCTCATCCATTGAAGAAAAATTAATAAATTTTCTAATGATGATTATATAATAGAAGCTTTATATTCTCTTACCTTAAATATGATTTTTTGTTTGTATGCTGATACGTTTATTAGTAATAAAAATAAACTTTTACTTTGAACATCACCTGAAGGGTGCATTAAACAGGAAATTGTTTCCTTCGTGATTAATATTTCCATCAACATTAACATCGTTAATAATATTAATTGAAGACAATTAGTTATACTCATTTTAAGTTGACAATAAGGTTGGATCAACATCCTTTTTTTGTCATCCCATGTAACAGGTTATCAACATTACCTCTATGCTGGAAAGACGCATTAACATAACAAATAACGATGTGTTAATGATTTTGTCTCTATTAGTGGCAATTAAAGTCATTTAGGGATGCAAAATGGTCTAACCAATATATTAATTAGTAAAGAAATTAAAGAAACATAAATATTGAGAAAGAGAATGATGAAAAAGAAGAAGAAGAGCAATAATAGGCGAATGGTTAAGAAAAAAGATATTAACATGGCTTTCAAAAGATTGACAGCCGGAAAGATTGAGTTTGATGGGCAACAATTATAATGTTACAATTCCCGTTACTAATCTTTATCTAATCACATCTTCTTCTTCATCTTTCTAACCATCTTCACCTTTTTCTTATCATCTTCTTACCTTGTCATTCACGGTTCTTTGATTTTAAACATAAAACTGTATTTACTTACAACTGTAAACAGTGAAAATGGCTTCTTCTTCTTCTTATCATCTTTTTGGCATGAAACTGTTTCAATGAATCTTTTTCCTTTATCTTCTGTCAATAACATTGACTAATCCTTTTACTTGATTAATTTGACAAGTAGCATGAGCTGTTAATCAATTAAACAATTACAATTTGCTTTACATTTGATTTAACACAATAAAAATGAAATAAACATCGTAGGTTGACCAAGTTAAAGGAAAGGATAAATCATAATGAACCTTGACACAGCATACTTTATAAAGGCGCATAATTTGAAATTTCATGAAAATGTGATTTTTCTTAGTTAATTAAATCTGAAACTCTGAATCCCACGGTTTTAAAACATTATTACGATGTTTTTAAGGAAATAGTTTTTTTGAACAAATTTCAAGGGAAAAACAGAAAGTTTGAAGTTTAAAGCCCAGATCCTCTTGTTATCATCATCATATTATTATTATATTATTCTAAGAGCAGTGGTCATCTTGAAGATTATGTAGCAAGGTAACGAAGAGGATAAAGAAGTAGAGGCTAGAAGAAAATAAATAAATAAAACAACGCTAACCTTAAACTGGCCAAGAAAAAGGTCACTGGGCGTTAATATCTGAAAACATATCTTAGAATAGATTTTTCAGGTTAAAGCATCAAGAAAAACACTCAGACACTTAATCAACGCTCTTCTTGTTCATCTTACTTTTGACTTTGCTCAACTAATGGAAGCATGAATTGTTGATCAACATTGGGCACAAAAATGTAATAGGTAAGTTAACGCCAAAAGGAGATGAAAATGCCTTAGGTGAAGATATGTGAATATGAGGTAAAGAAAGAGACTGAAAAGAAAGTTGTAAGATGATGAGGAAAAGTTGATGAAGAACAAGTAAAAGATAATTGGTTATATCAACTTTAAGTGGCATAATAGTCCATTTTAGTAACAGATATTAACGATCAATTATAACGGATCGCACTTGTTTCTCACTGAAAAATATTCGGGTTCATCTTCCTCTTGATTATCATCCTTGTTTTCACCCCTGGGTGCAGCAAAGGAATACTTGTTAAAATTTGATCTTAATTTGTCTCTCGATATTAACACTTGGTGTCTCCCAATGTCATTTACATTGACTGCCAGTCAATGACTGGTTTTAGCTGTTTTTGCACCAATCGCATCAAGTTTAGTTCCATTGTCTACATCAATTGTCTCAATTTTTGCTTTGTTTTTATATCTTAAAATAAGGTGAGTAACAATTCAAGTATTTCAGAAAATTGACGAATTTACGAAAACAATAAACTTTTCCTGTATCTTGACTTAATCTGGACACGAGCAATAAAAGCTATTGATGCGAGTCATGTAATATTTTCTATTCATTCACATCAATTTTCTTATTTTGCCATAAAATGTGAATTTAAAGTTTTAAATTGGACCTTTATTTAATTAACTATCAATTTGTGATTTATTTGAAACAATGTAGGATAGTAATCAACGGCATAGAACATAGAGTAACATGTTTACGGGAAAAAGCAGCAGCATCTAAAAGGAATACCAAGTTAACCAAGTAGAGGTAAATCAAGAGGATTGGAGCCGCTGAAGATGAAAGGTCTGATATGAAATAATACCCATAGTTAAAGCTAATGAAGCAATACCAGTTGAACCAGCATAATTAATTTGAACGCCTAAATGGTTAATGGTAAACCTTGATGTATATGTATGCCTATCCGTACCGATCAACATAAATATGGATCAATATAAATGGCAGATCAATCTTGGAGGATACTAAAACAACAACATGATCATCAACAACCTTGATCAAAGTAGTAATACATCAACAAATTGCAGCTGGAAAGCAAAAAAGTTATCGTTATTAGTTTAAAAAGCGGGTTTCGAGGCACGAGCCAAATGTCAGTTAGCAATATAATATTTATTCAAATGTCAATAGTTACATACATATACAAAGTGAGAGTAAATCTGCTTTTCTCTATCATCATCATCATTCTCCTTCTTTCAGGTCAGGTATCATAAGTCTCTCTTTCTCTCTCTCTTTCAGTTACTCACTCTCGTCTCTGTGTTTGTCTATTGTTTGAACCATTTGATAAGGAACCAGGAGAATCAAGAGGTCGAGAGGTAAACCTAGTAGAGTGAGAGGGTCAGGTCACCTTTATTGCTCGTGTGGATGCTCAACACCGTCAAGCAAGCTTATATCCAAAGGCAGGTGATTTTGTATTTCTGCAAACGCTTCCCCTCACTTTCATTACAAGGTTTTCATCATCACCATCCACATCTACATCATCATCATCAAAAGGAGATCAATTCGAGGGGAGAGAAAAGGCTGTTTCTCTAGTTGAGCCTGTTTAACGGATGCTTATGAAAATTGCGAGGGAGAGTAAGTCCCTTCTTGTACCGGGTGTTATTATTTCCTCTGAAGGCACGCTTATACGCTATTCGCACGCAGGTTGTCTTTCTCTCTCACCATCTCTGTGTCTTTTTCTCGTTCTCTCTCACACACACATCTTTTATTACCAGCACCACCAACAATAACAACATTAACAATTGACAATTGTAGATTGTGGCGCGTGCAATTGTACTTCACAATTTAATACATTATCACTAAAACCAATGTACGTTCATTCGTTTGGCTATTAATTCATTCATTTTTAACATTTCTCTTATTTTCATTGTCAGTATTTTTCTACCTTCGATTTCTTAAGTATTAGAACTGACCATTGTTATCCAGTTTTATCAAGAGCACTTTATTACCCTTTTTTCAGCAAAATCATTTTGCTAATAATTATTGATTTAGCTGCGTATTGGCTATTTTTAGCAATTATTTTTGCTTAAAAATATTTCAATCAAATATGGTGAATATGTGTGATTGAATTCAGGTTTATATTGGGCGCTTCGATTTCCCTTTCAAGCTATCGGCAGTTAATTATTTTTTCGTTTCCGCTTTTAGCTTTCTTTAATGAAGCTTCAAATTCAACACGATTTTTAAAGTCTTTTTTGTTTTTCTCGTTCTTTCCTATTCTTGTAACCTCTTGTTTCATCCCTATTCACATGCTTACCTGGCTTGTAAGATGTCTACGTGAATTTATCTTGCCTTCAGAGGCTTTTTACCCAAAGGCTGATATTTTGCTGTCAATGATGAGCTCAATATAGCAGTTGTTGCTTTTTGCTATTACATCTTGTTGCTTCCTCTTCTTATGCTGTTTTTTCCTTCATCTTGCTTGTTCGTTTTCTTCTTGAACTTAACATCTTCTCACCTGTCCGGGTGATGGTTGCCTGTCTTTAAGAAGCAACTTGGCTTGAACTAGCCTTCACCATTATCATCACCATCACCAACCATCATCATCAACATCATTTTCGTCTTTCGGTAACCATGTTTCAACCTGCCAAGACGATTGATTTAAACTGAAACAAACGTTCAATGATAATTTGACTATGTGTTTAGCCTCTGTCCTTTCCGATGGTTCATCTTTTTTTGTCAATTGTAATGACGGAGGGTCAATTAAGGGTTCGCCAATGGTTATTAGTGCTAGCATGGAGATACATTTTGGGCTATTTTTACCACACACAGATTCACAGTAAAGTAGATGAAAATTGTTTCCATCAAACAAGAAATGTTATGATGAAATGATTCAAATGATGTCTATCCAAATAGATGCTCATTTGTCTGTCAACATTAAATATTTCAAATCAATCAAAGTAAAATCAATTTGAAACTATCATATTCGATTAAACAGGGCTACAATTACAATCAGCAACTTCACCAACAACATTAGCAAACAACAGCAAAGGAAGGAGAACCATCTTAAAGTTTAATATCTTTCAGAATCATCAACACAAGCTATAAATATCCAGACGTATCAAGCCATTTGATAAATTGATTTTCATATTTCATCCTATTCACCTTTGCAATATGTTGAACTCTCACTTCTTTTAATTATCAGAAATTCAACTAAAAGTTAATTTTGATTTTCTCACCCTTTTACCCTTTCAATTAACAATCGCCATTTGGATTCATTTTTCAATTCAATGACATTTCCAACGTGAGAATCGCTGTTAATCAAAACTATTGGCTGACCGATACTAAAGCCAATCTTGGAAAGAATAACAAAATAACAAATGGAATCAATCTTCCCATTGTAATCTGGTCATTTCAGCATTCTCATTACAGTAAAAAGGAAACTGGACAGTCATTAGTCAACTTTTTGTCTAAAACCAATGTCCAGTATAGAGAGAGATCTTTTACTGTTTTAAGGTTTCTCCTTGGCCACCTTTTTACTTTCATTTGTGTCCTGTCATTTAACCATTAATAATCACTAATTTAACACCCTACTGACACCCATAAAGTGACCGGAAACTCAAGACAAAGTAAATCATTAATTGCAAACAAAACAGAAACAATAACAGTAACAACAACCTCAACAACAATGGCAATGATAACTGGAAGCAAATAAAAAACAAGAGGAAACACAAACATTAAAAAGTACCATTAAGTCGCAAATGAGAGCAAGATGATTGGAAAGGCCAATTTACCTTTTCTTGTGTGATTATAATCAACTTTAATCAATCCAAAATAATCAGATTATTGTTTTAACACTAGTTTACCACCATGGAATGGCAAGTAATGCATATGGACAAATCATACGGCTACAAACAATGAATATGTGTTAACATGGACAAGGAAGGTAACGATAACATGTATTGGTTTATAATGATGACTATTCAAGGAAACGATAAAACATAATCTCAAGGAAGTAATTTGATTATAAAAAGCTATTGAAGGAACCAGAATAAAAAGGTTAACCTGAGAAACAGATTGTTGATTACCAAATATTGGATGAGAATCACTTGTAACACATGAAGATGATCACCAGCGTTTTGTCCTCCTTTCAATGTTATGCCAATGATATGGAAACCTTTACATATTCAACTGATGATTGCATAAATATGTTGTTTCATTAGCATATTATATAAATACACATTATTATTACATATTATTATAATGTACCATCATCATCGTCGTCATCATTATTATCAGTGCAATGTAACTATTTTGAAAATGACCCTGAGTGTAAAGGTAGAGGAAGTTTAAATAGTTAGAGGTTAAAGGTAACAAAACCACTATGGAGCTTCTTCTTCTTATCATTCTCTGATTGATCACTTCAAGGGTCATTTCTGTTGGTGTTACCAAAAAAACCGATCCCATCATCTTGTTGGTTCCCATTTGGTTCTCAGGTCACCCTTTCCAACATAAGGACTTAGGGTTATCTTCGTTTTTGGGAAACAGTTAGGTCAATTGTATTGTACACTTATGGGAAATTGGCAGGACAAACATTACTGTTAAAGGTCAGAATATTGTTCAGATTAAATTATAACAGATAGTAATAATGATTGTTATTTATGTAATAACATGTTTCATCTTCTCTTCCTAGGTTATTGTGAAGTTACTAAAAAAGATCATCTTATTGTTATCTTATATGATCGATTGGTATCATCATCACTGTAATCATTTTTAATCATTGATCAATCACACCATCGATTAAGGTTAATGCAGTATTAGATCGATATACGTTCATTTAAAACTATTACATTGGATTTTTAACTTCAATTTCCGATATGCATTGTAAACAAAGGATTGGGAGATACATTTAAAATTACCTTTTTTATATTGAATCATAAAAAGGATGAGGTTAGTGGGAGGTAAAAGAATAGAAAAGATTTTATGCACAACAACAAGAGTTTTTATAAAAACAGAAAGACAGAAGTTTTGATAAACTGGGTCATCTTCAGTCAAGAAAAGAGCAAAGGTGTTTTCATTGTTTCTTTTTTGACCAGACCAGCAACTTTGTACTATTATACTCGTGGTACGTGCAATTGACGCGTGCCACGAAGGGAGAGAGCGAGCGACTGGTGGATCAAGAGTGACCAGTTATAAGGAGGAAAAGGGGGTAAAGGGATAAGTTGAAAGAGTGTGTGAGAGAGAAAGAGAGGAACTGTACTTTCTCTGGTTCAACATCCATTTTACTCTTTCGACCGTCACAAAACCGAAAGAGTTTTAAAGCCTGTATTAACTGTTTACTCCTGTTAAGGCTCAACTGTTTATCCTTGTTTGACCTTTAACAATCCGTTGACCTCGTACGTGGCCATTGAGAGTCCAGTAACAAGGTACAAGGTAAAAGAGAAAGAGAGAAAAGCAGCCTTTATTTTTCCCTATCCATTTATCCTTTGTCATCTTTTCCTTCAATAAAGTGTCAATAGAGCTCTGTCCATTGCCTATGGGTCATTTACAAGTTGCATGTATTTTCATGACACTGTGAAAACAAAAGATAAGTCTTTCAATACAATGATACTTACTCATTAACAATTTAAAAATTAACCACAACAAAAAAATAGAAACAGTTGACTAACAAGTTAGACAAATTGCAAAACATGAGAATTTTTTGCTAAGCCGAAAGCCGATCTCAATTAACAAAAAACCCCCTTTGTTTGTGAAAAAAGAATTGCGTTGTTTTTTAACAAACGATATTTTCTAGTTTGCTTTAAGCTAAAATACATGTACTTTTTCTAGTATGTGCCACTTTTAATAAAGTACTGGTCGTTTCTCAACCTGTTTAAAATACTCACAGCAAAGGTCGGTAAAGGTAGGTTATTAACTGAAAAGTAAAATTTTGTAGTAAAACAAGTGACAAAGAAATAGCTTTCTTTTAAATCCTTCTGCCTTTTGTTACACTTTTTCCTTATCCCTTCATAATGGTTTGGTTTTTCTTTTTATTTTATTCTTTTTTCAAACAAAACATCTTTAATATTTTACGTTTTGGTACTTTTCTGTTATCATCAAAGTGTTCAAAGTTTTACTGGCAACAGTTTCAACAATTAATATCGACTCAATGTTAAGCATCTAAACTTTAATCTATTGATTCCATTATTAAGTGAAAGGAGAATCTCGTTATGCATAAAGTTGGCTTTTTTTCTGGTCAAACAGTCAACAATTTACAGATGAATTGATTTCAACCATTTTCTATGCTGCTGCCGCTGTCTATGATGATTATGCTACTTGATAAAGATGAGAAAAAGATGAGAAGATGACCGTGATGAAGAGACAATATTCTCACGGTTTAATATGTTTGCATTGTATTTAATATGAATCACTCTGATTACTCCTCGATAGTCTATGGCCAAAATAAGTTCACATAAAGATCGTTATGGACCATCGATTAAGCTTCAATTAGCATAAAATAATTTTCTATCATTGGTATCTTCTATGATAATAACAACAAAAAACAAGACAATTTAACTAAAAACATTGAGCTTAAATTTGATTCAACTAAGCGTTGAGCCAAAAGTGATCATCAAAAATTGGATACATCAAGACGGAAACAAGGTAACATGGATAATAGTATAAAATTAAGCAGATAAATGATTGTAACTACAACTTCCGATAGATGTCTGGTGTTGGTAGCTAGAAATGTAGATCAACAAACACTAAAACGCCAACTGATGTAATGATGATGGGTAATTACATGTAAAAACCATTAATGTTAACAATCAATGATTACATCAAGTTGGATTGATAATATTGTCTTTAAACGTTATCATTGTCATTTCCGTTAAAGCCATACTTTGCGTTTGTCAAGCCTTTTCCAGTTTATTTTTACCTCTCGATGGACATCATTCAAAATTATCATCCTTCTCATTACCATCCTAAACATCATCATGAACAACATCAACAGCAAACGTGTCTGATTGACCGTGCTACCCTACCTTTGACCTGCAAAAGAAGTCAGTAAAGCAAAAAACAAGCCTAGTTAATTCAATGGTAAAGCTTAACATTGGTAATTTTTCTGGAGATCAACAACCACATGGTCATTGGCATCATATTGATTGTAGTTGATTAGTTAACCAAGAACAAGAGTAACTGCGATTAATATTGTGGTGTGTCTGTTGTGGTTAGTGGGATGAATCGGAGGTACATAACCAATGGACCTTTCAATTAGTAGGAATTCAACTTTTTTTCAAGTAAAAGACGATGATAATGTATTACTGTTAAAAAAGATGAAGAAATATAGCAAAACTTGAACCTTTTTTGTGGCTCTTTCTGTGGATAAGAAGAGGGAAAACAACAAAAATTTTAAGATGGTGATGATGATAGGGATAGCGGATAAAGAAGATGACGGCAAAGAGCATTTGGATAACGGCAAGATGTAAAATTCACAGAGCGCATCAACATCATCAAGAACAACAGGTTTCAAGGGTGATGTTAAAATGTCTGGTTAACCTTTTGCCACGCGAATTGAAAGTTTATTTTCAAACCATTATATTATCATCAGTCAAAGGTTAATTTAACGTTGGTTTCCTCGCATCAATTTACAATGTGATTAATTTTAACATATTAATGAACCCAGCGATGTACATTCAATTAATAAGGTTACATCAACTTAGATATCAGCCGAAAAGAAGAGTTGAGTATTTTAAAGCATAAAAATTGATCAGCCGAAAAACTAAAAAGCATAGAAAGAAAATTCAAAATATCATTTGAAGAGTCAAGTTTTTTCATTATTTTTTTATTTTTTGCTTAATTTTTGATTCTGATTTATTTATTATCTCTCAATCAATAAGATTTCACCAAATTGAAATTGTTTACCTTATCCAAGGATGAAGACTGCAACAGATGACTGTATTAATTTTAATCTTCGTATTTTCCTTTTATCAAATGTTTGCTCTAGTCTTAAGGATTGTTAATCTTGCATATTGCAGCCAAGTCAACAATTAAATAACACCTTTACTTCGATCATTATGATTAACAATTGTATGGAAGCTAATATAAATGGTAATGCATAGTGAAATAATTCCAATTGTCCAGTTAATTAATGTCTATTTGATTTCAACTTACTATACTGGGTTTTCAACAAGAGCAACTGTAACCCAGTTGTGAATGTTACTGTTCACACGATCACCATAAATGTGATGATCATTGAAGCACAACATATTCACACACATAAACTTGATACAAGAATAAAGTTGAAATAACAGTAACAGTTTACTAATAATGAACTTTTTTTTATAATATAATCAAACAAAACAAAAAAGCATTGCCTCACTTCATTTGTCTATACATGTACATGTATTGATATGCAATGATGTTGGAGCAGATAATGAAATACACATGGGAAAATGGTCAACTTAAAAAGGTAAAAATTTGATTAAAGGGATGCAAGAAAATAATTATAACACTAATACAATTTTAATTTATTTCTTTTCCCTTTCAGTCTTAACCTGCATCCACAAGAACAGGGAACGAGCCAAGGAGACCGAAAGAGTAATCAACTAACCAGTGCCTTGATTGTTCCAGGTGGAAATATTTACCTCAAGCAATAATAAACTTTGGGGACACTTTGCATTCACATATACACAATGTTGTCGTAGTGACTGTTACCAAGGATAATCATCGCTATCACCATCAACATCATAATCACCATCAAAAGACAGCAGAAAGAAAGCAGCAGCAACAGAAACAGCAAGCATGGAAAACTCAGAAAGTAAAAATATTATCTTTTAATGATAAAAATTGAAGCAGAAGGAAGCAACAGTTGACTGTTAACTGTTAGCGATCAACAAAAATGATAAACACTCTAACTTTGCAGTTGGCATCTTGGATGAAAATGTTAATAAAAATAATAATAATGGTGATGATAAAAAAGTAATCAGAACGTGTCACCAGATGAAACCTGTTGATTGCATATGTTGATGATCAAGTTCACCATCAATTTTCATTTTCACATGTCTTTTCTGGCTTACGCTCTCTCCTTTTCTCTCTCAGTGGCTCACCATCATAATCTTATTTCAATTGTTAATTATTAGTTGCAATCATTGATTATCCATGTATTATACATAGGTAATCAGCCAATTTCAATTCCACATTTTACCAAACAACAGTTTCGTATTGCTAATTGTTTCTCCTTTCTTTCTCCAAATTTTAAAGCAGGTTTATTCCCTTATTGCTGCAGTTGTCCATCCACGATGATGTTGATGGTGGTAATGATGATTTGATAATTTTGAATTGATATCGATGTCTTCAAGGCTGGAATAAGTCGTTCAACAAGGTTACCTTCTCAACCTGTTGCTTTTAAACGCTCACACAATTTGGTTGATTGTTAATTACCCGTATATTTAAGTGTCACTAATTAACCTTTTCTTTTCTTATTATTGCTACAATTTCCTCACCTGTCTTTTTGATTCTACTTGAAAACAATTAATCAAAAAAGTTGGAGACAAGAAAAAGTGTCTTGTTCAACATTTGCGATGTTTATGCATTTGTTTTACCATTATCTTTGCTAGCCAATATTCAACAACCCAAATGCAATGTTATTCATGATAACAAAATGATTTTACCATGAGTAACTATTCTATTATGAGCTTGATTTTAACTCACTTGATATTGAATTTACCAACATTTATTCATACATGTTAATCAAATGAATCAGGAATTAGGCATGCAAATATATTCAAGTGCAAGGTTAATGTGGTAAAAACAAGAATTAAAGCAAGTGTAAATCAGCTAATTGTTAATAATCTAATATCATAATTTATCGTTCAAATTCACAGTAAAAGTGGATGCAAAAAGGTAAACCACGAATTTACCGAAAAATACAAGTAAACAAAGAGTATTGAGACAACGAAGACGACAACTAAGATGAAGAAGACAAAGATGAAGGTAAAGATGAAGATGAAGATAAAGGAAACGAAGGGGGATCCGACGGAAGGATGGAGCAAGACAGAGATGAAGAGAGGACAGAAAGAGGGGAAATTGGGAGGATGAAAAGAGGGTGAAAAAGAGGGTGAACCGTTGAAACAGTGTAAAGGTTAGCATCTGCCTTTACATTGATCGGTTATCATTGGTTTTCAACTAGAAGCTTACTTCTCTTTCTCTTTCTTTCTCTCTTAGGCCAATCTTCCAATGGCTTCTCTTTCTCTCTTCTTCTTTTCTCTTTCTTTCTTCTCTTTCTTTCACCTGCCCTGCGAAACGAGCCACGAGTTAGGGCGGTAATAGAGTGAGCAAGAAGATGAAAGAAGAGAGAAAGAGAAAACTTGGAAAGGTTAAGCTCTCCCGAACGATCGACGCTAGTAGTTATTGGTATGGAGGTTACATCGACAGATCATTTTACCTTTGAACCAAGTCAAGTTAACATTAACAGTTTTACTTAAGTTTAAATTATTTTATAACATAACATTTATATATATACATCTTTTGATCAACATCACTTCATTTCATGTTTACTTCCCAAGATCCTCGTTTAATCGTCATCCTTATTTTTAACATTCATCGCTGTCTTCATTGACTCTTTTTTGAAACAAAATTGCTCCAATTTCAACCAAACATAATCCATTGGAACCTTTTGCGAGCTTTTTGTTCGTAAAACCAATTTTGTGACTCGTTTTTCACCCATAATTGAGTGTCTTAACTGTTGATCACTTAATTGTTACAACTTTAATCAACTGACCGTTGTTAGACAACCTTTGTGCCAACCTATTTTGTTTGTTTGTTTATTTGTTTATCAAAACTGTTGTAGTCAAAGTCAAGCGAAAATGCCAAGAAGTTTTTTGATTAAAAAATCTCTGGTAACAACAGGTACCACAACCACGACAACTGGAACCACACCAAGTGCACCAACAACCGTGATATCGGGCAATCATGAACGATCAATCCAAGATGATTTACAGAATGAAAATTACAATTACAATAGCAATGGTTAGTTAAACTTTCTTATTTACAAAGCTCACTCCAAACCCAATAAAATCCTCAATCATAGTCAACTTTTACACTTTTCATTTCAACAAAATCATATTCCTTCAACCCTTGAAAATCAGTTAGAAAGCAACTGTTTAGTTGTAAAAGTAAAACTAGGAAATCATGTTAGTGGATCATTGATCCTTCATCATCTTCATCAACTCTCTCATCTTTAAGTGGTCCATAATAATGTTAAGGAAGGAAGCTAAATTGCTACCTTGTAAACCGGTTTACTGTAAATAATTTAAACTGGAATAACAATCTGAAGACAACTTTGAGACAAGTCAGCTTTATTTTTACCCAAAGAGATGATGGTGATAACGAAATTTCAATTATTTCGTCTTTCCATCATCTTCATCCTCACCTTCACCTTAGTCTTCATCTTATTATTTTCTTGTTCTTTTTTCGCTCTCAGAATTCTCAGAACAATTAAATGAACCTCTGTGTTAAGCGAAAACCTTTTGAACAAAAGGTAAAACTGGTTTTGCTGTTCATCTTGTCAGTTAATTATCATGGTTAAGCTTTTACAGAGTATGAAAAACAAAACAAATCAATTCCGAGATTGTAAATTGACGAAAAGTTGAGAGCAAAAAAACTGTTATTTATTATTTACCATGAAAAAAAGGTTGAAACAAGGTGAAGTTGAATACAATTTCAACAATTTGAAATTAAATAACCAAATTTGTTTCATCAGTTGGTGGTCAACATCAAAAAGAAAGGTTTCTTATACCAATGAACTGGAAAATTAATCGTAATTTAAACAACGGTAACAATCCGAATTGGCTCAAGTCTATGAGTGTTAGTAAAAAATGTTCAAATTAACATTACAACTTAAAAGAGTAACCTTTTATGTATCTTTTATACCTTTTTTTGTGAAAAATTTTAAGTTTTGAAAAACAAAATAGTCAAGACAAAGTTTCAAGCAAATAAGATAATTTTTCTACTCAATATACAACAGATAACCGGTTTTTATGCTATTTAATGCAAAAATAAATCAATGACGAAGAGCAAAAGATCACTAGTAAAGGTATATTAATCTATTGTGATTAAACAATTTCATCAAGTTTTCCCGTTCACTTTTATGGACTTTTTGCTCTTTCAAACTTGACCTCAGCTAGTTTTATTTGTTGCCCACCATTTCCATCATTATCTTTATCCCCTCACCTTATGAGGTACATCTTAATCTGTGTATTTAACTTGAGAAATGTTGACCGATAAAAGAGGAATTATAATGAAAAATTGACATTTTTTGCGCTTAAAAACTAACATTTTCTTTTTGTTTTCTTCTATAGTTCCATTTGATTTGAGCACAAAAAATCGCAAAACCGAAGCAAATGTCCCATCTAATGGTTCAGTCAAAGACCGTCCAGTCAAATCAGAATCCGATTCTGGTCATTTAGGTTCACCTCGTGGTCAACCTGGTTCATCTTCATCAGCCTCATCCACATTAAACGTCTTAACACCTTCACCTGCTGTAACTGCCAAAACACTTTACAGTCCATCTTCTGGTTCACCTCGAGGAGCTTTCCTAGCCACCTCATCTTCATTACCATGTAAAACCGCTCTGGCTCCATTGGAACCCCTCAATATTAACCATGATTCTGATTTGATTCCTTGGCCTTTACCACCAACTAAATCCCATCATTTATCACTTCATCCACATTCACTCTACTCTGGCCTTTACACACCTCGGGACTCTCATTACCCCCATCCAGCCCACCATCATAGTCACCATCACTCTCACCATTCCAGCCACTCACTAGCGAATTATCATCCTCATCCTCATCATATTCCAGCCTATTATATGTCTCCTCATTCCCATCATCATCATCATAACCATTATTCAGGTTACAATCAACCTCCCAGTCCCCCCTATCTCATCTCACCTCCACGAACTCCTTATTCACGGTCAACTTCATCGCGAACCACAAACTCATCTTCACCTTTAGCTTTGACCAATGGTCCGTCTTCACTGAGCTCTTCTCTTCACCGTTCCGATTCATGTTCATCTTCTGATCTTCCTTCACCTCGAGGCTCTCATTCTGATGATGAGTTAACCTCTCGCCGCCATTCACCAATCACATCAGGAAGAGATTCATTTGTCCATTCACCAGTCGCCACAGTAGACGAGGAACACGAAGACATACCAATGACTGACCTATCAGTCGAAAATAAATCCTCTTCTTGTCCTTCCTCATTCCAATCAATTCGACCCGCCAAGATGCGTAAAGATGCAACCGGATCACCTATTCCAGTCTCATTCTCCTGTCCCTCATCACCTCAACAAACCCAACTGTCGCCTAAATCATTACCATCACCATCATCTCACCACCAAAACTCATCGTCATCCTCTACCTCTTCTTTGTCATCACTTTCATCATCGTCGTCGACAACAACAATGACAACCCCATCCCAAGTAAACTCAAAAACCTGCAACTCTTCAGCTCCTCGATACCAATGTCCAGATTGCAAGAAGAGTTATTCAACTTGCTCAGGATTAACCAAACACCAAGAGTTTCATTGTTCAACTCAAACCAAAAAATCATTCTCATGTAAATTCTGTGACAAAGTGTATCATTCACTTGGCGCCCTCAAAATGCATATCCGAACCCATACTTTACCATGTAAATGTAACCTTTGCGGCAAAGCATTTTCTAGACCTTGGCTACTCCAGGGTCACATGCGAACCCATACTGGTGAAAAGCCATTTGCTTGTACCCAATGTGGTCGTAAATTTGCTGACCGGTCAAACCTCAGAGCTCATTTCCAGACTCATTCAGATGTCAAAAAGTATGGCTGTAAAGGATGTGGTAAAACATTCAGTCGGATGTCACTCTTGTCCAAGCATCAAGACAATGGTTGTCCAGCTAAAAGCCTTAACCTATCAACCTCTACAACAACCTCATCGACCTCATCCTCGAGTAAAACTACGTGATTTACTCAGTCAACTAATAACTGGTTAAACCTCGTTCATTATTCAACATTATTATTACAATCATTGCCAATATTATTATTACATTTATTCATATTATAAGCCGATTCCCAATTATATCAATTGAGATATTATTGAACTCCATTCAATTACATTCCCAATGATGTTGACCACAATGAAACTAAACTGTTTCCAGAAGACGTTATAATTAATTGTTCCGTTGACATTTGACTACATTTCACAATTACATTAATCATCTTTTAATATACTTAATTAACGTCACCAACAAAATATACACAGAGAGACACTTATATAAATATATAAATATATCAACACAAAAACACACAAAAACACACATATGCACACTGAGATTTATAATTAATCATCAAACTGCCCACCGAATCAATAAGGATGACTAAACTAATTATTGACTTGAAAAGCAAGGCTAAAACAAAATGCAAAACAAAAATGTGTGTTTAGTTGACTACTTGTTAACAATACAATTGTAAATACTTTTTTACAACAATATCTTACCTTTATTAATCGAGTCACAACTCAATATCAATCAACCAACACAAAATTGTTAATCTTTTAATTATCTGTATAAACTAATTGATACAATTAACCAGAGCACTCATAATAATGAAAAAAAAACAAATGAGAAACACAAACACAAACAATACGAAAAACTAGTCCAAATATCCATCATATTGTATTAACCTTAACAATTAATCACAGAGATTAAATAATGTGAATTCGCGCTGTGCCATCAATTAATACTCTAAATGTCTCTCTAATTGTAAATTTATTAAATGTAATTTAACTCTAACATTGAAATAAACAAATTGAGAAAAACGTTAATCTTGTTGAACAACATTTATCAAACTTAATAATATTATTGCTCATTTTGAGTCTCATTTTGAGCATTAACAGCGCCATTATTATTCATTAGACAAATAAGCAATAAAATAATTCACCAATTCATCTTGATAATACATTTAACGCGTGTCACAATCAGTCCTGATAATGTTAATAATGAAATGTGAAAGGTCAACATGAACATGTGTTAAGACGTTAAAAGATTTTGAGACTTTTCAAGGTTTATCATCATGATCAACCTTCATTGAAACACGGTTCATACTTGAATGTGACAATCAATAGGACAAGACAATTGCCATTAATTTACTTTTCATGACATTTTTTAATTCAATGCCTTTATGTTACCATTTCTATGGCATTTTATGACACTTTTAACCTCACTGGACATTACTGATCTCCGGTCAATGTGTGTAACTTTGTTTATCTTATTGCCTGGTAAAAGATTAGTAATATTTAAGGGTCATCAATGGGTGGTAAAAGTGACCTTTAAAAGGCTAATTATTTATCTTTTCATCGTTTAAATTGACTACATTAACTTGATTTGAAGTTGATAAAAACTTGGAACCCTCCAAAAGCCATTGATTTATGTATTAAAATGCTTTTCACTGTTTGCTTTTGTATTTGCTCAATATTTTTGCTTATTGCTTTTCACTGAAAGCATCGAAACTCTTGAAAAGGCACATTTTCAGATCACCTCTGGATTTAAGGTGGAAGTTCAATGAATTGGAGCCTTTCTTTAATCAAGTTTAGCTTCGAGAAAATGGTTTTATCGTTTATTTTGAATCTATTAATCCAAAGTTGCAATATAAAAATTGATTAAAAATAAATTTGAATAGTTTGAGTCTGTAAATAGCAATAAATGGTCAACTCAGTAAACAAAATCATTGAAAAGCTAAACTTTTTTCCGATTTTCAACTTATGAAATCAAGAATTGTAGATTAAGGATCGGATTTCGTAATTAAAACTGTTTTTCTTGTAAAATATATAAATATATATATATTCAACAAATAAAGTTCCGAAATCGTAAAATTTTCTTTTAGACAGAATTTCTAATTATTAAATGAAGATGAGAAAGAGTCAGAGAATTCAAGATTGATACAGAATCAATGGTAATATTAAGAAATTAAATTCATTTTCAAAGGTCATTTTTCGCAAAACATTGAGTTTCCCAGTTGAGTAGATCAAAGTTTGCCTGGAAAATGAAAATTGAATGATTCCCTTGAAAACTTTTTGTTTTTAATGTATTTTTTGAACAAAACAAATCAAGAGTTAAAGAGTGATAAAATGGGAACAAGAAGTGACCTAAGAGTGACCCAAGTAGGGAAACAGGAATGTAAAACACTTTGCAAAGGATCTCACAGGTTCAACACCTTCATATATTGAATTTTTGTCTTTTTTTGTCAACACAAAGGTAACAATAAAGACGAACGAAAAAGAAGAAGAATAAAGAAGAAAATGAAAAGAAGAGAAGAAATTGGGAAAGATGAAGAAGAAGGAAGATAAAGGATGAAAAAATGCATTCTAAAAGGTCTTTTTTGGTTAAATACGAACAGATTGTCCGTATAACTTAAGTCTTAAGGTTTGTTTTTTGCTCAACCTTGTTGGCCTAGTAAAGAGCCAGAAGAATGGGCAAAATGAATAGAAGTCCAAATATATACAAAGAGAGACGAAGACGAAGAAGAAGATGAGAATGAAAGTTTTTCTTTGGGAATTTAGCACTTGCCAGTAGTAAAGTACATGACCAAGGAAACCGGAGAAAGAACCGAGTAAGAATGATGAAGTAAAAGGTTAGGTTAACCTGTTTCAAAAGACATTTTGCCAGCCAAATCAACACTTACAAAGATGTGATCATTTTGAGTTCAATTTTAACCTTTACCTTTTTTGAAGCAAAAATGTCTTGAAAAGCTGAAGACAAAGTTAAAGAACAAATTTTAAGCAAACAACCAAACGAACAGAAAATTTATTCAATTTTTACTCTTCAATGAAAATGGTGATAATAACCAATTCGCGTTAATTTACTTCATCAATCATTGAAATTGTTGAACGATATGTTTTAGCTTCAAAATGTTCAAGTTGAATTATCAAAAGAGTCGAAAGAGTTCTCCTTCTTGGTTCTGTACATCAGGCGCTTTCACCTTTAACATTGTCTTCCCAGTCAACCCAAGTCTTGAGGTGCAGGCAAACTAGAGATAGCGTGAAGTCAGCGCAAAAAATGAACACGCAGAGTGTTTGCTTTTTTGCATTCATCGCGTTTAGCGAAATAATTTACATTCAAGTAAAAGTATCTTATTTCAATAAATATATTATTCTAAAATTATTTTATTATTTTGTTAATCACTGATATTAAGAATTTCATGAAAATAAGTAAAATGAAACAACATGAATGAATTTATAATGAGTATTATATATTGAAGAATTGAAAACATTTCATGGGATAGTTTTGAGAAGAACAGTTTTCTATTCTGATGTCAAATTGAAAGGGAAACTATGAAAAGTTGAAAGAAGAAGCATAAGAAAAGCCAAGTTTATTTTTTTTTAATTTGATATACTTTGCTCAGTTGAATTTTATCCATAAAGTATACAAAGAGTTAAGGGATGATAATGATGAGAAGAGAAAGAGAGAAAAAGGTTTAATTTCTTCCCATGATAATACCAATAACGGCAATAATGGTTATGATAATAACTGTGCTTTTCAATGAGAATCTTTCAATTTCCTGATTGGTTTCACTTTTACCGTTTTCATTGTGTGTTTCAGTTTTAAATTAAGGGTGACAAAAAGGTCAACACTTTCATGGTGCAAAAATGTTCAACATTTTTAACCTTATTAGATATACACTGGCAATCTATCAACGGTTTGATGTTTAAATGGGACAAAGGTAAAGGTAACAGTGGAAAATGCAAACTAAATAGATTTGTCAATGTGCGATGCATTCATTTGTTTGAACCTTTCTTCTTCGTCCTTTTTTCAAATTCATTCTTATCGATTGGAACTTTGACCCTGTTGAATATTGACAGTTTAATATTTAGTTTGCTTCAATACAATGAAACAATTGAAAAAGATTGAAAATGCGAACGGGAATCAAAATACAAAACGGTTGCTTCTCAACGGTTTAGACTAATAAACATTTACACTTTGCATTGTTGCAATTGATTTTTATTATGATTGATGATAATCAAGGGAAATGACCTGATTGTTACTGTTTTATTTACATGCTAAATTGTCAACATTTTAAGGTGCAAATTTCACTCAAACAATGGTTAATAATTATTGACCTTCAAAGTTTACTATTTAATGCTTAATTGTGATAATTTTCAATTTTTGCTTAACATTTCAAGAAAAGGATTCAACATTTTTTGATTTACTGATCGTCACTCTTTTCATATTTATTGAGCTTACAATGATATAAATTTAAAAGATTGTATTCAGTTCTGAGCGATTGTCATGATTATGTTAGATTTGGTTTGAATTTCTCAAGGTTTCCAAATGATTAGAAGCAGTTTTCCGATAAAATGCAGCAAAGTTTTGTTCGATTGAAAACTAGACTAGAATCTAGTTTGATCCGAAAGTCAAATGCAAATGAACAAGACAGTCTTTCCATCGAGCTAAGCTTATACAAACTTGTGACATTCAAGTTTTTTGGTCCAAATTTTTAATAAATGCATTCTTCTAGACAAACTTGAAATATAAATTGTTTCAAAGCTATAATCAACTGTTAACGGAATCAAACATTGAATCAAGCTACTTATAATAATGATGAACTTGCGCAAAGTTGAACAACTATAACATGTTTAATAACTTTGATTGGCCGCAGTTGCAAGTGGGAGTTGAATTTGGCCTCTAGTTGAGGTTGAATACCGTTGATTAACTGTACCATTGAACAGGAAATTTCAACTAACCATATGGTAAAGAGGAAGACGAGTGATGATAATGATGATGATTAAAGTTTCCAGTTGTAAACTTGAATAAATAGAGAAATGAAAAGCTATTAAAAGATGCAAATATAAATGAAAATAGAAGGACAAAAATGCATGTAAACTGCACGAAATACAGTTTCAATGGTTCTTTGGTAATGATGATAATCACGTTTGATCATGTTAGTCTCATTAATAGACAACAATATCCTATCATTATTTCCGATGTTATTCAATCATTTTCAAGCTTCTTCAAGTCTCTTTATTACCATTAAATTTGTATTATCATTTCAAGATGTTTACCTTTTTCAACAGAGAAACTCATCAATAATGAATATCCATCATTTTTACCTTTTGCTGTCTACTCGCTGGTCACTTGTTTCACCAATCATCCTTCTCAACTTTTGGTCAACCAAACAAGTTTCTCAATGTAAGTCTTTACATACCATTTACTTTCATATTGATTACCTGTACAACAAGGACAACCTGGAAACTCCTTCCAATCGTCTTCAATCATGACTTACAATGAACCTTTTTGCTGCTTCATCAACTGCGGTTGATTAACATGACAAAGATGTCCTTCTATTGACCAGTTATTGTATAAAGATGCAAAAATGTCTTGAAGATGTTTAGTCTTTCTGTGGGACAACCTTTCGTTTAATGTATAATTTTTAACAAATCACTTTCATTATTTGACTAGGATTGATTGACAAGAATCAATATTCATCCTGTCAACTATTTTGTGCAAAAAATACGATTAAACCCACCTCATTGATTCGCTCTTGTGTACTGGTGGACAGATTATTACATAATTCCCATGATTCCCTCCCATCATGTTTCCACTCGTAAGTTGTTTTGTTCAAATTATTGATCAAAATAAATATAAAATCCTGTTCAATTTTTAAAACCTCAGTAACTGTGCTTTGAGATCTTCGTCTTCAGATATTTTCCCAAATTTAAAATTTTCAAGTTTGACGGGAAAAGTCAATGAAACTAACCACATCCAACACGCTAATTGATGAGCTGAACTGCAAATTTTGTTTTAAAATAGAAACTCGAAACTCAAAACTAACGACTACGAGACGGGACTTTCGATTCGATTCTCATGCGAAGTGAGGATTTGAATGAAATTTGTTCGGAACAACGAAGTACTAGGAGGCACATTTGTTATTATGACTGGTCGAAGGCTAGCATTTCAATTTGATAAACTTTCCATAGAAATCGTTGGTTCTTTTGTAAACTAAGACTCGTAAATGTTGGAGTGCAGCTTTTGATTTATTGCTGGTATCGCTTTCATTCTTAACACGACTCAAGCATTCATAAACATTAAGGCTAGGAAAGCATTTGGAAACATTAATGTCCGAAAGTGGACTTGAAAGTAAAAGATGAATTATGTTCTGTAAATATGATAACAATAATTGTGATTATGTTAATAATTTTTGTAAAGAAAATTGAAAAAGTTTCTTCCTTTTTGATTGTAAATAATAAAATATGAACATGATAACATCTTATCCAGTGAATTGTGTTAATAATAGCAATATCAATAGCGGTAATGGTGATGATCAGACTGATGTTTAATAAATTGATGCTAATAAATCTTATTTATCGACAACTAATAGTCTAACTTTCATTTAAAAGTGTTAAGTATTGACCTTAGGAAGCAAAATGTTGACCTGAAAAGAATCTTATTTTTCATTGAAAAATTGTAAAATGGGCAAAAGGTTCCTAAGTTAATAAAAAGAGTTTAAAATTTCCGTTCAAATAATGAGCATGAAATTGTCAAAAGTATATCACATATGAGTGTAAAGTCAAAGACAAGACACAAAAGATGAAGATGGTTAAGATGAGCAAAAGATAAAATTCAATTCTTTTCACCTTCCCAAGTTAAATGGATAACAACAAATTTATTAGCATTCTTATGTTAACAGAAGCGAAAGGTTGGTTTAAAGGATGAATAGAAAGCACACTCTCACTTGTAAATATTAGCCATTATCATGATGATTCTTGATAACAATTCTGAACGGAAAAGGTTAAAAAAAATATTCAATTGTGATTCTAATCAGTTGTAATCATTATTCCAAAAAAGAGACTTTTATCAAACTCTTTACTCTAACGGGTCAAGGTATTGTGATTAATGATGTTGACGATGAAAATGATGAACAAGAAGAAAGGTAAAAATGGAAAGATGACAAATATTGATGATGAATGATAAACAAGATGGATAAGAGAAGCTAAAGAAGGTAAAACTTGCCAACGGGTTAAAAGGGTTTCTCCAAGTCTTCCATCTCTACCAATCTAGCTTCAACATCATTTTCATCATCTTATGTAAAAGTCAATGGGAACAGTTACACTGCCTTGCCTTACATGGGCCAGATGGTTATGAGTTTTAAAACTGTATGTAAAGATGTAAGCATTTTTACCTCTTTACCTTTAACCATTCATGTGAACAATATTAATAGCAAAGGTTTTCTTGTTTTTTGTCTCTCTCTCTCTCTCTCTCTCTCTCCCTATTGTACATATTATTCAACCTTTTACCTCCTTGGACACCCTGTAAGCCATTGAAAAACATGTCAGAGTTTATGGTAAAGGGCGGCATAAGATGCGTTTCAAGTGCACTTTTTAATCGACATTTTAATCTCTTCTTTATTTTACCTTTTAACCCAACGTTTGTCTGTTTGGACAAATTGTAATAAATTAATATTGTCTTGTCAGAGAAGAGTTTTTGGTTTAATCTTGAATCTTTTTGAATGTTGTTCATTGGAACACAATTTTGAGATGAAATGTTTCACCTAATCATTAATCAATATCACCTTTCATTTTTAACCTTTCTTTTGTCATCTTCAATTATTGTAATATTGAGTTACCTTTGTATCTCTATGTTCAACCGTGTTGTCTACTTATTTGCAATGCAAGGACCCTTAAAATGAAAGGGTAAATGAAATGTCATAAATCAAATATTGAAAAGAAGAAATTCACTTTTTTCTTTTTTCCTTTTCGTTGGTTCAAAAAAGTCAACTCTAAACGGATATATTAATATTCATTAATGCACTTTGATGATATTTAAGTAGGCTTACAATCAATTGTATAATCTAGGTTAAACTCAGGTTACAATTCATGAATTCATTTTTACTTTTATCAAAAAAGCGACTTTTTTCTTCGCAAACCGTTTCAACGTTTTCGACTTGCATTTCTCACTGTTACACTTTCAGTCTTGAATCAAAGTTAATTAAAAAGTCTTGATTTTAATCAACGAAACTTGGATTGATTTTTACCGCAAATCATCTTTACTTTCTATGGGTTGGTAAACAGTTGATTGATAAAATCTAAAACTACAAAGTTCAATCTTTTCAATACAATAGTGAAGAGAAAAATTGATCCTTTATCATTATCATCGATTTTATCGCAAGTTATCGTCTTATGAAAAATTTTATGGCCAATATGGCGACTGTTATTGTTCATATTGGAGTTGATAACCCTTTATAACCATTTTTTTGCACAGAAGCATATAATCTGATGATCATCTTAAATGGATAAAAAAACGAAACCCTTTTCTTCCATTTTTTACTTTTTATTAACGTTAACCTTCAATTTTACAATGAGAAACGATTAAATATGATTAGCTGATGATTCTCATGGAGTCATCAATTCTCATCATCCTTTCTTGCTCTTGCGCTTGATTCAACTTGATTCATTGAGTAATATCAAATGTAGCAACTTCAACGTTGCAATGCATACAAAAAATGGCAAACCTTAAACAGCCAATAATGATAAATTGTTCAAATGTACAATTTATCACAATAAAAATCATTTTACAATGTTACCTTTTACCATTCCCTAAAGCAGGAAAAAAATTATTCAAAAGGCAACCTGTTTGCCAGCCGTACCTGGTTAAATCAACTTAAATCATTAGCACAACAAATGATCAAATCAACCTTCAATCAGACCTTTAAACGTTTGAATCTTCAAGTGAATCCAAAAGTTAAACTCAAAATTGAACCTTCAAGTGTTAAGCTCAACCTAAAACAAGTGACTCTTTCCCTTGCGCTTAACATAAACAAATGAGTCGAGACAAGACAAAACCAAGTTACACTCAAATTGAATTGAAAAACAACTTGAGCTTTGCAATTGAAACCTCAAAATTGATTACAAACCTCACAAACTAATCGCCTTAAAGGTTAAATTACCGTTAAATGTTGAACGAGTAAAAACTGCTACAAAAGGGACAAAAAAGTGAATCAAATTAATCAAGTGAAAATATTACAATCCACAGAAAGGAAGAAGATGAAGAAGAGAAGAAACAGAGAAAAAGAAGGAAAGGAGTGAAATGGTGAGAGGGAAGATGATAACCGATGAGTCTGTAAAAAACGACTCAATCGCCCTGTTAAGGAATAGGGAGAAGAATAGAAAGTTTTGCTAAAAATTTTTGACGAACTGCCAAAGTACAGTAATAATGGTAACAAGAGTTGGTGAAGAGATGAAAAAAATGCATCAAAAGTTAGTGTGTTTGTTGTAGCAAAATGTGAAACATGATGAAGCCCTTTTCAAGTGTATAAAGTCCCGTGTTAAGTCGCTGGGAAGAAACACTTTTTTCACTCTCGATTCACCTTCATTATCATTCGTTATCCTCTTCATCCTCATCATTTTGACCTTTACTCAAGCCAAAACAGTTTACAGCACTAAACCCTACAAAACCCTGCAAGAATCCAGTTCACTTTTTTTACCTGTTTTTTATATCCATCATTCATACCTGCTCAAAGTTACTTCAACCTTTTCAATTTTCATCGTTTTTTTTTCGTCTCATCACAAAGTTGACTCATTTCTCTTCATCCTGTGTACGATTTGAATGGGTAAAGAAAGGGTAAAATAGCTTTATTTGAATTACCTTAGAAGCTTCAATCAACTTTATGTCAATGTTGGTTTTTTCACCCAATAAAACCTTTTTTTCATGGCTACTGTTTGAATCGGAAATCTCTTTTTTCTCGCCTTCTTCTTGTTTCCATTTCATGTCAATGGAGATTCGACTTTTAGCCGCAGAAGCAAACTCTTTTTTTACCTTTACTTTCAACTCTTTTCTTTCTTTTCTTACCCTTAACCCTTTACCTTTTTTGCATTTTTAATCTTTCAAATAACAGTGCAACAATTACTTGAATTACATTCAATTGTACAGTTGAATCTTTCAGACTTAATCTGTTAACTGTTATAAACCTCAGATAAATGCAGTCCATTGAAAGTTTTACCTGAGATTAACATTCATTTGCTTTTTAATTGCGATTCAAAGTTTCTCATCGTTCAACTAATAGAGTTTCTTTTCATTGTCCAAATCCTAAGTTATCATCTTGAGCTTAAATTTTGAACAACACAATTAGGAATCAAGATAAATTCAAAATTAAACTAGACTTTTGGCCGGTTCAAAGCTAAACCAAAAGTACGGAAATATAAAATTAGAGGCTAAAATAAGAAGCTAACTATAAATTGTTCAAAAAACGAATACAAAATCTTCACATTGAACGCTAAAAACACTCAAAAATGCATGCAAAGCGTTAACTCACTCAATAATTATACTCGTGTTCACACCCAATGGATCAAAATCGCAAAAGCATTGATAGATGAATGAAAGAACTGGAAAGTTGTGGAGTAAAATTATCAACTCCTTCAATCACTGATAGAACTAAAGACAGTAGAATTAAAAAATGCAAATATGTTCATTAAAATTTTCAAAAGGCTTGAGTAAAAGTAAGCGCCATTAGAGTTATTTTTATATTTACAATCAAAACTGATTGTTTGAAGTCTAAACTGGAATCTCTCATGAGAGTTTTTTCTCAATGAAATCGGTGCCAAACTGCAAAACGTATTCAAGGGTCACAAATGTTAAAGGTTGAAAGGTGAGAAAGGTAAACTTGGACTCAAAATGAATAGTCGAATGGTGAAAGTTTAAGGAAAAGGTCAAGTGTCGATGTAACTTTCAAATGAAAAGTAAATGTTATCAAAACTTGAATTTGATTCATTATTAAGTTTATCCTGAATGTTTGATGAAAGGTTGAGAGGTTTTTTGTCCAATTTGAATGGCGACTAAAAAAACACTTGAAAAAAAACAAAACATTTTTAGGTCAAAAGGGATTGAGAAGCACAAAAAGTAAATCAAAAATGAATGAATATCAAACGATAATATTATTTTACAATCATTTTCATTTTTATTGTAAAATAAACTAACCAAACCCATTCACATTGAGCCAACAATTAGCTTTACAATCAACTGCAAACCTGTTCATGTTAATATCAGATGAAAGTTGAAATGAAAGGAAAAGCTCAACTCTTCTTTCAGATCAAACTCAATTGTTGCTGAAGAAGAACTTGAAATTCCTGTGATTGTTTGACAATTAGGTTAACCCATCAAATTAAGTCAATTATATGACCTCAATTGGTTGACAAAAAGCAAACCATGAATGAGAGAAAAGCAGAAGAAGAAGAAGAAAAAGGTTGAATTGTTATTAAAATAAACTGAAACATTTAATGAAACCAATTTTATTCTCAACGATTAATCACAACTGACAGTTATAAAGTCTCGACTCGTGAAGATTGAGTGAAAAGGTAACGGAACCAAGATCAATCAATGTCATTGGAAGCAAAGCAAAAAAACGAAGCAAAATGTTGATACAAAAACGAAGCGCATTGATAACTTGAACTCTATGGTAATATGGTTATGGTAATGAACAACGATTAACCTAAAAAAGAAGATTGTTTAATGATGAAGATGAGCATGATAGTGATAATGATGATGATGATCAAAGGGAAGGATTTAAGACGATAAAATGGGCGAAAGAGAAGAGACAATTTTCCTTTGAATCATTTTTATTAATCGATGTAAGGACCTCGAAAAGATCATCTAAAGCTTTGGAAAGATGGAAGGAGGAAGACGAGAAGGAATATAAAAAATGTAAGAATCGGCTCCATCTGTCCAACGGCTTTACATAACCTGGTAGAGCACATTGACAATCATTACAATAGTGATAATAGGTAAGAGTAAGAGTATCTTCTTCATCTTTTGCCATCTTTTACCGTCTTACATCTTCTCAAGGAGAAGCTTATTAGTCCGTCTATTTTGCGCTTCTTTTCACATTAAATTTAAATAGTTATCTAATTTATAATAAGATGACACTTTACAAATGATGTTGGCGAAAGAAGCTAACGTTGCAAAAATCAACATGAAACGATTGAAACCCGAAGAAAAGGGTATCTTTTATCATTTTAATTTCTTTTGTCCTCCTTTACCTTCTTCCACCTTTCAAAAGGTTACTGTTTGCTTATAACTATCATGATCATCTTTACTCTCATCAGAATCATCTTCATCTATCCAGTCTGTCTCTCTGTGTGAGAAAAACTTAGTCTTCTTCTTCTTCCTCGGCCTTTTCCCTTCAGTCAATGATTAATGATTATCAATTGGTACACAATGGTCACCACTTAAAGGCTAACGGACCGTTACATTTAATCAATGAACAACGACAACAACATTAGCGTTTGGTGTTTGTTTGAACAGTTTTTTTGTGTACTTTTGTCAATGTGAACAAATTGCGCTAGATTAACCTGACAACCTGTTAAAGTCGACTTTGAAAATATTCATTTACTATCATCTCAATTGGTTTGGTTAACAAACTCATCTTTTTCCCTCTTTATTATCATTCTTATTACGATATCATTTTCTTCCGTCTTCCGGGTTCTTCTTATTCTTTGGGATTCACTTTGTACAATTGACGACCAAAGAAGTCAGTTAACAATTTTATCCATAATTTGATAACAACAGAACTAAACATTCAACCAAATGACCTGAAATAAGTCATGACTATTAAGAGAAGGTCAATATCAATTTAATACATTTTCTCACTCAATTTGAATAAAAGTTGCATTTATAACGAACTGATTATAAGATGCAGTCAATTTCCCATTGAAAATATCAAAATTCAAGATGAAAATATCAATAAAAATATACTTTAAATCATTTACCTCAGCAATCGAGCGAAACACACAACAAAATCCAAATGTTGAATCTAAATCTAACGTAGTTTTATAGTCATTGACAATTGAAGTATTTTATTGAGTCAATTGCTTTGCGTTTATTATATCTAAGAAAGCCGATAATACTGAAACAAGGAACAATTTCCAGACAATTACGAAGTTTTCAAGTGAAATATGCTTCTGAATAAGCTTCAAAATCAAGCTAATTTTAGCATAAAATGATATAATACTTTTGAAAATGAATCAGAACAAATAAAAAATAAACGATGAACAAACTTAATCCTTAATCATTTACAAGGGAACTCCACGAGATTCCTAGAGTCGAATTGAATGAGATTGGTGTCATTCTATAGAGGATCATGAGTTAGAAACACATTGAAGGGGTTTTTCTGGAAACTCAGTGGTTCCTGAGATATTTGAATTCAAAATTTGGGCATTTTTATTAAAATCATCTGTAAAATCTGTTAATGTGAATTGAAGTGTAGCTCAGTGGTTAAGGGTGTAAGGGTAACTATGAAGGTTTTGGGTTCGAGTCTCATTTATTTCTATTATTTTTATTTATTTAAGAAAAATCCTTTACAGATTGGCACCTATCAATACGGTCCTAGGCATCTCGTGAAGTTCCCTTGTTAGACTGATTTACTCGCATAAATACATATCCAAATGAAATTATTTCAAAAAATCAAAAACAACTGACTTATCAAATCATTAGATTCTGTGAATGTATTATTTCACGATGAAAATTAAATGCATCTTCAAGAATGGCTTGTACAGTTAACGAGTTGATCCTGTTCGAAGTCATTAAAATAAACCATTTTAGCAGCTAAAGTCAATCAAACATAAATTTCCATTAAAGCCATTCATCTGAACTTGAATCTTTTCAATACAAGAGTTGCTGTAAAACATTTGGTACAATAAAAAGGTTACAGACCACAGAAAAGTTAACATTTTGATATAAATTTTTTGAAGCAAAGAAAAGCTGAAAATGTTCTTTTTTCAATCAAATATTTTTTATTTTCCATTTCTGTTTACCTGTGATCATATTGAACAATATAAAGTTTATCTATCAATCAAGAAGTGATCTTTTCTTATTCCTCTTCTACCCTCTTCCAATGCTTTCCTTTCCTCATTTCATTGTGAACATCAACATTTATGGACAATTAAAGTTGCCTAGGAAAGTGCAGTACACAATGAAAGCCCGAAAAGAGGTGAACAGTTAGTCGAAGCTGGAAATCCAAATTTATGTGACATTTTCACGTTTGCATACTTGAAGGAAAAGCTGGAAACACGGCGATATTGTTGAAAGATGAGTTGCGAATATGAAAGAGTTTCAATGAGTTTCTATTGAAGATATAATGTAAAACTAATAACGATACACAAATAGACATAAATACGATGGAGAAAAGAAGAAAAGTTGAGAATTAATAAAAAGTTATGATAATAAGTGAGGCGGACTTGTATTGTTGTTGTTATCAATGTAAACTCCAAGTAATATACTGGATAGAAACTTGAAATAATGTCTAAAGGCTGAATGGATTGAATAAGATCAATTAAACGGAGGAGAGATGATAGCCTTTGGAAGGGGAAACATTAACTTTTGGGTGACTTTTACGGTGGAACCTTGAAAAGTGTCTCACAGTGCGATTTACCGTTGTAATTTATGTACCTTGATCATCTTGAACATGATCGTAAAAGGGTTTGAAGGAAGAAAAGAGCTTCAAATTGTTTGATTATAAATTATCATTAGTCGCGTTGTAAAAGACGCTTTATGTAGCTCGTGTGTAGCCATGTAAGCATAACTGTCATGGAATCACGTTTAGGCGTGTTAAAAGCCAAATATATGTAAATCTTTTGAGTAGCCAAAGGTTTGAATATCAAGTCAATGTTTGTGTGCTTTTTGTCCTCGTAAGTCAGTAAGGGAAGTGAAATGTTGAACAACTTTTATGAACATCTTTTCATGATTTAAGATGAAAGGTTAGTTATGATGATTCCTGGAGTGAAAATATGAATATCAAATGGTCTTCAAGATGTTTGCCTTTCACATCCAGTTGTATAAGTGCACTTAAACGTAAAGGGTTAAAAGACTTATGTCAGTTTCGTCTTTTGAACAACATTGATAAACATGTTAAACAATGTGTTTCTTACCTGAAGGAAGAAAAGGTTTGAAAGGAACAATTATTGTTATTATAATAAGTAAATTATCATCATTGATTTACATTAAGATTTCCATTTGTTTGATCAAAGGTTTCACATTGATCTTTGCTTTCAAGCATAGTTATTTGAGTGGGTTTGTTAACCTTCATTTTAATCATTAACCAGTCTTAATGTAATATTAACCCTTCGATTCCAAATGAGTTATTATTGTCAAACCATTTGGCTTTCACTTTTACCTTTACTGAATGCCTTTAAGAAAGGATAAAGAATGAGAAATGATTTGTTAACAAATAAAATCTTGAAAAGCATATTTCCTCAGCACGAGGCGTACAGAAGGAGTTATGATGAAAATGATGAAAATGAAGGTGAATATGAATCTTGGTTTGGGTTTAAATGCGCTTCCCTTTTCAAGAATCAATTAATTTTACTTTTACTTTTGTGTCTTGTATTACAAAGTGCCTTTCAATCATTGATTTATGCCTTTACCAATCGATTCATTACTATTATTGGTATTGATATTAACCTTTTTACTGGTTCAACATTTCGCATCTTTCATTGACTCTAAATGGAGTGAAAGAGGAAATATGAATTCTTAATATTACAAACTTTATTTATTATCTATTGAAAGGAGTAACGGTACTGTTACAACAATTATAATAATTGAAACCGTGAGAGTTGAAATATTATCAAAAGTTAATATTTGTAAATCTTGTACAATCGTTGAGTGTTCAGTTTGAGAAGTTGATAGGAAACAATTGTTCTGGTAAAGGCTAACAAAACACACTAGATCAGTGTATAAATTGGTAGAGATCAATTTAAACTCTTGATGCATGTTAAGATGTGACCCAAGAAATGCTATTCCCAATCAGAATCAAATCAAATTTCGCTCTAGAGTCATTGTCACCTTCTGATCTTTTATTTCTGGGCAATCTCTTGAAATGCTCGAAATCGAAGTCATTTTTTAAAAAAGTCTATTCTTCAATTCTTGGAAAATCGTTTATTACCAAATTTCCATGAAATTTAGTTTCGATGGTTGCCTGAATCTTATAATCGAGCTTTATTGAAATTAGGTGAATTACATCTTTTTTAACAACTTTGAGGCCAAATTCGCCCTTTTCTTTATTCATCGAAATCCTGGTATGAAGTTGAAAATGTATCGCTTTTGACGAAAGGCAAAATCAGATTATAACGCTTTCGTTCATTTAAGGCCATAACTTTACAATTTTTGATCAATTTTTTTCATTTTTACATAACATATTCTTGAGAAGTGTACCTTTATTTTAACGATTGAGTGGTGCCTTTAAGTCTAACTGTCGCAATTCAATTTTGAAAAATTAGTCTAAACATTACTCGTCATACTTATTTGTTTCATTCAATGCAATCGGAGGATCAAATAAATTTTAGTCTCAATGGACAGTTAAACATACTCTTTTGCAAATAAATTATAACCCAAAGAAGCTGAACTTACATAACTTTAAGTTGAGCTGCAGTTTGATTAAATATTTGAATTGAACACAGACGACATGAATATGAAACATTTATTAGGATAAAATCATCTTCAGACGTCTATGATCTCTATAGCAAATCGCTTTTTGTCAAAATAAGCGCAAACATAATATGTACAGATGATGTTCAGAGTTCAATTGAAGGGATTGTCATTATCTTGCTAACTGATTAGCTTGCACATTTCAACAGCAAAACATTTAAACCTTGAAGGGAAAAAAGGTGCTCATGAGATGGCAAAAAGTAAATAGTAATTTATTAGTTTCACTGTAAAATTGGTTGAAAACAAGAGATAAATCAAGAGATATAAAAGCAGGACAAGACCATATTAGCCATGAAATGGGCAAGGAACAAAGTAAAGGCAAAATAACTTGTTAATTGACCTCAAGACCTGATAACCTAGTTGAATGGGACAAGATTATCATTAAAGCAGCAAAAGTAAAATTTATTACAAAATAACATAAAAGTAAAAGTTAAATATAAAAATGGTTGAACCACGTTCCAATTTGCCTTACCTTTATCAAACTGAGTTAATATTATCTGTTATCACTCCCAGGTTACCAGGTTTTAAACAAACAAAAATGTAATACCAAGAAGCGTGAAATAAGATAAGATTAACTGTCCTAATGATAACTGGATGAGAAACTAGAGAAAGTCATCTTCATCCTTTATTCATTGTTATCCAAATGTGCTGACGCAAAACTGTATAACTACATCCTGTGCCATTTGAGACTCATCTTCATCTAATGACCTGGATCGCAGTCAATATCAGATTGTATCCAAATTAGTAAAAGTGTGAAACTTGGGAAAACACTTTTTTTCATCATCTTCTTCTTGGTCAATCCTCTCTGCATTACAATAATAATGTTACATTCAAACCTTTACAGGTAAAAATCTCTTGCAATTCTCTAAATATGTGAAGTTCCGGTTCCTCATCTATTTACCTTTTTCTCAACCTTTTACTGTGTCTTCTAGCGTTATCATTCCTTGAAGACGACCAAGGGAATTGATAAAAATGCAGAGAAAAATATGATTCTTAAAAAAAGAGGAAAAAGTCATAACTTTCTTTTTCTTTTTTCGCCCTTCGTTTATAACTTCACCTTTCTTTCACTCTTTTTAGACCTTGAACTTTTGTATAAAAACATTTGTTTAATCAGTATGAACATTTCATGGTCCAATGATAATCTTTTCAAGAAAAACTCTCTTCTCATAATTTGTTTATTACTTTCAATGTACAACTTTTATCATCATAATTATACTTTATTTTGTCCCATTTACCTTGCTTTCCAGGTAATAAAGGGCGACTCATCAAAAAGAGTCGCACATTTTCCCAGTTTGTTTCAATCTGATTGCAGCTCTTCTTGCTACAGTTGCATGATAAACTTAATCAGCCAAACTCCAAGTCCGAGTTTTTTTCGATTTTTGTCTCAACTGTTCAAAATGACCCAAATCAAGCATATTTCAAACAACGAGTTCGGAAACAACCGTTCGTGAGACATTATGGTGACTAAAAAATTGAAACAGCAATTGAGTTGCCCCAAGATCTTGGCTTCACTTCGATAACTATACTGCTGTGGATCATTTAGTAACCTGAACAGGTTTATTAATGAAGTGTTGCATTAGTTGTTGGTATTGCATCTCACCTTTACAATGGTTTACATGGAAAAAAAGGTTAACGCAACAAAAAAAACATTCATTTTCACTCTTCAAATGTACGATTGTAAATGAAAGGGTAAAATGATGAGGATGATGGAGAAGATGAAAGGTGAGAGATTTGACACAATCAAATATGACAACTGTTCCAATTGTAAAACAACTTTTCTTTACGCCTTTTACCTTTCAACCCTTTCACTTCCAACTCTTGTTACAGTTTGCCGGTAAAATATTGTTGTTGAAAAGCGATATAATTTGATGCTATTTCACACCATATTTCATTCTGCAGCTTCATAATGAAACCACAGAAAAAAACAGTTTGTACAACTTTTTTGCTGCACAATTAAATGTTACCTGACAAGATTTTATTCCAAGAATCAGATTTATGTTACAAAAAATGAAAAAAACGTGTCAAACAGCGTTTTGTAACAACTCAATTGTGTTAATCAAATAACTCGTTTAAATTGCATTTTCATCATTCAACTGATTCAGTCAAAGACAAGTCGCGAAAATCGTAACAATAAGTTTACGCGAATATAAATGGAACCAAATTTCATCGCATTCGTCAAAACAACACACAAAGATGTTCAGTTCATCATTTCTGTCTTGTCAGCAAATAGTCGGAACATAGTCTGAATCAAGGTTTCTATTTCGCGAGATTTTTTCTGAGTTAAATCCAAATATTGACTTCTGTTCAGAGATCAATTTATCACCAAATCTTCCATGGTTGAAGCTGAAATTAACTTGGACTGAGCATTGAAAACTTGATTAAAAGCTATTTAGTGTATTGAATTGACAGTGAATGAAAAAAGTGAAATGAAAAATGAAACTTGTTGCTTCATTAATTAACATTGTCATTCCATTTGCCCATTAACCTTAGGCACTCCCAAAAATATTGGCCCACAATGAGCAAACAGCAAAGGTTAAATGTTGAAAACGATTTAATTTTTGAAAAATTGTTTCCTTTTTTGAACAGATTACAAGCTTATGGGTTTGTTGTTGTTATTCAACGCGACAACATTGAAATCCCTTTGGAAGTGAAAAGTATTAGAAATGAAAGTAAAAAAACCTCAAACAACATGTAATACAAGAAAGTGAATAACCTTTTTTACCTTTGCCATGTTTCACTTTTACTTGTACTGAAGGTCAGTTTCACCCTTCTCTCCTAGCATTAGCAGCATGATATAAAAAGGATGTTATTATTAGAGATTGATTGAAAAATGTTAATGTGTTGCCTTTACAATAATCAATTTGATTAATATTCACATCTCTCCTTAATCTGAGCATTATTATGATAAAGCAGCAATAAGCTTCCAAAAGAGGTTCATGTTTTGATTCAAAGTTAAGGGGTTAACAAGATGCATAATTGTATTGACCCCTAATCAAAGGGCAGCTCATTTTCACACTCATTTTACATTCAAGTGTACCTGAAAGCCGTTACAATTAAGCCCTTGATTTTTACCCATTCAAACAGACTTGAATCTCACAAGGTTTAAAAATGTTTATTTAAGACTTTAAATGGAAGAATCGCGATCGAGTCAAGACTTTTCTCATTTCCTCGCAATTTCATTGTAATGTTTATTAAGATCAAATCAAGTTTACTCGTCAAAATAATGACCTTTAAACGATCAAAGCGCATCTTCATCGGTCTAAAAGAGGATCATAAAGATGAAGTATCTTCTTGACTATAAGTAAACGGTAAACATTTACCGTTAACTTTTCAGGTTATTTTGCGAGTGTTTAATGAACACAAAAAGTCACATTAAAAGGAAATGGCCTTTTCACGTTTGTTCAAATAGTAGCATTTCATTTCAATATTTACTCTGAATTCAAACATCTTTATCTTTGCCTGTGTGAATGCGTTAACCATCTTTACCTTCATCAAGTAGCTTATTGAATGGTTATAAAAAGGTGTCTGGAAATGGTTAAACTATCAACTAAATTATTCTCATCAACATTATTAATCAAATGGACATCGAGGTAAATAATGGCAAGGATGTTGGTCTTGATGATAAGAAATGAAGACGAGTCTGTAATTGTTGTTTAAAGCAAATTTGTCTTCAAATCTTTGATTTAATACTCAAAGGTCTTCACTGATCAAATAGACACATTTTCACCCAAAAATGGACAAAATTTATATTCACATTTGAATCATTATTCGCATCACCGGCTATCATAATAATTGCCTAACCATTACTATTATTGTTATTATTATTATGGTTATTGCCATTTTCCCATCAAGTCGCAGTTTCAAGTAAAGCTATCAGGTTATAAAGCAAAAGGTAAAACACACCTAAACATCGTTTTTTTACCTGTATAATATCAACTATTATCTGATGTACACATTGAAATAAAAGTAATAAAAATGTCCATAAATATCTTGCAAGAGAAGTAAGAAAAGAGAAAGAAATATATAATTGGTTAACAAAGAAGAAGAAGAAGAAGAAATAATTTTGTGTATATTTTTTTCGAGGAACCACACGGTTTTTATTATCATCATTATTTGTTGGGACACAGTCAAAATTGTCATGTTATTGGGATTGAAATGATGATGACAATGGAAAGACGTTTCTTAAGATTTGCGGCTTTCCGGGTTATTAAATCTTATTCATGATAATTCATTTTTGTTTTCCATCTTTTTCTCTCCTTCTTCACCTTTACCTTTACTAGCTTTAACCTACATCCCCATGAAACAAGAATTATAACCTTTTCACATTTAGCTTTTTACTTTTCTTAAAGCAAGTGAGCGTTGAGATTGTAGCAAAAGTTGATATGCTTCATGATTTCAATTTGAAAAAATAACATTCAGCATTGCTTTATCTTCAGTGAGATCATTTCATATGAAAAACAACTGTAACATTGATTCAAATGGCTATTGCAACTTTGCTTCATTCACACAACTTGATGCTATGTAAATGCTTAATCTCTGGTAGTCTGGTGGTTAAGGCTGTGCTATAGCAAGCCTCCTTGTTTGATCACTTATTATTGGGTCCATTGGTTTACATTGTTTGTGGTCAGTGTTGACCTTTAACTATTGTTGACAGCGTTTAAACAGCTCACAGTTGACAGGTAAATAAAACTTTCATCAATTGTGTTATTGGATTGAAGAATAAAAAAGAGTGTTTTCGTTGAAATCTTTTCGTATTTGACCTAAATTCTTGAGCTGTAAATTAAGGTAAATTAACATTATTCTGAAATATGATTCCAATTGAACATTTTTCCTGCTAAAAATTTACTCAGCTTCCATTGTTAACGCAATAATAAAGATGCAATAATTTTCAGTTTATTTACTAATTTCATCAATTGATTCCTTAAAACGGAAACTGAAAATTTTGTTTATTATTATGACCAGCATCATTTTGTATTGTCATTATTCATAATGAGCATGAAATAATTTGCTAATGAGCCTGAAAATTGATATTAGTATTTCAATATCAATGCAAAGTTGGAATAGATTCTATTTTTTGTTCACCTTTTCCGTTCATTTTATTAGTGGGTAACCACAGGTCAGTAGGCTTGGATTATGAAGTAAGGTTTGATTATTTTACTTTTTTTGTTCAATCGTTTTGTTGATCTTGTATTATTAATGTTTTATTGTCTGGAAAAAGGCTGACAATATTGTCGATGATATATATTTTTTGTTGGAGGTAAATTTGATCAATGCAAAACCTTGACTGGACAATAATCATGATGACAGTTGAATTTGGGTCAATCTTTTACCTTCACCATTTAGATTTAATTTGAAATGTATTTACCTTTCTTACCTAAAGGGCGTATGAGATGAACTAACAATATTACGTGTTGATTGTTATAAATTTACCTTGTTCACTCGCCTTTACAATTACAGTTATAGCCATTGTTAATGGTTGTCTTGTTCACTGTAAACGTAAGGTTAACCTTTCTGTCTGTGTAAACCCTTTTCACTTTTCAATAATTCGTGTTCGTCTTCTTGAAATTAAAAATTGAATCCAGTTGCTTTTGGATTTAATTGTTGAGCAATTGGACCATTATTGTCTTGTTGATATGTTGATATGATTGTTGTCATCCCAGGTTACTTGATACCTGATAATATAAATAAAGGATTAAATTGTATTACATTTAAGAGGCGTTTACATGTTATTAGGAATCAATGATGATTGTCTCTCCATGTTTCTGTTAATATTTTACAATCAAAATGTATTTAGCTATAATCTTTGGACATATTGTTTGATTCTCTGGCTCCTCTCTTTGCCATCAACTCTCAATAATGGGAGAGGAAGATGAACGAACGAAAAAGATGCTGAGTTTCGATGTTGATGATGATACTGATGAGGATGGTGATGATGAACTAAGTAAATAGAGAAAGAGAAAAAAGAAAAAAATGAAAGTGAAGGTTCTTCTGAAAAGTAATACAAAACAACACATTCGACTTGGGATAAGAAACTGTCAATCATTCAATGTTTAATCCTTCCTTGGCGATTAAATGTCGATTCATATTTACGTTTTTCATTTTATACTTGCCTTTTATATTTCATAAATGGAAAGGAAATTTCAATCACTTAATAATAATAGAAATAATGGTAATAATCAAGAATAATAACACTGGTGGGTCACGCTATTAACAGTTGATGAAAAAACAGTTAACCTTAAACATGTTAATACTTTCAGTACTTTGACTTGGTTTGATCAAAGCTTTGGACGTACCTTTTCTTATTAACTAAACAGATGAACATAAATAACTGTGATCTTGTTGGTGAATTGAACAAACAATTAAAAATAACTACAAATATAATCTTGCAAATTTTCTGTTAACAGTTATTAAAATTTGCGGCACAAAAATTTAAAATGCAATTGGCAAATAGTAACGATGGTGATGAAGTTTCTTAATCCTCAAGGCGCCATTCTTAGCTTTTCTTATTGTTAATGTAACTCATTTTGTCATCTTAACATTGTTCAGGCAAATTCAGCATTGTATTTTTTTATTTGTTTTTCAACGGTAAACCGAATGATTAGATAATGATCTTTTTATTATTTGATTTGCTGCTTTCCTCCATATTAACGGACTTAAATTACATTCTCAAGGGACTGAAGGGATCGTCTTCATTATCTGGTTACCATTGTTATCCATTATTGTACTATTTTTCAAAGGTAACTTAACCTGTCTACATTTTTCCCCTTCTTGTCGTTATATTATTCAATTATTTTCATTTTTCTCTTCCCCTGTGAATCTTAATATGTTCTACTATCTGTCTAACAATGTATATTTATTTATTTTATACTATTTCACGTGGAAACAGGTAATATCTGACTATCGTTTGATTGTGAAATAAGGTTGGTAAAGATTAGGCAAGGAGTAAAACTAGATTGTGGTAACTGATAAAATCTATTTATTCGGCCAATTTAACTATTTCTTTTTTCTATTTTACTTTCATATTCAGATCGAATTTGAACCTGCGTTACCATATTATGCTGATCTTTTCTGTTGATTAGATAGTAATCATTCTACATTTAGTTCAATGCTGATTGACTGTCTTGCATTCTCCTCACATCACCGTTTTGTTTGGGCTCGATTCGCTGTCTTTTTGCTTCGTGACAAATGGACACTTTTATTTTTTTTTGTTATATCAAGAATTGTGAAATTGCCAATTTGATTATTTGACAGTTTCTTCAATTATGTGGGTTTGTAAACGTTTTTTGATCACTTTTTAGGATCTGTGTTTTTTATGGTATTGTTATTGATTTAGCATAATCTGGCTTATTTTTCGTCATGTTGTCAACTTTGTTCAGTGTTTTGTCAATTTACTTTTTGATTGAAATTTTGTCAAGCGTTCATATTTGTAATTTAAGTACAATTACATGTTAACTTAACGCCTTTGGCTTTTACTCTCACCGAATAGAAAAGGGGGAAAATTAGTCTAAATTTATTTCGTAATTTCAAGTTTGCGTCTGATATTAATTCTGTTTATTCAAATAAAATCAATTTGCAGTATGTTTTGTTGCTGTTTAAAAATTATTTTGGATCCTTTAAGCCAATTAAAGCCAGGCTAGTTAAATTAACGAAATACCTTAAAAAGTCAGACATAAGAGCTTATTTTATTCCGAGTAAATCATTCAATTTCAATTAATTTTTCTATGCATGATAAATTAATGATCAATCAAATGTCAGAGCTTATTGTTAGTCCTGAAATCAATTATTGTTTGTACTATTTTTTTACTTTTGCATGGCATTAGATGGCAGCACAGCTTCTGATTCTCGCAATTAATTTTCGGTGTAGCTATTTAAAAAACTAAAATTCGAGTCCTTTTTTCTATAGAGAAATGATTTAAAATAAAAAATTTGGTCAATCTATATGGATCTAAAAACGAGATAACCTATTGTCTTCACTAGAAAAATTCGTTTGTTTGATTAACTCTTTTTTCTTTTTAAAAACCAACTTTAATCCTTTGTGCTCTCTATAAGATATAGCTTTTTTCGATTTCCCTGTTTATAAATGTTTAAGTAGCTTTTATTCACATTATCAGTGATCAATGATTAGTTTATCAGTGATCTATTACAATATATCAATGTCTAACATCAGTTTCTGCGTTAAAAACTCATGTTAAATCCATAATAAACGGTTCTACTTACAAATGTCACAATTTCATTTGGATAGAATTCTATAAGACTTTCCAATTCACTTTCCTTAATTCATAATTCAATTTAATCTAAAAATTAAACTTGATTATACTTATTCAAATTGCTTTCTGAGAATTCAAGTTTTGAATTTCGGAGATTTGAATTTATCTTAAAAAATCTTTAATTTTTGAGGCTATAGCATAACTTTAAACGATTAGAACCAATTAGAAATAAATGTTGTCTATTTCAACTAGTGATTGAGAAATTTAATTACAAATCACATATTTAATTAATATGGATTACAGAATTGAGTAATTACAATTATAAAAATATGAAAGTGTTTTTACAATAGATGGCAGTAATTTTTTTACATGTGAACATTTTCAATTTGTTGTCATGTTGAAGTTGTATAAATTGCATATTTGTATCAGCAGTTACAATTAATTTTTATCATTTGTTTTCTTTATCATAGATGACCATTATTTATGCCAACATTTTTTATTGTTTAAAAATCTTTAAACACCGACAAACACAGCAAGATGGAAATAAAAACCAATCCATGAAAATTCCTTTGCAATCATCATCTGGATCATAGGCGAGTAAACGGTGCCATTTATATTTTTGCTCACAAGTGCAATCTTTATTACATCTACTGGTTTGTGATGTGCTGTAAAAAAAGAAATCAATAAGTAAATTGTTAATATTTCATTGGTTGATGTGAATTCAATTTGGAATCATGCAAATTTATACTCACCGACAAACTTCTTGTTGAATCGCTTGTTGTAAATGCTGAGTATTGACCACAGCTCGGATTTTACCTGCTGAATTGGCTGCCCAATAAGGAGTTACAATTTCAACATTGGATTCACACGAATCAATTCTGTACAAAAATACAATGGATGAGAAATTATTGTTGGATAAATTGTTATCATCAATTGATTGCTTATTGAGTCTGCCCATGCAAACATCAACTGTATAGTTGCTGGTAAATAAAATGGTTTAGTTAAAGTTTAATAACTACATATCTATCCTAGTTAGCTTTGTTCAGTCAGATTGTCTGAATCTAGATAATCATCTCTGTCTCATTCAGGTCAACTTATACAATATTTTCGTTTCTTTTTTCTACCAATCTCTTTATGTAAAGGTAACCATATACGTGAAATATTGGAAAATAATTGGCATTATTTTGCGTTATTATTGACAAAATTTAATAAGCACAGTGCTTCTACAAGGAAACAACAAAAGAGTCTCAAAGAAATAACATTATTTGCGGTTATCCCATTGTAGTGCTATTGAATTATCTTCCAGGCCGATTCAAACTCTTGTTAAGTGTTCAGTCAAAATCTTGTCTTACATTCTTACCTGTTTTTCATTTTCATCGTTTGACTTCTCTCACTAACCCTCACTCTCTCCTACATCTCCATTTTAACCTGTAATAGGTTTCTATAATAATCAAGAGAGATGAAAACGTGATCTCCAGGCTGACCACAAGAGCAATATGAAAAGAAAGTCCATTCTAAAACTCGCTAGCAAAAGATAATTAGGTTGACTTACAACAAAGTTAAAGACAGAAAGATGTTTTTATCCATTTTCTCATTGCTCTTCAGATTATTTGTGCCTATTTTCATCTTCATCAATTGAAAGGTACAAAAAATAATTGTTCAAAGTCTCATGAGTTTTTGTTAAAGCAATCAATTATCTTTCAGAAAATATTTAGCTTAATGATATTTGAAAATTTTAAGAGCTTGAATTCCGAAATAAGGCAAAGTTTTGGAATCATTTTGAACTTACCTGTTATCATTGAATTCTTCATAACTAGATCTTGGAACTCGAATCTTAGTTTTTTTATCAGCTTGATTATCCAAATTTAAATGGTCATCAATTTGTCCATCAAATAACTGTGATAAATTTTCTCCAAACATTCGTTTTATCAAAGCTTTATTTTCCTCTATGTAAGTTTCAATGTTTTTCCTGTAAAACAGTTAAATATTGGTGTTATTTTCAATTGCTATAAAACTATGGAAACTTGAATATGCATGAATGTATTATAACAATATCACATATAAATATAATATAACAGTTTTGGTATTAAAAGAGATTAATCAACGTTTTACCTTGGATAAATTTGACCGGGAGAACCACAATAAAGTTGATTACTTTTCTTAACACATGGATATCCTCTAACAATTTGATTAACATTACTATTAAAATGTGAAAATGATGAAGAATGGTCAGTCGATGATGATTCTGAAGATGATATTGATGTATCATTTGATAAATGTACATTGATGGTTTCACTTGCAGAGATTTTGATTAAAGTAAATGTAACTAGTAAAAAAGAGGTTAAACAAACGCTTTTGTAGGTAATCATCCAAAAAGATTCATGGAAACGGTTAATCAGAACAAATCAACAGGTATTATAATAATTTATCGCAATATCATTGAACACAAAGAGTAAAGAGTTAATTATCAGGTAACAATGGCGAAACATTAAACAAAAATCAATGGATTTAAAGTATAAAATTAAATTTAATCATATAATTTGTATTTATTTGCAAGATAAACAGTAACATTGAAAAAAAGTAAAGGTTTATAAGGTGAACTATACGAATATAATACACCCGAAAAAACAACAAAATGTTCAAGTTTAAGTCTCAAAGTTGGCAGGTAAAGTGATAAGAGAGGAAAAAAGAAGACGATGATGATAATGATGATGAGAGAGTGAGATGAGTGAAAGTCATGATGAAGATGCCGAGAATGTAAAGCGACTCTATGTGGATTTTCATTTGTTGCCGTGGGAAATGATTATGTTGATATTTATTGGGAATAAGAAGTAGATGTAAGATGATGGTTAAGAGGAGGAGGAGGAGGAGGCTTAAAAGGTTACCGAGGTAGAGGGGGAGGTCGAGGCACACCCTGAATTCTGTAAACAGAAAAAAGGTAACCATGATTCGGGGGCGTCAGTTGAAGCTTCATCATCATATTTTCTCGTACCTTACATATTACCCTCGCCATCATCTTTAAGCGTCTGGATAACCAGTCACGATCTCATCAGACCCGAGCTTTATCAGTTTTTAACAATCACTTTTACTTCTAATTTGCCAAACTAACATAGTCATGTTTCTCTCTAATAATAATAATATTCATCATCATCACCATCATCATTATCATCATTGCTAACATCCATTTCTCCTCTAAGTTTATTTCGTTCTTCCTAATCCACCATTGAAGCCGTCTTTAATTTTACCGTCTCTTGTCCTTTTTATCGTCTCACTTTCATCAGCATCTTCAGCAAGTTGCTCTGTACGATATTCACTAAAATATGGAGGAGTATTAATTTTACTTGATTGCTGTCAGTGGTCATCACAATATGTTTAACTAATTTCATGTTTCATTTCTTCCATATCCAGTTTGAGCTCGTGAATCTCTTTCTTTTGTTTCTCAATGACATAACCGCTCATTTCCTTTTTTAACAAGTCTCACGATTTTTGCCAAATTCTTGTAAAATATAGTATCTTCCTTCAACTCTCTTTTCTTTACTCACTTGTCTTCTTTACTTCTAACCTGAGTTGCACAGTCCACAAGAAAGATGAAAAAGAGCCTTAAGGAGCTTTTTAAGTTAAAACGAATTACATGGTATCAATGATTCGTTCTTGCTTTATTTTAAAGTTCATTAAATTTCTATTGGTTTTGTACAACCTATTTATTTAAGAGATGTATTTCACTATTTAATTGTCATATTGAATCTTGATTGGTTCTTCAAGCTTGAATTCACCTGGGATTTTATAAGTTATCTTGTCCTCTTCTCCTTTCTTCAAACCAAATTGATTTGTGATTCTTTCCATTTCGGCTTTCATTAACGCATTTGCTTGGGGATCAGACTCAACGAAATCGCCCTTCTTTTTTAATTCAGAAATCTTGTCCAAAAACAATTTCTGAATTGAGTCCGTGGAAGTGGCAAAACCTCTAGCATTGAGGGCAGTTCCTCGGAAAATAATTCTTGAAATAGACATTTTCTAAAAAAAGTAAAAAATCAAAACATTAATCAAGGTTGAACATCAGACGACAAGGTCGGACATGCATTTAAATTTTTTCATTTAAAAATCTAGATGAAACCAGGAAAAAGACTTACCTCTAGCGAGTTAAAACACAATTCACAAAGCAAATAATCTGATAATTAAATAATAATTTCAATAATCAACAAACAATTAGAAGTTGATTAGGTTGCAAATTTGATTCACTAGAAAACAACAACAAATCCTGTAAAAATCATTTACACTACAGAGAGCTACTGCGGTCTTGCGGTACAAGTAGTAAATTAAAGATTTAATGAGCGGTTTTTTTAAACTTATTTCACAAGTAATTTTTTAGTTACAGTTTAAAGCTCGATATTGATTCAAATGTTATTTTTTTGGTTGATTGATATTTCGTAAAACCTTTTCTTATGAGATTTCTGCGATCAAAATCATTAATTATTAGTTTGAATGAAATTAGCGATAAAGCGAAAAACAATTTGCCAAATAAAGTTTGAAAAACCCGCTTCTAATTTTGTAATTTACTCTTTCAATACAAGCGCTGCTATTTGTTTATATGTGAAAAAAATGCTTTACTGTTTAATAAATTGTTGGCTTGTTTTTTAATCAACTAGTAAACTATTAGTTGATAACTCAAGAAATTTCGATGTAATATCTCATCGACTGTTGTATTTAAAACTGTTTACGTTAATTCGTAAGTTTTACGCATAATTATCTTAACTTCTTGTAAACCCTCAAAATGAACTTAAAACTTTTATTATTTTGATTTTTTTCCACTATAGAAAATGTCCATCACAAAAGTTATATTTCGAGGAATCATCCTTAATGTTAGGAGTTATGCTACCTACACTGATTCCACCCAAAAATTAACCTTAGAAAATATATCTGGATTTAAAAAAAAGACTGATTTCACCCAGTCTAAATTAAATAGAAATTTATTAGAATATTGTGATTCACTTAAATTAAAAGTTATTGGTGGTGCAGGAGGTAATGGATGTCCAGTGTCAAAGGCTGTCGGTGGTTCTGGAGGAAATGTAATTGTTACAGCTTCAGACGAGATTAATGATCTTTCATATACTAAATCAAATTTTCCTGATCTTAAAGCTGTAGCTGCTCATGGACTGGATGGACGAAAATCCAGACTCTTTGCACCCGATGGCTCTGATTGTTTAATCAAAGTTCCATGTGGCGTCACATTATTCAATGAGTTTATGAGTCCAATTGGTGATTTAGTTAAGGATGGTGACTCGAAAATTGTGGCTCATGGAGGTCAAGGTGGAAGTGTAAGGAACAATTTTTTTGGAAGTAAAGGACAATCGCAATGGATAACATTAGATTTGAGATACTGCGTTGACATAGGTAATTTGGATTGAATAGATCTCATTTTATCTTTTATCATGCTTTCCTTTAATTTTATGAAAACGATCAAACACTTTCTTAACTATAAGTTTGCTTTATTTAAGGTCTTGTCGGTTATCCAGATTCTGGTAAATCTCTTTTACTAACCAAACTATCGACGACTAGTCAATGTCTCATCGGGTCACCAGAAAAATCGTATAAAAGTAAAAGACCTTGGTTGGGGGATATTAAATTCAAAGATGGAAGGCTTATAAGCTGCGTTGATTTACCTAGTCTTGTAGAAGGAGCTCATCTTAATGATGGTCATGGCCATCATTATCTGAAACATTTACATCATAATCAATTAATTCTTTTTGTTATTGATGTTCATGGTTTCAATCGAGGAGTATTTCGCAAACCAATCGAAACGCTACTTTTACTAAACAAACAAATTGAAATTTACGATGATAGATTTTTATCTAAACCAGCCTTAATTGTTGTAAACAAGATGGATTTACCTGGAGCTGATGTTGCTTTTGAAGAATTTATGGTAAACTTAAAGAAAATTTATTCTCAGCCTGATACATGTGAAATAGATAAATCAATTTTACCCCGTAGATTAATCAAATATCAAGATATTATTCCAATATCTTGTTTTGAAAATAGAAATATTGACTATGTAACGCAGCGTGTTCGTGAACTAATTGACTTCAATTATATGAGTAAACGCGATCCAGACTGTCCTCGTACGTTCATTAGTCTATTAGATAGAGTCATGGAATCAAGAAAACAAACGAAAATTAAATTGTTGTAATTATTTCGTCGTAATTAAAAAGGAGTCTCATTAAATCAACACGATTTTTGTATGTACAATATTTTGTATTATTATATTAACATATAAATTCACATTTTCTCTTAACTTTTTTCTTTTTGTTATAATCATTTCACCATTTGAGCATTGAATCTGCTTGTCAATTGACCGTAATAATTAAGCTAATTATTCATTATATTGTCAAAATTAAGTCAATGATTGATCTTTCGGTTTTGTCACTTTTGTTTGTATTGATTATTTGACTTACTATTTGGGAAACACTATTTAAAAATTACTTCAAGCTTATCCCGAAAAACAATTGTCTTATTGTCATTACCAGGGGTGATCCTTAGTTTAATTAGGGAATACCAATTAGTTGTTGTAATTTCTTTCTAACTAATTATCACGCTATTTTATTCTTTAATCAAGTGAAACAGTTCAATTGATAGCCTGGAGGATCGCAATAATTAGAGTCGAAATTGATAACCGATTGATCTTGATCAGCTCTGTTTGGTTTGCCATTTTGTGGCCTTGCCATTTAGCTTCAGTCAATTGATGATTACAAATGATATTACAAATTACTCTTCAAAAATTGTTCATAGCTGATCGTAGATCAAAAACATTGTTCAATTACAACAGCAACAGTTCAGCAGCTCAGCAAAAATTCAGGAAACAGAGTATCAACTTTTATTCCTGGTGAAAAGACTCTATCAAATGCAATATAAGCTATATTGATAGATAGATAGAAAGTGATTTAGCGATGTTATCATTTTAATTAAGGATAGTTTATCAAATAATTTTCAAAAAATAGTGGGAATGAATTAAAGTATAAATATAATTGATTTAACAAGGAAATTAGAAAAATATCAAAAAAGAAGATAGTCGTTCTAGACTTAATCTGATGAAAGGTATAATGTCGAGATTGTCAATAATTCAAAAAATGAAGTATTTAATGTTTAATAAAGATTGAAAATAATATTCATCGTCATGTAATAAATTTTTCTAAAAAATGCATTTTATGTCATTCCCATTACTCCTTAAGGACCCTTTATTTATCAAGTCACCATTAAGTTGAAACATTTTTTCATAAAATCTTACAAAATAAACTTTTCTTTGCATTTAACTTCAGAAAGGTTAAATTTTTCGTCGATTTTCTCGTGCTAAAAATTATGAAAAAAATGATTGGGAAAGGGTATTTTGTTTCATAAATAATTATTCAATTTATTGTATCATATCAATGACAGAGTTGAAAGTAAGTTTTCTTTTCATCTATACAAGGCTACATTTAATTATCTTTCAGATCAACTGGTTAATAATTAAATGAGTGAGAATTATTTGGAGAAAAAATGAAATATGAAGCAAAAAAGAACTTTCCATCAATTGATCGATACTTTGTGGCTGGATAAATGAATTTAGAGGGTCCTTTTGGATGATGAAGATGAATAAGGTAGAAATGGATTGGCGAATGACAATTTGGTTGTTTCTAGAGTTACTGAATGACAGTTGGGCTAATCAGTCAGTGACCATTCACTTATGCCAACCTCCCCAGTGTTGTTGTTCGTGCCCCCAGCCATGGTGTTCAGCATGGTGAGTGTAAACAGGTATGTAGACATATTTAACATGTTGCTTGTGTCCGCAGCATTTGTTATCCTTGATGATAATATTTTCACCGCCTTTTTTACCTCCAGAGTTCAAAATAATTTGAGAGTGTTTATCCTGGAGCACAATGTTGGATCCTCCTTTGTCACCAGCATAACTTAAATCCATAAGGCACCAAAGGCAGACAATTATGGCGATAGCAATAACTTTTGGAGACATGATTAGAAGAGAATTAGTGTTTGTTTTTTGGTAAAATGAAAAAAGAATGAATCACAACTAAAGAGTTGACTGTTTTGTTGTTGTTTGTTTGAAGACTGGTAAGCAAGTTGATAAATTTACAACAATGAAATCAGCTTATATAGTCAACTAAAAGTTGGCCAAATTCTGATTCGTAAACACACAAAAATTCATAATTTGATATAATTCGATGGTAGAAACTCTAGAGTTAGTTAGAAGAAAGAAGAGGCTGAGCAATAAGGAGGGAACTTAGTAAAAAGAGAAGTAAAAGAAAGTGAATTGTTAAAGATTGGGTTAATTGTAGCAGGAACTTGATACTGAGGTAAATTGTCGTGCTTAACCAAGCAAAATTGGGCCCGGTAGTTAGTTGACATAAGCATTGACTGATAATTTAAAACAACAACAACTAATACATCAGTTAACTTAATAATCAACATTTAATTTACACAACAACGGCATGTTCAATTTTACATTCACTTACCTTGTTCAACGCATCTTGATCTTGGTCAAAGGTTACCTTACCTCGGTAACTTTACAATTCAAGTTAAAACATGGTCAAATCCGGTTACTTGGTTATCTTAATAGCCTGGAAAAATAGATTAAAAAAATAAATCGGTTAAATGATCAAACTAAATATGATTGATGATGTTTAACATGGAAAGTAAAACACACATAAACACAAGATAGGAAGAGAACTAACTTTGTCCAATATTTGGTTTTATAATCAAAACTGTCCAGTTTATTGCAGTTTATCATTGCTTGATAAACCAAGTAAACTGTAATTAGCCAGGCTTCAACTGTTGCATCTTTAATAAAATTAAAGTTAGAAAAAAAAATAATTACACAAAAGAAAAAATAAAAACTTAACGAAGTAAATGTATACCAGAAATCTCAACAATTTAACAGCTGATTTAGCCATTGCATTTACAACCAATGACCCAATGAAGCCGCCAAATTTGATTACCAATTATTCAAAGCCTTAATTGTATCAAATGATAGGAAATTTTGAAGAAATTCATGAAATTAATTTTACCATCTTTAAATCGATATAGATTTCCTTTGATAGCTCAACAGTTGTAATTTACCGCTTAAAATGATGCATTCAAATAAAACCTTGATTGTGACGCTAAATTAACCAATTCAAATCAATAAATGTTTAATAGCTAATAAAAGAAAAGAGTTTAATATCAATAAAAGAAGAAGCAATAAACAAAATGTATCAAATTAATTTCAATTCCTTATTGGAATCAGCAATTTAAGTGTTAACCAAAAAAGATGATCATCATTTTGATATCAATAACTATTTTACTATTCAACCATTTGACCACAATTGAAACCCATTTTACGTGATTGTTACATTTGTGAGAGAAAAAAAGAGTTCATATTGAACAATTAAAAATATGCTAAATTATTGGTGTAATTTGTTAACCAACAAAAATGAAAATGAAATGTAATTAACTTTAAATTTGATTTGCAAAACTTATATAACTGTGACTAGAAGTGATTAACAATGAACAAGTTATCAAGTGTGAAGTGAATTGTAAAAATTAAAAATGTACACTTTTTAATTTGTTTATTGCAATTTACTAATCATTTCTTGATTATTATTGTTAAACTTTCTTTTTTCACGTTGATGTTACTTTAATTGCTCTTATTATCATTTGTTGTAATCACTGGAATGGTTGTTGTTAGTTAACAATTGGTGTGACAGTTTAGCGGAAACAATTGATAATTTATTAACCGGAAAGTAAATCTAATATTCACATCACAATCTATTTACATTTAAATCTTTAATTTTTAATCAATTAATAATGTACAATCGATATTCTTTAATTGAAATTCGTTAATATTTTCTAATCAATTTTTCCATTTTGTTACAATTCATTGTTCAACAATTTAATCGTTTTATTAAACTCAAGCTATCAATCAATTAGATGTAAATATGGATCATTTTTATTCGATTTTGAACATTTTCTTTTCGATTTTCGCATTTCTCTTCATTGAGAGAAATTAATTTTGTTTAATTAGTTGACATTTCTTCAGTCAATGTTGATTGCAACAATTAAAGTCACTCATTTCGAGACTTTATTTTTGCTGTACAATGAAACTCAATTAAGTCAATTATTATAATTAAAATGAAATCAACAGGTTAATAGGAATTGATTATTAACTAAACTGTGATAATTTATTATGAATATCATGACTATTATAATCATTTTTTTCGTCAACTGATTATCACATTTAATGTAAGTTTGGTAACATTTAATTCCGGTTCAATTGAAATGTTAACCTTAAACGTTTAACTTGCTAATTATTGGATATTTTGCTATTGACTTTGCCTTTTTCATGCTAATTAATAGTTTCACTTGATAATTTGCTCTTCAATATTCAACAAATTACTTAAATGTTCATGAATTGATCATTCAAAAAGTTTAACTTTATTAATACAAATGATGATGCAAATCATTAGCTTTTGTTGTAAAATCAATTTCAATATTTACCAAGATATTTCATGTTCATTTTACACTTTAATTTGATTGTCGGGGTGTTATTAAAGACTAACCAATAGGTGTAGCTAAGGGTGTTGTAATACATTAATTTACAAGGATAGTTAAGGGTCAATTTATAGACGATTGCATATCTACAATTTATTCTGTGGTTTACACTTGTACATAAGTCTCGGTACCGAACATGTTCTTGAATGTTAATGGATAGATCAAGCTTGGACTAGGTATTATTGCTATCGATTACTCGGCACCCTTTAACAATTAATCGAGATATTCCTTCGGCGTAACAGCAAGCTGGCTTCTCTTTGAAACAGCCGCGCACTTCAGCTTCAACAAGCTTTGTGAGCTTTTTGTTTGACTTATGACCTTTTTTTCTTGAAAGCTTTGTTATAAATTCAAAACAGGTGATAGTCAATTTTCGTCAGGTCATACGAATAGTACGTGCGGTCAACCAACTCACATTTCAATTCGTCAATTGAGAAATTTTATCGATTTTACTCTTTGTTTACCAAGCTTCTCGTATAGAATTGTGTGTTGACATTTTATTAACGTGTGACAGCTGATTTCTTGTCCTTATTGGATGACTCTTGTGTCTTAACCAACCATTGTTCAAAGACAAATGTGATAATTTTAGTTTCTTTTTCACCTTTTTATGCCAATCAAAAGCTTTAAAAGTCCAGTCAAATAATATATTTAACGCTTTGATCGTGGGTAAAAATATCCAAATGCCAATAACTGATGTCAAGTGGACGATGAAATTTTCAAAAGGCTCATCAGGAAAGTATCTAATTATCTTCTCGGTTCCATACGGATAATTTATCAAAATATGGTAAGATCCGTTTTCTCTAAAGGGTGAATTGATTTGTGTCCCCAACTCTGGTAGATAAAAAATTTGGCGACAAGCCTGCCGTGAATACTTATTGAAACAATAGGTTGACCATAAAGAAAGTTCAGGATGATCAGAGAAGCGCGTATTAAAATTCCGTGGCTCTAACTTGATGTAACGAAGGTAACTCCATTTATTATTGACTGAAAGGTGCAACTCTCCGATACATCTGTGGATACACCTTTTACGCTGTTTACAGTCTAATTGACTATAATCGAAACAATCAGTTTCGTAAGGATAAGGTTTTGATATGATTTTTATCCTTTTAAAAGTGATCGATGCCTGATTATTCTCTAATGTATCGAATTGAATAAAACTTGGATCACCCATTGCATTTTCAAGACCCGAAGCCGGATTATTCATAAACAAACCAATCTTGGATGTTGTCAAGACCGATTTATTGATCTTTATTTCAACCAGTCGGCTACCCCAGTGATTGTAATTTTTATATTTCATTTTGGTGAATGATGAACCGAAAAGGCGAAAGCATTTTGAGTATAAGTTCAAGTACTCAGTAATATTTGGATCAACATGCGAACAGGAAATAGGTTTGAGGAATCCTGGTACTATAATCAAGCAAGAAGATACAAATTGGTCCCAAGTTGGTAGTAGATCATTAAGTTGTTTCACTGTTAATCGAGTGGTGTAATAAAGATCCGCTGATTCTTGCAAAATTGGTCCATGTTTATGTTCAATATCATAAAAGAAACATACTGAAATAGATGGTAAAGTAGCTTCTTTGTATATCCTTATGTCAACTTTAGTAGACACTCTGAATGCAATGTAATTACGTATTACTATTATTAATGAAGATATTAATCCAAAATAAGTGAAGAATTGGGATAAACAAAATATCATGAATCTCGAACGATCATTCGGGTTATCTGGTTGCTTTTTCCGTTTAACATTTCGATGCAGATTGTTCCGAGAGTCTGGTTTCAAGGTGTAAATTTTCATGTTGGAAATGAACATGCAGATGATTACCGATTATAAAGCAATGGACAAGTGAAAGGATGAGCTCGCAAAATTAAGCATTTTTTAAAAAAATTATTAAATCAATTTATTAGAAAAGTGATTGATTTGAAAAACACTTTTAATCGATTTTTTATTTTCAATTTACCCAGATATTCATTTTCCCAACACCCATCGAGAGCCAATTTATCAGACATTTTGAAAGTAAATTAAAATTCATTGATTCTGGAAAGAGATAATATTTATTTCACATTTGGTTGTGGATCAAAAGAGAATCAACTTAATCAATTTCTAATCGATAATCAACTTTAATAAGATTGATATTCATATTTCTTGGAACCAGCACTTTGCTGCAAATGATTTAAAGTTTAGACCTAGCAAAGAGTTCTGTTTAAATATACACAGTACCAAGTTCAATTGAATGTGATGGTTAATGAATCTAATTAACTACGGTGATTTTAAACGTTTACCCGCAGTTAATTCTGGAAAGTTCAATGAATTATGTAAATAGGCTCTACAGAGTAAGTTATCGGTTTAATTATAATAATAGACATTTAGAAATCAAAAGAGAAAATCCTAGGTTTCCATTGTAAGAATGCTCGCATAGTTAAAAGTTAAAAGAAACAGACTAAAAAATATGATATTCAGGGGCTACTGAATATTCAAGTTGTTTGTCAGAAAAAGAATAATCGAAATTAGAGCAAAAAAGTCAAAATAAAGTTAAAATGCTGGCTAACAATGATTTACAAGCTAATAGCTTGAAACTATTTTATCAATCACAAGAAAAATTTAGACAAAGTTTTTAAATTGACCAACCAGAGGGCGACACCAGTCTAGAAGCGGTTAAATACAAAATGTCCAACAAGTGTCGCCCTCAGGCAGAAAACAAAGTGACTAAAAGATCTTGACTAACGATTCACTTTTTACAACATCGAGTTCGGAGTTGCAAGTATTGTACTAAAAGATGATTAGAATGATTTCTCTGCCTGAAGTTATTTGCAAAATGAAACCATGATGTCTCTACTGGTTAGTTATATCAGAAAGCGATGTTATTTACATGCAACTAGTTTATTACCTCTGCGAGTAAAGTGTTCATTCAACATCTTCAATGTAATACATTTTAACCGTAATGATGAACACAATGTTGATCCATTTCCATCTTGACTATTCTCTTTTTAATTTAACCAACAACAATCTAAACAGATTCAAATCAATTGGTTAAACCTATTCTATCAAAGGCAAAATCAACATTTTTTCCTGGATAATACCTTTTATTGCTAATTACTCAACAAAACTTCTTGTGACAAAAAAAAACACGAAACAAAAGTGACCTCAAAAGCGGATCTTTCCTTCATAAGCAAATCAAATCCGATAAAAATATGCCACCAAAAAATGATAAAGCCAAAGGAACACCTCAAAGAGGTGAAAGTCGTAAGTATAATTGTTTAATAATGAATTACTAACCGCTAATTATTCAGCAATCAGATTAGTTGACCTTTTCACAAGCAAATCAAACTGGTGAAAGTTTTTGATTCAATTGAAGAGGCGACCTTTTTTATTTACAATTTTTTACCCTTTCATTTGAAACCAATTTCACCATTAATGATGCTTTTGTTGTTATTTGTTTGTGTTAATATTTCAATGGAAACAAACAAAATTGGATTTCAACTGAGAGCATTATCAAATCAATGAGAAATGCCGATTTAATAAAAATTTTAAAGCTAAAGTTAAAGTTACTCCACATTTTCAACTCCCAAGCCAATGTAATAATAATGTAACATCAATAGCAAAATGAACAGCAAAAAATAGCAACAAGACTGTTTTGTCATCTTTTTCAATTCAATCCAAATCCTTAGTCTTTAGTTTTAATCATGTTGCGATTGAAAATGTGAATGTGAAATATGGAAAATAATTCAAATGGATTTACTTCAATTTCATTGAAATGTACAGTTTCACTTGAATGGGAAAAAGATGACGAGAAGAAGAGAAAAATGGAAATGAATTTTCATGCAGCCAAATTTGATTCAGATTGATTCAGAATTCAATTTAATAGACCTTTTCCATGCATCAGTCAATCTATTCATCTTTAAATGATAACAATAATAATGAAAATATAAAAAGGTTATAATAGCAATGATAATAATAATAATAATAAAAATAACGGAATAACCGTTTAAAATGTGAAGAAATTAAATTGCAATCAATGATTGAAAAGGAAAAGTAAAACTGACTTCAAACTGTTCACCAATTTAATCTTGATTTCAAGATTAATTTCAAGATTGAAAAGAGTTTCATGATTTGCTGATGAAAAAATTCAATTCTCATGTCGATTGAAATGTCTTTGGATTTAAATTCACCTTTCCATGCTCTAACCTTTGCTTGACTTTTCCTTTCAACAATTGAAAGTTTTGTCAGCTTTTCAATTGCAATTAAAAGGATGAAATTATTGGAATGAAAAAGAAGAAGAAGAAGAAGAAGAATGAAAAAAGCTCAGAATAATGAAGTTTATCATTTCCCCTGTTGAAGTCATTTGCTGTTGATGTTAGTTTACTCTTTTACTGCCTTTTTTTGTTTCACTTTCCAGTGTTTCCCCAAAATTTTCATGTTAACATATTCACCAAGGTATTTTCATGGTTGTTGCACCATTTAATAACATGTAATAACTGAACTAATTCACTTCTCAAGTGAAAAGTAGCCCATGAGATGAAGAGTTGCTGATGAGAACAGATGATTGCTGATGAACCAAAGGAAGGAAAACTTTTCATCTCGAGTTTCTTTTGCAATTCAGAAGAAGAATATTCTTCTATTTTTTTCTTCTTCTCTTTTCTACTAAATAATTTTGCTTGTTCATTCCATCCTCATCATTATCATCATTCGTTGATTCACTTTCACCAGTCAACCGTTAACCCTTTCAAAATAATATTACATTATGTACAACTGTTGCTCTAACTGTTCATTAGCCTTATTTGCCTTTCAGATTTGCTTTTTCCTGCTCATTATCAAGAAGTGAAAATATATTTTCATTGAAATGAAACTAAAATATCAATAATGTCACCATTGAATCATTGGATGGAAAATTTCTTTCAACATTTTCATGTTTTCTGTCTTTCATTGGTGGCCACCATTAGTCTTGACATAGTCTCAATCTGATCATTTATCAGTCGAGTGTTTCAATTTGTTTCAATGAAAAGTACAAATATGTTGATACAAGTGTTAAGGCACTTGAATCTTGACGAGTTTCACGAGTCTATTCAAGTGCATCAGAACGTTATTCAAGAAACCTTTGATTACACATGTGATACCATGTATGCCTGTGTAAGGTTGAAACTTTAAACTGAATACTTTAAATGGTTTATATCATCAACCTTTTCTCATTGATTTTATCTCATGCACAAACTGTGATCAACCAAACAGTTGAGTTGCTCACAGGTTTTCATCGCTTTCAAACTCTTTTCCTTTCACTGATCTTTCAACTTCATAAGCACATTATGTGAACAATCAATTTGTTAACAGAATTTTTGTCCAATTTCTTTCTGTTAATCAATTCAGGTTGACCATGAAAGAGAGGGAACAATTTAAAGAACAAAAAGGATAAAAAATCCAAAGATAAACTCTGAAACTCAAAAGCGTTCCAAATGAAGTTTGCATTCTCAACACTAAACCAGTTGAAATTAACCGATGAAATCTGGAAATGCAGCATCACTTTTAGAAGAACCAAAGTTGCCATTTCTCAATGATTATTTACGAGTTGAACGTTTCAATTTACTTTACTTTCCATGCTAGATTGATCTGAATAATCTTTGCAAAATTTCCGAACATTTCTTCAAAAAAAACAATTTTCTCTGAATGATTTTGTTCTCAGTCATTAAACTCAAAATTTGTTAGCAAAACATCACTTTGGATTCAGTAGTTTCGCTATAACATTCCTGGTTCAGGGCTAGACAGTTTTCAGCTCAAGATTGAAAGATAAAATGGAAAAAAATAAAAGAAAAATCAATTTCGAATGAAAACACGGATTTGAAGAAATTTTCAAATGTCTATATTCCAGGTGAATATTGAGAGTTGAACATGTGAAGCAGTTTCATTTCAATTTTATCTCAAGTTAATAATTGCAAGACTTTTGCAACAAATGAAAGTAAATTTGCATGAGAAATAAAGTGATCTTTGAAATGTCGCTCCTAACTTGCAAGAGCAACAATAAGTTGCAGATTAATTAAATAACACTGAAAACATGATGTTACAATGAGTTGAACATGAGACTTTGACGAGAAAATTGGAAGCAAAAAAAGAGACAAAAGTGAATGGAAAAGATTCCATGAAAGTATTAATTATATTAGCAGATAATTATTGTTATTAAACTTGAGTCAATTCATTATGAACAGAAAGGCTGTAAAAAGTGTTGAGCCTGGAAAGAGCTTAAGAAGATTATGAGTAATGATGAACAAAAAAAGGAGTAAAAATTGTCTTTTGTATCATAAATTAATTGGACAAAATCTTTATCATCTTTATCATCTTAATGTCGTCTGAAGTTACCTCAAGATCTTCATGATAGATTAGTTGAAAGTTTCCGTGTTGAATATTAATATATTGACATGGGATTTTATCTTTCACTCCCAGTATACCAGAACCAGAATGAAAAAAAGTAGTTAAATGTTGATTCTATTAATATATTGATATATCATCATCTCGCCATTTTCACTCTTCCTTGATCATCTTTGATCGTCCATAATCATCATCCATTCTTGTTGCTTCTGTAAAACCTTTTCGTTTCTTCTTCTTCTTCTCCTGTTCATTTCTTTAGCATAAACACCGTTCATAATCATTTCAATGATTCTATTGCATGATAATCCATCTAAACCAATAATCATTCATTCATTCATTCATTAGTCCTGGTTGTTGCCTCATGAGCATATCAACTCACAACGAGCTGAACAATAATAATAACAAAAAGAGAAAAAAGAGAAAAAAATGAATTTCAAGATAATCATTGTGCGATTCATTACAATAACAATCGATCTTTATCAGTCTCATTCTCAGTCTAATACACTTGGATTGTTTCCTCTCAGTGTTAACTCTTGAATCTTCCCTGTTATCCTCAGGTACTTTTCATTATAATCATTATTATTGGCATTACCATGATTATGATTACTTTTGTTCTCTTCTTTTTTTTCGGCTCATTTTTTCTTCTTCTCATCATTATCATGAACAAATGAATATTCAAAGTTGAATATTATTGGTAAAAGTCAAATATTGCAAGTGTACAGACAATAATTCATTCATTATACATGTTAATGATAATGATGTACCACTGAAGAGCCAGTTGTTCAACCAAAATCTCATTGATATTGTCTACTGGAAACTTAAAGATAATCAAAATGACTTGACTTGATATCATTTAAATTACAACCTTTTATTGATACAAAAAAGCATTATTGACTTTACCATGTTTTCCAGCTTGAACCATGTTTAAAATCAATAACATTATCAACAGTAAAAATCAACCTTTTTTTCCCTTTCAACCTTTTCTCTCCTTTTTTCCCAACCAAATATCCAATCAATAAATGTTCACCATTTTTTGGATTCCCTGTTGCAACTAAGGTAACATTGAATGTAAAAATTGCTTTAATTACTTGACCATGAGCCTAACAGTTTTAAAGATACAAGTAAACATTCATGAGATTAACATGCCAAGATTAATGTGAGTAAATTTTATGTTCAATCTTTGCCCTTGTCAATCTCATTACTTGAAGGTTACCTTTGCACCAAATGCTGTAACCATATTTCAGGCTTTAGCAGGTATCATTTCAAGAGCTACAGAGTGCTTTTCAAAAGCTAGACATTATAGATGCTCAAGAAAAGGGGAAAATTTTTGTCCAAACAGATGTTTTGTCCTCAAATTTACTCGGCAAGACTTGAAATTGTGAAAGCAACTGGTTTTGTTTTCATTTTTATTTGATTTCAAATTTTTCTATTTTCATTTGTTCATTTTTTTCCTCTAAAATTTAGCTCAATGTAATGCTTGCTGCTTTTGGGAAGCATTAAAGTCTGAATATCTTTCTGACTTTGTAAGCTGATTATTCAAAAACATGGCAAGTGAGTGAAGGAAAATGTTTTAGATGAATAATCTGGAGTCAATGTTTAAATAAGACTTACATTTTCGTGTGCTTCTCTGTATTATAATAGTTGAGCAAAGTGCTTATTGAAAAACGAATGAACCGACAACAATTTGCCAGCAAAATTATGAATCATGAAATTGGGAGTAAAAAGAACAGAATCAAAGATTAAAAGCTGTTCTTTTCTCAGCATCTTTCGAGTCCATATTCATCAGATGGAATTGAAGAGATGAAACTAACGAAACAATTCAAATGTTGTAATTATTGAAATGATCAACAGAAATTTCAATTTTCATTCCATGTAAAGATGAATATTTCCAAGTAAAATTATTGCAATTTTTACGAGTTTCACAAATATTTCCGGAACTCTGTGTCTGCATCTTTTCTGTAATATTTAAACATTCTTGAAAGTTGTTATTCGCAATTTTTGTAACTCGAAAAGGTTCATTTTTCCAATGGTTTCAGAAAAGAGGAATGAATAAGCGATGAATTGGAAATTCGAGTGAAGCTCAGAGAAGGAAAAGAAATTTCGAAACTTCGATATCAATCACACAGTTGAACGGCTTCTCGAATAACATGGGATGAACAACAGATGATTGATTCGAAGTCGACTATTGGATTCATTCTTTTAAAGTGTTCGACTTTGGAACTGAGAATTTTTTTCATCGAATATTTAATTTCAAATATTTGGACTGAACGTTTATCCAATAATTGGGTGAGAATGAGAAGTGAAAATGGTTTGGAATCGGAATTGCAATTCGCATGAGAACATCATTTAATCTTTAACCATTGAGAAGGGAAAAAAAGTTCTGAAAACTGTGTGTTCACCAACGAACACTTTGTTTTAAGCAAACGAACAAAAGTTGAATCTAAACAGGGAGTGAATGTTGACCAATCTTGGAGTGACATTTATTAACAAGAGACTTTAAATAGGTTCAATTGCAACTAAGAGATTATTGATTGATTGTTAAAGTGTACAGATAAAAACGGAAAAAGGAAACAATTAAGTTAGAATCATGATCAACCAAGTCAATTGTCAGACTGTGATTAGTGTAAAAAAACAATTTTATTAATATCACTTGAAACCAGGCCAAACGAGAGAAAGAAGAAGGAAAAAGGAAGAAAATAAATGCTCAAATTAAACACATGAGTAAACTCTGGTAAATTGATAACTTTGAGTCTTGAACATTTTAGATTGTAACAAGCCATTTTTCATGAGTAATTAATGATGGGAAAAATTTAATTTCAACTGACACCATCTCATGGTTACAGGTCCATGAAGTCGAGTAAATAACCAGAGTTGAAGACATTTTGATTAACTGATAAACGTTAAAGTTGCAGGTAAACGTTTATCCTTGACTAAACCCTAAACCCAAGGCAATCTTGATCCAGGCAAGTTGACTGATTAGCACTGGAAATAGTTAACCTGACAGAGTCTATTTTCACGTTCAATTACCAATAACTTTTTTTAACATCAAATAAAGTATCAAATGCGAGTTTACACAACAGGTTGCAAAGTGATCGCATATTAATCATTAGTTGATCATTTTTGATCCAAAAAATCTTCTCCTTTTTTGTCCTTCATTTGAAATTAATTATTGAACTCCAATTAATCTCATGTTGGGGTTCAACAAGTTATCAAGCTGAAAAAAAAAGATTATCTGAGATTGAAATTGTCATCATTAATCTAGCAACAGTAACAAGGGTTGGTTAAACAGTTTGAAAGTGAAGCAAAATGTATTGTTGTTAAAATATCTTAATCAATTGGATTTGTTGCTTTATTTTTACCTCAACTTTGTCAAAACTCCCAGGCGGAATCAATAAGGTAAAATTATGGCAAAGACAAAGACAGAATCACAATCGATTATCTACTGAGATGGAATAGAAGAGGAAAAAAATCTAAAGATAAACAAAAGATTTCACCTTTTTCTTAGATTCACAATGTTTCAATTTCACAGATTCAACAGGGAATCCGGTAAGCACAATCAATGGCTATAAATAGATTACATTGGATTCAAATTGTTTCTTGTATTTTAGAGCAGCGACTCGGACAATTAATCATTTCTCAATGCATTACAAATGAATGATAATAATAAACATAAAGAGCTTTTCTTTTCTCAGAGAAACAACTTTCTTCTCTTTTTGCATCATTTCTTTTGTCGCAGTAATTTGAAAATTGGCGATTCACCAGCAAATCAGGTTCATGGATTGGGAGAAACATGATGATGATTAGGAGATTAGCAAGTCGATGGGAGGTAAAAATGTTATTTAATCTTATATTAATTGACGTTAAATTATATACTGAATAAAGTGACTGCAAGTTACGTGATGAAAGATAACAAATGATGTTAAGATTGTCAGGTATAAAGAATTAGATGAAATAATGATTATGATGATGATGATAAGGAGGAAACTAATCACAGGAAATAATCTGTTGAAAAGGGTAAAAACATGATCAAGATGATATTGTTATACTTTGATTCTGGGCTTCAAGAGCAACTTTTATTCTGAACATGATTCACATCATCTTGAGAATCCTGCATTATGAACATTTTTTTCCCTTCTTTCCATTTCTCTTCATTAACATTATTATTGTTGCAATTATTTTGCCTCAGTTTACTGCAAGATAATTAACCCAACAAAATATGATCCGGTTGATTATTTGTTCATCAACTTTACCAAATCAAAATCTATTGTCAATCAGAAAAGGTAAACAGATTTTGCATCGGCAAAACCCGAAAACAAAGTGAACCAAGCTTGTTAACTTTGGGCTTTAAAATTGGGTTTAAAAAGGCAATCCTTGTTTCAAGTTTACAAGTAATTATCTGTTTAGTTTACTTTTAGATTAACTTTAAATTTCATTTTCAACTAAATACAAAGTAAATGTTGAACAAACGGTAAAAGTAAATCTTGGTTTCTTCCCTGTTTAGTTCACCTTTGCTTTACGATTTTTTAAGGTCAAAAGGTAAAATCTTAATTTGATAGCATTTTCTTTACTTGATAATGATGGGATAAAGAAGAGGAAGAAGAGGAAGAAATATTAAATTATCATTGAGATTCTTGGAGAGTAAAGATTGAATTTGATTTTAAGGAGAAACAAAAAACTGGTTCATTTGTCAAGACAAATGTTGAGTTGATTATTTTTGCAAAAACAACCTTTTCTTGGTTTTAAACCTCTTTGGCCATTGAGACAAATCTTTTCTGGTTTCGCTCATTTCTTTCCACCAAAATTTGGTTCCAAAATTTGCTAAAGGTCATAAATAATAAGAAGATTGAATTTCATTGAATAAATGAATATCATGTGTAGATAATGTTCAAAAACCCATGTAAAATTCATGAGTAATTGCTAATGGTATGCACTGGTTAATGCCCTAAAGTCGATTGGTAATTGTTTTCCCATTCAACCATTTCTTGGTATCAAAACTCGCCTGGAAATTACAATCAATTGTAATTGAAAAGTTAAACGATATAATTAAAGGTTGATTGCTTTCAAGTGTTGATTGTGAAGCGAAGAGTCGCAAAGATATTTGTGTTTACCAGTAAAAATTGTTCCAATTTTAAACATTTTTGGTTTCTTAATGCAAAAAATGGTTCTTTTTTGGGTAAAAAGTAATTGAGATGAAATAGGCTCTAAACTATGTAATTGAAACCTAATTGTTGACATTTTTCTTTTTTACATTATTAATTGACTTTTGTAATTAGCTGATCATCAATTAGAGTTTCATGTATCGAAATCAATTAGGAGTAGAATGGTTGAGAAGCAAAAAACATTTTGTTCAACATGAATCTCAATTAGTAAATTGCTTTATTGATCAAAGTTAGCTAATTGGTTGTGTATTTTACTATGAAAAAAAGGTCTTCTCATCATCTTTCATTAAAGATATCAGATGATGACTTGAACCAGGAATGAAATTTCAATTTAATAGAAACAATTATCCAACTCTTGTTGACTCTTTTAATCATTGTAATCACTTTTAGTTCACTTGATTTCAATTGAAACAACATTCAGTTTATTGATTTTTGGGTGAACAATTTTTTCGCCTCAATTTTAAATCTTTCAATTGATAGAGGAACATTAACCATTTGAAAGATGAGAAGAGTGAAAATTTATACTTTCCGTTTCCTAATACAATAAATCATCAAATCAAGTTATCCAATCTTATATTACACTTTCAGCTTGAAGATAATTTATAAAAGGATTGAGATCATTTCAACTAATATCAACATTTTTATCCACATTCACCAATAACTAGATATACGAGCATCAAATGTCTGAATAATACATTATGTTTGTTTAAACATTTTGCCCAGGTTTTTGCTTCGGTATAACTTCATAAATTAGTTTGAGAAACATGATTGAGAACTTGATCTTTAAAAACTTGAAACTATTATCGGTAAACGTCAAGATTTCCAAGAATTTTGTTGCATTCAGATTTAAACTTGATTCCACTTTCAACCAAAACCAGACTTAAAACGTTCAAATGGCAAGTCTATTCAGATCAAATGTAACTTGTAAGGCAATAGTTGTCCAGCAGCTGTAAAACGACTCCAGTCAAGGTTCATCCTCGATAGATTACCTAAAGCGTTTCATAACCAGAAAAGAGTTATTTTGAGTTATTCGCTTGAAGCTTTTTCGAATTTTTTCCTTTAAACAAGACTCGAAGTGTTTTGATCAGAACAATTCGAACAAAACAGATTAAAAAATTTTCCTTAAAGTGCTTTAGAACCTAAAAACCTAAGAAATAGCTGACCAAACACTGCTGTTTGACTCTCATTTGCAGATCAATCACATTCAGACATCAATAGCAACATAACAATATCGACATTAAACATTTTCCAGTCAAAACGCTTTGCAAAACTCGTCAGTCGCTGACTTTTCATGCAATCATTTAGTTTAAAACCTTTGCACCTTCACATTCAATTAGATTAATCTACAGATTTTACTGTTAAAAGTGACATTAATTTTAACTCAATCAAATTGTGAGAAAATTGCAGCTTTTATTCCAAAGTTGACGATATTTTTTGAATTATTTTTACCAGTTGTAAAAAGCTTTATAGCCTGTCAAACTCACCTTTAACGTGGATTGAAAAGTTGATCCTAATCGTTGTCAATGTTAGTGTACAGATTTTCCTGCCAATGCAACTCGAAGAGTGAACCATTTAAAAATGATTTACTCGATAAAAACAGAAAGCCTTCAACAGATCTCAATATATCAACTGAAACATCTTTGCTGAGTGAAAAGACAACTTGAGGTGAAAGAAGGTGCTTGTTGAACAGTTTCCAGTTTTTTAACACTGATTGGTGATCAGCTACAATTTGAATTTTCAGCTGTAAAGCAACACAATCTTTTCATCTCCTTTTCCCTTTTCATTGTTCAATTTAAAAACCTTTGCATGATACAGATTCAACAATATAATTCAGTCTGAATCATTAAAAGGGAGAAAGAAAAAAGAAATAAACTGTTTTCTTTTCACACCAAGAACAATGTTCAACTTTCCCAACTAATCATTGAATCATTTCTTTTTTTTGCAAACAAAAAGCAAGTCAATGATGAATGATGTTCATGACAATCATCATGAAATAAGGCAAACTGATTGTATTACCTTGCTAATTGATGTACAACTATTTGAATAAACAAACAAAAATGCATGAAATCCATTGACAAAAGGTTATTCCATTGTCCATTCAAACTTATCTTTCTAGTCAATTTCTGGTCATTTACTGGTTTCTGTCTTTTGTACACAATTTACACTAAAATTGGGTATTTTATTGTTGACCAATTCATGTTAATAGGATGAATGTTATCGCCTTTAAGTTAAATTTCATTGAATCTCATATTATGTGTTGGACACACACATGATTATCACACTTCACCTAATAATTAAACAATTTAATCAACTTGATACTCTGGCTGTTCAAAGTATCTACTTGAATGGTTAATTATTGGCCTTGAAATGTTCAAACTGTGAATGAGTTTAATTGATGAATATTATTGTTGTTCAGGTGAGCACAAATAACGAACATGATTATGATAATTATAATGAAAGTGCGCCGTTAATGTACACATATGAATATTGTATTAAATGGCAATTAATGTCTAAGAAATGATCGATGAGGTAAAATTGGCTGAATAATAATGATAATTGTTTGATGGATAAATCATGTTTCTAGTAATAGTCAAACTCAATCAATCAATAAATGCATGATCAGTGTTAACATTTAAATTCTTGACTGGCTTTTGTCTCTTAAGTTTTAATTTTGTAAATTTCTGTTTCCATATTTATGGCCATGAATTGTTCAATAATTGTCTTTCTAATTGGTGATTTACGCTTTATATTATACATAATATTCCAGTTGGTTGATCGAGATATTGAGGCTGCTCAAAACAAAAAGTCTGGAAGGCAAGCAAAGGAGTTGATCTAGTCGACTTGGTCTGATTTTGCCAGTTAAATTGGCGTTTATCCGATGTTCAGCATTAATTCCCTGTTTCCCTTGATTGTTTCAATATTTTTTGTTTCGGTCAAAATATGGTTTCACTTATTAAAATATAACAACTCGTCTCTCAGACTTATATCTGTTTGATTATAAAATAGCTTGTAATGATCATGGTTTCAACATTTAAATATTCCAGACTTGAATCGTCTTTCCTTTGGGATTGGGTGAGGTGATATTATATTGTCACAGAGCAATGAGGTTTGATGGAGGCTCAAGGCGTGTTAATTAAACAATCGGAAACTGAACAACTTGACCCACTAATTATTTCCCTAAAATAATTTGAGAAGTTATTTCTAGCTACTTTAGGTCTTGCAAAACTATGATTAATAGGAATTACAAAAAGAAACGAAAGTAGTGAAATGTCCTGCTCCGGAACAAAGTTTCTGGCTCAACCGTAGCTTTCTATCTACTCGGGACAGCTTTTCAAACATCATCTTCCAATTTATCTAATGAGCTTTTTCAGCTAGTTTTTTAATATCAAAGCCATGGCTTATCCGTTTCAATATCCATGTCCATTCTGGCACGAATCACACCGAATGCCAGTGTGCCTAAACTAGTCTTTTGCAGTTTTTGTTGAGTTGCTTTGCTTTTCGTCCATTATGCAACAGATTTTTTCGATTATTTTAAATGTTACCTTCAAGATAGCAACTGTTTCTTTGGCAACTTCAATCTAATCATCTTATACAGGACTATTTAGCCTCATTTACTTAATTTCATACGATATATCACGAACCAATCATGCTTATTAGTTATTATTTCAAGTGTAGTCTTTTCAGAATCATTATTCCAAAGTTTCAAGGTCATTAAAGGTTATTCGTTTATTTGACCTTCAAACGACTTCTAAAGGTCATTTTCGTAGACTGCAGCCTTTTGATATTATGTGCTAAGTTTTTGTAAATCAACAGAATCAACTTGCCTAAAGATATCAACCTCAGAGTATCTCCACTCAAACAAAGCGATTTTGAACAAGCTTGTATAGCTTTTGATCGACAAACGTTGATTCTTTATAACAAGCAGATTTCAACATTAAAGAATGGTCCTGAACAAATTTCATTCGTAACTCCATGATACTGGGCGTTTTTTATTCTGTTTTACGCATGTTTGCAGTCATAACTCGCGAACGTTTCATGCTAAAAATCTAAGATTCGAACCACAAGCTATCGCAAATTGAAGAACCGCAAGTTCGAACTCAAGGTCATGCAAGGTGATTCAACTTTTTACAACTGATTGGTGATTGTTGCACGTTCATAACGTACAAGGTTAGAAAGATAATTGTATTTCAATCAAAAACGATTGATTAGCTGAATTGTATGAATACTCTCATATATTTTGTGCAGAATGAGTTATGGATTGTATCAATCACCAATGAGTTGTAAGATGTTTGCACTTGCAGAAAATGACCTTCAAATGTCAGTTAGAGGTCAAATAATTGAAGGGTTTGAACTCGAGGTTAAGCTATTCGCGGTAGCTCGTAGTTCGAATCTTAGATCTGTAGCATGATCCGTTCGCGAGTTATGGCTGCAAACAGGCGTTCAGGATGTAAACCGCCCAGTATACCATAATATTAAAAGTAATAAACTTATATTAACATGGAATAGCATTTTTCTGTAAAGCTTTGTTATCAGGCATTTCAATTGAACCAAAATTGAGAGTAAAATTCCCATCACCAATAATGTCTCTTTCAAGTAGCTGCGATGTTACAGGCAATTGAGAGAAAAATCGTTGTCAACCTTACAATTCTCTCTCAATAGACTTGTCTTTTGTCAATGGTAATGACCAGTGACAGGTAAAACCTCACAAAATGTAAATTACCTAAATAGACAGCAGAAGGATTCTTCAAAAGCCTTGAGTCAAAACCTTTTTATAGCGACTTACAACTGTTCAAGTTGATTGTTAAGAATAAATTGCCAAACGCTTTCAAACTAATAGTATCAATAGCTAATAACAACCAGGAAAAGTACATTTTACAACTCATCTAATTGCACGTTGAACAGTCTGCTTTGAATAACTTTGATTGCTCAAATTTGTTTAAATGCAGTTCCAATTGCATGAGAAATGTCAACTTGCTTGCAACTTGCTTTAACATTTCCATTTGATTCTCCTTTTTATAAACACGAATACCAAGAAACAATTAACCTTAAACTGAGCTCACATTCAATATACAATTACTGCAATGAAAATCAATAATGGAACCTCGACTGTTGATATGAAAACAAAAATCAACAGCACGTACTTCAATTGTATAACACTGTTGAATTTGAGAAAATAATTAATGATGAGATTATTTTCATTGAAAAAACTGAGCAAAAGCAATTTGTCATCTTCTATTTTCTCTCTGCTTCTTACCGTATCATCCAAAGACTAACCTGATCAAAGGTTGAACCTAATGATTCCCAAGACATTTCCAAGTGAACACAACTGTTGGAACATGGCCAAAGTTTCCCAATTGACCAGCAAAAATTGAACCCAAAAAAGATGAAAATTCAATGATTAATTTCTGGCCAGACTTTTCCCTATTCCTCACTCCCTGTGTAACCAATCATTATTTTACCGATTTCACTCCCAGACTATATGTTTACACCATTATTGATTGGTCATGATGAAGAAGGTGCATCAACATCTCATGATACAAATGTGATAACAATTAAATGCTTTCTTATTCTGTTTACAGTAAACAAGATGGAAATAGAAAGGAAAACAAAAGCAGCAAAATTGAAAACAAGATTTCAAGTAAAGAGAGAAAAAAAATGAACAGAAAAAAGCTTTTCAATCATTTACTTGACAACAAACTTTTGGACTGTTTCAAGATGATGACAGGAAAGTATTGATGATGATGGTAATAATGATATTGATAAAACTGATGATAATGATAGTGGAAGGAAGAAGCGAAATTCAATTCAAGTGTGAATGGATGAAAGTAATGATGAATTGAATAGCGAGATGGAAACATTGTTTGTTTTGTCTCCTCACTTTTAACATCTTTTGGTATACAATTAACTCGCTGTTGATTAACAGAATATTAAGAGGGAAGAAAAAAAAATTATATCTTCTTTACTCTCATAATTATCATCGCCAAATGGATCAATATCCATGTGTTTATCTTGGGTGAAACAAAACACTTTGAATCATAATCTGAGAAATGAAAATTGAACCTGAATTTTCTGCTCAACGATTCTCACCTTTCACTGGATATTTGCTTCATCTTATGTCAACCCTGTTTATCCTTTTCATCTTCATCATTATCTGTCCAACTTCACATTAGATGCTTTTTTATTTTTCAAGTTTACTTTTAAAGGTAAAATCGTCGAATCGCAAACTGACTAAAGGTAAATGAAGGTAAATAGGATTAAGGAATTATTTCTAAAAGAACTTTTCTCTCTGTCAGATTCAATTGAACCTTTTTCTCAGCTAATAATGTGAGCATGAAAATGAACATTTGGAAAGAGAGTTTCCATGAAATGTTTTTTTTCCCTTTCTCTTCGCCCTTCAAGAAATTAATGTTTCAAAGTGAAAATTTTCAAGTTCAATTAAAGTGATTCTGTGAGTTTGCAGCTGATGTATTGGTAAAGCTGGGTTAAATGAAGAGGAAACAAAGGAACCCTGATGATGATGACAAATATCAAAAGTTTTGCTCAAAAGTTCGGAATGGTGATAAAAATGATAACTGGAACAAGGTAAAGGTGAGAAAAGTCAGTCAAGTGGATAACGTTAAGGAATCAATCGACTTTAATATTGAACCTTTTCTTTTGCTTCCAGTTATTATTGTTATCAACATCATTATCATCATCATCATCTAATTTAACCTTGCAACAATTGGATTCCAAGTTGTTTGATCAAGTCAACTGAACATGAAAGTGGAAGAAGAAAAATTTGGCAAAAAGTTCTTAAAAGTGAACATAACTGAAGTATGTTTTTTTATATCAAAATTGAAGTTGAAATAATGAAAAGGTTAAATATTTATCAATGTCTCTTTCATTCACCATTTATTATTAATATTAATATATATTATATATAATATATATTATTATTAATATATTTTTAAACACCAATTTAATGTTCATTTTTTGCTGTAACAAAGCAAAGAAATAAAAGATTGGTCGCTTTGGTTGTTTGCTCACATTTGAATTGGTACAATTTACTTTTATTAACTTATTATTTTATCATTTTTATTGCAATTGTTGTCTCACTTTGAATTAGTCCCTGTTCATCATTGAGAGTTAACTAAATTAGGTTTAGTGTCAAAATTTGGGCGCAAAAATGACTCGGAAAAAGGTTATTCATTTTAATATTGAACGTATTCTCAGTTCAAGTTGACCTTTTGCCAAAGAAAAATCAAAACCAAAAGTCAGTCTATTTTGTCCTTTTACTGTTGAAATGGCCTGAAAGCGCCTAAACATCTCAAGATATTAAAACCCAATTGGCTACCATTAGATTGGTTCAGAAGAGATGATTTCGTGAATAAAACTCAATACATTTCAACTTATTAAAATAATATTATTAAAATATAAAAAAGAGTGACTTTCAAGTCAAAATTTTTGCTAAGTGAACGGCATAAGAATGAATAAGAATTGAAATTTTGTCCAAAGGCTCTCATCAAATATCTAAATTAAGCGAAATTGAAGAATGAAATTTTCGCAAAATACTGATATTTCAGTGTTCTATTTCATTCTATTCAATACTTCTATCGAAAGCAGTTCAAATTATGAACTTAGCTGATAACGAATCGACATTTGATAGTTAAATCAATCTGTTAAACTGCAATAAAATGTATGATATTAAACCATTTAACCAGAGCATTTACAGCAAATACCTTTCATAATATCACAAACATTCCCAATACATTTGACTTGATAATCCATTTGCTTCTTCCCTTAATTAATGCTTACAATAATCCAACAATTTAAAATTTTTTATCTAAATGCTATTGTTTAGCCAACAATTTATCTGTAAATAAATGGATAAATTGAAAGCAAATTGAATTAATTCTCATTCCAAATGAGAACTTTAATGACTAAATTGGCAACTTTTTTTCAAAATTAATCCTTATTCCAGGTAAAAATGATTAAACCCAAATGAATTACCAAAAATTTAATTATTTATTTTCTAAATTAAATCAAGTAAATCAATTGAATCACATTTAATTTGAAACTCAAAAAGAAAACAAAATTACTGTTTTTTCACTGTTTAACCTTTGAAAATTTTTAAATTGATTTCACTTTTTTTGCCTCTCTTCTCATCAAAATGATTACAATTTGCAGCATTAATTTGATATCATAATTATACTTGGAGTTGGATTAACTTTGAACATTTGATTATCAGGGGAAAGTATTAAATAATGTTAAACGAACCATTTGACTGATTGAAATAATGAACGGAAAATAAATAATTTGACTTTTTCTTGATTGAATAACTTTAATAAACACAAATTACTGGTAATAACATTCACTTTCCTCACATTTTCACTTGATTCCTGGTTAATTGTTATTTCATCCGAGAATAAGTTACTATTTCATTATTACAACTATTATTATGTTTACCACTTTCATGTCTCAAATGTTGTTATATATGTATATTATTAGGTGAAAGAAGAAGGCAAAAAAGTAATTTGGTTACCTAGAAAAAGTAATTTACTGTAATAGCTTTGATTGTCATTTCAATCAATGAATTACACTTGAGAGGATGGAAATGTATTATCACTTTCAATCTAAATCTTTTAAATTATAAATGATTGAGAAGTCACTTCTGATCGACTAATTTGAACAAAAAAAATATCCAATTTCTTGTATCGCAACCTTTTGTATTGATCAAAATTGGGTAAATATTTGCATTGAAAATGAAATCCATTGAAATTGGTTAATCATTGAAACTTGGTCTTCAATTTGACACTTTTTTGTTTCTAAATTTGCAATAACTTTCAATTTACAGATTTAATTCCTTTCTTTTTCTTTGTTACATTACTTTAATAATGAATTACAATGAAAGGTAAATATATTCATAATAAATTGCTGCAAGGTATATGTAAGGTTGTCAAGTGAATCCGGGTTTGCCTTGTATTACAATTAAAATTGAGTAAACGCTTTCATCTATCAATTTCAGACTTTCAATTATGATAAATGTTGGACATGCATTTATCCTGATTAGTTGAGATTGAATTGAATTGGAATAGGGTTTACCTGGGAAAGGAATTAAACAAAAAGAATAAGAAAACATTAATCAAGATGGAAATGAGAATAACACTGAGACTTGGGTTGCCAGCTAATCGTAATCAACCTTTCACTTTTTGTAATTAAACAGCACTTCTACAGCCTGAACCTGGTTCTGATTAATCTGGCAGAAATTACAGAATTAACTGAATGTCTGTTCATTAGATGAAAGGTTGCTGGTTAAAGTGTAAAAAGCTGAGAATTTGCAGAATTTTCAAGAATAAAGAATTCAAATTTTCTCTTCTTCTCTCTTCTATTCCCTTCTGAATTAATCAATGATTTCAGGTTCATGTAAATGTCATCTTTTCTGAGCAACAATAATTTCATTTTTTCGCTCGGAATTTTATGCCTTCCAATGAACAGATTAACAATCAAAGTTAGTTAGAAGCAAATACAACAGCCAAAAAAAGGTTCGCATTATTGTTCACATTCAACTTGAATTGAAATGTTTAAAATGGTTTCTTTTCGCTCTTTCAGTATTTCCACTTTTCCTTTGCCTCTGAATTCAACATTATTCCTGATAATAAAGTGATTCAAAAAAGGTTGACAGAGTAAAGAAACAAATGTTCAATGCTGAGGATGAAATTTTTTTTTCACGGAAAATTTGTTTTCCTTTCATCATCATCATCATAATGCAATGAGAACTCTTTGTGCCTTTAAACTTTCGGTTGTTGCTATTCAAATATTAATTCAACTGTGAAAGTAATGATGATAATGAAACATGTTCAGTGTTCAATTAGAAACAATTTATAACTCAATTTATCATCAACTCATTCATCATCACTTCATGATTGATACAAAATTGTAAGATTGAAAGAAGAGCAAGAAATATATTTTCAAATGTTGAACCAGAAAAGCTTGTAACTTGTGATATTGGGAAGCATTTTGGGTAACTTTTTTCACTCCCATTCACTTTGCTTTGTAAACATTAGTTTTTTTGGTTCATATTGATGTTTACTGTTAATGTTATCATTAAAGTTTAACAATTCAACTTTCAACTGAATCATCAACAATTTGCTTGCTTAATCATTTCAACTTAACAGTTTAATTAATACATTATACTCTAAGGGCAATTGGAGTCTCTGTTTTTACTGGTTGCTTTGTATTACAAAGTTAACCTGAAAATGCAATTGTTTAATTACTTTTTTTACTTTGATCAAGTACAATTAACAAAAACTTTAATCACTTTTTGTTTGGTAATGGCAAGTTGGTTCAAGGGAAAGAAGGGTTTGTTTTGGGTTCAAAATGGGTAACAACTGAAAGGAAAAAAAACTATTGTTTTTCAATGTTCATTTGCTGGTTCAGTTTTCTGGTTTAAATGTTGATTCATTTTACTGCTTTCATTGTTGGCAAAACTTCACCTAATTTTATGGCAATTTTTGATGACTTTGCACCATTCAAGTCAACCTTATATACAAATGTTTAAATGTAAATTAATTTACATTTTTTTCTGAGACAAATTTACAATTAAATTTTACTCTTTTGCTTCCCTGCCACTTCAATGTCTATCATAAACTGTAAGGCATTATTATTATTCATTATTGTTCCCTGGTTTTAATCACTTTTTTTCAACCTTTTTCAACACAATAGTTCAACATTTTGTGTCAACTTAACAGTTTTAATTGTTCAAAGTTACATTTTGTTGAATCAAATCACAGTAAAACTGAGAAAGAATGAAAGTTCTCAAGTTAACCAGAAAAAATTCCCTCCTCGAATCATTTTCACTTCAAAATATTGGTTTCTTTTTCCATTCCCTTTCCATTACAATTGAATAACAATAACCAACTCTATTGGGAGTTAAATTAATTGTGAAAGATAATCATGATTTTGATTATAATAAGTGTAATAAGTGAAGCATAAACCGATCAACTGAACAGTCCAACGAGAAAGAGGGTTCACCACTTTAACTGCACGTCGTTGTTACCGTTTATTTCCCATCAAAATCATTCCGAGCTTTTTCATATCCTCATGGAAAGTGTCATTTTTCATACTCACCTCCAGTAAATATCAATGTAATGGATCTTGTGGTGATGTTGGGCCAACATGTTTTGTTCAGTGGTTTGAGTTTCATCTCAATAAATAATGTCCCTCTCCATTAACTATTTGCCTTGATTTACTTTATCATCCATTTACAGCTGACAACCATATTGTCTATGGTACATTGAGCTTCACTTTCAGTCTCTGTTTTCATGTAAGATAAGTGAAAGCAGAAGACTAAGTTTCCCATTGAGCAACCTAATCATCATCACCATAATAATCATCATTACTATCACAATCATCATCATGTTAATCATAAAACTTTGATTCTCCTCATGTTAACCTTCAATGTAATCCCCTTCAAGTTGTGAACCATTTCATACTTGAAATACACTTTAAATTGTTTCTAATCTAACCTGCTTATTAACCTTTAGATTAAAAGTAACTTCTCTTAAATCAATTGGAATCAAAATAAATTGAAGCGAAAACAGTTGATTAAAATGATTATCTTGGAAATGTATTAATAAACATTTCCCCATTTGTTTAGTCTCAACATCTGGTTAAACCAGAAACAAAAAGGTAAAATGCTTTATTTTAATATTTTCTGGTTCAATACCAGTTTTACATTGGCATCAGTTGATCACACATTAATGACGATAATCATCTTAATGGTAATGATTATCGTCCAACTGAATTGACAGTCTCATTCATTTTGATTATCATCTTAATCATCATCAAAACCATTTAATGTGTCCCTTAAGATTAAAAATGGTCTTTCATTTTTTCGCTTGACAATAACAACAACAAACCCGAATTTGATCAACAAAAGCAAAAGTCTAATACTTTAATCATTTTTATTTATTTATTTATATCACATTTTTGCTGCTCACAAATAATGGTCAGTAAATGAATGTTGAAAATGAAAATTTTGTCCTTCTTTTTATTCCTTCTTTTGGATTGTACAAGTTTCCTGATAAGCTTCATGAATCATGAACAAACTGAAAAGTAATCAACAAGTACAAAGCATCAACAATAATCCATTAATATCATTAGTTGACCTTTTCAACCAGTTATAAACCATTGACAACACTCTTTTTATATTTAATAGATTGACCTTTTCATTAGTCTTTACGCTATAAACTCAGTTAATTGTCAACAATGTTTCTTTATTTATCCTCTTTATTAATCAATAAAAGTGTCTTCCAACATTTTAACAATTATTTGTTGACCACTTCAAGAGTTAATTGACCAAATTCATTCTCATATTAATTGGATAAGAATATTAGCTTTGAATAGAAACTCTATTGAAGGACTCTGTGAAATTGTCCATGTTAACCCTGAAATTGGTGGATCATTCGATTAAAGAAATTTATTGAAATTAAGTTCTGATTGGCATATTTGTCCAAAGTAAATGTGAGTTCAGAAAAGGTTTGCAAAAGTGCAAAAATATCGACGCTTTTGCAGACTTTGTAATTTATTGGTTTTTCATCTTTACAATAGTGACATTCATCGAGAAGGTCAACCTTTTTAATGTTTGTAAAATGATTATTTGATTATTCTCATAATCATTGATCATCATTTTAATGGCTATTGTTGTCTCTGGTTCCATCTCAGCCTCTGCTTTTGAACAAGTCAATTGATTGAACTTCACAAATCATTTTCCAAAATTTTTCAATGAAAGAGTTCAGTCTTTAACAGCTTTTCATTTTCATGTTTCATTGCTAATAACTCTGTTACCGGGTAACTTGAAGAGACTCAATTAAATGAAAATAAATTGAGTAAACTGATTCAATTAAGAAATTAAGACTTATTAAACGTGCTTTTTGCAAATTATGCATTGAAATGAAATGTGAAGAAGAAAAGAAAAAGCATTTTAAGATTTTTTTTTAAAAAATTGATTTTTCGATTCTGGATGTGATTCCTTGCGATTTCAATTTTCGGTGACATTTTAATGTTCTTAACGCACACGCTGCACTTATTGGTATTGAAAATTTCCTGATTTGAAAATGTAAAGAGTCTGATCTTGTCTGTCTATCTTGAATTGCTGAAAATTTGAAATTCTGTTAAAATTTACTGTTGATTGTTGAGATTTTGGGAATTTCAGCATTTTTAAGCTTTTTGCAAGATTCTGCGCAAAATTTTCGACTTTTATTTCACAGCATTTTTATTTACAGTTTTTTCTCATTACATTAACAATAGCTGTGATTATATTAAATCCCTGAATTGAATTCCTAAACTCTTGAAATAATCTTCAAGTTATAATAATAGCTAAACTATGAAGCTCTGGGAATCTCAAGTGAGGACAGCATATTAGTGTGCATTGGTTCATTGGTAAAATTTCATTCAAAACAGGTAGTAAATGATCATTAAGCATTTTCATGGAATCATCAAGATTCAATGTTTCTCGATTAAAACCACACTTTGCTCTTTCATTTGAAAGCGATCCTTCCTTTCGGCTTAGCAAATAAATTCCTGAAAACATCAACAATCATCAAGTGAATAGAAGCTAAACTTTCCTTCACATTATCATTTTAAATTCATTTACTCATTTATCTTGAAATTTTGCTGACAAAACATGTCAAAAGGCTTATTAAAACGAACCCAAATTTTGCCTCAAAATGATAATCCAATTGAATCATAATCTTACCATTACAATTGTCATTTTGTCTCATTCAACTAATCTGATAGCCGATTATTGAACAGATTTAACATAAATTTTAATTCTCAACTTTTCTGGTTATTAATTGTAAACAGGATCTAATTTGGTTGGCAAGTTTACCACTTCAGTGAAAAAATTTGTCCAAGATGTTGAAAGTGGTAAGTTTAATGAGTTGCAAACCCATTAATTTAATGATTAACCAACACAATTCAAAGGAATCTCGTAATTTTATAATTTAATTTAACACCAACTGCGATTTTAATTGAAACAACAAACCCAAACTGGTCAAAACTCAGAGACTTTTGACTTTTAGTTTATCTATGTTTCACAGCTGTAAACCTTTTTACTTTAATTATAATTCAATTTCAAACTAATTAGTTTATTAACCTTTATTGCAGATCACACCAGGGATGGTGTTACATCAACAAATGAACGACTCCGAATGGTTGACAGTAAAATAAATGAATCATATTCAACAATTAAAGGAGCTTTAACTACTTTACATCAAAATTATGAATCAGCTAAAGCAGACAATGGAGTTTACAATCGATACAAATTGTTTAAGGTAAATAGAGTCTAGAAAAGCTCGAAAGCTCGAAAATTTGGGCTTCTTAGGATTACATTCAGTGTAAATCGGCATTCATGTAAAATCAATGATCAACAGTTTCGATATTTTCATCTTATTTCTGGTTAAATCTTTTGTATCATAGATTGAACCCAAATCTGTTAACAATTTGTTACAACTTTGCTTCAAACCAAATCTTTAATTTTAAACATTCAATCGGTTCACCTGGGTTAATCTGTTTACCCATCAATTTTACATTAATACTGTTACAATCTGGTTTAACCCAATTCTGTAGTCACTTTTGTATACTTTAAGTTTAACCTTTTTTTTCCTTGTGATTATACCTTTACATTGCTATCTCATCATCTTTGAAATTTATTTATCTTTTCCTCATCTTCTGTTGCTCTTTACATTCAAGTTACTGGAGAGTGAAAGCAACACCAACAACCAAACAAATTTCAACCATCAAATTGAATATTCAAACAGAATATTTATTCTACCCATTTCTCCATGAAACTGTTTTTTTACCCTTCAATGGTGAAAGGAACCAAATAGGAGGAGAAACATGTTATTTTGACCCTTTTTCAACATCATCATCATATTAAATAATCATAAATGTATACTTTTGTAGGTTGAGTTATAAAAAAAAGTAAATGTAAATGTAGGACTTGAAAAGGAGGGCAAAAGTAAGATTGTTGAGTCAGACAAAAAAGACGAGATTTTGGTAATTTCATGGGAAACTGGTTGATTGATTGATAGTCCTGATTGTCACCCGATTAATCTGAATGTCATCATGAGCATGGTTAAATCTATTCACATTTCAACTTACATTTTAATGTATATCTTTACCTTTTTGTTTCATCTTTTCATATCTTCTTTTTTTCTTCGTTTTTTGCTCTTCTCTTGAATCTTTTCCTTTTTTGTTCCCTTCATCATTCCTGAATCATCTCCGCCTTTAAAAATGCTGTTAAACTTGAACCTGGATTTGGACAAATGTTTACCTTCTTTTGCCTTCCTTCAATTGTCATCCTTTTGGTTATCATATAATTGTGTATTGTGTCACTGGGAATGTCAGAAAATGATCAAAACAGTGATTAAATTGGACACTCAGTATTGGATATTAATTGAAATACCTAAACAGGAGAAACATGAACAACCAAGTAACTATGTAATGCGATGTTGCTCCGTTCTGGAAAAGGCCAATGCAACTATTGACGGTAAATCGTCCAATGCTAGGCAAGCCGAAGAGACTAGGATACAGTCTAATAGGGAAAGATTGAAATGTAAGTGAAAGCAAGAAAAAATTTGACAATGAAAACAGTTTTTTCTTTCTTCTTCTTCTTCGTTATTTTCAAATTATCAGCCAAATTGAAATGCAAATTATGGGAATGAAACAATTTATATGTTAACACCTTTATGAGTGACAAGGAAATCAGGGAAATATTTGAGAAAAAAAGTGACATTTGATGTGCTAATAAACTAATGAATGGCAAATATCATTGCAAATCTGATTGAGTTAACTGTTCAACATTTTCAGTATTTTCTTCTTTTTTAAATCTCAGGATTTACAAAGTTTACATTTTCATGATCAGAAAAGCCTATTAAATAACATGTTTGTTAGGAATCGATATGAATTTCAAGAAAATGGACAAATTGAAACAAGTGCTAAACATTTTAAAGCAAATCAATGTTTTCATCGCCAGATTTCATTCAATCACACAAGTCATTGGCCTTATTCATATAAACTAGCATCTTAAAGTATCCATTGCTTTATGAAGAGTAAATGAGTTCAGTCAAAGTAAAGTCATGTTTCCCATGTAAAACTGTCAACAGAAGATTATTTAAGGATTTTCAAATAATCTTTTTGTGATTAAACATCTTATTGTTTGTAAATTTAGAAATGTATTCCAAATTTTTGGATCAGTTTATAATATTAAGTCAAATACAGTTTTGGTTAAATGTGTATAAATTTTGAAATTTAATCAACCATTTTTGCTGAAACAATTGTAACACTAAAATCTCTATGGTTTTACTCCATTTTGGGAAATTGTTGCTATTAATTTGATTTTAATTTTTGATCCTTTTGTTTCCCTTTAGCAATGAGCATACCTGAAATTGAGGAGGAAAATAAACAATTGATTAATGATGTTTATCGTTTATTGAAACGCTACAACAATCTACGAAATACAGTCCATGAGCTCAAAGTATCTTATATGGCAACTAAGGTCTATCCTGGTCCAGCAAGATATTTCATGCTTAAAGATATGGTTAAATCTGTTCTTCGTCATCCAAGTTACATGGAGGTTTGCCATGAAGATTTAATTGCTAACAATATGATATCCAATGGAACATAATAATTAATTCAATTTACACACATCAACAATGAATGTAATCAAGATTCATTAATTTAAACCAAATGTCATCATTCATCTTGTTTCATCAACCATTTATTAATACAAGAGCAACACAAAAGTAAACAGAAAAATAACGAAAACAAAAACAACAAAAATCTCACCTTCCTCAGTTTCATTGAATTTTATTGAAACAATTTACTGACTTTAAAACATGGGATAAACGTAAAATCAAAATTACAATCTTTTTCAGTTTTGAATGAAATAAATTACAAAATGGTCATTATCAATGGTCGGTCAATGAGAGAGATCTGAACTATTTGCATGGACAAATGGCTGAATGAATGGAGCCACATAGTGTTTATTCAGAGCCCAGTTTTCCTCTTCTGTTGTTTCAGTTACATTTAATTTTGAATTTTTCATTTAATTTGTTTTCCTTTTTTAAATAAATTATCTTTCATTGTTATAATTAATGATAATGATAATAATGTTAAAGAAATAATGTTTAAAATAGTTATTTCACTTTACAGACTTGATTAATGTTAAATCTGATTCATTGGATTCTGGAAGTTTACTTTTTGTTTTTCCTTCACTCAAATGCAATCCAATTGAGTTTGATAAAGATGTATGAATATAACAATTAACTAGACAACGATTGTAATAATATGGTTAATTTAGTTTGACTTTGAAATTGGAGAATACAAAATTACCTGTAAATCGTTAATCATTATTGAATTTACACTTTCATCTTTAATCAATGACAACAATTGCCAATTATGATTATTGCTTAAATAAAGATTATCTTTGATGTTTTAAATGGTCTCATTTTCATTCATTTATTCACAGTTGACTCAAATTAAGTGGAAGGTGAGTTTCTTAATTAAAATGATGGCCAAATTAAACACTAACTGTTGATTTAAACCTTAAATTGAGATTAATATACTTTTTTATTTGTTTTTCACGGTTTTATGTTATACTTTATGGTAAGATATTGTAACAAAAGATGGCGTTCAAAACTGTGAGAGTCAATAAAAAATCAGAATGAATTATTTTTTAAGCAAAACGCCTTTAATTTGATAATTTTGTTTGGTAATTTTTGTTCGACAAGTTCTAATGAGTTTAGATTATTTTCGATTTTACTCGCTGGCTTTTGTGTGTAATGTCTGAAACTAGTTCTGCACCGATCACCAAACTTATCGACTCATCTAGTGACTCAACTGCCAGTTATAAAGATATCAGCTGGAGAATCGAAGTTGTTACTAACACTCGAGCTATACGAAATATTCATCAACCACAAATTGTTTATCGATTGCGTTTAAAACAACCAGACGGCTGTGATAAAGATCATTTCATTAAAAGTGATCTTGGTAATCTGTACAATTTGAAGGAGAACGTTGAAGAGGCTCTAAATGTTTTCCACTAAAGTTTTAGTTCAACTTGCTGTACAATATACTGGATCCTCTGGTAAATTGTTGTCATCTAAGTTCGTACCCTGTGTCTCTCGATCACTATCAACAACTCTAGTTAATTGTAACTTGGCTCAAGATAAAGGAGAAGCCTTCGTTCATAATGTATTCTCAAATGTTGCAGACAGTTATGATAAAATGAATGATTTAATGAGTGGAGGTATCCATCGTCTATGGAAATGTTATTTTATCAAAACATTGGACCCACTGAAGTCAACTCATTTACTGGATGTTGCTGGAGGAACTGGAGACATTGCTTTTCGTTTTCTTGATCACATGAAATGTAAATATCCAAACGATAAAAGTCACAAGGTTACAGTATGTGATATCAACGAGAATATGCTTGAAGTCGGCAAAAAACGAGCTGTTAAACATGGTTACGATGATTCACTTATTGAATGGGTACATGGTGATGCTCAAAAATTACCATTTCCAGATAATTCGTTCGATGCTTACACAATTTCATTTGGAATTCGTAATGTTGTCAACATAGATGCAGCTTTGCAAGAGAGCTATCGAGTACTTAAACCTGGTGGAATATTTCTTTGTTTAGAGTTCTCTAAGGTTCGCACTCCAATAATAGCTGATTTATATGATTGGTATTCTTTCAATATCATACCAGTGATGGGTGAGGTTGTTGCTGGTGACTGGCGTTCGTATCAATATCTAGTTGAAAGTATAAGAAAATTCCCTGATCAAAAAGATTTTGCAGATATGATTCGATCAGCTGGATTTCATCTGGTCTCTTGTAAAAATTTAACTCAAGGTGTTGCTGCTATCCACATGGGATATAAAAGGTCTGAACCAATTAACAAAAAAGATCAATCTTCAGTTGAATTTGGTACTGAGTCAACAAAATAACATTCAACTTCCTAAATGTTATCTAAGCATTGACCTAGTATATTAGTTAATGTAAAGAATCGTTATTTCAATAAATTTTGCTGAGTTTAGAGATATGAATTCATTTAATTTCAATGTTTCTTTATAATTCACTGACTGGTGTAATACGATTCACGATTATAATTATTAATCGCATTTTAAATATAATTAATCTAACAAGGTTGTTCAAAAAGTAAAAGATGGAAATTTAATTTTCAAATTTTTAAGTTTCGGCGCTGCAAATCTGTATCCACGGAATAATCGGTTACTTATAACTAGGGGGATTTAAACACGGTTACTGATTATTTTGCCCAACCTAAACACCATATTGCTTGTTCTGGTTAAAGTTAATTGAATTTTGAAGTTCTAGGTTGATTGTCTTTGATATTTTTACTTTTCCTTGTGACCTGTATTTTAAGGTAAGTTCTTTACTGACACTCTCTTTATTATCTAATTAAACTTTAGTTGGAAAATCAACTTCATTTCATGTTTTCATATTACTTTTTGTATACATTGCATAATTAATTTTTTGTTTACTTTTTGAATCTTTGCTAGTTTGCCTTTTTCCTACTATGGCTATTTACAAGTTCAATGCTGAGATCACCTGCGAAGGATGTGTCAATGCTATCAAGCGTAGTTTAGATCGATCTTTGGGAGATAAGTTATTAAATCTTGAGTCTAATGTTCCAGAAAGAAGTGTAACACTGACAGTTGACGATTCATTGACTCAACAGCAATGTTTGGAAGCATTGCAAAAAAGTGGAAAAGAGTGTTCAATAGCTTGAATTGATCAAATGTTTTAAATTGTTTTTTTTTCAATAAAATCTTTAATTTCTGAGAGATAAATAAATGCTTCATATATAATTGATGATGATGTTATGATTCGATCAGGGGGATTTCCTCTTATAAATATTAACTCAAGATATGTCTCCATTCATATGGAATAATAAGTTGAAACCATCCAACAGGATCAGCCACCAGTTGAATTCGGTAATAAAGTGGACAAAACATTTAAATTATTAAAAGTTATCAAAGTATTGACGAGGACATTAGCTTATAAAAAAGATTGTCGTTATTTCAATAAATTATGGTAAGTGTATTGTTTCAATTTCCATTTTAGCTCATTGGTTGCTGTTTTTAATTGTAATACGCGTTTTAAAAATAATTAATCTAACAAGATAGTTCAATTGATCAAATTTAATTTATTATAAAACTTTAATTTTATCAAGCAGAATATTGTCTGATTGTTTATTATAAAAAATAATGTGATTTAGTTAATGACTATGGTACAAAGGAATTGATTTAATATTGAAAAAATAAATAAAGTTGAGATTTAGATTGATGAAAAGTATGAAAAAGCGTGAAAGTGCATAAATACTGAATGATCTGAAAAATTATGATGATGCACTGTGATGTGAAACGATTGAATTTTTATCACCTGTAAAGAATCAATAAAATATATAAGGATTTTTTTTACCATTACTTGTGGAAGTTGAGTTACTCTTATTAGAGGAATTACTTTTTTTGAATGATTTAGCATTAGGAAACCTATTTTCACCCGTATATGAAGATGATGTTGATGAAGAGAAACCTCTTTTAGCAAAATTATTTCCTCTAGACCAACCATTGAAAGCTTTCTTTTTCACTGGTAATGGCTCATAACTTGTTGAAGGTCCTCCAGCTTTTTTGCGCTTAGCACTGTTTGATTGTTTGTCTTGACTAGCGTCTTGTAATTCAGATTGTAGTTTCTTGAATTCGATTTCATTTTTCAATTCATTGTAACTTTGGGTTACATCCAAGTATCGTAAGCCATATTTGTTAAACCAATGAAGAGAAACATGAGGAATAGCAAGCATATCTTGTTCAGTTAATGGTAATTTAACTGACATCTCACGGAGAGCTTCAAGTGGAATAACGTGATGATAAGCGGTTCTATTTCCAAATGCTTTAGTACTGTTGGCAATTTGTTTGGATACTTCGACCAATGCTTCATAACATCTATCAGATAATTGACGCAATGCCTTGTCCTCAGCCAACTCTTTATCCTTAGTTTTCTCATTATCAGCTTTACCTCGAGTTTTCTCGACAAGGATTGTATACTTTACAGAACCTTTCACCAATTTAGCACTCTCTTTTCCTGGTCTAACATAAATAGCTGCCATATCTTGTTTTGGTAACACAACCAAATCTTCACGAAGATAGTTATCACAGACTAATTTTCTCAGAATTCGATCAATATCGTCTTTACATAAACGTTTTCCTTTTCCATGAGCTGGCAGTTCATTATGTCTTAATGCCATGATTGATTTATTGTTTGAACCTGTAGAATGAAAGAAAAAAACTAACTGGTAAGAAAAAGCGAAAAATTTCAGATTTTTTTACCTTTGTAAATATCAGCTAAATGATTTAAAGTGAAGTTTTTGCGATTTCCTCGGTTCATTATTTCTACACTTTGCACAATAGCTTTTGCATCTGCTGTTATATCCTCTTCTTGGAAGCTTTGCTAAAATTATCAAAACAGATAAAGTTAGATATAAATCTGATTTGACTGAGAATTATAAATCTTACTTGACTTGAACAATTATCACAGGCGGTTGCTTTGTTCTTTTTACATTCTTTTTCATCAAATAATTCTCCAAAATAACTCAACATTTGAACTCTTCGACATTCCGCTCTATTGCAACAGTAAAAAGTCATCAGATTGACATTTTCTAAATGAATACTATGAATCGGCGTTCCTTTAGAATCATCTGAAATTTAACGAAAAATTGGATTAGAATTTACTTAAATTGTTATAAAAATAACTTACTTCTATCCAGTAAGCGGCACAGTCTTAGTTTATCAGTAGGAGAGTAATATAAATAGCAGTATGATAAATCACCATCTCTACCAGCTCGTCCAGATTCTTGATAGTATCCTTCAATTGATTTCGGTAAAGAATAATGAATAACAAAACGTACATCTGGTTTATCAATTCCCATTCCAAAGGCGATGGTAGCACAAATTACTTTGATGTTATTATTAATCCATTGATTCTGCACATCGGCTCTTCTCTCGTCTTCCATTCCAGCATGATATTCTGATGCACTGATTCTTTTATTGATTAACTGCTGTGCCACATTTTCACATTCAATTCTAGATAAACAATAAATAATGCCACTTTTATTTGGAAATTTTGACTTTATGAGAGAAGCAATTTCCTGGACAGTATCTTTCTTTTTAGGCAGAACTTCAAACTTTAAGTTGGGACGGTTGAAACTTTGTATGAACCATCTTGGTTTTTCAATACGCAATTGATGAAGAATATCAACACGAACTCGGGGAGTAGCAGTAGCTGTCAGTGCCATTATTGGCACATTAGGAAATTGCATTCGCAATTCACACAGTTTCTTGTAGTCGGGACGAAAATCATGCCCCCATTGCGAAACACAATGCGCCTCGTCGATAACAAATCTGGATAACAATCCTTTGGAATTGAGTGATCGGAAAATAGATTGTATTGTCTCTGAAGCACTTATCTTTTCAGGTGTTAGATATAAAAGCTTGGTAATTGGTATCTCACTTCTTAAGTCTCTAAGAATCTCTTGAACTTTTTCTGCCTCTGTATCGCCAGTTAAGGCTTCAGTTGGAACATCTAAAAGATTCAATTTTGTAACTTGATCTTGTATTAGAGACCTTAAAGGAGATATAACTACGGTCACACCTGCATCAATGAGAGCGGGCAATTGATAACAGATACTTTTACCACCACCAGTAGGCATAAGAACAAAGCAGTCTTCTCCTTGGCAAGCAGCGTTTATAGTCTCCAATTGATTAGTTCGAAATTTTTTGAGACCAAATGTTTCCTTGAAAACTCTCAACATTTCAGCTGAATGCTTCAACGCAACTGATTTTAATTTGGGATCGTCACCATCATTACGATGATGACCCAAGAATTTCGTACCAGCTGTTTTCACTACCTCATCGACGCCAGCATTAAAATTATACTGAATTACGCTTGTATCTTTATCTAAGCACGTAGAGTTCGCAGCAAAACTTTCATCGGAGTCGCTTCGAATAGACACATTATTGAAGTCAGTTATAGGATCATGAACTTCTGCTAAGAAAGATTCGTTGTCCAAAATTTCTTCTAAATCATCGTCAAACATGGCATCATAATCTTCCTCTTCTCCATCACATCCAGCAGCCTCAATAACCTCATCTTCATCATCATCTAAAACAATTTCATCAGGTTCAGGTTGATAACGGTAATTACTTGGACCAGGAACAGTTAAGCTATTTAATGGAGAATTTAAATTACTGACTTTGGCAGCGATAGGTTCGAATGAATAATTTGATTTATGAGAAGAAGATTCCTGTAACTTTGCAGCAACTTGTGAAGCACTTACGAAGCCAGATGTTTGCGGTGTAATAGCTTTAGGTTGGAATTTCGGCTCGGCAGAGTATGAGTTTTCAAAAGTACTGCCATTTGTAACTGAGAAATTTTCTTTTGGAGTTACATACACGGATGGCGGAGACTCTATTTTGATCGAGCCTATACTAGGTTTGGTACAAGATTGCTCGTAATCCACATCTTCATCTAAATCTTCATCAAAAATATCACCAAAATCACCAAATTGGGCAAGCTCTTCTTCCTTAATTTTATCATTCAATGAACGTAAAGGTTTACAATCTTCTGGCTTGATTTCAACTTTACATGAAGAAAATTTATTCCATAAATCGTCACTTAAACCCTTCTTTTTACACCATTCAATCCAATTGTTTTTAGGGTAGTTAACTTTAACAACTTTATCAGAACATGACATGATTCAAATTAAACGAATCTTTATTAAAATTATTTCCTGATGAGCAATATAAACAAACATAGAACAATTTTGATAGAAAATAAAACTGTTGGGTTGGCGCGTTTATTTTGAAAAAAGGGACCATTTTAAAAGTGCCATTAGTAGAAGAGACTCTTGAAATAAAATTGACAATTCTTTTAATTAAAAAAATTAAAGCGTCTTCAGAAAAAATGCCAGTTACTTTTAAATTAACATTAGTTTTGGTGTGAAGTTATTATGAATTAATTTTTTGGCTTATGTTAATAAAATTCTGCGATCTAAGTGATCTACAAAATTTCCATCAGAAAATATCTGTAATCCAAGTTCCCTTCATTTGCCACCGAACAACTTAATAGCTTCAATAAATGATTACTATTGATGTTAATAAATGTTGCTGATATAAATTTTTAATCCCCACACAAAATTTTTACAATGGATAGCTAATTAAAAAAATAGGGATCGCAAATCACCATTGGAAGACTTTTGAAATCAGTCTCGTAAAATTTTTAAATTAAATTATCAACTCAATAATTATCACGTTTTGGCTCTAATTTATTCACCAAAGATTGCTTTATCGAAAAAGAGAAGAGTTAGACTTACTATCTTACTCTTTTGTTTTCGTGTTTTGTTAATCTTAATACAATTTGAGGTCACCAACAACCTTGTTTATTAATGATGCTTGATCTGGTCCGATACCAAGAACTGTTTTAGATCCAGGGGAAATTTGTGTCAAACCACGATCACGAATTAAAGTTGATATTAACCCACTCGCATTAGCTAATTTCTGAATTTTTTCTAAATGTTCATCGTCAACAGCTTTGAGAGCAATTTTTTTAGATCCTTGACCTAGCCAAAAGTCAATTTTGGATGGGTCTTTGAGTAAGGTTTTAGTATAAACTGAAACAGCAGCATGACAACATTGTGAAGCTGTTTTACCCTTTTCCATTTTCAACTTTGAATTTACGACTAGAACCATTTTATACTCTACGAGTCCATCAGGACTCCTCGGTTGTCTCTCGATAACGATTTGACGTAAATTTTCAACTAATCCAAGTGAAAGTCTGTGCAGAAAAATGAGAACATATTTTTAGATAATGAAAAAATGGATTTATTACTTACGGTCTAGATTTAAAATAAAAGCTGATTGCCAGACCAACACTTATACCAGTGAAAATACCGACATTGAAATCGCTAAACAATCCTTGATTAACTGACATGATTAATAAGCTTTTGAATAAGAAAAATATGAAAAACAAAAATTCACACAAATTTCAAGTCAAAACAAATGTAATTTCGTTTCTATAGTAACTATGATGCTGTTTATCATTTCCAATTTTCCGGAGTGCTTTTTGTATTATCCTTTGAGAATCTTTTTATACTCCAACAATTAAAGTTTTTAAATTTTTCCTTTAAAATTAAACTGCCAGCGAACTGCAAATACGCTATCGAATTTATCATGAGCAGACAATCTGGAATAACAATTTCGTAATGAAAGGGAACCACATGTGTTCAATTTTTTTGTCTGCTAAGTTTAAATTGTCAACTAGATTTTTAATAAATTTTTTTACTATTCAACCGATCTGTTTGGATATGCATCTGTATGTTAATAGATCTTAATGTTTGTGTTGAAACATTATCTGTCCGGCAAAACTCTATTATGCTTTTCACTGACTAACTTTGTAAGGTGATGTCAAAATCAATTCAACAAGATTAGTTAATCAATCTGAGCGCGATCTAGATTCATCAAATATAATATTAAATGATCAAAAATAAAAAATTGTATCATGGCCTGATCAAAGTATTTTAAGCGAAATTTGAAAATATGTTTTGAAATTTATCTAACAATGTAAATCAGGAAAATTAAAGTTATCGGAAAACGATCGATTATTTCGATCGATCAGAAGACATTGAGAAAGCTAGAAATATTAGAAAGCGTCATAGTTACTATAGAAACGACATAACATGTGATTTGACTTGAAAATTGTGTGAGTTTTTTCGCTGTTCTCAATTTTTTATTATTATCCTTATTAATCATGGCAGTCAATCAAGGTCTGCATGGCGATCTCAATGTTGGCTGCACAAAACCCAAAAAAGTGCTATTCGTTAAAGGAAACAATTCAAATTTGCTAGCAAATTCATTGTTACGAGATTTTGTAGGTTTGACTTCGACCCAACTTGACTTTTTTTAAAAACATTGTGCTTAATCATCTTTTCTTTTGATTCCTTACAATAGAGTCGATTAAAAAGGCCTTATTCAGTTTGTCCTCCTGAGTGAGTTATCTATTAACTGTTTTACTTTAATTTCTTTTGTTTTATCAATCTAATACCTTTCTATTTCAGAAAATATGACATTCAACCTTTTGAAGATGCCTCTAAGATTGTAGAATTAGCTCAACAAAATGAATGTTCATTATTCATGTTCTCATCTCATAATAAAAAACGCCCAAATAATATCATTATTGGTAGATTATCGGAAGAGCAATTGATGAAGGATATGGTTGAAATAGGGATCGACAACTTCTTTTCAATGCAACATTTCAAAGGTCCCAAACTTCCTCAAGGATTGCGGCTCTGTTTGGTATTTGAAGGATCAGACTTTCAAGAACGTGATGATTATAGGTTAATCAAAGATTTATTTGTTGAATTTTTTGCTGGACATACGCGTGATTGCCCTAAACTTTCGAAAGTAGATTACAATGTCAAAATCTCTTGTGCCAATGAGATTGCAAAATTTGAATCTTCTCGCATCTGTACCAAATACAAAGGTAGTAAAGTTTCTAAAATCGAGTACGAAGATATGGGACCAAATTTTGACTTCAAAGTGAGACGTATTAAGTTATTCACCACGGAAACCCTAATGGACATACCAGATACAACTGATGAATTTGACCCTAATTTCATGGAAACCCCTCCTCTCACTGACACTGATAACAGTGATCCCACTTTTAATGAAAAGTTTGTGATCAATGCCAAAGATGAATCGCGAAGAATCGAAAGGGGAACCAAGAGAAATAACGATGATCTCGATGAGAGATTAAAAAGAATGAAGGTCGATTAAACCCAGCAATCAAATCAGAAAAATTGACTTGAAATTTGTGTTAAATTCGCTATTGACCGATGGAAAATGCTTCTGTTGGCAATTAATTCATACAATCACAACCAACATTGCCATCACTGAAGTACTCAAGTTGTTTACTTTGATGTTACCAATAATATTTATGCATCAATTTAACCATCTAATTTGATTTCAATCTCAAGTTATGAAAAAAATGAACTTATCATATCTAAGTTGAATCTGCTTTTTCTCTTTGTGAATCTTATTTTTGAATGATTCAATTTTGCAATGTAATTCTGTATTATAAATTATAATTATTATCATTATTTCTTTATAATGAATATTATTAAATGGGTTATCAAATTGGCCTCTAAATAAATTATCAAACTTTGTATTACGCATCATTGTATCTCTCACTTGTCACTCAGGATTTGCTCGAGCTGCATCAATATTGGACATAATCGATACTTGCTTGATGTAATAAATCTTCATAATACTATTTATAAGTAAATGATGAAAACATCATTGAACAAACCAAAACAAATCGATAATTTTGTCTGAAGTAATTCAGTTTTCAAGGTTATTAAGCGCAGCCTCTAAGCCGGTTCAACCATATAATAATAACATATCGTTCTCATAAATGATCCAACCTGTGAATTGTAAATTTAATCAACTTAGGACAATTTTTCATATTTTCAATTAAATCAATGTCTAAGATAAATTATTTGCAATCTTCGAGCTTTATATCAACAAAGGTTTAGAGTTTAATCTATGGGTTCATTTGATTTAACTCAACAATCTGAATGCTATGAGGTAAGCTTACTTTTATTGATCTCATATGTAAATATTTAAATGTTGAAATCAATCCTAATGTGAAATTTTCTGATAGAGCTCAATTAGAAAGGCTCCTGATTTCGAGCAAAAGCTTTACAATGAATTTCGTCAATCTAAATCAATTTATACTCTCAATGATGTTCTATCAATGGGACTAACTGTTTCAGGTAAGTTATTTATTTAGATAGTCGGTAAAGCTTGAAATTCCCATACTTTCTCAGAATAACTAGTGGATAGAAAGTAATCAAAAGATTTAATCTCTTTTACAATTTTCTTTAGGCGATGGTCCATGCATCGGCAAACTAGATGAATCCAATAATGTCTACAATTGGCTTTCTTATAGTTCAGTTTCAGAAAAGGTGGTCAAAATCGGTCTCGGTTTGAGACATTTGGCTACTTTATCGGGATCGAAGTTTAAAATCGGCTTGATTTCAGGAAAACATTTAGCTGATTGTTTAATAATTGAATATGGTTGCTACTATGGTGGCTTGATTGTTGTGCCTTTAGATGAAAACATAAGTCCCAAAGATTATGCACCTTTGTTAAATCAGAGTAAGGAAATTTTTTATACTGTCTCTAACTTTTATCACCAATAAAGTAAATTCATTTTATTAACTTTTAATTTTCAGTGAACATTGCCTGCGTCATTGTTGATACACCAGATCGAGTTCAAGCTTTGACCAGTGAATCTAATTGTCTTCCTAATTTAAAGTTTATTGTAGTGATAGAAAACATTTTGGAAAGTTACCGAAGTAAAGCTAATGGTTATGGGTTAACGGTTAAAACACTTGATCAAGTTATTGAAATCGGAGAAGAAAATTCTATTCATCCCGAGGTTTGTTATTCAATTATAAATATTGTCTGTAAAATTACATTGTTTTACCTTTATCTCATCAAGTTTAACAAAAAGAGGTAATTTTTGTTTAATTATTTCTAGGATAAAACAAAACCCAATGATGTGGCGCTTATTATTCATTCTAATAGTCCCACTAATAAAGCTGAAAGAGTTGTTCTTAGCCATGGAAGCATTTTATCCAACGCTATTGCCATTACTATTAGATTGGTAAGTTATTCAAATTCAAACTTCAGTTAAATACCTCTGATAAATAATGTTTCACAGTTTAATCGATTTAAATTTCATGTATTGAATTAGGGTAAACATGCTCCTACTCGCTGTGATATCCTTTTTTGTTACATGCCCATCACTAAAATGAACCAAAGATGCGTTCAGGTAGGCGTTTTAGTTTAAAGTTTCTTGGTTAATTTGATATAGATTTATAAATTGTGAACAGATAGCTGTTTTGATGGCTGGTGGTCGATTGGGCTTTTCTGAAAATGAATTTAAACATGCATGGAAAAATATGGAGTGTTTGAAACCTACTATTCTCGTTACTTTGCCATATTTAATAAAGAGTCTTCATGACAAGTTGTTTTTGAAAATGAAAGGTAATCTGGTCGCTGAATGGTTTGTTAAGCGGTCACTAACTACTGTTGGAAGATGTTCCGGTCGCCAACGTTTATCTGTTTGGCAATCATTTGTACTATCCAAGATCAGAAATAAACTTGGTGGTAATCTCCGTTTGATTATTGTAACCAAATCGCATCTTCCAAGATATTTGATGAACTTCATAAGGCTATCATTAGGAGCAACTGTAAGATATCTTCAATGCATATTTAGCTCAATTTCATTAATTTCATTCAATTTTTTCCAGGTTTGTTCAAGTTATGGTTTAAAGGAAACTTCTGGTCCATGTACAATGTCTTTTCCTGACGATGAATCAACAGGTAAGATTGACATCACGATTAAAGAGCAATCGAAAAAATGACAAATTACTTTTTCATTTATTTTAATAGAACACGTTGGACCACCTTTGCCAAATGTATCAATCAAATTGATCTCAATCAAAAACTTGCAAGAACTACATTTATCCGCTGAGATTTGTGTTCAAGGTGATAATTTATTTTCTGGGTATTTAATTGATGAACAAAATGATCAAAAAGTAAAAGATTGGCATTCGACTGGAGATATTGGTTTTTGGCGAGCTGTAAGTGAAAATTGAACTATTGAATGATACTGATGATCAATTCCAACTAGCTGTTGAGATCTTTTGATTGTAAACTTTATTTTATTTCAACAACAGAACGGCACACTGGAAATAATTGATCGCTCGTGTGATATAGTCAAACTTAGCGGAGGAAAACTGATTGCACCGAGGAAGATCGAATCAATTTACAGCCAAAGTCAATTTATTAACAATTTATATCTTCATGGCGAATTAAATAGACCTTTAGTTGGTATAGTTAATCCAACAAAATATTATTTAACAATATGGGCTCGTGAAAATAACCTAAAAGGCACTTATTATGATATTTGCAAAGAACAGGTTTGACAACTTTCAATGGCACTTGAACTTAATTTGATTATATTTAAAACTATTACTTATGTAAACTTCTTTTTGAATTTTATTTTTCTCCAGAAAGCTCACGAAGAAATAATTGCTGATCTAAGATCACTTGGAAGAAGACATGGACTTGAACCTTACCAGCAGATAAAGATAATTACTCTCGTACCTGAAAATTTCAGCCCAAAGAATGGTCTTTGTAACAGTGTTTTTCTGACCAATCGTCAAGCCTGTGCCACTAAATTTAAGAAATTGATCACTGGCATGCATAACATTAATCTTAAATGATTGTGTGATATGATTTTCATGTGGTAAATCGTTAAAGTCTTGTCATAATAAAATAAAGTTTTTAATAATATTTGAAATAAATAAATATATTGCGATGCGAACTCATTATTTTTTTGGGGTTATTAAAAATTTGAAAGGCCTTAGTATGAGATTGATAAGAATACCAAATTTTTCATGGGCCCAAAATCATACGATTGTAATTATCAATCGACACTGTTAAATCTCATTTGATCATAAATACCTATAATACACAAAAAAAGCATTAACGTTATCCATTAGTCACACGAATGCATACATGTATCATGGATTATCATTTCGCGTTCAGATGAAAATCCTTAAAAGGTCTGATAAATTTATAAATAGGAACCGTACATAGAAGTTTGTTTCAATCGGTTATTAGTTTTTATTAAATTAATAGAGTTGAATTCATCGCAGTGAAAACCCACAAAGTAATTGATTGATTAACAATCGAATTTGTCATGGAGAATAACGAATATTCATGTTTGATCCATTTCAATACAATTTGAGGTCACTAACAATCTTGTTGATTAAAGAAGCTTGGTCTGGTCCTATAGCAAGAGCTGTTGGTGATCCATTTGGCTTTTCTGGCGATCCAGAATCTCGAATTAACCCGGTTATAAGCCCATCGTCACTGGCTAATTTCTCAAGTTTTTCCAAATGCTCATCGTCAACACCTTTGAGGACAATTTTTTTAGATCCTTGAGATGCCCAAAAATCAGCTTTGGATGGTTCTTTGATCAAAGTCTTCGTGAAAGCCGAGATAGCAGCATGACCACATTGTCCAACTATAACACCCTTTTCCATCTTGAGCTTTTGATTTACAACAAGAACCATTTTATATTCAACATCTCCTTCAGGACTTTTTGGTTGTCTTCCCATAACAATTTGGCGTAAATTTTCAAGAAAACTTAGAGGAGATCTGCGAGCAGATATATACAGAAATTGTAAGATATTGAAATATAATGAAAGAAATAAAATGTACATTACTTACGGTCTAGATTTAAAATAAAAACTGATTGCCAGACCAACACTGATACCAGTGAATATACCGACATTGAAATCGCTAAACAAGCTTTGAGTAATTGCCATGTTTAATAAGAATCAAATTGAGAATTTGAAAAAGGAATTGAGAACAGCGAAAAGAAATTCACACTAAAAAACAGAACACATGGCACATTATCTCCATAGTAACTATGATGCTTTCTGTTGCTTTCAGTTTTCAGTGCTTTTTGTTTTATTCTCGGCGAATCTTTTTTAATCATACAATTAAACTTTTTAAACTTTTTGTCAAAATTAACATGCTTGAGTACTGCCATTACATTATCATATTTATCATAAACTGACAATCTGGAATAACAATTTCATAATGAAAGGGAACCACATGTGTTCAATTTTTGTGTCTGTTAAATTTAAATTGTCAACTAGATTTTTCAATAAATTTCGTTACTATTCAACCGATCGAATTGGATATGCATCTGATAACAGATTTTTAAATGTTTGTGTTTTTGGACATTATCAGTCCGGCAAAACTCTATTATGCTCTACACTGACTAAGGCGATGTCCAAAATCAATTCAACTAAATATGTACCTGTTGATGTTTTGGATAGTAATGAAGATGAAAAGAAAACAGGTAAGTTAACAGTTACGTTCTCAATTTGACAAAATACTTTATATAGTTTATTCCTTTATTTACCTGAACTATATATTTGTTAGGATCCACTATCAACCTTTCATTTGCACCTATTAACACTGGGAACTCTGAGGTTACTTTAATTGATTGTCCTGGTAGAGATATTTTAATCAACCCAAGAATAACAGGATTATCTATCGCCGATTTAGGAGTTTTGGTTGTTTCTAGTGATCATAATTCTTTAATGGATATTATTAAGAAGGAACTAGCCTTAGCTAGACATTTCAATCTCAGAGAAACTGTTCTATTCCTAAATAAGTTAGATTTGAAATTTTTAGATAGTAATGTACTAACTAATGAATCCATAAAGAAACTTCTAAATCAATATGGATATCAAAGTGATCTCATATTGTCTGGAAGTCTTTTGGGACCTGATGCGGATGATCAACCTCAAATCAAACAACTAATAGATTATATAGACAAATTTCCAGTTCCTAAACGCGATTCAGTATCTCCATTATACATGAAAGTTATCACAACCAAAGTCTTAAACAGCGACGATACTTTCGTATTAGGATATCTTGAAAAAGGTACACTTGAAGTTGGAAAGAACTACAGTGTTATTGGAAAAGGACGTGAGTTTGACGTTTGCGTTGCCAAAATTCTTGACTCATCAGAATGTGATAAAATTGAAGCTGGATCCTTATATAAACTAATGTTACGAGGAAATAGAAGGAGATGGATGTCAAAAGGTAATGTAACATATCTGTTGCTGATTCCAACAATTAATTTTGTATTTTTTCTTTAGGTGTGGTCATCACAAATCCTGGATCATATCAAGCTAATGATCACTTTAATTGCTCGATCACACCATTTTCTGCAGATGATTATTTCAAGGAAAGTTTTGACCATAACCTACCGTTAGACTGTTACTCTGACCAAACTCACAGTTTTTGTCGCATTAAGGCTTTAGATTACTGTAAAGCAAACAATATGTACAATTGTAATATAAAACTAGGCGATGCTCAAGTCTTATCTAAAAATTACCCATTTGTATTAGCCAAAGAAAAAATACTAGTTGGTCTAGGAAAAGTCGATCAAATATTACCAAATCTCAATGCTGATGATAAGCTGAGGATACATAGAAAATACAATTGACATGAAAATTATGTGTATACAACCAAATCAATTTTTGTTACAATGAATAAACTGTATTGAAGCTATAACTAAACTGGAAAATATTTCTGTCCAACTTGAAGATTGATTATAAACATTCAATTTTATTCAATTTTCTAATTTACGAATTATTTACCAAACTCTCATCCATCAAATCAAATGTCAACCCATTTTCTATTTACCTACAATCATGGTCATTTGAGAGCCAAATTATTACTTTTCCAACAAAACAACTGGACTCTTGAATGCATAATCTGTCTCAAATTTCGAGTTTCTCATTCAGACTTAATCATTGATAAAGACGATAGCAATTTTAAACCTAACATGAGTACCACTGGACGTAACGGAGCTGCTAATCTATATGACTATTACATTCAATCTAATCAGTTTTTTTCTGTAATGGAACGATCAACAGATTATGTGAAAGTTTTCAAATTCATTGGGTTAGTTGGCCTTTGTGAAAAGGTTTACATGACTATTGTTTATACAGGAACTCTGATCAACGAATTGATGAGTTCAAATGATTTTTTTGACGAGAAAAACAATCGAATCTTATTTAATTTATTTACAACCATAGATCAACTCTTTATATTTCACGATTGGTTCACATTTGATCCCTTCTTATTCAGCTCTGCTTTTGACGAAATATGGAAAACATTACCTTTCTCTAATACAACTACACATAAAATAGAGTCGGGGTTAAAATACTGTAAATTTAACTTCATCATACTAACCCTGTCTCAATTTATCTTATGTTATGCTTTTCTGTTTCACGATCCTTTGGTTAAACAGAAGAAAATATCGAACCTAACTTATATCAGTAAAGTGTTCAACGTATTGGGATATGGTTATTCACTGTTTATTGTAAATCACCTTCTGATTACGGGTACTTTCCTTCACTCTGGTTTTGTCTCATTGTCAACCATTTTGGAATCATTGGCTAAATATTCCAAGACGAAGTTAGGTTTGTCAAATCAACATCTCAGGCCTAAAATAATCTGTTATTATCGAAATGTGTACAACTTGTTAGGACGATTAACCGATTTAACAGATAGATCACATAGAATGTTTATTGGTACATTTTACTTGACTTGTGTTCCCAAGATGGTTACTATGGTTTATGACATTGCCTTTACTGGTGCTGAATTCAAAATATTTCACATTGCTGAAACTTGTGCTAATATGATCAGATTAATTGTAATAACCACTAGTGTGGCTGAAATTCCGCATTACACAGCAAATTTTTGGAAAACAATTTATTCATTTTCAATAGTTTGTACAGACTCAGCTAGTATGAACGAGGTACAGTTGCTTGCTTTTGTCTCTGTTTGATTGTCAATTAACATTTGTTTTTATCATTATTTTAGGCAAATTTATTTCTGGAAGCCAGTCTAAACCAAAATTATGGAATCAAAATTTTCTCAAGCAAATCTATAAATTATGCAATAGTACCTACAATATTTGCCACTATTGCAACCTATTTCTTAGGTATAGCATCATACCAGAGAAGCAGAATCCATGGTTGCTTGGATCAAGCCAATGACACTAAATGTCTTGTTAACTGAAGTCGAATAAAAATGGACAAGTGGAAGATTAATTCGACAATTTATTTGGAAAGAAATAATCATACAGTTCATTTTCGTGGCTTTTATTGTGTATAAAAGATTGAAGCAATGAAAGAATGATGGACAAAAAGTAAAACAGCATTAAATAAAGTCAATGATGAAAGATGAAGGTGCAAGGTGCAAAGTTAATATTAAAGTTAACAACGGACTGTTTCTATTAGACAATATTGAAAATTATAAAATTACTCAACGATTTTCAGTGAAGTTCAGTTTCTTAGTTTTTACTTGATACGCAATTAGGTGAAAATCCCTTAATCTTGAGACTCTCAAGTTGAGACTCTCAACCACATGATTCAGTGTAAACATTCAGTTGTTTATTAAAAATGAAAGTTGACTGTTTTCATTTCTTATCTTGATTCTGTCATGAATCATATTTATTTTTAATTTGTGAAGCAAAAAATGGAACTATATAATGATTTTGTTCTTGTATAAAGTTATAATACTTCTAGAAACCATGAATAAATAGAAAGGTGTTCTCTCAAAAATGATACTCGTTTAAGTGAACTTGCATAATGGATTGTAGACTTAAAATAATCCTGTTGTTTACTGATATTAATTGATTGTTCGATTTTTTCTTTATAACATATTATTCAGACATTTTAATGAGAAGTCAATTAAAAATAATCTGATTACTGATAAAAGTGGCTGCTTGTCATCTGACTACACATTAACTGTCAATTTGTGAAACAAAGATTGTTATGATCCACGTTAACCTGTAGTAAATTTGATTTTTATTAGGGTTTCAATGTTTCTGTTTTACTTCAGATCTCTCTGGATCAATCAACTTTTGCTCTAAATGTCTGCCAGATTTTGACTATTGTGATATCATTTAAACTGAGTGATCATGGGTATCACGAGAATCTTTAGAAATTGCCGACGTAAATCAACCATTAAACAATTTTACCATTCTTTCAAATTCATGCTGATATCTACAATTATTGAGAATGTTGGTTCAACGTCGGAAGGTATCCCAAACAATGAGTTGGATCCTATTCACCGATCAAATTACCACTCGCTTGGATATGATTTATTCATTTATGGATCCGTAACATTATCCTTTATTTTAGCATGGAAATTACTAAAGATTTACCGTAACAGTATCACAATTCCTATTTATGATGCTTCAAAGGGTCATCATTGGGTTTCCTTTCAACTTCCACCAATGATGGTTTCTAATGTGGTGTTTTGTAATATCTGCAAAGGTTTAATTGTTGACGGATTATACTGTGATTATTGTGGTATTTGTGCGGACAGTAGTTCATGTCATCATTCTGCTGACACTCAAATTCCGTGTAAATTATCCTTCACTCGTATTGATGAGAATATTTCATTCCATCGTCATCATTGGGTTCAAGGAAATATATCTACTCAATCTACCTGTGTTGTTTGTGGTGATGATATTGAGGAAAGAGAAGACGTTCTCCAAGATTTTAGGTGTTGTTGGTGTCAACGGACGGTTCATGAAGCTGAATCATGTTACAATCAGATTGCTGATACGCGTTGTGACTCAGGAAAATATGGTAAATACATCATTCCACCAGAATCTATCAAATGTCAATCACGCTGGTTACGAGGGCGAAGTCAAGTTATTTGTTCTATTGATTCGACTAAACCAACTGAAAATTGGCAACCTCTGATTGTATTCGGTAATAGAAAAAGTGGAAACAATGATGGAGCCAAAGTATTACGAGCTTTTCGCTATATTCTCAATCGTTGCCAAGTCATTGATTTAGCCAATGATTCACCAGAACAGGGCTTATATTGGTGTAAGGTTTTATCAAAAAATCATCCAGATATTGTGCCAATTATTCTTGTTGCCGCTGGTGATGGTACAGTTGCTTGGATTCTTCAGACTATCGATAAAATGAAACTATCACCTGTTCCAATGGTTGGTATTATTCCTCTTGGAACCGGTAATGATTTAGCTCAAGTTCTTGGCTGGGGAGCAAGTTTCAATTCCGATTCACCAATAAGATTTATAATGGATTGTCTAGAGAGATCAAAATGTGTGCTATTAGATCGATGGTCAGTTAAAATATCACCTCCAATATTTGGTCTTTCTTTCACTTATAAATCTCTAGTCATGAATAATTATCTATCTATTGGAGTTGATGCTTTGGTGGCACTAAATTTTCATCAAACAAGAGAATCAAAATATTACAGTTGGTTTGGTAGTCGATTGTTTAACAAATTTTTATATTTTAGCTACGGAACTAAAGATCTTTTGGAACACAAATGTAGTGAGTTGGAGAAAAAAATACATTTAGAGTTGGATGGAGTTAAGCAAGATTTACCTGAACTAGAATCAATTGTTGTTTTAAATATACCCAGCTGGGGTGGTGGAAAAGATATCTGGTCCATAGGTAGAAATTCAGAAAGTACTTTTCCTGATCAGCAAATAGATGACCAATTGATTGAAGTGTTAGGCATAACTTCTTCTTTTCATATTGCTCAAATGATGGTTGGACTTTCAGAGCCTCTTAGAATTGGAAGAGCCAAAACGGTGCTCATCAAGCTTTTTGATAAACTTCCTATGCAAGTTGATGGTGAACCTTGGATCCAACCTCCTTGTGGTATTAAAATTGATTGGCTTAATCAAGCAAAAATGTTGAAAGTTCCTTGAAAGAATGAGTTCAATCTTACAAATGAAAGAATTCTACAATTTATTATTTAACTGTAAGTATTGTAACATCTTCTTAGATGCACTTATAAATACATGTCTTTATCAACAATTTTTTCTTATTTTCAGTCGTTTTGTGCTGTTTGAGACTTAATCAGCAACTGCGTAAATTCATCTGATCATTGGTACATTATTAATTTCGTATTTTAATCTTAAAATAGGCGAATTATTATATTCAAAGTTTCTCGACTATACAAGTTATCAAATCCATCTCCAAATCGGACTGAAATCCAGTATTTCTTGTTAAAATTCCATTCGAATAAGATACTTAAATGTGGTTTATGTGACTCACTTTCGGATATTTAAAGAAAGTATCCCATGAAATCCCCTTTTGTAAATTCCCGTTCAGTAATTTAAATATTGAATATTACTTTTCTTATCTAAATAAATACTGTTAACTCAATTCATTGTAACCTACATTCCATTTCTTAGCTATAACATAATAACCATAGACACCGAATCCATCGATCAAGCCAATGACACTAAATATCTTGTTAAGTGAAGCCGGATAAAAATGGACAAGTGGACGATTAATTTGACAATTTATTTGGAAAGAAATAATCATACAGTTAATTTTCGTGACTTTTATTTGTATAAGAGATTGAGGCGATTTGATGTAGGCAATGAAAGAATCAAGGGAATCAATGGACAAGAAAAATAAGACAAATTGTAAATATTTTTTGGTGGTAGAAAGAAAGAGAGAAAAATTAAATCAACTACCAATATTGGCATCAGTTATATGTTGTGGGCACAATATAAATTAGATTTTACAAGCACATTATACATTTAAATTAAACGCAATGATTTTTTTTGTTATGTGGTATGAACTTGTGACAAAACAAATCGTTATTGTTCGGTAAAAGGAAAACAATGATATTAATTTTTATTTTCCATTATTTTTTGGATATACTTGCATGACAATTCAGATTACTATAATCTGTATTAATTTCATTATAAATCATTCTGAACAATTTGGGTTATAGATCTTGGATCGTTTCTCAATTTTGCCACCAAACTATCGCACAATTTGTCAACCATCTAATAAACAATAGTGTAAATCGACTGATCAAATTGTTGCACTGAATATTGGAAAAAAGAGATCAATTAATTTATACAATTTTTGTTATGAATTGTAATTGCAAAGATAAACTCTTTAAAGAAGAATCTTCTTAAAATTACAATCATATCTAAAGTACTTTTTACTTGTCCACCATAGATAACAATTATGAAAATCAATTTTCACCTGAACATATTCAAGGTGGTGGTTATTTGTGTTAACGGCTGATGAATTGGCTATGCTTATGTGATTATGTTTCTACGGGTGTGAAATATTTAATAATGATTTGTTGTTTCAATGATTTGCCTGATTATCCAATCCATAAAATCAGTTCGTTTCAATCAGACTAATTCATTATTCTCGAAGATTGTGCCATTCAGCAATTTGTCTTCTTGGTGATGCACCAACTTCGTGCCAATGACGCTGAGCTGTTGGTCCCGAATTAGATCCTATTTCAAGTTTACCAATTACTTCATTTTTTGTTTCTCGGTCATAATCAAGAACTAGAAACTCGAGACTCAAATATTCCAGATTTTCAGTCGCTGGCACATCAAAAACAAAACTCTCATTGAAAACGGGATCAGTTGTGTGCTTTTTTACATGAGTCTTTTTCTTTGCTATTCTCTGTCCATTGTAGAGAAGGTAAATTTTAACAAATGGATCTGTAATAAAAACCGAATAAAATTAGACAATCAAAATCAATCAAACAGAAGAAAAAGTAAAAAAAGTAAATAAATGATTCAGTATCTATTCAGTTATAGCAATGATTCAAATTTGAGTTGCCTTTTACCTCTTTGACATTTTAACATTCAAGAAAACTCTAGTAAACAACTACCTTATCCGTGTGTATAATGTCACGGGGCTCTTATTCATAACATCATGATCGAGAGCACCATTCGTTTAACTGAGCTTACGTCAAATCAGAACATCAAACCTCAAATAGTCCGTGTGCTACTAGTCGGGCAACAAGGTGCTCTTAAATTGAGCGAGCGAAATATGGAGCAGCATGACATTATACGGTAATTATTAATACATAATTTAATAGGTCAGTTAACTCATTCCAACAGATTAGTTTGATCAAACGGAGAATCTTCACATCCCAAGTAACTTCACATTAACATTGCAAGTTAAAAAGGCAAGCTAGAAAGTCAACAGATTGATTTTTATGATTTTTTTGCTTTAATGTTTAGCTATTACCTTAAATAAGATTATCTAAATTAAAAATATAATACTAACCACACAATCGGTTGACGTCTATTTTAGGCAAATTACGAGCTTTGAGTACAACAACGGTTAACCGATTTGCTGCCGGTTGGTAGCATAAAGAGACAAGGATTTCACCTCTTCCTTGAGATCGAATCTGTAACAAATCAATAAATGATATAATTTATTAAAAATAAACAAGATACAACAAACGCGCATATTTATGTAAATTTCTTGTCATATCTATGCACACAATATACAATATAACGAGTCGTATATATACTAGTAATAGTCGAAGGTCCGCTTTAAAAACTAAAAGTGTGTATATCTTCAAATGTCAATTCAGTTTTTTCAATTGAGTATTTTTAAAATGATCAATACTTGGTTTCCATCGTTTTCAAGGTTTCATTAAGTTGAAAGATATTCTTATTGACGATATTCTCAGACATTTTTGCACACAACAAATCAAGAATCATGAATTCCTCAATTTATTTCTGTATAAACTGTACAAAGTTTATTATGTTCAACATTAGCTGATTGTTATTGATAAACATTGATATTTCTAAAGGAATGCAATATCAGTGTACAAACAATCACAATGTTCAATCGTGTTCTGGTTGCTAAGTTTTGTAAATTCAATTCGATCAAAAGCATCATACCAAGAATTGATTGTCCAGTTTCACTTTATCAATATTAGACTCAACATGATAATATTATCGATCCGGCAAACAATCAAAGTAATGACTTAAAATGTAAAAAGATGAGAATAAATTTAAAAAATCTAAACTCTTTACTTTCAATTTATCAATTGTAAACAACCTTTCCTTTCGCATTTCAACTCGATCAAAGGTTAACTCTGGTTAATTAAATAAAGAGTGAAAACAAATTGATTCAAGACTTTATATGAAAAAACTAGCAATAAAGTAAGAAAATGGAATCGGAAAAAATTGATTCACTATTGTTATGTTAAAATGGCGATGGAAACAAAATGAAGCCATTTTTGACTATTTGCAAATAATCAAATCCCTATCAAAGTTACAATGAATATAAATGGTTACAGTAAGGGTATTAAGACCTTTGATTACATACAATTGACATGAAAATATGAACAAACACTCAATAAGGAACAATGAAATTGAAGAATCCAAACAAATATTGAAATTGTACAGAATGACGGACAAAGATAATTACACCTTTAGGCATTATTAGAATTGTAATTTATGTAAACTATAAATTGGACACAAAATTAATACTTTACCTTCATAGACCTTGGACAAATATCTTCAACAAGTGGTATCTGCTTCTCAAGTGTATCGAAGTGAAGATGACCCAATTGGTAAAACACTTCACCGATCACATCGTCCCTTGAATAACGGTCAAAACTGAGAACAACAAAGTGTAAGCAGGTTTTCGCTAAAATGTCAGGTGTTATCTCGTAAAATATGAACTCTTCATCGTAAATCGGGTTATCGGTCTTCTTGAGAACTCGAGTTTTTACCTAATCAGAAAAAAAATATAAACCAAAAAGAAAATTAAAAATGTCACATTTTTCCATTTTATTATATATTCAGTTTTATTTTGCAAATTTAACTCAACAGAACGTCAACTTATCATTCGATTGAATTGAATATCATTGTCAAAATTGAAATTTGACTAAATTTTGCAACAAAATTTGTCAATCAAGCTTTAAACATTCACTTGCCTCAAGCCTGAGATACATGTTGAAATAACATGTTGATGAACCCAAAAATTCACTGTTTGAACCGTTAGTTGAAAAATCAATTTGATCAGCCTTAATTTTTCTGGCCAATACAATTAATCTTGATTCACGGTTGAAACAGTTAATTTCAATGTCAAGGTAAATCAATAATCAAAATGATAACTTGCTCATTTCGTGATGTTTTTTTGATAAACTCAAGCAATCGCCTTATTACAGTTTATTTGGTTGACCAGAAAAACAGTGAGCCTAAAGACAATTATGAAAACACATTAACCAAATATTACTGAGTTAACAGAGAAAAGGTATTTCCTTTTCATGATAAATCAATAATTTAACTGATTGTATTAAGCTTACGCTTAACAACATTGAGTGTCAATCAAATTTACTTGATGTTTATAAAATGATCATCCCTTTATAACCCATTCAAAGGTTAGTATTTTAACCCAAAATGAATTCGTTTAACAAAACAAACGGCAAAATATAAAATTCCCATTACTTTTACATCATCAAAAGCTCAACTGTCAAATTTAAAATGAAATAACAATTGATTAGTTAAAGATTAAATGTAAATTAAATGTATTTACAAAGATGGTAACCCAAAAATAGATCGTCATTGAACGCTATTCAAGCTGTTTGATGGATTGATTAAACATTAATAATTTACTGTCTCCATAAAATTGTAACTGTTAATCAATTTGAGGTTAAATTGATTCAATTTAAATGTCAACAAGAGATCAAACAAAAAACATGTTAATTTCATTGTTGACCCAAAAAAACAACAAGAACAATTGATTGAAATTGAACCACATTGATTGAGTTGACCTTAATTTAGTTTACTCGCAACTCTTATTGAGACATAAAGCTGTTGGATGAATGTTGATGTCAAACTTATATTATTGAAATCAGTAAAGAGCATATTCATTTCATTGAATATCAAATTACATTATCATGACTAGAAATGAAAACACAGAAACCCAAAGAAGATCAAAGCAAACTTATTACTGTTTCTTAATTCATAATAATCTCTATTTAGGGATTGAAAGGATTGGACACAGATAAACAACTAAACTTTCAAGGGAAATACATCATAATAAACAATAATAAACAGGTTAACAATTGGAATGAGACAAAAAGAATAGAAAGAAAATAAAAGGCAAAACATGGAAATAACACAATTCCATCCTTTTCATGATAAAAGTCTTGATTCATACTCCAAGGTTAAGGTTATTATTATCATGGATTATTATTCAATATTGTTATTCCTATGTGAGTTGATGAAATTATCTTTGGTTGTTTAGCTTTGCTTGAGTTACTTTCTTGTCTTTCTTTCACCTCATGCACAGTAAACATTATCATAACTGTAATCATGGAGCTCATTATTATCATTATCAAAATTATTTACCGCTGAATGGATGAAAAAATGCTGGGAAAACAAGAAGAGTTGATATGGAAAAGGTTAGAATGTTGAAAAGCTTCAGTTGAAACGGTTAAGATTATAAGGTTTTACATTGTAAATGTTTTGCTTTTATATTCATCGTCTGGTATCAACAATTTTGAGCTGGTTCACGATCATGAAATGAGCAGATGACAGTTAACAGGATTAATCAATGTTAATACTGTTATCTCTATCAAAATTGGAATAATTTGTTTTTTTGGGTTTTCTGTTGGTTCAATTATTTCAGAGAAGATATCATTCAATTTTTCCATTATCATGATAATCAAAATGATAATGCAGGTTATGAAAGTATTATACCAATTCATGGTTCAAATGATATTGAATGTTAACTTGGTAATATTTTACCTGTCAAATTTGATTGGTTTTATGCTTTTTCACTTGGCTGTGCAGTTTGTGTTTGCAGTTGTGGGATTAATTTTAAAGGATTGTTAATGTTTGTGATGAAATTTATTCAACAATTTAAATTACTGAGAGCCAGAATTTTGATCAATTTAAAAGCTCAAATTAATCTGTTTGTTTTCATTGTATCTTTCAGTTTACCATAAAATGTTGCCATCTTTTAGATGGCTAACGATTCTCATGATAATTCAGTCTGATTCAATAAGGTTAACTTGATTTTACACATTAATTTGAAATGAGAAATAAAAATAATCATAAAGTTATAATGTTACACTTAAAACGCTTGGAGACGAACACAAAATCAGAAAGTTGAAATGTTTTTCACTTGGAATGAAACTAACCCGATTAGGCTCAGGAGCTTTAATCTCTTCGAGTCAAAAAGGGTGAAACACAATTCATGTTGAAAGAAACGACTTTCATTTTAAGTGAAACACTCACAAGTGTAGTTTGACAATGGGTAACACAAAAATTGATGAAAATGTAAAAAAGTTAATTATTAAAGCAGACAGTGACGGATTGACCTGCTCTTCCATTGCTCAACGTTTGTATTAATACAATCAGAAAAAGTATCAAAAATGAATTGTTCTTCTCGTTTAAAAGAGTGTCGTTAGTGCCAGAAAGAAGAAATGATGCATCAACAATTCAACGCAGGAAACAATATGCTATTGATTTTATGACAACTAGTTCCTCTCTAAATGAAAGTCGTTTCTTTCAACATGAATTGTGTTTCACCCTTTTTGACTCGAAGAGATTAAAGCTCCTGATCCTAATCGGGTTAGTTTCATTCCAAGTGAAAAACATTTCAACATTCTGATTTTGTGTTCGTCTCCAAGCGTTTTAAGTGTATAACATAAAATGTAATATTAAATCAACATTGCGCTACAGAATGTATATTTGAGTGAAAAGTCTAGAATCTAATAAATCTCATGGCAATAGTAATCAACATTTTCAATCATCGGTTAATAAGAGATGATTAAGGAGGAGAGAGAGAGCAATCTGTATTAAAATTGAAAAATTTTGCGATAGAAATTGAAATTCTCAAGTTTCAACATTCTTGAGGAAAGAAAGATCTGCAAATGAATAGGGAAAATCCCTGTTGAAATATTAAAATAAAATAAATTTCTTGGATGTGATTCTTAATGCTGATTCCGAATATCAAATTCATTTTTAAACATGATCTGTGTTCCTGATAATATGCATTCGAAGCTCGCATTTTTTATCATATTGAAGCAAATAGCAAAACCATCTAATCATAATCTATGTAACTGAACAAGTTTAATGCAATGAAGATTTGGTTCCTTAAAACAGGGTGAGAAATTAAGTTTATCTTTTACTTTTTTGTTGAATGTCTAAAGTAAAAGCAATAATTAAAGTAAATTGAATATGAGTAATCAGCATAAAACGTTGATTCAGAAACAATTCATTACTAAAAGATTCAAGGTGATTTTGCAGGTCTCTTTTAGAGAAACCTTTCAACAATTCAACAATTATATCATAATAATAGTGCTTAAATTATTGATTGCTTCCGAGAGGCTGGAAAAGATGAAATGTTGAGGAATCTAAGGAATCTCTTTGATAATTTTGTTAAATATACATGAGAAATAACAATGATATTATGGATGAACTAAAATTGTGGAAAAAGATGAAAAAAGAAAATTTAGGTTAAAAAGAGATCAAAAGGTATAAAAGGGAAATGTTAAAAGGTATGTTGAAAATGATGGTAAAAAAGATGCGATGAAATGATTTATTCAAAACTGTTTTTTAGCCAGTTTTATTCAGTCAATTAAGGTATAAATTATTTGTCTTACTTTTGTATTAAATTGATTAAAGATTGAATAATTAAACTCTTGGACTCAGAAAATGTTAGCAAGTATTTCAATTTTGATGAGATTCGTCTCGTTTTTGTCGATTTCACGATTGAATGATATTTTAACACTTTTTTGAGGTAAAGATGATTGGGTTGATCTATTCTTACCTTGTGTTGCTTATCTGGTAATAATTGTAATTTAACATATGGATCAAGATCACCATGACTGGAATCACGACAAGGTAAATCAGTTGCTTTACCGATTACAACGCAAAGAGCTTGCTTCTCGTAATTGTATTTTAACTTGAAATGAAGTTTACCCAATCTTTTCATCTCTTCACCATCATTAACATTATTGTTATTATTACTTTCAATGGATCCTTTTGATTCCACAATTGAGTTCTAACAGGATAAGAGTAAAAATATTGATAGAAATTAAATTTAAAATTGAATTTAAAGGTAATCAATTGTCCAAAAGGCACTTTCACAATCGTCTTTGTATTACCTGGTATTCATTTTGTTGATGATGTGGATTATGATTATGATGATAATTTAATTCTTTGATGTTCTTGGACTCACTTATAGTTTCGATGGAAACGGGTTTTTCAATTATGGAATTGGATAACTTTTTAAGTCTGTCTGATGATGAATCTTTGGAAAGCTTGTTGTCAATCAGAGATTTACGTTCACCAAGTCGTTCCTCTTGCTCTGATTAAAATCGGAATGAAAAAGAAAAATGAATGAATATTTCATAATGAATTAGGAAATGGGAAAGAAGTAGCAACAAACGAAAGTCAGTAATCAATGTCAAAAGTTAACAACATCTCTTGGGTAAATTTGGTTTACTAATCATATCGACTTTAATAATAAGGTAACATGAAAGGAAAAGGGTTGAAATATTATAATGGTTTCTTAATGTTTCACTGACATACAGTACAAATGGATGAATGGGAATAAAGTGATTTTTGTGTGTTTGTTGTGGAAATATTAGCAGGTATTAACAGTAGTGTTGTTAAAGGTGTGATATTGTATAGACTTTTTTTTCTCATTGATGACTTCATTCATCACTTTAAATTGCATCTGGAAGAAGAAAATAATGTAGGAATATTTTATGAGGATGATGAAGGGGTGGAAGATGAGTAGTATAAAAATGAAAGTTGATTATCGATCGAAAAAGGAAAGAGCAAAGGAAATGGAAAGTACAGCAATAGAGAGGAAGATCAATTGTGTTGAGAGAGCACTTGAGACTCGAATGGGTCTTCAAATATTTCAATATTAGCAAAAATCATGAATTATCATTGGTAAGGGTGAGACTTGTATGAGTAAGGGGAAAAATGGCTTGAAATGGTACGCATTAAAGAAGTGTTTAGATAGTGATTTAGTGAAGATGTTGATCTTTGACTGTTATAAACTCAGTTAGAATGGGAAAGATGAGAGACAAACCTCTGCTTGGAGGACTTTTGGATCCGGTTGGACTTGGGCTTTTCTTTAGTGTTGGTCCTGTGGCCGATCCTCCTGGACTTTTAACGGCTGTAGATCTTCTTAAACTTAACGGCCTCTCGCCATTAGATGCTTTACGGAGAAGCAATGTTGTGTGATGGTCTGAGTTGTTGTTGGTTCGTCGGCGGTAAATTAAGCATACCAGAGCTGCTGAAAGGACAATGAAAACTGAAGCTCCAATGCTTAATCCAAGGATAAGATTTCCATTACCTGGAAGAAAAGATGACAATAATATAAATTAGGGCAACAATGATTAACGAAAGGGAAAGAATATTGATCATCTCGAGATTTGGGTTGGTAATTGATTTCTCGTTGTGAAGGAAAGTGAAGATGTAAAATGGGTAATTTTGGTGCATGAGGAGAATTGAAAATGAAGGTATAGATAATGATGAGAATAAGATTGAAGTAAATGCCATGAAAGAAGCTCAACTGTTTAAGTTGAAATTAGATTTAACACTAGAAATGAGCCTTGATTTTCGGGTCAACATTGGACTAGAGACTAATCATTGAGATAGGTTTATCGAATTCTTTTTTGTTCAATTTATTTATTTATTTACTGAAAGAAATAATGAGTTCAAGTAAATGGTCTGTCCGAGAAAAAAGCAGAAAACTTGGAAGGTTTTCAAGATTCTCAAGAGCATTCTTGGTCGCAGTATCTGAAGCTGTTGTTCATTGGATGGTTACCATAACCATCAACATACATGTATTTTTACATGGACCATGATTAACGGTGAATCCATTCCAAAGGTTTATTCCATTAAAGCTCAATGTTGATCTTTCAACACTTTTATATTAAGCATAGGGCTATAAGGAAACAGCTTATTCAATTAATTGTAGTTGAGCATAAACGATTTTTCAATTGATTTCAGGATAGGAAAGTAATGCATGAAAAATCACGCTAACAAGGATCAAAGATGACGAAGAGAAGGCAGTTGATTACGGTGAATAAATTATCATGATTAACATTAAATAAATGATGACGGTTCGTGTTGACGGACTGAAGATTTGTTACAAAAAAATTCAGAACATAAAAATAATACATTAACTATCAGAATGAAAATAAATGACCATTGGAATATTGATAGAGAATGGACATCAAGAAACAATGTTGATGTAAACTAAATTATTTATCATATTGATTGGTCACATTTATAAAACTAGACAATGTGGGATTGACGTTGAATCAATTACTCAGGAAATAATGATTGTTATCGAAGTTTATTTTAATTAAGGTGTTAGGAAATAATAGATACATGGATGTGAAACGCCAGAATGGGCTATAAAGTTAAAAACAAAAGGCAAAACTGGTAAATGGATAAAAAATGAAAACAAAACATGGAACAATATAGTTATGAACAACAAAATTTTAATTTCTAAAACACCGTCAGCAATTAAATCAGTAATGGTTTTTAAAAAAAACAGTTCGATCAATCATTTGATAATTGAATCGATAATGACGATAATAAACACCAGAATGAGTTGAAACAAAGAAAGATGAGTCAACTACATATGGTTGGAAAGAGATTGTTACGCATAAAACTAGCAACCCTTTTGTTTTATCATTTTACTCGTTTCTTAATTTTTACTCCAACTGTGTTTTTCTGATAATCAACTGTGAACAATTCAAGCCAGGGTATGTTATATTTATAGATACTAATTTTGATGAGGTAAGGGATTGATTACTATTTGATTGACTTTAAATAAATATAGCCAGAAGCTAAAAAGCTTTATAAGCGTCTACAGTTTTTTTGACTTGATATGAACTCTTTCGTCTTTTCATTTATTTAGGATCCCCGTTAATATAATGCCAATTGATGGCGATGATCAATTAACCTTGTTACATGGTGACTTGAGCATTTGAATTTAAATAAAATTTGCTCTTGAATAATTTGAAATATATTGAAATGTCGGTCGTTTCAAAGACTATTTCAATAGACAATATCATTAGGAAGCTTTCAGGATACAATACTCATGATTGTTTCTGGAAAACAATTGAAATATGTAAATATTCATTAAACAGAAATTGATTGGTTTCATTAATTTATTCAACCTATAAATTTCTCTTCTTTTCCAGATTATAAATTAAATTAAATAAACTCTCAAAAAAGCTAAGCCAATTATTGCTTTAACTTGAAGCTATTGGATTCACCTATTCAAGATAAACTTGTTAACCCAGTTGTGATTCTTTAACTCGAGTTAACTAAATTGAAAACTTAAGCGCTTAATTACTTGGTTATGGTGGATGGATTGAATGAGATAATCATCCATTGGGAAAACCGAGCAAATAAAGTAAAGGAAATGAGTAGGAGTTAGAAAATCAATTGAGCAGTGAGTGTTCCTGAGAAATGGAAGCCAACTCTAATGGAGAAATGAAATATTAATTTTTTTGAAAGAAAAAGATGAATTATTGAAATATGAGAAGTAAAGTCGATTCAAACAAAGTTCATCCTATTCTGAAACAAGTGAAGTATCAAGAACAATTATCATACCTTCAATCAATGTCAATTGATAGCATGAGATACCATTGGACGAGAAAATGTCAAAGAAAAATGATGAAACAAGGAATCAGGTTTGATGATCAAGGTTAATGTGAAAAAATACTGTAAATTTACCGTTTTCAATGGCTCTGGTTTGCTTGATAGTGTCCAATGATGAGGGTTCAAATCTCATCTTTCAATCACCATTGATCACATTTAAATCCACTATTTGAACCGGTTCCGTGGAGGTTAATAGAAACTACACCGAAAAGAAACTCTATTCAACACAGTCAAGTTATGGATCCAAATTACCACTGACCAGAAAACACGCAAGAGTAAAAATATTGTTTGGTTTGTTATTAAGGAACAATATGCAACAACAATAAAGGAATCCAAAAAGTATCCAAAAAATTCAATATAAAATGTTTATATACACATTGAAGACATTCAACCAAACAAAGGGTTAAAGTTAGAAGAATTCTCTCTATTTTGGATAATCATGATCAACGTTTTTGCCTCCTGTCAACTGAAATGTGTATTCTCTCTTTCTTTCTCTTTGGATAATGGCGAATACATGGAAGAAGATGAAAAAGAGTGAAAAGAAAGAATAAACTCACCGAGGGAGATTCGAAGGGAGGAAAAATAGAAAGGCAGAAAGCTCGGAAAAGCTTGAGTAACCGTCAGACTCAGAGGAAAAAGGACGATAAGAGATGTTATAAGAGTCTTACAAGAGCTGAAGGAGAGGGAAAAGAAGGAGAAAATCAAGAATGGATGAAAAGAAGAGAAGATGAGAATGAAGAGCAATGAAAAAACTGCTATAATGATGAACCAAATGTTGATGACGATAAAAGGATCCCTCGTATGACGTTTTTACAAATTTATTGTTTGAATCGATTTTTCGATCCACCTCAAACTCTCCCTTTCTTCTTCAAATCATCATCACCATCATCATTGCTTTCACCCTCATACCCACTCCATAATCAGCTATCAATAATTCTCACTTGAATCCCTTCTCCGAGGCTCCCTGCTCTTCCTTTTCATACTTAACTTTTCGCTTACCTGACTTGCTCTAGACAATCTTGTCTTTTTGCCATGCACATTCACACATTTTCATCATTATGGTCCAGTTCAATATCATTTTTTTCATATATATTTCTATCTCATTAACTTTATTATCTTCATCCGTTTGTCAATTTTTTTCAAATAACTCCCTATTCACCTAAACTATTGTCATCGACATCTTTAACTGACCACTCTTCTTTTCGCTTTCAAATCCAATCATGTTAACCATTCCTGTTTTTTTGTCCATCAATTTTCCTTTTCTTTTCATTCAATTCGCAGTTCAATCCAAAAGCCTTTCCATTCTTCAATCTCTTTAGAGTTGCTCCTATTTCACTCCAGCTAATATTATCAAACCTATCCTTACGGTGGTCATTGCATATAAACAACATTTACAACTTTATTCAAGTAATAATGTAACGACTACATCAAGTATTGCATTTTTATTGTAAAAATTGACCCATTTATCCTTGTTTTTTTCCTATTAAGCTAAAGGTCTCTGTTATTGTTTACTAGTCAAGGAATAGACTAGATGACAATAATAATGACATTTATGAAATAACAATCTAACCATGTTATATTATTATAATAGTTATGTAAAAATTTTCTAATGGTATGTTACTCAATATAATTGTCGTCAGTTATACTAGCCAAATGATTTAAACAATTTACAGTGTTAACTTGAAATTCTGACGTAAACCGAATTTTTCAATCAATACCTAAAAATAAAATAAAAATACACTTCTTTTGTCTAACAACTTATAATTAAGATACTTGTTAAAGAATTTTAGGTCAATTTGACACCGTTGATAGGTGAAACCATCTTTAACCCGATTGTGAAATTGTGATTAAAATTAATAAGTTACATGTAAGAATGAGTTTTAGATTAGTAATTATCAATTTACAGAAGAATCAGAGGAAAAGTGTAAAATAATAGAGTTACAGAGAGAATTTTTTTGTTTGTTTGAAAAGCAAAAAAGAATCTATTACAATTTATAAGAGATGCTTGTAATAATTAAAATTAATTATAATTAACATTATTATAATTAGCGTTATTGTTAATTTTAATCATCATTGAAGTGTTGTTCACTATCAATAAGCCAAAATTGTCAATCATGAAGACTTTCAAATGTTCCAGAGTAACTTGAGTAACGTTTCTTCTCATATTTCCATCCATTTTCTATTAGTCAATTGTAATTGTAACATTGGGGACAAAAATCAACTGTCGACAATTAAAATGAATGGCAAACATGATATTATCAGAGATTATGATGATAATTATGGTCAAAATGGGGACGATGAGACAATTACAAAAACAATGAATCTTCAGTTATCAAAAGTAGTTCCTTAAAGCAATGTTGATTCGACAATTTAAAGTTACATTTCATCGAAGTCCCACCGTCAAATCCATAACAAATTAATCAATTAATCGTTCGAACTGTTTCCATTGCTTGATATTATCCAATTTTACAATTGATCCATTGGTTATTTTATCATTCGCAAAGTGCTTTAAAATATTCATCAAATTCACAATCAATTGTTTCCTCGAGGCTTGTTGACTACATTGGCTTGTTCACATTTGAATCCATCTCTGCTTCTCAATTAGGCTTTGTAGTTTCATTACATCTTCAATTGTTAGTTGATCAATTAATTAATCTATCTTGTTTTTTTGGCTTCATATAAAATTGACTCCCATACCAAATCAATCCAATTGAATAGATGAAGTAATTAATGAGTAATAGTTATAAGAAATTAATGAGATCTTTTCAGTTGTTTATCAAGGTGTGTGTTTAAACTTATTTTTTTATCAGTTAATTGTCTTTGTAATTGTTTTAAATTTATTCAGGGCCATGGGATCAATTTGATTTTTTGGTAATGACAATTTGGTGAATATATATTTATATTTTGTTTTTGATTGCTTCCAATTTGTGTTTGATGTAAAAGAATCAGATCAAGTTAACTCTTCCACATCATAATTAAATGATGACTAGTGATCAATAAAGAGAGTTAATTTCTCTCTTCTTTCTTAATTATGCAACTGTTAATATCAAGATTTGAAGCAATTTAAGGTTCCAAATTAAATGCTTACCAAAAAAATGCTTACAGGAAAAGAGAGAAAGAAAAAAATGAAATGCAATAAAAGTTTGAGATTCAAATAATTATCTAACTAAAATTTGTTCATCGTCATTGAGGATTCCACTTTCATGTAAATGTATTCTAAGGAGTTCAATGAATAAGGACTATCTTTAAATGCTCTTTTATAAAAAATTCAGTGGTTCATTATGATTCCTTTGATTCCTTGACTTTTTATCTTTTCCTTTTTTTCTTTATTCTCTCTTGTTGTCTCTTGATTTATATTTAGATTACTATAAATGCTTTTGTTTCGCTATTTAAATGGTTCAAATAATAAGAACACGTTCCTCTTCATTACAGAAAATATATTCAAACTGGTCAATCATCGTTTGGACTGATTCCTCCAAATGTGGTCGCATCCTTTCAAACATCAGCATATCATTGAATTCAAAGGGCAATAATGTGGGCCACCAACAAATCGCCAAATTTTTACTATCCATACTATTTAATCGACTATTTTCAGTCACTCTGAGAAAAACAAGTGAATATTAGAATCTTGTTGACACTATTGACTTGTAAATAACATACTTGACAAAATGACGAAACACAAATTTGAGAATCTCAAAGTTCGCTAAAGGTAATTTACGAATAAGCTCTTGCAAGGCAATAAGCCTTTCTTTTCTATCAGGTATTCGAGAGACAACATCGGTAAGTTCATCCATTAAATAACTTGGAATCAACTGAGGAAGACGTTTTGAAAAGAAATCCTTCAATGCTGTGGCAACAGCATTAACTGGAATATCTAGTTCTTTGATGGACACATTTTGATCTAAATTATTGGAGTGGAAGAGAAAATTCGTCAATTGATAGAAATTTGAACATTGATTTTGTTTGCAAAAAATTGTTAAAATTGTTTACCTTCATCAAATTTATGAAATAATAGGTCAACATGAGCTCTGTTACCAGGAACTCGGTAAATTCCTTCTGAATCAAGGCCTTCCTCTTCGATGAAATGAATACATTTCTCTACAAACAAAGGGATTGCATTTGTTTCAGATTGAGCAAATTCCTCTAAAACTGGTCCAGAACTACTCGAATTGGACTTGACCTGTTTCTTTTTCTTCTTCTCCGCATTTCGACGTTGTCTTTCTTCTTCCTTTAAACGACGTTTTTCATTCTTTTCTTCTTCTCTTAACTTTTTCTTCTCTTTTTCTCGTCTTTCCTTATTTAACCTTTCAATGTCGTTCACAACGGAGGCCGATTTACTTTTCAGAACCATTCCAAGTTGTTTAATGGCTGCATCGTTGGAGGATAAATCAAAATCTTCTTCGGGTTGAGCATGGAGACAAGCCAATGGGTCTATTTTCAATTTGGCTGCAATCATGAAAAGAAACATTAGTAATGGGATAACAAGATAACGAACAAATAAAAATAAAAAATCATGTCAGTTGAAAGAAAGTGAAAAAAATGAAGGAAAATACATAAATGTAAATAAACGTAACAAAGCAAGAAACATGGACAGTGTAAAAGGTGACCAAAAGTAGGGACACAGAAATTTTAAGCGGATTAGTTCAAGAACTATTATCATCTGAAGAGTTTAGAAAGCATAAACGGCTTAAGAAATATTAATATAGCTCCGATTTAATACAGAAATTGTGTATTTTTTAAAAAAATATCAGTTTAAAGGCTCAAAAGTGATTTTTTATACAAACATCCAAACTGAAAAAGTAGCAAAGCGCAATATTTTTCATTTGAAGGCATTTCAAAAATTATCAATTTATAAAAAATGACTTGTAGATTTGCAGTTCCAGGTTCAATTAGTAATTCGGTGCTTTTAGAAAGACCTATAACTGTGTTCACATGGAAAGAGTTACATCAAATCGAAGAAAATTTACCAAAATTCCAATCAATAGATGACTAGAAAAATTTGCTGAAAGCCTATGCACGTGTCCCTACTTTTTGAATCACCCTTTAATGAAAAAAAATGAAAACATGAAAACAATGAAATACAAGACAAAACATAATCAATTAATAATTTACAAAAGTATGGTTCTTTGTAAGTGTTCAAAGCAATCAATCAAAGTTTATGATTAATTAATGAATGGGATAACACACACAGCTACAGGGTAACTTGAAATGATGAAGCGATCTTGAAAAAGTTTGCTAATAACTACTCATAACAGAGATGTTGTGATGATTGTATTACAGATGCAGGTTCAATGAATAAATTGCAAAATATAATTTTAGGAATTGATATGTTATTATTTGATAAGTGTGGAGTAAAGGTCGGTGTAAATTATAAACTTGGGAGTTTTTTTAAGGACTGTAAGTGTATTATTACCAAGATTCATTTACAGTTTTGTGTGCAAAAACGACAATCTACATTATCGACTATGAAAAACATCATGATTGGTACATTTCACCACTTACATGAAGACGAAGAGTATGGTAGATGAGCACCAAAAGTGAAAATTGCATCAGATGATCGTATAAACGAATATGATTGATTGTAATTAAGACTTTCAGGCGGAGATTGAGGTGAACCTGTATAAGTTTCAGGAATGGAATGAGATTGAACAGGTTTGGCACGACGACGAGATAAATGGAAAGATCGCTTATTCTTATTTCCACCCATTTCGCTAACATAATCATCTCTAGTTGAAATAATATTTGAAGTGCTCGGAACAAGTGGATTATTATTATTAATAATGTTATCCAAACTAATTTCATCGTTACCAAAAGACTTTAAAAGGCTACTATTCAATAAGTGAGATTCAAGAGACATTTCATCTTCACCTGAATTGTCAGTTATCGGCGGACTATTAAAACTAGCAACTCGAGCTATCCCATCACATTTAAAGTATAATTAAAGGTTCAATATGATTGAGTTCAAATTGAATGTAATCATCCCATTTAAAAATGAAATCACAACAAGAGTGAAAATAAAGGGAAATGGTAAAGCAATAAAATGGAGGCAAAAGGAGGGAAATGACGATATGAAGAATGAGAATGAAAACGAATAACAAAAGAATAGATAGTTTTGATTAGGCCTAGTTAAAGGTTAATGATGAGTTGTTAATTGTTAATTTAAAAATGTATAATAGATCCTCGTACCTGGATCATAAACATCAAGAGATGCGGGACCTAAAAGCCGAGGAGGAGTAGCAACAGTGCCTGGTATAGCTGCAGCAATGTTGGTAGTACTGTTGCTATGTTGGCCACCTGATGGAAGGTTATTTGGTCCCTCGAAAGAGGGTAATCGCGGAGGTGCCACGGGTATTCCTCGCTTTTTACGCATTTTTTTATGGGAACTGGTTTTACGACTTGAACGATTATAAGGATCTCGCTGGAGACGTTCAAGTGAACTCCAATCACTATCAGAATCAGAGCCTGATAAGTTTGTGTTTTGATTTTTTGTTTTCATCGTTAGATTAGCGTTAAGAAGCGTTAATATTTGGTTAAGCGTAGCAGTTTACAATGGTTTTATGATTCAATGATTCAGATGAATCGTGAACGTTGTGTATTCAATGTTTAAAGTAATGAAATGAATCAGAAGATGACAGCGAAATAAGATGACATGGAAATGATGACAGTGATGTAGCATGATGGAAGAAAAAGCAAGATAAGACGAGAAAAAGGACATTTGAAGAGTTGAATAACAGCATGTTAGAACTAGAACATTATTTGGACGTTAAAAGTAATTGAAAATTTTGTTTACCTTTCTCGAAAGAAGAGTCTTTAGTTCGTCTAGCAAGGGAACGAATTTTGTGAGGTTTTCCATCAGATCCTGGGAAAATTCCGTAAGGATAAACATGGCGATCCTGATAAACATCCTGAATAAGGAGTATATAAATTACAGTTAGAAATGAAATAGATTTACAAGCGAAAGAGATTTTTATTACTTTGGTTTTAGAGTATTCTAATGAAAGATCGAGTGACTCTGAAGGTGCAGATTGACCACGATTTTTGACCAACATTCGTTTATCGGAAACAGATGATAAATTCATACGACCAACGGCATCCGTAATATTATCAAATTGTTTTAAATTAATTTTACCAGGCTAGAATGGAAATAAATTAAGTGAAGAAGCATTAGTGATGGAACCAAAAATTGCTATCACATAATAAATAGAATAGTGTTCAAGTATTTACCTTAGATTTGAGAGGCTTTGGTTTTAAAGGCGGAGGGCCTTTGAGAGGGTCATATAAGTAGCCCTGTGAGGCTGCTTCATTGTCTAAATATTCATCTCCAAGTTGACTACGATCATAAGCTTCCATCCAGCCTAATAAACAATCAAATTAGATGTGTGAAATAAATGATCTCAATTGCTGAATAGTTTATTAAAAATACAAAGTCATACCTTCATCAAAACTTTTTTGGCCTAAAATATGACCTGAAACAGGGAGTGAAGGAGCTTTCCTCAATCTATTTGGAGGCGGAAGATCAGGTGGTGCTGGTTCGGGTGGAGGTGGATAGGCTCCATAACCTAAGGATGAAAATGAGGAAAAAATATATCATTAAAGGGAACAATTTGACATATAAACGTTTAACATAAGTTTAGTGATTGTCACGTTTGAATTAATTGATTGATTTCAAACTTGAGAAGAGTATTTATCATTAATAATTGGGTTAATTTTACTAATCAAAGTTTTTTTTCTAACTAAAATTAGATACTTCTAATATAAAGGAGTTCATTTGTAATACTTTCGCAAGATGTTTGCTTTAATTGATCAATGATCAGTGAACTAATTGCCGAAAATTAAATTGAAATTTACTAAAAATCAATTTTTTTAACAAAAATTTTCATTGTAAATAATCACCCAAGTCAGTGTTGTTAAAAATGTATAATTGGATAATAATGTGGTGTTGAACATTCATTTAAGAATCAATACACTTAAGATGCAATCACAATTTAGATAAAGATAAATTGACACAATTTAGCACAATACGAACAAGAAATTGTTACAGCAATTTTTCGATAATATTTTTCACGCTAAAGATGCAAGAGGAATAAAAGTTAAGGCAACAAAACAATGATCACAATCAATTATCTGAATACTCTTCATACTGAATTCAGTCAAGCTATCTTGTAAGGTAAAGTTTATAAATGGTTAAGTGCAATTTGATAATATTTCAACGCATAACCATATCATCATCAGATAAGAGTTGATAAAACCGTGATTTGTCATAAAATAAACAAAAACTAAAGCTATAATAATTTATATTCAATTATTATTACTCCAACGATTCCTCTGAATCAATTGAAATGAGAGAAACGTTAAAAATTGAAAAAAGAAATTAACCTTGATCACCATTTTTAGAAGCAATTAGTTAATTCTAGACTGATTCTATTTTCACAAATTAGATTACAACTTATTAACAATCGGTAATAATTGAAAAGTATTTTAAAATTACATAAACCTGAAGCAGCGCAAATGAATACTTTAAGCGCATTTAAATGGACAATTAAAAGGAAAAAAATTAAGTGCATCTTCAAAGCATGAATAATCAACAATGCTTAAGATGATGATGTAAATATAAACATAACTAATAATACAAAGTAAAATAAATTTAAGATTGAAGCTAAACTATCAATGATAGAATCATTAAAAATAATGAATTCTCATTATGCTACTAACTTTAAGTTAGAAATTTTAAGCGCATAAAAGTAAAATTTAAATAAATTTGTTGATTGAAATATTTCATTTTTATCAAGATTTTTAATTTGTGAAAGGAGCTCATTTGAAATCCTTGTTGATTTCAAACTTTTATTGGACACTCTCATCCTTCTTGGCTTAATTGGATAATCAATTTTGATTATAAACTTTTAAACGGACGAAAATACTTAATTACAATTCAATAGCAATCCAATAAAAAGCATTATTGGTCATTTGATTGTAAAATGACTGAGATAATTAAATTGAAATAGTCACGTTGATCAATAATTTTAATCCTAAAATAATTTGATTGATTCGGTTTGATTCCTAAATTATATAAATACAAAGTTACAATGAAATTGAAGCCCGAAGTTTAAATTTAACCATTTAATATAATTTGTAAATCGATTGTTTCAACTTTTGCAAGAAGACAAAATTGCCTAAAAATTATGGAAATGTTGTTGACATAAGTTGTCAATATAAAAGCTATTAATAGTAATATTTGAGCAAAATAAAGGAATTTCATGTTCTGTATGAAATTTTTGGGGAAACTTGATTATAATTGTTTGATTAAATCATCTTTAGATAATAGATAAGGTAATAAAGAGAAAAAAAGCAAATAATTACCAAAAAAGTTTAGTATCATGGTATAATAAAACAATACGGATACAAAACTAGCAATTTGTTTTGTTGGCGATTGCAAAAAAGCGTAATGAACTTATTAAAGTAATACATTGATTCAATTGTTGTCAATATTTCTCGGAAGAAAACAATCTCAACATTGATAATAATCATGATAATCGTAATGAAGATCAAATGATGACGTTTTTTATCGTGAACCATATTTTTTCGAGCTAAGGAAATATTTTAGAGAAGAGTGTAAAACAATCAACTGCAATATATAAGTAATGCTGACTTGCTGTTTAATTTACTCATTTACTTAATTTCAATTAGTCTATTAACATTGGAAACCTTTGAGTATAAATTTTTCAACTAGTAATTAATTCCATAAACATATTCATTCCAAGGTAGTCTAATCAAGTTTGACTAAAAACAAAATCTGTGATTTAAACCCATAGTTGTCCTGAAAAGCTATTTATTTAAAAATCGGTGAAAAAATGAAAAATTTCCAAATAGTTTTATGTTTGATTGTCGCTGTCAATTTAATTGGTGAGTAAAATCAGCGATCAATTTCTTGCATAAAAGCAAACTTATAGTCAAATAATTAATTAATCTCATCAATTTAACAGATGCTTCGTCTACTGGATGTCGTATTAAATGTTTCTTCGAGTGCATGTTTGTGACTGATCCTTGTGTAACGGCAGACTGTCCATGTCCCGAGGAAACTGGGCCAGAAGCAATAACGAACGCAACAACCAATGAAACGAGTCCAGTAACTCAATCAACGATTATTACACCGACAACCACAGAAACAAATGCATCCCGACTTTCCGCCCCATCAATATCATCTTTTGTACCATCATTTAAGCCTGATGATACAAATTCAACATCGAGTAAACAATCAACTTTCATTTCAAAATTAATTGATGCGGTAATTGCTCAGGCCAACTCGAGCACAACTACTCAAAATACAAACGATAGTGTCAACTCAACTGCAGCCACAACAGAAACAATAGCTCCAGACGCTTCGACAAGTGAGCTGAGTGTAAAAGATCAAAATGTAACAAGTGCTGAATCAAGCGTAACCACGAACGACATTGCATCTAGTTCAAGTGCATCCCTTGATGTAACAGAAGGGGTAAGCGATGCAACAAACGAAGTCATTGCTGTTAATAAAAATACTTCAGACAGCACTAAAGAATCAGTGACAATTGCTGCTAACGAAAGCTTGATCAATAGCTCGAGTAATTTGACAAACATTGAAAACAATAATACAACTCAAAAAATAACAGATGAAAATTTGACAACAATTAACAGTCTAAGCAATCCAAATACAAATGCATCCACTGAAAGTCCGGAAGCCAATATACTCAATACAACTGTGATAAGTAAAATTGTGACTGACAATGGGTCTAACTTAACAGACAATAAGACTGTCGTACCGTTCAATGCAACAGAATTAATCGCTGATACTAGCAACTCGACAATTAATAACCTACAACCTGCTAATTTAACTTCAGATTCCATTACATCCAACAATGAGACTGGAATGAAAAATAATAGCACAGACCTGTCAGGAAATGTAACCGACTCGACCTCAAACATCAATAGCACATCGAGTGCAACAAGTTCAAGTTCAACTGTAACAAAACCTGATAATGTTAGAAATACCACAAATAGTGTTACGAATGGAACAGCACCTACTCAAGATTCAACAAGTAGTGGGATGAAAGCGAATACAACTGAAACTCAAGGAAATTCTGGAGCTAATAACACTAATGTAGCCCAGGATCTAACCACAAGCATAACCAATAACGATGCTTCGACAGCCACTGATTCATCACTAACAGGAGAAATTGATCCAGTAACTGAAAATGTTGAACTTGATACAATTGCAATCAAAGATGGTCTGAATAGCACTGAACCTGAAAACACAGGCGCAACCAAGAACGCAACATCAATTTAATTAAATAGCCAAAAGTCACATAGAGTATTCAAATCGTAATACTGTTGTTACTATAAAAATATTTCAATAAATTTTTATTCAATTGTTTCATATTTTACTTGATTTTTAATGTATTATTTTTTATTGGCCACAATTTGATGGTAACAGTTGTTTCGCGATGAATGCAAATAAAATTTAATGATATAGACTAAATGTGTCAAATGTCTTCAAAATATGCCGCTTTGGCGCGTATTAGCGTATAATCCAGTTGAAAGTTAAGTTATTTTTATATAATATTTAATCAATTCGTAGGATGATTAAGGGATGCATCTGCGTCATTGTTAATACTATTTAGTGCCATCAATGTTACTTTTGATTACTCAGCATTAAGGAAATATTAAAAACAATTAAAATAGTGACAAAGAAAATGAAAATGAAAATAATTTGAAAGCTGAGGCACCTCAAAATATCTAGACAATATTGTCATCAATTTACCCAAAAGGCAGGAAACAAAAATGATAATTTTAGGTACGTTGACACTAAATTAAGTCACCAGTAGACTGAAATGAGATAAAATTTACATGAAATTTTGGGTAACTTCCTTAAAGTTACATAACAATTAATAAATATTTGAATAACTGCTATTTAAAACATTAATTATTTGTGAAAAAATACGAAGCTTCGCATAAGTGCTGTAATTGCAGGTAATTCAAGAAAAATTTTCTTTACATGGTAAAGACTGAAATGAATGAGATCAAATCAAACATCAAGCAAAGAGAAAATGAACCAAAAATGTGATTCCCTACAGAAACTTCAATCAATAATATACAATATTAGGATTGACTGTGATTTTGACCATGAAAATACAATTTAAAGTTTAGTTTACTCGTTATCTAAATAATAACAAAGCTAAACAAATAATGAAAATAAAGAGACTGCAAAGTGATCAATCAAGATCAGTTTGCAATCGATCAATTGTTATTACTATTACGGATTATAATTATCTGAAAAGATAAAAATACTCTTACTCAAGCAAAGATGAAGAGATTGTTTACTGTCAAAAGCTATAAAAAACGATTCATCTGATAGCTTGATGGTGAATGGCAAAGGATTGAATATCAAATGTGGTGTTGAATGAAAGAATGAATTTTTAATACTCACCGCTGAGTCCAGATGAAACAGTATCATCATCATCATCAGTAATCTCATCGGATACTTCAATCTCATCATGTAATCTAGATCTATTATCATTAGGTTGAAGGAGATTTCCAGTTTTTAGACTATTGGACTTTTTAAGATGATATTGATGCATTAGGAAGGTTGATCGTTCGTTGGGTAGACCAGCTGATTGTCGGCGTCCTGTGGCAAATAAAGATGATGGACTGGCACCTTCATTCGAAGATATATTAGCTCCTGAGTGGTACATTGTCCGTTGATGTTGTTGATAGAGAGGTGTTCGAGATGAGCTGAAGTTACTAATGTATGAAGGTGGTGGGGAGGCTATAACCAGATGATTGAATATTTTAAATTATCGACAGACAAAAATGCCAATTGAGGAAAAAACAAGAAAAGAAGAATCATTAGTCAACAAGAGATGGAAAATTTGATGTGATGAAGGAAGCATGAAAAACATGTAAAGATTTAAGTTATCAATATTAAACGTGAAAACTAGAAGACGATTATCTGAGTGAGTTGAAGTGAGACAGATGAAAAAAAGAGAGCGAAAGAGAGAGAAACAAAATGCATCACTAAAGTAATATCACAACAAACACTTAAACATAAACATAAATAGGCATGTATTGGTATTAAAAACATCATCTTTATCAACGTTAATTTGAAGATGATGTTAGAAGTTGACTTTGTTCTGACTAATCGTATTTGAAATAAAAATCTTATCATTTTGCAATTATGTGTGTCAATTTGTGTGAACCTTAAAATTGATGAGAAACAAATCTATCATTGAAAAGTGGTGCATTGTCACTTATTAATAGAATAAATTTAAAATCAATTCTAATTACCGGATTGTAAACTTTTATTCTTGATCTGAGATGGTTTCACCAATTCATGGTCATTATCTTGATTGAAAACTGTTGAATAGATTTCACTATCATCACTGGCCACTCGAGCTCCGTAAGTGTTTATAGGTTGATTATCATTTTCAATTGATTTGCGATCTGATTGTAGTTGTTCGTAAATACCTTCCGAGTCGTGTCCATAATCTAATGTTTCATTGTTGGTCGATGAAGTATTTGTCGTGTTGGTAGTAGTATTATTTGAAGTGGTGAGACTGGCTAAAGTAGAAAGTGATCCTTTAGGTATATTGTAAGACTCTTGACGCGATGGTATTGGAGGTGGTATTGGAGGTGGAGGTGGTGATCGTTGTTCCATAAAAAAATCTGTCTCATCAAGCTCAAAAGCTTTCTCAATTTGTGGTTTACGGTCCCATGCTTCCATAAAAAAGGGTATGAAATCGGATGCTTTGGGTACAGCAGAAGGAGATGTTAATGTAATAAAATGAACAGCCAATTTTTCAGCCAGAGTATTTCCTTCTTCAATTAGTTGAGTTGAGAGATCAGTATTGGAATAATAAACTTCAGCAGGTGTTGATGAGGCTGCAAGTGATGCTGATGTTGGATTATCATTATCGATAACGGCTACAATTTGTGTCGGTGTGTTTGGAATGTTATTGGAAAAAGCGCTTAAAGTATTTAAAGATGACTTTCTGTGGGTTGAATAGATTAAAATGAAACCATGGAGAAGTTCATCACGATAAGCACCAGCACCATGGTAGGAGGTGAGAATAAATTCAACCAGTTTGTTACTATCATTGAAGGTAACATCTGTAATAAGTGAGTTAATTGAAGTAACAAAACACAAATTATGACTCAAAAAAGGATTCACGGCCTTCTCTATTGAATAAGGATCTCCGCAAAATAGACACATGAGAATACGAAGATCTGGTGTAATCATTGATTGCTCAGGCAATGATTGGTAAATTTGAATTAATCCAACTCGACGTTGAATACTTTCAATAAGAGCAGACAAGGCACTCCTTACGCTATTCTTATCAAACATTGTCTCCTCTTCTTCACCAACCTCTTCAAGGGATTGCGAAGAACTGGAAATTAGATGAGTTATATCAATAAATGGACACTGTAAGCTCTTGGCACGATTTTGTCCCTCTTCACGAAGAAATATGATATCTTTTTCATTAATATTTGAGTCTGCAGCAAACAAGATTACCATCGGTAAACCATGGAATGGTAACCGATCATCTGCTTCTAAATTAGAGAGTAATGTTTTCTCCATTGAGTCGCGTATATATTCAAGCGTCTGATGATTAGAGTAGACACAGAACAATCCTTGTGGCACAAAATCATTGGTTTGGAAAGAGTATTCAGGCAGATCAACATCCCCATCAATGATTCTAAAATCTAATGTATAACGGATTTTCTCATATTCAAAAGATTCATTTATTTTCTGTAAAAAAGTGAAAAAAAAGTTTAACATTATGTAATACATGTCATCCTTTTTGGTTTCTGAACTTGTGAAATGCTCTTTTTGAAAAAAATTCAATTCTCGATTACCTTGATGGCCGATGATAAGTCTTCTGCTAAACCACCAGATCCAAGGATGACAATTTTAAGATTAGTATTGTCAGAGTTTGGGATCCATTGAGAGTATCTGAGGAACGGCGGGGGTCGACTGGGAATAGAGAAAAGATTAAAAGTATGACAACCATATCCAAATAATGATGTTTCAAAAAGATTATATTATTGCAGATTGTATGCATATTTCATGATAAATAATTCATTCTTTTTAGGTTACCTTGGTTGAGTGGCAACAAATTTTTCTATCAATACATCCATGCAATCAGGATAAGTTGGACAATGTTCCCGAATAGGGCCATGAATGAAACCAAGATGACGAAGTAACATGAGTGTTCTCTCTTGTTCTAACCTATCAAGAGCTTTGTATCTTGAAGATGAGGATATAAGAAAAGAGATGAGCATATTAATTTATAGTAATAAGATAATTTGCTTTATGCATGATTAAATTGTAAGACAATATGATATTTTGATTTAAAGCCTTGAAGGTAAGAAAGTTGTGTTCGTATTGCAATACAAATTCTTTTTGTTAATTTGATCATTACTATAATAAAAAAAATATTCATTACCTGATATCTTCTTTTATTGCTTCGTTTATTTTGAAAATGTCGTTTTGTGTAATTGCATTACCAGGGCTGATAGCAGCAAAATGATAAAAAAGTTCGGAATTTTCTAAAAGAAGTTCTTGAAAGGCAAGTTTTGCACGTTCTGTTAAAGTGCGCTGATGTTCAGAGTATATTTCGTAGAGATCTTGTTCGCTGAGAGATTCGTAACACTCACGACCCATGAAAAGAACTCGTACTTCATTGAATGATTTACCAGGAGTAACATAACCAGTTTCAGCGAGTAATTGTTGAAATTGGTGTTTCAATTCTTTTCGTCGATCTTCTGATTCAAGAGATGCTCTATGTTCTCTGAAACAAATTTCAGCTTCATGAGTATTCAACAGGTCAAAGGGTATTCGTGATTCTGTACTTTCAACATCCAATTCATGCCAAGGTTGATCAAGATTATTGATAAAATAACGGTCAAAATCTGGATGAGTTCGTAATTTAATTTTTGCAGAGTTCCAATCACAGTTTTCTCCCATACTATCAATATCAGGTAACATTTCACCAAGCACCACCGGAAGAAGACGAAGGTAGGTTTGCATTTTTCTTGAGAGGTAATCATCTTTGAGTTTTTTAACATGCCTTTTAAAAGACTTATGAGCATTTTCTTGTCCGAACAAATCACAATAATGAAGAAATTCCTGAGATTGAGATAATTTTTTAAATGCTGGGTTCCATAAAACTCTATAATCTGTTATTTGGTTTCGAATGAGTGATTGATAAGCATCATGGGCAATATCAAGAATTGCTTTACGTTCTCTAAGAGCATCATAGTAGGGCACAATCTTTAGTCCACCACGTCTATTACGATCCAATAATTGGAGGCAAGTAATGAATGCATTATCAACATTAACATTATCATGAGCTGAGGTTTCAATAATAGGCACGATCCCACGGAATTCTTTCCTATTGACCAGCTTTTCAGCCTCTCTCAAATAATATTCATTTGCTTCATCGTGTTTAGTTGTTGCCAAAACAACTGGTTTCTTGGTTTTAATAAGATTGTTTAATATTAATCCGGTATACTCGATAGCCTTGTCCAAGCTTCTTCCTTGCACCTCACTAACATCGAAAACACAAACAAAAGCGTCAACTAGAAATCTTCCATCATTAAGATATTTTTGTTCGTATTCTTTCTCTATTCCTAGTTGGTTCTTACAGATGTACATCAGTTTTTCGGCCGAGCATAATCGAGTTGCGGCACATCTTTTATAATATGGCTCAGTTTTTCCAGTCTTGAAAGGTTGAAAACAGGAATCATCAATGAATTCGGTTTGCTCAATCACACTGAAGGTCACTTCTGCTCCTTCATCGACCAGTTTTGACACTTCTCCCCAATAAAGCCAATGATCGTTGTTTACGACTCGTCCACTAAAATCTGTTTGACTGAGAACCGATATGTGATCTGTATGATAGTCATCAGCAAATGGTCGGACAAAACGATTGCACAGGCATGATTTACCAACACCCATACATCCTTTCTCTTTTTCCGATCCAGAAAGACCAACAACTGCGACATTAAACGTTTTGGGGGACAAATGCTGATGGTTTTCCACCTTTTTTGCCATCTTCTTCAGAGTCCATGATGAAGAAGATGGCTTTGTTGTTGAGCTATCGTAAGTAGCCAGTTGTAATGATGGTGTAAATCAAATTTCCAAAAGGATATATGATGCAAATAAGAGGATAGATGATTCAAGATGGATAAATACAGATTAAGTTTGTGTTTTAGTAATATAATGGGTGATATTTCCACAGCACATTTAAATAATACTGTGTACAATCAAAAGATAGTAAAGCTATAAATGACGAGGGACAGGAAAGACCATATCAAGAACACATCAACATGTTGAACACAGCATAACTCAATATGAGGTGAGAAGGATATAGATATTTGAAACTTCTCTGTTTTTCTGATGAATTGTGAATCTTTTGAATCAAGTTTTAATCATGTCAAACACAACTATCAATTGGAGCAGGTTAGAATTAAAGTAAAACGAATAAGAACAGCTGGTAGTAAGGTGAGTAAAATTTTTAGCGTAAGCAATACGATAGATCTCCAATCTATTTTCTATTAAACATTGATGAACACGATGAAATTTAGATAGTAAAAATGTTAAATGCCCGTTCACATATTAACAATTTAGTTGACAAGGGAGTAAATTATAAAAAAAGAACCCAAATAAAATGGTTTGACTGATAAGCACGGACAGCAAAGAAAAGTCAACTGTGTGAAGCCTCGACTTTCCCCCCCGCCATCTAACGGTAGTAAAGAAAAAATTGCATTACTTCAATAAACTACTTGTGTTGAATGGGACAATAAATAGGAGATAAAATTTAATTATTCATTAGAATTCGATACAAAAATTATCAATCAATAACCAAGGTAACATTGCTCTATTAGTTTACTAAAATTGGATAAAAACAGATCTAAATATAATATAAAAATAATGACCATTGGAATTACGGAAAATAGACTTCAACTTGAAAGTAAGCTCCTTAATCTATCATTTTCTTGCCGTAATTTTTCAATCAGATTCTGGTCCTCTTTTTCAGACGCGTTTTCATCAATTTGCACTGCTTTCGCCATCACAGCGGACATTTCATTAATTTTTTCAAATTGACGAGCTAAGGCTGCTTCATGGTCATCTAGTGTTAACTGGTCTGGTAGACTTAACTTTGATTCAGAGAAACGTTCAGTCAATGCTCTGTATTTGTTCATTAAAAACTGTACAGTTACTTGATACTCTTCCAACGCTTTTTTTAATTGCTCATTTTCAAATTTAAGTTCTCTCAGCTGCTTGGATTCCATCTGAAGTGTGTGAATCAAATTAGCTCTTCTACTGTTTCGACTTTGTTCTAGAATTTGTGAGGGTCTTTGTTGTGTAGCTTGTCTGGGTAAACCTCGTAAACGCAGAACATTGTCACCCAGTGACTCGGACATTTTAAATAACTGATCAAACAAACAATTTGCAATGTTATCCTCAGAACAATCAAAAGGTGAACCTCGAGGTCGGACAAAACCATCTAACGCTGGTTCAATGTCAGTCTTAGTAGTTCCATTCCTCCTTAAAGCCCAATCCATTTCTTTCCGGTTTGATGACAGCACTTCAATATATCTTGAGCCCAAATTTTTTTTATGTTTTTCCAATCCTTTTGAAAAATCTTCTTCACTTTCCAATTCAACATAAGCTTCACCTGAAGGTCTACCCAAAGGTGATAGGGTCATATGAACTCCATTTACCCCATTCTTTATTCGACAACCTAAAAAAGGAAATAAACAAACACGATTTACATTTTGTAAACACAGAAATAAAAGATAAAGATGGAAGATATTTTCGCTAGCTTGTCATAGCGATCATAGCAAAAGCAGCAACAAATGTCCATCATGATGATGACATTTGTTTGGATACGTGGCAAGACAAACAAAATGATTTAGTTTTAAATTAATCCATCCCGTAACAAAGAAACAATTTACCTATTAAAAACGAAACAACATCTTCTCGCGTAGCTTGCCTAGGTAAACCTCGCAACCGCAAAATATTGTCTCCCAGAGACTCTGACATTACAAATGACTGTTTACAAACAATTAAAAATTTGGACGATAATAATCACATATAAAAGAAATTATTACAAAATTCAATTGAAAATTGGGCTATCCAAATGAGCAAAATGTTTACCTGATGTTTAAAATTGATCAACACAATAATGTACAGGCCAAAATAAAAGTTTCTGAGTAGGTGGAGACAAAAAGTGTAGAGAGATGGCGCTTAATTTGATTACAATCACTTAATCAACTTTTTTAATTTTATGGTTAGTTAAATGACAGATTACAAAATAATTTGGTGAATAATTAGAAGAAACAGTAGCATTGTTTAAAATCAGTCGGTGAAGTTTGATGCGAAACGTTTTCTTTCAGAGAAAAAACTAGTAACTAACCAATTTAGCTGCTCAAAGTACAATCATCGGTAACTTAACAATTTTCAATTGTGTATTTTAATATAACATTTTTTCACTGTTTCGCGTTTAATTGTTCCCAAATTTTAATCTTTTAAGGTGAATGGAAGTTTCAAATAAGAGAAATTACAAAGAACTCAGAAAAAAGAGAAAGTTCTCAGGTGTTTAAAGAGTCAAAATTTTCAAGTTGCTCTGACAAGTTTTCATTTGTTTCTTTGTATAGGATCCAAATTCAATTCAGTTTCAGGTTTTTTATATTTTGATTACCTTCTTCTCACTTTCTATCACTCTCGCTCTTCCAATGTCTTTTCATCTCTCTCTTTCCTCTCATCCTTCTTTTCTCCCTCTCTTGCTCTTTTCTTGTTTATTCCGGTATTTAAATCGCCTTCTAACCGTTGAGTTTTTACCAGATATTACACAGCAAACGGAGAAGTGGCTTGACAAAGACTTTATCCTGTGTCCATCATCAACTCATCTTATATCAACAGTTTCAGCAATTCAGCGTTGTTGAATAATTAATCAACAATGGATTTAATCTTCAAATTATTGTTTGTATTATCGTACATCTCAATCCTACTAACCACTCAAGTTCAATCAAAAGTAAGTTTTTTCTTAAATTACAATATCAACAACTATTCCTATTGTTTTACAATTAAGTGCCTAATTTCACCTCTTTAACGGGCAAAAAATTATATAAGAATCAGTGTATTTTTCAACCAGAATAAGTTCGATTGTTGAATGTACAGTGAAATAAGTTTGAATCGGAATGATTTTAAGAATCAATTGGAAATTTTCAAAGTTCAATTAGAAAACTTACAATTTTTTTCAAATTGAACAAAAAAATCATAAACAAAGGGATTTTACGAAATAAAATGGAACTTTTACTAGTTTTCAATGGATATTTAATACCTAAGCTCTTGATCTCAATGGATTCTTAGAACTGTCTCAATTTCAATCTATTTCACTGTAAAATGAAACGATGAAATTTTTGTTCTGAATTTGTTTATCAATCGTCTTGATTTCTCTTGAGATTTTGTCAATTCCTGGCTCAATATCTGTTCTATTTATTAATAATCTCACGCAATTTGCATCACTATATTTAAGTCAATTTTGTAGTTGATTTCTGCGTAAAATTACTTGCACGTTTGAATATTTCATTTATTTTAATCACAGATCAACTTGAAAAGTTCCCCATCAACTTCAATAGCCTTTGGACAACGTATCGGTGCCTCAATTAGTTCATACTCTCTTCCCATCTTTAATCTTGGATCATCTCCGTCTAACATGCAAGCAGATTGCTCAGGAGATGCTCTATTTGGAATGTATGCTGATTTAACCTCCGGGTGCAGTTCCTATCATGTTTGTCACGGAGGCCGTAAAGATACCTTCACTTGTCCTGAAGGAACTTTATTCAGTCAAGAGTTGATGACTTGTGATTATTGGTATCGTGTTTCCTGTGGATCCTCTAATGGTGAAGGTTTCAACTATTCACCCGTGCAGCCACCACAATCCCAGCCACAACCACAACCACAACCACAGCCACCTCAAACCTATTACCCTTCTTGGTCTCCACCATCAGAAGTTATGCCCTCACCAGGAACCTACAACCCAACGGCATCTGGTTCAATTCCAGCTTTTCCTCAATTCCCATTTTCTCCACCCTCGCCACCTTCACCTCCACCAGCTGAAACCTATCCTTCATTAACACCGCCAGTTTCGCCTGAAAGGGAACGACCTGAAACAGAAGAAGAACCCAAAACAATCAAACCCCCAACTGGTTTTAATCCATTTGAACCTTCTTCATCTGGTCCCACCCTTCCTATTCCTGTAGCCCCAAGTTTATCCCCTCAATACCCACAGTATCCACAAAGCCCTCAAACACCACAATATCCAGTTAACCCTCAGTACCCTCAATACCCTCAATATCCTTCTGGTTTTCCTCAGATTCCTGGAAGCCCTTCTGATTCCTCACCACCAGCTGGTCAACAGCCACCTTACCTGTTTAATGACTGGAATCAAGATGAACCTGAATGGACTTATGCTTGGATGAAAAAATTAGACTCATCAAGTGATAAAAAAGTCCCTAATGGTGATGTTAACAATGTCAATAATAATAATAATGATGATGTAAATGTACCTTATACTGGACAACCTTTTGATTTTACTTTGGTTAATGATAAACTAGGAGGACCATCAGCAATCAAGGAAAGATCTGACTCGCCAAATCCTTGGCTATTTCCAAGCAATAAATTGTACAAAAAAGCTTGAAAAGTTATCAATTACAATAATTGTTTCATCCAAAAGCATCACAGCTTTTCACTTTCTCTCTCATTTCATTGAATCACCTTCTTATCCCTTCCTCTTGTTTCATCTTATATTATCATCGGTACCATCATCATCATCTTTGTCATCAAAATGATATTATCATTACTCACCATTCAATCAGTTTCAATCACTCAATTACCTTTATTTATTAACAATATCAGGAAAACAAATCTAACACCCAGAACAGTCTTAAAACAATTTGGTCAAGTTTTACATCCAAACAATTTGTAGATTGATTTAATTGAAATTTTAATCACAAATAAAATGGGAAAGTGACTAAACATCACAGATTTATGATAATTAATGATAAAATTGCATTCAAAGACATCAGATTTATATTTTAAATGAATTTTTAACAAACTCAAGATTGTGATTTAACAGTATCTGACTCAACCATTGAGATCACTTGGTAATTTAATTAGTATAAAGTCACCTTATAAGATGTTTACCAATTAACGCTTGGTGATAGCAATTTACGGCAATGATATCATTGAATTATTAATATTGTTTAACAGAGAGTTTAAGATAATTACAATGAGTGAGTTATTACAAAGTATAATAGCGATGTTGATTAGTCAGATTGGATTTAAACAATTTTTGAGCTTTACTCAGCACTATTCGGCACTGGATTCGTTTAAGATTTTTGAATAGCAATTAAAACCCTATTGAGCATTAAGGTTGAAATTATTTTGAATAATTTTCCTCGCAAGATATTATGTCAATCGGTTGAACGAAATATCTTGCATATTGAATCCCGTATCCAAATGATTGATACATCATTCAGAAATTCAGTTGTTGATGTTGCTGTAGCTGTTATAAATGAGACAAGGTTAATCACTAATGCTATATTATACCAAATTTTAGTTTTGTTTTGTGTTAAAATTTGTTAAATAAAATAATAAATCATGTATAATAAAGTTAGATGATGAAAAAACTGAATTCACGGTCAACATCGATTAACAGGTTGATTAAGATCCTTCAGAAATGAACGAAAGGGACACAAAACAAGATGAGCAGATGATGATTTAGATGGCGATGGAAAGATTGTTGATTAACATTAGGCGGTCCTTAATCAACAAATAATCTTGCTAATTTATGATGAATACAATGCTTATCAAGGTAAAAAACAGAAAGGTATGGGTTTTTGGTGGTTGTTTACATCAGCTGAAGATGCTAACTATTAGCCAAAAAGATTACTTTTTATCTTTTTCCAATTAAATGTTTATCAACCGTGTAGGTTGAAGATGAAAAGGATAAGGGAATGATGATGATTATGATGATGACAATGGGCGTCTCAATGCAAATACAATAATGAATCAACACTAACAAGGATGGTTGAAAAAATGACAAAGAAAATTGTTGACGGTTTCATTGTACTTTGTCCAATTTTATTTACGACTAATTATAAGATTTGATCGATTGTCAATTGGAGCTTGATTTATCACGTTATTCATGATTGAAACTAACACACTGATAAAAATAAATTGTTTATCTATTAGCTACATTAATAAAATAATGGAAAGGGCATAAAAAGCATTAAAGCCTTGACCGGGAAATATGAATAAAAGTATAAAATGCACTTAAAGCATATTACTGTACAGGTCGATAGACTCATTTATTTATGTACTTAATAAAGTTATATCTTTTGGTTTGTTTTCAATTTCTTGTCAATATTTAAATTGTTTTATTGTTTTAATTATTTATCCTCAATAATTTAACTTTGTATGGCTCCTTAACTGTTGCTATTTAGCGCAAGGACAATTATGACAATTATATTTGTGACCAATTCAAGGTGAATAAGTCAACATAGGTCCCGATTTCATTTCTCATTTTTTTGGTTGGTATACTTTTCAGTTTATGTTGTCTTAATGTATTTTTAAAAGACTACACCTACACTTGTAGATGTTGATTGTTGCTGTTATTATTATAAATTTATATATTTATTAACGTTGTTATCTCTTCAGATCCGATTCAATGTTATTAGGCGAAAAGAAAAAGTAAAAATTAAGCAAAATAATGGCTATTCAAGTGGAAAACAGTATTGGGCTTGGCGTGTGAATCAACACTGATTATCAACATTGTATTTGATTTGGCAAACCAAGACCAAAATAACTGACCCATGTTAATTGTTATTGTGTACTCAATCGCAAACTTGATTTCTGACCAAATTTTTCTAACCTGTCGCTCACATCAAAATTATTCAAGGTGATTGTTGAAAGGTCCACAGTTTTTCATGTCTCCAAAGATTTATCACACCATGTCCTGTCTTCCAACCTTTTTTTGCTAAGATTTGATCGTGCATCATGCTTAATAAGGATTAATGTGATTGACTAGCAGTAACAGTTTACTAATTGCTTCTTTTTCTTCTTTCATAGTGTTATAGCCCAGTCAGCCAAGTTATTAAAGACAACATTATTGATTAACTGGATATTAAAATGATTAATGAATCGTAGAAGCCAGTAAACTTGGTTTATAACTCAAATTTGCCACACACTCTTCAACCTGTCAGTCAACAATGAACTCATTCAAATTAATTGAAAACTATTGAATTATCATCAAACAATTAACTTGGTAAACACTCGCAATAAAAATTACAAAATGGACATTCAATGATTCTCTTGACCACCAGATGATATTTACCTTACTCTTGATTTAACCATTTAAAAAATTTTACCTTTACTCCCCATTGCCCATCAGTCAACAGCTGCAATTTACTTGAATCCTTTTGTTTGGTTATCAAAGGATACTGAAATTACAGAGGAATTCAACATTATTCAATGTTCTACTCGAATTTGATGATTACATATGGATTGTGTTGAGCAAGAAAGTGAATGGTAAATCCTATTCAATATTTCTTTGTAAGCGTTTTAAAAAATTTTGAAAATACCTTATTATCAGCGATTGTAAATGATGATTATGACTGAGTTTGGGTTAACAACAAATTGCTGTTAATATAATATATATTTCTCATGTTGATGGCCTTCGTTTGTTGCATTTTTTGTTCTCACTTTGTGCTTTTAAAATATTGGAGATTCAGTTGAAATAGAAACACGATCTCCGAGCTTTCTTTTTTTTCATCATCCAACACTCTTTTCCTCTCTGATTTAAACTATTCCCTGAGAACAATATATTTTTATAATTATTATTTTATTATTGCATACTGATGTTACTGGGTACATCTTGTATTCAAGGCTAACAATGGATAAAACAATTAAGTCAGTTTCATCATTACCTTGGTTCAACCTTAACTTTTGCAATTTGGTTGAAATTAAAATCACCTTTATAAGATACATAATTGATATCACAGACTTTTTCTCATCATTCTTTTATCTTAATCGCAATTAAAGCTCCAAATTCACATTAAGATCAATTCAATCCAGATTTACACAAAGAAAGTTTCCATTCCAGCCAACTCAATCTCAATGTTTAGATGTTACCTTGATTTCAATTGTTTCATATTTTGAAATAAGTTTACAGTTTAGTTGCTTTACATCACTTTGCTGAGTAAATTGATGATTAAATTAAAACACTTGAAATTTACATCCATTCTGACATTTAGAGAGTTTTGGATAACAAAATAATGCAATCATCTAGTGTTAAGGCATAAAAATATTGATTTTGTTTACAAAATTTGATTTTGATTTGCTATTTACAAGTAAAAAAATACGAGAGCAAATTATCATTAACATAATAATTGTTGGTCAAGCAAAATAATAAAATCTTTTTTTCTGAAAATGATGAGTTTGATATTTGGTGATTTGATGAAAGAAAGTAAAGGCCATTTGATAATGTTGATGGTGGACAGAATTGGTCCAATTTCCGAAGTAAATTGTCGAAAATCGATCCGTATAAAAATGATTAGCGTGAAACAGTGATTGTCGAATTGACTCAAGATGTTGAGATTTGATTTGACTAAACCTTTTCACCCGGTGAACTGTACATGATATTGTAATAAGGACCTGATTGGAAGTCACTTAGATCAACATAATCACGACGAGAACTCAACATTTGACCCAAAATTAATTTAATTTGAGTAAAGTTTGGTCTCTCCGAAGGATTATTGGACCAACAGGCCTTCATTAAGTTGTAAACCTCTGAGTTACACCAACGAACCGGCGGTCTCTCCATAACATAGCCTTCGCGGACATTTTTAACCACTTCACCAGCTGTTAAACCAGGATAGGGTGTTGATCCTAAGGTAACAATCTCCCAAAGAAGAATCCCAAATGACCAAACATCTGATTTGGCAGTAAATATATTTAAGCTCAATGATTCAGGAGCCATCCAACGGATCGGCATTGCTCCTCGCGTTTTCTGCTCATAACCATCGCGATCATAGTTGGTTGCATTACGAGCTAATCCAAAGTCAGCTACTTTACAAACTCGATCTTTGGATATCAGGATATTTCTTGCAGCCAAATCTCGATGAATTATCTAAATAAGCAAAAAAAATATCAATTAGCAAGAATCAGTAAAATATTATTGGCTGACTCGAGAGTATTACTTCACAATCAGTCTATTGTGAACCTTATTTTCATTATTGTAGATAATGATGAGTTCTGAGAGTTTAAAAATTTTTTGCATCGAAATTGCTCTGATTATAATAAAAGCACAATTAGTTCTCACAAGTCATCAACTAACTTCATCAGTTATTGTGTTCAAATTATCTTTAAATTGCGAAAATTTTGTATACATTTTGCTTCTTGAAATAATTCGGTTTCCATTTTTAATCTAATTGTACAACTTGCCACATATTGAAGCACTTTTTTGCTCAACTCAACTAAACATATCAAAAAAGCATCTAAATGATAAAAAGGCTTTTCTTTGCCACCAAACAAAGCTCATTTCAAAAGCTATTTACCCTAACCGACCATTTAACAATACATTTTTCCGCTCATCAACATCAACAAAAAAATGTATATATAAATCAAACAATTAAGTAAACTAAACATAAAACGACGGAATGATTGCAATTTCATTCAAATAATGGACAGAAAAAATTGAAGATATTAACGGCTGGTGTGAAACCGAAATCAAAACTTAACGATGATCTTCGATCATTAGCAACAATAGTGAAAATAAGAAACATTTTGACAATTAAAATGAATCATCATTACTCCATAGCTTGATATAAACTCCATTCCTTTGGCAATATGATATGAGAATAAGATTAAATCAGCAATTGTAAATCTGTAATAGCCATCATTATAATAACGATTGTCCTTCCGATATTGTCTAATGTAATTTAATAATTTACCATGTTCAACATACTCCATGATAAGATAATACGGAACTAGAAAATGAAATGAAAAAAATGAAATTAATAACTGTTAATAAAAAATCCAATGTTTTGCTAAGAGAAAAATTATCTTAAAATATCCAAATCAATTGTCAATCTTGAATGCGTTCAATTGTTGGGTTTACCTTTTAATGTACCTAAAAATGAAACCCAAATCATCAATATTGTTAAGAGATTGAACAAAATTTACAGTTAAAGTCTAAGACAGTTAAGTAATTAGATGAATTAATTGAAATGAACGAGAAATGTTTGAAAAATAAATAACAGTCAAGGATGAAACGTGAAGTTCTGAGAATGAAAGTATTATCATGAAATAGGATGAGTAAAATAAATACAATGAGAAAATAATGGTAAGTATTTAAACTTGTTAATCAAAATAGTGAATGAATTAAGCTTAAGGCTAAATAATGACGGAGGTTAAGCTAATAATGAGAATTAAAATGAGAGAAAAGCAACAATTTAAATGATTAATGTTATACTAAAATAAAGAAAAATCAAGGATCACTATCATCATAATGATCATCCTTTCCCTTTCAATGGTCAACATAATTAAACAAAGGTAAAAACAATGTTTAACCAATTGGTTAAAAATTATTTGATGACCAAAATTAACACGAAAGCGAATCATTAAAGTTAAAAATTAAATGCTTTCTTTAGTTGTAATATCAAACAAATTGTCGTTTTCTGGTTTCATTAAAATAAATGTCCAACCAATTAACTATGGACAGCGATTTTGAAGTTGGTTTTGGTTGTTAAAAATAGACAATTCAGAGATTAATTGTTAGATATGGTAATTTAGATTGTAAATTGAAACATTTACAGTTGGTCGTAATAAATAAGTGCTCATGACGACTTTTGGTGATGTTCAAGAGCGTGTCATTTAACCTTAATTTTTATCCAAATTATTCAACATTTGCTTGTTCAATTTCATGGTGATGATGAGAAATAAAGTCATCTATTTTCATCAATTTTAACTAAAAAATGGCAATGCTTTTAAACCATTTCAATTATTTGGTTAAAACTGGTTGAGATGAACGTGTTAAAGTCACTGGAACGGTTAACATGTTTACTGTCTCTTCATGCATTCATCGATAAAATCAGGTCAAGTCTATTTTAAAGAGACCATTTCTGGTTGTTTTTAAACCCTCTCCTGTATTCAGAAGCTCAATCCAATTAACTGATGATATAAAAAAAGCTGATTGGTGAATGATTAACATGATTATTGTTATCAACATCATTATTTGTCCAAACATTCAAAATGAAACCTCATATGTAATTTTGCCTCGTCTTTCATCCTCATCAATCTTTCCATCTATCATGCTGATAATTTACATTACCATAAAGCTGTTATTGTTACCATTATTATCATTACAATTGCTATGAAAGTTGAACAGTAAATTGAATTAGCATGATTATTTTGAGATTAATAAATGAAAGTTCGCTGAACAACTGAAAGCTCAAGTCTCTTCTTTGCAACCAGGTTTACTTGATAAATTATTTGGTTGGTTTATTACAACCTTTTGGTTGGTCTTTTGATTGTCCAATATTGACAATCCAAAAAGCCAATTGAAGGTAAGGCCTGAAGGTAATAGCTATTAATCTTATGCTGTAAAGAAAAATCAAAAATATATTAGCAAATATAATATAAAAATATAAATTAAAATGTACAACTAAAATGGTAAGGTTTCGTGTTGAGTCCAAGGAAAAAGCAAAGAAGATGAATTTGTAAGGAAGATGATGATGAATGGTAAAGAAAAGGTGAAGAAAAGGTTGAGAAAAATAAAGGTAAATCGTGATTGACAATGATTTGTTATATAAATTTGAAAGAATCGTAATCACAATAATGTGTAATAATAACAAGTATCCAACCTTTATCAGTACAACAAGCTAAAAGTCGGACAACATTTGGGTGTTTATCCAATTTAAGCATAATGTCCAACTCTTGAAGTAAATCTTCCCAATCTTTGTCCCCACAATCAGCTGTAATGGTCACCAGTAAAGGATATTGCAAGTAAAAATCATGCAATTAGTGGAAAGGTCCGAATAGTCCAAGTATTATAGTTGTTTGATAATTGTCAGTCAAAGTGGTAAACCATGAATTAACAGATGAAAATGAAAAGAGAGAAATCAAGATTAATAATTTTGCCATTATTCAATACAATTATTGTTATTAACTTTAAGCTCCTATTATTGTGCATGTATAAAACACATAGTAAGAAGAGTGAAAGGTTTTGCTTAAGTTCACAGTTAAAGACAATTATAACAATCAACAAATCAAAAATGAAAATGAAAGCCAAAAATTATGGGTTGCTTTTTCAATGAGTTTGCCTGATAATTGGTGGACAATATAAACACATTTCAATTGAAAAAAAAACCATGAATCAACATGTACAATGAGTGAAAAGCATAATAAAAAATTAGATGAAATAACAGATTGATAACATTGAATTAACACCATTACTTTTCATTTATCGCGTATTTTATGTTAGTTTTGAGCTAAATTTTTTGTAAGGATGGCCATTTAACCATTGTTCATGGTCTTGATTTGGCTTTGCTTTCTCTTGATTTGTTGATTGAACTGATAGTTAATAATTATTACGTTTATTTGTTTTAACTGCAACATAAGATATTTCACGAAAATGGGTTATTCGAGCTTTCCAAACTTGACCAAAATTGCCTTCACCAAGAATGTCTAGTAACTCTAGATTGTGCCTTGGATATTCAATTGAATAGGTCCTCTTTTTCCGGACAATTGGAGAGGTTATCAAATCCTTTTCATCTTGAATGGACATCATTTCATCTGATCCTAATTTAATTGTACTTTCATCTTTACCCTCATACCGATAGGGTCGAATGTAATTACCATGCCACCCCTTGGACGTCATTGCGCTTTTTTCCTGCGCTTTTCCTGCGCTTTTTGTCTGGTAAAGAGGAAAACAAAAAGATTAATTATGTTATTAACTTAAAATGTGATCAAAATATTGTCATTACACTGTATTTAGCAATTATTGTTGTTAAATAATTAACCAAATTGATCAAATTAACAAATTGGTGGATCATTTATGTCAAGTGAGTGTTCAAACAACCATATCTAGTGATTTAACCTTTTTGTGAATAAACCAAATTCAACTCATCATACATTTTAACCCCCTTAAAGGATGTGTAATACTTGCGTTTAAACGTGTCTTTACTGTTATGTATTAATTACACAATTATACAATTTACTCAATTGATCATAATAGTTAAAGATGATCTCAATAGACTGGTTAACATTATTGAGCTATTGAATAAATTATTAAGTTTAAAGTAACTCAATTAACATGTTTAAACAATAATTAGGCTGTAATATTTAAGATTCAGCTTTTCTTCCCTTTCACTGTTTCCTTATCAACACAACTTGTGCATGTCCTGCTTTGTATCTCATCTTACTAATTTTACACTTTGAACAATCACAAATTGTAATTAGTTAACAGTCTAATCAACTTAATTTGATTACCTTGAAACACGATTTACGAAAATAATTAAGCCAATAAACAAATCCACCAAGAATGGCAGGAACAATACCGATGATGGCAACAATATATATTTTGGTTGAAGCATTATAAATGTTGGTCGATGGTGTCGATGATGACGATTGTGATGATGATGACGATAATGGTGTTGTCATTTTATGAGATCTTCCAGCTTCATCATCTGTTATAAAAGAGACAATTTAAATCAATGTTTAATAGTAATGATAGTGATAACAGTTATTGATGGTTAAATATGCTTTACAATAAGTAACATTATTCAATTTTCAGGTTAACCCAAAATTTTTCATTGTCATTGAACAAAAAATTGTAATTACTGTAAAATGGAAATACAAAAATGTATATTTTTGTATTCATTTTGTTGGGTCATTTAAAATGCTAATATCATTTTTTGGTCAACAATTGTTGATGTTCAGCAATCATTTAGTAAATTTGCTACTTTCCAATTGACCTCCGCAATTGGAAGAAACAAAGAGAAGAAAATCAAACTTAAAAAGAGTAAAAAAAGAGTAAAAATCTTGAGGAAAATGCATCAATATTGAATTGAAAAATCATCTTTTCTTTTAATTTCAAGGTTCGATACAGCCTTTCCATGAATATGATAATCATGATTAGCCTTTTTTTGAATTAACTTTTGTTTAATAGTACAAGAACAAAATGTTTATAATTGCCAATAAGATTAATTTACCTGGAGGCAAATTAATAACAATGATTAACAATTATGATTTTGAAGCTTACAGAAAAAGTAAAAGATCATAAGATCTCATGAACATCTTTTACAAGTGAAAAAATCAATGTCAATATAAGAGAAGTGAATCAATCAAACAATATGATTGATCGAAAAATTGACTCAATATCATCTTAATTCTCACGGTTATTCAGTTAATTGAAAATTGAAATTGTTTAATTGACAAATAATGAAAGTGTTACTAACTCATCATCATTGTAATTTGACCAGAAACAGCAAGACTCTCAACAATTGACTGGCCTTGTCCTGAATAGACAAATTTACACCATTAATGTCACCTTGATTGACCAGAACAATTGGTTGTTAATATATAATTAAATTGGTAACAAAATTGAACAATTAAAGGTTAAAATGAACATTAAATAGCCAATATTGTTTATGCATTGGAAATGAAAGTGAAATTTATAAGGAAATTTGATTCTTTACTTTCCTTATTGATTGCTAGCAATAATGCAGCTCAACATGGGTTAATCTTAATTTGATTTGATTCTTCATCTTTAGGTCATCTTTTGATCATCCAATTTGTCCAATTACAATTGATTAGAATTAAAACAATAATATAATATTAACTTTCCATCGAACTGATTATTGGTTGAACTTTTGAAAAGTGAATCAAATTGGTTAAAATCATTGAAACCCGTAAATTCAAGTTTATTTACTAATCGAGTTAAATTGTTGCTTCAACAATTTACATGAAATTTGAACTGCAAAAGCATTCTTGATAACAATAATTAGTAAATTTGCTTTTCTTTACAACTAAATTGGTAATTATATTGAAAATAATTGAAATGTATCAATGATGTTGGACAAGTTGAAGATGAGTTGAAATGTTCAATGGTAAAGTGCGCTTGTTGATTACAATTGAGTTTGCTTTTCGTTAATTGATCATCTATTGATTGTAGTAAACAGTTTGAAGAACCATTAAACCACAACAATTTGAAAGAAGGAAGAAAATTATTAAATCAACTGATGATCAGGATAATGATGTTGTTAAGGGATGACAAAAATGTGTTGCTGTCCTGAATTGAGTTTTCTGGTAAACAGTAATTATGATTTTTCTTTTCACCACTTTTTGCTGTATTAGTTAACTCTATTGTTGGTGTTATTTTTTACCCTCAATTAGTATTATCATGAAAACACTAGTCAAGAACCAATTGAACTTGAGTTTGAATATTACAAAAGAGGAAGACAAGCTGAGAATCATCTTGATTGCTGATGATTGTTTTGTTGACAATTTACCCTTGACATTGCAGTGTCAAGGATATAATACAGTGTAACACAATTTTTGGGTTATCCTTTGTGCTTCCAATAATTAAACATAATAACATATAAATCACAATAACTCTAAATGATGTTCATTATGAGAACGATTAGTTTAATAGTTGAATCATGCATATTGGTTGGTTTAGTGATCAATAGATTCAAAAGTCAAATGAACCTTTGAAAGCAAAACCAAATGAAAATGCTCTGGAAGTCAACTTCATCTTTGACGGTAAAATTCAATTCAAGTCAAAATCAGAAAAATTTTGAGTTCTTCTTCAATAAACTGTGAATAATGAAAATAAATGATAATCATTTAACATAAAAAACGGAAAATTAAAGTAATTCTACATTCGATTAAAAAATTAACCAGATTTTGAGCTTATATTTTTCATATTTCACTTTTCCTATCAGAATGTATACTAAACTATTAGTTGATCAAAATTGAAATCTCAAGCTTTTCAATTGAAGTCAATCCAAGTTAATTCTGAGATTATTTGCTTCTTAAACATTGTAATGATGAACAATCAAAAGATTAATAAAATTGAATGTTTCAAGAATCCAATTATGAATCTATTATTAAAACAAATTGTTATCAAAAATGGTCATCTAATAACACAACTTCACTCTGAATTGTCTTTTGATTTGCGAGTCTCTAAAAAGTCTCTAATTTTATCACTTTTCTTGTTGATTTACTTGGTTTATAATTTAGTTTGATGAACAAAAAGGTTGAAAGTAAGTTTGCATAATTAAGCATTAAAGGAAGCGGAAGAATTAATAAATTGTTAATGATTAAAAAGATGAGTTTAAACTGAGAAACAATCTGATTGTAAATAACAATTGATTTGGCCGTAATAACAAGGCATTAAAAAAAGCTTATTGACTTTTACCTGGATAAATCTTTGGATAAACTTTAATCATAGGAAATGAACAATTTAATGATGGTTAAGGATGATAATGGTGTTGATCAACTAATTGTGGTTAACTATTCATCACGAATTGTGAAAAGCAAAACAAATAACAGTTCAGTTGTTGCCTTATTATAATGATAATGTTGAAAAGTGAAAAGACAATCAAATGATGATCTCTAATGACAGTTTACCACTAAATTTTGGTCGGACAATTAAACTGATGGCAAATGATTATTGAAATTGATAGCAATCAAAAAGGTATTAAAGATGATAATTTAACAATAAAATACAATGTAGATTGGATTCTTCTCTATCATCAACAAAAAGAAGAACCAATTTTACTGAATAAATACAATTGACGATCTTTAATGATTGATCAGTGAATGTATAATTTGCATATTTTACTGTAAACCATTACAGCTATTATGAGTTACTGATTAACTATTAAAGGTCAGTTAGTTTGGGTGATGATAATGATTGAATTAAGTTGATGGTGATTTGGGTGAAAAGAAGAAAAGTGAAAATTCTGTTCTTTTTATTCATTCCTTCAAATATTGTCTTTACTCAATCCTGGTCATTATGAAGGTATGCATTTGAAATGTCCTTTTTGCATGTTCAATATGAGAAGAGAAACATTGGATTTAATGGTTTCTAAATGTTAAATAACAGGGTTAATGGTTTAAATGAATGTAGACGGAATCATCTTGATAATTATGATTGAGGGTTAAGTTAATTAGTTGCAATAGTTAATGATAATTGAAGCCTTTACATCAACAGTTGAAAAGGTTTACTATGCCGTTGCTGTTGAAGCTCAAGACTTTTTTACCTTTTAATGTAATTAACTGTTTATGTTCTGTATGTTAAATAATTGTCATTGGATATTGAACAATTAAGACAAAAAGTATTCTTTTAATTGTTGATGTAAATAATGGAATCACATTAACAAATGAAATGACAAATTATTCAAGTAGTTTAAGTGTTTATTAGAACCAAATTCACAACTTAAATATTGTAAAATTTTTGCTCTTCAAGTTTTGCCGATCAATTTTCAGGTTAACAAGAAAGTTTAATGAAAGTTGACTCAATTTCAATCAAATTTAACAATCAAATTATTATTCAACTTACTTTCGATCCTGAAGATTATCTTGAAAAGGATTATTTTAAGATGTTCATTTCTCGATTTAACCTGAACAGTATTTAAATCTTGTAAATTGAAATTCACTGAAAGTGGCGCTTCATAAAAATTTAAATTCAATTTTGAGTTTTCATCTTTTGAAAGATGCGGTCAATTTGGTTGTTGATTCAATTTTGTTTAACATGATATTCCGAAAAATATTCAAGCATACCTGAGATTCTGATTAAAATCTTCACAAATTCAATCCAACTTGACTATAACTGACTTTCATTGAAGTTCAACTTTTCGATGTAAAACAAGAAAGCTTTTCATGGCTCGGTTTTGTTTGATTTCAATGACTTTGTAAACTCTATACACGATTCAATTTACAATAGATTTTCAGTTCTGTCGCATTTCACGTTGGTTTATAAAGCTAATCATTTGATAAAAACCTAATTTTCATTGAGATTCGCAAATTGTGTGCTTTTAATCTAGTGATTTGATTCATTTTCCCATAGCTAAAAGAGATATTCAGACTTTGACTGAATCATGATTTTAGTTGTTATTGGAGTTCAATGTTATTGTCCAATGCAGAGACAAAATATTTCATCAACAGTCTGTGAATGTTTAGTAGTCATTGAATTTTCAGGTTTGATCAACAGAATTATTTAACAAAATTATCCAAATTTTAACATTTTATGATTGTTAATATTTACGATTATTGATTTTAAATCTGACAACCTGTTAAATATCAATTGAAGAACAGCATCTAACCTTGATTAACCATAAGGTTCAAATTGATCAAGGTTTTGTTTTAATTTTCACCAAATTTCCATTTTTCCTTTTCCATCAAAAAGACAAAAACAAACAAATGAAAATAATGGAAAGTTAACAGTTGAAAGTGTAAAAATGATTACATTAACAGTTGAATAATGATTGAATCAACAATTAACTTGACCTCCAGAGCAAATCAAATCTATGAAATAATCTGTAAGGCAAACAAGGTAAAGGAATGAAAATTATGAGATTGAGAAAAGGGAAAAAAGGAAAAGTTGAAAATGTTTCGTTTCCAATGAAAACATGAAATTGTACAAGTTAATCAAGTGCTAAATGTGATTACAATGAGTGATGAAAACCCTGAATATATGAGCTGTTTGATTGATGAGAGTATAAGATGAACGAGCTGAACTACTGTCAACCAATTGCAATTTAAAAATGCAATCAAAATCAGGGTTAAAGAGCGAGGAAAGTGACAATTAATTTACAGGGAAAAGCTCTTGATCACAATTAGTTTTCATGTTTTCTTTATTACAATCAAAATCATATTTCAATCTAAATTTTGAATCTTTGCTCTTCCAAATCAAACTCATCTTTCATCTTATGAGTTATGAGATTAAATTAAAATCACGAATATTTAATACTAATTGGATTTAATGGAAACCCTTTATAACCATGTAATTTCATTAATCACGAAATGATATTAAAAAGTCGAAAACAATTGGACTTGTCGATTGTTTCATTTTGACTAATCATGAGAAAAGGTAAGGAAATCAAAGTTAATCAATGTTTTTATATTTTCTGGCTAATGGTTTACGGAAATATATAAATGATGATGAAGATGATAGTGAATGGAGTAACACGAAAAGCCTAAAGCATGGTAACTTCATCATGTCGATAAAATGAAACAGTAACAAGAGCTTTTTGTTTTTGTTTTGTTTCTTCCAGTGATGAGGAAACAGTCAACTAATGGTCAGTTAAATTGTGAACTACAATCTTCAAATGAAATGATTTAATACTTTTCTGGTTAAATCGGTTAATATGGTAAAAAGGTAGCTTCAATAAGCTGACAATTGACTTAAATTATGAGAGATTTATTGTATTTTGAAAAGGGATTCAGATTGAGATTGAGAGCGGATAATCATCATCGTTATCGTCAACATTTTTCAACTCAATTTTTTCCTCCATTGTTAATGTTTTATGGGTGAGAGAAAAGGAATCTGATTCAATCTTAAATTACTCTAAAAATAGGAATTAACTCTTTCAATCTTTCTGGATATTAAATTTTTTACTTTTCATGCTCTTCAATTGTATTATAACATTGTGAAAAGTCAAGCTTTTGAAGAGCATTTAAAATTACTGCAACCTTTGATTTGGGTCTTCATTTTGTGCTGATTAAAGACTCAAAGATTAACTAATACAATGGAGATGAAAATATAAAAATTGATTCCTGTATTATGAGGTGAAAATAACCGATAAAGCATTTCGCATTGGATTAACATTGTCATTTTTATGGATTGGGTTTAGCCTTTACATTGTTTTTGAGCCTCTTCTTGGTCAGTCTTTTGGGTTGTTTATTTGCTAAACCAACTCTTATTTTACACATCATTAAGGATCATTGAAGCAACACTTAACCACAATCATTGGACTAATCATTGTCAGTATCCTTGTGAATCAAGATTAACCAAAATTAATCAACAATTGATGTGAAAAGGTAGGGAAAAAAGCCAACAAATTTCATGTAAAAATTGGAGCGAAATTTAAATTGTTTGAAAGGTAAAAATATTAATAATATCAATAAAAATAAAATAATTGAGGAAACGAATCAACTTTTGTCATCAATTATTATTGTAAATCAATTGTATCAGTTAATGGTTGAACAATTAATATCCAGACTTATATTTTGTTTTAACATGAATTTGATACACAAGAGTTTGGACAAAATCAGAGTTTCAATTCTTTTGCTTCCAATATGATCATTGATTGCAATATTTTTATTGAATTAAGGAAATCTTTATGAATTGTATGAAGATTCTTGACTTGCATTCAAGTCATCCAGTTGATGTTAATATATCGAGACAAACCTTTTTCAAGATTTCCAATCATTTCCAGGTTTTTTAATTTAAATTTGGTCTGAACAAAATTCAGGCTTGATTAACTGTTTTGTTTTCAGACTTTTACAGTCAACTTAACAATGTAGAGACTTGTCTGAAAGTGTCTGTAATTAAGTAAATTTTCAATTTACTATTGATGCAAATTGAATTGTTTCTGGTAAATTGAAAGTTTACTATTACTATTAAAGTATTAATAAGTTGTTATTAATAACTGACTTGTTTATGTCATGAAACATTCAATTGATAAACTAATCAATATTTTAGTGAAAAGGCATTAGACTTAGGTATTGATGGTGATAGTAGGGTAAGTCCAGTGAAGGGTTTACAGGTTGGGTCATTCATTTACATCATTCAAACCTGAAATGTTAATCTAAATTTGAATCTAATCATTATCATTAACCACCGTGACCAGGTTATATATTGAGCTACTAAATTTTAATAACTGAAACCAGAAATTCAAAAATGAATAATGTCATCAAACTGAAGAAGCAACAATCAACTTGACCAGACACCAGTTTAGAAACGTTATTCTTGGTTAACCAATCAAACCAGATATTGTTTGATCTTGGACACTTCTTAACCATCAGCTGTTTAAATCTGTTTAGGCTTAAGCTTTTCATTAATCAATTTTGAACGTGGATAATGAAAATAAAACAATTGATCAACATTTACAAATATATCAGAGTTTGTTAGGTTGATCATCACAATTTATGTTTGATTAGTGAATATAATCAATACATTGTTTTTGATGGTTTTGTAAGTCTTGCTCATCAGTTAATCGAGACAAGTTAATCAATTGTTGATCACGTTCAAATGTTAAGCCTGTCAATTGTAAAAATTAGAGTCTGTAAGATGATCCAAATCAAAAGGGATTTACAATCGAGAAAGATTGATTGAATAAAACATGATTGTCATAATTAATAATCCAATTCAAGTGATTGATTTGATTGATACATTTTGACATGAATGGCCCAATAACAGGCAACAATTAATCTTAGCAATTTAACATAATTTTGCTTTCAATCTTTTACTTGCTTCCAATAGCCAAGTCTATCCAAATTGAAGGACAAAATGTGCAGACCATTCAATGGTAAGATTACATTGAACCTTAATGGGAAAACTTGATTATCTAGATTACAATTTATATTGTAGGCGTTTGAAGATGTTTAATGTTTAAACAATTAGCTAAATGAACAATTTAATGAAAAGAGATTAATCTTTGCATTATTTGGCTTTGAATACAATGACCATTGAAATGGTAATTGACGTTTCCACTAAAACCAGAGACTATTATGATTTGAATAACCTTGTTTTAAATAGAGATTTAAATGGTAGCCCAAAGAAAAGTATAATTACCATTGTTTCAATTACAATTAGAGTTTGGGTTGAAATAATTGTAATAGACAATGAAAAATTAGAGGAAGAATTGATCAACCCAAAAAGAAATGAACAAATTGATCAATGTTGGATCAGATGGAAAATATCAATCGCTATTTTTATGATCATCAGCTTGACGAGTCAAGTTTATCATTAAATTTAGAGCTTTTAATCAACATCAAGGTTAGCAAATCAATTGATTCAGTTATTGAGTGTTTTTAAAAAAAGATTCAACAATTAGCAAGAAATAAGTTGATTAAAAATTAACCATTTCAAGAGTCAATGTTGAACCCGGACACAATTTTTTTAGGCTTTTTTGTACCTTTCTAAATCCATTGACCTAATCTGATTGTTGGTTAAGTTTGATTATGGTTGACATAGGAAAGATACAATCCAGACAATTAAGATTGCAATTTGAAATGCTGGACAAAAAAGCGAAACCTTTTTTTTCAATTTAAACTGTAAATCCTGTCGAGTTTGGTTTTTTGTATTAATTGTTAATAAACGAGAGTTTATCTATTGAAATCAAGAGTTGAATTAGTAATCAATGGTTAACAATCAGAACTAAAATTTGGTTGAAATTGTGAGACAATTTTTAGGTTCAAAATGAATTAAGCGTTAATCACACTTTAATTGAATTAGGTGTATGGTTGAAAATTGTTTGAAAACAGAGCAACAATTAATGGTAAATCATGGAAACAATAATGAGCGACAAAAATAAAGCAGATAATTGTTTGGAATTGTAATCTACAATTAATTGAATAATGAGTGTAGGAAAGTGGAACAATTTATCAAGTTATAAGAAACAGAATCAAAGGTAATTTCGGGTTAATCAATTGTACCAATGACAATGTATTTATAACATTCAGATGCATATAAATATATTGCAAGTGAAACTTGAAATATCTTGTTTAGGAAAACAATTGTTGAATAAATGGTTTAACAATCAACTGTTAATAATGATTATAATAATAATGTGAATCAAGAGTTGAGCTATTAATTTTTTAGAGGCTAATATTTCCGTCTGTAGACTGAAAGTCACCAAGAAAAGGTTGATTGAATGTAAATGAGTTGCTAGTTGATTAGTGGAGCTGTTCATTGATTATTTTAATTTAACTGTTGATTAGTGGGTTAACTGTTAACTACAAGAACAATGAGCAGAAGAGGACAAAATACATTGTTAAACTTAGCAACAATTGGAAACAATTAAATGGTAATCTTGTGATATCAAGAGAAGCGCATTGCGCTTTTGGTTAAACATCAACGGATCGCAAAATGTGTTCAACATTGCAAAAATTGTATTATTGAATCTGGTAACAAGTTGATGACGAGGATGACAAGAGAGAGGGAAAATGATGGCGATGATAATGACACATTTTTTCAGATGATATTCTGATGATGTTAAGATGAAGATTTACTTGATGATAATCTGCTGTTGAACCATCAAGCAGAGCGGAAAGAAAGTTAACTGTTTGGATCATGTTACTGGTTAAATGGATAATGTAAATTGTAGAGAATGTAGTTAATGATGATGAGAATTAAGATGATCAAGACTCACATTTCAGCTTGATGAGTCCAAATGTGTAAGTTAACCTCTCCTCTCAACTGGACTTTAATTATACATGTTTATAAAGCTATTACGGTTTTTAGTCTCTCATCTGTTGAGCACTCATTTTTTTCAATTTTGTCACCTCTTTTAATCAACCCAATTTTATTTGACTTAATTTGCTTAATTTTCTCTCATTTATCAACTAAAACAAAGTTAAATGTTTGACTAACAAATCTTTCCATGTTAACTTCAGAAATTTGTTTACAAACCAGGATTGACTCATTAAATGAACATAATGGCCATTCAATGGTGACTCGATAATAATCATCATCATGACCATCATCAAATACATGTTCAAATGGATTGTTAAAATGCTTAAATGACAACTTAATAGGGTTTAAGTGACCATCATTTGGATTGGTATTGGACTTTTTGTAAGACTTTCAATATCTTTTCATTACCTTCTTGATGGGTCTCACTAAATTCAGGTAATCGCACTGAAGATGATGTTGTTTCCTCTAATATTGCATCCAAAGGGATGAGTTTCAGCTCCTTGAATACTCTAGATCCATTGGATATTAAATCATCTAAACAAATTGAGAGATAAAATCATTAGAAAAGGCAAAGAAAATATTTTGAGATTCCAGTGAAACAGTTTGACGACAATTTTAGTAAACATTGACTTTTAATTGTCCATTTTCAGAGGTAAATCACTGTTAAATGAACATTTTAGATGGCTAATCTGTTAATTTAGTCTTATCAACTGCTAAATATTTCCTTGGAAAATGCGATTTCGTTTGACATTTTTGGTTTGTTTTGAAGGTTAACGATCTGTTAAAGTTGATTTTTGTCCACAAAAATACAGATAACTATTAAAATTGCTCATGTGATGTTTTTTATCGATGATGATGGTGATGATGATTATAATACTCATGGTTATGATGATCATGATGGAGTAAGGAAAAAAATCATCAATTTCAAGGGTAAGGTTTGATTATTCCTTAGGCTTAATGGCAACATAGCAAATAATCAAATAATGTATTACATGTTGATTTTGTTTTTTTGTTTACTAGTAAATTGTTGTCTTCTGATTGCCAAAGTTTAATACAAACCTTGTTCTGAAGGGCCGATTAGCAATAAGAGAGAAAAATAAAGGAGAAAAATATCCATGGCGTTGAATTACAGTAGATGAAACTAACATATGAATTGGAAGAAAAACAGATGATTTTGGTGATGATGAATTTATCGATGAGTTGTGCGTAACAGATAGCAATTTCACTGTAACTATTTAGCCATCGGTTTCAATTTTGCTGGTAAATGCAGAGAGCACAAAACACATTAGCCAGTTACATAGTTTAACATTGAACGTTTACAATATATGATGATTTTAAAGTCACATTTAAGGCACTGACAGTGAATATTATGATCCGGTTACTTGTGAGAAACAGTCAAATAACTGACTTGATGATCCAATGGTTTAAACAACGATTTAATCAGAAAAGTCAACCTCCGAATGAGGAAGAAAATGTGAGAAGGTGCATCACAGGTTAAAGGTGATGATAAAAGGGCAAGACCAAACAAGACCAAAAGAGACAGCTAAATCAGCGGCAAAAAAGCAACAACAATCAGAATTGTAAAAGATTGTGAAAAGTGAAACAAAAGTAAACTGAAAATAAACTGAGATAAACTGAGTTGATAAATGTTGGGAAAAAAACGTTTGTTTTTATTTCTGTTGTTGGTGGTGGTAATGTTGGTGTTGCTGTTGATTGACTGGTTGGCTGGTTAATTGGCTGTTGATTGTTGCATTTGTTGTGCTTGTAGAGAGTGCGAATAAGTGAACTGGTGTTTACCGCAGTCAGTTTCAAAGTAAGAATGAATGAATTTAAGTTTAGTCGTCGTCCTCCAAAAAGTCGACTTTTTCCATTATGCTCATCATCATCATCATCATCATCCAAATCAACTTCAACATGTTGGTTAATGAAAAGGAGGATCCAAAAGTAGTCAGAATAGAAGCGGTGAAGCAACGAACGATAGTGAATCAACTCAAACCCAGGAAAGAGGAAAACATTCGAGATGATAACATTAAAACTCTTTCTTTATCTTCCATTTCTTCTCTCTTTCAGCTCACTTAAAATTTCGACCTTCTTCATCCTCTCCATCTTCTTGATCATCTCATGAATTGTTGAATAACCACTTTCTCTCAGTCTACCTAACTTGGACTATCTTTCAATCCTTTCCAGCATTTACATTATCTCTTTCCTCTTTCCATCTTTTCTTTGTCTTTCCTTTCTTTTTCCTCTTTATTTTCAAGTTGCGAGATTCTTATTCCGATATTCCATGCCATTCTAGTTTCATGGTAACATCTAATTTTTTTCAAATCCTTTTATTCCCTTCTCCTTGATTGAAACAGAGACCAAAGCCGAGAGTTTCGCCATTGAAAGGTACCATTTAGATCCTATTGTTGTCACTAGTAGATTCAAGTGAAAGATATATTAGTTTAATGGCGATGATAATGACTTCAAATCATTATACCAAATGACAATGATTGTGATCAAGGCTGGATAACATAGAAATATCTCTAAATGATTTGCTTTTACCATGAGACCTGATAATTTAATCAAATCTTTTTCGACTCAATTTGAAGTTTAATTTTTGCCTTGGCCATTTTCATCCGATAAACCACTGAGTCTACTAACTCCTAGCTTGGAAAATTGATTGGCTTGTTGATTGATCATTTTGATTGATGATTCCAAACTTATGCAGAATCTTAATTTGTATGGCGATGCCAGATATTTGATGTAAGAAATAAAGATGATGATTTAAAATGCTGAACAAAATGAAAATAATGATGTACACCAACGGTTGTCAGTATCATTATGAACAAATTTGCTGTAATTTTTTGCTAATAAAATATACAGAAGAGAATGGTTATTGAATGAATTAGTTACTCGATTGATTGATCTTTTACCTTAGTTAATGGTGCAATAAATGGTTATAGTGTCACTCTTCATTTCCTTTTGGTTCACATAATCTTAAATAATCCGATACAATTCATTCCGATGGAATCAAATAATAGTCACCAGTCATGATAGGAACCAATCATTTGAAGCGTCTCCCGGCAATCAACCTAAAATGAAGATCCATTGAATCTTTTTCCATCAAATCATACAAAATAATCATTTCTAGTTGAATAAAAGTAAGATTGATTGTCCAAGAAAAGAGGTGAAACAAAATGTAGACTGGTGAGTTACAACTGATCACTGCATCCAAAACATGGCACCACACAAAACAGTACAACTGGAGAAGATAAAGCAATCAAAGTTTTAATAAGTTGATCCAATTTAGAGATTAATAGTTACTTCAATGGATTATAACAAATTAAAATTGTGTATCAAATCAAATTTTACACTAAATGAAAAAAGGAAATCAATTTTTAATTGAATGGCGAGCAGAAAAAGAAAGGCTGTAACATTTTGTTTACAGCGTATTTCAATGAAAAACAAAAAGTAAAATAAAATTAAAGAAATGATTTGGATGAAAAAAATTGATCTTTGGTGAAATTAACTGGTAATTAGGAATATAGCCATTAACAATGTAATTCATGGCATTTAACTGAGCACCATATTGCAATGATTGACAAAACATGTAAGGTATTTTAAACATTTAGATATAATTAAGGTAAAGTGAAGGTAATGTTAAGAGTAATACAACTCTTGTACTCGAGTAATACTCTACTCTTTGCCCTTAAGTAACTGTTAATCTAATCATTTACCAATGGTAACCTTTTAGTCACACAATGGTTACCATAGTTTTCTGGTCAAAATTAGGTTCTCAAATTTCCTGGTTTTAAGGATTTAAGGACAGTCTAATTAAACTTATTTTCAGAGCTCAAGTTTCAACTAAATTTTTTTTAATCGACTCTAAAGTTAAATAATATCAATGTATTATCAATAATATTATAATTTCAACTCACATTGTTATTTAATCGACATTTCTTGTTAGTCAACTATGAACTTTGAGGCTATAATACAGTTTCACGACAGAAAGCAATATGCTTCGATAGTTTTTCAGCCATAAATCCAGAATTCAGTCTATTTTGAAGCTCAAATGAAATAAATAACTGATAGAATGAAACGGAATTTAAAGCTAAAATTCAAAATTACTTTTATGAAGCATTGATTTTAAAGCATAATCTTCTTGAGCATAACATTCTGATCTACATAATAGTTATTTTATTAATAATCATTGGCGATGAAATGAATTATTAGATGGTCTTTCTAGGAAAATACATTTCGAAATATTTTTGTCTCGATTCATATGAAAACAACCTTTTAATGATGATCCGGGCAAATTTAATATTTATAGACATTGCGTTTGATAGCAATGTTGGTAATTTATTTTATAATGATTATGTAAGTTAAACATTGAAAATACGTTATGAATATTTAATTGAATACACTTAAAGTTTCATTTTTATTCGAGTAAAATCATATTAAATCCATCAAATGTAAAGTAAATAATGGTTGAAAATGCTGAAAGTGTTGCTGATAAACTGAAAGTCTACCTTTTAACTTTGAAGCAAATTTTTTCTTATTCGCTAGTTATTCCTGATTCAAATAAGTTTGACTCAAAAGTTCGGGATTTAGTAAGACGAACAGAGAGATTGATTATTATCTTTCAAGTTGTTCGCAATGGACTGAATCAAACTAACATCACCACTTTAAACGCATTTGGTTATCGTCGACTTAAATTGATAGATTGGATCATAGCAATCACTTCTTTGGTCAATATATTAAGAGCTACTGTACTTATTTACAATACAGATGATGATATTGCCTTTTACTTGGGTGATCCATTATTTCGTAGTAAGGATAGACTACCGCTGTTAACATGGTCTGCAATAGCCATTGCTATTATGTTTGCTTTCCGAGAATGGATATTATACCTTGAAGCTAAAGGTAAATTCGATGTACTGTCCATTTGGAGGGTTTGTCGCGACGGTTTCAACCTGGTTAACTTGCGTATGAATAATCATAACATCAAAATGTTTAGGTTCACAATTTATTTCGTTTCTATCATTTCATCTAACGTGATGTTATTCACTCCTATTTTTTTGTCAGTAATAATATTCACACCGCTACTTACCAATCCTTGGACATACAAGATCCCTAGTTTAGCTATTTTTGGTACTATCTGGTCCTTTTCAGCTATCTTTCCTGTTCTTTTCACCTTAAACTCGATCGTAGGGTTCGGCTGGTTCGTTTTGTGTTCGTTTTTATTCCATCTCTTTCACTTGCTCGATTTACTCGATTTGGCTGACTTATTATTAAACAAAACCAATGCCATGATTTACACTGAAAAGGATATTCAATCATTCTGTCTACTGATTATCCGTCGTCTCAATAGTTTTGAGTTGGCTGCTTTCAAGATACGATATGTTTTGCTATGTTATGTCTTCGTCTACTCATTAGCAGGTGATGTTTTCATTTTTCTTGGAGTTATTGTAAGAGTTTACAATGACTTTTTAGCAAATTTGTTCGCAATTGTTGGAATTTACATTCTTTTGGCGCTTGGAACCTCTGGTCTTGTCTTCGGAAGTTTAATCACAGAGGTAATCAATATTCATTTGATTTTATTTAATATTGATTTTTGCTTGTATATTATTAGCTTGACAAGTTAACGATCAGACTTCACCATCTAACCATGAAGAGTAAATTTGCAGTAATTACGATGAGCAAGGTATTTATTTTTTATTTATCGAGTTCGATTTTTTATAAGAATTCAAATGAATTAATAAATAATAAATAATTAAAAGATTTATAATATTGGTGAGCTTGAATTGTCTTTTCAGGTTTTGGAGATCATGGATCGAGCTGCTGGTCCATACAATGGTATCAAAATAGGAGACTTTTTTACTCTCGAGAAAACCTTTTTCATATTGGTAAGATTTGATTTAATTATAATTGCTGTTGGTTAAAATCTAAATATTTTTCTTTTAGTTCATCTTGGAAAATATATCAACTTTAATGCTATTTACGGTAAACATTGGACCTCTTATTCATTCGTAAATCTTGCTTTGAGTTTTATTAGCGTAGAGATCATTACGACTTCATCATCAAGTTACACTGTTACAATTTTGGTACTCTGATTGGACATCATTCTGAAGCCATTGAGTTCATATGATTACGAATAATCATGAATTAGAAAGATATCGAATCAAAGGATAACCATGCGCCCAAAGTAATATTAAAAATCGTTTAAAATATAATAAACTGACCGGAGACGAATGAAATCCCTGTTAGGCTACTACTGTCTAAAGCTTATTTGGAAATGAGCTTTGGTTTGTTAAGTTTTCATACGTAGTAAGCATAAAAGTCAAAAAGTTGTGCAGTTCAAAAATCGAAATTTTTGGTAGCTTTTCAGTCTTTTCCATAAGCGAAAAACTTTGGTCTATGCCTTGGCTGTGTGTAGACCTATGCTCAGGTTAATAGGCCTCCGAATCGTAAAGATACAACTTAATTATAATAGAGAATCATAAATATCATAGTTGTAATTTTATTCATAAGATGATTCTCCTTGCGCTTCTCTTTCTGAGTGACCTTATTTGTGTATTAATTGTTGGTGATGAATTAATCATTAAATTGTCTTTCTAGCAAATTATTTTTCAATTTTTGTCTCGATTCACATCATGAAAATAACCACTGTAATGATTATGAAAAGTTAATATATGTTGATAGATGTTGCGTTTCTTAGCAATGCTGTAAAATAAATTTATTTTATAATGATTATAATGGTTAGAAAAATTGAAAATGCATTATGAATTGTTTAAGATTCAGACTGCTTTAAGTTACATTTTCTTTCAATGAAAAGCAAATAATGGTTCCAATTGTTAAAAGTGTCGATTGTAAATTGAAACTTGACATTTTAAAAATTTAAAGCAAATTTTTTCTTATTTAATAGCAATTCCCGATTCCAATGAGTTTGACGCAAAGGTTTGGGATTTAGTAAGAAGAACAGAAAGATTGACGATTATCTTTCAAGTCGTTCGCAGTGGTTTGAATCAAACTAGCAACAATACTGTTAACACATTTGGTTGTCGTCGACTTAAATTGATAGACTGGATCATAGCAATCACTTCTTTGGTCAATATATTAAGAGCTACTGTACTTATTTACAATACAGATGATGATATTGCCTTTTACTTGGGTGATCCATTATTTCGTAGTAAGGATAGACTACCGCTGTTAACATGGTCTGCAATAGCCATTGCTATTATGTTTGCTTTCCGAGAATGGATATTATACCTTGAAGCTAAAGGTAAATTCGATGTACTGTCCATTTGGAGGGTTTGTCGCGACGGTTTCAACCTGGTTAACTTGCGTATGAATAATCATAACATCAAAATGTTTAGGTTCACAATTTATTTCGTTTCTATCATTTCATCTAACGTGATGTTATTCACTCCTATTTTTTTGTCAGTAATAATATTCACACCGCTACTTACCAATCCTTGGACATACAAGATCCCTAGTTTAGCTATTTTTGGTACTATCTGGTCCTTTTCAGCTATCTTTCCTGTTCTTTTCACCTTAAACTCGATCGTAGGGTTCGGCTGGTTCGTTTTGTGTTCGTTTTTATTCCATCTCTTTCACTTGCTCGATTTACTCGATTTTACTCACTTCTTTTAAGATGTTAGAGCGCAACACTTCATAATAATTATAATATTTGAAAATGCATAATTTATTATTAAAATTTCATATATTAAATACTTTGAGTTTCATGCTTATTCATTTTGATTCAATGAGGAGTGAATGATGGCTGTTTATACTGAATGTGTTGATAAACTTCAAGACTTCTTTAATATAAAAAAGTTGAAGCTAATATTATCTTATTTAATAGCAATTCCCGATTCAAATGAGTTTGACACAAAAGTTTGGGATTTAGTTGGACGAACAGAAAGATTGGCGATTATTTTTCAAGTTGTTCGCAGGGGTTTGAATCAAACTAACATAAATACTGTAAACGCATTTGGTTATCGGCGACTTAAATTGATAGATTGGATCATAATAGCCATTTCTTTGGTCAATTTATTGAGATTCACTATAATAATTTTCACTAGTAATGAGATTATTACCATTTATCTTGGGGACTTTTTTTACCGCATTACCTTTTTTTCATTTTGTGTACGTTTTTATTCCATCTCTTTCAATTGCTCGATTTACTCGATTTGGCTGACTTATTATTAAACAAAACCAATGCCATGATTTACACTGAAAAGGATATTCAATCATTCTGTCTGCTTATTATCCGTCGTCTCAATAGTTTTGAAATAGCTGCATCCAAGATACGATATGTAGCGTTATGTTATGTTTTTGTCTATGCTACAGCAGGCGATGTTTACATTTTCCTTGGCGTTATTATTAGAGTTTACAATAATTTTTTAGCAAATTTGGTTGCAACTATTGGAATTTTTATTCTTCCCACTATCGGACTCTTTGGTCTTATTTTCGGAAATTTGATCACAGAGGTAATCAATGTTCATTTGCATTTTATGCAGTATTGATTTTTGCTTGTATTTATATTATTAGCTTGACAAGTTAACGATTAGACTGCACCAACTAACCTTGAAGAGTAAATTTTCAGTAAATACGATGAGCAAGGTAAAGTGAAATTCATGTATAAAATTTATTTCAATTTGCTATAAATTCATGTGAATAGAAATGATATTGAAAGATTTATAATGTTGATGAGTTTGACTTGTCTTTTCAGGTTTTGGAGATCATGAATCGAGCTGCTGGTCCATACAATGGTATCAAAATAGGAGACTTTTTTACTCTCGAGAAAACCTTTTTCATATTGGTAAGATTTGATTTAATTATAATTGCTGTTGGTCAAAATCTAAATCTTTTTTCTTCTAGTTCATCTTGGAAAATATATCAACTTTAATGCTATTTACGGTAAACATTGGACCTCTGATTTAAATCTAATATATTGACTGATTTTATTTATTAAAAATCATCCCTGGGATATTAAAATATACAATTTACATAATCGTTTGTTTTCTTAATGATCTTATTTTAAAAACTATTATCCATTTGAATCAAAACAAACAAAAAATAAGATATTTTTATTCATTATGTATATTGGTTTATGTCAACAATTTTATCAAATTGTCCAGTTTAAACTATCGTTTAAAGTTCACGATTAATGACTTTAACGCAGTGATTATTGTAAAACAAGCACTATAAGTGTACCGTTGAAAATTGATTGAGCCGTGGTTGTATGTCTGCTTCGGGTTACTAAATTCTGCCTCGTAAGACTAGGTCTACTTCCTACTACTAAGTCATTTCGACTAAACAGAAAAAAAACAACGAATTAACTGAAATGTATCAAACTAACCAGAAATAACGACAAAAGAGTAGACAAAATCGACAAAGACTTTGCAAAATCTAGAGTTTCTGATATGTAGTCGTGGGTCTCCGCGAACCACCAGATAATCTTTCACGAGTAAACCTGGGAATCAAATAAACCACCTCTTCTGATCTAACCGGTGATAAAAGTTTCGAAGATGTACTTAAAGTCACCTTTCTTTTTCCAAACAACCATTTCAGGTAGTTCTTCATAAAAATACACAATCTCCTTGTAACTAGACATTCAATTATATCGTCCAAACGCATCAGAAGTAAAGATTCAGTTTATTCTAACTATTTATCTGCCTTTAGTCTTCAACTAGTAGCCCCACAAAATCTGTAGTTAAGGTGTCTATCAGATCAAAGCTCAACAATTAAGACAAGATTTTTAATCTCAAACTCATCGTCACAATTGTATTGGCAGTTCTAGAAGCACTTTTATTATGCTACTTTCCTAGCTAATTTCTTCCTCGGTCGGAATCGACTATGTTAAGTCGCTCGGATGCATCTCTTTATAAACTATGTTTAATTTAAGACTGGATATAATAGTTTGCTACTGTGAGGTTTCCATTTATTTTGAAATACTTTTCAATTTCTGTCTTGATTTCATATTATAAATATAATGACAAATCGCTTTAATGATCGTCTCTTAGCAATATTGGAAAATTATTCAATAATGATTACAGCAGTAAATTTCATTTCTATTCAGTTAAAATCCAAATAATAATGGTTATCAATGGTAAAAGTGTACACAGCAAACTGCAAGGCTACTTTCTGACAAATTTGCAGCAATTTTTATTTCATTTAGTTTCAATTCCAGATCCAAAAGTTCGGGATTTAGTAAGACGAACAGAAAGATTGACGATTATCTTTCAAGTTGTTCGCAATGGTTTGAATCAAACTAACATTACCGCTTTAAACGCATTTGGTTATCGTCGACTTAAATTGATAGACTGGATCATAGCAATCACTTCTTTGGTCAATATATTAAGAGCTACTGTACTTATTTACAATACAGATGATGATATTGCCTTTTACTTGGGTGATCCATTATTTCGTAGTAAGGATAGACTACCGCTTTTAACATGGTTTGCGATGGCCATTGCTATTATATTTACTTTCCATGAATGGATATTATACCTTGAAGCTAAAGGGAAATTCGAAGTACTGTCCATATGGAAGGATTACCGCAACGGTTTCAACCTGGTTGACTTCCGAATGAATGATTTTAATACCAATAGATTTAGATTGAGTATTTATTATGTTTCTCTTATTTTTTATTATGTGATGATAGTAGTTCCTATTTTCTTGTCGATTCTGTTTTTTACACCTTTGCTGACTAACCCTTGGACATACAAGATCCCTAATCTAGCTATTTTTGGTACTATCTGGTCATTTTCAATTGTCTTTTCTGTTATTTTCCTATTGAACTCGATCTTAGGATTTGGTTGGTTCATTTTATGTGCGCTGGTATTTCATCTCTTTCGTTTGTTTGATTTACTCGATTCGGCTGACTTATTATTAAACAAAACCAATGCCATGATTTACACTGAAAAGGATATTCAATCATTCTGTCTGCTTATTATCCGTCGTCTCAATAGTTTTGAAAAAGCTGCATCCAAGATACGATATGTAGCGTTATGTTATGTTTTTGTCTACGCTACAGCAGGCGATGTTTACATTTTTCTTGGCGTTATTGTAAGAGTTTACAGTAATTTTCTAGCCAATTTACTCTCAGTTATCGGTATTTTCATTCTTCCAACCCTTGGATTCTTTGGTTTCGTCTTCGGCAATTTCATCACAGAGGTAATCAATATACATGAAACAATTTTTAATGTATTTAACACAACTAACTTCACGTTCGCGTCATTAATATTAGCTTAACATGTTAATAGTTAGACTGCATCAACTAACTGTGAAGAGTAAATTTTCAGTAAATACGATGAGCAAGGTAAAGTGAAATTCATGTATAAAATTTATTTCAATTTGCTATCAATTCATATGAATAGAAATGATATTGAAAGATTTATAATGTTGATGAGTTTGACTTGTCTTTTCAGGTTTTGGAGATCATGGATCGAGCTGCTGGTCCATACAATGGTATCAAAATAGGAGACTTTTTTACTCTCGAGAAAACCTTTTTCATATTGGTAAGATTTGATTTAATTATAATTGCTGTTGGTTAAAATCTAAATATTTTTCTTTTAGTTCATCTTGGAAAATATATCAACTTTAATGCTATTTACGGTAAACATTGGACCTCTGATTTAAAGCTAGTATGTTTCATTTATTAAAATCATCCCTGGGATATTAAAATATACAGTTTACATAATCGTTTATTTTCTTAATGATCTGATTTCAAAAACTATTATCCATTTCAATCAAAACAAGCATAAGATATTTTTATTGATCAAGGTATATAATATATTGATTTATTTCAACAATTTGATACAGTTTAAACTGTCGTTGAAGATTTTTGATTTCTTTATAATGGCGATTCTTTTGATTCGTGTTTATCTGTTTTTATTTTAGGAACACAGTTATTCAAATAAGCAATTTTATTATCATCAAACAAGCAAAAAATTGAAAACAAAAGTGACATTTAATTGTGACAACTATTCAGATGTGTTGAAAGTTTATTTAATTAACCCAATCCAAAGTCTGTCTGTTTGTAATCAATCAAATGGATTCACCCGTTGACAACAAACCTTTTGATTCTATTATTATTACCTTTTCCTGATTGATCGTTTATTAGGTGTAGGTTGATTAGATTTTATTGTGATCCAATTCAATAATAGAAGGCAGACAATTGAATTCTGAATCGTAAAATGATTTTTCAACTCAAAAGATATTTGTTTTTCTGTTTGCTATTCAATTTCAATCAGTATTTAAAATTTTGTGATGTTGATTCGCAAGCTTCAAGTAAAATGTTCAATTAACAATTTTAATACCTTGAAATTTGAATTTAATTTTAATTTATTCACTGAATCCAACTTTTTGCTCAATCATCAGCTCATTTAATTGAATGTAAATTCATTACTAAATACAAATGACATCATTCAATGTTGACATGTTTTACAATAAGAGACTTTCATCAAGACCTGATTTCAACAAAACATCTTTCAACGGGTCTATTTTATGGAAGATAATTGTAAATCTCTTTGTTTGACAAAAAAATAGATACTTTCGGGCAAACAATTTATTTAATTGTAACCATTAACGGGTCATTTTTACAATTATTGTTGGGAGGTTAGAAGCATTGAATACTCTGACTGATGAAGTGTTATGCAAGTTTATAGTTGATTCTACCTTGAACTTGCCATGGTTAGAGATTAACAATCAACCAGAATAGACAATAATGTTTAAAATGTAGGAAAATGAATAAATAATGTAATAAAAGACGTAAAAATGATTGATTTAATCTAATTGTTTGTATCATCTTTTTGAATAAACACCATCATGGCACATAAATATCCTCAATATTATTCATGTTTTGTATCATTATTAATGTTGTTATTACCATTGATCAGGAACCATTACATGAAACAGAAATATTTTGACTGGACTCGTTGAGAGCCTGTGAGAATCAAAATAATGTTAGAAAACAGAAAAAAAGGAGAATTGACAAGATCGCAATAGAATTAAATAATAGAAATTGAAAATTTTATAGTCATGGAAGAAAAAGAAGGTGAATTGTGAAGATATGATTGAAAAAGAGAAATTTTCCAAGTTTAAGTGAATCAGCCTTAAGATGATTTCTTTTATGATCAATTTCAATCAACTTAGTGCAAATGTTTACACTTTTCGCTTCCACAGATGACGGGGAAAAGTATCTGAAAAAATCATTCGAGATGAATATCGGTGAAATTGTTTTTGTTTGCTTTTCGCGGTTAATTTGGGTAAATTGTGTTTAACTTTTGTCTTTTGAAAAATTTTTGGTCACCTAAAACAGCAGCAAGGCATTTGTATTACAATTTATATTCAGTAAATATGCTTTCAAATGATACATTTCAAAATTATATCATTTAGTTCGTTCAGATAGAAACTCTCTCATGGACATTTGATTAGAAGATCCCATTCGATAATTTCCGCTGTGACCTGAATGATAACCGGATCCAGAGCCCGAACCGAAGCCAGAGTAGCTATTTGGTGTGTATGAATGTGCTGGAGCAGGGCGATGAGTTGAATTTGAGTAACGTTGAGCGAATGTAAACGAATGATCTGATGAATCACCTTGATTGGATTGATAGCTTTGATCAGAGCTGGAGGAAGGCCGAGACCGTAAAAATAGCTCAATGTACCTTAATTCTGTTGAGAGAGTAAATATTAATAATTAATTTTGATCGTTTGTTAGTTAAACTCAAATGAGTAATAAATATGATTATTTACCCATATTTGATTTATCTTTACTCATGGCACCCAAGGCTTCTTCGTGAGTAGAAAATTCCACATCAGCTTCTCCTGAAGGTCTACCGAGATCATCGAATAAGATTTTGATGAAAATTGGCACATAAGGTAGGAAAAACTTCTCAATATCTTCTTCAGTGGCTTTGTAAGGTAATCCTCTCATGTGAACCATGTGACGTGATGGCTCATATTTATCCCAATAAGAGCTGTCCGGCTCAGAATCACGACGTGCAAATCTTTTATTTGAACCTAGATCGCAAAAGGGGATGAGATAAGAAAATAGAGATTTATAAATCGAGCAAGTGAATTATTGTTAACTTTAAGGGTTGTTGGACGAAGCGGAACAAACAAGAGAACCAACCTCTGTCAGAATCATCCATGGCAGCGCTATATGGCCTTCTGAATCCCAGCTCAGAGAGAGGTGGTCTTGATGAACCGCTTCCCCAGTAGCCTCCTGATTGATAACGATTATTATAGTTTCGATCATAAGGAGCAGAGCGGTTACTCGACAGATAATAATTCCTTTTTGATGGTGGATGAGGAGGATCATAAGATCCATGATTATCAGAGGAACCATACCCACCACCGCTTCTTCCACTATGTGAAGATCGCTCCATGTATCCTTGCTGTTGATTACGAATCGCTAGAAATTCATGCGGTGAACTTTTGAAAATTTCTATGTATCTAAGAGAATGTAAACAGAAGGTAATTTTAATTGAGCTTGAACAATTTTAAAATCCACAAAAATAGGTTAGTAACAACTAATAAACTTTTGGGACATGCGTTTCCAAGGAAGATGAAAGGAAGTTTAACATGTTAAGTTTTTAGTCAATACAACAAGGAATTAAATTTCAATTCAGAATCATAAAAATTGGTAAAAGGATGTAATCAATCATTAGATCATAGTTAATTTGCTCTTGAAAAATTAAATAAATAAGGGTAGCTAATACAAATCTAAAATAGTTGTGCATAGTAATGAGTTGATAGCTGAAGTCAACAGTTAGCAAATATTAGCTAAAATTTTATAACATTCATTTATGAAACGTGGATTATACTGATTTGAAAAAAAATAAATTTTAGAAATATTTTCTTGAAGTGGCACTAATTTAACGTGATTAACTGAAATAATTGATTGAAATAAATTGCCCCTTTGGTTACTCTAAAGACTAATTTGATTCTTTTTTGTAATAAGCATGGGATTTAGGTAAGGATAGAGAGGTCAGGGATGAAAATTCCAACCTGTGCCCAATCTTTTCTTTGTGCTTCCCCATAGCTTTATCCGCAGTTTCCCGAGTAGTGAACTGTACATAGGCTTCTCCAGATGATCTTCCCTGATGGTCAATCGGCAAAACAACTCCATCTCGCACTATTGATAATCCTTTTAGACCAGATATAAGGATAGGAGGTTAGCAGAGGTTTTATGTACATTTACAAAGATGTGAGTAACATGAATACAAATCGACTCAAGCGACATTAAATTTCGAATTACATAGCTCTTGTAATATGAATGGTCGTAAAGTAAAACATTCTAGTTAATGATAACTGAGATAAGATAGCGATGATTCTAAGCCATATTTTAAAGTCATGATACACCAATGATAAATATGTTTTTATGTTTATCAAAATTATGCTAACATGCATGTACATCCATGTAATTGAAGGAATGATAACAAAATGAGCGAAAAAGAAAGATCAAGATAGATTTATGCTAAAATTGACTAGTATCAGTTAAAGCATAAAAAGATAAAAGTTTGCATATTGACAGCTAATGTTTAAGATTAGATGATAATCGTTTGAAGTGGAATAGAAATTATTGACAAGATCTCTCGAAAATCTTTCTTGAACGCATATTTTGTTTGTGGATTTTCTAACATATCTAAAACTCTTTACATACCTTGAAAAAATGTGCGAATGTCATCCTCAGTGCAATCAAAAGGTAAACCTCGAAGCCGAACATAACCATCTAATGCTGGGTCAATATCAGTCTTAGTTGGTCCGTTCTTTCTTAAACTCCAATCCATTTCTTTTCGAGTTGAAGTGAAAACCTCGATATATCTAGAGCCCATATTTTTCTTGTGTTTCTCTAGACCTTTTGCTACATCTTCTTCACTTTCCATTTCAACATAGGCTTCACCTGAAGGTCTACCCAAAGCTGATAAGGTCATATAAACTCCGTTTACTCCTCTCTTTATTCGGCAATCTAAATTTGAAAGAAATGTAAAAAGATTATAAGCAAGTGTAATAATAAAAAATCAAGTATAAAAAGAAAAAAGAGCAAAGTAACCTAAAACAGATGAGATATATCTAATAGGAAAAGTGGTAAAAAAACATAACAAGAATAGAAGATTTAGCAACAGAAGAAGCAAAAGATGGTGACATTTTCTTGAATAGATATTGAAATAGATCACAAAACAGATCACTTTCAAATCAATCCATCAGTTAATTAAGCAGCAATTTACCTGAAAAGAACGAAACAACATCTTCTCGTGTAGCTTGCCAGGGCAAACCTCGCAAACGCAAAATTTTATCTCTCAGAGATTCTGACATCTTAAATAAATGATTAAATAAACAATTGTTTAATAAATACCCAATAGTCACAAATTAAAAACAAATATCACAAATTAAATTCAAAAAATAGTATCCAAATGAGCAAAAATGTTTTCCTGATGTTCAAAATTGATCAATACAATAATGTACAGGCACAGTAAAAGTTTCTGCAGAGTAGGTGGAGACAAAATATGTAAAGAAATAGCGCTTAATTTAACTGAAGAGCATATTTGCGCTTTTCATAAGCATTTCTAATTAAATCTTCATTTTGTAAATGAAATTTGAGCTTCTAAACAGTGAGCTTTGTCAAGCTTTACAATTAACTACAGTACATTGCTAATTCAAAATCGAAGCAATTTCTTTTAAAAAGATTCATGAATAAATTCAAATGTGTTTTTATATGGTTACGTTTTCAATCCTTAATTCATATTTGAAATTAAAATTTCTTATAAGATTTTTGCTGAATAATCTTAATAAGATTGGCAAGGAGTTGAAACGTCCTTTCATTTTGAAAAGTGAAATTAGGAACAAATCACAATATACGAAAAGAAAATTCTAAAGAAGCCCTTCTATTTAAGGATAGTTATTACATTTGATTTAGAGTCAGAGAAAGAGCTGAAAGCTTAAGAATCGAGATTTACAATGAATAGATTAGATATTTAACAGTTAAAGATGAAATAATTGGCTAAAATTAAGTTCAAGATTTTTATGAGTCGAATTATTGTATATTTAGTTGGTCACTATTGCATTCAATTCACTATTCATTCAATTCCGTAATTGTTCTTTATATCTCACAAGTTGTCAGTTTAAGTTCGTCAATTTTGCAAGAAAAAAATGGAATGTTATACACAAGTTTCATAAATGGAGATTTGCTCGCAAGTTAAAGCTTCATATGATGTAATAAATGTTCATTTTAACTAGATCTTGATCATAGAATAAAAGAAAAATTAAACTATATAATGGAAGCAATTGATGCTTAGTCCATCCAATTTTGCATAAATCGTTAATAAAAACTTGAAAATATAGTTGATCATAATTTAAGTGATAGTTAAACCAGTTCATCGAGAAGTTATGAGATTTAAACTCGAGGGCGAAGCCCGAGTGTTTTATCTCATAACTTCGAGATAAGCTGGTTTAACTGACTTAGACCAACATGCAATCTAATCTCAACACTTTTTTTTTAATTTTCAAAACATAATTTTGCTTTGACTTCCATTGCTTTCAATAGCTTTTCTTATTTCTATTAAGTTTTTTTTGTGATTTTCATTTTAATTTAGACTTTTCTTTATCAGATCTTATCACTCTCTTTATCATTGTTTCTGAGTTATCTGTGCTCAGTTAGTTAACAGTGTTAGTTAACTATTAAGTTAACCAATTTCAAAACAGTTCCCGTTTATACAATTTAACCATTTGATTAAATACTGGTTACCTTCAAAATAATGGTTTAATTTAATTTAAAAAGCTGGAAAAGTAAAAAAGCATAAATGTTAAACGCCATCTTCTTGATTCTTTTTGTACTCTTTTCTATTTTTGCTATGAAAAGCGCCAAATATTTAGCTAGCATCAAACAATCCATTGTTAGAGTTTACAATTTAAGTTTTGATTTCTTTGGGTGAATTTAACGTTTATTTTTTACTTTGTGCTTCGTACCCAACAATCATCTGATAATCTACAAAAATGAATCCTGAATACCGACCAAGAATTATTTCTGATATCATGCAAAGTCAATTTGGTAAAAGCGTGATACTTTTGGGCCGAGTTGCTAGTGTAAGTTGTTTCTTTCAATTGTTGACCATTTTATCTTTTGTTTTCATGTTAAATATTAAATATCAGGTAACTTATCTAACTATTCATTCTTTTATGATTTCAGGTTGATCCATCTGGCAAGAAATTTTGTCTTAAAGACTGTGCTGGCCAAAACGTCATTGTCTTTTTGAAGCAACCGGTAATTAATTTATTTCTTTTGACAATTTGAGATTTCTTATTTATTTTTTCATCTTATTTCCACAGATTTCTGGTATCTTAGAATTAGAAACATGGTGTGAAGTTGAAGGCAAAGTCAAAGGAAAAGGTGCCATGGAAGCTGACAGATTAGATCAGCTACCTGAATCGTTGTTCGAGTCATTCGATACTGAGCTTTATGTTTCAATGGTTAAAATGCTGATAACTCCAGGAACATCTAACAACTATATCATCTATGATAAAAATGAACATCATGGTGATAGTGACAATATTGAACTAATTAGCAATCCTTCGGATGCAAACAAAACAGACTTGGACGGTCTTGATGCTGAACAAAGCTTCCTCAATCTTTAACACGTTATTTTGTACTTTGTCATATGTTCAATTTGAATGTATTATTAGAGCGTAAAAAATATCTCCAAAGTCAAAATTTATATTCTCTAAATATTTCTGTTTTTAAATAAATTTTCAATCGTTGTATTTATTGAAATCTTCATATTAAAATTTAATATTTTTGAAGATTAGCGCCAGCAGGTTCATCTTTGTCTAACTATAAGAGGTTTTAATAATTTTTTTTATCTAATTGCTCTTTTAATTTCAAATTCTTGCCATTTCATCAAAATTATCGCTCTAATGATGCTAAATGATTGATCAATTTTTGCACCAAATCTGATTGTCCTTGAGAAGTAGGAGGAGCAACTTTCGATCACATGTTTACACATTTCATTCGACAGAATCTTCTTCATAAGAATACACTGTTTAATTTTTGTCTGCTCAAGTTGAATTTTATTTTAATACTTATTTAAATTCATTAAGTTAATTGAATTATCTTCCTACCATGGTTCTTCTTAAGCGTCTTGTCTCTTCAAAGGTACGTTTATTTGCGTTGGAATCCGTTATCGGTATAAATTTTAGTCCTTTTCATTTATTATCTCTGCATTTATTTTATCATCGTTAACCTTGTTTACCAAAAGTTCACATTTACAGAAACAATCAAGGTTATTGATTCAAATGATGAATTTTCCGATTTTTAGCAATTCTTTTTTCAGACTGCAGAAGTGATCCTTTTTTATATAAAAACAATAGTCTTTATAAATCACTATTAATTGCTTAAGACATGATTCATGATTTGGTGTCTAATTTTTTATTTTCTATTCTTATCCACAGGGTCTTGATTATGTTTCGGTTAAAACTCAATTGGCCAAGTTACATTCTAGTCCACAATGCATGGTATGCTATATTTTGAATCTATTAACTGTTTGGATTAACAATCTAATTTAACTCAATTGCACTTAATTATTTGCTTTCAGGTGGCTATGAGTCGATTGGACAAGGATCATATTCCTTTCAGTAAATACAAGGATAACCTTAAGATAGTGAAAAATAGACTGAATCGACCTTTGACCTTGTCTGAAAAGATTCTCTATGGGCATCTTGATAATCCAGCTGAACAAGATATTGAAAGAGGAAATTCATATCTCAAACTTCGTCCTGATCGGGTTGCTATGCAAGATGCAACGGCTCAAATGGCTATGTTACAGTTCATTTCTAGTGGATTACCAAAAGTCGCTGTCCCATCTACCATTCATTGTGATCATCTTATTCAAGCTCAAATAGACGGTGTCAAAGACTTACAGAGAGCTAAAGAAATGAATAAAGAAGTTTACAATTTCTTAAGCACTGCAAGTGCAAAATATGGTGTTGGCTTTTGGATGCCTGGATCTGGTATTATTCATCAGGTTAGTGAACTGACAAGTTTTTGAGTTCAAAATTCTTATTAAACTACTGTTTTTTAAAATTATTTTCATGTAGATTGTCCTGGAAAACTATGCTTTCCCAGGTATCCTGTTGATAGGTACTGACAGTCATACTGTTAATGGAGGTGGTCTTGGTGGTCTATGTATTGGTGTTGGTGGTGCTGATGCTGTTGATGTTATGGCAGACATCCCGTGGGAACTTAAATGTCCCAAAGTCATTGGAGTTCATCTCACCGGCAAACCAAGTGGTTGGACATCTCCTAAAGATGTCATCCTCAAACTTGCTGGAATTCTCACTGTTAAAGGTGGAACTGGTGCGATTGTCGAATACTTTGGACCTGGTGTCGATGCTATCTCATGTACTGGTATGGGTACCATTTGCAATATGGGAGCCGAAATCGGTGCTACAACTTCAGTATTCCCTTATAATATACGGATGAGAGATTATTTAATCGCTACTGAGCGTAAAGATATTGCTGAAGAAGTTGAAAAACACAAAGACTTCTTAACAGCTGATAAAGGTGCTGAATACGACCAAATTATCGAGATTAATCTTAGCGAACTTGAACCACATGTTAATGGACCTTATACTCCTGATCTTGCTACTCCTATTTCCAAGCTTGGAGAGGTTGCTGCAAAGAATGGTTGGCCAATGGACATTAGAGTCGGACTTATTGGTAGTTGCACTAACAGCAGTTACGAAGATTTGTCTAGGTCTGCAAGCCTTGCAAAACAAGCTTTAGATCATGGAATCAAGACAAAATCTATGTTTACAGTCACTCCTGGATCTGAACAAATCAGAGCAACCATTGAGAGAGACGGTCAAGCCAAAATCTTTAGAGATTTTGGTGCTGTTGTTCTTGCTAATGCTTGTGGTCCTTGTATTGGTCAATGGGATCGAAAGGACACTAAAAAGGGCGAAAAGAACACTATTGTTTCATCATATAATCGAAACTTCACAGGTCGTAATGATGCTAACCCAGCGACTCATTCATTTGTTGCTTCCCCAGAAATAACAACTGCTTTAGCAATAGCTGGTCGTTTAGATTTCAATCCATTGACTGACTCTATCAAAGATGGATCTGGTAAAGAATTTAAACTCTCCGAGCCTCAGGGTCAAGAACTTCCAGCCCGTGGATTTGATCCAGGAGAAAATACTTACTCAGCACCACCAAGTGATGGATCAAGTATTCGAGTTGATGTTGATCCAAAAAGTGACCGACTTCAACTTCTTTCTCCATTCGATAAATGGGACGGTAAAGATATGGTTGAGATGCCTATTTTAATTAAAATTAAAGGTAAATGCACCACTGATCATATTAGTGCTGCTGGACCTTGGCTAAAATATCGTGGACATCTTGATAACATCTCTAATAATTTATTCATCGCGTAAGTTTATTAGTATTTTTGATTGTTTATTTGATCAAAATGATCAATTTATTTATATATCTCAAAAATTCCAAAAACTTGTCTGTTTAAACAGTGCCATCAATTCTGAGAACGGTGAGGCAAATAAAGTTCAGAATAAATTGACTGGAAATTGGGGTGCTGTTCCTGAAGTTGCTAGACAATATAAAGCAAAAGGCGTTAGTTGGGTAGCTATTGGAGAAGAAAACTATGGTGAAGGAAGTAGCAGGGAACATGCTGCCTTAGAGCCCCGACACCTTGGTGCTAGAGCTATTATTGTTAAAAGCTTCGCTCGAATTCATGGTAAGTGTCTCTAGGAATACCATCTTGGGTTATTTCATTTTCAATTATTAATTATCATTTGCACATATTTCTTCAGAAACCAATCTCAAAAAGCAAGGATTATTGCCTCTAACATTTGCCAACCCAAGCGATTACGACAAGATTCAACCTGACGACAGAATTTCTCTTCTTGATTTGAAGAACCTTGCACCTGGAAAGGTAATTTAGTTGTAGTAATTTATATTTCTTCTTATTACTTTATTTATAAAAATTTTTATTTTTTACTTTTTAATACAGCCTGTGAAATGTCACATTACCCATAAAGATGGAAAGAAAGAAGAAATTCATTTGAACCACACTATGAACGAGGGACAAATTGCATGGTTCCGGGCTGGAAGTGCTTTAAATCTAATGAAGGAGATTAAATCTAAACAATAAAATAGGATTGATGCAACTACTATTTCTTACTTTGCCAAAATCTAGAGTTTCTGATATGTAGTCGTGGGTCTCCACGAACCAACAGATAATCTTTCACGAGTAAACCTGGAAATCAAATAAACCACCTCTTCTAATCTAACCGGTGATAAGAGTTTCGAAGATGTACTTAAAGTTTTCCTTTCTTTTTTTTAAACAACCATTTCAGGTAGATCTTCATAAAAATACAAAATCTCCTTGTAACTAGTCATTCAATTCTTTCGTCCAAACGCATCAGAAATATAAAGATTCTCATGGCAAGAAATAATTGGCGCTGGTTGTTAGAATTTTTTGCCGATTTATCAAATGAAGCAATAAAAAATTAAACGATTTATTAACACTTATTAATGAAATAATTATTTGTCGTAAAAAATGTGTATATTTGTAAAAACAATAATTAAGATGATACTTTTGATGGAGATGCTTTTGTTAAAGATGTTTTTGATGATGATGATGTTAAGGATATTAAAGAGGAGGATGATGATGATGATGGCACATAGTGTTCACGGACGCAAGTTGCTGGCTCTGGTTCCCATCTCAATGTTGCTGGATTACACATCGTTGTTGATCCACCATTTTTTGATGACAATCTAAATCCTCGACCACATAAAAGAGTACAAATAGCTCCAGGTTGACCTGAACAAGTGTTCGGACACCCAGGGCAATTACCCGATGTTGCTGTTGATCTAAATATACCACCAAGAGGCACCTGAAGATCAGAGCATCCATTAATTACACACGTTGGAGGCGTTGTTGACCATTGCCCATTTGATTCACACGTTAATCTCCCAGAACCAACTAGTGAATAACCAGGATTACAAAAGAAATTGCATGACTGACCAGAAATACCTGGGCTACATGAGCCAGCTAACTGACCGTTAAGAGGAGCAGAAAGATTGAAACAATTAGGTTTTCGACACGAAGGAACAGCAGTATTCCAAGTACCATCAGATTGGCACAATAATTGCGGTGATCCAAGTAACTGAGATCCTCTTGGGCAAGCAAAATTACACATGTGACCAGGTAAACCAGGATTACATTGTCCAGAGGCATAAATATTTGAAGTAGATAAAGAAGGATTTACAGGTGGACAAAATGAGTCAATACAACGAGGAGGAGGCGATGACCACTGTCCATTGGATTGGCATGTTAACAGTGATGATCCACTAAGGAGGAAACTAGATTGACAAGCAAATCGACAAGTATCATCAACACTGACTGATGGACCACAACTGCCAGAAATTGACCCATTACCCGGTGGATAAAGAGGAGGACACGAGGCAAGACGAGCAGATGGTACACTAGGTGTACATGTAGGCGCTGAACCTGACCATTGACCATCTGATGTACACTGAATTTGAGATGATCCGGTAAGGGCATAACCTGGATTACACTGATAGGTACAAAGCGAACCAATCGCTTGTGAACATGAGTTAATTCCATTGGCATATGATCCATACATTGGTGCTGGTGGTGGAGGTGGACATGAACTTCGTTGACATGACGGTATTCCACCTGACCAAGTTCCATCAGTTCTACAGTAGATCTTACTCTCACCTTGCAAGACTAGTCCAGCAGAACATTGGAATGAACAAATACCGCCGGCGAAATTTTGACAGCCTTGAACTGTTAAACCAGATGAGGTTATTCTTAACATTGGACATTCAATTGACGGACGGACGCAAATTGTATCTGTTCCAGACCAGGTTCCATTGGGCCTACAAACTCTGTAAGACGGTCCAACAATATCGAAACCTATCTCACAATCAATGTTACAGTTATCTCCTAATGAATTACCACAGGGACGAATGAAATATCCATAAGGCGGTGGATAAAGTGTTGGACAATATTGTAATGAATGTTGGAAAAATATGCTTACCATGAGAATGGTAATGAACTGAATATTGAAAACCATTGTTGACTAATATTGATTGATTGTTGTTGCTGGAACTGTGGTTTGTTTGTTATTGACTCTTTTCACTTGGTTAAAATAAATTTGAGTCATGATTTAAAAATGTCAATCATCCAAATAAACATTTAAACTCTCAAGAAAGGTGTTAACCCTACTTGGTAATTTAGCTGTTATTCATTTCAAACCAGGGGGATACCGTGAAGCTACTTAGAATAAAACTGTTTCATTCATTTCATTTTGTCGATTTGATTGTTCATTTAAATCACAATCTTCAAAATAAATTAATTATTTTAAACCTTTTCTCTTTAACCGATGAAAGTGGAGTGATTTAACGTATTGAAATAAACTGCACAAAAACCGGGTACGAGTTGCTACCAAAACAGTTTACATAGCTGTTCGCTCATTCAACCCTATCAACAAATAAAAAACAACTAATGATTCGATTTGTGATTGTTTAATCAATAATAATGGGGAAAAATTTACGCTCTTACTTTTGAGCTTTCTGTTTCTATCTTCATCAATTTAAATCATACTTGACCTTGTTTTGAATCGTTTTTCATTTTAAATCACAATTTGATAGGCTTATGTGTAACAAAATGAAAACAAGTCAATTATTAATACAATGGATTTATATTGATTCGGGGAAATTCGGACAAAGGCAAAATTTAATCTCAGTTTGAAAAGTTAAGTCTCTTAAACAAAGGGTTAAAAGATCTACATTAATAAATTTTATCAATTTATACAACTTCTATTCACGCTCCGATATTAACGATCCATTGTCTTACCTAGCTCTTTATTAAAAAAACCCGCAAACATCACGACAGATGATTCCAGTCATCAGTATGGAGAGCCCATTAACATGGTCGAACGAAAGTATGACAGAGTCGTCATTAATTTGCTAACTCAATTAGGATTGAAACCAGGGTAAGGAAAAATCTTCACCTTTTATCTTTGTTAGATTTGTTATCTATTCCGTCCGATTTTTTAAATCAATTATCTCAGCATCCGTAGTGGATAGAAAACTTCTGATAGCATTGATCGACTGGCTAATTTTGTTTTCAATATCTTCTGAAATATGAGAATGAAACATTAGAATGTAATATGCTATTGTATGACTTGTAGCAGTCAAGTCATACTGTACAAATTGTACAGCACAATAGCATATTGTATGACTTCGGGTCGAAATATCGGTAGACTTAGCTCCATCTAGCTGTATTATTCGCGACTAAGGAACTCAGTTTATTAAAAATAGTCGACTCAATTTAATTGAATAATTATGCATGATTTATACAGTATAAATAAGAGACATGGCAATATACAGTGGTTTAAGTAGCAAAATGGACTTTTTTCAATCTTTATATTATACTTAATCTATATTGAAGGGTAGAGTTACCCACAGACTGAATTCAATTCAATTTAATCATTTACCTATTTAAAATAATTAATTTTCACTTAAAAGTATTTCAATACTTATTTTTCAATCTATCGATTAATTGTTTTTTTTGTAAATTTGGTGTTAATCCCTTAACTCTTTCTTTGTCTTACGGTTGGTCATACTGTTAGTCCTCAGAGACTATTCTGTTTTCCTTTCTTTTTCCTTTCCTTTTCCTAAAATCTCAGTAAGATTTCCTTCCGTTAAGAATGGTATAAAAAGACCAACTTTTCTTGATTAATTATGCTCTTACTTATGCTCTATCATGCTTTCAATTATGATCTATGCTCTCTTATTGTTTCTTATGTTTCCTAAAAGTTCACCATATGAGCTCCATGCTTTTTGAGTATTTCAGATACTACCGTTTCTCTTCTTATGTTCCTTTGTTCAAATTTAATTAAAAGTTTTGTAAACCTTTAGCCATAGTGCTGTCTAATTTCTAGTAGTATTTCTAATACCAATAATTCTGTGCTTTAATTTACTCAATTCAACCTCGGTTACTGAAGCTAATTTACGCCTAGTATTACAATACTATTTTGGTTCTAAGCTAAATAAAGCCATCGTCTGATAAAAGTGTGCTTCTCAACGCTTCTCTTCTTGAGGTAAAAGGATTTCAATCCTGATTGAAACAATAATCTGACCATTAGTAACATTAAAGGTGATCCTCAAAGAACCTGTATATTCAGGATTTGAAAGGCTGAATAAGTCTTCTGAGGTTTTGTGAATTTGAATTCAAGTTTATTACAATAAACGACAACTACTACAACTGTTTAACCTTTCAAATGGCGACCACGGCAGGATTGTCTGATTGTGTTCCTTATGTGTTTGACTATTGTTATCAACTTATTGAAGCTGAAGATGAAACCACATCTTTACCACTTAAAGCTTTGCAAGCTCCTACAATGAAAGTGTTCCTGACTAAATGGGGAATTAAGTTTGTTGGAATTGAAGCCATCATCAGAAAGAAATTCTTCGATGCAGTTCAAACCCTGTTTCTGTTAAATAATGTGCCGAACGCTACTCAAGAATTAATGGAAAGTGCAGAAGTTAGTGAATTAATTGAAACTGACCCTCCGTCATGGGTTACAGAATTAAGACAACGTAATGTTAGTGAAGCTGATATTAGGGAAATTATTTCCAAAGTTGGTTTTGAACCAAGAGTAATGGCTATGGCTAATGAACAATCGATCAAAAAGTTAACAATTGGTTCTCCAGCTAAGAGGCTAATTGAAAATATGATTCAACGATGGAGTCATTCAGAGGTGAAAATTATTAAACCTGACACTGATGTCAGACAGATTTTGAGTTCAGATGGAAATGATGAAGTGTTTACTGAACAATCATGTAATGCTGATCAACAGCAGAATTTTCATAGAGAAGAAGAGCATCAACCTGTTAATCGTGAACCCGTTAATCCAGTTAGGTTCAATGAGGATTGTAATCCTCCAATTACTCAAAGTAATCCAGTTCAACAAACAATTCAACAAATTCCAGATACATTTCGATGTCAATCGGTACCGGTAACTGCAAACATAACCGATAATAATTATCCAAGACTAAGTTTGGGAAGCTATTTGGATCGAGTTAAGCCGAAACTTCCAACTTTACCTAATTTTGTTCAAGGTATGGATGCCTGGGGATGGTTACAGACTGTCAAACGACAACTTAGTTTGGAACGATGTCACGATGATGACAAACTTTATGTATTGCAGAAGGCAATGGCCTAAGAATTTTTACCGTTGGCAAAGAAGCTAGATGGTGAGTCTCATACAAGTGTTACTTATATTGCCGCTCTTGAACGTGCCTTAAGAAACCCTGCATGTATATCGCAAGCTACCGCTGAATTTCACAATATGAAATGGAACTTCAATGTGCATCCAATCGAGTTTATAAGGAAGTTAGAGCAAATGGTTCTAAAAGTAAAGGGTGAGCCATCACCAAATGAGTTTATTCAAGATATTTTGATAAGAATTCCTGCAGAATTGAAAGATACTTTGATACGAACGAGATCAATTGGTAATATTGATGATTTAACCGCTGCAATGGTTAATGAATACAACATTGAGTTGCGAAAACGTACTGAAAAATCAACTGATAAAGTTGCCGTTAAAAGAGATTCTTTTCGAAGAGATGATGAGAGAAAAGATGTGAGGAATAGTAATTCCAATGGTGCAGTGAAGCAGCCTTTAAGGTGCTATAATTGTAATCGTCTAGGTCATTCATCAAGAGAATGCCGTCAGCCTAAACGAACTTATCCGAATGCCGTTTATCATTCAAATGCACAACAATCGAATGCCGTTAATCATTCAAATGCTCATCACACGAATGCCGTTATTCATTCCAAGTCTAATGAAAAGTTTTCTCCTGCTAATTTGAGAATGGCAAATGCTAATGCCAGTTCTCCAACTTATGGTCAAAGTTCGCAAGCTCCAAAAGAGTCAAATAATTTCATTGATGAGAGTATTCAAGCTAATCAGAAATTAGCAAAAGCTCCTGAAGCTGATTATTCATTTATGACAAATGAATCCGTTGAGTTAATTACTAGAATTGATGATTCTATTAGGAATTTTCCTACCGTCCGATTAACTCTTTGTTATCCTAATCGGGATATAATCAAAATTGGTGATGTTTTGGTTGACACTGGTGCGTGTACAGCCTGTATTGATTATACTTTGTCGATGCAATTAAAAGCATATATCCTCAGTTCAAATGTTGCTGTTCGAGGAATCATCGCAGACAGCTTTCAAGCCGTCGAAGGTGCCGCCTATGCTATCTTAAAACATCCTAAGATGCAAACGTCTAAAATCATAAAATTCCAAGTCATGAGGAATTTAGAACCATTAATGGTTCTCGGAAATCGTTTCGCCGATGTGTTCTTTATCGGTATGGTTAATCATGGTGGAAGATACCAGGTTAATATTAAAGAAAAGTTTGATGGAGATTGGTTCAGTCCTGAACTAATGTTTCGTTTTTGTACTCCTGAAGAGTCAATTGGTTTAATCGATAAACCTGAAGTGCCAAATACAATTCAAGTGAAAGAAAAGCAAAACTTTTTAGATGCACTTCAATTGCCGTTTTCATCATGGTATGATGAAGAAGAGGAACCCATTCCTCAATTGAATCAACAACAAGTTGAAAGAAAAAGTTTTATCAACGAGTTATCATTGTGTCATGAATTTGATAACGTAATTCCAATCTATTTGAAGATGGAACAACCTGAATTAACTTTAGCTGAAAGGTTAATTAATCGAATGGATCCGAAACTGAGTATGGACCAAAGAAATGAGCTGTTAACTGTATTAATGCAATTTCCTGAAGTCTTCAGTCAGAATAAAGCTGATTTGGGACTTGTACCTTGGCAAAGATGGCCAATTAAAATTGATATTGGGGACAATGTTGTACCATATCAACGTCCATATCCGTGCACAATTGAAAAACGTAAAGAATATCAGAAGATAATTGCTGATCTGATGAAAAACGACATAATCGAACCTAGTGATGCTGAAGGAGGTTCGCCGGCTTTATTGATTGGAAAACCAGACGGTTCATTCCGATTACTGAATGATTTACGTGCAGTAAATCGACTTACAAAAGTCATTTTTCATCCTATGCCTCGAGTTGATGATTGCTTGGAAGCAATCCGAGGAGCAAGTCACTTTAATATGTTTGATTTATATCAAGGATATTTTCAAATTGAAATTCCTCCATCAGAAAGAGGAAAAACAGTGTTTGTAACACCAGATGGGAAATTTCAATATAAAAGGTTACCAATGGGGTTAGCCTGTGCACCATTCGAGTTTCAACGTTTAATGAATACTGTATTACATGGACTTAATTATACCGAATGTCTGGGGTATTTTGACGACATTCCGGTGATTGGAAAAAGTTGGAACGAGTTATTAACTAATACTGAATTAGTGTTAGATAGACTTAGAGATTGGAATCTCAAAATTAAGACTGACAAGTGCAAATTTGGAGTAACTGAATTACTTCTACTTGGTCATTTGGTAAACGGAGATGGAGTAAGACCTGATCGTGATAAGGTCACTGCTTTGAAAAGACTTCCATATCCAACAAGTGTACGCCAATTGCAATCACAATTAGGCTGCTACAACTATTTTTCAAGGTATATTCCCGATTTTTCAAAACTAGCTGCTCCTTTGTATCGATTAGTATCAAAAGAAAGAAAGTTTAAAATGCTACGTCAAGATCATGAAGCTTTGGATAAGCTAAAATCATCCTTAATTGAAACTACAATGTTAGTTCATTTCAATCCTGAATTGAGGAAAAAGTTAACTGTTGACGCTAGTGATGTTGCAGTCGGAGGAATTCTGCTGCAGGAAGATGCTAATCAATCTCTTCCAGAAGGATTTGAATCCTTAAGAGATTTACCGATTGAAAAAGTTAAACATTGGAAACCAATGTATTTCTTCTCACAAAAAATTGCAAAGCACCAAGAAAGTTATTCTGTCAGTGAGAAAGAATGTTTAGCTGTGTTAATTGCTATCAAAAAGTTTCAACATTATTTAGATGGAGATGAGTTTCTTGTAGAAACAGACCATCATGCACTTTGTCAATTGCCAAAATTGAAATTCAAAAATCAACGTCTTGAACGATGGACAATTATATTGTCAAGTTATAAATTTAAAGTGATTTATTCAAAAGGTGATAAACATGGTCCTGATTGTTTATCCAGATATCAGAATGAATGGGAACATCGCAAATTAATAGACCCTGAAGCTGATTACATTGAAAACCTGTTTTTGATTAAATTAAAAGACTTCGAAATTGATAAACTTGCTGCAACAATTAATGAATCTGAAATTCAAAGTGTTAAAAGTGTTAATTCAACGTTACAAAGAAGTTTTAATAATGTCTATCATTATCAAACTGATGAAAATTGGAAGTTAAATTTAATTGCTGAACAACGCGATGATGATAAAATCAATGATATAATAATTGAATTAGTGAGTGAACCTAAATCAAAACTTCATGAACAATATTTATTTGTTAACAATTTACTATTCCGAAAACCAACAATCGGACATGATTTGAATCGTGTCGTTATCAATGATAGAGTTTTGGAAAAGTTGTTCGATGAGGAACATTGTTCTCCTCTTGGTGGACACTTTGGTGTTGAAAAGACATTTCTTCAAATTGCTAAACGATTCTGGATGAATTCACTGTATGAAAAGATCAAAGAATTGTGTTCTAATTGTCAAGTTTGTTATTTAAGCAAATCATCTAACTGCACTTATGCAGAACCTTCACTAAAACCAATTCCTGATTCAATCTTAGAAAGACTTGAGATGGATGCTCAAGGTCCAATTACATTTAAAGGAGGTGCAAAGAAAGTTATTCTGGTTTTAGTTGACACGTTAAGTAGATACGTTTATGCAAAACTTTTACCTAATCAGAATTCATCAACAGTAATTAAGTTTTTAGACAAATACTTTAGTCTATTTGGTTTTCCTTCTGTTATTCAAACAGACCGAGGGAGAAACTTCCTTTCGGGGGAAGTTGAACATCATTTGAAAGCTATTGGAATAGCTCACGAAGTTTCAAACAGTTATCATCCTCAATCACAAGGTACTGTTGAACGTATGAATCGAACAATCGCTGAAAGATTAAGATCCTCTATTGTTGATAAAGAACTTATTGATTTAAAAACATCTTTGGAAGATGCTTTGATTGCAATCAATGGATCAGTGCATAAAATACATCGTTTTACACCTTACTATTTAGTTTTTGGTAGACAATTAAAGAAACCTATTGATCTACAATTAAGTTTAGAAGTGCCTGATAATAATCCGATTGAACTTTGCAGAAAGTTAGCAAAAGAAAGACTTTCAAAACAACAAGTTTACTATCAAAGTAGATTGCAATCTACAACCAAACGAAATCCATATCATCTTGGAGACTTATGTTTTGTTAAAAACTGTGCACCATCATTAGGAACCACAAAAAAGTTGGTAAACAAGTTTTTCGGTCCTTACATTGTACTCGGGGTTAAAAAGGGAAGTGTTTTACTCTTCAATCCTGATTCTGAAGAAAGATTTACGGCTAATCTCGAATTAACGAAACCTCATGTTGGAAACATTCCTCATAAATTAGTCGAAATCAGAAACAAGCTAATTAATTTTGATTCCGAAAATCAGTTAATCAATGAAAATGGTGATGATCAACTTAACAATGAACAATTAACTAATCAAACTTCTGATAATGAGCAAAACTGTGAAGTGGATTTGAATCCAAGTGCAACAATTAACTGTGATAATAATGATCAATATGATTCTGATGCATCATCTACTGTTTGTAATCTTACATTTAATCAAGCCAAAGTTGTTAATTGTAAGAAGAAAAGAAAAAAGTACAAAACTGCAAATCGTGAGATCATGGAAAACAAGATTATTACTGATAATCAAGCTGAGATCGAAGGTCCGATAACAAGAAAAAGAAAAGTTATATGTGTTAACTTAATTACAATTAAGTGCATAGATAATTCTAACTTTAAAATTAGCGCTAATAACCAATTAGCTATTTCGCGCGCTAAAAGTGAAAGTAACTGCTGGTTACTGTTAAGAAGCCAAAAGAAGGAGTTACCCTTTCCATTTCCACTTGTGACTCCATTGTCTTCAGTTGACCCTTTAGTTAACCTTGTCTTTTGTTTCAACATTGATTTCAATCAATTTCCTAAATTCTTTTCTGAGTTTTTCTTAACTTATCCTGAATTGCAATTCAGATCTAAAGTTAATTATAACAATTCGTGCTTCTTAAGTACTGATTCTTTATCAGAAATCGTTAATCCTTTGATTTCATCAAAAATCAAGTTTGTTCTACTTGAACTCTCAACATCATCAAGCTTAAAAAAGCTAACTGTGACTCCTTGTGAATTTGATTTACATCGATTATTAACTTTATTTAACCTTAAAATTGAACTAATTCAAGAACTTTTGGTGTTAAGTGATAGTGTAAGAATTGTAATTCTTAATATTCTCAACATGCCTGGATCTAATCACTCAACTGACTCTAACGACTCATTTCAATCAATTGTATCCTCGACTACTTTTGGTCAAGATTTAGCAGCAAATTTAGCCGATATTATGAGGAATCCTCCTCCACCAATAAACGCTCCTATCGTCGATCTAACTGAATCTAATCATGGTAATGATGACGGATGGGGAAATTGGCAAAATGGCACTGATCAAGTAAATCAAAATTCTGGCGATTCCGAGGTAAACTTTGTTATCAATCAAAACCGACTTAAATCTAATGCTGATAATGCTGAACGAGACAGAGAATTTCATGTTGAAAATCAAGCTGATAAATTTGAAAAATGCCGAGTTCGAGATCCTTTACCTGAGAGTACTGCATTTGGTCTTCGAACAATTACTTATGAACAGGACAACAGTCCTTATCCTCCTCCTGATTGTAATCAAAAGAGATTCAATTGTCCGTTCCCTGCTCCTAAGCCTCAACAAGAACAAGATTTTCCTGACTGGTTACAAGTTAATTTCTTCCTAAAAGCCAGAGAAAATATCAAAGTTGATATTAAGCAGTCAGAAGAAGACAAAATTTGGTTCGACACCTTCATGAAAGAAAAGTTACAATATAATGTTGCCGATTGTGATCTGAACAAAGTTAAATTTGGTTCTTTACGAAAAGGTTTTGCTGCTTATCAAGTAATTCATGCCGATCTAAGTCGACTTAAAGATCTAGTTACTTGCACTTTATGCGAACAGATCTCCATTAAACCAAAAGTTTGTGGTAAATGTAATAAAATTTACTGTTTTGGTTGTATCCGCTGGTTACAGTCATTACCAATTGATTTAGACCTGGAGAAAATCAATTGTACAGACGCTTTCATGTGTATAAATCAAATTTGTATGGTCTCAACTCAATTGAATGGGTATCCGAAATACACCGATGTTACTAACAAGGAGATTATCAAGTTTTATGACGAAGCGTTATTCAAATGTCATAGAAAATTCTGTGAAGCCCAACTCATTACTCCTAATTTACTATTTCATCTACAAAGATGCCGCCTTGGACCAATTGATTATCGTTTTGACAAAACGCTTCAACTTGCTTTCTTATCTGGTCCTGTACGCGATGAACTAAATCGCAAACCAAAGTCAATAGCATCTCTGTTACCTGCCCATCTCAAGAAGCAAACTGTTCCGAAAACAATGGCTCAATATTGGGAACAAAAAGCCTTGGCTTATGCCTTTCTAATCAAAAGTTTTGAACAAGATAAAAATATCTCACCAGAAGCAATTCGCTGTCAAGCCAAGTTTACATCAGGTTATTGGAATAACTTAAAGAGAATGCAAGATCCAACCGAGCCCATTGATGAGGCTGAGGAATTTGCTCTCAAGATTGGCTTCCCAAGTTGCTCAAAATTACCTATTCCGGATGTTCCGAAGAGATGGCCAACAACCCAATGTTCAACTATTCCGTGGTATTTGATTAACGAGTCTCCTAATTGGAAACGTTGGTCCAAATACATTGATAATGACGACGCTTCAAGTACCTTTAGTACTAGTTCAAAAGTTTTGTATGCCTTGGACATAGAAGATCCAAAGTCACCATTTATCCGAATTAATCCATTTGAAAGATTACCTCCTGCTGAAGCTGAGTATATCAAAGATTGGCTGAAAGATAGCTTTCCTTCTTGCTTTAACGAAGAAAATGTTTATCATGAACCAAAGCAATCATCTAAACTGTCTACAATTCTAGCTGTTGAAAGAAGGCGAAATCGACTCTGTAAGTCATTTCAAAATCGACCGATTGCGAATATTCCTCCACTTATGGAAGATCAGCTCAAAGTTATTGATGAATTATCATCAACCTGCGAAGATAAACATCTAATTTTTGGATTAAACATGTTCTGTGTCTCAATCTATGAAAATGGAAGATTAAGACCTCGACCTTGCTGGGTAATCATTGTGGACGCAAACTTGGAGGTTGTCTACGAGACATTCATTAGGTATCGTGAAATTGATCATATCGATTCCAGATTCCATGGATTGACTGTCCGAGATTTGAAGTATGCCCGTAATTTGAACACAGTTCGGGATCAAGTCATAAAATTTCTTGCTTGTGCAAAGCAAATAGTCGGATATGGTTTGATAAACCATTTAATCAATCTTGGTCTCACCAGAAGTGAAATTAAACAACTGAATCATAAGTTCCGGGACGTTAATAATTATTACTCGCCGTATATCGAGCATCCCATGAACTTACATGCGATTGCATTCCTATGGTTCACAGGATATACTTTACCCGCAACTCCGCATTCACCTGCAGTGGAAGCAATTACTGCCATGCGATTATATCTGTTACAATGGCTTTCAATTGAAAAAATGGCGAATCTTCAAGGTGGTATTCATAACGAAAATTGTCAGTTTACCTGCGGTAACCGCATTACTTCAGCCTTGTTATATGAGTTCGACGAGGGAATAAAGAAAGGTTTTTGCCATTGGCCCGACGAGTGGAAGTCAAACCCCCGAATCAAACAATTCCCTACATTCAATGACAATTGTGTCTTACCATCTAAATTCATATTAAAGAAAACTGCAGAGATGTGTCGCCCTGACTTTCAACGTCAAAAAGAAAGTAACACTCCTCAATCAAGATCAAAGAGAATCATTGGAATGATTCAAGCTGCCAAGAGAAGTTCAGAAACTGATTCAGAAAGTTCACCTAAAAGAGCTCAACCTCAAGCAAGCACTTCTGGAACTAGTTTGTCAACCTTGAAAAGTTTTGAGCAAGATTCTGAGGAAACTATTTCTCAAGTTCCGAAAGATGAAATTGACTGGAATTAAGTCAATGGGATCTTGGTCATCAACCCGGGGATGTGAAGGGTAGAGTTACCCACAGACTGAATTCAATTCAATTTAATCATTTACCTATTTAAAATAATTAATTTTCACTTAAAAGTATTTCAATACTTATTTTTCAATCTATCGATTAATTGTTTTTTTTGTAAATTTGGTGTTAATCCCTTAACTCTTTCTTTGTCTTACGGTTGGTCATACTGTTAGTCCTCAGAGACTATTCTGTTTTCCTTTCTTTTTCCTTTCCTTTTCCTAAAATCTCAGTAAGATTTCCTTCCGTTAAGAATGGTATAAAAAGACCAACTTTTCTTGATTAATTATGCTCTTACTTATGCTCTATCATGCTTTCAATTATGATCTATGCTCTCTTATTGTTTCTTATGTTTCCTAAAAGTTCACCATATGAGCTCCATGCTTTTTGAGTATTTCAGATACTACCGTTTCTCTTCTTATGTTCCTTTGTTCAAATTTAATTAAAAGTTTTGTAAACCTTTAGCCATAGTGCTGTCTAATTTCTAGTAGTATTTCTAATACCAATAATTCTGTGCTTTAATTTACTCAATTCAACCTCGGTTACTGAAGCTAATTTACGCCTAGTATTACAATACTATTTTGGTTCTAAGCTAAATAAAGCCATCGTCTGATAAAAGTGTGCTTCTCAACGCTTCTCTTCTTGAGGTAAAAGGATTTCAATCCTGATTGAAACAATAATCTGACCATTAGTAACATTAAAGGTGATCCTCAAAGAACCTGTATATTCAGGATTTGAAAGGCTGAATAAGTCTTCTGAGGTTTTGTGAATTTGAATTCAAGTTTATTACAATAAACGACAACTACTACAACTGTTTAACCTTTCAATATATTCATCTTAATACTATTGATTCAATATCATATTCCTTTTCTGCAATTAACAAATGTTTATCGAAAATTCAAAAATATTGAATTCATTAAATGTGTGACTACTTTTCTACTATGCTACCCATAATGCTTAATTTTCTTGATTAATATTTGACTTCTTTCTTGAAAAAGTCGTACAACTGAAATCGTAAAAATTAGCAAAATTGGAAGTTTTGACAAGCATCTGACCTCCATGTAGGAAATGTAAATGCTAGTTTTTTCATCATATGCAAGATGCCAACTACATGTATTAAGTCTGTTGAACTACTTTATCTGGGTTAATTTGACAAAATAATGATGCCAATTATCACCAGAAAAACTCAAAAGATGGTATTTATCCATAGCTAGTCTCTAATCAATTTCTATCAGATTCAACTTTGTCATTTTCAGCCATTAAATCAATAGGAATTCAATGTAAAATAAGATCAGCCATTGGAAATCTTTTAACTCTTTTACTTCAAAACCTGCCATTAGTTGTTTACAATTAACATAGGTTATTTATCGAAGTAGTAGTTATCTCGACAATCAAATTTACAAAAGCTGATGGAGATGTCAATTTATCCCTCTATTTTACTTCAACACAGCAATTTCAATACGTGTTCAGTTATAGATCGATAATTTTCTTTAACCAAATTATATTCAACCGAAGAAACCAAAGAAATACTGATCATTAATAATATATAAATCACAATTATTGGGTAAAAAAGAAGATTTATATTGTAACAGCAATTTTGCAAAGTATATTACAAAATGTAAACAGCCAAGACTAATTATCAGAAAATGAAAATCAGTTATTTCAGATTTGATCTTCAAATGGTCTTATAACGTCAATAAACAATACTTAATACTGTTAACAATTTTATTGATCAATTAACAAGAAATCACCATTACCATCAATACAATAATAAACAACGAAAGTGTTGAATATTAAAAGGCAGTTTTTATGTTACAGTCCATTAAAAATTGTCAAATGACAATTAGAGTTGCTTCCTTTAAGCCATTAACAGTATCAGTTGTTATCCGAACTCATAATCTGTTAAACATGATCATCATCATTACCAGAAACAACAAAAATGATAATGCAATGTATTCATAATCAGCTTCTTCAAATAAACAATTAGATGCGCAATTAAAAAACACAAGTAAATTCATAAATCTGGACTTAAATTACAACAAAACAAAAGGCTGGAGGAAACAAATGACAACATCTGATTATCATAAACACTTCCTCGTCACAATTTTGACCATTTATAACAGGCATGATAATAACCTCTACAAAAGATGATCACAAAGAGATCAAGTTCAACAATTAAAGGATGGAAAATGCAAGGAAAAGTTTGATTTTACAGGTAAAGTTAATGATTGACAAAAAAGTATCAATGACGGACAAAGTGAGTGAGAGAGTTTATTAACATCGAGTGATCTTTCAAGGAGGAATTAAGTATCAACATTCATTGAAACATTTAAAAGAAGCAAACATGAAAAGTATAATACACAAATGGCCTCAGGTTATATGAGTACTTGTTGAATGACATTGAAAACCCGTTACAGTAACGCGAGTTCGAGGTGTTCAACTGTACAGTGTAAAATAGCATGAATACTTTTACTCTTACTTTTGCTAAATCACAGTTTTACAATCTTTACACACTTTTATCAAACGGTCCACCACACATTAACTTGACAATAAGGCAGCTAAACTTGTAGTGGATCAACCAAGTATCAAATTTTGAATGAAAAGCTACTTATTTTATCATTAAAAAAAGGAGTGAGTTAACTTGTAAAATTGTTCAAATATTAATGGACAACTTTGAGTGTAAAGATAACCAACTATCACCATTTAAAGCTAAAACAGCAAACAAAAGTTGGAGAATCGCTATGTTTCACTTGTCACCTTTCAATAAAAGTGAATAGCTGAAATACAACATGAAAAAAGCATTCATTTCATGTTTGATTTTTAAACTTATCGTGAAATCCTTAAAATTTACCGCTACCAGCAAAAAGATTCATCTCTAGACCATTCTGTATTCCGAGAGCAACGTCAACAATCAACAGAGCTGTAGCAGGCACGATAAGCCTGAACCTAATAGTCATCAAAATTGCAATCAAGCTCATCATGTAAACAGCCGGAAGTCAACCAGCAAAAGATTATCATCATTTTTTTCTCCATTGATCACCTCAGTAATTACCATAGATTTTAAATGCTTAAGAACAGAAGCTGGACCAACAATTTCAGTAATGGTGGTTCATTCAATGAGCTTCAGACTCAATGATTCAAGTTTTCTTTTCCAATCATCCACTTTTCACTTTTTGCGTCACCTCCTTCTTGGTCCATTCAATTTGAATTGGTAATTCAGTTTCCATTTCTTTATCAACTCTCCTTCTTTTCTTCAACTACTGTATCAGTGTTTCTCTGAACGCCAAGGAATACAGTTTCGTTACTTTTTTTTGCAGCACACGACAATAGCATATGATTGATCATAATATTTCAAGTAATTGCCAAAAATCCCTCCCAGCAGGCTATCAGTGACGCCCTTTCCTTACGAAATTTATTCATTGAGCCATTTAAATTGTGAAATGTGAATGTTTGTTTGTGCTGGTGTTGCAGTTACTTGATCATTGCTCACACAATTTTTGTAACCAATTGTTTTTGTTGCCACTTTTCCTCCGTTAACTGATTCTGACTGGTGTTTTGTTTATCAATTGGTCAATTTTAAAAACTGAATTAAAAACTTTTTTCTTTGATTCCAAGTGTAATTGTGAAAGTGTTTACTTTTTTGTACTTCTCAGTCTTTTCATGCATAATGATACAAAAGAAAGATTTCCAATGATTTAGAAGTGATGAAAGGACTTCGACGTTGCACCAACTCTACTCAGGTTTCACCACCAAAGGTTTCTTTTGTGCAATTTATAGAATCGCCAAATTAATGTTTTCATCTAATTCAACCAATTTTAATCCTATTCTTTCTGTCCTGTATTGTTGATTAATCGATATTTTCCATCACATTCCTTTGCAAATTTACTTCGAAAATAACCAACAAACGTACACAATTTACTCTACTGTGAAGAACTCCATCAATTGCTGCAAGTTTACAGTTTACTGTGTTAACACTTTGTTTAATTTTGTTTACTTTTACCAAATTATATTGCTTCCAGTGTGTCCATGGTTAATTGTGTGTTTTAAATTTTGGTGAAAATGAAAAATACCAACGAAAATACCACTAATGGTTACAATGTATACAAGATGAATGATCTCTCTAACTCGATAATAACGTAAGTTAAATAAATTTGATGAAAATCCAAATACGATGGGCGTCTTTTATACCTACAAGCTAATTGATTGATGAGTTAGTCTTGGAACTTTGATAAGTAGCCAGGCAAGAAATTGGATCTTCTGAAACTTTGTGTAGGTCAATTAATTGTGCTGATCCTGGATAATCAAACAAGACAAGAAAGAAGTCCAATATCATCACATTGATTGTGTCGAGTTGCCATGAGTAGGTTGAAAATGAAGAAGCAAAACCAAACAGAGTAAAATAACCAATATATCAAACATCACTGTGGTTCACTGTTAACGATGAGGAAATGATTTAGATTAGACAGTTAAAAATTATTTTCAAATCAGTGCTTTTCATCAGTTGAGTTGAATATTGGAGGATTCAACTCAAATTCAAAATCAGATCAGTTTACAAGTTTTTAAAAATGTTACCTTGTTTACACTGTGAAAATACCTTGCCAGAAGGATTTAGTTTGCTTTCAATGCATTCACCATTATCAGAACATTTGTTATAACTCATTGTGAGCCATGGATCAGCCATCAACTAACCATGAAACAGTCACCCAATCTGATTTGGTTCAGTAAGTTAATCCCTTGTCATTTTGTATCTGGTACACTGTGAATTGTAAACGGATGTTTGAACCATTAAACCATTTACAACAGTAAGAAAATCAAAGTTGGTAAGACTAACTAAGAGCCAAATGTGACAACAGTAGAGTAAAAAACATAAATACTCACTTAAGGTGAAGTTGATTGTCCAAAAACTCTTTACTTAATTGTGAAGACATTAAAACATAAGAGATGGCATTAGATTTTCTTTGTCCTTTGTTTATCACTTAAATTAATCCGCTAGGCTAAGATAATCTCTATTCAAAAATATGGTAACCGTTTTTACTTGTTTAGTCGCCATCAGATAAACCTTGAGTCATTTCTCTTATCTAATCTCATCTCTACTTGTGTAACAGCAAACCAAACTGGTGGAATCGACGAACTCGACTCGAAAGACGGTTAATTTCACTATTTATTGGTTTAACCATTTTCATTTTATCCGGAATAATTACATTAACAATCTTCATAGTTGCCAAGGATGCCGATGATTTAAAGTATTTATCAAGCTCTTCCAATGAACAGTTTTGTTTAACCCCAGGCTGTGTTAAAGCAGGTAAGGTATCAAATATGCAAGTTTATTTCACCCGCATCTTTATTATATTTTTTTAATTTTCACTTTTTTTCCTCTTCCATGGTTGGACTAAATCTACCTATTTATGCGTTATTGTGTATTTCATATTTATGTCTTGAAGCCGCTCGTATTTTGGATAATCTTGATACAAGTGTATCTCCTTGTGATGATTTTTACGATTTTGCATGTGGAGGTTGGATTAAAAAGAAGTTCATCAGTGAAGACCAAACAGGAATCACTCAGTTTGGTGCTATTCGAGATGACCTAAACAGAAAATTGCGAGGTAAGCCAATTATTTGCGTTCTTAGATTTCTATTCATTTGCATAATTTCTTTCATAAATTGCTTTCACTGCAAGCTCAAAGATGGTCCAATAATTGTCTTTTAAAATGCTTCAATATTAAGTGCATATTGTGCATAGCACTTTTCGTGATGATCAATCTCCCACGGACTCTAATTGTAGTGAAAGTCATTCTATCTATTGAGTATATTCCGATAGACGAACTAATTGTGTCCAATTTGCAAATTGGTTTCTAAGTTTATTGTTATTTTGAATCATTTTCACCTTGACTTTCTCGGATACTTCAGTGCACTCTTGGAATGACCCAATTTATTGAGTCAAGAGGGAAAGAGTGAGTGTATTAATGTACCAACACATTGTTGGCGTTGTTCAAACAGACAATTTAAGGAAACCAGTTCAAGATCAACTGATTGATTAATTAGCCAAAAGAGCTCAAAAAATAGACGAAATCAACTATTCACTTTTACAGTTGGCTTCTTCATTTCTTTAATTTAGTTCAAAGTAAAAGTTATTTACTTTTTATGACTACTAATAGTTAATTGATTAACATAACCATTGATTAGCAGCTAAATGACCAACTAATTGAAATAATTTATTCATTATCGTCACCTTTGCATTGCTTTTAATGTAAGCTAATTTTAAAACTGTTTCTTAATCTTGCTATTAATACTTTATATGATTTTGGTAACTTTTTCTGGTAAAGGCTTACGTTCCAATACAATAATATTTTATTATTCCACAATTTTTCATGACAAATCTCATTAACCCTGGTTATAAACTGTTTTTTTCAATATTAAGAAATGAAAATCTTATTGACTCAATAAAATTAACAGTGAATTTACCAAGTAAATATTGCTCGAGGGAGAAAATTATAACTTTAAAATACAATTATTTCATCTCAGCATCGTAATTTACACATTTATGAATATCAAATCATGAGAATTATTGCTGAGAGTAAACAATATCGCAGATATATTTTTCAATTGAATCCCAAGTCACACTTTTTTAATTATCTCATGTCATCTGCAGATGAAATTAAAAATCAAACAAAGCTGTTAATTGACAATTTGCCAACCAACAATAACAAAAATGAGCAAGAAAAGAAAGCCTGTAGGGTTAAACTAGAATCAATAGACACCAAATATTTCGACTCATTGTCAAGTCAATAACATCATGAGACAAATTATCTTATGATATTTATTAACCTTGCCTTTGTTATATTATTAATTTAATCATAATATAGTAATTAAAGTCATTTTACTGAACAGAAAAAACACCTTAACTTACACTTCATTATTAACTTGCAAAGTCAAGGTTAATAAAAGAATATTTTCAATCATAATCAAGTTGATCAAAGCCAATAATAATAGCTGACACTAATCTAACAATAAGCAAACAATTAGCTAATATTGAGCTAACTACTTGCTGTAATTTTACTTTAACTTTCTCAACTTGCAACAATTTACATATACGATAACAATTAAGTGTATCTATTTGTACCAGTAAATAATTTACTTTGATCACAACATTTGATATTTGAAATTATTGAAATTTTGATTTCCCTTTCAAAATTTTTAACTATAGCAAGTATTGCATCAACTAATGTGATTATAGATTATTTAAACTTATTGATTTAAACTGTCAGTCCGATTAAGTGGCAATCAATCAACTGTTTTGGTGACCTTTGACACAATTGACTGTTTACCTTGGAATCAAACACAACAATCGGTTAACATACCAGTGATTCAATAACCATTTACTAATGTAAACTGTCTCACACCTCAACCAGACTCTTCAAAAAATGAATCTATTAAATTAATAACATGATATTAATAACAATCAAACTTGAAAGCATGAAAACAGTACCATTGCTCCAGATGACTGTACAATTCAAGGTCCAAACAAGATGAAGACCAACGAACTGTAGTTAATTTTTCCGGTAGCTTTGATTTACTCTGATTACCGTTTAATTCAATTTAAGTTTAAACTAAATTTAAAAACAATCAATAGTTCATAAACCAGGCAAAAAATAACAAAATATTAACTCGATTCCTTTCACTTCAAAGGTATCCAAATTAAATCGAGTGATTGTTTTAGGTTTAAGTTTAGAGAGTTGACAGTTATTCACAATGTAATTTTCATCACCTTAATCAATCAATTTACCTTTAATTGGTTGTTTTGTCGTTATCAAACTCATAAACAAAATGCTAAGTTACATTTAGATTCAATGTTTTCAATCATGTTTACTATTAACCTTTTAAATTAACTGTTTACTTCAATTGATTATCAACTATTTTCCTTGTCACAGGTTAAAATTAATTACTCAAATCATCCTTCAAACAACAATTAATCTATTAATTTTCCTGTTTCACTATTAGACCTGAGTTTGATTTAATATTATTATACATTAAATCGATCCTTTTAGTTGGTTAAACTGACAATCATCAATATTAATAAGCAATGAGATTTGTTAAGTTCATTTTTAAGGTCAACATGATTTATGTTAATGAAAAAATTAACGACAATAAATTTAAACAAATTTCTCTCAAAAAAGCTAATGAAAAACGAAGTGAAGATGAAAATGGAAAATTTTACATTAAATTATTCATTTAATTCAATTTGCAATTGTGGTCGCTATATTAATGTTAACAACTTAACATTTGTTGGACATTAAATCATTATTGTCAAGTGAAAGTTGACCATAATGGTCACTTTAATAGCTGGTCTTGAACTTGAACACTTTTTTGTATCCTTCAGGTCAATTGAAAAGATTCATTGTTAAAATTGATTCACAGCTCAGACAGATAAATAAATTATAATTGATTATATTGATTTGAGTCTAAGCTCTTTCTTACTCAGGATGAATAATATAATGAAGTTCAATTTGTAAAATTGTAAGCATAAATTAATGAATGCACTGCAATTTGATTTACTGGAACATTAAATTGAACCTTTTGATCAAAGCATTTTAATAATTAATAACTTTTAATTTCTTTAATCAACAGAATTGGTCGAAAATGATGGAGACAATACAAATGAAGCAATCTATTTCAAAATGATGAGGACTGTTTACAAACAATGCATGAATCTGAGTAAGTTATATTGATTGTTGACAATTAACTTTTATTTTCTTAAAATTTTCTTCCAGTTAGGCATAGAGTTGAACCATTTGATGTACTAAAGAGTGTAAAATGAAAAAATATCATTTAGTAGATTGAAATGAAAGCTGATTTAGTGTTAATCAAAGTGTTAATAAGGTATTGTTGTATTTGGACTCAAGTTATGCTCGATCATGACCCGAATTGAACACTTTAGGACGATTGTGTGTTGATTCGTGATTCACCGAAGAACCTTATTAATGATATTTTCAATAAATTTGTGCTTAATTTGACTCTTCAGAAATTTAGCTCAACTCATTGTTAGTCTCAAATTTAATCAATTTGTTGAAATGTAAATATTCCGTCTAAGTCACTCAATTGTTGGAAAATATTAACAGATTTAATATCATTGCAATTCATGATTAGCCTTGATTGACTCGACAAATTTTCCCTTTTGGAGTGCCAATTAGCAACTCTATTGAGACTGCACATTCACACACAAAATTCATTGAAATTAACTTATCAATTTTACCGTTAAAATAATAGCTTATTTTTCTACTTTATAAAGTTTCGTTTTTTCACTTTCAATTTCCAACAATTTATAAATCTAATTAAGCCTTGACTTGATACAATTGTCTTTTCGTGGATGTTTGATACTTTTGAAACAAAGTACGCTTAATTTATTGTAATTTTTATACACATAAATCACGAACCAGAAAATAGTCAAATGTTGATTAGTTTATGCGTGTCTCTGCTTATTGGTAATATTAATCAATGAAAAATAATTTGTTTTTGGTTTTGTTAATTTTTCAGGTGAAATCAATGAACAATCAAAAGGTGAAGTGATTAAGGATATTGTTGATCTTGGTGGCTGGCCATTAATTGAAGGACCTACATGGAGGGAAGCTGAATTTGATTGGATTGAAGCACTAAAAAAGATGAGATCTAAAGGATACGACCATAACATTTTCCTCTCGATTTATGTTTCACCTGATGTTAAAAATAATAGTCAACACATAATTGAGGTAATTTAACCTCCTACTGATACAAATTATTTGGACGCTTTACAAGCCTAGTTGAACACGCATTTATTTCCTATTAATAGAGATGAAGTCTAAAAATTTAATGGTCAACCAATCCTTTGAACAATAGATAAACTTAATGGGAATTTAGCTACGCTGGAAACAATAAGAAAATTTTCTTTTGGTTGCTCGTTGCATTATTTAACCTGTTTATCAGCTTGAAAGCAATCTTGAATTGTCAATTGCTGTGGTATTTTATTTACACTCAATTTGAAATAAAAAAACAAATCTGATGGAGATGATGACTATGATTATCAAGAAGAAAAAAATGAAGAGGAGTAAAAACAAGAGTTAGAGAATTAAATTTGATAAGTACAATTGATTGATGAAATTGTCATCATTATGGGTTCTTAATGCTGTTTAAAGGACGTTACGATTCAACGAACTCATTGAACAGCAGTTCAAAAGTTTTAACAATCGACCATCAATTGATTGTTCAGTTGAATTTACTTATATACACTTATGTACTTAACTACTCCTTCACTATCTGTCAATATATTGATAAATTACATGTTTTCCCATGATATAAGCAATCTCAGAATAGTTAATTAAAAGGAATAGTTTATCGCCTATTTCTTAATCAAGCCTATTTTCATTTGCCTATTAAGCTTCACACCAAGCTCGATATCTCATTGAAACATTGACTTTTTGTCTCTTTGTCATATACAATACACTTGTCTGTATTGTCTAAGCAATGCACTTTTGTTAGATAAAAGGAAACCAAGCAATCTATACAATATATAAAGTCAAAACATGAAATTTTTGCGCTCAAATTATGTCGAAACTAAGTGGGTTCTAAGGTTAATTTTTACATAGAATGAAAGCCATGATTAAACTACAACCACGAAAAATAGTCAGGACTTTTTCGGAATTCAGGTTCCTGAGAAATTCACGTTTGAACAGTGTGGGGGAAAAAATGCAGAATCCGTATTTTGTAGCATTGTGTTTGGGGGAAAAACTTTTGGTTATTTAGATTTATTGTTGGGTAAGGAGTTTATGTAGAATTGCCTTCTGATTAAAGAGTAGAGTTGGTGAAAACCTGGTGCTTCAACTTTAAAAAGGAGATCGAAGTTTCAACTTTGGACTCTATTTTATGCTCCTACAATCAACAAAAAAATTACATGTGCTTAAAGAAAGGCTTTTCCAAAATGAACCTTATCAAAAAGAAAAAGATTTCAACTTTTGGACTTATTCTAACGTGTTTTTTCATTAAGAATTTATTTCTTTTGCATTTGAAATTCATTGAATTTGGTTAGAATTAAAAAGAATTTTGCGATCAGTATGATCGCGGGCTGGCTTGTTTTATTAAGTTGAATTGTGTCAATGAATGATCATTGCAAATTATAAATTGTTTTCTTACCTTTTACAATTTCCTTTATAGATTGATCAAGCCTACCTTGGAGTTCCTGATCGTAAATATCTTCTCAAAGGAATGAATGATTCTACTGTTAAAGCATATTACAAGGCAATCGTTGATTCTGCTTCATACATTGGACAAAACTCGAAGGAAGCAATCGAAAAAGGTGCTAGCGAAATAATCGATTTTGAAACACAATTAGCCAAGGTTGGTTGAATGCTTATAAATCTGACAATCAATGCTTAGACTGACAAATTATGCGTATTTAATACTGTTTATTAATTGCTAAATGGTAATCAACTTTATCTTCTTGCTTTTCAGTTCTCTTTACCCAGTGAGGAACGGCGTAATTTCACCAAAATGTACCATAAAATTCAACTTATTGATCTTAAAAGAATCGGCCCAAATGTGAGAAATTTCATTACTAATATTTCGATTGTTATAATCACGATAATCAACACAAAATGTTTTCAGCATTCATTTTTATTTTTAATTCATCAATTTAAACAATGAATGACAATTATAACCGGATAAGGTCCTTAAATGAACAATGTTTTATTGGTTATTTTTGATTATTTTTGATTATTATCATCATTTAACGGGTGAACAAGTTGATAGTATTAATACTTTAATTTGTATTTTTTCATCTCTTTCTTCATTAAACTTTACAGATAGATTGGCCCAACATTGTTCGAAGTATGATGGTTGTTAATGTTTCAGATACTGAAGAAATTAATGTGAAAGTTCCTCGATTTTTACGATCTGTTGATGCTCTCATTGCTAAAACTGATAAAAGGTATTTTAAAGATTAATCAACCTATTAGATCGTATTTTTTACTGATTTGAATCATTTTTATTTATCCAACAGAATCCTTGCCAATTACATGATATGGAGAGCTGTTTTCTCTGCTTTACCATATGCTGAAGAACCTTTGCGTAAAATATCGGAAGCCTATTCACGAGTAATCTCAGGTCGAAAAACCGAAAAGCCTCGCTGGGATACTTGTATGAAAAGACTTTATTCAAGTTTCGGTACACCGTTGTCTGCTTTATATGTTTCCCGTAATTTTGATGAAAAAAGTAGGAAGCAAGCAGCATCAATGGTTGATTATATTAGAGGTCAATTTATTGCATCTCTTAAAAAAATTGATTGGATGGATGAAGCAACTCGCGCTAAGGCTATTGAAAAGGCAGAAGAAATGTTTGTCCAGATTGGTTACCCGCCTGAACTATTGGATGAATCTAAAGTCATGTCAATCTATCAAGGTGTACGTAATTGCTAGAAAACATCTACGCTTATTCAGTTCTTGATTCAATTCGACATAATTTCAAATTTTACTCTATCTTCTTTTGTTAACAGATAAATATTTCAGATGATATTAAATACTATCACAATGTTCAGAAGCTTCGTAAATTTTGGACCGATTATGGACTGAAGAAATTGAGAGAGCCTTTAATCAAAGACGAGTAAGTGAATGATTAAGATAACAACTTTGGTGTTTAATAATCGAATCTTTAATTTTTTGTTTTTTTACAGTTGGAAACGTTTTTCTGAGGCTGCAACTGTGAACGCATTCAACAATTTTATTGAAAACAGCATTAAATTTCCAGCTGGAATCCTTCAAGGAGTATTTTATGATAGAGAAAGACCTAATTATCTAAATTACGGCGGTATTGGATATATCATTGGACATGAGATAACACATGGTTTCGATGATCGAGGTAATTAATTATTTGGAAGCCTTTAACGAATGATCATGAAAATAAGTTCCGTTACATAGAAATCAAAACAGAGCTGTGTTTTTGGTTGAGCTGAGTTGTGGTAGAGACATTCAAGTACTTGCTTGGCTGGTTAAATTATTACTCTGCACTTCTATAGAAGTGATGTGGAAAATTTTTTCACTCATTTGGTGTTTTGTTTATACTTGACTTAGCACTTATCAATTTTTAAGTCTTATTTAACATTGAAAAACAAAAGTTTTCCTTTATTTTTGACAATATTCGACTTTTAATTGATATGATTGATTTTACTTTGATTTTTGTTTTTTAGTGTTTATAAATACTTCAACATCAACCTTATTTATATGCTAATTGAATGGTATTTTTCAATATACTCAGGTCGACAATTTGATAAAAATGGAAATAATCGTAATTGGTGGGAACCTGAAACTGAGAAAAACTTTGCCTCTCGAGTTCGCTGTATAATTGAACAATATGGTAATTATACAGTTGACGAAGTTAAAGAGAAGGTCAATGGTATCAACACTCAAGGTGAAAACATTGCTGATAATGGTGGACTTAAACAAGCTTATTTGGTAAATTATCCAAGAATCAATATTGATTTTAATCTTATTTCAATATTTTTTAACCTCTCAACATTTAAAATTTTTGTTTTTTTCTTCATTTTCAAGGGTTATCTTAAATACATCGAAGACAATGGTCCTGAGCCTTTACTTCCAGGAGTTTCAATGAACCAGCAGCAACTATTTTGGATAGGAGCTGCAAATGTAAGCTTAGCTATCAAATTATATCTTTGATAATCAATTTTACACTAATTTCCTTTCATAATCTTGATAGATTTGGTGTTCTAAATTAAGGCCACAGTCAATGAAATTAAGAATTGCCACTGGAGTTCACAGTCCTGCAAAATTCAGGTGAAAAATTTATTTAGATGTGAATTTATATCTAACTTTTCCTTGAGTTTCTCAACTACAATGCAATATATATTTGAATATTTTTTTCGACAGAGTTAATGGTCCATTGTCTAACATGGAGCATTTCTCGGAAACTTTCAATTGTCCAAAAGGATCGCCAATGAATCCGGAAAGAAAATGTAAAGTTTGGTGATTTGATGGGGATTTCACTATGAGAGTGGTTAAATTGCATTGGAATATTGGTTTGGCGATTGAATTATAATTATGATTATAAATATTACTATTGGCTTTTAATTTTCATAATACATTATGATAAACGAGAATAATACTAAAGAATCAAAACATTCTTCAATCATAAAGCTTTAACTATTAGACATTCCTAGATATGTATTTCTGTAAAAAGACTCATTTGTTGACATTTATGTATTTATTTTGATATTGGAGAATCAATTTTCTCCAAAATTTCGAACTAATTTAATCAATTTCTGAATTATAGAATAAAAATGGTTGTTGTTTAATTTTGTCTCTCTTATTCAACTATTATATAATGCAATTTTAGTTTGTTAAAAGTTGAAATTGATTAAAATCGATGTTATAAAATTGATGGCAATTTTGATTAAACTTTCTGATTATGGCTATAAATGAATATCATTTAATGAATCTTTAATACATTTAAATCGTTATGAAATGGTTAACATTATCAATTGAAAATAGTGTCATGAAATCTTAAATAAACAAGAGTAACAAAAAGATTTTATATTTAGATCAAACAATAAGTTTTGCATGGAAAAGTTCAATTTAGTTTTATAATAATGATTAAAACCTTTCCATTTATTTACAGATACATTCCTTGTAGCACAATATGGTATAATAACATCCAAGTTGAACTGAAAAAGTATAAGTATTCAATGTTAAGTTGTATCGATGAAATTGATGAAGATGACGGTGAGGATGAGAATGATTTATTGTTAAAATTTAATCAATTGATTGTTTCCATGAGGCTATAAAGATGCAATGGGAGGACTTCGTTTGTGTGCTGTTTCCAAAATAATCTCTTTCTTTTGCTTACAGCTATTCATCAGACCCGAATTACCATTTGATTGTGATATACTGTTTGATCTTCGATGTTTATCTTCGGTTGATCCTTCATTGGACAAACTAACTCGTCCATCTCGAATGATAGTGTAATACTGAGAAGACCCTGGGCTATTTTTACCACCAAAAACCGCACCAAAGGCTCGAGTAACTGAGTTTAAACTCAACTTTTTAATGGCCTGACCAGGCTGGTATGTCATTGTGGTCCCACTGAATCTTTCAAACAACGATCGCGCTTCTCTGATCAAACCATGGAAGGCTAAAGTTACACCAACAAAGTTTTCAGCAGCAGATATCTTTGAGAAGAAAAGAGGAATATTAATGATAAAATAATAGTTTTTACGCAGATACCAATGAGAAATGACGATACGTCGAGAAATGAAATAATCACGAGTTTCGGAAACTGAGTTGCTTAATACAAAATGTCACAAATGTCTTTTGATTCAACTGATATCAAAAGAAACTCGTGTTCGATACTTTACAATTAGACTCTTACCTCATAGAATTGTGTCCCAAATTTATAAGCAATATTTCTGCCTTCTTCTAAATTTACTTTCCGACCCACTTCAAGATCACGTTTATTACCTAGTAGGACCATAGGTGCTTGTAGACTGGTTAAACCTCTCAATTTACAAATTAGCTTGACATACTGTTGAGCTTTAACGAAACTTGGCTCATCACAAATACTGTAAACGATCATGTACGCTTGAGCCCAAATGATTTGGTCCTTGAGGTCATCATAATTTGTAAGAACATCTAGTTCCTAAAAATATAAAACAATAAATAAACCATTTATTAAGAAGTCAGATGAATTTAAAGGAAAACATTCCATTAGAAACTGGATATTAGATTATAAATAAAATAAATTTATATTTCACCTGACTGTGTCGAGAAAAGTCAAGTAGTTCAATATTTGTTAGGGCATCATCACAATTTATGGTCTGCTTATACAAAATATCTGGTATATACAAAAATAAAAGACAAATGATGAGCTGAATGTTTTTGAACGAAGTTGGATGAGAAAATAAATGTTTGATAATATTCAACTTACCACAATCTGTTTGGTATTCGCCAATGTAACGTTTGGTTAGGAAACGGACAGCAATGGCTATTTAATTGAATGAAGGAAACATATTAGGTATGAATATCGCAATTCAATAATAAATAAAAGTTATCACCAATTAAGAGGACAGTAAATAGAGAATAAAAGATGGACTGAAGATATTTCAATTTTATTGTCAACCCATGATATATACAAATCTTAACGAGCAGTGAGACAAGATCGAAAGACTTGAACAGAGGCTATCACAATTACTACAAAACATTGAGCACTGATACTAGAATAACATCAAAATTTTTCAAAATATCAACTCGACGCTATTATCATCAATTTAATTAGTCAACAGTTGTCATATAATTATAAACAAGGCCAAATAAAGCAAGCTTTGAATGTAAAAGAGACATCATCAGATGGAAAACAAATGTCTTTGTTTTAAAATAAGTTTCTTTCTTTACCAACTCTCAATTTTGTCTCCTTTTCAATGCTAACCGTAAAGCTTACATCTGAATAAATCTAGAAAAGTCTAGGGCGAATCAAATTTATATTTAAGCCATTCTGATTATTAGCCTCAATTAATCACAATGTTTATAAAGCTAAATGTGTTCGTTAACATAATCTCATGATTTCCAGGATTATAATAATCACTATATTCATGTTTATGTATACTTTGCTGAATTTTTCTTATAGCTTAACATCTTATCATCTTTAGCAACGGCACTATTTATTTTCCTTGCTTGGTAAGCATTGAAATTATCGGGTAACACTACAATTATATTATTAAAACTAATATTTTGATTATCAATATTAATTAAATCAATCACTTTATCCCTTCTTCAATCATAATAATCATCATGTTCTTTCAATAACTTCCTTAGCAGGTTGAATTAACTTTTAGCTTTTGAAAACATATGGTCGTAATAAGCTGATTGATAAACACTGGTTTGCTTGACTGGTAATAACAGATCCCTTGATTAACAATTTCAAAATTATCAATTCCATGGTTTTTCAAAATGCTGTCGTGTATTGATTGAACTAATTTTGGATAAATATTCATAATTTTTTGCAATTACATAAAGTAAGTCTTATTCAAATTCAATTAAAGAAGCCAATCTTTACATAGAAACTTCTTGTATCTCTATCCTATTAACTTACTTCATTTCACTTTTACAGTTATCATTTAGAAGTTGATGAAGTTTTCTGTTATTTTTTAGCAACTGCCTTGCGCTATAAATCAGTCGGTGTTGTGTGTTATGGATTAAGGCATGTGACTTTGGCAAGCTTAAAGTGTTCACTCAAACCTTGACTCAGAAATTATTATCTTCATCTGTATCATGGTTATTTCTCAATCGTTTTGTTTCTGAATTGGAGATTGGATTTAAATTTTTAAAGTTTGCAATCAAGTTCAACCTTTCAAATGTAATTAGAAACATGAGATTTGCATTTTAGATTGATTAAACCATTGGCAAACTGTGACCATTCTCAAAATATACTGAAGAACGAAAGTGGAACGACAATTTAATACTAACAAAAAGGCCTGACACTCTAACAGAAATTAAAAATTGTGCGATTTATTTATCTACCAGCTGAGAGTTTTACTAATTGCCAATCTAATTGCTCACTTAAACACATTGTTTTGCTTTTTTCTTGCAGTCATTTTGGTGGATCATGATCAAGTATCAACAATAAACAGCTGTTGCAATATAACCAGATACATGATGTTTCCCAAGAAAGTATAAAAATAGAGATGTTCAATGATGGCCTAACTGTCGTATTATCCTTGTTCAACTAGCAATATCATCCATCAATTGTGTGTTTATTCCTGCTATGTAAAGCTTCAATGTAATTTTCTCAACGAGTTGAAACTATCATATGAAAACATTTATGCAAGGACAAATTATCACAAACATTGCGCAGATCTTTCACACGATTATTCATTAATTTCTCGAGTTGGGATTTGTTTGATATCGAAAACTTAGCTACCAAATAATTAACACTAATCATAAATACATTGAATGAAAATTGGTGACAAGTTGAAGAGAAAAGAGAGAAAATTAAGCAAATAATTACCTGATTTACCAACGGATTTAGCTCCAAGCAGCAATATACGAAGAGATTTCATCAGTTTGAAAAGTTCAGCCTTGCACTGATGATGTAAACAAAGACTAACAAAAGTAGCTTAAAGTAATATGCGATTTGGCATTCAACAGAGTTACACAAAATATTATCACATTTGCTGTTCATCAGTTTATTGGCGTAAAATTATGGTGATGATGGTAGTTGAGCGTTGATCAATATTAACAGGACAATAATATTGTATAAAATATTGGATAGTTTACTGTAAATTGTTGAGTATTTAAAGCTTTAATTTTGTTTCTTTGATGACAATGAAAGTGACGATGGAAATGGTGCAACAAGACAAAGACGATTGAAAAACACAAAGACAATTTTCAAGCAAACGCAAAGAGGATAACAAAGTTAGGTGCAAATGATGAAAAGTGAAAAACTAAAAAGTAGAAGTTGTTACTCCGAGAAGATTTTGCAAATGAAAACATAATCTACTGTTTAACGGGAAATAATTTCTTGGAAAGCAAGAGCACATATTTGTATTTTTTTACTGTTACACTTCAAGGGTTAAATCATCATCATCCTTCTCATCATCTAGTAACATGCAAGCCTGTGCCAGAGGAAGAGAGCATGGTGAAGACAAGAAACAGAAAGAGAAAGAGCAGCAAAAGATGAAGATAAAGATGACGATTAATTGTGCGCACAAATTAATTATATCTCGAAGAGGAAAAAGCCCAACAGTTTACCAAAAAGCCTTACTTCACTGTTTAACTATCGACATAAACAACAACAGTGAAAACAACTAAAACTCCCCCATTATTGTCGAAGCTCTACGATTACTCACTTTTTTATCCTCATCCTCATCATCCTCCTCCTCATCAAGCTTTTTCTGTTCTCTAAGAACAAAAATTCAACTTTCTTTCCACCAAATTTCAATCTTTATGAAAAATATTTCCCCTCTCTTCATCTTTCTTTTAAATTTTCCATTCCTCTCCATTCAATTCATAAGCAATTCATTACTTATTGACTCATTAATTTTTGTTGTTTTTCCTCTTCCAGATTCTTACATTTCTGTTTTTTCACCACCAGCCAAACACACTTTAAACTTGAACTTCACTCGCATTATTGAATAGACACCTTCGCTGACTCTAACTTTTTTTTGGATTTCAAAAAAAACAAAAATGTGTAACAAGTTGCACGCAAACAAAACAACATCCTCATAATAGATGGTTAAAAAGCAAGATGTAATATTATTTATACACACATTCATGTAATACGGAAAAGAAATGCACTGAATAGTTAGATAAAATGTTAACCATTCGAATGAATATCTTTCTGTTTTTCACTCTTTAATGAAACCTTATTTGTTTTGTTATTCTCAAAAAAAACTCTTGGAAGCTTCATGTACAAGAAATGTTTCAATCAATTCTTGAAGCCAAGAAAATAATCAACACAATTGTGTTGGAAAATGACTCTTTTTTGTTTTTGTTTTGTTCAGTTTTTATTCACATTTAGCTAAACATCACTAAATGTATTCCGAACTCTTATTGATAATGTTTCACCGTATACGTATAACTTTTCCTTCCTTTGGGTCTATGAATTATATCCCTTTGAAAAGGTTAATAAATGAAAACAACGCATAATAGATTCGAGGGTCCGAATTGAAACATGTTTATTTTGAAATGGTGAAGATGAAAGGTTGCTCCAAAAAAACGCTAAATTCAATTGGAATCACTTTATTTCTTGCCTTTTATTGTATATTACATTGTACTTTTCATTGTTATCAACAGAAGCATGATGACTGTATTTATAATAATGATGACGGTCAAAGACAAAATTGGAACCTGATTTTGCAATGATTAATACAAAAGATGTTTTAACAGCTGCACATGTAACTTCATAATCAACAGCTTTACTTGTTTTACCAAAGGTTAATTCATGATGTAATAGGATGCAAAGGTAACAAAACTAGTGATAAAGGTTAATCTATGGTATTAAGTCTGAATAAAGAACATTTATCTACTGTTTATTGCTAGGGGATTTTCAGCTGAGTTTTTAAAGTTTAAAAATGTAAATGAAGTCTAGTTGATCAATTCATTTTTTCAAATTTACCCTCTATTAGTGATTAGAGTATTTTAAATGATGGTAATCTGGAAAGGAAAATGACCTTAAAGATTATTTACATTCATGTAAACTTATAGTTTCACAGTTTTTATTTAACACTGGTGAAATTGAAGGTTATCCAGGAAGATTCTTGGTTCTCTTTCAATGATCATTATCATCAACAAACATATTCAAGACATTTCTGGTTGGTGAAAAAGTAAGCTGAGTTGATTAGTATCATTCAACACATGAATCCTTTGAAAGCACAGAAAACCAATTGAAAATATTAATATAAGTTTATGTACCTTTACATTTCCTGGGTTAATTATAATTAGAAATAGCGCTATTGATGTAATATTCTTTATTAACAAGCCTTATTGACATCAATTTTATCCTTTCAATATTTTAACAATATATCGATCAGATTCGATTGATTGATTGACTGTGAACAAAAAAAATAATGAAAAGTTGTTTTTTTCTTGGAAAAGATGTGTTGATCTAGAGAATGAAAATATCACAATAACAATGGGTCAGTATTCAATTGAATATTTCAGAAAAGTCAATAATCAATTTATTACAAAAACCTTCAGTGCAATATGAGGACGAGTTGTGAAAGAAAGAAAGAATTTGAAAGTGAAGTTTGAAATGAATTTTTTTGTGAAACCATTAAACTTATTATGAATCTTTGTCTGCTTCAATTGTTATCCATTAGTTTCTCATTAATATGCTTATTTGATGGAATCCAGGGTCAATCATGTCCTGCTCTTGAATCACCATTGTATGGCAGCTTGTCTGGACAATGTTTAACCAACCCAGGATCAACATGCTCAATACGATGTAACCCCAGTTTTGAAGCTTTGGGTTCTTGTGCAAGAGTTTGTCAGCCAAACGGTTCCTGGACCGGTTTACCTTTAATTTGTCTCAATCGTGCCATAACATGTCCACCTTTAACCTTATCTGACAATCTGTCTATGGGTGGACCTTGTTTCAATGTTGCTGGAGGAATATGTCGCTTTAGTTGTCCCACGGATACAACGTTACTTGGGCCTGATTCAATTTATTGTACCAACATGAGTTCATGGTCAGCATCACCACCCTCTTGTTCACCAAATGGATGTCAACCTTTGCAAGCACTAGAGAATGGCCAATTAACTGGAATGTGCGGTATACAAGGTAACAATAAGTACTCAAATTACTGGTAAATCTAGTGCATAAATGTTCAGACGTACAGGTGTATGTAGATTTGGTTGCACTAAAGAAATGCATTAGGTACCACAAGTATGTTTTTGGACTTTTCTGGCATTATTTATTTGACTATTAGTAAAATTTATTGAATAACTCTGGTTTTATATTTCTAATTAATTGCTATCTCAGCTTTAATTCTCACTTATTTTCATAATTAAAATATATTTAAATTACAGTTTGTCTGAATCAATCTTTTTGCATTTTCACCAATCCTATTTAATTAAAGATTTTTCATTATTAATAAAAAATTGAATGCAATCAAAATGCAATTTAACATTGAAGCGTCCATAGAGAAGTCAAAAAACATAATTGGGTACCTAATAGTTATCGAGTAAAACTAAATGTAAAGATTATTGAGATTAGTGATGAAATTTAAGTTCACCTAACTTATTTAATATTTCATGGACCTTTTACTAAACTCTTATTAGTTAGTTATTATTAATCGTGATTACAATTTGATAACCACAATTTAACATGCATATTGTTATTTAACACAGATGATGCATTTAGATGCAAAGCATAGTGTTTATACAAAATGAGGTTTACAAACTAATAGATTTGACTTAAATCTAGTTTACTAATCGATAGATGAATGTTTATTTGTTTCTCTATTTAATTAGGATTAAACTATTTCCACATGTACTCTCCTTGTTCACTATTAAACATGTAAAAATTAGTTACTAATTTCAAGTGATGAAGTTACTCCTTGTCCATGGTGGTAGAAGTGTGACTGTCGGATTGACGGCTAAGTGTTCAAGTTAAAATCAAGGCTATGAGCATTTCAAGATTAAGATTGTGATTATTATAGTGTTAGTGACTGCCAAAAAGTATGACAACGTGTATTAATTATAATAATTGCTTGTACAAGCACAAATTTACTAGTTAATATTATACTTTCATACAATTGAGTAAATATTGTTGGAGCATTAGATTAACTCTGATACTGTTAACCCCAGCTATAAGTTAAGGTAAACCTTTTTATACTTATAATCTTAGAAATCAGTTTATTAGAATCACATTTTCACACCTTTCTCTAAAATTTAAGTAATAATCAAATCTTTAATAGACTAATCACTAATCAAGACATTAATTCAGAATTTGATTCAGGTTTAATTGTTCAGTTTTACGCTTTCCTTGATTTATTGATTATCCAACTAGTATTTAGTACATAGACACGATCATGAAATCATTTAAATGCCAATCTTGTCTCACATTTCATTCATAAATATCACCTAAATCTCAGCTTAATGTTAGAGCCGCTGGTAAACCTGACTGGCCTAGATCTTAATCTGACTGCTAGAATAATGATGATAGTGATGATGAAGATAAGGATGATGATAATTAGGATGATTGGAATAAGATAGAATGAAAATAGAGATGACGGAGGGAGAGAGAGGATAAAAAGCATGCTAAATCAAGGTTAAACCATGAAGAATGAAATTCATCAACTGAATCCAATGTTGGTAGACTAATAAACTGAATCTTATCATGAACAAACAAACAAAAAGAGTTTATTATTGTAACTACCAAACAGCTTTACATAATCAAGACTGACCAATCCATTATTGATTATTTTTAGAGTTTAAATTTCCCCCCAAATTTTACAATTACCCGCTAAAATTATTATCAACTGCTTACACGCACCATAAACTGTTAATTTGTTTGATTCCCTCAACAAAATGCTCTGTGATTTTCCTTACGATCATTGTATTTATAATATTTAAATTATTCAGCTAATCAAATCTTTCATCTTTGTCTTCACTAGATTCTTAACCTGAGAGCTCTTTGTGTAAATTAAGTTGGCAACCATTTCTACTGTTGATATCTACACTGACAATACATGATATAACATGACTAGAGTCTGGCAGAGATTACCAAGAGATTTATCCTTGTCCTTTAAATTGTGATTCCCCCCAAATTAAGATTTGTTATTAACTCCAAGGTCAACAGGTCAAGTCTTTCTATCATAATCTTCAGTGAATTAAACTTTAAAAAAAGATGAACTAAGGATCGAAGACCTTTTTCATGAGTTAAATTTTCAATCGTATTTATCATACATACGTACATATTGTACATTAGTACATTATTAATACATTATTCATTACATGTATTGCATGTTGATACCTCTTTTCGTTTTTTTTATTTAATCGTTAATTATGTAATTTAATTTCGAAGGGAAATTTCAGATTATGAATAAACATATTTGTGACTTAAAACTGCAATAGACTGAGAAATTAAGAAAAAATCGAGTGGAATTGAGTTGTAATTCCGTTGCGATTGACTTTGCTTCAAATTCATGTCTCCATCTTGTTTGTTGTTTGTTGAGTTTATGTAACTCAACCTCTCAATAACTAACAAATAAGTAAACTTGTAAATAAAAGTGTCAATTGTTTGTAACCCTCATAAGTTTGAGCTTAATCAAAATCACATTGATTCCAACACTGGTCAGATTTAGAAGTAAACAAAACAGAAATTCTGACCGATTATAGTGGGTTGCTTCAGTCGATTCCATTTGATCAGATATTAAAATATTTATTGAGTTTAGTAAACCTCAATTGAAGTTTAATAAGCATAATGAAAAATAAAAATCGCTTTCAAAAGATATTTTTAAATTTATTCAAAAAAGTCGAAAAGTTTATCGAAAAGTTATTCTGCTGCATCCTGTAGTTGAGGCTTCAATTAACGAACAGAACTGAGGGTTGTGATTATTATGTAGTGGGATGTCGAGATGATGGTGTTAACGTTAACACTTTTTCAATGTAATTTGTAACCTTTAAATATTAGTATCTGACTAATATCACTTGGCAATAGTTACTTTCGAGTAAAAATAATTTTTGAAGTTAATCCATTGATAAAAATTTCATTTCTATTTGGATATGTAACATTGTTTGTGTCTTATGATTATAATTGGCGCCATGTTTCATTTTAGCATCTCTCATTTGTTTAATTTTTTATCTTTACAGAAACAAATTCTGTTATCATTCCTGGATCAATTTGTACATTCACATGTAATCCAGGATACCAAATAATTGGACCAGATCGTTTAATTTGCTTAAGCACAAGTCAATGGAGTCAATTACCTCCAAGATGTCAGCAGATTGTACGCTGTAACCCTTTAGCTCCTGTAGCTAACGCTTTAATGACTGGATCTTGTTCTGGAGAGTTGCTCATACCTTTGAACACTTGCTCGATCTCTTGTAACCCTGGCTATATTTTGGTAGGCCAATCTTTGTTAACTTGTACGACTGACGGAACTTGGAGTTCAAGTTTACCCTCATGTATTCCAATTACTTGTCCTCCTTTGACTTTTGCTGGACAAGATAGACCAGTCGCTACATGTATTAACCCTCAAGGCTCACAGGCTTCAGACTCGAATATTGTTCCTGGTTCAACTTGTCGGTTCTCATGTCCATATTGCTCCATCCTAAATGGTCCATCATCGATCTCTTGCTTACCTAATGGTCAATGGAACGGTTCTATTGGTACCTGTTCACCCATCAATTGTCCAGACATACCAAACATAGCCAACGGTCAAATCAGTGGAACCTGTGTTCGATCAACATGCATGGATTCTTGTTCCTTCTCGTGCAACCCTGATTACATGTTATCCAATTCTATAAACAGTCTTGTTTGTCAAGTTACTGGACAATGGAATGGACCAGTGCCACAATGTACTCCTCAGCCTAGATGTCCCAATCTTGTATCACCAAATGCTGTCTCATTTTATCGAGGAAACTGTCAGAATGCCAAGAGTGGAGATATTTGTGAATTATCTTGTGATCCATGTTACGTCGCTTCTGGCCAAACAAGATTTAGCTGTGATTCAAATGGTAACTGGGACTCAGGTTTAGGAAATTGTGTACCAATAACATGCTCGCCGCCACCTACTTTGCCTGACTTTATGACTTCCCAAGGTAACTGTAATAATGCGCGTTGTGATGATATTTGTACATTTAAATGTGATCCAGGGTATGAGATCCAGGGTAAGTTTCATAGTTAACGAAAAATTTCAAGTCAAGTCTTTAATAAGCATGTTTAACTTTGATTTTAAGATTAGAAACAATTTCCACTTGAGTCAATAATTTTGTGTTGTGATTAATCTTTTTCGTCAAAAGGCTCAAGCTCTTTAACCTGTGGTCCAGGCGGACAATGGAATCAACCCTTCCCTCGTTGTATACAATCCAGATGTCAAGACTGGTCTGTTCCTACTGGAGGATTGTTCATCAATGAATGTCCCGAAGGATTAAATTGTCCCTCACTGTGTCCCGGTATCCCAAATCAAAGATGTAAACTAAGGTGTGGAGCTGGATATCGATTAGTTGGAACAACTGAAGAAGTTATTTGCACACCAAGTACTCTTCAATGGTCTCAAACTTTACCTACTTGTGAACCTGTTCGTTGATTTTATGAAATTAATGGAAATAGAACTAATTATAAGCATCTGTAACGATATAAAAATGCTCGATTCTAGTTAACCAAGTTATGCTCATGAAATTTTATTTTTAATTTGAACAAATTTATACATTAATATGAATCTATAATGAATGAATTTATATATGAATCTGAAAATTAAGAGCACTAAAATTATGGTAAAGAACCACATAATCAAGGCATTGGAGGCATATTTTTCATTATTTATTAGGTTGGCAAGAAAGTTTTGATACCCTCAATATATCTCAACTTCGAATGATCACTAAATTGTTAACATTAATTTTATTCTTTTTCGTTTTCTGTACTTACTATTAATTATAATCTAAGCTTTGATTCAGTCTTATTTGAATCACAGAAATACTGATTAAAAAACTTTAATTTCAATTAATTCAAACCGCGACTTTTTTTAATTTTTGACAATCAGATTTAATCATTGATTTTGATTGGAAAATGAACAAGTTTCTAATCAAAATCAACATTGATTCAAAGCTAAAAATCTGGATAATACATGGAACTTTTTTCAATTTTTCAATTATCACCATTCATTAATTATTTCTAAACAATCAAAATTTGATTTAACATTGATTTCTCATAGACTAAATTTTCCGGATTTTTGATCCAAATTTAAATGGTAAAAACCCATAAGAAATCTTAAAAGTATCAAAACTTTCTTGCCAACCTAATAAAAAAATGATTTTAAACAAATGTTTCATCAACAAATATTGAATCGTCACAAGTTTTACAGTTGAACTTGTGACAATTTTTTCTCATTTATTTCAGTTATCTTTGCTTTGGGGACTTTTGCTTACTCATTTGAATTAAAAGTTTACAGCAAATGAACAAGGATAGTGTGTTAAAACCTGAAAATCCTTATTTATCTTCCTGGTCATAAGATATGGTTCTTGGACAATTGAAAACAATAGAAATTATTCTGATTACTATTGTATTCTTTGACCTTTGACTTTAAAAATGATCAGGATAACCACAATCTGGAAATTGATGCAATTCTAATTCTTGAGAATTAATTACTAATTATTATTTATTAATAAATATGTTTGAATTAATAAAACATAATTAACAGTTATTGAAACATTAATTAGCTAAGCTGGATTATTTATTGCTATTCGAAATTTGAAAAAACCTCTGACAAGTATTTCTAATAATTTAGAGATGGCGCTCATAAGCTTTTTATTCTCTTCTGCTTGCTATACAATGAATTGAATTCTGCCAATTGTTTTCTTTTGCATCAGTTACAAGATTTTGAATAATTTAACTGAATTAAATTCAACTAATACTATCTGTGTAATAAATCACCTTCTAATTAGTTAAGTGACAAAAACTGGTGCAAACAGATTGTGCGGTAACTAGGAAAATGGAGACAAACGTGGAAACAAAACCAGTGGAAATTAATGCTGAAGGTGAGCTAACTGTGCCTTTCTCTTGGAGGAGCTCTATAAGGCAACAATTAGATACTCGCAAGTTGAGAGAAGAAAAGCCTTTTGAAGATTTGATCAACTTCTGTTGTCGAGTTTTTGCTTTGTACGCAACAAACCCGGATTTGGGTAATTTTACCCATGCATCATCGGAGCCTCTCTCATCTGCGAGTGAGCGAAGTTCATTATATGCTCGTCTTAAAGAAGCCGAAGCTAACCTGACAGCCGCTCATGCTGAAATTTCTCGTCTAGAGAAACAACTAGCCGAGCTTAAGACACAACTTCAATTTGAAAGGGATGAACATGCTATCCTCAGAGTTTTGTATGATGATCTGACTAAAAAGCTTGCAGCTAAAACTCATGAGGCTGACCACTTATTGATTCAGTTGAAAGCAATGAAAGCTGCAGATGCAGAAAAATTGAATGAGCTTAATGCAAGGGAAGAGCGATTATTGAGAGAGAAAAAACGCCAAGAGCTAGAAGCTGCTGCTGCTGCTACTCGATTGGCTGAAGTTGAGGAAGGTATACTTGTTGATCAGGGAGAAATGGGTAGTGTTCCTTCTCATGTTATTGCCATTCTCCCTGATAGAATGCTTTGTTCAACTGATGCCCATGATGGAGATGTGTATGCACTAAGATGGTGCTCTAATGAAGGATCTGGAGGGCGTTTTTGTGATATGGTTGCTACCGGTGGTAGCGATCGTAAAGTTAAAGTGTGGCAAGTATCATCATCACAGTTACACATGAAAGAGACTCTTATTGGTTGTAATGGAGGTATAACCTCCATCGATTGTTCTAATGATTTAATTATAGCTTCTTCATACGATTTTACGTGTCGAATTTGGTCCATCCTTGATGGAAAACTTCGCCGGACCTTGACAGGTCATGCGGACAAAGTGTTAACAGTTAAGTTTTCAGTTGTGCCCAATAGATGTATCTCTGGAAGTCAGGATAGGACAATTCGTGTTTGGGACTATGACAAGTATGCTTGTACTAAAACTCTTTACCCAGGATCAACTTGTAACGATCTTGTTCTTAGTAAAGGCCAAGAAGTTGTGATTAGTGGACATTTTGACAAGAAAATTCGCCTCTGGGATATGCGAACTGAGTGTAGTGTACATGAAATTTATCTTCCTTCTCGAATATCATCACTTGATCTTTCATCAAGTGGACAGTATTTGCTTGCCTGTGTTCGCGATGATACCCTTAAATTAATGGACCTCCGTATGAATCAGGTTGTTAAAACCTTTAGTGCGGACAGTTTTAAAGTAGGAACTGATTTAACTAAAGCTACTATCAGTCCGGATAATGATCATGTCATCGCCGGCTCTGGATCAGGATCCATCTTCATTTGGAATGTTAATACCTCAAAAGTGGATAGAGTCCTCAAAAATCATCATAATTCTACTGTTGGTGTAGCTTCTTGGAGTCCTCAGGGACAACTTGTTGCATCTTGTGAAAAAAATAAGAGGCTCGTTATATGGAATTAGAAAATTTCTAATTTGTTTTCTTAGTGAAGTTTCAAATCAAAAGAAAAGACATCACAGATGCAATTTTCTAATACATATCTATCTACTGCTCATCTTTTCTTAATAAACATTCTTCTTGCCAGTCTTGATATTTTAATCGTAACAAGAGTAACAGCGAGTGTCTACTTTCATATCTAATTAATTATTGTGATCAACTTTAAGTGCTTCATGTAATTAATCTATTTTTTCACTTGTTTTACATCTGCTCACATTGTTTTTTGTTTACCTTTGCTCCATTCTTTACTCAGCTGCTTTTCGTGGAATCTATACCTCCAATTATAAAGAGTTTGTAACGAATTCAACTGTCAAGGATAAAAGATTTAATTTTAATAACAGTAGTGTTGATTACTAACATTCGAATAATCTTGCCTTGTCATTTCTCAGCCATTTAACCACCATTACTGCATTTGACTTGATAGCTTCATTTTTTTCTTCAATTGTCAATTTATTAAGTCCATCAACGTTATTGGATATTCTTGGTTCACTTTTATTAACTGGTTAATGACATATCAGGCTCAATGTTTAATTGTGTTGATGATAATTTGCAACATTAATAATTTTTTAACCATTAAATCTAAACATTCACATTTATCATGAATCACAGAGGAATTAAACCATCAAAATCAACATTGTATATTCTTTATTGATTTTTTTGTTTGTTCATTTAAATCTTTTTATTTATCGATTATCAACTCTCACAATCCATTCTCGATTCGTCTTGATCTCCTCGATTATCTCTTAGTAACTAATTATTTTGACTTATGTATTACCTAATTACCCAGGCTTCGATGAAGAAAAAAATGTCCTAGAAGAACTATTAGGAACACCAGAGGATGATGACTTAGCATCGGAATTGAATAGCGGTGAACGCAAAACTGGAAGTAAGGAGTTAATTTATCTTCATCTCTATCTATTCTTCCCACTATTCTATTCAAATTAAACTAACAACCATTGGTTTGAGTACATTTTCAGAAAGATTAGAGATATTCACTATTAACATTTTACTAACATAACCTAACCTACAAATTTCCAACTTGGGATATTGTTCAGTCTCAATTATTGACATTCAAAGACTAAGGATTTCAGATCCAGATTAATACCATCGAACCTTAATGTCTCATATTTAAACTTTTTATCTGATCAGTCTGATTTTGTTACAGACAATCTCTCAGCGATCTCTTATCTTTCTGAAACTTTTACCAATCGAAACAAAATAGAGATTTGACTTGACGAGTTTTATTTTCTTAACTATTCTGAGTAACTATTCACAAAAGCCTATTTATTATTTAACTCTAACATGTAAGCTAATATTTGCTAACCTTGCTAACCTCTAACAAACTACCATCGACGTGTCTTCCTCTCTATGTCCACCTTTTCAACAACCCTCCTCATAAAAATGATCATCAGGCAAAAAATCAAGCATTCTATCTACAGTACAGCGCACCTCGGATACAACCACAGTTTCAGTGACGACACCACCACCAGCATCATCGTCCAGAAAATCTAGCGAAGAACCATCTGAACCTCGAAATAAATCTGTAGAGGTGAGAATGGTTTGGCTTCTCTTATCCATTAATTTAGTATCTAATCTATTGTATTTTTTGTTGACGAATTTATCAGAGCAAAAATTCAAAAGATGAACATCACAAAAGTGGCCATAACGATAAGAATAGTCCACGATCAGATCATTCAAATAAAAGTGAAGAAGACAAGAGATCAAAAGACACAAAAAATAATAGTAAAGTGTCAAATTCCAATGCACATGAATCAAGTAAATATATTTGTTCATTTTCCTTTCTGATTAATAGAATTGCCTTGCAAAAATTAATTTTATTTTTTATACTCATTTTAGACAAAAAAGATTCCAGCCAAGAAAAGGAATCGACCCGTAAATCAGATAAAAATATTCCAGATGAAAAGAAATCCAAAAATGGACAGGTGACCAAATCTTGTTTTTGCCTTATCTGCTATTTTATGTTCATATTTTTTTACTCATATTCTTCATTTTTCTTCGATTACAGTCTCCTAAATGTGATACTGAAGCTTCTAAGAATGTGACAGATAGTGATAAAAAAAGTGAATCTGAACGTTCCGTTGATAAATCTTCAGATGAAGAAAGTTGCTCATGTGCTGAACACAGTAGTGTTCAATCCAGTAGTCCAAGTCATTCAACGAAATCTTCTAGACCATCGAAATCCCGTAAGAAATTTATTCAATTCACGTACAATTGTTTTGTGGACATGATGAAGATTTTCATTTAAATCTTTTTCTTGGTTTTACAGCAAGCCGTAAATCTCCTAATAATGATTATCGTCAATGTTTTTTAGAATACAAACGTGATCGATCAAGAGATCGTCCTGCAAAAGTAATGAAAAGACGTAAGCACCGTTATTTGTTTTGCTTTTTTCTCGATTTGATTCATATTTTCATTTTTTTTGTATCTGTAGATCGAACGAAAAGACAAAAAAGTCCAACGTCTAGAAGAGTGACCAATCCAAGAGATTATAACTCATTATTAAAATACTTTTTTAGAGATGCAGTTTATTTTGTAATGAAAAGCAATAACCATGAAAATGTTGTATTATCCAAAGCTAAAGGAGTTTGGTCCACCCCACCACAAAATGAACACAAGCTAAATCGAGCTTTTAAGGAATTTAGAAATGTTATTCTCATTTTTTCCATCAAAGAATCGGGTAGATTTCAAGGTTTTGCCCGACTTGCTTCTGAGTCTCGTCACAATACCCAACCTGTTCAATGGGTTTTACCTCCTGGTCTCAGTCTTAAAGCTCTTGGAGGCATTTTCAGTTTAGATTGGATTTGTCGTAAAGAACTGACTTTTTCCAAAACTCTACATCTATTCAATCCATTAAATGAGAATAAACCTGTAAAAATAGCAAGAGATGGTCAGGTAAATAGTTAATATATAATATTTTCTTAATTTGTTACTTTTTTATAATTTAATCTTGTTTAATATTTAGGAAATTGAACCAAGTGTTGGTGAAGAGCTTTGTCGTTTGTTTCCTCCAGATGAAACAGCAGACTTAATCACATTCTTGAAGAGAATGAAGAAACAAACTCTTGCAAAACCAAAAACAAGCCATTCGCGTTCATCTGATCACAGGACAAACTGGAGTGAACAACCTAGAAGATTATCCAGGTCTCATCCTCCTGTTGACAATTATAATAATCATTCGTTCTCAAACTCCAATAAGTGAGTTTAGCCACAAATATTGTTTTTACTTACTCATTCTAAAATCTTGTTAAATTTTAGGCGTAAAAGATCTGCCCGAAGTCCATCTCAATCACCTTTTCCTCCAGCTCGAAGGGTGAAAAGAGACTACCGCGATCGTAAGAATTTATTCCTTAAGTTTACTTTCAATTCTCTTGTCCAATATTATATTTTAATCTTGTTTCATTCTATAGAAAGAGGCGATAATTTAAGGGAACGAAGATTGTCAATGCGTGATAATTTCCGAAACGACAACTTAAATGATTATTCCAGACCTCCAGTTTATTCCTCCAAAAACTACCAACAGGTAATTTTCTTATTTCTTTTAAAATAATTCCCTATTTTTGGTCAATCCCCTTTCAAAATTTCAACATGATTAACTTTCAATTTAATTTAATTAAATTTCTTTGCAGCATGACCGTGGTGTGAATGACTTTCCAAGGCGAACTTCACGTCCAGTAACACGTGACAGGCGTTATAATAACTTTAAGTATCCAGACCGCCGATATTAATTTTGATCGGAACAAAAAGCAAAGTGACAAATCTATCATGGACACATTTTTTGGGAACAATTACAACGATTGTTTAAACTTTTAGTTACATTGTACTATAGCATTGCTACAAACTAACCACCGGTGAAAATTTCTTGATTCACTATTAGAAATTGTATTTATTTGTGCAAAAAGAAATCAATGAAATTACTCTGACGGCCTTGAAGTACATTTCAACAATTAAAAAGTAAACTATTTGTAATAATTTCAACAAGGGTGACTTTTGGATGGGTTGAAAATGAAAACGATGAATGATAATGGTAGAAAAAAATTAATGATCAATGTGATTTACATGTAATCAATCGCTGAATGGTTTTTCATTTGGACAATTAAGTATGTATATGCATTAGAGAAGAAACATTCGAGAAGATGATCCAATAAAATTATTACCAGCTAATTTCTCGTGATAATCTGAAGTAAATTTAATGGATAATTTATGGCGAGGCTCTAATATAGTCATAGATCAATTATGATGATGATGATGATAGGTGATAAAAACAAACAGTTGTGATTTTTGAACTTTCAGATTTTGCAAGCAAAACAATGTTTAAATGCTAAATTGTATTCGCACACAGCAATTTATCATTTCAATCGTGCGTTAAGAAAAGTGGAATATTCTTCCATGATTTATGGAAAATATGTTTCATGAAATCAAACCCTTGACAGACAACTTTTTCGTGGTGATGAAGAGGTAATTTGGAGTAAGATCCTGTCAATATTTCGATTTGGTAGTCTTTTGATTGATGTATTTCATTAATCATAGTATCCGATTCTGAATTGATATCAGAACAACCTCTAAGATCAAGAAGTTTAAGGTTAGGACAGGAGGTCAGAATGTCATATATGTGAATATCTTTAAGTCCAGGGCACGATCGGATAGCAAGATTCTTCAAGTTAGGAACCTTTTGCAAAAATGTCGGTATATTGGTCCATTTAATTGGTTTGGGATCCTGAAATAATAAAAAAGTGTATTTGTGAAAAATGTTACATGAACACACATTTTTTAATTATGAATCATTTAACCATATAAAATCTCACCTTTGAACGTGAGTAATATTCAAGGACTAGATTTTCAAGTGATTTGTGGCTTTTAGAAGGAATAAAATTGTATACAGTATCACTAAAACGGAGGAAAAGGCTATTTAACTTGGGACAAATATCAATAAACTTGTTGATACAGGTATCAGGAGCATAAAAGTAACTTATATCCAATTCAAGAAATTGCAAACTTTCTGCTGGTATTCCGTTGTAGGTCATTAGCTTGGCTCCTAAAATTAAAAAACTATAATTAGATAAAAATGGAAAAGCAAATGAAATATTCTAATATTGCTCCTACTCACTTTCGAGTTGAATGCCTAGAGAATGAATAGAATTGGTTTGTTAATATTTCTCGAGATTCTTACCTTCATAATGATGAATATGAATCCGTTCTAAAGATTTGCACTTTGAGATTATATCATCTATGGCTTTATAATCATCTTCGAGAAACAACTGTCTTATAGTATCTGAACAAAGATTTATCACGAATCCGTTATTTAAAGTAAGATAACCAGGAGCGAACATTTCTATGTGCTTGAGAAACATAGATTTACATGGTCCTTCTGGTTCATAATAAGGATAAGCCAAGCCTTTGATTTTTTGTCTGGATTCTAAAGCTCTCAGAAATATGGTCTCCTCTTCACGATCTAAGCTCTTCTCTACGTCAATTATCTAGAACAATAAAAAAGAAAATTTTAGAATTCTGATGTTTAAAAAGGACTGAAAGAATTACCTTTAAATTAGGAAGTATTCTCATGTATTGATAACTGTTTTTATCTGGTCGATAGAAAATAAATCTTCTTCCTTGATATAAACAGACATCTAAAAAAGAAAAAGCAGAATTTATGATTGTTTATATTAATTGAAATTAATTCGTAAAGTGAACAACTTTAGCGTAAATTTATTTGAAAATAGTCTAAGGTGTAATGGGTAAAGTTATGACAGCAAAATAGTAACGAAAATATGGTAACCTCACCTTAACAGGTCGTAACAAATTATAGTTCAAACTATTTAAGAAAATAAAGATTCATCTCATAATTGAAGAATCGAATGAATTTTTGTATTTTCTTGAATAGTCCATTGCTGAAAGTTGTTTTTAAGTTGAAAAGGATAAGTCATAAAAGTGATATTGATTAGATTTGCTTAAGACCATACCTTTAACACTGACACAGGCAACGAGGTAGTTAACGTAATTCAATCGTCTCTGAGCTAAAGTCCACCAATGTCTACAAACTGGAGCGAGAGATGAGAATAGAAATTAAATTAAAATTTGAATCATTATGATGAAAAGAGAATGAAAATAATCATACCTTTTGAACAACTTATAACATCTTCAATAAACAGTATTCTTTCAAACACTAAATCCAATATTTCATCTGGTAAGCTGTCAATGGACATTCCGGACTGTTTGAATTAGACGAATATAATGATAACAGTAGTATGGAGGAGGAAAATAACAGCAAAATGAGGATCACAATCAGGTAATAAGGTATTGGGCACAATATGTATAAAAAATAGTAACAGTTAGCCCAGAAAAAGCATAAAAGGCTATTTTCATCAGACAGAATAGTGTAAACAACAGGGAAAAACCATAATAAAAGTGACAAAGAGATACGATATTCTGCAAATAAAAGGTTCAAGGTAAGAGGAAAAGAAAAAAGCTTTATCACATGGAGAATAAGAGAAATAGAGGAAGAAAAGAGAGAGAGAGTCAAACAAAAAAGAGGGAGTGAGAGAAAAGAGCAAGGAATCGAAAAGATGATTGCTGTTATCCGCAAAAAAAAAGAGGTAAAAATGAACATTTAACTAAAATCACCAAGGTAAGTTGAAGGTGAGTTTGAATTGAGATTTAAATGAAGTGAATTACATTTTGAACAAGGTTATCAATCAGAATAGAGAAATGAAACAAACAAAACAAAAAGACAGTTTTTTAAATGATAACATAAATAAACAACAAAAACAAGAGAAATGATGAGAGGTGATTATCTGTCTTGACAACGGTTGCTATATGCTTAAGTGAATAACTATCATCATTAGTAGGTGAATCTCAGCTTAAATTTTGTAGCTAATTATCGGTTCAATTAATCATCTTAATTGTAAAGGAAATTCATTTTTTTTTCAATCAAAAGATGATTCAATAGTAGACTGAAATCTTCTAACCTTTAATCGATTCAAAAAGTTGGATAAAGATACAAACGTATGTTTACAGTTGAACAAAAAGCCAAGTCCTGTTGCTGTATTAGGTTATCAACCAAGATTTTGGGTCATTGTAAGTTTGAAATTCAAACAAAGAAAAAGATTATGAATAGAAAATGTTGAAGACATTTAACTTTAAGATCATGATACATAAATTTCAGACTTCATTAACTTATCATACACAGAACTTGAGTAATCAAACCTTATGGTCATTCAAAATAGACCAAAAAAATTTACCTGAATATTGACAGATGGCGGCACCATTCGAACATGCGAAGTTCGCATTGCGAACTGTTGTAAAACCAAATAAAAAAGCTACTAAAACCCATTAAAATTTCACACACAATTTTTAATTAAAATTTAATTTTTTGTTCTTACTCGTTACTCAACATCATTGAACGAACGAAGCCCATCTTTCTACCCAAAGACTCAGAATTAAAACCAAAAAGTCGCTCATTGAACTCACGAGCTATTTTGTCTTTCTTTTTCACAGTCTATTTTAGTCTCTTTTTTCATGAGTTTTCCTGATTTTCAGGGTGAGCTTTTAATAATTTGTATATTTTTCGGGCGACATTCAGACCAAGACCTTTTATTTGTGATTAACAGAAAATTAGATTATCTTATGGTCAAGTAAATACCACTTGTTTCTCATCTCAGCTGAACGCATTCATCAAAGGCTTTCTACTTTCACTCGTTTCGTAATAAATGATTTAAATTTATTCTTCTCATTGCTCGCAGTCTTCCAATTTTGTAAATAACCCATTGCAACTTTAAAACAATTGTAATTACCTGGTTGATTCAAATATTGCTCGGTTTAATCATTAGTCATTATCTGAAACAGAATCAACTTAAAACATCACAAATACTGTTTTAGATACAGTTAGTGTTAAAACTACAGTTTAAATGGTACATTTTTCATCGTCATCCATTATTGTTGACAATTTGTCTTTTGCAAATTGTTATTACCATTTTTCTGTTCAATTGAACTGATTACTTGATTGTTACATTGCAAGTTTACACTTTAACCTTAAACCATGAATATACGATGGATGCATTATCTGTTCATTGGCTTATCACAAAAGCCAGATAAATTGTGCAAATTCAACTTAAACAGCTAATACAACTTTAGTGGCTCTCTTCGTGATCATCATCATTGTAATCACCATCATGAAAGATGATTATGATGCATTCACGGTTGAGTACAGCACTGAACTGAGGTGAACCTTTTTTCAACTGAACAATTGTAATACAATAACATTATTTTGAAGTGAAAACACCGTAGTCAGGAGCATCTTGAATCCTAATCTTGGACGAAAATTCAACACCGAAAATGGCCTTACATTATTTTCAGAGTAAATAGATGTTGATGTGAAATATTTTCATCACGAAAGGCCAAAATTATGATACAATTGTAATTGTGAAGAGCATCATTTACAGTTTCATGGTAGTATTAATATTACTTTATAGTGAAGTATGTTTTGAATATTAGTTAACTTTTTAACTCACGATAGTCATAATTGTAATCCAATTTAACAATTGCCTCATCTAGATTAACTTAAGTTGGTTGGATCAAAATTCATAATTTTATAACTAGACACACAAAATAAGACAATTTGACAGCATTGATAAAGATGTTGGTTAAATTATGTTTTCATAGAAAGGTTGTTGATGTTTGGTCAAAAAAATAATTTTATCATTTGAAGATGAAGAATCTTAAAATGATATTTCGTGTTGAATTGAATAGCTTAATAGACTAAATTATGCACATGAAAAGATTACAAATGAATAAATCTCACTTTCTTCAACATATTTAACCTCAGAAAAAGTCAACTTATTGTTATTTTAATGATTATTTCCAGCTGATCATCATTTTAACAAAACAGTCTTAAATATCCACCTTCACCTTCAGTCATAATAATAATATTATATAATAATATAATAATATAATAATATAATAATACTAATCTGTCTCTCATCTGGCTCATTAACGATGATATATTTCCAATGGAGTAAGAAAAGGAAAATGAAAAGTTTCTCTTTTTCTTGTTGAACCATTTCTAAAATGTCGCCATGTTATATTATTAGTGTAATCATCATCATAATCACCTTCACTTATTTGATTATATTTTTATGTATTTTTGTCTTCATCATTGGAAACCTTTTATAACCTGTTCCAACACTCATCTGTAAGGCAATGGTAAATATTACCTCCTTGCCTAACAGTTTATCTATTTGTCATACTTGACTGGTTGTTATTAACATTTCAACACATAATCACTTTAGGTAAATCTTATTGATTTAGTAGATCAACTCTATTCTATATTAACTTTAAACTAAATCATTGTCTTTTCACGATAAATACAAAGCGAAACAAATTTTATTTGTTTTAGGGCAATGATCTTCATTTTGACTCTTTTTTCACTTCATACAACAATCATCAACATCTTCACCATCATCATATAATCATCATTATCACCATCACCATCACCATCACCATTATCATCGTCATCATCATCATCATCAAGTTTACTTTTTCCTCGCTTTTTGTTACACTTAATTTGATGTTTGAAACTCATAGGTCTATGGCGATTCATGTTGATAAAAAATGTGCCATTAAGTGAGTTGAAAAAGGTTGAAGAACCAAAACCACAAATATTGTCATTTTTTACTCTCTAATTTCAAGCTCTTCTTTCTCAGTATTATTATCACAATTTAACTTGTTTTTCACTGCAATTTATTCCTTACAATTATCCGTTTAATCTACTTTAAATCAAGATTGTCTGTACATTGGCCTCAAATAACCACATGCACTGCATTTTCTAAACAATAAACAGCTTTTTTAAATGAAAATTTAGTAATAAAACAGTATTTCATCTGAAAATTGATATCTTAAACACTTAACAGCTTCTAAAGTCAAAATTAACTGTAAGTTGCTTCTTTCATGCACATTTATCAGTTTAAATTCTGCAGTACAATAAATGATATCTCAAACAACCTACAACCTCTGAGCCAATTACCTATTATATCGAATACCGAAGCTGCGTATTCGTTTCAAACCATTACTCGTTGTGGGTATTATGCGTACTCTAAACTGAGCCTGGAAGAGATGAGTGGCTTTATGTCCATCCCTTGGCATCCCTACCATGCTTGGATGAGCATACACAACTATGTTACGTTTTCTTGTGCTAAAACTTTTATGTCATTGAATTTATTGAATTAGTTTATTCATATGTTCTGATGTACAGTGTTGGCTTGTAATATTTAAATCCATAATGTTTTCAATTTGGATGATTGAAGATGACCAGTCTGAGCTGTTCACCATCTTCTTCATCTATCTCATATTGTCTGATCTACTTTCTTATGGCCTTAAATAATTTTTTAAAGAGACAGTCTGCAACAAAATTTGGTAATTTAATTACATTAAAGAGACAGAGTCTCTACTTCAAAATACATTTGCTGAAGCTTAAAATGAACAATAACAGAAAGTCTGACAAAAAAGGCAACCGAAATTCACTATACATATCTTGGTTAGTTATGAATAAATTAATAAGCTTTTTTCATCAGATGTTACAATAAATTCCAGAACAAAAAATAATGAAATCATTTCATTCTTTGATGAACGTAAAATTTACAAAAAATGTTTATATTTTTTGAACAAAATATCAGCTAACATGGGTCATTTAAATTAAATGTGTAATGTCGACAAATACCTTTGTTAGTGGACTTGCAATCATTGATTGTTCTGTCAATGTAAAGGTGTCAATATGTCAATTTTCATCTAGAAGATATTATTTGTTCATTGAAATAGTCTTGTTGCTATTGAATTTCTTTTATTTTCATTGCCGACGGTAATATTGCGGATGAATTGTTGGTTGGTCAGTCAATGCTTAGAAATTTGACTGATTAGGCTCAGCTAGCGTCATTTAGTGTTTAATCTGTCAGCCAGCCCCTTGATCATTAATGGACTGGCTTCGGTATCTAATTATGCTATTTAAGCTTTAAACCTAAGTGGTTTAATCACACCAATTCTGTAAAAGTTGATTTGGTAAACCTATCACTTAAAACAAATTAAAACTGGAGAGTCGTTAATGAAAACAAAAATTAGATTATCCTTGATTCTTATTCCGTAATAGTTATTCCTTTTGGTAGGTTTAGTGTTGCTATTGAAGACGGACATGTTTGCAATGATGATACAGTCAAACGACAGCAGCTAAAAAGTTAATTCCATAAATTGTTCGAGATTCTAGCTGAAAAAAATTAAGGTGAATGAAAGCATACAAAATTAACCAAATGTATTAAATCAATACATAAAAGTTAAAAAAATAACAAGTCTCGGTATTTCTTTGGTTCACTTCTTTCTGCATAAAAATCAACTGCGATATAAATTATGACAATTAAGTCCTGGAACAAAAACAAGCTTAAAACCGGATAACAGAGGATGACGATGATGATGAAGAGATGAAGATTAAGGAGGGAGAAATAACGAATTGAATAAAAAATAGAGAAAAAAATGTTATTATAAATGTATTAAATTCACTTCTTACCCAAAGAAGGTAACAAATGGAGGGAAAGTTGTTGCTGATGTCTTGTCCTTTCAATGCACCATTAGTAATCTCTCCGTATCCTGCTTCTTCTCCCTCGCCATTTTATCTTCCCTTTTTCCCTCTCTTCTCCTCACTCTTTTTAACCTCTCTTCTTGTCTTTCTCTCCCGTCTTCACTAAATTGTTAACCAATTCACCGCTGCTCCCTTGATTCTTGTTGTATAATTTAACTATTCAGTGGCATTTCAACTTCACAATCTTTACCTGTAACATTAGACTTTGGTCCACGTTTTTTATACAATTCAATTTACACTTCATCTATCAAGTTTCCCCCAAGCTTGGGTTATTTGTGTCTTAATCATTGTATCATCTCATCTTCAATCATCATTAATGTACATGTTTATCAATTCGGTGAATTTTTCAGGCTTACTCAGCTTCTCACTGTGAATAGTTATTATCAACCGTTTTCGTTGACACTTTTTACTATTTGATTGTGTTTTATTTTGCTGCTTTAAATCATTTCATTTTGATTTATTATCCCATCGTCAAATTGTTGCGATCGTTGATTCAAATTGTTTTTAGTTTGATCACTCAAAATCCATCTTTCATTGATTACCAATCACCGTGAGATTAAAAATTGTAAACATCATAATGTTTTGGTGAAATTTACTTTCCAATGATTTTACCCTGTTGCTCGGATTATTACTCAAGTTAACTTGTACTCTAATTTTCATAAGGTAAGTTGATAATCAATTAATATCAATACTATAACGTTTGTTTCAAATTGATTTGAATAAAGGCAGCAAAAAGTATTGTGAACTTTAAGAGTCTTACCTACAATTAAAATCCTCTAGTGAATTTTTATGATCAACAGGCTTCACTCAAATTATCTATGGCAAAGATTAATTAGTGATTTCTACTGTATATTGCATGGGTCAAAAGATTTATTGTTCCCACCACAGTGTTTAATTTTCTAAGTTTTGGTTCCTGTAAATTATTATGTTTAGCAATTGGTTATGATTTTCGTGACACCGTGAATAGTTAATAAACTATTGAGTAAAGTGAATAATTATTTTCCCGTAAAGATGCTTTGATTTACAGTGATTCCAAACAATTGTAAATTATTTAAAAACGCAATAGTCAATAGTTGAAGAATAAACTTTTACTGCAAATTGTAGATGATTGGAGGACAATAATTGTGACTTGAATTAACAATTAGATTGATAAATATTTCTCCTTTCTCTCTGCTATTTTCAAGTAAATCTTCATCCATCATTTATTCACCACCATAACAGTAGATGAACTATCATTATTTTCACTTAGAATTGTTTGCATTTCAAGATGAAATAAAGCAAATCAAATGATTTCTTAATTTCTGCCTGAAACAGAATTTTTAAATTTTTCCAGTTTCATTTGTTGATCCATGTTCAGATTGAGCTTCCAATGAACCATTACAATGTAAAAATATAGCGCAAAGGTAAATCATTTCCTCAATTGTGCATCTATCGGTCTTGACAATCATAACTCTATGAAGGTTGTGATAATTTCTCTAGAGCGTTCCGGGTTCCACAAACAGACCTAATGTTCATAGTTTATCGTTATCACGTACCTTTGACGGCTCCTCTCATCCTCATCCATTTCTTGTTGTTTTACTTTCTTCATTGCAAATTAAAAGCTTCAGAAGCTTCATGCAATACTTTAATATTACTTTCATCCGGCAATTCTGTTAGAAACATAATTTTTTGCTTCAGTTAGCTTGTCCAAACCGAGTAACCATCATCATGATACAATTATGATGTTCAAAGATAATAGTAAATTTAGACTAATCCTTTCCGCATTACGAGCTGTACATCAGCTGTAGATCATAATCAGGTTGTTATACTTACAATTTTTTCCGTTATTTTTCATCTGCGGCTAGAGATTTGTATTGTGATTCAACGAAACCATTTCCATAATTCTTCAAATTGATGAACCTGTTGATTATTCGTAAAGCTTTTCATTGACCAATTTGATAAAAGCTTTTATTATTTGTCCACTAATCGGTCAATCTTTTGTTTATCTTCATATTTTACTCTTTCTTTTTTAATTACACATCTCAGGCCATTAATACCATTTCATTATTATATCTATTGATAAGGGGAAATCAAATGAAAATGAAATGAAAACAATTAGATGAGAGAATGATAAACCAGTAAACAATTGAATTAATTAATTATAAAATCAGAGTGAAAGTGTATCTCTGTAAGGATCCACCCGAGACTTGATATTATATGATAAATCAAAGGGTAAACCTTTCCTTTTCATAAAATAGTGTTACAATAATAATCAATGAAACCACTAAGCAAACAATAGATGTATTACGACCATTGGTCACTAACTGTGAATCTCAATTAAAACAAAAATGTGACAAACATGATTTAGGTCACAACCAGGTATACGATATTAAATTAAAAAAACCATGGAAAGTATTTCAAGTCAATACAAGTTGAGTAAATAGATGAATGTTTCCATTGAATAGCTTTAAGAGGGAAAAAAGGAGAGAGAAAGCTAATTAATAAAATCAGGTTCACCATTTGATTAACTTAAATTTTTCAGCTGACCCAATTAAAATGATCCGTATGTTTATTTGATTGTCTTTCACCTTGTTTTGTCACTGTCTTTTACCCATTGTTTACCAGGGCGTTAAATTGATGTCACTGGTTAAGGCCGATCAGCCCTGGTTCTATTGTATGGATACCAAAAAAACATTGTTTTAAAAGGTCCTATTGTCAATAAATTATTCAGTTTCCTTGAGTAAAACTTAAACAGTTAATTTTGCACTTCGTAAACACTAAATATGTAAATTTAAACCTTTCACATTTAAAATGAATGTTTACTTTGTCCGATCGTTTTATCTCTTTATTAAATCATTTGATTAAGCCATAATTCACTACCCATGATTATGTTTAATATTCAAATTTAAATTTGAATTGTTCCTCTTCAAAACAAGAAGCTTTGAAAAAAGATGATTAAAATTTAACTAAGATATTGTTGCCGTAATTAAAAGTATATCTAGTAAAGTCCAACTCTAGCTTTTTGATTGTTAAAGTCAACCATTTCCAATCCAATTTTAACCACGGAGAAAGTGATATTGACTTAATGATGTACATGTATCTGGTCATCAACTGAATTTACTGTTGCTAAGAAAATTTGGAAATAAATTGTTTAGTTTCAAAGCATAATCCAAACACTATTCATTCAACTGGAATAATTGAGTTAACAATCTCCAACAGAAGAAACAATGAACACTAGGAGATGGTTAAACATTTAACCTTTTCTGTTGGTTCAACCATGAATATGAAGTTGAGCAGAGAAAGCTAGGCGAAACTCAAATTGTTATCAATTTTTACATAATGATACAAAAATGTTATGTAATAAAAAAGGTAGCAAGAGCTATAATAATCAGAAGAGTAGTGATTATACATGTAGTTGCCATAAATTTGCGAGATCAATGCATGTTCAAAATTCAATTTGAATGTGAAGATCATTGCTGTCAATGGGAATCTTGAAAAACGTAACGGTAAGGTGATTTCAATCATCAGTAAAATCGTCCGACAAAATTCTGAACATCCTATCAATAAGTGATCATACATGTATATCTAACCTTCTTGAGAGAAAAAGCAAATTATTTATTAACGAGAATCAGGAATTTTACACGAAATTTCAATAACCGTGTTCTTTGCATGAAAAAGGCAATATCAATAACAATGATGACTTGGATCAAGTAACAATTTAATTTTTGACACTTTTGGCTTTCCTTCAGTTACATAAAACACCTTCTTTTCTCACGAAAAGACAGACGCAGGTATAGATTACTAAGTCCCAAGACTTGTTTAAAGGTTCAACAAGATGATGGTGAAAAAGTGTAATAATGATAAGTTTCTTTTCCTAACATGATTCCGTCTAATTTTCCTCTTGTCTCCTTTGCAGTCTTGAATCTTTGTTTTCACATAGAAAGTAACTAAAGTAGACAACAATTTAAGAGCTGTAAAGAGCATTAAAAGAGGGAAAGAAAGTGAGTAACGAAAGTAGCAAATGATGAAAAAAGTAACATCAACAGGTTTAATGTTAGTTAACTTACATTATTTTTTTTGTCTTGGATATCCCAACAAATGAAAACAACTTGATGACATTTTGGTAATGAGTTCACCTCCTCTCCTTTGGTAAGATTATTCATCCATTGTTACACTATTTTTTCCTTTCTTTGCCTGGTTCACTTTCAAATACAACTCGTTGTCTAAATAATCACCATAAGATATTATTTTTACACAGTGTAATTGACCTTAATCAACAGATTGTTTTACAGAAGATACAAGGGCACAGTCAGGGTGGTACTACTATTAAATGGTGATGGTTAACACTCGAATAAAATGTCTTACAGACGAGAAGTATAACAAAAGACTTAAGTCGGTTAAATATGTACATTGAAGGAGGTAAATTAAACGTCGGTAAAAAGATACCAGAAAAGGAGGGAAAATATATAAATGACAAACAGTTGATAATTTTTTTGGTTAACAGCTAAATAACTCTTCGGCTTAAATCCTTGAAATGACAATAAATATGGTTAATATTAACTGATTGATGTATAAATTATAATCTTACCTTTGATTTGTCTCTTGGAAATATCTTTTTGTTATCAACCTTGGCTATTGAATTATTGCTATCAAGATGCTTTTTTTTGTCTTCTTCTTGAATATTATTCTTTTAAAAAGGTTAGCCATTGATTGCTGCCACTTTTGATTGATTTAATGAATGAAATATATTTCAATATGAAGATGAATGATTATTAATCAGTTTTCATGTTAATTATTTGTTTTTCTATCCTCTATTGAGGTTAATTTAGTGATGAAAGTTGTTTGCTACTCAAAACTGAATTGACCATCAATCATCCAGCAAGATATAATGCTAATGGGATGCCGATATCAATCAAAGAAACGTCTTTTCAATGAAATGGTAAAATTAGATTAGTTCTGGTTCTAATTGTTATTGATTCATGTCAATTTAGTTTCAAGTTGACACTAGGTTTTGTTCACAAAACTTTACCAATGTTGCTGCAAATCAAATTCAATAAAAATAAAAACTGAATTCAATCGTATATTAATTCAATCAACTCTTCTTCTCCTTCCATTACAGATAATATAATTCAAATATTTCTATTAAAATGTTACCAAAGCAATTAAAATTAATTGGCCAATCCATGGATCTAATCAATATCGCCATTTTAACATTATTCTCATCATATTTATTACACTTTGTTAACGGTAATTAAAAAATTTTACTCATCATTTCGTCAATCTTGACCATTTGCATCATTTGATATTTTGGCAAATTTAAAATCAATCATTTTTATTCAATTAAAATTAAAATTATGTAAATACATAAGTCAGAAAGTAATTCGGTGTCTGCTAAACTGATAGATCAGGTTTTAACCATATAATTCAATGGGTTTCAGTCAAAAGTCTAAACGTTTATTAACATTATATCAAAGCCCTTTAGTCAATACATTCAATTATCAACAATTATATTACTTGATCCTTGGATGTTTAGCGTGTCACAATTCAATTAGAAACACTAATTAACATTGTAGTTAATAGATATCAATTTGGAGATATAAAAGGTTCAAATCAACTCACTTAAATCTTTACCGTTTCAATGGTTGATAGCATAAAGTCAAGTCTGGTTTCTTAACTTGAAGAGTGATTAACTCTGAAATTATATGCTTTGTGTCTTAGCAATTACTGACATTGATTACTCTAAAACCAGTTGTTAATAATCGAGAAATGTTAGATTGTTATAGCAGTTAACAAATGGATATTGAAACAAAGAATCTTTATTGAAATTATATCCAATTCCTGTAAGCTGCTTCTGTCTAAGGAAGTCAAGTTGTGTATGATTGTCTTGTTTGCTATTAATTAAGTTTAGCTTGTTGATGTTGAGAGTGAATGTATTGATGGTGATTTGGGTGGTGAGCAAATGGTGATAGTTGATGAGCAAGGATTGAATGATGGTTGAAAAATTTTAATTGTTGAGGAGAGAAAGAGTTTGGTTGTTGCTGTTGTTGATGGTTTGTCCCGCGGTTAAAGCCTTGAGCATTTGCATAGGAAGGTATTGTTGATGTTGATATTGGTGAAGTTTGTATTGATGATTGTGAAGATGGTGTCAACAATGATGATGAACTTGGTGAATGCAATAATGATGATAAAGAGTTGGTTAATTGTCCATTAAGATGGTGAAAATTATCTGTAAAAGTAATCAGCTGTTCTTCTGAACGAGATGGCTTTTTCCAACCCAAGAGAATGGATCTTGACTCATCACCTTCATGTTCAACTCCTGACTCTTCGTATTCCTCTTCTTCTTCTTCAACTTTTGTCTTTCCATTTAAGCCTCCATCTGAAACTCCTCCACTTAAGGCTGCTGATGACGATGACCTAAAGCGGTCTTTAAGTCGTTCCCTTTGTTCACGAAATTTAGCCAAAGCGTCAAATGTTTTCACACGAGGCCCAGGACGAAATCGTCTTCCACCTCTTTCCCCACTCTCATCGTCACCTGATCCACCTCGACCTCTCAATCCACCGTTTCCTCTCATTCCACCAGTTGAACCTCGTCCACCTCTGGAACCAACTTGGGTATCGAAAGTATCATCATCAGAGTCACCAGTTGTTAAACCATGTTCTCGATTGAAAGCTTTAGACTTTAAAATGCGCGAATTTTGACTCTTCTTAATGGCCTGTTGCACTTGTGCCAATTGTTGCAAATTTTTAAACTTTCGTAAATCATTGTCAATGAATGCTAATGGGTTGGCGTTGTTTGACCCGTGCAGTGGTGAAGGCTCACGAAGTTCATCAATCAATCCACTTGTCAATGGGATTTGTTTTTTATTAAGCATCTCAATCATTGTTAACCTTTTCAGAGCATCATCAAGTCCCATGTCTTCATTAAATAAAGAAGAACCGCCAAGTCGAGATGAAGTCAACTCAGTTAATCCATGAGCTGAACTTGTTAGCGGGTTAAGATGATCACTTAGATCGTCCACCGATTTAGACGAGTGTTCCAACAAAGCTAGTAGCCTATCATTGAGAGATGATCCACTTGATCCACTTGATCCGCCCGATGATGATGAACCAAGAGAAGAGCCGAGTAAACTTGAGCTTAAATCATTGGAGCGACTCAATAATGAAGGATAATTGGATAGAGCTGAATCAGAGAGAAGTGAAAAAGCTTTCAAATTTGTATTCCCATTCAAGGGATTGGAAGTTTCACTAGATGGATGATGTTGATGCGAATGATCACCCTTGGCTGATTCAAAGAAGGGTGTTACTTCAGGTTCTCGGGCTGAATTGATTAACATTGAGTTACGAATGATATCATTTAATCCAGTGAAACGAGACTCACTGGAGCCCGATGCTGATGAAGATGAACTAGCATCAGTTAAACCAAGAGACTCGATCACAGAGGAAAATGAAGGTGAACCTGAACTTGTTCCAGATAAATCATGACTACTTGAACTCATGGGATGAAGAAGCTGCTCACTAAGCGTTGAACCTGACCCTTGCAGACGGCGATTATTATGTAAACGACCAGTCATACCCACAGGACCGGGCAATTGGTTAACATGAGCTAAATGACCTCTAATCACATCGTTAGGCTCACCATTAGAGTCAACATGAGGTGGCCAACCTGACTCAACTTGACTGTTTCCATCAATATTACTCGAACCCTGGGAACCTGTCATTCCTGAACCTTCACCTTCAGCCAAGTTAGCTAGATGGTTATGTTGAGCTACAGCTCTTGACAGATCACCCAGATTTGGACCCAAATGACCAGCCGAAGGTGAACCTGGAAGGCCATCGTTTCCCATCATCGTTGCTCCTCTTGACCCTTCATTACTTGTCTCACCAGCTCCGTCTCCTTGGCCATTACCGTCATTGTGGTGAAATAATGGATACGATTGATGGGATTGCTGTTGTTGTTGACTGTGATGAAGACGGTGTTCACCTGATTTTGAATCGAAATTTTCATGGATCGGAGTAAATATCGGTACAATTTGATGTGACGGGATTGGTTCGACAGGGGCTACAAGTTGTCCTTGATGGTGATGGTGATGGTGATGACGACCAGAACCGTCAAATCCATGAGATCCAGAGCTAGATTCCCCTGAACTTCCACCATTTGAGACAACAATTATGTTCTTCTTGGCATCATCAGTACCTGCGTTAACGTAAACCAAATCTTTAGCACCCGAGAGTAGAGAGGATGGACGGGGATAAGGTGGGGATTCGTTACATGAATCATCTGTAATATATAGACATATATCACGGTTAATATTGAGACAGAGACAAAAGTTAGGGGTTGATGCAGGAGATTAGGGGTTGGGTAGAGACAATAATGATTTAACATACCTTTGTCGCTCTTTCTCAGCTTTTCCATCATTTTGGCAGCTAAACTTTTCTTCTTTACTTCAGCCACCTTAACGGCAACCGAATTGGCCGAAGCTCTAAGATCATTGTACGATGAATGAATGGACGCCAAGGCCGATGGAGATGAGTTTACATCTTGAGTTCCATTTGAATTATTGACATTTTCTTGTTTCCTTTCATCTTCACTCATCTTAAATTTATCTTCATCTTCATTATTGGCCACTTTATCTCTCTTCTCAACCTCTTTCTCATCTTCACTTGTTTCCATCGGTGGTTCATTATGGTGATAAGTTGATTGAATGGATTCACTATTTTCCATATCACTTAATAATCCAGTGCCATTGGACTGGGAATTATAATTTTCACTGTAATCTTCAAGAGGAACTTGAGTTATCGGTACAATTTCAATAATTTTACCTTCTAGATAAGATATCAATCGATTATTATCTTCATCATTATTGCTATTATTGTTTTCAGCATTTTTATGCTCATCTATTTCACTAGTGCTATTATGAGGTGATTGAGATTCTTCTAGTTGGGAGAATGATTGTTCATCAGAATCGATGATGGACTCGACGTTGAAATTTGATGGTTCTTCTTGTCCTTTTTCCCTCCCGTTACTGGGAATGATCGAGACCATCGAGTCCATCTGAGTCTCTCCCAAAGATGAGTTAAAAGTGTGCTCAGCCCAGAGGCCATTTGATTGTAAAACAGTTAACAAAGTCAACAAAAACAGATTACAGGTTAACGTTGAGTGAAAACAGCAACACAAGATTTTCATAGTTGATAAATAGTTGCAATTAAGAGTTAAAATGTTCACGGTGTTTATCAATTCAACCTGTATTTAAGACCAATGAAAAAAGAAAGCCAAAATTGTTGAAGATTCAAAAATGTCAAATTGAATAATGTAAAGATGCAGAAACAAAAGACGCAAATCTCCTTTTTGTTAACAGTATTTGTTATTTGGGAAATTAAATTGATTAGTATTGTACTTTACACAATCCATAATAGATGATCGAGAAAACAGTTGATTTTTGTTGGCACAAACATATGATTAGTATTGATAATCAGCATCTCTCTATTTGATAATTGAATCACACTTTGATTGGAAAAACATTTTTGCACAAATGAAACATTTTCTTCATCTCAACAACTTGCCACAGTTTATCATCATCGACTGATCAGCTCAATAATCAATCCTAATCCAACCTTTATCGTCATCATCACTATTATTATCATTATTATTATTACTATTATCATCATCATTATCTTAGGCTATTTCTTGAAATGGATGAGCTCAATGAATGAAGTGATGTTAGGAGTAAAAACAAAACTAGTATAAAAAGCTCAATAAAGTTATTCGGTCTAATTGCTGATTATAACCACGATGATGATTATTATTGTATTTTTTGATCATTAACCTTCAATTTTACAGTTACAATTGGCTTTATTGATGATCAAATTTGTGGTGATAAAAAATGTTTTTTAATATGAGAAAAATATTTGTTCAATGTTTGTAAATGAAATTGAAACGCTCAGATTGATATTGTGGTTATTGGCTTAATTGTATCATCAACAGTCAGGAAAGTTCAATATTTAAACCTTTTACACCTAATTTGAGAAGTTATACAGATAAATCATCATTATCAGAAGAATGATGAGAAAAATGAAGTAAACGAACAATTTTGTCATTTCTTGAACAAAAAGTGAAACAATTGAGTCTAAATTTTGCAGTTTTTCATCCAATTTCTCATTTTCTTGAGCAACTGCATCCTCCTCCTTATAATAAATCAAATAAACATCTAATCTTTCAGGTATTTTATCACCTACAATAATTTCATGATCTTTACCAAATTTGCAATTCAGAATAGCTTTTCAATCAGTTCAATATTACAATATGTATTTTGTATTAGCTAACAACTTTAATGTCTGATCAATGTTGTTTTATGCAATCATTGTTTTAATGTTTTTGATGATTGAATTAGCCTTTTCAAGTTCAATTAAACAATTAGATCAATGATATAGTAATCAATGATGCCGAAAATGGTTTAACTCTATCGGTTCTTCTGATATATTTTGAAACAATAATCGAGTTTGATTTCAATGATTTTTAATCCTTATTTTCAATTTGGTCAAAAAAATGTTGAAATACACAATGTACAATTTTTCAAGTGAAATTCAAAAAATTGCATTTATAAACAACAATGATCATAATTTTATGAAAGTTGTGATTTAACGTTTTGGAAGATTTTAACTTCACATTTATTTGGAAAACGAAAGTTTCAAGACTGTTAATATGATGAAGATAAGCATTTTGATGATTAAGGTGATAAAGATGTTGGTTAAATTATGTTGTCATAGAGAGGTTGTTGATGTTTGGTCAAAAAAATAATTTTATCATTTGAAGATGAAAAATCTTAAAATGATATTTCGTGTTGAATTGAATAGCTTAATAGACTAAATTATGCACATGAAAAGATTACAAATGAATAAATCTCACTTTCTTCAACATATTTAACCTCAGAAAAAGTCAACTTATTGTTATTTTAATGATTATTTCCAGCTGATCATCATTTTAACAAAACAGTCTTAAATATCCACCTTCACCTTCAGTCATAATAATAATATAATAATACTAATCTGTCTCTCATCTGGCTCATTAACGATGATATATTTCCAATGGAGTAAGAAAAGGAAAATGAAAAGTTTCTCTTTTTCTTGTTGAACCATTTCTAAAATGTCGCCATGTTATATTATTAGTGTAATCATCAACATAATCACCTTCACTTATTTGATTATATTTTTATGTATTTTTGTCTTCATCATTGGAAACCTTCTTATAACCTGTTCCAACACTCATCTGTAAGGCAATGGTAAATATTACCTCCTTGCCTAACAGTTTATCTATTTGTCATACTTGACTGGTTGTTATTAACATTTCAACACATAATCACTTTAGGTAAATCTTATTGATTTAGTAGATCAACTCTATTCTATATTAACTTTAAACTAAATCATTGTCTTTTCACGATAAATACAAAGCGAAACAAATTTTATTTGTTTTAGGGCAATGATCTTCTTCATTTTGACTCTTTTTTCACTTCATACAACAATCATCAACATCTTCACCATCATCATATAATCATCATTATCACCATCACCATCACCATCACCATTATCATCGTCATCATCATCATCATCAAGTTTACTTTTTCCTCGCTTTTTGTTACACTTAATTTGATGTTTGAAACTCATAGGTCTATGGCGATTCATGTTGATAAAAAATGTGCCATTAAGTGAGTTGAAAAAGGTTGAAGAACCAAAACCACAAATATTGTCATTTTTTACTCTCTAATTTCAAGCTCTTCTTTCTCAGTATTATTATCACAATTTAACTTGTTTTTCACTGCAATTTATTCCTTACAATTATCCGTTTAATCTACTTTAAATCAAGATTGTCTGTACTTTGGCCTTGAATTTAAAGCAAAATTCATTATTTATCGTAAGATCATAGTGCTGAAAATTTGAAAATAATTTGATATTAATTTGCAACTTATTTCACCTATTTGTGGATAGAAGCTTTTTAAATAGCAAAAAGTTGCAAGAAATTGAAAATTAACAAATACAATATAAAAAATTCCATTTCAACTGATTTCAATTTTGTACTAAACACTGAGGGGAAAATAAAAATGATTGATTAACCAAATTATTGAATATCATACGTCTTCCAGCATGATGAATAATTATCAACATTAGTTGATATTCATTATGGATAGAGAAACAAAGTAAAACAAAATATCATCAGGAGTTGAGCCCTGCTATCAATTGTTTCCTAATTAGTTTGATGGCTTGTGTAATTAGTTCCTGTTTACTGTTTTATCATGTTTTGCCAATCTTTTTTTAGCGTGCCATTTTCATCATGTTAATCCCTCGACTTGTGCTTATATTGAATTTTACTTTTACAGGACAATGTCCATCTGGAACAACAGTTTCTTTCGAGAAGATGACCAATGTAAATGTTCGTGGAGTCACTCTGGTTCCATTATATACAGGACAAGGTGAAACTCCAGTATCTGCCGAGTGTAACAATCGATGTCGAGCTGGTCCCAATTGTCGTGCCTTTGTATTAAACTATGAGAAACACGCTTGCATGGGAATGGGTTACGATTCAAATTCACGAAGCTCATCAATCATTGCAACCTCTGAGCGAACCTCTTTGTTTGAAAAAATTTGCCTTTCCGTGCCAACATGTGAGAAAGCTTGGACCTTTGAACGTGTAATTGGACGCCAAATATTAGGCTATGATAATCGTGTTTTAACTGGAATATCCAATCGTCTTAAGTGTCAAGAGATTTGTCTCAAGGAAAGGTCATTTGTTTGTCGCAGTGGAGAGTATGATTACTTGACTCAAGAGTGTCGATTAAGTTCAGAGGATAGACGAACCCAACCAACTCATTATACGGTTGCTCCGCCATCGGTTGATTATTTTGAAAATGAGTGTTCGCCATTACCTTTGGTTAAGGAGGATGAATCAGGTCTTCCTGGTATTCCTAATGCTCCATCTGAATGTGGTTACCAGCGATTTGAAAATCTTGAACTTAACAGGCCTGACCTTATGAAATCAGGTAAATTGTTTATCCTTCATCTTAATTCATCAACTTTTTTCCGTCTGAAACATCTTCTAATACTTTAAATAACAATTAAGAGTGGTGAGAAGAGTATAAATATAATGCAATAATAATAATCATTATGTAAAGCAATATTAACCGGAAAATATCATTATCTGATGTTTATTGGCAAGGATATTGAAATTTTATGATTATTTTTACTAGTATATACTTTACCTTTTAACTATCATTATCGGGAATGCCAACATTAATTTAATTCACATCAGAACATGTTGGTGCATTGAGTGGGTCACATACAGGTAATGATTGTGATTGAGTTCAGCTTTCAACAAAATTCAATCAGTAAAAATTAGTTTGTAAAAATGTTTCAAATCAGAAACTTAACATAAAATTTTCAGTAACATCATTATTATTAGAAGTAAAAATTTGCATTTAAGGTAGACAGACTATACTTGATAAGATTTTAAGATTAAATTACTAATTATTGTAACATTAGATTTGACCTTCTAGCAAATTGGCTGATTTTTTAAACAAATTAATTTATTATCTTCATAATTAACAGCATTCAGTGAAGAGCAATGTAAAACTTTGTGTGAAGCTACAAGAGCATTTGTTTGTCGTTCATTTGCGTACAAAGCGTCCTCATCATTGTGTTGGTTGAACTCGGATGATTCCTATAGTAGTGGTGGTAAAGATTCATTGGTAGCTTCACCTGGAGTGGTTTATTTTGAAAGAGCGAACTGTTTGAATCGTAAGTTGATATAGATTTTGGTATCGTCAATTATTAAACCACTTTTTCCACTTTGCATCGAAATTTTTTTAAACAGTTAAGCTTGATTGTACGCCTGATGAAATGAGAATTTCATTGAACACTTTTGAACCATTTGTGGGTAAAATTTATGCTAAAGATGATCCATTGGCTTGTGAATCTTTTGGAACCAGACAAAGGTCTACATCACTAAGTTTACCATTAAGAACTTCTGCCAAGTGTGGAGTTCGTGAAGAGGTATGATTCATTCCATCATCCAATTTGCACAATTAATCTAATTGTTTTTTCTTCTGGATGATCCACAGAATGATGGTAAATATTCAACTGTAGTTATTATCCAATATCATCCAGTAATCCAGCGGAAAGGTGACCGAGTGGTTCGATTAGTATGTAACTTTGAAGCTCCAACTAAACTGGTTACCAATTCATATAGAGTAATCCCTGCGTAAGTTGTCATTCCTGATTCCACTGAAACAATTTTAAAATTAGTTTACAGACTTCCGTTTTTTTCGTACACTGCTCATTAGACTAGTAATTTACATTCTATAATTATACCTAAAGACATTAAAACATAATTTACCAGCTAATGTGTCTGAAATGTCTCTGCAAGTTACGCTGAGAAATTCAACTAAAATCCATTTTCTTGGATATATGAATCTAATGTCTAAATTAATTTTATGATAACATGAGAGGATTTTAATTTCTCCCTTTATACTTGCATTGGAATGTTTTGATGTTAAAATTCAATTTATGGTGTTTTTCTTCTCTCCTTCCAATGGCAGACTTGATGTGGCTGGAACTGCTGTTGTCAATGCAACCGCACCAACACCAAACATTAAACTTCGTATCACGGATAAAGATGGTCTTGACGTTCTTGGAGCTAGACTTGGCGAAGAGTTGTACCTTCGAATTGATATGGAAAATGATTCAGTGTTTGATATATTTGCTCGTGAATTGATTGCTCGCAGTGGGAATGCTGAAGAGGCTATAACTCTCATTGACAGTAACGGGTTAGTTAGACAAGTTAATCACAGCTCAATCTCATATATAAATTGCACAGTTTTTATTATACCCATAAACAAAGCAATAAAAAAATTGAGCAACTTAAAAATACATCATTATGAATGTTAACATCAGACTAAAACACTAATAGTTATTACGTCTACTAAAGACATGACTCTATGTTTAAATTTTACCTAATATCATCGTGATACAAAATTTAAGTTGCTTTTTCTTATTGCTGGGTCATACAATAAACACCTTGTATAATTTGTTCATTTGTGTGTGTGAGAAAGATAGAGATGTAAAAAGGGTAATAGTGGTAGCAAAACTTGATCTAATGAAATGTAATGAATGGCGAAGAAACAAGTGACCATCACCCAATCCATTATATTAACACCTTATGTTTTGAAAATGTTACTTCCTCAATTGAATTGAATTATATCAGGAAAGCGTCTAAGGAGCTAGAGAAATACTGAATTGCTAACGTATAGAACCTTCTGTCAAGTTGCAAATTAACCCAGTGTGATGACTGTTCCTCAATCATTGATCTTGTTCATTAACAAGTTAATTTTATTTCTTCTCAACTCTTCTTTTTCTTTCACAATTCAGTTCATTATCTTCTTTTCTTTCTTTTCACCTTGTTTGTCTTTTCCCGTCTTTTTTCATAACCATTATTGACATGACACATAACCATTTGTTTTCTTTCACCTTTTCTCTTTCATCCATTAAGATGTCCTACGGACACAGCTATATTTCCTAATATGGAAAGGGTTCCTGGAAGTAAATCATTGCAGGGAAAATTTGATGCATTCAAGTTTGCAGATGATGAAATTGTCCGTTTTCAGGTTAACGTACATTTTTGTTTGCAAAAATGTCCACAGCCAACTTGTTACGATGCATCGTCAAGTGAAGAAGTAGTATCACCTGAAAACAACGCTGACCAACCTCCATCCTATTCAAACCGCGCTCGAAGACGAAGAGAAACTGTTGATAGATATAATAACAATGAGTCAAGAAAGGGTATTAATTCAAAGGATGATTCAGCTCCTTTACCAGATTATCCATTACACCGAGAATTAAAGGTCCAAGGATTAGCCTCATCCAATTCCAAGCAAAACAACGGATTTTCCAAAAAAGGTTAGTTTTAAATCGAAAAAGTCTTTTTCTGGTAAAATCTTATGAAATAAATCACACTTTACTCTAATTTATCATTTTTTCTAGTTAAATAACAAATGAAATATTGAAACCTTTACCCTATCATATCATTTCAGCTAAGAGACCAATAATTCATAGTTAATCTTATTAGTCAGAATAAAAAGAAATATATTGTCATACATTGTATTTCATTCGATTAAAATTAATGATCACTGATCACTGATCATATTAGTGAGTAGTAATAAATAGTAACACCTGTGAATAATAAATAGTTGACAGGAAAGGTAATCAAAAAAAAACATATTGTTCGCCGAAACCCGGGATTGAACCAGGGACCTTTAGATCTTCAGTCTAACGCTCTCCCAACTGAGCTATTTCGGCACATATGATTAATGGTTGCTAATAAATTAATACATTGAATCGCAATTGTTAACAAGAATCAAGTGTTTGATATTTATAGATTGTTATCAACTGATTATTGGTGATTATTTACTGTGAATTTTTCCCTGCATCAGCTAAATTATAGAAGTTAGGAAATGTGAATGAGAAAATTTTGATTGAACTCAGAGAATGTTGAGATTATCAAAAGTGTTTATTTACCTTAAATTGATTATCGCAACGATTGTTGCTGTTGCTGCAACTGGACTTGCCTTTATAAAAAGGTTGATTTACTAAATTTTTTGTATTGATTTTTTTTCTAATTATATCTTTCTTCTTTGTTATTTCCAGTTTCAGACAGTTCATCACTATTTTGTACTTCAAAGACTACTTTAATGGCCTCTTTGGTAGCTTCAATGATCTTTCAAGCCTCATTATTGGCTCTTTGCTGTTCTTGCATATTTTTTTATCGTTTCAAGGGACCCTCAATTGATCGCTCTTCAGCTGATTGTGATCCATGTAAAAATTACTCTCGAGATCTTTGGTCATCATTTAGTTCCATTGAGTAATACGTCGTATATTGCAATCAAATACTCAAAGGATTGTCCAACTGTTTTACCCATATATTATACGTCAAACATCGTATTGATTGATTGAGATGATTACATTTCATGTTCACAGCCAGACAATATCTGAATTGAAGGAGGCAAAAAAGAACAATAATTAGTTTCATCCTTGATTTCAATTATTCATCGTTATCATTATCAATTATCAATGATCTATAAAGTGTAAAATTTTATTCTATTGTTTTTCAAGAAATTCAATATTTCTTTGTGATTGAAGACTGAAAGTTTGTAAAACAGCAGGTTAATTGCATGATTTGAAGTCAATTTGTCAAGAGATGCAATTTTGAAAGCAAAGAGAGCACTGTAAATTAAGTTAATCTTCATCTGTAATTATAATCCATCTATTAGTTTGGATAATAATTTAACCTGCCATCTCTTTTGGTATTTTGCTACTATCAGAGTAGCAAGTGACAATCATATTTTAATTTTGTTTTTATCATTTATTTTTAAGAGATGAAATTTCTTCGAACTCTCAATTTATCACTTAAATTGCTGTGGTTAAACAATTGGGTTTAGTTAATTTAATGTTGAAACAAATGAATGTTATCCATCAAATATAGTCTTACAATAATTCAAAAGCTATCTTGATCTTGAGTTTATTTTAATATATTTATGGATATTTGTAGATAACTTATAATATGATATTAAATTATATTTGAGCTTGAGATAACTATTGAATTATGGAGCAATATTGATGCAAATTAAAAATTAATAAAGATTGATGCACAATCTATTCAAAAGATATAATATTTAATTTAACAATGTAATAGATATTTTAAATATTGTAATTAATTGTTTCAAATTTCATAGCAAAAATATAAACCAGTATAAAATAATACATCCCTATTGACTGATTTATAACCTCAGTTTACCAGAAAATACTCAGAATTGATTGATAATGTCTTAAAAAATCCAATAAATTTGTACAGATTACGGTATAATCAATTAAACAAATCAAATTTATCTATCTCTTTCAATCATTGACCTTATTGTAACCTTTGATTAAGATTGATGGATTAACTTGTAGACCGCTAAAATTAGAGTCAGAGTAAAATCAATTGATCATAAGCAATTGTATTGAAACTCAATGATCAAGTGACCATCATTCGCTAGAAAATTGAAAGTTTACTAATTAACAGAAAATCTTAATCATTTTATTATTTAAGTACTACTTTTGACCTCGATTAATAGGGCAATGAACAGTTAAATCACTAATAATCAATGATTATTTCAATCTGGTTATCTTTGAGTAACACCAACACGGAGATGGATAACATCCAACTGGTTTTAACTGTTTATGCTCAATGCAAATGGCCTCAAAATGGGCTCAAATGGCCCCAATTTTGTCAACCTTTATCTCCTTCTTTCTCTCTATTTCTCTCTCTTCTTCTTCATCTCTTCACATAATTATTATTCATTTAATACTGGTTTGTTTGTTGCTCTTCACACAACTGTGACCCTTAAAGTTGAGTATTATCAATTTTTTGTCAACATCGATAATCACCTTTTGTTAACATTTAATTTATTAATTGTGTCAAAATTGAAACTAATGCTAAATAAAATGCTATGTCTTACTCTAGTTTATTACCTGACTGTTTTATTATCTATCTTTCAATTGAATCTAGTCAATTGTGAGGTTTACAATCAACAAAAATCATTTGTTAACCATCGATTATATTCAGTTGATGTTAAAGGTGATGACACTGTCAACTCGTTGTTTAATGATCTTCGTGAAACCGTTGATCTTGATATATGGAGCGAACCTTCACCGTACAACAGTAAATTAACTTTTCGTGTTGATCCTAGATATCATAAAAGAGTTGATAGTTTTCTCAATTCAACTAATTTAAATTATCACGTGGTCACAAATGATTTACAGAAATGGATTGAACGGGAGCGTCTTGAAAACAATTTGGACCTGAAGAATGCCTATTCACCAGGACGGTTTCATTCAGCTGAGTTCAGATTAGACTATTACCATACCTATGAAGAGGTAAATAAATACAAATTAAAATCTTTTAACTATTAATTATTTAACATAAAAAGGTAAAAAGTTACTATAATAAGGTTTTGATCTAATGTCACTATTTAATTTACTTGTCTCGATAATTCAATTCTCTTTTAGATAAACGATTACATGAACTATTTGCAAACTAAATATCCTGATATGGTAGAGGTAATTAATTTTGGTGAAACCTATGAATTCCATAAGATTAATGGACTTAAGGTAAGACCAAATGTTATATGGAATCTTATAAATGCCAACTCTATTAATAGTTTATCAATGAGTAAATCCATGATGGGTAAATGTCCAATTTATCCTAATTAAAGTGTAAAGATAAATGTCATTTCGGCTGATCAGATTGTTGTAGTGGATAAAACAGCTGAAATAAAAAATATAGACGGTAATCAGAATGGTGACATATATTTTTTATCAATTACCTATTGAATCGAATAGATTGGTAAAAAATCAAACGACTCAAAACCAGCAATTTGGATCGATGCTGGAATTCATGCGAGAGAATGGATCGCCCCAGCTACAGCAGTTTATATGATGTACAAATTAACAGAGAAACATGAGGCTGAACCCATTATTGGACAATTGGTGGAGAAATTTGATTGGTATATCATTCCAATCGTGAATCCAGACGGTTACATGTACACTTGGTGGTCCAACAGATTATGGAGGAAAAACAGAGCTCTTCCAAAAGCTGTTCCGATTCGATATCCATGGAATCTGTTCGAAGAATGTATCGGTGCGTATTAAACTTGTTAACAATTAGCATTTAACAAGTTGAGAACATTAGGAAATAAGAATTTCTTGAACAATATGTTATAGAACAAATGATGCAACTCTAATATTCAAATTATCTTCTGTGTCTGGATAATATCTAATATCTATGTTCTAATACCTACATTCGCTTAGGTACTGATCCTAATCGCAACTTTGACATTGATTTTGGAGGCTACTCTACAAGTCCAAATCCGTGTTCCGAGATGTTTAAAGGAGATAAAGCATTTAGTGAAAAAGAGAGTCAAGCTATCAGAGATGGAGTTCAGAGTAAGTTTGTGACTACCGGATCACTGATTAATTCAATAAAATCTATTAAAAATATACAGTCTTTTGATGATTCATCTCTTTCTCATATTCTTATTCTTTCTTATCTAAAGAATTGGGAAAATCTTTAAAAGTCTTTCTCACATTACATTCATACTCTCAACTTTGGATGATTCCTCATGCATTCACAACTCAACATTCTCCAGATCATGAAGAATTGTATGATATTTTAAAAAATGTTTCTGCTTCAGTTAAACAAGTACATGGGGAAACTTACCGCTTTGGACCTATGGCAACAACAATTTATCCATGCTCGGGATCATCACCAGATTGGGTGTACTCAAGAGCGGGAATTAAATACAGCTTTATAGTGGAGCTTCGGGACAAGGGTGAACATGGATTCATTTTGCCCCGAGATTACATATTGCCAACAGCAGAGGAAACCTGGGAAGGTGTTAAAACACTTGTTGATCAAATAAAATTAGACGAATAATAACCAACATGTCATTAATTTATAAGTTTTGCCAAATAAAACAAATATTAATACAAAAACAGTAGAAAAATTTTCACACAAAGCATAATACAAATAAACGAAAAAGCTTTCAAAAGTCGCGAAAAGAATTGATTTGGAAATGTCCAATAATTCGCATAAGCCGTTGAACAATAAATTATTAACTAAACAAAAACAAAAGATTTTCAATTATCTTTTGGTTAACACTAGTCAAAGGTTAAAAAATGTTGGTTAGAAGATTTTTTGAATTTTTCACAAGAGATAAGAAAAGACAAATTATATTATCCAATCAGAAAGCTAGAGTTACATCACGTTGTCGCAGTATAAAATGAAATTGATAACCGTTTATTTCTCATTTTTAAATAATTGTTTGTTTGATCAACATAAATTTGATTTTTTTTTTTGCGTTTCACTCTTTGTCTTGTAATTAATTAATCATGTCTGGTCGAGGCGGAAAAGGTTCCAAATCCTCTTTAACATCATCGCAAACTAAACATTCAAGATCATCCAAAGCTGGTCTTCAATTCCCGGTTGGACGTATCCATCGTCTTTTAAAGAAAGGAAATTACAGTGAAAGAGTTGGTAATGGAGCCGCTGTCTATTTAACTGCCGTATTGGAATATTTGACTGCTGAAATCGTTGAATTGGCTGGCAATGCTGCTTCTGATAACAAGAAAGCACGTATTATACCGAGACATGTTCAACTTGCCATTCGAAATGACGAGGAGTTAAATAGGTTACTTGCTGGTGTTACCATAGCTCAAGGTGGTGTTATCCCCAATATTCACGCTGTACTGTTACCCAAAGCCAATAAAGGAAACAGTTCGTCGCAATCGACTCTTCCAATGGCATCTCAGGAAGTCTAATTCAGAATGATGTAATCAAGTTAATACTTTGAACATAATTCTTATTCGAACCTGTTTATGTGTGTTTGTTTTTAATAGTGAATTAATGTGTGAGTTGGTGTTCATTCATATTTTAAAGTCCAAAAAATTATTTTCTCTCGTGAATTTTTTAATGACAGTTAAACTACAATTTGATGTATTATGAAGCTTCCAGTATGAATAAAATAGTACATCAATATTTATCATGTATAAAAAAGATGTTTTCAAAAGTTAAAAGCTTAATCTCAAATTCCTTCTGATATTGCTTCATCTATATGAAGTTTTGGTTCAATTTGTGGTTACAGTTGAGCTATTATTGGTACTTGAGTAAGAGAAACTTAGCTTTATCAGAACTTCTAGAGCAGCTTAAAGTTGATTGACTCGGTAGTTAATTAAATCTCGGTAAATCAGTGACTTTAACCCGTTCTTTAGTACAGGAAACAGATTAAACAAAAAAATCAATAAAGAATGGTTACCATGGTAATGTGGGCTCTTCTGCTCAAGTTTGCTCAGAAATAAAGTTTGCTCACTCAATTTTAGCTTGAATCTCTTATGAAAGCTTCTGTCTTTCTGTTTTTACTTCATCTTTAATTTTTGTTGCTTTGATTTTGATTGTGTTCTCAATCACTAACTAATGCTAAAATGATTTGACTATATTAAAATCAAGTTTTACATCTAATTGTAACTGGATGGTTTTGTGAGGATCAAAATGTCCGAGTTAAAATGTGAAGCTCCTTTGGCTGCTGGTGAAGATTGGCCTGATTTTATTGATTATCAGGGATTCAATAACAAAAACAACCAAGATATCGACTATGAACCAAGTGAAATTGAATTGGAAAATAATAGACGGAATCAAGCCCATTCAGGGACTAATTGTAAATCATTGCCTGCTTCTATTGACGATGTAGATTCTGGTTTCTTGGAGACTAACTTCAAGGAAACCATTTCTGGATCACTAGAGGATCTGGTAAATACATTTGATGAGAAGATAACAAAATGTTTTCATGATTATGAAGAATCTGTTGAAAAATTAGCGCCTGTTCAGGTTCGTGCTCAAGAGGATATTATCAATGATTCACAGTAAGTGTTTAATTTGAATCTTCGGAATTATTATTCGAGTATACATAATATAAGCATGCTTGTTACCTCAATTTTTCAAAACAATCAACCTTTCCCATTTTTATACTCTAAAGATGCTTCTATCCTGGTCTTAGAGAAAGGTCTCCTTGTCTCTGCACAAATATCTTCATCCTTTTTCCTCTCTTCCTTTCCTCTTTCCATCGTCTTACTCATCCTTTTATTGCACTGCCTATGTCCATAGCCATCCGACACACCCTTATCTATTTCAAAAGATTAAACATTGCTCGTTTGATTTATTTTCCCATAATCACAATTATTGTTTGTTGAAAACCATTTTAGTTAATTGATTTCGATTCATTTTCAATAAGTAATCACATTTGTTTCATACTTCACCTTAGTCCAAAATTTTTAAAATATTCAAGGATACTGATTAGATATAAAAAGTGAAGTTTACAAGTAATTAAGACGGCTAATCAACCTAAACAAAGCCGTATTTGGCGTTTATTGTAATGTAGGTTCATTTCATTATCTTGGTTAACAATATGTATTATAAATGCGGGGTTTAACTTATTTCAATAAAGATAGAGGAAAAGGTGATCTCTAAACTCCTCTTCAAAACCTCGAACTCTGCAATTTAGATACAATTTTTCGTTATTTATTTATTTTTCTACCAACTATCTACTTCAATTTATACTATCAATTGCAAATCTCCAGAAATAGAGCAAAAGAAAGCATTAAACTAAATTTATTTGCAAATGCAATCATTGATTGATATGATCGATGAAAGATTCAATCAATTCATAATGTTAATAATATTCTTATGGTTTGAAAGTATTTATTAAAGCACCTTAATTTTCTATAATGTTTTTCCTATGCATTGCTCTGTCCAATTCAATCATTCAGAATCATCTCAATCTTTACGTCTAAGGTCACAATTTGTTGATTTTACTTTTTTGTATTGACAATTTTCAGGTTATTTCGATTCCCTCCTACTCAAGATCAAGGTTTATCCGATTTAGGTTTGACAATGAGTTATAATGCAACTTATAATTAACCAATTACAAAGTCTATTCCTGTTCAATCCTTATTATAGCTTTCTGTATCATACTAGAATTTATTCTCCACCCCTTACACTTTCCATTTTAGTTAATATAATAATTTACCAGCTTTTTATGGTTGATTGATCGGTTGGAAAATTGCGCTTATATAAATTATTTTTGAATTAAATCTTAACAAACACTTTTTGTTGGTTTCGAACCCAGAAAATTTTAACTTTATTTTGTTTATTGAGATATTCAATCTGTAGCTTACATTAATATTTATTATAAAATGGTAACTCTTATTTGCTTTGTTTTTGAACAATTCTCTAATTCGTGTTTTTATTTTAACCTTTCATAGGATGTGGTGGACATTGACGGGAAATTTCGGTAACATTTTACCAGTTGATTGGAGTCAATCATATGCGCGTAAACTCCAATTGCCATCACTTAAAGCTAAAGATCAAAATGGAACAAATATTAATTGTTTAAACAGCAAAAATTCATTGAATCATGGTGATAATATTTTAGGAGATACAACCCTCGACGAAGAAGATTTAGCTAAAGACTTGGATTTACATTCTTTGATTTTATCAAGCCTTCATCAGGAGCCTATTTTTACTGCAGAGCAAGTTCTTGAAGAAATCGATAAAATAATGCAGGAAACATCGCCAACTGACAAGGATTCAAGTGAACCAACGGAAGAAGAAAAAGAAAGTGCAACAAATCGGACAGTAAATGAAACAGATAACGGAATAAGGTCACTGATTTATCGAGAAAAGTTGGAAAAATTAACAATTACTCAGCTGAATGAGCTTTACATTGAATTAGAACGGATGATTCAAGGAAATTCTGAAACTCTCATACAAGAATTGGCTTTAAGAGATGAACTGGAATTTGAGAAAGAACTAAAAAATACTTTTATTTCATTGCTTTTGGGAATACAAAATAAGCGTCGTAAGCATCACTTAGATCGAAAAAAGGGTAAAAGTGCCAATGAACCAAAATATTTGACCACTGTTATCCCATATAATCCTGCTGATGGTCCACCTGATGTTAGGAAAATCCAGATTCTTATAAAAAGTAAGCATTTTTAAATAAACTAACCTTTCATTTTTTAAACAAATACAAAGCAAAACATTACAAATATTTTAAAATATTTTAAAATAACTTTAGTGAATTAAATATTTACTGATCGTTAACTTCAATGACATCTTGAGATGATCAATCACAATCTTCAATAATTTTCAGTTCCGCAAAAATCTAGTTTCAAAGATTATTGCTAAGCAAGTTTTATTTATTTTTGTTTAATGCATTCCATGTTTTCCGGAACAAATACAAATCTTAATTGCTCATGAGTGTTACAAATCAATAACTTATTATAGGAATAATGGTTTGATTGTATTGAAAATTCAGTTTGTATTTTTTCACTCGTAAATTCTGAACTAATTTTTTTCAATTTCTTTTGCAGTTTTGAAAGCTGTGAATGAAGACAGCCCAACAGTGCCCACCCTGTTGACTGATTTCATTTTAAAAGTTTTATGTCCAACATGAGATCAGTAATGATTTTGCTACAAATGTGTAATCATTCATCCTGATGCTGGTTAATTGCCTCAATATTTCTCTCAATTCCTTGCACTCTACATCTTTAAGTTTATTTTGGAGATAATTGTTATCCGTTCAATCATAGGTTATAACTCTTAAGATGTTGACGAAAGTTAATTTTTCCATGGAATCGCCAACTTAACTTTTATGAAGAAAATGTATTTTTCTTTCATTCAAGCTGATATATCCATAGAAAGCCATCAATTTAAAAGCTAGTCATTTATTGCTCTATATTCAATATTCAACTCTTAATTGGCCATATTCTAACTCTTTTGCCATCATCATCAAAAATTTTCCCGCTTCATCTTGTTTCTCTTCTACTTAGTTAAATGAATGTAATTGTAATGTGAAAGATCAAGAACAATTACACTTTTAATCAACGCCATCAAAAAGCACTTTTCTGCCACAAAAGAGAAGCACATCGAATTAGATAAACAACTCTGTATCTCACAATACTCAAGACAATTTGTTTCGTTGATGTTAATGAGACGCAAAATTGTACCATCAATATGCCCTAATGCAAAGCATTTAATCATTTAATTGCAAATACTGGTGATGATTCAACTCAATCTTTTGACTACACTCGTTATGCCTGGATCTATAAATTAATATCATTGTTTTGTTTCCTCTTTTCGTTTTGATTTTGTTTGCAACTTGATTTCTTTAATTCTTGATGGCAATCTACTTTGAATTTTATTCGATGCAATCTAATCGCCATTCGTTTTCTTTCTTTTGTTCTCTAAATCTTTCAAAAAGCAATCGAGTATTATACTTGTAAGCTTACAACTATTTTGTGAATTCGGTTAAAAATACGAGTTCTGAACTAAATTTACTGTCTTGATCATTGTAATTCTGGAGAAGAAAAATTAAGCTATTATCTTGGAGAAAAATGAATATTTATCTTCATCTAAATATATTTCATCTGATTCGTGAATCAAATCAATGTCCTAAGAAAATAAAATAAATTAAATTAACTGTTACATTTTGGTTTTTACGAAGTCTATTCTTTATGAAATTTTAATTGAAGATTGAAGAAGAGGTTTACTGTTCGAAATTAAATGTATAACTTTTGATTAAGTTTAATTTTCATGTATTTTACATAACTTTGACTTAAGCTTTGGGATAAGCACCGTTGAAAAATCAAAATATTAATTTTTCCAACTAACTTCAATGGTGGTTTTGGTGTTTTTTATGTGCATAATTTATCAGGAATCTTGAAAATTTAAACACCAATGAAATAGCATACTCGATAGTTTGTATCCTCGAAATATAATGGATGAATTTGTATGCTTATGAGCCATAATTATGAATTATAGTCATCAAAATTAATTTATGTATAAAAGTCACAACTAAGTTATCAATACTAAGGATATTTTGAATCATCTATTCGACGTCATCTTCCACCATAACGGATGAAGAATTCGTTGCAGCAGCAGCGGCAGCAGCAGCAGATTTCTGAAAAATGAATAATATAATTAATAAATGAAAGGAAATAAACGATCACTGGAATCGATACTTTTGCGTTACATCATATATGAACATTTTGAAACTATACATTGGTTTGAATCAAACTTGAAAGATGATATGATAGTTTATCAACGCCCTTTCTATGGTTGCTATGAAAATCAATGAACTCATGAGTACATACTTGGCAGACACTTGGTAAACGATTAATAATTCCTTGAAATATTTGTGGTGGCAAAGTTTGATTTAAAACTTGAAGAAGTTGATTAGGCTGAGCACAAACAGACACAGCATTTGTGAGGTGCTCTACTCCACCATCCATATCACCTAAGGAATTAAAGACAAGTAATGAGAAAGGTTTCTTTTAACAAAGGCAAGCAGAAGAATAAAAAGATATAGTTTAAATTTATACCTAAACCAAGAAGCTCTTCTCCTAATTGGATTTCTTGAATAAAGAATTTTTGAACTGCATCTTGATCTCGTAAATCTGGGAACTCGGTAGATGAGAAACTGTTTTCCTCTTTTTTACGAGCAGCGGCTCTCCCTGTAAAGAACAAAAAATGGAGTGAATAAGGTTGATTTTGCGACCAATAAGCTCATCAACTGAACCGATCAGTTAAAGCATAATTTGATACTAAATTATGTAATTAAACTTACTTTCTCTCAATTTTTCTTTAAACATTGGATCACAGCGCCTTTTACGATCAAAGTAAACACAATAAGCAATAAACAAGCCACCAGCCAAACCGGCAGCAACTCTTAAATTCATCCAACTCATAACGACACACTGAGGATCAATAAATGAACTGATTAAATAGATGGTCGTGAAAATCAATTAGTAATCAACACTATTTACAAATAATAGTCAAAAATACGCAACATGCAGCCTATTGAGGGAGCGTTGATAAATAATGTAAACCGGTTAGATTACAAAAAAATGATTTAAATAAAAATAAAAAAATATCGCCATAAAGATTAATGATAGTTAAATTACTGAATCTGAGAAATTGTTCAATTCAAGAGGCAGTTTACATTTAAAATGATAAAATTCATTTAAATAAATCTTTCTATTTTTTGTTTTCATTAAATTCAAAATGCGAAGATAATTTTAGTTGAATTTAATATTCAATATTAATTATCTGTAATAGCAAGATTTAAATCTTTTAGGCTATTGTGTATGTATTGAATAAGTTGATTACGATTAGTAATGCCGGTTGATCGTAACTTTTTAATCAAAATTGCAAAATTTTGCCAAAGATCATTCAAATTGATTTTTTTAAATGAATTTCAAGCTGAAGAGACGCCATCTGCTGGAGAGGCTATTAAGGTTACAGAGAGTTTAATCATCAGACACTAATGATTAGACGTCATCCATTTGACAACTTGAATAACATAACAATATTGTTTAGTTTGTTTACTAAGCTTATTAGTATATTTCTGTTAAATTGTTTTAAACTTAGTTGTCGCGAAATTTTTATTAGTTAAAATGGGTCTATCGTCAAGTTCTCTTGAAATTCCTGGTGGTGGTAAAGAAGGATACCATGTTCTTAGAGTTCAGGAAGGATCACCTGGAGCTGATGCTGGCCTACAAGCATATTTTGATTTCATTGTGTCCATCGGTAATACACGTCTTGTAAGTTGATTAAACAATCATTATCTAATAACCAGAATAGAGATGTTCTTAACGAAATATCTCCTGTTTTCAATATTTAGATGTTTTTATCCTTAATAATGATCGATAAAAAATTACAAATAGCCTACATTCGAGTAAATCAACAAGTAAAACTTTATTATGGCATGATTTATCAAAATTTGACAATTTTATTTATAATTTTAATGAATCTGAATATTTTTAGGTACAGTCAAGCCTCTGTCGAACACTCTAATATAATTAAGAATATTTCGTAAACTTTGTTTTTCTATACATTCATTTCGCAAGTTATTCTTTGTTTTTTCAGAACCAAAACAATGAAACCTTAAAAGAAATACTGAAAGTCAATACTAATCAGACAATCAAGATGGCTGTTTATAATAGCAAAACTGGCCGGATTAGACAAGTTGATATTAGGCCAAGTAATGATTGGAATGGAACTGGTTTAATCGGTGCTTCCATAAGGTTCTGTTCTTTTGAGAATGCTAATCAAAACGTTTGGCATATCTTACAAGTTGAACCCAATTCTCCAGCTGAACAGGCTGGACTCCAATCTAATTGTGACTACATCATTGGTGCAGATTCAACTTTACAAGATTCAGAAGATTTATATTTATTGATTGAAGCTCATGACGGCAAACCATTAAAACTATTTGTATACAATTTGTTGACGGATAATGTTCGAGACGTTATAATCACTCCAAACAGCCGTTGGGGAGGCGAAGGACTGCTTGGATGTGGGATTGGCTATGGATATTTACATCGAATACCTTATCAGCCTTCAAATGATCAAGATTATTCTGAAAAAGCACCATTATTGCAAGGTAGTCAACAAAGTCCAGTCCAACCAGAGCCTAAATCAGACCAACCAAGTTTAATGCAACAACAATTTAATCGAAGTTCTTCTCAAGCTGACTCAAATCATCCTCAAGATGCTGCAAAAGAATTTGATACAAAATCAGCTACACAATCATCAATACCCACCTCGATGACCACCACAAGTAGTATAAATACTCCTACATCATTCTCGTCTGCTCCATTGATCACAACTTCAAATATTAGCTACCCTTACAATGCACTTCACGGCAGTGAGCCTCAAAATGTAACATCTAGTAATGTTTCATCTTATACATCATCTGGTGCAATCACAACTCCTATTTCCCTTCCTGGTAAGTCCTTTAATTAATATTCCTTTTATCAATTTTCATCAATTTTTATATTGATTCCGCATATTAATTTCAATGTTTATTTATTACAGGAATGCCGCCACTAACAGTTAGTGCTCCTTTACCATTTGATCTAAAACTTGCTAATCCGAATATTAATTTTGGCGGACTTCAATCACAACATAACCCACCGACAGCTGATTTTATGAACATGTCTTCAACTTCTTCTATTTCTGAATCTAAATCACCCATTTCAACATCTTTATCGAGTCCAATAACTCACCCTACCATGACTTACGCTTCTCTTCATAACGCCACATCGAGTTCATTGAGTAACTTGACCGCAAGTTACATACAGTCTGATCAAACTGTTAAATTGCCTCAACAGACCTCAATGTTTCCTTTACCAATGAAAAGTTCTACCATTAATTTCCCGGCGCCAGAGACTACTGAATCTTACTATAATTCAGCTTTTGTATCCAACAGCAATCCATCAAGTCAATCAACTTTAACTAGCTCCAGTAATTTTATCAATTTTACTAGTTCGCCTATTACATCAGTACCGACAAGTGTTCAACAGCCTAAAAGTGAAACCTCAACTCTGACCACCATTAATTTGAATCAAAACACGGAATTATAAATTATCAAATTTTTACTTTTTTATGGATTATAAACGAAAATAAGGTGTTAGAATTAATTAAATTTAAAACTAAATCAAGAAACTTTACGTGTCTTTTCGTAAACAATCTTCACAATTTTTCACCAATGTTAAAAATCCTTTAAAGTATTCAATTATCTTTTAATTTAACCGTTTGGGACCTATTAAATCAATTAAATTAGTCTTTAATACAACTATTTTTACTCGAGTAGTCAGAAACATTCTACAAAAGTGAATTTTTGGATTACCTGACCTCTTTTGAAAAGCAATTTAAGCTACATTGATTAATGTATTTGCGATTACATGTATATCATTCACAAAATAATTTTAATTTAAGAATTAGATTTTCTTGGAAAATGGGAAACTGGATAAAATTAAATTCGATCGTATAGATACTTTTATTTTTTGTTTGATGGCGACAATGAAAAAAATCTTCGATTTTGTTAACTTAAGTCTGAAGGCTTTAATGGGGACCGACTTTTTTCCACCATCTTCTCCATCACATAGACTACATTGTCCACCACTTTTTCAATCTCTGTTTTAATAACTGTTACTTTTTCACCGTATTGTTCACCGCCCAAATCTAACACATCCACTATTCACCACCATCATATCCGAGAAGCGGTGGACAATCTGGTGGATTCGGGTAGTAGACAATACGGTGAAAAAAGCGTTTAAAACAGAGATTGAAAAAGTATGGACAATGTGGTGGAAAAAAGTCGGTCCCCTTTAATGTCTTTTTTTGAATTTTTCTCTTTCTTATAACAAAATAAAATGAAAAGTGTTAAAGAAAAGTAAGAGAGAAGTAATATTCCAAGAGATAGCTATCGAAAAGAAAAAGCTCTCTACTGCTCACAAGAAACTTCATTAAAGATGCTCTGGATGTGCTTTCCTTTGATTCCAAATTTTACTTAAAATCATTGCTAATATTGAATTAAATGTTGAATCCTGAAGGAAAACAAATGAGATCGAAAACAAAAAATTACATACACTTACATAGAACAAGATTTTTTTCTCCAAATCATTAGTAAAACTATTTAAAACAACAATTAAAAAATCTCATTATTTTTCTGTTTTCTTAATGTTAGCGAATGAAAGAGAGAAAAATAATAAATTGGATATAAATGATCGCAATTTACAATCTTTGCAACATCCTATTCCAGAAAATCTACATAGATTTTTGTATACATTTAATTGTGCCAGAACAGCAGCCTTAATGCACGCCAAGTTTGGTTAAAAATTAAGTCAGTTAAAATGTACATTACCATTAAATAGTACTGCTGAAATTGAAATTTACAATACTTCATAAATCATGCATTTATTTCAGTTGAATACCTTGTTAAACAAATTGGTATTATTTATTTCAATGATTCGTGTGTAAATTCGGCCATTATAATTTAGCAAAAATGTCTTAAACGAAGAGTTTTTACTGCTAAACTGCGATACTATTGTAGAAAGTATCGATAATTTACTCAAAAATATAATATTACTGTAAGTCTTACAGCCTGTAAGTTACAGGCTGTAACACTAGTTTATCCTCTTGTGGTCTTTTCTGTAACTACATTAGGATATGCTGCTGCTGGTCGCTGGTCTTTAGTGTTTGTTAATTATAAAATGTTTAATCACATTTTATTCATTTTGTGTCAATATATCGTTATTTGAGTACTCTGGGCACACGTCGGTTACATCATTAGTTTAGTTTTTTTTTTGTTTGTTATTTTAGAGTAATGAAAAAGGTAAGTGTGTGGGTCAGAAGATGGCTTGTCCTCGCCAAAAAGAGGGACTTGCATCTTTCTGACTCAATGTTTCAATAACTATGAAAAAAACCTAAGAAAAGAAAATCTGAAAAAGAAAATCTGAAAAAAGAAAATCTGAAAAAAGAACATCTGAAAAAAGAACATCTGAAAAAAGTCAACTGAGAGATTTGGTCACGTCGATCAAGGAGCTGGAGTGATGGAATCTTGACTGCCTTGTCGATGTGATGGATCTTATTTCTTATGCTATATGATGGAATCTTTCGAGAAAAGCAACCTATGCGAATATTTTTTAAGAATTTAATACTGTAAACGAAACGATTTTGATTTGTAATTTATTTACCCAAGCTGGGTCCTGTACTCAGACTGCTATTTTACTGATATTTCAAATATTGGTAAATGTGCGGGCTACAGAAGTCCTCTGTAGTGGGCATGCGTAATGTATGGTCTTTTGAAGATTGAATTAAATAGATTACATACATAAATGTGAGTCCTAAATAAACTCAAATTGGTATTCTCACTTTGAAGAAATGCCGAATGAAAGGTGATACAATTTGTTTTTGTTAATTAGGTGTGTCCTAATTGTGGTTTATCCTCTTTAATCTAGTAATACTATGCAATTGGCAATTTCAGTAACTTCTCATGACCACATCTTTTCGATTTGTGATTCAGTTATAATTGCTTGCCTCTTTGATACCAATTCAAGTTAGTATTATTTTCACTTATAAATTTCTCAATGCAAATGTTATACTCTATGTTTGGTGAGTGTGTTATGTATGATGCTAGTTAAAGTTCCGTGTTTGCTTAGTTGCCTACCTATCTATCTGTCTGTTTCTGTCTGTTTTGAGTTGCCTCCTTGTTTTAGTTTCTTTCTTCCTTTTTCTTCCTCTTTTTTTTAAATGCTCGTCCTTTTGGTTTCTATTTTCTGTACTCATTCCTTTTTTCAGTCAAAGTTCATTAAACAAGATGTCCCCCATCAGCTTCATCTTATAGATTCCACTGTCTTGGCCAATTTCTACTTTTACAGAGCTTATTTTTTAATGAACTTCAACAAATATTGAAGCTGTTGAAAGAAAAGGAAGAAGAGCAGCAGAAAATTTAGTTGACTCGAAAATTTGGCTGCTCAAATTGATGATGAGGATGAGTATAATGATCAGTGACCGAAGAAACATCACCAGCTTAGAGTACAGATTTAAAGAGTATTAAGGTTAGAAGAGGGGTAAATAAAGAGGCTGCCTTCCGATAAAAAACAGGTAATAGATTCGTCTTGACTAGTCTTGAAATAATTTCATGTTCTGATTTTGTCAAGATGAGTAATTTTTCTCTCAGTCAATGTCCCTTAACTCGCCGTATACATCATTTAATAAGCAACCCTGTTTAGAAATGTAGTGATTTCACTATCTGTTTATTGACAATGTTTTGTTTCTACCATGTCTCATTTCATTGCTACATAACATGTTATATGTATTTTTAGTGTTATTCATCCAGCCTTATCACAAAAGAGTACCAAATCATAACTGTCTATTCTCCCCCTTAGCTGTTTGATTATCATTTAGCCTGTTCTAGAGTTCTCTTTATTCATTATTTTTAAATGTACTTTTTAATGAAATTGTGAATTCTCTTTGGATATTTTTATGCTTTTTCATGCCTAGACCTGTAAGATAAAATTAATTCTTTATTGGTATGTAATTTCTTTCTATCCAATTTTTTATCTTGTTTATTATGGTATTTGTTTTTCCATGTTTCCATCACTATTGATCTATGTTTTCTAATACTTCACACCATCATCATCACTATCAGTTCCGTAGTGTGTTATATAAACTAAAACCAGATGTATGTTCCATCTTGACATTTATAAAATTCACTGTGATCTCTTATTTATCATCATTTCTGTTTCAATCTTAAATCTATCTTGGTGTATTGTTTACTGAAGTCCAGGTAAAAGCCGAATTGTCAAAAAACTAACAATTTTTTCTATTTTTCTCTTTAATTCAGGATTATGACAACGTATGATGAACACCCACGAATCTTAGAGGACAAAATTTGACTTTCGATTTATAAATAAAGTATTTAATAAATAATATTCAGAAACCCCAAAGTATTAAAAGGATCAAAATTTACATCAACCCGGAAAAAGTGTTGCATTGCAATTTGCCAGTACAACTTGCACCTTTAGGTGTGATCATAATTTTAACAAATTTGGCTGTGTGATAACAACGTTAAGTTCAAAAAGGACCAGGAGATCATCATTTTTTTTATCTGTCATTGATTCGTTTCACCTTTAACTTGTCTGGTTTCTTTTTGGTTTGGCTGTCTCCTTAACATTGACTAAGTGCGTTAATACGCCTGTATTCACCACTTTCAAACTTGAAATCAAATGACAATGAATATTAAAAAAGGCAAATGCGGAGAAGAAGTTTATGTGATAGCAAAATATGATTACACTGCTCAAGGCTCTCAGGAATTGGACTTGAAGAAAAACGAAAAGCTTACACTTTTAGACGATAGTAAAAATTGGTGGAAAGTGCTTAACTCTAAAAATCAAGCTGGATTTGTTCCATCAAATTATGTTAAGAAAGAAAAACCATCAATATTTGATAGTATACGAAAGAAAGTGCGAAAACGTAGTGAATCTAAAAGCAGTATCTCATCTCCAGTTTCATCCCCAGTTGCAACCAGAACGGTTGATATCAATATAAATGGCTCACCAACCAGTGGATGTAATTTAAATCGATCTCCGGACTTAGAAGCCGCAATTTGTGCCAATCCAGTTACCTCATCATCTTCTACAAATCCATCTCAATCGATAGCATTGGTTAAATACAATTATGAAGCTCAACAATCAGATGAATTGTCTCTAGTCAAAGGAAGTCGTATCCATGTGCTGGAAAAATCGAGTGATGGTTGGTGGAAAGGAGAAATTGATAATCTTGTTGGTTGGTTTCCATCAAACTATGTTATCGAAGAGCCTACAGCTGCTGTACCGATTGTCAAAGAAAACAAACCAGAAGTCATCCTTAACGGCAGACATGGTAGCGGTAGTGGAATAAGCAGTAATAATGTTGGTGTCATTAACAGTGATGTTGGTGCTCCTGGTTGTTCAATGGTAAACAAGGTACCTGTAGATAATGGTCTCAATAGAAACCAGCCAACCGTTGAATTCGAAGTGGTCATTGCTCTTTACTCTTTCACCTCTCAAAATGAAGAAGAATTGAGCTTTCAACGTGGTGAAAGATTAGAGATAATTGACAAACCTTCTAATGATCCAGATTGGTGGATGGCAAGAAACGCTTCAGGTGATACTGGTTTGGTTCCTAAGAATTATGTTCAATTAATCAGTGACAAACAAGAAACTACCGTAAATATGTCTAACAGCAATCAAATGGTCTCTGGAGTCGCTAAAGACTTGGCAAAATTATTGCTCTCGGAGACTGCGAAATCATCAGGACCTGTTGGTGGCTCGTACAAAAATGGAGGAGCTCATAATGACCTGCAAGCAAAACCATGGTACTTTGGATCAATTTCAAGAAGTATTTGTGATCAAATGCTTAATGAAAGTGGTACTGATGGTGATTTTCTTATCCGAGATAGTGAAACAAATGTAAGTTCAAACAAGATTGATTATAAAGAATTGTCTAATCCTCATATCTTACTCTATCTTGCTTTTCAGTTTGGCGATTTTTCAGTGTCTCTTAAAGCTCCCGGCAGAAATAAACATTTCCGTGTACATTTCGACAATGGTGTTTATTGCATTGGCCAGAGAAGGTTTAACTCACTCGATGAATTGATTGAACATTATAAAAAGGCACCCATCTATACAACGCCAAAAGGACAAAAGATGTATTTAATCAAACCCTTTTCACCAGCCAATTAAAATCAAGTCAACGTTATCAATAAGAGAAATGGATGGATTGAAACTTGTCTCCATGTTTTAGCAATCAATCAAGATTTATCATCTTCATATTCATTAATGTGCATAACTTCATACTTCTAACATGATCTAATACTTCGCTCTTCTAATTTCCTTTCGACATTTCCTTCTTATAGCCAAAAAAGTGAGATAATTTTGACTGAAGCTTTGGGATAAGCACCGTTGAAAAATCAAAATATTAATTTTTCCAACTAACTTCAATGGTGGTTTGGGTGTTTTTTATGTGCATAATTTATCAGGAATCTTGAAAATTTAAACACCAATGAAATAGCATACTCGATAGTTTGTATCCTCGAAATATAATGGATGAAAATATATCCTTATGAGCCATAATTATGAATTATAGTCATCAAAATTAATTTATGTATAAAAGTCACAACTAAGTTATCAATACTAAGGATATTTTGAATCATCTATTCGACGTCATCTTCCACCATAACGGATGAAGAATTCGTTGCAGCAGCAGCAGATTTCTGAAAAATGAATAATATAATTAATAAATGAAAGAAAATAAACAATCACTGAAATCGATGCTTTTGCGTTATGAACAAGTGGATAGAATTCTATCCTCTTGTTATGTTTCAAAATGGACTAAATTATTGAACCATTCTAAAGATTTAATGATTTGAATTATGCTTTCAAAATTGAACAGCTCGATTTCCTTAGAAATTAATTTTTTCAAATTCCACTGAATTTTTAGATTCTGTTTAAGATTACAAAAGGCGTTTGGAAAATAAATTATTTTAAATAGAAAGGAAATAGTAAAGTTGGTGAGATTAAAACTCGATCAACATATTTTATTTCAAATAAATTCGTACAGCCTTGAGCCATATCAGGTTAGAATAACAGACGAGGTAAGAGACTATACAAAAATGAAACAGTTCCAACTGCTAGTTAACCTTACATAATTGAAAAGAGAGTGGTATTTGTACTGGATATTGAATGCTGTAAAGAGCTGTAGAGAGCAGATAAAATCGCTTGGAACGAATGCAATGAAATCTTTTCAAATTTTTTAAACTAAATAGTATAGCTTGATTCAGAAATGGAAGCACACGCTTCCATCAACAAATTACGAACCATTAAGTTTACATTTTTTTGCTAATCGAGTTTTACGTTTAGATTTGATGGTGAAAAAAATAAAGCAGGAGTGATAGGGAGAAATTGAGAGAAGAAAGGACAAGGGTAAACAAAAAGATAAAGAAGATCTCAAAAAAATGAGATAAGAGATTGCTCTCTTGACAATTATAATTCAATAGTGTAACCTAAAATGATGAAGGGTGTATGCACTTTGCTAATATAATAGCTTGCAATCCTGAGGAACATTGCACCATTATTAATGAGCTGCACATTGAACCCCACCTCCGCCACCACCTTCGTCATGGTCATCTTCATACACTTCACGATTGGAATATCCATTAGACTCCGAAGGAGTATATTCATGCAGACCAACTTCTTCAACATCTGCAGCTTTTAAATCGAAAATTTCTTGAACATCTCTTTTTAAGATTTTTTCAATATTTGTATATTGTTCATCTTCAGGAGCAAAATAAGATTCTGGAAAGATTATCTGGAATTTGATGATTAGATCACCTTTTGCAGACGGGTCCCTATAAACAGGCATGCCCTCGCCTTTAACAGCCTTAACTGTTCCAGGAACAATGACTTCTCCGGGTTTACTACGAATAATGAGTTGTCGCCCATCTAATTGTTTGACTGAGATGGCAAAGCCACACAGAGCCTGGGTTAAAGTTAAGTCGATGGACATGACTAAATCATCACCATTAACAGTAAAAGTCTCGTGAGGTTTAGCATTAAGTTGAACAATGATATCTCCTGGCTCAATTCCGGGTTTCTCATTTCCTTCTCCACGAAAAACAATTTTCTGTCCATGTCGCATCCCCATGTCAATGTTGACTTCGACAACTTTTGATTCCAGTGTAATTCGCCTTCCTTCACATGTCTTACAACGATGGACCTCATTACAAACTCTTCCCTCTCCTTTACAATCTAAACAAGGGCGCTGAATCTGCTGCATCATGCCAGGTCCTACTTCTAAATAAGATATTTTAGCTCCAAAGCCATTGCATGATGCACAAGGTTGCAACGTTCCAGGTTTAGCACCAAGTCTTTAATTGTTTAATAGAAAAATAAATTAGAATAAAATCGAGATCGTTTTAACGACCGAAAAAGCGATAGGAATAAATGTTTACCCGAGACATGTGCGACAAACGATTTCTTTGTTCCACGTTAACTTAGTAACTTTTCCATTGTAAAGGTCTTCCAGTGTTACACTGAGTGAATGGAAATAAGATTTATTAATAAGAAAGAATGATACGCATAAAAAATTCAAAAGAAATCTATCTTACTCCAAAGGATGAATAAAATCTTGGCCTTTTGCTCGTCTACGGTGCATACTGCCAAAATTGAATAAATTGTCTCCAAAAATTTGAGAAATAAAATCATCAGCTATATCAGGTCCATCAGATACACCCTCTTGGAGACCTCTCATCCCATATTTATCATATACGTTTTTCTTATGTGGATTACTTAGCACATCATATGCATAAGAAATATCTTTGAACTGGAGTCGAGAATTGACAGAGAAAATTGAGTTAGGAAAGTGAGGGAAAATAACAATTTAAAAATGACTCACCTTATCCTCTGATTTATTATTTTTGTCTGGGTGAAATTCTTTAGCTAATTTACGATAAGCCTGTAATGGATATTAATAAAGATTAGAAAAGAAATCGCAAGGAGTCGTAAACTCAAAAATTCAAACCTTTTTAATATCGTGTTCTGAAGCTGTTCTAGGGACTCCTAGTAAGTCATACAGTTTTGAGTCAGGCATTATAAAGTGTTTTTAAAATGGTTTCGTAAAAATCCGAATCTGAAAATTCAAAGAAAAAGTACAAAATCAGAAGATAATAGAGGTAATATTATCTATCAAAGAAAGACTTAAGGATAGTCAAATTAGTCATAAAACAGATATTAGGAAGTAAGGTAATTTAGAGTAACTAAGCCTATTCATTCAGGTGTAAAGGCAATTAGTAAGATAGTAGATTTAAACACCAGCACATTGACTAATGATTTCATAATAGTGTCTATAAAAGTAATAAAAGGAGATTTGAATAGGAAAACTGAAAAACATACGCCAAAAGATTTGTTTAACAAATAGATGTCCAAAAATGGACACAAAGAAGATGAAAAATCGAGCTGACCGCGTGACCAAATTAGTACACAAAGGTCAGCACAAACAATGGAAACGAAGACAAGTGGTGAGCATTTAAAATAAAGGCTATGCTATATTTCTTATGAGCAACAAAAAAATGTACATAGGTTCAAGAACAAAGAGTTTACCTGGTAAATGGTTAAAACCTTCACAAATTATTTCACTGATGATGAACAAAGAAATATAACTAAATTGGAGAAACTGGAATCCCGGAATTGTGGTAGGAATCGAGCACTTTCAATTTGTTTTAGTCAGGCCCATAATCAGACGAGAAGTGCATTTACCAAAAATGACTTACAAGAAGAACAAAGTATCAGGATACTCGTTATCTGTATCTGCGTATCTGTAAATTATCTTTAGCTTGTTTGAATTGTTTGGTTAGCTGATTTTTGGTAAATTGACTGTAATTATTATCTATTTACTAATGCGTTTTCGATTAATCCTTTTCAATAATCAACTATTCCAATTTCACTATCTCATTCAAATCTATCAGTAATTTAGTGTAGTTAAAGAACTCGAGATACTAGATACTTGTTGGTTTTTTAAATACCATATCGTCTGTTGTGTTTATTTTTTACTGCAATTCTCTTGATTGATTACTGCCTAATGTTACAATCTGTTTTTCATCAAATTGATATGAAGCTATGAGTGTATTTTCATTTGGGTCAACTTCTTTCCATGAACTTGCTCTTGGTGCTATAGAGCAGCCATTCATATCTATTCCTACACGGATTGATTTAAATACAATCATTCTCGTTTGAATAGAACCAACTTTCATATGAACAAACCCAAAGTTCATAAGAGTGAAACCGGCTGACTGTATGGACACAGAGCTTTCATAACAACAAACCAACTATCAAATGACCAAAACTTATTTTCATAAGACAAAAACTTTCGAGTTAAAGAGTATCTACTCAGAGGATCTAGAAAGAGTCATCACTGATATTTCCAATGAATTTCCACTAAAGATTATAAATCCCATGTTATAAGTTAACAATTTGATAAATGTTAACTTTATATTCCACGATGCATCAGAAAAGAAGTAATGAACAATCAACAAAATAATCCGCGTACTGAATAAAGATACTCTTTAACTCGAAAGTTTTTGTCTTATGAAAGTAAGTTTTGGCCATTTGAAAGTTGGTTTGTTGTTATGAAAGCTCTGTGTCCATACAGTCAGCCGGTTTCACTCTTATGAACTTTGGGTTTGTTCATATGAAAGTTGGTTCTATTCAAACGAGAATGATTGTAAGTTAACATTTATCAAATTGTTAACTTATAACATGGGATTTATAATCTTTAGTGGAAATTCATTGGAAATATCAGTGATGACTCTTTCTAGATCCTCTGAGTAGAGTTACTCTTTAACTCGAAAGTTTTTGTCTTATGAAAATAAGTTTTGGTCATTTGAAAGTTGGTTTGTTGTTATGAAAGCTCTGTGTCCATACAGTCAGCCGGTTTCACTCTTATGAACTTTGGGTTTGTTCATATGAAAGTTGGTTCTATTCAAACGAGAATCATTGTAAGCATCTTAAAGCTGCCTTTGGTGAAACGGTTAACTGCTCGTCTGAGACTAGCTGTGACACCGTTAATGACGATGGTTTACTGTCAGAGGATTTGTTTAAATTTAAAGTTGAACAAGTTACTGGTGGACGTAATCACATCATAATCTTACTGCACGATGAAGAAAAAAGTAAAAGTATATTATTGTCGTGTGGTTCCAATGAAAGACAGCAGTTGGGTCGAGAAGGAAGTTGGTCTAAATTATTAACTGTGGAAAATTTCGGTTCTCATTTTGTTAACCAAGTTTCTTGTGGCTATTTCCATAACTCCATTTTGACTGATGCTGGACAAGTTTTCTCTTGGGGTTGTAATCAGTTTGGTCAACTTGGACTTGCCAAAGATATCGAATCGATAGGAAAGCCTTCACTAATTAAAATATTAGGTATTAACCAATCTTTTTGATTTGCTATTTTTTTACAAATTTGAGAACCTCAAGTCTATAAATAAATGACATACGAGTTGTATTAGATTAATTCAGAATTCCAATTGAATTATATCCTTTAATAGCTATCATTTTGACTTCTTGGTTTCAATTAAGTTTTCATTTTTAACTCGAGATTTTGGTTGAACTTTGGTTTCTTGTTGAGATGAAATTGAGTTCATGAAATAGTTTCTAAATTTTGACGTAAATAGAAAAAGATAAGGCAGAGGAAAGATGTGAATACTATGTTGATTTCACTTGGTAAAAAACATTTTCTGATAGCATGAACATCTGGAGAAATAAAAAGAAGCAGGTAGTTAGGATCCTGTCCGTTTCTCCAATTGAATGAAGCTACGGTCCACTCTTCAGCATCGTATTTTGTGTGATTCACAACGCATCCAGCATGAATGTGACCATCAAGGATTAACCGAGGCTTGAACTTATTCAAAAGCATTTCTGATACTTTAGATGATAGGCACTCAACACCAGGGTTAAATTTATGAAATCTATCTTTCCCTTTTTGAGAGTCAATTTCATGGCAAATGTCGTCATTTTGTCGGTAAAGTGGAAAGTGCTGCAACATGACTGGTCTGCCAGGTAAATCACTCTTCTTGAGACTATCTTCAATACGAAGCAAATTTTCTTTAGTTTCTCGGACTAGATCAAACCCATCACCTTCGATAGCCATACTGTTTATTGTAATAAATTTGATACCTTTTACAGTCATGATGTCAGCTAGACTTGAGTTGAAAGCTTTCTCCCAACGTTTACGTAGGATTGGATAAGCAGCAACACGATCATGAAATCCAATATCATGATTACCAACAATGAAAATTTTTTTAGTTTCTTCGGTCATTGGAAAAGTTCTTTTAAAACGTTCAACATATTTGTTGAAATCGTCTTGATCAACTGTGAGACCTTCGTCCAACAAATCCCCTAGAAAGATAACCATTTCAGGTTGGTGTAATTTTACAGCGATTTGAAATGCAATCGACATTTCCCATTCACGAACAAATTGATCAACTGGGTGACCCTTTCGTTTTCCCAAAAGATGAACGTCAGTAAGAACCATGACTCGAAGCCATTTATCATCTTTACAATCAGGACACGGCCAGTCACATGGATAAATTGAAGTGAAATGCAAAAGGAATAGATTAAAAAGTAAAGTTAATAGGCCAATGAACGACCAGGATATCAGCTTAAAAAAAGCTGAGAACAAAAATTTCATGATTTCAAAACAAGTTAGTTGGTAGCAGGAATCATATCGGTAATATTATACTGAAAAGAAAGATAAAATGGCAATTAAATTATTATAAAATACAATCAATAAAACTCAAAAAACTCTGAGAAAAGCAATGAAATAAACGATCAACTTACCAAGACATTCAAGAACAATAGCTAATATCGAGAAGCTTGAAGATTAATGTGTAAATAAACTGAAGACAGTTGGTGGAATTCAATTGCGATTAAATAAATTATCAGAATTAAATGAACAGTAATTTAAGATAGTAATAACAAAAACAAAATAAACAAGACAAAATTTTCACATTTCAGTTTCACAAATACTCTTGAACAAAGATTAAAGAATAAAACACTGCAGCTTAGAGGGACAATGCCACCCAAAGTGCTAGTTGTAGATTTATTACTGTTATTTTACCTTTTATTTTGTAAAAAACTTAAACAGTTAACTATTTAAATTAATCAAGATTTTTTCGAGGCGCCTTCAAATGTGCATTGTCCCCTCAATATCTCTAGCATTCAGAGCTGCAGTCTGCAGTTTCTTATGCTTTAATATTTGCATTGGTAAATAGTCTTATACTATCGATAGTCAGCTTTTGGCTATTTCTCGAGCATTTAATTTCGCTTGAATTTTCTTTGTTTTTTGTTTCAATTAAATGCTTAATCATCCCATAAATTGCCTAATCATCTCAAATTCATTTCTTTCCAACGTCGAAATAAAACTTTAAGTGATTATAAATAAAAGTAATTGACTCAAAATTCACAAATCAGTTCTTAAATCGTTTTCAGATTTGAGATACTTTATAGCTGATTAGCTGAATCCTAGTCCATTTCAATTCCTCCCCAGCATTTAAATCAAACATCAAAACTTTTTGTTCATCAAAAATCAATAGTTGATTTATGATGATGAACAAAGAAATATAATTAAATTGGAGAAACTGGAATCCCGGAATTGTGGTAGGAATCGAGCACTTTCAATTTGTTTTAGTCAGGCCCATAATCAGACGAGAAGTGCATTTACCAAAAATGACTTACAAGAAGAACAAAGTATCAGGATACTCGTTATCTGTATCTGCGTATCTGTAAATTATCTTTAGCTTGTTTGAATTGTTTGGTTAGCTGATTTTTGGTAAATTGACTGTAATTATTATCTATTTACTAATGCGTTTTCGATTAATCCTTTTCAATAATCAACTATTCCAATTTCACTATCTCATTCAAATCTATCAGTAATTTAGTGTAGTTAAAGAACTCGAGATACTAGATACTTGTTGGTTTTTTAAATACCATATCGTCTGTTGTGTTTATTTTTTACTGCAATTCTCTTGATTGATTACTGCCTAATGTTACAATCTGTTTTTCATCAAATTGATATGAAGCTATGAGTGTATTTTCATTTGGGTCAACTTCTTTCCATGAACTTGCTCTTGGTGCTATAGAGCAGCCATTCATATCTATTCCTACACGGATTGATTTAAATAAGCATCTTAAAGCTGCCTTTGGTGAAACGGTTAACTGCTCGTCTGAGACTAGCTGTGACACCGTTAATGACGATGGTTTACTGTCAGAGGATTTGTTTAAATTTAAAGTTGAACAAGTTACTGGTGGACGTAATCACATCATAATCTTACTGCACGATGAAGAAAAAAGTAAAAGTATATTATTGTCGTGTGGTTCCAATGAAAGACAGCAGTTGGGTCGAGAAGGAAGTTGGTCTAAATTATTAACTGTGGAAAATTTCGGTTCTCATTTTGTTAACCAAGTTTCTTGTGGCTATTTCCATAACTCCATTTTGACTGATGCTGGACAAGTTTTCTCTTGGGGTTGTAATCAGTTTGGTCAACTTGGACTTGCCAAAGATATCGAATCGATAGGAAAGCCTTCACTAATTAAAATATTAGGTATTAACCAATCTTTTTGATTTGCTATTTTTTTACTAATTTTTTGTTGATCTACTTATAGCCCACCAATATGTCATTCAGATATGTTCCGGAGCTCATCATTCGCTAGCTTTAACAAAAAACGGAGAAATTTACTCATGGGGAGCAAACAATCTAGGTCAGTTAGGCCTTGGATATAAAAACCCTTCTGCAAACAAACCTCATCTAATTACTTCTCTTCAAGCATCGCCCATTTTTTCAATAAGTTCTGGTAGTTATCATTCATTTGGTCTTTCGTGTACTGGTGCTTTGTATGGGTGGGGTAAAAATGAGTTCGGTCAACTTGGAGTCGGAGATAATGAACATCGATCAACTCCGACCTGTCTGACTCATCTACGTAATCAAAAAATTTCCTTTGTCTCAGGGGGTGAAGATTTTACAGCTGCATTAACTGAGGATGGAGGAATATTTACATGGGGAGCTGGAATGTACGGTCAAACTGGACATGGTGTAAAAGGGAATGAACTTTTTCCCAAGAGAATTTTAGAAATGATTGGAAACAAAGTCACTCAAGTAGCGTGTGGACGATGCCATATGTTGCTTCTGGTCAACTCTGACAAAATTTACGCTTGCGGCTTAAATGGATGTGGTCAACTTGGTCTTTCTCACACTGAGAACAAATTGCTTCCAGTTAGTTTATCCAAAATTGATACTATCCGAGTAAATGATAAAGTTACAAAATCTACCAATGAGTCAATCACATCAGAAAAAATCGTCACTTCAAGAAGCTTAAAGAGCTCAGATGTTGATATGGAGTTTGAAGATGAAAATAGAGTTCAAAAATATGAACAAAATTATCAAGTCGCAACTAGTCTAGGTGATCACAGTTTCATCATTGTTCGACTCACAACTGAGCCCATTATTTACAATTTTTGGAATAAAAAGACAATAATAAGTAAATTTGACAATTCAATGTTGGAAGCTTTCACATATACACCAGCATTAGCGCCCATACCTATAGAACATTTAGATTATATTGAATTGACTTTTGGTTCTATACCCTGTTGGAATGCAAGTTACGTTGATAGGAGCAAACCATTACCGTCAATAGATTGGAATTCCTTGCGCCAAGGTTTTCAATTTTTGGAGCAGATAAAAGATAATCGTTACAATGAAGTTATATTTGAAATAATTGAAAATAACATTTTACCTCAACTTCCAACCAATTTGGATGATAAAATAGACTCAGAAATTGCCAGAATCTACCTTATTCTTCCCATGATGCACTTTTTCAGCTCAGAAATTCTTTCTCGTGAACTTTTGGACCGACTTATTATTGGTTATGCCAAATCATCTCTACGTCTTATATCATCTAATACTGGTTTATCTGTGTTGGAAAATTGGTTTAAAGATGATTATAACGCCTTTTTATCGCGCCGCTTAGTCAGAATTTATAAGAAACTCATCGTCAAATTGCTCAGTGAACAAGTTACTAAACACTCTCTAGAAGAAAGTCCTAACAATGAACGAGTTTATACTTATGATCCATTGGATCATCCCTTTGAAAATAGTAATCCACAAAGACGTGATACTCGACCAAGATTTCGAATTGATCCAAATATTCAAGAATATTTAACCATCTGTTTGGAATACATACAACTTCATTTTAAAGTTAGCCAAAAAAGTGGAACCCTGTCTTATAAAGAATTTTATATTACCGAAATAAGTGATCTTGTCGATATTTCTAGAGATTATATATATTGGTTGTGCCGAGCTCAACGATCTCATAGTACACTTGACCTATACCTTTGCAACTATCCGTTCATCTTTGATACTAAAGCTAAATCATTGATCTTAGAAACAGATTCATCTTTACAACAACGTAATGCAGCTGAAAATGCTTTGTATCGTAATCTTATTTTTGCCAGCGTTATATCAGGAACTGGTGCTGAAGATCCTCACTTGGTCATTTCTGTTTCTCGTGAAAATCTTATCCGTGATACTATAGCACAATTTCTGTCCAATGGAACCTCTATTAATTTTAAAAAGCCCCTGAAAGTTAAATTCGAAGGAGAAGATGCCATTGATGCAGGAATGGGTATGAAGAAGGAATTCTTTCTTCTCGTTTTGAGAGAAATTCTTGATCCCAAATATGGAATGTTCATTGAGTACAAAGATACGAACACTATTTGGTTTAATCCCAAAGAGCGAGACTATCTTGTGTACGAGTTGATTGGAATTATTTGTGGCCTTGCTATTTACAATCAAGCGATCATCAATTTACCCTTTCCCTTAGTATTGTACAAAAAGATGCTTGGTGAAGATCTGTGCCTTGACGATTTAGGTTCAATTGATGCCACATTAACTAGAAATCTGAGGGAAATTTTAAATCCTAATTACACTCCTGAAGAATTTGATTCTATCTATGGAGATCTTAATTTTACAATTTCTTTGGAAATTTTCGGATCGCCAGTTGATTACAATTTAATTGAGAATGGTGAAAATGTTAAATTAACTTTGGATAATCGCCAGAGTTATGTTGATCTATATTGGAAGTTTATTCTTATAGAATGCATTGAACATCAATATTCCGCTTTCAAAAAAGGTTTCCATCGAGTGGTTGATTATGAGATTTTGAAATTCTTTCACGCCGAAGAGCTGTTAGAATTAGTTACTGGTCAAGAAGCTGAGGATTGGGCTGAACTGGAAGAAAGTGCTTCATACAAAGCGCCTTTTAACAAATTTCATCCAACCATAATAATGTTTTGGAAAGTATTTCATAGCTTTACAGATCCTCAACGAAAACAATTTCTTCTATTTTTAACTGGATCCGACCGAGTTCCCATTCAAGGTATGAAATATCTCAGAATTGGTATTCAACCTATGAAAGTATCCCAAGAGCATCTTCCTGTGGCTCACACTTGCTTTAATATTCTTGACCTACCTGAAGTTTATACTTCAGAAGAGAAAATGCGTTCAAAGATACTTCAAGCTATTGAAAATTCGTCCGGCTTTACATTGGCTTAAACATTGATACAAAAAGAAAGGACTGTTTATTAAAATTAAACGATGAAAAGGGGAAAAAATATCAAATTTTTTTGAATTTTCATCATAACTTGCTTTAATTCACATATGTTACTAGTTTTATCATAAACTATTCAATAAAAGCTGTCATTATTTCTGTTATCATTATTATTATTAATAATTATGTTGTTTAACACCGTTTGTTAACAATAAACTTTTACTTCTCTGACTTTTTTCACCTTTTATCTTAAATATTTAACTAACTTTCATTCAATTATTCAACTCGAAATGAAAAAATATAGATAAATTGTTTTTAAGTCTGCCAGAGATGCAAATGAAACAAGTGTGTCAAAACAAGTTGAAATTATTAAACATCTCAAATCTGATTTTCCATTTCAAAGACGTATGAAGCTCAGTGAACATGTATACTGTTCATTTTGCTAACTAATATAACAATCAAATTAAGCTACTGACTATTAATTAAAATGTTGTGGATAAATAAATCGAACGAAAATAAATCATAACAAATCCATTTTAATCTTTCTTTGAAAATATAAATATTAATAATAATACTTATTAGTTTGTTGCTTCTTATTCAATGAGTGTTTCTTTTTTAGAGTTGGTAAAAGTCGACGTAATAGGCTGTGAAAATTTAGTAATTTCTTTCTTTTGAATAACATTCGGAAGATCACCATGATCAAATCCATTTTCTTTAACATCAACGCAAAGCTTAGCTACACCTGGATAAAATTTGCTAGGCGATGGGGAAAAAGTATCGGTAACGGATGAAATGGCACCATCACTGTCCCCAGATTCATGTTCAACTCCACTTGTTTCTCCATCTCCATTATTGGAAGTGAAACTATCATTTAGATCAACTTTAGATACAATCTCAGGATCAAAGTAAGGGTATTTTGTTTCATCTTCCTCTTCGTCGTCTTCGTCTGGAGAGACAAAAACTACTTGTAAACTGCAATTACCTCTTTCATTTGAAAGTATTTCAGCGGCTTCTTCATGCTTTACAGATCTTAAATCAATACCATTAACGTTAAAAATAGCATCACCCACATATAATTGACCACAACGTGATGCTGGAGTATTAGGATGAATCTCTGAGATTAAAACAGGAACTCCATGTTCTTTTCCTCCGGTAATGGAAATTCCTAAACTTTCATTCATATCACGTTCTATAACAACATCTCGTATATCACCGATCCCTTTACGTTTCCTTAATAATGGCCATTCATGCCCTGGTGGTACTTTTGAATTGTTAAAACGCAATTGGGCATCACTGTTGGCACCTCTGCAATGACGAACAACAGTTTTGTGACGATGTAGATGAATTTCAGCCTCCAATTGATTCCAAACTCTATCTTGTTCTTGTCCTTTCAAATCTGATTTACCTAGCAATTGTATTTGTTGTATCCGCCCAGACAGCTCTTTATCAAGATATTTAGCTGCTAAACGAGCACCAAATAGTTCACTTTCGATACACAATAAGTATTTTCGAAGAGAGGTATTCTCTTTTCGCAAGGCTTTAATCTCTTGTTGGGCATGAATAGCGGGAAAAATCACCTCATCTGAAGATTCTTTTGCTTTATCGTTGTGATTTGATAGAGATAAAGGCGCTTTTACAGATCTTGTCTCACCTATTCTGCGTTTACTGTGATAGGTATCAGAAATAGCAGCTAAATGTGCTGATTTATCAGCTAGCTTACATTCCAACAGCCTTTTTTCACTGTCTGTTTTGATTAATTGTTCCCAAAGCGATTGGTAGTCCATTTCTAGTTTGCTGTTGTTCTCAAATACAACAGCTGTTTTGTGAACTAATTGAGCAAAGACGGAGGACATATTAGCCATTCGCTGACGGGCTTCAAACACGAGGTCATTTGATTCATCTTCAAATTGCCCAACTATAAGGTCCAAGTCGACGAATGCTTTGTCAAACTCTTTCTCGAGAACTTCAAGCCATTTTTGACCAACAGCTGTAACCAAGTTACTCTTATTAGTCGACATAATGTCATGGATTATGCTTGGTCTAAATATTGTTAAAACCCCAATGGTTTCGATTGGATAAAGTAAAGGAAAAATTTAAGTCACCAATGTTTACAGCAGAATTGTATTAGTTGATTAACAGTTGAATAAAATCCAGGCTTTAATACCTTAACATGCTGGTAAAAAAGAAACACGAAAAAGGAGAATTGGGTGATAAGAATTGAAGCTCAATTTGAATCAAGCAAGATAAAAATGATTAGATGAAACTCACCAAAATAAGAATACTATAACAGAAAATTGATCAAAGAAGTGAGATCACAAGAAGTCAACATTCATCATTAAATAATCCATATCACAGAGAGTGTATTTGGGCTGCCTAAACCCTTTCAACTCAGTATCAGTACTTTATCATATAAAAGAAACAGAATGATTAAAACGAAGTATTAAAAATCAAAAGACTAATAATCAAATATTTGATTTAAAAGCTTTTCATTTAGACTCAAAGACAAAATTTCAAGTCTTTACTGGCTAGTAGATGGCGTTTTCTTTGAAAACATCTTCCCGGAATTAATTTTTTGATTGACTGATTTAATGATTGATGATGATTGAAATTCATCTATTTGGTTTGATTTGTAAAAAGTGAAAGTGAATTGTCAAAATTTGAATGTAATTTATTTTCTCAAATCAGAACGACTCAAAATAGCCAGCAAAATTGTCTCAGCGACTTTATAGCTTAAAGAATTGAATTAAGATCAAATAAATTATTGCACAGATATAATTGATGAAATTATACTATTTTGCTATTACTCGTTCAATATTTGAATCACTGATTTTCGAAATCTCCGTCATAATTGATGATTTTGTTGAAATTTTCAGTTTTCTTTGGATTTCTCACATCAATGTATCGATATTTTGAACAAACTCATCGATGTTAATCCCAGGCAATGAATATTATTAATTTTCTAATCCTGAAAATTAAATCAAGATTTAATCTTTAGTTTAAACAATTCACTTAATCATGGTTTTCAGATTAATAAAGCAAAACATGTATTATTTATTTAATTTATATTGCAAACAAATGTTTTCATTGCTATCTTTATAGTACAAGTTAATCTCGATTTTGAATCTAGAAAAGACGCTATCCTGAACAGTATAATCTGTGGCAATTGCAAGATATTTGGATAAATGATATGTTTAAGCAGTTGGCCAATTACATTTTTTATTATTTAAATTATCAGCTGTTGGTCTGATTCGTCGTTTTGATTTCAATGAAGCTTGTTCCAATGTTGTAGATACACCTCCTATTCCCGAATCATCTGAGCTATCCTTGTCAGAAAAACTGGACTTGCAGTCAGTTTTTTGCCATGTTACTTTTTTAACTCTGCTAATCACTGCTAATGATGTATTTTTGGATTCACTTTGATTTGATATTGAATAGGACGATATCACTGACAGTGCCAAAGGAGGTGAAGATGAAGAGGATGATGATAAAGGAGAGGAAGAGGTTGAGGTTAACAATGAATTTGTTTTATCATCTTTGTTTATCTTTCGGATTGTTGCTGTTCGGCAGCGCTCATTGTTGATTTCCTTTTTCTCAGTTATTGATGTAACTGGAGTTGAAATTATTTTTGATTCCCTTTTTGACTGCAAATATTGTTTGTATTCCTTAAATGTATATACTTTAGACGACAATTCATTAAATCCACAGGATTTAATTGCTCGTTTTTCATTTATGTGATTATCACTTGGAACTAGGAATTTTTTATCACTAACATCACAACCAGAATCCAATTTATTTACGTTTACATTTTTTGTCGATTGCCGATCGCGAGTGATTAGTCGTTCAATTGTTTCAACTGTTGGCTCTGATGAATTTGATTTTTGCACACTAAATGTATGAATAAACGGCAATACAATGTCTGGTAATGAACAAGTGGACCCCATCACAAGGTATCTAAAATTGTATAGATATAAGACTGATTAAAATAACCAAAAGATTGTACAATGAAACAGGAAGGAAGGTTTGGGAGTCTGAGGGTTCATTCATGATTCTTTGAACCAGCAACAATGATTATATTCCTTGTTTTTCAATCGATATTTCTAATTTTGTTCATTCAAATGTCATTGACCTTTTTTATTTTTCATCTTCCTTCGTAACATTTCTGCATCATAACAGTAACCATGTAAAATTTGCTTAGCTATGTTGATTTCATCAATTTGCAATCAACAATCAAAAAATAACATTTTGAAATTAATGCCATTTGACCTCAACCTTTTCACGAACCCTGGAAAAAAGCTCAGAGGTTCTGAAGTAAAAATTAACTTCATCCAGGGTCGGTTAAAACAGACAGGCAAACAATTTTCGTAATCATCATCCTCTTTGCATTAAATTTATTACCAAAATTCTTGCAATGACTTGTATTCCCAAACTTACAAACTTTTTGCTAATTTGCTGAATTGTAATTTTATATCACAACAATGTATCGATATCGTAACAAACTTATCGATGGTAATCACATGTGATAAATATAAATGTCATTGCTTGGCTTAAAAAATATAAACATTACTTTTTCGTTTGTTATTTTTATTTGTGAGTGAATATTTTTTAATTATCATGGATTACGATATTATTAGAGAGGACATCAAAAGAAGAATTAAGAAAAAGAATATCGATTACCTTTCATCAAAAATGAAGGTCCTTATGGATTGGTTGTTTGTCCATCTCGTGAATTGGCCAAGCAAACCTGTGACATTATCAACTTGCAACTCCAGGTCGTTTTATTGCAATGTTGAACGAGAAAAAAGTCAATTTGGAAGTTTGTAGATATCTGTGTCTTGATGAAGCAGACAGAATGATTGATTCTGGGTTTGAAGAAGACGTGAGAACCATTTTCTCTTTTTTCAAAGGACAACGACAAAAGTTTTAGGAATCAGAAAACAGAACTAAATTCAAATTAAATGTTTTACATGTTAATCTATGTTTTCGTGTGTCATATCCATGATTTAAAGAGCCAAACAACAATAAAATGGAAAATGCCGGGCTGGGCTTAAAGATTTAATAAAATAACTTGAACTGACAAGAGCCAACTAGATGGTCTTTTAGTCTTCATTTCCAGAGGATACAATAGGAACTACTAATCCATACCATAATCTGAAGCAACTCTGATTTTTCACAATCTTGAACCATTAGCAATTGTTGAATTATTCTTTTTCCTTCAACTTAATCTTTTGAATGTGAAAAAAAGAAGAGTGAGTGAATAAGACAAGTGGAGCGCCACACAACTCAAATTCAATCCATTAACTTGTTTATGTTGGAACTCTCAACTTTAGTTCCCATTCTGTCTTTTATTTCTATACTTATTCTTGACTCCTCTCCTTCATCTTCCTCAACGTACATCATCGTTTATCAATCATGATTTAAATTATCACTAATAATTTAAAATGCTATTTCAAAATGAATTCTAGTGAGATACATATTGATTCCCTTCTGAAAGTGACACCAACATTTAACTCTATTTGGTGTTTATCTTTGGCTGCAGCTGGAACCATTGGATTAACCGGGGTCATCCCGATACTTTTCATGTCCTCAATTTCACATGATGATAAAGGTAAGTGGGTCAGTTTTATTAAATTGTGTTAAGCTACGTTCCGTTATTCACTTTAAACTATGATGATCATATTCTAGCCCTATTAATGCCAAAAACACGGAAAGGTCCACTTTTATTTACGTTCTTGGCGCTTCCTCAGTAAAAAATTTTCTTTGATAATTCGATAGCTCAAGATCATGATTTTACAAATATCAACCTTAATCTTCAAGCCATGTTTTCCATGATAGAAAATGAATTCGTATTAAATACTGATTGGCTTAGTCATCAATGCTATGTGATATTATCTGTTGTAAATGTAAAAAATTTCTATTGGTAAAGTCAAAGAGTAAAGAAGCTTCTTCATCACTTTTTACTCAGCATCTCTTTGCAGATTAATTTTCAAGTATTACCAATTATCTATTTTAAGCTTACTTATTCATATTCTATCAATTCTAAATAAAATCTCTCTCTATTCAGATGCCAACAATAGATTAAAATTATTATTGAGCTTTTCTGTCGGTGGTTTACTTGGAGATGTGTTCTTACATTTACTTCCGGAAGCTTGGGCCTATGTTATCAAGTCTGGTTCACTGGTTGAAAATTACTTATCATTAGGACTCTGGGTTGTTTCTGGGATATCAACATTTTTAGCTATTGAGATGATCTTCACTCTTTCAGGATCAAACTCTGATGACAAGGTAAAATAACCTCAAAAAATATTTAATTAATTCAGTTTGTGCTCGACAAAGGTCATGACTTTTAGTTTTTTTTGTTCAAAGCGAATCTTCGGTGACTTTTTGACACTAAACACTTCAATAAGTGCTCGAATTGATAAGACCCCATTTACAAATACAGCACAAAACTAAATCAGTTGCAACATTAGAGATTAGTAGCGAATTGAACATTCTAAAACATTTCAAGACTCAATAGAAACAATCATATTTGAACTAATACTGGTTTTTAAATAGTGCTGAGTGTTCTGATTGAGTTGAATAATTTAAACGGAAGAATATTACTATTTTTTCTCTTTAAAAATAAGTAAATCATTTCTTTTAATTTATTAGATCATACGGTTCATTGATTTTCTTTCTGTTTTTTATTTATTCTGTTTTCGAAGTTGTAATTTCAAGCAAAGCAAGCCACTCATTTACAATCAAACAAATTAAGTATCGAGATAGCTTTTCAGACCTTTATTCATCTCGTCATTTATGACTCAGATAGTTAAAAATCTTTCCAACCATCAAAGGTATGCAAATTTCTGATTTTCCGGTATTCATTGAATACAAAATGTAAGCTGAACAAACCGCAAGTCAATAATAGTTACTAACAAAAGATCAACTTTTTAATTTCAATCTCTATAATAGTCACTTCACCAAGATCCATCGAATTGCCTGATGTTAACTTAATATTCTAATTCTTTTTATTTTTATTCAACTTTTTCATAAAAAGGTCAATGATGAGGAGATCAAGGCAAATGAACATGATGACAATAGAGAAATAAACCCATTAGCAGTGGATAAGAAATGGGCTTCACCTTCTGTGACTGGATATCTCAGCGTTTTTGCCAATGGAGTAGACAATTTCACTCATGGACTTGCAATCGCAGCCAGTTTCTCTGCTGGGGTTAAGGTAATTCATTTAATATCTTGAATTAATCCAGTTTAACTTTAATGACTAACTTGGTTTCTATTCTTCTTTAGATTGGTGTCCTTACGACCATCGCCATACTAATCCACGAAGTTCCTCATGAGTTTGGAGATTTTGCAATCTTAATGAAATCAGGATTTTCTCGTTGGAAAGCCATTCAAGCTCAAATGTTTACTGCTACTGTTGCCATGATTGGAGCTGCTGTGGCACTCTTAGCTCAATCTTCAGAAACTGAGGTTGGATCACGAACACGATGGATTCTACCTTATTCAGCTGGTTGTTTCCTCTATATTGCTATGAGTAATATTTTACCTGGTCTTTTGAAAGAGGATAACCCAAAAGAATCATTGAAACAATTAGTTGGAATCACTATGGGTGTACTCATTATGGCTCTAGTCAATATGATTGACGACGATTCTCTATCCCTGTTCATGTGAACAATCTTACCAAATTGCTTTTCATATCAGACAGAAATATCTATTATTTTGATAATTTCTTTGTATCGTTGCAAATTTTCTGACAAATGTTATTACGATATTGTAAATATTAGTAAATCTATTGATTGTATATAATTGTATATTATGTATATTTGTTATACAATAAAAAACAAGACAAACTGTAAATATTTAATAACAATATTTTTCTGTACTTTGAGGTTGTTCAACATTTTTAAGCTTTTTGATGCTCGATAAGATCCCTATTAATAAGTCACTTGATATTGAAAGAATAGGATAGTTTCTTTCATGTTGCAAAGTTAACCACCTTACAATAGACTGAAAACAGCTCGAATTGCAGAAGAATCATCTTCACAACTTTATTCAATGAGCGAAATAAAGCGACTTGTGTGACTATAAGATTAAATGAAAATGCATGGTTATGGATGGTAAAACTAATCCAAGCATAATGATAAAAGCTTGAAAAATATTGATAACGTACTGTGAGCATTCAAGCTTTAATATATATCTTGTTGGGCCTGAAAAGATCAGTTTGTAATGAATTGAAGCTCTTCGGATAGCTTCAAGATTTGATCAGGCTAATTTGCTCGAAGCAAATTTCAAAATGCATTAAATAGAGAGTTGAGTTTATCTTATTCTAATTTTATTATAACCAGCATTATGCAAACCTGCAGTAAAACTTAATTACTTCTTCATCAAAACAACACCGATAGCTAAATTTTATAACAAACTTAAAGAACGATTATTATTAGATTGACTATTGATCCTACATGTGTATTCTTTGAATTTTGTTTGCTAATTATTGATAATATTGAAACTCTTTTGAGACAATAATAGTCCTTTGAAGTAAAACAATAAATTATCCAAGCTAAACTTAAACTTGAACCTTAAGAAGTTTGTTTTTTATAATTTCTAGTTTTAATCATTGCAATATGATTTGTCTTACATCTTAAAAGCAATACACGCTCTGAGTGCTATGATAAATCATCAATTGTAATTGCAATACAGCATTCATGTGATCTATTCAAACCATTCAAGAATTATTTCATTAGCAAATTTGCCATTGCAAACAAGTTCACAAGTGCACAATTGAACATTTCACGTTGAAAGTGAAAGGAGATTGTTTTTGGACATTCATTTACAGTAAAATCATGGTCTTAGAGTTTGAAGATTAAAAAGACAATAATTACTTATACTTCACTTTTACTTAATAGCTTGATTATATCAGTCTTCATTGGAAAAATAATACACCGAAACAGCGCTCATTAATTTGAATAACTCAATGAAACGATTCAAAGAAAGACTAAATTACCTCTTCAAAACTAACTTACTAACAGAAAATGGTGAAAATGAACAAAAACTTAAATTCAGTCAAAATCTACTTGATTACATTAGTTTATTTATAATATTAGCGTTATTAACTGTATCTGCAATAGAAAGCATTAAATTTATTACCAAAATTCTTGCAATGACTTGTATTCCCAAACTTACAAACTTTTTGCTAATTTGCTGAATTGTAATTTTATATCACAACAATGTATCGATATCGTAACAAACTTATCGATGGTAATCACATGTGATAAATATAAATGTCATTGCTTGGCTTAAAAAATATAAACATTACTTTTTCGTTTGTTATTTTTATTTGTGAGTGAATATTTTTTAATTATCATGGATTACGATATTATTAGAGAGGACATCAAAAGAAGACGGCGGGAGGCTGAGCTAGAAGAGAATGGCAAGTCATCTACGGAGGAAGATGAAGTTGATACCTACATTCCAGTTAAAGTAAGACGTAAAAATCTTTATGAGAAATATAGTAAAAGTCATCAAACCAGTGAAAGCTATAAATACAGATCTGATTCCAATGACCAAGAATCAAGTCAAGATGTCGAAAGTGACGATCAAATCAAAGCGCGAGATAATGTCTCTTTGTGGGATCAACATGCAGAATTAAAGAAACTGGCTGAACAAAAGAAAGATAATGCAACTTTGAAGGAGCAGCTTGAAGAAGAGAGAAAGATTCAAGAAGCCGTTATAGATAAAAGGCCTTTGATGAGCGTTGGTGAACTAGCAAAAGGCATCATATATACGGATCCAATTAAGACTGGCTGGAAGCCTCCCAGATATATCATGGAAATGTCTAAAACTAAAAGAGACAGAATATTGCAAAGGTATCACATTTTGGTTGAAGGAGAAGACATTTGTCCTCCTATTAAAACATTCAGAGAAATGAAATTTCCTCGATGTATTTTGAGTGCACTTAAAAAGAAGGCAATTAAAAAACCATCACCAATTCAAATGCAAGGATTACCAAGTGTTCTTTCAGGTAGAGATATGATTGGAATTGCATCGACTGGATCAGGAAAAACTCTTGTATTTGTCCTGCCCCTCATTATGTTTACTTTAGAACAAGAATATCGATTACCTTTCATCAAAAATGAAGGTCCTTATGGATTGGTTGTTTGTCCATCTCGTGAATTGGCCAAGCAAACCTGTGACATTATCAAATATTATTGTGAAGCTTTAGAAGCTGATGGTTACCCAAGATTAAGATCATGTTTATGTATTGGAGGAATGTCTATAAGAGATCAAGCTGACATGCTTCGTCATGGTGTTCACATTGTTGTTGCAACTCCAGGTCGTTTTATTGCAATGTTGAACGAGAAAAAAGTCAATTTGGAAGTTTGTAGATATCTGTGTCTTGATGAAGCAGACAGAATGATTGATTCTGGGTTTGAAGAAGACGTGAGAACCATTTTCTCTTTCTTCAAAGGACAACGACAAACACTTCTTTTCTCCGCTACTATGCCAAAAAGGATTCAAAATTTCGCTCGGAGTGCGCTTGTTAAACCTGTTACTATCAATGTCGGAAGAGCTGGTGCCGCTAACCCTTTAGTAACTCAAGATGTAGAATATGTAAAAGAAGAAGCCAAACTTGCTCATATCTTGTCAACATTGCAGAAAACACCACCACCTGTATTGATCTTCGCTTCCAAAAAGTATGATGTAGATGCGATTCACGAGTTATTATTTGTTAAAGGAGTACAAGCAGTAGCTATACATGGTGATAAAAGTCAAGAAGAAAGAATTCAAGCTGTTGAAAGTTTTAGGAATCAAAAAGCAGATGTTCTCGTAGCAACTGATGTCTCGTCAAAGGGTATAGATTTTGCAAATATTCAGCATGTTATCAATTATGATATGCCTGACAATATAGAAGATTATGTTCATCGAATCGGTCGTACCGGTCGTGGTGGGAAAAAAGGGTTTGCCTCTACATTCGTTAACAAATATGTTGATGAATCAATTCTTCTTGAATTGAAACTTTTATTAGTTGAGGCTAAACAAAAATTACCGCCGTTCTTAATGGCTCTTAGATCAGCCGATGATAAATATCTCCAAGCAGAAAGTGAAACTGGTTGTATGCATTGTGGTGGTCTTGGTCATATTAGTGAAAACTGTCCGAGAGTGGAAGCCGCCCAAAACAAACAAGCTTCAAGTATCGCTAAAGGAAAAGACTATCTAGCTAATTCCGCTGCTGATTGGTGATTTTTATTGTATATATTGATTTAACATCCGAAAGTTCATTGTAAAATATTCAAAACGACATTCGAATTTTCATCGACTGTATAAAAATATAAAATGTACAAAAAATTATTTATTTAGAACGTGAATAAATTGTACTTAATAAAAAAACGACAACAGCTAAATCCGGCAAAATTAGACTTTTCACAATCTTATTATATCAATAATAATCAAATATGTTTTATTCGGTGTCACTTATTCTGACATTTAGATCAGATATACAATTAACATTACGGATTGTATATTTATAGAAGCTAATTTACAATAAAAATATCCATAATTAATTTGGATATATTTTCTGTTTAAAATGAGAAATGACACTTTGAAATGATATTCAAGAATATAAATAACTGATGAACTTTCATAAAATGAGTAAACAAAACTCTTAGTTAATAAAGATTATGGTAAGTTAACAATTGAGCTTTTCCTGGAAAAATTAATCAATCTAAGGTAAAGAACCTGAACTGTCATGACAACAAGGAAAAAGTCCAAATAACCACTGAGTAATCATAAATTTAGCATACATTTGGGTTAATCGGATGTAAAAATTGATTCAAAGGAAGGAATGATTAATTGAAAAATATTTTAAACTTTTGGTAGAGAGACCCGTTTAAAATATTAAAAAAAATAACACGCAAGATAACTCATTGTAATTGGAATAATGACAATTTAGTGCGTATGAGTTACATCTTTTTAAATCTTATATACTTCTCTGCAATTTATCTTAGCTAGAAAAAAACAGACAATTTAAATTGTAGTAAATTGCTCAATTTGAATGAAAGGAAAATTTAAGATTATGTTTTTATGCGTTTGTTGCGATACAGAGCTTTTTTACATAATACAAATCCAGGATTGAGAAAATGAGTCTCATTGTGAGAATTTATTTGTCTGATGGAGCGCACTTAATGGCATCATCTTTCAAAAACATTTTTATTCTAAATAAAAATATTCTGACAAAAGATCATCGATAAAACTATAATTCTGACCTAACTTCAATAACTCATTCAGCTTTGGTCTCCTTTTTACTTTCCGGTTCTTTAGCAGACGATTCGACTTCGTTAGAGTCATCATTTTGCTGTGCGTTTTTCCTTCTTCTTAATTCTTTTTCATCATTGGACAGATTATTGTCTTGGACGTCCTCGATTAAATCTTCTTTTTCTCCAAGAGTTCGAGTTCTTGGTGAGTCCGAGCCACTAGGTGGGTGTTTGAATGGAAATAAAATATCAATGATGCAAACAATAATCTGAAAGAAAATAACAGAAAAGCAATTAAAATAAAATATGTGAGACAGTTGAAAGCAAAAATGATTTGTTTAAATCTCATAAAACAGTTAGCAGTTAGTAAAGGATATAATTTGTGTGATGAAAATGATAATTAAAATGATTTGTCACAAGTTTTGCTGGTATGAAAAGAGATGTGGATAAATCTAGAAGATGATAAATTCAACAAAATAAACAGCATAGAGATTTACATTGCAATGAGGTTGATCAAACTGTAGATATAAAACAGTATTGATAAGACACGTTGCATAAGAATATTCGACTTTCATTTACAAAAAATGTTTGTTAATGAATACACTTACCAATCCTAATATCGTTCCGAGAAGGATAGTTGCTAACGCAAAAAGAACGTATGATCCCCAATAAGGAATGCCATAATCTTGAACAAGACGGTTATGGACAGCTCTCAAGGCCATAGATATTTTGAAAAAATGCGAAACAATTGACATCCTGAAAATTAGAGAAAATTTCATTGTTTAAAACGAATGAATGATGTAGCGGAAAAGTAGAAAATGTAGAAAAAGAATAGTCCATAAGTCAATAGAAAACGATAGATTGTGCAAAAGAAAATCTAAAATCTGAAAATGTCGCACTAAAATTAATTAAGAAAACGCGTGGAAAATTCTGCTGACGCCAACAATGTAAAGACATTTCCTATAAGAGTTTCCTATTAGACTAGTTAAGTTTTTTTTCTAATTGAAAACCTTGTAGAATGGGATAAAACAGCAAATTTGAAAGAGAGGTGTTAAGTTAGTGAAATTAAATTACTGGATTGAGCTTGGATGCTTCCAATTGGAAATGGGTTCTAAAGTTTGCCATCTTTTCTCTTCAACAAATTCCACGAAAGAGTTTGTATCACGGGATCCTTTGTATTGACGGAACTGACCATCTTTAACACTGTAATGACCGAAATTTGAAAAAAAGAATTAGTATCATAGAGAGAAACAGACATGACAGTGCAAACCATTCAAGAAGATCGATTTAAAACTTACTGATAAATAGTTGGTAAAGCTGTAACCATGAAACGACCACTTAAACCGGGATTGGCAGTAACATCGATGTTGCCCACTTTAATATTGAGCTCATCACTCCAAGATGAAAAAGATTCCCAATGAGGTTCCAATGACTGACAAGCTGGACACCATGGAGCATAAAATTCAACCATCCATTCACCTGTCAACAACCCATCCCAATTGTCTTCATTCAGCTTAATAAGTTTACCTTTACGACAAGAGACTTGATTATTAACTAGACAAAAACCAAATAATACAACAATGGTCAGTAACCAGCACCGAGGAGAGAAAGCCATTTGGTTGATTGTGTGTGTTTCTGTGAGCGTGTAAGTAAAATATCTATGTGTGATGTTGATTCTTTACAATACAATAGACAAATAGACAACTGTAAACAGATGACAAGACGGAAGAATGGAATAGAGGAAAAGTAGAAAACGAAATAATAAAAAGAATCACTTAATTGTACTCTATAATACTAATCAATCAATAAATCAACAAAACTTACAATTAAACAAAAATATTGAAGCAAAAAAGAATAGGCATCGTTACGGAATAGAAAAGTGAAAATAGTGAACCAAACCAGAAAATAAGAACCGGTTTATAACCGACAACTACACTGATCTCTAGTGTTACGGAAATAAACTAAACTGTAAAATTCACTTTCATCAAGTAAGCAATTGTTAATGGTAAAAGCTCGATTGTGAGTAATCAAAGATACAAAATTAAATAAAATAACTGTCTAAGAAAAAAATTTACATTTGAGCTGAACAAATGTTTATTCATTAACAAAAGAAATGAATCAGAATAGCTGTTTAAGAGTGAATCAATGTTAATCTGACAAGTCAGTGACAACACTTAAGCAGTTTAATTTTTATCAAGATGATTAAGCTCCATCTAAATTATTTTTCCATTTACTAACTACTCTATTCCTATTTCTATTTCCATTTTCAGAGCCAAGAGTCAGTTGAAATGAATAAATCACACAGTTTACCAGCAACACGAATTGGTCAGCAAGATTGACTTGTAATTAATAATCAACCGATTGTAAGTGGATCAAGTATTGGGGGTTGCACGCAATTATCATTATCGCTAATTTTTTCTATGTGGTTTCTCTGATGCTAAAGATACCCCATCCAATTCTGAAATCGTCAACTCATTTTCAGGAGACATTCAAGAGATTACAATGATCGAAGAATAATTCAAGAATAATCGAAGGTTATAAATGTAGAAGTTATTGTGATTGATTGTCCTAATAAGCATTACTGTTCTAATAATCATCGCTGTTCAACACCAACTTTCTCATGTTTACTTTTATCTTCACTTTCTTCAACAAAATAAACCCACAATAAACTAAATTATCCTCACCATTAACACCATCACCAATGAATAAACGCAGTTTCAGGAGATTAACAGATTCTGTGATGTTGCATTCAATGAGCGTTTGAAACATTAGATGGCGACAATCTATTTAAAACCATTCCGTTTCTATCTTGTTCTCATTATACAAAGCAACTTAAAAAATAACGAGTCAAGATGCAATATCAAGATGTAAAATTCAATAGTAACAAAATCGCTCAATAGACGTCGCTACCAACAGCTTAGTACAGCTTTTTGTAAAATTTTTTTACAAATGTACAGTCTTTTAGAAGTGAATAGCTGTGCAAATAATTTACTTGGAAAGACAATCAAATTTACGACTCTTCAATTAAGGTAAGGTTAAATGAGAGTTTCTGAAATAGACAAATAAAATAGGAATGTCTATAAGAAGCAAATCCTTTTCAAATCACCGATTATGGCTAATTTAGCTCATTAAACCACTGAATATTCAATTGTTGACTGAACAATGAACCTCATTCACTTTTGCTTTACATTTGACTATTTTGAGGCTTTTCGGTTCAAAATGAACTCTGCTCAAGTTATAAAACCGCTTTATATGCCATGATCATCGCATGTTTACTGTAACATTAAAATTGCTTAATAAACTGATGAAAAGCTTTGATTCAACTTTAAACCCTCTTCAACCTCAACATCATTTTCTTGTACAATTATGGATTTTAATCAACTTTTTTTGCATTTAACCATTTCTTCATCAACATAATGAGTTAAATACTTGATTAGAGCATTTTTCACTTCATCTTTTTTTTCAAGTTTCACCCAGCGAAATGATTTTCATTCAATTACAAAACATGAAACTATTTCAAGTTACATGTTGCTGTTGGTTGATGATGAGAAGGTGGATGATGAAGATTAGGATGAAACAATCATGAAGATGATAATGAAACAACAAATAATAAGTTATAAATGATTATAAGATGATTTAAGTGATTAATGTAAAAGTGACTTGCATTTGGAAAGTAAAGCAAGAAAAGAGGTGAGGTTAAAATGTATTAGTTAAAATAATTAACAAAAATTTATCATTAACTTGAACGTTAACTTGTTTAAATTGATTGCGATGAACGATAATTCAAGAGATGAATGAATTTTAATTAATATTTCAAGTGGACTTTACCAAGTCAACGCATTAAGGTTCACATAAATCATTGAACATTTTTTTACTTTCTTCAATTGTCTTTTCACCAAGTTAATCATTCCAATGGATTTGGTTAAATGGATGTCAATTTTACTGATGATCATTGATTGCTCGTAATTATCCTGATAAAGTGAGTTAATATATAAATGTCAATTGAAATTATTATGATTGAAATGTCAAGTAAAATGGTGGAAATTAAAAAGATGAAATGAAAAAGATTTACATTTTTCTTGAAACTTTCATTATCAGAGTTGCTTACGGCTTATGCCAAAAAAAAGATATTTACTGATCACAATGATAATCCTAAATGGTTAAATATGATATACATTAATAACTGTTTTTATGAGTGATTATATCAAGAAAAAATTAATGATTAAGCATAAAGATGAGTAAAGTATGATTTAGCAAATAGTTAAATAAAAATGAGGATAAATTTGATTTGTTTTCAAGTGAAACATTACAGTTGTCAGTTTCAGGTCAAATCAAGATTAGGTTTAAAATTGGTTGTTTTTGTGGTTCAACAAATCAGTTAAACAAATATGAATTGATTGCTTAGAGGTTAATTAATTAAGTGTATATCTCAAGCCCACTCTAGGTAATTTTAATGGAAATGCAAAGTTGAAAGGCCAAAAATAATAAACTCAAACGTAATCAATGGATTGTCACTTGACTAAAGTCATCTTTTTTAGGTTCCTTCATTTGATTGCTTTTCATCATCATTTTGATTACTACGATTATTATTGCTATCATCATAATGTTATTAATAAGATTCTCACGGAAATTTTAATAACAGAACATTTATTGAACAGAGCCGAGAATAATTTTCATGCTGAGATCTTGTGGTTTCCAGGAGGATTCCTATTATTGAAGATGAGATTGATGAATAAATTGAATGAAATTGCGTGAAAATTACCCCACATAAGTGTTGAATTTAGTGCAGCAAGATCAACTCTATTAGATCAAAGTATTTCCAACCTTAGACTAAACAATATTTACTCGCGATGAGAAATTTAATGACAATTTTCAACGTAAAAATCGCCTTAAATTAGCATTGAATTTGATGCAACAAGCTCAACTCCATTAGGTTGAAATACTTGTAACCTTTGGTTCAACAGTATTAAATTATGATGAAGATGGCTATGAATATTTTTAACAATTGCCTTTTTTGGTATAAATGAATATTGACAGCAGCTTATAAGGCCTGGTTAATTGGGTTTTGTTTTTTTACCAGATTTTTTTGTTTTTCCATCCTTTTCTTACTTTTTTCAATGTTATTATTGCGATCAATTTTTTGTGATTTGTAATTTATTGTCGTAAAAAGATGATCACTTTCAATGCATCTTGTTGACAGTTTATCAATGTTAACAGAGTAATCTTGATGTTATTATGTAGCAAAGTGTTGACAATGTCCCATAACAAACAACAGGAAAGCTGCAAGTTAGATGGGACAAGCAAATCAAAAGTGAACCCAAAACAGATGTAGGATGAACAAGCTTTAGTTAAGGCTATTATCATCACTTGTTAGCCAAACTGATTAGGTCAGTGTCTTAAAATGAAGATCAATTGTACATCATCTTTGATCATCGTCATTAACATTGTCACTGTCATTTTTGCTATAACATAACATTTATTAGTAATCACAAAGGACAAGGCATGAAAGCCTGATTTTGCTTACCATCAGCAAAAAACAGATTAATATTATCGATTCATTTCATCGACTTTCATTGATTCAACTTGTGTTCTGTTTTCAATTTCACAGGAATCAAGTCAATAAACATGGATTTGTTATGCTCTAAATTTAGCCTTAAATTTGCATATGAAATGTTTAAGGAGTTTTAAATTGTGTGTTAATCAGGAAATTAAATTTTCATCTCTTTCATATTCAAACTAATTATAACATTTTTGATGATTATAAAGGGATAAAAAAGGTAACAATTTAATACGATTAAATTATGAATCTAAAAAGAGATGAAGAGAAAAATTTGCTTACAATTGAACCTTTTTTTGTTGCTTATTTCAAAAATACTGTGTTTAGGTCAAATCAATCATTTGGTTGACCTTTATTTTCTTGATCAATACTTTTAGGCTAAAATTGGTATTGTTGACCATTTCAATTGCATGATATGAAATCATTGAAAGGTCAAATGGATAATAATCTAATTAATAGACACGCAATTGACTCAAATCACAATGTTAAGTAGCGTCAAACTTTCATTAACATTGGAAAGGTTAAAGCCATTCAAAGGTTTGACTTGTTAATCATTGTCAAAGCTGCCCTTTCATTTAAATTTACAATTAGTTGATTATAATTGTAATGGTCATGATTATGCTTATCATCGTGATTAGCCTTTCTTATATTTACATGAAAAGGAGTAAAAAAAGACTTCCAGTTGACAGATTTACAAGGATGAAAAGCTGGAGAAACAAAAAAATATTTAAGTCAATGAGTTATGATGAATTTATGTCCAGACCTTTCAAGATGATGAATTATTATTAAGATAAAAATATTTATAATTCAAGTTAATCATTATCATCACCATCATGATGATCACCAGTAAGTTAAAAGCAAAAAAAACATGGAACCGAAAAAAAACAAAACTTGAAATGTAAATTGCAAGTCAGTCTTGGTAAAGGTTTAATAAATTTTGGGCTTTTTGTTTTTCAACCTTTTCAACATTTTCCAGCTAAATTGGACATCTAAATGATGATTAAATTAATGATGAATCTAATGCAAGTTGATACATATTTGGTGATGATTAAGTATGAACAAAATGATCATGAAAAAATGCGATCAAAATAAAACAAAACAAAATTGAAGGCGACTTGAAAAAGAGTGTATCTGACAAGGTGAAATAAAAACGGTTATTCATCTTGATTATCAAGCAATTTTAATGATTATTAATGTAGGTAAATAACACTTTTGTCTCATCATTGGCCCATTAACACTTAATAAAAAAAGGTACAATCCTTTAGTTAAGCTAGAATAGACTTGTAAATTGCGAAAAGCTAATCTATTAATATCATGTTGAAGGTTTGATATTAATACATTGAATACATTGAGTTGAGATTACAAGTATTAGTGATAATGTTATGCCGCATAGACGATGGTAATGAATTGAAATTGAAATGATAAATCAAGCAATCAAGTTGAGTTGATGATGATTAAACCCGATTATAGCCAAAACTGTAATTTAATTTACAATGTAAGATTATCATCATGGGATTTGCTCAGTGTTTTTTAAAGGTTAATAAAGGGATGAAGATTCAATTAAAAGATTAGCAGATGAATGAGACTTCTTTAATTTTAAATCTTCTCCTTCTTCCAAGGTTCATGATCATTTTCATTGCAAATTGTTGTCTCTTTCATTATAATGGTCAGTTTAGCTATTCACAGATTAACACACTCATGATAACCTGTAATTAGAGTTTTGAAACTTGAAACTTGATGAACGATCAGTTGGTACCACAAATAAGTAGATCCTGCAATCTGGGCTGGTTATGGTATGCATCCTTTGAAGGTCAATTGTTTCCGTGGTCCATCATTATCATTATTATCCTGATGATTGCTGTGTTAAGATCGTGATTTCAAGTTTATATTAGCTAACCATAAACACTTTTGGGTGAAAGGTGAAAGTAAATCCTGTTGTGGAGGGCCTTAATTGAAATCCTGTTAATTGACTACAAGTTACAAGGCAATTTGGTTTGTTCCTGAATTAATAGAGATTAATAATAAATTAATGGCTTCAGTTTTTTAATTATCGCTTTTATAGCGGTTGCAATGTTATTTGAGATCAAGAATTGAAAAATGGGTAAAAGTAGAGACTTACCAGATTTTGCAAGCTAAATTGTATTACAATCCATAATTTACTTTGCTTTAATGAGCAATTTCATTAAATCAATCGTTTTTTGCTCAACAAAATCGTCAGAAAATTTCGTGTTCATTGATTAGTTATACTCAGTTTCTTAAACTTGAGGTGTTGAGATGACCTAACAAATAAGATGCAAGTCATAAACATCAGCACAAAAAGGGTTAACTAAAATTATGTGATGAAATTATGTTTACTTGCGTCATGTTTAAGTTGAATAATGGCTCAATTAAAATCAATATAACAGTTGCTTGTATGTATGGAAGATGAGAATGAACATTTTTCACAATCAAATTTTGTATACAAAATTGTCCATTCAATTGAAAACAGTGATTTTTAAATTACTTTATGCCAAGAATCAAGGTTAATTTACGTTGATTTATTTGTGTCCAGCCCCGAATCAAGTGAAAATCGCGTTAACAAATTTAACCCGACCATTTGGAAGCTAAAAAACATCATCAGATGATTCTAATCACGTTCAACTGTTGATATAGTTGAATGATTTAAACTGTTACTTCCAATCATGATCAGGATCTATCAAAAAAGGAACCAAAAGAAGAGAAAAGAAAGTAAGGAAAAATGGTAAACAGCATTTTTGTTTGTAATGAAAAAAGGTTAAGTATCTAATAATTTGAATTACAACACCTATTAATGACAATATATCAGGTTATTTGCAATTAAAATTGACTTCATTATGGGACATTATTGGGAACTGATCATATGGACAAGACATTAATCACAATTAAGGCAGCTTTCGCACCAAGGGTTCCCACTAGTGGTAAAGTCTTTGAGTCATCCAAGTCCCATCAGGTTAGCCAGTTAATCCTGTTGACCAGCCTTTCCCTGAGTTGCCCGTATTGACTTTGAATATTTTCTGGATAAGGAAATTCAAGCATTTCTTGGTTAAGTAATGGAAGTTAATTATTTATACATAAAATAATAAAAATTGTTATTAAATTAGTTCAGTCAATTGATGTACAAAAGAAGTGAACCAGCAAATAAAGTACACTTAAATAAATAGGGCCTCAATGTTTATGCTTTGATTTATACAATACTAAACTTACCAGTTTTTGAACTTGACTTCCAATAATAATCAACATTTTCAGCTGCTAACTGGTTTGTTTGTGTTTAAATTCAATTATTTATGCCGCTGTAAATTCAATTAAATTATTGGGCCAAATTGAGCATTGATTGACAATCGGCTGGTTTATTAAAAATTGTTTAAAATGTGGCAGCATCAACTAACCCAGGTCTTGTAAATATCAATTTACATCAGGCAAAGAGAGTAAAGGTTGAAAGCTTTTCAAGGTTTTTAAGGTTCATTTTCTAGGTTAGTTGATTATTTTCCTTTTACTTAATTAATGTCAATCAAGATCTCTAAATCAAGCACTTTGATTACCATCATCACCATCACTATCATCATGATGAGTGAACATCTTTCCCATTTATGATAGCTGCAAACAATTGATTCAACGTTGACTGTGAAACCATATTAAGGCATTTCCCAAGTCACTGCAATTAATTCGCTAAAAGATTCGTTTAAATATTTAATTAAAGCTCAATTAAAATTAAGTAAAGCAGATTTTAAAAGGTTTAAATTGATTTACCTGTCCAATCTAATATTCACTCATTAAGATACTGTTAGGCGTATCTTTTCATCATTGAGCAGCTTTGGAACAAGCAGAAACTAATTCTGATCAAAATAAGAAGAAAAAAATCAAATCATTTCTGATCTTCAGCTGTTTCAAAAGTCGCGTGGTTAATCTGAAGATACTCACAGCATCATTAGTTTCCTTTTGTCATTCCTCTTCTGCTTCATCACTTCTTCATTTCATTTCTTGGTTCCAAATATTCTTCTCCTCGTCTTCCACCCATTCATCATCACCATCAACTCATTCCGAGGTTACTTAATCCCTTGAGATTTTTTTGTATTTGCTAATACAACCGTAAGTGATTGAAGTTACTCTTTTATTATCATCACCATCAACATCATGAGCCATCATAATCATCATTAGCCCATCAATAATCTACTAATTAACCTGATACAAAGAGATCGTCTGAATCTATCTTTTTTTGCCTTACAGTTGCAACTCTTTTCATATCCATCATCGGTTAAGACCAGTCAGTTTACTGCATATTGTTTCAATCCAACGTTTCAAATTAAAAACAATGATTAACACCATAATTACCGGAGAATCTTCATCCATAATAAATATCAGAAAAATCAAATGAAGCATTCTTTATTAAATTAGTCTCTTGTAGTCAATCTTCAGTTTGAATGTGCCATTTTTCCTGTCAACATGCAAAAATAGAAGCTGAAGAGTTAACAATGGATATTTTTAACAAACATGTTGACCATCATTAATGTTATCATCAGTTGTTTTCGAGGTGTTTTAATAGTTGAACATTTAAAAGATGAACACAGTAAATTATCTGTAAATTTACTCGCAACTTTCCATTGTAATGAGTATGAAAGGTGAAAACAAAAAAAGCTTGATAAATAACGAAAAAGCAACTTTACAAAGATATTTCAACCATTCTTGTTTTGCAGCATGTTCAACATCTTTACATAATCATCATTATGATCATCATCTCTTGAATTTTATCATCTTTGTGGCTTTTTTTCTATCATTTTGGTTATAACATAATGATCTTGTTGTTGTTGACGATGATGCTGATGGTTAACAATAGGTGAACAAAATGAACAATCAAGAAGTGATTTGATGATAAGTAAAATGTACAAAACTTTGGTTATTACTAAGGCAACATCATTAACAGAAACTTCATCACCACAATTGAAAGTTTTTGTGAAACAGCAAGTAAAAATGTGAAACTTGTCAACGTTTTTTAATGTTAATACCGAGAAACTGGTAATTGTCTGTTAAATTAGCTCAATCAAAACTCACCTCAAGTTTCAAATCTTTCAGTTTTATCTTTGAATACATCGAAAAGTACAATGAAAAAGTCAGGAAAAAAACAAGATCTCATTCAAAATACAAAATGTACTGAACAGCGAATCCAAGACATGAATGAAAGGCTGAACCTTAATTTGAATGATTTTTATTACTGCAAATGAAAATTGAATCAAACCCTTTCACTTCAACCATTATAATCTATACAATGGAAGAGCAATTAAAAGAAAATGCAAATGAAAATTAATCAATCATGACTGATTTAATTATCAAAGATGGTCATCGATACAATCGAGATCAATATCGATTATCATATTGACAGGCTTTGAAGCCGTTTGAATATGTTATCAAGATATTGATATGTAAATGTTTTTCACATTTTTATTCGGTATACTTTACAATTGTGCATTAAACAGTGATAGTTAACCAACTACCATGGCTACAATAAATGGCATTATGTTGACTTTAAAAACCCCGAAAACCAAAAATCAGTCAAACCAGGGAAAGGTTTTGGGTAACAGACACAACAATGGAAATGGTGAGTCGCAAACGCTAGTAAAAACCATTGATGGGCTAATGTATTTTCATTTATCAAATAACCGTGAATGAATAATGTTTGCAATGATATTATCAAAGTTAATAGCTGACTTTGTAACCCAACAGTGTTTATCAATGATAATACAAAACCATTTAATGGTACAATGTTACCTTTTTGTTTAAACAAACGCTCTTCAATTCCCTCATGTTGAAGGTGACTCTTTGATTCACTTTAACCTAGACAAGTAAAGCTTGTAAGTTATAACAAAGGCAACTTGTCTGCCTCTTTATAAAGCACATTCAAGGTTCACTTATTTTGAGCAAATGTTTTTATCAAATTGAAATAATCAATTGTTGGTTAAATCAAAAAAGTAGACGAAAAATAAAAGCATGATTAATAAGGAAAGTTCAATGGTATTGATATCTGAGCTTCATTTTGAGACTCGAAAAAGCATCTCATCTTCAAATCAATCCATCTCGTTCCTGGTTCATGTTGTTGTCAGGCTCAATATTATTTGCTTTTGATTCAATTTAAAAGTGTTCCATTGAAATATTGAAACTCTTTAAGATGCAATCAAAAGTCAAATTACAGTCAAAAGTGTTTTTTTTGATTGAAACCAGAAAAAAAGGTTTTCATTTTGAAAAGTTTAAAGTGGAAAAGGTTTGGGTGAAAAACTAATCCAAACCTTTTCAGTAGATTTTATTACTTTTCATTCCAATCATTGATTGAATAAAGACACAAACTTGATTAAAATATTGATTGGTTTGTTGACAATTTTAATACAAAATAGTAAGCTTGAAAAACGGGAAAAAACCAAAATCTAGTTGCTTATAAGTCTATTGTATTAAAAGTTGAATGAAAAAAAAAGTTAATTGCCATGAAATTACGTTAATAGTGGTGATTAACTCGACTCATTTCTGGTTTGCCTTAATGAAGAAACAAAAAATTCATTTGTTTGAACATACCAAATTGTATTAAGCTTGGTTCAGCAAAACTCAGCGTATGAACAAACGTCAAGCATAAGTTAACATCTATCAAATGAGGATTGACTGGGAAGGAAAATCGTAATAACATGATAAACAATTGTTGAAGCATTTTCATGGTTATAATTAGATTCAATCATTTTAACCAATAAACTAGATTATTATCGTCACCATTATCTTGTACTCAACAATAAAACTCAAACATTCTCTCATGATTTATCAACTTTTATATAGCATCCATTACGACTTTCGTAACGAAGAGAGGAACCCAAAAATCGTTTGGTTGAGTTTATCATTTTGTTAAACAATAACATCACTAATATTGTCTTTTTTGTCTTCAAAACAAATCTTATCCTATCATCCTGTCATCGTCATCATTAAGCGACAATCCAATAGGCTATTCAAGATGAATCAAGAGTTATGCCTTTCATTAATTATAATTTTCTTCATTCATCTTTTTATATTTCTTAACTGAATCGATTGTTGAATGATTTGAAGTTAAACAATTGTCAAAGGACAGTGACAGATTTTGCCCGTTGTGACGCCAGTAAAATTTCAGTGCCAATCGATAGAGCCTTATTGATTGTATAAGAAATGTTCAAAACCTTACAGAAAATTGCGAACTTAAGGTCGAAAAAATGAGGTCAAAAATCGATATTTTCAATTTTTCAAAATTATTTTTGGGATAAAATAATATTTTTTTATGGTCCATTTAATGATGTTAATAGCAAAGGGTGAGATCAAAGTTAATCCCTTGTAACTCGACTCTGTTGCATTGAAATTACCTCTTGGATTGGGTCTTGTAATCGGACAAATTAAGGTTAGTTGGTCAATTTGATATAAAAATGAAGGAAAGATATTTTGCTCTTAATTATTGATTCCATTGTTTGAATGCAACTTTCAATTTGCCCATTAATCTTGATGTCATTAGTAAATCAATCGTTCAATAACAGTTTGATCAAGATGAAATTCAATGAATTAGACTATTGAATTGCAGAAGAGAAGAAGATTTCTATCATTGTTGGAATAGTTTTTTGAAACCATTCAGATTTTATTCATGTTTCATGGTAAGTATCAATGTTAGCTAAAGTTTATCATTTATATGATGACGATGGGAATGATGTGAATGATGAGAATGATGAGAATGATGAGAATGAGAAAACCTTTGAGAAGATGAAATGAAAATCAATTTTCATGCATTTAACGTTATCTTAATTTTATCCCTTTTTTACTTTGATTATCAGTGGGAGGTTGAAATCTGAATCTTTTTCAAGGAACTTTTCATCTCAAGTTTTTCATCCAAATCTTCATTCAAATCTTCATCCATCATCTTCAGCCAAATATTCAAATAATAATCATAATAACAGTAATAATAATAGAGATGGATCAATTTGATAATGGAAAGTAATTCAAAGGTTTATACTGAGCATAAAGCATATTGAATCAATTTGGTTCAATTTTTGTTTATGTTGTTTCTCTTCATGATCAAGATGATCATGTTCGGAGCTTCTGCAGCTTACCTATCAAGGTATTTAGATTCACTTTGAAGTGCTCAAATTATAATCAATATTAGTTTTTACTTTTGTCATGTTAAATAACTGGTTCAACTTTTCACTCCTTGATTTACAATTGATAATGTCTACCTTAAATTTATTGCCACTTCTTCAACATAATCTTGTTTAATCACCTTTATTCTCACCACCAAGATTCACCCTTAAATCAACACGGTTAAGGTTAACTCTGATAATCATGAGGAAATCAAAATCAACGGGAAATTATCAGGTTAACTCATTTATTATATTATACATTTTAACCCATTTCTCAATTTATAACTTGAGCCTTTCAAATAGTCAAATGATCTTGACTGTTGTTTTTGGCAAGAGTATTGAACAGTTTAAAATTTGGCCCGATTTGAATTATAATAGACTTTGATGATTACTTACTTAATTAAATGAAATTTCAGATCAGCTAAATCATAAGAAGCTCCAAGAAAACAATAAAACTTATTGACTGACTTTCAGATGAACCATACGATTATGTTTCAGAGCATTTGAGCCAACCAGTCTTGATTCAATGTTGTTAGCAGAATCAAATCAACTTTGGCAATCAATGTTATCAGTCTTTTAATCGTTACGATTTTTCATCTCAAATCAAGTTGAGATTACTATAATAATGTAAAATAAACCAATGATAACCTTTAAGCTTTGAGCCAAACCTAAAAGTCAGACTAAATTGGACTCAATAATAACCAGATCTGATCTGATATCAATATTTGATCAGCAGTTTGAATAGAAAGCGCCAAAATTGAAAACTTGTTTAAAAATCTTGTAAAATGTATTAACCTTTAGTTTTATTTTATTGAATCATTTTTAACACATTAACAAATTACTGTGAATGTAGTTAAGTGTTTCCTTCAAGCAATATCATTATTACAATTATAAATCTTGGATGGTTAACAAAATTATTGATCTTAGATTAAGATGAGGATAAATGATGTTAACTTTTGATGAAAAATTTTTACTTCAATGGATTCATTTGTCTGTTCAAAGGTTCAAGGATTGTTGCTTTTAATTGTAAGATTAAATTATATTGAAGATGATAGTACAAAGAAATTATCATGTTTTATAATGCTTTGCTCAATCACGTAAATCATCTTGATATAAATGAAGAAAACAAATTGATCTAAATGTAATAGCTTTTGATTGAACAAAAATAATAACAAATGATTTATATTGAAGGAAAACTTTTTGTTATTTTTTCTGTTTCATCTTCAATCCTTGATTGTTTTCATCCAATTTAACAGCATCTCTTTATATTAATCTGGTGATTCTGATCACGTTGCTCTATGAATATGAAACTAGATTGGTTTCATCGTGAAGCTGATGGCTATATTGAAGTTGAAAAAAGTATCAAGATAAAGAGATGAAAACAGTTTTAACTTTCAATGGTCCATCAATACAAATAATGAAAACCTCGTGAAATGAATCCTGAATTTATCTAGATTTAATGATTCACAAATGATCACAATTTTTAGTCAAGATAATAGTTCCAAAGGAAAACTGATTAATCAATAAAACAGTCTGAACAGTTATGGTTAGAAAAAGATTTTAGTTTTACCCAAACATCGAGACAAAAATACAAATTCATCAAATTGTTAAGGTAAAAGTTGATTTTTTGGTTTTTATTATTTCGTTCTGTTCTTTTATCAGATTGTCTGAATTAATCTCATGTTGATTGTGTAATTGAAAGAGGCCAACTTGATGTATTAGAGTTGGTGAAACCAAAAGTGAAAAATTGAAATGAAAATGTAAATTTTCCATTTACATTCAGATGATTTTTGATCATCTTTTTGTGACATTTTGTATTGTAATCACAATGAAATCGCTTTGTTTCCCTGATTTTATTTATAACTTGTCCAACTGTTGGTAAGATTTATTCAAAAGATTGATAATCAAGACTTGGTTAAACTGGTTTACAAAGGTTGACAATTACAATTTTGTGACAACACACAATTATCTTGCAAATGATTTTGTCAAATGTTTCAATGTTGAGTGACACTTAAATGTTGATTTGGATGGCAGTTTCATACTGATCATCAGATGATATAAGGTCTACTAATTTGTTTAAATTGATCAATTTTGGTGTACATTAAAAGACTTAACCAGCTTTCAGTTTTCTTGGTTTACATCTGAAATGTGTTTGTGTTTATCAATAGCAGACACCAAACATATCAAACTGAGCCATTCATCATGTTAGCTACTTTTGCTGAAAAATCTTGGCCAATCTTGGAAACTGGATTTAATCACAAGAGTATCACTTTTAAATCCAATTAATTTCTCACCACTAAACCACTGTGAATTGGTAAAGTGTATCCGAGATTTTTAATTGACTCTGATTTTTCCTTCCAATTGATTTGGGCTGTTCATGTTACAAGATTTGAAAGCAAAACGTTAAACCAAAGGTTGGTTGTAAAGGTTGGCAAATGATGATTACTTGATGAATGTTTAAATCAGCAGCCATCAAATTAAATCCAATTTCATTAAATATACAAGCATATTTGAAGGTAAGAAAAAAGTTGAAAGAAAAAAACCTTATTAAACCAATTTAGGTATACTTATTCAAACTAGGCAACCAATATGAAAATGTATACTTTCATATCAAAGCTTATTGCCAAGTTTCTAGGCTTTACCATGTATTTTGCTTCACTTATCTGCATCTTGAATCTTCTAAGTGTTTTCTGGTTGAAGATAGACTCTTGATTGTGAGTTGAGATACAGTCAACTTTAAACTGTAATCAACCATAAAGCAAGGGCCTACTCAATACAACGACCAACCTGTAATGATTAAGACCATCTTAAGATAGGAAATGAGAAGCCAATCAAGCAAATAATTATAAACCATAACTATAATTGTGTCCATTTTAATTGAAAAACAAATGATGTCTACTGGAGAGTTGATTGTTTCTTTATTTTTCCAGCTTCGCCGGTGTGTCTGTTGATTGTGATGTTTGGTGGATTGGGAATTGATTAAGTTAATGCAGAAAAAGCCAGTCAATCTTGAATTTGTAACTGAATATGACTAGCAACCATAATAATAATCATCATAATGTGAATCAAAATATCAAGTAACCGTCAAAAATTGTAGGTTATTTTAGGTTAACAAAATTGTTCATTACAAAAGGTATGTAAACCTGATTACTGTTTCTTGACTTTAAAAGCGTGTTTGTGTGAGTGAATGATAGAGAGAAAAAGAAAGACAAAAAGATCCTGTTTCCAATAGTCATTCAGAGATGTTTGGAAATGATGATGATATGTAAGATTCTTGAAGCTACTGATTTTGAAAAGTGAAAAGCTGTCAAAGTGATTTTTGGCTTTTTTTCTGTGTATTCCTCCTGATATAATCTGATTGAGAGTAAAACCGGCTTCAAGTCACATCTCAAGACATCATCTCATCAGTTTGTTCATCTTTGCCATGTTGCCATTTCTGCCTTCTGCTTTCTCCTTTCCCTGTTCATCTCATCAATTGATCACCATGAATCCTGAAAAAAAGCACAACCAGAATTTATGTAAGAAATAATGTAATAACAATTTGGCAACATATTCAAAAGATAGTGAGAGAGAGGAATACTTATCCTGGTCAAGAAATACTGCAAATGAAGGAAATATATGAGTCAAGTTGAAGAAAACATTTACTTGTTTTAGACACTTTACTCACCAATTTGTTAAACAATTTCCAATCTTGAATATCTTCCTGAATTATCACCAATCAATGTTTTAATGTATTCCTTATCATCATGGTAACAACAATTTATGATTACAATTTGACTTCACATTTCACCTTAGGAGGTTAACGCTTTACTTACCATACAATACGCCTGAATATAATTTGTTTATACTATTAGCCCCTCAATCAATTGCACACTAATCCCAATACTTTCAAATCAATTTTAAATTGGCAAATCTATTGTCTCGACCTTTCTTTTAAATACAAAAGTTAATGTTTACATCGGTTGTAATTAAAAATGCGGAGTTGATCGCTGTCAGCCAATAGAAGACATTATCAGGAACAAAAGTCCTCAGTAACCTATTTTTCCCGGAGTTAAATTGAGACCAGAGAATGCGATTTAAAGTGAATGAATTTAACTGTTTTGTGTATATTTTCAAAATTTTCAGAAACCTTAGCGTTTTTATGATTTTTCAAATGAAACTGTTCAAATGATTGATTAATTGACTCTTAAACATTTGAGTAGACGTTAGAATCATTTGTTTGTTGTTAAACCTTCTGACTTCAAAGGTTTGACATTTTTGTGGCTTTTTCTTATTCACAATTTGATATGATTGTGAACATTTCTTATACACCGAATTTGTTCTATCGATTGGTAGTTAAATCGCTCTGGCATGAAAACAAGCAAAGTCAGGCACTACCCCTTGTAAGTGTTAGATGATAACATTCAAATCATCAGCTTTACTCATGCAGCTCAATATTTTACATGAAATGACAGATATAGCGGATTTTATTGTTTATTATCATGTTTAGGGTCAACTGTGATTACAATTGTTATAGTTATTTTTAGACATAATTATTTTAATGAACAACATTATTGGCATTGTATGTTTAGGACAACCAATGACGATCTTACTTAGCATTTCAACCCTCTACTGGATTCAAGTGAAAAGAGGCCAGCTGATGAATGTGTAAATGGGTCGAAGCCATTATGTCTGTTGGATTATCTATTTTTTGTTTATTTAAATTAATCAGTTTCTTTTCTGATTTAATTATCCCTTTATTTGTATTAATTTATTGTGATAATCAGTATTGATCAACGGGGAGTCGAGATCATCTTTAACCCTTAACGGTCATAACTTCTTCCCCTTTTTTATAAATGTATTGGTGGTTGCTGTGATCGGTTCATCGTTTGGATTATTGGCTATAATTAACCACTTTATTAGTTGAATCAAGTTTAAGGACAACTATTGATTAATCAAAATAATCATCATTTTCATCATCATTTAGATTCAACTATTTACCTAATTACCTGGAGTAGAGATAGAGATAGAGAGAGTGTGTTTGTGTAAGACTAACCTTAATGATCAAAGCCGCAAGCTATGAGATATCTAGCTTGTTGTGTTTGTGCTTCTTCATTTGCCACTTCATATTAACCATTATATAATTATGATTATTTCATTTTGTTCAATCGTGACTTATTTAAATTATTGGTTATAATTGGTTAATCATTTAAAGTCAAAATTACTCAAAATGGCATCACTTAAAGTAACTCTTATCAATTCCCAATGTGTATATTAATTTTGGTCGCTTTTGAATATACATGTGATTATGGTAAACCTAAAAATATATATTTGCTATTAAATTTCTTGTGCATTTTTTTGGTTCAATTTTAGGTTCGTTTTCCTGGTCTTCCTTGCTATACTCAGCTTTTTGACTATTTACTGCCTTTGATCGTTAATCATGACAATCATCTTGATAAATGTGAATTGAAATTATCATCATTATTATTATATAAGATGACAGGTTAGAAAATATGATGAATAATGTTTGAAAAAGAGCTGAGTAAATTATTAGGTGGTGAAATTAACAATTTTTCACCCAAAAAAAAGTATTCCCTTCAGTATAAAATATTAAACTGATCGCGAAATAAACAATCAAATCAGACACAGTTGGCATAATTTATAAAAAGTTCATTTCTTCATTTTCCCTGATTAAAGTTTAATGTTGAGTTTACTTACAATTTTAACGGTTTGAGGTGAACTAATACAATAGTGTGAAAGAAAAATGATCAAAACTCAGTGAATTAATCATTTTATAATTTTGACTTATTCTAAAAATAGCAACACTTATATGCATTAATTAGTAAACTTTGTAAGATAAGTTAATCATTGTCAAAGCCAATTGAATGTAAAAACCAAGTAAATAAATGAATTCACCAGAAAAATTAACGGGAAAAGTTGGTTATCTTGAAGTTGAATGAACAGTTACCATTAAATCAAACAGTCCTGCCAATGATTAGTGATGGTTCTCGTTCAGACTCATCAAAAGTTCAATCTGATCAGTTGAAATCACCATTGCATTTGTTTCAAGCAGCCAACCTTTTGGTCCAATCAAAGCCATCATCAACATCTTTTAATTGTTTAGTTTGATTGAAATTAAACCTGTAATTGATAATAAAATATTAATTTAATTTTTACTGGTGGGTTACCAACAACAAGATGAATAACAGGATAAAATGATGACAACCATTTTGGTTGCACTGTAAGATGATTTATTTTGATTTTTTTCAATATTGAATTGGACAGTCAAAAGTGGGCGATGATGTGCATCAAAGGTAAAAAGGACTAACCTTTAGGCTATTTTGATAATTGTCAAATCTTGAAGTAAAGTAAAATATAATTTGTAAGAAATGGAAAGAGTAACATGAAGAAAAGTATAAAATAATGTGATCTTTTCTTATTCCGTTGAAATTCAATGGAGTAATTTGTTTTAGTCTGACAACAAAACGAAAAACAAATTTTGATTACTATTTCAAGTTAATATTACTTGATATTATTTCAAATAAAACTTGACATTAAATGTGTTAGCAAAAAAAACAGTTTCAAGAAAGTTTCTTTCCCAAATAATATCAATAAATAAATAAATATTGGAGCAAAACCATGGAGACTCAATGAGTTACCTCTGATTTTTACATTCATCACAACACACTTTACTTTGAGTTTGCAATTTGTTTTCTCACTCAAATTCAAGTTTAAATCGATCAACATCAAATCAACTTGTTGTTATTCAATAAGATGCCAATTGACTAGCTGCTAGGAAAATTTGAACAGTAGCAACAATAATGAATGTAATCATTTTATAGCATGGTTACATTTTGATTGTTAGACCGCAAATCAATAGGAAAGGTAAGGTCTTCCTTATTGTTACCGATTCTCATTTGTCAATGTAAAATAAACAATTTTCTTGTTTGTATAGTTTCAAGGTGTATGATGATGATGATGATGATGAAGAAAAGGTAAAGAGATTTACTCTTTCAGATACAATTGATTGATCCTAATCATTCTGAAATAATGATAAAAGGATAATAAATTACTTCCTGTTATGATGATTATACCATTTATAACTAAAACCAACACAAATTCAAGTTTATCTTTGCATATATCAACTGAGATTTGTTGGTGCTTGTTGTTGAATGTGAAAAGTAGATTCTTTGAGGAGCAAATCAACCAAACTGATGTGAAAATGATAATGATGATGATGAGGCTAAGGGAAATTTCAATAGAGAAGAAGTAAAGATTATTGAAATTGAATAAAACGCGTCTCTTATTGAAGTTTGTTGACTTCAAACGAGACTTTTTTGGGTTCCATTGTTATTATTACCTGTTTAGATGACCCAGGGTCAGTGAAGGTCACAACATTGACAGAGGCTACTGATTTAACCTATTTAATTGTGTTAAAGGACGAGGGACGGAGAAAAAAATAAGATAAGAAAAATGTTGTAAACTGAAAATGTGAAAGAAAAAGCTTTAAGAAAAATTCATTGCATTTTACCTGAGTTACCTCTTGTTGGCCTCGAAATTTTGTGTTTATTCCTTTTCCTTTTTGTCTTCCTCTATTTAGTTTGATACACAAAGAGCCAAGGAGAATCCATTTGCTTGTAAATTTTTATTACAACTTTCTTCAAGACACATATAATTGAAAATCTGGGTTGAAGGGAAAAAGAAAAGAGAAACAAGGTTAAAAAATGGTGCAACAAAACAGGTAAAGGTAAAAATCTAGTCAAAGGGAAACCATTTTTGTAATTTTGCTTCATCTTCGAGAGACTGTTTATTGAACGGCTGTTAGCTGGTGGGTTGTTGCATTTTATTGTTTATATGGAAGTCTTTAACATTCAAGTCTTAAAAGTTGCATTAGATTCACAATTAAAATAAATTGTGATCTTTTCTGGTTGCTTTTTCAAAGTTAAAAACCTATTAATGTACAATTACTTACATTTAGAGTTAAAGATTGCCATGAGGCATTATAAGCCAAGACACAAAAACGCATTCGTAAACAAAAAAATGAAAGTGACGAGAAAAAACTGGAGCTATTTTGGATAGACTGATGATGATTAGTGATTGATTGGGTAGTAATAACAGTAATGGTTGAAATAATATTTACTAAACTGTCAAAATCAATTAACAATCAAAATAAGTGTTAATTGCTGAGATGTTTCACCGATCTCTTAAGCTTATGATCAAACAAAAACTAATTAAAAGAAGGGTTAAACGCTAGAAAGCAAAAATTTCTCAAAGACTATGTTCAAATTTAACAAAATTAGATTTTTTCAGTTCTGTTCAATTGTATTCCATTCAGTAGGTTAACATTAGATTAGGATTTGGATTTTGACTTATATTCAGGGTCAATTTCAGATTAAATTTAGATTCAGATTTCAGATTGTCCCTTTCTTTGTCTTGTGCTAAGATTTGTAAGTCATATAAAAATTGAAAGATTGGTGAAACAAGTCAGAACCGATGTTAGGGGCTAGAAATAAAAACCATACTTTGGCTATGGTTATGGCGGTTTGATTAAAAAGCGGTTCCTTCAAATTCGGATTTTATTGTTACTCAATTGAGATTCTGACCAAATTCAGTTCAAGATTAACAAGATTTCAATCAAAAGTTGACTTTTGATAAAATTAAATCTATTTTTGTAGTGAACTTTCACACTTGGCGTTGGATATCCCAAGATGAAAAGGGAAAAAAGTGAAAATGAAAAAGTAAATTTCAATTTCAAGATGATTGAAGTTTTAGGAAGACATTTTAAGCCTTTCCTTTCGTAATCTTTTTCGTTGTTATCAGCTTAAAGTTATGATTCATTTTGATAAAACAAAATGAATCAAACATGTATCCAGATAAAGGTTGACTAGGAATCATTTTTATGTGAATTTTACCTTTTGAGGTTAACTTGAATGAGAAAAAGGTTTTGATGTATAAGAAGAAAACAAACAAGATTGATGAAACTGGGCTGCATTAGATTGAAAAATATGAATCTGATATTGAAAGTTTACTTTATCAGAGTTAATAAAAAAGTAAAAATATTTCTCCTTTTCATTGAAAGTTAACCCAAGTCAAGTTAATAAACTATCAAAAGGTACCATGAAGTGAATTGAATCACCATGAAATAATATGTACCAAATGTTAATGATAATGGCAATAATAATTTGATTTCATTTTCATTATCAAATGAATCCATTTGAACCCTAAGAATGTTCATAAAATAATAATCATATTAATGATGATAGCCTAAACTCATGAGATTTCATCAACATTCATTAGATACATTACGAAAAATATATATATAATGATAATGATAAGAATAGATCAAGTCTCTTCTTTCTACAATTATAATATATATATTGATTATTAATAGGTTACTATCTCCTTAAGCTTTTGCTCATTAATTTATCTCATCATCAGATTTCTCCTCAATTGACTCTAGACTCATTTCATCAAAACCTTCAGGCTAAATGCTATCGATGATAATAATAATGATTGATTATGATTAAGGTTACGATAAGTCAATCGACCAGTGTAACTTATGAGGATCCGTGTAATTTAAAAGGTAAACATGTCCATGTAAAATTCAATTTTCCCCATCAAATTGACCCGTTCACTGAATACATGTTTCATTGGGTAAATTTCAACAGCAATCCATGATTGAACCATTCCGTCTCTTCTATGGTCATAAGGCCATTTTTGCAATCTTTTGTCAACCAACTGTCTTTAATGGTGCCATCAATCTACTGGTTTTCAACTTAATCCTTCTGGTAAAAGACGTTTCTTCAATTCAAAATTTTCAGCCATTTTTTTTCTGGTAACAAGTTGGATTTACATTCTCCATAACGACTTGTCCAGTGCATTCAAGCTAACCATATGCTTGACCCCTGTAATATGAAGAGAAAGCAAAAAATATGAATAACTGGTAAACACCTTTTCTTTCAACTGTAAAACCTATTCTTATCAGGTAAAAACATATGCTTTAACAGCAAGTTATTTGCCTTGAGGCAATCTCTTTTTTTCTCAGACTCAACGTTTTTTGGTCAAGTTTGTTTATTTTTTGTTTTTAGGCTTTTTTACTTGCATTTATTTCATTGTTCATCATTTTATTATGATGCTTATTTTTATTGTTATCATCATTATGATTGTGTATGTGGATGGTAAGTTTAGGTTAACTTTGGTTTCTGCCATTGTATTGTACATTATGAACCAGAAATCTAAGTTATGTATTATTTTTACTTTCATTCAATTCAAGAGATTGGTTTAATTTCAATTCCAGTTATATACCGTTCCTGTTCTTCATCTGATGATAGTTAGTAAATATAATGAACGTGAATAGTGATAATAATCATAATGATAATAATCAGTCAACCAGAATAGACATCAATCAACTTGATTGTTTACTTATTCATCAACATATCTTTTTGTTTTAATGTATTATTACACAAAATACAATTGCTTTTGTATTGTTATGTCTGTATGTTTGTATGTTTATTTGTTTGTGTTTAAGTAGCAAACAAAAAGATGATGAAATTTTTTTAACGATTGACAATAAAATAGATACATGAACTTTAATTAATCATCTCAATGACTTTGTTAATTCATTGGTGTAATGCGACTACAGTTAACCTAAAAATTGTCTCGAAAAAGCAATACAAGTGCAAGTGAAAACATCTTTATCCAATTGATTAATTGAATTTAGATGATAAATTATATCAATAGTATTTATTGTACAATTCATTATTCATGTAATTATACCTGAAAATAAATTTCCATCAACTGAACAGTTGAATTAATTGCAGACTAGCCAGACATTGCAATTGAATCCAAGGATAAAATTCAAGTAAATCACATGTGAGTATCAACTGTCAGTATAATGGATTGTATTAAAACAATTGAAATTGTATGAAATTAGGGGAAAATAAAGTTCAAGATAAAATAAAATTACTTACAGGGTAGACTATTTTAGATTACCTTTACAAACATGATCCTTTAACGCCCCATTAAAGCACGTCTATCAAGTTAAATAATCTTCTCATTTCATCATCTTCTTCCTCTTATTATATCTTCTTAATTCAATTTCATCCATTCGGATGACAGTTCACACTTGTTAGTCTTATTTATCAATAACAATGGAGGAAACAAGACAAACAAAATGATGATATCACAGTGTTACATGTTGATGTTGTTGGCATCCATTTGGTTCACAATTTTGGCATCGTTCGCTTCAACTATTTCCACTTTAGCGATGAAAATTTTATTAATTGTGTAGTTAATCATTGTTATGACGATTGTTAATCTCATAAAAATTAAAATAGCATGAATGCAATGAAATGATTTAAATTTGTCGTTAAAACAAAAGACCGGCTAACTGGATTAAGGCGCAAAAAGCCGTTAACTGGCTAATCAGCTGGTTACACTTAAAGCCTTTTCTTGTAGCTTCAACATTGGGAATTAAATTGACACTTGTATTTTAAGTTAATGATTAATTATAAACCATAATAATTATCACTTTTGATTTTAAATAAAATGTTGATTAAAACTTCATTAGCTCTTGAAGATTTTTACATATTGATTAAGTTTTTGCTAATTTGAGGTTTTAAAGAGTTTGATTTGTTTTTTGTTACATTGCTTCTAGTGTTTTACAAGTGACCATTAATAACTGTTGGATCCAAGATTTGCAACTAATTGACAAACTTTTGATCAAATATGGTGAGTAATTGATTTTTATCATGATAATAGTTTATTGTAATAATTAATAACATGTTATGTCACTTTTAATAATAATAAATAATAACTAATCAGTGTTAATCTTAAAGCTTCCCAAAGGTTACCCTTGTGTGTGTGTTGATCAATTATCAATTTCAAATGATGATTTTGTTCCCAGCTAAAGATGAGAAGAGAAAAAAAGCAAATGATGAAAATTTAACCTTAGTTAAGGTAAGTTATCTCAAACATCTTAAGAAGTTTCTAAAATTTCTTACTTTTTTACTTCTTCTTCTTGTTTAACACATCACCTGGAAAACGAAGGAAAACAAACGTTCGCCTAAGGCCATTATAAAGGTTTCTGACGATGATGATAATGGTGATGATGATGGACTTAAAAGTTAATAAGTAGGGAGGAGGAATAAAAAGCCACGTCTAAAGCTTACTAGAAAACATCAGCGAGATGAAAGTAAATTTTCACTTGAAGACCATTTTTCTGGACAACTCCAGGTAACCTAAATTTGAACAATCACATGGACAATGGAGTCAATTATTTCACTTGGACCATGGACTGATAACAATAGCTTCAACAGCTAAACCTCATGTTGGTTATTGTTTCATCCTGAGGTGGTTAAGCTGTTTGTTGTACCTAATTCTTGGGTAAACTTGATTTGTCATCTCAAATCTAATTGTTACCTGTTCATGATGTCTAAATGTGATTCAATCTTTACCTAAAATAATTCCAATTCCTCCTGGCTTTTTCATAATATCTCCCGGTTTTCAGGTTAATAGAGTCTTGCAAATTGTTGATATTTACTATAATCATTATTTATGATAATTTAATGTAAATTTAATCTCAAATGGTTTGATAATTTTATTTGATTGTAAATAATGGACTCTTTCTACTGTATATTTTACAAATAATACAAAAGTCATTTGTACAGTTGAAGCCAAATTTTTGCATTTAACTTGATTGATGCTATTTCAAGTAGCTACTGTAAATGAAATTTTACCTTTTTTTAATAAAACCCTTCTAATTGTTTCTTGATTACATTAAATGTATTATATTAATAGTCAACTTGGAAGCATTATTTGAAAAATTATCATCAATCTATTACTTTGTCTGTACATCAACACACATTTCAGTGTATTACATTTACATAACAATTTATTTACATTACTGATAACTTTATATTTAATTGTTTCTCACGTTGTTCATTTTTTAACTGATTAAATTTAACCTGATTATTTTAACCTATTAATGAGTTCGAGTAAGTTGGTGAGACAATTAAAGGAAATAAAATGTGTTTAAAATGGTGAAAATGGGATGCTTTCATTTTATTTCCATCTGGTTCAATCTTTTTTTACAAAATGGAAAGTTAATCCTTTCTTTCTGAATTTTGGCTTCCATCTTATTCTTAAGTTGTCAAATTTAAGTCAATATTCAATTTTTAACAATAGTGATCAATAATCGCAAAGGTTAACCAGGTTAAACCATCAATTATATGGTCCAAATGGTTTAAACACAAATTAAGATTGACACCTCTTGATCACTTGAACACTTACACTCACCTTTTTGTGTTGCTTTGTTGTCAAACGGCCAATTGGTTGGAAATACTATTTACAGTTCAAATAGAGATGAAATAAATTAAATTGTGTGTGTGAATCAACATTCAAAACTGAAATTATGTCAAAATTGATAAACTGATTACATGATAAAAGGTTGTACGGATAAAACTGTAGCTAATTTCAATGTAGTGTATATTTATCTCATTGAGTTGTTTCAATTATTAACAGCTGATGAATTAGTTGGAGCAGAGCTTTGAAACAAAAAAAACTACTCGACTCTTTTTAATTTGTCCAGCCGAGCAGTAAATTGATGAACAAGATTCTGATGATGAGACAAAATTGTGATCATGATGAATTATGATAAAGATTAACCAGGTAATCTTTTCATTATCAATGAATTTGGTGAAAAAGAAGAGAAATGAAGAGGAGGAGAAAATTATTCATACAATGTATTTAACTGATGGCAATAATTTTCAAGTCTAATTCAGATAAACTAATGTTGTTACTCACATTGAAAATGCCAAATTGATTTAATATTGAATGAAATAGAAAAATATTCAACTTAGAATCGTCTCAATTAACGGCAAAAAGTTGATTACTAATCAAGCTCTATTGAATCAAAATAACATCCAACAAGCAGAGAAGTAAACACTTGAAGCCATTTGGGAAAACACCAATGTTCACTTTAATTTGTTAATCAATGAATCTCCATTTTGATCATCTTTTACACAATACAGTTGGGACTGTAAAATTAACCTAATCAGAATTAGCAATTTGAGAAACAAAGGGTAAAAGTCGAGACACAGAACTGCAAAAACAATGCAATTGAAGACCTTTAAATTACATCTTGTCTTTTTATTTGAACAAACAATTTATTTCGCAAATATAAATCTCGAATTATTTTTCTATCAACATTTTTAGCTGTAAATGTCAACCTTCAACATTATTATGGTTAGAGGTGAATAATGATGTTGATAAAGATAAACCTGAATCAGGTTAACTCTTTTGAATGATTGTGTCTTGCTTTGTACATAATAACTACGAAATGGTAATATTATGTAAAAAAGAGTTAAATGTCAACCAAAAAATACAAGCAAAGGTTTCTTAGTGTGAATGGTGTACCATATTTAACGATAAAATGTATTGACAAAATTGTACCATTAACTATTGATAAAAATCATTTTTATCCAAGTTATAATATTATAAACATCAACACATACAATAATTATATTGGTAAATGGTAATAATAATCATAACTTGTGAAGGTATGTTGGGTAGTCTGATTCCGAAGGGGTTTATAATATGAGGAAAGGTTTACATGTTAATGTTGTCCAATTTGATTTCTATATCATCATCACCATTCAATTTCATTTCAACGCCATTGCCATGATTCTCAAGAGTTTCCAAGTTAATATATAAGTAATACCGTCCATTAATATTTACACTTATAATAAAAAAAAGTTTGTGATAATATAATGATGACAAATGTAAACATTGACAATGAGAATAGATAAATGGCTGCAAATATCTTTTATTATTTTCATCATTTTCACCTCAATGATAAGTCAAATTCTTGAGATAAATTCAGAGCAAATTTTCCCTTTGCTTCCAAAATTAGGTTTGTTTTGCTTTCCTTTAGCCATTCGTTTTGGTCTTTACCAAACCTTCACAATCTCATCATCTGTTGAAGTTTTCTTGTGGTTTTGTCAGGGCTGAGAAGCTGTTTTGATGACAGCGAATCTGAAAATAATCATTCGATATTAGCATCGATGATAAGTTGAATAATAACTAGAAAAGACACAAAATCAATCTGATGGTCGCACAATTACAATAGTGTTACAAAAATGTTGCCCTTAAGTTGAGCTAATTTTGATTTTCAAAACTTACAAAATCAAGCTAAAACGATACAAACTGAAAGATGAATGAGCTTCTTTGAAAGTTAACAGGAAAGAACAGAGACCAGAAAGAAGAAGAAGATGTGGAAAAATCAAAGATGACAAGGATGAGGAAAGGATGAGATGCAACTAAAGTGTTTAAAGATTATATCCATCAACGTGAGATACTGGTTTATCAATGCTTAAACAGTTTATAATGATGTTTCTGTTTTTTTCAAACAGCTAATTCAAAACAGCCAAGTTGATGCAAGAAATGCAGGGCTAATCCATTTCCAAAGAGACAACCAAAAAATGTTAACAATCGGATATAAATTAAAGTCAATCTGATCCTGGATCAACAACCTTTAAATGAAAATGCAAAAACAAAGGTTAAAAGATATTGATAGAGTTTGATTAAAATAAAGATTAAAATCTAACTAACCAAGCCTTAATAATGTTCAATTGACTCTGAAAATATCCGCAATTTGATCATGAAATGATTCTGAATGATTTAACGCAATGAGGAAAGGCCAAGTTTAATCAGGTTAATATCAGTAACCAGCAGTTGATTGTTGACCGCCAAAGCACAGAGATAATAATGAAGTGAAATCTAGAAGTGTTTGAAGTGATAGAAATGAAATTAGCGATTGGTGTTAATAATAAATTGTGAACCCGTATCAACTTGTCATTAAATAAATAGCATGTTCCTCCAAATAAACCAACGTTTGATAAGGCCAATCATTTTATACAGCTTACATGGGTTTGTAAGTTGGCCAAGTTGTTGAACAATTATTTCTTTAATTGAATTTAAACCTCTGAATATTCAATTTTCGTAGCAAACTCGTTGAGATAATCAATTAATTTACTTTCCAAGGTTACTTGTAATATTATACAGTTAACCACTTTAATCAGTAAACACAATTACAATCACAAGTTGAGGAGGCAAAGAAGGCATAAAAATTGTGATGGAAGAGTAATAAACATTCAATTGGATAAATGTAATTATTTTCATTAATAAGTAACACTTAAATTTTGCGCAAATTGTATCGCAAGATTAATGAAGAAAGGTAAATAATTTGAATAAAATATCAATAATAAAATTTTAAATTAATATCATTATTTCAATTTAAAGTTGAACATAAACCCAAAAAGGTTACCATTTTCAATAATCAATGATTGTTAATCATATGGTCATAAGCACTTAAAGCATAAAAAGTACATTGTAAATGTTGTAATGCCTTTTATGCCTTTTTTATTCTTGTCATGCAGTTTAATTTATTCAATTAATTCGCAGTTGAATTAAAAAATTCAGCTTTTTGTTACAAGTGTCTAATTAAATAACCACTAATGTATTATAATCACTGTTAATGAATCACGAGAATCAAATATATGAGAATTGGAATAAATTTATTACAATTAGAAATGTACGATAAAATAAATGGCTTTTTATTGCAATAAGTAGATTTTCAATGTATTACTTGAGTTTTCTTTGGGTTAATCCAGACAACCAAACAAACCATTTATAATTGAGTCAATTAATTTTAAAAATTCACTATTTTTATATCTCTGTTATTACAATTAAACGATTGATTGATTTGACTTAAATTATTATTGACATTTTCTCATCTTCTCATTTGCATCAAATTTTCATGCTTTTACGGTTAAACAGACCAAATAACTATACAACCAACAAATATAAATCAAACTTGATGTTAATACAAAGGGAAAAACTGTAGAAACATTTGATCAAAATGAAGTGTATTTGATGTTGGTGAAGGAAGACGATGATGAGGATGAAAGAAGAGAAAGAGAGAGAAGAGATGAATTGAATGAGAATAAGGTTTTTCCTTATGGATAAAGATTTTGCATCATCGCCAAGAAAGTCGACATTAAAGTTGGATTGTAAAAGTTGAAGATGTAAAAGCAAGAGCAAGAAAGGCTAATCATCCTTTTCTTTTCATCTTTTTTTTCCTCTTCCATTTCTTCCGCATCTTATTGAACATTATTTTTTTGTCAACCTCTTAACATTTTGTATGCTTTTTTTGCGCTGTAACAACTTTGCTTTTTTAATCTCGCTTCAAACCTCTTCAACCTCCAATTTAATCATCATTCCCTCTCCGCCATATCCTCCTCATCTTCCTCCTCCTCCTCCTCTTTCATTTTCCTCCAGTTTATCACCATGAAACTGTATGACTAAGGTTTCTGCAGGTTAACCATTGAGGTACAGTTGATGTTGATTTTGTTTTCCTCCTTCCTTTGCTTCCTTTGGCTTTTCCCTGTAAAAGTTGGATATATTTTCAACAGTTAACGTCTTTTTTCACTTACATGTCAATTATAATCAACATCTAGTCACAAAAAAACTCAACAACATTAAACAAAAAAGTATCTAAATCAAATGAACATTTGCTAATCATCACACCCAATGGTTAAGGTAAAGACGAACCTGATTCATTCATTCAACTGTTAACCTGTTAACCTTATGAGAGGAAGACAAAAGGGAGAGGATAAAAGATGAAGATGAAGTAAAATATTGACATTATCAATTTTTTTACAAACAACTTTTTCTTTACCTTCAGCTTTATAAACAATGAAATGCTGCTCAAGGATAGGAAATAAAGAAACGCTTGACTTCATCATTTCATATTTTTTGCGCTTTCTTAACAATTCTTTTTCTTCATCTAATTTTTTCTTTCTCTCTCTCTCTCTCTTCATTCCATTCATATCTGTAAAGGAAATTTATTCTGATGATGATAACATGAGAAACTAATACAATAATAAAGTGACTAAAAGGAGGTATAATACACTTTCAGTGTACAATAAGAGATGAATGAAAAACTGAATGAATGAAGAACAGATTTAACTTGATAATTTTGAAAAGAGATAAAAAACTGAATAACAAAGAATCAGTTAGATGAAGATGAAGAAAAAACAAACTTTCATCTTTATCCACATCATCTTCATGCTTTTACATCAATTTCATTATTTTATTCATTGTTTTCATTCCTCTCTCGCTCATCAACTTGCGGTCAAATATTTACTAAATAATATATGCATCAAAATGATGATGATGCTGATAATGATTATAATTACGAGTTGAAACAATATTGCCCTCGTTTTGCTGATTTCAAGGGGAATCGTGTTAAATTGTATTAATAATATTGATGATGATGATGGTGATGAGGTTACATGCTCTGTTCAAGGCTCTTCTTCCTCTTCACTGTAACTAATATACAATTATCAATAGCCATTTATTAGGATTTTTATATTGTTATCATTATTAGTATGCTTATTATTGATAACTACACCTTAAATTGTGTGACCTGCTATTGAGGATTCAAATTGACACACAGGAAGATTGGTGAATAGCATTGATTAAATAAGTATGAAATGTACAATATTAATAACAACAATCATAATAAAATGGTAATTATTGACATGACAATCTCTTGTCTGTTTACACTCATGATAAAGGTTAAGTTTACAGTTGAAATATCAATAATAGTCACCTTCATCATCATAGTAAATCGACAATTAAAATAAATGAATGAATTTCTGGTAAATAGTCAGTGATTTTTCATATTTTTCATATTTACTTTAACTTAATCTGGTTGTTGTTGTTATTGGTTGGATAAAATCAGATTATTTATTGGCTAATTAGGATGGTAATCAGGTTAATAGTGTGAAACTAAGGTTTATATTTCTTGGGTAAAACATTATTATCATAATTATTATTATAATTGAGACCACCATTGAAGGTTTTGAGCTAATGATCATAAGCGAATGTTATGATCAATGTTTTTGTTTGTTTGTATAACAATAATTATACTCCTAAAAAACAAAGATCTGACAAATTAAATGATCAAATTTAGGTTTTATTAATAAGTTGCAATTTTAACACAACTACTACAACTGATTAATAAATCTTATTAAGGTGGGTAAATTTTACCTTCATAAGGCAAAGATTCACCATAAATAAGGATAGAAATAAATTAACCTTAGACTTTTTTACTAGATGATTAATCTTAATTGAGATTGATGTGAAAAGTTTGGGAAGATGAGGAGGATGAGGTTGATGTTTTTTGTATGATGATGATCAAGAAGAAGAAAAGGATGCCAAAAGAAGGATCAAACCTTCTTCTTCTCTGATGTAATATTTGGAGAAAAATAGACAGAAGATGATGAAGATGATGATGATGACTGTTATTAATATTTGGACGAAGGAAAAGTAAGATTAAATTTTTGCCTCAAAGCAATTTATAAATCAAACTTTTCATTTCTTTACTTTTTTATATCAATTTTGTTTTCCACTTTTTTTCATTTCCATCGCTTCTCTTTGCTTTCCTCCTCATGTTGTCTTCAATCATTATGTTATCATGGATAGTTCATAATCCTGGTGATGCTGCATCGAGATAACCCATAATCATATTTGAAATCCAATTGATTAACTTCCGTTCCATTCATTGTTTAAAACATCATTATTCATGAGGCCATAAATTTGGATTTAAAAATTTTCTCGTTCCAGATTCTGTTTCTTGTTTGGCTGTAGAAAAGGTAAAAACAATGTTAAGATTATGAAAATTGTAACAACCTGATCGAGTGAAAGTTAATTTCCAAACCAATGATTAAATTTCATTGAATTGCTGGATTATCTAATTGTTTTGTTAACTAAATCGTGATTAAGGTAATAATGAATTCCACCAGCAACACTAGTTTAACCTGATGTTGTTAACTTTTACAGTAGCAAATTCAATTTACATTACAATGTGAACAGATTAAAATTCAAATTAACTATTTCAATTGTAAAATCACAAATTTACGATCACCTATTGTTGTTGATTATTTTTACTTTTTCTCTCACTAAATTACCAATTTCTGGTAATGATTAGAAATTATTTCCAATCAATCAAGTTTGCTTTATGTGGGATAAAAGTGTAATAAAGGTTGTAATGGTAAACTTCAAAAACAATAGCAAGTTTAATATGTAAAAATGTCTTTTACCTTGATTGTTATTTGATGAGTGAATAAAGTTAACCAACTGTGAATTACTCTCACTTTAACTAAACTAAATTGATCAAATGATTGTTGCTGATTGAATTTAACCATTTAATCGGCAACCTTTTTGTTTCCCTTTGATCAATTCATTTTCCACCTTTGATACATTAACTTGTCTAATATCTCTAACCTCATATTAGTCTACCTTTTCAAAGATTCATTAAATCAACCCTAAAGTTAACTTATTAAGTAATGATGATAATAATAATATTAAGGTTAACAGAGCTTTTGAATTTGATGATTGCATTAAAATTGATTAAAAGCTTCAACAAATCAACCTTTCCTAGTTTGTTCATTACTGCTGCATTGATTTAACAAAGGTAATTTACAAACTCTTTTTGAATAATGAAAGAGTTCAAAAATTTTAAAATTAATTTCATGCTTTTTGGCTAATATGATTGAAACAAACTTTCACTTGTTCAGTTCATTATCTACTTTGAGTAATTAGAGTAAAGAGTAAATTTGATGGTTAATCATCCTTGGAATCGACTTGAAACGTAATCATTACCATCTTCAGTCTTGATTTTTATCATGAATTAATCAAATTTGCTTAGTCTATAGTTAATTGTATCCTCATCTTCATCATTAGATATCCGTATGAATTGTTAATCAGCCAAGTTAAAATGAATCTGAAATGAAATGTAGTAAAGGTAAAGGTAATTAGTAAAGTAAATCGTCAAATTAAAGATTGAAATGAAACAGTATAGAGATGAAAGAGACTGGAAAAAGAGTTTCGAATTTGCCTTGAAGCAATTTGATTGAAGGCAAAATCATTAAGAGTTTGATATTAATTTAATTAGATATTATCTTTTATAACTTGATAATGTTAATGATAATATATTTATATGTGAAAGAAGCGAGTAAATACTTTATCATTGAGAATTCAATTTGAAGAAAAATTATGATAAAGTTTGTATTATATTTATTCAACCAAATTAACAGATAATTTAATTTTGTTTCATCGCTTTCTGTTGATGAAAACAAAAAGAAAGTTTAAATTTAAGGTGTGATTCTGAATCATCATTAAGAGTAACCTTAGCAAAATGTGGAAAAATAAAACATTTTTTCCTCATAATGATAATTTTTAATTGATATAAACAGGAAACTGTTAATCAATTTAGATTGAATTTATTATCGTCAGGAAGAAGGATCAAAGCAAAATCAAAAAGAACATAAAAATAGTACAAAATGTCTTTTTCAGCAACAATTTAATGACAATAATGTATAAACAGAAAAGAGTCTTCGTCATTATCATTATCATCATCGTCATCATTTATCAATTGATCAAACTCATCATTAACTGGAAAGCTAACGAGGGTTGAAAAAAATGAACTAAATCAATTACTAAATGATTTGTTAACATGTGATCAGCTGAATAAGTTGATGTACAAGATGTTAGCAAATCAATTTGTTGTAAAAATTGTAAATTCATTTGATTAGTAAAAGAAAAATTGTCAATCAAAAAAAAGGTGAATTAATAAATGGAAAAGTACTCACAATAATGATACACAAAAAATGCAGATCAGAGTAAAATAAGGTCAATCCATTGAGAATTGATACTTTAACCATTCAATATTGACATTTAAGTATTTTACGTAAACATTTAAAGGTTTTCACTTCAATTGTTTGATCAACATGGTGACTGATTTATGAAGTTAACAGGTAAACTTTGGCCCACCTTAAAGGCATAGTTTTGAGTTACCAGTGGTGAGTCTATAAGCAATAAGGCAAACACTAACTGTAAAAAAAAACAAAAACAACAATTAGAGGTAAAAAAGAGTCTCTTTGATTTTGAAGTAAACTTATTTACCTTGATAAACATCCTCATAGCCATCATAATCAAAATTGTGTTGTTACTTTGTTTTGTGACACAGAAAAGTCAAAATGTAAATATTACTGTAAGTGTTTACTTTGCTCCATTTATCCTTATTATCCAACTGATTTATTACACTATTTAGAGGTAAGTTCACTGGTCGGCCATGAATTGCAAGTCAGGGAAGTAGAGAAAGAAATCGATGTAACAATTTAAACGATTAATTAGATCATTCAAAACGGTCAATTAGTAAAAGATGGTCACTAAACTAGCGTTAAGGCAAAGATAATTTCTGTGTCAACCAGCCCTGATTGGAGAGCTTTTAAGGGTAAATTTTGTAATTACGAAGTGTATTTTTGTCCAGAAAAGTGTTGAAATGTGTAATCGATTGATTTTGTTTATTAAATTTGTTGCCTTTATAACATCTATTAAATAATGATTTTGGTCACTTTAGGTTAATAACGATTAGTGAAATCATTAAACAGTTTTAATGCTGAGAAACAAAACACAGGTATCATGATAAAACGCAATCAAAATTGAATTGGAGTCACGATTTGTGTTGGGATTTGAGACAATCTGCTGCATTTGTTTGTAACATTTTTATTTATGATCAACATTATTTCCTTCCTTTTATGTTTATTTTAATCCTTGTTATTATTATTATTATGATCAAGAAACGTACAAAAAAATCAGTGAAAGTGAATTCATCTTCATCATTATTTCAGTATCTTTAAGAGGGATATTCGGTTTAAGATGATGTTTACATGTACAAAGTAATTCATCCTATTTAATCATGAATTGTAACTTCAGAAGCTTTTTTATTTCAATACAACAAACCATCCTCATGTGGCCTTCAACTGGCCTTAAGCAATTAGAACTGTATTTTTTATGGCCAATTCTCATCAAGATTTTCTGATTTAAAGCATTAGTGAATTAGTAAATATTAATACGTTTGTTTGTCTTGAATCTTCTTAATGGTTGTGAACTTGTTTCTTACCTTCTTTTTGCAAATCTCTGAATTAGTCTTGTTAACTTAATTGTTGCTGTTCTCAGTTTTGTTCATCAAATGTTGACATGTTGAAATGGAAACCTTGAAAGGTGATTGCTGATACTCATTATTAGTATTATTGAAAAAAAAGTGCCACTAATTGCTTTAAGGATTCATGGTGATGAGAATGATGATTATCACACTGTTAGGTTAATGAGGGGTTAGATCAGAAGTAAAATGAGATGAAATGAAAGAAATTTAGTGTTACTGATGATTTGTTTGGATTTTTCATCAATTTCAATTGAAGTTAAAGGAAATTGAGGATGTAATGAAGAGAAAAGATGATAAAGATGAAGATGGCGAAGAAGAAAAAAGGAAGGAAAATGATGATAATAATGAGAAGTTGAGAGAGGAGGAAAAAGGTAAAATAGCATAATGATGTTGTTTGCTTAAGATGAAGAGGATGAAAAGGACCACATGCAATAGTGTGCTCATAATGATATACACATAGCAACATCATCAAATTGCTCACTAAAATAATTAAGGTACAAGGCTTTAGGTGAATACAGATTTGTGTTTTCCTTCATTGATTATAACAATTTCCAAACCAAAAAGAGAAAAAGTAAATTTTGCATTGTCGTCTATATAAAAGTACAAAATATCTAAAAATGATGATGATAATGATTCTGAGGTGATGCTCAAATGAATTTTTATATGTCTGTCTGTCTGGCTTGCATTTAGTAAATCCTTTCACTACTTTCGCCATTTACTTCTTTGATGTCTATTTTCATCTTCCTTTGGCTCTCTCTCTCCCTCTCCCTCTCTCTTTCATAGACTTAAATTTCTGCTTCCGTCTTGATCGATCATCTTCTCCCTTTATCCTCATCCTCATCTTCAAGAATCTTTGTTAACGACACTTTTGCATAACTTGATCTGTCTGTCAGTTTTATCTTCTAATTTCGCTTCTATTTTCCTCTCATTCTTTTTATTTCATCTTTCCAGATTAGATGAGGAAAAAGAGATGATGATGATGATGAGATTGAGAATGAAAGAAACTAAGGAAAAAAGATAAATCTATGAGAGAAAGAGAATAAGATAAGTGAGTATAATAAGAGAGACGGAGGAGGAGGAGGAGGATGAATGGGTAGTGGGGTTGTTGCAAAAATGCTACTCATTTGATCATTTCTCTTTATCTTTCTTCCATCATCATCTCCTAGGGTTCCTTCTCTCTCTCTCTCTCTTTTCATCTTCATCTTCCTTTTCCTTTCTCTCTCTCCATTCTCCTGGTTCATTCTTGGTCGAACTAGCTCATTCTCTCTGCTGAAATTTCCATCAACATACTCTAACCTAACACACTCCTATGATTCGCTTTCAAGCTTATTATTATTTTTCTTCTTCAAATTTCACTCTCTTCATTCTGCGTCATTATCATCATCTTTTCATCCTCATCCCTCTCATCATCAAGTCTCTTTTGTACTCACATGTCTATGAGCTTTTACATCTTTCTCGAGCCCCACTTTTTTGCATCTAATGTTTACACTTTTTTCTACCATTTTTCATCTCTTTTTTGCTTCCTTGCTCTCTCCTCATCTTTTGATCATCTTTATTTGCCGTGTTCTTTCTTTTACGCCATCATTTTCGCCTTTCTCAATCTTTCACTTGATACTTTTCTTTTTTTTCTCTTTTCCTTGTTTCTTTCTTTATCTTATTCTCCTTAGACTAGAGGTGATCATCTTGACGAGGTTGTATCTGTAAAAAGATGAGAGCAAATTAATACAAGTAGCAATAGGAATGAGAGTGGAAGAGGAAGATGATGTTTCCTGTTTAACGAGTAGGACATTGTTTATTCCTTAACTTCTCAATCTTCATCTTTTTCAATGTTAAAACAATTTCTATTGATTGTTGTCTCATTTAAGAAAAGCAGTTGTCACAATATATTAGCTATTTTCAGCCGCTTTTTTTGTTACTTTAACCACTTAATTTTAGTGGCTTTTTCCTTCTCCTCGTTCTCATTGCATTCATAAAATAGAAAGGAATGAGAAGAAAGAAAATTAAACTGAACGGAAGGTTGAAAGAGAATAATAAGTTCACAGTTATCCAAAAATCAAGACTACTTAAGTGCATTATCTAATGAGAGGGAGAGATGTGCAGACAAAAATTACCAGAAAAAAGTAATCTTGGGTAAAACCTTAAGGCAATTTTCATAGTGTATTTATACAATTTTTTGGGATTTAACAAGAATCCTCATTCTTACTCATTCAAATCAAGACATGGTATAAAAAGAATGATAAGGGAGAGAAATTGAGAGGGAAAATGAATGAATGAAAAGAAATTGATAGAGTGAATCTGGTAACAGAGAAAGTTGACGGTGATGATGATGAGAAAGAAGGGAGAAAAGTAAATAGATGATGATAAAAAGGTAAATGAGTGATGATGTGAACATAGACTGACTAACATACACAGGGAGACAGATGAAAGGAAAAAAGATGAAAAGACTTGGTGATTCCCGAAATCCAATGGAAGGTGAGGAGATTAGTCGAACTAGAGAGTAAGTACATACATGAAAAAAATATGGAATGGAATTGACTAAGAATACTTAATTTTGAATATAACATACACCAAAAATGATGAAGCTTTCAATATTTGACCAGCAATTGCATGTTGCTGCACCATCCTCGCTTGATGTAATGCCCAGTTGGTATTTGTTTGTTGTTGCCTGCCATGTTGTTTTATTGGGTGGAGGTGAATGATTAAACGAAAGAAAGAAATTAACAAGTAAGATGTGGCCTACAACCAATCAAACCAATAATGATAAAAGATGATTATTATGATGGTGATGGTGATGGCGATGATGATTATGATAATAGTCCAATTTTGTAATATCTCTCTAAAAATAGATGGGAAAAAAATGTATAAATAAATACATGAGTTGAATAACCAATTGTTCAGATCAACTAAAAATTACCCTACCCATCACCTTACCAAAAACATTCAAAAAGGAAACTTTGGATCCATATGATTGCATTTATTTGATCACCATTATGACCATTTGATCAGCATCCAAATTATTTCATTTATTTTCTATCTATTAAAACAATCTTTTGTATTAACCATGAGACCACCATATCAACCACTCGGTTAACCTACATTGAGCAAAGAAAATCAATTACTATTAAGGTGAGAAAACAGAATTATAATATTGATTAAAATTAGCTATTCATCATCCTTACACTCGTTAATTCATTGTTTTTTCAAAGTTGAAATTTCCTGCTAATCGATATTAAGATAAAATCGATGTATCGAAAAAAACGAGATGATTTGTTTGTTTTGTTTGAACATTTTTTAATTGATTATCATTGCTTTTTTAAAATTAAACTATTTAACTTTGATGAGAACATAAGTTCTTGATTTGTTAATGTAATGTTCCCAATTAGTTTAGTTGTTTAACTATCAAGGCCATCTAATTATGTGTGTACAATTAAGTTGCATGCAGTAAGTTAGTTACTCTCATTAAACCCATTTTCCCATTGACCAAACAAAATCAATCAACTGGACTCTGTTGGTAACCCTTTCTGTCTTTCTGTCTTACCTTTCTCTTTCCTCCAAGCTAAATTAATCACCTCGTGTCTTGCTGGTTTTTTCCCGCACCTCTCATTGAGATGATGATAATTTCTCTCACTTTTACATTATCCTATCATCATTGTCATTCATCTAAATCAAAGGTTAGTATCGAGTTTTTTAAAGGTTAAAATGTTTACCTCAAAGAAGGAAGAAAAAAGATGATGTTGATGAAGGGAAAAACAAATTTACTCAAGGAGAGGTTTAACAAATTACGGGTAAAATACGTTTCAAGAATGGTGTATGGTGAAAAGAAGGAAGATGAAAAGGAAAAGATGGTGACTTCGATACTCCTAGAAGATGAAGATCAAGAGGAAGATAAGGAACAGGTACAAGTGAATGGGATGGTGTTGAAAGAAAAAGGTTTATATCTCAGTAAAGCATCTTGAAACACTTACCTGATTGCAGGAAAAGTCAAAGAGAAGTAAAAAAAGATTCATTTGCAAGGTTACAACAAATGGGTTTGGCAAGTTTGGGTTTTCAAACACAGTTACTAGAAAGACTAACAAAGATTAAAATTAAGATGGAGTAAAACAAAAAAGCGTTCGATCCCCTTGATGTTATCGATTCTATTTGACTTCAACACTTGGAGTGCGATTGGCTTCAATTACAGTCGAGAGAAAAATTAAGAGCATATTGCTTTTTTGGAAAGGCTAAACAATAACACTGAAACTGCTAATTTTTGATGACTTATTTTAACAACTGTTGACACCGGAGTAGTTATCAGTTTCTTTTGCCTGCTGTAATTGTTAATCAATTGAATTTACAACTAAGTTCTAATAAAGAAATCAGTTCACAACAGATTGTTAGTCATAATTTGCTGATGGCAATGTGATAAGTTATCAGTGATAACCCAAAAGTCTGCTTCTATCAATTCAATCCTTTATTTTCCCAGTTCAATCAGTAGTCTCTTGTTAAATCCAGTTGTTTTGTTTGGTAAACAATGGAAGCAGATTAATTTTCATTTCTTTAAAATATTTTTCACCAATTGCTGGGATCTTTTTACATCAAGACTAATTATAATCCAATTCTGGCTTCAAGAATTTTGTTCATCTCGGCTTTCAAGCAACACACTAACCCAATAGAGAGACTCAACATTCATCTTAATTGGCTTTACCAGCTAATTATCCAAGTAATTTGTTCATAATTTAATAATATCTCAATCCAAAACAAGATAAAATAAGCTTTAATCACGTCTGAATCTCAATAGACAGCAAAGAAACGTATTTTTGCTTGTTATGAACAATTTTTCATGGTAAAACATAGTTCAACATAATCTTTTAACAATATTGTGAGGATAAAATTCAAGCATTTACATCAAACCTTATTAATCTTAATTATTTCCAACTTTCCCTGATTTCAGATGTTACAATTTAACCAATGGTCAACCAATACACGGTTAACAAATAAGTTGCCTTTTCCTATCATAAAATTAAACAAGAAATTAACACAAAATGATTTATCCTTTCCTAGCAACAAGTACTTCTATCTCGCTGTTAATTAACCTTTTCATATCTTACAGAATAGAATCCCAATCAAACAAATCAACCTAAACATTGCTACCAACAACAACAGTAAGTCATTAATTGGCTTTCTTTCTCATAATAACAATTTAAATTACGGTTCAATTACCATATAATGAAAAGTAATTTTCACTCTTTTCATCCATGTAACCCTTTCCCTTTACTTTGATCGTTTCCCCTTCATAAATCTCATCTAATTTTTTCTTCTTCCACAGATTCCTTTCAAACTCAATGATGGTATAATGATTAATTAAATGATTATGATGATTAACCACACCCGAGAATGGCAAAACGAACCTTAACCCTGGACATTCAATGAACCATTTCGTGGTGTGTGGCTGATTGGCTCTTTCTTAATATAATGCGATTCAACCCTTTGCCCATAAAGTTAATCACGATAATGTTAATGATGATCATGATGATAACCGTACAAGTTATACCAGAGGAATGCCCAAAGCTTTACTCAGGAGCAGCACAAAAAGGTATCTCTTGTTAAAAGTCTATGGATTAGATGATAAATTGTTCCTGAACCAGTCAACATGATAATGACGATGATCAACATTAACAGGGTTGTAACGAAGGAAAAAAATCATGCAAAGCTGAAATAAAGAGGAAAAAAGTGGAAACCAAGAGAAGGAGAAATGCCAACAATCCTTCGATGAAAGGAAAGAGTTATGTTTACATTGTCTTTGACTAACACTTATTTGCCTTGATCATCATCTTTTCAACTGAACATTCATCCATCTTCAATCAAACCTAATTGATTCAGTCCATTACTTAATCCTTTTCTTGGGTCTTTGTTTCAAACTGTTAATACTTTCCCTAGCTTTGAACCCTTCACTGTTAGTCACTTTTCCCACTTTTATTCACTCCATTTGATTGTCTTTACACTCTTACCCACTTTGATAAATCACATCTACCAATTTAATTATTTATTCAGATAGTTAATCATTTTTTTTGTGATAAATTGCCACAAATATGGTTTCATTTTAAAACACTTTTGACAAGTGTATGTCTTTAGCTTTCCTCTTAACTTTCAAGGTAATTAATTAGTTACAATACAATTCAATTCTTTCAATCAAATGATGAATTATATTTTTCTCTCTTTATCTTTTTAACCATTCAACTTTTGATCATTGTCTTTAAGTACAATACAAAAAAGGTGTAACAATTTATAACAATTACTTGACTCAGTGAATCGCCAACCATGATGATCATCGTCAAATTGAAAATGAATGAATCTTCAAAGCTATTTCCACAATAAATTGTTACAATAATAATAGTAATAATGAAACAATTTACTGTGTAAATTACAAGGTCTGTAAGTGTTGATGAAATAATTGAAGTATTGTTTACTTGAACTTTGATTACCTACCTTAGACTTGTGCTTTTCATTTCAAGATCAATGACAATTGATATGATTAATACACTATTAATGTGTGTTTTTGATGAATGCCGTTGAGAGGAAAAGATTAAGGAAAGTTAAATCATTTGCGATTCTCAATAATTTACAATTTAAAGTAATTGACGTCAATTTTTGATACAATTTGCTTTAATTTTATCTTTCTTTTTTCTCACACAAATTCAATTAACTATTATACACACACTTAGAGTCAAGGTATAATTTAATCATTTAATCAAGCTTTTGTGTGTATATTTGTGTGTAAAACCTCCGAAGGTAAAATAATTTATCAGAATCATCTCAAACAATTTATTTGCGTCAGATGCTAAAAGTTAGATCAAATCATAAAGTGAAAGCAAAGTAAGCAGAAAGAAAACAAAAAATTATTAAATTAAATCATCAACATTCATATGCACTTGACAATCCCTTTAAGTTGCCTTTTCATCCTTAATTGAATCTAAACTAATTTATATTTCATTTTTATTAATTATTTTTCTCTTTTTTTGTCTCAATAGATTTGATTGATGATTTTAAAATAGCAAACAAACAAACCAATCGATTGGTTAACTTTCTTCAACTCTTATTGGAAATATTCAGAAGCACATAACAAGCAAACAAAATAACAACCAGAAAACCAAATCAACAACACAAACCATTTTAAAGTATAATCAATCAATTAGCTGTTATTATGAATCAATTAAGATGCCATTTCACAGTCAAAAGTCAGACGATCAAATGAATACCTAAAAGCCAACCTCAATCGCTTTCATCATGAATTTTTCTTATAGAAAGATGGAAAGATGGATGAAGAGCGAAGGACGATGAGAAGCGTTTTCAAATTGCTATTGTTTTCTTTTGCTTTCCCTCTTTTTGGTGAAATATGATTCTTGGAGTAAGATTTTCACTTTCTGTTGAACGTTTCCAATTGAATTGAATACCAAGTAGACGATGATGATACATCTGAGCAGATAAAAAGGAGAGAAAATAAAAGAGATGGAAATAATTTCAATTGCTGCTTGGAAAGCAAAAAGTGTGGTTGAAAGAAATGAAATTTGATCTTAAAGAAACAAAGAATCAGATTGGAGATACAATTTATCATACATTTCTTGTAAGAAATGGTTTCATCCTTTAACAGATTGGCAACTGGCTTGGTAGCTTTTCATCATCTTCATCTTCTTTTACATCCTAGATGTTTTTCACAGGCATTGTTCATCTGCCACTTTGTCACCCAATTGTTGGAAATCAACTTCTTCAGATTTTAGTTACATCACTGCTTTTTTCGGTGCTCTTGGTTCCTCTTTATTTTCTGTTTTACTTACTTTCAAGTAACATTTTCACGCCTTTTCCCTGAAAATGATAACCATAAAATTTATTTTCTTTCTCCATCATCAACATCATCATCTTCTTCCTCATCCAACAAAAATACTCTTGTTGGTACATAAACTGGTAAAAAATGTCATGAGAATGCATAAAAAAATCAACAAAAATGGTGTTGCATTTTTGCCTAAACATTGTTAATTTCAATTGTCACAGTTTGATACTTTGCTTGATATTATTACAATACAAGTAAACAATTGACAAGATGATTGGTTAACCTTTTATGAACGGCAAACCAGATAAAACTATGATTCTGATCATCATTATCATCACCACCAGAAGCAACCATAATAATAACAAAAACATGATTGATGTTGATCAAATTGAAAATTGTTAGATTCAAGCAAAGAGCAACAATTTTCTAGTCATTACAGCTTTTTTGGTTTAACATTATTCCCCAACTGAAACTATTGTTTTCTCTTTTTTTTCTTGTAAATTGTAATTTATAATATGATTGCAATTTGATTAGTTGTTAAATTTTAACCCAATGATGACCATTATTGGGGTTAAAAAAGCGTAGGCAATTGTAATTGTTACGGAAGAAGGTTAAATTTGTTATATGTATATCAAGGTAATAGGATGTGTGTAATACATGAATACTGTTTGAAATTAAATGGGGAAACATTTTGTTATTTCAATTCAGATGAAAAGTTCAATTGGATTTGATTTACTCTCTCTCCCTTCCTTTCTCTCTGTTTTATAGCTGTCTGATAATTAAACTTTGATTGTTAAAAGCCCACTTAAAATCATTAAGATTGATTTGGGTTAGTGAATGGGAAAAGTCATTAAATATCAATGGCAAAAATTGAGTTAACCTTTAGTATATCTTTGATTTATGTTAAACGGAAAAAAATATCAAGTGAAACTTGTAACAATGAAATTGCGTGTTTTATCAAAGTACAATCAATTGATCATTTACTTTTAACCTTATGTAAATTTAAATTATCAAAAATATCAAACATAATTGAAAAGGAATCCTGAAAGGCAATCAATTGAAACAAAATCTTCTTTCCTCACATATGTAAACATTTTTCAATAGCTTTTGTAATATTTTGCCATTCCTTTGAGATTTATCTAGACTTTTGTTGTTGTTTGATTAACTTGTTTCAATCAACCAGATAGTTTAACTGTTTAGATTGCCTTTCTAATTGTGATTAAAACTTTATAATGGTTACATTATGTACCTAAGTAATATTAGAAATGGTAATCTGAGATGTTAAATAACAATTATAAATATCTCATATGATATTGCAAGAGTTGAACATTGAACACATTGAACACGAAAGTTATATCATGATGATGGTGATGGTGAGAAGGATAACAGACACTGAATTAAGACACAACAAGAGAAGTGAAAAAAGGTCTCAAGATGTTTAAAGTTGAAGACGATGGTGAACAAGAAGATGGCAAAAGAGAAAAGTCAAGGATTCGAGAAGAGCAAGGATGAAAAAAATTTGTCATCAAGAAAAGGGTCATCATCAATTCTTGAGTTTATTCTTTGAGCATTTAGACATAAAGATGATAATGGTGAAGATAAAGAAAGAGAAATCATTATCTTCATTAATCCTTGGTTAAGAGCTGTAAGTTTTGTTGATCCATTGTTTTTCTATGTATAGCAATGGTACAGCAATGAGAAGTGATAGACTTGGACAGTCAAGTGTTGTATGAGAAAATCATTAGCAGACAAAATATCTTGCATTGATTTTGATTTTTATCGAGCATTATTAATTGATTATAATCCTTTGCTTTATTATATCAAGCTCAATCACTGTCTTTGCTCTATCAAATTATTAATAGGACCAGTAATTGCAGAACAAGACGAAGATGATGGGGAATCAAAGAGGAAAAAAAGTAGAAGTTGATTTATGGGTTTGCTTTTTTTCCCTTCATTTCAGTTGATTTCTTTGAATGGATCACTGAATTTATTCAATGATTTATTTTAACAATATGACTACCAAGTTTAAACAGGTTTATCTGGTTAATCATGATTCAAAAATGTATTTGTAAATTGTTTTCAGTGTCTTCAATTGTGTTTTTAAAAGACACACACACACAAAAACAAATACAAATATAACATATCCATTTGGTAACTCTAATTATATTCACACCTTGAAGTAGATGATTTAATTGATTATAACCTTCAAATTTATTGAATCATTGTTTAGTTAAACACTGTAATCACAATTACTGTTATTATTGACAATTTATTTCAAGTAGTTATTGATATTGTTGGTGTGAGGATAAATCAAAAGTGTTCATTTTTGTAAATATCATTCAATTGTATTTACTTTTTACAAAATCAAATATGGCGCAAAAAAAACAATAGAAAGCTTGTTTACCGGCTTTTGGAGGTTAAGCTTGATATTGGCTTTTTCTTTTAATGTTTGCAAATTTAATTGAGTCATTTAATTAGGTTGCTGGTTATCATCATTCTTTAAGGTGATGAATGCTGATTTAAGCTGAAAAGCAGTGATAATGTTAATGATGATGATAAATGTAAATTGAGTCAACTTTTGGTGAGAATCTCTCCTCTAATTACAACTATTGGTACCCATTTTCATTGTAAGGTGACAAAATTAATGTTTTCCTCTTTTTGTTTCTTTTTGCTAATCACTATTTGTATTTAATTTTTGTTTTTTTTCTGTTTCCTCTCATTGGAATGTTATTCTGTTTCAGGTTTTCATATAATTCGTTATAATTATTTTTACAACTAATTCTTATTTCTTTTTTTCTCTTTCTCTGCTCTTACTCTACTTATGTAGCATGACTTTTTGCGGTTCACCAATTTTTTCACTGATATCTTTCTGATGGTAAACAAGTGAAGAAAAAAAACGTAAAGATGATGATACTTTATTCCTTGAAAATCACTGTTTGAGGCAAAATAAGAGGAAGGAGAAAAAGCAAGACTGAGATGATGAAGAAAAAAGCTGATAATAAATATAATTGTTAACCAAGCAAAGAAAATTTGTTTTCCCAAGGAACTCATTGATTTACAGGTTACCAGACAAAAGGAAGAGGATGATAAAAAGGAGAAAGAACAACAAGAGAATGATGATGATGATGATGAAGACCGCAGGAGAGGAGAACAACTGATTTTAGATTCAAAATCTTAGGTCAAGATACATCATCATTATCTGCTTGGGGCTAAACAGCCACATCGACAAAGCCAAAAAATTGCTGCAACAACAAAAAGCTCATAAAAAGAATCAATGTAAAATATCTCATTGTCTTTAAAAGCGAGACAATAATCATCTCAAGTCTTCTAATTAAGATTTTCCCTTTCTTTTAACTCTTTCTTTCCGGCTTTCTCTTGCATTCCATTTCTTCTTCTTCCTCCTCCTTCTCCTCCCTCATATCTTCACCCTCCTAACTCATTTTCTTTTTCTATTCATAGGTTTTTCCTGGTCTTTCTTTCTTCTTTGATAACATCATTCTTCCTTACCATTTATTTCATCCTATTTTGTTTTTCTCTCTCTCTCTCTCTTCCTTTTTCATTCTTCTTTCAATCATCTTTTCGTCTTGCTATTAGTTTATTGCGATAGCTTCACTTGTCTCCTAATCCTGTGTTATGTACGATTTTTCTTGGAAACATTTTTGAACCCCTGAGAAGGGGATAAGGATATTTGAACTGGCCTAAAGAAGTATCCAGAAGGAGAGATGGAAGGAACTGATAATACTAACTTTGATAATGGTCATTTCTATCAACATACGGTTGACATTTTTATCGACATTTGACTCAGTAGCAACCATCATAATCATCTCAGAGAATTGACCGACTCTTTACAGCCTTTTCCGGAACTGTTGGTCATGTGTGCGCTTACAATATTTAAGAATAGAGGGAGAAAGCAAAGTATTAAAAATTTTTATCCCTTCCATGATGTCCATCATGACTTTCTTTTCGCATTACAATAACCGCGGTCAATTAACTTTAACTTCCACACGGATCATTACAATGGATTAAAGGATTAACTCTCAAGCTTTTACCTATTTTTACGAAGATTTAAATTTCCACCAATCTCTGTTAATCTCACCGACACAATTGGACCGAAAAAAGGCAGCAAAAAGTATCATCTTTGTTTGTTTATTGCTACCATTCAATTGAGTACAGTAATTATGGAGTAAACATATGGTTAAAAGATGCCATTGTTAATGTTGATGAATCATGGTGATGGTGATTATTATTATTGGATGATCAACAACAATTTTAGGTCTCATGTCCAATCAATGATCAGTAATACAGTAATGGTTATAACAAACTGTAAACAACCAAGTTGATCAAAAGACAAATAGACAAATCAATTCCGTTTTTTTCCTTATACAACTCATTCCTTCCTTGTCTCCATCTTACCAGATCATCGCTATCATTATAAACATCATAATCACCTACGCTTGTTGATCTTTTTTTGATTAAATTAGTCAATTGAAACATTGGATATAACATGATTAATGATTAAGGTTTGTTTCAGGTCATTTAATTTAGTTTTAGGTTTCATCTTTAAGATGCTGTTGTGGTTGTTTGTTAATTGTATTTGAAATTAAAATTAAATTCATAATTAAACCCTTTAAAAACCAATCCTGTCTGTTAAAAATGAAAGGAAAGTTGAAATAAAAGAAGTACAGATTGATTGATTAGGTTTTGTGTTGGTTGTATTTCATTCTGATAATAAAATGATTTAACATGTTTAAATGTGTACAACTAACATTTAATTTTTAAATTGTCTCTTTTTTACGTTATTTAGTCAAAACTGATATTATCATGAACCAGATCCGTCGTTATGATCATCATCCCCATCATCATTTAGGTGAGTGCAAATGATCGCTTCTTTCCTTAAAATTTACCTTTTCATAGTTGATGGTATTTCATTTTTAATTGTTTGAGAAAAATAATTTGATACTGACCATGTTTGGTATTAATTTACACTTTTCTGATTTACTCAAGACTTTTGACAAAATAAAATGTAAAAGCTGTTATTAAATCAATCAGTTATTCCCTATCAAATGGAATAGAAACTTGTAATATTAGAGTCGGAAATGTTTTCATTACCTTTCGCTGTTGTTTCTTGTGGTTGATGACTACCTTAAAAGGTAAATAAACTTTTATTTAAAATTAAATTAACAATAAATTGTCATCATTCAACAAAAATTGGTTATAATGAAAATAAAATGGTGTAATTTCGTGTTTACATGTTAGTCTCGGTTAACCATGAGCAAATTATCCTTTTCTATCATAAAAAACATTAAATTAACATCATATTGAAGCTAATTGACCAAAATGTCTTTTCACGATGATAATGATGGATTCAAAATAATGGATATCAGTGGGTTGGTGTAAAATTTGAGCCCAAATTGAATCAAATTCAAGCTAAAATTATTTTTGCCCTTCATTCCAGCTTAAGAGATAACAATGTCACCACAGCTGCAGTCGATTTTCCCATTGATAAATAATAATCAAGACAGATAAATCCTATTCCTAATCAGCAGCATCAATGTCAGTAGTGTTAATTGATTTTACTGATTGTCTATCATTAACTAAAAATTGTCATGCTTTAAATTTCAATGAATTCAACAAAGTCTCTCAGTATTTACTTTTAAGCCTGACAAGAAGCAAAGAGCAAAAACATTTTTCTTCCAAAAAAATGACCAAAAGACCACCAACTTGGACTTCCACTTGTCCCTCTGCTCTCACATTTCGTCAATGGTTCAGTTGGCTATATTTCTGGTTGACCCAAAACGGAAGCCCAAAATTGGTCAACCAAATTATGATAGTAAAATGTTAAACATGTTTAAAAAGGCTTTACTTACATTTCACTTTACTAACTTTTTGGAGTTATTTAATTGTTTAAATGAATACTTCCATGAACTAGATTCATTGTCATAATGAAGATGCTTATCAACATTTAGATAATTTTAAAGGAACACTTCTTTATCCATAATTAATCTTAAGTTTGAAAGCATTTCCATGATTTTTAAAGTAATATTTGGGAAAAGGAAAAATGCAGATATTCAATGAGTAAAAAAACGCTAGATGGAGCTGTTTTTCATGATGATGTCATTCTCTCTTTCTCTTTCTCTTTCCTCTTCTCTCTCTTATTTTGCTTTGTTTGTAGTCAGTTCATGTTCAGCGATGGTTTGGTAAACTTTTTCAGTTTTTTGGTTAGATAACCGAAAGAAGTTTTCTTTCATCTTTTTTTTAAATGATGAAATTTAATGTTAATTTTAATTATTTATTTTGTTCCATTCTTTTTTTTATAAGTGTAAAAGGCGATGGGCCTAAGTTCACCAAGGAATACTATGTGGCAAACTTTTCTGAAGCCTCTTCACGGGATATGTTTGTTACAAAAGTGGCAGCCATTGATGCTGCATATAGTGATACAGTGGAAGGAAAGTTAAAGTACTCCATTGAATCTGGTGATTCTTCTGGTATCTTTCGCATAGACCCAACCAATGGAATTGTTAGACTTAATAAAGATCAGTCCTTTATTTATGATGTTTTCACATTGAATGTTTCAGTTTCCGATGGAAAGCTTAAAGATTATGCTAGCTTGACAATCAAAATTTTGTCTGCCAACAAACAAAGCCCATTATTTACTCGCCCTTTCTACAGCACCATAGTTGATGAGCGAGCTCCAATTGGGTCTCACATTGTGACTGTTGAGGCTTACGACAACGATGATGGCATTTACGCTGAAGTTACTTACTCTATTTTTAGTTCCTATTTACTGAGATGGTTCAACATAGACAGTAAAACCGGTGACATTTTTACAGTTGCACCTCTTGATAAGAAAAAACATCAAAGTTACAGTCTTACTGTTTTAGCCAAAGATGGTGGTCATCGAATTGGCTTAGCTATTGTTAAAATATCTGTGAAAAGTGACAGTGACAATCCACCTCAGTTCCTAGTTGATAAATATGAAGTTGCCGTTTGCTCTAATACAGCTCCTAATACCAACATTTTACCTGTGATTGCTTTTGACAAAGATTTGCTATCTCCATCTAGAACATCTAAAAACCGCATTTTATACTCCATCTCACATATTGGTTTACCCGACAGTCCATCATCCAGGCAATCAACATCATCTTCAACGTCCGTTTCATCACCCTCTACAATATCATCATCTACTCCATTCCGGATCCGTAAAAAGTCAGGCTTAATTTATGTTCATGGTAATTTATCCAATTCTATTGGTTCTGTGTATACTTTTCAAGTGAAAGCTGTGGATGAAAGCGGTCATGAAGCGGTTGTCCCGGTTACCATCAAAATCAATGGTCCATGTAAAGTGGAGGGAGATTTTGTTGCTTCATATGAAGCAACTGTTTTTGAAACGGCTAAAGTCAATTCAATAATTACTTCACTGAATGTCACTAATCCAGATAATCTGGAATTAACATTGGCTGGAATCAATTCAGATGCAAGTAAATTTAAACTCGGAGAACAGGGCCAAATTTACTTAATTGATCCTCTAGATCGTGAAACCGTTTCACGCTACATTTTGGTTGTGAAAGTGTTTGACAAAATATCTCATACTATTCGATATCTTAACATGTTCATCGATGTACTTGATACCAATGACAATGTTCCCATTTTTGATTCAGACACTTATTGGATTGAAGTTTCTGAAGATCAAGAGGTTGGCTCATCTATTGGTCGTGTCCATGCTTTGGATAGTGATGTTGAAAGTTCACAAAAACCAATTGTTTACAAATTGGAAGGTGATAAACAAAGTGAAACTGGTGATGAGTATTTCGAATTGGATTCTGGTTTAATTAAATTACTTCGACCTTTGGATAGAGAAACAAATGAGTGGCATAACCTAACTGTTACCATAACCGATGGTAAATTCAATAACCAGACATCACTTTGCATAAAAGTTATTGATGTGAATGACAATCCTCCCCAATTTAGTCTATCATCTTATAATACTTCTATCCGAGAAGGTTCGCCGGTAGGAATGGTTGTTACAACCATTGATGCATCAGATGCTGATGATGTCAGTGTTAATACACTCAGCTATTTCATAATCTCAGGGGATCCTTTTAATCAATTCTCCATCAAAGACACTGGTGAATTAGTTGTGAACAAACTTTTGAAGCACAAGGATAAAAGTTTATTTGAATTGACAATTTTAGTTTCGGATACCAAATATAATTCTACAACTAAAGTGTCCATTAATGTTCTTGAGGCCTTGGGACCTAATTGTCTCAAAAGTGAATATGTTGAAATGGTATCAGAAGACATTGAACTTGGAACGGATATATTGAAAGTGGAAGCTGAATCAAGAGATGGACCAGTAACAAATGAAAGTGTTCATTTATATTATAGTTTATTTTTAGACAATGATGAAGTCCCTATTAATTCTAATTTTAATGAAATTGGACTTGTCAGTCCAGAGGATACTTCAGAATTGCCTTTTGCTCTAAACTCGAAAACTGGTGTTTTAACTGTCATTGCTCCGTTAGATCGTGAAAAGAAATCTACTTATTTTTTATTGGCCAAAGTTCATGATGACAAAGAACGTGAAAATATGTGCAGCTCTGCAATTGAGATAATTGTTTCGGATATAAATGATAACGAGCCCAATTTTACAGCCAATGAATATCATGTTACTATCCCTGAGGATGCTGAACTCGGTATTGTCGTGGGTAAAGTCCAAGCTACTGATTCGGATCAAGGACGAAATGGTGAAATTCATTATAGTCTTACCGAATCAGCAGAGGACACATTTACCATTGATAAAGATACTGGTTTGATACGGCTCAATAAACCTTTAGATCGTGAAAAGGTTGAAAATTATAATTTAACTGTAAGAGCCACCGATTCTGGACTCCCACCACTTTCATCGTCTGTTAAATTTATGGTGTCATTAGAAGATGTTAATGATAATTTTCCTGTGTTCACTTCAACCATTTACAATGTTTCCATTGAAGAGAATGTTTCAATTGGCACGGAAATAATTACAATTGAAGCAAGAGACCCAGACATTGGACCAAATGGTAACATAACTTATACCATTATCGAAGGATCTAATGATAACAGTTTTACAATACATCCTAAAACGGGCATCATTACAGTTGCTAAGCCTTTAGATTCGGAAGTTGTATCTAATTTCATTCTTAATGTTAAAGCAGTGGATGGTGGCTCACCACCATTATCTTCTAAGGCTTTAGTTAATGTGACAATTACTGATGTTAATGATAACGGCCCTGTTTGTGAAAGAAGTCAATATGTTGAAATGGTTCCAGAAAACACTGAAATAGATTCTTACCTTCTCAAAATAGCTGCCAATGATCCAGATGAAGGTCCAAATGGCCAACTTCATTACAATTTGTCTCTCGACTCTGCTGACTACGATTTTGACAAGGAATCCACCAATTCAAGCAATCTACCTTTTAAAATTGATTCTAGGGAAGGAATCCTAAGAGTTGCTAATCTTCTGGATCGTGAAGAGAAATCACGTTATCTTTTACGTGTCACAGTTCATGACAATCTTGAAAGAGATCGAACTTGCTCTTCAACAGTTGAAATTATTGTTTCTGACGTTAATGATAACGCACCAGTTTTTTCTGGACCCGATTTCACCTTTCTTGTCCCTGAGGATGCAAAGATTGGTAGTTTTGTCGGCAAAGCAAGTGCCACTGACAAAGACAGTGGTGTCAATGCTAAAATTGTTTACTCACTAATTACTTTAGGTGAAGGTAATGATGGGACATTTACCATTGATACAACAAGTGGTTCAATCCATACAGCTAAATCTCTGGATCGAGAAACTATTCAACGTTATAACGTTTTGATCACAGCAACTGATTCTGGATCTCCTGCCCTTTTTTCAACCCAAATGTTTGATATCCATATTTTAGATGTTAATGATAATGCACCCAAATTTACTGAAAACCATTATACTACCTCAGTTTATGAAAATGTTTCTGTTGGAATCTCATTGATCCAAGTGGTTGCAACTTCTTTAGACACAGGAATAAATGCAGACATTACCTATGCCATTGTTGCCGGTAATGAAGGAAACTGTTTCACAGTTCATCCCAAATCTGGTTCAATATCAGTTATTAAATCATTAGATCGAGAAACCACTCCAGAATACATTTTAACCATTCAAGCAAAAGATGGTGGAATTCCTTCATTATCATCTGAGACTAAAGTTACCATTACTATTTTAGATGTCAATGACAATGCACCTTCCTTTAATCAAGCCAGTTACTCAGCAATTATCCGGGAAGATACACATGTTGGTGAGAAAGTAATACACAAAGTTGCTAGTGATGCCGACATCGGAGAGAATGGTCAAATCAATTACTTCTTCAAACCCTCAAGTCTCACAGGATCAAGTGAAACGGCTTATCAAACGAAATTCAAAGAGTTTGAAATTGACCCCAAAACCGGTGTTATAACCGTGGCCTCTCCTCTAGACAGAGAAATGGTATCTAAACAAAAAATTCTCATTCTTACCCCCCTCTACCGTTATCATCTTTTTATCATTTTATTCACACTCATAATATTTTCTCTCATCATTTAATTTCCTTTCCTTTCCTTCCTTCTCTCTCTTCCTACCTATCTCAATGTCCTTGGAATTATGCTCTTATTGATCTTATTAATTTATCTAATGTCAACAATCATTCTTCTCTTCGCAGTTATCATCTTACGTAATGGAGGTAGTAGCCATTGACAGAGGATCTCCACCGCTCTCATCATCCATCTTGATAACAATTGATTTATCTGATGTTAGTGGCTATCCATCTAGATTTGACCAGAACAATTCAACACTTTTCATACAGGTAAAATATTTTTTTGATTGCTTATTCTCTTTATATTTGTTTAGCTTTTTATATCCCTTTTATTTATTTATTTATTTACTTATCTTCTCTTATCTCACGTAATTTTTCATTTGCTTTCTCTTTACACACGTTTCTATGAACTTTCATCACTATCACATGAACAAACAAAAAGGTTTGCATATTTAATGCCAATGGTACATACACATGTCTCGGTCCTAATGATTATCGTGGCCTGAAGTGTGAGATTGATGGCCGGCGAGCCTGCAATCCTAATCCATGTGTCAATGGTGGAACTTGTACTCCTTCACCTGGCTCAATCAATGGATTTCATTGCGAATGTCCCCCAACTCTTGGAGGATTAACTTGTGAAAAGTCTCGCTTCTGTTCAAAATCTTCTCCTTGTCTTAATAATGGAGTTTGCGAAGAATCATTATGTAAATGTAAATCTGGTTGGCGTGGATCCCACTGCGAGGAAGATATTGATGAATGCTCACTATCAAATATTTCTTGCTCACCTCCAGCAACTTGTATTAATCTACTTGGAAGTTACCGATGTATCTGTCCAGTTGATGTTACTACCTCTGGTTTGCCCTCATCACCTGGTAAACCTTCGTTATGTGCCAATTTCAATCTTAACTCCATCACCTCTGTGAGTCGAGCTTTTTTCTGGGATGATCTCATTTTACCTGGAATTTTTCTTATCGTTATGTTATTCTCATGCTGTGTGATCATCTTTTGTTGTTGCTGTTTCAATCGCCAATCTTCAAAATCAAAACGTCGAACCAACAATCGAGCTCCAAACAATGTTTATCGAACTGGATTAGAAGGTGACGAATTCCTTTTGGAAATCTGTAATGCATTCCCATCTGACAGCAGTGGCAACATTAAACGCTTCTCAAAATTAAGTGGAGTTGAATCATCAGCTCTTCTTGGTAGACCTTTTTCAACCGAACCTTTACCAAATCATCATTTCCATCAAGCTCTTCAAGCTTCAGCTGCCACTGGTGGAGGGTTAGGAGGAGTTGGTGTTGGTACACCTAATGGGCCAGTTTCAAACGTTGGCAATGGTCAGGCAGGTTTGATCAACAACCGACCTAATTCATTCCATGAAACAATGAATAATTTTGATGAAGTGATTCGAACGCCCATGAGTGAACGAGCTTCAATCGGATCTGATTCAAGACCTAAGAAACTTTCAGTTCCTAAAAACTCGCCAACAGCTTTACCAGCACCGCCTTACTCTGAAAATGAATCTAGTCATCTTCTTAATTCATCTAATGAGAGTAAAATACAAAACAGTAAGTTCAAAATAGTTAAACTTGAAATTAATCATTCAAACAAAAACTAAATCTTTTCTTTCTTCTTACTTACAGTAGGTTTTTAATAATAATTGTATCCTCTTGGAGATATATCTATCATTGTAACTTAACTTGGTCAAGACAACGCGAGACACAAAAGAGCTGCTAATTTTATTTGGTGTGATCTCACATCCATCATCTCATCTCGACTCTGTAAATAGTAAATCTCAAAGACGCAACTTATAAATACCAATTGATTATCGAATGATTTAATATGATCAAAGAGAGGAGTAATACACTAAATGTGCCAGAAATTTCCACCAGCGGTTCATCCTTATTGTTATTAAGGAAAAACTTTAAATCAAAGAGAAACACATAATTAGTCACTGGGGACCAGAGCTAATAAACTTATTTTGACTTACAAATATTCAACTTTCTCAATATCATCATCTTCGTCATCATCATAATCATTACTTTCATCACTATCATCACCAGCATCAACAGCATCGCTGTCCACCATAAACATGATTTTGTCATCATTTCGTGTGTCTGACCATCACATTCATTCTCATGTCTATTGTAAACAATATATCAGTTTCTTCCTTTTTCGCTGTCATCAAGTCGGTTTCTGCTACTGCCTTCTGATGTCGAAAAATTTTCCGTCTTCATTCTTCAAGACTGCAAAGAAATCTTTGTAATAAAACTCCTCTTAAACCCTTTCCTTTCTTTATTTTCTAGTCTCATTACTTTTATTTATGTAAAAAATATTCCTTTTTCATCTTTTCAAACTTTTTTCAACAAGTTTGATTTATTTTTTCTTGATGAACAGTAAAAACATGATTAACATTGAGACCAAACACAACGAACTCAAATTGATTTACCCTACTTTCTTTACTTATTTTACGATTGAGGTTTGCAAAATCTCTAAAATCGAATCCAATTGTAAACAATGCACATGCAACTCATAATGACAATTATCCATCCTGTCACCATTAAAATCAATCAAAACCTTTACAAGAGATTTTAAATTTACATTAGATAACTAAATATCAATATTTAGCCTGTTTAATCGTCCAGAGATCTTCCAATTTTCATCTGACACTTTTATGAAAAATAGAGTCACGGCAAAAGTGTAGTTTGGCTGTAGAATGAAATTCATCGAGTGAAAAGCTGGAACCGGTCTAACTGAAAGCACTTATAGCGAGCAATCATTTCGCACTTTTAATAGACACAATTTGTGTATTATGACATCTTTCGGACTCGGGATAAATGTTCATTTGATTACTATCATTATTATTAGTACATTACTGTTATTATTGTTGATTTGGCTTTAGCTTTGGCTTTGGCTTTGACTATCACTATTTGTTGTACTTGCGATTGTTTGGGTTGTTGCTTTTGTTACTTTTTGGGTAAAAATGTTGTCAATTATGATGTTTCTTATTGTTTAGTTTGATGATTTTTTATTTGATTAAACAATAATTTCTCCTTGACGTGATAAATCGTTGGCTTAATCTTATGGGGTTTCACTTTTCAAATTGTTTGACCCAAACAATTAGATCAGAATCACCAACAGTCAGTTGGACTTTCTGTAACATTTACTAAATCTCATACAATTGATTTTCCAATTTAACCAACTTCCCCATGATGCCCAAATATGATTGAAATAAATACAATTAACAAAAAGTCAATTCTCACCTTTAACATTGCCATTGGTTAACCTGATTGTACAATTAGAATATAAGTAAACTTGTACTGTGTAAAATTTAGAAGTACGTCACAGATGAAATTCATGCTACTAACTGTTTAACTTGGGTATAAGTACTCATAATTTGCTATCATTTTTACCTAGAAACCAGATTTATCACTAAATAATTATAGATAATATTAGTTAATGAGTTTTGTCAAAAAACGGATTTCCCGATGAATATTATCGAAGACTGAGTTTGTTCACAACTGTCTGTAGGTAATGATGATAGTTTAGAGTTAATTGGATTTATTAGTTTGATTTATTCCAATATGAAACGAGGAAAGTAAATTAGCTAAATAAGATTGTGAACAAAATCTTGAGTTAAATTAGTCTGATTCACTTTTTGTATAATAGTTACTTTTCATGAGCTTTTTTCTTGCGGTTATTCAAAAACAGTTGTCATTAAACAAAACTCACCTCACAGTTGTTCTTCATCCTTGTTTTCATTTTTGTTCCTTATTTTTCTGTTTTATTTTGTTTTCCTTGTTTTAATTGTCAACCTGTTTTCAGCTTTGATTCAATAATAATTGTATCATCTTATAAACTGTTGAATTAAAATTAATGTAAATATGGATAGGTTAAAAGAAAAAGTGAAAGACATTGATATTACTTTAAGCTACAAATTGTTTAAGAGTTACCCAAAAGGTGTTAAGTACCGACGTATTTTGTCAACACTGGAATGGTCCTGTCATGGTATACCTTGGTTTGCTGGTGTAATCATTGCGATTTACCTTTGGCCATCGAGTGAATTGTTAGCGCAGTTATTGGCTGGCTTGTTACTAGATGTAATCACTGTTGCTATCGTCAAAGCTTTAGCTAGAAGACGCCGGCCTACATATGCTAATCAAGAGGATCAATTAATTGTTGCTTCGATAGACAAGCACTCTATGCCTTCAGGTCATGCATCTAGAGCTGTGTATATTGCTCTACTACTAAATGATGGTTCCTTTTTGTCACAATTAATTTGGATTTGGGCTATTGCTGTTGGTTTATCAAGAATATTTTTGGGAAGACATCATATTTTGGATGTTACAGCTGGTTTCTTATTTGCCTTTTTCAATTACTCATTACAGTTTAGCTTTGGTGGATTCCTAAACAATATCATTGTCTGGATTCTTCTCCATCAATTCAGTAATACCAATGATTTGGCAGATACAGAGAATATCAATGTTGGGAATATTGTAGATGATGATTAATTAACTCAGTTCAATAAAAGATTAATCGACACGTTTAAATTAGAAATATTATACTTTTTTGATAAATATTACAGCAGATGGAGATAGTCAGCACAATTTTAAATCAAAGAGAAACACATAATTAGTCACTGGGGACCAGAGCTAATAAACTTATTTTGACTTACAAATATTCAACTTTCTCAATATCATCATCTTCGTCATCATCATAATCACCACCAGCATTCCTTTCTTTATTTTCTAGTCTCGTTACTTTTATTTATGTAAAAAATACTCCTTTTTCATCTTTTCAAACTTTTTTCAACAAGTTTGATTTATTTTTTCTTGATGAACAGTAAAAAAATGATTAACATTGAGACCAAACACAACGAACTCAAATTGATTTATCCTACTTTCTTTACTTATTTTACGATTGAGGTTTGCAAAATCTTCAAAATCTTGTGTATTGAATCCAATTGTAAACAATGCACATGCAACTCATAATGACAATTATCTATCCTATCAATTTTTCTAGAATTTCGGGCTTCACCTAACTCCAGAGTGCTGTAATGAACGGCCTAAATATTACTAAAAAGCAATCGCTACCGAAGTAAAGTGTACTGTACAAAGACTATGCTTTATTCTCGACTAGGCTGGATAGAGATCCGAGAGACACCCAAGATGAGGAATAATTTATTTAGTCACATTTAATTAACCATCAATCAACTCTGATACGATTCAGAATATTAACCAATGCAGTCTACAGATATTGGCACACAATAGGATTAGACAAATAAAATTAAACTAACTTTTTTACAAAAACCGAGGGACTACTATATTGCGCAAAATATCGATAATATTAGATTTGGATAACTAAGCTAACGACGCTGCTAAATATTGGCTGGATAATTTTATGCCCGAGCTACTTGTTCGATCAAGAATTTCAAGCTATTTTAACTTTCTTTCAAGCTGGTTCGACCGATTCAATTTGAAAGCACTTCAAAATTACTTATTTATTTATTTAAAAAATTAAAAACAATGATCAATTCATGATTTTACTAGTTGATATTTTTTGTTAAGAACATTTCGACTAGGTCAAGACGTAGTATGAGCAAATGTGTACAGCGTTTGTTGATTAACTGGTTGATTCTCTTTTTAGCTCAAAATCATTGCGAGTTGCATACTTCGGCCACGATTAATCTTTACTGACATTTTTGGGCCTTTCGTTACAGCACTTTGGAGTTAAGTGAAGTTCAAAAAGCTCGAAATCTTCAAAACCAATATTGCAGGCTTCACAGACAATCAAGAAGTTCTGATTTAAAATATGTGCCACAATTTGACTCGGCTCGTCATTTTCAGCTTCAAATTCTCCTCCACATAGGCAACCTTGATAATTACATGTCGTTTCTTTCGATTTATAAAAGTCATCTCTGATTGAAATCAGTAGATTAAGTGAAACCACTTTGCGTGTTGCCAGCTCAAAAATACGAAAAGCCGCCGATTCATCTTGTTCATTAGTGATTTTCCGGGAGTCATAAAAAATTTTGTGAAAATCGTCGTGCCTGTATAGATAGAAAACATTCAGAATAATTTGAATTATAAAAAGCAAAAACAATAAACTTACATTGAGACTTTTAAAACTTTATCTTGATAAGTCGTCATATCTATTGCATTGAAAAAGTGGACTAAATTTTGATCGAGATCCTGTTTGACTTGCTCGAACAGACTTTCATCGCTCTCATTTTGTAGGTGTCCGTCTTCTTTGATATTTTTGAACAGTATGCTAATCCAACTAGAAAACCTTTCTTTAAATGACTTAGAACTTTCCACCTCTAGGTCCGCCTCCTTAGTTCCATACGTATCACTATGACGTTCCGTCGGGTCGCTTTCTATTTCTATTAAATTTGCAAATTCACATTGTACTGAATGGCTTTCTATTGAGCTAAGGTTACGGTAAGTATTACCGCAATTGATACAATAGAAAATAGCACCCTCACTCTGGATAGCGAGTCGTATTACTGTCCACAATGATTCTTCTGACTCAGGAAAAAAAGACCGATATATTTTCATTAAATTCATTAAAACTGTTCAGTATGGCTTGATTAGCAATTTCTCAAGACATGAGCAATTTGTTGGGTGAACTACAGGCTAAACAGTTTATTGTTCAATGGAAATAGAAATTTCATTTTCACCTTTTTTTGTTGTCATTGCCAATGAAATTAATCACAATCAATTGGAACCAAAGTCGAAAGAAAATGTTGACTTGAAAAAAATAAGGATAAACATTTCAATGGATTCCAAGCAATCATTGAACTGATTAAAGTTCAATTGGCTGTATAACAATAAATAACAATTCATTTCTATATTTTCCAATTCAACAGATAAATTATTCAATTTCAACAATTTGATTAATCTGCACTCGCTATGAAAAGTGAATGAATAACAGTAAAAAAATTATTTAAACTTTTTTTCTCCTTTCTAATCAAGGTGAAAGTCACACAATAGTTAAACGTGCCACGGATGAACATTTCAGTTATACAGGTAAGGTTCCAGCATTTGGAAGCATTCAAGTTCTTAACATGAATCACTTTCTTTGTTGATCAGATCAAAAAGAGTGGCTGACGTTCAATGGATCCCAGTGCGGCAATGATCGCCAGTCTCCCATCAACTTGGACTCTTCACTTGCCACGATCGATGAATCACTTCATCTTAACTTTTATTCATACGAGCATTTGCTTGAAGCCACTCAGGGTTTGGTCCATTCAACAGGACATAGCTGTGAGTATAATCAATATAAGTGTTACCAAATTGATGGCCAATAATTTGAAAACTATCATATTGGGTAATCATTTAGGGTAATGAGCTAATAATCACTTTTGATTCAACATTTTCTGATTACTTTATAACCTAACAATGGCAGGCACAATAAGCCAACAAACAAGCCACAAGTTTAAATTACCAATTAAAATATCATTTTCCCATTCCTAATTGCAAAACAAGAAAAGTGGAAAATTTTAAAATAAAAAAGTAGCCTGAAATAGACATGAAAGCAGAAAGAATCCGGAAAGAGGATAATAAATTAAACAGTTTTTCTTTCCACTTTTAACACCAGAAAATTCAATGCAATTTTAGTTGGACTTCATAAAATGATTTCATTAAATGCTTCTTTCAACCTTTTGTATAGAAAATGATAGAAAGTCAAAAGCGCAAAATAAAATGTTTCTATTGAAATGTTCAATGTTCACTTCTGAATAGTCATTTTTCAGTCAATCTCAAGCAGTCACATAATTATTATGAACCAAGAACTGCCAAAGACTTGAGAATTGGTAGGAATTTACAAATTTAGACATTTGCATGACTAAACAAGAGAAGCAAAAAATCGATTCTTTAAATGCTTGTTGACAATTGATGAACAGTCGCCTTGATGTTAGTTTTGATAATTTCATTACTTTTCGATGCTTTTCTTTTGGACATTCGTCAACTTATACAGGTGACGATTGTGAACCTATTTTCTCTCTGTATCTCTTGGAACTATTTGATGATCGATAAATGCCAATTCTGAAAAAGAAGGAAAAAAAGTTTTCAAATCATGAAATCTTGTACATTTATGACAACTGGAATGGCTTTTGCCTTTTCTGGTCTCAATGAATATATTTCCATTGTAATCATGATTACCTGAGAAAAGCAGAAAAAGTGAAAAGATAGACAAAAAGAAATGGCAAAATGAAATGTTAATCAGAGATGATATTTGTATTGCTGTGAGCTAGCATCAGGATGATTACCTTGATGATGAAATAGGAATACAAATGGATGAAACAAAATTCTGTGAGACGAAACAAAGGAATAATACTTTTATCAGAACTTGTTGGGAAAACCTTGAAGAGAATCGAAAGTAATCCCATGGAAATAGCTGCTGCTTTGATTCAGACGAATCATTAATAGGAAAAGATGTAAATATCGTTACGAAAATGAATAGAAAAGGAAAAGTAGAGAAAACTTTTTCTAAATTATAAGCCATGTTAAGCAGTGAAAGTTGAAATTGAGTTTCAAGTGAAAAACATTTTGTCCATTAGATGAAGACAGAAATGATTCAGCTAAAGGTTGATAAATGAGCCAATTGAGTTTGGTTGAATCGCATCTCCAGAAGACACAACATGAAACGAAAAGTTTCCAAAAAGTTGAGTCTCTTTTCAATCAGACCATCTGAGATTAACCTTGATACACTTGTCTTGGGTGTGTCTAATCAAGGATCATTCAATGTGAAGCAAAATGCTATAAATAAACTGACTTTTGTTGGCTTCTTCAGAATCAAAAGGTTTTCCAAATTCTGATAAATTTATTTTCTTTTTGCACAAAACCATCAAGATTATGACGAATCGAGATTAACATGAATTTATTCCATTTCTCAATTAGCAATGTTTCAGAATGATGTAAGTTGCTCAGTTTGAAATGTTTTTCGATGCGAAATGAACAAAATCTACGATTTTTTAAGGAAACTAAGATTCTTAGACATAAATAAACTCACTTCAACAGTTGGAAAGTTAACGATGAACAAAAAAAGGTTTGAACTTCATTAGAGAACATTGAGCTTTTTAATTGGAAAAAGAAAATCAGAAAACATAAAGAATACTGTACATAGCTTTGAACAACTTATTGATAGGCATTTGGGTCTAAAGACATCTGAACCTCTTTGAGCTCTGGAAAGCCTTTGTTTCTTTTGGTTTAATTTCAAAAAATGTTTCATCTGGTTCAGTAAAACATTGGAAATGAAGTGTTTTGGTATCCACAAGATGAATTTTTTATAAAAATTATTAACTTATGATTCTTTCAATAGCCATAGTCTTCTTATCGGCCTTTTCCTTTTACACTAATTCTCGCTGTTCAGTTGATAGGTCAGTGCGATCATTTGGCCATTAAAGAGCCATCGCTTGTTATGATGATTTTAGATTTAAATTCTGCTTCGTTTATCGCTGCAAGTTCAGATTAAGTTAACTCTTGATGTTTATAATACTAAACTCTTTCATTGAATTTATTGATGGATGAGCCTTTCATTGAATTCTGTTAAAGTCAATTGGTTAAAGTTGCGAAGTGAAGAAAGCGCAATCCAATGAGCTACATCTTCACTCATTTCAAAGATTACAGTTTCCTTTACTTGCTTACCTTTTTCCTTAACAAAGTCGGAGGAAAATTTAACGACCTGAATCTTTAGTCCTGATCCGTTGAACAGTCAAACTGCCGTTGAACTGACCATTTCTAAGGGTCTCAGACTCTGAGCATAATACTAGCAGGCTAATCAACACATTTTATGAACAATTAAAACTGAGATTAGCGAAAATGGAAAGGCTAAAGAATTGCATTTCGCAAAGTTAAGTCGTCAAAATTGAAAATTAGATTCAACAAACTGAAACATTTGGTAGACATTTACACAAATTCAATTTATCAATTGGAATGATAATTTCTTTCATCAATTTTTCTTTCCGAGTTTCAATATATTTTCATGGAATAAATTTCAGAACTTTTTTTTCTTTGCAAATCTTTTTCGCCGTAATGATAATCGCGTGATAAAGATTTGCCTTCAATTCCGTGTTTCCTCAATCATCATTATTCCATTGATATTGTACGCTGAACATTCAATGTTTACACTGAGCTTTTTTACCGGAAACTTTACCTGGCCAAAATTGATTTAAGCAACAAAAATGATTTTCGATTTCATTTTCCTCTTTCATTTCCTCAATTTAATATCAACTTTTATAATGCATTTCAATTCAATCTTTTATCGTTAAGTTTCTTTCATTTTGCTCACTTCATTTGTTCAACTCCATGTAATATCATTGATATTTGATGCTCGATTTGTTTCATCAATTCATGGTTATTACTTTTACCTTTATGTTTCAACTGTTTTTTGTCTTCTGTCTGTTTCATTATTAACTTTTCCATCTTCTTTTTTCTTCTCTTTTTGAATTGCCTTCAGTAAGATTGGATTTCAAGGCTCCAGTAGTTTACAGTCTAACAGGGAGTGCAGTTGAAGGTCATCTCATGGAGTTACAGCAGCTTCATATTCATTGGGGAATCAATTCAATGTCAGGTTCAGAGCATGCAATTGATGGAGAAAGGTTTTCTGCTGAGGTAAGAATTCACTTTCATTTTGTTCAATCTCATCAAAGAGCAAACAAAACATTTCTTTTCTCATTCAACGATCTCGATAAAGCAATACAAACAAGAATATCGACTTTTCAAATGAAACGAACCGTGTTTAATTTGAAAGCAACTTTAATACGCATTAATTGCGAAGTTTGTTCATTCGAGTTTCTCAACGAAAAAAACAAATTCCGGATTTTTCGATCTTTTGATGTGCAAAAATTGTGAAGAACTTGAAAGTTGCTCTTGTCTAATGATGATTGTGATCAAAGTTTGCCAGTTCATGTGAAAATTGGTTTTCACGAATTTCCATTTCGCCTACGACTTGTGAACAATTAGCAGCAAAATATATCCAAGCATATAAGGAATGTCCAAATCTACTGGAAAATTGTACTTTGATTACAGTAGGGGTTAGGGTTAAGTTAACAAAATTGAAGGTTTTTTTCATAGTCGCCCTCTAACAACAAATTAAAGTACCAATAGAATCGAACTTTTTTTGTCCAGTTTTCTGTTCCATTGTTTTTTCTTATCTCTAGAAACTGAAAATGCCAGAGATGGCGACACCTAAAAATTAACTTAAGTCTGACCCCTTTTTGTTAACTTAACCCTAACCCCTACTGTATTTTCAATTCATTTCAGAATTCATTGTTTGTTTTTAGTGAAAAGTATTTTACTTATCTTTTTATCTGTCATGTTAGGTTCACTTTGTTCATCTCAATGCCAAGTACAAAGGTTTCGGTGAAAAAGCTCTGGAACATGAAGACGCATTAACTGTTGTCGGCGTTATTGCAAAGGTAAGTTTTGCCATGAAAAATGCTTCATTCAACTGAATCAGTGGTGATGCCATCTTGTGGAGTACTTTTCAGATTGTCTCATGTGCTTAACAGGTGATTCATGAAGCGTGCTACACAAATGATTGAAAGATGAAATTAGTGGTTACTTTTTATATTCAGATGAATGTTTATGATTTTAATTAAATGATTTGATAAGTGATTGATTATGTTGATCAGAATGAATAGGTTAAAGCGAAATTTAAAAATTGGATTGACTTAGCTTTTGATTAGACTTTTTTTGGTCTCGCTCTTTTTCCCGGTGTTTCTTGATTTTGTTTAGAATGGTGATCCTAATCCTGGATTAGACATCTTATTGGAAGCCATGCAAAGTAATAGCTCTAACATTAAATATCCAACGAAAAACCAATTTAGCTTACGATATTTTCTTCCTGGTAACACGAAATCCTTTTTCAAATATGCTGGTTCTCTGACGACTCCCAATTGTCAAGAGGTTGTAAATTGGATTGTTATGAAAGACTTTATTACTGTTTCTAATGATCAGGTAAGTCTTTAAATTTTATACGATAAATAAATTTTAAGATGCATTGATTTGTTAAACCTTTCTCCATATTGACAAAACAATACGAATCTCTTCTTGGGTCTCAATTAATAATTCAATCTTTTTATTCTTTGCTTCTCAACCTAGGTTGATAGGCTTCGCCAATTAGTTGATAGTCATGGTGGTGAGATGAAAACGGTTGTCCGTGATGTGCAGCCACTCAAAGGTCGTACAATATTACAAAGTGATTCTGGTTCAATGCTTGGACCAATCAGCCTTGCATCCATCATCTTCTATCTAATCATCCATATTTTGTTTATTCAAAAATGTATTTTGAATTGATAATTTAACACCGTCAACGCCATTGCCCTCATCATAGCTGAATCTACCAAAACCTATGCTATCAAACAAGTCGTCAACACCATGTTAACGGAATACGCCATGTTAATTTTTTATTTAAAGATGAACATATATGACTTGAAGGAAAAGTGAAAATTTCCTTATTCTAATAAGTTCCTGTGAAAGCTCAAGACAAACAAACACCCAAAAGACTCTCACAAATAGAAACAGAAAGAAAGTTGAATAATTTTACCAGCTTCACGTAACTTCAACTCAAAGAAAGCCAAGCAAGCCAACATTACCTTAAAGTCCTGTCCATGACCAATTTAGGAGATAATTATTTGATTTAGTGTGACAGTTCAGTTTTTCTTCAGTGTCTCAACGCCTAATTTATGAGATAGATAGACAGTACAATATATTTTACAAGTCACACCATTTCTAGTCATACCATTAGTCTTGCCATTGGTCTTCCTGTTGATGATTTACAATTGAAATGCATCAATTGGGTGAAAATGTGTCAAAACAAAAAAGTAAATAACATGAAACATTAGATTGTGATAAAATTGAATGTATTTTTTGGCTTCCAACTTCGAATGAACCAACTGTTATGCTGCTTCCAGTATTTATCGTCGTTAAATGTTAACCCTTTGATCGATGATAATCTTGATTAATATTGTTATTAAATTTAGAAGCAAAAGAATACGCGGTTTTTTGACTTTAATATTAGCGCTGGCTTTTTTATTAATGCCATCGTATGTCCAAAATTTTCCATCCGGAGTGTAAATCTGGTAATTGTCATAACATTTTACTAGCTTGCCGCGAGTATTAAAATTGATCAATTTATAAATATCGTCACTAAAGAAAAGAAAATCATTTAGTTTGCATCTTATTGACTGTTGAATAATTAAAGTTGCGTGAAGTTGTTTTATGCCCGAGCTACTTGTTCGATCAAGAATTTCAAGCTATTTTAACTTTCTTTCAAGCTGGTTCGACCGATTCAATTTGAAAGCACTTCAAAATTACTTATTTATTTATTTAAAAAATTAAAAACAATGGTCAATTCATGATTTTACTAGTTGATATTTTTTGTTAAGAACATTTCGACTAGGTCAAGCAAATGTAAGCAAGGTATGAGCAAATGTGTACAGCGTTTGTTGATTAACTGGTTGATTCTCTTTTTAGCTCAAAATCATTGCGAGTTGCATACTTCGGCCACGATTAATCTTTACTGACATTTTTGGGCCTTTCGTTACAGCACTTTGGAGTTAAGTGAAGTTCAAAAAGCTCGAAATCTTCAAAACCAATATTGCAGGCTTCACAGACAATCAAGAAGTTCTGATTTAAAATATGTGCCACAATTTGACTCGGCTCGTCATTTTCAGCTTCAAATTCTCCTCCACATAGGCAACCTTGATAATTACATGTCGTTTCTTTCGATTTATAAAAGTCATCTCTGATTGAAATCAGTAGATTAAGTGAAACCACTTTGCGTGTTGCCAGCTCAAAAATACGAAAAGCCGCCGATTCATCTTGTTCATTAGTGATTTTCCGGGAGTCATAAAAAATTTTGTGAAAATCGTCGTGCCTGTATAGATAGAAAACATTCAGAATAATTTGAATTATAAAAAGCAAAAACAATAAACTTACATTGAGACTTTTAAAACTTTATCTTGATAAGTCGTCATATCTATTGCATTGAAAAAGTGGACTAAATTTTGATCGAGATCCTGTTTGACTTGCTCGAACAGACTTTCATCGCTCTCATTTTGTAGGTGTCCGTCTTCTTTGATATTTTTGAAAAGTATGCTAATCCAACTAGAAAACCTTTCTTTAAATGACTTAGAACTTTCCACCTCTAGGTCCGCCTCCTTAGTTCCATACGTATCACTATGACGTTCCGTCGGGTCGCTTTCTATTTCTATTAAATTTGCAAATTCACATTGTACTGAATGGCTTTCTATTGAGCTAAGGTTACGGTAAGTATTACCGCAATTGATACAATAGAAAATAGCACCCTCACTCTGGATAGCGAGTCGTATTACTGTCCACAATGATTCTTCTGACTCAGGAAAAAAAGAAGAAGCAAAAGAATACGCGGTTTTTTTGACTTTAATATTAGCGCTGGCTTTTTTATTAATGCCATCGTATGTCCAAAATTTTCCATCCGGAGTGTAAATCTGGTAATTGTCATAACATTTTACTAGCTTGCCGCGAGTATTAAAATTGATCAATTTATAAATATCGTCACTAAAGAAAAGAAAATCATAAAAATAATTTAGTTTGCATCTTATCGACTGTTGAATAATTAAAGTTGCGTGAAGCTCATAAATATCAATTACTTACATATAATCTTTTCTTGAATTTGTTGCTCCGGAGTTCGGGGATACTTTCCGTACAGAGGAAAGATATTTAATTGCATAACGCATAAGCAATCGGTTTAAAGAAGAAACTTGTGGTTCCACTGGGCTTTGTGATCGAGAGTCTGAACCAGAAATAGAAGGTGATTCCAAGTCCGTTTCAATAGATGAATGTCGTGTTGCATTTACAGAACCAACTTCCGAAGATGATCCTAAATCCTCATCACCTTCAATGGATTCATCGGCCATTCCGTTAACATTATCGGCAATCACTGAATCATCTGACGTATCCTCACATTTAAACATTTTTCCTCTAACTACAATAAGCAATCTTCACTTTTTCTCCAAATCTTTCTTGAACCTGAAATAGTTCAATGAAAATTAGGATTGGAAAATTGGACAACTGATAAATGTTGAGGTAAAGAGTACAGGTAAAAAAGACAAACAGCAAATGTTTTTTAATTTTACTGAAAAGCCGAGTGTTTTCAGTTGCCATCTTTTTAGAACGAAGTCCTCAATCAAAATCACTGATTGGTTAAAAATTAAAATCCAGTAGATGGAGACTGTGAAAATTGCTTTAACTAAGCCATTTTGCGTAGTCAAAGTATTAATAATTAATGGTTTTGTTTAAAATCTACTTGAGTTGCTGCGATTTCAATCCATGCAAACATCACAGGATTTACACACAGCTATAGACGAAGAAATTGAACGGTAAGAACCAATTGACGTTTCAGCTGCAGAATTCTTGCTGTTTTCAAATCCAAGAATAATGAATCTCTCGCTCAATCAATGACTCTTTCTCGTTCTGTTTTAATTGCAAAATTACTCTTTCAGTCAGAATTTTTCAAATTTTTACAGTAATCCCTCTCAAAATGCGACGTTACCAAGGAAACAGTCTATTCATACAGTTAAAAAACAATTTTTACGCTAGAAATGTCTAAATATAATTTAACTAACTTAAATTAAACATTAAAACAGACATAATTACAGTAATCCAACTCAAAATGCAACTCTTTGGTTAAAGCTTTGTCTATTTTCTAGGCAATTCTTTAGAACTTTCGTCTTGTTTCTCACTAGTTTTTTCACGATTCCATAAATTTCTTAGTAAAAAAGTTCGTTAATGTTTGATTGAAAATTTTTTGAGTTAAATTAAATTCTATTACGACATTTTCACCATAAAACGATTTTCTGGCTGTATGAATAGACCGTTTCCTTGGCAACTTCGCATTTTGAGAGGGATTACTGCAGTTATAAAACTGAATTTTCACATAACTCTAATAACATGGCCAATTATATAGCAAATACAAAGCAAATTATTCTAATAACCAACATGGGAACTTTCAAGCAACCTACATAATTATAGATATTGAGTTTAATCAATCAATTTGTTAGCTTTTGTTCAAAGTAATTGCCATATTAATAAGACGACCTTTTAAGTCGATTCTTCAACATTTATCGTTGATTTTTCGCAATGAAAAAGCGCCTCTCATGATCTGTTGCAGCCTGAATAAAAAAACAAAAAAAACTTGAAAAACCAGAAAGACCAACCACCAAAGATAAATTCAGAAATATACGGATCAACAGCAGTCTTGGACAACATGAGAGAACATGAATCTCACAATTGTCAGAGATTTACTGATTTGTTAAAAAGTTAATCAAGAAATTGTTACTCGAATTTGTTCCCATTAGCATTACTCGATATTTCCTTTGCAACTTGCAACATATTGTTTACCCTTCAAGTATTCAAGTAGCCTTCATCAAATCTATCAAATGTTTCATGTTAAATTATAGCACTCAATTTTAGACTTATCTTATGCTTAGACTTATCAGCAGTTAATCAATGGAACAAGGTATAATGAAGAAACCATCAGCCTGCTGAACCATTTTTCTGTCATATTTAAGACTTGCGTTTTCCAGTTGATTTGTCTTCTACGCCTTTACCAGTCTGGTAGTCTCAGGAAGCTTGAAACCATCATCTTTATCATCTCATCAGCAATTTATCGATTATTCTATGTTGCTCACAAATAAATATTCATCTTATTCTCTTTTAATTGGTAAGTTAAATTGAATTTTATAAAATCGACTACTCATTACCTAACAGTTTTAACATGTTATCCAGTTGCTTATCCAACATTACCAACTCACCAATCAGCTGTTTCCTTTCTAATCTTGAATACGTAATACGTATCTACTTAAAATTGAGACTTGAAGCGTTGAAAAATCCAATTTTAATTTATCGTAAACTGTTAAGCAACTAACAATTTAATATCCATCTTGGTTTATGCCAAGTAATTTTATACTCTTTTAACATTTATTATTACTTCTTATTCTTCTTTTGTTTTCTTTGTTCTCACATATGGACAACTGTTGAAGTTGATATTGATCCAAGCTGTTGATTCTTTATTGAAAAATTGGCAACCATATCAAGTTTACATTTTCATCAAATTACCGTATTGTTAAACTACGGATATTCAAATTAATCTAGATTCGGTCAAAAATTTGAAAACCAAAACATCTTTCAACTTGACACCATCTCAATCGACCGGTTGTCTGTTAACATGAGTAAGAATCCATTGACTGCTATTACCCAATTAGTCAAAATTATTCCCATCCATTGCTTCTCTGCTTGTGTTAATGTTAACTTGTTGACTTTTTCTGTGTCTTTAATTCTCATACCGTGTTTTGATTAATTTTGATTAATTTTGGTTATGCTTTATTTTATTTTTCGCCTTATTTTTTGATCGTACGTACTGGTACAGTCACACATAATCGATCTAAAATACCTGGTATGTTTATTTTGATTTTTTCTCATTGCATGTGGTTATTTTGGTTTTATTTTGGTTTCTTTTAAACCTTCTATTGAATTTCTTGTAAGTCAATTCAAATTTATAGTTAATTTATGGATAAAAAGACAACATCAATCAACTAAACTACTCTCGTTTTGCCATCAAAATCAATGTTATTACTTCAATTATCTAATGTCATGTTCAGACAAATTCACACTTTTGTCATCTTCGTAATCATGATCATCTTTGCCAAAATTTGATTGATTATGATTTGGTTTGAAGTCACCAGATGTTAACCTAGTAGTTTTCATGCAAACCAATGTACATGATTTTATTGGGTTTTCTTACCTTATTCAGTTCAACTTCCAAATGGTCAATCAATTAGATTAACAGAATGTAAATAATTCTTGCAACTCGTGATAATTCATTGGAAGAAAATCTCATCAATCAATAAGCATATTCAGGGAATAAGATCCAAAATTTTTGATTTTTGGCTCTTTCAACACTTACAATAGTAAGCTACAGTTACTGTACAGCTACACTGAACTTTATCTTTATTTAATATTTTGTAAAATGATATTTAGACATAATAGACATCAATATTGAGAGACATTACTTATGACTGTATTTAATACATTTTTTCAATTAAATCATCATAACCTCTGTCTTGCGGTTCAACTTTTAAATTTGAACTCTTATTTTCCAGTTAGTCTTTCCACTCGTTGCTTCTTATCTCATCTCCTGATTCAATTGGTTTTACCCATACACTTCTTTTGAATTGCCTTGTATTTTATGATGATAGGAATATCGCCATCATCATGGTAATCATCACGTGAAAGTATTGACTCATTTTTCAAATGATTGCTCATCCAATATTTACTTGCCAAACTAAATTTAAGTGAGACATAAAAGAGGGAGATTTCAGGAAAGCTAAAAAGAGTCTTGATTAAATTTCATTCTAAGGTGTTTTTACTGGTTTTTATTATCAGATTTGACTTGATACTTGATTTTCAATTCTCTCTTCACTAAACTCTCATTTTCTATTCACACTTGCCTTTGCAACTTCATGATAAACACTTCAACCATTGTTTTGCTCATATTTTTAATTTGATATTTTTCTTCATTTTTCCTTTGTTTTGCATTTTTCATCTGTAGCTGATATTAGCTCACCAGAAGAACTTGAAACACTCATGCCTTCATCAAGTAATACTCAGGGATCAATGAATGTATCCAAGACCAATTTGTTCAACGCAATCCTCTTGTTATCCCATTCCATTGGAGCAATTATCATCCTGTTAATCATACTTTGGGTTAATAAACATCTTGGCGGCTTTGACTGGTCTGTACCAGCTAAGGAGTTCAATTACCATCCACTTTTCTTGGTTATTGGAATGATTTACCTCTATGGTAATTCAATAATTTCCTACAGGATATTTCGTACCTTGGACAAGCCAAAATTGAAGTTAATCCATTCAATACTTCACGGTGGTTGTTTGATATTCACCGCTATCGGACTGTTTTCTGTTATTGATTTCCATAATCGAGCCAATATCGTCAACTTTTACTCACTTCACAGCTGGATTGGCATATTTGCTGCAAGCGTATACGCTTTACAATGGATTGGAAGTTTCTACGCATTCCTCTTTCCCGGAATTCCAGTTCAATATCGAGCTTTCTTTTTACCCTTTCACATTAGAGGAGGACTCATTATCTTTGCTATTTCTGTCGGTAAGCTTGTTTACCCAAATTTTACACTTTTTTACGAGATTATTTTCAAGTTAAAGGAGTAAAATATCAAAACAGTCTCTTATATTTTTCAATTTTCTAATATCTGGTTTTTTGCTTATATTTTCGTCCTTCAAAGCTGCTTGTTTGACTGGATTAACTGAAAAGATTTTCTTCTCTGTTGGAAAGTAAGTTACTACATTGAATAAACATTGTTGATGTTGATGCTTCAAATAAATGAACACTTGATGCACGGATGTTGTCTTTTGGATTGCTGTTTTCAGAAAATTTGTTTGTTAGCAAACAATTCGCGGTGGAACAATTTCAATCATGTTTACAACCTGACGTTAAAAAAGTTGACAAAATTAAATCATCCTTTTGTTTATTTAGTTTGGAGCAAGACAATGACATAATTAATCCAATAGAATCTCTCAACCTACTCAAAGTTTCCACTTTTACACCTTATAAACCTTTTAAATAATTAATGTTTTATTTGTTTCAAAATCAATGAATTATTCCGCTAATATTTGTCATTCTATTCTACTTTTTCTTGCAGAGAAAATTATTCTTCATTACCTCCCTCTGCTCTTTATGCAAACTTCATTGGAGTCTTAATCGTTCTTTATTCAATTATTATTGGCTATCTTGTAACGGAATCAAATTTCGCTCGTAAACCTTTAGCATCAGAGGGTAAAACGAGTAACCTTTCAATGGACACACAAAGGCCTGAATAATACATAAATATCTTATTCGTTTCATTACTATGATGAAGATTAACCAGTAAAAATGGTTTTAATCCTGCTGAGCTGTATCACCAACTTAAGGGACTTGCTTATCATTTTAAAATAATCAGTTATTTATAGCTTTAATGATTAACCTGCGAAAAATGTTACAAAAATCAAAAATCTCTATTGATTGATGTTGTCTTTCCGTTTTCACTACTTGCTGTTACCCACCTGATTTTGTGATTAAATCAACCTCAATCTATGATGTATGGATGCTATGGTGATTAATGTGCTCATTTTCATCTTCCAATCTTCCAAAGATAATAAATATTTCCAAGTCTTTGTGAACTCCAACATCGGTACTCACATACCAGCGACAAGTTTGATAATTTCAATTGTTTTAATTTAAATTATCATGTATATTTAATTATCAATTACAATTTTCTTGTTTTACAGGCTATAACTTAAATATAAATGTATTATTTCTTTCCTGCCTGATATCTGTGATCTCACTAACTAACCCAATCCAATATCTTTGTAACAGAATTGTAAATGATTAAAGCCTGAAAGATTAATTATGGCTATTAATTTGAAAAATCAAAAATTGCTTGCTAAATAAATTAATATTAATCAACCTTTTTCTTTCACATTTTTATCCTTCAAGTTCGAAAACTGAATCATTCTTGATAAAAAAATGTATTATCACATTACAGTTCATTAATGTCTTTTAATGGTAAAAATATTTATTAAAAGATTGACATCAGTCAATGAAGTTGATCATTTAATGGTTCAATACTGCTAAATATGAACCTAATTTTCCTCCGAAGTCAAGATTTTGTTGAATTGATCGTAAACCTTGGTAACCATGATTGAGCTTTACAAAACATTTTTCAAGAGAAACACTTGTGATAATTGAAACAGGTTTGATGATCAATACAATCACATGAATGGTAAAAGACAAGATTAATATTAATATTAAAGATGTGAAGCCTAAGACATAAAAGCCTAACAAAAGGTTAGAGTTTTGATTAAACCAAAAAAAAGATGATTTTCTGAAGCTCAATTAAATAGTAATCATCCATAGTATTTACAGCCAGATTTAAATTTGATTTTTGAATTAACATCGGGTTTAAAAGGAGATAAAAATAGTCAAGTTTACCTGAAATAACATGAAGATAAAAAACCAAGAACTGTTGCTCTTTGAAATTGAGAAAGCAAAACTAATCAGCCAAAACCTATTAGATAAATTGGAAGTAACAATTACTATTAATACTGTTGGCATGACTATTTATTTTGATTAAAAGTTGGCAGATAACAAAATATAATATCAAGGTAAAATATAATTGGAATCACAATTCAACTTGTATTTACTTTGTGTCAACTTTGTCTTACATTTGATTTAATCATTGTAAACATAATTATAAAGTGTCACTTTAGTAAGATTATGTTTTTAAGATTGTAAAGGTTAAAGGATAGCTCATGACAATTCTGAAAGGACAATTTACCGACTTAGGAAGTAGAGTTGTTTGGTTGAAGTACAATTCAGCATTAAATCACAATTAAATATAAGAAGTGAACATCCAACACTCTATTAATAGTTTTAATCACAATAATGGTAAAACAAAAATAAAATTAATGTGTTATCATCTCTACTTGTGCATCTTAATTAGCCAATTTTAACAAATGGCAGCTAAATTGGATTGATTGTTCTCGACATCGATTGGTAAATTATCAAATATAACATATTAATATATTGTTAGTCAAAGGGTTTTGGAAGGACCTTATAAGGTTGACATTAAAGGCATTAACATTTAAAGTGAATTAAAGTAGTGTTTTAGATTTAAAGTGAAAAATGCAAATCAAAAGATTGATTATTTTTTATTTCAATAATGAAAAAGTAGAGAAAAGGTAATTCCTTAATGTTTTTCACAGCATTATTGGCACTATCATTAAAATTGAATGAAATCCTTTTGCTTTGCTCTACTTCAATTAAATGAATGTCAATTGTTTAAAATATTAATGATATTTGAAACATTTTTGTAAAATTTGACTTGTTAAATTGTATCGATTAACAATATAATAAATTTATTAAAAACATTCTTGAAATAAAAAACACTTATGAATATAAGTGTAGTATAAGGCCATTGAATTATTGCTAATTATTTGTCGATGAAAATTATCATTGAGCTCATTTTTATTAATAAATGTAAACGATATTATAAAATATTGCAATAAGAAATGTCATAAAAATAGAAACATAAATAGAAAAATTTTAAAAGCTTTAGTCTAAAATTACATGAAAAGATTTGAATTTTTGGATAAATTTCTGCTGAATATTGTAAGAGCAGGTAGAGAGGAGAAAGAGAAACGATTTGTGCTGGAGTTCCCCGGAGTTCATATATGCAAATGTTAACAGGGTCGATTTGAAACAAAAATATTCTTGCCAATTAGTTAAAAGCTTTGTTACTTTTCAATCTCGATTTCATCAAGCTTTGTAAAAGTTACAAAGGAGTAAATGCAAAAAGTTACAGCTAAGAGTTGCAACTTGGGTCAAATAAATGGGTGAAATTTATCAACAGCTCTCTGATTTTGGCTAATTGTCACTAACTTTATATTATCGTGTACTCGTGAAAGAAGTTAATACAAAGGTAACTAGTTAAGGTAGGCAAATTGGCAATATTACGCTTCATTTACCCGAACAGTTCTTTTCAGTTAAGCCAGGTCCTGGCTATCTTCATCAACATCAAAACTTGTGCTTAGAGATGCACCAATTTGTATAAAGCAACATCGTCACTGCCATGATCCAGCTGGATCAACTTGCTGAATCTGATAGAGAAACTTCCCACACCCACCACTCAAAATATTAGTTTCTGAATATTGTAGGCGTAAGTTCAGGTCAAAATGCAAGCCTGCCATGGCTAGAACAAACTCAGAGACCCTTTCAATCGTTTCTTTCATGAGTATGTGACAATAAAAGTAAAATCTCAACGCAAAAGGAAAAAAGTTTCAGCATATTGTCCAGCTGTAATCTCTTTAGCCAATGACCACTATTTACCGCAACGGATTAACACGAGAGTTATATTTTGAATCTTTGGTAGGCAATTGCCATTCTTGATAACGTGTAATTTTGATGTATTTTAATTATCGAAGCAGCTTTTGACATTCAATTTTCAACACTAGTCTGCTTCACAATCCTTTTTTCCACGTAACGTAATTCGTTCACCAAGTTTAGTGTCACCATTTGCGAGTCAAATCCGTGGTGATTACCGAACACCCTCATAATCATTATCATTATTGATTTTCATTAAGAATCGGCAACAATGTTTGTTCAGCTCTCTACCTTTGCTGGACCTGGTTACATTTTTTATTGAATAATCTGATCTTGCCTTTTGCTTTAATCAAGCTCTATTATTAATCTGTAGAAGAATTATTCCTATAAGAGTTTATTCAGTTGCCATCAATGTAAGTCTGGCCAGGCATTTCAAAGATGAATGATTGTTGGACATTGATAACATTCTTATTCTTAAACATTTAATGGTTTTCTGCCAAACCAATAGTTAAAATTAATCAAACCAGTAACTTTCAACCATTTTGGCCAAATTAAATCAATATACAGCTGTATTACCTCAGCTATTTAATTAACCTATTATGTTGACAACCTATCTGGTTAAGATGCAAGGGAAAATTAAGCAATCTTGTTGCTCAACAAGTGAGTCCACTTTAATTTCAATGGATTATAAAATTTGTTTCCGTGATTATTTTCTTACCTGTTATTAAATGTGCTCTAATGACTATTATGTTTACTTTCCAATCAACTTCCTCTATTGTAACTGACCATTGATGATTATAATTTGTGCCAATTAATCAGGGAAAGTACGTAGAAAGGCTAAGCTCCTTGCTTAACCGATGAAATGAAAAGTGAATTACAACTGTTACTGTTTCTAAGGCTATCATGTTGACAAAATTTTGCGTTATTTGAGAGGAAAGACTAAAGACTTTAATCAACAACGTGGTCAAGTGGGTCAACTTATATTCTATATTCCTGAAATTACATCAATAAATATTGAAATTCCTATCATTATCACTGTTGAAATAGATTATGAATCAAATTCAAAAAAGGTTTCACTTCAATTCAAGGGAATGCAACTGTTAATAATCAATGATGATCGTTTTGCTATTGATTTGGTCTGATAATTAGGTTCATGAATCAACCTGGAATTGCTACCAATAATTTTTGCGATGAAATTTTCATCTTTTCATGTTTTATCTTTAGAGTTGTCTATCATCTGGAAACCAATTTTCAGGCATCTATTAGATATAACTGTTTTGTTATGTGCTGGACATTGGAGGCTTCATTTTTTGATATTAATGAAATTCAATCAGCAATTGGCATTTTACTTTTGATTTTATTGAAGACGAATTCTGAGATTGTTGAGATAACCAGGGAAACCTGAAGATGAAGAGTTTAAAAACAAAAACAACAAATCTAAACATTCTGGTCAAACAATCCAACAATATCAATTTCTGGTTTTCATCTTCAATCCAATTTTGTTTCTCGTTTCAAGTGATTGTAAATATTGTTATAACTTTGTTAATACTACAAAATGATTCAGTTTTTGCGATGATATCTTTAGATTTAATGATTAAAGATTTTACGTCAACTCTGATCATTTAAACCGAGTTAGCATTGTGACGATGTATTTGTGTAATCACTTAAAATTAAACATTACATAGCCACTTTAAATTGTATAAGAAATGCTATTGATAGATTCGTTATTTTTGTCGATTAAAAGCCAAGAGTATAAACAAAACCCAGTTAAAAGGTGGATTAATGAACAAGGTTGAATAATCATGATTCAATCATGGAGAGAGACATGATATGGCTTAGCTGATATTGAATCCTTTTGGTTCGTGTAATGGGTAGACTTACCTCAGCGAATAATGATGCACATGATTTGGTTACGACTGATATTGAGATTCAACCTGAATCATTCATGTTCAAATTCGTAAAATAAGCTTGAACAAAATATCTTCTGATAACTGGAACAATGACAACAGAAAGGTTAGGAAACCTGTTCAATGTTATTGAATCTAATTGGATAATACAGATGACAACGTTTCTTACCTTTTGCAAAATGATAAATGTCCAACAATTACAGTGAATCAATTGAAGGACAGTACAGCCACTCAAGTGTATTTACATTACCTTTACAGTAGTTAACAGTGGATATTAAGTGAGGGAATCCAAAAAAACAAGAAAAAAATGATTTCTCAACTATAAAAATTGTATTTGCATTTCACCTGGGACAAGAGATCAGCAAATCACTACACAGACAGTTGAATTTGCAACCCAATCAATGGTTGAAGAAACTTGAATTTTTATTCTGTAAGCAAAATATTTTTATGTACAAATATCTATTGTCTAAATCAATTGTTGCACCATTTAAATTGACTAGACTTATCCGCATAAATTTAATGAATTTCGTATAAAAAAAGTACAAAAATAAGAATAAATCTTTCACTAAGAAATCATCTAACAAGCATGATAAGGCTGAGTCTTTTCTTTTTCCTTCAACTAGACAAAACTGGACTGTATCAAGGATAAGTGTTGCTTGAAATCATGTGCGGCAGTATCATGATTTTATCATGACAAGAGGTTTGGGTATTAGATCATGGGTAGTCCTTGTTCCTTGCTGATTCTGATTGCTTTTCCAACAAGATAATGCAAGAATTCATGTCTTTAATGTGACAAAAATTTACAGATTTTGTGAAAATATTGAGTTGGCCAGTATGCAGTCCAGATTGAACCCTATCGATAATTTATAGGCATTGATTGCACGGTAAACCTACGCCAATCAGAGGCAATTTAATAAAGTTGATGAATTATGGAATGAAATTCAAAATCGAAATCGAACCAGAATATCTAAAAGCTCTTTTTAAGTCTATGATTTAAAATAGGAATTCCGATGTCATCAAATTAAATAACAGTCAAACTAAATTTTAAATTAAAATTATCAAGTGGCCTTATACTTTTATGGCTCTTTATTTTTTATTAATTTTTTCCTCGATCAGACATTGAAATAAAAATTGCTATCTTTTTGATATATTTTGTGTTTTTTTGTTGAATTTTAAAAATTATCAAGAAAAATCAACAGCCTTCTGGTCAAATCAACATACTTTTGACATCTCATCTTTGACAGTCTACTTCCCATTGAATACGCTGTAACATAATTTTTATCACAGGTCAGTATCAACTCCCATGCATTTGCCAATTTCAGAAAAGGACAGATTGTAATTGAAAAACTTGATACTTTTAACAATTTATCAATATCAATTCAGGTTGAAATGAAAATACCCACAAAAGATATTAAAACCTTATTAATGAAAATGATAAACATATTCAATATCAAATTGAATTTATATTGTAAACGTTAAATTGTAAATCGATGTAGCAATAAAATCATTATTTTTAATGATAATCACTTGTTGATCATCGCTACCAAGGTTAACCCAAACTACCAACCTAATGAAATGTTAAATTGAATGTCAGTTTGAGTAAGGCTTCCCACAAACGGTCACAATTAACTTGATCAATGCTGTAGCAAAAAGGAGAACCAAAATTTAATAATAGAAAGCTATTAAACAATCAAAGATTGACCATGATTTTAGGCAATTCATTGAACAAATGATTAGAGTAGCCTTTTCAATTAGCATACGATACCTGATTGTAACCTTTTTTCTGGTTCTATGGTTAACAATTGAAAACAATGGTAAAGTTGAAAGTTACTCATGGAAACAAAGCATCAACTCCAATCGATTGATTGAAGTTATCAATATAACTCTAATAGAATTGACCTTTCCGAAATCAATGGTTGGATTAAATTAAGAAATCAAATTATAAGTTAATTTGGTTGATTATTAAGAAAGGCAAACCAATTGGTTGGTAAACATTGACAATGCTTAAACAAATAAAGGGTTATTATCTGGTTATACAGTTTGGATTTCCAACTATCCACAACGAGATAATCATTTGCCAAACAATTAGACGATTATCCATTATCATCATCACAATTAATATCAATTGATTTTTGTATCCAACAATCTAACCCAATTCATCTTACTTTTAATTTTTCCCAGTAACATTGTATTGTAATACAAAATGTATTTGAACTCAAAACTAATCAGGCCTAATAATGTTTACTCATTATGATAATTTCTGATCATCATTGTTCTTCTCATTTTATTATTTGATTCAGTTTCAACTATCTTTTCTCAACTAATAGACACATTAATAATATCAATTGACAAAATAAACAATTAACACAGTAAACAGTTAAATGAAGGCAAGGTTCATTATCAAACATTGAAGTTGTCTTGACATGGAATGGCTTTTGTTTTTTTCGCTCAAGAATCTTATAAATTATCAATGATATCACAATAAATGACTTTAGTTGCAATTAAAATAAATGTTTAAATAGTTATTACAAAGGCTATCTATAATAAAATAACATCAAAGTAACTTAAGCATGTATTAACAGAAGCAAAACAGCAAGGCCTAGTTAACAAATCTTGTGCGTAATCAATTTTAAAACAAATTGTGGAGGTTGATTGTTACTGTACTGTATACAATACAATGAAAAAATTTATCATTTGTAAACATATTAATATACATTGATTCATGGAAAGAATGGAAGGAATCCTTGTAAAATTGCTTGAAATTATCTGGGTTACCAACGGTTATTGTAATGTATGAAATGAAAATCTTGTCTAATCAAACTGTCAGTTTTATATTATAATATCAGACTAGTATTATTATTTATGTAATGACGCCGATTATTCCTTTATTGTAATCCTAATTCAGAAATTATTGTAATAAAGTTGAGCCTTCAACTTACCTGGATTATAACAGGATAGCTTTTCAGACTGAATGGCCTCTGGCTTTTTATCAAACAGTTCATTAATAAAATGTAGAAAGATAAAGTTTTGATTAAATTATCGAGAAAAAATGAACCAAAAATAATATTAATACTTTGTTAAAAAAACTGTAAGGATGCTATGAGTTGCCTGTGTTATCCAGTTAGCTGTTCAAGTTGAACTTGAACTTTTACTTTTCCAACTCACGTCAACAAAATTTTGTACTTAATTAGCTTGTCTTATAACTTAAGATACTGAATTAAAATTTAATAATTAATTTAATTATTAGCTTTTTTTGCCTTGAAATTTAACCTAACCGCTTTCTGCTCGCTTTTTAGCACTAGTGCTTTCTAAGTTCTGCTCATACACGAACACTCAGCTGATGACATGCTTAAGGGCTATCTGGGTCCGGGATAAAAGACAAAAAGGCAAAAAGAGGGCAAAACTGGGCAAAAGAAGGCAAAAGAAGACAAAAATACGAAATTAAGTCACTTTTTTGTTAAATAATGAATAATTTCTTATTTGTATTATAATCACAATAAGGATTAGTGAATGAAAATTATTGAATATTAAACTTGAAACTCTGTTTGGTGTCAGCCAATCAAATCAGCTGGGAGCTCAATGGTAGTGATGTTGGTTAGGTGTATAGCAAATATTCAATAAAATCAGTTGTTATAATCAATTATAAATCACTTTTTCATCTAACTCTAAATATATTTTATGTTAGACTACCTAAGACGCTTTATTACGTGAGTTTAGGCATCTTTTGCCCTCTTTTGCCTTTTTTGTCTTTTATCCCGGACCTGCTATCTGTATATTTGTTTCGTCTCAAGTATTAAAGCTTTTGTGTTTAGTGTTAAAATTTAATGTTATCACTTTAAGTTTATTCAATAATTAAACAGATTTATCGTTTAGCTAACTACAACTTCAGTTGCATAGATTGTATCAATACTTAAAGTGGGTATAATATAACCTAACCTAATGAATTGATTAACCTTATTTACTTATCTATCTTTTTTTTGTGTGCCTAGTTTAGCTGGTATTGGTGAATTTATTAACCCGGTTATCCTGTGCTATCATAATAATCACACTCTGATATAATACAAGTCTGACTTGGAAGGAAATTTGATCTGATTCGGAAGTAGCTTCATCTTAAAGAGATGCATATAAGTGAAATTAATCCAGTAATACAATATTTTTCAAGATAGGAATATTACTATTTTATTTTGAGTTGTTGCTACTAAATTAATAATCTTAAAAGGGTATTCTCATGTGAATCATAACTAAGAACTGATTTAAGAGGATAGAGAGTTTCGAATTGTTTATTTCGATTCGATTATTTTGATTGCAATAACTTTATACTCTGTAAACTGTGCAAATATAAATTATTATATATAATAATTAATACACTAGTCAGACTTAAGTTAACAAAAAAGGGTCAGAGTTAAGTTAATTTTTAAGTGTCGCCATCTCGGCATATTTTGTTTTCAGAAACAAAAACAATAGGAAACTGGGTAAAATTAAATTCGATTGTAAAGGTACTTTTATTTATTGTTAGATGGCGACTACGAAAAAAATCCTCCGTTTTGTTAACTTAACTCTGACTACTAGTGTATATACAACTGTTTCATACTTCATACAATCAGGTCTTATAATTGAAAACTATTCAAAGTCCCATTTTTCAACATTATTAGTTGCATTTTTACTCTTATTATGGTAGACTATTATCTGTATGATGGTACGTTTGTATTTCATATAAAAGTTAGTAACCAAAACCAAAATCTGGCATAATTTCAAGATATGATTATGATCAGTACTAGATTTGGATTTGGATGTTCTGATTTAATATAATTTTCAGTTTGTTGTCCTTTCTAGATTCACCATATTTTGGATGATTTGAGATGAGAGAAAAAAAATCAATAAAGTTGATGGAAATAAAACTGAAATAAAAAACATCGATATTATCATATTATGGAGACAGACCATTTTTAGGCAACTTTTGTTTACGCAGCAGAATGACACCAAATTGTAATTACTAATTACAATTTGATGGAATCATATAATCATATAATCATTATCTCATTGTATCATTATGGTTGTTTTGATCACTCAACGGCTGATTGTAAGACTTAATGAGTAAACAAAAGTTCAAGTCAAAACGTAATTACTAATTAAGATGAGTGTAACAGTGAAATTGCCTGAGTAGATGACAAGGTATGGAAGTGAAAGTGAGAGTAAAGATGGAAGCAGAAAAAAAAATCCGGAGATTGCACCTTATTTTACATGGTCTATCATCATCATTATATTCACATAATCATGATCAAGTTCAACAGATGAGTTCAAATATCTTATTAACTCAAGTCCGTTGCCCTTACACAGCCATACACAATCATAAGCTGTCATTTTGTTGACAAATATAAACTTGACATCAATGACGGTTATGGTGATAAAATAAATTGGGCAACATTAATTTTGGCCATTTGAGTAAATCCATTGAACCAGTAGAAATTTGCTTCCCTTTTTCAGGTCCAGCAACAGTCAACATGTCAATGGCTGATTGAATCATTAATTTGGCAATTTTCTTGCAAACAACTTAATTCTCCTCTTATTACCTCATTATTTAATTGTAATATCAATTTTTTACTTTTACCAGAAAAAAATATTGCAAAGTATCTCATCTCTTAGGGTCAACCTCTTTGATTTCTTGGTGATTGTCAATTTGATTCAATTGACAATTTCAATTCCAAATATTGCTTACTGCTTAAACATTTTGATTGACAATTTTTTCTTCACAATTATTGTTCATTAAAGCCATATTTGGAGAGTTGATTTCATCAAATGATTGCTATTTGTTGAATTATTGATCCTTAAGTTTTGTTTATTATCGTTATGATTTACAAATTGAAAATATTATAACAAAAAAGCTTTGATAATCCAAGTAATTGTTGAATGTTACATTATTTTTACAAGATTGTCTTGTTTAATCATCTGTTATACACCATTGATAGTCTCTTCAATGATTAACCATTACATAATGCCACTTTATTGCTCAGCTTTTTTAGTGGGTCTTTAAATCATTAAACTCATCATTAGAGTATCGATTGTATTGAAAGTTTAAACAAAAGTTTACTTTGAACAAATGATGAACCAAATAGACGATAAAAATAAAGTATTATATGATCAAGTAAAATGAAAATTTGAATCAAGAAGAATCATGAAGAGGAAACAAATAAATTACAGCTTATTACAATAAAGACCAGAGTTGATTAATTTTATGATAATCAAAGTTCCCATAGGAATGAGTAACTATATTAATACATATTCATTGGCAATTTTGTTACAACGTTTTCAATTGACACTGAATCAAATAAAATTGGTCTGTTTTTGGTTTATTACATTATTGGATTTCAATTCAATTGGTGCCTATTCAATATGTTAAAAGTTGGTTGAAAAGTTGGTTTTGTAATTTAAAAGCACAATTCAATGCTGTTATTGACAAAAAATTGGCATCAAAATAAATAAAGCAGTGACAAATCAAGAGATATGGTGATTTGTTTGGTTGGTTGTTTAATAAAAATTGGCTTAATAAATTAAATAATTAGTAAGTTCTCACCGGAGAATCACAGCCTTCCGGTTCATGTTGGGAATGGTGGTTATGATTATTATCACCATTATAATACTTTTTCAAGAATCGGGAAAGATAATTTTTTGTCTCAGCTCGAAATCTTTGAGATGTTAAATACAATATGATTGGGTTGAGGCAGGAATTTGTAAATGACAAGATGAAACCAATAATACGCCAAACATGCCAAAAGGCTGGATAGGGGCTTACTCCAGAGTAATAAAACCAGAGTAGATAAACATGGTTAGGAAAGAAACAGATTGCAAAGGCAACCACAAAAAAAATCACAATCCGCCGTCTGAACCGATGCCGTCGAGTTAACAGGTCACTTGAGGTCAACTTTAATCCACTTTGAAGCCTAGAACTTTCAGGATTGGCCAAAGCTGAATTGTTTTTGGAGTAATGATATAGTTTCAGGCTTATAAGAGTATAACAAAAACAGATAACAATGAGAGGAATCAAATAAAGGAGAAGAAATTTGACCGAGACTACAATTTTTGGATACCAAAGGCCAAAACGATCTGGGAATGGATAACAAATTAAGACAGTTTTTACAGGCGACAAGTCATAGGGCAAAAGGAAGGCATTAATGGCTGGAAGTCCCATGATTGCGGACACTATCCAAATCCCTGTTACAATGTTACCGTAGCGAAGAGATAACAGTTTAACATGGAAAGGTGTTTGACCAACTGGTGGTGGGTGACGTCGATTACCCGTAGTAGGTCTCGAGTAATTTGTCAGGTTATAGCGGGGAGAGAGGGCGAAGGCTGCCTTGTATCGATCATAAGACATAACTGTAAGAGTGAGAACCGTCACAGAAACGGAAACATCACGAATGAATTCACTTAGACGGCAAACTGTTTCTCCGTAAGGCCATGATTCAAAAGTGTAAATGGTGGCCACAAAAGGTACTGATCCAAGGATTACAATGAGATCACCCAGCGACAGGTTAAGGATAAACAAGTAGGATGGAGAGCGGTAAAGGCGTTCACGGAAAATGATTAGAATGGTTAAACCGTTGCTTATTGAACCGATTAAAAAGATGAAAGCAAAAATGATAGGAATCATATAGGTTTCAAGTCGTTGTTCATAGGGAATATAATGGGCTTTTGATTCATCTTGGGAACTTAAATTGTTGTTATTTTTATAAAAATTATTAATTTCATTATTATTGTATTCGATGTTGCTGGTAAAAACGTTATTCAGGTTACTATTACTGTTACTGGACATTGTTGGTGGCGTTAAAAATGATGGTGACAGGGATGGCGGTAAATTTAACGGTGAAATTGATGATTGATAATTTGGGTTCACAGATTGTTGCTGTTGATTGTGATGATGGTTAACATTTTCAGATGAAAGGGCGGTCATAATACACATAATAAACATTATCAACAAAATCATTCTAGGATTAGTTTGATGTTTGTACTTTCAATTGTCAACTTTCTTATGTTTATTGTCTCAAGCGACGAGTTTAGCAAGTGACAGAAATGATCCGTTTGCTTGTTTAATCATCCTATGAATCTGAACAAGTGTTGTTAATTTAACCATGTAATTAACCATAAAACTGTAACTTAAAATCAACATCATTTTATTAACCACTAATTGGACTCTCTTGGTAGGAGTCTCTGGCTGACATTCATTAGACACAGAATTTTGAACCGAAACTTTATATGTTGTTGCTGAACCTTTCCAATGATAACTGAAGCTGGAACCAAGGAGTTGATAGAACTAAAGAGCAGGATAATACTGAGCAAGCTTGAACTCACCGACAAGTGAAACCTGAATGGAAGAACCTTCATTCTTGGAATGGAAAACAATTAGGACACATTATTAAAGAACAAAATGAAGAAAAATTATAAATAGTAAAAAATTGATTATGATATCAAACAATAGACCGAAAAGAACGAATATAAGTTAAATGAAAATGGTTAATTTTAATCAAAAAAGTTAGCTATTCTGGCTAATCCTTAGAGAATCGCTAAGACCAGGAATGAAAATGTATAATTGTGTGCATATCAATCCAAAAACATACAAATTATTTGAATTGTTATAACATTTCTCAATCAATCTTCTTGGATTTACTCTGCTAAACTATTCAATTCTTAATAATCTTTTTGTTTGAACAAAATTTCAGTCTCAAGAAATAGCTTTTGCCTCTTGGATTCAACTTGAGCCATCTAACCTGGTTCCATTCATATTGAATTATTATGGGAACTGTTTGCATGGAAATGAATAAACGTTGACAGCTCAAGATTCAAGTTACTAACTTGCTAAGTTGAAATGCACTTGTTAAATAAAATAATTGAAACATAAGAGATTCAGAAAGAAACAAATGAATTTTTCATTCAAAGTAATCATTTTCTACGCTCTGAGATCGTTTGAAATACAATTTGAAATACTTGAAGAAAGTGAAACATTTATATTTCATAAATTTTTTGTAACAACAATTTTTTTGTTGAACCAACATTACAAAAATTGGCAGTTCATGACTATTTAGCTTCGTTTTTCCTGTATTTTACTTTACTTATAAATATATAAGTATATAACTTAAACACAGATGACATTAAATAATCATAGTAAATCGCTGAAAAAATTTTGTTACATTTTTCTGTTGCTTTTATATGTACGAATGGTAATTGAGGAAAAAAATTGAGGCTTAAAGTACATTATCTAGATATTATTTATGTTTCCTTGCTGTCTGCTGTCTTTTGATTCGAGAATTAAGTATTTCAATTATTAATCTCAATGTAACTGTTAATGTTATTTATCCTACTAATCAATGCATTATTATACTCTAAGTGTTTCAATTGATGACTGGAAAGCATTCACAGTTGAATAACGATACATTATTTGTATTATTTTTTAATGTTATCATCCATGTTTAGTAATGTCAATAAATTTTAAGATTCATTTTCCGGTGAATTTTCACAATAAAAGTTAATTTAAGTCCAAATAAGAGACCGATAATTACTGAATAAAAATGGTTGTCTTGCAGATAATAATCACTCAAGAAGCATAAATCTGCAAATAATCTATAAACTGTTTGAAACAGCAATTTATTTCAAACCACTTGATTAAAATTAAAGGTTAACTGCGTAGTGACAATATCTATCTATGAATTTAATCATAATGATACTTTTGTCATTAAACCAACCTTATTAACTTCAATTCTTTAATACTTGGCAAAAAAATATGACTTCATTAAAATGTCTTCATTTAAATTCAGTTACAAGATTCATGCTAATAACAATATTGGTTTCTATGTTCAGCCAATCATTTGATTGTAAACCAACAACAGTAAGTAATGATATTATCATTGTTAACAATCAATCTTAACAAAGATGGGTATAATTTGTCATGCCATTTCATTGATTGCTGCTTCAATTTTTGTTCAACCATTAGAATGTGATCATCAGAACCTTGGAACAAGGGAACATCAGTTACGTAATTGACAATGACACAGTTACTGAAAGTAACTCAATAAATTCACCCGACTGTGATTCGGTTATATGTTTCGACATAGCCCCACGAAAAAATCTAGATGAACCTCCAATAGACACGGATGCCATATTTCGAGGTCGTAGGCGTTTAGGTCCTGCAGCTAACGGTATGTTAGACTAATTTCAACATTTTAGGCTTTTAATATTAACTGTGGGAATCCATTTTAAATTAATTTCAGATGCTATTGCAAACAATGGAGATGATGCCAAATCTAATGAAAAGGATAGACCCATCTTGCCTGAATATTTGTTGTATACTTTACAAGATTATAAAATTATGATGGATCCATCGGTAGAGAAGGTTAACAACCATGATTATCGAGTAACTTTGCATGTGAATGTGATCCGAAAACAGGACAATCGAAAAGAAATGGAACTACCTTCAATTGCACTGCCTTTTGGTGTGTTAAAGGATACAAATTCACCCGATTTAAATGCATCATTTGTCCCAATAACTGAGAGGGTAAAGGAAGACTTGAAGAATTCACTTTCAACAATCAATAACGCTCTTAAAAACCAAGATAGATCAGCTAATCCAGTCAGTAATTTTGAGACCGTAGTTACAACCCCGACCATCATTGGTGTAAAAACTGATGAAGATCCGACACAACCTTCATTCATTGATCCATTCCACATTCAGCCAGATCAGAACAACCAAACCTCCAATGTCGTTTCTTCATCGTCATTGAGTACCAGTGGTAAATTTGAAAGCAGAGACAACCAAGGTAACAATTTTGTTGCAACAAATCCAACAACATCTACAACAATGGAGCCTCTGATATTTACAAAAAGTAATCCAATCCTGACACCATTACCGTCAAATGAAGTAGAGACGAGGGAAGAAAAACCAAGTACAATTAAGCCTGAAATCACCACCACATCAAAGATTAGGATCGCAACTCCTAACACAGTTGATTTAATTTCAGCTCCAACTTTAGCTAATGTAGTTACACCAAGTGACAAATCTCATGTTTCGTCAAATGTTCTCACTTCATCAACTGAAGTGTCAAAAGCTGTTGAAAGTCGAATTGTTTCGTCAACTGAAGTGACAACATTTGAATCTCATTCGTCGTCAACTTCAAGTCCACTTCAGACCTCTGGTAGTTCATCAGTACAACCAAAAATGAGTGAAATTGAACTGAACCATTCAAAAAGTTTGTATGACAAAAAAAATTATAAACCAATAAAACCAATACCAGAAACACCATGGATTCCAGCATATGAAGTAAAGCCAATTGGTTTCAATAGACAAGACAGCGATAACCATATTGAATATCGATTTACTCAGCACGATAATGAATTCAATGTCAGACGAAATATACCAAGTAATAAACCTCAACCTCAGCCTCAACTTCAGCCTCAACTTCAGCCTCAACTTCAGCCTCAACTTCAGCCTCAACTTCAGCCTCAACTTCAGCCTCAACTTCAGCCTCAACTTCAGCCTCAACCTCGTTTGAACTCTCAATCACGAGATGGACCTGGTATGGAGATGCGCACAAATAATGATCGCCTACAAAAAGTGGTTAAAGCTGATCATCCAAATCCTTATGTGCCAAGAAACCCTAGCGTATCATTGAATCGACAAGCAAATGTACCTAAAAACAGGAATGAACCTTATGCAGTTGAAGAAATTGTTCATTTTGAAGGGCCAAGTCAACGGTTGAATACTCGTCAATACAAACCGACACCTGAACTTTTTGTACGCATTATTCGCCATTATTTCGACAATGCTCTAAGTCCTGCTGAAACGATATACACAGCTAAGCATAAATCACCAATAATTGCTCCAGGACAGCCTCTTTATCAAAGGTCGCCATCCTCGTTTAGTTACCAAAATTCAAAGCCATGACCATCAAATGTTGTCCTGTAACTATTGAGTAAATCAATAATGAAAAATGGTAAAAATAGACTTATTAGCAATCGTAATAACAAACACTCATTTCATGAAAATTGCATTTTAATTTTGATCAAGAGCTAAAATCCATCAATTGCTTAAAATGACAGATTGTTTTAAATTAAAGTCAATAATATTTAACAAGGGCATTGGAAGTAAACAAAAAATGTAATTAACTCTTGGTTAAATGATAGTCAACTCAATTGTCAAGTAACCATGAACTCATTAAAATAGTCGAGTTTCGATTCCATTTTAGTTTTCCTTCGAAACAACTTTGCTCAAAGTTAAACTCATATTGAACCATTCACACTTATGGCTGATAAAAGAATACAAAAAGTTGAATTAAAATAAACCCAGAATGATGATTTTACCTATCATCGCCAATGCAAACATAAATCATAAAATCAAATTCTGGGCTGAAGCAAATATTGAATAAAACTTTGACTATTGAGAAATAGCATAAAAAATAGCATATTTAAAAAACTTTAAAAATGTGAATTGAAGTGTAGCTCAGTGGTTAAAGGTGTAAGGATATCTATGAAGGTTTTGGGTTCAAGTCTCGTTGATTTTATAATTTTTATTTCATAAATTGATTTACTTTTTTTAATTATTTTTTTTAGAAAAATTTATAGTTTTTGGCAATAAATTAATAAATACTTATCAATCTATTATGATTTTATCTAATTTATAAAATATTGCCAAAAACTATAAATTTTTCTAAAAAAAATAATTAAAAAAAGTAAATCAATTTATGAAAATAAAAATTATAAAATCAACGAGACTTGAACCCAAAACCTTCATAGATATCTTTACACTTTAACCACTGAGCTACACTTTAATTCACATTTTTAATGTTTTTTAAATATGACTATAATAAAAATGCCCAATTTTTAAACCCAAATATCTCAGGAACCACTGACCATACAGATGAAATACTTTCCCTTATTTAATAACTATTTAATAAATGCCGTCTATCGATTGCGCCATGTCTCATCAAAAAAGGCGAAAACAACCAGAAATAGTTCCCTTGTGAGTAGGAAACATACACATCGAAAAGACTCGAATGCTTAATGAGAATAAGTCAGAATGCAAAAAATAAAATCTTTAGCTTTTATCACTTTGATAATATTAATTTTGGGATAAAAAAGCCTTTCTTTAAGTAAGCGTAAAAACTTCTTTGTCTGAGACTGAAAATTGATACTTTGTGGCTGTGAAGAATGAGGAGTGAAAATCGAGTCCACTCGTGCAACTGGAAATCTCTCTGATCGACAGACTTCTTTTAAATCAAGTTCAAAGCTAAACTTCGATCTCATCAGGCATCAGATTTTTTTACCAAACTCTTAATATTCACTTGAAAGATCAAGTTTTACATATGCTCCTAATAAACCATCAGTTTGAAAAACCAAAGCAGCTTTTCCCTTTTTACAATGCTACTGAATACGGACTCTGTAATTTTTCCCCAGCCTCATGAATTTCTCAGAGGTCTGAACTCTGAGACGCGGTTTCTTATTTTTCGTTATTATAGTTTGTTATAGTCAAGGCTTTCGCCCTTCATAATTTTTTCTTAGAGCACTTTCCGTTTGGCCACAAGTTTGACAAAATTTGATACATTGACTTTTTATATAGTAAGTATGGATGTACAGATTGAGTTCAGAGATTGGATTAAGCTGCCTTGCTAAGTAAAAAGACTAAAAATACATTCATTATAATCTGTTTCCTCAACGGTATACGTTATATTAAATATTAGGATGAGTGGAAATTAATGACCGTTCAATTATTAATTCACAATTATAATTCAGTTGATTTTGGAAACAGAGTTACAAATACAAATACAGCACACACAATGTATAAAACACCATTATAATACGTTCGATAACCTTCCATCAACAGTTAAAAAAATTGATTTAACTCCAAGTTTAAACCATTACTGTTAGGTTACTGGTAAAGATTTGATTTTTATCGGAAAAGGATTAGCAAGAGTCTGAAGTTACATTAAATGCCTACAAAACCAACTTGTCCCCATGATAAACATGAATATATATATACTGTATATACTGTATACTGTATATATATATGTATTATAAATATCAATATTGAAAGACTAAATCGATATTAAAATGAAAACCTCTCAACGACTAAACCGATTTTTTATCAATTTGTACTAATTTTATCTTACAAGATTATTTTATTTTATTTGTTTGATTTTTCTCCAATCTAATGGTTAGAAATATTAATCTAGAAATAAAAGCTGAAATTTATATGATTTTATGAGTATTGCTGTCTAGATAGAAATGGTCCGAAAATTGATCCTATTTGAATTTGCATGAATTGATTATTCAGATCGTGCACGATAGCAATGGTAATGGTAATGGGTAAATCAGTTTATAAACTCTGTTGCAGAAATATAAATACAGTCGAGTACCTGAAATTGTCAGTACCCAAAATTGTCCATTCGATGATCTACCACTTCGTATCAATTGGAATAACCTTCGAATTTAATTTAAAAAATTAAATAATCGTCGAATATAATGATGATTTTTCATCTTCTAGATTAAATTCAACTAAAGACTACACTTTGAGTAGAGATCAATCTGAAAAAAAGCATTATCGGGCCATTTTTAATTCATTTTTAATTGTAAATTAGTGTTTTCAAATTTTGCGCCTGAAACAAAAGACGGACAATTTCAGGTACTCAACTGTACACTGAAATTTCAATAAAATGAGTTAATTTTAGCAGATTTTTTGTTCTTTTTTCAATTGGATTAAGTTAATCTTTATGTGAAAGGGTTAAATTTAAGTTTGCAGCTAAGATCAAAAGTTCAGCTGGTTAGAATTATTAAAATTGGATTAAATATGGCTTTTGCTTAGGAGCAGAAATATCGGTTGTCCAGGAAATAATGAGGCTGAAGTAAACTAAATTGTTTTAAGATTTGAAATTCATTTTTCATCAAAGTAATCACCATTAGCATCAATAAGGATGAGGACCAAAACGGCCTAAAATTTGGATTTTTTTCAAACAAATTTTTTTAGATGTATAATGACATGAGAAACGCGATGGTGTAAACCATTTTTTTATATTCGAAGCCGTTTTCGAGAAAATGACCTAAAAATTAGTTTTTCTATGAAACAAAATATTTCAGATTAATTTTCTAATGCTGATCATGAATCTAAAATCAGTTTTTTTATATGACGGTTGGTTATTGAGATAAGTTGAAAAAATGCTTTGAAATGAATACAAAGGCTTATTTTGAGTAATGAGAACTGCTTAAACTTCAACCAAGATAAAAAGGGTTTTACCCAATGTAGTTTTGTATACTGAATCTAATGGTGCTATCAAGATTCAAGAATCAGATGAGCAGAAGAGACAAAACTAAATAAAGATTATAGTGTATCTAAATACCATCTTATGGTACTGTAGTTAGACATGAATTCACCTTTTACTGATCTTCCACAAAGCTAATTCCTTTCATGCCCAGTTTCCATTACGAAATACATGATATTGAGGTAATAGTCAGTTTTCGCATTTCGCATCCATCCCCAAAACCATCATCGTGAAGCCAAGGTAATTTTAAACGCGAAAATCTAAGTTTGACCGATCTTCCAGCACGTTTTGATTCCTATTCAGATCAATTTCCATAATAAAATGCAGAATATTGCGGAATCAGACAGTTTTGCGCCTATTTGCACCATCCTTGAAACTTTCATTGTGAAGTCAAGGTTATAAATAACATAGAAATCTTCCTTTGACCGATCTTCCAGCACTATCTCATTTCTTTATAGCGTATTTCCCGTTACAACATACATATTATTTAGGAAATAGTCAGTTTTGCGCCTCTTTTCTTCATCGTCGAAACATTTATCGTGAAGCTGAGGTCATACGAAACATAGAAATTTACCTTTCATTGATCTTCCAGCACTGTCTAATTACTTTTCAGCCCAGTTTCCGTTTCAATATGCATTTTAACATGGAAACAGTCAATTTTGCGCCTTTTTTATCAATCCTTGAAAAACTCAATGTGAAGCTTGGGTCATCCGAAGTATGAAAAACCACCTTTCATTGATCTTCCAGCACTGTCTGATTCCTTTGCAGATCAACTTCCGTCATTTAATACATGTTCTTGCGGAAACAGTCAATTTTGCGCCTTTTCTATCAATACTTGAAACACTCAATGTGAAGCTATAGTCATCCGAAGTATGAAAACCACCTTTCATTGATCTTCCAGCACTGTCTGATTCCTTTGCAGATCAACTTCCGTCATTTAATACATGTTCTTGCGGAAACAGTCAATTTTGCGCCTTTTCTATCAATCCTTGAAACACTCAATGTGAAGCTTGGGTCATCCGAAGTATGAAAAACCACCTTTCATTGATCTTCCAGCACTGTCTGATTCCTTTGCAGATCAACTTCCGTCATTTAATACATAATCTTGCGAAAATAGTCAGTTTTGCGCCTTTTTTGTCCAACCTTGAAACACTTAAAGTGAAGCTATAGTCATCCGAAGTATGAAAATCTACCTTTCACTGATCTTTCAGCACTGTCTGATTCCTTTGCAGATAAACTTCCGTCATTTAATACATATTCTTGCGGAAACAGTCAATTTTGCGCCTTTTCTATCAATCCTTGAAACACTCAATGTGAAGCTTGGGTCATCCGAAGTATGAAAAACCACCTTTCATTGATCTTCCAGCACTGTCTGATTCCTTTGCAGATCAACTTCCGTCATTTAATACATAATCTTGCGAAAATAGTCAGTTTTGCGCCTTTTCTATCAATCCTTGAAACACTCAATGTGAAGCTTGGGTCATCCGAAGTATGAAAAACCACCTTTCATTGATCTTCCAGCACTGTCTGATTCCTTTGCAGATCAACTTCCGTCATTTAATACATGTTCTTGCGGAAACAGTCAATTTTGCGCCTTTTCTATCAATCCTTGAAACACTCAATGTGAAGCTTGGGTCATCCGAAGTATGAAAAACCACCTTTCATTGATCTTCCAGCACTGTCTGATTCCTTTGCAGATCAACTTCCGTCATTTAATACATAATCTTGCGAAAATAGTCAGTTTTGCGCCTTTTTTGTCCAACCTTGAAACACTTAAAGTGAAGCTATAGTCATCCGAAGTATGAAAATCTACCTTTCACTGATCTTCCAGCACTGTCTCATTCCTTTTCAGCCCGATTTCTGTTACAATATGCATATTAACACGGAAATAGCCAGCTTTGCGCCTTTTTACCAATTCTTGAAACACTCAACGTAAACCTTTGGTCATCAGAATTATGAAAATGCACTGTTTATTGATCTTCCAGCACTCTATCATACCTTTTCAGGCCAATTATTCATATAACATACAGAATTTTGCGATAAAACACGAACGACAAGTCGTAGAACAAAATCGATTGCATATATGAACTCAGCGTAAGAAACTGGATTAGAAAATGTGTCAATATAATTAAAAAAAATCTAGGCCGAACTCCCTATTCTTTTGGTCCTCATCCTTTATGCATTCTAGGCACTAAGTCATCGATGCCCTTTTGAAACCAGGTCACCTCTTTTGATGAGAAAAATTCATCAACAGCTAATTTCAGCTCGTCTAGCGAAACCCATGAACATTTTCTCATGGCGAATTTCAAATTTCTGAATAAGTAATAGTCACAAGGACTTATATCTGGACTATAAGGTGGGTGATTTATCGATACAAGGCCGATTTCATCAATTTTTTCCCTGACTCGCTGAGTAGTATGAACTCGTGCATTATCTTGTAAGAAAAGAAACTTTCGATTAGAATTTGTTGGCCTTAGATCTTCTAGATTTGCATATAACTGGTCAAGTAATGATAAATAATGTTCAGAATTGAACTTTTCACCAGTTTTGAGATAATCTGTCAATAATATGCCATTCGAGTCCCAAAAAACCGTTAACATTACTTTCTGTCCAATGAATTTATTACTGACTCTTTGAGGCGTACTTGATCCTGGTTTCAGCCACTCAGAACTTGCATAACGTCCACTATCAGGCTTGAATTTCATCCATGTTTCATCAACAGTAATAATTCTTTTTCGATAATGCGACCAATTCTTTCCATATCGATTCAGAAATTCAGTTGCGCTTTCAATTCTACGCTTTTTATCGTATTCACTTAGAATTTTAGGAACCCAGCGGGCATCAATTCTTTTGAGGTCAAGATGAACAGATAAAATATTCTGAACTGAAGATTTACTGATATTAAACATCGTAGATAACTCACGAACTGTGAATTTTCTATTTTCATTAATGGCCTTCTGAATAAGTTGGACATTTTCATCGGCCGTTACTTTTCTTGGTCTTCCTGGAGGAGGGCTTTTTTCAGCTAAACCACCGAAATATTTTGTTTCTAATCCATGTTTGTATTGTTGAGTAGCCTGGCGAGCTTTCACCATATTTTGACCTTAGAGACTCATAGATTTCATGGTCAGATTTCCCTTCAGAATAGAGATGTCGAACTAAAACACGGAACTCACTATTTTTCATGATAATTTTGTGGCAAATAATACTAATGATAAAATTAAAAATGATCTATTATTTTCTCAACTAATATATATATTGATATAAGTTAGCGTCAAATCGCTCAATTATACAGGGAAGTCTGGCCTCATTATTTCCTGGACAACCGATATCAATACAGATGTTTTTAATTAACTAATTGTGGAAACTAAATGCAATTTTGAGACAGGAAAAGGGTTTTAAGATCTGTTTTTCACATTCTTTCCGAATCTGAAGTTTGTTTTCTTTGTTTTTTCATTTTTGAGTGCTCAACTGCAAGTTTTTAGTAATTTAATTAGTTTTTTATAAAAGTTTCATTATGCCTCGAGGAACTGAATTAAATGCTTACGAAAAGGGACAAATTGATGCTCTGCATAAACAAGAGCTACCATTGAGGAAAATCGCAGCTGAAATTGGAAGAAGTCACACTGTAGTGCAACATTATGTCAATTTAGGGGAAAATTATTGTGCAAATCCTCGACCTGGACGCCGTTCCTCGCTAACTGATCGGGACAAAAGAGCAATACAATTCAGTGGCTGAATTATGGACTCCGATCGAGAATGCATGGTACAATCTCGAACCTGAATTATTGAAAAAACTCATAGAAAGCATGAATAATCGCTTATTTGAAGTTGCAACCTTAAACGGAGCCCAAACTCATTATTAATTACAATATTTAAAAGTGTATCTATAATTCTGCACCATTAATTTTGGAATTATTAAAAAATTCGCAAATTTTGAATACTTTTTTCATGGTTTTTTCTTATCAATTTACTTGTTATCTCAATCCTTATCAAGCTATTCATTCAAAATTTGCAATATCTTATTTACTTTCAAAATAAATTAAAAAAACCAGTGTATCTATATTTTTGCAACTGAGTGTATGAATTTATTGAAAACGCATACAAGTACATATACGAAACCTTTTACAGATTTTGCCTGTTACAATTTACAGATCGGAGCATTTGATTATAAAGTGGTTCCATCAAATACATAGCAAGGAGAGTTTCCTTTACTTCTCCTAGGTTACATATTATCTATGGCTTAGGCCATTTACAAAAGATTTAAGATGGTGGGGAGGGTGGGAAAGGACATTTACAATAATTGCTGGATAGGTAGAGGTATAAGGGTTGCGTTTCTTAGTAAATTTAAATTATAATTGTTATTTATTTGAATGTTTCTATTTGATTTAATTTAATAATTGTTTTATTTGTATTTATTTGTATTTGATTTAATTTGTTTTTAAATTGTGTAGGTAAGGAAGCCTATCACGTATAAAGAACACCTTGTGAAGGTGTTGCTGTTGATGGTCCAATTTTAATAATTATTGATTAGATGTTAGGTTAGGTTATCAATTGATGAACACTTGATGAACACTTGATAATGGTGATTTTTAGCACTTTCAATTCAATAGTTATTTCACTGTTATCTTCTGAAGAGAAAGGGAGAAACGAAAGCTTAAACTGAATAAAATAAAGTCCAGTTTGGTCGAAGGAGGAAAAGAAACTGTCTGGAAAAAATGTAATTGTAGTTAAAGAATTATAAATATAATTCAGGAATGCAAAATATGTTGAAAATATACAATATTTTTCATAGTGAATTGTATTGATATTAAAAAATCGAACTAACCATTGAAAAAAGTGAAGGAATTGAAAAGCTTTCAACAAAATCCTAAGCCAGTTGAATATCACAGGCTATAGTGAGCTTGACAATTTTGAAAGCTAACTTATTCACATCTGAAATTTTGAACAATTAGGAGGAAAATATTATTAATAAATGTCAATATTGTAATAAAAAGTTACTTACATTACTTATCAACTAGTGTCAATTTCCTTTTCTTATTGTAATCAGCCAGTGTAAATAATATGTAATAATATTGATCTATCCATGAACAGGATAAAGGAAAAAAGAAATAAATAAATGAATAAGTAGCATAATAATTTCAGTTGATGAAGAGTGAAGGAAATACTGTAAGTTAATATTCAATAAGATAATAAGATCAGTGGTTAAATGTAGCAATTATGTTGAAATTTTGCTTAAATTATAAATTGTATTGCTGTTTTAAGATCAATTACATACCCGCCTACCTGATTTCATCAACATTTCATCTAATTTTCATTTTGTAATGCTATTGGATCGGGTTGATCGCAGTAATCCACGTGATCATGATGAGATTAAGAGTGAAAAACATCGAGATGAATTATCAAAATCATGATAATTATTAAGTTTCCCAACGATCAGCGAAATAAAATTGCTAGGAGTTACGACATTGGCTTTGCTCTATCCATGAATATATTATATCAATCATACGATTACAATCTGTGTTATCTACAAATTAGCATCCATATTAGTCATAACATACATACATTAGTTACAAGTCATATTAGTAAACATTCATAGTTAGATCTGATGCTATTCCGTAGGCTTATATTTCAATTTAATAATGGTTAAGATGATTACTTTCAACCTCTTCCATGGTTACTATTTTGTATCAAGGTACCAATTTACTGTTAAGTTTACACACATGAAACCATCCATGGCTACCTTATCAGATGTATTTTAAGTTTTTAGGCGGATGATGGAGATAATTACTGAGCTTTTTTGAAATTAAATTCTTTAAATGTTCCTTTGATTCCAATTTTCAGAGTAAGATTTTGCAATGTGCTGCGAAAAACCTGGAAAGATGATGATAGCGTTGGAGCTTATTAGAAAGTTTGTTGTCCTCTGTTTAGTTAAATACCTTGTATTAATACATTAACTCCTCTATAGTTGTGGTTTATAAATAAATTGAAGGTTATGATGATGCTTGAAGGTTAAGTTGGATATAATGTGGCTAAGGATTGAATATAAAAAAAGAGTGAGGATTACTTGGAGTGAGAAATCACTTGAGATATTGATAAAGGTTGGTTATAGAGTTGTTGACATATGTACGATTGAATAGAGTTACAGGAAATCAAATTCGTTTCTATGATTTGATTATTTTTAGATTGAGCCATAACAGCTGAACACTTTACAATCATGTAAATTGGAGTGAATCGGAATGTTCTCATTTGGAGTCAAATTTATTCAATAGCTAACCTAAACATAAAGGGTGTCAAAAATAAAACGGGTTGAGAGGCAAATTAAGACTAAATATTATTGGTATTAGATAATTTCTTTCAAGCAAATAGAAAGGTTTTAAGATAAGCGTGTTTTTCAGAGACATCTAATGATGAAAACGTACATAACTACGCTGTGTAGAGAGCAGACTGCGGTCATTTCACAGACTTAACTTGATTTAATTAAATTCAATTTTTGGCTCTATTTTTCATCATTAGATGTCTCTGAAAAACACGCTTATCTTAAAACCTTTCTATTTGCTTGAAAGAAATTATCTAATACCAATAATATTTAGTCTTAATTTGCCTCTCAACCCGTTTTATTTTTGACACCCTTTAGTTTATTTGAGTTGAAGGGAAGACAAGAACCTGATTTGAAGGAAGACAATTTGGAATATACAATTCTTGCTTAAGTCTGTCTGAATAAAATCAACAATGCCGTGAAAGCAGTGTGGTTAACTTACCTTGTCTAAGGTGATGATTAGATTGAATAACCTTTATGATTTTGGTTATTAACTCCCAACACTCAAGGTGATTGATATAACCGACAATTTGGTTGAAGAATTTGTCAGCCTCGATAATGTCATGAACACCCCCTAAAATTTAAATTAGATTGACTTGTCCAAAATGACAAGTTTATGACCAATAACTCGGGAAAATGAAGTTGAACTAGACAATACATTAATTTGAGGTCGTTAGCATATGAATAAATGAAATTGATAGTTATCAAAGATTGGACAGTTGACTTTGTTTAAGAAGTTTTATTAAACGAATCGAGAAAAAAGCATAACAATTAAAAATTAAAGTACCTAAGAAAAAAGCGGTAAAAATCACGTGATAAATCATCTGTTGTTTTTGAAAGCATGTTTTGGTGTTTACTTTAACTAGGCTGTTGTACTAATTTTACTCCACGATCTGTTTTTGTGCCAATTTTACTAATTATTTAATGAATGATGTTTGCAAGAAATCAGTTAAGACTATCATCTTTCAATTACTTCACTGATAATCTATTTAGTGTCCATGCAGTTCAGTCAATTCGTCAAGTTACTAAGGTATACTATCATTTTTACAATTTCATCAATTAATTGGATACTATTTATTATCTCTGATCATCATTTGTTTTGCTAACTTTATTGAATTAACTCATGACATTCGATATCACCTTTTGTTACAATCTCTATAATTGAATCAAGACTGTCAATAAAGTTGAACTTCATAAGGACATTGAAGAAAAACTGACTCAAGGATTACGTGCTAGGGAACAACCTGGAAGACGTTCATTACCTACTGTCAATTTACCCGTTGCATTAGAATCTGCATGTTACAAAGTGATTTCAAGTAAGTGCGTTCCTTGCCATGTGTTTTAAATTATACATTTTCATTAATTTGACTTATAATTTTATTTTTGGTGATTTATTTCAGAATATAAAAGGCCCCAATTCAAAGATGATGTATTTCGGATTCACAACCAATTTCACCATCGACAACTTCCAGCTGAGCCGGCCGAAATTCAACAGAAATATAAGGAAATTGAATATCGATTTGTAGAGAAAGGTGTGTTACTCTGCGCAATGTTTAGACTTAACTCATTACAAAAATATTTTTATTCATTTCCAGAAAATGTTGTTCTCGATGAACTAGACCCGATCATCAGAGAGGAAGAACGGCAAAAAAGAGAAGCGAAAATACAAGCAGTGCTTAAAAAAGAAATTTACAATTGGCAACCAGTTGAATATGACGAATACAATAGCGTTGTCTATATGGCTGCTCGACTTCCACCAAATTTCGCTGCAACTAAATTTGTTTTACATGATGTAATGTTAAACCTAACCTTTAGGTCTTTTTTCACATTTCAAAACGTTACTTCTATGCTTATACGCATTTATTTCACATTCTTTTTTAATCCGTCAAACTAATCAACTTTTAATTTTATTTCTTTTTAGATAAAATGTAGTTATCCTGACTTCAAGCCAAAAACTTTGTTTGACTTCGGATCGGGTGTTGGCACAACCATTTGGGCAGCAAATGAAATATGGCCAAAATCATTTTCAGAATATTTTTGTGTTGACATCTCTCAAGATGCTCACGACATAGCTCGATTGCTGTTAAAACAAGGTGATGATACCAAACCATTAATTTATGAAGGAGTTTTCACTCGTCAATTTTTACCAGTAGCATCTGATGTGAGTTCCATCCTGTTCTCATCGAAATGACAATGCTAATTATTCATTTTCTTCCTAAAATATTCTTTAGATAAAATATGATCTAGTTGTTAGTGCATTTTCCCTATTGGAACTTCCCTCTTTACGATCTCGAGTTAATACCATCGAAAATCTGTGGCACAAAACGGATGATTTGCTTGTCATCATTGAACATGGCAAAAAAGCTGGTTTTTCCGCCGTTTTAGAAGCTCGTAATTTGGTTCTACAAATAACCGGGCACAAAGTCACTGATACATTTAATGTTGACAGTGGAATCAGACAAGTTATTGAAATAGATGATAATCAGGTGCCATCATCACATATTCTTGGTCCAGTTAGTAAATGTACAATCTATTGTTTATACATTTTATATTAATTTTCTTTTCTTTTGTTTCAGTGTCCACACAACTATCCTTGTCCTAAACTATTTACTGGTCAAATTCAACCTTGTAATTTTTCTGTCTCTTTCAACCATTTACAATACTCCGAATTGAGAAAGGTATGGAATTGAGAAATCTGTCAATATATTGCTTTATTTAATTAATCTTGAAATTTTCCAGATTCTTTGGGGTAACCGTGAAGAATTTTCCTATTGTGTGATTCAAAAGAAACCAAGAAATCTCCAAGGTATAGTATTAAATACAGTTTCAGCAGCATCTGAAAGGTTCATAGGTACTTGTGACTGAATGATTTCACGTGAACTGAAATGCAGTTAATTCAATCGTGACCATCAAACTTAAAATAAACCATTTTATGAGAACTCTACGAGCGGAAAGTTTAGAATTTCAACATAAAGATATTCATAATCATATTTGAAGATTTGATGGCTATCATTTGTGAATGTGGAATCGAACGTGAAAATTTTTTTCCATTCAATTCCAAAATGATTTTGTATCTAAATATTTATTATCCAATTGACCATTAGAGTATTTCCTGGTGTGTTAAAGTTCATGACTGACAGATAGTATAAATTGATCTTGTCAGATTTCCAATAACACTTGAATTCTTTTTCTAATCTTAGCTGCCTCTTCGTATGAAATTTTTGTATTCACATTAGAAAACAAACCGATTTAATGCTTCATTTGTTAAGCACGACGGTTAAAAAGCGATAAAACAAAAAGCGATTTATATAAATAGATTCGCGAAAAAAACAGCATCTTGAAACAAAATCAACGTATATTTATATTTTTGAATTAGTCATAAAAAATGAGTTGCAGGTTAAATTTCAAGTCCGCCAGGAACATCGTCAGAACTCAAAAAGCTTATAAACAGCGACATCGACATGACAAAAATCATGCAATTTGATTTGAATCAAAAATTATACAGCTTATCTACACCCACCCATGAGCTTAGGGGATGAATATTTGAAGAGATGAAGGGTCTTTTTAGTGCACTGGAACGTTGAACGTAGTTTCTTCATTTTAATTTATCTGTCCCAACTTAACTGACAGAAAATCAAGTCATGAAAATCACGGTTTTCAGATTTCATTATGTTGAATATCCTTATCTTTTTCCAGAAAATCCTCCTTGGCCTCGAGTTATTTCTCCTGTAATTAGGAAACAAGGCTCTGCTATGTGTAAATTATGTTGTCCAGATGGGACAATGAAAAATATTAGAGTTGGTAAACAAAAAGATACTAAGTAAGTTATATATGTTAGATTTATATATATATATGATTTAAATGTTCTAATTTTCATCATTGCGTTTTTGTTTCAGAAATCTTTACAATTTAGTCAAGTTAAGTAAATGGTCTGATCTGTTACCAGTGACAATTCACCAAGTCGAGAAATTGGATTGAACTTAAATCCAGATCAGTCTCATGATCAGCTGATTCTCCATTTTCGCCTCCCTCTAATATAGTTGACACGGCGAAATCGTTTTCATTATCATATCTGTTATTCCAAACATCGATTCGACGATTATTGGACACAAAATTGGTACCCTTCCATTCTTCATTATTATAAGCCATTTCTTGAGTCCCATTCCTTTGAGTATATGGATTGTTTAGTGAATTTACATCAGTTGGAAGGGCGATTCCAGGATTATTACTAAAATCTGGATAATATCCTAAATCAGGCACAGATTCTGGATGATTAGAACCTAGATATTTGGCTATATCTTCAGCTGCATTATCCTCCTCATCATCCTCGTCCTCACTATCATCTTCATCGTCATCTGTATCACCAGATTCACGATCTTCAATATCATATTTTTTAATTTCGGTACCTAAGGAATGAGGAGAAAGAAAAAAAAGAGTAAGAAAAGGTCAAACAATTAATGTAACAATCAAATATAAATGAGCAATTTTGGATTTACGCTCAATCTAAATAAACCTGTTAGCTCTTTGAAAGCTGCTAACAAAAGCAAAATTTAATTCAATACATCTAATTTAGATAAACCAATTGAAAGATAAAAAGAAAAGATAAATAAAATAGAAAATTGGATCATTGATTTTTCTAACAATTAAATAAATGCAACAAGTAAGTGTTTAATTAAATGCTATAACCTAAAAAGCAAAACTCAAGTTACGTGTGACGAAGATATTTACATAAAACTCAATAAGTAACCCAATGAAAAGAAAGCGTTGATAAAGAAGTAAAACTACTAGTAAAGCAACTGTAAAATATATTATAATTTATAAACCCTTTTAATCTTTAAGCTGTAGCTCGTTGTGAAATTATTAACTTACAATCAGCTAGAAAATCTTCGTCCAGCGCAGAAGATTTTCTTTTTCGATTAATTGATAGTTGTTCTTCTTCTTCGAGACTGTCTCTGATGATTTTTTTCCAACTTTCAGGAGGCGGAGGTAATTCAAGCTCTGTAATGGAAGAAAGAAAATAATTAGAACGAGGTTAATTACAAATTATAAGCAAAAGAAAAATGAAAGAATCAACAAATCATGAAATCACATTCCAATGAGTCGTCTTAATTCATCGTTCAACGTCAGCAAGACAGTTTTGTTTCCCCTCAAGCCTTATTTTACTTTTCTTTCTTTCGTTTCTAACGTTTTTTCAATGAAAAATGTGGTTAAAAATGAAATTTAAACAAATGTATATTCAACAAAAACGTTAGAAACTCAAGTTTTTTAAGAAAACCATAAAGTCTAAGATCTTGTGAGCCTCAAAAACTTGAATCAGATTAGCCTAAAGGTAAGACAGCAACAGCTAAGGTGAACTATCACAATTACCTGGCCCATTCCAATGACCTCAATTTTTCAACTTTTGTTGTTCCTGCTAACCTCCCCTTCCTAATTTTCAATTTTATCCCCAATATGACTTCATTTTTCATCATTCCCTCCTCCCCCCTCTCTCTCTCTCTCTCTTTGACTTGATTAACGTTTTCAACATCTTTTATTTAGGTCTAATTTTTCATTCATACAGAATATGTAAAATCTTCTTTTCCTGACCTTTGCATGTTCTTCATGTTTTCTAACTTTTTACTGAAGCTTTTTTTCTTGCTCTTCATTTATCATATTCAAAATCAGTAAATACACCTTAATCAATAAATATGGTTACAACAAGTTAGTCAAGAAATTGACCGACCAATGCGAAGTGATCAACATGATCATCATAAATATAAACTCATCTTACCAATAACTTTCAGTTATCAAATGGTTTCCTTTTCATTGTAACAAGGAAAACAAAAACAACAATAGACTTGAAAATAACCTTATTTACCAAAATAATCGGTTAGGTAATTGTCATAAAAGGGTATAAGTAAAGTAAGCAAAGTCAAAAGACATGAAGATAAAGACAGGTAGGGCTTAAGGAAGGTAAAGAAGACAGTTTCAAGTGAAATGAAAGACTTGACTATTTTTTGGCGCGCATAGGTAACATTGACTAACAAAAGAGCAGTTATACAACAAAATCAAATAAGAAAAGACTAGAATGGAAGATGATGATGACAAAGAGAAAGGGAAATGAAGAGAGAAAGGACAAGGAGGAAGAAGGTGGTGGAAGAAAAGTAAAAAGGCAAAAAGAGAGAAATGAGAAAATTGCAATATAACTAAAATATTTCCCTGGAATATCGATCAAAATTGTAACCAGCAACTGTGTATCTCTTTCTTCACCTTTTTACTATAACAAATAAGCAAACAATTGAAAAAGCTTTCACTTCACTTTAACAAGGGCAGAGAAAGGGAAAAGTTCATGGAAAGCATAGGAGCTACGAATAGTTTTCATCTGTTACAACACATGAATTATCAACTCCTCTTTTTTAGTTTTTTTCAACCTGAAAGGGGACATGAGCATAAATAACAACAACAGAGGCATCAACAGAAAGCTCGTCTTGATTTGTTAAAAAAGGTATGGATATATGGATAAATATTTGTGTTTGAATAAAACATTCATCTAATCAGAATTTGATGATCTTATGTCTAGTCAATGTGTAAATATGTTAACACAATTGACTGTAAATCACTTTCTTTATCAATTTAATCCGAGGTAATCTCATTCATTGGATATTTATTGGAGGAAATATTTTTTTGGGTGAGAAAAAGAAACTACTACCATGAAGAAAAGGGGGAATTAAAGAGAAACTCAGGAGAGGGAAATATGGGAAAGATGAATAACATTCAGGGAGAGAACGAATAGGTTGAAGATGAATAGGATGAATAGGATGACGAGAAATGAAGAGGAAAAAGAGTGTGTGTAAGAGAGGTAAAAGAGAAAGAAGAAAAAATAACAAAAAAGTTTTCTCTTATGCTATGAGGTAGACATGAAAGAGATGAAAACGAGTGAAGATGAAAAAGACCGAAGAAAAGAGTAAGAAAAAAAAGAATGAAGATGGAAATGGATTCTTTCAGGATCAAGATGAAGATGATATCCATCTTGAATGGGAGAGTCGACTCATAACCAAGCATGATTCAAAATAAATCGATATCATGTCTACAAGTCCTGAGAGTGACAGGGAAAAATGAAAAAAGAGGGAGAAAGATCTAGTGGAATAGGAAGAAAGAGATACAGAAAGGGAAAAGAAAGATGAAAGAGAGAGAAAGAGAGCGTGCAATCAGAACGAACTGAGATACGAAATCCTGAGCGGACCTTGACACTTGATGGATCAATAAAGCAAGATGAAGAGAGAGAAAGAGAGAACAAGAAGATTGAAAAGAAGAGAGGAGAGATAATGGGAACATGAAAAAGAGCCACATATTGACACATATTCACTTGATAATGCACAATAAGAGAGTGAGAAACAAGAAAATGAAAGAAGGAAAAATTGTTCTTTTTTCACTTGAATTAAGGGAATCTGGGATTTGTCTTTGCTTCCTTCGTATTTTTTGTGAGTGTTTTTGTGTACTTTACAACTTCACTGTACTGTTGACTCAATCATAGTTGTTGATGTAGCTTTACAATAAGCTTAGAGTGGATTCTCACCTTTCCCCTGAGCAACTAAGTCTTTATCCCTTTGAAGTGAAATATTTTCATCGTTTATGAACAATTTGTTTAACATTACGTACTCTGCTTTAGGCGTTTCAATCTGTAACAAAAAATAAAGAAAAAAAGACAAAATTAAGTTAAAGTTAATCAGATTATTTTTAAAGATTAGGCAAAATTGTGACGTTTTTTTCACGCTTATCTATTTACTCTTTCACTAGATTCAACCAGATATGTAGATAGGTAACAATTTATTTATAAACATGCATTTAAATCATTTATTTATTTACTTATTTATGAATAAATATAAATATCGCCGAGTCACTCATCTAAACGAGTAGAGGTAATTTTTAAAATTTTCCTGATTTTTTGCACTAGTCTTTCATTCATAACTTTGATAGTTAAACTAAATAAGCACAAAATTAAATTCAAAACAATACTTACCATATTAGATTTCAATAAATTATAACGGAATCTATTGAAGAGTTCATTTTTCCTCTTTAATAAACTTTCAGATATCACCTCGAAATCTCGATCAACTGTAATGATAAACATTGAAAAAAATGTATTAATAGTTGATGTGGAACAGCACCAAAGATAATTGTAAGAGTAATAGATTGTTAGTGAATCTTAGTAAAACATGCAGATAATTAAATTCATTGCTGTTACGATGATAAAAATAACAGTTAACAAGGGAAGGATAATGATGTATTGAATTGCACAATAGCACAAGCAAACTTATAATCTTATTAAGAGTGGTTTAAATTGAGTGTAAAACCTGTTAACATGTTATCAAATTAAGCTTGCTAATTGATTGCTTATCCCAATCAATTAGGTAAAAAATCAGCTAAGAAAACATAACAGGGTGAATTGAAAAGATAATTTTATTTACCTTTGGACAGTTGCTCTTCAGTTGGGACTGGAGCATTAAAAACATGGTAACGCAATAAACGTTTACATGCATCACTTCGACTTTTGAAAGGTGTTTTTGTATCGGGTTTAGTTGCGGCAGCTTGATCAGCAGCAGCTTGTTGTTGAAAACTGAAACAGAAAAGCGTATAAAGATAAATTGTAAATATAGCAAATGTAAATAGATGGACAATTTTGACCCGTTTCATTTTAAATACAATGCTTACAATCGACAAATTTTAGCTTTGGTTTTTTCACTTTCTAATTGTGGTGATTCCAATGGTGCTTTAAAATATTTGTTCACAGAATTTGTACTTGAAGTGGAAGTATTCGGTGTTCCTATCCGTACAACTTGAATTGTAGTTGCATTTGATCCTCCACTTGATTGCTGAATTTGCAAAACCGACGAGATGAGAAAAAATTGTTTAAAATTAGTTATACATGTAAAATAAGTAGTTTCCTGAAACTGTTGCATTTTTTTCCTGAATTTCGTTCAGACAAAGTGAGAAAGATTTTGTTTCAATTTGTCATGAATTTCAATCAATTTTATCCATTAAAAGCTTACCTTTTGAAGTGAAGTTGTCTGTAAAGAGGATTGGATTGAAGGTTTAACAGGTGAAGCAGCAATCGTTATCAATTGAGTTCCAACCTGAATCGTAGTATTACCATCTAGATTATTGGCATTATTTGGAGTCATTAGTCTAACATTTTGAGCCTGTTGTTGATTTGCTGTCACTATTTGCGGTTGATTTGGATGAAGCTGATTACTATTAGTGCTACTGTTTAACTTAATAATCGTATTGAATTGCGGATTAGGTGATTGGGGTTGATTTAATTGTGATGAGGTCTGCAGATGTGCGGTCTTTGGTAAAAGTGAAGGCATAGAAGTATGTTGAGTTTGGTGTTGGTGATGCTGTTCAGTTTCATGTTGGGAGTCCCTATTCAAGCAAAAGGCAAAAGAATACACAAGAAAAGTTAAATTGTAGCCTTGAATTCAAACAAAGTCTTTGTGGGAAGAAAGGTAAAAATAAAAGAACGAAATGAAAGAGGTAAAGAGAGTAAGTTATACATCTTTCTTTCTCTCATTCACCTCTCTAAGTAAAGATAGCCACGAATACTACCTTAATTGAGCTTTCTTTCATGGTCATCAAGAAAGAGAACAGAAAAAGTATCACGGGAAAATTTCAATTCTTTTTGTTGCTCTTCACAAGTTGAACAACACTTTCCATGAAAGTACCGAAGTTATCTTAATAAATTCATACCTTATATTTTTGATGAAATACATGTAAAAGTAATGCTAATAATGAAAGTCTGATTCCACGGAATAGACGAATCATTTTTATCGATGTTTTTCAACGTAATATACAAATCATATTAATAAGTTTAATATATTAATTTAGCATTAATATGTTAATTAGTTTCACTATTAGTAAAAACATTGCGAAACTTGATTTACTGGGATTCAAAGGCTCATTGTAAATATAGTTTATCTCTATCTTGTTTAACTTTCTCTTTCTCTTTTACCTAACTTTCCTCTTTCTGCTTATCTGACTGAGTCATAAAAATCTCGTCAAACCTTGAACAAAAACACTCATGAAAAATGAAGAGAAAAGTGAATTAAGTCTTTCCATTGACTCGTCACAGATAACAATAGAGCTGATCTTGAATGTCTATGAAAAGTTTATGCAATGTTGCAGTTGTAAAAAGTGGATTTTTGACTCAGTGATGTTGAGCGTTTAAAAAATTAAAAGCTTAAATATCGCTAATTATCTAGTGAATTAAGTTTCAAAAAGATTTAAATAAAATGACAGAATAATATTGGTACAATTAATATTAAGTGTGACAAAATATTTCAAACTTGAAACAATTTTCTGACAACTTTAAACTAAATTGCCTTTTTTAAATATTCTTTTTTCGTTCGAATAATTAGTAATTATCAATATAAATTGTAAAACTTACGAAAACATTTGCTGTAGATGTGATTGGATTTCTTGAGGTAAAGATTGTGGACCGGGACTTGATATGGGTTTTCGTTGTAATTGTTGCGATTGTTGCTGAGTTTGTTGTAGCTGTTGAGGTTGAGCTAACAGGAGCTCAGGTGTATGACTTGGTTGACTCAAACTCGTTAATATGACTTTACTCTCACCATACATTGAACTTTGCGGTTGAATTTTGGCTTCGGACATTCTTTTTTGTAGACTGAGTAACTCTTGAAGCAATTTCTTTTGATCTTCTTTAGGTGATTTTAAGGCGCGTAAATTTTTTATCTGAGCCTCCAGTCTCTCGATAAATTCTTGATTATTTAAACTAATCTGTACAAATTGGAAACCATTTTGATCAACAAGAGTTGGTGCTGCAGCAGATGATAAGGGTGAGACCGAGCTTATCGGTTGACCTGAACTTAGACTAGGTATGGAATTTGTTAACGGCGAAGCTGAATTATTCGTATTGGTTGGTGTTAAAACATGACTTCGATTATTTGATGGTGCTGATGGACCACTGGAAAGTTTATGGTTACTATTATTGGTACTTGTATCATCGGGTATAATTAATGATGCGTTGGTTAAAAGAACCGGCATTGAAGGATTTTGTACCAAACTATCACAGTTGCTCATGGTTAAAACAGAAGTAGTAGTTGACGTTGATGTTGATGAACTTGGTGTAGCTGAAACATTAGATATACAAGGATTATTAGAATTCAGAATGTCAGTCAAAGGAACGCTGACTATTTCTGTTTTGGATTCGGTTGAAGAATGGTCCATCATAGATTTTGAGGACGATTCTTGTTTAATCGTTGTTTTTAGGTTAGATGACTCTCGGATTGATTCGCTTGTAATTGTCAGTGGAATAAAAGGTGAACTTGATTTTGAGTCATCTCGATATGATGGACCCATAATAGGTGTAATGGTCATTGATGTCACACTGTCACCAACTTTCATCGTTGATCCAGCATTCAAATGCTGCATTAAAGTTTGTTTATGACTCAGAACAGGACTTGATGCGATTGTAGTGATAGCTGGTGAACTTGATTTTACATTGGTTAACGATATTGTTGAGATTGTTGATGCTGATGTTGGTGTTGAGGCATCCAAAGTTGGTGTCGTTGAATCAGGAGATGGCTGAGATGATCCTGGTCCACAAGAATCTCTAAGTGTATCAATAAACTTGGAATTGCTTATTGAAGCCATAGATGTTGACCCTAAATCTTGGATAAGCTGAGTCGATGTTCCTGTTTGGTTTGTTAAATTGGATGGATTCGATAATATTGTGTTGGCTGTAGAAACACTGGGTCCCAAGTTAGGTTGAAGGATAACACTTCCATCAGCAGCCAGTGATAATCTCAATTGATGAGTTGTACCCGGAGTGATACCATGTCCAGGAGCTATTAAAATGTTTGATGCTTGCGATCCTTGATCAGGAACCATCAACATTGTTGGTTGTGCTTGGTTGGCATGCGGGTTGTCTAACATTGTCGGTGTTGTTCCGGGTACAAGTGAGTTTGCCTGTGTTATGTCAGTTTGTGATAGCAAACTATTGTTCAAATCTCCATCAGTTGAAGTTTGTCTAATAGTTATTGAGGAAGGCGATTGAGGTGGAGAAGAGTCTTGCAAAATACCAGTCTCTTTCAATAAATCAGCTAAATTTAAACCCTTCGTCTCTTTCCTAGCCTTTGAGTTACCTCTGATCGAGCTGCTATGAGGAGTTTGTGGTTGATGTAAGTGTTGGAGTTGATGTTGATGTTGATGTTGTTGATGGTGGTGCTGATGTTGATGAGGTGTCAACGTAGTACTTGTTGTTATTGATTGAGAAGTTATCACATTACCTGATTGTGAAAAAATTAGACTATTAGCTGAAAGAGGAGCACCAGATTGTTGCGTTAATGATGATTGGTTTAAAGATTCGGCTGATGATGTTTGTAAAATAGTGTGCAATGTGGGATGGTTCGAAGCATTTTGATTACCAACAGTACCTGAAGTTTGTAAGGGCATGATGGTGCTTGTAATTGGAACGGCTTGAGGTGATGGAGTTACATGAGTCTGAATGATTGGGGATCCTCCATTTGGTGGTCCAAGTGTCGGAGTTGTTTGCAAGGCAACCAACATTGGACCATTAGCAGTTTGAATTTGAATGAATTGAGGAACTGTTTGGGCTGGTGTAGCGGTGGGTGCTCCTGTTCCAGGACCTTGAACCATAGAGCCTGGTTGACCAATCAAGTTAGGAGGCCTAGTAAAAATTATATTTTGACCTCGAAAGTTTTGTTGTCCGGACGCCATAACCATAGTTGGCGCTGTAGTCCCAGTAACAGTAGGCCCATGATTAGAGAACAAATAAGTTGGTGCTGAATGGGTTGATCGCTGTACAGATGATGATGTTTGCCCTGCTAAAGTACTTATTAAAGGAGTAGACGAACCTTGAGAGGAGGCAACACTAACACTAGTACCGTTGGCACTACTAACAGTCACTACTGATTGAGGCTGTTGTTGCCGTAACGTCAATTGTAAAGGTCCACCGATATTATTTAAATTTCCTTGAATCAAAATAGGTTGAGATCCAAGGCCTGGAATCACTTGGTTTAGTAGAAATGTTCCGGGTGGGTTTGAGGTGATGAAGCTCATTTTTTGATTTCCTGGAGGACCAAGAAGAATCTGTGGTGTAATTGTTGTTTGCCCAGGACCTGTTGGTAAAGGTCCTGTGGTAAGTGTAGTTCCAACTGAGTTAACATTTGAAGGCATATTAGTGACCAAAGAACGAGCTCCATGGTTTCCACCGTTATTATTACTATTAACCGTGGAATTGTTTGTTCCAGATCCATTATTATTGGTTTGAGAATTGTGCTTTGATGATCCACCTGATTGACTATTAGCTCCATTACCAGGAGGTTTAGGTAGTATCTGTTTCGTTGAACGGGAACTATTAACAGATGAGTTCTTATTTGAACTAGCGGAGACAACAGGCTGTCCGCCACCGTTACCATTATTACCTCCACCAACAGCGTTATTATTTGGCGAAGAGCTTGTAGTTACAAGTTGTGTAGCTCCTGAAGGTGTTTGAATCAACTGCACAATGGGCCCAGATAGAACCATAGGCTGAGGAAATAAGAATGTATCCATTGACAATGAAAGATGGATATATAAACTGTTAAAATGATGATGATGATGATGATGATGATGATGGAGATGATGGAGATGTTTGTGATACTGGTAACTATCAACAATAAGATTATCAGTTACGTTGTTGGACAAACAGATTTAAGAAAAAGAGCAAAACAATAATAATAATAATATTAATAATAGTGAACAGAAAAGAAGGAGAAGGGAAACAAATGATAGAAAGAGAGAAAAGAGTACACGAGCTAAGAGTAAGAAAAAAGGTCTTTTCCCACTTTAAAGCTTGACTCTTAACCAGACTTGAAATAATAAGTTTGTATGTTATCAATGTATATGTATAAGTGTGTATAATATATATATAAATATAATATTAATGGGTATATTTATATGATGAAGAAGCTGAAGCAGAAAGGAAAAAGTGTCTCTCCAATTACACTTTAATCCAATGGCCAATTGATGAACGTTTAATCCAATACAAGGAATATCAAGTAACTTTAAATTAACGTGAACATCGATGGAGAGAATAAACAAGCAAACAAATTAAAAATAATAATACTAATTAAGAAGAAGCAAAAAATGGATACTTGATTGATAAGTTGTTGTTGTTTAGGTAGTAATAGTAGTAAGTCGTGTATATGTGTGTGTGTTGTTTTTGTTGTGATAGGTTAATAAAAGTTGGTTAAGGTTAACATTAGTTGATCACTTTAATTGTTTCAAAGGCCATTCTACTATGTAGCCTGGCCAAACTTACTACGTTATTTAAAACACATGATTTTATCATTACACCAATTAAACACATTATTAATTAATTAAAGATGTCAACATTCTTCTCTCTTATACTTTCTTACAATCTTTTTGCTTTCTTGCCACTTTTTTTGTTACTCTTTCATTGGACTCCATTTTGCTTTACCTTTAAGCCGCCGCCGTTTACATCAAACTATACTATTTATCCTGTAAGTCGATATTCAGCTGTGCACACAAGCTAACCAAAAAGCCGCTCAATTTGAATAAATTTAGGTCAATATTGAATGACCTCTTTTTACCTAATAATTTATCAAATTGAACTAATTGTTAACCTTTAAGATAATCATATAATCCCTGTCCAATCTTTATTATCTTGTTTATTTGAATTTTGATTATTTTCACATATAGTATAGCTAATTATTGAATCATTCTTATTGTTATCATTCTTGTGATTATTTCATTTTCATTTCAATTCATGCATTTTATTTATTTATTTATTTTACGTTTAGGTTAATTAATTGAGAATCAAGGATCTTGATATTATTTTCTATTTGAAATAGCCTCTCAGACGGAAATCTGGTAACGCCATCTTTCAAAGAATCACATGTATATTGAATTGAATGTCAATTTAATAATTAATATTTGATTTTTAACAATCCAGGTGAAGTAAATGAACATTTACATTGTTACATAATATTATTCAATATTATGACCCATGAATCTTAATTTCGAGGATTGAATGGTGACTGTAAGTTAAGTCAACATATCAAATTCGTTTTTGAAAAATGTCTTCAAATTAGACCTTATAGCGTTGGATTTGTTTTTTCGTCAAGTCCACAGTTTCATGTAAGCTTTTTGGGGTCCTAATATTGTCCTAATTTTGTAAATTTTGACCACTCGATCTGTCCATTTTTCAATCTTAAGAATCTTCATAGTGAAAAGCTTCCAGACAAAGCTCACTATGAATGGTGATCAGGTTGACCTTTTATTCTAATTTTTCTTAATTTTTACAATCAACATGTTAGCCGATTTGAGTCCATCACTTAACGGTTCTTTAAAGATGATGAATTAATGTGGCAATTTAACAATTTATTCATAGCAAAATCAGCTGGTTCTGATGATCCTCATGAGAATTACTTTTCTGGTATAATTCAATCAATATTGAAATATTCAGTTGATATAAGTGTATTTGGCGAATCCCAGCATCAACTCGTTACAAATTTTGTCATATCAAGCGAAATTTAATAAACCCAAGTCAACTAAATTTAAATTAAATGAATGCGAAGCAAATAATGATGATAATGGACTGATTGATTGATTTGAAGACATTTCTAGACACAGCATTCAACATCAAAATGAAGATGGTGAAACAATTTAAAAACTAATTTATCTATGTCTATGAATAATGTCTACGACAATTGTTAATGTTGAGTATCATTATGATTTACCATAAAGTTGAGGAATAAGATCAAGATTGAAAAATGCTTCTTAATGGACAATAGAATTTTATTCTAATGATTAGCAAAGTTTGATAAGATGATTAAAATTTTATACAGTACTAGAAGCAAAATAAAAGTTCTACATTTGATGAATAGATGAATGAGAATTTCAGCAATCAAATTACATAATACACTGGGAACATTCGACTGGTCATTTTTTTGACATTTAGTTTTTTTTTCAATCAAATTAAAGATTTTTCGTTTTCAACACAATAGAACAAAAATAAATATTAGTTAAGGTGATGACATTAAAAATTATACTTCAGATGACAATTTGATTTCACAATATGTACAAGGAAAAGTGCTAAAAAAGAATAAGCATTAGCAAAAATTAAACTTGAAGTGAATCATAAAATTTGCAATGTGAATAGAATCTCAAGACTATAATTCACAAATTTCTAAATAGAGACAATTAGTGTGTTTCGTTTAGATTTATACTGGTCAAGTTGGGTAACGCTTTAACCTCTTCAACATCTTCATATTCATCTTCTCCTGTGTCTTCTTCTTTATCTGATTCATAAAATTCTTCTGAAGTTGCATCTTGACTTTCATCTGAATTTTCAGATTTCGAATTATCTTCGCTTTTGACTTGTATTTCTTCTTCATCTAATGCGTCTGATACTGATTTGGTCTCTTGGTCAGCGCATACGTCATCTAAAACTTTACGTTTATCAACATCATTAACTTCAGCGTTATGATCCTTTGTAAATGCATCTAAAGAATGGGAGTCTTTTGTATAATTGATGGCATCGGAAGTGGAGGCTTGACTGTGTGAATCATTATTATCACTTGATTCAAAATGTTCATGTTGTTGGCAGTTGAATGTTTCGGTGATTTGCAAATCAAACTTATCCAATTGAGTAGGGCTCAGCATCTCACATGAATCAAGTGTAAGCATGTCAGGTTTAAATTCAGCTCCAACTCCAGGCTCTCTTTTAAGATGCTTCAAAATTGAACAATTACGTTTCTCGTGAATTTCCTCAGAAATTGCCTCCAATTCTTTCAGTGTTGCAGCATAACGAGCCTTGGAACAATTAATTTGACTAATGGTTAATTCAATCTCTTCTTTGACTAGAGCCAACTGCTCTTGGAATCTGATTGAAAGAAAAACAAGTGATTAAACATTAATGTAAATGTAATAGACATCTGCATGTCATGTCAAGAAAAAATGATTCAAATCAGATAGAAAATCTTCAATTTTAGCACTAAGAGCATACCTTCTTTTTTCATCAAAATAAATTTTTGACCGTTGAAGGGCTCCTTTGAGTTTCTTTTCGAGCTTTGAGACGACAATCTCTGCACTATGAAAATCTTTCATCGATTGTTGGTGGACTCGCTCACTTTGCTTTTTCATAGTTTCAGCCTCCATCAATTTGATATTAGCTTGATTCAGCATTTCCTGCCATGTCGTATCAAACTCATTGGATGCTGAAACAAATTTTTTCTCCGCTAATTTAATCCGATCTTTAGCTTCAAGATACGCTTGACAGGCTTTTTCATAGTTTATTGCTGCTCGTTGACATTTTGTTTGCACTTCAATCAATTTTTCTTTGGCTTCATAATAAGGCCTGGATTCTTCAATTGATTTTCCCAACTTCGATGCTAATGATTTGAGTCGATCAGTAGATTCATTTAAAATAAGACGAAAATTAGAATTAGCCTCCTCGAAGCTCTTCTCCAGAGCGTTTATTTTACCAGTCCATTTATTGAGATCTTCCAGTCTCATACCAATCCTGGGATCCAAATTAGCACTTGAATCATGATCTTTTTCTTCCATAAATTTTCCATTAGCATTTTGATTCATTCATTTAACTAATCAAGGTTAGCAGCTAAAAAATAAATAGGAAATGCGAGTATACAAGCGAGGATAATAGATGAAATTGATGAGATGGAATAAATTGGATCGACAACAGAATGGAGAGATTACAGATGTAAAATGATTTGAATTAAAATAAAAAACTGAATCAAGCCGAGTCATAGAATAAAATGGAATGTTGAATATTGTTAAAATAAACCGCTGTAAATCATAAAGACTGGACCAACTGGAACACAACAATAAATTAAATCAAAAACCAATTTGACAAATGACAATCAAATGCTATTTGATTTCAACAAATAATAACAAAACTGTTTTCGTAAAGAGATCACAGAGAGCACCACTGGAACTCCGCTATATTGCGTTCGATTATTAAAAAACCGATTATCGATGATGACGCAATGCTCACAAGAATAACAATACATATCGATATTATCGATTTAATTAAAAAAACGTTAAAATACTGCATTTTAAGTGCTCTTAATGCTTAAAAAATTTGGTAAAATTTCAAAAAAAAAGAGACTAGACTTATAGTAAATATATTGTTGTTGATATATTCGCGCATCTCTACTCCGCTAAAATTTAAACCTAAATGCCAAATAAACCTGAAATCAGATAGAAATAAATTTTAAAATCATAGAACTGCATTGACCTCAGAAAATATACTGAAATCATCTCTTAGAGATCAAACTCCAATAATTGGAGATTAGGCTTGTTAAAATGTCGTTTATGAAAATGGAATGAGACTTCTGGTTCAAAGTGGAACTGTTAATTTTGTAAATTATAGTTGAAAATGGATCCGTCTTAAACACAATATTTAATAGTCACTATTCATGTTTTCATGTTTACAGTAATTATCATCGGTGGCCTTAAAGATTGTTGAAATCCTGTTTGAAGTTAGAAATAGCATATTTTGAATGATCAGTGGTTGAATTGCTGGTTTTGTGGGTCAGTTGCCAGTGAAGATAAACAGTTATGTAATAGATTAATATGTATTGGTACATGTCTTAAAAACATTAAGAAACAGGGCTTTCTATCTTCTATGCAGTCTGCATACCTTTTATCTATGAAGATAAACTGTGAAATCTATGAAAAACTTTCATTTAATCTTTGCGATATTAAATTTTGAAATAAGTGATGGAACTAAACTATTAAGAAACTTGGCGCTGCTCACTTCAATTAAACTGGTTAGCAATAAATATTGACTTTATTGGGAAAGATTTAAGTTATCTAAAAAAGGCTGTGTTGCATAATTCACATTGCTGAATCTTATTTCCTAATCATTGTGAACTCTGACAGCTTGCCTTTCTTTTTGCTATAAAAAGGTGCTCCTTTACATTTCTTGGCATTTGTGAATTCAAGTTACATTGAAGTTGTTTCAAGTGATCAACCTTTAAGTTTTTTGAATTAGTTTTCAATCATAATCAGTTTACAATCATTTGCAATCATGTCTGATGACCATAATGTGCCTCGTTCAACTGCCAACAACCCACACGACGACGCAAGATCTCCCAATCGTCGCAACCCTGATGAACAACAACGTCAACCTAGAGTACCTGATCGTGACCCGCCTGTTCCTGAACAAGAGGAAATACATCCTGGTGGAACCCCATCACTCCGATATGAAGGTGCTTCGATTTCACTCGTACGTGTACCCAGAACACCAAAATCTCCAAATGATAAATCTAAATCTAGTCATAAACATAGACATCCTAAATGAATCAGAACTGAATTGTTTCCAGAACCGAATTGAAATTTAAAACCCAAATTATGAAACGTGTAATCTTCCCTTTTGGTTCGCTTTGTATTTGTAATTCCTCTGCATTGAAAAATAAATGAAACTGAAAAGTTAAGTAAGTCTAATTTTCTTCAATTTAAATAAGGTCGTGAGCAAAACTAGACTATCATAAATATTTTTTAATTGTTGTCAAAAATTTTGGTTCTAAAATCTTTGACCGTTGATGTTAATTTTTAGAGTTGAATATTGGAATATTGGAGTCGCTCTTGGTCGACTTTTAGATGGTTTTACCGGGGTATCAATTTTTAATTGCTTTTTATGGGTATATTTGATATGTATGAAACGGACGAGCAGTTTTGTATAAAAATAGTGTTTATTTTGTTTCTACAAAAATCGAATCACAATTACACTTCTAATGTAGCACTATTATTGTTACCATTACGATTTGCTGCAGCGGCAGCCATAAATCTTGGAGTTGTTGTACCATTAGAGAGACCATGAGAGTTTCGAACAGCAACCGAAACTGTGCTTCCTGGATTACTTGCTGCTCTATAGCCATTTGTATTGGCATAGATGGGCTGGTTATTTGGATGGTTGTTTGCCGTTGAATTGACTGAAGGAGCGCTAAAAGTCACCAAACCATTCGGATGATGACGAATTGGACCAGAAGCAGGCAAACTGGCGGCTGCTGCTGCTTCAGATTCCAGACTTAATCGTGAATAAGACATCACGGTTGCAGTATCCTTGTCCGGTGGACGAGTTATCTCAACATTTTCAGTATTTTTTACAGGCTTTGGTTTTTTACTGTTAAGAAATAAGAGGAACACAGAATTAAAAATTGTGTAATAAGTGATTTTTTGATAGAGATGATGAAAAATACTTACGTTTTAAGGCAAACTATTGTAATTGTAATAATTAAAACTAGTATAACACCAATGGCGACACTAATGCCTATTCCAATGGCTTTGGAAGATTGATATATGGGCTGGTGATTGGTGAATGAAGATGATGAGAGATCAAATTCACCGTCAACTTCATTCTTTTCCAGGTCCATTAATTTACGATCAAAACAGCGTGGCAGTGATCCAGACCAGACTCCAGAGGACATACATCGACGAGTTTCTTCGCCAATAGTCTTGAAATCGGGTAAACAGTGATATTCAACAAGGCTTCCATAAGTAGTTGATCCATTCAACAAGACTCCACGTCCGTTAACGGGTATTGGAGGTTTACCACAGTCAACAACTATGAAGAAAGAAAATTAAAAAAGTTAAATTATTTTTTAAATAAATTAAAGGTTTAAATTGTTCAGAATGTTTAATTAAACTAATTTTTGTTTCATAATTACTTCGACAATAGGGGGTATCATTTGTCCAGAGTCCATCTGAAGCACATGATCTTTGCTCTTCTCCAACCAGTTCATAACCATTGACACACGAATAGGAAACCTTTTCACCAACTGCAAATGTGAATCCACCTTCGACAATTGTTTTATCATCTCTAACCGGAGGTTTCCCACAGTTAACCAGTGAACAAATTGGCGCCACATTGGACCAGGTTCCATTTTCCAAGCAAATACGACGAGCAGGACCTTCCAATCTGAAATTGGCTGAGCATTCATATTCAACAGTGCTTCCATAATGAGTTGAATTGGATGAGAGTAACCAACGACCCTGTGGTATAAAACCAGGCAGACCACAATCAATGTAAACACAGATTGGCTGAGTACCATCCCATTTACCGTCTGTTTCACATGTTCTCAATGATTGACCTGAAACAATGTGACCTGAAGCACAGCGATATTGGACCGTCGAGCCAACCTTGAAGGAATCTGAGGTTGATCTATCATTTCCTGAATATACAACAGAAGAGTTTTTAGGTTTCTCTGGTGGTAGACACCTAATCTCTTCGCATTTTGGTGTTGATCCCGTCCATTTACCGTCAACTGCACATTCCCTGACCGAGAAACCTTTTACTCGGTATCCGATTGAGCAAGAGTATGAAATTTGTGAACCAAGAGAGGTTGTGCCATTAAGATATTTAACTTCACCCTTGAAAATTGTTGTAACTCGACCACAGTCAATAAATCGACAAGTAGGTGGTACTCCAGTCCACTTTCCATCTGATCCACAAGTTCGTTTTGATTCACCATTGGACATAAGATGACCCGGTCTACATTGGTATTCAATGACAGAATCAATTGAGAAAACATCACCAATTAAATCAGCTCCAGAAGGTATCTCGGGTGGACCACAGTCAATCATCTTACAAACAGGTTCAACACCAGACCATGTTGCATGTTCCGTGCATTGGCGCGTTTCATTGCCAGTTAAAATATAATTTGGATTACATTCATATTTAACCACACTTTCATAAGTTGTACTAGAGTTGAGTAGAGAGTAGCGACCAAATCTAAGGTCCAATGGCATTCCACAATCAATATATTTACAAATTGGCTCTTCACCGGTCCACTTGCCACCAATTTGACAAACTCGTGTTCCATTGGATAAAAGCTTGTGTCCCTTGAGACAAGAGTAGGACGCAACCCCGTTAAGAGTACGGTTGGTTACATTAAGGATACCATTTGGAATAGGCAGTAACTCTGGACACCAGCTGTAAAGACATTTAGGTTCAGTGTCAGACCATGAACCATTGGCAAGACAAACCCGTGAATCATTACCAACAATGGTATAATCTTGATCACAAACATAACGAGCGGTTGCATTGAAAGTTGTCCTCGATTGATTGACCAGTAAAACCCGACCATGTTCAATATCACTTAATGCACCACAATTAACATATTTACAGGTTGGCGGACTGCCAGACCAAAAGCCATTGGATTCGCAGTGACGCGATTCATTACCAACAACAACATGCCCAATGGGACATCTGTAGTGAATTTCCCTGCCAACTCGATAATCTTTCTCCAAAATTGTCGAGTTTTCCGCCTTATCGGGTGATCCACAGTTGGAAGGTGTATACTGACATATCCAGGGCAAATAGTCAAGATCACAAGTTACATCATTCCACTGCCATTTACGTCCACCATCCAGGACAATACAATTTTGCTGGCCATTGTAATTGTTGGGCTGATCATCGGCCCATAAAAATTGTGTTATCAATCCACCATTTACCCAGCGCCAAACATTGGATCGACTACGATGGGTTACTGGTTGATTGGCGGGTATTTCACGCTTTGCTCCTAGCCAAACAAGGCGACTTTTCAGCTTTGCCTTTAACCTTTGCAGTTCATATTGGAGAAAATTTTGTGTCACATCGCCGACCGAGTTAACGACCAACCCACCACGAGCTTTACAATAATTTTCTGCATCATTAAATGAGCCACCTTGCTGTGTTTGAAATTCATAACAAGTTTGATTGAAACTGATTAACTGTTGATGCTCCATTTGAGTACCACAGCGATCCTCGGAAAACTCTGCAAGGAACAAGTAAAGAAAGGTAATAAATAATTAATTTACAGAAAAAAATATTTCAATTTATTGTAACCAGCATTAAATCCTGTAAAATATTCTGATAATCTTTTCCAATTTAGTTTCAGTCTTCATTCCAAAAAAGGCTAGTCAGATCAGGTAAACCTGATGAAAACATGCTTTATTTATTAATTTTCAACGGAAATACAAGCTTTTAACGGTTTTTTCTTCTTCTGTACCATTCTAAATCTGGTTTAATTTTGATGTATGAATAAATATTGACTTGATTGTTAGTCAATGTGAGTGTAAAAATGTGAACACGCAAAGTTTTACTTGAATTGAATATACAAAATTGAATAAACTGTACTCGTCTCTTACAGTTACCGTAATTTTTAAATAAAGTAAACTAGTTTTTAATATTGATTTGATTGATACATTATTGAATCAAAACCTCTGATTAATATTAATAATTAAGACTCCAATTAATCAAGAATAACTCAATATCAAATTAAAACATAGAACAGCTTTTATGAAATCAATATAACCTGTTGAACCATTGAAAAAGCAAAATTACCAGAATATCAGAAAACAATGCGAATCAGCAACTATCACTGATGATGACTTACCTTTGGTTGTAAAAACAAGAACCTCGCACAATGATAAAGAGGCTTCAACGCCAACCATTTGGATATAAACATAACGGCCACTTATTGGATGAGCGCATTCAAGATCTTTGGTTACTCCATCATCTAGAAGAGGCGATAAAAATTGAAATTAATTGAATCGCAAAGAAAATTGTAATTTCATTCAAAACGTTTTATATTCACCTTACCTAATGTTCCTGGATACCAAGCACAAAGACGATTTCCCGAAACAACCGAGCTATTTCCAACTCGTATTTCAAGATCGTGTAAAGGTTGATGACCACAGCAACCTCGAGTTATTATACGGACAACCCGAATCTCATAGGGTTGAAGTAGATCGACTTGCCACCAAGGCGAGTTTTCATTTTTAGTTTCAGTGCAAAATCTATTTTCATGGATTGTATTGATGTTACCATCATTGGCGTTGCGCGATTCACCGCCTCGAATGGTGCTTGACTGATCACTTGGTTTACCATAAGCTACATTAACGGCTATATTGAAGTAAAAAATGTACAATTAATAATTTTATCCAGAAATAATGAACCAGAAAAAACATGAATAAAAAACCCAAAATTTAAACCAATTTGGTATTGAAAGTTGCAAATAACAGAATCGAATGTGTTTATTGATCTATTCATCAACTATAGTAATCATTACGATTAACTGATGGATTAATGTTGGATAAAATCCATTTATTCTGACCTTTTTGTATATCAATTTGACTGTATTGCCTCGATTTAAAGGTTCAAAATTAAGAGTCAAATTTTACATTTTAAACTATTCATTTATATTCCCACTCTTTGATCACTTTCAACATTAAATTATCTTCCAAATTATTTACAATTTTTGATTATTTTCTCTCTCTCTCTCTCTCTCAGTCAATCACTTACATGTCCTTACATTATGACACTTTCAACAAGTACAAACACGCAAACAAAATACATATTGAAAGACACGCACAAAATAACGTGTTTAAAATGTTTATCGTTTGTAAATCAAGATGCAAGTCAAAGCTTTTATGTAAACTTGAGGTCAAACCTCCAACACTAACAGATCATTTAATCATTTAATATTAAACTAAAATCCTAAACAATTAGCAGCTTTAGCATGGTCAGTAAATGAAATACTGATTACAATCTATCAATTGTTGGCAATTCTCATTCACCTTTACATGCAACAAATTGACACAACTAAGTATAATACTGATCTAGATATTGCAGTATAATTGTTTTTATTAATTTTGATTGTATTGATATACATTTTTCATGTTAATTTTGATTATAACTGAACAACAAAACAAAACGTTTCATTTTTTTATTTGTCAATCAAAAAGTGCAAATTGAGAATCTATTTTCCTTATTCAACCACAATCAACTTACCACAATAAGGCAAGTCCTCCGTCCATTTACCATCAAAATTACATGTACGAACCGATGGACCAAACAATTCGTATCCATCATCACAAGTATAAGTAGCTTTTGAGCCAGGCTGAAGATCATCGGAAAGGTTAACTTGTGCGTACAAAGGTACGGCTGGATTGGGACAAGGTTTACCGTCTATTGAGAGGAAAAAAAATTGGATGATTAGTTAATTGGCAGAAGTAATGACAACCCAACAATTCATTTAATTCACAGTTGATTGGTAAAACTCTGAAATGTAAATCTAAATTGAGCTCAAATTTTGGTCATTTACAAATCACTAGCTTGCATAATAACATGAAAATGTTGATCAACTAAACTACAATTGGATCACAACTCAAACCATAAAAAAAAGTTATCAAAATTATTAAAATTGGCCTCAATTGAAGGTCAATTTGGCAAGTCCAATGACAATAAGAAAGCAGCATGAAAATGTTAACAGTATTGGGTGTTTACTTTGATCTCAATAGACTATGATTGAATGAGTGCAAAAAAATTGAAACATAATAATCATTAAAAAATGGTAATCGTTAAGATTGATAATCATTGATTTTGTTGTTTTTGTTAATTGTGAGACAGTCAATTTACAAAACAAAAGGTTACAATAGGCAATGTTTTCAAGTGCGTTAACAATGTATTATATTATTGAATTGTGAATTCAATCAATTTCAATATTGAAAGTATTACTATTTTTTCCAGTGCACTTCATCCATTGATTGTGATTGAATCACAGAAAATGGTTAACAATTAAAGCATGGTTAAGTCTAACAATTTAACCTTGATTTACAGTTAAACAAATTTTAACCAGCTGATGTCCGGGTCTATTGTAATTTCAACTTTAATGTTGCAAAGTTGATCTTATCAAGGGCGGTTGAATCACATTTTATAACCTTTTAATTTATACTTTTGCATTTATTGTTAACAAAATGATCAACAACTACATCATCATCATTATCATCATCCATATCATCAACAATATTCATTGTTTACATCATTGTCATGCTAACATTTGAATCTTTCTTTATTACATTTCAATTGACAACTCCTAACAATTATATTGTTGTATCCTTAACTATTTTCATATTGTTAAACTTGACCCTTTTAGATGATAAAATAAATCAAAATACTTGCTTCAACGTTAATTGTTGTAAATCATACTAAACAGTATTACACTATGATTTATAATGAGACTTTATCCATTTTAGAGTTAACAATTACTTGATAGAAAAAAAGATTGATTTTTTGATTTTCTTTTGATGGATTCAGAAGCAAATGTTAATCAATTTTAACCAAATAATTTAACCTTTATAGGAATTAACAATTTAATTGTTTATCCTTGTTAAATAAGTAGCCTTAAGCTAATAATAATAAATGCAATAATAGCAACAATAAAAACCGGTAAAGAGATGCGGAAATGTAAAACCGGTCATAAGGTCATCAAGATCATCAATTAGATCATCATATAACCATTGGTTTGAGTAAATATTATTACAACGTGAAACTTTGACCAAGCAAACCGGTAATTGATTTATAAAGCAATTTGTTCAAGATAATTTGAAAAATATCAATCAGTTTGAGTTAATTTTTTTTCTGGTTAAAAATAATTTTTGGGTTCAAATAGAAGTCAATTGTAAATTATAAACAAATGGCTGTGAAATGATAAAAAAAGGTAGTAAAAGGTGAGAATCGGTTAATTTGTCTTTGTTTTGTTCACCGTTTAATTGCAAGATGTAATCAACTGATTACAAATTATTTATGAAACTAACCCAAGGAGTGGATAATAAAGAGATTTGGCTGATGATGAAAATTGAAACAAAATATGAAGGTAAAAAAAGGTTAATAAATGTGTAAATCTCATTCAACCTGTTGAAATGTAAAATGATAATGATTAAGCAGCGGTGAGAATGTTAATTTAATAATACTAATGATGATAAGGTTATGATTATTTCAAGGTAACTTTAGGTAAATGTTAAAACAATACCAGAAAACACAGGCTAAACTGACTACCAAAAAAATTAGATTCAAACTGCTATTAACCTGTTCATGTTCACTTGAGTAACACAAAAAAGCACCATTGTAATAATACATCAGGTAAATGAGAGGCACACATAGGGAATAAAATGAACAAGTCACAATTAGTTAATTACCTTAATTGAGAAAATTGGTGAGAATCGTGCGAAATATAAAAATTTTTGTAGTTGACGGTCGAGGTAACACGGTGTTTGTGTCTTTGCTTATCAAACAAACACGATGAGACAGATGGTAACAGATTGCAATGGTCATAAACAGGTAACAGACTTGAGATACAAAATTTTGGTTTCACATTTTCACCCACCTTTTGTTTCAAATTTAAACTTTTGTTCAAATTTTGTAGCAACAGGTTGTGCTGTCTGTTGACTTTTTTTATCTTGAATAAGCTTTCATTGTTCACTGTCAACCTCAACATTTGTCTTGCCGTGAAAGTAATATTTTATTAAAATTTCAATGTAAGGTTTGGATACCTGTCTGTTCATGAGTTGATATGACTGTTTGTTAGGATCAACTTTACTCATCATTTGTTCCGATAGAAGCATTTCAACTTTCATCAGTTTCTTGACACAATAATAATGCAAAATAACCCAAAGATTGATATCAAACTATCAGTCAAGTTTAATTTTTAGTTGCACTAAACTTGAAAGTCTGAGAAACTGGCATTCATTTTTGCTCAACTAAATTAACAGTTGGTTGCAATCAAATCAACTTTAGTCATCAAATTTACAACTTGGCTAAACGTTACATTCGTGTCTACAGTTTTATCAACTTTTTGTCACATTAATAATGCTAAATGATACGATGATAAATAGCGAAGCTTTGAGCTTGTCTTTTAATCTTGTAAGCCTGAGAAAACAGACTTTTATTTTGACTACTGTAGTCTTTAAGTTGAATGAAATGTTGGAGTCAGATCAAATTTTTGTTAATTTTATAATGTAAATAACCAAATGATGAATATTAAATTTTATCAAACCTGTGAGTCTGAGAAAATTTTTCACTCGTATTTTGTGAATCATGATGGAAATGAACTGTCGATTAATTTAATGAAAACTTAATATTCTTGCAATCATTTCCTAGTTCATTATTATTTTCCCTAAATCACTATTAAATGGTTGAAACCTTCAAGTAAACCCTAAAGAAAATTAACAGATCACGAATCAACTAGCAGCTCTATCATTAACAAATGATTAACTAATCATTGGTCAGCCTTTCTTTTCTCTCTTTCATCTAATTGTTTCACCTTGATTATGACAGAAAGTTGTTTACTTTTCTCAATCAATTGCTCAGTTTGAATTAAAAATTTTTCCTCTCACTAACTATTAACTAATAACACCAAAATGACCAGAAGTCACATCAAGAGATCATTTTGGTTGCTAAAATGTCCAGAAATGCAATTGACTGTTGAACAATTAATCCAAGATTGCTTTTTGTTTTACCTTTTTTCCAACCCAAACCAGCTTCCTAATATCTAACACAATAGAGCAGACAAAAACTGGTTCATTAATTTAATGAACAATTTCAACAATCTTAACAAAATTTTAACCTTTACCTGAGAAGTTATCAACAATGAAACCAGAATGGATTCATTTCCAAGAAAGAGTATCAAGAGTATTAAATGAATGAGCAAATAGTTAGAATGCAGATTATAATGATAATAATAATAATAATAGCATAATAACAATATGAATAGCAACATTAAAATGATAACAATTGAAATTGTGAATAAACTCGAAAGCAAGAGTTAACCGTTAACCAGGTAAAAATAGCAATGGTAATGGACTAATAATCAAGCCTTTTTTTATGGCCATTATTATTAACGTTATGATTATAATGATTAAAAGAAAGAGCATCAACAACAATACAGTTGCAGATAATAATGAAGCAAAAATCAGTAAATTATAACTGTAACGATGCTGTTGATGATGTTGATGGTAACCAAGCAAACCAGGAAACAAGAATCAAGACTATTTTAGCACCAGAATATGAGAAATTATTACATGTTCAAACAACGTGCTATGATACAGAATTAAGTATAATATTCAGGTTCTTTTTTTGCTCTAAGAATGGGTAAAAGAGCATGAAAGCGTGCTCAAGTTGGCCTTAAATGAACAAAGACATGAAATAGGAAGAGTATGAGATGAAACAAGGTTTGATTCATGGTAAGGTTAAAAGTTGAATATAAATAGCTCGAGATCAACATTTCGAGTCGTGATCGACTTGGAAATGGCCTCAACAGTGAAACTTTGTCTTGTTTTATCCATCATGTAATACACATTTGATACTGTAATGTAATCATTAATGGCAATAATCATCATAATCATCACCATGATAATGATAATGGTAAACATAATTACACAACAACAATTGAACAGTTTGTTTCTGTTTAACCATGAAAAGTTCATCAAATTCAATCGAATCTTCATTTCTTCGTTTACGCGCTTTTCTTACCTCAAAATCAAGGTTGATCATCATTTAATATGAATATATCATTTGAACAGTTTATGATAAAAGGCGCAATATTTATATAAACCTTTTTTTCTGCTGAAAACAATTAATAATTCACCTGACATTGAGAATTGTGGGAAACTTTTCAACTCTATCCTTAATTATCATGAAATGGTGTAAAAAATATACATCATTATCATAACTGTATTTTATGGAAACTCTTTTCATTCAATTTTCATTTCATATTTTCAAACCATTTCTCATTCAATCAAAGAAACGCGAGAAAATTTTTCTCCAAGTTTTCTTCGCATTTGCTGGTTTCATGGATTCAGGTCATGGAGTTGGGATTTAATTTGATGGAAAGATTGGCATTTCAAGATTATACTGATAAGGTTGGAAAATAATCATCTTAACCATTTTAACATTAATCTAGATTTAAAATGAACTCTGGAGCTTTTCACTCAAAATTGTGGATTCATTTATGCTTAAAGTATTGAAATTTATCAAAATAATAGCAAACTGTAACATGAAATAATCTAAATTTTATATTATTGTTACAATTGCAAGTTGACAATGGTTCAACATTGATTTGAAATGGACGTTATTTTGAAGCGCTTTCATCAAAAATGAAACAAATTCAAACCCAAGATAGTCATGATGTTAAGTGGCTGGTAAATTGTTATACATTCACGATCACCAAGAAAGCAATAAATTCTTGAAGCTTTACAATTTCATTTTGAATGTGAGTTTCTTTACAAATTGTTATTTGCCACTTTCATTGTAACGTAATTACAAATCTCAACCAAATTACCATTGTAATCATGAAAAGAGGTTTACATTTGAGATGCAATTTTGGCAACTTGTCGCTACTTTGTGTTAACTTCAACTGTAAGGTTTCAAATAAGGAATCAAAATGTTAATAACAAAATTGAACTTCAATAAGAAACCTTTTTTCATACAAAATCTCGCAAGTTTGATATTAAACTTGAATCTTTGCATTTACAATTTGAATTTATCCAAAATTAAATTAAACTTCATTTCAATTAGCTTTTTAGCATCCGGAAATGACCTTCAAATTCCGGTAAACTCAGAATAATCAAGTTCATGATATGAAGTCTTGTAAACTCGATAAAATTGTATTTGAATAAAAGGAACAGTGATTAATCTTTGTTGAATTGAAGTTCACATTCTGTGATTTACTTGAAATTATTTTAATCAAATTTCGATTGTTTTTAATTTTAAAAATACAAAATATAATTTCAATTATGAAAAACAATTTTTCAACTAAAAACTGATTGAAATAAAAAGATGGAATTGTAACGTTTCCAGTAAACTTTACAATCAAAATTTGTTTGATTGAAAATCACTCTTATCTGTATTCAGTTGATCAATTCTGGAATATAACTTTTCTCATGAGAAAAATATCCGGAAAAAAAGTTGAGAGCTTTTAACCTTGAATCTTCATCCTATGTAACTGTAATCAATTGATTCAATCTGATGAGATTTTCGTTGATCAACAAAAAAACCTTTTTGTTTTGATTTACTCTGAAAACTCACCTTTAACCGTTACTAAAAGTCAACAATGATCAACAAAAAAGGTAACATTTGATTGTAAAACTGAACAATGAAATGATTGTCAAGTTAACTGTAAACTGAAATCGTAAAAATTTGAAAAAATCAACTTCTTTTTTTCATTAAATGCATTAAAATTAATTGTAAAATTGAATTGCATCTTTTGTTTTGAAATTTACACTGTAAAGGTAAGAGACAAATCGACTGTTTTTGATTAATTCAACTTTGATCGTTAAGATGAAAATGCAACGATATTCATTGAATGAGAAATTAAATATTAAAATTTTTCCTTGATCGGTAAAACAATAGATTTTGATGAAAGTCAATTGTCATTAAAACAACTTTAAAATTGTCAAGTCGACATTTACAGCTTTACGGAAGTCGATTACTTTTAAATTCATAAAGTTGACCAAAGTTTTTTGCTAACTGGACTTAATGATGATTATCAAGCTCTGTAAACTTGGTTAATTACTTGGACAATACAATAATACAATAATAACATGGTTGTGCAGGTCAACTTGTCCATGAAAGCGTAAAAACTGAACAATTAAAAGGTTGAAAAAAAACATTTCCTTACAACAAATTTCACTCTTTCATCTTTCAATGTCAATCAATATACCAGTGAATCTGAATAATCTGGATAAACCAGGATTGTGAATAGATTTTCATCCAATTTCAATTCATCAAAAAGTCAAACGGTAATCAAATCAATAGATTTACATATTGATGTGATCAAGAAAAGAAGATACGCTTTGCGCTTTCCAATTTTAAATCACTTTTCCAATTGACATCCATATAATGGCGATCAAAGGCAATTTACATAATCACATTGATATTAAATGGATCAAGAATGAAATATCTTATATTATCTTTAAATCTTCCGCCCTCAATGAGTCAATCTCAGGTCAGTTCACATATGAGGCCAGTTATTATGAGACCGCACTTAAGATTCAACGTTTCACTGTAACCATACAGGTCATCATGAAAATGATAATGATAATAATGAAAGATAATGATATGAAAAAAAGTAATACAATTTAAGCAAAAGTGGACATAACTATTAGAAAGATGCTTTAAACAAGGTCAACTGCATTGTATAATTGTTGAATCAGTTGAAAGGTTACAATTTTGATTTGCAAAAATAGTTTCAATCAATGCAATACTTGTCATTATGATCCTCTCTAATTATGGCCTGTAATTGAATCAACTGAAGCTCAATTGTACAACAATTTTTAAATCATTTGAAAGGCTGAAGATAATCAAAAGTGATTAGGAAAAGTTGATGTAAAAACAAAAGGAAAAATTGCTTTTATCAATTTACTCTATTTGTTCAATTTGATCAAATCAATTTGTTTAAATATTGCTTTTGATTCCAATTTTTACCAGGAAGTTTCTTGTTCTGTCAATTTGGGAGAAAAATTGATTTAATTTAGCCAAATTAAATGCAACAATTAATGCCATTTATTTTGATGTTGAGGGTTCAACAGACACATACATTGAACACGTACTTTTCAGTGATACACAGTTAATTTTATTTAATTGTTGTACCCTAAATTTAACAATTAAATATGAATAAGTTGGAGAAAATCAATTTCTGTTCATTCACTTTACCTTAAGACTTTCTTTTTTTCTAATAAGAGTACAATTAGAGTTACAATTAATCATGTTCAATAGATAAATTAAGCTGTAAAACATTTGCAGTTGATATTTTGTCAAATTTTCTGAATCAATCAACCTTTTTGCTCTGCAAACTGCAGCTGTATCATTTACTTGTACTAATTTAAATGTAAGCATTTCACTTTTCCCTTCCTACTCTCCATCCTCATCTGAATCCTCAGTTAGCCTCATCCCCTACTCACCACCCGAAAGGGTGACAGTGTAGCTAAAGACAAATTTACATGAAAAGAAAAGTATAAAAGTGAATCGATTTTCATTTCAAAAATCATTCCAACTCAGTGTTTCAAACAAACAACAACAAGTAAAAAAACATTTCATTTTTGTGATCAACAGCAAAAACCAATAGTCAATCAATATGAACAGTAACATGATCATCTGTTTAACCCTTCTTCTTGCCATGGTTGCCATCGCCTACGCCGGTGACAAAGGAGGCTCCAACATCATCATCCAAGACTGCTGGGGCAAAACTATCCTCAACGACGGTGGAAAGGGCGACAAGAAGGGAGGTGGAAACATCATCTTGAAGGAAGACTGCCACAAGAAGGAGCACCATCATGAACACATCTGGGGTGAACCCGTCTGGGGACACGAGGAATGGGGTCACTGGGGATGGAAATGAATCAATTAGCCATCGGTAGTTCACCATTCAAGGGTAATGTATACTCATCAACACCTCATCATCCTTTCATCGCCCAATCCTTCACTCCTTTCCTTCCACCTCCCTGTCTCTGGTATTTGCACCTCCATCTATTGCCATCCTCATCGTCATCCCTCGTCTTCCAACTCCTCAATCCTCCTGTTGAAGGTTTAATGGTTACCATGAAAGAGGATAACAATGTTTATTTACATTTCAATACTGGTTTATCCATTTTACACCAAACTCATCAACTTTTTGCTTCCCCTTCCTTCTTGGTCTTTCTTGGTTTCCACACTCCGGGGTTAACATGGTCATCCTTTCCCTCTTCCTCTCCTCTGATCATCATCATCATTCTTCATCATCATCTTTCATCGCCCTTTCCATTACAACTGAGAACTGGATTCTCTTGAAAAAGCATTTTCTGTAATTTGAACACTTTCATTCACTACTAATCACAGGTTTGATTATATTAGATGAAAATAAAATATAATTTTTAGCTTGAAAATCCGTTGTTTCACTTTCTTCCACTCGGTTAATAATAATCAAATCATATCATCAACGATTTCAATCAATAGAAGTTAAAAAATTAATTTACAACTTGAATAACTATCACTATCATTAGCCATCACTTTAAATAACAAGTTGACTTTCAATTGATATGAAGCTTTGTTGAACTTCAAACTCGAAAAATGCTGAAAATGTTTCTTAGTAATTAAAATCAGAAAGCAATTGAAACAAACATTGAATAACAACGATTAATTATCTTTACTAAATAACTGTCACTTTGGTTGAAAAAATACTATAAATTGTAAGAATATAACAAAATTAAAAGTTTATGAAGAGAAACGCTGAAAATTGAATCTTGAAATATAAAAAACGAGAAAACAATCAAACGATAAATTTAAATTATTAGCAATTCATCATCACCTTTCAATGATGAAAACGGCAAGAGACGATCCAAGTCAACAATGAAAACAAAAATCACCAACAGTGAAGTCAATCACTAAGCTATAATCATTGAACAAATCCTGATAGTTTTCAATTAACATTTTCAAAAGCCTTAAAAAATAATACAATGATAAAGATAAGATGATGAGAAAAGTTGGCAACACACAAAAAAGTCTACTTGAGAATCTAAATCTTGGCATCTTCAGATCATCACCATCATCATCCTCTTGATCAATGTAATTTAAGCTGCCACAGTTTGAAAAGTATTGGGTGCTAACGTAATAGTCTATGCTTGAGCTGGCACAATCAACATTGGCTCATCTGCAAGGCCTTTTTTCAACAGAGGCTTTCATCATCAGCCTCTTAACTGTTCAACCGTCAAAATAGTCTTTTAGTAAAGTATCTTCAATCTTTACCTTTTTTGACGATCAAGTAAAGGTATATTTGAACAAGCATTTTATGTTAAATGTTAAAGCCAACAAACTTTTTAAAGCTCACCACAGCTCAAATGTATATCATTATCAACTGAATAATCATCAGAGGAACCATCGTCATGAAATCATTTTTGGTTACGCCAAGTTAATCATTACCACTAATTTGTTAACCAGTCACTGATAGAAGCCGATTGACAACTAAATGTCCGTTTAAGGTGTTTTACTGTATTAATGTTTACATCAATTCGATAGAGTCATTAGAGTGATAATTATTTTAATCATTGTAAATGTCTTAAGTCTAATCAACTTGTCTCATAGTAGCCTGATGATAGAAACTTAAAGTCAAGTTTACTTTAGTTTTCATCAAACCTGAAGCTCTAGGAAAACTGAAACTGAATTGAACAAAATTAAGACTTTGGTCATTAAACTTACAGTCTGATCTTCATCAAGTTTTGATACACAGCGATGATCAAAACTCAGATCCTAGTAAAGTTTAAACTTTTGTAAGTCAATAGTTTTAGCTTATTTTTGACCGTCAATTGAAACAGAGATGAAATTACATTCAACAAATTTATAACCATTTAGATAAATTGAATTTAAACGAAACAAATTGTTACAATAACGCAAAATGACTCGATAGCGAGAAGCGAGGGAAAAACGCGTTGTGAATCTACGAAAGTAAACATTTGTGGCAATATTTATATTCATCACCATAAAAAGGTCAATTTTACCCTTTTATTCATTTTTGGTTTCTTTGTTGACCCAAATTTCAATCTTTACAACTTCTCATCTTAACCAGCATCTTACCTTTTTTCATCTTATTCATCATCACTTCACGGGAAGATGATGAAGATAGATTTTTAGAGTAGGTAAAAACAAAAAATGGGCTTCACCGGACTTGATGGATAAGTTTATGTTAGTTTTTTGCTTTTGTATTTTGTTTGGTTTACCTTTAAAAGAGTACTAACCTTAAGCAGTAAAAAAGTTGAGGTAAGCAAAAATTGTGCGAAAGGAAGAAACGTATTTAGGTTAAGAAGAAGTGAGCGAAATGTAAAAATCCAAACAAACAAATGACCAAAACAAATTACTGGTCATTTCTTTGCTTTCATTACAATTATCTTGGCCTGGTTCACTGTTTACTGATTCACATTCTTATTACAATTAACTAATCATCTAAATGATTCTTTGGGAATTAAGTTGACAATTTAAATTTCAATTGAGAGGTTAAGCTTTAAATTGGAGGGAAAATGAATACCAAAGCTTTTTACCAATTTGAAAGACTGCGAACAAAATGTTCAACTTGAATTGTTTACAATTAACTTACATTGATTGCTATAACGTCGTCCACTACTAATCCGTATAAATTGTAATATACAAAGTAATCCAAAAAGTGGTTCAAATTTCATTGTAATTTAAGTTAGTTAATCACGCAATTGTAACAATTAAAATAAAACTTTAATCACCAAAATTGGAATCATGATTTAGATTGTAATCCCTGAACGGAATGAGATTATCGCAAATTTTCACCTGAAAATGTCACATTCTAGCCTTTTTAATGTGAGGCCAACACTTTCACATTCAATAAATCCAAATGTTAATCACAGACACTAAATCATATCATAATTGGCAATGAATGGGCAAACAATTTGAATGGAGGTAAAATGAAAGGTTTGAGGTGAAAAAAGTGATTCAATACGGAACAAAAGTAAGGCATAAAAGGTTAGATGACTTAATGAAACATGTTGAACCGGTAAAGTTGGAGAAACAAATTGATCACTTAATGATGACAATTTAATGATTAATGTTTCACTCGATGGTCAATATTATCATGATGTAAAACACGTGTAAAAATTTAATCAAAGTTAAATTAATTGGTAAACACAAGAGAAAAGTTTAATTGGAAAAAAAATGTTGCGTTCAAGTGAACAGCAAAGTCGCTTATGCTGGTCTGAGTTGGATGATGAAAAAAATCTCTCTCTCTCTCTTCACGCTCTTTCTCACTCATCTTCTCTTTCGCCATTAATCATCTCTTTCGCCATTCACCTTTTCTCTCTCCCTTTCAACTTTCTTCGGTTTCTGTTGAGAAAATGAAAGATCGTGTCAAGCATGAATCTAAATCTTCCGAGTCTAGTCTCTTTCAATCTTCTCTTTCTCTGTCCTCATTCAGAGATGATCATCATGATGATCAGAAAGAGAAAAGAAAGAGAAGATAAGTTGGTACCTGTTGTTGTTAAAGGTTACCAAAAATGTTGATTTTCAAGTTGAATCAACTTTTCTCACCAACAAATGTATGAATAATGGTGAAGATGAAAATGAAGAGAAATAACTTGTTCATCTTCTAACTCATTGAACGATTGAAAAGTTAAATATTGAACGATTTAAATGGTCACAATGAAAAGTGTTTCAATGAGTGAAGTAATTAACAATTGAAATGAAATTGTGTCAAACCATTTTCTTAATGATAATATAAATATACATAAATTGATGTTTATGATTAATTTCATGTAATATTTCATATTGAATACGATGAGCTTGAAACGATCCAGGAAAGCATTTAAATTGTTTCACTTATCATTTGCACTCCCAGTGATTATACAAATGATAACAATTGCAATGAAAAAACATTTGCATCATTGATAACAATCAATAAACTGTAAAACCTTAATCATTATTTTGCCAACATTAAGTTTTCAAATGGAAACTTTCTCCTCTCAACATTTCCTATTGATGATAAGCTCGACTCAAGTTTGGAAACATTTGATTCTCGATCGTAAATTAGAGCAAAAAACATGATAATTATTAAACTAATTATTAATCAAAATCATGGTCAGCTGAGTGTCTAATTGAACAATTAAAAACACATCAATTTCATGAATTGTAAAATTCCTCGAAAGTCGAAAAGAAATGAATAAAAATTGTCAAAATTTCAGCTTCAAAAGGCTTGAACTTTATCTGCAATCTTTTGTTAACTTGTTTTGCCATTTCATTCAGTTATTCACAGTTTTACAAAGTTTCATATTACAATGAAGCTTTATGTGTGCTTTTGCGATCAACTTTAATGCAAATGTTTTGCTTTGCATTTTCTTGATACTTGCACTTTTTGCACCCAAATAATCGCAATTCAGGTCATCAACCTGTTGGACTCGGGTTTCAACCTTTGAATAAACATGATAAATGATATTTTCCAATTGTTATTAACCAATGAATAGGTGAAAGGTAAAAACTACAATTTCCTATCTTTGGCAATTGAAGGTGAATATCGGATAACTGTTGATCATAATCTTATTGCAATTAACCATGCAAGTTGATTCAATGGTTTCACCTTTTCAATTGTAATTAATACAATGAAAGGGCTTGAAAAGATCAACAAATTGGCCAAACTTGATTGGATTAAGGGCAAGATTTGATTTTAATCAAAATCCTCCATTTAACGATTGTTATGTAAATGATGCTAATAATGGGTAACAAAATTTTCCAAATTAAACTGTGATAAAATTTTCACTCAATCTCATTGTTTGCTACAATTAAAGGTTAACTTTTACACACTTTAATTGTTAATTTATTCATTTCAACGCGTATTGATCAGTTTACAGATAGTTGAGCATAATTTTGCAGTTTACTAATGTTTTTTGTTTCAAACTGATGAGTTAAATTTAATTGCTGTAAACAGACAAACAAAAAGTTGCAACAATTAATTTTGACCGATTAAACTGATTTACCGTAACCAAACCATTTAACCTTGTCCAGTTTGCCGGGAAAATGGTTTGCTTTGTATAACTAGATTAAGTGACCCAAGTAAATGTTGTCAAATTGCTGATAAAATCAACAATCTTATGTAAAGGTTTGATGCGAATTGTTAATCAGTTTGATCAACAATTTACTAATTTTACAACTGTATTTAGAGTGAACGTTATTAGAGTGAATTGGTAAATTTAGGCGAATTGTTAATCAAATTAATTCGGACATCAAGAACTTAAACTTTGTCGAGGGTCAATTAAATCTAAACATTTTTTCCAACATTTATTAGCTTCTACTCTTGAAACTTGCTTTAATTTTAAATGATTATCATGATTCTTAACCATAATCATGAGTGTAATCATAATTGTTATCGAAACATAATGGACATTAATAGTGATCAAGGTTTACTTTTTTAGATGAATCGTGTTTAAAGGTTAATTCATTATAATTAACCTTTAAACATTCACACAATTTGAGTTAAACACACAACCATTGTTGATGGTTAGATCAAGACAATTATTGTTACAAGGCATTATTTAGATTAACTTTGATTGACAATTTGAAAAGTAAATGATTGCAAAATAGTGAAGAGAAAATTGTGATTAATCTGAGAAAATTGAATAACCTCTGTTGGTATCATAATCAAGTTTAATGTGAAGTTCATCAGATTTTAATGTTCAGATAGCAAAGGGTTGAATAAGTTCTGCAGTCAACTTTCATTGCAATGCGATTCTCAATTGTGCAAATTATTTCAACCAAATTGTTATTTAAATTCACATGAATCCATGTGAATCATAAAAGCGTATTGACATGAAGAGTAATAAACAAATTCACATCATTTTATCATCGATAGATGCACAATTATTATCATGGTTGGCGTAATTTTTTCATCAATTATGAGATAATTTCATTATGAAATAATAAACCAAAAATTTTACAATGATATTGCTATGGATCAATGATTGGGTTTTAATAGTCAAGTTATTATTCAAGAAATTTGATTAAATCTTTTAGACCAAATTGACTTAAACTTAATAATGAATTTTTCTGGTTCCAAAGCAATTCTGATCAGCGAAATCTCGCAACGAAATAAACTCGCCAAGCAATCGAGTGTTTTTATCAAATCTTAACTAATTAGAAATTTGAATTTGTAATGAATCAATCAAATATTGGCATTTTGCGCCATTTTGGGCAGAAATTTAATTGCAATTATGAAGTAAAGTCTCAATTTAATAGTGAAAATCAAGTTCGATTCAATCAATTTCATTTAGCTTGATAATCAAGATGATGAATCTACCATCTAATTAAATCGTTTAATGTTAGTAAAGTTACATTATTTTTGTTTAATGCAAAACAAATAGTTGTGTCAATTGAATAGCCGTAAGGAATAAACAGATTATTGAAGGTAAATCATAGTCGACATTCAATAACCTGTTGAATACAATAGCAACAGGTTATTTTATCGTCTTCTTCCTCTTTTTTCATTATTTAACCCTTTACTATCTTTATCATCATCAACTTTTTTCTCTTCCTTCTTCATCTTCTAACCTCAACTAGCACAGGTTCCCATGCTCTTAAGTTGGCTCAACATTTCAACAGCCTCAAGAGGATCATCATGAAAAGGTGGCAACATTAACACTATCAAGGATTAACATGATTCGTTGGTTCATTTGAAAACTTGATTTAACGAGTTAAATCGTTACCCGGGTTAAAAAGTGAATGGGATTTTAACATGAAAATATAGCGTATGGCTATGTCATGATTAATTGTACGCTCTTGCAACCGATTTTTGCTTAGTATTAATCATAATTTAACGTGAATTTGATAGAAATTGATATGGAATTGAGTAAAACAAATCAATATTTTTGGTGTTTAAATTCAATCTTAATTAATACACCAACGAAAAATGAATCTTTTTAACGGAAAAAGCAGCATGAACATGGTACGAACATGCCATTGCCATGGCATCAGTTTTCAATTAGTAAGCCGATTCTCAATCTATTAAATAGTGAGTTGCTTTTATTAACGATTCATAATCATTATCAACTCAGCATATAATTGAGCAAATAGAAGTACTTTATTCACGTCGAATCTTTCCAAAGGCATAATGAAATTGAATTATTGTTTACATCGAAATTTGTCGCGATTTTTATGAAGATTTGGTATGAAAATATTGAATAAATGGGTTAAGCTTGAAAATATTCTATGGATTTTTAACCTTTAGTTCGCGTCCTAATTGGTTGACAGGATCTCTGACTATAGTATTAAAAACAACACCTCGCGCAAAAAATTCATCAAAAAATGTGAAAATTCCTGTAAAAAGACAAATAGATTTACTACATGTTTTTAACCAAATTATAGCACAAGAAGCTAGCTTACTTATCAATTTTTCAGTGTCCTCTCTTTTCATTTCATTGCGATTTGCTTGAGATTTCTTGCCTTTTTTGTGTATATCACTACCATGGCCACACAAATAATTTTTGATGTAATCTTTTGGAAAGAGTATCAAAGCAACCTGTCGCGCAAGATGCGAAGGAATTGTACTCCCATCTTTCATGGCAACCCGAATCTGTTGCATCTTTTCAGGACTCACGTCTTCAAGCTTGAAATTTTCGAGCTTATTTAGCCACTAAAATGTGAAAAAAGAAATCAATGAAAAGTGATCATAGTGTGATCATATCATGACCATGGCATGGTTGAACTAATGTTATCAATATAAACTCGCCTTGCTGTTATTTCTTGACGCTGCAATAATCTGTGTAGCTGCGAGCCTCAATTTCTGAGGATCGTTTGTGACGAAACGGTCAATAGGCAAAGGGTGCTTGTAATGGCGAGATCCAGAGGCTTTCGGTTCGTCTATATATCCTTTTGGAACATAACTCACATTGCTATTTGTTGAACTTTGTGTTTGTATTCCGTCACTGGGGGGTGTAGATTCAATGTCCATGGCATCAGCCCTCAATCTATCAACCATCTTAGTAAGATCAGCGCAAACGACTTTAATATCTTTCACACATTGAGTGAACTCATTTAGCTTGCTATCCGTTCTTTGCTGAAATTCTTGCATATTTGTTAGAATCATGTCTATCTTTTCCATTAGAGGATTCTGGTTTCTTTGCTCTATGGATGGTTCAGCTGGAATCAGTAACTCTTGCAGGTTTTTGAGATGCGTAAATGATAGATTTTTAGGGCCATAGAAAAGCACTATAATTGTAATTTTATTCTTTTGAGCATCTACCATTTTCAGATTTGCTTTGTTCATGATGATTTGCTGAATTTGCTCCTTTGATCGTTTTAAACCACTCGCTTTTGCTGAATGTACAGTATTTTTTTCGATAAAATAGCACAAAACATGTGCTTCTACAAGGAAGAAAGAGAAAATTATTAAAATAAGAAGCTCAATAGAATAAATTCTTACCTCCAATATCGAGACTGAAGTCTGATTCACAATAATAGTTAATTATTTTTTCATTTAAGCTCATTTTAGACACCAATTGAAAAAAACAAGATTTATTAAATAATATCAAATAAATAAGGTTATTTTGAACTGAGATTGAATAGAAAAAAATTTGTCATGTGATCGAGTTGTCACATGGCGAAGGGACAAAGGGAGAATCTCACTATTTCAATTTGTTAAGGTTTTCTTATTTTTCAAAAATAGTCATGGAATTGCCATGATCATGGCATGTTCATATTTAATTTTTATGTTTAGTTATCTTATTGTAAATATTTATTCGTCTGTTTCATTTATCGGTGATGCATGTGCGGACAGCGTTCGTGCATCATACAAATCTTGCTCATTGTCAGAGTTTTTGTCAGAATTGACATCAACTTCTTCGTCAGATATTTTCCTTCTTTTTCTATCATCATCGTCGTCATCTCGAGCTTTGGTTCTTTTCCTTTCATTTTCACACGTTATTTCTCTTCCTTTCTGATTTATTGGCCCTCTTACGAGCAGATTCCAACCATCATTATCAGTGAACAAATTTTCATCGAGAAGTTTGAAGACTTCTAAATTGTAGCAAAAAGGTCGAATTTTAAATTATGGTCATGGCATGGAATCAATTTACCTCTTAAGATGTTTTCCTTGTTTATCGGTATGATTTCATTTCTTTCCGATTTTCTTGGTTTTCTGGTGAATTCACCTTTTATGCCAAGAATGCATCTTTTCAATACGTCAGTTCCAAAGATTATCTGAGCAAGTTTAATCGAGATTTTGGATACAACAGCTGTTCCCGAGAGCAGCGTTTCTTTTATAGATTCCAATTGAACTTTACTAAGATCAGGATGACTCCATGCTTTAACTTTTACTCTGAACTGCAACTAAAATGTATAACTAATCGTTTATTTCGTCAATTCAATGACTCACCTTTTTATGTAATCTTTTGCTTTGAATAATAGTTGAAGCTTTTTCTGCGATTCGTAGATTTGTTTTGACACTTTTATCAGCGTCAATATCATCCTTCATTTCTTCTAGGGTAGCTAACCTTTCTTCATGTTCATCGCTCTTGATTCGAATATTCCTTATGACAAGATCTTGTAATTCCAATTCACGTCTAATTGATCTCAAATGTGAAGTTATTTCCTCTAATGAGTGGTTTGTTTCATCAGTACTTCTGAGATTACGAGAGGATCCTGGCATGGCCATATTATCATTCAGAATACGATTTGGGCGAGGATTCGGAGTGACTTTAGTTACAGAACCTTTCGGATTGAGTGTTTTAACGCACGTTTTAGCTGTATGTTCGTCTCTATAGAAAACAATACAAATTCTACCAGCTCCCAATGGATTGTCAATAACTCTTTTACTTTCAATTAAATCTTCACATTTGATAACATCATCAGCAAAATATCTAGCATGTGAAATAACAGGATTATTTCCATGCTGGTCACAGTAAATTATTGAAGCAGCTGTTTGGAAAAATTAAATTCTGAGCATGGGCAAGTTGCAGTCAAATAAAACATACCTGAAAACTGTGTAGAGAATTTGCTTCTTTTACGGACATCATTTAATTTTTCACTGTCCATTTTCACACGTGTTTATTAAGCTTACTTGATTTTCATCTCGTTTTATACCTACATTTTATCAATTTTAATGTGAAATCAATAACAATTTCTGATAAAAGAGCTGTTAATCTCTGTGCAACAATCATGGTTAATCGCCAGCGTAGTTTTGGTGTTTCATATTCGCGTAAAAAAATTAAAAAAAGAAGGAAATCAACAGTTGTTCTATCATCATCTTCATCAGACATTGATAGTGAACATGATGAAACTCTTCAAGATAATGATCAAGCTGATTATGACATACAAACGAACCAGTTTCCCTTAACAGCAACTCTTGAAGTTGAAAAGCTAAGGTCATCGCGTGATCATGGAATGACCATGGAGCAACTATGTCGTGTGACCAGTTTCATTTTTGATAAACATTGTCTAGCTGAGACAGCTAAAAGAGACATGTGGCAGTTAATGACTTACGTTTCTAAGAAAAATTATAACTTGCCAACATTTCATAACTTCAAAAAATCACAAATATCTGAAATACAATACCAGCTTAATAATTACTCGTGTACAACAAAATCATTCAAACGACATAATGAGCAATGCTGTGACACATGGCATGGAACTGCTGCTTTCTTTGATTTTGATCATTCAATTAAATATCTGATCAAGCGAAATATCGATTGCCTAATACCAATTATCACACAAGAAGGGCCCAGATTCATCAACAGTCCAAGGTATGAAAAGATTTGGCATCAACATCTAGCTGATGAAGAATTGATAAGATTGACTTTATTAATGAACATGGATGATGCTTCCATGGTAAGATCAAATAATACAATTGTAACACCAATTTCATACACAATTGCTGAGCTTCCCCTGAGTAGAAGGTCCTCTAAAGATAATATGATGAATGCATGCATTTATTGGGGAAAGGAAAAAATAAAACATGATATTTTTTGGTCTGAAGCTGTGCTACAACCACTTGATAAGTATATGGAAAGTCCTGTTAGTATTTCGATTGATGATAAGGATTACAAAGTTATGGTAAAAATTGGACTCGTGATTATGGACTCAGTTGCGAAGCCAAAAACGTTGAACTGTATGCTTTTCAATTCAGAGTTTGGCTGTCCTTACTGTTTGACCCGATGCGAATCACACCAGGACCACAGAGAGCACAATTTTCGAGTGTATCCTTATAATCCAGATGCAAATTTACAATTGAAATCTCACCAATTATATCTTGATTCCGCCCTTAAGGCTACGCAAGAAGGAAGACCTTGTAATGGAATTAACGGCAGTACTATATTGAGCAATTTCATTGAGCTGCCTTTACAAGTCCCAATTGATTATATGCATGCATGTTTGCCAGGAATTTATAAGTCAATGTTAAATCAGAGACCATTTAGAGAGACAGATTTTTTGTGTTCATTCGATGGCCATGTCAAGATCTTAGAAATACCCCACGAATTCACTAGGAAAGTTCGGCCCCTTTCACAGTTGGTTCATTGGAAAGCTCATGAATTGAGATTTTGTGTCCTATATCTCTTACCTTTGTTCAGGAGACTTGATAGTGATTATTTTTATATAATCGCCATATTCAGCATCATAATGAGACTTATGATCAATCAGAAACAGAGCAGTCAGGAAATAATTGATTTACAATCTCTCATAAATTTATTTTTAGAATCATATCAGGATCTTTTTGGTGAACGTGAAATGAAATTCAACTTTCATCTGTTGAGACATTTACCTAGACAAATAGAAGATATTGGCAATATAACTGAGTTTTCAGCTTTCGTATATGAAAATAATATTTATAACTTGAAGCGCAGTTTCAATGGAACTAGAGGACAGCTTCATCAAATATCAGAATCATATACAGCTTCGAAAAGTGTTGGTTTTTTCGATGATCTTGCCTATTGCATGCCGAAAAATGAGTTACAAATTTGTCTTCCTACATCTCGGTCTGATAATTCCAGAATCATTGAAGAACCAAAGGATAAACATCAAATAGATGAAATGATATTCATGAAGCTCAAAAAAATTCACCCATGGGTTGAGAAAGAACATGTCAGTATATTTACCAGATTAAAGAAAGACAAAACGGTCTTTCACAGTTTAATTTACAGCTACCGACGAACCTCGGCCTCTTACTATTTTTCATTTAAAGAAAATCCACGATCAAAGAAACCAATATTTGGAATGATTAAGTATTTTATTGGAATACCAGCGAATCATTATTCTGAAAATATCAGATATCTGTATGTTGTTTACGAAAAATATGCAACATACGAGTCTCAAAGTATATTCACTAATATAGCGAAACCAAATCTCCGAAAAATGAAACAAATCCTTTCATTCGATTATGCAAAAAAATGTCATTTTCAGGGTAAGACCATGTCATGATCATAAGTTAATCGATTTTGATAGAATCATATCTAAAGCTATGGTTTTTAAAGATAGCGTTGATGAAAATATAATATGGGCCTGTGAACTGTTAGCAATGCATGAACACGATTGAAAAAAATATGTTAACAAGGGGTTATCTTGTATATTGTATGATTTTTCATTTTCATGTGAGAGACTTCGGGTTGAAAATGATCATAATAATTGTGCTATGATCATCCTCAATCTATTAGCTTCATGATCAACTTATTTTCCTACAATAAAATCAATATGAAATTGTCTTAAAAATTTGTCTTTTTTCCAGAATATGATTGCATAAAGATCATATTGAAATATTAGTAACTTTACCATTTTTAGGAAAATGGCAAATAATGAACATGTTCCTCTCATTATAACACACATGTCATGATTTTCCTCACAATTTCAACCCGGGTAATTAACAGTAAAAGGTGAACTGATTGGATAATGTTTCAATATCATTGAATAATTAAGTGAATAACTAATGCAAGATTCAAATGAAATCTGTCAAATTTTGACCTTTCAATGTGAGTTATGAATGTAATTTCCAGAACAATTAAGATTAAATCTAGAGGTTAAATCTAGAAGCAAATGTTTCAATTTTAAGAAGCAAAAATAGCCTCAGCTTTTTTCGTTTCCTTGTCATTGTTATACTTTCATTTCATTTCTTGACCAGTCTAATTATTCAGTTAATCAAGGTTGACTTGTTGACAGAAATGCTAATTATATCTCATTTTGATTGGCAAAATTAGTTTAGCTTTTTGTTTGGTTCTCTAAATTGTATTATTGCAATCATTTGAAGGACAATAAACAAGGAAAAGGGAAATTGATGAGTTTTCATTGATCAATGATAAGAAACATAAATTTAAATGCAAGCAAGGTTGAATCATGAATAAAGACTGTTATTGATCAGCACTTCAACATTAAAGTCAGTTATATTGGTCAGTTTATCCTGTTCAATGCATTCAAATTACAATTTGAGACGATTCGAGTCAATCTTAACCTTTGAAATTGCTGGTTATTTTTTTGCTCATGAATCAAGTTAATCAAGGTTAATCAGCATATATATCTGATTTATGATTGAACTAATAAATGAACTGACATGCAGACTTTAAGCTTCACAAACAAAAGTATTTCAAATTGATAATTTTGTTGATGAAACCAATTCAAATTGATTTTACTTTTTATCTGTCTTTAAACTCACTTCTTCATATTTAAGAGTCATTTGTCTTAAGTCAATGGTTATGTCAATACATTCAACTTTTCAATTATTAGTACTCTTTGTGTTTGTTGTATAAAACAAGTTGTAAATTCACTTTTTATCACAACGATTGACTAAAAACAGTTAACAATCATGATGAAGCGAAGCGCAAAATAATTATATAACAATGAGTTAAACATTATGATAACGGAAAAGGCCATCAAACTCATTTGTTAAACAAAAACATTGAAAACAAAAAGGTTTTACAAAAATAATCACAAAAGCTCCAAGGTTGCACCAGGCTGGTTCAGATAACAGTTTGAAACTATCAGGTGGCAGCCAAGAATCGAATCAAATTCATCTTTGCTACTTTGATCAGTCCTTCAAGTCAAACTGTATTAACTTGTTACAATATTAACGCGAAATAACACGATAATTAAGATCGAAATTTTGAGTCGGTCAAAGTTAAGGTTGAGAAAAAAAGGCTTTTGGTCAAACGAATTATTGTTGATGTTATGGTCAACGAAGAAACTGAAATTTTTGCTATTCATAAGATAAATGCAATTGGATTGGATTATTGTCACAATAATAATGCAAAATAATCTGATGGTGCATAGTAAACCTGGATTCAGGTCAATCAAATTAGATCCTATCGAGCCATTGTTCATCTCATTTGCAACCTTATATTGATCAAATCAAATTTATCAATCAGTATTGCTATCAGCATCTTTTTTCAGCAATTTCAATTGCTCATGAACAATTTCTGAATCATCGGACTAAATTAAATTTGGCAGAATACAGTTAAAGTCAAACTGAAAGTTTGATGATAAATTCAATAAATTAATGCTGATTGATTGTCCAGTTACAGAAATAGCAAACCTGTTGACCAAATTGATGATTGATATAAAATCCAGTTAACTGGTCAACCAAAGATTCAATTGGTGAGTAAATACAAGTAAAATTGAAAAACGCATCACAATCCTAAATAAGCAATCAAGTGAAACACAACATTTCAACAGTCAAAATGATACAAATTTCATCCGGAAACTTCTTGACCATTACAGTTAATTTTGTTAAATAATGTTGGATTAGTTGATAAAGCTTTTAAACATTAAACTACAAGCTAAACAGCAAATTGTTTAATTGTAATACAAGAAAAAAAATGATGCTCAATTTTTTGTTCAACTTTTCAAGCTTCATTACGATGATTTGACATCAAAAAGGACAATTAACTCAATTAAGACACAAATAGAACCAACAATCTCATTCAATCTTAATTAAACTGCTTTTTTCGGGTGAAATTTAATCCTTAAATTAAAACTTTTAACCATTTTAAATACCAAATTAAGACATTATCATTGTCCAAGATGTGATTAAGATTTTTTAATTTCTGGTTTATATTTGTAAAACCAGTAAAATTATTTGTTATCAAATTGAACCCAAAATTGGGTTCCAAAAGTCTCGGTTAATCTCATTAACCTATTGGACTTTATGGAAGTTGAATGTGAATCAGTTGGACAAACTTGAGTAAAGACATTTGAAACAGTTGACCACTTAATGGCCAATAAAGCTAACAGCAAATCATCAAACTCATCATCATTAGAGTTAATAATCTTTGGTCTTAACTATTTAATATTAAGGTCATCGTCATAATTACAGTCTTCTTAATCAATTGGACGATTAACTTTGTCTTTCAATTTAAATTTGAATCATTAAAATGATGAACACAATTGATGTAGTTTGCGTTTAATAATAAAAATTCAATTCAGTAGGTTTAGCAATTCACTAATACAATTATCTACGACTCTAAGTCATTAACAATGGTTTTTAAACATGACTGTTGATAATACAATTATAATCATAACCAAAATGATGTTTAAATAACGGTCAAAAGTTTCATCAATTTAAATACATTTTCAAAACCATTCACTTCTATGGATTGTGATTTAAATATAAATCTGTTCATTCTTAATCTATGAAAAGGTGAATTTTGAACTTTTGTTGCCTTCAATCGCATGAAATCGCAAAATTAGATTAAAAGATTACAATCTGGACATAAAAATAAATGTATTTGATTCAATCAAATCAAATTGTGTTAAGTTGGTATTTTTATCTCTTACCGGTAATTATTAAACAATAGAGTCACTATTTGTGAACAATTCAATTGAAACTACTGATCATCTTTACCACTTCTCATAATCAACTTGATTACAGTTGAAATTAACCTAATAATAATTGAAATCACGATGTATTTACTTGATGGGAATTGATTATGTTTACATTTGCTTCTGTGAAAAAGTATATTAATAGTAGACTTTGAAATCACGAATTTCAATTGTTTAAACTCGTCTAATAATATGATTATAATTGTTAACAATCTGTATTTCACGATTAACCAGTTGTGTGTTTTATTTTTCAAGTAGTTTATACAGTTATTTTCAACCTTTTTACATGACAATTGAGCAAAATTACAGAATTATTGTTCATAAAGCATTGACTGGTTAACATTTTCTGCTTGCTATTCTAGAATCATTAATTACTGTTTACAGGTCAAACAAAAGGTTTAATTTCAACCAATTCTAGTCAATTGTTTTACCAATTTAATTGGATTGAATAACGGGTGAGGTTATTATATCATCGCGATTAAACTTCATCATCTGAAGTAAAGATGAGGAAACAAAAAAACTTATTATTTTTCAACTAAATTTAATACACTTTATTCAGGAAAACAAAGAAATGGATAATTCATTAATATCAGGATGAATGTTGCTAATATCAAAATAATGAGCAACTTTTTTCATCTTTTACCCGCAAAAGTGTATCTCATTAAGCAAATCTCAATTACATTAGTAATTGTGTTTTTACATTTAAAAGTTGATCAACTTTCACTATGAATTATCATTATATGTTAATCTTTATTCATTCATTTGAATAAATTGACAAATCAAAGTTAAATATTCTGTAATTTAAAACCAAATCAATGTTGGAATCACAGTTTAATCAACTTTCTCTCATCGTTATTCAAATTTTCAATGAATACATTTACACCATGAGTAAGCTGGATACTTTATCAATAAATCAATTCCTGGTTCAGACAAATGTTTCACTACATGATTAAAACATGCATTAAACTGTAAGATAATAGAAGCTGGTTTAATAAAATTTCGGGTTAAATGTTATTAGAATTAAATCAATCTCGAAAAATCCGTCATCTTGATCATGATGATCTATTGAACAGCAAGGTTCAACCAATCCAAGATTGATTGAACTTCTGGTCAGATTTGAAAGTTAAAGCTTTGAAAGAAGCTTATATTTAAGTTGAATAAAAATTGGTTGAGATCGACAATTAATCATCATTTTGATCAAAGTATTATTCTTATAATGATTAAGTCAAGTTGATCAATTGTTAAAATTGAAAATAAAATTTGACTAAATTAAACAAAGCTGACTGTCAATGTGATTCCAGTTTTTTGTTAAAAATAAATTGTTCAAGATGATTTAGCAAATTGAGTTTTAACTATTTAGGTTAACCACAATTATTACAATTGAAACAATAAGAATTGAAAGTCAAGATAAAGTCCTATTACAAAGTGAAGGTCAAGTTCACAATCATCAAAGTTAATCCTTGATGGATCATCATCAGAACCCATCATCATCAATGTTCACCATCAATATCAATGAAGAATCAGTTAACTGTTGAACGAAAAATCAAGTTGAATTGTTAGTGGAAACCTTTTAATCTGAAGAGTTAATCTGGAGTCACCCTTTTTAGGCTAACTGCGTTTGATTAACACTACAGACAAATTCATAATTCAATCTCTGATCATCATGAGTTTCGCCATTCCGAACTATCAACCTGTTCCTTTCATCATCCTTTACATGTCAAAAGATTAAACTCAACCAAAGATGGACATTGAGGGAAAAGATTAAAATAGTTTATTAATTTTGCAGCTCCTTTTGTTTAAACTTTGTATTGTGTTCAACTTGAGATTGCATGGTCAACTCTGAATCAACTTCAACCTTAAAACCATTTACTATTATCCTAGTAAATCTGGTGATCGTTCAAAGGGAAAAGCTTTTAATGGTCAATAGGTTTAAGTTTAGTCTACTTTTATATACACTTAAATCTCACCTTGAATCATCCTCTTCATCACTTTCAGTCTAATTTTACTTCTTACAATGATACTAGCAAACGATAATGGGTCAATTTTCAGCCCATTTCCGGTCGATTATCCGCTAAATTTGATCCATTTTCAGGTAAAATATCAACGATAATTTGGTTAATCAATGGTTGAAATGATGAAACCATTGAACCAAAGATTACATGAAAGGGCCAGTCTAGTTGAGTCAGTTTGAGTGTATTCATCTTTAGCGATGAAATTAATTGCCGTCAAATTGGTGCAATTTAATTTTATTGAAATATAAATAAATGGAAATCAAATTTTTACCCAAATCAAGGTTATTATCAAGAGGTTACAGGTTATAACAATCACAGCTAACCTTGGTTTTGTTTCACAAATGATTTAAAACAATACATATTTTGAATTGTTATAATTTATGATTTATTGTAAACAATTTGGCTGAACTAAAATTGATTGAGTGCCTTTCAATTTGTTCAATATGAGTTATTGTAAGTTACTGTATTACAAGATTATTAAATTATTATTATCGCATCAAAACAATCAACTTTCAATTGGATTGGTAATTTTAATACATTTGAAACAAAGTTAACCTTTTTTTATTCAGGTTCAATTGGGTGAGGCTAATATTTTCAATTATAACCATTTCCAGAGGCTCTTTGATCATCCTAAACATCGTTAAATTCAATAATCATCAAAAAGGATTGACTCAAAATCAGGTCAGTAGTTAATTTGAAGCTCAATTTGCAAAATGTTTCATTGAAATAGCAACTTTTTTGCAATCAACAATTGACTTTTGATTGAGATTAATAATCAATTAAGCTTCTGTTTATTTTCATAGATTTAGCGAATGTAATTGAGATTAAATTGTTTTAATTAAGATATTGTTTAATATTTTGGATTAAAGAGTTGTGTTCAGGTAAATATTTGAAAGGTTAGCATACAATTAATAATTTGTTGTGTTAACGTTCAATTAGTTTATTGAACTTTTAAAATCAAGTCGATTTGAACGTGTAAAAGCTGAGAAATAAGTTTAATATCAATTTTATTTTAAGATTGTCTGGCAATTAACTCGATTGTTTAAAAGTAGATTCAAATAAATCAGTACAAATTATCGGTTGAAATTCAATTTACAGTTGATGAAATACGATTTAATCAATTGTTGATTTGTATGCAAACTTTTTTCTACTCGCTATAACATCTTCAATTAATAGGAGTTAGTTAACTGGCTTAACTAAAGCTGATATTTTCCCACAATCAGTGCTAAATTATGCAATATTGATGCGACTGTTGGGTTAAATTGATGATCAAAAATTGACTTTTGAAATCGTTAACTCAATTGTTCTGATGATTTAGTTAAATAAATTGAATTTTAGGTTACATTGTTGAATCTAATTGGCGCTTCAATGTACACTTAACTGTCTGGATACAATTTAACGTTGATTCAAATAACGAATTAACTTTTCCCTTTTAATTTTCCTGAAACAAAAAGTAATTTGGTCAGTTCAATTGCTAACAACCATTAATACTGTAAATTGTTAACTAAAGTTCAACTAAAGCAGACATTAGATCAATGAAGATTTCATGTTTAGACAGTATTTTTTTCCCTGAACAGCAGAGTTTACAGAGAGCAACATTTGATTGTTGATTAACAGTTTTAATCTTAAGTGAAATGCAAGAACAATGATGATGATTAAAGTTTAATCGTTTGTCCTTTAAATGATCAACTAACAAGCCTGAAGTATTGTGAATGTAAAGATGTTTAATTGTTGAAACTAACAATGAAAAATATTGAAATGAAACACCTTTAAGTTGGTCATCATACAAGTTTGAAAAGGCAAGCTTTGCCAGTTGCTGTATAAAGTTACAATGGAAAGGCAAATGCATTTCTCTTCAATAAAGATGTTCATAATAATTATAATTATCATGGAAATAATCATGATCATGGAAAAAAAGTGGTTTTGTTAAGAAACCATTGTAATATAATATTACAATAAACAAGTAACTAAAAAATATAATGATAACTTTGAGAAATGATTAAACGTTTGTTCATGTTGGCAAGAACCAGCAAAAAGGTGTAAATAATCAAGATTGCAGTGATTTGAGAGTTAATCAAACGATGCTGTGTTAAATTATGAGCAATCAATGAAAATAAAGTAAAATTAAAATGAAAGTAAAGAGCATCAATGAAAAGAAGGTTTTGGTTAACTTATTTAATGATCAAGAAATGATTGGTACCAAAAATGTGAACATTATTATTAATCGGGTAAAAATGAGTGTATAATTTTACCTGGAAAAATGGACCCATGTAAAGGGAGAAAGGTAACAAAGTTGATAATTTAAGTGATTCAAGTTATCTTCAGAAAATAAGTGGAAAGATGGTGAAGCAACCCAAAATGGCAACCCATAATCAGAGGAATTTTTTCTTAAGAAACTGTAAAAAACATTAAGAGTAGCTGAAAATGGTGAGAGGAAATATTAAGGAGATGATGAGACGATGAAGAGGATGATGAGGAGAGGGGCGATTCATCCATAGGAAGTGCAGAGGGAGAGGTTTTGGGTTCTTTATGGGTTACTATTAAGTTGGTTGAGAAACAATGAAAAGCCAGGATTATATCCGTTTTATGGAGGAGGTTGAGAGGTGGAAACAGAGAGAGAGAGAGAGAGAGGAAGAGGGAAATGCATTCATCTAGAGTAAGGTTTTATCAAATGGGTCATTTTGGGTTGAAAAAAGGCATCTTACCTAACATTGACTTTCTCAGTATGTGATATCGTCACACACATTTTAAGACAGGATTCAAGGAACAATGCTTTTCTTAGATTATCGTTATTACCATTATTGCTAATATTACATTGATAAGTGAGTCAAATATTTGATGAGGATGTAAGGGATAATTGTGATCAGGCTGATGGTTGTAATTGAAATTTGTAAGGATAAGGGTAAAGCTTCAATTGGTTTGCCCTTTGTTAGGCTGTGTGTTGTCGTTTTAAATTGATTGCTAATTATGCATGAATTTAGTTAAATGGTTGTGGGCTTGATTTTGCATTTGATTTGCCATGATTAACCATGGTTTGTTTGATAAACTAATTTATGAAATACTTTTTTTTTACATGGAATTTGATTAATTTTAATGATTCCTTCTTTCAGTTATATCATTATAGCCTGATTGACGTTGAATTTAGTGGGAAGGGTGAGGATGATTAATATGATCATGATATTGGTGGCCAAATTGATCAACACGGTTGATCAATTATCAAAGTTAAATATTGAGAGAAAAAGATGACCGCAATTACAAAGAGATGCAAAAATTGATTGATTGACATTCAATTTAGATGATGTTGTTCATTGAAATTTAATTAGATAATCAAAGTTGCAACAAAAGGTGAAAGTGAGTCAAGTTGAAAGTAAAATAATTGTGATTAAAAGGGGAAAAGAAGGGGATTAATTGTATTAAACAGGTCAATTAAGTCAACAATTAGAGTGAGACAAGCAATATTAATGAGTAAACATTGTAAAAGGAGTTTTGGATTCAAATACAAATGAAGAGAAAGTCAAATATCCAATAGTAATATTGATTTAATTTTTAATATCACCATTAATCAAGGTAAGAAAATTAAATAAAAGATGTTTTCACTTGATATTTACACATCAAACGTGATTGTGTAAAAAAGATGCTAACAATTAACTGTTGATTTGTCAACCAGCGACAAAAAGGATGAAACAAAGAAAATGATGGCCTCTATTAATACAAATAGTCAGGGAAAACTTGAGGTGAGGCTATTTCCGTTTACCTGGTTTTGTTGACTTTAAAAGTACTGTTGATGAATATATAAATAGTGCTATTAAAGAGTTGCCATTAAGTTCATTTTGTATTCAACTGTTTTTTTTCACTGTTGACAGACTTTTTTGTTATTCACTTCTAACTGCATTTAGACTGCACAATGTTAATACAAATGGGTTGAAACTTTTATTTTATGTATTAATATTTATCATCTTCATTCATCTTCACCATCATCAAGAGTAATAACAATGATAATATCATTTATCCTTCCGTGCAACTTGAATTCATTATTGACTTGGATTGATGATTGACACAAAAACTGAGTAACCCGTTAAGATGGGAAAATCAAATTATCTGACCAACACTTAACAATTTAAATTTACAACTCAATTGTGAACGACGAAAGAAATGCTGTCTTCTCACCAATTCAATCAAACATTCATTGTGAATCCATCAGTCTGGATCAATTGAAAGTATCTCTCAACATTCCGTAATAATCAACTTTCTCAGTCCAAGTTTACAAAAACCTTTTTCAGGAATCCATTTTTTCACCTTTCAATTTTATCCCATTTGATTCAATAAACACGATTATAATCAACATCATTTTTGATGACAAAGAAAAAATTATTTTGATTCGATAGTCAACCATTCACTTTGATTGTCCGGTTAAAGTTAAATGAAACAAGAGTCTGAAATAATTTTCGTTTTTTCAGTGAAAAAAAATTGAAATGGAAAGTTTAAAGTATTTCAAATCAAATATTCAATCAATTAATGATTTTTTTAAATTTCCAATCAAATTAGTCTTGAGATTTGAGTTCACAATGAATCAATTCAATTTGATTCTGAACTCAATGAAAGTCAAATGTTTACAAATATTTTCACTTGTAAAGGCCTTTCAAAGTAACAAAACAAAATACAAAAAAACTCAAAATCAATGGGAAATCAAGTTTGTTTTGTTTCTTGTTTGATGACAAGAAAACATTGTCACAGCTGTTTGTTAATAATTGTCATTATACAACTTATGATCACCATGACCTGAGTTTTAAACCTAAAACCCAAGTGACCTGAACAATGTGTACAAAAGTAAAATAATAGCAACGTTTTATCAATAATATTTTAACAAAAACAGCCAAACAATGTTACGAGTTAACTCTTTTTTTCATCAACATCTTCTTCTGGATAAGTTACACTTGGATAAGTTATTTAATTCATTGGAAAGAGCCAAGTTTCCGTTCAAATAATTGACCTACAGATTGAATTAAAATTGATTGTAAAGATGCTTTGGTACCATTTAAGGTAGTTGGTCAACAAATGTTGAACAAAAAGTGCAAGTTGGTTGATACTTTCTAATCAACTCTCATTGATTTATTGATAGTTTCATTGATATCAGGAAGGAGTTAAAAAATTTTGATAATGATAATGATATTTACATTTGACACGTTAAACTGACAATTTAACGTTCAATCTGCTTCAATAATCATTCAGGTTGAAATTTAGATTTAAATGTATTTCAGTTGAAAAAATTGACTGATCTAATTGATGATTGATTTTACCTTCAGATTTAGCCTTTTTTGATGGAAATTAATGAAAATTGTACAAAAAATAAAGATATTTATCAGTTGATATTAATGAAAAGCTAATTGCGACAGTTTAACCTAAAATATGAAGTAATCTTTGTTAATCAAGTCGTAATAGCAAAGATTGAATTATCAATGAATTAATACATCAAAATGATCAGATTGAACCTTGCAAAAGAAAGTAAAGAAAGCTTTTAATGAAATGTAAATTAAGATTAATTTTGCTGAATTGAAATTAGATTGAGTCTAAATGGGATTGAAAAAAGTAAATTATGGAAACGGTAAATAATTTCAAAAATAAACTCTAATTTGGTGGAAATTTTGATAATATTTTGGATAAAACTCATTATTCAATTTGTATCAAGTGTTCAGAATAATCTTTGATTTAATTCATTGTTGAATTGATTGAAGCTAAATTGAAAGGTTGACTTTTGTAAGTGGATAGAAATGAAACATTTTGATTTTGTAAAGGGCAACAATTGGATTACAAAGTAACATGACAAGTAATATGTATTAGATGGCGATCAAGTTGATAATGATGATGATAAAGTCAGGAAAGTTGAATTAATAGGTTCACAGTAATTTGTTGATTCATTCATTTTTGGCGGTTAACTTGATCATAATTATCATCATATTCATGCTATGTAACAATTGAACTAGGCAAACCTTAGAGGTAAACAAGGTTTGAAGACGAAGATGGAAGAAAAGGAAAGATGAAAAGAGCCAAAGTAAAAGCTAGAGAGTGACCTTACCCAACAAGGTCTGGACCAATATTTGGCACAACTAACTGATATCATAGGAATGCTTGAGATCCCAATAACAAGTAACCAGAGTAAACTTAAGGAGTGGAGAGGTTAGGACCAACCCACAGGTAACCTTAGGATAACCTTTAGTCTATTTTTCTTCTCTTTTCTTTGCATTATTTTAACTTTTCATCATCATCGTCGTCGTCTTCCTCTTTCAATTCATTGAAAAGATGATGTATACAGGAAAAAAAACCTGCTCCTGAAGAGTAACAACTAACTGCAAAATATGCTGCCTACAGAATTTTTGTGGTCCTTTTTTTGGATATTCACTTGGGCCAGGTTCAGTTGAAGCAATAAAGAGAAGGGAAAATGAATTTTCTTATTTTTGGTGAAAGGCAAAAAATTTGATACTCTTTCAAGTGAATCGTAATGCATTTAAATTTTGATCAATTCATTGGAATCAAATGGTGACTAATATAAAAAATACACCATTAAACAAACCATGAAATATCGTGAAGCCGATTCTTCTGGGAAAAATATGAGAAAAGTGTTAAAAATTGTAAAATTTTACTATCAACAACCAATGATCCAAGTTAATTTAATAGCAATTTTTATGTTGAAAAAAACATAAGTAAATTAACTTTCACCTCTCTTCAGCCAATCAGAACACTGAGATAAATCATTATCTGGTGCTTGTCTTCGGCATTATCTTACATGAGTAAAACGGGAAAGTCGATTCAGCGTTAATGATGATCTTTCCTCTGCTTCTAATGCCAATAAAATTGAATCATTGAAGAGGAAAGAGTCGCACACTGGATTGACAGAGATCAGGAAAATGATCATGGAAAGTGAAAAATATAACCGACAATAATCAGCACTTTCATAATAAAAAATTTGCTAATGATTAGCAGGAATTGGTTGTTTGAAATGTATCAATGTGAAACTTAATCAGCGTTGAGTCACTTTTGTCTAAACTTATTGTCTGAATGTAACATTAATGATAAAATTTCAAGTGAATTTTGCGGGGAAAAATTCACAAGAAAAAAAGGTTGAAATGCGAAAGTTTAATGATGATCAAAATTTTGGCTCAAATTTTTAAAATGGATGAATGATATTGAAAAACAAGCAGTCAATTACTATCAGTTGTTAGCTATTTTTTGTAACAAAAAAAGGTGAATTTCAGGTGTTTAGTTGTCAAAAAATGATCATTTCACTTCATCTTAAATAACGAAGAAAACTTGTAAATTAAAAAATCTGAATTTGCTGTTTAATCCTGATGCAATCGGAATGAGCAAAAATGGCGGTTACAGATGATGTGGATGGAAAAAAAGTTTTGATCAGAGTCCAGCTTAAGCTGTTGACCGTTTGAACACGCCAACAACTTCAACAATCAAAAGGTTCTTTGAATCTCACGCAACCAAGTATACAATCCCCAAGAAATTTCATCATCACAATCATCATAATCATTAGCATGATGAGTTGGGGTCAATTATTGAATAAGAAAGATGATGAACTTGAAAATGTATGATGTAAAATAATTATAACAGGTAAAAAGATGGCAAATCAACATCATTATATCATTAATTGTCAATATAAATAATTGTAAATATAAATGTTTTATCTTCGATGTACATGTAAATGCAATGTGAATGAAAAAGTTGATTCGCTCTTTTTTACAATTTCAATTTTCTGGATGTCTGACTGTTTCATGTCTGACTTTTATACTTGATTTAGCTATGGATATTATTCAGAATGTATCGTCATTACATTAAATAGTAATCATGACTGTGAAATAAGAGGATAACCTTTTGTTGAATTGTTGAATTGAAGGGGATAAGAAATAAACACACGCAAACAATTACTCACCTCGATCGGGTTCACAAAGGATTGGTTGAATTTGATTATTGACCAACACAAGGCACAGTATAATTGTTAAATATGATCTAGTTGATAACATTGATGATAATAATGAACATGCAAAGTGGGATGATTTAAAAGATCTAAAAGATGTTGATATTGGTGATAATATGAAAGATAGAGATGTAAACACTGATAATGCCGTTGATTGTCTTTTAATTGTCCCCATATTGTAATCCAAATCACTTTGGGAAAATTATAAACCACAAATCACATTGAATCCATTGAGAAAAGGGGAGTTTTAAAATAGGATGAATTAAAATTTGTAAAAACAGTCATTTAAGCTGGTAAAACAAAATTCTGGTCACTCTTCATTGAACAATCCACTGAACTAGTGGAAATGATTCTATTTGAAGTTCATATTTATGCCTCATAACTGGACCAAAATGGTTGAGCAACAATATGAGACGATTAAAATTATGTTACTCAAGTTATCCGGTAATCCTAAATGGTACACATGGTTTTACATGATTGTTTCTGGTCATCAGAAAACCTATTTTAGAAAGGAAAAAGTTACAAAAATTAAAACATTATACAGTTAATGACCAGAATATAACCCGAAAAGAGTAGTTACTGGTAAGAAAAAATTGGCAAACAAAAAAGAAAAACTTATTTTAAAAAAAGACAGACAGAAAATGTAAATTAACAGTAAATATAAGCATAATTGTTAATCAACTCTACATTTCAGACATAAAATGAATAAGAGTTAGCAACATTAAAGTTGATGGTTAAAGATGAAAGTTAATTGTCTATAGACAGAAGGAATTGAAGTTAAGGTAATTTTAATGAAATCAGGTTAACTATTGGTAAACCAGAAAACCCGAAAAATAAAAACAGACACAAACAGAGGTTATAACACAGAGGAAAGTACAAGAACCAGAAAAGACACTTCATTTTTGATCCTTGAATTGAAAAGAAGAACATTAAGATGATTTATCCTGATAATGGCAACCATTTAGGTACTTAAATAAGTTTTGAACAAATAATTCAATCAACTAACCATTCAATTTAATTAATAGATGACCACAATTTTTAGATATATTAAACAATCCACAGAAATAAAAAAAACCCTCTTGATGTATTTTGCTTGGTTTAAGATGTTAGGTAGATTAATGTTGAGCTGATGCTTTGAAGTAAGCACCGAACATGTTAAAACAGGTAAACAGCTTCTTCTTATCTTCCTTCTTTCTTTCTCTTCCTTCCCTTCTCTTTCTTTCATTACATTCTTTTCTCCTTCATTCTCTCTCTACTCTCTTTCTTTCATTTTAGCACCAAAAAATGTCTTACTGAAAGAAAAAAAGAAACTGAAGAAAGAGAAGAAAAATCAAAGAAAGATAAAAGTGAGAAAGAAAACAGTAGAAACCTGTTCGGTTCGTCATAAGGTTGAGACTTCTCTGTCTACTTGTTTGTCTCTTTCTTCCTTTCTTTCGCAACTAACCAATGGTAAGTTGCATGAAGTCCATAGCTTTTGCTGTGGAAAAAGCGGGAATCAAAATGCAATGATGAAAATCATGCTTTTTTGAAGTATAACCTTTTTGTTTACTTTTTTTTCTCTTTTTACACGGTTCTTCTCTGCTCTTTGACCCTCTTGATATATGTAAACAATATCTTGTAGGTAACCTTTAACCTCACGTTTTTGGATTAACATGAAGTGAAACGAAACAATCATTTATATCTTTTCCCACTTTTTCCAGTTTCTTTGAGTGTACCATTTTTGCTTGTGTTTCGAGCTTATGCTTTTGTTTTTATCCCACGAGTTGAGTTAGTTTTTATGCTTTTTAATCAAAAAGGTAAGCCATTTTTTCATTAATCACTCAATTAACTATTCACCTAAACAGATTCAACTTTATTTTGATTCAATTTTACTTTTTTTTCATTCTATTCTTTTCTCTTAATCTGTTTCTGTTCTTCCGACCTTACGTCTGCAATTTAGTCATTCAAGAAATGTAAACAATCAAATTCTGGTCAAAGTGACGATTGTGACAACAGTAAAAACATCAGCATTACTGTTATTTATGTCTAAACTTGAAGCTCTACTTGAAGTTCTACTTGAAAGAGAAGCCTACTCAACTGGATTTAATAACCAAGGAAATTTAATTGTTAATTGTAACAATTAGAAGAATCAAGAGTTACCAGAAAGTAACGTGATTGTTCAACAAAATGAATAAAAAACAAATATAAGAAAGACTATTATAAAAGGTGCTGTTGATAATGATGATGATCATCTTTATCAACTATTTGCACGTATTATTAAAAATGGGTAATCGCTATGCTCTGAATATTCATCAATTGTTGCAATCAATCTCTTCTGGTAAGTTTAGTTGCATAATTAGAAATGTTTGTTTGACATTGAAAGATGCTACAAGCAAGAAGGATTAATTTCAATGTAGTCAAACAAACAATAACGATCAACAACAGTTAATCGGTTCATTGAGAATGCACAAATTTTATTTTTATTTGTAAAATAATTTTCATTCTCTTTTTTGTAACATTCAGTCAAGAACATATGATAATCGTGATGAAGACTATGACAGAGTAAACTTGCAACCATCATCATCCACTACGTCAATAACACGAATTAAATCGTCATCAACCGTCATGCAGAGAAAAGTTAACCCGTTCTCGATCTAATAATTTACCATCCTTGTCATTTAGATGCTCTTCTGTAATGGATTTAATCTCATCCTGATCTTTGTTTTCATTGATTCCTGAATCAAACCTGGTGACAATGGTAATCTTGAAACAGTTAACCAACACAATCATGGGCTTGCTTTTGCTGATTCCAGGTTTGTTTTATAAATTCAGTCAATTGTTATTGAAGACTGATAAAATTACAAAAGGCTAGAATAACAAAAATAAAATATCTCTTCTTCTCCTTCCAAGGAGAGAGGTTATTTTTCTTTTTCTTTCCTTTCTTCCATTATATTAATCAACAGAATTATATCATTCTCATGGTTACTCATTTGAAGAATGAATTGATTAATTCGGGTGCGGTTGCCTGCTATTTCTTAAACATTAAACATTCATCCTAATAGTACATAAATAACGTTGTATTCATTTTTCTGGTCCAGCAAAATCATTCAATATCATGTTACTTTGTTTGGATTTGCTTGCTTCTTCAACCTTTCAAACTTTTCTTGCGGATTCAATTTTTAACCAACGCTTTCTCTTTAGAAATTCATCAACACTTATTCTTAAATTATTGGTGTTTGAAAAGCCGGAAGAATCAACAAGCAACAACAATTACCAGCTTCTAATGCAAAAACATTCATTTATTGAAGTCCTTACCATCAAACAATATCAAATGGTGGATACCCGATTCGGTGACAAATATACAGTTTAATGTAAATGTTGACGATAAAAGACTTGGTACTTCACCAAAAGTCAAATTTAAGCGGTTATGCTGACGTTTTACCTGGTTGGACAGCAACAATTAAAGTTAAAACAAATGATAAAAATTTTAAAATTATATCATTCTATTGCTTAGATCATTTACATGACGATTTACTTAGCTCACAAAGTCGACAACAAAATCAAATGCTTAACAGTGAATTTGATTGATTTGTGCTGCTTGCTCGAGTAACTGCACCGTCTTTGAAAGACAAGCTCAATTACATAATTTAAATAGCAAACCAAATTAAACTCAACCTTTTCCTTGTGTTTGCAAACAATTAAGAAAATTGAAAAGTCGATTGGATTGCTTGGCAACTTAATGGATTTAAATAATTGACTTATCAAGTTAACCAGAAAACCAGACTTTGTATACATTGAGAAATTAAATTAAACTGGTTAACATCCTTGGGTAACACCCAAAAAAAGTGTATCCCATTCAATTGTGGGCTGTTTAATCAGGATGGTGGTAGTGAAACTAGAAGTGTTCAAGATAATTAACTCCAGGGTAACCTTGAATTAAACTCAGGGAGTTTCAGTAAGCAACTGTGGATTTAAAATTCAATCGTTAATCATTGTATATTTACTTGAATCCATAGTCTGCCCAGATTATCTGATTCATCTAGTAACATGTTTACCTTGGCTCTTTTTATCTGTTTTTTCATTTTGTAAATGCTGATAATTATCCTACTTTTTCCGAATAGCGCGAGTAAACTACTAAACTAAAACTCATGTAATGAAACTCTTAAAATCATGAAAATTCTCAAGCTTTTTATTTATTTCAAGTATTCACTGTATTGAGTAACCTTTCGAGATGACAAAGCCTTACAAGTATTGAAAAATCAGGTTAACATCGGGACAGTTTGTATATTCAATGTGTCAATCATGCTTCGTGCCGTGATTATTATAAATTAACTGTTAGAGAATGAAAAGATACAATTTTTAAGTTAGTTAGCTAAATTAACAAATATTGTTTGAAACGATATAACGATCTTTTCGATCTCATTTACCATCGAAGACTTGAGAGCAAAATCAATGTTGATTAAAAGGAGATAATTTTCTTGAACTAAATATTTTGAACTTTCCTATTAAAATTATTATTAATGGTGTTTCTAATGTTGAATTTATATTGAATAAATCTGTTGCTAATAACAATTATAATAAACCGCGATAATCGATCACATTTTCACAATCTACATTTACTTCAATAAAACCTTTCTTGTCACACCTTTATCACAGTTTCATTCAATTCATTATGAAACTCGCCAAATTAATTGATTAAACACAGAAACTAACTAATAATGTTGATGGGTTTTCCTGTTTACGATATCAAATTCAAATTAGTTGGATTAAAAAAATAACGAAGTCAATTGATTAGAAATATTGGCAATAAATTGGCATTTTTAGATTTTCATCATTTTACATGTTGCTTTTCAAATTCATGGGTTATAAGGCAATATACATAATAAGCAATCAAATTGGTCTTTTTACATGCTAACTTGCTGTTAAAAGATCCAATATGAATTATTATAGCTATCGGTTTATATTTTTCATTTCCATCTCGCAATGGACGAGGATAATCTGAAGATGTTGAGATTGTTGGTATGGAGTCACATAACGAATATTAACAGCATCAACTTTATCTGATACATCATGATTAAAATCAAGTCAATAACCATTTCTATTGACAAAGAAAGAAAGTTCAAAAACAGAAAAAGTTAATTAGATGATTTATGATGTGATATTGAAATTTTGATAGCAAAATACTTACAGTTTCCTTGAGTACACAAGTAACTCTAGTAAATTTTATATTAATTAATCCAAGGCACTAGAGTCAGGAACAAATGATCATCTTAAGTTTGTTTGAATATCAGCATCCAAATTTAAAATATTTGATATTGGTAATTGATTTGTTCAGAGTCATTCTCTTGATTTTTACTCATTTATTAATATATTGATCAAGAAATGTAATACTGTAATGTAATGTGGTACTAATGAAATAATAACCCATCTGATTGTAAGCGAATATTCGAATTGTTCATATTATAGTACGGCAAGTTATTAGATTTAGTTGCACCTAAAAATTTTGCTGCTGTTTTCTTTTAGCATTGATATCATCTATGATCGGCTGTCTTTTGGCCGCATATCGTCGTCTTAATTCGTCAATCTCATTTTCCATTTCATAGTCAAGATTAGCCATTCTTTTTAGGAGCTCTTCAGTAGGCAAATAGCGAAGAAATTCAAAATCACTTTCTAACATAGCTGCTCGCGACATGGGTTGATATTGGGGAGGTTGCTGGGACTGCTGTGGTTGATAGTGTTGGTGTTGTGCTTCCTGAGATTGTAAGATTTGTTTTGGATGAGTTGAGTGTAAATTTTGTTGAGATGGAGATTGATGAATCTGGTCTGTTAATACCGATGTTTGAGCTTGTGCCTGATTGTGTTGTAATTGTAAATTATGAATTGGAGTAATAGAAGATGACGTTTCTGCCAATTCTTTATTTAAATTTTGTTCCTCGCTGTTTATTTTATTTACAGGGTTATTATATTCTTGATCTAATTCTCGAGTTCTTTCAAAATGTTGCATGAACGCTGGTCTCATTGTTTTACCGTTTTCATCATCTCCGGACTCGTCATTAATTATAAGTGTTCCAAGATCTGACTCTACATCTGAAATTGTTGTGTTCGTTTTAATAGTTTCTGATTTACTACTGTGACAAAGCGCATCTGAGAAAGACAGCTTAAGAGTCTGATTGTTTAAGTCAGAGACCATCGTTAATGAATTGACATTATCCTTAGCGGTCAAGTCTTGTTTATAATGTTTTTGTTGGATTATTTTCGCTTCTTGAATTATACTAATCAATGAGCTGACCGGTAAAGCTCTTTTAATAAAATCATGTTTGAGTAAACTGCTAGCTGAAACTCGGTGTTCAGGATTTTTGACGAGACAGTGAGATACAAAATCTATAAACTCAGTTGACCATCGATCAGGATCTCTGAACGAAGGTGGTGGTTTAGTGGGTATCATAAAAATTGCTCTCATAGGATGTATATCTCCATAAGGCGGTTTACCTTCAGCCATTTCCAATGCTGTTATACCTAAACTCCAAATATCAGCTAAACAGTCATAACCAATTTCTTGTATAACTTCTGGAGCCATCCAAAAAGGTGTCCCTATAACAGTATTTCTTTTGGCCATAGTATCAGTAAGTTGACCAGCCACACCAAAATCAGCTAATTTGGCATGACCTTCACTGTTTAATAAAATATTTCCTGCTTTAATGTCTCGATGAATCTTTCGTCGAGCATGAAGATATTCCAACCCGAGTAGAATATCTTTTAATATGGTTGCGATTTCCTCTTCAGAGAGTGTTTTCTTTCTCAATCTCATGATATCACTGACACTTCCACCTCCACAATACTCCATTACAATCCATAAATCACTTCCTAGAGTTTTACTTTTGAAATAGCTTCCATAATATTTAACTACATAAGGCGAATCACACTGCTGCATGATTGATATTTCTTTGATTATCTCTCCAAAATCGCTCTCAACAGGTACTTGTTTGATTGCTAGGATTTGTCCAGATTCCTTGTGTAATGCTTTGAATACAGATCCATAGGAGCCTTCGCCTAATTTACAAATAATATCAAAAACTTCTTCAGGAGGACGAGTTAAGGCTTCTTCACTTAATTTTTTGAGTGTTGCCATTATGATCAATAAATCCTTTTATGCGTTGATGAATAACAGATTATCTAGAAAAAATCGTAAATTGATTAAATGAGTAAAATTGATGACATGAAATAGTCATCATATCATTAATTGTCAATAAAAATGTCCAAAATCAGTGAAATTGCAATGTGAAAAGGTTAATTCACTCTTTTTTTCAATTTGAATATTTTGGATGTTATGCTTTCTTGAGTTGCTTTGTATTTGATTTAGCAATAGGATACTATTCAATAAGTATCACCATTACTTTAAAGAGTAGTCATGACTGTGAAATAAGAGGAAAACCTTTGAATTGAATTGATGAATGGAAGGAGTTGAGAGGTAAACACGAACAATCAATTACTCACCTTGATTAGGTTCACAAAGAGCGTATTGGATTTTATTATTGACCAACACAAAGCGCTGCGTACTTGTTGAATTTTATCTAGCTGATAATACCAATAAAATTGAAAGAGATAGAGATGTTAATTGAACTGGTGGATTTTTGATCACCTTTTAATTATTCTCATATGACAAGCCTGATCATGCTACGAAATTTTCACACCAAAAAATCACGTTGAACAAATTTAATTATTTAAGTTATCCGGTAATCCTAAATGGTACACATGGTTTACATGATTGTTTCTGTTATAAGAAAATATATTAAATAAAAGAAAAAGTAGCAAAAATTAAAAAATGTCACAGTTAATGACCAGAATATAACCCGAAATGAGTAGTTACTGGTTAGAAAAAATTGGTAAACAAAAAGAAAAACTTATTTTAAAAAAAGACAGACAGAAAATGGTAATTAACTGATTGTCCTTTTAAAGGCAACGGGAGACATTCTAAACAAATAATTGAACCAACTAACCATTCAGGTCAATTAATAAAGAATCACAATTTTTCATTAGATTAATTAGATAACACGCGTGAAAAAACGCTATCACAACTTTGGAGAAGGTGTTAGTAAAGTTGAAGGTGCAGTTGTTACATTGATTCAATTATGCTGCATGAAAAATGTTAGCGCCGTCAACAAAAAAATTTTCGCTAATAGATGGCTCTGAAGACTAGAAAGTTAGGAAATTGATAAAAAATTAATTAATTGATTAATTGATTAAAGCTCTTGTTAAAATGTTGAAGCATTCAAATAACTGAAATAAATTGGAGAAGTATGAACGGCCAATTAGGGCAAATACAAGGGACAGAGAATTGAATCAAAGATGTCATCAATTTTAATCATTTTGCTTGTTTTTTGTCAAATGAATCAACTAGAAAATATTGATTGGTTAAGTAAACAATGGATAAGGTTGACAATTTGAGTAGAAAAAACAAGAATAGTTTCAAATATCGGATGATAATGTACTTGTTTTTATGGATGTATTATGTGACAAAAAAAAGATGCTGATGTTAGTTACCGAGATAACTTTACACACTGGGCTTATTGATTTGATTATCACAATTTTTTGATCAGATTCTTTCATATAAATATAGATAACCAAGATCTTTAGGTAAATTTTGAGAGATAGCAACTTTATTGTCATTAAAAATCACCCAATGACCGTCCTTAAGGATATGCGAAACATAATGGCCACACATGGGCGAAGTTCCCATATGACTTATAATAGCTATCAGCTTATATTTTTCATTTCCATCTCGCAATGGACGAGGAGAACCTGGAGGTTTTGCAGATTGTTGGTATGAAGTGACATTAGGAACATTAACAGCATCAACTTGCATTAATCCTTCATCTGATTCATCATGACTAAAAATCCAATCAATAGCCATTTCTACTGAGTTATTCTGAGAAAAAAAGAAAAGTCAAAATCAAAAAGAATGAATGAATAATTTATTTTGATGATAATATGTGGGCTTAAAGTTTTAGTAATTGAATACTTACAGTTTCTTTGAGTGCACGAGTAGCTCTGTCTCTAGTGATTCCCATATTAATTAATGAATCCAAGGCACTGGAGTCAGGAACAAATTGATCAATTGCAGGTTTGGGTGCAGTTGTTCTAATATCAACATCCTCATAGAAAGGTTGATTGACTTCAGGATTATTGCTATTTTCTAAGAGCCAGTTAAGAGCAGCCTCAACGCCAGTATTGTGTGTTCGAACTAAAGCTCTTTTAGCAGCATCCAAACTGAAGCCACATTCCCTTAAACTGTCAATATGATTAGAATCTAGTACTATGACTTGTTCTGCTGCAGGAGCTTGTTGGGGTAATTGTTGAGGATGTATATGTTGGTCACTACCGCCGGTTGCTCCACCAGGTACGGTATCTTCAAGAAGCTCTTCACCTTCTTGCAATCCTTTTCCTCGTAAATGAGAGAGGTCGATTTCATCGGGAATTTGAAGAGAAACATCAAGTTTCTTGGGGACCCAATTAGTGTCTAATGCAAACTTTTTAATATGTAACATTAAATAATCTGGAAAAGTTCGCAATTTGGTTATTTTGGAGGCTGTTGTTTTAGAATTAACTGCTGTACTGTAAAAATCTTCAATAATTTCAGGTTCAATTAATGAATCATAACATGCTTCTAGAGGAACAACGTTTCGAACAAGATCTATCTTTTCATCCTTATCAGCATTCTTTTTCTTCTCCTCATATGCAGCTACTTCTTCCTTATTCAGTGCTTTATGTAATGGTATTTGCAATGACAAGATATATTCTGATCTGGTTGTGTAAGATACCTTGTGAGACTGATTACATTCTATACGTTCTTCAATCTCAAATTTTAGGCTATCTAAAGGATTCAACGAAGATCCATTGCCGGTTTGATGTCTTTCTATCAGGTTAACCAGATGAAGAAAATATTCATGAGCATCTTGCTGACGCTTTGTTGAAAATTCACAATGTCCTCGTCCTATCAAATTTTTAAACATGGTAGGCTTGATTCCAACTTGTTCAATACAATTATCATTACCAGGTTGTAGAGGAATACTATATTCACCAGAAAGTAAACCATGAGATAGTTTAGCCATTTGAGTGGTAAAATCATTTGTTGGATCACAAGGTGATTCACAGAAGATATTTCTATCATGATATTTGTGTTGAAAATCAGGAATGGTGAAAATAACTTGCATAACCGAATTGAGATAGCAAGAGTTACCCAAGTTAACCATACCCGTAAACCCAGGTCCAGTAATTGGAGTCAATTTAGCATCAGATTCTTGAATGATTGCCCATTCACCAATACGTTGATTATAATCCAACTCTAGCTCTAGCATTGTCTTTTCCGTTTTCCGCAAAGCTTTAACATCAACACCGAAATGTGCTAAATGTGCATGTAAAAGAGGATCTTCAACCATGCTATCCTCATCATATGAGTATACATCAGCTGATACTTTTTCTTCGGTAAAAGTGATGGTACCCAGTTTAACTGCAAGTGGATATTTGAATTGTTCATAATGCTGTACAGCATGATTATTTCCACCCGTTCCATCGAAGAATGCTCTTCCGCATAAAATAGAACCATCGGTTAAATTTAACCAGAGGTTATCTTTAAGGTCGCATTTTTCACACTTCCAGCCTTCTGGTGGAACTCTAACCCCATTATCAATTTGAAAAAGGTTATAGGCATGTTTGGTAATCTGCCTTTTCTCACCATCCCATGTTCCACTCAGTGCATTTATTTCTTCAGACAAAAAAGCAGAATCAGAAGCAAGTATACTGGACACACAGGCCAAAACCTTTCGAGAGAAAAAAAACATTAATAAACACTCATTGCAAACAGAGGAGACAAAATGGTCGGATAGTTACCTTTTCTGGTAGATTTTCATTGGGCAATGGGATTCTTTCATACTCAGGAAGAATAACTATTTCGTTTTGCTCATGATAAGAAACTTTACCCGCACCACCGGGATTGTAACCTCCTTCGAGTCCGATAGCAAGTTTAGTAATCTTCTTTGGCTGTTCTCCATCACCGGTTTCGCTAGGTTCCTAAAAAAATGAAGAAGGAAAGATAAGATAGGTTCAGAATAAAAAGATAGGAAAAAGGCTGTAACTTGGTTTAGTAAGATACATTTTTTCACCAATGCTTACATGAATTTTAATCCGCTTAAGTTTAAGGTATACTCTAGACCTGGTTTTCTCGTAGTTTAAGTTGACATATTTGGCGCTAAACCCAAGAAATGTTCGCATACAAACAAATAATCCGTTCTCGGACTCCTAAATGAAAAATGAAAAATGAAATATTTTAAACAGAGAACATAATAAAACAGTTGTTTTGCAGAGTTTCATCTTCTATTGATATAACCAACTATTGATTGACAACCATTTCTGACAACACAATATTTAAAGACTGCAAACAATACCAAAAGCAACAATTGATCACATTTTTTAATAAATAGTATAATGAATTACCGGAGTATCATAGCTGTAGACACATTCATCTTTGAAAATCTTATCACCAATAGCTGGAACCCGGATATTTGGTAAATTTTCTACAAGTAGTTCCATTATTGACACTTCAGATTAAGAGGAAGGTTATTAATGACAATAAGAGAAACAAAATAAAAAAGTAATATTGCAATAATTCAAATTAACCAACTCATGAGATGATCAGAACAGCAATTTTTAATGAAAAGTTAAATTTCAAGTTTGATTTGCCAAGATTCTCACCGCAAAAAGGGATCGTTATGTAATTACGTAATATAAAAAAGATTAACAAATCAAGATTTAGGTCTGAATCAAAGAGTAGTATAACTCTTTGGTCTGAATTTTATTCAAACTAAAGGTTTTGTGCTTAGATATTTATTAATTTAATATATTAATTATCTTAATAATCATTTCGATTGTCGAGAATTTTCTCAAGATAATTTGAGCAAAATCGAACTTGAATTTCTTTAACATATCTACCAAAAGATTAAATTAGAATCGATGTTTATAAATATTGCATGTTTGCTATTAATTGTTAGCAAATAGGCCTCTACTAATGAATAAATCAAGATTAATGACTTCTATTCATTTTATTTTGCTTATGAAAAGTATCATGATTAATACTTTTAGATAATCTTCTGATTTTCACAATTCAATGTCCTTAATTCTAAGAAATTCAGTCCTTATTTGACAATGAAATTAAATACAAATTATCTTTTTTCGGGAGCATAATGGTAGAAATCAATAAATTAAATGACAATTCACGCATTTCCTTTTTCGCCACGAGCATGGAACGCATTTATGACATCTCAACCTCTAATCATTGATTTTTGGCGTCAGGGTTAAATCAATCAACGGGTTTGTATTTTTCAAAAAACATAACAAAATAAACGCTCAATTAAAAAAAATACAAAAAAATATGAGTTTTGTTGACAATATAATAAGATAAAAGATGTAAAAATCCATTCTTAGTTGAATTATAGATAATTTTCAGGTTAATCGTATGAAAGGTCGTACGAAAGGTGTTATTAAGATAACAGAATGGAATGGAGTTTAGGAAGCAGTACCAATAGTAATTTCGAGTGAGGTCGATTTGATCACTTGATTCCAAGAATATTGACAAAACATTTCTAGAAAAAATAAGACAAAATACAAAAAGAAAAAATTAAGAATGTAATACAGCAAATTGAAATTACATCTCTTTTGATTGTTAGATGTTTAGATGAATCAAAGGAAAGTTGATGCATGATTACAAAAGATGTGAATTGCTTGAGTAAATCTCAGACAAAAATTAGCTCAATTTGAAAATTCATTACACACTCGATGGCGGCTGAGAAAAAATTTCGCGAATTGATCCTTCGAGTGTAATGTATACTTGTTAACTAACCATTGTATCTCTTTGCATTTTATCATAACAGGTTTCTCGTTTTTTAGATGATTTGATTAATAAACATTTATCCACAATGTGTCCATGGTTAAGGCCTTTACCTTCTCTGATGCACATAACAAACTGTTGGAGAGAAAATTTAAGATCATTAACAGCCTTGTCTAGTTATCGTATAAAATTCAATAAAATATACCTCTTTCAAAGTTATATCTTTGGTACAAACAGCTTTCCTCATTTTATGGTAAGATGTCTCGAAATCATCAGATGGAAATGACTTTTCAACACAATCCCGAATCTCAGTTGGTTTCTGTTAACAAGAAAAAAACAGTTTAATAATAACGTCCAAGATACAGTACTAATAAACAGTTTGACAGTGATAAATCAGACTATTGAATACTGTTCTGTTGAAATATACAAATTAACCTCAAACATTTAACTGATTATACGAAACGTTCACTTAGTACATATTCAGAGCAAACATTTTAAAATTTAGTCAGCTGTAGGCTTAATTCCAGACATTGATGGGCGAAAATTAAATTAAATTAATGCAATGACTTACCACATGAGTTGGCTTAAAGATGCATTCAAAAATTTGATGATTCTGTTCATCGAGAAGATAGTTCTCCAAATTACAGTATTTCTGTTTTATCATAGGATTCAGTCCTGTTTTACCGAGCTTTTCATCACGAGAGTAAGCCTTTTTACTTTCACAAATTGTGATTAAAAATAACACTGTGAAAACACAGAAACGCAACCGAAGTAAAACCATAATGGCTGACGAGCGGCAAAAAAGGAAGAAAAAGAAAAGCTTTTCCAATAAAGTAAAGTCAAAACAAATGATGAACCCTGATGAATCAGGCAATGAGTTGATGACAGCTTTTTGAATTTAAAAATTCACAACACATTAATTTAACCACTAAACTTGAAATTATTAAAATGAGTTAATCCATTAATCAATTTTTGAACCTTTTACTGTTAATTACAATCAACACTAAATTTTGAAAGAAGCGTTTGTTAACAAGAAGAAAAGAAAGCAAAAAAGGAGTTCAAAAAATGAAGTTGTAACACACGTTAACTTGAATCGACTGTTACAATGAACATAATGAGCCACCTTATTATCTCACACCCATTCAAGACACTCAATTGTTGATCATGTTCTTGTTGTTGACGTTGTTACTGTTATTATAATTATTATTATTGTGTTGTTGCTGCTACTATTGGGTTGAAGAACCACAATTAGATTAAGAAAAGATCATCAATTTGATGTTACTATTGTCAGTTTACTATATGTTCAACAAATATGCAACGCTCCAATTAACCCAAAGACTTCTTTTCAAAAATAATCATCACCGTTAATTCTCAGCCTGATAAATCAATCATCATGAATAGAAATAATCTACAGTTACACTGAATGCAGTTCTAAACTCTAACCAAAGCCAAGTTCAATTTTTGGAAGTCCATCCAGTTTTAACCTAATCCTTGCATCATCTGTCTGTTTTCAATGGTGCAATCCGTTATTCATTCACCAAAACTTGAGACTCGACTCTAATTTCATTCGCAATAGTTTATCAAGGCAAATCAACCTGGCTGCAGATCATTCGAGTTATATTATTCAGTAAGGCACTAAAATATAGCTGATCAGATTCAATAGAGCGAAAAAAAAATTCGACCTCAATTTTCTCTGTTTATCATTGGTTCATTGATTCTTCTTGGACTTGACTGCTATTTTTTAAGCTTAAGAGTCCTCATTCTCAACATTATCAGTATTTCAATAATAGCCAGGTGTGTATGTAATTAGTAATTACCAATAAGTAAAAAGGGAGATTTTTGATCGAGCATAATTAATTAAAGATCACACATTAAAATATTCAGTGAATTAATGTTTAGCCATTTTGACACCAAACTTTGACAACTTTACATTTGATTATTCGAACCATTGAATTTGATGATCTAATAACAAGTAAGTAAGCATTCACAAGTGACTGGACTTTAGCAATAAGATTGACTATCTTAACAAGCTTCCTTGTCTATCATAAATAGATTAAAAATATTTTAATTTACTTGTAATCATTTGTTTTGAGTTTCTCTATCAAATGTGTATTGTCTCTTTGTTTAACAAAGTGTATCTGGTTAACGCTCAAGAAACACCCAATTAATGGATGAAGAGACGAAAAGCGACGAGGAAATTGTAACAGTATCTCTTAAAAGACAATGGTGACTACATTTAATGAGTTAAACTGTGAAATGCGCTTCTTTTTCTCTTTAATATTCAGTGGATAATGATCGAAGCAGATGCGATTTATGATATTTAAGAAATAATATTTCACTGAAATTGTTTTGTTTTTAAATTTTATCGAGTTTGATAATTCACAGATCATTTATATTTGTGTCTTCATATTGATTTATTGTCATCTCCACGTGTAAGAACAAATGAAACTTACGATTCACTCTTAAACTTAAAAATTCACGGATTAACAATCCAATGGTTCGTTTCGAATTGATTAGATCATCGGTTTTTTAACTTTCACTAGTAATATAAAATGACTTGCTTCAGCACACATTTTCATGAAACTCCAACACCCATTTTTATGTGATTAACAATAATCGATTGGCTGATTAATGAATGTTTGATGAAAAGATACATGGAAGGTGACAGAACTTATTGATATATCTGATGGTAAAATAACATCGTCCAATTTTGGTTTTTTCCGAATAAAAACTTTAACCAGTTCACCGGTTCGTATAAACAGATTTTTACCTTAAATTTCCTATTTTCTGGTAATGCTCATAAAGCTACCGGAATCATCTGACGCAACAGAAGATTGAAATCTCAAGCTAAATCATTAAATTACAGCTTTTCCAAAACTAACAATCTCTGACCACCCAGCTAAAGGAAAAAGATCTTTCAAAGATAGAACAGTGATTTAATATGCAAACCGAATCAGATCATATTCAATACCAGACAAAATATTTCGATACTTTTCTACAATCAGAGTTGTTTATGACGACCATGAAACAGAAGTATTCATGACACCCGATGATTTCCTGAGAACAGTTACTCCAGGTATTGAACAACCTGAGAATCTGGGCCATGAAAAAAGTAAAAAAATTTCGTAAAGTTGAAGTTGGAAAGGTAATTGCATCTACTTGATTCTATAAAAAATAATTTGACTACATGTTTCTAGGATCATGTGAAACAATAAGAATGGATTATGGGCCTAAATTTATTGGTCAAATTGTTCATGAAATTCCTCTTTTCGGGCCTGAGTTGAAAGAGAAGTTAACAATCCAAAAGTTTCTTGATTTTCAAAAACAACCCCAAGATGAAATGTTAACTCTTGAGGTAATTACTCGAGATAAATATGTGTGTTAATGCATTGATATTAATGACAAAAGCTCTCAGCTGCCAATTGAACCGAGTTTTCGAATCTCATGAAATTTTATTTTGTTTATTAATGGTATCATATTTTTTAGTTTGACCGAAAAGGGCCAACATCAGATGGTAAAATTTCCGAAACCAAATTCGCTGAATTAATGATTGCTTATGCTGGTTTTCCTGAGAAAAAGAAGAATCAAATGATAAAAAGAATAAAAAAACATACCCTGCAGCCACCATGGATTTGCCTGATAGAGGAATAACTCTCAAAGATTATCTCACTTTTCCTCATTTTCTTCAGAATATAAATGATGTTGATATTGCATTGACATTTTATAATATAGCAGGAGTTTCAATTGATGAAGGTACTCAGATTGATCATCCACTACAACATTTTTATCCAAATATCGTATTATCTAATCATTATTTATAATATTTTCTCAAATAACATCAGATACTTTTCGGCACGCTGCTAAGACGGTTGCTAATGTTGAGCTTCGTGATCATTTGATCAAAGTTATCTTCATTCTCTTCGATGAGAACGTTAAGAAGAAACTTATTTTGCCGATTCGATTAGCTTTGGAAAGTAATTCCAAAAATGTTTTTCTACGTCCTTTTATTGAACGCAGAGGATGGACAACTCAGTAACAAAGAATTTATTGCAGTTATGAAGGAGCGTCTAAAAAGAGGTCTTGGTCAACCAAAAGATACAGGATTTATTAAAGTTATGCCTGCAATATGGAATGCCATGAAAAACGAGCTATTTTAAACGTTATCACTCATTTTAACCTTTAACTAACAAGATTTGACGTGCAATATAAACGCTATTGTATTCTAACCACTATGCAATCTTGTTACTAAATTATATTCTTTTGAAATAAAGAGTGTATTACAATAACATGATGATTGATGACAATGTTTGGTTTATAATAAATTTTTTTATATTTGGGTTTTTTGTATAAGTTTCTGATAATAAATTCAAAATCTGCTCAGTCCCTTTTTGTGAATAAATGTAAATAAATTGCAATCGGTCAAAAGTACAATTTTAACTAGTTTGTCCGCAATTGATAGTCACCATTCTGAGTGATATAACGAACCCATGGTAAAGCTTGATAACCACTTTTCTCAATTATTTTGAGATACCTGACTTGAATACCAGAAGTTGTGAAATAAGGTATTTCAAATTTAACTTGGATCGGAGGTTTACCCTCTGTTTCTTCACTAATGACCGAAGGCAAACCAAAATGAGCCCTCATCAGGAACTCTTTACCACCGGGGAAAGACTTTATACTCCAAATAATAGCATCTTGTTCAGGCGCATATTTAACAGAACCTATGGATGTCTTAAACTTAGGTGAATCAGCATCATGAGGCACAGGAATTACTATTTCAACATTATTTGCAGTTGATCTCCTTTTGAATTGACTTCTTGCTTTTATCATATAAGCTACTCTGGAATGTGGATGACGTTCTATGACTGATTCGATCCAAATTAATGGTTTAACATGGGTATTCAAGCGATATGACATCAATTCAAATTCACCATCAGGTGGGATAAATGAAATGGTTCTGTCATTTTCAAATCGTGATAAGCGAACACATTGATGGAATTTTACATCTTCCAATTCAACCGATTTACTTTTACCTAGTGAAAAATAGAACAAAAGTAGATTAGATCAAGTATAACAAGTAAATAAAAGAAGATGAGCTGTATAGACACTTGAAGAAATGATTAAAAAGAGCTACCAAATGTGTTAAGTTAACATTAAGAGGACAAGTAAGTTGATCAATTACCTCTACCAGTGCTTTCAAATAAAACTTTATCGTTTAAGCCTAGTCTTAATTCGGGCATACCAGTTAGATAAACTCTCATTTTTATAGAGCCAACAATCTCTGACCTCAACACATTTCCACTAGCATTGGCCAACAAATTAACTGATTCAATAACGTCCAGGAAAACTTCATTTTTTCGGTATTTAATTCCTTCTGATCTCCAAGAGACTGCATTTGTAACTGCCATGGGTGGCCTAGGTTGAACTTCCATTTTATGGCTCTCTTGTGTTATATATTGCTGTAAAATTTTTGCATCGGTGGTCTGAGGGTATCCAAAATCCATGAATTCATCCAATAATTCATAGATGAGAACAAAATTATCCCGAATACTTTCTTCTTCCAATTCTTTTAGGTAGTCAACTAAAACGGAGACAATTTTGTGTAAAAATGCAAATACTAAAGCAATGTTAGCATTTTTTTTAGTTGATGCAACGATATATAAATTATTATATTTAATCCACATGAAGGTAACGTCATTGTACTTTATAATAGGTGAGAGGCAACCTTCCTCCTCCTTTTCCATAATTAAAGACATAAATTTTTCAATCCGATTCATCTCGATTTCTCCACGATAATTACGAGAGATCAGAACTTTGCCCTTAAGGTCTAAAAAGTATAAACCCGAGGCAGACATGATTCACTTGAAACCAAAAAATATCTATATTTATAAATCGAAGGTGAATAAAAATAACACTGAATCACAGAATGAAGATATAATGAATAACAAGGCAAAAATGGAGACTGAAAGATATTTAAATGCAAATACAGATATCACTTGTTCCTCAAAATGGTAAAACTGGTGGGTTAGAAAAATTAACCATAACTGAAACAAAAATTATAACCAAACAATTTAAAAGAAAAAAGGTAAACAATTAAATTGATTTTGAGTTTTTTAAAACTCATAAGTTGATAAAATTGAAATGGTCATAGGCTGTGACTCATAGCCGCATAAATTTACCGTCACTGGATTAGATAGTGGATCTGAATCCTGGACAAGTATTCAGTCAAAATTATTCACTGAAAACTCTTGAACTAAATTCCAATGATTATTGAATGAATAAAAAGCTATGCAAGTAAACGGTTGATCATTTAATGTTCAAAATCCTATGGTAATCATGATGTGTTGATTAAACATTCACGTCCACTCATTTTGTCACTTATTGAGAAACCGCACTTCACTTTTTCAGTGTTCCCTATTGAAGGGCATTAATTTTGAATCGAATTTGATTTTAACCTTTGCATAAGTTTACATTATTAAATTTCCATTCTTTGAATATCAATTGTCAACCTCATGAAATCAGTTAATAAATAATTTCACCTAAAGTCGATCTATTAAGTAAGATTGAAACTCATGAAATTAGGCTGCTCGATGAATAGTGGAAATAAGCTATTTCCAGTGAAGTGAAGATGAAAAAATATTTAAATCACATTTTAATGTTTATCTTTCAGTAATTGAAGATTTCAGTTGACTTTGTGATTACTTTGCATTTTTAATTTGTAAATCTTTTCTTTCTAAAGATCTGTCTTGATCGTGAATTTTTCAATTAAATTATCCATTTCAATAGGTGAAACTTAGTTGAATTAAATATCAAGAAGAAAGTTTGAAGCGGTCGAAATCTTGGAGCTTTTCTTTCAATCTAATTTCACCAGCATTTAAATTTCTCGATCAAAGGTAAATAATCGTGAGTATTTATTGATTTTATTTAACGACCATTAAATTTGGTTAAATATTTTGAGATGAGTGTCTTAATTAATATCAATAATACTGATCTCATTCTAATCAAGTACATTGAGTAATGTTTTTATACTGTGAGTAAAATGCATCGGTTAGGTGGCGTTATCTGTTAAAAGATTTGAGTGTTGAGAAAAAGTGTACGTGGAAACTCCACGGTGGAATTAGGAAGTGTTCATCAATCAACTTATCTCTAGTTTAAACTGAATTTTGTTTCTTATTCTTTTACTGTAACCTTTGTTAATTTTTTTCTTCTAATTCATAGAAAATTTTCATAATGAGATTCATCACTGCCTTTGTATTTCTGCTTTTGGCTGCCCTATGTCAAGCTGAAGGAGAAGCTGTATCACCAGCCCGGCTTTTGGTTGAGAAGAAGGTTCTCAATAAATACTTAGTTGAAAATAAAGATTTAATTGTGAGCTACAATATCTACAATGTTGGTGAAAGGTATGTATTTGGTGGTTTGTGCAATGTCTAGTGTGCATTATTTATTAAAAACTATATTATTTCTATGTTCTCTAATCTTCATGTTGAGAAAAACATGATAGAATCCACAAAATTAGTAATGAACAGTTTAAATCATGTTTTAATAATGTTTTTTGTCTTCACAGTGCTGCGACTGATGTTACAATCAAAGATGTGAATCTTCCCGAGGAATATTTCCAAGTGATCAGTGGTATCAGCTCATTTACCATTCCTAGGATTGCACCAAACCAGAATATTTCACATACAGTTGTTTATCGTCCAAAACCTGGTGTTTGGGGTCAATTCAACTTCACCTCTGCTGAAGTCAGTTACTCACCTCAAGAAGATTTAAAAGACGTTCAAGTTGGTTTTACCAGTGAACCCGGTGAAGGATATATTGTCTCACTCAAAGAATTTGATAGAAGATTTTCACCTCACATTGTAAGTTTTTTTTGGTTTTTAGATTATCTAACTCAATTCATTTTCATTTCTCATTCTAAAAAAATATTTTACTTTTTGTTTACAGCTTGATTGGATTGCATTTGCCGTTATGTCCATGCCAACTTTAGTGATACCTTTCTACTTGTGGTTCAGTAGTAAAAGTAAATATGATGCGATTCTAGCAGCTAAACAAGAAGCTAAGGCGGCTAAAAAGCACTGATCGTTAATTTAAAAAATTTTAGAATTTATAATAAAATTATTTTCCATGGGTAATACTGAGTTTATTTCTCGTGTCATTAATTTCTAAATGAGAAAAATTGTTCAATCAGGTAATATTTAGCCTTTCAAGTTTAGTACAAATTAGACAAGGTTTTAATTTATTTATTGATAGTCGATTAGTAACGATTATTGCAGTGAATCTATCTCGCTTTGATGTGAATTTTTGGATTCTGGCGACTTTTTATTTAAAACAATCAATGATTTTATTTTAATTTGCAAAGATTCACTTAGTAGATAGCAATCTTTTGAATAGTACCGTACATATGATTGCTAGGCTAAGCATTGTTTCACCCATAACCCTATAAGTAATTGTTTGATGAGTAGCATTATGGACCATCACAAATGACTTGAACATTGAATGATCCATTTTTATTTCTTTAGTTAACTAACTCGTTTTTACGAAGCCTCGCAACTGAAAATAAATTAAAAGTTAGAAATGAATCCAGTTTTATGTTACATCTGAACTTACTTGCAAGTATCATGACTGAAGTCAGTTCCGGATGGACAGTGTTTAACTTCTCTACATTTACATTTGCATTCGTTATTATCCCATGATTTGGCTGGAGCCATATTACGACAAGCGACGGCATCTTGTTCATTATTACAAGCACATTTACAAAGATCTGCTTGGTAAACATGCAAACTGGGATTGCAATGCTCTTCCTTTACTTTACCTAAAATGAAAATAAAAGTATTATAAATTCAATGAGAAATATAATGAATGTGAGAATTGGTCAAAGTTGACTTACACATGCAACGGCATTCCTCATGCACTTCAACTTGAACAGTCTGTGAGGAAGCGGAAGGGGTTGTTGATCGTCTTAGCCGTATTTTTGCCCGTTTAACATCTCGGTGGGATATTTTGGTTGGGGTACAAGCCATTCGATCACTTATATCACAGCAACCGCCACATCGTAAGACTCGAACACACCTGGGGAAAAATATTTCACCCGATTCAGTTCTTTGATCGCCAACTTCAACAGTTCGTAATTCAGGTTCACAAACAGCTTGTTCGGCATAATTTGTCTTCTTTCGTCCTGCAAGGGGATCATCATTTTCTTCATGAATACCGAGAACAGCAAAGATATCACTCACATTACGTAATCCAGCAGTCCTTAAAAGTGCAGTATCGAATGTGTTTTGTGTCTATCAGCATGAATTAAAACAAACACACTATTTATTAATTACCTTGAAATCAGTAACAACCCTTAATCAAAGCTTGAAGGCTAGTGAAAAGTAATGGTCTGATGAAGGTATTGGATCAAAAGTTTACTTGTTTATTAGCCCTTTAAGGTCATGTTTTATTTTGAAATCACATTTCATCATTGATAATTCATAGCCATAGATCTTTCTTGTTTTTTGAGCGATCTATTTGCTCTTATATTTGATGATTAACGCTTGAATTTCATGATCTATGCATATCGAAACTACAGTAGAATAATTTGAATAGGATATAAGAAATTAAAACAATTAAATCTTGAATTCTTGTTCTGAAAATTTACCAAGTTTCGTTGTATTTAATTTTTTTAAGAATATAAATTGAAATCTATCAGTAATATGTAACATGTACAAATATTATAATATTATAATAGTAATAAAAAATAATATTTTAAGATTTGAATGATTTTAGCTCTTGATTTTCAGCTATTTTTTAATTGATATACGATTTAAAATAAAATGACTGGAATCGACTGCAAGCTAAATTGATTATTGAATGTGATCAACTTACACTTGGAAGTCTCTGAGCACTTGGAAAAATAATTGCACCCGATGAGCCGGTGGAACTAGATGTTAGTTCACTGTGACGAGCACTGAATGCACAATGAATAGTTAGGAATAGGATAATTAGATTAAGCATGATTTTTGATGAATGATGACGATTATTACGATGGCACAAATGGCGAGAAGATGAAATTGTGATAATAATGCAATTAGAATGGTAAATAATCAATGATATTTGTCCAAAATCAGCCGATTTTCAACTATTTTGGCATTTTTTCTGAGCAAAAATAACTGGAAACATGGAAAACCAGTTTGATTGAAGATCAAAACTGGTAAAAAAGCTGATTGAGTAAGATCATTGGTGATTGAAATAAACGAAGCCAAGGAAAAAGGAGGAAAATATAATAGAAGTCTTAATCAATGAAAATATTAATTTAACAAACTGTATGAACAGAAATCAACTTGTGAGTGTTTGAAAGCAACCAAATGACGTTGGTACATGTACTCAGTCTTAACCATGAATATCTTCAATGCAGTGACCTAATACCTTTCCAGATTGAACCGATTGGATTGTCAATATTAAACTTATGTTTCTTGTTTTTCAAATAAACATCAAATTTTTGAGTACATGCTAAAAAGCCTTGAAAATGAATTAACGAGGAATGAGTTTAGATGTACTGTGAGATGGCGACTTTCAATGCTTCAATTTAATTGTTGACATAATTTTAAAATAATTGATTCCAGAGTTTCCAAAATAAGGACACTCCATTGGCTTCTTAATCAATCATCAATGATCGCGACAAATTATTATTATTACTCAACAATTTATTGGAACTCTCAATAAGTGTTAGTGCCAAGTTTATTGGATATGATCGACTTTGATCTCTAAGTTTGGTCTCCAGATCTTTACTTTGATTAACTTGAAAAGTAGATTTTATTCTGCATAAATCTCTAATAAAGTTGAAACCGATTTAATTTTAAATTTTGAGGGAGAGACAAGGTAGACATGTAAATAAATTTTGCAAAGAGAGGAAATCAGGAAAAAGTTCATTCATGATGGTTGTTTATTGGTTAAAATTCAGATTCTATAAGTTCTTTACTTTTTTGTTTTTTACTTCATTTTTATTTTATAAATTAAATTAATTTAATGTACTATTGTTACAATATTATTGCAATACATATTATGCGTAAACTAGCAAATATTCATATTGATCGGTTATTTAGGAGAATTCATCTCACTTTGATATGAATTTTTAGATTCTGAAGAATGTTCATTTGAAACAATCATCGACTTGATTATATTTCTTGTCGGAGAATCAATTAAAAGAGAGAAAAACAAAGCGGACGAATAAACAGTTAGGTACATAGGAATGCCTATGCCAAATGTTTGTTCACCCCAACTAATATAAGTTGTTGTTTGATAAGTAGCATTACGGAGCGTCATTAGCATCAGATTAACCAATAAAACGGATAGACTTATTCTGGAGAGAACAGTTAAAGGGTAAGAACAAAAAAAGGACTCAATTTTAGGCGATATTAACCCATGATGTAAACAATAAATAAGCCAAATGATGATAAAACTCCATATTATTTTACTTGTTCCTGCAAACATCAATGAGATACCAAAACCAAGGGGCTCAGATCGTTTATTAATAGCAAAATCATAGCTGAACAAAATGAACCAAAGAACGAACCATGAAAACCAGATAATTTTACTAGTTACCTAAGGGAAGGACAGAAAAAATAAAAGAAACTATCAGTTAAGACAAACAAAATAATCATTATGTTTACATTGTATCATTAATATCAAACCTGTTTAAATTGTGGTTTAATTTTGTTTACGATGAATGCTGCTATAACACCCATGAAATATGAACTAAGATGAGACCAAGGTTTGCCATGAATCGCAGCTGCATATTTGAAGAAAGCTCGATTAGGGAAAGTAGTTGTCAGCCAGGTATGGTGAGTGCCGTGTAGCTCGATGATTAAACAAGTAGTTATTGAACCAAAAATAATCATGAAAAGCGCATAGTAAATAGAAAGTTTGGGTTTACCACGCAAAAATGCATATATCACTGGAATGAATGCTAAATGATAAAGGTAATCCGATTCAATGTACCAATCTGGAAGAAGACAATAACCAAAATCATCAGCAGTGTCAAAAAAATGGGCAATGAAGAGTACATGGTAGAGCCAGTTATCCTCGCAAGATTTAGATATTGAACCAGCAGCTCTCTGATGGCTCCAGAGTGGACCTCCTATCAAATTTTGAGAATGTCGAGAAAATATCAAAATGCTACAGACTATGATGCCGATAATTGAAGGCACAAATCGTAACCAACGAAGGATCAAATATGGAAATAATCTAAATGATGATTCCAATGCAGATTTGCTCTGCTGGTTATGGGTTCGACTCAAGAGTGTCCAAGTTGATTCTAAACCAGTGACCAGAAAAAAGGTTTCGGTCATGTAATCACCAAAAAAGAAGATGTGGATGGAAGGATCTCTTGTCAAGTTATACATAGTGAATGAAGTTTTGAGATTTGTATGAAGGATAGTAATGGCCAAATGAACGAAAATCATTACCAACATTGCAATTGCTTTGATTCCATTGAGGTAGGTTAAACTAGATCCCAAGCAATATTTATTTTCAATTACTGTATTATTATTATTATTATGTGAAATCACAGGGGCAAACAATTTTCTGCAGTTATTTTTGAAATTGAAATGATAAATGAAGGTTCCTGGAGTCGACCAATAAGTTCCAATTAGAGTAATAATGAAAACTGAAACAATGATAGCCAGTGAAATGATTTGACCCCATGTAATTGGTACATGTTCATAACGATTTTGGCATAAATCAACATTCACAATTAATCCAGTCTCCAAATAATTGTTAGCTGTTTCATTAGCTAATGTAGTTAGTTCTGTCGGTGAACAGCCTTTAGGTAAACACAATGCTGAAGTTATGTTCATGTAGCGAAAAAAATGAACATAATTAACAACTGATTGAAATAGTGGAGTTGAAAAGTTAAAATAAGCAGGATTGTAAGGTCGGTCAAAACCTTCAATTTGATGTTCATTCATTAATGGAAGATTAGCCATCAAAAGACAATATTGACTATTATCCAGAGATAAACATTCCTGAAAACCACCATGATCAATCCATCCACCAGACATCAATCCACTCGGTATTCGTCCCCATGAGTCGAACTCTGTCGTTAAATAATAATAAATAAACTGTATCAAAAAATGTGAAAAAATCACAACAGTAGTTTGTTTTTTTGCTCATGTATTGGACGCTTTCAAGTCAATAAATCTAAAAAAGTTTAAATTCTTATATAAATCAAAATATTAAAAGTATTTACTAACGTTTAACGGCTGTTGGATCAATTGATTTTAGATTCTTAACCCATTCCACCAATGAACTAGAACACTCTTCCGATATATTTACATGCTTTATCACATTCTGTAGATGATAATCCAGATCATTGGCTATGTTAATAACCAAGGAAGAAGTAAAATTTTCAAATTTAGACCATGATTTAAGGTAATCACTATTGGAATTGGTTGCTGAAACTCCATAACTGAAGAATAAAGAATAAAAAGTTATAATAAAATAAAAAACCATAGATGTTCAGTAAAATTACACACAAATTAGTTTAAGTTAATCGAAAATTTATTTTTCCATAAAATTCTTTAGGATCACCAATGATTATTAACTTTACCTCACTCAATCAGATTGGGAGAATCAAATGAAACCCTTTTGACAGAAATAAATTATCCTTGAGAGATTGTTATCATTAAGTTTCGTTAATCTGAATATTAATAAGCACAAGAAAAATATGGTTAGTCTATTAATTGATTAATTAAAACAGTCACACAAGTTGATCTGACAGAAAAAAAGGTTTTATCAACCGGTACTGAAAATTCAACCATTAAGATCCATTTTATCTGGAAATACAAAAGTTAGCATAATAAGCCAGTATTCATGTTTTAGATACTTTAGTGCATATAATTGACATTGTAACTTTCAATTGCAATATAAATCTTGGTTTTTATTGATAATTGGATTGGATTTGCCGTAAATATTATCAAAGGTGATTGAAACATTTATGAAAAGCACCTTTTTGTGAGATTTAAAGGACAACAATTTATTTACGATTGTAATTCATCGACTGAAGGATTTCAGGTTTGCAACTGAAAACTTGTAACTAGTTTTAGTTTATGAAATTAGCTTTTGATAGTTACAACAAATTTTATAAACGATTTGTTGTATGTATTTCATTTCCATTGCAAGTATCCATTGGCATCACATTATATTACAAGCGGAGCCCCAATCTTGACTGATCGGAATTTTTTATTGCACAATGCACTCTACATTTAAAAGACTTATTAATGAATTAACCTTAGTATCTGGTTCAAACTGAACAAAATGCAATCGAAGCTTACAATTTGCAAGCGATTTTGTCAAAAACCATCGATCAAAGAAATTTTTAATTGCCCAAAAGTCTATCAGCTAGCAACTCGAAAGTAAGAGTTTTGCACTTACATTTGTTTCATATTAATCATTTTACATTGTTTTAGGATACGGATTCTGTTTTGATCCTCTCTGTTAGAACTCAGGAATCTGAATTACTGGAAACCTTTAAGATTTACTTTTTTGTATTGGTGCAGTCAGGTAAGTGATTGATGCAAATTACCTGATGAAAAACCCAATTTGCCTTTGAGTCGGAAAGTCTTGCTGAATGGATGATAATTTTTAGATATTATATTATTCAATTAATGCACGCGCAAATTATTTTGCTCAGGGTTGATTTTGTTGAGTTTACATCAAAACAGCCCAATTTAACGGTGATCTAAGTTAGTTAACAAATAATTTTTCACGTGGACATATTTTAAGACCTTATAGATATTATTAATAAAAAGTGAACTGATGGTTTAGATATGATTATAATCATTCTGGTTTGAATAGAACCAACTTTTATATGAACAAAACCAGCATTTAAAAGAGTGAAACCGGCTGACTAAAGACCCAGAGTTTTAATAACAACAAAACCAGCTTTCAAATAACCAAAATTTACTGTACTTACCAAACTTACCAAGACATAAACTCTCGAGTTAAAAGGTTTACTCTATTCACTCTAAAACTTTGAACATCGATATCTCGCGAATGGTTTCATCTACAATCATCATTCTTTGACCAAGCATTAGATTTCATTGTGGGCTATAATATACTAGAACTGAATACTGGAAAAATCTGAGCTAACTCGTTTAATAATGAATATTCTTTTAACACATCATTAGATTTGTGTTAGAGTAACCATTCGCCTTTATAAATCAAGTAGCAAATCAAACAGCATAAGTAATACAATGCTATAACTTTTTGTGTAGAATCTTGAATGATTTGATATTTCAATATCTTTTAGTCCACAATGAAATCTAATGCTTGGTCAAAGAATGATGATTGTAGATGAAACCATTCGCGAGATATCGATGTTCAAAGTTTTAAGGTTAATGGCCAAAATCAAGCAAACTGTTGATAAATTGAAAAAAGTGTTCGATCACTGATGTGAATCAACAATTTTTATCGAAGAAAAATAATTTTCAGCTCTCTGACTGTTACAGTCACAGAAAGCGCCAGGTTTAACCTAAAATCGAAGTGATCTGTTGTACAGAAAACGAAAACTTTATTCCTCAAAATGAGTGCATTTTCTGGTTGCTCATCAAAAGTAGCACCAGAAAAATAAGTTTGATGAAAAAATCTGGTCTCATAACGTACCAAAAGACGATCGAAGTTTCAACTTTGACCTCGATTTTCCCGAAAACTGTCGATTAGAGAGACTTTTTAATATCATTAATAAACTCATTTTTTATGCCCCTACAAACTCTGCAAATCGCAATTCTTAACTCGAAAGGAAAACTTTCTGGCCATACTCCTTTTTCCAATGAATTTACACCGAAGATTGTGAATCACATATGATAAGTTGACATGTTAATAAATGTTAACTTAAATTTTACGATGCATCAGAAAAGAAGTAATGAACAATTAACGAAATAATCTCTGAATGAAGCATTGATGAGATGTATCTCACACGCTTTAACTTGGAAGCTGGTTTTATTGCTATGAAAACTATTGATGTTAGTTCACTGTGCCGGATATAATGTAAAATGAATAATCAGAAATAGGATAATCAGATTTAACATGATTTTTGATGAATTATTACGATTATTACGATGGTCTAAATGAAGAGAAATTAAATGGTGATAATAATGCAATTAGAATGGCAAATAGTCAATGATAATTGTCCAGAACTCAGTCGATTTTTAACTATTATTAATAATATTTTGTCCGTTGCTGTCTGCAATGTCTGCAAACGGTTGAATAAATTCAATTTAATAAAGTTATAACAATTTGCAATTTATTTATAGTAATCATAGACGATTATTTAAGCGAATCCATTTCACTTTGATGTGAATTTTTAGATTCTGAAGAGTGTTTATTTAATACAATCATTGATTTGATTATATTTCTAGTCGGAGATTCAATTAGAAGAGAGAAAAATAAAGCAACTGTATAAACAGTAACGTACATAGGGATTGCCAGACTAAATATTTTTTCACCCATAACCATGTAAGTAGTTGTTTGATAAGTAGCATTACGAATCATCATCAGCATCAGATTAACCAATAAAACAGATAAACTTATTCTGGAGAGAACAGTTAAAGGGTAAGAACAAAAAAAGGACTCAATTTTAGGCGATATTAACCCATGATGTAAACAATAAATAAGCCAAATGATGATAAAACTCCATATTATTTTACTTGTTCCTGCAAACATCAATGAGATACCAAAACCAAGGGGCTCAGATCGTTTATTAATAGCAAAATCATAGCTGAACAAAATGAACCAAAGAACGAACCATGAAAACCAGATAATTTTACTAGTTACCTAAGGGAAAGACAGAAAAAATAAAAAATGGTAAGATTATCAATTTGAAGAAACAAAATAACAAAATTATCACTATGTTATTAATTAATAACCTGTTTAAATTGTGGCTTAATTTTTTGTACAAAAAATACTGCTAAAACACCCATGAAATATGAACTAAGATGAGACCAAGGTTTGCCATGAATTGCAGTTAGATATTTGAAGAAAGCTCGATTAGGGAAAGTAGTTGTCAGCCAGGTATGGTGAGTGCCGTGTAGCTCGATGATTAAACAAGTAGTTATTGAACCAAAAATAATCATGAAAAGTGCATAGTAAATAGAAAGTTTGGGTTTACCACGCAAAAATGCATATATCACTGGAATGAATGCTAAATGATAAAGGTAATCCGATTCAATGTACCAATCTGAAAGTAGACAGTAACCAAAATCATCAGCAGTGTCAAAAAAATGGGCAATAAAAAGGACATGGTAGAGCCAGTTATCCTCGCAAGATTTAGATATTGAACCAGCAGCCCTCTTATGACCCCAAAGTGGACCTCCTATTAAATTTTGAGAATGTCGAGAAAATATCAAAATACTCCAGACTATGATCCAAATAATTGAAGGCAGGAACCGTAACCAACGAAGAATCAAGTATGGAAATAGGCTAAATGATGATGCTAATAAAGATCTATTCTGTTGATTGTTAGTTCGACTCAAGAGTGTCCAAGTTGATTCTAAGCCAGTAATTAAAAAGAAGGTGTCGGTCATGTAGCCACCAATGAAAAAGAAGTTGATTGACGGATCTCTTGTCAAGTCATACATGGTAAATGAAGTTTTGAAGTTGGTCGGTAAAATTGTGAAAGCCAAATGAATAAATATCAAGATCAACATAGTTATTGCTTTGATTCCGTTTAGGTAGGTTAAATTTGTCCCTAAGCGATACTCCTTTCTAATAACATCCATATTCGAATTCACAGGGGCAAACAATTTTCTGCAGTTATTTTTGAAATTGAAATGATAAATGAAGGTTCCTGGAGTCGACCAATAAGTTCCAATTAGAGTAATAATGAAAACTGAAACAATGATAGCCAGTGAAATGATTTGACCCCATGTAATTGGTACATGTTCATAACGATTTTGGCATAAATCAACATTCACAATTAATCCAGTCTCCAAATAATTGTTAGCTGTTTCATTAGCTAATGTAGTTAGTTCTGTCGGTGAACAGCCTTTAGGTAAACACAATGCTGAAGTTATGTTCATGTAGCGAAAAAAATGAACATAATTAACAACTGATTGAAATAGTGGAGTTGAAAAGTTAAAATAAGCAGGATTGTAAGGTCGGTCAAAACCTTCAATTTGATGTTCATTCATTAATGGAAGATTAGCCATCAAAAGACAATATTGACTATTATCCAGAGATAAACATTCCTGAAAACCACCATGATCAATCCATCCACCAGACATCAATCCACTCGGTATTCGTCCCCATGAGTCAAACTCTGTCGTTAAATAATAATAAATAAACTGTATCAAAAAATGTGAAAAAATCACAACAGTAGTTTGTTTTTTTGCTCATGTATTGGACGCTTTCAAGTCAATAAATCTAAAAAAGTTTAAATTCTTATATAAATCAAAATATTAAAAGCATTTACTAACGTTTAACGGCTGTTGGATCAATTGATTTTAGATTCTTAACCCATTCCACCAATGAACTAGAACACTCTTCCGATATATTTACATGCTTTATCACATTCTGTAGATGATAATCCAGATCATTGGCTATGTTAATAACCAAGGAAGAAGTAAAATTTTCAAATTTAGACCATGATTTAAGGTAATCACTATTGGAATTGGTTGCTGAAACTCCATAACTGAAGAATAAAGAATAAAAAGTTATAATAAAATAAAAAACCATAGATGTTCAGTAAAATTACACACAAACTAGTTTAAGTTGATGTGATTTTCCATCAAAATTCGTTGGATCACTAATGATTATTTAATTTACCTTACTCATTTTGATTTGGGAGAATCAAATAAAAATATTTTGACCAAAATAAATTGTTTTTGAAAGATTGTCATCATCGAGTTTGGTTAGTCTGACAATTGAAATACTAATGAGAATTTTGAATCTTACTATTGTTTTGTTTACCAATTATGAGACTCAAGTTTAGTGAATTTAGTTTATCAAATTGACATGTTGGTTGATTGTTTCAAGATATTAATCAAAACAAGGAAAAAAATATGGTTAGTTTATTGATTGAACAATGAAAAGCAATGACATAAGTTGATCTAATGGATAAAAATTGATTATCAAAATAACATCTAATTAACTTGACAGCGCCAACATTGAAAACTTGCTTCAAATTTCATTATAAATCAAGATTTTGTGAAAAAATAGTTAAAACTACACTTCACCTTATTTGGAAATTTAAAAGTCACTATAAGTCAGGTTATTCAGATAACATTTGATTAAAGTTAGATATAATTACGTGATTTATTGAACAATTTATGATTGATTTAGTGAAAAAATTATCAAAGATGATCTAAACGTTGGCAAAACTTGCCTTTTTGCGAGATTAAAATAATAAAACTGAAAATTGTATTTCGACCATAATAATTATTATTAACTAGCAAGTATTCATTGGAATTACATTTAAACAATACTTGATTTCTATCTCTGAACACGCTATAATAGCCTGATCTAATTCTGATCCTATCGGTTTCTCATAATAATGTAACTGCAAAATTATGATTTGCTTCTTAGAATTTTTTCTAATCGATTCAAGCGAAAATAAATTGATCAATTTAATAATTACAAACAGTATTGAAGTTTATTTGCTAATTTAAATTTATTAAATGCCATATTATTCAATGTCATAGATTATTATCAAAATAGTACTTGAAAAGTCAGAGGACAAGAAATGCGAAGCTATTGATGATAAATGTAAGAAATGATGCGATCTTCGTCTGATTTTACAATGAAAGTTTATGATTGGATGGGATGAGATGGAACTAATTATTATATATAGCGCGATATCGACTGTAATCATTTGTGAAAAAATATAAAAGGACCATTGAAGTAGTCAGGCCAAGCAGTGTTAAAAAGCCGAGGTAAAATTGAGACATGAGTCGATTAAATCTAGGTAAATTCATCCAGTTACAGAAGGCATGAATCAGTGCCAAGCAGACTACTGATTTAACTCTAATGTACAGAAAGCAAGAATACAATCCGAAGATGAAGGTTGATAGTGTATGGACGCCAAAATGAGTCCAATCACAGGAACCATTTCGTAACAGTGCAAAATAATGATGATGGGCATGACTGATTGAGAAAAGAAGAGCAGATATCAAGATCGTGTAATGGACCTGGAAACATTTAAGCAATAAGCTTGTGATCAGAAATCGATACAAATATTCCTCAATTATTGGACCAATGATGTAACTACGAAACTTTTCTTGAATCTGATAGTGTGCAGGTGCAGTGAAAAGAGATCCGTCCATGGTTCGGTCAATAATAGGTCCAGTGAAAAGTGCTATAGTTATCCCAATGGGAATGGCCATGGTCTCAACGAACATTTCAAATGAGTATTCAGCTTCAGGAATCAGTTGCTTAGCCGTAATAAAACCAGTTACCTGAAGAAAAAATGTCGAAGCCATTGCTGAAAGTAACAAACCAATCAATCGTAATTTGACTCCTGCAACAGTATGCCTTTGAAGACCGAAAACGAAACGAGTTAACACAATTTTTTGGTTTAGGATGATATAACCCCTTGATTAGGTCTAGGGAAACAAGTCAAGTATGGTTAAACCATCTGTCATGGTGGGAATGAGAAAAAAAACTTACCTGGGATTTCTCCATGAAAAAGTGTAGATTAAGGTTATGGTAAGTATATTCATACCAACGGCGATTGCGAGGGACGTTATCGCGCAAGATTGGGTCAAATTGAAAATCATGTTGATGAAAGGTAATTAAAATTAAAATCAAGCCAACTTGCTACAATAATTGAAAATTAGAAATGTCTGAAATTAAAATGCAATGCTTCACTAAAAAACATCATTTGTTAAAGTACAACAGACGACAATCTTTTCTTCTCTTTTTAAAAATAATTTACCAGAACTCATTTGATTAGCCAACTTCTCAGCCAACTTCTTAGCCAATTTTTTAGCCAATGAAATTTAAATTTGGATTACAGTTGATTTTGCTGCGGCAATTTCAATTTTGATTGGAGAAAAAAATTGTAAATGTTTTCAGACAAAGTGTTGAATTCAAAGAGAAACGATGTGATAACCTTTGAAATAATTTGACTATGTGAAAGTAAATGTTCAAATCAGTTTTGACAAAAAAACAATAGCTACAATTAATCCAGTGATCAAATAATTGTTTGGCGTTTCATTAGCTAATATTGTGTGCTGGTTGAAAAGTTAAATAAGCTGGATGCAGGACCGGTCAAAACCTTCAATTTGATGTGCATTCATTAACGAAAAATGAACCATCAAAATAAAAAGTTGACTGCTATCATGAGATAAATACATACACCCATCAGAAATTAATCAATTCGCCCCATGAGTCCAATTCTGCTGTTAAATTGAATCCAAATTAGCTGGATATCTGATAATTATTTACTTAACCTTACACAATTTGATTTAGAAGAAACAAATAAAACCATTTTGACCGAAATATTATTGTTATTGAAAGATTAACGAGTTTGGTTAATCTGACAATTGAAATATTAATGAGAATTTTGAATCTTACTATTGTTTAGGTAACCAATTATGTGACTAAAGTCCAGTGAAATAGTTTCAATTGACATGTTGTTTGATTGTGTCAAGATATTAATCAAAACAAGGAAAAAAATGTGGTTAGTTTATTGATTGAACAATGAAAACAATGACATAATTTGATCTAATGGATAAAAATATATTATCAAAATAACATCTAATAAACTTGACAGCGCCAACATTGAAAATCCGTTTATTTCATAATAAATCAATGTTTGTTCGATAAAATAACAATTATAATTACAACTTACTTGATTTGGAAATCAAAAAGTCAGTATAATAAGCCAGGTTGTTTAAATGACATTGAATTACAGTTAATCTAACAAATATAATAATCTTGGCATCAGATTTAAATGAGTTATATTTTATTGCAAATGTTGTAAAATGTTGTAAATTCCAACTCTTCATCGTAAAATGTTAAAATGCTAATGATAATAAATGATGAAATTGTCATTATCATGATCTTTAATTGATTAGATAGCTTTATGTGGAAAAAATTGAAGAGTTCATAGTGATTATGCTTATTTGTATTTTTCTGCATCACTCGGTCGCATGAAAGATAATTAATAATGAACAATATCAGGTGGTTGATAGCAAACAATTATTAACCGAATAAATTCATGTTATTCATTTGACAGTTATTCAGGGCATAAAGCAATACCAATAAAATGATCACAACTAATAATCTATTTTCATGTCTTCAATTTAGGCGCGATTATAATGTTGCTGTTAAAGGCGTCATCTGGTGAACCTGTTTATTTTAGGGTAAAGTTTGCTTACTCTATTTGTAAACATTATTTTATTGAAAACAAAATGTGAATTACTTTTTTATTGTTAATTGACAAATAATTTTTGTTTTTCATTTTAAATAGTATTAATTAATTATTTGTTGATTTCTACATTTTTTTCGGACATTGACCAATCTAGGAAATTGTCAACCATTATCATTTCATCTGATGAGTACCTCCGGAGTGTTTCAATTTGGTGTTTTAGACAAAAATGATAATGAAGAAGAAAAAACTGATGTGTAAGTAGATTTTAAAATAATTAATGACAGTCGGCCAAATTTTTAAAAAATAGACTGTCAGGCCATCATTGCTTTTGATTTTTAATTGACTGAGTTGAAATTTTCTTGTTGATTGATTTTCTAACATTTTTACATGTTTATTTTTCCTGTACTCTTCATCTGATTTTTGTGACTTGCTGCAGATTTAAAGAATTCAAAGGTTTACTTCCCAACTTGACTATCGGTTATGATGAAGTTCCTCTGGATGCAGATTTTGCATGGCTTCTATTCTTGCTCCTTCTGTCGACTATTTGGTTAACATATTCATTATACTATAATTCAAGATTATTTGGTTTTATTTTGACAAAATTTGTGAACAATTTTATTATTGCTCGTTATCTTTATCCTGATACCAAAAGATGTGAGCAACCCTATTTTCGAGTCTCTTCATTTTCACTTACATTCATATCAGGCAAGATTATGTTCCGAGATCTTGTTTGGATAACAACCGATTACTCTTTGCGAATTCAAGATGGTTGGATCATTCTACGATGGTGGATTCCTTTTGAGCCTAGAGATGTGCGGAAAAGCGATTTTAGTCATTCTGATGCTAGACTTTCAATGTTATTCAATGGTTTTGAACTGCATATTTATAATAGATCTCATATGTATTCTGAATTGGAACGTTTGTTTGGTATTAGTCCACCTAAATTTAATCCAGATTATGATAAAGGAGGAGGTAAATCACCTCCTGAGCCGGGAGGTTATTCGTCATCATCTTCAACAGCTTCACACATGAAAGCATCAGATAATGATGAACTTATTAGTGTTTACTTGTGGAGAAATTTTTTCCCTCTCACAAAGATTGAAATACTCACTGGTCGATTTGTATTTGGCAATCATACTATCCCTAGTACCCTGTTGATCACTTTTGAAGAAGGTCATATTACTTACACATCCCGCCCTACCGTTTCACCTCATGATCTCTTCACTCACATAGCGAAAGCAAAAGCTGAAAGTTTCAAAATTATTTTAGCTCCTAGTCCTAAATATATTGGTCTCGTTGAGGAACCACCCAGATTCATGGGAGAAGGCTTTGTTGTTTTCCAAACGAATGCCATTGATTTGTATTATTACCAAGATGAGCCTGGTATTGCAGGAAGTGTCCCTGAAACAATTGAGCTTGCCTCTGGAGATGTTATTGTTGACTTTACTGCTCCAGCTTGGGGTTTAGATATCAAATGTGGAAAGGGAACACATTTTGGTTACGGTCCATGGGCAGATCGTAATCGTGATCATCTCTACAATTTTTTCTATCCACCAGATTATCAACCTATTGTACCAACATCCAAGCCCAAGCCAGGAGAGTTACGACAGGCAGAAACATTTTATATACGCTTAAGTACTCTAGCAGATGCTGCTATTGATATATTGTTCATTACTAAAGAAAAAGAAACCAAAGCTCTCCATGTTAATGCTGGACCAGGTTCATACCTTGAAATATCCATTCCATGGACTTGTAAAGAAGATGGCTATCAATCGCATATCTGGGGACAAATACTTCATCTCGATGCAACGACCAATCTCAATTTTCGCTCGCTAGCTGAAAGTGAAACATTAGAATTTGATTTTAAAATACTTTACCCGAGAGTATGGAATCATCATCAAACTTGGATTTGTTCTCTTACTGGGTGCAAGGCTACAGTTGACCTAATATTTGCCCATAAAATTTTCTTCTGTGATTTAATTGATGACTGGGCTGGTAAAGATAGACCTGATATTGTTCGTTTTATCCCATATACTTGGAAATTTTCTGTGAAGTTGGTTGATTTTGAATTAATTACTTTGGCCAATGAATATAATTGGATCGATTGCTCATCAAAGTTGAACAGTGAGAATGCTCAGCTTGCCATTGTTGGTGATATTTATGATATGTCTTTTGATTTACCTTTTAATGAATTTCTTCCTCCTACCGTGTCAATTAAAATATGGATCCAAGGAGAAAGTCTCAATGCTGCTCTTTATCTTCCTGAATGTAATCCTCATCGCGAAACTCTCCACATGTTAGATAAATATGCCAAATTGTGTCCACCTCTTTTCAACTCATCTAACCAAGAACCATATTTTACCGCCATTCGAACTTCTGATCTTTTCTCTTGTGATAAAAAATGGCACCGTTCGGTGAGCCGTGCAAATGGATGGATTGATTGCTGGTCTGTAAGAATTGTAGCTCTGTCTATTACCTATACATATCACCCCGTTCCACCTAAGACTCATTCACCCAAAGCTTCTGAGATAACTACTCCAGAGAGAGAAGAACTCCTCTTGGAACCCATTAGACCTGAAAGTTGTTTGTCCGCCAAAGCCTTGAATGCCATTCCTCCTGATTTTAATCCAGGTTCAATGGACCCTGATCTAGTCGAATTGGAGCTCGAAGTCGGTCCGTCTAAAATTTGTCTTTATGGTACATTATTTCGAATGCTTTGGAATTTAAAAGAAAATTATATTGGTGAATATCAGACATTTACAGACTTCAATTCCAATCCAAGTGTTACTGAGCCTTATGAATTAAACAAAACACCTTCCAAACCATCATCTATGTATGGTGAGGCTAACAAACCATTTGACGCTAGATTATACCGACCTTTAGCAGTAAATGTTTCAGTAACTCTGCATAATATACAAGGTCATATTATGAAAAGCTGTGATGAAAATGACTCCAACCCCAATATTCCTCCCTGTCCTTATCTTTACCTGGAAAGACTTTGTTTCGAAATGGATAAACAGTACTCTGAAACGAAAATGCAACTACTCCTTTCACCTTTGATACTAGATGCACCTGAATATATTACGGCTCTAGGTAATCGTACATTATCAAATACTGGTCATCTTATTCTAGATTCACTACAATTCCGTGGACATGCAATGTTTTCTGGTCTTGATCGTCCTCTTGATAGTGAAACATTGGAATATGCTTGGCTTATTGAAGTTCATCTCGGCGAAATCACAGGTCGCTTGAGTTTACCGCAATTTCAACAAGTGTTTGTTGGCTTTGAAACACTTGCTCTCCAAGTTATGCAAGAAGATTGCTCCCTTCAACCTCCCACACCCTACCAAAAATGTCTCCACGATATGGTTCAGTCATTATGTCCCAAGACACAAGCCAATGGAGACAATAAAATGTGCCCTTATTCAGAAGATCTGAAATATCGCATGGTACGAATTGATTTAGATTCGATTCAACTTTTCTTTACCGATGTTAATACTGTTTTAGCACTTGAACTAGATCAGATAAAATTTTGTACCTGTAATCTTCATAGTTGCCATACAAGTAGTGGAATGACTGCCTTATTCAAAGAAATCACCCTTCATCACTATATTTCTATGAGTAGCTCATTAAGTAATTTTAAAAGTTCAAAGCTTTATTTAGCGCCAACAAATAACCAGCAACATTCAGACTCAGAGAATACATTCTATGAAGTCTGTAAAATCAACTTTGGACCCATTTTCGTAGATTCAGCTGAACTTCTCTCGGTTGTGGATAATTTTACCGTTAGTCAGGATACTTTCCTTCGTACTCATGATGAGGCAACCAAGCGTCTCTGGTTTTTGTGGCCTTATAAAACAAATGAAAATAACTGTAATGGTAAATGTGGATGTGTTGGAGGTTGTGCATTTTTCGGTAAAAATTCTCGCGGAAACGATTTCTTTTCTCTTGGTAAACATGATCCCACGGCAAATTCAGAAGGTAACATTCTTTGGGGGGAAAGTCTCTTAAGACCAGGTGAACCTGTGGCAGGTTTCGAAATAAATACTGTTTTTCATATGGAAGAAGAAAGCGAAGACGCTTGCGAGTTAGCTCCTCTTTTTGAGAGATCAAATTACTGTGTTACAAGTCCATTATCACCTTCAGTTCGAAGTAATTCCTTAATAGCTGGAAATGATTCGTCCTTGCAAAACATATCATCATTTTTATCAACTAGTCAAACCAATAAATCAGGAAGGATAGGTATATTTTCACGGCAGCTTTCAAGTCCTGCAAGGTCCAGCCCTTTTCCATCCAGAGATAATCGAAGCATCTCCAATCTCAATACATCATTATCTGTTTCCTCAGCTGGTAAGAAATTTGTTTTTTATCTTTTGTAAAAATTTTTAATGAAATTTCTAATTAATTTTTTTTTAATTTTTCTCTTATAGTCAATGACAATAGACCAAAGTTGCCCATACCTGATCGTTTAAGGAACCGTAGTCTTAGTGAAAGTGATGATATTGAAATTAGTAAGGATTTGTTTAAAACTGAAGCTGGAGTTGAAGCTGAATTAAAAAAGATCGTCGACTTTAAGGCATCAAACTCGCGAGACAATTCATCAAGAAGTGGAGCTTCTAAAGCAACTGAAACTTATTTTACTGTTACCGATCCTTATTTTTCTGCCAGCGATTCCTTTTCGTCATCTTCAAAAGAAAGCAAATCAACAGCTGACCGAACCTTAGTTACTGCACCTTCACATCAACCTGTTGAAGCAGTTAAAAGTGATGACACTCTTGTTTCTATTATGTCAATTCCTGGCTCAGGCCCATCTGGCGCAACATTCCGTGAACAGTGTGGCTCAATGAGTCAAAGTGCTCTAAACAGATCTATAACAAGTTTACAATCAACTTACAGTGCACCTCCTGATGCAGGTCAGGCAACCATCACTGCAACGATAACGCAAGGTAGTATCACAAATGATGCTGAATCAGAGACAGACAATCATTCCATTTCAAGTTCATCATTTCTTTCGGCTGTTTCATCACAAGAAGAAATTGGAATCAATGCTTTAGTTGATCTTCGTAATCAAATGGAAAAGTCAATCATTGAATCTCCATTATTAATGTCTTCCTATACCAACCATCTAACTCGATTCGAATGTGCTAATTATAAAAACACAAATTCATCAATTGATATTTTAACTTTACGAGGGAGGAAAAAAGTTATTCCACGTTTTGTTAGATCAACCTCAAACGGACTATCTTGTATTAAGTTAGCTGAAAAATCAGGGCCAGAAGTGTCTTCTCATTCAAAAGGCTCCGAAAAACATGATTCAGAACAAGCAAAGTACATGAATGAAAGTCGCTTTATTTTCACTCCAGGTTCTGTTTACGAAAAAATTGAAAGTAAAAATTCAGATCCAAATAATCAAAAAGATACTGATGAAGGTGACACCGATGGCAGTTGTGAAAATCTTGCTTTCAAAAAGCGAATGGAGAAACAATTCAGTAAAACGGTTGAATTTCGAAGTGAAAAGGTGACTATTTTAATCCGAATGAATGGGGAAGCTTCTGTTCGCATATCACCATTAAGTTTAGATGGTCTCAAAACATTTGTTGATAGCATTACGGAATCGTTAGCTCACGTTCATTCTTTGACAATCATCAACCATTTGAATGTTAAATGTTTTACATCAGTTGCTCGTAAAAATCAGTTGAAGAAAGAGAAAACGTTAGAATATGGCCAATTAAAACATAAAGCATGGAAAAGTACACTGGATCGTGAAAATCTAAATTCAACCACTCAACAAGCAACAACAAGTGGAGCACAAAGTGGCGTTACAACTGGTCGTACACGATTAGGTGAAGCTTTTGAGGATGTTAAATCACAATTTAAATCGCCTCCAATCGAATCAACAGTAACGGCAAATCAATATGAGGAGAATAAAAGGTCTAAATTTCAAGTTTTTGTTCAAATCTCGAAGATAAATATTATCGTCTTGCAAGCTTCCCTTGTTGAGGAATTCATTACATTTTCAGCTTTAGACGATATTCGTGATTTAACCTGTGTATCGATGTTTTCCGCGTCTCTATCAAAAACAAATTTTGATTTTTATAGTAGCCGTCAAGAGAGACGATCTCTTCATACTGTTATAAGTAATAATATCAGAACTCAGCCAACCTCTGCTTTTGCCCAATTTGCTCAAAGTGATATTGTCAGTCGACTTCTATTCCGTAAACCAAAAAAGGAAAGAGCTGAAGTTGAACCTGTGACCATCGAGACCCATGAACTTCTAGAAGAAGAAACTGTTGGCAGTGGAGGGATTGGAAGTTTACATGTTCAATTAACTCGGCTTAAGAATAGTAGTTCAATATTGAAGGAAGCAATTCTCACTGTTATCCCACTAAATCAAAGTCGAGTAAACTTTTATCTCGATAAAACAATTATTGTTGACCAGCCTGGACTAAAAGTTTCAACATCTACTGGTCGAAGAAGATCAAGTGGTACAGCCAGAGTATCCCTTCGACGACAAGAAGTCCCTGAAGAAAAGATTGAAGTAGAAACTATTTCATTTGATACAAATAAAATTGGTGATGGCTCTAGTGGTGAAAGTGACAATCCATTATATTCAGGATTTATCATGTTTGAAGGAGGGTTGGAGCATATTGACTTAAAAGCTGTCAAAAAACGAGAGATGCTAGATTCTAGTGCTACTTATCCTGAACAACCGCACAGCACAAGCGAAAATGTTGAAAACAAAGAAGATAGTAACACTGAGAACAAAAAAGATCGTAAATCTTACAAAAAAGAACGAGATAAAGGAGCTTCATCATTTATCGGTGAAATCGGTGTTATATGGTTAAATTTTGCCGCTCCTCTTAAAACTCCCAATACTCGTAAGATTGACTATACTCGATTAGATTGGCATTTATTGAGTACAGCAACACCTTCAATCAACGCTTGGCTAAGTGTAGGTGATCGTCTAGGAGTTGCAGTTAAAAAAATGAACTCTTTGTACGAACAACGAGTTTCCTCTGTAATTACATATCTAATGATTTCTGGCTTGGAGGTTGAAGGAATTCACATTCCACCGCAAAGTAAATGCTACATCAGAAAATATACACCTTATTCTAAATCATTACAAGAAGATCCTTCCTGCCAACTGATGAATGTCCTTCGTCGTTACCTCAATCGTCACGCAAATCTAGTTGAAGTCGAAGCAAACCTAAAATCAAATTTAGTTCCTCCCCTTCATGTACTAAAACGTGGTGTTATCGCTGCAAGTCGTCAGTGGAAGAATGCCCTTTACATGCCACTTTTAGTTGAACAAAATATTCGTCTAACGCGAGGTGAAAGAGATGCATCCTCAATTTATCAATCAAGCATACCTTTACGTTTACTTTTTGGTAGCGCTGCTCCTCAAAAGCCTCCTCAAGAAGCTCCACTTTCTTGTATGCCTGAATCATCCCAAAGTGACGAAAAAATTGCAGAAAATGTAGACGAGCAAACTAAATTACTTTCACAAGGAAAAGAATCTAAAGAAGTTATTCATCTTGAATTGAAACAAACAACAAGTAAAGGTGAGGAAACATCTCATGAAAGAGTTGGTTTCAGTTCTAGACGTGATCGCACCTCAAGTCAACCAGAAATCATAATAAATAGTGGAGTTCGAGGCTCACAAGCAGAAGAAAATGGCGTTCATTCAACTAGGCGGAAAATGTCAACTCTTCCTAATATCTTTTCCCGTTCATCTCGGGGATCAGTCCCATTCCCCTTATTGACATACCCATTAGAATCATTAGGATCTGGTGTGAATAAAGCATACGGATTCCTTTTTAGTCCCAATAGTCACCAAAGTTCTTGTGTAAAAGGTAATAAGCGTCAAGAAAGTCAATGCAGTTTAAAGTCAACATCCAGTTCATCAAGTGCTGCTGATCCTGCGGCCATTGGAGAAGCGTTATTCAATCCGAAAGGAGTCGACAATGCTGATTATCATGAAGAAAATCTTTATTTATGGATGTCACGGCAACAAGATTATATGGAGGCGAAAAATTTGTACCAAACTACTAATCACCATCGACGAACCTCATCACTTAATCCTCGTAATGTTACCATTGATTCAACTCGGTACAACACTCTTGGCTCTGCTTATTCCTATGAAGAAGAAACTGCTGCTGCTTCAGGTGATCCAGTCGTTGAAGTTCCTCCTGGTTTTGTTTTTGTACCAACTGGAGTGCAACTCAATAATGTTCGAATTATATTTCAACCTCTTTTCTCTTCTCTTGGAGTGGAAAATTTTACTGAAGAAGGTGAAGCAAGTATTTCTTTTGATCAACTTGGGCCTAAGATAACTCTTTCAGCATCCATTAAAATGTTTAAAGTGAACATTGTTGAAAGTGAAGTTTCAGATGCTAATAGATCTCGATCATCGCCAGTATCATTCACGTCTGCTGACCGTCCAATCAATAAATCGACCATGACCACAACTACTTCGTCTCATATACGACCAGATTTTCTTTTTACTTCATTCCCAGCAAATCAGGGGTTAAAATTAGAAACATCGGCATTTATTTGTGATGGACTCGCTGTTGGTCTTGATTTACGTAAAGTTAAAGACACAATGTCCGCGGGTGAGCCAAATGTCAATGATGCTTCTAGCGCACCTCATTCCAGTGTCCCACACCCAACTGGAATGGATGAAAAAACCAGTGAGCATGATGAAAATGTACCAATTGTTATTGTTGGACCAGATGGTGGAATTAATGAAATTACAACTACAATTAATTTCAGTGTTGATGTTCACCAGATTATTCAACGAGTAAACTTACCGTTATTACGTTTATTACACCAAGTGGCATCTATGTGTGAAAGTATTAAGGAAACTCGTGAAGAGTTGAAAGCAAACAGGATCGAAGGAACCTCTTCACCAGGCGTTAAAGTCGGTGCTTTTATTACATCCAACACTAATGGGAAAGAATTCGCTGGTGAAGAAGATGGTGAAATTGTTGGAGATACTAGTCGGACACCATCATTGATTAGTTTACAACCAATCGATCATACAAAACAAAATAAGAGTCCTCAAGGTAGCATTGTTGATATTAAGGAGACCATTATTGAGATTCCCACCAATGATGAAGATTCTGTTGAAATTAAAATGACTGAATCAGTTATGGAAGAATTACCTGCACCAAATGTTGAGCAAACTCAACCTAAGTGTTGGAGAACTATGTATTATTTGCTAGATCTTTATGAAACTACGCCAGAAACTAAAACAATCATTGAAAGGTCCGAACGACCACCAACAACAATTCAACAAATGGAAACCAAAATAACCATAGAAGATGATGATGTTAGAAATCGAGGTAAAGGTGGATATGAGCAACTACGCGATAATTTTAGTGATGTAGATGATTTGAGTACACCAACTACAGGTGGACGAAAAGTCAGTCTCATTGAAAGTGGTGCTCAGCGAAAATCAATGATCAACATTGTATCAAGTGACAAATTGAAAACATATACCCAAGCACTAATTCATCGAGAGCTTACACCGCTAATTGTTTTTGGAGTTGTTACCATTCAAAAAGTTAATCTAATGGCCATGCTGGGAGGACTTAAACTAGACGGTGAATTATCATCTTTTCAGGTCAGTTTAACTCATAAAGTTAAATCTCGTGGAGCAGCCGTTCAGATAAAAAAATGGGAAGAAAGTTCATTAACCGGACAATTGGGTCAATCAACTTTCTCATTGTTTGAAGAGGTTCCCCCCAATCAACAAATGGTTGTTAAAATGACAATCGGTAAATCGCAAACTTTAATTTCTTCACAAAATCGAAAGGGCAAAGATGCTAATTCAGCTTTATTAACAATTGGCCCAATCATGATTGACATCCCACAACATCCTGTTGCATTACATGGAATGATGACCCGATCAAGTCGCCAATTATCTACAACTTTACAAGAGTTAAGGTCATCCCGTCAACCATCACGATCTAGTCGTCAACAAAATGAATCTGAAAATATAACAATTACCGGTGCCAATTTGGGTCCCTCTTTTAGCTCCAATTTAATGTCGTCCCCAACCCGTGATTCAGTGACTCGAGAAGTCAAGGAAAATATACCAACCACCACCACTGAGCCAATCGGTGTGAAACCAGAACCACCCAAATTAATCAAACCAATTGTTTTCCAATTCAGCATTGTATTTGATAGTTTTACAATTGGTGCATCATTGCTTCCCTCTCTTCGAGCTCAATATAAAATTGGTCAAATAACAAGCAATGGATTGATGGGAACCAAGGCTAAGTTTGTTGTGGATGTTAGAGAACACACTCTCAGTTTCAATACCAATCTTCCATCAGCAGATTCAAGTTTGCCATCATCAGCCAATGTTTCAATGCCTCCGATTCATGTTTCAGCGGAATACATGGATGATCCACCAAATCGAGGTAAAGTTGCTGGCTCTAATAGGCCAGATAGTTTTGCTGATGGGATTGTTTTAAGGAAAGGAAGTTATCTTCATGCAATTGCTGATATTGGTTCTTTTGAACACAGTCTAACTACTGATCTGCTCAATCACCTGTTATTGGTCCAAAAGGTATTCATGAAGGAAGTTAATGAAGTTGTCCAAAAAATGTCAGGTGGTGAAAGTAAAATATTGGAACCAGAGTCAAGTGAAATGGATAAATCTATGAATGACTCCCTCCATTCAGGTCTAATGACAGCAACAGCATCTTCAAAGGCGCGGTATCTTCTTTTCTCTCTTCATTTAAGACTCGAAGGAATTCAAATTACTGCAACTACTCCAACCAACTCAGCAGTTAGACTTGAAACTGGCGCTATGGAACTACAATTATCAAATAGAGTACAAAATATGTCATCTACTTTCCGAGGATTACATGATGTTAACCTTAAACTATTCATTAAATTGCAAGTTGATCTCAATGTTGCCCTTGGACAATTGATACGGAATGCTTTGTTTGAAGAAGCTGATCCAGAATTTCAACAACTTGCTTACTTTAAGACTCGAATTGTTCTAAGAAATGCTTTACAAGACGAACTAGTTTCATCATCAATGACATCTGCTGAAGGAAAGGAAGCACTTCTCATTACTCTCCATCGTCCACTTCTCTATATTCAACCGCTAGCACTCGACAAAGCTGTCCTTGTTTGGTTAAATTATAAGAATGCTTATGAATATTGGAATGAACAACGAGCTAATTTGAACAAAGAAGTTCTCATAACAACTCAACAGGTTTTGGACAAAATACCTCAGATACCTCAAATAGGTCCACAAAACTTGGGAACACTGTTTCTGCAATTGACCATTGACGATCTTGGAATATGTTTACCCATTTCTTATTCCAATACTTACCAAACATCAGGATTAATTAATTCGAAGCCTTATGATGCTGAATTAAAATCAGCTTTAGTTATTACTCTTGAATCGACACGAATATCTGCTTGTTCTTGCGGTTCACTGGTGTCCAAAGCTCGATTTACGGGACTTTGTTTTCGATTTGCTGATGACTTTGAAACATCCCTTGATGATTGGAAACCAGACCATTCAGATCCTTCTGTGATGAACTTATGTATTGTCTCTGAAGGAACCTACGAAATGTGCTCTAAAACAATCACTCATATTGTTCCCAATCATCCTGCTCTTTCTGGTAGCGATGCTAAATGGTTACTCAATGTATCATGGAGAATGGAAGGGTTCGACATTCATGTTGACACTTCGATTGGAAAACAATTTTCTGCTTTATTTAAAACTCTTACTGCCATTGCTGGAGATGAAGATGAGATTGATACTATTGATTACTCATCAATTGACGATACAACTAATGAAGGGATTGAGTTCAAAGGTGACGGTCCTAATGTAGAGATTGAAATGACATCCCCTCTCGCTAATGATCCAGAACTGGCTAGTGTTAATCTTCGTCGGACTTCACTGTTTAAAGATACTTCAATGGACACTCGAAAAAGATCACGACTAATTGAAAAAGAGCTGAATGAACAAGCTAAAATCATCAACGATTTAAAGACACTAGGAGCAAGCCAGAGTACAATTGAGCAAGAAATTAAACGACTTCATGAGTTAGAATCGGCTGTTTTCAATGACTTTAAAAGGGATGTGATCAAAAAATTAAGACGTCAATCTGTCAAAAGATCATCTTTTAGAGACAAATTGAGTTTGGTGGATAATAAAATGACTCCGTCAATAACGGAAACTTGTCTTAATTCGGATCCTGAACCTACAACAGCTCTTACTACATCTGAAAGTGAAGGAAACAATTCAATCGATAAATTAAGGCAATTTGAAAATCATAACAATGGTGATTTTGCAGCTAGGAGCATCTCTCTGGAATTAAATACTGTTGATCAAGCTGGAGACGAGTAAGTTTAAAATATAATTATTTCAAATTGAACATCTAATTGTTGCCTTTGCTAAGCTTCGTTCTTAAATTAACGTTCTTAAGATGCTTTTCATTTTCACCTCTATATTTGTCTTAAATTTATATTACTGCCTATTGTAATTGCTAACCCCTTAATTGTTGCTTTCTATTTTCCAATCCCTCTTTCTCTCTCTTTCTCATTTTCAGCCCGCTTTTTACTACTTCGTCACTTGATGATAAAGTCCATTTCGCATCACAATCTAATTCTCCCAAAGCTCAGTCTTTGGGTACAACACCGCAAGATTCATCAAAATCAACCTCACTTTCCGCAATTTCCCGTAGCTATTCAAGTAGCCAACAAACTACAAATAGCATTTCATCTGATCATTTGAATACCTATTCTGATTCATGTAACAACACTTTCTCATCAACCAGTGGTTCAAGTAAGATTGATTGCACTGGATCGTTAACAACATCTTCAAATGTGTCTACTAATGCTTCTCGCGTCAATAAAAATAACTGTGACAATTCTGATGATCATTCATCTCTGCTCAAGCGTCTTAATAAGTATGTTTATTTTGTCTCTCATTTTTTTGCCTTTCTCGATGATTGTTAATCACTTGTGATCTGTTTTTTATTATTACAAAACTTACAAATACTTAAACACTTAAAAATCTAAATGGTTTGCTTGTTGCTTAATTTTTCATGTTTACAATCCGATTTTCATTCTTTTTTCATCTTCAATTAGAAATACACAGCCAAGTGGGAGTAAGGAGACAAATTTTGTTCCAGACGTTCGAAATATCCCAAATATTCAAGTAAAACCAACTAGCTATCAAATTCAAGATCCTTACATTGATTTTGAATTGGATATCAAAGTATTTTTTAATAGTGGTAAATGTGTTTTCCATACACGAGAATCCGTCAAAGACGATGAATATTCTCGTAAAAATGGTTTACCTAAGGAGCGAAGTTTCACTGGAAATCCCGATGGATTGTCGTCACCATTGGGCCACATCCCTCGACAAAGTGCTCTACGATCTTCTTTAACAAACAATAAGCATGGAAATTCTGGAGCCGGACTGAAAGCAAATCTTTCTTCAACTCGATTAAGATATCCAACCACTGCTGGTACAAGTACCAGCCAAATGGATTATTCCATCTTTTTAATTCCAGGGTTAGATATCAAAGTCCATTATAACTCAAAAACAGTCTTTGGGTCAACGCCAGGACAACAACCATCAGCATTTGGACCAGGAAATCTTAAATCTGTACCAGAATCTCGAGACTCTGAAACAACGCAAGCAAATATTAGCTTTGCACCTAATCCCGCTAAACGAAGTGGATCTAAAAAAGCTTCATGTTATGCTTGGATGACTCTTCACAGTATCCCAGAGGAGACCATAATATCACCTCATATTCTTGATTTCATGGAACAAGCTCTTGAACCTATTCCAATTCAACCTCCTTCGTCCGGTAAGACATCATCACCAGCCTCAGATGGTCATCAACTCAATCCGGATGATTTTTCACGGCCGGATTTAATTACATCGGCTCCTGCTCAATATGCCGTTTATGGTTCTTTCCCAGTGGATGTTATTGTTTATCTTCACATGCAACCTTCCGTACTCAGATTTAGTTGTCTTCCAGTTTCTCGTGTTGAATGTCTTCTCCAACTTCCTTCTGTAGACCTAGTATTTTCATCTAAAAGATTACAAGATGAACTTGATATGAGTTTGCCTCAACAACCATTGGGTAAAAATATGCCTTTCTCATCATCATGTGGACCTTCAAGGGCAGGCAATATCAAATATGGCCATAAAAGATCGGCTTCTGATTTCCGCCATCCCCAACATCAAACAGAAACATCAATTGGTGGACTTAGCATGACAGGTTGTCTTGCTGACTTTTCCTTGTACATTTTTCATCCTTATGGTGGTCAAAAGAAAGCTCCTGGATCATCAATGGTCTCTGAAGCATCATCAACAACTTCATCGCCGTTGCCCAAATCCAATTCAGATCGTAAAGATGCTCTCAGCTTACAAGTCGAATTTGTTAAAATCAACATATCTAGAAGTCGACGGCTCGTTCTAAGCCTGGAAACATCTCCACCAGTCACTAGATCATCCCACTCTTCACAAGACAAGTTCAACCAAACAGTGATGATTCGATTTTCAGCTCTTTGTGACATTGGTTCGGCTTCTTTTAAGTATGATATGCGTCGTCTCACGGAAACCCTTGCTTTCCCTAAAGCTTGGTATCGTAAAGCAATTTGGAAGAGAATGTTTCTCGGTGATCAAGGAATCAGTGGCCATAGTATCTTTTCAGATCAAGATTATAATCTTTCATCGTCATCAACATCGTCATCATCATCTAAATCGCCATCATCCTCTACTTCAAGCTCCTCGACAAGTTTAGATGAAACTGGCGGCTTACCATCTTCTTCTAAAATAAAAACATCGCAACCTTTTAATAGGTCACCAGGAAATCGAAATAGAGATGCTCTTTGGCTAAATATTCAAGACACTGATCCCTCATCATCTCAAACAAATCATCGTCATCACCATCGAATTAAGCATAATCAGCTTCACTCATCTGTATCTTCTGAGGGAACAACGCAACAGCAAAGACAAATTATGAACGCTCCATGGAAAACGTTAATTCTTTTTGGTGTTAACCTTTGTAAGCTCAATGTACACATGAATATGGCAAATGTTATGGGTAATACAAGTTGGTTAACTCGAGGTTTCCGATCAGAAGGCAGAGTATCAATCGACTCAAATGGGCATAAAAGTGTCAACGTTAGTTTAGGTTTGGATGGCTCATCCTTAGATGCCAAAGGAGGTATAATTGGAGGTATCTTTGAAATCTCTCAAATCCAAACCAAAGTCAATATCAAAGAAAATTTCGGCAAAGAACCTGATCATATGATAACCCTTAAATTAGATGCTCTCGAGAAACGACTTGATTACATGGGTACATCTATTTTGATGTTACGTATGTCTGATCTTGACTTAACTCTTCGAGACGAATGGAGGATTGATGCAGGCGCTGGAAACAGTGGTAATCATCCAACCAAAAGACCAGCTTGTATATTCATTCATTGTAATCTTGCTTGGGATCAACTTCAATTATTAATGTCTAAATCAACAACACCTGATATAATGAAAATTATTGCTAAATTGGAGGAATTCTTTAGTCAACAATTTCACAATTCTAAAAGAGTATTTTCATCATTTCAAGCAGTTTCATCTAAAAACAAAGCCTCTTCATCTTCTTCATCCTCTACAATCAACGCATCAGTCCCGGGAGTACCAACGACCTCAACAAATCGACATTCATTTAACAAGGAAAAAGCATCAACCAGTGGAAATGTCCGAATTAATAAACCCTCAACACCAACATCAACATCTAGTGGTAGTGGTTTACTCGATGGTGGATCATCTAATTATGAGATTTATCGACACCATCGTCATTGGCAGAAGGTTTTACGACTTGTTTCTGGTGCATCATTATCTACTTTAAGTAATCCACTTCCACCCAAAGGTACCATTCTTGGTGGAACATTTGAATTAATTGGAAACAACATCTCACTTGCTTGTTTCTATGGAATTAACTTTCGTTCCAAATCTTGGGGACTTTTCTCAATGTTGAAACCATCCATATCTTTTGCTTCCGAAGCTCAAGATGTTGTTAATAATGAAACGGGTTCATCTGATACTCATATTATTCAAAATTTTACTTTTTCACTGGGCAGACGTGATCGTCGTCGTGATGTTGACGAGGCTAGTTTTTCTGTTGACTGTATTTATGCTCAACATTCCAATATGGCAACTGTTTGTAAAATATCTCGTACTGTTATGTTTCCTCCTCAATTTAAGTCACTTCACGAGTGGTTCCAATATACATTTGCTGGTAGTGATTTAGATCAGATTAATCGTTTTCCCGTCATTGAATTTGAACGTTCTGGCGATGGTTTTGGTTCTGCAGCCTCAGCTGCCTCAGGAGAATTTCATTCACGTAAATTTTCAACAAATCCTAAAAGCAATGAATGTCATCACTCTAAAGAAGTAATCTTTGCTTTACCAAGTTTTCAAGTTGATCTTAAAACCGAACACCTTCAAGCTCTTCGACCACCATCTGTTATGGATCTTAAACCTCGAGTTGATTGTACATTTGTTACTGATTTTGATGATCATATTTTTGTTGCAGTTGATGCTGAAGCATACTTTTTCCTCCATGAATTAATTACCAGTTATTTCAAAGAGAAGCAAATTTATCACACTCGAAGTTCCACAGGTAGTCAACTAATTGATAAACCAGATACTGGGGAGATGGGATCAAATTTAGGTTCTTCTGAAAATAAAGAACCAGCTAAGATGCCAGAAACTTCAGCAGGATCTTCATCAAATCAAACACTGCTTTACGAGCGAGACTATCGTGAATTTAATTGTCAAACTTGGCATTTAGAACCAACTGTTAGGTATGTTAAATTTTCTAAATCTTTCATATTAATTTTTCAAAATTTACATTTTTAGATTACTGAGTTAAAACTAACAAAATTTTCATCATTATTTACAGATTATTAACTTGGGCTGGTAAAAACATTGAACCTTATGGAGTCGATTATATTCTTCAGCGACTTGGATTCACTCAAGCTCGAACAACAATACCTAAATGGATTCAAAGAGGTGCTATGGACCCTCTTGATAAAGTCCTTTCAGCAATAATGTTCAGAGTTATTTCTGCCTCCAAAAATGAATCATCTCCAAACTCTAGATGACAACTTATTTAGATTACAATTGCTAGTCTTTTTCTCGATTGTTTTACCTATGTCAAAACCTTATTTTGAAGATATTGATGCGCCATGTTGATTGATTGATCTTTATTCATTTTGATAGAGTACAGTAGATTCATTTAACTTAAATTGTTGAGTTATTTGTAAAAATATTTACTTCATTATCAATGATAAGAGCACCAATATCTATAACAGCTCACTGAAAACACCCTGTAAATAATCTGAATATTTTCTTTTTGATTTTCTTGCATGAAACAATTTCCTTAATTATTCATGTTTATATTATTATATAATGTGAAAGTTTGAATTTATTATATTATATTAATGTCAACATAATTTTTCTATGTAAATATTGAAAACACAAAATTGTGTACAGTAAAAATTATTAAAAGCAAAAAATTATCAATCCGTTTGATTGTTAACATTTAACAGTCAAGAATAATCAAATACTACAAATTGCAAATTGATTATTAAATACCAATTAACGAGTGACGATTCAAATAAAGCTTGAATTTATTTGATACATTTATTAGTGACTTAAATATTAACTTTGATAAGATAAAACAGCATTCTTTGAATTACGATTTCACAGATATTTTTTTAAAGTTATCTTATTTTTTCACTGATTTCAGCTCGACAAATGGGGCACAATTCGACCGATGAGGAACATTCTATGCATGTGCAAACATGTCCACAAGGAATGAAAATTATCTTGCTCTGAAAGGATAGAAAAAAAATAATAGAATAATTTTCAGCGATTATGAATTAGTTAATTTTTGGTAACTTACAAGTTCATCCAAACAAACGACGCATTCAATTAAATGCCATAATTTCATCGGAGGAGCACTAGGTTCAGTAACAATCGTTTCTAACTGTAGAGCTTTTGGTGAAATTGTTTCAATCTGTTTACAAAGAGAAATATGCTTTCGAATTATTGATAAATGCTCTTTTTCGATACCCAATGATTTAAGTTCATCATCAGATCCTTCTGCTAATTGTTTGAAAGTTACTGAACCACTCGTGAATATTGGTAAATATAGTTGTACCAAAGATTCGTCTAGATCTTCCATCAATTTTTTCAAGCAAACATCATCCAAAAATTCAGGAGCTGAGGTGGCCAAATTTTCCGTTAAAGCTTGAATTATCTTTGATTCTTTTTCGCTTTCACTGGATTTTGAAAGTTTTTCATTTAACAGCTCTTTCAACACCGATGCCAAAGCTATCCTTTGCTCATTGATGCTGCTCATTTGTCCAGCAAAATTAGCTTGTGCAAATTCATGAGAATCAGCAAATCTATTTGTTTGTAGTTCTGTTTTTGTAAGATGGTAAAGTTCATTTTCAATCAAAGCAATTTGTTCAGACAAGATGCGACTTTGCGTATTTTTCATATTCATGAATTTGCAAATAGCTCGGTACAAAGATTCATCTTCTTTAATCAGCTCTGATTGTAAATTTCTTTTAGTTTCATCTTTGGAAATCATTAGCTGGTGAATTTTTCTTTCTAAGGCCACAATTAAATCCTCCTGATGTTCCTTAGTTTCATTGGTTGCTGTATGTTCAGAATTCAAGTTTTTTGTACGAAAACGAATGCAGCTCAATCGGTCCAATAACTTAGCAGAATGATTTTCAACCAAGTTTAACGCTTCTATAATGATTGATTTGTCTTCAATCTTTTTAAGATTAAAAGCTTCTAAATCTTTGTGCAGCATCATCTGATCTTCTTTCATTTTGCTTAATATCAGCCTTTTGTCAATATTGTTAGCAATTTTCGAAAATTTGTTTTCATCCAATAATCTCTGTTCGAACTCTATTAGTCTCTTCTTACGATCATCCTATGGGAAGGAAATATTTATTAACTATTGATACAATTGAAAATAAAATTTTCGACCATTGATGGTTACTTTTTAGTTTTTTAGTTACCTTTTTTGTTAAGTAAGCTTGTAAGCTGTCCTTTTATTCCAAAGTTATGACAAAAGTTAATAAACAAAATAAAGGGTAATAAAGAGTTAAATATTAAAATCAACATGAGAATTAAATAAGTTTCTATTCAATTTTTACCTCAGGAATAGATTCGTTAGTAGTTGCATGACTAGAAGTTTGTGAACAATTTTGACTATAATCTTCAATTTGATCATTTTTCAATATATCGCCTGAAAGAAAATTTGATTATAGTTAAAAATACAGTTAATTAAGTTAGTGATGATAGCGGTAGTTAAAATATGCTTACCATTGAAGAATTTAAACAAACTTTCGATTCCTTTATCACATATGCGTCTAGGAGGATGTTTAACACTGGTCTCGTCGATTTGTAACTTTTCAAGATTTGTTAAATTGCAAATTTCAGCAGGAATCTGAGTTATCATTTGATTATGTGAGAGGTTGACGTATTTGAGAGCTGAAAGGCCGCAAATAGCTGAAGGAAACTGTTTCAATTGATTGTGACTTATATCAAGTGATTCTAGGCCTTTTAAACCAACAAATGAATCGGGTAAAGATTTTAACATGTTATTTGATAAATTTAGTTCCTATAAAATTTAAAAGTAAACATTGGGAATAAAAAATATAATTTTTTCAACTTATTATTTTTTATATTTTCTTACTTATGAGACAAATAAAATAGATACATTATTTCCAGGAGTTTTTCGTTTCTTTTGACGTGCTGACATAGATGTAAAATACAGGAGGAAATGATTTAATTTTGTATTTTTAAATCGGGGAGATTTCCCTTTAGCTTTTTACTTTTTCTTCACTAGGGAAATCATTTGATTAGACTCATTTTTCAATGCAAAATTTTATTATTTCCCCCTGTAGTTCACCCCTGTAGCACTCCAAATACACAAAAAACTCGGGCAAATACTGTACCTTTAAATTAACCAGCTTAGATATATTGCAAGGAAGACTTCTGATTGCATTTTTTGATACATTCAAAATTTTAAGGCACTGCACCAAGTCATCAAGGCAGTTATCGTTATCATCAGGAATTGTAATGAGATTATTGTTATTTAATAACAGAATTTCCTTCTGGAAGACTCGACATTGGCCGTAAATTCCTTTGGGAACACATTGAAGTGCACAATTGCTCAGATCAAATTCAGGTCCGGGGTTAATTTGAGCCTGTAAATTAAAGAAATCAATATGTAACGCTCTAAGAATATAATTGTTGCTATAATCTAACATACCAAGTGGAGTTTTCGTTGCCACTTACTCCGTGATTCCTCAAGTTCCTGATTTTTGTGCATAAGTTTTTTGAAAAACATTGGTTAAATGAATAAAAATCAACATCTATTTATATGAAAAAATAACAAAAACAAAAACTGAGTTTTACAAAAAAAGTAAATGCAGAAAAGTTTTGATTCATATGTCATATTTGTAGAGCATATTGTCATTATCGGATTCGCTAACTGTTTTGGATCAGAATCTATACAAACTTGGTAACTTACCAATGGTGAGACTCTCACCGTGAGAGTAAACGAAAGTCGCTTTTTCTGTTTCAAGCTGAATCAGAAGTTCTCAGCTGAATCAATAAAGGTACTAGATCCGTGAGTTGCTATAATATATGGCAATCCATCAAGAGTCAATCCAGCCTAATTTAAGAGCCATTTACAAATTCAGTCTCAATTAATCTAATTAAATCCGATTATCATCATCAAAGGTATCTGTATCCACTTATCTGAATACCTTTAAAAGTCCAATTGTTGCGACCGGTTTAAATGGTACAATATGAGTTCAGATAAACCTTCTTGGCTTAATTGATCTGATTAAGTGCATTTTATTGAACAATAATTTCCTTTTTCCCTTTTGTGAACTCTGGATCTGAAACCAATCGCTGGATTAGATTCATACTTTCCATGAAAAGTTTAAGCTTTCCATTCAAGTAAAACCTTTGTCATTTGATTTTTGTCAGCAATAAATCGAGATTTTCTCAAATCTCATCACTCATGATTTTTATGCTTATCCGTAATCATATTTTAATGTTAATGTTGGATCTCTTTTCATTATAATTTGCATTTTGCAATGTTAAATAATGAATTGCATCCGGAACTGTAATCATTAAAAAACAAGTATCAAACAAGTAATTTATGCGAACGGTTTGTGACAAAATTTTTTATTTAAAAACCGTGATCTGAGGAGTTCATTTGTTAAATACGTTCTGGTCGTTTATCTTGAGAAAATCGCTATTTATTTTGAATAAACTTGATTTATGAACTCTATTTACAGTTATGTATCATGTTTGGAATCACAGTCATGCTTCAATCAATTATCAAAAATGGGGAACTGCAACTCAGCATCACAAGTAAGTCTTATTTAAAAGTATGATCTAATAATTAATTTGATTTATTAATTTCCATTTAATTTCCATTATTTTTACTAATTTTCTCTACAACCATGCATCAAGAGCGTAAGATCTTGAACTTTATATTGTGGCCAAAAAGATTTCCTCGAATACGATTCTCGATTTGTGAGCTTCACTGGAACAAAACTTCTCATCTTCAAATAGTCGACTATCAATTCATCCTTCATTATCGTTCACATGCCCCATGCTCCATGTTTTTGATATTTCCAAATTTCGTCCAAGTACTATCGAAAGTAAGTCAATAACCCTTCATCCTGGTTAGTTTTTTTAAATGTAATCAATAAAAAGCTGTTATTTCTGATAAAACGTTAAATCAATCTCTAATCCAAAGACCACTACCCCAGATTTACTACCTCAGATTAATTTATGTAATAGATTCACTTTTCTCTTCACTTGATGACAAGCCTATTAGCATTGAGATTTGCTCTCAGTCGATAATGGTTTACCTGGTAAAGGGTAAAGTAGCGAACGCAATTTTGAGAAACTCAAAATAAAGAAGCGCAAATGATTAAACTGATTAAAGAGGCAGTTAGCAGAAATTTGGGCTTTCGAGTTAGAATTGGATACTTGATTGGTTTTTGGGTACTGGAGGTGTAAATCTCTCTGAAATTCAGCTATATTATATAATAAAATAACATGATTGGTAAAGAATGATAATTTTAAGGGTCAACATTCTTTAGACATAAACGCGCAGTTTTATACATGTAGTCATTTTCGGTTCTAACTTTCTCTATTTTGCTTTCGCTATTTTTTAATTCTCTGTTTTGACCTAAACCGTGTATCCTAATTTATTATGAATCTCTCTATGCTATTGTACTAATACATGATGATATGGATTCTAAAATGTGTAGTATATTAACATGATACTTAACACATAAGGAAAACTTAACAATATTTAATATGCAAATATTTGCACTCGTTTCTTCATCAGTGAATGTTAAACCTTTTTGGGTTGAACTACAAAGGAATGAGAAAGTAATGTTAAAATAAATTCAACTTTTAACTATATTCTTTTTAATAGGACAATATACTTTGCAAATGAAACCTTCAGCGAAGTCATTGTTTCACGTTGAGTTCTAAGGTAATTGTTCCAAATAAGTGATGTTTTTATATTTAGTCAACATCATGTTAGTTTAATTTTCCTCATGAACTTAATTGGCCGATTGTTTCTTGGAATGTAAGAAAGTTTGTAAATTTCAAAGATTTATCTGAATAGATTCAGTATTAATTTTTAAATGTTTGTAAAAAAGTTTGAAATGCTTATAGTTGTTCTCTTCAAACTACTTTTTAATAATAAGTAAAATAAAAAGGAAATTGAAAGCCTGCTAACCATTTATATTAGACTTATAGACTTCCAGATAATTAAACTACTTAAGAATAGACATTTCAGAGTTGATAAAAAGAACACAATTTAATCTAACATACAATGTTCGAAAGGTTAAGGATTTAAATTGAAAATATTTAATCGTTAGATGTCTCTGCCTTTAATTTGGAGTTTATTATATTTTGCTTTGATTCAGAATTTGGTGGATTAATATTATTTGGCGAGCCAGCAATCGATGGTTTCAAAACAAGGTTTACAATATGTGGCTCATGTTATTAATATTAATATTAGTAGTATACGAAAAAGTTACATGTAATGGAGAGGTGAAATTGCATGATGAGAAGATCGATGAGGTTATGTTCATATTCGCCTGAATACTTCAGGAAATGGAGTGAATGCTTGTTAAGTTATGTTATACACATGTTGATGATGTTTTTTATTCCTTTACCATACACTGTAACCTTCATCATCGTTATCGAAAGCAATAAAAAAACCTAATATAGTGAGGAATACCACCGCATTTCCGGACAGTGTTAAGATACATGCTCCTGGATGAATCTGCAAAAAACGGAAAAAAATTAATTTACTTGAAAAACTAATAAAGAGTTTATATACTAATGGTAAAATTAATAACCAAAAGTGTGAAACACTAATCGGCATAAATATGTCATGACAACCTTGATTAGTCAACTAAGGTTGGTGTTGTCAGCTGATCATAAACAAGACAAAGCAACGTGATAACTATCTTTTATGTTTTGTCTAAGTTGAATCATTATAATAATAATTGAACATACCACAGGGGCTGAAGCCGGAGCTCGAGCCAGCACTAAGGGTAAACCAAATGCTGATATGACAATACCAGATGTGATGAATAGTGACATCTCTTTACAGTAGTTACTAGATCCCATGTCGTCTTGGTACCTTCTTGCAAGCATGGTTGGTAATGGAGAGATTATATAAAATAATACCACAAAGAACGGCCACCAATTGCTACAGAAGAAAATATAGAAATTAAAAACCAATATCTCGTTTGTGGCAAACAGAAAAATGAAAAAGGAGAAACAACTTACGAATAAATTGGTAGAGCACATCCGAGTATAACAAGAGTCATACCAATTGATCCAGAAAATGCAAGAACGATTAGACTAGATTTAGACATGATTGGAAAATAATAGAGAAATGGAATTAGCAACAAATATTAGAGGAAAGAAGGCGAAAGGAAAGTAAAATAGAAAAGTGTCTGAAATAGTGAGCTACTCACTCTATTGTTTCCAATGGAAGAAATTTTCATGGCGATGATAACAGAATTGTCAATAATATTGATATAAATTGATAAATCATAAGAGGATAAAATATAAAAATTAGAAACATTGAATAATATCAAAACAGACGACAATATGCTTTAATATAAGACAAACCTTTGACATCAGCCATATTTTGTTGGGGAAAAAGGATCAATATTAATGTAATAGAAAATCAACTGACAGTCCTTAGCAAATAACGAATGATATTGTTAAATAAACAAATAAACTTGACCACTGAATAAATAATTATACACCGATAAAAGAGTCAATTAAATAATCAGACATAATTGAAAAAAACCAAAACAGTAAGACTAGTTGTTGATAAATTTATTATCAGAAGCAGAGCAAACCGAAAGAAGAGATTCTCTGAAAAAGATATGTTTGGATCCAAAAACAAGATTCAATCTTAACTATCAGTTGGACTTACCGCTTCAATGAGCTCAATGTTGAAAAACCTCGTTTAAAAGAACAGGTATTATTTTCACCTTTATTCTGGTTAATATAAACTAGCCCACTCTTTTTTACCCACTTATACTTACACTTTCACATGTCATAATTAAACAATCGCGATGACAAAACAAAATAAAGACAGGGTCATCCAAAAATATCTTCACCTTGCTTTTTCTGGAGTCCAAATTAACCCTTTTAACCAGTTACATCTTTATAACTATAGTCATTTAATTTACTGACTTTCATCTTGTTTTCATCATTTTCCTTATAATACGGACTTGTGGAAAATGTACAATAATAATACAAATTATTGCGTGCTTCTTATAAATACATAATTCGCAAACAATTGATAGTTTGATTAATGCCTGTCTATATCTTTATCTTCCTGATTATGCTGATTTAAGAGGTCCTATATTTCCTTGCATCCGTCTCTTTGCTCTTTGCTGAAAATTGTAAGACTTCGAAAAATTGAAGAAGTATAGAGATTTTAAATTACGATTTTAAAACAGTTTGTTTTAGCTTATAACATTAATTCATTACAAAATTTCTGAAAGCATCGAAACTTGAATAAACGTTTAATAAAGAATAATTCAGCTCTGTTAGATTGACTATAATCATGTAATTTACATTTTTGTATAAAACTCCACTAAGAACATTATTTAGATGCTCCACAATTTCATCGGTATCCTAAATGACTAAAATCTAACTGAGATCATGCATAGATTGAATAGGCTTGCAATCAAGTATCCATATAGAGAGGTCATGATCGATGAAATAGGATAGACTTTCCATGAAATAATCCAATCGAGTTTGAGAAGAAAAGCCCCAAACCACGAAAATAAAGCAACTAATTTGAGATTCAAGGCAAAACTAGAGTCCCATTGATTAAATCTAGTCGATGGATGGAACATAAAATGGATAATCCTTAAGATTGAAGAGGATAGCGGCAAAGATGGATCAGTGATCAGTATTGGTAGAATAGATGTGAATGTAATGCAGAGAGCCAAGAAGAAAGTTTGATCTAGTTCTCTGTAATGAATAAAAACAAGAAAATAAATTATAATTTTTTATATGACATATTTATACACCATCAAACTTATTGAAATATCATAGTAATGGCGCTCCTAAACATAGAATTATTAAAACAATAATTAAAGAGATGAAAAGAAGATTTAATCCAATACGATTTAAATTCTTGGACACATAACTCTAATTTTTAAGAAAAAAAGGATAATTACTAAACCTGCGGCAAAGATCTTTTGATTAACCAAGTTAGTCGACAACTCACTTTTTCCCACAAAACGGAAAATGGTGCTCGTCCTCTGCCTTTGTATCCAATATACCCAATGAACAGCACCTTGACCGGCTCAAAAATGAGAAGAAAACATGATACCAGCGGAATTCGTTCAGCTAGAGATACCTCTCGCCATGGATTCAAAATAAATAAAGCCAAAGTACCAGAAACTAGACTGAGAAAATGGTAAATAAGTAATTTGACATTATGCATCGTATGATCACAGTCCTGTTGACAAAGACAAAGAAATAAAGAATTCTAAATTCATTTTGATTGCTAGAGTTGGAGCTCGTAAAAACAGCCAATCCAAACAGATAATTCAAATAGTGATTCAAATGAATTTTATGTGGATCAAAATTTTAGTTTAAGCAAATGGCTAAACTTACCTTTCTAGGTTAATGACAATATAATAATATATCGGGTCTTTAAATTACTAAGCTATACGTGTAGTGTCACGAAAAAAACCGCTAACCGATTAAAATGGATTGTAACTAAATCAAAGAGTAATCATAACTAATTACTCTTTGAATAAAATTGAATCAAAAATCTTGATCCAATCAAGCTTTTTTGTTGCTTAGCAACCAAACTTATGATTGAAGTTTTCAAAAGCTGACTGTGGGTGAATCTCAACTTGAAAAATTGCATGATTCTTGAGCAGTTTACATTGCTTTATTATTTAATAATGGATCATTTTGGTCACAACTGATTTGGATTTGGGCTATCGCAGTAGGACTATCTAGAATTGCCATGGGAAGGCATCACATTTTTGATGTTTTGGCTGGTTTCTTTCTTGCCTTGACAATTTATTCTTTACAATTTAGCTTTGATGGGTTTCTAAACAAACTTGTTGTCGGGGCTCTTCTCAATCAATTCAGAGCAACTAAAGATTTAAGCGATGTTTTGACTGAATGAAAATACATATGTATTTCGTATACGATCTCTCGATCGATTATATCTCCATTAAATGTAAAATGGAATGATTTACAATGATTCTCGTTTGAATAGAACCAACTTTCATATGAACAAATCCAAAGTTCATAAGAGTGAAACCGGCTGACTATAAAATAAGCAGCAAATGATTTAAACAGTTTATAAAGTCTGGACAAAGTTAGGACTAAAAGTCGGTTCCGTATTTTAAGTTGATTATGCTGCAAGATCTTGCAGCATGTGCAGCGATTTAAAGAGGGCGAGGGATTTGAGGTAGTCTTTGACTCAAAGACTTTGAGCTACTCAGCAGCTGAGTGACTCAGCTGTATTCAGCTTGCTTTTATCTTACCTTTAAGCCGAAATTGTCCTCCATCTTGAAGTAAATTTTGTTATGAATTTGTAATGCATTCATTTCTAATCAAGATTTTTTGATATTAAAAATATGTTGTTCAAATTTTTCAATAGCCAACAACTAATAATCAAAATCGATTACTTTTCATTCTGATCTCACCTATCAATCATTGTTCATATGCTGTGTATTTTACTATAAACTATCCATTTTTCTTGTATTCATCATTATGGTCGATTCTCGATGCAATCTCGATAAACAGGTAATTAAAAGTATAAGTTCTCTATTCTTATCATCTTCAATATCACAAATAACAACGTATTGTCAAATCTTTCGTTAGTATCCAGTATTGCTACCAATCATCATGATAATATTATGAAATCATGAAAAACCAATTTCTTCAACTACTTTTATACATTGATATTTTTTACAAAATAATTGTTAGCGTAGATTAATTTTCTGTTTTAATCTAGAATTTATTGTCATAAATATTCATGAACAATTTAATACAAAATAAACAATACAAAATTTCACTGAATGTTACCATAAAGTTTTCATAAAAATTATGATTATCCAAACTTTTTTTATAACATTGAATTTCTATTCTATCGACTTTGTTTCAGTTTCAGTTTCTTCTCAGATCCTCAAATGATTTGAGTCAAATCAGATAAACACTTAATTTTTTCAATGGTCCCTTTTGAGGCTGGGCTTGTTGTTTTTAATTTTGATCGTCTTTAATAAATTTTAACCTTAATTCCCCTTACTGTAACTGATTAATTTCAATCAAAAGGTATTTTTGAGCTTCAAAACTTGAATACTTACTAAGATATTTATAATGTTGGGTTTGAATGCAATTTGAGTTTTAATTGATTTCTGTTTTCGAAATATCTAGCAGAAAATCTATGAATGTAGTAATAATGCTATTATTAATTGGTATTTATTATATTTAATATATTTTTATTCCAGATACTTTTGTTTGATGTGTCATATTAACTGTAGCTCTAAGCAATAGTCCAGTTGCAAAATGAGTGATTCACAGCCTGCGGAGACTAAAATTATCTATTACAATGGCGATGATGATGTACCGGTGTTAATACGGCTTGCCGTTCCCCCAGATCAAGTGACTTTAAGGGACTTTAAATCTGCTATCAACATTCAGTCATCCTGTGAACATAAATTTTTTTTCAAAACAATTGATGAAAATGTTGGTATAGTTAAAGAGCTGATAACAGATGATGATGCTAAGTTGCCCTTTTTCAAAGATAACATTATTTGTTATGTAGAATCTCAGCTTCACGATGACACAGCCTGCATGTGTGATGTTGGTCAGAGTAGATTTCTACCCAATCAACATCTTCATTCTCATTCTCATCTTCATCCTCATCCTCATCCTCACTCTCACCCCCCTCACTATCATCATCAATATGACTACTATCCAGATGATGATACGAGCTCAAGGATCTCAACCTCAACAAATGAAACTTCAGTAAGCCGTTACAATCCGCTTAGTGTGCTGCGAAGGAAACGTGCCATGTCCGTCGCATCCTCTGTCTCTAGTGTCACAGATTCTTCAGCTAGTTGTTTTCCTGGGCAAGCAATCAAAACAGTTACCCTCAATTTGGACGGTAAAAACTTTCTAGGTATGAGCTTAGTTGGTCAAGCAAGTTCCTCTGAAAATGGAGGTATTTATGTTGGATCAATCATGAAAGGAGGAGCAGTCGCTGCTGAGGGAACTATTCAACCTAACGATATGATTCTTCAAGTAAATGACCATGTTTTATCGAATATGACAAATGACCAGGCAGTTGAAATACTCCGAGAGGCTGTTCAAAAACCAGGACCAATTAAACTTGTGGTTGCCAAGATTCTTGAACCTAACCTTGACAATTATTTCACTATCCTTCGTGAAGAGCCAATTCAACCTCTAAATTTAGAAGCCTGGATTCAAACCACTGAAGCTGCCACTGGATTAAACGGTAAGTTGTGATACATAAATAAGGACTTAAATATTCATAACAGATATTTAACTTTTCTCATTTTTAATGTTTTTCAGAGGCCATTGATCATCCTTCATCAGGATCTGTTAGTCATTCCTCAATGCCTATATCTGAGCGACATCATCTCTTATCTGAAATGCCAGAACTTTCATTAACAAACAGTACCATGTTTACAATTGCCAAAGTTGCAGCCAGACCAGATAGCGGATTGATTATAAAAGACAGAAAGTGGCTAAAGATTAGAATTGCAAATGCTTTCGTTGGCCGGGATTTAGTGGACTGGTTATATAAAAAGGTCAGAGGGTTTAGTTCAAAGAAAGAAGCGTATAAATATGCTAAGCAAATGTTGAAAGCTGGCTTCATCAAAATTACTGTAGCTAAAAAGTTTTCCAAAAATTGCTACTATGTGTTTGACGAGAGCGTTTTTTGCGAAGATAATTGATTTTATTCACAATTTTTTACTCATTTAATCAAACCATTCTTTTTTATATTTTCCATTGGTATTTTTAAATTAAACAACTCACTTTTGTGCACAAAGAATATTAACATATTTGTTCATTAATCAAGTCATCAAATTTTCACATCTTTAGTACTTTAATAAAACAAGTCACTGAAAACTTGTCACAATTTTTGTGTTTTTATCTAAATAAATTATGATTTTCAAACGGTTACAGCAATGTCCAAAAATGGTTATTTCGTGATGAATCTTACAAGTAACAAGTTTTTCTATAAACTCAGAATACTGATTAAATACTCAATACCAATGTCGAAAAATTCATGTCATTCATGTTAATCTCTATTTTGTACAATCTTCGATGATAAATTTAGCTTTTATAGCTCTGGAAATCGTCAATCCTGTTTTCCGATCAATTGTTTTTAAATTTCACTGACTAATTACAAAATTTATCATTTAGACAATATCAGTTAGAAGAAACAATTTAATTGAATTTTGTTGAAAAAGGAAACCGTTTATATTTTCTGGTAAATATATGTAATTGAAGGATAACCCCTTATGATGTGGTTTTTTAACCATTGGATTCTTGTGAGTGGAACTCTAGCTTCATTTAAGCCAACAATATTGTTTTATCTGGTGAAAATCTAGTAATTTTGTTTGTTGATTGCTGTCTCTGCTTTTTAAATTTTAATTGAACAAGATGGGTCTATCGTCAAGCTCTCTTGAAATTCCTGGTGGCGGAAAGGAAGGCTATCATGTTCTTAAAGTTCAAGAAGGATCACCTGGAGCTGAAGCTGGTTTGCAAGCATATTTTGATTTTATTGTATCCATCGGCAATACCCGTCTGGTAAGGTAAATTAATTTAATCTTTAGGAACTTTTGCATTTTAAGCGATTCTATCTAGTGTTAACACTCAGTTTAACGATTTTTTTATTTAATGTATCCTTTCTCTAGTATCACTCATTTTTATATCTGTCTGTTTCTTCTCACTTGTATTTTCTAGAATCAAAATAATGAAACCTTGAAAGAAATACTGAAAGCCAATATCAACCAGACTATCAAAATGACTGTTTTCAACAGTAAAACTAGCACCATTAGACAAGTTGATATTAAGCCAAGTAATGATTGGGGTGGAACGGGTTTAATTGGTGTGTCTATCAGATTCTGCTCTTTTGAAAATGCTAATCAAAATGTTTGGCATATTCTGCAAGTTGAACCCAATTCTCCAGCTGAACAGGCTGGACTTCAGTCTAATTGTGATTATATCATTGGAGCAGATTCAACTTTTCAAGATTCTGAAGATTTATATTTATTGATTGAATCCCATGATGGAAAACAGTTGAAATTATTTGTTTACAATTTATTAACTGATAACGTTCGAGATGTTTTAATAACTCCAAACAGTCGCTGGGGAGGAGAAGGACTACTCGGTTGTGGAATTGGCTATGGATATTTGCACCGCATACCTTATCAACCCTCAAATGATCAAGATTATTCTGATAAAGCACAGTTGTTGCAGGGCAGTCAACAGCCATCTCAACAAGCACAATTCGAGCCTATGTCACAGCAAACACCAACACAACAGCAGCAACAACCAATTCAGACACCAACACAACAGCAACAACCAATTCAGACACCAACACAACAGCAACAACCAATTCAAACACCAACTTCGCAAGCTGAACATTCTCAATCTACTCTTGTGCAAGATTCTGTACTAAAGCCCGATGCACAATCAATTGCGCCACCAGAAATAGTCACTTCAATGGTTGCCACGAGTAGTGTGAATATCTATACGTCAGTGATGGATAATCCAGTGTTATCTACATCCAATTCTAGCCATTATAATTTACCATATGGCACTGGAACATTAGGTCCAATAACGGATAATATTCCATCTTACACACCATCCAGTTCAATCACAACTCCTATTTCAATTCCTGGTGAGAATTTTATCTATTAATTTTAAACAAATTTCCTGTTACTAATTGATATCAATGTTCATTTGTTTTAGGTATGCCTCCGTTAACGGTTAGTGTCCCTCTGCCATCAGATCTGAAAATCGTCAATAATATCAACTATGATGTTTCGCAAAGTCAGCTTAACCCACTGGCAAAGGACTTCATGAACATGTCTCTAGCTTCGACTGCTCCTTCCGAAGTGAAACCATTTATTTCTTCGTCTTTATCTAACCCAATCGCTAATCCTTCGATGACTTACTCTTCTCTTCATAATGCACCCCCAATGCCTCAGACTTCACAATTTTTTAGTAATTTAACAGCTTCATATAGTCAACCCGAATCAACCATGAATTTACCACAACAAACTAATATGTTTCCTTTACCAATGAAAACGTCTAACATCAGTTTTCCAACTCCAGAACCAAGTGGACCTTATAGTAGTTCAGGATTTGTTTCCAGTAACAATCCATCAAGTCAATCAGCTTTACCTATTTCTAGTGGTTTTATTAACTATACAAGTGCTCCTTCTTACACGTCAGTTTCCTCAAGTATGCAACAGCCAACAACAGGAAATTTAGCACCTCTAACAACTATTAATATAAATCAACCTCCTAATATATGAGTTTTATAAAATCTGCTCTTTCTCCAGTCAAATAAGCTATTCAATTTCTTTGTCAATTGTGCAATATCTAATAAAGCTATTCTAATTTATTGATCGCCTGTTGCTTTTATTTATTGAAACAATTTGGATAAACAGATGTTATAAAATTGAAATGCCAATTGTTAAATTACCTTGCAATCCATTTTTTTATTAGTGAACTTGATTTACAGTTGATTTATTGTTTTCCCATTACTTTGAAAGATGAATGGTAAGATCACATCATTTTTAAAGTTAAAAAAAGTAAGGTACAAAAAGATATGATTCTAATTTGAGTTGCAGAATAATATCATACAAAACTAATAATCGGCCAACTTTTCGGTATTTGCTTCACAGCTGTTTGGTCGTCAATGTCTTATGTAATAACGGTGAAATATTTAAACTGCTCTATTGATAGATTTAAGTATAAATATGGGATGGTTTTCAAAGGTTTCTAAATGAAAGCAGTGGTTGACTATGTGAAGAATTTGATGCTGAAGATGATTGCTCAGGTTCAATTTTATAGCAAACGAGTTTATCTAGGAGATTTAATCAATTGTCTCTCCTTAGGCAGGTTCATTCCATTTCATCAAAATTAGTCATTTCAGCTGAGTTAAGGAAGACGACTTCTTCAAATTTTCTCTTGGTTGTAATTACAGTCCAGTTAGTGTTAATGGTTAAAATGAAATTGAGTAAGCCAGTAACCAGAAGAATCAAACCGGCAAAGCACATCTGTACATAAACCAATACTGAAGGAATCAACTCATCGCAAAATTTAGTCAATCTAGATCCTGTCAAGATAAGTAGTTGTGTTTCATTTTGAGACAATTCAATGAAAGGTTGGAATATGAGTAAATTTAGCGAATCTCGAGTTTGATTGGAGTTAGGTGAAATATCAGCATCGGTATTGATGTTTCCATTGGAAAAAGTGTTTGCACATAATGATGAAGTAGTGTAAGCAGCAAATAAAAATATGCCAAGAGTCAGAGTGGCAGCAATCATTATTACCAACAGAATATAGTTGATAATAAAAAGTGTTTTAACAACACAATTTGAGGCTGGAGTGCATAAGTTGTCATAACAACTTGTGGTAAAATTGTATCTTGGTCTTTTTTGGGTATTGGTGGTACATCCAATGATTAAATTTATCAATAAAAGAAGAGAAACAACAAAACCAAGAATAATTATACCAACTTCCAAGTCATTTAGCCAAATATATTTACGGTTAAAGAGATCATAAGTAAGTTGATCAGAAAGAACAGTTGATCTAACCAAGGAGTAACAAATTAATCCAATGCCATTAGATGACATGAGTATGGCTAAAATTATGGTCCAAGGTAGACGGACACATGATTTAAGGCAAGATTTAAGTTTTAACCATGGATGACAGCCACAACAAGGATTACAATATGTTCTTCGAACAATACCAGCTCGATTAATAGATGAATATGAAATACCACTTGATTTATTCATTTTGGAGCAAACATAGCAAACACTGAAGTCTCAAGATAAAATAACAGATGGAGGAGAAAAGAAAAAAGAAAGTTTCTTCATCAACAAGTTTTCAAAGCTTATGGAAGACAAAGTTACACAAAATATAGACTTGTATCAGCACAAAATACACTTTCTTAAGATTAAAACATCAAATAAATTATTCACTTGTTTTCACCGCTGAAATTGTGTCTAATTTAATTAAAACAATAAAGATGAAAAGTAAAAATTCTGAAGTAGAATCATAAACTCTTTATTGCTTTGAAGCAAATAACAAAACAAACAAACAAGTTTTGATACAGAGAGCTCTGTTGACATTTTTAAGAACTAATTAGACGCACAAATTGTTCAATGTAGCATTGAACAGTCGCAGCAATAAAGCTGTTAATTGTTAGACAATCGAAAGAAACTTGAACTGATATTGCTTGTTGATTTAATGTTTACCAAGATATTTGAATGCAATCGTATAAACTTTTGGCTACTTCAAACAAAATTTGTGTGAGTCTGATTAAATCATTGATGTTATTTATCAATCATCCAAATCCGAGAACAGTTAGTGAACCAAAATTATTCAAGCTTGCATGGGAAGGGTCACTTCCTATTTTCCATGAATACTGAATCAATTTCCTGATCAACATCTATCATTCTCTTCAAATGAAATATCTTTCAATCTATCAATCCATTAATTTCCCCATTTTGTATCATCGTAATGACCATAATTGAGAATTTGACTAATTCTTTTATTTATGTAACAATTACAGGGCAAAATGACTGAGAAACTGAAATCAAACATTGTCAATTGTTTACATGATCGAATGACCCAGCAACGCTACTCTCTATCAGATGATATTTTTACATCTTCATCTACTCAGTCAGGTCGCCCATGGACAATTGTTGATATCATGGGCAAAGGAAAGGAAGCCTTAAAGTCTATCAACGATGAAATGGGTTTATCTTTTGACGATTGGGACATTGAATACTATACAAAACTATTTAAGACAGAGATTAAACGTAACCCAACTTCAGTTGAATGTTTTGATCTTGCCCAATCTAATTCAGAACACTCAAGACACTGGTTCTTCAGGGTAAGTTCCTCATCACCATTCTAATCACTATTATCTATCTTTTATGAACATCATAATCACTTCACTTGCTTTATATGAGATTATTGATAACCCCAATCACTGCGACTCATCTACTTTTATTCAGTTTTAGGGATAAAAATCAGAAAAAATTCGATTTTCCTTATCTTTATTTATCTTAAATCTTTGATAATATCTGCATCATTAGAATCGGCACAGGCCGAAAGGAGGATGTCAGAAATGGCCTACTCTCAGAATTTTTTCAAACTAATTTTTTCATATGTAATTTTATATGCTGATTACGAAAATGAAATCCATTTTTTCCTAGCATGCTTGGTTTTTGAGATATTGGACAAAATAGCTAAAAATTGCAGCGATATCTGTTGCAAGTCGATTTTTTGTGAGCATATATTTTTGATGATTATCAATCGATTTATGATATCGAAGTTGCCAAAAAATCGCCATATGCCGACTTTTTTAAAAAAACTGATTTTGAGCTGTCCCATTCAATAGTAGATCATGAAGTCGATGCTTTTGCAAGTTGATTTTTTGTGAGCATATATTTTTGATGATTATCAATCGATTTATGATATCGAGATAGATTGGAGATATCAACCTTACAGTATCACTGCTTCGACAAGTTCCAAGAAGCTTGTGTTACTTTTGCTGAACAAGGTTTTATTTTTTTTATAACAAGCGTATTTTTACATTTCGATTTTTTTCGGAACCTCAATATCATAAATCGATTGATAATCATCAAAAATATATGCATACAAAAAATTGAGTTGCAACAGCAGCGACTTAATGATCTACTATTGAATGGGAGAGCTCAAAATCAGTTTTTCAAAAAAAGTCGGCATATGGCGATTTTTTTGGACACCTCGATATCATAAATCGATTGTCCATCAATAAAAGTATATGCATACAAAGAATCGAGTTGCAGCAGCATCGACTTCATGATCTACTATTCTCTGATTCAATATTCAAAAAACCTAGCAAATAATATGAAAAATCTATACTTTACGAATATGACCTTGAGAAGTCGTTAGAAGGTCGAATAAACGAATGACCTTAATGACCTTGAAAATTTGTAATGATCATTCTGAAACAGCAGCAACTTTATAGTTCATTATAGTAAAACATAGGGTAAAATAGGTTTTTTTTCAAAAAAAGTCAGCATATAACGATTTTTTTGGGAACCTCGATATCATAAATCGATTGATAATCATCAAAAATATATGCTCACAAAAAATCGACTTCAACAGCCATCGCTGCAATTTTTAGCTATTTCGTCCAATATCTCAAAAACCAAGCATGCTAGGAAAAAAATGGATTTCATTTTCGTAATCAGCATATAAAATTACATATGAAAAAATTAGTTTGAATAAATTCTGAGAGTAGGCTATTTTGCCTATTCTTTCTGACGTGCTCCTTTTGACTACACAGATTATCACTGATTATTGTTAAAACAAGCCAACTAAAAGCTGGGCAACAAGATGGCGATTTTTAATTCTTGAAACCATTAGAATTGCACCTAAGCACACAGTGTTAATGACTCCATTGCTTTTACTACATTGCTTCATGAATTTTAGATCAGAAGAGCTAAAATTAAAATTAAATAACAATAGAATTAAAATTTACAAATAGGTCAAAGTAAAAATCAAAGAGTAATAATCATACAGAGTATACTCTTTGTTTTGAACATCAAAAACTATTTACCCAACCACATTGAGCCTCTGCTTAAGTAAATTATTCAAACAGAAACAAAAGAGGGAATTAGCAGCCAGAAAGAAAAGGAAAGAAACGAAAAATGTAAACAATTGCTAAGATAAGATCATCGAAAGAAAGAATGAAATATTGTAGAATCCAACCTTTGTCCACAGATCGAGATTGTTACCTAAATGTTATTTGAGTGCATTGAAAGACTTGTGATTGAAGTGTTAAAGTTTCAGTTGAGCTAACTCATCACTCTGCATAGAATGACATGCATAGACAAATTCAAAACAAGCAGATAGCAAAGATACACAAAATGTAAAACCATGCCACAAAAAGCAAATCAATCAGAACAGAAATAAAGCAAATTGATTGATGTGCTTTTTGTGGTCAGTTTTCGGGAAAATTAATTTAAAATCAAAATCGAAAATTCATAATCCATTTTGCATAAGATAAAACTTACCACGTTGCGCAATCAATTAACTATTAGATTTTCTTTATCAACTGCGTAATCAACGAAGCCACAAGGAACAAATCAATCCTTGAATTAGGCCTTCTTATTCTATTACATTGGGTTCTATCGATTGTACGGCTAAATCTATTTATCTGCGAACAGGAAAATGCTTCAAAACCTTTTATGGAGTCAATGCACATAAAGCGCTTGTCTTTCCCCTCGAATTAAGAGAAAAATAAAATAGAATGATAAAAAAAGTGTTGAAAAAAACGCCGAAAAATGGTGTATCTGATGCTTAAACCCAAAACTAAACAAATTTCAGAATCGACTAGATCTAAAGAATCATGAGATTTCTCAGGCTGATTAGAGACTTCAGATGTGATCGTAAATGAAAAATGAGATTAATAGGTGATTTTACAATGAATTTTATTATAGTTCTACTCTAATCAAAAGGTATAAATTTTCATTCAAGCAAGTAATTAGATGATAAAAACAATGTTGAAGCGATGTGAGAAACAGAACATCTATAGATTGAAGCAAGAGAATATCATTATTGGTTATTGGTTTGCTTTTTGTGGCAAGGTTTTGTGTTTCTTTTTTATCAGCAAACATCCACACAAAATGGTCCAGTTTATTCAATTGTTTGTCTTTTCCCACATTATGATCAGTATAAATAAATCAGTATTACAGAATAACTGGTAAAACCGATCCAGAGGCCAAATCGATGAACATCTCTTTAATGTACAGCTATTAGAAAAGTTAATCTTTATGAAAGCTAGTAATGTAGGTTCTCTTTCTTTCATTGAAAAAGTTCTTGAAGATTGGTTTCATAAATAGAAAATGTGGACATAATTGCCACACCGATGCCTATTCCTATCAATTGGAGCGATAAATGAAACGCACGCGTAGCTCTAGATTGGGTTGAACAGAAGTCTAATTGAGGAACCATGTTAACAAGAGCAATGTACAAAAATATTCCCGCGATTACTGAACCTAAAAAGTCAGTATCCATTCTAGCCAACATTACACCAACGGTCATACCTATGAAACACCAAACAGCAGAGCGAAAATTGTACAAAACTGCTCTTTTCGTTGGAAGTCCTGCATTCAGTAGAACAGCAAAAGCACCAACTTCATGAGGAAGCTGATGACACAGAATAGCAATTGAGGTACTTAGACCTCCACTTAACTCCCTCCAGTGAAAGCAACTCCGATAGCTAAACCATCAAAGAAATTGTGCAACCAATTGCCGGTAACAATTATGTTTTTCATTGATTTAGCTCCTTTTTGGGGTAGAAAATTTAATCTTTATGAAAGCTTAAATTGTAGTTCAAAGATGAACAGGAATAACCACGGACGGAATAACCTGAATTAGAGGTTATTCAAGGTTATACCAAAAAACAAATTTCAATCTAAAGTCGAGAGTTATTAACGAGTTTTATTTTAGGAAAATCAGAAAATATTAAATAAAATAAGCCGCCTGGTGATGAGATATTTTTGCATATTATGCTAGTGGATATCATGTTTATTGAAAGTTATGGTCTCATTTTATCGAGATAAACATGAAATTTAACTCAACCACCACTTAAAATCAAATAGTAATCAACTTTACATTATCCAAATCAATCGAAAATGTTTATGCATTTATCAAAATTATTTATTATTGTGCTGCGACTTAAGCCAGTGAGAGAAGCTAAATCATCAAATGATAAATTTCTTCATAGTTTGATCAGTGTTGAAGTAAGATATTTTGAGTTCATTTCATTGTACATTAAACCTGAACTTTCCAGTAAAGAGCGAAACTGTTGGGACTCTAGTCCAGTCCAATTTTTATAGAAGTTGTTATTTTCTGTTGTTGGTGCTAGGAAATTTTTACTCAGAAATTGCCTCTTGAATGGTCTTCTCAAAAGTTCAACAGCTTATTCATATTCATCAATGCTCAACCTGGTGCCGATAACTGGTACTATTGTGCTCCATACTGTGTCATCCATTTCGAAAAGACGTGAACAACGTCTTGCACCATCTGAATGAAAATATTACTCTCGGCAAGACTAATGGCTCTTTTCTCAATGGGAACCCTTCTCAGAGCAGTGTGTGGATGACATCTGAAAATGCAAGAATTGTGCCCTGCTATTGTGTCTTATATTGGTATTGTGAGATGGGCCAGCTTCAGCTGCATCGTGACTTTCTGATGCATTTATGCTCGAGGCATGATGAGGATCATATTCACTATCGCTGGATGTTTCATTTTCTTCAGCAGAGCTATTAGTGACATTTTCATCTTCAACAGGGACATTTTCCACATCGTGGTTTGCGTTTTTATCATCGCTAGATGAGCTTTCTGGAGATGTCGATGAATCAGTACTCGCAGATTCTTGAGCTTCTGTAAGGTGATATTGTGCTGATTGGACTGATGCTGGGAGATCTTCATCAATAGAACTATCACCAGATTCTGCTGTTGAAGTGAGGGGAGCTTCAATGATCTCTCGGCTTTCATCATCACTTGACATAATTTGAGATCCTGACTCTTCTAATCGTGAAGTTGATGCTTGACATTCGATAGGATTGACTGGCGATGAAGGAGGTGAAATTGAAAATCTGGATCTTACTGCATCAGTTCTAAACGTTTGGGTACCCAAACACGTCAAGTTATCATCAAAAACGGATACATCTCTCGAAGCATCATGTCCTTGATCATGACTTTTGATTTGCTTCAATTTGAATGCATAACAAGCGCTACAAATTTTATCGCCGATGAAGACCTTGAGACATCGCCGAGAGGTTTAGGACCTGTCTTTTTAATGATTAGTTAAATTCCAGATTATTCAGAAAGGATAATCAATGTAACAAGTCATGGAAGCTGAGGATTGACATAATGATAGTATTGATTTAAGTCTTATTAATTGTGATTAAAGGAAGCATTTATTTACACATTTTTATTTATTTATTTTATTGCAGGGCTAATTGCCCAACAGCAATGTGTTGGTGAACTTGGTGTTCCTTTGGCTGATTATGGAATGATTGCTCTCTCTTACTTTGATACAAGGTAATAATTGGGTTGTTATTTGAAGTCAAAATGCCGATCGGTCTCATCATATTTATGAATTATTTAGGTTATTAATTGACTCATTCTTGGTAATCGTGAATCTCTACTTATTTAATATCAGTAAAACGATTTATTAATTCAATGGTAAACTAATTGAGTTCAATATTTTTGTGAACTTTCTTAGATTATTAATTTAGATTTGGAACGTTTTCTCAGGACAACTCTCATGATTATTTCCATTTTTACAAAGAAAATTCATGTTTGTAATATTTTTTGTTACGTTTCTTAATAGAGGAGCAGCAACTTAAATTGGTGAACAGCCAATTAAAGGGTTGATCGATCCTCAAGCGGGAGTCCGATTAAGTGTCACTGAAGCTTTGTCTAACCTAATGTTTGCTTTTATAACAAACCGATGTTAAATGTAGCGGCAACTGGATGTGGGCAGCTAAACTTGAAGGTAAAACCAATAACATTGATAATCTAACAAATGGTCAAGATGGTATTCAAATTACTAAATAGATAGAAGATTGGTTAAGTGAGCGAGAAAAAAGAAGAAGCTGCTGAGATGAATATAATCAAATTAACTAGTCAGTTTGAATTGAACCAATTTTAAAGTGATTTGGAAGTTTCTCTCATTTTCAATGAGTTCATGCATTAAAATAGTAATTCTTGCTTTTCTAAAAATTGCTCTATTTTTAGAGTTAGAGAAAAAAGGATTAAATAATTCAAACATCCAGAACAGATCCAGGCAAAGAAGAACTTCAAAATCTTATGACCCTTGACATCTTAAAAGAAAGTGTTATTAGTAGTAAGTAAGGGCTATTTACATATAAATGGGCGGCCTAAACGCACGCATGTCCGATGGAAGAAAGGAGGAGGGGGAGGGGAGATTCAAAAATATATTGCCTGAAGCATGCAAACAAAAGCGTATTAACTTGACCAATAGTTATGGATTAAGATTAACAGATTGAGACTGAATAAAAACTCAAAATTCCATGAAGCCTTGTTTAATGCACAAAACATTCTCTCTAAACTGCTTAAAAAGATTTTCTGCGATTCTATTGTGTTAAAGTGAAAATAGATGCGCGATTCGGCAAATATTTCGCGAGCACATTGACAACATCTACTTATAATTCAGTTTCATTCACACTCTTGTGTTAGCCACATCAGCAAAAGTTGTCTAGAATAATTAAGTGTACACTCTGCCCTCAACTCTACCATCTACTCTACAATCAACTTTACCCTCAACTCAACTGAGTCAACTAAAATAAAGTTTTACTATGTCTTCATCAAATGAAAATTCAATTTTTGATAGTTATTTGAATGTAGATGACATCGACTACGATGCTCTACTATTCGATTTCCTGATGAACAATGAGAGTGATGATCTGCATATTCATCGAAACTTAATATTCTTTGAACTATATCTTTGTATTCAGGGTTAGCCAGTTTCACTGTAGAGTGTGTAGGATACCCTCTTGATAAAGTTACAATACGAGTATCTTTTGCTTCCGGACCATCTGAATAAATTTGTGTAGGCTCTGCTTGTCTTTGAGTTACTCGCAACGAGTTATCAATCGCAACATACTTCACATATGTTGCAGACTTCCTAAGAACCTCTTCTGCTCTTCGGTTACCAATTCTGGGTTTATTATCCATGTTACTTCTTATGACACTAAAACTGGGGAATGGAGAGGGTGTATCCGAAGGACTTTGGGTAGTAGGTAAACAAGCGTAGTTCCTTCTATCTGTATCATCATACCCTAAAGTTGAGGCTGTATGTTGAGAAGCATTATCATCATCCCGATCGACGTAAACATCACTAACACTTTCGTCGGGGCGTAGAAAGGCATGTTAAATATTTCCTATATTAGCCCCTAATGAAAGGACATAAGGGACTTTGCTCTCTATGATCAACCCAATGCAAATCATATACAAGTGGTACGTTGTATTCAAAACGACAAAAAGCACATTTAACAAGTCGTTCTTTTCCGGTGTAGTAAAAGCCATCCATGACTAACTCATATCGTGATTCTATACCATTGGTCCAAGTATTCCATCCTTGGTAGAAAGATTGTAACCTATTGTTTTCGTCTTTCATTTCACTCACGAGGGAAGTGTCTCTGGTGTCTCAATAATTTCCGGTCGAGACCATGTGCATTCGATAGAGCGCAAAAAATTAGGCAAAGAGTTTTCGTCTCCCGTTTCGGAAACTTTCGGTTCGCGAGAAAATTGAGGTCAAAAACCAATTTTGCCGAAAATATACAAGTTTTTCAAATTTTTTACAACTATTTTTTATGTTTTAACCGAGGTTTTTGGACATGAAAAAATGATTGAAAATGGTTAGAGCTTTATATAATGTCATTTTCACAGCTTTTGCATCAAAAAGTCAAAAAGTTGTGCAACTAAAGGTAAAAGTTTACAATTTTGTTTGTACCTATGGTTAAACACTCTAATTGACTTCTTGAAAGGTTGAGTTGAGAAATAAGTGTAGTAATCAGAATGAAAAAGTACCATGTAAACAAATTCAAAAAATGAGCAACAAAATGATTTATCAGATTAAAGTTCCAAAATTTACCGAATTTACGTTTTCTATTGATGATGAATGGTAAAGTGAACTTAAATGAATAGATATTACCTTTTTGCCATTTTTGACTTTTTGATGCAATTAAAAGCTGTGAAAATGACATTTTATAAAGCTTCAACCATTTTCAATCATTTTTTCAGGTCCAAAAACCTCGGTTACAACATAAAAAATAGTTGTAAAAAATTTGAAAAACTTGTATATTTTCGGCAAAATTGGTTTTTGACCTCAATTTTCTCGCGAACCGAAAGTTTCCGAAACGGGAGACGAAAACACTTTGCCTAATTTTTTGCGCTCTATCGAATGCACATGGTCTCGACCGGAAATTATTGAGACACCAGAGACACTTCCCTCGTCAGTAATAATAGTTGAGACTGACTCATGATCTTAAAACTTAAGGAAGTTTGGGAACTTGTATTTTTGAAACTTTCAATGTTATTCTGAAGGAGGCACAAAGAAAACTGAACAAAAATATGGTTTGCAAAGATTCTTATTCTAAATTCATCGGAAAATGCGAGTGAGAATGCCAGCAATGCCTCGCACAACGTAATCCCTATGACATTGTATGCACATGCGCAGGTTTTTTTCTGAAAATAGAGTGACCTGCGTCGGCCTCTGTTGCCTATGTCGGCTTATGTGGCCTGAGTTGCCTGCGTCGGCTCCGTTGCTCATCAGGCCTGGCCTGCGTCGGCCTCTGTTGCCTATGTCGGCTTATGTGGCCTACTTTGGGTTTAGTTGACCTATGTTGGATTGAATGTATTGTGTGCGTTACCGTTTTAACCACGTTACTTTGGTACTGTCAATTGTGTAATCGTATTACATCATTTGTTATTGTTATTTGTATACTCCTTCTATATTTAAGCGGCTTAAATTTTGTTAAAATCATGGTTCCGATGATTTTTCTGACCATTCTTTCAATTAACCCCATACCAGTATCATCATGCCTATCCTTAGTGATATTACAGCATTAACAGCTACTACAAATCTCAATCAAGAGCCTCTCAACAAGTATATTTTAAAAAAGTTCAGAACAATATCGCGAAATGGTACATCAGTTTACGACGATTCATTGTATTTTTCATCCGTCCTTAGTCTTTTATCAAAGTTTTCTTCGTGCAACAACAATGTTATCAAGTTCAAGGAATAGAGTCTATTCCAAAAATGGTGTTCATGCAAGGATGCAAAAATGTCTCAAATTTACGGGGCCAAGTCAAAGGATCCCCTTTTTAAATTATATTGCACTCCCGAAACTGTAATAAAACAAGTGCGGGAATGTGCTGAATCGGATACAAAACTTCTGGTTCTAACATCAAGTTTCAATGAAATATCTGATACAAGTGCGCATTGTCGTTTGGTGGTACTCTGCAAAGACAGCAAATATAGAATGACTGTATTTGATCCTCTCAACGCGCATCATGCTAGTTCTGGGACTATAGAGAAAATCATTGCCAAAAAACTAAATATTCGTTTGGCTGAAATCGCTTGCGGCAGGCAAAAAATAACATCAAATACATGTGTACAGAATAGCATCAAAAAAGCAATTCAGGTGAGTCTGAATGTGTCTAATTTCAATGTTGTTTAAAAGTATGATTTTGTTACTAAAAAATATATTAATAAAGCTTAATTTTTCTTATTACCTCTCTAGGCGGTGCTTCTTCCCCCACCCCACCCCTCCCGATCGGACATGCGTGTGTTTAGGCCGCCCATTTATATGTAAATAGCCCTTACTTACTACTGTTATTTAAAATGACCTTCTCCCTCTCAATTTTCCTAAATCTTTTTTCTATCCTTTCAATGATTAACTTTATTCGTTTTCCACTTTCACTCTACTAATTTTAACTGGCCCATCTTAATATCCGGGCGAAGGCGCTAAGCTTGTGGACGCATGTCGTGCAATGTGCAATATAATGAGCCAACTAAACATTGCTGTGGATGGTGGTAAAGATTCATTGTAAATGGCAGCTAAAGTTAAAAAATATAACCACCAATGAAAGTGAAGTTGTTGAGTCACCGAGAACTTTGGTTATTAGTACTTACGCTCCAGTTCCTGATATATCCTTTAAGGTTACTCCTGTTACGGAAGGTCGAGGTAAACTTGTTCACATACTAGGTGTTCGGATCAACTATCCCCACTTTGGCGTGTTTATTACTCAGCAACTATCAATGCTAGAAAGAAATGCAATATAGCATTCGATAGAAAAAATGTGTAAGTTTTGTATGGCGTTACTTTGGAAAAATGTTAGTTCTCAAGATATCAGCGTTAAAGTGTGGGATTTTTCCATAAGAAAACAAATTGAGATCCATACTAAAAATCAAAAATGAGTTTTAAGACTAAGATAGTATCGCATTTTGTGAAAAACCCCACGAACTGTTCGAAAAGACTCGAGATGCACAATTGACCGGATGATTTCAACATAAATATTCAATCTGAACTAACTTTGCCAGGTAAATTTTCTGTATTGCAGAAGATCTCTCATGTGATTTTTTGAGATTCAGAGACCGTAAGTGAATCATTCTCAACCAGTTAAGCATATTAAATTTGCTGGTTGAACAATAAAACTCATTTTTGATTTTTAGTATGGATCTCAATTTGTTTTCTTATGGAAAAATCCCGCACTTTGAACGCTGATATCTTGAGAACTAACATTGATAGAATTGATAGCATTAAGAAGCACATTTTTGAAAGTTTAAGATGGCCTGATAAAAATTTTCCTAAAAATACGTGCATTAGAATGTGCCACTTTTTCGACTTTGACAATTTACCAAAAATCAACCTGTATTTAATTTTTTTCCAAAGTAACGCCATACAAAACTTACACATTTTTTCTATCGAATGCTATATTGCATTTCTTTCTAGCATTGATAGTTGCTGAGTAATAAAGTCGCCAAAGTTGGGATAGTTGATCCGAACACCTAGTAGATCTTAGTGGATATAAAGGCAAAAGACGAACTGGTGGATGAGAGTTGGCCCAAATTTATGGTCGACTTGGTAATTTGGTTCCTGATGTTGATGATCCTTCAATTTTAAGAAAATGTTTTACCATGATTCAAGATTCGATACACCTTAAAGAAGTGCTTTCGGGGGAAGTTTTACGGTATGGCACACATTTCTAATCTTGATGAAATTTTGTAGTGGGATAGTACTCATCAAGAACTATTCAAAAAAAATTTCAGCTTCGGGAAATGAATTTGAAAAATACTGGTATATATAGGTCAAATTAAGATATGCTAAACAGCGCCCCCTAGCTTAACCAAACATAACTGTAAACCTAACCTAACCTAACAGTAATCAAACAGTAATTAAATAGTTAACTTCGATTATGGTTAATCGCTCCCTCTCAGTGCTAACAGCTGACTCCGCGTGAAGGTGGAGAGCCTCGTCAGCCTCGGGCAGTTTTTTAAAGTGGTTACCCTTGCTTCCACTTATCATTCCAATTACCAACCAACACCTGGATAAACATCTCTGATACCTCTTATGATATCAGAAAATGGATCCAAATCATTGTTTCGGCACCCTCTTCTCCAGAGGAATTCACAAAATCAAGATCTTCCCCTCTGAGGCCTCCTCGTTGGAGCCTTGCTCGCAGTGGTCTCCATTGTGACTCGATGTCATTCGTATGAGCACCAGTTCGAAAGTCGACAAAAGTTACTGAGGGGTTAACAGTAAGGTGGAAATACCCTTCATCACCGAGGACTTCGTAGGGTTTCCAGCAGTCCGAAACAATAACACTGCCAGGAGTAATGTTTTGTCATTATTGGAATGAGAGTAAACCTGTCTCTCTTGTTATCTGGACACACCTCAAGACGGATTTCCCGAGTCTCACCGAAGATCCATTTCCCCTCTACAACCCGGTCACGGTTGTATTTTCTTCGTCCAAATTTCATTTCGTCTATGGCCACTAATTGTCCCTCCCTCCGAGTTGTCCTGATTCTTCAAACAACTTATCTAATCGCAGCATACATACTTCTCTACAATACGAATAGATATCCATTACAGTGGACCTTGATATTGTAGGGCGACCGATTTCATTAATGGCATCTTCGACTTTCATACCTCTGGCGAAATAATAAGTGAGACGTAAAACATCCTCAGCCGTAATATTATGGCGTTCAAACCAAGTATTCTCGACGTTCGTATCCAAGTTCGTTCAATGGAATGCTTACGGCACATCCATCGAAGACCTAAATATTTTTCAGCTCCCCTATATTTTGAGAATAGAACTACGGCTGTTTCGAAAGAAGTCGATCATATAGATTATATGTAAGTAATATTATCATCAATCTTAATTTCGCTCTCATGTTTTTCACTTTATCTCTGCTATAGTGACGACATTGTCAACATGATTATGTTATCTGTAAACTCAGTTGATGTAACTGCTGATCAATCAATCAAATACGTTGCTGACTACCAAGTAGTTGATCCCAAAGGCATTGTGGCTCTTCGGTCTCAAGTTAACCAGCTCAGTGAAATAGTATTATACATGATACTGGGGACCCAAAATCCAAACGAAAATGCCTAGCGTGTGATGGTAAATGTTCACGCAGTGAGCCAAGCACTGACATGACTGTGCGAAGGCACATAATTGATGATGTGCTGAAATGCACTTATATGTGCATCAAATGTGGAGCAGGTTTAAAAGGAAAACAATCAATCTTTCAACATGCAAGCACTTGTATTTATCGATCTAGAGTTGGAAGAGAAGTTGTTGCCACGCGAGATTCAGTCGATTTATATCCTCCAATTCCACTTAACAAGAAAAAACGAGCTCGGATTGAAAAACCCAGTCCTGTCCCGATTGTTCTCTCTTTACATGAAAAATTTGACGATTTTTGTAGAAAGGCATATAATCAGCTGAAGAAAGATAGACTTCTCACATCAAAATTTCCGACATTCGAAGATTTCTTTTCTGTTTTGTTTGTACCATTTGATTACACTTTTTGGCTGTATTTCAAAGGGCAAGTCGTCTCAACAGTTTATGAGTCCGATACGTTAGATTTACAAGAGTAAGTATTCATTGGATTGCTATTTTTCATCTATTATTCTAATTATGCATCTATTTTTCCTTATCTAGCTCTGGAGATTTTTATAGAATATTTTTAAGCAATTCATTCACTGGAAACAAAGATGCACCAACGAAATCTGTCCGTTTCAGGATTTTTGACAGACGGGACAATCGATACATTTCAATTCATAAACTGATCGTAATTCGCTCGCAGATAATAAGTATGAAAATCAAGACCTGCGGAAACTTGCAATGCCGATGTAAAAAAAGATATACTGTTGAAGAACCAAGTGAAATCATAGGGCATATCTTGGCGCACAATTATTTGCTTGTTTGTGAATGCTGTCGGTGTGTTTTTGCTTCATGGCCTCAATTCACGAAACATTTCAACGATAAATGCCTTATCGACTGACAAATCCGCAAGGATCTCATGTAAGATTGAAGTAATTTTAAGATTCGATTCGATTACACATTTTTTTGTTCTTTTGCAAAGCCAATCAAATTAATTATCAATTACCAGTTTTTATTGTGCGATGTATTATGCCTCATTTATCCGCAATGAACAATAAATCTAGCGAATGATATCCTGTTTAATAAACAATTTGAACATTTTTATCATTTTTTATAATCAATTTAATCATGGTTATTTTTTTTATATTGAAAATAAATTGAAAAATAGCTTTAAACATGGTTAACTTACAATCTACAGAACTACATTTTTTTATCCGCAAACCTCGTGTTATTCAAATTAACGCGGTCGATACGAGTAATCAGGAAAACTGTAAAAATGATCGGATAAACATAGTTAATAAAGTTTTTTCAGCAATTAAATAATACACATTCGATTAAAAATGTTCTAAATAGCATATTTAGAAAGTTTTAAAATAAATTATAAAATTAAAAAATAAAATTAACCATAAATTATTATCCATTAATTAATAAAAAATTGTGTTTCGGATTGTCCGCTTCTTTGAATCTGCTTCAGCACAACGAGGGCGATACCTATATTTAAAATCTATTTAAAAGTCCAATTGTATATTTTTTTTACTTTATTAAACCAAATGTTATCAATCAATTTTGTGAATCCAATTGGTTTGTCTTCAATTCTTGTTTATCACATTCATCATTTGCATCATACCAGTCCATCTCAATTGTCACCTTGTTAATAATATCATCATCAAAAGATGCTGCGATATTTGGACGGAGAAAATTGCGAATTCTTTGCTTATCCTTGCAAAGTTCATTTGTTTTTAATCACAGTTCTCAAATAAACTCGGCACAATCGTTTTATCAAATTAGTGAGTTTTTTTCAAATCTTCGGAACATTTTGAGTCGTTTTTTAGTAGCAATTTTCACTTTTAAAATGTTTATTTCATAATTATCATGATGCCTGCAACAAAATTAGAATTTCTCGCCTCTTTTGACCTCGCTCCTACATCGCACTCGCCTGAACAGGAAAATTCGGAATCCGACTCATGCTATGTATTGTTGCAGAGGTTACCATCGAGCATAATTGTTCAACTGGAGCAACAACAAAATCAAACATCAAGCCCTGCAGCCGATCCATCAAATCAAATTGAACAGCCGGCAGTTAATTCAATTGATGAAAAATATTTTCGTTATTACAAAGAAAGAATTGTTTATTTTTTAAAGGAAAAATCGACCGGGAGGCTGATCAGTAAAGCGGAGGAAAGACGTTGCTATTCAAAATATATGAGCAATATTGATAACACATGCTGTTATTGCATAAAACAAATATGTAAATATCGGAAATTTAGAAAAAATTTAAACATCAATGTTATCAGAATGCATCTACAGAAGTGTTTTTATTACGTGGAGTGCCCTGAATGTAATCATCAATTTACAACAACAACCAATTTTTTGAATTTACAAAAACAACAACAACATTATCTTCATAAACATGCAGAATTTAATAAGACAAAATGTGACAACAGCTTTTAAACGCTTTTAATCTTTTCTAGTCAATACATCACAAATATAAAAAACGTGTACAATTGCCGGTAATGGCAAAATATTCTGTACAGGACAATATAGCCGTTTCCATACAAACCCTTTGAAGGTCAAAAATTAACACAGGAACAGAAAGACGGAAGATTTCTTTTTTGTTACAGGGTAAAGGAGATGTTGAGGTTAAATCAGCTGCACATTGGAAAAATCTGGTTTTCAGATGAGAAAATTTTACATTATATGGTGGTTTGCATCGGCAAAATCATCGAACCTGGTTATGATCAAGACCAGAAAATCCGACTGTCAATCCTTTGGTTGCTCATCCAGATAGTGTCCACGTATGGGCAGCCATGAGCAGTTATGGTTTGATTGGGCCATATTTCTTCAGTTCTAACGTTAATCAGTGGACATACCAAGAATGTATTCAAAATTTTTTCATTCCGGAACTGACCAAGATCGAAGATGACATAGGGAGCGTCATATTTCAGCAAGATGGCGCTACGCCTCATTGTACGGACAACACATTATCTTTATTAAAACAGTTTTTCGGTGAAAAAATAATAAGTCGCCGGGCCGATTTTTGCTGGCCATCCAATTCTCCTGATCTCAATCCACTGGATTACTTTTTATGGACTTATGTTGAGGACAAGGTCAGATCAACCATTCCTCGAATTAAATCTGAGCTAAAGTCCTCAATAAAAGACTAATTTAAAAGTGTTACTCATGAAATGTTAAATAATACTGTAAAAAATTTCTTGGTTCGCATTAATGCGTGTTCAGATCGACGTGGATCACATTTTGTTTTTGATCTTTGACTAAATTAAATTATTTGCTATTTTGTTATTGTTTTGGTTTGGTTTTGGTTTAATTTTCTGGTTCTTCATTATCATCACTAGACATCACAAACTAAATTATGGGTAAGCCTGACATTTTCTAGAGCTGCTGTAATTGACTTTTCCCTGTCAACGACAATCGGCACAAATAACGTTTAAAGTTTAACAGCTTGCACGCGAATTCACGCCAGAAAAAAGTGTGAACATCGGTGCTCTTTGAAGAATGCAACATCATCAAAACGGAAAAGATTGAATCATCATTAACTTCCGTGTTTCTCATCACAAGAAATGAAACAAAATAATCTGTTAGATTAAAAGTTGTATCGTATGTGATACATTGTCGAAACTGTAAATTCATGTCGTTTTTAAGAAGACGATTCGCTAGTGTAACAGCAGCTGGCATACCACAAATAACAATTAAATCCGGATAAATGCTAATATACTTGATTATATTTGAATGACTTCGTGGTGATCCTGATTCCTTTTTCACGTTTTTCTATGGCGTAGAATGTTGTTGCAATTATATTCGATCCTTTGATTTTGTATTTTCCCGACTGATGCCAACAATAACCATCAACATTAATATCTTTATAGTTGCTTTCTCTGAATAAGTAAATCGCGTTAGCTTTGATTTCACCTCGAAAGTTCGTTGGTAAACTATCCACTTCTTTAACATTAATAAACTCTAGAATTTCGCTTATAGTTGGCTCATGATTCAAATCACGCAGATACGCCATTGTGACACAGAAATAATGAAATAAATAAAATAATTACTATATACTTTATAAACAATAAAATCCACTTTGAAAGAAGTTAAATCGTCTGAATCGTATGTTCTATCAGGGTGGTAAAGGGTTGAAATTAAAGTATGGTCCCTCAAATGTGGCGCCATCTAGTTTCAACAAATTTCTCTATTTTGTTTAACTTAAATGAAAAAGCATAGAAAGTAATGTTTAAAGCATATAAATTATGTATTCGCATATTTGTTTAATTGTAATATCATTTGCCGTTAACTAAATCTATTTATTTGATGAGTTTGGGTCAATTTTGTGCGATTTGAGTTGATATTGGTTAATTTTGGTTGTTTTGGTTGTTTGGTTTTATTTTGGTTTTTTAGTCCGACCCGTAAATCCTAAGTTAATAGCATTTAAAAATCATTTCCATTTTTATTTTACATACGTTACTTTCGATAACTAAACAATATTTTTGATATTTCAATACTTTCAATATATCAATATTTGAGCGACCAATATCAATATTATCAATACCTGCTTCTCGAAAGTATTGTGCATCTCTAGTTTATGTGTTAACAAGAGAACATTGAAACCTTGGCCCGCCTAAAATCTCTCTTTCACTCTTCAAGCGCGCATTTCAACTTAATTTACGACTTGAGTGTACTTATGTATTCTTACAAACTTGACGACTTGTGTATTCTTACAAAAATTTTGTCATTGTCCATTACGCATGGTTCCTTTAAAAAAACTCAATAAATACAATTCATTTTTAAGTACTGTCGGATAATACGTGCGACTACGGTGATAGTTAATTGCTACTTGCTAAAAATGAAACTTGCATCATAAATTAAGCGATGAATTGACCATTAAATTGATTTTTTCTCATTTTTGATTAACCTTCTTATCGCCAAATTTAGCACGCTCATCTAGATCTAGAGCTAATCATCAGTCTTACATGAAGTTAAGAAACTCGGGGATTTTTATAGTCGCCCTCTAACAATAGATAAAGTACCGTTAGAACCGGCGTGGTGTAACGGTCCGACTTTCATTCGGATGATTCAAAGTGTAGATTGATGAGTAAGGTGATTTATACAATTCTTTCCACACTTATTTTGACAAAAAATCAGGGTATAACTTCCGTATCCAGCGTGCTGAATTTCTTGATGAAACTTTGTGTACTTATAGAACTCGCCGAGCTGAGTTCGAATATACAGGTCATTTTATGCGGAAACACCCTCTAGTGTATTAATAGTTACTAATGAGCAATACTAGATAAGTTAATCAATTGTTTGACAATTTCAATCTATATATCTATGAATAAAATTTAAAGTCGATTTAATTTTTATGCTAAATTGTGATTGAACCATAAGGTTCTTAAAAGTTTTAATTTTAATTTCACTCACAATTGTCAGCAACAGTACAGTAGCTTTTTTTCAATCATCTCTTGATGCTCTTTGTTTTTGGGTAATCAAAGTAGAATTAGGTGAGTGAGTGTGATGATGTATTGAAATGTTAAAAACATTAATTGAGATTAAAGTTGAGTTTTTTGTTCAATTGAACAACATTTTGACTAAAATGGTACAAATGATTTGGTCGGGTTGAAAACGATTTCCAATTTTCTCATCATCTTCATTGCTGTGTTTCTTTATCTTAGCCTAGAAAGTAAATTCAAGTTTGCAATTTTATTAACTATATATTTTTATTAATGGTTTGTATTAATTTCTTGTATTAACTGCTTGCATTAATTGTTATGGTTTAAAAAATTACACCTTGGGTTTAATCCTCGTTAGATGGCGATATTGCATGTGACTGCACTGCAGTGAGACGGTTCTCAACGGTTCAGATTTAGAGCTGAGTTGGTTAAGGCTTGGAATGGTTGGTATAACCAGTAACCGCTCAATTTCCCCCCCATGGTTATACTAACCAAGTAATCATGAGTTACTGAAGCAGGGCAGCGCCATCTAATGATAATTAGGATAACTTCGCCGAAGCGAAGATCAAATTTCGTGTGAGATAAGCGCCTCTAGTGACAGATCAACTAACTATTATCGTAAACAAACTCGATTTTAAGTTCTCTTTCTTTTTCTCTTTCTAAGCTGAGACGGTTACAACTAACCGGTTAATCGTTCTATAAACGCAAGTAACCGGTTAGTATAACCATTAACCGGTTACTTCTCCTCCCCCAATAACCAAATCATCGGTTAGTGGTAACCGTCTCAGCTCTATTCAGATTTGTTGATATACATTGAATATATTAATAAGAGTGATTTTCTTGTTTTGGTTTTATTTTTAAATGTCTATAAAATCTATTATTTAAATTATCTTTTGGTGATTTGTCTAATTATTTTAATTATAAATTAAGAAGGACATGGCTTCCATTGAGAAGCTGGTTAAATCACTGGAGGCTCTCAAGGTACTCCAGGCATCTATTGACAAACCTGAGGAGCCGCTTATATCAACAAAATTTATGTAAGTATAAATACTGTATTCATGTTTTGCCTTCATGGTTATATTCATAATATTACCACTATTGCTTGTCATTGCGATGAGTTTTGGCAACATTCAGTTTCTTCATTTTCACCCCTAAAATTGCATTGAATTTTCCAATCAACCTAGAAATCCATTGTTTACAGTTTTATCCTATCTCATTTTTTTACAATGATTTTATAACTCTTTTGTATAATTTTGTATCTTTTCTACTTTCTGTTTTCAGCAAAAAAGAAGCTTCAATCAGTAAAAAGGAGAAAATTGCACACTGTATCAATATTGCGGATATAATATGCTGCTCTCAGTTAAGGTACCTTTATTTTCTCATCTCTAAACAAAACGACATTTCATGGACAATTAAGTTATTATCATAATCTTGAAATTTACGCATTTGGGTTGATTGTTCTTTAAAAATTTCTCTATGGATGTTAATTGTCAATTCATTTTCATGTCATTTTGTTTATTTCATTTTCAGTTGCTCAATTTTATCAGCTAAATTTGCTAATTTATTCCATTTATTATTTTAGGAGCATGGAAGATTTCCAGAAATTTTTAGGGATAGCAATTGAAACCATGCTAGCTTGTTGTGATGATCTTGATGCTGATGTGCGTTTAAATGCCGGTGAATGTCTCAATCGAACAATAAAAAGTAACATAGACTGCCATCTCAATCGGATCCATGTTGAACTATACAAAGAATTGAAGAAGAACGGATCAAGTCGTAGCATTCGAGCAGCATTAACTCGTTTCTCTGATCTTGCTTATCTTTTAAGGCCATCTAAATGTCGTCCGTACTTAGCTCAATTAATACCAGTTTTAGAAAAAATCAGTGCAAGAACTAACGAAGAAAGTATTCAAGAGACGATTGCTCAAGCTATGAAAAAGTTGATGCCTGTACTTGGTCGATATGCCAATGAAATCGAGATACTCAAGCTTCTTAACTGTTTTCTACCTAATCTAAATCACTGCTTAGTCTCAGTTCGTCGAACTGCCGCTATATCATTAACAGTTGTCTGTCAACATTCGAAGAAACCGAGTTACTTTTACTCGTGGCTTATCAATAATCTTCTTAAATCCTTTCATTCAAGCCAGAATAAGTTTAACCTCAACCATAATCAGCTCCCGGAAACCAACAATAACCTTCTATCAGGCATCTTTTTATGCCTGAAAAACCTTTTTCCACTCTTGAGTAATATTCCTCAAGACGGAGAGAACCAAAGTTTAGTGATCACTCCAAAGCAAAAGCAGGTTTTTGAAAAGCAGATGAGTAGTATGAAAGACAATCTACTCCAAATGTATGAATTAATACTTCATAGTCTCCGCTATTCTACGGATAATGGTGTTATTGTATCTGCTTTGGAAGCTTTGCTTCAACTATTGCGTTCACCTCCAAAGCTTATCCTCAACAATCTATTAAGTATCAATGGAGTTGGCCAATCTCGGTTAAATGATCAGTCAATCACGGCTTCCATTCCATCCTCACCCTCGATGTCCATTCGTCGATTGAAAGAAGGCTCATCTATTAGTGAATCTATCGATAACGTCGCTTCCTTGGAGGATGATGAAGATATTCTTATTAGCTCATTCTCGCAGGATTCTCGATTACCCGGTGAAAATTCGTTCAATCTCAACATAAGAACCAATTCTGGTGAAATTTTTCGTCCAGATTCCAGTCTCAGTGAACCTAGTGAAGTTAGTGAAAGTGTCCTTGATGATAATAGTAGCATCGTAAAAGATTTTATTGAAGAAAAGGGTCCTATTAGTTATCCTTCTAGAATTATACCATTAATTACAGAGCAAAGTAAAGAGGAGGATTCCTCACAATCTAATGAAATACCTTTATCACCAGCACCATCATTACCTAGTTTTTGGGATTCTGATATGTTATTTCAGGTAAGTCAATTGTTTCTACATTTTCCTTATTATCATACCAAATTGATTATTTGTAAACATATATTGTATCTACAATTGTTATTCTCTACTTTTTAATCTATCAGATTGAAAATATCGGAGATTTCACTTCAGAAGATACCATACCGTTAGAATATTGTACTCGTCTACTTTGCGTCAAATTTTTGTTGAATAGTACAAAAAGTGGACTCATTCCAGATAAAAGTGTCCGTGTTAGTGTTAAATCTCTTGCATTGAGTTGCTTAGCACCAATTGTTCAACTTTATCCCAAAGCTTTCTTGCTTGACCTTCATTTTTATCGTCATTCACCAGGTAGTAACTTTAATTCAGACAATTTTAATCTATTGAGTCAAAATTTTAAATCTTCTTTTCTTTTTCCGATGCTATTTAGAACCTCCGCAAAAAATTTGGGATATAACACTTTATTCATCTCATTCTGATCCTCACATTCGAAGTCAAATTTCTCTTGTGATAGCAACTTACATTAAACATGTTTTAGATTTACCTTTAAGTTATGAAGATTTCATTAGTGTCAATTGTGCTCCTTCGGATATAAATGAAGTACCAAGTTTGGAAACATTAATCATGAAACATATTTATCCCATTCTTCACGAATCTGGCAATACATCATCGAGCATTCGAAATGCTCTACAATCATTCCAAATTTGCCTCCCTGTTTTAATTAAATCACAAGAGATTATAATTAATATTTTACCTAAAATTTTAAATCGTCTAATTTTGTTAAAAGATCACAATTATTGGCTTGTTAAGGTATGTTGAAGATTCGTTATTATTTCTGCCATCATTACATAATTATTTGATCTTCGCAGGCTGGTCTTCTCGAGCTACTATCGAATCTACCTTATACTGAGATATTTTATTTCGAAAAACGCATATCTTTGACTCAAAACTTTAATTCATTAACAAAGTTTCAAGACATTGTCATTGATGAAGTATTTATGCCTCTTTTATCCGATGAAGATTATCGCATACGCAGTTCGGCATCATCTTATCTTGTTGGGTAATTTTTAATTTTTAATAATTGAATTTTGCAAATCTATAGTTTTTACTTAATTTTTTCTATGATTACAGACTAGTCAAGAATATATTTATATGTTCAAATCAAAATAATGGTGACCCAGTGATTGGAACGACTCAAAACCTTGCTGAATCATATATCAACTTTTTCTCTGGATCTTCTATGAACATTCTTCCAATCCGTGAACCTTTCCCGACCAAATTACTTCCCGATGATTTTGATTTTGATTTTCCATTTGTAGATAAAAAAGGATCCTGTGATTATAATGTTTCCATTGAATCTAATCTTAAATTAATAGTGGACAAACTTTTTAATAATTTAACTAAAAATTCTGCCTCCAAAGCTACTCTTTTTGGTTGTTTTCAAAGTCTTTGTGAGCTCAGTGAAGAATATCCAACCACCAAATTTGCAAAAGCTTGGGGATGCAAAACTGAGGACAGTTCAAAGACAATTTCTCTTCTCAAATATTTGTTATATTTACTTTCGAACTATCCTCCTCTGATAAACGATCTCATTGCTCATCAATGTCTCAACACTCTAACTGGAAACCTTATCTCTGGTCTAGCTTATCAAGTAATTAGTCAAAGTGAACTCGATGGAGATACAGTAAACGAATCAGATTGGGGCTCAATAAGCAAAGATGCACCACTTTTGGAACCAATTTTAACTCAGGCAACTCAACATGCTTTGAAAATTTTAGGAATCTTTGCTTCTGTTTATGATGAATCAAATAGTCTTTTGAATTCATCAACCCCGAATTCTGCTATTAAACCACAGATGATCTCATCACTATCAAGTGCCACTTTGAGCCCATTACGAAAGAAAACTGCTAAAACTGATGCTGATAAAAGTGACTCACGAAAAAGTGGAATAGATAAAGAACGAAATAAAGCTTTACAGAGACAAATCAGCATAACCACTGACCCGCTTACATGGCGGTTATATGAAATCATGAAAAGTACTTATCAATCATCTAAAATAACAATGGATATGAGTGAAAGTAAATTAGGGCCACTTCTTGAATCAGTTCTCAACTTACTCTCACAACTTTTGGAAATAGGAAATTTTCGTTACTTTATTCGTTTTTCTGAAGAAATTTTAGATTACATAAAAATTGTAATCAATCATGAACCTCAAGCTTCTGTCAAATGCGTCCACCAATTGTTAAAATGTTTATTTGGTCTCAATTTTATTCATTTGATCTCCCACGATCGAGAAGCAACCACCGATAAACTGGATATTATTAAGGGATCCCACACTGGTCATCAAATTATGGAATATTCAGGATGCTCTTTTCCTCTCCCTTCTTCATCGTCTGGACTTTATCAGGCAGTTATTGCTCGACCTTATTCCAATTTTTCCGATTATGTCTCCTCTCGTGCTCCCTCTCTCAATTCGTACGCTTCTTCACCTGGTTCTTCATCCGAGGATCCCGAACTTTGGCATTGCTTTTTTCGTAAAGCTGTCGAAAAGCAAGTATCCTTTGTATTGGATAAAAATTCAACTCTTTGTCTTTCAACCTATACAATTGGAACTAATCGTATCACATTAACTAGTTACATTCGCTTATTTGAACCAGTAGTAATCAAAGCTTTACGCTTATACACTATGACAAGTAATCTTGATCTGCAGTACGAAGTTTTGTCTTTCATCTGTCAATTGATTAAACTTCGAGTGGATTATAATTTGCTTGACTCAGATTCTATCTTTCATGGATTTGTTCGAAAACAATTTGAATTTATTGAAAATGGACTATTGGGACCTTGTGATCGATTAATTGGAATTATATTTAATTTCTTCATTCTTCTCTCCTATCCAAAAGAACATTCTAATCAAAGTAAACCTATCATAACTGTTCCCAAAATTATACAAATGTGTGATGATCTTATGGCATCAGATCAACCTCCTGTTTTTTATGCTCTCCCTGCTCTTCGACAAATTGTTGAAGATTTAATGTTGTATCGTTTACCCTCCAAAGTTGAATCTGCCAAGGAACTTGATGCTCAACGAGAAGTTGCCATTGCGGCTTTGCTTAAGCTTGCTCATCATCGTAAAAGCCTTTATCTGCTCAACATAATAGTTCACCAGTCACGTAAAGAAGGTGAAGATAAATGGAGGAAAATATCTCGTCAAATAATTGATGTTCTTCTTCCTCTATTAACTCGTCAAAATTTGTACATTGAGTCTTACCCTGATCTGGAAGTTGTTCATCATCTCTTTGAATCTGTATCACCTGCTGTCTATCGACCTGTTGATTATCTTCTCAAAGCTCTTTTCACTCCACCTGATCCTAAATTCTTGGAAGATCATCACATCTTTCAACGTTGGATTTCATCGGTTCTTGTCATTTTACGTGTATTAATCATCCATGCCAAAGAAGAAATTGTTTTGGCTCGACTCGATGATCTTCTTCCTTCATCTACTTTCTTTAATCTCAAATGGATTCGAGATGATTCTCTTATGTCAGATGAAATTTTCGATGCTTCTCAAACTACCGAAAATGCTTCAGTGACTTTAATTGCTGAATTTATGTTTAATGTTGTTCGTGTAACCGCAGAAACCCTTATCCATTATCGTGAATCAACTAGTCCTTTACTTCGTTCTCGTTCAACATTTTTGGTGCAACAAATTTCTTCTTTTCTTCTTTATATGACCCATATGTTTCAATCAGGCTCTTATCGTCGTGTCGCCAAGCGCTCATCTGAACTTTTGAAAGAAATGTTATCTCGTAATTCAATTTTAGGATCAATTAATTCAGCTTTCAGCAAAATTGATGCCCATTTCCCAACAGTTATGTTCCAATGGTGCAATGTATTGATGCTTCTTGGCTTCGATGATCAAGGTACTCATCGTTTCTGGTACAAACTAATCAAAGGTAATGAGCTTACCAAATTGGATTCAGGACCTTGTTCCATGGTTGAACATGAATCACCTGATGAGCTCAAAGATGATTCTCGATCATCATCAGAAGAATCAACTGTACATCAATCATTGAACGTTGAGATTATTCATAGATCAGCTCTCATTTTGATGTGTGACTTTGTCTGTGAAAACATGAATGATGTCGAGCAATTAACCTGGCTAATAATTAACAATATCTACGAGATTATTCGCTGGTCCTATGAGCTTCCGATCCGCGACTTTATTCATGCAGTCCATCGAAATCAAGCTTCATCTGGATTATTTCTTCAAGCAGTTGGAGCTCGGTGTGATAATTTTCGGGATGCTACTTTTTTGAATCGTCTCTTACTCTGTATTGAACTTTCTCATGAAACTCAATCTGGTTCATTGATATCTCTGGTGGTTGAAAAGATTCTAACGAATCCTCAAACTAAAGCCTATCTGTCTATCCGAATGCTAAGTAAACAAATTGCCATTAACAAGATAAAATTTTTGTGTAAAATTGATTCCCCTGAAGACGCAATCCTTCAATTATCCATTGAAGATACTGACAAGATTCTTCATTCCCTTGATGCCCGGAAACATCGTGATTTCAGCGATCTTTTGCTTGATTATCGTAAATTCATTTCTCCAACAGAACAAGATCATCCATTAAATGAGAAGGAGTCAATTCCCTTGACAAATTTAGAGTTGAATCGATCCAAAGATTGGTTTCTTCACTTTTTCCCCAGCAGTTATAAATCTCAGCAAATTGATTGGATGGAAATTGCCACTTCGTTGAACAAATGTTCTCCTGAAGAATTGTATTCACTCTTTTCTCATAAAACATTTGGCTTTTCAATTCTTGCATGTTGTTTAACAACAGCAACTAAATTAACCTTTTTCAACGAAGAACCATCAAATGAACAACCATTGAAAGGAAACATTCTCCTAAAAGCATGTATGGCATCATCACAGCAACATCTTCTGAAAATTCAAAGTTATCTTCCTCCCCAGCATTCACCCTTTTCATCAATCGGTGAAATGTTTACTGCTCGTGATATGAAACACAGAGACTCTCTTATTGAATTGTTTAGCCAAAAATTCGTCAAAGATTATATTGTCTCATTGATTCCCGTTTATAATGCATTCGCCTGTTATGCTGATGAGTCTCGATGTTTTGAGAATAAACCTGAAGCTAGGGAATTGATTCTCAGAGTGGCTATTCTCTACGCAGAGTTGCTTTATTATGATCTAGAGCTGAGAAATTTTAACGATATTAATTTGTACATTACTCTATTACATGATCTAACCAAGCGTTCATCTCTCATATCTCTACTCTGTGAACCCAAAAATGTATCACTACTATGCTCTTTTATATCTGCAATCCATTTTACTTGTAAATTAAGTAAGTATTTTTTAAATTTCCTTTCGAAGATAGCTTTCATTAATTCTATCTAAATTTATACAGGTTTCGGTGATTTATATGAGATTTCATTAAGAAAATCTTTACATGAAAAAGAAAATCTTACCAAACAGGAGCGATCTGATTACCGTCATTTGGTTAAAGCTTGTGATCGAATTGTTGAACTTATGATGTTTCTCAAATTTAGTGAATCTAATTTATCTTCATCAACTTTATCTTATACTTCTAAATTACCTTTAAGTTTATTGAGAAAACTGAAACGAATCATTATCTCATTGGGCAGAATTCCTTTTGTCAATTCAGTAGCAATGATACCTCCGTCCATTTGGCAACACGAGTTGTGGTCACCCGAATTTAAAGGTCACTTTGGGACCGTTTGTCCTACCATTCCATCCGACTATTTGCGTGATAAAGACATTTTGATACAATTGATAACTCGAATTGGTTCTCTTGGCTGGATCAATAGGATACAATTCGAAGAATTGTGGATGTCTTTGTTGGGAGTTATTTCACCAATTCAAGACTCTTATGAAACGTTTGAAGATGCTCAAGATAAATTATTAATTGCAAAAATTGGTATAGATGGAATAACAACTTTACTTTTACAATCTTTGCGATACCCTATTCCAGGAAACCCACTTAGACCTTTGTATTCATTTAATCCTACTCGAACAGCAGCCTTTATGCATACCAAGTTTGGTGAAAAATTAAGTCAGTTAAAATGTATATTACCATCAACTGGGACTGAAGAAATTGAAATTGATGATACTTCATATATCAATTCAAAGCATTTATTTTCTGTTGATTACCTTCGTAAACAAATTGGTATTATTTCGTCTAATGATTTAACCCCTCCAACTTCATCAGGTTCATCTTCGGAAACGTCTTCAACTGTTCAAAGTCCCACCTCACAAGGAATCCCTGATCCTTACACTCCTCGAACTCCATTGAATATTCCTATCAAGGAAAACACTGAGATTGATCTTTCTTCATGTATCCATTTCTTGCTAGAGCTTTATGGTCAACTTATTAATACTCATCTTTCAAGATCGCCTTTAATAATTGAACTTTGTCGATCAATTGCTTCTCTAATGGATCTTTTCTTTGAAAAAAGTCAATATGAATGGGTTTTAAACATTTTCCTTGAATTATTTCGTCTTTCAATTACTGATGAAGATGATATGGTTACTCAATACTTGGCTTTTGGTATTTGTAAGTCAGCTGCTGTATTGGCCATTGAGTCCGATCAACTTATTGAAAAATGCAAAAAGTGTGTTGAAGCAAGTCTCAAAAGTTCACTTTTACCAACACGGATTAACACCTTATATGGAGTTTGGTATCTATTAGAAAAGAAGAATACCCTTCCCGGAGGAAAAGAGACTCAATTTTTACCTTGCGTATCTGATTATTTGGTCAAACATCTTGGCGACGAAAATCTGTAAGCATTTAATTTGTCTTTAAATAATCAATTCGGTTACTCATTTTTTTTAATCCTTTATTGTGCAGCCCAAGTAGTCATAACGAGGAACATGTGGTTCTTATGTGGGACCTTTCTTTTCATCTCATCGAAACTTTTGTTGACTCATTTTCTGATAACGATTTCGCTCAGAAAATTTTCTTAGTAAGTGTAATTTTGCATGTTACATTGATCTTGATTTCACAGACTCATTTTCATTTTCTTTCATCAGTTAAGCTTAAAAACAATCAGTAGCCAATGTCATAATATCAGAGTATACGGAACTGTTAGTGATGGTTTGATGCGGTTATTGGTATGTGAAACTTTCAGCATTAAAGATGCTGAAGCTATTGTTAGAATTTCAACCGAAAAGCTTAAATCACCCAAATTACCATCACAAGAATCAATTTCATCTCTTCGCCTTATGATTACATCAATATATATTTGTGAGTAAATACGCTTTCATTCCAACGGCAATCAATTAATCATCATTTTCTTTCTGTTTCAGACGGACTTTCGTTTGCCAGTGAAACACCTTCATCGACTGTCAATACAAATGATACCAATGAAGACTTACTATTTGCTATGGAAAGGGTTCGACTCATTTTTGATCGACTTAAAATATGCAACAAAAAAGAGGCAGATATGATTACTTCCATCATTCCACAAATACTTTGCGATTTTCTTCCCACTCAAGAAATACTCAATAAAATTATTGGAGAATTTTTATCAAATCAAAATATTTATCCACAACACATGGCAACTATTATTTACAAGGTAATATTTTAGTCAAGCAAAATACATTCACAAGAAATCATGGATCTTTTAACGCATTTTTACATAATTTTCTAGGTTTTCAAAATACTGCGACAACAATCAGAAAGCTCAATGATTCAAGAATGGGTTTTACTTTCTCTATCAAGTTTCACTCAAATCCAACCAATTTCCTCTGCAATATGGTCTTTATCATGTTTCTTAGCAAGCTCATCATCTAATATCTGGATTAGAAATTTGTGAGTTTAATTTTTCTCTCGTATCAAAGTTTCACATCATATTTAGCATTCCTATCATCGTATTTAATCTCACATCTTTTTTGATCAATAGGTTTTACTGCCTTGTTGCCAAACCTGGTCTGTATGAAACTAGAGACGAAGAAATTTTTTTCCTTTGCTGTTGTAATTTTTACGATGAGGTAAATTAACATAAAAGATGTTATTACCAATACATAATCTAATTAAACTTCTGTTTTTATCCCTTTTAATGCACAGCTCACTAAGGATCATCAAAAGGAATCATTTTTATCAATATTTGAAGATGCAGCAAAACCTAATACTCCTTATACTAAAGTGTTAGCTAATCTGAAAAAGTATAATTTAAAAGATTAAAGTGATTGAATCAAATTAAACAAGATGTAAACAATTAATCCTGAAGATTAAATCTGATCTCACAAAAATTGGGACAAAAATTTGAAAAATCAATGCTCAAAATCATAGTATTTTTATACTTGTAAGAAAAACCGTCTTGATCCAAAGTTTATCATTGTCATGGTTGACCACTCTAGTACTAAATGGCTGAATATCTCGATCAATGAACAAAAGTAGTATGAATATGATTTTAGGTGTTGCAATTGTAATAATTGAAATTGGAAAGCGATTAAAGCACAAAAATCAGTCAAGGTATGATAATCATTGAGGTTGGTGCTAATTGAATGTCCAGCTTTTTAATTAGCCACAATGACCGCTCAATATGTTTCTAATTTCATGATTGTACAGCCCATCAACTTGTCAACAGCTCGGTCATTTACCTAATTTGTTTATAATTTGATGTTTACCACAATCAGTTGACCAGCCATTAATAGACTGAAAATATTCCCGTATATAAAGTTGTGTTAAGAATCTTTTTCATCATTATTCTGTCAGAAGTAATACAGAATACATTTGAATATCAGAGATACATCGAATCTTTCACTTAAATCTCCGTGCCTATCAACAAAATTAATTAGTGATACATCAACTCTAACTCACAATCATTAGATGACTTCAGTTGTGATGCAAATGATCATGAAATGTTCGCTTAAAACGACAATGTTATATGTTATTTTATACACAATTACATTCGTCTTTATGGCTCCAACAATAACGACTGGCTATAGACTTTCTCACCGGGAAGCTCGTAAATTGCTTAAATTTGTGTTAACGGCTGCTGTCCTTTCGCCTCCAAGAATAGGAGTTTTACCAGTTCCTTTACCGGTTCCAATTCCATTCACAATTGAAACGGTTAAACCACCGATTGTTGCTCCATTCCCTGCACATCACCATCATCATTGAAAAAGAACTGAAAATCACCAATCTTCACTTACAGAGTTTATTATCCAGAAGGAGATGGAAAGTTGATTTATCAATAGTTTTTTATAACTTTCGGCCGAATTTTGATGGATTTATTTGTTAGTCTTGTAAAATACCATAAATTGTGCTCAATTCCTAAATGGAGATTTAAAGGCTAAACAGTTTCCGATGATCCGTGAATCTTGTTAACTATAAAATTAATAAATCATAACTTTTGAAAAAATTCCAATGCTGTGTACATTTTCATTGAATTTATCTTTAACCTATTTTGATCATTAAACTAAACGCGTTCATGATCTCTAGATGCTAAACATGAATTTCTTCGATAGAATATAAAATTTTCATAAATAGAGAAAAATATTCATTGAATAAACAAAAGTTGATTATTTTCCATTTATTAATATTGATAATATTTTTATAGCTAAACAATCAGATCCATTCATAGAATTGATTTCGCATCCAGTTTAAACTTTATGAGCATAATATACAAAATTGTTAGTATTTTTTTATAAATAAACATTCAATTTTATGTAAGATTTAGCATCTTTGGAGCAACTTTAAGATATTTTGGATATGATTTTTGAGCTTACAGTTTACATTTTGTATAAAATTTGACGGATTTGCAAATCAAATTTTATTTTTGTTCATTAAGTTGATTTTAAATTTCATCAACTTGAAAAAGATGCAAAAGTCCATTTTTGTTTATTGAAAAATCAAAAGTATGAAGTCTAATTATTCCGATATCAATATATCTATCTTGCGTCCAAATAGTCCAAATGTATGAAATCGTACCGATGGAAGCTGAATTATGATTCTCCCATCATTTGTTGTTGTTGACCTGTTACGAGCAGAGACTTATTCAGTGACTTTTTTGATCTTTTCTCATACTCGTGATGTTAGAAAGCTTGTTACTAGAAAAAAATAATGAACTAAACTTCGCAATCTGAAAATCAAGTCAAAACAAACGATATAATTTGCTTTCCGAACCGCGAACATGTTAAATCTCTTTCTTGACTAGGTTTTTACATCATCCTTATTCGTAATATCTGTTTCTAACTGCAATCAAAATAACTCCACCATGTATTCACGAGGACTGTCTTGGAACTGGTGGAGGTGGTATCGAAGTGTCACCGATTCTTCCTTTCCAAACAAAATAACCAACAACTCCAAGAGCTGCCAATGCTAGTAAAATCATTGAAGTAATCAATGCAATCCAATTTGTTTGAATAAAATTTGCCTTCGCTAATGCTTCAGAAGCTTTTACCTCGTCACTTGTCTCGACAGACCTTATGGTTTCTTTAATTTCTTTGGGCACTGGTTCATTGTTGATATTGCCAGCAATAGTTCCAAAACCACGAGTCGGTATTCCAGAGTGAGGAATGTAACCTGGATGACGATAAGGTAACATTGGTCGTTGAGGATACAAAAACTGGGGCGGAGGTGAAGCTTCCACCGATGGTCTAGCTGGAGAAGCATCTGATCGCGATTCTTCACTTTTGTTCTCATCAAATCCAACTTCATTTGAGGTTGACGGCGCTTTGTCTCCTGTTGCAACAAGAGGACTCCATGAACTTGGTAACTCTGACACAGGCGAAGATGAATCAGGACTACGAGACAAATGTCCAGGTACAGGTCTTAAGATTGGACTCAAAGGAGGACTGTAAGTAAGTATAGTTCCAGTTGGAAGTCGAGCCATCGCTCTGTGTCCTGGATTTCTGTGGAAATATCCTAAAATTGGATTTCCATGGATTAGGAAAGCAGGATGACGGAAAGTCTCTTCAGCATTCAACTCAATTTCATTTGAAGATTGCGTTCCCTTTTGTAATAACGGTAAAGTTGTACTTGAATCAACAGTCAGATAATGTGAAAATGTAACAGCTGCGAAGATTTGAAGAGCACAGAGTAAACTTATGATGAACATGTCCCTAGACATAATTAACTAAATGCAAACAAAATGAAAACGTTATAAGATTGCTGTTGAACAGTCGAAAAGATGATAACACTTAGCAATACAGAAACGAAAGTTGATCAACTCAAGTTGTGAATCTCCCTCGATTTGTCACCTCTGTCCAACCCTTTCCATATAATTCAAAGCGAAAAATTATTTTTAGATCGCATTCGGAAGACAATTGTCGTTTCAATTAAACGATTTAAACAGAAAGAATTAGCAACTTTAAAATGTTTCATCAAAAAGATAATTGTTACCAATTTTGATGCTGAAAACAGAAAAAAATAAAACAAAACTTATTATACTTCAATTGTAGTTTGGTTACTTTAATCTGATGAACATTCCAGTGAATCAACTTTCCGGCGATCAAATAACTTTTACATAATGTGACCTGGTGCCAAGCGATATTCATCATTATCTTCCAACTCTCTCCATCTTTGTCTCCTCCTTTACCTCACTTCTTCCTTCCTCAATCAGAATTTCTTTGAAAGCGAACTCGGCGCTTCAGTGACTTTAAATTGAACTTTAAACCATATCGGACTTTCTAGATTCATTGTTATACAAAATACTTGTTTCTTTATGTAATTGTCTTATGCGAAATATTTCAATCTAAAACTGATACCTTACTCTAACGTAAGACTTCAAATGACACCAATAGGAGAAACAACGGAGCGAAGTGAAACTTTAGATTTTGTAAGGACAGAACCGCTTAGGTGCTTTTACTATTATCAAAAGTGAAAACAAAAGCATGAAAGTGACAAACGGATAAAAATTGAAACAGTTAATAATATATTTCCGATTCTTGGTGAAAATGAAATGTTTTTTAAGGTGATCTTAAAAATATTAAGAAATATTAAAAAGCTAAAAAGTGGTGAAAATGAAGGAAGTGAAAAAGTTATAAGAGCTTTTGAATTGATTTTTCAAAGTCTCAGCAATTGATTCTTATAAATAGAGCATTTTGAATGCAGCTAAAAAATTAACAACACAATGATATTTTATTAATTATTAAAATTTGTTATTGAAAGTGAATTAATACAAGAATGGTTTGATTATTGAAATATTTCCTTTGCGAGGAAAACAATCACAAAGACAATTAACAAATCTTTTCTTTCAGATTGTTTAAAGTTGATTTGATCTAAAAGAGTGGTGCAAAAGAACTTTGGCTTTCGAGTTAAGAGTTGAGGCTTGCAGGTTTTGTAGGGACATAAAAACTGAGTCCATTAGCGCTATTAAAAAACTTCTCTGATCGACAGTTTTCGAGAAAATTGAGGTCAAAGTTGAAACTTCGATGGACTTTTTTTCAATTGTGGAAACAGATTTTTTCATAAAACTCATTTTTCTGGTGCTGCTTTTGATGGCCAACCAGAAAATTGCACTTATTTCATGAAATAATTTGTCTTGTTTCTGTACAACAGATCACTTCGATTTTCAGTTAAACTTCCGGCTTTTCGTGACCGTATGAGTTAGAGAGCTGAAACTTATTTTTGATCGACAAAAACTGGTGCTACATATCAACGATAGAAAACTTTTTTCAGTTTATCAACAGTTCTCTTGATTTTGACCATTGGTCTTAAAACTTGGAACCTTAATATTTCGAGAATCGTATCACCTACAATCATCATTCTTTTATCAATCATCAGGTGCTGTCATGGGCTAAACATTATCTGACTGAATATCGGAGAAAATCTGTGCTAACATATTCAATAATGATCATTCTTCTAACTCATCATAAGATTTGTTTTTGAGTAACCATTCGCCTTAATAAATTAAAATCAACTCTAACAGCCATGTTATACAATGCTATAACATTTTTTGTATGAAATTCAATGATTTCACATTTCAATATATTATAGCCGACGACTGCACCTAATGATTTGTAAAAGAATGATGATTGTAGGTGATACAATTCTCGAAATATTAAGGTTCAAAGTTTTAAGACCGATGGCCAAAATCAAGAGAACTGTTGATAAGATGGAAGAAGTTTTCGATTGTTGATGTGGAGCAACAACTTTTATCGACGAATAATAAGTTTCAGACCTCTAACTCTTGCGGTCACAGAAAGCGCCAGGTTTAACCTAAAATCGAAGTGACCTGTTGTATAGAAGACGCAAGTTCTATTTCTCAAAATAAGTGCATTTTCTGGTTTGCCATCAATAGTTGCACCAGAAAAATGAGTCAGATGAAAAAATCTAATGCAATAGCTGTACAAAAAGCGATCGAAGTTTCAACTTTGGACTCGATTTTCTCGAAAAATCTCGATCGGAGAAACTTTTTAATTTGATAAATAGTCTTCATTTTCATACCATTACAAACCCTTAAATCTTTAACCCAAAAAAAACTTTTTGCGTTACCCATTCATTTATAAATATTTTGTATGATTTCAACTCTTAAACTTGGGTTACTTGCATAGTTTTTAGTGAATTTTATTTATTTATTTTTTGTTTATGTTCCTTTCATAGAAGAATAACATTGAACATGAAAAAGCGATTGAAGAAATGCGTATAGACTAGGAATTAACATGGTTCGAAAATGCAAACCACGAAACGATAAATAAAGTGGTTACAAAGGCTTGTACCCAAGCATACAAGACACCATAATAAACTTGAGGTGTTAACAAAGCATCACCATAAATCATGGCTCTAACAGCAGATAAACCAGATTCAGTGTATGGATAGATGTTTCTCAATGGAATCATAAAGTAAGGTAAACTTTCTAAGGGCCAGAAGATGGACCCGATAAATATGCCGATAAATCCATACGAAGTAGTGACAAGAATTGCAAAAGTGCTTGACGGTATCATGGATCCAATCCAAATGGCTTTTGTGCAGCCAGCAATGATTATGGCTGGAACAACTAAGGCAACAAAAAGCCAAGATCCGCTAACAGGGAATCCCGTAGTCCAGGTAAGGATTACACATGACATGAATAGAATGGGTGATAAAAATAAAACTGTGATTGTTACTAAAGCACAAGCAAGTTCGAGTCGAGTTACACCTGAAGCAGATAGTCTTTCCACTGTGGGCTCATGAAACTCTCGAGTTACCCAAAGCACAATCATACCGACGGTAACAGTTTCAACAAGTTGGAAGAAAAATTTAACAATGACAATGTTTGTTGGTGCAAGATCATGCAATCTATCATTTGTTTGAAATAATGGTTCCATCTTTACAAATTGAAGTTTATTGAGGTAATCTGTTGATGAATATGAAGTTGATACATCTGAAAGTTCGGATGGCAGCGATTTTTTTATCAAATTATAAAGGAAGATATAAGTCGTCAATTCAACTGAATCAGCTTTTAGTCGATTCACTGTATCTTGAGTCAATGTAATGAGACCACTATGCAAAATTGTTTCATCAATATATTCACTTAAACCCAATGAGGCCAGCTGATTGAAATTGTTTGTGAAAGCTGATCCAATTGTAAGGTAACCTTGTAATTTTCCTACTTCAATGTCATGATGAGCTGACCTTTCATCTTCATACAATGGAAATGACCAATGGTTAGGATTTTCTCGCAATAAATTTATATATTTAACTGCAAACGAGCCATTATCATGGTTAACTATGCCAATGGATAAATCTTTTGGGAAATGTCCATAAAGTAGACCACAGAAAGTTATTATCATTGCATGAACCAGACCAACTCCAATTAATCGATAAACCATGTGTTTCATCCATCGATGATAGTAGCGCCATAAAAGCCAAATGTAAACATGAAAAAATGTTTGATTACATTTACTTTTTAACTTTCTTTCAACTGGTTTAATCGACTTCGCTTTATGGGGTAAAACGGATTGACAAGTTAACCCTTTCATTTTGTTATCCATTTCTTTCTTGTACCTGCATGAAATTGCAGCCTCCAAGTTGGAAGAACCCGATTTGACGATAAACTGTTGGGGACTGTCCTCGAACAGAACAAAACCTTGAGCGAGAAAAGCAAACTGATCAGCTCTTCTAACCTCTTCAAGGTAATGAGTTGAGACAACAACAGTCATTTTCCATTCTCTTTGAGCAATTTTTAAATAATCCCAAATTTTGTTGACCAACAATGGATCAGAGCCAACTGTAGGTTCATCAAGAAGAGCCAATTTGGGTTGATGAAGAAGAGCACAGGCCAGTGAAAGACGGCGTTGTTGTCCAATTGAAAGATGACTAACCAACCGTGAAAAGTTGTCAAAACCCAAAATGGTGACTAACTGGTGAGACCGATGTGAGATCACTTTCGATGTAAGATTATTTAATGCACCATAAAAGTAAAGTGTTTCTTGGACAGTTAAATCTTGATCAAGTGCAATATCTTGTGGCATATAACCAATTTCAGACCCAAATTGGTGTAACTTGTGTTTAGTCAGATTAACACCGAGAACTTGAAGATTTCCCGAGGTAATTTTATAGCGACCCAAAATGGTTCGAAAGAAGGTTGTCTTACCGCACCCTGAAGGTCCAATAAGTCCAAATATTGACCCACTTGGAACAGTCAATTGTAAACATTTAAAGACTTGATGAGATTCACCAAATGAAGTTAGATCTAACTTCAATGAATTAGCTTTTATCGCAGCAAATTCAACACAATTCAAAACATCTTCACTGTTGTTGTTATTTAAAACACTTGATTGGTTCAGGTGAGTGGACATTTTGATGGTCACTTAAAAGATTAACCTTTGAGTAAACAGTCAATTTCAAGAAATAAAGCATCAAGTTAAAGCAAGTTTAAAGTAATCAATATTGAATATCTGTTATGATTGTAAATTTCTAGTAACACATGAATTGACAAGGGTCCATTATTATAACCTGTCAAACCTTAATCAACTTTTTTCTGTGTTAATTATTTTTTTTATTGTTTGCATTCAGATGCATTGGAACGCAGCAATCAAGGTTATCCATCGATGATTGCTGGTAAACAAGACTTTAACGGAAAGCTAATGATTAAAAGTAGGTTCACTGATAAAGTAAACAGCTCTAGGGTTTACTCTAGTCGTAACGAGTTAAACAACTCCAATCAAGTTAGTTTATCATTGATTAAACTCATCAATTTTTGATTTTTTACCATGAAAATATTTCTTCTAATAAAGGGTTAAGTGATCATTGATTTGTTTCGTATTCTTCCTTTTTTATCTCAATGAATTTCCATATGTTTTTGTTTTATCAAAATTAAATCAATTCACGAGTTTACTTTTAATTGAATTTAAAAATTCAACTTGCAAATTATTCAAATAGAAAAGAACAAAATCATGCAAATCTGGAAATTCCCTGGTTGATTAACCTTGAATCGACAAATTTTGTACCCGATCATTAATTGCAGAAAATCACAGAATTTTCATAATTGATCAATTATTCCTCTTTCATCTCAACCGTACCGATTTATACATCTGGACTATTCACACAAAATAGATATTTTGTTGTTAAATTATTACCTTTGAAGGGAATTGGAATCATTAAAAGCTTAATACTTTTGTTATTCAATAAAACAAAGGCTGAATTTTTGACTGCATCTTTAATTGATGAAATTGAAAACCACTTTAATGAATAAGAACACTAAATTTGATCAACAGATCTGTTAAATTTGATTGATTATAAGCTCAAAAATCATTTTAATATACAAAATATCTCAATAATAAATTATAGTTGCTGCTAAATTTTACATTAAATTGAATTTTTGTTGAACAAAATTTAAGAAATACTCACGTGATTGTCATGATTAACACTATTAGTTGTTCCTTATTATAAAAGTTGATATCAATGATTTTTGTAACAGTTATCAGCTTTTTATAAGAAAGGAATCGTTTGATCGAGACGAGTCTTCTACCAATTCTCAGAGATAACCCATGATAAAATGTAGAACTAGTCAATTGGATTTGATTCTTGGAAGAGAGTATCAATCAATCAAGTAATAAAAAACCATGTAACAAATTTGAAATTAATTTATTAAAAATCTTTTAGTTTTCGAGACTCAATCAATCAATATGAAAATATTTATCAGTAATAGTTACGTATTCATTGAACTGCTTATAGTAACAATCATCATTGATTTTAGTTATTGGCTGCACCAAGATGAGAAAATTTTACAAGAAAATTGTCTTATTGGTGATTACAGTGCATTTTTGAATAATAAGCTAAATTAAATGATGCGTCATTATTTGAAATTAATTAATACATATTATGAGTATTTTGGTCACAAAAAGAGAGTTATTTGGTCAAAAGTGAGATTACTTGAATTCTAGGCCAAACTCATTCTTAACCCAAGGATAAACCTCTGGACACTCAAAGCAGGTCTGTAAATATCTTTCACCTCTCAAATGTCTGCTGTGCAATTTACACAGTTTAGGGTGATTACAAGCAATTAGGTTAGGGTCAATATTTTTTTGACACTTCCAGGGTTCAAAGTTGTTCAGTTGACTTAATGGTGTTGGAGTTCTCATCCATTCAATGGCTTGATAATTAGTAACAATGTAAACATCTGGTTTCTTGATCAATTCATCGATAAATTGCAAGAATACCTTGAAGTTTTTCTTATCCTTAAACCATGTTGTGTGGAAAAATAAACCAAACGGCGCTCTATTGGTTCGGTAATGGCGATTGAAGTTATCAAGGAACAGAGTGAATACTTCTTCCTCTGAAAGATGGGTTGGACAGGAATCAACCATGGCACAAGTATGACCCTATTACAATTGTTAATTTGATAAAAAACAAACAATTAAATAAAAAAAGCAAAGAAATGAAAATGAGAAAACAGTTCACAAGAAAAAATGAAGACAGCCCAAGCCAAAATAGATCAGCATAATAATCAATTGGGTTGGTATTGTTTTTTTGCTGTTCAAACTCTTTTTTTAGAGTTAACATCACTAAAAGGGTATCCAAACAATTATAATTGTTTGCTTAATTATTCATAATGTTGTATTGTTAAACACTAATGATCAAATTGATTGTTTCTTTTCATTCCACTTTTTTAGGTTAAACTTGTTTATTGTATTAAGTAAGCGGTTCATTGCTATTGTTGGGTTATCTCGTGATTATTGTGCTTTGTTCTTCATGTTGGTGGATTGATTATCATGAGACGTAAAATGGTTTAATGTTATTTATATAATAATGGAGTATAATTTACCTCAATATCCAATGGATTCATAACCATCTCCCACATTCCTGGAAAAGACCTGGATGGACATTTTTGCAATGAACCTGCACATTTGTGGGGAATCCTAAAGTCAAAAGAGTAAGGCCATATTGGCGGATCTGATTTAGGAGGAACCATTGAAGAATCATAAAGAAAACCAAATTCTTTCATCATAATTAACTGTGTATTCCAACCAACTCTGAGGAAAGGAACCCGAGTTCCTCTTAATTCTTCCAATGGTATACCAGCAAATTTGTTGATTATATTAGCCATACCAGCAAACTCATCAAACCAATCTTCAATTGTTGCATTAAAAGTCCACCAAAGCTCAGGTTGTCGATGACTTTGCATGAAAATAGATAAATATAAGGTAATAATCAACATAAATGGTTCAATAATTAAGTAGATAACTTACGTGATTGAATGAACAGCAATTTCATGTCCATCGTTCCAGAGTTTTTGAACATGACGGTAGTTTGTGTACTCATGACTGAGGAAAAAGGTAGATCTAATCGGGCAACCATTAGCATTGGTTCTGTTTGCAGTGAATATTGTCTGATAAATTTCCCAATTTTCATTGTTAACAGCATCATCAAAGGTTATTATAACCATTTGTGGAGTTTCCTCGGGTTTAAGGTTATTTGGAATTTGAGTTCCATCAACAGAACAGAAACAATCAGGTAAAGTACAATTATTAAGATCACATCGACCTGGAGCGTTTGGATCATTTTCTGGGTCACACCAAGACTCATCTGAACCATCATTACAATCAACTGTTCCATCACAGAAGACATCACGATTAAGACATTTCCGATCAGCACAAGCTAATTGACCTTCAGGGCAGATTGGACTTTCAGTTGCCAAAAGAGGACGAGGCGTTGATGCATCTAATCAATATAATCAGAAGTGAAACAATTAGTAGCAAAAACATTGTAGATGAAAATGTTGAAATCAACCGCACTTCATGAATGAATAATGTTGGTTTTGCGAAACAATCGAGTCAATGACCGAACAGAAATGAGTTCGCAAAAAAAGTTCAGCTTTGAATAATAAATGATAATTTCAAGTTTATATTAACAATCATAATCGAGTTAATGGATGATCCAAATTCTCAATTTTTTAATTTAATCAACATAATCATAAGATTTTTTATCTAAGTTACTGTGTTAGTCGATGAAAGAAAGTTAATAACAAAACAATGAATCGACTTACCATGAGATTTTTCACAATTTTGAGCATTTATCTTGGATTTAAAATCACAAATTTGTCTATCGATGTCAAACCAAAGACCAGATGAACATCTAAACTCAAGAACCTTTCCTCGAGGACACCAGTAATATTTGGCACAATCACGGATACCAATTACCTCAGGATTACGATAAAATTTACCATTTGAAACACACGGAATTCCCTCAACAGCACCTTAAAATTAATAAAACAAAAAGAGCACGGATTTAAATTAAAATAAATAGAAATTAGAATTGAATAAAATCAACTTTATCACCAAAATCACTAAATCGCACTAGCTTTTGTTTACCTGCTTCAATGAAGTCTTCACTTTTATCGATAAGCGCGACAATTTGAATTAGATAGCAAATAACGATGAAACACAAAGAAATTGCCCAAAAATCTAATTTACGTTGATTGTTGGTTTTAACCATATTGGCTAAATTCAATGGTGATTGCAATTAAAGCAATCACTATTTAAGACGTTACAATCAATCTTTGCTAACCAAGGAACCAGAAATGAAAACAAAGAATAAGAACGGAAAAAAGTAGTTTGGACAATGTTTCACTTATTGATTTATTTATAAACAAGAAACAAACTTAAACGTTTAAAATTAAAATGCACAACAATGAAGCTCACATGAAAATGATTGCAAATGATTGTGATGGAAGCGAAACATTAGCGTTTTACAAATGATGTTCGGGATCAGTAAGAAGAGGGAAGAGAAAGAAGAGAAGCCAAAAGAAGGAAAAGAAGCTTGAAGATGGGCCGTAAGATTTGGGTGGAATAAGGTCAACAATATAAAGGACGATTACACCAGTTTTTGCGATGAAATCGGAGCAAATCAGGCTTCACTCATCAACATAATCAACATAATCATCATCCTACACGCTGTCTTCAGTCGCTTTTTTTGCTAGCTTTTTTATTTACTCATTACCTGAATCTCAACATCATCTTTTTATTTTTGTTTTGCTTTATGCTTTCTGTGATTCAGGCTTTGGATTTAAACAAATCACCTTTAACATTATCCAATTTAGTCTTCTTTCTTCCTCATCAACTCAACTTTCAACTGAGTATTGCCGATTTAAAATATATTAAAATACTGATTTACTTTTGATATTAGCATCTTTGCAATACAGTTTTACAGTTTTCAATAAAGCTAAAATATTCTGAACTGTCTCGAGATGAACATTTTTATTTAAAACAAACTAAATAAATCTCTTGTTGATTGTCAACCATAATTGTTAAAATAAACAATTAATTTGACTCCAAAGAAGCAATGCAAATCTATTAATCTAAAAAGATTTAATATTATTTCCGATGGAATCGAGTTAATCAAGAAAATAAAATGAAATTTAAAATAATAAACAACCCATCGATTTTAAAGATTATTTTGCAAGATTTTACCGAAAGTAATGAACTAAAGTTTGCCTGGAAGCATGTTTTCAATCGAATGAGAACAAATTGTTACATTGCTTGGTTGATTTAAGAAGAAATTATTGTGATTTCTTTACTGTTTAATTTTTTATCAAAATTCAAGATCATGTTTCTATATGAAACCAGAATCACAAGCTTCCATAAATCATAAAATTGAAAATTACCAAAAAAAGAGGAAAAAAATTCAAGATAGTAGTGGTGTGCAATTTGTAAGAATTGATGATTTAAGACAGAATTTTGATGGTTCATTCACACAGATGAGTCTGTTGATGGTGAAAATCGTAATAAACAAGATGAAGATGGTAAAATGAAATCACATAGAATGTCTGAGGAGGGTTAAAGAAGCACCAAAACGTCTAAAAATAGCTTAATTTAAATTAAAATAAACATCTCCATTTTGACTTGGCCAATTCTCCACAGTCACTACCAACAGTTTCACCAGAAAACAACACACTTTAACCATGTTTAAGTTAATTTACTTGATTCTCACGATTTGCTTCGCTATCGGTTTCTCATCACAATCAGAGAAGAATAAGGTAATTAGCTTGTTACATAATTTAACAGAAATCGAAAGATCATATCACTCAGAGACAAATCGGATTCTTTGTCTAATCTAGTGCTGTCAATCACTGTTTAATGTAATTTTTCTTGATTTACTTCTTTTTTTTGTTTTTACGTTTTCATTTCTAAGCCAGCGAAAAATTTACAGGTTCATGTGACCAAAAAGGCCATCTTTAATGTGACAATCGACGGAGTCCCTAAAGGGTTAATAACTATTGGCTTGTTTGGCAATGCTGCTCCAAAGACTGTTAAAAATTTTGCTGCTTTGGCCAGTAAAGAAGGTTTCAATGGGTTGAGCTATAAAGGAAGTACTTTTCATCGAGTTGTTCCAGATTTCATGATCCAAGGAGGTGATATAACTGAAAAAGATGGCTCCGGATCAATTTCAATTTATGGTAAATATTTTGATGATGAAAATTTCAAACTGAACCACAGTGAAGCAGGATTAATCTCAATGGCAAATGCAGGTAAAGACACCAATGGATCACAATTTTTCATAACCACTGTAGTTACAGATTGGTTGGATGGTAAACATACTGTATTTGGTAAGGTTTTGCACGGAATGGATATTGTTAAATCAATTGAACAATTAGCAACTGACGGTGAAGATAAACCAATTTTAGAAGCGCGAATAATTGATTCAATGGTTATCGATGCTAACGAAATGATTAGCTTAAACCAATGAGAATTAAGTTTACTATGGATAGATTGAAATATTAAATCAATTAATATCCTTTCTTGCATATTTTATGACAAAACTGATATTTGTTTACTATTTTAAATGAAACTGTTAATATTCTGAACATCAAATTGTATTGATGATTTTAACTTTACAGTCTTCAACTAAAGGGAGTAAAATTTCTTGTCAATACCGACTAAATTTTTAATAAATTATTGATGGTATAAGTTTACTTTTTATGACAAATTAATTATTATTGTAATATTTCATAATGTTGGTATGAAAAATGATTGAATTTACTGATAAAATTGATAAGCTAACCTGGTGACTCTTAAGGTAATTAAAAGATTCATTGAGAGAGGTGAAATAGTTGTTGGGAGATTATCAAAACCATTTGATTACCAATAGACGTCTTTCTTAATCATTTCATATTCATCAAGATTCACACCAACACTCGATGAAATTGTAACGCTAAAAATTGAGCTTCGACAATACAGCAAATAATTGAAATTTATAAGAGCTCAAAATTAACGATTTATTTGTGCTACATTCATTGGTTTACTGAATTGTTTTCTTTTTCAGATCTTTTTTTGGTGATTATGAATTAATTTTTTATCAAAAACTCGATGTTAAAACAATAAATACAACATATCAATTATGAAAATAAAATAGAGAAAATTAATGTCAATAGTTACCAATCCAAATTTTGCTATTTTTGGATTAGATTTGAATCTTGGATGCAATTTATAATGAACTTTTAATGATATTTTGATTATATTGATAACATCTCCAGACATTATTATATTTTTTATACCGAAAATTGAGATTGTTGCAAGCATAGTAAATTTGGTATTTTGAATAGCGAAATAATGGAATCCTTGATAAACGATCATTCATTTATAACTTTGGTGTCGGAAGGTCGAACAAAAGCTCCATAGCCTGGTTCACATTCAAAATATCTAACACCTTCAATGCACCCATCATGTTTTCCTACTGGCTGGTCATAGATAACTCCAACCCAAAGACCTGGTTTGAGATGCATTTTACCCAAATAGGCAATAACTCCTTTCTTAACTGGCTTGCCCTTGATTGTGATTTCTACCTTATCATTAACCTGAAGACTTTTTAATAAAGTCCAATCATGATCATCGTTAGAATTTCCGTCTTCTGAAGTTGTACCTTCTGAAAATCGTCCAAGTTTGTTTTGCATTTTATACTGCCTCAATGATTTGTCTCTTTTGGCGTATTCATCATCAGGCATTTCAAACTTTGGAACTGCATCAAAATTACTGAATTCATCAGATGTGGCACCGCCTTTACCCCGAACATCAATAATGTGCAATCGATTCTCCTCAGCTCCAATATAGGGTTTCATCATGCTACCAATTAGCATTTCATCATTCTCTAGTGTGCCAATGTTCTCATTATCTGCATAATATTGTACAGCCATGTTGTTAATTTCAACACCTGAAAGCATTTCAAGACGCATCTTAAGATCTTCCACGGTTATTGTCAATGGGTACTGTTTCTCCCATGTTTTACCATCACGAGAATTAGTGATAGTAAACTTGATAAATGTAGGATTATCTGAAAAGCAAAAGGAAAGATGAGTGATCAAATTTAAACTGACGACCATGCAAGCAAAAGGCAAAAGACAGTATGAAATGTTTGTAATAATAAAACAAGATATTTAATAATAAGGTGATTCCTTACCGCCAGAGGTTCCAATGTTCATAGTGATTTAAATGGATTGAATGGTTTCACAATCAAAAATTGGTGAATAGGACCAAAAAAGAAATAAGATTAGTAATAAATCAGATTTAGTTACTGTGGAATGTAAGGATTGACAGAAGAGTAATCAAAAGATTTTATCAAGATTATGTTAAACCTCTTCTTTTAAAAAATGTCACTTGAAATTGAGAGGATATGGAAACACAGGACAAAATTAAAAATGACTTTATCCAGCAATCAATATTCTTAAATTGATTAAATACCCGTCATAAGATAAAAACACGAGAACAACAAATTTTATTAAACAAAATTATTTGTGCTCTTTGTTCGATTATCGATTATCGATAGTATCAAAAACTTGCTTGAGTGAAATCAAAAAAGTACCATTTACCTGAAATTTAAAATAGTATTTAACTTTAACTAATTGGCTTGAGATGTTTGAAGTAGCTTTTAAAGTCAATAGATAATTAAAAATTTCAAAGAGTTGAAGGTTACTATAACCACTTTAATTGCTGTTTATAATTGTGAATATTCACTTCTGAAATACAAGTATTTTGAATTGTTGAGTGTGTTAAATTTTTTGTTTTGTGATGAAAAATGTACTTTTGTCCATTGGTTAAATTGTGATTAACTTGCACTTCTCATCCAAGACTAGCGTCCTTTCTGACCCAAATTATCCAAGGATCATTTATATTTATCAAAATATTATCAGGTGGTGAAATTACCGTTAAAATTTATTTTCCATGATCAATTTTCTCCTTTACTTACTTTTTGTGCCATTTTGCAGTCCCAGAACTTAATCAAGCTTTTAGATCTATGGCTTAATAGATGTATGATGTTGAACCTATTTTCAAGTTAATTGGACTTTTAAAAGATAGCATTAACACTTTCCATCGTCTCACATGTATCATATTAATACTATAAATGAAGCTCACTGATTAAATCAAATGAAAGTTATTTTTATCTTTATTGGTTACCACTTTCGTACCATAAATCAAAATTTCCCCTTAAGGCTACTCGGCTCAAGATTAGATCTTCATGCAATTTGGTCGTGTGTAATTACTTCAATCATTGTCATCTCGTCTATTGATTTCAAGTTTTTATAATCAAAAATACTAACAGGAATTGACTCAGGATAAGCTCAAGCTCTGTTCTCAAAGGCTTGCATTCAGGTGAAGTACATTAGTTTATTTAGCTAGTCGATAAGTAATAAACTTGATTATTATCTAAATCTTACCTTAATAGTGCATTATTTTGATTTTCCATTACTAGATAGGGTAGAAAATGTTTCGAGGGTATTAATTTTGTGAACTTTAAATCATGTTTATTGAACAATAAACTTGAATATTAAAATCTGTGGTTCATTGGTCATTTAAGTGTTCGAAATGTTTATCCATGATGATTTTAATAAAAAACAAAATCATTTGAAGTCTACGGAGACACTTGAAAGTGTTAAACTGAGTTTATCAAATTATTACAAAATAATCAAGATCAAATCAAGATGAAAACCGATCTTATACTCAGTCCACTGGCAGAATTGAAAAAAACTTTGTATATTGATAATTCTTATCAACTAATTAAATTTTCTGAAGAAGCTTTTACATCGGTGCGTTGATTACTTAGTAATCTTAAATGCTAGAAAACTCATTTTTGCGGCAATTTATAGGGAATCGACAAATATATTATATTACAATGTCTAGATAGAATGAATTGGAAGCTTTTGCTAAAGAGGTGGATGTCCGCTAATCTGATTTGAAGTTAAATTAATCCTTTCCAAATAATTATGTAATATCTTAATTAACTCAATTTAATACGAACTATGATTAAAACTAAGCAAATGTAGATGAAATTTTCCAAGAGTCCCCAACTAATTACTGAATCTTTCCATGTAACTCCGTGAGCTAAGACTCTTATCATAGAGTCAATGTTGAAAGTGAATGGAAAAATGAACGCGAATGGTTTCAAAAAGTATGGTAACGCTTGATAAGGCCAAAGTATTCCAGCTGTAGCCATACTACTGAAAATGTAAGCAGATAACAGAATATAAATGAATCCAATTTCAACGTCAACAGCAGCCAAAGCTAATGAAGTGGCAACCGCAGTGGCACCGTTACTCATGTAAATTAACCAAGACAAAACCAATGATCCTTTACACGGAGCTCCAAGTACATAAATGGTAATGAAAAGAACTGGCCAACTATTGAACAAAGGGACAATCATTGAGGATAAAAAGTGTCCAAAAATAAATTGGGTTTTGGTTAAACCAGCAGAAAGATTGCGTTCAAATAGAGGTTCGGTTCGATCTCGATAAAATGAAAACGAAGAAAGCATAACAATTGTCACAAAAGACCAGAAAATAAGGAACTTAGGCATCCAAAAGTTATATGCATTGTACATATCATCAGGTGATTCAGGTTCAGCAATTGGATCAACTTTAATCACAAACCGTGTTCCAAGAGCAGGATTTAATCCAGAAGCGCTAAATATTAATGGTAAAGCCTCATCGATTGCTGACTCCAAGATCACCGTCATTGTCTTCACTACAACTGTTCTTATACTGTCGCCATGATAAAGAACCGGTGATGTAGAGTGAGTTAGTAAAGGATTGCTCGGTGAAAGTGTATCAAAATGCTCTGTAAAAGTATATTGGTCAATGAGCTTAGAAGTGAAATGAGATTTAATTATAATGTATCCATCAAGTTTACCGAGCGAAGAGTCGTGGAGAGCAGCCTCACTATCATTGTAGGGAATGAATTGAACCAAATGTGAGCTGATTTTGTTGAGAAATATTTCACTTCCTTTCGGATTGTCAATTTCATGATTAACTAAACCAAGAGTAACCGTCGGTGTACCACCAATTCCTATGTTGGTCAAGAGAACTAAAAAAGGAACCACTAAAATTGAGGATAAGACAACTATTTTAAGCTTAAATAGACGAAGACAAAGTCGATTTGTTATAGCATATGTTAGTTGTAAGAAACAAATCGAATCAATGAGCAGATTAAACCAATCGAAGGAAAATTTTCGGACAAATTTATTTTGGCTCATTTCGTTGCACGGAGAATCATTTGGAGAATCAAATCTTTGTTTTGACGTTGATGGATGACAATCAGAAGTTGTATACTTTAATTGCTGTGGTTTTTTGTGTTTACTTTTTTTGTACTGTAGACACATGAAGGCGAAAGCAGCCTCTATTGAATTTACCTGTAGACGGTTTAGTACATTACTAGGTGTCCCTTGTTCAAGCAATTGCCCTTTCCTCATGAACCCAATAACGTCAGTTTTACGAGCCTCTTCTAAATAATGAGTTGTGATTATGATAGTTGACTGTTTAGAGACTGTAATTTGATGTAACAAATCCCACATTGAACAAATAACTAGTGGATCACATCCAACAGTTGGTTCATCCAGAATTATCAATTTAGGATTATTAAGAAGGGAACACAAGAAGGAAACTCGTCGCTTCTGGCCACCACTTAAAGAACTAATTAAAGTTGATTTACATGGAAGAGATAGAGAATCTAGATGACTATCAAAATTGTCACCAGATACAACTGATTTGTTGATTGTATGCTCTTTATTTTGTTGAATGTTTTTGTCTCGCACAGTTGTTGAAAAGGTCTTATTTAAGCGCACGAAATACCTCAACATTTCATCGATGGTTAAATCATCATTTAGAGCAACCTCTTGTGGCATATAACCCAAATCACTACCAGGAATTAATATATGTTTATGACCCAATGGATAACCGTAAAGAAGTGTTGAACCAAATTCAACTTTAATCAAACCGATTAATGATTTTAGGAAAGTTGTCTTGCCACAGCCAGAAGGTCCAATTAAGCAATAAATACATCCACTTGGAATCGTTAGGGTTAAATGGTTCAGAGCAATTACTTTTGATGAACCTTTGGTATAAGCATAGTAAAGATTATTAGATTCGACGGCATTTGCAGCTAAACTCTTCGATTCCATCGCATGTGAAAATGTGTATAAAATCACAATAACTAATGAAGGATGCTGTACAACAAACTTTGAACTATTATAATATATTGAAGTAAAATAAATACACACTTAGGTATGATTAATACTTCCAAGTTGCTAACTGTAACCCATTACTCATTTCAAAATTGATCTTGTATTTATCACAAAGTTTTCAAAAAAGCATTGTTTGTCCAATCATCAGTTTGTATATCTGGTGCTAATGGTGACACAAATGTTTCATGGAAATGATTAGACTTCATAAAAAATCAGTATCTCATTTCAAATTTAATGTTTTAACCCTTGAATTTGAAGGTGGTAACAATTTAGTTTTCTGGACAAGGTGGAGCCAAACTGAACCAGCCTTTAGAGACTTCAAACTTGGTCTCTTTTGTTTTACACCTATTGACTATTGACCCTGAATTTTCAGAATATCCATGGATTTTAAATTGGTAGTGTTTTAATGTCTTAATTTTTCACCATTAAAACTTTTATAACATGTGATTGCTGCCTCTGGTTAAATTTAGATATTAAATTCTATGGGTAAGTTGGGTGTTTTAGCTATGAAGTTAAATTAATTACTAATTATGCGTTCTTTCAGGTCTTGGATATTAACTTGGAGTGGAATAACTGGATTTATTTTGGAAGTAAATTAAATCAAATATTTGTTTCTTCAGGGAACAAGGTATCACATTAGGAAAGGGTCAAGGAAACCGATAACGTTAAATGAAATGTTATAATGGTGAACAAGTTGAAGGATGAAAAATTGTATTGAAAACAGATTTATTTCAAATTGAAGCATATCTAAACAACAAAGGTCAAAAAACGAAAGATACATTTGCAAAAATGAACGGTAATTCCAAAATTTAGTATTTCCATCAATTTGACTTCAGATAATTCGGATTATTGGTAACCAAATTAGGGTTGTAATTATTTAATTGCACCTAATTCTTTGCCAGTCTCGATGAAAGCATTGACAGCTTTATTTATATCATCCTCAGTGTGTGATGCCGATATTTGAACTCTAATTCTAGCCTTTCCTTTGGGTACCACAGGATAGCTGAAACCAATCACGTAAATACCTTTATCTGTACGTAAGTAGTAAGCATTATGAGAAGAAAAATTTTTGTTAAAAGATTGGATTCAATTTGAATTTGTTGTCTATTATTGATCAGTCAGATATTAATGGTTTAAATTATTTTCGGCTCTTTACAGTTTCACTATTTAAGATGGTCTGCTTTTTGATAAACTTACCTAACATTCTGTCAGCAAAAGTTGACGCTAATTTAGCATCAGACAAGAAAACTGGACAAATTGGATGTTCATCGCCAAGAATAGTGAATCCTGCGGATTTCATTTGTCCTCGAAATAATTGAGTCAACGAAGTTAGTTTTTGTGGTAAATCAGAATTTTCCGTAAGCATGTCAAATACTTCTGAAGCTGAGGCTACAACGGGAGGGGGAATTGAGTTTGAGAAGAGATAAGGTCGAGCTCTTTGTCGAAGTAAGTCAATCAATTGCTTAGGCCCAGTGGTATAACCTCCAGCAGCTCCACCAAGAGCCTTTCCCAAAGTGGAATTTATGATATCAACGGAACCATTTAAACCAAAATATTCCTCAGTCCCTCTTCCTGTTGAACCAAAGAAACCAGTGGCATGACATTCATCGATGAAAACCATAGCTCCGTACTCTTTGGCCAAGGAAACAATCTGATCTAATGGAGCAACATTACCATCCATACTAAAGACACCATCTGTAGCAATAAGTTTACGTCGAGCACCTTTGGCTGATTCAAGATGGTTTCGTAAATCGGCCATATCACGATGTTTGTACCGGAACCTTTGAGCTTTACATAATCGTATACCATCAATGATTGAAGCATGGTTCAGCTCATCTGAAATGATAGCATCTTGTTCATTCAATAAAACCTCAAACAAACCAGCGTTGGCATCAAAACAGCTAGCATATAAAATAGCATCTTCACGGCCATGAAATGAAGCTATTTTACGTTCCAAATCTCGATGGATACTCTGAGTTCCACAGATGAATCTGACTGAACTCAAGCCTGCTCCGTACTCTTTTAAAGCTTTGATTCCAGCTTCCACCACTCTTGGGTGACTCTGGTTGAGTAATAGAATGCAACTATCAAATTTTGAAATTTGCCTTTGATTGACTAATGATCTCAATCTTTATTAATGCTGTATTAGTCTAACTCACCGAAAGTCCAAGATAATTGTTAGCACAAAAATTGAGGACCTTTTCTCGTTTACCTTCAATGTTTATCCATGAGTTTTGTTCACTTGTTATAATTCGTTCTGTTTTGTAAACACCAGACTCTTTAATTGAAGACAACTCAGAATCTAATGAGGTTTGAACAGAGGCCCAAGCATGTTGATTACATCGTGAAAGTACAATCCGACTCAAACCTAATAGGTTGGAAAAAGAGTTGATTGTTTAAAACATTTATTAAATGTTTTAAAATCGATAGTCATTGACTTTTATTAATTGTTTGGTTTCATAAGTGCTGATCTTTACATTGAATGTTATAAATATATATAGATAACACTGATAGATTCAGCCTTTTTATCTGAAAAGTTGAGTAAGTCAAGAAAGACTCAATAATAATACTACTTCAATAAATGTCTATCAAATTTGATAATGCACAGTCATGGAAAGACCTTTGATTTGACTGATTATTGTAAGGATAAAACATCGACATTCACAATGTAAATCATGATTCATGACAAGTCAAATACAAGTGCCTAGAGATTTGAAAGTCAAGTTTATTTACAGTTGAACTTACCATATATTGGTGAAGTTGATGTATCCAAAAGTTGTTTAACTAGTCCTTTCACTAACATTTCCGGGGTTAAAAGTAAGTCCAGTAATTTAAACTTGATGCTCTGCAATTAATTATTTCATTGAGATCCAACTAACACTCTAAAAATCAATAAAACATACGAAAACAAAACGCAAACGTTTGGCATCAATTGTTACCCAATACGAAAAGTTTTAACATTGATACTATTCTTGCTACTCTGGTTTATCAAGTATGTTGGATATTTCTTTCTATACACCTGATTTACCTTGAGGCAATCTTAGAAACAACTTTTACCTAGTAACAAATTCCTAAGCAACAAAACCCAAAAAGAGAGAGAAAGAAACAGAAAGAGATGAGACCAGAAGCTGAAGATTGACCTTGTCTTGTCTATTTTTCTAATGCTGTACATGAAAAACCGATTCATTGGTGAATCTTCAAGTTATCTCGACTGGTTTCATAACGTTATCTCTTTGTGTTGAGTCTAACTTCATATTGATTGTTATCTTTATCACCAGATCTTTAGTTGGTCAACTGGTTTTGTATGAAATGATCGCTACATCGGGTTAATATTTCATAAGTTTTGTATTTTATTTTGCAGAGTTAACTTGAATTGTTTATGGTTTACAGTTGAACGCTTTTAAATATTTTCAATTTGCCATTGTAATTAACTTGTCTTTAAAATGCAATAGATGTGATTGACACGAATTTATAATTTCAGAAAAATGGCAAATCCAGTTGATCCGATATAGATAACTAAATTAATAACCATTTGCCATTGCAATAATATGAAGTAAAACAATACATTTGTTTTTTAAAAACATGAAACCAAAGACCCATAACCAAAGGCTTAAAGTTTTTGAACTTGAATTGATTAATAACTTGTTTGGCAACGAGTACAAATGATGAAGCATAAAAATATGATGTTGGATATGCATAATATGATTAAGGCCGATATAATTTGATGCGTCATCCGAATTAATTATCCAATGGTATAGTGGATGATGATACAGCACTTGCCTGAGATTAGGAGAAAAAAATAAAAATAAATTTTGCGAATGAACTTGAGTGAATAGATTGTTTCTTGAAGGGTTTAATCATTTCTTCTCTGAGCAACTTTTGTTTTTGTTGCCTATTATAATCTAACAGGTTGTTAAAAAAAGTTGGATAATCAATTGAAAAGATAAAACATAGAGTTACCAGAAAACATAAACAAAACAATTCAAGAGTTCATTTTATGAGTACTGATCGTTTGTTTTTCAAGTGAGAGAATAGATTTTTTTCTTACCGCTGAACCTGGTCCACTGGTTACACAAGTTGTTACAGTGTGATTATATCTGCGGCCATTTACATTGATAATTTCCGTTTTGGTTTCTGATGGAGTACAATTAACAGAGTTCTGTACTTGTTGATCTTTGATATGTTGTGTCACAGCTATTTGAAAAAAAGATCAAATAATGGAATATATTAAAATAATGTAAAATTGTTGACATTAACATATTTTGAACGGAATATACGGAATGAAATAATATGCTAGAATTGAGTTTGTTAACTAAATTTCACTGCGATTAGAAGGACTGCTAATTAATGTTATTACCCGAAATGTAGCTTTGGACTTGTCTTCTTATCTGTTCGGCACTAGGAAAATTGGGGAATGGAAAGCCTTGTTGAGTTGGACCGAACCAGGGAAATGAAGATTGGCCAAGATTAGTTGTAGAGGCTGGATTGTTCATTACTGGGTCGAACAATGCTCGTCTTAGGCGAAAACCGGTTACTCCATTGATGACCAAAATTGTTGCCAGCAATGAGAAAACAATTAAATTAATAAGACCAAGAAACTTCATGTTGAATTCAGATGTGTTGGCTGGTTGAAAAACAAAGTGAACCAGAAAGAGAGTGTAGAAAAACAATAACAAAGGGAAAAGCTAAACTCTTTTTAACAAACTTGTCACAAAGAGAAAAAAATTTGATTGATGTATTTTGTTTCTATTAATCACAAGTAAGATTTGAAGTCGCAATAAAGTTTAACTAATTGAGCTCAGATAGGAATCAATTTTGATATCTATCCATTGTATTTGAGTTTAAATACCCAGAGAGAAAGAGAGAGAAAGGGTTTGATGATGATATGTAATATTGTTATGGAGGGAACAGCAACAACGCGCTCTACCGTTGATGAAATTGTAATAATGAAAACAAAGGAATAATAATTAGCTACATTTCAGTGTTTTATAATTAGTAGTTTTATGTTAAATTGATTTTAAGATGATCAATCAGTCTTATGTGAATTAACGTTTCTCAAAGAGTAACATATTAAACAGAATTACTTACTGTACCATTTACGTTTCTTATATTTAGCTATTCCCATAGATTATACATGCAATTTTGTTTTTGTCAACTGCAACTACGTATGTCTTATAATATTTAGTATTCAATTAATTCCGTGTTAATACCAATTTGTGATTTATACCTTTAAAATCTGTGGAAACTCTTAAATTATCTGTGAAATCAGGATTTCTGCTACATTAACTTCGTTTGTGAATAGTTATTGGTGAACAATTGAGAGACTTCAATTTTCAGTGGTTTGTCACCACCATCAATGGGTTATGATTCCAAGCATAGGAAATTATGAAAAAACAATGCTGATTACATCATGCAATGATGTTTTCTGGGTTGGTTTTAATGATGATGTGACTTGATTGTCTTTCAAAGTCACTAATGGTTGTAAGACATCTTAGATGAAGCTCACAATTTCATTAAATGTTCATTCTTTCATGTCATTTTTCATATTTTTTTTGTGCGTATTACTACCTAGAATATAATCGCACAGATGGCTTTGATTCAACATCTAGTTACTAATAATTAGTCCATTGTTCCCAAAAGGTGTTATCATAAATATAACAATTAACCTGCGATTGCTGTTGTTCATCTTCAAGGTTACCTATCACCCCTCGATTGTTTGTGGCCATTTTATACGACATGATATTAGAAGCTTTATTTGCATGTTATGTTTATACTCCTTTGAGACACAATCACAAATAAATGAACACAATTATATTTATTACTAACACTGGAATGCAATTTATAAGTTTAATGTTGTTAACATAACCTTTTGTTAATCGGTTAATCTGTTAAGAAGCTAATCTACGATTAATAATTTCATTATTAGCATAACTTAACATTATCGAACCAACTTTAAGGTAAAGAGCAACTAACCTCTCAACTGTTATGGTAACCAAATTAATATAACAAAATCAACCAAACAACCGCTAACTCTAATCAATTGATAAACAAATGTCCACACTGAGCTTTATTGTTTATTCATCAGTTTTAACTAAGATTAAAAGGTTGCGATTGAATGAAATGTGCTTCATCAAATATGTTCATAAGTTTAATTAATAACACAAAATCGACTCTTGGATTGTCAGTTTTTTTGTTATCAATCTTATCATTGCAAACAGGTTGGTAAACCATTTTTAATCAATCAACATTTCAATATTTTTCAAGAGTTTTTCAGTCATAAAAAATGATTTCATTATTTCTTGTTCAATTTTACTCAGTCAAGAATTGATATTCATTAATTAGACTTTTTTACAGTTTATGGTATACCTTGCTATTCATGTATAAGTTCAACTACGAACCGTTCCCAGAGTTGTATTAATGCTCCAAGAAATGGTTCAATTGCTGATTTGGGTTATTGTGAAGGTCGATTTTGTACCAAAATCTGGGGATTTTTAGGTGAGTTATCATCAATTACTTTCCTACGATCGATAATATTGATTGTTCAAAAAATGATTGCAAGTATGATTGGTAAATTGAGTCGAGAGCAATTATTATGACCGGTAGATTAATATCAGCAGGAATTATTTTCAAGTAATAAAATGTACAATCAAACCAAGTGACAACTTTTTATGATATTTTACAGTGTACATAACAAACTTAGTTTTCACTAAATAAAACAATTAACAGTCATTATATACTTGATAATAATGAAGCAATTGAAAATTGTAAACATTTCTTCCATGATTTGCTTCAAAGACTTGAATGCATCAACTTCTTGCCATCATGCAATGTTATTTTATTGCTAATTTTTTTGAGAAGCAAATGAATGGTTAAAATTTTATAATCATAATTGACATCAAATAATTTGAATTTACTTATTATAGATGATGGAACTGACATTTTAATCCGAGGTTGTACTGAAACAGTTCGAGCTTCTTGTAACATGGAAAGGATTAGTCTAAGGTATGATTTAGCTTTATTTAGCTCACAATTGACCGATAGATATTTTAAAAGTGGTTGTGCTAAGATTTGTCGATGGGCGCTTTGTAATGCTTCATCGTACCTAACCAACAATTCAATCAAGTTAATTTTATCGTTGTATCTTACTTTAATCATATAAAGTTTGTCATTCTCAAAAATAATAAGACAAAATAAACCAACAAATTATTAGAACATGTTGAAGCATACTGTGCTTGATACATCCAAAGAATTGAATTTCAATTTCAGCTAAATTGGACACTAGAGACCTGGACTGGTGTTATAATTGGGAAGTGATTTTAAAACTTGTAATCCAATGGTGCGAGCCAATGGAATCGGTACTGCGTTTCCAATCTAAAAAAAACAACAACAAATAGTTTGGGGTTTAAAAGTGACTAATTATTGATATAATACATAAAAACTGAACGACAAAGGAAGGTAACTAACTTGAACTTTAATTTCAGTCATGGAACCAAAGAAATGATATTTATCAGGAAAACCTTGAGATCGAGCAGATTCTCTGATTGAAAGGACTCTATTAGCAGATGGATGAAGGACACTTCCTTGTTTACTACTGGGAACAGTCTTAGTAATGGTTGTAATGAAAAATCCATCCCATTGAAGACGACCAAACAATCCTGACCATTGGTAGTTACGATTGGCTGTGTGAACCAATCCCCAAGGTATTAAAGTATTTTCTGGTCGCGATATTTGCTTTGAACAGGTTTGTCCAGAAGCACAGCTACAAACTCCACGAAGTGAGCCATTGGAAGATTTACCATTTTTTATATCATCATAAAGATATTCAAGTTTCTCGATGACAGTTCCATCAGGTAATGTTAATTTAATATTGGGTAAATCTCTCCAATCAGCTCCGGGAATACAAGGTATTCTCTCGATGCGAGTTTGATTAAGTAAACTCATCGTAGGCACAACATGCAAGCCTACCTGACCATTATCAAAATCATTTAATCTCATTAACTTTTGGTAAAATGTTTTAGCAGAACCATAGGGACAAGAATAATCTAGGGTATAACCAACGGTATCTGGTAAATCATTTATAGCATCAGCTACAGTATAAGATCGGAAAAATCCATATTTATTAGCATGGTAAATTGATTTTGAACGTTTGTCACCAATCACAATATCAAGCTGACAAGCTCTGTTTGAGAAACAATGTAAAGGCTTTGGAAGCTTTGGAAGCCTGATTGTCTGATCGGTTGCTAATATAAATGTACGACGGCGAGATTGAGGGACACCAAAGGATCCAGCTTGGAGTATACCAAAATTTACCTGGTAATTCATTGTTAACAAACATGATAAGGTGAGCTTTAGGATTTTACATTTTTCAAATTGAACAAAATTTCGGACATTTTCAAAGATTACCACTTTGGGTCGGTAATAATCAACATAACTCAGGAAAGTTACGAGGAGTGAATTTTTAAATACTGAATAAAGTCTATTTGAAAATCTATTCATTCCACTGAACCCTTGACATGGAGGTCCGCCAAGTATCATTTCGACCTCTCCTTTTTGAGGTAGAGGTTGGTTGGAGGATGTGTATTTTTCACCCTCAAGTAGCCGTTTTAACATATGATTGGCGTCTTCATTGTAAACGATTGCCGATGGAAAATTGAAGCTAAATGATTTAGCTGCCGATGGCTCCTTTTCAATTGCCCATAATGTTTCGGAAACTCTACTTTCTTTAAAACCGGAGGCCAATCCACCACATCCAGAAAATAAGTCCAGAGTTTTCAATGGTGAATTATAATAAGTGTTTGATGATGACTCTAATACATCGTATTCATCGGGTTCAATTTGAGTGAAATTTTTAGTGTGATGGTTGAAAAAATAAGTCATAAAATAACGATTAGGAATCAACATATGATCGGGTCGAGCTTGAGGATTGTTCAAATAATAGACATTACAAGGTTCTTTAAGTGTTGTACAGTTGATAACTCGTTCATCTTTAGTGAGATAAACTTCATCAAGTGGAACCTCTAAAAGTAGATCAAATGTCTGAAGACAATTATGCGGTCGATATAGTAGCTGGACTTCGAGTTGACAGTCATCATCGGTATCAAAAATATTGCGGAATATTTTCTTTATTTTCACAATTGAATAAGTTTTATTGGCATCATTGAGTGAACCTTTGATAAATTCCGTAAATCTTTTCCGATAGCGTTCAGGATAAAGAGCCTCATCGTAGGATTGCTCATTGTTTTCATTGGTTTCACTTTTTTTGCTCAAAAAATCAGGTAAATTTACAGATTCAGGATAGACGAGAGCAAATGTATTTTCTTTAAAGCTTTTTCGGCCTATTTTTACTTCTGTAAAATAAGATCGATTATCTGTGTCCATATAATGACCTTGCAGTTTGATTTCAGTCTTTTTTCGTTTCTTTTCTTGCAAATAACATCCAATACAAGATTTAGCTTTCAGCAAATTGCAAATGGCCTCACTAAAACATTTAAACCAGCCAAACTCTTTGGAATAAATTCGATCACAGCGATAATCACATTGTCTGGTAGTTGAAAAGTCAGAACAAAAGTCAACATCAACTTTATCAATTACTTTATATAATAAAATATCATCACATTCTTGAATTAAATACACGCAATCAGGTGAACCAGTTTCTTCAAGAATCGTGCTTTCGCTAAAACTGGAACAAACGATTTATATTAATGTTAAGTCAATCAAATGCCTTAATTTATGATGTATTTACCAAAGGAAATCGATGTGAGCAAATTTTTGTCCGTCATGAGTCTCGAATAATCCAATGATTCGTCCAATCCCGGTGTTGTCTTCATTTTCACTTCGCTTATTTCTAGCCAAGGTAACAAAGTCGCCTAGATAAAGCTGAGACATTAAAAATTAGATTTACTGAAATTGAAAAGCAAAAATTAAAAGTATACCTCGATTCCGTTGATCCTGGTCGACTCATAATAAGTCCTTTTTGAAAAGGGATCTTTATGCTTTGCTTTGCTGGTCCAAATAATTTTAGTGGCCATTAAATTGATCTTAGCTTTTCCGTAACCTCGACTTCCAAGTTGTTTGTAAATTGATTTTGATTTGCTTGAGTCTTGTGTTGTATTCAATGCACCTTTGAATTGTTTCTCAAAAAATGTAGCCACAAGCTCGGTACAAGTAGCATAAGAGTCTCTGTTCATCCCTTTACGAGCACCGCGACGAATGGTATTTCTCAATGGTCCGGCATGTTCATTCGAGGTTAATTTACTTTTAGATTTTGTTCTGTGAAAGGTAAAGCAATACTAGTTAGATTTATTGATTTTATCATAGTATCATTTAAATTCAAAAGATTCTTCTAAGAGATTGCTGACCTCAACTTTAAAGACCCTTGGGATGCTGTTTCAATTAACTGTCCTAAGCACGGGGTTTCAAGAATTTTAAGATCACTTGATGTCCCAGCCTCATCGTAGCTGAGTATTTGATCAACGATAAATGGTAAACTTTGATATAATCGAGATAGTTCGAGATTTGGACACTTGACAGTTAAATTATGCAACAATTGTGAACAAGTTGATTGAGGCGAAGATTCAATCCATTCAATGATATACTTAGTCAACATTATTTTATGCTCCAAGCTTTCGCAAACTACTTTATACTTAACATGAGGAGTTAACAAATTGTAACGACAGATTGATGATTGAACACCAATTAAAACTCGTTCGCCTCCGTCAAAACCAGAAATCCACCATTGTTCAATCGGTCCAATATCTCGTGCTGGAACAGATTGACTTAAATCATCATCTAAATCTGTTAGTGATTTCAAATACCCTTTCATATAAACAGGTTTATCTGATTCAATCAGACCAGAATCAATCGAGATCAAGTGACCATTTTCATCATACAGACAATAATTTGTTATATTCAATTCTAATGAATCCTCGTATTGTTGACCCTCAAAAAAATTCGTTAATCTAGAGTCTGATAAGGCAATTGCCTCTTCTAGATAGTCACTATTATCATCATGAAATACACATTTATCCACAGGTTGTCCACATTGATCACAAATTACAAGGTCTTGAGACAGTTGTCGTTTTCTAGATGATGCAGCCATAACATGGATAGTTTTCAAGTATTTACAAATCCTAGTAACTTTAAGTTAGAAAATAATTCAATTAATTTATTAAACTGAATTATATTTAATATAATATGTTAAATTATTGAAGTATTTAAGCAGATCACCGAGAAAAAAGTATTTCAAATAAACTACGATAAAAATTATTTACATTGAAAACAGTTCATCGTTTTAAGATGAACAAAAGGTCACCCCCGTTTAAAGGTAAAATGTCAACCAATACCTTTGCGGGAACAATATGGTAACAAAGATCCCATTGATCAAAACAAGGTCAAAGTTAGTGAGAGTGGCATTGTAATGTTTACTAAAGGTATGTTTAAACCAGCGCGGTCAGGTTAACCGTAAATAATAAATATCGATTAAAGATCAAATCTTTATAAATATCGGTATTAGGCCTGATGATAAAAATTTGCGTTTAATAATTTTGCTAGAAATTAAATTTAATTTTATTTTTAATACCCGAAAATTTACTTCAACGTAATACACTTAGGATACTCTGATTAGTTTCACGCATGATTTGTCATCTTTCATTGTTTTTAATTAATAACCCATTCGAATTAATTTTATTTTGTACTTTACATATATCATACAAATTTTATTGCCTTCAATGAAAAAATAATGTAATAAAATTAATTTCAAATGAACAACGACTTCAATATTTTATAAAAAATGATTAAGCTTTTCTTTCATTGAATTTCAGACTGTAACTGCTTTCTATGAAAAGACTTGAAAATAATTTCCATGCACTTTGTATTTAAATATGCATATTTGTTAATAGTTAAATAAAACAGGTCTTGATCATGATAAAGCAACAGATTTACATGTTTGAAAGATAAAGAAAAAACATCATGATTGTTTTGGACAGTTTGGTCAGGCTTCTGAACCCAAGGCATGAATAACTTGGTGAAGGTATTCGTTCTTGATTGGCAACATGTAATGTCTCTCTTCGTTAATTTTAAGGCATGATTTAGTTGAATGATTAGTTTCTGCTTGATTTGAATCACTCTTTTTATCTGAAGATAAGTTTGATTCATTTTCTCTTTCAAAATCATCTTCCCAAGTTTTCCTACGGTATCTCCATGAAACTGGAAATATATGCCCTTCAGTACTGAAAATAAATTTTGCAGCATCTTTGTTCAAAGGATTGTCAACATCGAAAAGCTGGATAAAATAGAATAGAAATTAGAATTTATCGAAAATTAAGTTTAGTTTTCATCAGTTAAGATCATAACAATATGTTTTACTTACAAGGTAAAGATATTTACAGGTTTCGCTCAAGAAAAAACTTTCCATTCTGTCTTCAAGACTTTTATCTTGAACATTATGGATTGTTGCATAACCACATCTAAAAAATAAAAATTAATAAAATAAAGATGTTAATATGGAAATTCTGATGACTTGATTAGTTAGATAGAAAAATTACTTACTCGGCTTTAGTATGATTGTTAAGACTATAAAGGATATCTCTTCCCACATGAAGATAGAAAGGATTTTTAGTAGCTTGATATAATAAATAGGTTGATTCGATAAGTTCAGGTCGTAGTGGATAAAAATAGAGATCTGGGCTAGAATGTTGCCAGTTAAATCTTTCCGGTAAGGCATCAAAGCGCTTCCAAATAGCATAATAAAGTGCATGAGTGCAAATGGCTTCCTCAATATCACCATTAAGGACTTGTATTCCAGCAAAGGCAGCTTGTAATGAATCAATCCAAAGAGTTGAGGTTCGACCATCTATCATATTAACATTGACATAGACCGGGTGATTACCGACTCCTTCGTTGCATTCGTCCCGTCCTCGTCGTAAATAACGTTTAATCAATCGGTAACTTTCATTAAACATTCTGAGATCTTCTGCATTACCAAAGACGATGTATGACTGGAATAGAATAGAATTAAGTTTTAATAAATTTTGCTTTGCTAAGTAATTAAATACAGCTGCGAAAGACCTCGATACCTTATCTTTTGCGCATTGCTTGGTATCAAAGCATATCGATGATCAATTATTTGCAACAATTGTCTGCTAATCAACATCAACTCAAGACTTATTGTCCAAGGCATTGAATCGATGTTGATTGTGCTTAATTTATCTCAAAAAATTGCCTATAGATAGCATATATCTTGGATACCAGAAAAAACGCGCAAAAGATTTCGAGATCTAACTTAATTTTCGTAGCTGTATAACTGATTGAAAATAAATTCACCTTTAGCAAATATTCATAAAATGAATCGAGACCAGCACCAACTCCACTCATTTTACCAATCCATTCACCAGTCTCTACGTCGATGACATTACCTAATAGACCAGTATTTTCTGATCGTCGATACCAGAGAGTTCTAGCCGCTCTTCGAGCAACACTTTCAAATACAGGATCACCTAATAGACGACTTAATATTCCAAATTCTAAGAGTAAAGATCCTGCACCGGCAGTACATGTATGAGTCGCACACCAATTACAATCTTGGCTTCTTGGAACTCCATGTCTTAAATTAACTCTTGGATATGGTAATCCAGTTGAGCTATTGTCAAAAGCAGGGAGAAGGCGAGTTGCTAAGTCATGAGCAAGTTCCATCAATTGTCCATTGTATCCAAAAGGCCTGATAGGTCCAAATGGTTTCTCTGGGTCCATAATAAGTAAATGAGCTGAAAGTAAGCCACCTAATAATCTAATATTTGCCTCAAAAACTTGAACAATCACATCTTTATCGAATGAAACTTGGTCTATCACAAGTTGAACAGCTTTCTGAAACTCAGATACATTGCCCATTATTGCCAAGGTATCCAAGGTATCGACTAGAGTTAAAGAGTAGTTACCAAGAACATCATTAATGTTGATATTAGACCTGAGAATAAAAAAATATCAGCATTAAATTTAATTTCTACGTCTATTGCTTTGCTAAAAACTTACGGATTCAAAACATCAGGCCCTCTGCCTGTGCAAAGGATTGGATTAAGTTCATCCTTCGGGAATGCATGTTTCATGTAATTATCATAGCCGAACTGGAACATTTCACGAGTTTTCTGAAGCATCTCTAACCGCAATGATTCTGAGAACGTAGCATATTTCCTATCATAAATACCAGGTCGAGATAAAAATATTGATAAACCATTTGGAGCACATTGATTATTTGTTCGACCAATAGAAACATTGTCATAATCAATTGAGATCACTTGATTAAATTGTTGATCCCTCTGTTGGTAAGCTTGTATCACAATCAAAGGCAAGGCTAACAAAATTAAGCTTAATAGCTTCAACGGTTTACCCTCTTCCATTTGACTTGGCGATGATGTTATTATAACCATGATTATAGTGGGAACATAAAATATAAACAAAATAGAACAATTGAGTTAGAAAAAACAGATGATTAACAAGGTGATAAAGATGATGAATGTTTGTAGATTGGAGGAATATTAACTTAAATAAAGATAGGTTTAATGATAATTCGTATGTTTTGTCATTAACTCTTGGTCATAGATCAGTTAAACAAGTCAAATATCAGCCAAACGCCATCGAATGTTGAGTTGACCCAACAGAGAGACATGAAAGCATGATTAACACTAAAATTAGATTACATTATAGTTTTATATTGAACAACTAAACCATATTTAAACAAAGTTCAAAATTTCAAGTGAATACTGAGTAAAAGGTATAGTTTTCACATTAAAAACAGCCAACAGACCATTTTTTTGACTGACACAATAACAATGTCACGTGATAGGCGCTTTTTTCAATTGTAATTAACCTAACACAGATTAACAATTAAGTTTTTTTAATAAATTTCAGCTGAATTTAATTGTTGACTACAATCTAAAATAAAATTTAAATACAATTAACCATTTTATCAACTAAATTTCTGCTAGAGTATAAATAATACACAAATAAACAAAGCTTGACTATAAAACAAGTTTAAATTACAAGGTTAGGTGATTCAGGATAACAGACATATTAAATCAACTTCTAGTAATGATTTGTAATGTTTGGATATTTGGGTACTACACAATGAATGGTTAGATAGTCAATTTGATTTGGTTAAATGATTTAATGGTAAGTTAACTGCTTTTAACATACCCATTATTAGCGGCAATTGATTGGTCAAGTATCTCCATTGAATCCTAAGGTCTCAAGCATAAACACACATGAAACAACGGAGACTGTTAATGAACCAAAAAAGGTAACAACAAAAAATCAAGTTGGATAGATTAAATGAAATCATGATAATTAAGCATTAAGATTTCCTGATAAACAAGGAAAATGTAATGATTGTCAAAAGGCTACACTACAGTTCAAATTAAAAGCAACAAACAAGTTTAGCATGACTTGAACACTCACTAGTATTAGCAGCTAATATTCATTCAATTTGACTGAAGACAATATTTATATAAAAAAAATACAATGACAATGTTGGAATCGCCAATCAATACACTTGATTGTAAATGAGATTTACATTGATAAGGATTGTAGGGGTGGACAAAATATTAAATGGTCCAGCTGCGAAGTTTATTGGTTTGACTTGACTGCTTCATTGGTATTATTGATTAAAATGGTAATCAGTATTAATTATTGGTAATGGTCAATTTTTATAAAATCAAGTCATTCAATCATATTACGATGAATTGATAAAATTTAGGAAAATTAAAAGAAGTAAAAACCTGCAAAGTGAGGGAAATTCAATATTAGTTGTTACATTTGTATCTAATAAATGATCCATATAATTCAACCTACATCAATCAAGAACTGGATTTGTGAAATAAGAATAAATTTTAAAATGTTGCGATTACCAAAGAGTAAAGAAGCATCACAAAGATCAACCAGGTAACTTGATTTTTTAGCAAAATTAAGTGCTAAACAAGTTATTTTGCAGCTATAAATACGATATCCTCAGATAACAACCCATAAGTGTATGCTGTCTTGTACCGGGTGAGGTGTCGAGATTTATGTCGTGCAATAAGATTATTCTGCAGAAAGGTCAGTAGATTTCATTTTCTTCCACTAGAATATGCAAGCATATCTAGCAGGAGTAACCATTACTGGGTACGTTTGCAAGTCGACTAATCAGCATAGTATTATAACCACTTGATAGCAATTGCTTGGATTAATTTTGGCTTGGTTTGCACAAGCATAGCTCAATACTAATACTGCTCACTCTGTTGAGTGACTATTTTGAACATACAGGGCTATTCAGTTTCATTTACTTTACGTTTCATACGATATCTCACGAGCCAATCATGTTAGGACTTTATTATTTGTTGTGTAGTCTTTTATTATTCTTCCCATTATTCTTAATCCCAATACATTGGAAATGATCGCTAAGGTTGAAAAACCTAAAAGTTACCAGCTTGTATTAGCATTTTCACTACAATTTTTGGAAACCAAAATTCTGGTGTCAACAAGATAGCAATAAACTTAGAATTGGATTCTAAACGAGACATAATGTCAAGGTCATTCAAGGTCATTCAAAATTTTACAATCATTTGATAGATCTTTAACTTACATGAAGAACCATGCAAATGTTTGAAAAATAATACCAAAATAAACACTAACTCATCACCCATAGCTTATACACTTTAATTATTTATTGTACTTTAATTAATGATTGTAAAATTTTGAATAACCTTGAATGACCTTGACATTAAGTCTTAACAATGTACGATTTTGAGTCTTTTGGTCCGAGTCCCATTCAATTATGTCAAATGACTGAGAAGCTACAGATTTCAGATTGGATTGAGGTCAATCGCTAAAACAGACAAACTACGTACTATTTCAAAAATTCGTCGCGTCAGGCTATAGCCAGCATTGTGTGGATCATTCAGCGTTGATCGAAATTCTTCCTGACGCAACGGTGATTGAACACGCTCCGTTTGAAGTTAAATAACCTAACGTCTATAATACGCGACCTGAGTAGTTTAGAGAAAAAATCTTTTGTCAGGCAAAGCATCTTATTATTAAATATACTCATACGAATTTTCAGCTCTCTATCATGTTTGAGGTATGACTGAAAAATGTTTTAACTTTAGAGCGCAATTGTGACTGAACGCGACACTTTACGAAACTTTTGATGACATCTAACATAGTTTCTCAATGTCTACTTTCAAAAAATCAAGTCATTTTTCACATTGACGATGGTCACTAGACTTAGACTTGAATTTGGTCAATTGTAAACTCTTTAATTTGTCTTTGCTTTATATCAAAATTTATCTATGATAGTTTGAATGTGCCTTCTTTACTCTTTGGGAATTATCGAGGTAAAAAATTAAAATGTATAAAGTATAAAGGTATAAAGGTCAGTGTTATGGAAACTACATGTTATGGTTACTGTCAGTGTACATTAGTGTTTATAAAAATATAAATGTTAACAGAGATCGATTATCATTATCATTCAAAGGAGGAGTTATAATTTTGACAAAACAGCTGATTTTAGTTGATGATAAGCTAATGTTTTTCTGTGTTTTCTTTGACAGTTGATCAACTAAATCATCCAATCTTGAGTTTTATATTTTTGTGTAATTGGAAAAAAATAAAGTCTGCTATTGCTAATTCGGATCGTCATTCTAATGGCTAAAATCTTAAATCTAGATAAACTTCTTGGTAAATTCATCTAAGCTTGCTTAGAGCAACTTTATTTTGAACATGATTATCAGTGGAGTTCAAAAGATCGTTCTTTATGAGACAAGAGCGGTAAGTTGACATTTATAGACTTGATATGATTTGCAATTTGCAATGAAATTAATTTGCAATTTTTTATGTATTTCTTATTCTCATCTAGAGATACTTCATTGTTGGTTCTAATAATGCGGGTACCACATTTAGAGTGATTAAGATTGATCGCACTGAACCTAAAGAGCTTGACTTGGTTGACGATGGCGTTAAATATAACAAGAAAGAAATTACTGAGTTATTAGCTCGCATTACAAATGGGAACAAGAAAAAAACGCCTCAAACACCGAATCGGATCTCAGCTTATGGAATATTTGGCTTCGTTCGGTTTCTTGAAGGTTATTATATGATTTTGATAACAAAGAGAAGGTAAACAATACATTAGCACTTCACCAAGCAATATGCCCTAGCCTTTTAATTGGAAAATCTGTTTCTTACAATTATTATTTCAGAAAAATTGCTCAAATTGGTCACCATAACATCTATAAAATATTGGATACGAGTATGCTTTACATTCCTAATGATATTGAAAAAAATAATCCAGATGAATCAAAATATTTGAGAATGTTTCAAAATGTTGACCTTTCTAGTAATTTTTACTTCAGTTATAGTTATGACTTGACACATACACTTCAGCACAATTTGTTACCTCTTAACCATAATCACCATTTTGTGAAAAGAGCAGATCAAACAATATGGGAAGGTAAATTAGAATTGGAAAAGGGTCCGTCATTGAATATTGAAGCTATCAGAACCCAACCTAACTGGAAATTTGTTTGGAACGAATATTTATTGAGTCGAGTCATTCTACACCCAGATTGGCTTCTATATGTAATTCATGGTTTTGTGAGCCAAACGGATATATGTGTTTTTGGTAGACCTATCTATTTGACTTTGATTGCCCGTCGTTCGAAAAAGTTTGCCGGGACTCGTTTTTTAAAGCGTGGAGCAAATCTAGGCGGAGATGTTGCTAATGAAGTTGAAACAGAGCAAATTGCATTTGATGCATCACTTTCATCTCTTGACGTTGTCAAGTACACATCTTTTGTTCAAATAAGAGGTTCGATTCCATCTCATTGGTCTCAAGACAGTTTCAAAGTGGTTCCAAAGCCAGCAATCACGACAGATTTTGTTGATCCATATTTTCAAACAGCAGGTCGACATTTCAATGATCTTCTCCAACGATATGGATCTCCTGTAATTGTTCTCAATTTGGTCAAGAAACGCGAAAAGAAGCCTCATGAAAGTGTTTTATCTAAGGAGATTAAAGAAGCTATTCAATACCTAAATCAATTCGTACCACAAAAACATGCCATTATCTATATTGGTCTGGATATGGCTCGGATAAACAAGTCTAAAGGTGTTAATGTGATGGAAAAATTGTCTAACATTGGGTATAGAATGCTCAAATTGACAGGAATTTTTCAAAGTAAACAATCAAATAATCTTCCTAATCCATCATATTTAAGTAATCTTGGCGGTGTTGCTATTTCAACTGGACAAGTAGTTCAAACTGGAATTGTTCGTGTTAACTGCGTTGATTGCTTAGATCGAACCAATACAGCTCAGTTTGCGCTTGGCAAGTGTGCGTTGGCCTATCAATTATATGTTCTTGGGGTTCTTTCCACTCCTACTTTAGAGTTCGATACTGATGCTATCAGAATGTTGGAAGAAATTTATGAAGATCATGGTGATACATTGGCTCTTCAATACGGTGGATCCCAATTGGTTCATCGTATAAAAACATATCGTAAAATAGCTCCACTCTCATCACACTCAAGGGATATCATGCAAACCTTATCTCGATATTATAGTAATACATTTTCTGATGCAGATAAACAAGATGCTATAAATTTGTTTCTCGGGGTTTTCAGACCTGAACCAGGTTTACCTTATATTTGGGATTTGAGCACTGATTATTACTTGCACAATGGAGAAATACTCGTTAAAACACTTTTCAATCAATCATTAACTCCAATAACAAAGTGGTGGGATGACAGAATCGCTCAATGCTTACCTAGATCATCACTAGAAATTTTCAAAGGATCTCCTAACAACATATTTTACGATGCATCTATTAAAGATGTTGATATGATGACTGATGGTTTCTGTGAACAATATCGTCCCCATGAGTTAACAATTTTAGCGAATTATTTTCTCTTCGAAATCAGTCATACGGAAAGACATTTTATGCCCAATTGTACGGTTCTTAAAGAACATAGTCCATTTTTTGTTCGTCAAAGGCCTGGAAAACGAAAATCGTCTTTACCTACCTCAAACGTTTTGCCTCCTAATCCATCTGTATCTGGACATGTTTCTACTTCTTCCAACTCTACTGATGATGAAGGTGATGACGATTATTCGAGTGATGAAGATATCAGCCTATATGGTTACAAGTATTCAGCTCCATCCGTCTCATCAATCAGCTCAAAGTCAGATTCATTTGATTACTTTAATCGTGAATGTTTTCAAATGAATTATGGTGTCTTGTATAAAACTCCAGAACCCAAAGATATTGATTTGTATACAAAGTATGTCAATGATGGTATCGCTGCTGGTGAATATGGAATTAAAAAATCAACTTTAATGGAAACTGATAGTAAATCAGTTTTTTCATTGAAATTCGATGGATTCAGTCTTTCAAGTGTGCGATTTGATTCTAAAATCACTCAAGCTAGTCCAAAAAGTAAATTTATTTATGAAGAATACGTTAAGCAAAATGTTATTGGTTATTCAACTCCAACCTCTCAAACATTGAATTTTTACCAAGAATATGTTTCTACTGTTACAGATAAATCGTGTGTGCATTAATGAATTTTATTGATAACTTCATTATTATATCAATATTTTATACAATATTTTTTACAAATTTTCTAATATTAATAATGTATACCAAGAATTATCAATTAATCTTTACCAATTTCTGTAGCAATCATCTTTTCATTATTATTTATAAAATATCGCCATTAAAAATTATACAGTATGTTTAAAATTCATCACGATCTTATAGTCACATCATAAGTAATACAATGCCATAACTTTATTTGTGAATGATGATTTCATGTGATAAAGTTCTCGAAATATTGAAGCGCAAAGTTTTAAGGTCAAGGGCCAAAATCAAGATAAATTTCGGTAAATCGTAAAAAGAGTTCAATCGTTGATATATGGTTACAATTGCACCGACGAAAAATAAGTTTCAGCTCTCTAACTCTTATGGTCACTCGAAAAGCTAAGTTTAACCAAAATCGAAGTGATATGATGTACAGAAAAAGAAAATTTCATTTTTCAAACCAAGTGCATTTTCTGATTGTCCATCAAAAGTAACGTAAGAAAAATGAGTTTGAATTCATTACCATAAGCGAACAAAAGACGCTCGAAGTTTCAACTTTGGGATCGATTTTCTCGAAAATTTTCGGAGAAATTTTTTTTCAAACAAATAGTCTCAGTTTTATTGCTTCTACAAACCCAACTTCTCTTACCTAGAAAATCAAAGTTTTTGCACATAAAGCAATTTTTCGCAGTAAAATTGGTTGAATCTGATAGTCGCTTCGGGAGTTGTAAGTACATTGGTGGGCGGAGGCTGGTTTAACCAATTGAATATATTGTACAAACATCTAATGGTTGATTCTTCGAGTTGAGTTAAAGCGAAACCTTCATGGTTACCTTTCTTTATTGGAAGTGGAGCTAAATCAGTCTCGTGCAATTTCTTAGCAATCCAACCTTTAATAAGAGCTTCTACTTGATTTTCCTCACCATTGTTGCCGGACGAATAAGCCATCGTCCATCAAAGTCATCTTTTTAATTGTATGAAATTAAGTATACAAAATCAACATTTGGTTAAGCAGTTCATTGTATGTTGAGCTACTTTATCCCATGATTTCACCAATAAATCGATAGATCTAAAGGCGTATTCTTAATGTAGATTTATCGTTGCACTCACATTTTATTACATTTATTACATTTTAATACATTTATAATTTCGCAGTTTAATAGCAATAATCGAATCTTTGATTTCAATTCTGAGAATTTCATGTTGATAAATAATTTTATTGATGATAAGCAAATAGATAACACGGAAATTCAAATTAATTTATACTAAAATATCTAATAAACGGCTAATTGAAAATAAATCAATTGAAGAGATAAAATTTTTGATCAGCACTGCAATACATGATTATTCATTAACAATAAAATAATGTGAAATCTATGCGGATTAATTAACGAGGGCCTTATCAAAGATGAATTCATCCCTGCAAAGAAAGTTTTTTCTATAAAACGATTTAAAGCTCAGCGAAATAAACAATTTATATTAAGCTATTAACGTGAATAAGTTTCAAGTTTGGTTAAAGTATCAAAATGAAATTCATTGCTCTCTTTATTACTGTGGCTTTTTGTTTGGCTAGTTTTACTAATGCCAATCCAAGACGATTGATTGATAATGCAGACATCATTGTTGGTGTCAAGTATAACGAAAACAATTATTCAACTCCAACCTCCTACAACTTTGAAGAAATATTTGGATTTAATTCCTCAGAACCAGATTCATACAATTTAAACGAAACATTTGGATTCAATTATTCAACTCCAGCTTCCTACAACTTTGAAGAAACATTTGGATTCAATTCCTCAACTCCAGATTATCACGAAAACAACGAGACATGGACTCAATTTTTCATATCCAGATTAAAACGAATACGAGACTTTTGGACACACTTATTCGACTTTTGATCTATAAACTGCAAGATTTATCTATGAGACTTATACTTTTACTGCAAGACTTATTCAAAACTTGCATCAAACAGCTACAACAGGGTTCAAAAAGTTGGATTATTTAACGCTTTCAAATTGCAAATTTTACTGTGTGTAACAAACTCATTAATTTCATATTAATATAAACTTTAAAACCTCTATAAAATGATTTTCTCTAGCTCTTTCAATCGCTGAAGAATTGTGGTTCACCAAATTTTGCAAAACTTACCTAAGCATTGACCACCTTTAGTGAAAGTAAAGTATCTTCTTAAGAGTAACCAAATGATCGGTAAAGAGAGCACCAAAGGCCATTGGAAAATTATCATAATGAGTAACAGGTATTCATGTAATGTGAGTGAAATTGGTGTTTTGGATGGTTTCTGAGTTTGGAAGTAATCGTACACATTTGCTTTACCGGTTTCAATGCATCACGAACAAACATGTAAGTTGGGCAAGTGAGAGACATATCGCCTAGCACATGACCAATAGCTAATCCAAATTCATAGTGATAGATAGATAGCCATTGATAGTGATCATAGCGATCAATATGGTTAAAATAATTTCAAATAAAAAACTTTTCGCGCTGTTCACAAGCAATTTTTTCATTAAGTTTCTAGCTTGAGCATAAGTCAAGTTGAAAGGTTTATTTTGGTTGAAAAATAGTCTAATAAAATAAGTAAATGATACCAACAGAGAGACATGAAATCATGATTAACACTAAAATTAGATTACATTATAATTTTATATTAAACAACTAAACCATATTCAAACATAAATACTTAGTTCAAAATTGCAAGTGAATACTGAGTAAAAGGTAGAGTTTTCACATTAAAAACAGCCAACAGACCATTTTTTTGACACAAAATACATTTTAATGGAAACTGGTAGTAAATCGTTGAATCGTTTTTCACTGAAATTCGATGGATTCAGTGTTTCAAGTGTACAATTTGATTCTAAAGTCACTCAAGCTAGTCCAAAAAGAATATGTTTCTACTGTTACAGATAAATCGTGTGTTTGTTAATGAATTTTATTGATAACTTTATTATTATATCAATATTTTATACAATATTTTTTACAAATTTTCTAATAATATTAATAATATATACCAAGAGTTATCAATTAATCTTACCAATTTCTATATCAATCATCTTTTCATTATTATTTAAAAAATCTCACCATCTGGAAAATTAATGCAGTATGTTTAAAATTCATTTCTTTCTATGAATCATAATATCACAGAAATATTTGCTTAATTTGCAAATAAAAACCATGTTCAACGTCTCGCTATAAATAGCCCTCCACTAATTAATTTGTGGTATCAAACTGGATAAATCAACAATAAATGGTCAAACATTTGGTAAAACCTTTGGTCAAGCAAATGTAATTTCACTAATCTTCAGAATCTCTATAATTTATGATAATAATTTTGTATATGCATGTTTAGATCGCAACCAAAAAGCCAGAATAAATAATCGCTCGATTAGATGCATAAAACTTGCTTGCATCAACAGAAACTATAATTGCTCTCTAATTGAAACTCTCAAACTGCAAATGATTTTCTCTCTTCATTCTTTACAAAGTTATCACAATTCTCATGTTTCCGTCATTTTCTCGCCTTCACTTTTTTTGTGATTTGAGCTTTTAATGTCATTATTGTCCAATCATTCTCTATGCGGGATTATTTTTAAAAACTAATTCAATCAAGCCAATTCAACTTTAATATATTCAACAATGGTCAACCTTTTGTGATTATTATTAAGCTAGTTTACTTGGTAAGTCATAATTATTATTCAAGCTACCAGAAACCCAGGTTTGTATCTCTGTTTACTTATTTTGTGACTTTCTATTTCTTGTTTACATTCATGACCGTTCTTGTCTGCTGTATTGCCAATTCTCAGATTTTAAGTCTAACATATTTTTTAAGGTTGAGTTATTTCGAGAGTCTTACATCCACAATTGATGTGCTTTATGTGATTTGCTATTTAATATTTAATAGTCAAGTAGTCATTGACATTGATGTTTTATTTCTAGAGTTGGCAATTTTATTAAAGGTTGGTAACAAGCAACATCATCTTACATCATAAATGCAAGGTATGCCTACAAGTTGTTAGTTTTACTGATCAAGTTGAGTATTGACTGAAAACATATGTTAAATAGCTTATCCAAGTCCATTCTTTTTTTACTGAGATTTTATAAAATCCTATTTATCTATTAATTGTTATATCGATAAAATAATCTACATTATCCAGTTAAACTCTTATTTTTTTCCAATTTTACATGAGAGATTCTAGTATTTTCTTGCTGCCAATGCACTGAACATGTTTTCATTGTTTAATCATTGAATCATTTATAAACAGTTCTCATTAAATCAGTGATTTTTTGTTGAGAACATCGCAGTTCACAATTATCATTAGATATCATTATTTTCAATTGTATTGACTCTCTTGAATACTCTCAATACATGAGGCTCTCATGGTTGTTCATCTTTTACCATTGATTATACAGCATTTCAGTAAAGCCAATTTTGTTTCTCATTCCTTAATGTGTGATGCCATTATTGTTAACTTTAATTTACTCTGTCACTGGTACACATTAATTGTACTCATTAAAAATTACCCATTCCAATAATCTTGACTGATTAATTAGCTTGATATATCAATAAAATCTTTAAATGTTTATAACAATGTGACTAAATCCGGATATAGCATAAAAAAACATCTGATTATCAGTATGAAACAATCTGAAACAATGGGCTGTCTATTTATATCAGCTTAAAAAACTCAAAGGCTTTACAGTCAACTCGCTTGTCAGATTAACCTTCATAAATATCAGTTTTTTATCACTTTCAGTTGTTTTTACATAAGACTAACTTGATTAGCAAGAAAGTCTTTTCAATTAGATTTACTTTTTGAGTTGAAATACATGGAAAACAATCTAAGTTTACAATAGAATAAGTTGACATCCTTTCTAGATAATGATTTATTAGATTATGAGATCCTTTTAATAGAGCGTTCAATCCAGAAATTGTCAAAATCAGATTAAGATTAAACGATTATGATTGAGCATTGAGTAATTTACATTCATGGTGCATAAAAAAATATTTCAAGTAGAATGTAAAAACAATGATTTGATTGGAAGATGATTTGTTTCAGTATAACTCAGTATCACATGTTGAAGTCAAAATATCGAGTTTTCAAAATTAGAAATAAATATGAGCAATTTGGGTCAACTCGAAGCCAGAAACGCTAATAATTTTGAATTCGTCTAAATTGTTCAATGTACATTGTCTGTTGTCTTATAATCATGATCTTCTCCGTTGTGTAAATCAATTTATAATGTTCCATCTTGGCTTGTTCAGTAGACTTTAATAAGCTTTCCAGATATCTTTTCAATAAATAAATATATGAATATTGTTCATGTCTAGATAATGAGAATGAAGACAATTAGAATAAGCTACAAATTTAATGAAATATAGTCTCAAATATTTACCGAATGAATTCAATTCCTTGCAAATTCATAAGATCAGGATTATAAATCATGATTGCAACCAAAATGCAAAATACATTAGGATTAATACAAAGTTCGTAAAAAGTTGAGTGATCAGAACCAGGGTTTGAAGGTGATACTACGCCAAGTCTCAATTGATTTTCACTCTGATTGCAATTAAAAATAAAAAGACAATTGTTAGCATTTCTTGAGTAGGGATAGGGAATAGATTAATAACAGATTGGTTCTTTTATGGACAAAATTGATCTAAATTAATCACTGATATCAAATTGAAATTGTTCTGTGGCCAGACTTAATGCTTATATCATTGTTGCTTAGGTTATAAGTGAATGTTTGTTATGGCAATAGCAATAAAGTAAGCTAATGGTTAAAAGATAAAAGTTAGGTTTACTTTAAGGTTGATAACTGATTTAGAGGAATCAAACTTGATTTATTGTGTACTTAGCTCCGAAGTAACTTATTTGTGTTCAAAAATGGTTCCTACTTGAATGAATAGATGAATATATTCCGCATTTCAAAAAAAATTATTTCTGGAACAAAAAGTTAGTTGAAGTTAAACAAATTTTCAATTACTTGCCAAGCGTTAGCTCGCGCTAGCCTTGTGAGATGATTTTTAACCGATAGTACATTTGCCCAGCCATAATTTGCCAACATATATCGATCTGCAAGAGACAATTTGGCGTGCCCAGGTAGATACATAGATGCAGAAAGTAATTTTTCGCAGTAAAATTGGTTGAATCTGATAGTCGCTTCGGGAGTTGTAAGTACATTGGTGGGTGGAGGCTGGTTTAACCAATTGAATATATTATACAAACATCTAATGGTTGATTCTTCGAGTTGAGTTAAAGCGAAACCTTCATGGTTACCTTTCTTTATTGGAAGTGGAGCTAAATCAGTCTCGTGCAATTTCTTAGCAATCCAACCTTTAATAAGAGCTTCTACTTGATTTTCCTCACCATTGTTGCCGGACGAATAAGCCATCGATGACCCTGGTAAATTTAGACCTGGAGCAAAATTACTTGAACCGTGTTGATAAGTTGGGTTGAAAGAACTTGGTTGGCCTAATGTTGCTGTAGCTGAGGGACCTTGTGGTCTCACCCTCTGAGTTGAATTCATATAACCAACAAACCAATCTAATTGCTTGTTTATTTCATCCATACTTCGATTGAGTCCAAAAGGACCCATGTTAAACTCTGGCATCCTAGGAATTGGCGCAGTTGGTGGGAGTGGAAGTGTTGATACCATTGGCATAGTACGAACAGGTTGTCTGTGATCAAAGAGTGATGGGGGCGTTGTTGACATTGGAATAGACTGGAAAGGTGGTCTAAGGACAAAAGGTGTTGGAGGTGTTGATTCCATTGCACAGAACGAGTTGAAGATGGCGATGAAAGTGATTAAGATGATGAATAATTAAAACGTGAAGGTTGATGAAGATCTACACAAACTTATGTTCACAGTACAACTAATCTTCTGAGCCAGTTGAAGGGTTTTTATGTTACAGATACTTTACCTAAGAGTTAATCTTAATCTTTTCCGGAAAACTGGAATCCTTTGAACATCCGGAGTGTTCATATTGACCCTGACTAGGGGAAAGTAGGGGAAAAGGTTAGGGGATTTAAATTCCGGCCAATGTGCTGGACAATATGGTGAAAAAGTAGTGGATATAGTGGATTAATTGGACGATGGATTATCATCTAAAGAGTGTAGTTATATGATTATGTCACATAATTTATGACTATCTTATCTCAACGATTATTGAAAAATTGATAAAAATAGAAATGGTCAAGATATAGATGTTAAAGGTGAAGATATCCATTTCCATTTTTATCAATTTTTTAATTAACATTAAAATAAGATAATTGTGAGCTATTTCACGCAACATTTGTTATTTGAAGAGCAAACAAAGCTTTCTTAATGCTTTTTATCAATCTTGCAATATTTTGATATTATTGCCTCATTTTAAGTCTTTTATTCTTTATTTTTGGTTAACTATCGTTATCGTTCAGTGTAAAAATGGAGAGATTAAATTATTGTGAATAAGTTTACCGTTTTCTGAGCAACTATCATTGAAAGTTTCAATGCAACCCAAGCCTTGAATGAATAACCAGCTACAGCTGACTTCCCTCCTAGTTACTATCCCCGCATTTCAACCAATCAGAAGTTGACAACACAGCAAAATGTCTGCATTTGCTTGCTTTGGTTTAAAGGGAAAGTGTGTTGACGTTGATGATTAAAATGATGCAATTGATTAACTTAATTTCTTGTTTTCAAAATATGTTTTGATGCAAGATTTGACCCATTATATCAGTCTGACAAAGTATTCACGAATGTTTAGATGCTATTCTGTTGTACACTTTGTTTATCCAGTGTTTCTTATGTTGTTGACCAACACCCTACAACACATCAAAATGTCTCCACTGTGAACCCTATGTCTATCCCATTATTTATCCTTAATTCTGATTGTTAATTTATTTACTTCATAAATTTATTCAAATTTATTATTTTAAACATGTTAACTGTAAAAAATTTCAACATCGATTCTAATTTAAATTGTTCACTATCATCTTCACCTATGTCTCCTTCCTCAGATACATCAAATGAGGAAAACTCATTTCAACATAACTTGGGATTCGGTGTTAATGAAAGCAATCAACATATTAGTCTAATGGGTGATGGTATTACAAGTTTTACCGGTACCATTACCGGTAATGGTACCTCCAACAGTGGGTCTTCTGGTGTCAAAAGGAAAAGGGAAAAACTCGACCATCTATCTGAAGAGGAGAAGTTGATGAGGAGAAAGTTAAAAAATCGTATCTCCGCTCAAACAGCAAGAGATCGCAAAAAAGAAAAATTATCTGAATTGGAATGTAAAGTTAATCAAATGAGCAAAGCTAATTGCCTACTCTTAAAAGAAAATGTTGAATTGAAAAAGAAGTTGGATCTCAATAAATTAAGTGAACTTCTAAAGCATAATGAACAATTGCAAGCTGAAAACAAGCAACTCAGAGAAAGGTTGGATGCATTAGAAAGTAGAATCAACAGTGATTCTAATCGAGTTACATCTCAACCATCTGTTCACAACATCTCCCAAAAATCAAACAAAATTAAGGTTGAATCTAATAGTGAAAGTTTAGTCACTGAGAAATCAAAAGTTAACTCCATTGAATCTGCAGCATTCATTAATGGCTCTCTGCCGAAGAACCAGGAGCGAACCAAAGAGATCTCAGCGATTTGGACCAAGCTATTAGTTCCCTTATTAATTTTGATGGGGATGAATGCGAAGAAATCATCAAATGGTTACACCGATGTTCAGAGCAACTATTGGACCAAAATATCGACCAACTGTCCGAAGACTCTGGAATTGAAGATGGTGGATCCCATTCTGATGAAGCATCTAACCGATTATCTCCAGCTTCGGAGGAACCAAAAGAGAGAGATTTGGAATCAATCAGGGACTTGATCACATTTGATCATATGTACCATCGAAATGATTTTCTGGTGCAGCCACAAGTAGATGAAATGACAGTCTCCACCACATCTCCTATAACAGTAGAAACTGAATCCATTTTAACAGATAACTGTGTAAAGAATACTACTTCTTTCTCCGAAAACTCCCTAAAACCATCAACATCCAACCCAAGCTCTCTCTGCTATCCATCATTACCTCAACCAAATGATAATTTGGTTAACAAGCCTTTAAACTTTTTCAATTCAATAGATTCCAGTATATTATCCAGTGAAAGCGCTTTTTACGAATCAAATCTTAATCTATTTGATGACTTGTTTCCTGAATTGATTTAAATATTGCCTATACATTTCCGTACCCCTTATTTTATACCCTGTAATCAATTTTTTTTGGTGTCTCCTTTACTGTTAATTCCCTCTTATATAATTTAACTTATAATCGCATGTCATGAATTTTTCTTGTTCTGTGCTTATAAATCATTCTACAAATCATTCTTAAAGAATGCAAGATTGAAAATCAAATTGACTCTTCTTCTTTCGCGATAAAAAATCAAGGTACTTCAAAGAGTAAGGTGCTTTTATAACAGATAATATTTTCAACATGAACATTGTTAAGATAGTCATAAAATCAACTATCTAACTTTCAGATTTTTGCAAATAATCAAGCGAAAAGCAATTACTTGCTGCGTCAATTAATGACTAATACTGGAATTTTGTTTGCCTGGAGAGTATTTAATATACCATAGAGTTTGTCAATTCACTCATTATCATCTAAAGGGTGTTGCTCTAAAATCCGTCAGCAGCAAAACGGTAAATGAGAAGATCGCAGACAAAACTGGTTTCGCTGAATCGATAAGAACTATTTTATTAACAACTAATCGACCTTTGTGATTAGATTGTTGGTATTGTCCATCCACTATGTATTTAAATATCACAAAGGTTGATTAGTGGTTAATAAAATAGTTCTTATCAATTCAACGAAACCAGTTTTGTCTGCGATCTTCTCATTTACTGTTTTGCAGTTGACGGATTTTAGAGCAACACCCTTTAGTTGTTCGATTCCGTGAGTTTAGACATTGATAAACTTAGATCGTCCAATTTGATTGTTACTTCAATTCTGTGGTTATCCGTCGATGAAGACTGGTGGAGGACGAACTGAATTTCTTACTGGATCAGGGCCAGATCCTTTCAGGCTGTGTAACTCAAAAATGGTAATTATGAACTCCATCTTATACGAATCCTCATGCAGATCAGAACTTTGATTATGTTTATCGATATGTAACGATTTTAGCTTTCATTGTACTTGAAGGCTTTGTCCATCCAAGGAATGGACATTAACGACTGATGTTAAATAATGTCAGTAAAAAATATTTGATTAACTTTAATTTTCGCGTTAAGAGCTGGGAGTCGAGACTCAGTGCGTTTGTAGGAGTCCATTAATGTAAAAAAATTTTTATAACAATAACAATAATTGTTCTTTTAACAATTTAATATTTACTTTGGCCAATAATAATGCAAAATATGGCCAGAGAGATTTACTTTCTGTATCAATAAATGTTTTATTTCAAATAAATATTTTTTATATTTTGAATTTGATATTTATATGAATAAACAATTGATAAATCACTCTTAATTTACCATTGAAAGATTACTCTAAAGAAATGGATGGAAAGTGTTTTAACCAATACAATACAACAATTCAACTAATTTGTAAAACAACAAAATAGCTTGAATTGAAAATAGCCATTCTAAAGATTTGTTAACGGAAAGATTTTATTGCTGATTATGTGAATTTAACACGTGAAATTATGAACATTATGAACAATGATAAATACCATCTCATTGCTTATAATCGGCCGTTAATTAAATTTGTTTCTTGAGCAATTGACTCCAAGACACGTTGACTCGGACAATCGGGAAATAATTGAAGGATCTTGATACATTTGTCTGAGTATTGTTTGGATAGACTTTGGCATTCATCAATTACATCGGTTTGTAAAATGATTTTCTTGATCTGAAATTGGAATAGAAAACGAACAATTAGAATAAAAATTGCGGAATAAGTTTAAACACAATAAACAAAAATAATTACTTTATTGCTAGTTTCGTCCTTTTCCCAATCTAATTTGGCAATAAAGTTAATAAAATCAGGATTTCGTTCAATGTATTTGATTATTGGTGCCGAGATTGGGCTCAATCTTTTATTCTCGTTCTCTAAGAACATTTGAATGTCTTTTTCGATCTGTAAAAGATAATCAAATTAGTAAATTATACATTGAAAAAATAATGAATATTAATTTCTCTTTCAGAACATTGATTTTAAAAAGCTTTAATTCAATTACATGTTACACGAGAAACTGTCAGACTGTAAACTTGCAATTGTTCAAAAGACACTAAACATTTTTAAATTGTTTGATGATTAAAATAAAATATGGTATAGAAATGGCTAATCAAATAGTATTACATGATTTATACCATTTAGATGATAATTGATGGACACCATTTCATCCACTACTAAAGTACATTTAAATAAAGTTAATAATTGATATTGAATGAAACAAACTAGTCCTTCTTGATTCTATTTATATGATCAACAATAAATAACGATGATTAAGGGCATTCACTTGAAGGAACCAATTGTATATTCATCATCTCCTTCATAAAATTCACTATTTTCAATAATTTTCTCGATCCAATCATTATTTTGAAACAAAAATAGAGATTAAACTCAATCCCACTCTCATTGATTCAGTTTCGAGTTAGCTTCTTCAGCTTTCAAAGTTCCTCATTATTTGAGAATCAAAATCAAATATCTAGTCTCAATAAAATCATATTATTATATCTCAATATTTTCATCAAGATTTGACTAAAGTGGACTTTAAACACAGGAAAAAGACTGTAAAGTAAACAACTTAAACTTGAAAGTATAGCACGATTACAATGCAAACAATTAACACTAAACAATGAAAATTTGAAATGAAAACACAAAATTATTTGAGAAAATAAATGAAAATATTAGATTGAATGTTCAATTGAGACTTCAAAGGCAAATCTTTCGAAGAAGTAAAATGAACAATCGGGTTAAATAATAAGCAATTTTCTGTCACGCAATTAAATGCTAGACATTGGAAATTAATTTCGATGCAAATTAATTTAAATCAATTCATTCTTTCGTATAAATTGTTCACTTCACAATTTTAAAGTATAATGATGAGCAACGAAAGTCACATAAATGTAAATAGAAGTTATTACTGATTAAATCTGAGTTGTAAACTTCACCAGCTAAAGTAAATCATTATGATTTTTTAATTAAAAAAGTTTTGATGGCAATCAAACCGACTCTTCAGTTGATTGTAATTTACTTACATTCCATTTAAGCTTTAGATTATATCCAAAATTGAATGCTGCCTGTTCAAATCTGATTGAAGATAGATTTGTCATAACGGTAATGAATTGAGCGGAGTAAGCAGCTAATTTGGCTGAACAGTAGCCGCCATACTTTTCCCATGTTTCCATTGTAATTCCTGATTTGGGTAGAATCCAATTTCCAATTTCTCTTTGATAATTATCGAAATGGTTAACACAAAATTCATCTATTGAAGCACCGATGAAGTCAAAAACATTTGCACGTCTAACTAAACTAGCGAGTCGAATGATGCCAAATGAGAAAAGATAATCTCCTCCGAGAACAGCTAGTTTGTTACCATTGTTTAGTATTTTTAAAGTTCTGGTATCATCTGAGTTGAGTGGTAAATTAATTATAGATTTATTATGAATGTACATCGCTTTATCAATCATTTCATAGCATTCAGCGAAAATCTTTTGTTTTTCCCAGACTTCTTGGTTAAAAGTAAATGAAGGCACAGATTCAAGTGACTTAGCGAGAAGAAGAAGCGTAAATCCGCCCAAAGAGTTGATCAATTTTGTATCAGAGTCTTGAAATATTTCTTGAGCCACTGAAATGATTGGATGGTGAGTAGATGAAAGTCCTGATTGAAGAGATGAAACCTTTTCCAAAGCAAATGAGGATAAAATTGTTTCTTCACGAAGTAAGTTGCGAATATCAAAATGGCTTATTGAAGTGTTGACCAGTTTACCAGCAGACTCAAGATCCAATGCTATTATGCGATGATTCAGGTCACTATCACTATTCCTTGGTATTGAGGAGGTCGATGTTGAAAAGATTCTCGTAATATTGGTTGCGAGATTATCACGATGTTTCGATGACAATTTAGGCTTGATGACATTTTTAGCCAATTTGATTGAGCGGCCAGCTAAGCTCGTCATTGAAGTGAACTGTGTTGAAGACGAGAAGAGAAAAAATAAAAAACAAAATCAAATAACAAAAATAAAAGTCACATAAAACAATTCATCGCACAAAATTGTTGATGGGAATAATGATGATGAACGATAAAGATGAGGATAAATGAGAAACTATGACCAAAATTTGTTAAACTGGTGGACAGGTTTTCATGTTAGATGTTAGTGTCACAAGTTTGTTGAGAAGCTCTTTCATCTTCCTTCTCCTTCAACTCTCATCTTTTACTCTCTAAATCTTCTCCACTCCCTCCCTTCCTCATCTTTCACCTTTCAGGATTAAGATCGAAGCTAAAAGAGAAAAAACAAGATGAAAAAAGGTGGAGAAATAATCATGTTTTTCAATAAAATGCATCATGTAAATAAAGAAGATTATTGTTAAAATCAGCCGTTAGGGGTTCGTCATTGTGTCGTCACTGGTTCAACGCTTGTTTTTATTTTCCAACAATTATCTAACTGTAAATTGTCATCTGAATTAAACATTACGATTTTAATGTACTGTTTTATATTGACTGTTTTTATATAAAGAACCAGCGAAAATTGTTTTGAGGTCAAAATGTGCTTTTAAAGTGGCTTTAAGCTTGTTTTCATCATTTCTTCATCATACATTTGTTTCATTTGTTTCGCCATCATCATCATCATCATCATTCTTGTTTATTATATCCTATCAGCATCATCTTCATCTCATTCCTTGTCCTCAATAAAAATATCAGTATCTCCTGGAGGCGATACTATTTCAAGCCAATCTTGATATTAACAGTTAACTTTGAATACTAGCGGAGCCAGCGCAAGAAAAAAACAAGCTTCACTCAACTTTACTCAATATCTTCCAAACTCATGTTCATAAGTGATTTTATCTTTAAGGTATCTTCAATGTTATCCAACCCGGAATACATTTTGCATCTCTATCATCACCAAAAATCAAGTTACTAGTTATTGGATCACTGTTATACATGATTTACTGGACCAGTAATAAAATGCTGAAATTCAAAGAATTTTTTTATTCTTTTTGTCCCTTATTACTGCGTATTCTTTATGCTTTCTCTGTTTTCTAATATAAATTCCTAATACGAATTGGGCTAATGATGGATTGCTTGGAATCAATGGTCTCGCTCTCTTTTTCATACCATTATTAACATCATTAACTCTCTTTTAATCCGTTTCTCCTTCATCAAATCTTGAACATTTACAAAGTGAAAGAGTTAATCATCCTCATTGCAATTCATTGAACCTCTTCTAACCCAGACTCACTTTATCTTGGATATAAGTCTAACTACTTTGAAAGCTGTAAATCACATTTTACTTTCTAATTTGTTTTTTAATCATTATTTTTCAATATTTCACTCCTAATTCATCTTAATTTCATTTTAAACACCTTTAAAGATCACTTGCAAAGCTATGCGGTTAACTGTGCAGATTGACCTTAATTTAGAGCCACAATCTTTCCATTTTATGTCTAATAAAGACTTCGTTTAAGATATTGTAAATTAACACAAAATTTTTACAATTCTGTTCAATATTTTCGACCTGAATCTATTGAATTCGATGTCCTTTTAGCTATTCACTTTAATTGCCAATCAAATGAATAATTAGCTGAATGCATAAATTATTGCATTAATTTTAAATGGATATTTGTTGTGACTGAACAAGTCATTCAATTTCATTTCTTCCTGGTTTTCAGGAATGTTCATATTTTATGTAATATTTGCAATCATTAAATCTTCGAACACTTTTAGAAGCAAAGATTGTTAATTCAAATTGACTGGTTTATATTATTTAAATATCACACCAAATCCACTCGAATGTTTATTGCAATTGACCTTTTTCTCAATTCATACAAACTAGCAAAATCAATTTGCTTTTCACTTTCTCTCCTGATTGTTACTGGATTAACTCAATTATTTTCTGTCTACATGTAATTTCAATTTTAATAACTGGCTACAGTTGATTGTATAAATAGATTGGAATAGTTTCCTGACCAATTTAATAAGCAAGCAAGAAAAAAAAGAGAAGACGACAAGTTTAAGGATAATTATCAAATTCAAAAAGATCATTTGATTTGAATTTACCATACATGATACATGATTATTGATGAATTTGATAATGTCAAGTTGATGATGAGTTAATGATTATAATTGAGATAAATAACCATCGATGGGTCAGATTCGTGTATTAAGATGCCTTTATTGGTATGTATCATTGATCATTAATAACGTTTCATAACCAGATTTTAACAGTATGTTAAATCCGGTTATGAGAAGCAAAGTGAATTACATTTACAATGTGAGATGTAACAATCAGATTTATTCCTCTGCACCTTTGGAACAAAATTTGAAATAATCAGCCATTAAAATGAGCCTCGACAATGATTTTGTTCCCAACATGATAACGATAACACACTTGTAAGTTAAACATCAATTATTTTCAATCAAACAGTTCTTTCTTGGTCTCCACAATCACCTAACTGGAATCCAATTGAAAATCTTTAAGAGTTCCGAGAGAAGCGAGAACATATAAACTCTCTAAAACAAGCGCTGATAGAGATTTGGAATGAAATACCTGATGAGTTCCTTATTAAGCTAGTCAAAAGTATGTCAAATCGCTTTAAAGGTGTTACACACGCTCGAGGTGGACCAACTATTGAGTAATCAAAGATACAAATATAATACAAAAAATAATATTTATCTCCAATAAAACACCAAGAATTCAGATTAAAAGATGAAAAAAGCCTTTTCAACTCATATTTTGACTCCATTTTAATTATTTTCATGTAACTTTCAATGGACTAATGTATTGTTCTATATTACGATATCTGGTACAATTGTTCTTGTACTTTGTTCCATATTTGCGAAGATTGTTCTCAACACCATTAAGAGCAACCAGAGGTAAAAACAAAACAAGGAACAAGCTAGTAAGCAAGTTAGAACAAAAAGTACAAACTAAGAAATTCAAAAGATTTTATGTTAAATATGTGTTTTTGCATTGAATTTTTGGTTCATTTTGTTCATTCTATAGACAAATAGTTAATTTCACTATAAGGATATAAGTAGTTGTAAATTGTAGTTACAATTGTTTGTTTTCCACAATCTTTAATTATTTAAAACGCAGAAAAATCTATTTGAATTGGGTTTTTGGGACTAAATACTTAGAGCAACTGTTTTGTTTTGTTCTTCCAATACAAATGGTTCATGGAAACAAGAAATTTTTTTCTTCTTTGTTCTAAAGATGGAAAAGAACATGAATATTCGCTTCCATTTTTGGACGGAACAATAAAACACTGAAATGAGTTATTCCATTACTTTACAGTAGATCGCTTCGATTTACAGATGAACCATTCACTTGGAGCACTTGTAGTACATAAGATAAAGTTTAAATTCATTTTACAGAAAGATTGGTAAACAATTATGGTCGTAAACTTTTTTCAATTTATTGCCAACTCTCTTGATTTTGATGCTGCAGATCGACTAAAGTTGTTTCCTAATAGCTAATCGTAGGTAAAAGTGTTCTGAACGACTAGGAGATTAGTCCAGATGGCAACGCGAATATTATCTGCAACAATGAGTAACTTAGTTCTTCTTAGGACTTGTAGAGAATTGCCACTGGCAGATCGAACTGGAGGGCCGTTTTAAAGTTGGATGGTTCACAATGAGCATACTTAATCAAAGAAACGGTGGATTCAGTATCAATGTAACCTTTTATTCTTGAGTTGTTCACTGTGCACTGAACAAAGATATAATTTGGCTCGCAATCAGTGCAGACATTAGATGTTGACTGAGTTGGTTGCTGCAGGACCATTTCTCGAGGTGGCACAACAGATTGTGCCATTTGATTTTGTGGTTGATTCTGTTGTGGGTTTGTTGGATCATTAGAAGTTGAATAAGGTTGAAAGGTATGGTGGTTTCCCGTTGGATAAGACAGTTGATCGCAATGGTGCGATTGCTGGTTTTGCAAGGGTTGAAAAACGAATGCATCATAATTGGATGCATCATAATGTGGACTAAGGTAACCTGATAGTGGTTGACTTAGTCGGAGTCGACAATTGATTTGATGGTGACCAGGTTTATGGCAGTAGTAACAGATTGATCGGTCGTCTTTATTCCTGGTTGGTGAAATATGTTTGACTTTAAACTCACTTTTTAGTTCTTTTATTAACGCTTTTAACTCTAATAAGTCATTTTCAGTTGAAATAGGAGCACTTTTTTCCAAGTTCTTGGCGTGTTCCGAGAATTCTTTCAAGTTCTGTGGATTAAGTCCGTTAAGATGCATTCTAAAATCAGGTATTATTCCCTCGAAGAGATATCGGAGTGTTTCTTTCTCTCCCTTCTCTGATTTGGAACTCTGTATTTTTTCTTATTTTAGATTCGCTTACATTTTTTTAATATATTAATACATGTAAAGGGTGCGCAAGAAGTAAAAGCGCTTTTGATTTTTGAATAAACAACCAATCGAAATTAAATTTTATTTTCCATTAAAATTATTTTTGTATTCGCTAGACTTTTCTAATCATCTTATTAAAAAAACTTTTGGAAATTGGCTTAATAAAAATCAAAATAAATCTAAAAAATAAAAGCCAAAAGCGCCTCTACTTCTTGTGCCCCTTTATATGCGCACATTCCCTGCATGCGGAATAATTGAGTTACCGTTACGAAAGAAATTTAAGGACTATAGCCAAAAACTTTGACTTTTTAGTTAAGAGTTGGGTCTTTGTGGGTTTGCAGGGGTATAAAAACTGAGTCCATTTATGAAGTTAAAAGTTTATACGATCGGTAGTTTTCAATAAAATCGAGTTGAAACTTCGAGCTCCTTTTGTACATTTGTGGAACCAGATTTTTTCATCAAAATCATTTTTCTGGTTCTACTTTAAATGGCCAACCAGAAAATACACTTATTTTAGAAAATTTCGTTTTCTGTTTCTGTACAATAGATCACTTCGATTTTCAATTAAACTGACCGCTTTCTGTGAATGTAAAAGTTAGAGACCTGAAACTCATTTACAATTCATAAAACTCACTGGTGAACAATTCGAGTCGGAAAATTTTGCAAATTTATCAACAGTTCTCTCGATTTTTACCATTGACCTTAAAACTTTGAGCTTCAATATTTCGAGAATAGTATTATTCACAATCATCATTCTTTCACCAATCATTAGATTTTATTGTGGGCTTTGATGTATTGAAATATCAGATGATTTCAATATCGTTGGATCATTGGTAAGATGTGAAAAATGTGTATAAGTTTACTGAATGCACTCCAAGTGAATAATCTGCTAAATCGAAGCTATCTGGTGTTAAACAGCAAAGGAAATTTTATTTCATAGTAAGCTCATTTTAGGCCTTTAAAGAAACATGAAAATAGTGAGTTCGATAGAGAAATATGGAAACACAATCGTACAAAAAGCCATTTCATCAAAAACCATCGATGAGAGAAGTTTTCTAATTACAGTCGAAAGTCAAATTTTTTACAAATACTCTTTATTGTCCTTATTTAAGTGCATCAGTCGTCAATGCCCATTCCCTGAATGAATCCAGATCAGGATGGCCAAAGCCTTCAAGTACAGTGAAAGCAAAGATCAGTGCATATCGATAACCATAATCCAGCTCCTGAACTGCATGAGGATTCTCGTAAGATGAAGTCCAAGCAGCGTATCGACCAATTTTAGGCTCAACCAACAATGGACTAAAAGGTTCTGGTCCTGGTCCAGTAAGAAATTCAGTTCGTCCTCCACCGAAGTCTTCATCAACTGTAGATAACCACAGGATTGAAGTAACAATCAAATTAGGCGATCTAAGTTTATCAATGTGTCTAAATTCACGGAATTGAACAACTGGATGATAACGAGTGAATTGACAAACTCCATGGAACATTAGATACTCTTCAGGTAAACCAAACGCTAATCCTACGGCAGACTATTAAGGAAACCAAAAAATCAATTGTAAACACAATAAAGCTTATTTTGGTAAAGTTTACAAACCAATCACTTACACGAGCAGCTTCAGAGGCATTCTTGATCAACTGGTAATCACTTTCTGTTAATACGCCATTTTGAGTTCCATTGCGAAATAGATTGTGCAAATTAATCCATTTCAAGTTGATTGACTCGCGATTATGGAAATTAGTTTGACCCATTCTATCAATGATTTTCATTGCCAGTTGTCGCAATTTCATTGCGTCTGTTTGACTAACCAATTCATCTGTAATCATGGTTCCACATCGTTGCGGATTCAAACCCAACTCAGCTTCCTTTTTGTAACCAGTAGGATGGCAGTCAACTTCATGCAAACTGAAAATTAAATGAAAACAAATCAGACCAGTTTATAGGTTAAAGGTCCCGAAGGCAATTCACCGACTTTATTATGATATTAATACATGATTACTAACCTTATTTGAGGAAAATGTTGATCAGTTGTAGCCAGGAAATTAAAAAATTGTCCCTCTTGTTGTTCATAATAATCACCAACCTGTGGATTTGTATTACCGTGGTCGTTGTCTGAGGAGTTTGACTGCTTTGAATATGGCTGAGGAGATGATTGGGAAGATGGCTGAGAAGATGACTCTGGTGATGTCTGTTGATTATTTACTTGTGAGGGACTCAGTATATACAAAGTTAATGAGACTAGTGAAATCATTAGGATAGTTAGTTTAACTGAGGAAGCATCCCATGACTCTGAAGATAATTTCTTTGACTTTTCATTGTTTCGCTTGTCAACTTGGCTTGTAACTTGAATTGATTTCCTATTGATCAATTTAGTTTGACTTTGACTTCCTTTGAAACGATTTGACACTTGTGAAGATGGGTTGAATGGAGGCATAATTAGTGTTGATTATGAAAAACAAATAATCAAATTTTGATGGTTAGCACAAAATAAAATATCACATCTAACATTATTGGTACCAAATTTAACTATAAGATGAATATAAAGTCAGCTGAAGTTAAATGGGACGGTTAAAATTGATGACGATGATGGCCTGAAAATGAACAGAACAACGACCGAGAATAGTGTTTAAAAATGAAAACTTGATTCTCTCAAGTATTATTTAAGTCTCATCGTTACAGTTATGATTCCGTTTGGGGAAGAGCAAGGATAGGGAAAATAAAAGGTGAGGGAGAAGAAAGGTAACTTGTGAGCAAAGATTAAGGAAGGTGAATTAGTTTTATTTGAACATTTTGAAATAATACAAAAAGCATAGACGACGATTTTAATGTTGATAAATGTGGTTGGTCAATTTTCATTGGCAATTATTTCTTGATAATCAACCAATTTGCTTTCGTGTTTGTAAAATAACAATGAGATTCTTTTAATAATTTAGTTTTCGCACTTGATAAATTCAATTCCAATCCATATTGTTTAACAATAATATTTGTGAACGTTAATGATCAATAATGATCTTCATTGGTCTTCCAAGGATTAATAACTTATCTTTTAAGAAGGAAATAATGTAGACCAATAGATGAGGATAAATGCATGTAAATGAACATAACCAAAGTTAGAGTAAATGAATGATAAAATTGTGAGATGGGAGATGGACAGTCCAAACCATCGGCTCATCTAAAAGGGTCCATCAAATCATCAGTTTCAGGGAACAGTAATGGAGCTCTGTAATTGGAAGCTTGTCGATGGTTGGCGAGATATTTAAGCTTAGACAACAACTCCTTTCTATCTTGACCTTGAATGTTATACGCTAAACCTGTGGCTGGACTGCCTGTTGAACCTGTTGATGCAGCAGCGGCAGCGGCAGCTCGAGCGGAAATTTTCTTGTCATTTTCTTTAATATCGCTTATATTCAGAGCTGGGATGTCAATGGAGACAAAATGAAAACAAAGTGTTAACAAAAATATAAAATTGCTAGAAAAATCTTCGATTCAAAACTAACCTGGAAAAGATGGTGGAGTGTAAATCGGTGGTGTATAAGTCGGAAGTGGGAGGTAATTTGGTATGGTGGGGAAGCTGCGATAATCTGGATAATCAGCCAAATTTAGGTAAGAATAATAAGGATTGATGCCACCCCATGGTCCTAAAGGTGAAATTGGCGGAATTCCACTAATACCAGCCAAACTGGATAAGTATTGTGAGTAAGGAATAGCAGCTGATGCCGCAGATAAAGCGGAAGGTGTAATTGAATTACTTAAACTTGACAAAGAAAGAGGATACATTCCACCGAGTGATGAAGATCCAAAGTTTGAGAATGGAGATAATCTAAAGAATCATTTGAATAAAAAAGTAAGCAAAAATTGAAATTAAAACTTCCTCTAATGTAACATAAAAATATCTAAAAATAGCTTATTTGTACTATTTTCACGATAATAAACAATAAACTTTTGATTAAAATTAAATTTAGTTTCAATAAATAAATGGTTACTTGTAGTAATGAGAATATAATTATTTTTGCGGCAATCAAGAGATTTCCTGTTAATTAGTTTCATTAAATTACTGCTAAAGATAATTTTAATCTCAATTGTTTTGAAAGGAAAAATAGTTTTCCATGAAATGGAGTTGTTTTCATTTTGATTGTTATTATTTATAAATGTTATTCACTTGATCACTAAGGGAATTATTTAATACAAAAATCAATCGATTGTTGATAAGTTTAACTTACGAGACCGGGAATGGAACGTAATGACGCCGACGATTTCTCATCATCATGTATAGTAGGCGGTTGAATAAGCCAGCTGATACTTCGGACATGAGAAGAGCACAAGTCAAGGAGATAATTAATGAACGGTAAATATATTTTGATTTCATTTTTATTTTTATTATTTGATTTATCGATTGATGTTTAAATTTTCACAGGCTTTGAAGGCACAAGAATGGAAACACACACCACAAGAGTAAATGATGAATGTCCAGTTAGTTGGATGTTGCTTAGGATCATGAAAAACAAAACAGTGAAGAAGTTAACTTTAATGGTAAGTCTCACCAATTGTCTTTAACATGAGTAAAAAAGGACGATGTTAACCGGGCCAAAATAAGAAGCGAAATCCCGAATTGTGGGCTTGGTTAGCCAATTTTATAAAGTGTCATACACCACTGATTACCAGAATGATAGAGGTTAAATTCATCTTCATCTCATCTCATCGTCATTTCAAGATCATTTTAATGTTTCCCTCCAATGGTCAAAGGTCAACTCCAACCGACCAATGCCTCGATGGTCAATCTAATTGAGATATTGAGTTGAAAGAAGTGAAAAAAAGGTTGAATTTACATGATGACACATTTTCCTCGTTTTCTTCTGGGCCTCATCTTTCATTTCAAGTTATCTACATAAACATTATACCCTTTGGTAACCATAAAGATTTATGCTTTCTTCATGAGTTGCTCTTGTCTCCCATTAACTGACCTTCTTGATTCAAGTCACTAAACTCACTGGACTGAGTTAAAGGGGCAAAGATGATAATAGTGGAGGCTGGTTAGAAATAAAAATTAATTTCTCCTGGTGCCTTTTTTGTGTCCTTTATTCCTTCACTTTTAGCGGTTTCTGTTAATGGTTGTTATAATGGAAAGCTTGTTAGTGTTGAGATTGTAATTAATCGGGAAAAGTGGTCATCATAATTTGTATATGTATTTTTGTTAAATATCCTCATTGTCATTATTTTAGTTGGCCTGGATTAGAGTGATAATAGAGTATAATGATGAGTCTGATGGTGATGAGTGTAATGATAATGAATGTCTACAGCGGAAATCATATATAGCTGGACAATTAGAGCAGCTCACAACAATCAGAGCGATTGATTGTTGAAACAAGTGGTTAACAAAAAAAGGAAGAAGAAATTTACTTTTAGATCATCCTCTTTCAGCTTTAAGATTGACTTGCCAAAAACTGACCAAAACTTTTGTTTATTAACCTTTTTTAATTATTTACCCACTAATCTAAAACCCAATTTTACATGTTAATGAATATTCAACACTGGATAAGAAATAAGAAAGCTATTTATAAAAAATAATTAAACAATTTAATGTTACCATTTTCTCAATATTCACTCAATTTTTCTTTATTTTGCAGATGAAGCTTGAATTGAACTGATGAACTGATTGAAATAATAGTCATTAGATTCTAGTTTTTGTGCTGTTGTTTTAAAAATAACTTGATTTACAGTCAAAAGACAACACAAGCTGAAATGACCTTCTCTGTAAGATTATTTGACTTCAACCCAGTTGGCATGCATCACTGAAGGTGGTCTGTAATTGCCCATCTTAAGGGTTAAAGTGTAAACACAGACTAAGATGACCCTTTAGAAGAGCAAATGCAACATCCAAAGTTTCCTTGCTTAAGAAGTCTGTTATTACGTATCCTAAAGATATGCAAGGCCACGCGAATCAATGTAAATAAACAATTGATTTCATCGCATGGAGAAAATGTTGTTTACCTTAATTGTTTACCATTTTCATCTTATCCTCTTGGCTCATCATCTATCTTAAAATTGTTGACCTCAAGGAAGCGGTGAAAACCAAAGGCGATTATTCCAAAGTAGGAAGAATTCGAGGCTTTGGTACGCGAGCAAAAAAGCCATTCATGTCAGCACAGACGACTAACAGAGGGACAGAGAGGCTAATAAAAGTGAGAATACATTTTTAAAACAATTCGATTGACAATTAATTGGTTATTTTTAGTCAAGTCTTTGATTCTAAAGTTTAGTTTTTCGTTTCTTTCATTACAGTGAATATCTCTTATGATCCCATTATGATTGAATATAACTCATCTTACTGCTATTCCACCTATGATGTTGATATCTCTTTAATATCGCTGGACCCGTTATTATCCGTAATATCGCCATCACAATCATCATCATCATCATCTCCGCAATCATCAACGGATTTAAGTACAGTTGACTCCAAATTAGGGGTTAAAAGACGGTTTGTTGGCTCTAAGAAATCATTTGAGGGCCGAAAAACTGCCAATGCAAGGGAACGAGCCCGGATGAAAGTCCTTAGTAAGGTTAGTAAATCAGTTTTTGCAAATTTAAAAGTTCTACAAAAATTGTTCTTTACCTTTTGTTTAATGTCGCCAATATAAAGTGCAAATCATTTTCACATCAAATCATCAGAGCATTCATATATATCTTTTTAGTTACCTAAATTTTTTCTCATGGATTTTACATGTATTATTATTTGAAACCCTTTGCTTAACTTTAAGACATTTTTATAAGCTTAAACATCTAATGAAACATTTATCGAACGATAGCTGAAAATTATATGTTGTTGTGATGTTATACAATTTATTGAAATCAGAAGTTGTATAAATTCAGAAGTTAAAATTTGAATTTGAAATTCATTTTTTGTTTTTCTATTCGATTCAGGCCTTTTCGAGATTAAAAAGCTCATTGCCTTGGGTACCAGATGATACTAAACTGTCCAAACTAGATACCTTGCGGTTGGCATTAAGATATATTAATTATTTGGCTTTGCTGCTTAAAGATAATCAAGATAAAACTGTTACATCAAATGGAGACTCGAATTGCTTCACAACATTTACTGTAAGTCAATTTCAATTTGTTACATTGATATAACATAACTAATTGTCTTTCATCTTTATTATGTTCTTTAATAGGATTGGTCAACTATTCAACAATATGAAAGCTATCAATATCAGATCAACTCTGAATCTGCCGCAATTGAACAAACAGGTCTACAAGAGCTATCAGCGTCGTGTCCATCATCATCATCATCATCATCAACCAACATTGACCAGGATGTATATAACTTTGAATACAATTTTTATCAACCATGAAATATCTGTGTTCTTAATTTTTTACCCAAAATCGATTGGCAGCTTTTAAACTAATCAATTGTATTGTAATGATTGATGAACCAAGAAGCTTGAGAGTTTAAGTTCCTGTAAAAAATGGCCATTGTAGACAAATTGGATTCCAATAGCAAAACTAGCTGATTGCGATGAACAAATTTTATTTTTATTTTCTCTCATCGTATTTATATTTAACTTTGATAAAATGTAATGAACAGTCATAATATCGTTGGGTACCAACATATTATAGCTTGTTTCAATAAACGTTCAATGAAATAATGTACAAACAAAAGAACATATTAATGAAATGAAAATTGCTTTTCTGTTTGATGAAATTTTTGTAAATTTTACAAAACAAGGATTGACCTTTAATCCCGGAGGTAATGAACCATTAACGTTGACAATTAAGGTGATCACTAATACGCTAATAGGAAGGACCAGTTTCAAGGTTGACTTTCAAATCCAAATCCATTAATGGATGAAGCAAAATAATACAAGTTTGTCACTAATGATGTTGATATATTGGTGGTGATCTCAAAAAGTGGATAAATACCAATAGTAAACATGTAAATCAGAAAAAAATTTCAAAAATGACAGTATCAACAGATTGTTCCTTGTTTTCAATGGAAAGATTGTAGGAAATGAAGAGCGAAAACTAGATTTAGTCTTGAATAAGCTTGACCCATCAATTGAAAATCCTTGATTTTCTTCCGGTCTTAGCTGAAAGAGAAGAAATCAACAGAAACTGATTATAATACTGGATCGACTGGATCATCTCACTTTAAATCTCTACTGGCCTTAGGGTCGATGGTATTTTCAGTGAGCATGGAGAGAGTTTCTGTTAAAAATGACAAACCTAAGCAGTTTAGGTTTATTTAGCTTTGTAAATTCAAACACTCTGTTTTATCCACTTTATATTTGACAATTTATATTTGTTAGTTTATTAATAAATATTGGAAACCAGAATGTCTTCATTATCTTGTTTCATAGGCCTAAGTTTAATTTATTTAATCAATTGTGCTTCAATCTCACAATCCAATGTGGCCGAGCGTCTTGGCTTTCAATCTGGAAATGATTTGACTTCTTCGTCATCATCGTTGAATGCTGATCCACTCGGCGATTCAGCTCTTAATTCACCAAATCACAACTTGATTGGTCGATCATCACTTTCTCCAGGAAGCTCCTCGGACTCCAAGAAACAAGATCCTTTGGGTGATTTTGCTATTCGGTCAGCATTATCTCATCGATCAGCCTCAACACCTTCACCCACCTCATTGTCACCTTTATCTTCTTTATCTCCGTCTCGACTCATTCCTATGATTTCCTCAGCAACTTCACGAGTTACATCAGCTTTGCCTGTACATGCTTTTGCTATGAGACCAATCAACAGATTATTGGATCTTTTACCAAGATATGATTACGATGATTCCGCGCTTGCTGGAAGAAACACTATTTCATCGCCTGGTTCTAGATTACACGAATTTCATGGTGAACGGAGACAAGATCAGTTCAATGGCTTTCCAAATGGAAACGGCTTGACCTCATTGAACGCAAATGATCCTTTGCCTGATTTGATGAAACAAGGCACAGTTGCCAAAGCACCATGGCTTCCTAATACATTCGCAGGAACCAATCAACAAAACAATAATAGACGATCAACTTTTCGGAATATTGTCAACAGAATTTTTGGATAAACATTTTTGAAAACTAATAGTTTCTTTTCATTCCAATAGGGTTTAATTTTCATGGATTTATTGAACCAACAATCCTGTGGAATCAAATTTATGGGCATTTTCCTCGTCATTCCGGATATTTTACCAGATATAGCTACAATCGTGGTCACCTATGTAATGGCGATGCCTAATTTCTTAGTTTCATAAAATAATAGTGAAAAGTTAAATATTTAAATCTCATTTTGTACCTAAAATTGCTCACAGTAAGATTAGGAACTCAGATCATTCTCGTGTCTCAAATATTGTCTGACCAAAAAGATTCCTCGAACTTTGTCTACTTAAAAGGATGATTTTTGATCCAAATCTTAATTTCCAACAATTCTGTCTCACTTTAGCAGCTGTGATTGTCATGCTGTGATACTATTCATGTCATTTCTGTTTTTTGGCATTTGAATTTTGTGAGCTATCATCTTGTTTCATGCTTATTATTGTTTTAATATAGCAGCCACCGTGAATTCAAATTTTATTGATTAAAATTAACGGATGCCATTACAGATGAACTTATCTGTTTTTTATTTGATTTGCTTCAAAACGATTTTAGTTTATTTAATTTTGCAGGGGATTGGAAAACAAATAATTACAGTAAATTCAGAGAATTGTAACAATTTAGTTGATTGTTTGAAGATTTCTGGATGGTTCACAAGTCAAGATTAAACTTGAGAGATAATGGTAATTTAAATTGTATTCAATAATCACAGGTTTTGAGGAACATTCTTAGGAGAAATTATTTGGTCAAATCAAGTAACATTTGGATACAATTTTTGACAAGTTCAATTGTTAGAGTGATTAAGTATGAGAATTAGTGATTTAGTAGCATATTAGGGAAGGAAATTAGAGAGAGACCAATTCAAAAGTCAAACTGAATTAGTAAATTTGCTGAATGAAAATGTTATCTCGAGTATTCAAAAGGAGTATTGGAAGATCTTACTACCTTAAGATTGTCTCGATAGATTCTGATTGAACCACATGATCAATGTTATTAGATATTAATAGATCAGAGTTTTTCACTTTTTTCAATGGACTAGTCAAATTTAATAACAGTTGATGACACAAATTTTAATATCTTTGTGCAAATTATTGATCAACTTATTTTGATCAAAATGTGTTATTACAAGAGACTGAGCTGAAACAAAGTGTATTACTTGAATTGGTTTTCACAGTTGTCAAAATTAAAGATTAGTTTACGTATAACAGTACAAATATCAATAGCTAACATGAAACGGTCAATAACGAATGCGATTTCAGATTGTTAGCTAATTAGAGCCATGATGAGGTGAATTTGATATAATATCGCGTCCAAGAAAAGAGAGTTCAGAGTTAGCCGAGCAATCAGATGTTGATCGATTTGAAGTGTGGTTGATGTAGGGTGAACCTTTTTGTATTATATTTGAACCTAATGAACCAAAACTAGGGGTCATTGAGAGATACGAAAAAGGATAAGGAGAGCATCCAGTTGAAGAGAAAGTTTCACAAAAGGATTCGTTTGTAAGACCATTTGTTCCGTCACTGCCGCCAAGAATTTGACCATTAACATTATTTTCCACTTCAGATGTACTACCATTAATTGATCCAGATATTTGACGACGATGGAGTGAGCTATGACCATTAGTAGATGATATAGGGGTTGAACAAGGGTCAAATCCATCAGAAATATTTTCATAACAGTTTTCACTGGATGTTTGTGATTCAGACGACTCAGATCCTAACCAGCCATTTAAAGTGTACCCATTTGACTTGGCGGGAAAAAAATAACAAGAAGAGGAAGAAGAAGAGGAAGATGATGATGATGATGTACCAGGGACAGGATGACGATTGTAGCCTTTAGTTGTTGAAAAAAGGGAAATAGGCATAGCACCCATTGATGAATCAGTTGAGGGTGACCAACGACGATGAGGCGGTGGAAAAGCAGGATTATGAGAAGGATAAGCTTGTTGGGAAATCTGTTCTTTGCTCACTGGGTGGACATAGTTAGATAACCCATTTGATAGTGAGGATGATTCGTCCGTGTTTATAGACATTTCTGGTCCAGAGGTGATTGGACTGTTAACCAGTAAATCATTGGCCATTCCATTTGATCCATGGCTAACTCCATTGGTCAACTCAACATTTTGATTATAGTTTGCTGGTGAAGAAAAAGCGGGATCAGATTCATTCAAGTTAACTCCATTTGTTTTCCATGGTCCTGTTAAATTTGTTACATGATTTGTTGCTGCGATTATTGTTTTGAGTTCATTAGTATAGTAATCAGATCGGTCTGAAGTAATTGGGGTTTGTCTATTTAATGTTGTTAAATTGTTCGAGTAATCTGCAGAGTCAAGTGTAGTTGAATTGTTGATGCTGGTACTTACAGTAATTGGTACAACAGCTGGTGATTTATTTAATGAAGTCAAAGAGGATCCATGCGATGGTGACGATATTTTATCAATATTCTCATTTACTTCTTGTTTGACCGCTCGTGGTTCAGACGAAGATTCTGAGCAACACCGCCCTCCATTATAACTATTAATATCACCATTTATTGAACTCTTTTCGGATCCTGCTGTTGACCATAAATTTCCAAAAGCATTGGAGCTATTCATAGATAGGCATCTCGATAGATCATCAATAGAAGCTGAATCAATTTGTTCTTGATTTGATCGAGCACTCATCGAGAAGACTGATGTGGTTGAAGCTCTCTTTGAGCTACTGGAAAATGACGATGACGATGATGAAGACGATGAAGATACATTTTTGTCTGAATGGAAGAATCGGTTTTTAATCTCATCACAGTCGCGGCGTAAAGCCAGCAGCTCTTCCCATTGATTGAATGCCAACTCCTATGAAGATTATAAGATGATAAATAAAATATAACAAAACCAAAACATAAAACATCAATAATCATAAACTTAACTTGACAAATCATATTTTGATAGAAGTAAAAGAATGTGATTAGTCAAAATCAAAGCAAGTTTTTAAAAAAATAAAGCCACCAAAGCATATTCATTTGGCTTTCAAGCTACAGTTTCACGGCTGAGACTTTCAATCAACAGGTGCTGCAGCTGAAAATTATGCTTTATTTTAATCCAATGTTTTTTAATTTGCTTAATTCAAGTTGATTACAAACTGCCATACCTATATAAATGATACAATATGATTGCGTTGAATAGGAAAAATAATCATCAAATGTCTGCGATTAAACATAACGTGACTTCAGCTAAATGTTATTAACAACGTGATTTAAGCTTTTCATCAACGCATGATAACAATAGGTCAATATTGGTCAATCTATTGTCATTGAAATCAGTAAATCAATGTAAATTGAAAACTAGATCTGAAAAAAATAATGAGAAAATTATCAATTTTCCAATTACATTATAGACCATTTAACCGTTTATGCATAAACAATCACTCGAGTTTATTCAAATCGTTTTATATTTTTCAAGTAAGCATTTGTGATTTAATGGATATGGTGATTTAACACTAATTTTTAGTTGATTCCATGATCTTAAAAAATTAGTTAATTATCTTACAGTTTGTTGTAAAGTATCGGGAATTGAGTTTTACCGATAACATAAAGAAACAAAAAGAAATAGCAATTTTTAGATTTCAATGTAAATCAGGATTGATTCAACTGAAATGAGATTCATCATTCAAAACATAAGGTAAACTTGATTTTTGATTTTGTATAATGTAATTATGAAATTAGAGATTGTTTTACCTTTAATGAGGGTATCTGTTGAATCCAATCTGATTTGGATAGGTCAAAGTAAATTAGTTGATTATGAATTGTTGTCAACTGTCTTTTTTGATTCTCCAATTTGTTTGCAAGGCTTCGATGTTTAACTTTTAATTGTGACAACCAAACTTTTTGATCATTAGACATTTGATTGATTCCCGATTGGTGTTGTTGATCCCTAGATTGTTCACCATAGAAAGATCTTTTCCGCTGAATAACAGAAGTTGAATGCCGAGTTGTAGTTTTTTGTGAATGATCTGAACCATCTTTATCATCAGAAGGATAATTTGATATCATCAGAATAGTTAAGATCAGGAATTTTAGGGAAATTAAGGAATAGAGAGGTTATCAGAACCAAAAAATCAAAAAGATTAAAAATAATGTTACCAAGATTTCACTTAACGCAGCTTATACAGTATAAAAACAAAAATAAATATTCAAAGGTTGTAAACATTGAGATTTTGAATTAACCAAATTTTGATATATTTTGTATTATTATTACAATATGATACAATTATGATGATGATTATTACTCGTTATTGTTGCTATTAACACTTAAATTATTAAAATTACTATTGTTATTGTTGTTTGGAGTAAAGTTTGAAATGAAGCAAACTAGTCATGTTAATGTTTCTTGCTGTTTGTGTGGAAAGGGTCAAAAGATGATGTATAGTACTATAGTACCAATGGTGATAAAGATGATAAGGATGATTTTGTCACTGATTATGATGATGAGTATGATAGTGAAGGTGAACTAGAAGTAAGAGAAAAAGAAAGAGGTAAAGAATACAATAAGACATAAGGCATAAACTGATACAAAGTTGAAAGTGGCAATCTGTATTTCAACTAATATGTATTGACAGGGAATCTTTTCAGTTGATCAAAATAATGAGCATGACCAGGCTATTGATTGATTGATTTTAATGATGATAAGGATGATGATAAAGTTGATGATTGTTCAGCAATAAAATTGATTTAAATGAGAGTGTATTTGATAGGATTTGGGGCTCAAATATCATCAAATTTTTGATGCAGCCTACGACTGTTAATCAAGGTGCTTGAGTTACAATTCTCAAAGCTCGAAACAACAAATTAAAAATGCCTGTGATCGTTAAACGTGCTATTGGCAATAGTTGCCTTGTTTATTAGCCAACATATTAACCAGAGAGAGAGAGAGAGAGAGAGTTGATTGACTTGATTCAATTCAACACTTGACCCAATTGTTATTATTAACAATTTTAAGATTTACTTTACTCTACATATAACTTGTTGACATTGGTAAAGATTAGCCGATTTGTATTGTGAATGTCACTAAATATGTTAATTGTTTCTTAGTTGATCCCTCAAATCGAAGGGTAAATTCAGATTTTATCAGATTATAAAGATAATATTGATCAACTTTAACAGCCTATAAGGCTTGAATTTGATGCTAATCACGCGTTCAAATCAACGTGACAATTAGATCAACATTGATTATTTGCTTTTTTCCTTCTCATCATCATAGTCGATATTATTATTAACATTACCATCAGGTTGCACTTTTTTTCATTGACTATTTGCTTGCTCTCACAGTAAGCTCGATTAACTAGATAACAATGATCATTTAACCAGACTGCCAGGCTAAACTTGCACGTGAGTTTAACTTAATACAATGCTTGGCTATGAAATTATCAAACAAAGCTAATCAATTGTGGTGCTATAAATTGTAACAAAATACCCCAAAAAAAAGAAGTTTGCAGAATCCAATGAGTGACAATTTTGAGTGACATCGTGTTATTGAAGTTTTATGATCAATAGTAAATCAATTCAACCATTATAACCACTGAATATTACAGTGCATGTTCAAATGAAAGTAAATACGAAATAGAAAACGTTTTAAATTTAAAAGCGTTTCAGATAAACCTCATGACTGAATCATGAAAACTAATTCCCAGAAGCACGTTTAACTATCCAAAATTTTGCAATTCCTGTCTAATAGTTGGTTATATGACTTGAAAAGGATTGAAAGCAAAATATAAAGTTTGGGCTAAAAATTAAGCCTAATTCACAAACAAATGCGGTTGATCCAGTTCGCTCAAGAATATTTAAAGTTATAAAAAAAATACTAGTGCATCAAACAAAATTATTTATCACATTTAAATTGTTTTTATTCTGTAAAACCTAATAAATCTTATCAAATCAGGGAATCTTTTTGCATCACATTGACGATGATTATTACATCACTGGATTGACAAAAGGATCAGAAAACTGTCAGATTTTCATAATCCTGATACATGTTGTTTATTAAAAAGTCTCAGGCCTGAGCTTTCATATGTTTTAATACACTTGTTTAAAAATCGAAAAGCTAGATTCAATTGTTATAAGTTCAATTTAAATGATGTTCATTTCATCCTGATGGGGGATTAATTTTTCCTTCGAGATGGGAGTCAATTTTGACTCAATGCATGATGTAGGTTCCTCTAGTTATTAAACCGACTGTTATGGCTTTTATTTGATCTCTTTTTAATAGCCGCATTCAATTGATTGAAGCCAGTTAAAGTCAATTGAGTCGTTAATTAATGACAGTTCGATTTGATTTAATTCATGTCTGTTACAGATTACCTCAATCAACCATTTGTTTTATAAAAACAGATTGAAAAGCCTTCTAAAATATTTATTAAATGGTTTCATATCTAATAAGATGCCAATTATAATTTAATTTTTATGGTAATCTTTATTTAATTATTATCTTTTGCTTTGAAAGATTTAAAAGCAGTCATAATTATCAATCGTAATTAGCAATCATAATTATTACTGAGTAATTGATCGATTAAATTGATCAATTGATCGAGAGCTTTTTTAACAGCTTTCAGCTCTACTGACAGCAATGCAGAGTTGTTACTGCTTAAACAAACCATCAGATTGATCAATAAATTAAAGATGAGTTAAACAAGCCATTGACCATTGGTGGTTGATTAGAGACACAATCGGATGATATTTATGACTGAATCTCAATTAACGTGAGAAAGTTGAACTTCAAGTTGACCCATTTGAAGAACAGAAACAGCTGCTTTGGGCAGTTCTATTCCAGTACCCTCAGCTAGTTTAGCCATAAGTTGAAGTCTTCCAGTAGTCCCTAGATCGATTCCTGTCCTATCAAGCTCATCACTGTCCAGGATGGAGGGACCTTGAATGAGTCCATCGGTGCGCTCTGTGACATGATTTACTTTCATTGGTCTACCAGCAAGCTCGAAGCCATTTAATTGTTCAAGTGCTTTTTTGCCGTCTTCGGCATCGTGAAACGTAATAAAACCATAGCCTTTAGAACGACCAGTTTCGGGATCTTTCATTAATTCTATTTTATCGATTCTGCCAAAAGGCTCGAAAATGCCTCTCAACATGTCTTCGGTTATGTTAAAGTGGAGTGAACCTACATAGAGCCTCATAGGACCAGAGACTCCTCTTTGTACTGAGGCAGCGGCGCGATTTTTTTCAGCTTGTGTAGGCTGAATGATGATAGGATAATCACAAAGTTTGTGTCCATTCAAGGCTAAAGCCAAGGGAACAGAGCTGATATCATAAAACTCAATGTAGGCAATACCTTTGTGTCGTCTAGTTTTATTATCCATTATCAATCTCACTTCTCTGACTTTACCAACCGCAGAAAAAAATTCTTCCAAATCACGAGACCGGACTCGAGCAGCGAGTTGCATAACAAAAATAGTACGCTGATCCCTCTCTTCTGGAGGTAATTCATCATTATATTTTCTTGGACTTCTTGAACGAGACCTATCACCATATCTGTCACGTCGACCATTACTCCATCGATCAGACCAACGAGGTGGAGATCTCCAAGGTCTTCCATGATGTCTGCTTCTTTCCCAGCTTCTACTTCTGGATCTACGTCTTCGGCGAGGACTTTTACTACGGGAGCTTTTACTGCGAGGGCTTTTAACGCGATCCATTTCTTATAGTAATGGAGAGGCAGCTATTCCCTGTTAATGTAAATAACCAGATAGATAGCACAAAATTACCAAGTTAATCAAGAAATTATTATCCAGGTTTTTTTACCTCCTATATGAGCACTAAATACACTTAATTACTCAATAGAATTAAAGCAAATTAACAGAATTACAGGAAAGAATTAAATAAAAAAAGAGAGAAATATTTAGACTTGAAGAAATACCCAGAAATTTTACCTAAACGAGTTGCCTGTAAATGCGTCAAGATGGCATCTTACTCAGTTATTGTTAAGTGAAGTTGATTTGAAAATCGCTAGATGGCAATAACCTAATCAAGTAAGCGGGAAAAACAATTTTTCAATTAAAAGTACGGAAATTGATTTATTCAAGGAATTCCTAAAAAGAGTTTAATTATTTAAAATTAAAGCTCTTTAAATGACAATAAAATGAGGAAAATCTTACATGCTAATTACGATAGCAATAGATTTAAAAATAACGTAAATCCTATACATAAATGCATATTGATTATTGACGATTAAACTACAGGATGTGGAGAACAAAATGACTATAATAACACTTAATGTACTAATAACAAAAGATGATCGGTTGATAGTAATAATATCAACTACTCTAATTGGTAAATTTAGACGGATTGAACAAATACATCTACATCATACAAAAAGGGTGACTAAAACATTAAATAACGTGTTTTTGTTGTACTAAGAGTTGGAACTGATTTTGGCTTAAAAATAATCACTCCAATAATAATAACAGTATATGTTACGCTTGTTTGATCACTGTTCATCATTATTCTCATTGCTTTATAATCATCATTTAATCTAATTCCTAAAAAGTAAAATCAAATTGTTCCGAGTAATTGGTTTTACTTTCATTTTTGTATCTCCTTCTTAAAATCAAATCATAATATACCAGGGTTATTTTCTGATGTATTCAAATATCTGAACATGAACAGCTAACAAATCACTCGTAAATGTTTTAGGAAAAAATGTGAGTTAATTTAAATTGGTGATAATTTAATATGAACAAAAGAGATGACCTTTAATCTTTTTGCTTTCCGTGAAAAGCAAATTACTCTCAAATTAGATATACGGTTATAATAGCAATATACCTACTCTAGTCATCAAGTGATTTAGTTGATACTTATTAATATTGATTTCCGATTTTCGTGTGGCTTATTTTGCGTCCTGTTAACATGAATGTGATCAATTGTTTCCATCAAATTATCATCAAACCCGTTGATTAGCCCGGTAGATTAGAAGGATAAGGGTAAAGAACAGCCAAGAAGGTTGGACATGGTTTAATTAGTTAAATTTTAAAGCAAGTATTTAAAGGCTGCTGATACCTATGTCAAACCATCATTTGCAAACAGTTCATTCTCCAGGTAAGTTGTCTATTGAATAAAACTGAACCAACTTTCAGATTTATAACGATACTAATCAACAACCTTTTTCGTTTCCTTCTTCAACAGTTCAACACTTGTCTTATCTTTTTCGAAATCACTCAAACCCCAACCAAATCAAAATCAAAATGAATACCAAATTCTTTTGTGGTCTTTTAATTGTTCTCCTCATCGTTTCATCAAATGTTGAAGCTGGTGACAAAGGAGGTGATAATATTGTCCTTCAAGGTAAATGTGGTTCAACCATCTTGTCCAGTGGAAAGAAAGGTAAAGGTGAAAACATAATCATCAAAGATCATTGTGGATGTGATCATTGGGATTCCTGGGGAGGCTGGTAAAGAATCTGATTCTTCCTTCCAATCACCCAGAATCATTTTATCTCATCATTTATCTAACAATTTTTTCCCTCTTCCAATCCATGGATTTTTAACTTTTTCTTGATACACTAATATAAAGTTGAACATCGTGTAACGCAATGTTAAACTATTAAATATTTTCCAAAACAAAAATATGATTTGATATTCTTTTCGGTTCGTGTTTTGTTTACATCAGTTTAAATAAAAAGGTTTATCACTTTAACGAATCGAGGAAACCTCTATCTCCTTAACAAAATTAGAGGTAAAATTCAATAAATTAATTGACTCGTTTTCGTTTGTACATATTAACTTCCATTGTATGCAAAGGTAATCGAAAAATGAAAACTCTGTCGGTCTTAGTTTTGTTTACATCAACATGACAGCCAACAATATTTCCTAATTTCCTCATCTTGAGTGCTGATGTCAGGAAAACTTTAGATAATGCTGAAATGAGAAGTGGCTTGAAATGGTTAAGATAAATTGATAAAATTAAACCATGAATAATAATCTTGTCCTTGCATTTTTCTGTCATAGTTCGAACGGATTTTTTATTCTCAAGCAATGAGACGGTATAATTTTCCAAGATATATTGTTGAAGCACAGTGCTTTGTAAGCCAAGTAGCGCATGAGATTCAACCCTTTTCAAGTCATGTGAACGAAGATTTTTAAGTTTGATCAAAGTATCCAAAAAAATACAGCTAACTTTTTCTTGATTATTTTTAGCGCTTCCAGCAAAATGTTGAACCAGCGGAGAATTGATAAATTGTAAGAAATTTTCTAGGTCATAGGATGATTCGACACTGGTTACTATGCTTTCCGAAACAATATCATTAATATTGTAAACTTCTTTGGTTGAAGTAGCATTCTGATTGCGAGGAGGCATCAAAGATGCGTCATTAATAATATCTGTTGGATCAGATTTGGTTTTACTGACTGCGTCTGTAGGAGTAGACGATTTGCTGGCTACCAAAGCTGTCTTGTCTTTCATTTCCTGGTAATCATCCTCACCAAAAGAGATTGCAAATTTTTTCCTTTGTTCTAAACGCTTAAGGGTTCGCTTTGATCCGAATTTTTCATTATATTCATCCATTTGCTCTTTAAACGACAGAGAGGACAAATTACTCGATTTTAGAACAGGCAAATTTATCTGTGGTTTCATACGAAAATAAAGACATGGTTTGAGACGAGCTTTATTATCTTCAACTTCAAGAATCATGTATTTCCGATGATTTGTAAGAAATTGATTCCCAGAATATAGAACTTCACTTAAAGGATCTTTAAATTCACATTTTAATTGATTCTCATCAGTTTTGATATTTAAATCAATTTTGCTTTCGTAATCAGGTACTCCATTCGAAGACCATTCAGTAACACAGACAGGATCATGGTTAGGCTTATATTTCACTTTAACTGGTTTTTTAGGCTTTGATTGCATTTAGATAGAAAGTAGATCCTTAATGAGGAATCAGAAAAAAGAAAGTAATTTAATTGATTGAAGAGAATGAAGAAAATAATAAAAATATAAACACATTTAAAGGAAATACATTCGTTGCTGAATTACCACATGGTTACAATGCCGAGGACTTTAAAGGTAGTTTATAAATTGCAAGCTGTTAATGCTTATCGATTAAAATTTAAATTAATTTGAATGATAAGTACAGTCACCTACCAGATACTGCACCACTCGCTAAATAGCTTATTTACACTATTCGTCGGGCAGCGTAATTCATGATTTTCAAATTTCAACATTTTGCTTAATTGTTCAAGCGATCTTGAATTGGTTTTTAATGAAAAAATTTATTCTTTATTGCTCATTCTAATGAGTTTATCTTGAGAAAAATCGATTTTATAAATAATTTAGTGTTTGATTGACCAATATTATGATCGAGATCGTCCATCACTAGTCGAAACGCTAACCATTACGTTTCTATTGGACACAATGCTAAAGGACAATTCTTGAAAGTGAATGATAGTCTAATGAGTTTTTCAGTGAAAAGCATAAAAAACCGCAGAATACGAAAGGTTAACAATTTTTTAATTATATTCTAATTGGTTAGCGCTTTCTAATAATAAATAGGTGATCATGATTGTGATTATATTAGCTACTATTAAATGTTAAATTTAACATTTAACTAATCAAAACATTTATGAATTATACATTTCTTCATGGCTAGTTGCACCTATTATACCATCTTCAACACCTTAAGGTTTAATATTGACTTGATTGACGTAACTTATGAAAACACACACAAACACCCTTGATAGCATCAACAATAAGATGAACACAAAAAGTAATCAATGTTAATGTTAACCATTTAACAAATCTTGGCCGTGTTTATGACCTACTAATGATTAGTGTGTCTACAGATGAAAGTATTATTAAAGCATTTTTTCCACTTTTGCTACTTCGACTTTTCTTCTCACTGATTTCACCCAATTTGAAATCAACAATCAAAGCCTAATTCACTTAAGTGAAACATGTTAACAAAATAGTTGCCTGGTAAGGACAATAGATATTAAAAGAGCCCCATAGAAAAGAGAATCAATTTAATGGAAATGATTAAAAGAAACGAATCGTAAGAAATACGATAAAATGGTTTTAAAATGAAAATGATAACAAAAAGATTCCAAATTTGTGTAAATCTCACTTTAAAAGTGAATTTACATCATTTGATTGTCATCAGATGATTGTAAATTAGTGAACGAATTAGATCAAATTGAGTTTCAACCAGCAAATGATAACTTTATGATGTTAAGTTAAAAACGTGGTCATATTTTGTCTTGTAAACAACTTTGATTGTAAAACCTGTGTATCAAAAGGATATTTGATTGAGCTCAAAGAAGCGATATTTCATCTTAGTTAATCAATACTTCGTGAAAAATGAAATCTTTAATTCATTTCTTAACCTTTTGGTTGATCATCAATGGTGTATCCAGTAAATTGTTGACTTTGAAGAAGCCATTGACAAACACATCAGATGTACCATCTCATGGCTACTTGAAAATGGCTTCCTTTCCTGGTCATCCTCACCAATTGCGCCCTCAATTTAATCACCAATCACAATCACCATTAGCTTTACACCCTTCACCAATCAGTGCACAATTACCAGTCGGATCATCATTATCACCAGATCTTTACTGGATTCCAACCATAGGTAATGGAGTCGTTGTTGATGGCCATCGAAGTGAAGGTTTTTTCGGTAAAATACGATCTTTTTTCAATGAATTGAGAGTTGATCCATCAAGAGCTTTTATTAACACCTTTGATGGGTTCCTGGGTCGTTTAGGAGAAGCCATTTTCCATGCTTTGGTTGAAATAATTCTTGATTTTATCCTTGGTTTCAATCGGGGTTAATAATGTCCATCACGACTAAATTGTAAATTAACTTTCATTTTTTTGTCATCACTCCATTTTATTGCATTTTAATTATCTCCATAATCAAATATTTTTTTGCAATTGTTTAAGTTTATTACTTTTTACCCAAAAACTGAAAAATTAAATTAAATTAAATTGAAATAAAAATAAAATAAAATTGGAAATTATCCAATGATAATTCACCGTTAATCTGTTATCGAGCACCATTTTAATGTATTATAAATTATAATAAAATTAATCGGAATCAGCAGTAATATTTTGTTATCCTTGCTTTAATATAAAAATATGAAACTTTCGCATTAATGTAAAAAGGTAACGGATAGTGATTGTGAATAACCTTACAATAAATCAAGTTGTAAATTATAATCAACGTTTTACATTGCGTATTAATCATAAAAACTAATCAAAATCTTCCTTTGTTGATATTTTTGACAAAATTTGCCATCTCTGGACTGTTTATGTAGATTAACTCGGCACATTTACGCCGAGTAGTTATTCGAGCCATATTTACACTTAAGTTGATCAGGAAATTAATGAATCCCCAAGTCAATAGAAGGAATCCAGTAAAGGTAAGTATTAAATAAAGGTAAAGACTTGAAATGTAATCGATACAAAGTTTTTTCAATCGATGCCCTTTGAAAAGTAAAAGTGAAGTTTCATTGGATCGAACGGACAATAATGAGCCAAAAATTTTGAGATTCAATGATTGGTTGAGGTCAGCTGTTTCCTCGGGAAGGTTATTTGTTGTTAATGGTGAAGACGATGATGAAGATAAAGATGAATCCGTTGAATAAGCCAGCCCATCATTACATAGACGGGACATAACATAACAGTTGAATAAAGCAATGGATCCAATTAAGGTAAGAATCAAAATAACCAAGAAGAGTAAGTAGTTCAATCCAAAGATCATTTTGAGAAGAATTGTGGTCAATTTTCCGCAAAAACCACATGAACTGACTGATCCATAACGAGTGATTCTACGACCTGTTGTCATGCATCCAATCAATAAGTTGATTAGAATGGTTATAGAGACAAGAATTGAAAACGATGAGTAAATCCATTGAGCTTCTTGATACCTTAAAAAAGATTGAAAGAAAACATTAGTATTTACATGTAATAGAAAGTAAAATTTCCAATATATAATAATAAAGAAAATGAATTGTGTTTAATCACGAAAATTTTTCATGTTTGGAAGTTTTCTCAGAACTAGTCAAGCTTGGATTTTTAAAGGTGAAAACTGAAATCTAAGAAAAGGTCTATTTTGAAATGAAAACCTATTAAAATCAAATTGCAACTGATGACAATTGCTAGCAATTTTAGTAAATTACAAAGCAGCGCAACCATAATTTGTCTAGCGTTAAGGTTGTGACAGTTTTTTTGGCCAAATCAAGGTAAGACATTGGAGAATCTGAGGTTTGTTTTGGATGAATGCTTTTATCAAATTATAGTGACTGTTTTGATGATTTTTTACATAGGACGCATTTTATGACGCTGATGCCTAGGTGTTAGCAAAAAATGATAATCTCCAAGCTTGAAGTCATATGATAAAACAGATAGAGCGTTGAAGTTTGATAATAATAGCTTTATATAATACCAGATATGTTTTCTGTGAAGAAGCTCATTTAAGAGTCGATCGGTTATCATGGTTGACTGTCCCAATGAAACCATTGCAATAACCAGTCCACAAATGGCGATGAGGGTTGCCAAAATGGATGCATAAGGAAGGCGAAGAAAACATGACCTGTAAAGTACTGAGGATAATAAAGCAAAGGTAAGGAAAAAGGATGTTCAAGAAAAGAAATGGCATGATTAATAGAAGTAAAATTGAAAAAGAAGCATCAAATTGTTTGAAATACAATGAAAAAGAAATGAATAAAATAATGAATTATACCTCAAACAAAAGCAATGTTTGCTTTGTAAAAGCATGGGTTAAACATATCAAGCAAAGATAAATAAGGGTTATCATTATATATCTTGGCTCAAATAATGAAGTTTAACATGATATATATTTTGATTCAGTATCAAGATTCACAATACATTCATAAGTAAGTAAATAATGAACGGGTTTGGTTGGTTTAATAGTTTAAGATATCATTAAAATGGACTAAGCTCAATCAAATACACATTGATTGTTAGCCTCTTCACTCTTTTGGAATCTGAAAATACTAATTCTTTGCTCATGTAAAGCATATTAAAATATAAAATTTACCTGGATTAACGTTTTGATGTCGCTTCGATCTAATCATGACTTGAGATAAAACAATCACTTGTGATTCAGCTTGAGTATCATAGAAGCAACATTAAATATCCGTTGGGTTTTCTCATAGCATTAATGTGAAACGCGAAAGTTTATCATGATGACAGTCCGTTGGTCACTTTTGTTAGAGAGTTTTAGTTTGGGAAAAAATTCCAAAAATTGGTTGTTACATTTATTTGAACACTAAATAAGAAACGCTCTTTATTCAATTTGTACCATATAATCCAATCTTTGATGGTAGGAAGAGGAAGAACCGTTAGAGATGCAAAAAACAAGATCACAGATTACAACGTGTGAAATGATAGGAATTGTTTCGCTGTGTTGATGCCAAGTAAATGATGTAAGCTGTTTTAATCAGTGGAGGTCATTGCCAGGTCCTAAGTGAGAAGGATAAATGATCTTTACGTTTCTCATCTTAATTCTTTTGATTCTTTTTCATCTTTAACATTCTTCAAAATCATCAAAAGATGAAAAAACTGATTAAGGAACGGAGAAGATGAAAATGGAGGAAAAGATCACAACACAAATGAAAAAAAGAACAAGAGATTCACAGAAGCAACAGATAAAGGTAGAAAAAAAGATGTGATAATGTTCACGATTCAATAGGCTGGACAATAAATAACAGTTGATTGGTGAAACTGTCTGAAGGATCCATCCTTTTTGCCAAAATTTTACCAATTGTCACTTGTTTTATTGTTTTTTTATTGTAACTTTGTTGTGGTTTCTTGTAATAACTGGCAAGATGTGAACGATGATTCAGAAGTAAAATCACACCATGAAGCTAGTCAACTGGCGGATATCTGATGATTTCCAACTGATCGCAGGAAATTAAAAGTTGCACACAGTTCAGGAGCTGATGATTGATTTTGAGCAATAAAATGATTAATTTGTGAAGGTGAGGCTCAAATGAAATGAGAATTTGAATTAAAAAGAAATATTAAAATCTATAAATAATAATATCCAATAAGATGGATAAATTCAAATTAATAGATCACTTGAGTTGAAGGGATGAGAGTTTGATGATGAGCTTGAGAAACAGGTAAGCAATGGTTGGTGTAAAAAGAAATAGTTGAGAATCTCTAATGATATTCCAAAGTGTTCAAGCCAAAATTGGTTTTAAAGTGAATTGATTTAATATCGCCAAGTGAAAGAGTTGAGAAATGAGATGCTGGTAAAAAAGAGGAAAAGATGGAATTAAAAAGAGGATGAAAATGATGATTTTGTTCAAGTTTCAGAATATACGGTTATTTAAAGAAGAACAGGTTTTCATGATCAATAGAGAGAAAAGGTTGAAAGTTTTGAGTGAAGGTGAATCCAGAATGATTGAACATCAAAGTAAAGATGAAAGCTGGGTAGCAATAATAATTTACGGGTTCCCATTGAAGCGATCAAAAAACGTTAATGATAATCTTCATCACTATGATAATTATAATGCATTGAAATGAATAATGATGATAATAGTAATCAAAATAATATAAACAAAAAAATAAGTGTATTGATGGTCAGGCAATTGTTTAGTCTTCTCACCAAAAGAGTTATGTTGTTGTTAATTTGCTGTCACTTTTCAACTTTGCAATGGACGGTGGTTAATAAGATGCTGAGAGGTTGAAGAAACAGGTAAATATGGCTGTTGTTAGGTCACCCTTGATTGGTAGTCCATCAAATGATTGTTTGATTATTTATTTTTCTTTCTGATATAAATATAATTTTTACTGCTCCAATTCAAATCCACAGTGAAAATGCAGAAGATATAAAAAGTAGAAAGCAAATGATGATGGTCAATTGTTGGTCAAGTTTTAGGTCACATCAATAATAATAGTAAACAGGGTAACTATCAAATGGACGAAACTGAATCACGAAAGTTAAATATAAATGTATTTTAAATTGAAGATAATGGGAAAAATTGTTAATGAAATAAATTCACTTGAAAGATGAAATTTTAGAAACTAATGGATATCGAAAAATAGCAATTGAAAAATTAAGATAAAATAACATTAAAGATCACCAATATATCAGTTCATTTCCGTTTAATGGTCGCAATTTGTTGATTAAACTTGTCAATATAACTACTAATCACTGATTTTAAAATAAAATTAACTTTAACTTTTGAGTGTTGTGAGCCTGAGTCAAGAGTTGATTGGATAGCAGCTGACAATATCAAATAAGCGCGGGTTGAAAACAAGATCACCAACAAATGCACATTGATTTTAATTTAAATCGCGATTCAGCAACATAAATTTTAACAATTTACAGGAAAGATATTGTGTTGGTAGTAATGATTATTATGATGATGTTGGTGATCCTTTAACAATTGGACAGGTTTACACTACCGGTCCAAGAAAAATCATGTCAACAGGCATTGAAGTGGTGAGAGGCTTTTGATAGAGAAACAAAATGATACAAAATTTAATGTGAACATTCAAAGGGACAATCAACTTACCCTTACTTTATTAACTTTGTCCTTTAACTACGATTGAAATGAGTTGATAAAGGTGTTTGCCAGCCAGTTAATTGAATTAGTTTAAAATAATGATGAGAAAGAATCAGATTCAAAAAAGAGACAATTTCTGGTTATAATAGGTTTCAATAGGTTAAATGTAGGTGGATGAAAGTGCTGTCAAGTGTAATCTTAACAATGGCAACCTTTTTGTTGAAGCACATTGAAAAGGGAAAATAGTTTTTCCGTTTTACATGTTAATAACCAATTGAATAAAGAAGATGGTGAAATTGAGGAATTAAATGAATCAAACATGAAGAAATAATGTAATGAATCCAAATTATCATCATTACCAGGTTAAAAGTATTACACAATGCATTTTTAGATGGGCAACAACAATAATCACTTTTGCGTCAATAATAATAGATTGTGAACGTTTGTCCGCCTAACCATTAAATTAGTTTGCTCATTATCATCAATTAATAACTAATTCAGTCAGAGCATGTATAAAATTGAAAGGTTAAAGATTAAACGCAACAATTGTTGGCACCAATTTCAACAATCTGTTAGCATTTGCAATGAATGAAGTCAAAGATAATTTTAATTTTGAGAGAAAAAAAGTTAAAATTTAGATTTATTGAAATTTTTTGATCAAACAATATTAACTTATGCGATGTATTTTACATCCATGAATTTGTTAATGAGATTAGTAAATAAATAAATAGATGAAATATGAAATTTACAAAATGAATTCCAATTTACTTGGTAAACTGAAGATGTTGAAGCATGATATGATATGATGAATGGTTTGAATCAGAAATACTCGTCAACATTAAAACATTGCTGGTGCGCCCATCATTTGATTGTATCCACCATACATCGGTGTCATTCCCATTCCCATTGGCATTCCTTGTGCCATGTTCATTCCCATTGGCATCCCCATTCCCATATTCATTCCCATAGGCATTCCCATGCCCATATTCATTCCTCTTCCAGAATTCATTTGTCCCGATCGAGCAAGTTCAGCGTAACCTGACTTTGCAGGAGCAACATTTGAGGCTGAAAGTTTGTGGCTTCTTTGTGCTTTCAAAACATTTTCCAATATCTTTCCAGCATTATCGCCTTGAAGTACAATAGCAATGGGTCCTTTGCCGTCTATCTTTCCGCTACTCAATCTTTGGTCTTCCTTTTTATCTTCCTTTTGCTCTGGTTTTTGCTGATTGGATTTAGTAGATTTATGTTCATGATGATCATCATGGTCATCGTGGTCATCATCATGATGATGAGAGTGTCCATGTCCACCTCCTGTATGATGATGGTGATGATGATTCTGGTGATGGTGACCGTGCTTGTGCCCGTGTCCATGAGCATGTTTGTGATGCACCTTATGACCTTAGAAAATGAACAATACATTATTTACTCATTTACTTATTTCGATAACAGAATAAATAAAGTAAATTCTTGATAATTTTAAGGTGAAAACACATAATTTTGAGTGATCGTTAAATTTAATTCTCCTTCGCTCAACATGAAACGTTTTACAACTTAAGAGCTTTTGATATTTTTTGTATATGTCTGATAGGTCTTGAGAGTGTCAGATCTAGCGAATCAGTCAATTTGTAAATTTATTTCCTATTTTTAACACTATATTTTCGAAGAATCATTCAATTACGAAAAAATCTGACCGATAAATCGAAATATACTGATATGATAAAGCTGATATGGTTTTAATAAATAGCGATCACTAAACTTAGGTTTCTTTTTTGTGAAATTCGGACCAGAATACATACCTTCATGCTCATGATGATGATGAACTTCCTTTTTACAACATTGGTGTTTCCTCTCACGGTTGCAACGATGGTGATGAGCAATGACTAAAAGTATAACACTGAATAATATTAAGGTGAATAATAATGATCTCATGGTTACAAATGAAAAGAAGGTCCGGTTGCAATTGAATGATTTCAAACGATGAAAATAAATAACACTTTCCCTTAAGGTTATGGATAGAATTGATGGAGAATATATTAACAAAATTCTTATAGATTTTATCCTTAGTGGTTAAGACGAATGTTTATCACTGACTGATTGTGATATCACGATAACCGTTTTATATAAGCTAACAAAATCGACAGTTTTCTTTCGACAATTCTTTTTCTAGTCAGATTTCTCAACAATTCAAGTTCAAGTTTGTCAAGAATACTGTCTACCTTTTTGCTTAATTGCTGATGTCTAAGTTCACCAACCAATATAATTTATTTTATCAAAAGTTTAATCAGCCAATTGTCGAAATTATCTCGGACTTTTTTGAGTATATTTTGACAATTGTTGAAACTCAATGAGCAACCTAACTTTGGTGTAACTATCATGTATTGGCAATTTTGTCTGTTTAATTTATTGTTTTTCATGTTCAATTTGTTTAGTTTTTACACTTCTTTCTACTCTTTTAATTGACTGATTACTTGATTGATTTAGAAAAACAAAGTTAAAGGTTTCAATTTTGCAGATCAAGGGTTGTAAGGTCAATGTTGACAGTTTAGTCAATTGAAATCAACAAAATTGAATTGAAAAGATTTCTATTTAATTAAAATTTTCCGTTTATAATACTGTCTGGTCAAGTTATAAATGTTTTCACTGGCGGAATAAACATTTACACATAATTTACCATAAATCAATGAATCACGATAATTTACGATTTTGTATGAATTGAGAATAATTTTATTAAATATTTTATTAAAGAAAAATCTTGATTTTTAAAATCTCAACTCTTAAGCGTCACCATAAAAATTCATTAAAACTGCGTATTTCGTCCCATTTTCATCTAATTCATTTTTAATTTCTAAAGTTGTAATAATTTGAATTTTTATTAAAATTTTTCTTGATAGATTCAAAAATAATTTTAAATTTGGTTTTGCGGTTCTCAGAAGTAAAGTGTAACAGTTATTAAAAGATCAAAATTTTAAGCCAAAAAAAGGTTTAATATTTAATTCAGTGATCATCTTTATTTACATAAAAGCATCTTTTATATTGATATTGTCATTGGTAAACATAGACTAGAATAATTAAAAATTTTTGTTGAATTGTTTTTCTGTTGAAATACGATAAACCTTTGAATAGTGATGCACAAATAAAAAAATATACATAATTATAATAATAGGTAAATTAGCTTTAAATTTTCCTCTGAATTAAATAAAGAAACAATTTTTGTTTGTTTATTTACTAAAAAAACTTATTGCCTTTCAAAATAAAAGTTGAAATTGATGAAATTATTTTCACAAATAATTGCCATTAGCTTAAACTTATATGTTTTTTGATTCTGTACATGATAATGATTTAAATAATTCTGTTATAATTATAATCAACAATTTTTCCCAGTTTTTCTGAATAATAGCTTGAATAAAATCGTCTCTAACTAAAGTAGAAACGGCATAAACTAAAGTTTAGGTTTGTCATCTTCATCCTCCCCTTTTATGGAAGGGTAATGATAAAAGTTTGACTCTACTTGCATAAATCGGCAGAAAACAATTGAATGTGCTGAAATGTGTTCTTGAAATCGTGAGAGGATGAAACTTTTCGAGTTTCGTTGAATGATTAAAAGAAATTCTAGTTTAGTTGATTCCTCTTGTCATTAATTTATCCTCTAAGCCAAGAGGAAAAAGCTAAGTAGAAAAACTACGGAAGATGAATTCGAGTGAATGGGATGATGAAGAAGACGATGATGAAAGAGGTGGAAAGAAGACTTGATTCCTTAAGTGAACAAGTAATTAAATTAACTTTCTTTGGGACCAAGATCATCTCGTGAAATTTAGCTTATATTTTAATCCGTTTTGTTGGCTGTATCACAGTGACTATTGTTATGGGAGCTTGAATCGTTTAAATGACTAGCATCGCTTGTTGTACTCTTTTCATCGCTCTTTTCCAAGGCCTTGGATTCATCACTTACACACCATGATCCGGATCGAGGTAGTTCAGAGACATTATTACTATCATTGCTGTCTGCATTCTCCCTGCATGATTCGACTGGTTCAGTTACGGTAACCTGGTCAGGAGCAGACATCACTTGATAGTTTTTTAGAGCTGATTCATAATCAGGTGGTGGATTCAATTTTGTTGCAGTCTCATAGTCAGGTGGAGCCATAGTACTAGGTGTTGTGACAATCTCAGAAGGAACTGTTATCTATTGTAAGAAAAATACAAAAAAAAGATAAAAAATGTGAATTACTTGTTCATGAAAAAAATAACATGATAATAGGATAAATTAGAGCATTTTTAACTCTTCGATTTTTATCGCATTTTCATCGATTCGGACTCTAACTGAATTCAGTTTTCTGACTGTCTTCACACATGACGAAGAAGGTAAATAAAATTTTCCCTGTCAAAATCTGAAACTACTTCAATCACGCTATAACAGTACAGTAATGAAAGTTATTTCAACTTTAATAATGTTAACTATTTTGATTCATTGTTTCCTTAATTTCTCGTTTATCTGGTTGCCTATTGTCTTTTGTTTCCTCTTTCTGGTTTCATATGAGACTACTTAAACTTACCTCAGCTCCTCTAAGATGGTAAGGTATGTGCAATGGAATGACCGATTCTTTAAGCTTTAAATAACGATAACATTTCCAAATAACACATATGAAATATGATTGATAGAGGAATTCAATGAGTGCCATGAAAACGGAGGAAGTGTATGCAGAGGTGAGATCAGATGAAGACCAGAGACGCTTCATTTCACCTCCCCAGGTTCGTCCATTGGAATCGTATTGAGATGAAAGGTGAGGTGAGAAACAGAGCATTGAAATAGATGCCGGAAGGGAGAAAAAAAAGATGTACAATTTGATTCCAAAGAAGGGCATCAAGTAAGATGGACGTGATTTGGTTACTCCATAGATTAACAAGGCCGATACAGTAGCCATCATCAGGCTAACCATCATGTTTAAGGAGGTTGTTGTTGATCGATGAAAATCAACCACACGTCTCTCTTCATCGTGGTATTGAGTGTAATCTTCGAAGTGAAGAACGATGTTCAAAAGAGATGAAATCTAAATCATAATTGGTCATTGCATGAAAGAGAAAACAAATCAGATTAGTTTTACGATCATTTAGATTCATACTATGTAATTCATAACAAAAGGCAAGAAATTTCAGCAATAAATATGTTTATTTTCAGCCGCCAAAAATTGAAACCAGCCAACATCTCTATTTGACTGAGAATTTGCATCTTTTCTCTTATCTAGTCAGGCTTTCTTAACTCTGGGTATCACAAGAAACGAAAAGTACAACTGAAGCCATAGCAACTTAAAAGGTAAAACAAGAAAATGCAAGAGAAATTGATAAATATTACAAATCTGATAATAAATGAGAGCCTTGCGTCAATCAGAACAATAAAGAGACATTTTCTTTGCTTATAGCTTGTATCGGGCACAACTTGTAAAGAGTTTCACACTGTAATTGTGCGTTTCAATAAATGTAATATTGCGAAGAAATCTCTATTGCAACAAAAACATTATTTTATGATACATAGAGACACTTAAGTGAAATTAATATTAGTAGTCACAGATGAAATGTCATCTTTGTAACCGTCTGCACAGTATTTGCTTCAAGATAAAGAGTGAGGAAAATGATAATTTCTTGGTCGATTACGGTTACATAATTTATAAACTCTCGTACCGTTTCAAAAATAAACAGAATTAGCACTCATGGCATAATTTGCACAGATTTTTCAGTACCAGGGTAAGTTAAAAAAAGAGTTGAGTCTAATTTTAATCAGTTGAAAGCCAATTTAAGAGCAGTTTTTTGATAGGGCAGAATCAACGCACGTAATTGGATCAACTTATATTAATACAAGCATTTATCAGTTTTTTAACTTGATGACTGATGGGATGTTTTTCGAGTCTAATAGAGAATTTATCATAGTTAACATAAATTAATTTACTGAAAATTGTGAGTCGTAAAGTAGAAAGAAAAACGGGTTTGAAAGCAGAACAGGATTAAAGATAAACTTGGAAGGTTACGGAAATAAAATAATGGATAAGAAAGCAACGATTTTACTTGAAACCATGCTTTGGATTAAAAGGGTCAACTTACCAAATGAATGAAACCAATAATGAGCGAGGTTGGTTGAACATGAAGACACAAGCAGTGAGAATAGCGTTCAACACTACGACTATCAATATTCATCATTTTGAATCGCAATTTAGTTGAAGTTGAAGTTGAATAAACAAAGAAAATAGATAAACAGAGAAACAGAAATAGACAAAAGTGCAAGATTATGTTGTTTCCAGAGCAAAAGCTTCACAAAAATGATTCAGTAACAAATTCCATTGGTAAATACATTACAATAATTGGATTGATAAAATTAAACAGAGTAAATGGTATGAACAGAAATAAATTGATGATGATTCATTAGAAACTGAATTTATTATGAATAGAAAGCAAAAACAAAAATTACATTTGTTTACAGTTACTTTGACTTGACTTTTCCTCTGGATAAATAGCAATCACTTTGAATGTTAAACATACACAAAATGTAGTAGGTTTAGCCGTACCTAGAAGAGTAACAAGAATTGAAAAACTTAATCTTTTTTCAATCAAAAATCAAAACAATTCATAGAATAACCTGTTCAAAGTACAAAAATAATGATTATCACAAATTGAGCAGACAATTAACAGTTTATACGTAAATTAAAATCGTATGATGAGAGAAAATAAGTGCAATATATGTGATGAATATTGAAATTAGCTTACATTATTGTAATGCAAGAAAGTAAAAGTTCCAAAGCCTCTGAAACGATTTTGAATGAAAAGCGGCGACAATACTTGAGATTATTGAAAATATATAAGACAAACTATAGAGGTAGATCGATGACCAAGAATCATTTGCACATCCTAAGAAATGATTTCAGTTATTAATAATTCTAGAGTTGGAAGAGTTTGAGAATCAACCCAAATTGATGGTTTGTCGTCGATGTAAATGATAGTTAATCAAATTTATGACTCTCGATGTAAACATGATGATACTTACTGAAAATAATCCCTTGCTAACTTAAATTAAAAACTTTTTTGGTCAATTTTCACATGGAACAGCATTAGACGAACTGGAATTAAGATGATAATTGTTCAATAAATCAAACAGTAACAATATACAATACAATTTTTTTTGTTTCAGATCTTTCAACAAGCCATATTATTCAATTGCCAATATTTCTCAGGAAAAAATGATTCCCATGTACGATCTATTGCTCGTTTCTCACTTCTACAAGAAACCATGAAAAAGCAGAATCAAGAGAAGAAAGGTTCAGAATATGAAAGGAAAACATATCCAGTAATTTTCTCAATCATCTTCTACTTAAAACTTGCCCTTAAACACCGAATCACCCTCTAATGGCATGAGTCTTCTGTCTCGAATGGATCTTCTAATACTGCAAGTCCTATTAATAAATAAATCAGAAATTAATAAATCACCAACCAATATAATTTATTTTATCAAAAGTTTAATCAGCCAATTGTCGAAATTATCTCGGACTTTTTTGAGTATATTTTGACAATTGTTGAAACTCAATGAGCAACCTAACTTTGGTGTAACTATCATGTATTGGCAATTTTGTCTGTTTAATTTATTGTTTTTCATGTTCAATTTGTTTAGTTTTTACACTTCTTTCTACTCTTTTAATTGACTGATTACTTGATTGATTTAGAAAAACAAAGTTAAAGGTTTCAATTTTGCAGATCAAGGGTTGTAAGGTCAATGTTGACAGTTTAGTCAATTGAAATCAACAAAATTGAATTGAAAAGATTTCTATTTAATTAAAATTTTCCGTTTATAATACTGTCTGGTCAAGTTATAAATGTTTTCACTGGCGGAATAAACATTTACACATAATTTACCATAAATCAATGAATCACGATAATTTAGTCCTTAAAATATTTAGTATTTTATATGAATGAAAAACATTTAATGATTTGTTTGAGTTTTTTATTAAAGAAAAATCTTCATTGAATTGAAAATTGTTGCACGCTTGACAATTTAAACAACAAATCAATTTTCAATAAAGGTTTAAAAGATGGTCATATTAATAATAAATAATAAGATGTAAATATGAATTTATTTAATAATTGTAAATCAAAAATAGATCGTATTAAGTTTGAAAAAATTGCATTTGATTATTTTTTCTTTTTCAAAGCTTCAAATCTTGCAGCTAAATCGTCAAGATCAATATCATCATCATTTTTATCGCTTCCTTCGATATCTGGTAAAGAGTTAGGGATACTTGGTAAGTCAGGCAAGTCACCGTGTTCATCATTGTTGGATATTTTTGATTTTCGAGGAGCTGGAGGAGGAGGTGTTAATTTACCCTCCGATTTATGAGTGGGTTTTGACTCAGGAAACATACTGTGGTAATTTGGTGGGTCATGATTAGGAATTATTAGCGATAGATCAGTTTCAAAATCAGATGAGTCAGGTGGAGCTTTAGGTAAACATCCAAAGCTAGAAGGAGAAACAAAATGAGAAATATCTTTATCATTATCAACAGCACCTTTCTCAAAATCTTGATTCGGATAGTGTGATGTAGGCATTGTTTGCATCTTTGAATTCGGTGGTGGTCCGTATGATCTGAATGGGTCTGGTGGTCCTGGTGGTCCTGATGACCCTGACGGACCTGATGGATCTGTTGGACCTCTTGAACCTGGTGGTCCTGGTGGTTCTGGTGGGTAAGGCGGTCCATATTGAAATCCTAAAAATGATTAGACGAATTAGATTCGATACATTTTTTTCAATTTATTTTCATTACCTAGAGATGGTCCAGCATAAGGATCACTGGGATTGAGTAATGGAAGAGGTGGCGGACCAAGACTAGGCCCAAAATCAATTAGAAAACCAGGCCTTTTATTGGCGATGGCTTCTTCAGCTAAATAAACTTCATCCTGTAACATGACTTCAATATCGGGAATGTAATGTACATTTTGGTCTCTAGCAATTTCTGTAAAAATAAAAATAAGAATAGATAAAAGGAAGGAAAGCAAGAATTTATGTTTTCTCGAAATCTAAAACTTACCGATCAAGTACCGTTCAATCATGATTTTAGGCAATTCTTCTATGCTCATTTTTTTCTTTAAATTTGCACTAACAGTATTGATACCACCCTCTCTCACTGCCATAACATATTGTTTCCCATACTTTTTAGCAAACAGGTCAACAATCACTGCGAGCTCTTGGATGTCTGTAATCCTAGGGGCTGCCCAGATGACTGAACTAACGGCTTCGGCAATTCCATCATCTAAGGAGTTCATTTGTTCAATCAAACCAAATCGAGTTAAAAGTAAATCACAGTACATTTCAATATTTTCCAATGCCTCAACAAGATAATCCTCTCTGATGATGGCTTCAACACGAATCTTGGCTCGATCAATTTTATTTGCAGCAATATACGAAGCGATTTCTCTTCTAGCTTTCAAGGCATTTTCTGTTTTCTTTTTCTCTAACATTTTGAGTCTCTGGATTACCAATTTAAGATTGGTTTTCAATTTATTATAATTTGGCTTGAACATACTGCAACAGTTGATTTGATCTTACGATAGAAACCTGTATTGGAAAAAAACTAAATTGAAGTATATTCAAAAAACATTATGGCACTTTAATCCATTTGAAATTTTTTTAGATTTTTTCGTGAAATAATGATTATATAAAAAATTAAAATTAAATCAATAATAATTCGATTAAGCATTAGTCATTAGATATTACTAATGTAGCTTGAAAACATCAACACGAATCAACCAAATTGTCAAATATGATTTAAGTTTGATGAATTAGGAAGTAGGAGTTGTATTCAGCTTTATGTCACTGCAAATGACAAAGCAATATGGCTGAAAATAACTAATATCGCTCATTAATCGAGAATATAATTCAGTGATAGTGAAATAAATGTAAAGTTTATCAATAAAGGGATAGACCTTACATAAACCTGCCAAATTATAATCTCACAAGGAAACTACCTCAGGTCATCCGAATAAAAGTTAATATTTTTATCATAGAACAAATAAGTTTTATAAGTATTCAACTCTAAAAATATTTGGGTTAGAAAATAGAAAACCAGAATCAAAAATCTTTTTTTACATATAATGAGAACAAAACAAAATGAGTGAAACAAAGAGGCTCATCGCAGATTTCTCATTGATCTATGTACCAATAGACAATAAATGGCGTTTAGGATCGTTCTCTTCATATGCTAATCAAAAAAGGGCGAACTATATACTTAGTTAGACTAATTAAATGACACACTAATCATTGAAATCGGTTCGGATGGCCTGAGAGCTTACCTTGTCACACTTGTCAGAAGACAATTGCAAGCATGCAAAAAATACGGAATAAGAAAATATCTAACCTTTTTCTTTGACTACAGTTAAGGAAGATGATTTGACAGATGCTTGTTGATGATATGTTTATCCATGAAAATAAGCGAATTAACAAGAAATCCGATGGCGAAAATAAAAATCCTCTGGTGAATAGAATAATGGAATAATGATCAATTAATAGGAACAAAGATGCAAAAATAAGGCACTTAAAAGGCGAACAGAGTAATGAAATAGGGAAATTTGATTAGTAATCTTTATCGTAAGCTAAACAAATAAATTGAGAGCCAAAATTTAATCAAAGCCACTATGAATGTGATTCGGATCATTGACAATAGCAAGTGATCATGGTAGAGGGATAAAATGGAAATAAAAGTGTGACTCAGATTATCCCCATAATTGATAATATCTTTGTGTTTAAATAGCAATGTGTAAATAGATAATAAATATATTATAATATTATAATTTATAAATTACATTATTTTCATGCAAGAAAGTACAACGGTGACAATACTCGAGCGGATTGAAATTGTCTATCGACTCTATGGACTAATGTCATCGCAATTATTAATACAAACTATAGAGGTGGATCGATGACTAAGAACAATTTGCACATCCTAAGAAATGATGAATTTCAGATATATTTATATTTTCAGAGTTGGTAGTGTTTGATTGATGCTTTGTCGTCGATGTAGGAATTTGATAGTTAATCAAATTTATGACGTTCGATGTAAACATGATGATATTTACTGAAAATAATCCCTTGCTAACTTAAATTAGAAACTTTTTTAGTCAATTTTCACATGGAAAAGCATTAGACGAACTAGAATTAAGATGATAACTGTTCAATAAATTAAACAGCAACAATGCACAAAAACAAGTTTTTTTGTTTCAATTTCTTTCAGCGAGCCATGTTATTTATACAGCAAAATATGCCTATTCTCACTAAAACTATTTTGAGTTTTCTTTCTTCATTTTCTCATATAAAATCAATGGTAGTAATTTTATAAGGTGGTTAAATAATGATTCTGTTCTACTCAAATTGATAATTTATTTAAATTTTGTTTTGTCAATCAATTCATCCATCTATTGTGTCTAATCAATTATTTAATAAAATTAAATATACACAAATTCATAATAACATTACATTGCATTGTTTGGCAAAGCCTATCACCTTAAACTTCAGGTAAGAAATCTCTAAAATTACTTTAATTTTATCCATCTCAGGTTGATTATATATTAAATTAAATTTTAAAAATGTCATATTCATTTATTAGTCGATGCTATATTTGTAATCCTTATATTTAAGGCGATAGAATGTTTCTTATCCTTTGCAGTTACCGAGTTGTAAGTATTATACTTGGAATGCTATGTGTTTTCATGTTATGTATTCACATTCTCAAGTATTAATTGTTTACTCTCTCTCTTTTGTTGTCGTTCTTTTGGTTATTGAGTGCACCAGTTCTCGGTGACCAATTTATAAATTTTTCAGTTAAACTTGTCAGTCAAATTAACTTGACCAGTAAACCTGGTACTATCAGCTCTTAGCTGAACACGTAAACAAATGCAATTTTAACAACATTTAATTTAATACTAATTTATTTTTCTCTCTGTTTTTAGATTAAGATGTGATTTTTTAAAGTTATGTGCACATCTTAACTCTCCTTGGTCATTATGAGTGATTATATTATTTTTATTTTGTACTAAAATAATCTAAAAGCCATAAAATGAATAAATCCGAGAGAATGGTACGAAAATTGGTAAGGAATCTAATTCTTTCTAATTTTTACATATCTAATGTTAAATTTTGTCTTAAATTTTCAGAGAGCCCGTGAAAGGCGGCGTTATACAGAAGAGTTTGGTGATGAAGAGATTGAAGGAGCTCGAATGTTTGATGTGGAGGAAAAATTGTTGTCCGATAAATTTGACAAATTATTTGTCAAAGAGATGAAAGGGGAAGGTAAGTATTAAATTAATTTTATGTATATTTTATGATATTGTAAACTTTGGCATACTTATATTTCCCTCATTATTTCAGACCTTAATTTAAAATATATTCAAGAGCATGGATTTGACTGTCCAATTGTAATAAAAAATACAAAAGGTCTGGGACTGAAAATGCCTGACGCAAATTTTACTGTGTCTGATGTGAGACAATGTGTTGGAAGTCGTCGAATTCTTGATGTAATGGATGTAACTACTCAAAAGGATTTCGAGATGACGATGAAAGAATGGTGTCAATATTATGAAAATCCAGTTCGAGATAGACTTCTCAACGTGATTAGCCTAGAATTCAGTCACACAAAGCTTGATTCAATGGTTGAATCTCCAACAATTGTGCGTCAGGTTGACTGGGTTGACTGGGTCTGGCCAAGACATCTTAAACTTCAGCAAACTGTTTCCACCAATGCAATTGGTGATATGAAATACCCTAAAGTACAAAAGTAATTATGGTTTGATATTATGTTGAATTTTTAATTTTATCGCTTGAATTTATTAATTGGTCTAATCTTTTTTTAGATATTGTCTCATGAGTGTCAAAGGCTGTTATACAGATTTTCACATTGATTTTGGAGGTACTTCAGTTTGGTATCACATACTGAAAGGTCAAAAAGTTTTTTGGCTCATTCCTCCCAGTGAAAGAAACATTCAACTTTTTGAACAATGGGTCCTATCTGGTAAACAAAGTGATATATTTTTTGGAGATATTGTTGAACAATGTGCTCGTATCAGATTATATGATGGTTATACATTTTTCATACCTACTGGATGGATTCATGCTGTTTATACATCCGAAGATTCGCTTGTTTTTGGTGGAAATTTTCTACACAGCTTCGCAATTGAAAAGCAACTTCGGATAGCACAAGTTGAGGATATAACTAAAGTTTCTGCAAAATTTCGTTATCCATTTTACCACGAAATGCTTTGGTATGTTCTTCAAAGATATGTTTATTGTTTAACTGGTAAATCTCATTTGACGGTTGATGTCGATGGTAATCCTTTGAGTGAGAGCTCATCAGCTAATACCAACAATTTATCATTGTATAGTAATAGTTTGATTAAAGCTAAAAATGGTCAACATGCTCATTTAACATCCTTTGAGTTGAATGGATTGAAAGCTATTATAATGTGGCTTGGTCGACTAACCGGTAATAAACGTTCAGTACCAGAACTCATTCAAAATCCTGAAGCTCTTTTAAATGATGCCAAATTATTGGTAGATGAACATGGAAATGACAATCATAAATTGGCTGTTACTGGTCATCCTTTGTTATTTTGGCACTATGGTAGAAATAAATCGAATGTAAATCCAATTGATAACCTAAGCAGCCATCTAAATTCAAGTTTATCTTTTCCCGCAATTTCATCTTCGTCACCTTTTTCATCGTCATTAATTTCAAATTCATCTTCACCCCTGTCTACATCGACATCTTCATCCTCACTGTTATCGTCGTCTCAAACCACAACATCTTCATCAACTTTACCTACATCAACTACTCTTGTATCGTCATCAAACCTTTCTATAACAGCCCAATTAAGACAGATTAAAAATACATCTTTTACATCAGCATTCCACTTATCAAAGTCAACTTCAACGACTTCTCAATCAGAAACTTCCACCCGACCTGAATCTCCTCCGACTCGACCTCTCTCTTCCAATCAGTACTCTATAAATTTGACACAACTTACTAAGCCTCTTGATCAAATTCCTCAATCTTTTGCCCAATTAATTGCAGCTACTGGAGTTGGTAACCAAAATCGATTCAATTCTCCATCTCTCGTATCATCGAATAATGGTAATAATAATTTATTGATGGGTTTTAATAATAGCACGAGTTCAACATTGCCCACTGCAACTATCTCTAGCACATCTATAAATATGGTGAATACTCAAGCCGCGGAATTAGTTGTCCCGAAACCTAATACAGACACGTATGTTGTAGCTATTGATTCGTCAGATTTTTCAAGTGGTGATATGTCTAAAAGTGGTAAAGTCGATCTGTCCGGAGGTAAAAACAATCCATTAAATGACTCGGCTCGCAGACGACGTACTCGCTGTAAAAAATGTGAAGCTTGTTTAAGAGCTGATTGCGGCGATTGCCATTTTTGTCGAGACATGAAAAAATTTGGTGGTCCAGGGCGTATGAAACAATCTTGTATTGCTCGTCAATGTTTAGCTCCTGTGCTACCTCACACTGCATGTTGTATTATTTGTGGACGTGATGGATGGGAGAAAATGATGCCAGCCTCAATTGATTCAGAGGTTCAATCAAGTCTTCTCGAGTGTTCAAAATGCTGGGAAATTGTCCATCCATCTTGTTTGAAAGAAAAAAATCCTTCTCTCAATATTGAAGGTGTTATGAGTGATGAGCTTCCCAACAGTTGGGAATGTCCTAAATGCATTGCTTCCATCAAATTCATGACCAATGCTATAAAGTTTAACGCCTCTAATAAACTGACAACAACAGTAACAACATCAACTTCGCTAACAGGAACAAGCTCTAAACCAGCCAATCTTTCCGTCTCTATTGAGAAACCATTTATTCAACAAAATTCGTCAACCTTGAAAACTCAAGCTCCCCCAAGCCAAGATGTTTATGATTTTCATACCGGTGACGTTTTACCTGAAGCTACATGTAAAAGGGTAAGTTCAAACGGCTTTGGCTTTTAAACAATCAAACAATCAGTTAATGATCAATTTATTTACTATTTGGTGTTTTCTCATTTACAGGCTCGTTTCGACGAAGCGATGGAACGGAGACATCTCTTTGAAGAAAATAATAATAGTGTCAAAAACTCGGAAACTACTGATGAGGAAAGTGATAGTACAATTACAAGTAACAGTAATAGTGCCTCAAACAATGGAAGTATCAGTGGAAAGGATAAATTATCAATAATATCATCTACACCATCATTGACCAATATTTCCCAGAAAACAAATGATTCTCATGTACGATCGTGTGCTCGTTTCCCACTTCTACAAGAAGCCATCAAAAAGCAGAGTCAAGAAAAGAAAGCTTCAGAATCTGAAAAGAAAACATTATCAAAGTCATTTTCTGAATCATCTTCTACCTCGAAAGGCTCACGGGCCAATAAAAAGCATCACCAAAGTGCTCGAGATCGTCTTTTTAAAAGTCTTAAGGGACTCAAAAAAAATTCCGAAATGGTCAGATATTCTTCAAATTATAATGGACTGTCGTCATTAAATAAAAAACTGCCCTTCAAAACCGGATCACCCTCTAATGGCATGAGCTCTTCTGCCTCGAATGGACCTTCTAATACTCCAAGTCCTATATTATCTCGATCAACTGCAGACTCTTCAGCATCGACATCAACTCCACCACCATCTGGACTGAAAGCCAACAGTTCAGATGTTATTATGAAAGAATCCACTAAAGAATCTGAAGATTCAAAGTACAAAAAAGCTGATCAATATATGTTTGACGATGATACGGATAATGAAATCGAAGAGAAAGAAAATTCAATGGCAACCTCGGATGATGCCAGCTCAATCATTGAACAAGATTACCGGACAAATGATCCACCCAAGATTGTTGTAGGAACCAAAAGTGATGGTGAAAATTTAATCAAACCAAAATACGTTGTTAGACCAGCTCCATTACCGGAAGATTTATCGGATGATGATGAAACCGAGGAAGGAACTGATGTGGATGATACAAGTGAAGATGAAAGTGAACGGTCTAAAGTAAAGAAAAAATTTGTCAAAAAATTAAATCGTAAAATCCAAGGTGATCTCAATATCGCTCGAGAAGTTATCTTACCAGTTTTCAGGTATTTGCCCTTGACTGATCTCATGAATTGCATGTATGTTTGCCGAAAATGGAATACTTGGTCAATGGATCCTGTTCTTTGGAAATTTCTTGATTTAACTCGTAAAAAGATAACTTATTTTGCTTTAATTGGGATTGTTCGCCGACAACCTTTACATCTCAACCTTTCTTGGACTAATATTTCAAAGCGGCAATTATCTTGGTTGATGGCGCGTCTTCCTCAACTGCAAACCCTCAATTTAACCGGATCATCAGCTGCTTCAATATCAGCTCTTTGTTCTTGTAACTGTCCACTTTTACGGAAAATTGATCTTTCTTGGGTTGATTCGCTAAATGATAATCTTATAAAAGATCTTCTCTCATATCCAAGCGACTCAAGACCAGGTCTTCTTGAGACCAAAACTCGATTACGCCTTTTAACTGATATTTCAGTCGCTGGCTCTGATATTAGTGACGTTTCTATCCGATTGCTGTGCAATCATTTGCCCCAACTTTCACGAATTGATTTAAGTAACTGTCAAAAAGTGACAGACATGGGAGTTGGATTTTTAGGAGCGTCAAAAGCGTCCAAGCTTATCGCTCTGAACCTTTCTTCGTGTTCTAATATTTCTGACGCAAGTTTGGATGCTCTTAAAAGATGTACAAATCTTGTACATCTTGATGTTCGTGACTGTAGTCAAGTATCCACAATTGCTTGTCAAAAATTTATTGCTACTTCATCCTCTAAAACAAGACTAATGATGAAACAAATGAAGCTAATAGTTGCTCGTAATCAACGTAATCCACTTTAATTTATTGGTATAATTTTGAAATTATATTTAAATCAACTCTTTATCTGAAATTACTTTCTTATATTTTCAGCTGTATTTAAATAAGCGATCTCAAAATTCAATTGAATATAATTTTTTTTTGTAATCCTTCTCTTTTTTTTGATTAAATTCAAAAGCTTGATTGTAAATCATTCAATTTGTACATCATGAATATATTTCGGTAGATAGTGTACCTCATTACCCAAAAAATAGTTGACACATTAAACATTATTGTTATAAAAGCTTTTTGCGTTTAATATCAAGTAATTTCAATTTAATTTTCAAATCTTTACATTCATACAATACATGTATATTGAGAACTGAATTAAAAGGAATCAGAATAAACTTGCTCCGTCGAGTCTTTGTTTCATTCATGTGTAATGACTGTAAACATTAGATTTCAAATTTGCTTAAAACATAGTCTTATTACAATAATTAAACCAGTACAAAATAATCTAGAATAATATAGTTTTTGATTCAATTGTATTTTTTTAAATATGGCACAATAATATAGCAGTAATTAATATCAATAATAAAAACAACAACAGCAACATCTTAAACTCGAATGATCTCCATCAAGGCCATTTTAAGCTTAAGGAGCGTTCAATCCAACTATACATATTACATATCTTGATAAGAATTTTATAGCCATTGCACAATAGCTTTAAATGACCAACCTCGATCGAAGAAGGATTTCATCCAGATTTGTGTTTCATCGACCGGGATGATGGTTTTCGTGCTACAACTCAAAAATGCATTTACAGAATTCAATTTGAACTTGAAGTCTTGGCCGGTATCATAAACTTGACCGATTGCATATGCTAACGTTAGCTGATTCACTTCAGAATTACATTAGGATAGAACGTTTTTGAATGCTCTAATACATGTATATTCATGGTTACATTCATCCACACTTCTAGAGCACAATTCTGATTTGTCCCTGGCTATTCTCCGTTAAATCTAATCTAAAATGTTTCATCTTTTATTTGAGCAGAAATTTCATATTTTAAATATTGCCAACACAATTGTGAAAGATGTTTTAACACTCTAAATGTAAACACCCTTTAATTAAAACGGAAGCATTGGATAATTAGAGTTGACAAAGATGGAAAAACTTTGTCAAAGATGCGAAGCAAAGACAAAGGCTTCGCAAGATCTAACAAAGCTGACCATATGATATGAAAAAGTTTAAACCATCAAAGATCATTTTCCACGAAACATTAGACTTGTTTCTTTTAAAAAGGTTTGCAACACGCGTCTGTCGCGTGCACATTAAGACCTTATGCACGTTCCTTCATCTTTTGACCTTTTCTTTTCTTCCTCTTCTTCTTCTTTCTCCTTCTTTGGTTTCTTGAACCATTTAAACTTAAGACCATATGACCATAAAGACGGTACAAGAAATAAAGGAGAAGGAGTTTGCCAGTCAACAGTATAAGCAATGAGAGGAAAAGTTACCTTTTCAATCTTCATCTTGCTTCTTTTCCCCTCCTAGGCCTTAAACAGAGACGACCGACATCTGAATAGCCACCCCACTCTTGCTCCTTCTGTTTTTCATCATACATATTTCATAATATTTGTGTCTTCATTTTTACTCGTAGTTTATTCAAATCGTTCAAATGTCCTGCAAAAAGTTTTCAAATCTTTCTCTTGCAGAAATGCAATTGTTTATCAAAGGATTTCGTTCATGTGCCAGTGAAACTATCAACCATTTGATTGAGGATGAAGGATTATCTCCAGTAGATCCGGTAGTTGTTAATATTCGTGAACATCTTAAAGTGCAGGAAAAAATGTACCTGTTCCAATGGATTGAAGCATCTATTCAAGAGGTTAAAAATCAACATCCACAGAAAGATAAAAAATTCAAATCAACAAACAGTAGCAAAAAGAGATTGAAACGCCTCAAGAAGTGAATCTTATTTTATTGCCTATCTTGTCATTCAACAGCTATCGTCATCAATAAATCAATTTTAATCGTGTTTCATTTACCATGTTACTGCTGTGCATATTATAGCATCATCAATTTGAATGAAACAACTTTGCTCTTATTGCAAATTGTGTTTAATCCCAATAGTTTTGGAGTTGCTTCATCAGTAGACTTGTAAGTTTTTTATTCAATCATTGTCGTTTTGCATTCATTTTCATAATTAAATATAGCAGTAATTAATATCAATAATAAAAAAATCGTCAATAATCATAATCATGTTTCTATCTGCTCTATTCAATGTGGACAATGGTCATTTATAAGGTTTGCTTCGTGGATTTAAATGCGGTATATTGAAACAATCAGATTATATTAATTTGGTTCAATGCGACTCTTTAGATGGCAAGTAAATAACAATCTTTGTAAATTCTATTTATCATTTATATTTTTTTGTTATATTTTGTTTGTTACTAATAGATCTCAATATTCATTTACAAAGTACTGATTATGGCAGCTTTTTGGCCAATGAACCATCACCTTTGGCTGTTTCAGTGATTGAAGATAAATTAAGGGAAAAATTGGTCACTGAATTTCATCATATTCGTAATCAAGCTGTTGAACCTTTAGCAACATTCCTGGATTATATAACTTATTCCTACATGATTGATAATATAATTCTTCTGATAACTGGAACACTCCATCAACGACCAATACCTGAATTAATTGATAAATGTCATCCTTTTGGACGCTTCGATCAAATGGAGGCAATTAATGTGGCAACTACTCCTGCTGATTTGTACAATGCGATTCTTGTTGATACACCATTGGCTGAATTTTTTGTTGATTGCCTCTTCGATCAAGATATGGATGAAATGAATATTGAAATTATCAGAAATACGCTATATAAAGCATACCTTGAAAGCTGCTACAAATTTTGTCAAGATGAAATTGGAGGAACAACTGGCGAAGTTATGTGTGAAATTTTAGGTAAAAATAATCTCTTCTCTTTATTCAAATTCATGATATTAAATTTTATTTGTTTTGTTTAGCAGCTTTAGGTAGATGCGATGATTATGATCAGGTCCATGCTGTTGCTGACTTTTATTCAGATGATCTTTCAATTTTTGAATCAGGGGGAGGACAAGATGTTGATGAGAAAACATTTGAAGACAAATTCTTTGAATATGAAGTTAAACTAAATGTTAATGCTTCAATTTCATTTTGGCGTCTTCTATGCTTATCTTAAATTGAAAGAACAAGAATGCCGGAATATTATTTGGATTGCTGAATGTATCGCCCAACGCATACATACAATTAAACGCGAACATTACATTCCAATATTTTAAACAAGTAAAAATGTATTTAAGTAAGCATAATCTTGTTTTTAGGTTGTTTGCTGTATCAATTAACCATCTAACCAAAGAGTAAATAGCAGTGAGTTATCGTCTTTGGTCTTATCTGAAATTCTGCAAAATCAGCTTAAAACTGTTGGCTGAATCATCGGTTTGTATTATTATCTGGTATTACCGATGTTTTGGTTTCGACGTGTCATTAAATAAAAAATGTTGATATATTTAAGTTAACAATTCTTCATTGATAAGGCTAAATATCATATCGGAATAACTGACCAAAGTTAAAAATCAAAATACAAAATAAAATAAATAATAAATAAACGAGATTTAAACTTTTTGGTTGACTTTAGCAAAATGCTTGAGACAGTTTACTTTTGACAGGCGTTGTTATTTATACAGCAAAATATGTCTATTCTCACTTACCGTTCATATCTTCTTTCTGCATTTTGTCAATCTACTAATTAAACAAGGTTTTAATTTCAAGACTTTGACTGCTTTGTATTTATATTTAAAATTAATTTTTGTTGAACCAGTTTAGTCATCTATTGTGTATTAATATTTATTAAATATTTCCACTTTTATCAAGTTCTGAAATAACCTTTTATTTTACTGTTGACTGAGAGCCTATCATCTTGAACGCAACTTGAGGTAAGAAACAACTACAATGGTTAAAAATTATTCTTATTCTTCATTAATTAGATATTTTTAATGGATAGTTTTAAAATCGAAAACAAGTAAAACTGCAAACAGTTTTTACATAGCTGTAATTCATCTATTAGAAAGGGTAGAGTATTTTTTAGACTGCAAACTAAAGTTCCGATTTTGATGCTTTTATTCATCCCGAAATATTGATTTTTAGATTGGTGATTATTGTATTTATTATTATTACATCACCCTTTTGCAGTTTTTGATTCTGGTATTGCAATACTAACATTTAATGATCAAACAATTTATGTTGCCAATGATTTATCTTCAAATGTCAAAGCTATAACCCAACTTGCTAGCAAATTTTTCTATATCCTTTACCATTTTGTGAGTTAGCTTTCATTTGAACATTTTGTTCTTATTTTGACAATTATTGATACAGCAGTTTCATATTTACATGCTTTTTATGTATCTTACAGACAATGGGCAAATCAGTTGGAAGAAGCAGGGGTCGAAGCCGAAGTCCTTCCGCCCGAGGTCCGTATGGTAGACCTTCTAGATTCGGAAGTGGCTCACGATCACCATCCAGAGGTCGATTTGATGGTCCTCGTCAGTCAAGGTTTGTTATAGCTAATAATTTTTATTATTGTATTTCTAACTCCTGTTAATTTCATCATTTTATCAATTTAGATTTGATAGTCCTCCCCGATTTGACGGTCCACCTGGATCGAGATTCGATGGACCACCTCACAGGTTTGATGGACCTCCAGGAAGGTTTGATGGTCCGCCAGGAAGATTCGATGGTCCGCCCCCTCATCCTGGAAGATTTGATGGACCTCATCATGGAAGATTTGATGGACCACCAAAATCACGCTTTGATATGCCTCCACAATCCCGTTTTGATGGCCCTCCTCCTCCCTTCGACCATCCAGGTCCAGGTACATTCAATTACTAGTTTCTAAATCTAACTGAAGTACCTAATACCGATGTACCAAAATATTATTCATCATTCATATTTTTGTTGTAACTTTCCGATTTCTTATTAGGATTGGAGATACCTCCGCCACCACCGCTCCCTGACGGACCCGGTAATGATATTGAGATTATAGTCGTAAATCGAGAACAATGGTAAGTCTTTTAGCTAATGTTTAGACAGTTTAAAATGGTTATAGCTAATGGCTCTTTCTCTATTCTTTAGGCGCTACGCAGAGATGATAGAAAAAAGACTAAAGGAAGAAACTCCAGTAAAGTTTATTGATTTACTATTTCTACATTCTCCCCAGCACATCTCAATGACGCTCAATGATCTTTTTGAAAGGTAAAACTGAATTTTCTAGGATAATAATTTGAGTAACCTGTGTAACTGAATTCGATTTTTTTTGTACACAGACGAACCCTCTATGCTATTGTGGTGACACCCGCCAATGAAGAAAAAAGATCTTGTACTTTGCATGTTCTACACAATCAAGAAGGTATGCGTAACATTTTATCATTCATTACTTATGACTCATTAGTATAACTAAATTTACTCATTTTAAATTTAATTTTTTTTAAAAGAACATCGGAATATACCAATTGACGAAGCAATACCGCTGATCTCAAGAGATTTCGCTGTATATAATGGACAACAACCACCGAGTGAGGGATTTAGTGAAAATTTTGAGGTGCCGAAGCCACCAGAAGTACCTAATTACAGCAGTGTCACTGGTTCAACACCATTGTTTCCAGCGGCAGCTGCTGTGGCAGCTACATCTTCCTCTAATGGTTCTAACCCAACCAATAAGCCAACTAATATTCCACCAAGTAATCCCAGTTCGGGAGCCAGCCAGGTTTCTGGCAAACGGCTTCCCGATGATATTGCATATCTTTTACGTACTACTCTTTCTGAAGGAGGTATACAATTTTTAAGCCTTCCCCAGATAGACTCGATAATTGATTATTTCAAACGAGAACGAGATCGGTTAACCTCTTCAGTACCTACGCGACGTGTCAATCCTATTACAACGGGATCTGAATTCCAATCATCAACCGGGGTCTCGGGTTATTCATCTACTTCCTCAGCGGCTACCGGTTCTATTACCGGTGTTGGTTCGTCGACATTAAGCAATGTCCCAACCGACCCAAATACATTGTTAGAAAACCCTCAGGTTAAAGCAGCTCTTAACTCTTTGCTGCAAATTGGAGCCATTACTAGTGCTTCGGGTAGTAATTCAGGTGCTACTTCGGCCTCTGGAATTTCGACAAACAATATTTCGACGAGCTCTTATTCAACTAGTAACTCATACTCAACACCCTCCTATTTGAGTACCTCATCTTCAAACAATAATTCATCCTCCTCCTCTATGCCACTCCATTTTTCTAACTCAGCATCAGCTTCTTCATCATACCAGCAATCATTAACATCATCTGGATCAGCTAATCAACCACCTCGTAGACATCCTCTAATGGGTACAGAAATATCTGGACCCATGGGGGCTTCGAGTTACTCTTCTTATGGGATGAGAAATAATAATAATTCATCAAATAACCCGTCTAATCGTGGTTATGCTACTGGCTCGCGATACTGAGAACATATTTAAAATTCTCATTATTATTTCTTTTTCAAATCTTTCTTTTCTCTTTGTTTTCTTTTTGTTTCATTTTCTTTTTTCTTCACTTTTTTGGTGAAGAAAAATGTAAATTAGACTAAATCACATTCTTTTGTTTTCGTGCGTACCAATAAATACAGTTCTCATCATATTTATAAGAAACAAAAATTCTTAGTAGATTTTCTCAAAAAAGAGCTCTAAGGCACGATTTTATGGTTTATTTAGCTCCATGGCGTGGTAAAGAGTTGAATTGATCGCTGGTATTAAAAATTGTTTGTCAGTCCTGAACAGATAAGTGAAATGAAGCGAATAGATGGAATTAATCGGAACCAATTGCCATGGAAATATGGCACCGAGAAACAAATCAGCGTGTTTAAAACGGAATTTTCAAACTTTATGTTGGAATTATCTTTAATTAAAAAATATAATATAAATAAAGTTTATTTTGATCGAAAAATCGTGCGATCAAAATTCTGATAGCCCAATACTAAGGAATTGTTTCAAATGTACAGGAAATAGACAAAAATGACTCGAACTCAATTCAAAAGCTTTATGTTTATGGACGAACTCATATTCTTTATTATTTTAAGAGCTGAAGTTTCTTTTACTTAATGATATACCGAGAAAATTTTTGAATGGTAGAATGCTTTTATAATTTGCATTTGACTCTAATGCTCGAGAATTGAAATTCGGTAAAAATCATGCTTCGCTTATAATGAAAATATTTCGCGCTATTGAAATTTCATGAATGTACCCAAGTTCGAATCTAATTAAAATCTCTGGGATTCATTTGCTAATCGTGTCCAAAAAACAAACGTGACTAATGTAAAGGGTGTTGCGTTTAATAAGGTTCCATAATCTTTACCCAAATGTAGATGAAAAGATAGAGATGCATAGATGATTCCATCTTTATTTCTTTTTCGACATTTGGTTAAAGATTATGGAACCTTATTAAACGCAACACCCTTTACATTAGGAGTTAGCTTTAAGTTAATTTGCGGTCACTATCTCCAGTAAATTAAGTTTGTAGAGGTAACTGACGAGGTGATTGTCCAGATGATTCGGGTTCCAAGGTTCGTATTTTCATTATCGGTTGGCAGCTACATATCCATATCTGAATCTTGTAACCTGGCTGTTATTAATAGAATAGTCTCTCTGAAGAAACATGATGCAGAAGTCCATTGCGGTGGAAATGTGTAAAGCATGGTCCTCTCCTCAAGCGGTAGGATTGGCGAATAAGATAAACAGAAAACTGAACAAAAATTAAGTCCGTATTTATATTTTGAGGATAAAGTTAGAGATTTGAATTATTCTGTAAGTACCATGCGGTTTCCTGAATCAAAAGAGCTTCATCTTAACAGGCTGCGGAGTATAGCCTTTTTCGAAGGATTTCCTAATCAGCTCAATTATTTTTTCTTTGTGTTCTTGCGCTTAGTAGTGAAAAATTGCCCACAAATCCCGATTTTTTCATCGATTAATCTCCTCCTCCTTTAATACCTTGTCATGAGGTGTAGGCTTTTATGGACTATGTTATTGAGACAAAGAGATTCAAGATGATACAATAAAAGTCATAGCATTCGATTATACTGTGCGTTTTGTTTTATTTTTTCTACCTGTTTGGGTTGATAACTCGAGGACTACTGATGCTAGATAACCGAGACTTGGACAGGGAAACTTAACAAGTTGAAGTATCACATACACTATGGGAACTGAATGGCACTTTGTCTCATATTAATAGCTCTTGATGTGCAAAATTATGCAATTCGAGAATTTTTCAGTAGAAAGAGAGTATTCAGTAATACTCATCGATGAATGCTTTTTATCTTTTCTTAACAAACAACATTCAATGTGAAAAATTTTCTCTTTCATAAAATGACCTCACCATGTCGTTTAGAGGCCAAATTAACGAATGAAATTGAATGACCTTGAGACATCGTGTATGTGATACTTCAACTTGGAAAGTTTCCCTGTCCAAGTCTCAGTTATCTAGCATCAGTAGTCCTCGAGTTATCAACCCAAACAGGTAGAAAAAATAAAACAAAACGCACAGTATTTTTAAATTTTATTTTTGATTTAAAAAGGTAAATAGTCTAACATTGATCTTATGTTGTGCTAGAACGGCCATTTGAAATGGGCTATTCGACTTTAGCCTCTATAAAGGAAGTCATTGAAGAAAATCGCCGATCAATTTGCAGTGACATTCTCTGTATCAATTGGTATCATACATGTCCTGGTTACCAATACGCTTGGCCTTAAAGAGGTAATGAGAAAGTGGGTTCTTCATGGTTTGAGTAAGAGCGAAAAAATCACCTGTGTTAAACCATGCATAAAATCGCACAATTAAACTGGATTTCACCTGATCAGCCACCTATTCTCCTTATCTGGCCTCAAGCGACTTCTAGGTTAAAAAAACTTAAAAAAGTTTTTACCGACCCGACAGATGATATGAGACACTGTAAAGCATTTCAACTAAACACCCTGTAACATGCTTTCAAGATGGACTAAACCGACTTTCATTTCAGGTGGCAGAGTTTTATTGACCTGGAGTGTGATTATCTAAAAAATCATGAAAAAAGCTCATTTTCTTGATACTGAGTTGGATTACATAATAAGTGCATTTTTGGCCAACCCGCAAAGTCTCATTTCTTAACTCAAAAGAAAATTTTATACTTAATCCTTTGATTCTAAATAAACATTATTGCTTATTGTTGCAGAATCTTTCATGTTTTTATCAGAAAGAGTTAAGTGTTTTTCTCAAGCTTCTTTTTTCCTCTCTTTCATTTTCTTTCAAACTTTTCGGCGGTTGGTTTACATCTTTCGATTAATTTCTTCTGTTTTTCCGCTTTACGGATTTTGTTTTTTTCAGTTTTCGGAATTTTAATGATTTTTATTTCTATAGTTCAATGATCTCAATATTTATTCCCATTGTAATTGACATAGATGTCAGCACTCCAAAAGGGTACTTCTGTATTTAGTGTTTAATTAATTAGGATTATAAATAATATTTATTGGCTAAGCAATCAATTTTTCTGAAAAATCATTTATGTTCACTCCCACTGTTCCCTAAAGTCCCTTTAGATCTGAGCATTGGATAGAAGGGCTGTTTTTTCTAGACGTTCCCTGAGCTAATGAATTTAAATGCCAAAACGAACAAAACAAAACACCTGATTTGATGTGTCAGTGGTCGATTTATTCAATTAAACGGAATGAAGTGATTTTGTTTTAATTTCCATTTGAAAGGTAAGCCAAGTTTGATCTAATTTTTTTTTCACTCTGTGACACTTGACACTTGACAATTCATTTGTTTATGTTGATCCTATGTTATCTATATTTTGATATGGACTCTTTTGTTTCTTATAGTGATCAAAAGGGCTCTTAGCGAACAATCTCATTTCATTATAACATCAGCTATTGATTTAATTAAGATGGATCAACAATTCAAGTCCAAAAATAAAGGAAAACCACTAGCAACCGAGGTGTGTATTTTAGACTATTTTTCATCAATTTCTATAGTTATCAGTTTAACCATCAGCATAATAAATTCATTTTAATGATTACCTTTTCAACTTTTCTTCAGGAGTTTATAGATGCTTTCACGCGCCCATGGAAAATCACTAATATAGGGCAAATAATTAAAGTTAGCGAGGGCAACTTTCAAGGACTGATAAGTGAACCTTTTATTGCATTCAAAAGTGAAGCCAGGATGAAATTATGCTGGAAAATTTTAAAAGACGACACGATTTTACTAACCCCTTCAATCGATCTTCGCGTCAACTATCCAATAAACGTTATGGTACGCATGATAATTCAATGTACACGATTCGAATATGAACTCAACGATAGTTTACCATGGACTGTGGTACCAGGAAGAATCAATGTATGGGAGAATGAGTGCAAGTTGGATCTTCATGAATTTTTAATTGATGATTCAGTTACAATAAAGTTGGCCATGGTACATTTACTGAGTGCTGATGAAAAAAAGTTAAAAGAGAAAAAAGAAAATGCGAAAGCTCGAGCTGAATATCGGAAACCCAATAGTGATAATTACCTCAACATGTTTTTAAATAGCGAACAAACTGATTTTACTATTTACGCTGATGGTAAAAGCATAAAATGCCATAAATGCGTTCTATCGACAATATCCACTCTCTTGGATGTCGAAGATAGCAATCTAACATGCTCTAGTTTAACAATTGACAGCTACGAATATGATTGTGTGTATCAATTCATATTGTTTTTATATTCAATGGACGAAACTAATCTATCTTTGAAAAAATATGCCAAGCATTTTTTAGCTTTGGGCAACATGTATGATGTAAGGCTTATTAAGGCAGCTGCTGAATCATATCTGCTCAATGATCTGCGTCTAGCGAATGCACGAAGTTATGCATATCTAGGCAAAGAATATAATGCAGACCGTTTGAGACGAAAAGCTGAAAATTTAATCATAACTTGAAAATTTGTATATTATATAATGTTCTGATTAATATGTTTTTAAATCAAAATTATGTGGTATTTCTGTTTATTAATAAATAAATTTCTTAAGAATTACAAAAACGATTTGCGAGTTAATTATAAATATGGAGACTGGAATTTCTGTTGCAATTTTATCTAAAATTTTCATTATTCTGATTTCTGTTTTGATCGATAGACACTATCATCCATCTTTCCATCATCAGACCTTTTTTATCCTTTCAGGTAACTGTTGTTATAATTATCCTGAGACTTATTAATTATAATCACTTTATAGTACCTAATATCTCTATGATTAGAGAAGAATATTGCAAATTTTAAAAATTTTGAATACAAATATGAAATGAGCAAAGACAGACAAGATTTATGATTAAGACTATAAATACACGATGCTTATGGTAGGCAAAAGAAATCATCCGGATACATTCGTAGGAAGATGTCATATTAGCCAGAAGAGAATTTATCGAATCAGTGCGTAGATGTTAAGTTAAATTAGTTTAGCGATACATGAAAAAAACTGGAGTTTAAGCGTTAAGAGTAATCTGGGTAACTTAATAGACAAAAGGATAGTAATAGTTATTAGAAATAACTGAATCAAGTTGATCTTGCATACCGATGGAAGTGAAATACATATGTAATGGTATTTTCAAAATAATCACTATATTAATATTGTTATTCTTACAATTGTTAGTAGTTAGTTTAATAAATGGGATAGCTTTACCGTTCTTCTTTTGCCAAAATAAACATAAACAGTTTTCAAAACAATGGGAATGATTAAACAGCATGAATTCAGTTGAGTATCGGTAATGACACTTTAGATTGAGGATATATTTCACAAATGGACAATTGGTGGATTGGCAATCTTTCTTTATTTCGTGCTATGAAAAAGTCCATCCTGTTATTACAGTAATCGCAATACTTTGTTTATTTCTGAAACCTTTACGTAACTTTTTAAGCCTCTATGAAGTGCTTTTTAAGATGATCGTCATTTCTATCTAGCTGCTGCTTGTTCCATTCCTTCAGGACTTGCTAAGTTAGAGATGAGTACAAAAATAACCACAGGTACGATATACATCCACTGTAAGGAGTAGAATAAAATAAATTTCATAAATGACTGACATTCGCATTTATGACTGATTTTAAATAGATATTTACATATTTTCCAAAGAAAGATCGATTATCAACTTTATCTCCTCTAAGTTTTTCATTTTTTTCTTGTTCCATTCTTTGAATGTAAGATAATGTGTCAGGACTGTAAAGATTAAGATAGAAAAGATTAACAATTTAGTTTTTACATTTTGCATCATTCTAGAAAGTTCGTGTTCTCATAGATATACATACACAGGTCCAAGGGTTGTTGAAACTAATTTGACTGTTGTATTGAATGTATCTAGTTTATTGTTTGAATCAGTAGAAAAGTAAGAAGATTCACAAGTTGGATTTGTTGATGTCAAGCTTATTCCGATTAGATTTCCATAGTAGTCTAATGAAATCATAATTATATCAGATAGACCAGATTGTACCAATGAACACTAAAAATAATACAGATGAACAAAAATTAGTAAAGAAAGTAAAAAATAGTATTAATGATAAAACTAACAGCTTCAATGAATGATGTTGCCATTTTTGTTTGATCTTCATTGGTACTTTTATAAGCTACAGCTTTCAAAAAATAAAAGCCATTGTTACGAGCAGCTTTCTGAAAGAGTTAATAAAAATTAATATCATATTTAGTTTGGAAGTATTATTACATGAACAATTGCTTATCTTACATCAAGATCATTGATTTCTTCGTCAGTAAATGGTTTGTCTTGTTTAATCGCCAAATCTTTTTCCTTGGAAGAAGGTATTATAATTGTGCCCCTCAATTTGTAATTGTCAGCTAAAATTAAATAATATGCATAATTGAGTTGGTTTGATTATTCTCGATAAACAAGATACTTACGAGAATTTATTGAATGATAAAGCTTTATGGTCAACAGTTTATCCAAATTAGTCTGCTGGTAAACATCTTGTGCCTGCGTTGAAAAAAGTCAATATTGCTATAGAATATCAAAAATACTAATCCGCTTTTCACATACCTTTGTAAGCACAATCAGTATATAAAAAATCACGATATTGAGGTACATTATGAAGTAGATTTATATTATAAATATTTGACAGCAAAATTAGAAATATCAAATTAAACACATCAATCAAAACAAAAACACATGTAAACACTACAACTGTAGGTTACACTGTAACCAGAACGTAACAGACTGTAAGAGATGGAGCCTCAATTTCTTAAAAGATCTAAGTCCTTATACTGGATCCAATCTGAATCTAACACATGTTTTTCTGCTTTGCTTGCTTTGAAAACAAATTATCACTCAACCATTTTAAATTTGTTCTGGTTTAATCATGCTTTGTAACCAAGTAAATCGTTTGATATGTACTCCCCATATTGTCACCAACTTTACAAGTGTGCGGTGTATCGGTTCGATTAACAAGAAACGCATGTTTGCAGGTAAACCTCCTCGTCGTGGTGATTCTGTACTTTTCGATGGACCTGATTTTAGTTTTATAGATGGAAGAGGTCCAGCGCCGTTAACTTTAGGTCAAAGGCGACGTTATTTACAAAATAAACATTTTGCCGAACAAATTGTAAAGTATATGAAGGAATTTCAATTGGCTAAGCAGCTTAAACCAGATGAACCAGTGGCGAGAGAACCAATTAGACATCAAAAAGGACAAATTATTGCATGATTGTTAATGTTGTACAGAAAATTCAAGTTTTGATGAAAAGTAGTCATTTCATTTAATTAGCAAAAAAGAAATTTTATTTACAAAATATGACAGATTTATAATCATTTCAATAAATAATGTCATTAGCATCAACATATTCTGACATTTTCTTGTTAATTATAGCAATCTTGCTTTCGTCTCCATAACGCTTTTCAAAGTCAATATATTTTTGAAAAAGAAACTTGATCTTTTTCTCTTTAATCTTGATCGCAATGGCCCGATCAAAAAGTAATCTTATGGATTCGATTGAATCACGTCTAATAATTCCTTCTTCCTCTTTTAAGTTATATTTTATCATCAAATCAATATAAATTGACCAAATGTCAGTTCTTTTAGGGAAATTAACCAAAGCAGCTTCAAACATTGTTTTAGCTCTTTCTAAATCACCATATTGACATTCTAATTGGGCGAATTTAACAATCAGATCCAGTTGTTCCTTCTTGTCCATATAGTTGATACAACGCAAGAATAAGTCTCTGAAAGAAGTGACTCGACCATTTTTGAGGTAAAACTTTCCAAAAGCAACCCAAAGTGATTTATTCTAAGAAAGAAAATAAAATAGTTAGTTTTTCTGATTGTAAACATTCAATGAAGATCAAAATACTCACCAATGGGAATTTTTTGGTTGATTCTCTGTAAATTTGCTCTGCTAACTCCGCTTTACCATCTTCTTCGTAAATTTTGATCATATTCTGATAAATTTTTAGCTCATCATTAGCACATTTAGCTTGTTTGATTAACTCTTCGAATGACTCGGAAGTTCCATGCTTGTATTCAATCTTTAATTTGAGTGTCCAAATTTTCAACTTGTTATCTTCTATTTTATGATCAATCGATTCTAATGCCCTTTCACAAAGTTCTTTAGCCTTGATTATCTCGTTTTGGACAATATAATATTTGATATAACGACACCAACGCTCGATGTCATTCGGACACTGTACTACTAACTTTTCGAATTCTTCCTTGGTCAATGGATCATCATTTTCTTCGTCCTCAGTTTGCTTACTGACAGGTACATTTAAATCTTCCTCTTCCTCTAATTCATTGCTTAAATCAGAATCTTTGGGAGCATCCCATGAGAATACTTCGTTCTCATCTGCTACTGCAGATTTAACTCGGTTGCAAACAAAGGATTGAAGTTTCTTGAAATGCTTTTTCTTTTCTTCTTTTAATTTATCGTCGTGATTTTCTGACAATTTCCTTTTCTTTAGAATATTTGTTGTAATTGCTTTAACACCATCATCATCTGATTCATCAACTGAAGATACATCATCTTCATCACCATGATTTGCATCTTTTTTAGTAACGTGTTTTAGCGTTTCTTTTTTAGCTTTAGCGAGTAAAGCTTCATTTTCTTTATTTTTTACACTCATAGGTTTATCAGATGTTTTTGATCCAGTAATTAAACTAGATTCATCTATTGCAGTCAATTTTTCCTTAATAGCAAAATACAATTTCTGGCCATTTTTGTACAAACTAGATTCAGGTTTGAGAGCATTGAGATGGATGTAGCGAGGGATATAAGCCAAAGCACCGATTGCGTGGCCTTTAAGAGATACTATGTGAAATTTATCTGTAGTCAATTCAACATTAGATATCAACACTTGTCCGACAGAAACTCGTGAATATGATAAGTTTTTATTCGCTGATGATGCCTTTTTTCGTAAGTCTTGGTCAGCTGAAAGATGAATAAGTTTCTTCTCTATGTCAATATAAAGAACAACTCCTTCACCTGTCTGTCCAACTTTACCATCATTAGATTTTTTCTTGGAACGATTGATTATTCCAGGAATAGGTTTCTTATAACCTTCTACTGTACACGCACACAAGGCTTGCTCATCCACATTTTTAAGAACTTTGAATGATAAAATGTCTCCAGGTTTAATTTTAGATAAGGCACGAGTAATAGATTTATTATTGATGGTCCATAGCCTTGATTTGATGAATGTATAGTCCACTAAATAATGTGACAAGATCATTTCTGGTGGGAAATCGGGTGAAACACACTGAGATATGATTGATGAACAGTTGAGTCTTCTTTCCTCGTCTTTCTCTTTTACATGGTTAATATGAACAAGAATAGTTTGATTTGTTGCAAAGCCACTCTCGAGAGGATCAACTTTCGTCTTAGAGATATTTTCTGTTGGTATTAATCCAATCATTCCTCCTGGACACTCGACAATGATCCCATAAACTTTGAAATTTTTGATAATTGCAGGAACAACTAAACCTGTGTTGAGTGTTTCAGGTTTAAAGACGGGATTCTCTTTCTCACTTGCGTGAATAAATATAGCTCGTCGACTAACAACTGGGACATTTGATGTATTCTTGAAGACAACAACCTTGTCAATTGTGTCATCAACCTGAATAACCTGATGAAGTTTATCGATAAGACCAGGATAATCAGAAAGCTGAGTCTTAGGAAGATAAAAACTATCACCATCAGTGTTGGTCAAGAAAAATCCATCCGCATCTTTACTGGCAACCGTTAAATCAGATAGAATAGTTCCAATTGGTGTAGATGATACAATATCTGATTTTGCTTCAGGTTCACTGTAGATTAAACTTAAATATATTTTTTCGCTCTTCGGATCACTTTGGACAACATAAACTGGTAAGATTTGTCCAATTGAATATGATGAGACAGAATATTGAAGGTTTTCTTTCTGGAGACGTCTGGCTGATAGAAAACCACGGAGCTCGTTGAAAAATTCAACAACAAGACCATTTTCTTGGATCAGAACGACTATTCCTCGAGTATACAAACCAGCTGCAGCTTTGGAAAAATCATCGATGATGTTTTTTTCACGAATCAACTCTTTTCGGCAAGTAACAGCGATCAGAGGAACCAATGATTTAGTATCGAGACGAATTATACGACATTTCAATTTAGTTCCAGCTTGGTAATCTTTAGGTTTAACAGAGTCTTTGTGATGTATAGAAGGACAATATGCTTTAAGACCAAATCCTAATGTGATAATCAACCCTTTTTTATTAAGTTTTTTAACACGACCTTCAAGAACTTGGCCTACTTTCAAGTCCTCAACTGAAAGATGCTCTGCCTCTAAAAGGGAATTTTTAAGCGTAACTTTGGCATAGCCATCAAGGTAAGAGAATGATTTGATTCGACATTTTTGAAAAGATCCAATTGGCAGTTGATTTTCAATGACAGCCAAATCTTCTTGACCAAGAAAATCATCGGACAATTCATGTTTGGGTGCTACACCCTTAAATCCATTTGGAAATTTAAAAATGAATGAGCCACCGGAATCTTTTCCAACAATTTGTGCTTTTTCAATTAGTTGGCCAATCCGCAATTCTGCCCAAGACTTTTTTAAAGATGATAATTCAGAATTAGAACGTAAACTTAAAGCAACAACTTTGTTAACTGGGTTAACAAATAAAATTTTTCCTTGCAAATCCTCTCCAACTTGGTAATCTCGAGTTTGATCCCATATTCCCTTTAGATGGTATTTGTGGACAAAACCTCTATGTTGACCAAATATAGAGACCTCCAAGCCTGCTTCATATTTTGCTAAAACTATAGCTGTTACACTACCTCCTGGTAGCAAACAGGAAGCTGGAAATGATGAATCAGTGTAATTTAGAGGCTTGATGGCTTTTGTTGTTAATTTAACAACTCTTTGGGAGGCAGAAATAATATGACATAAAATTACTTGGCCAACTGAAAGATATTTCAAGTTGCGAGCTTCTGTAAATGGTTTAGCATCCTCAAAACTCAAAAAACCTAGAATAGGGAAAAAGGGTTAGTTAAAATCAAGTTTGTATAATTTTCAGCTTATGGAAAAGATATGAGAATTTCCTTACCTTTAACATTTTCTTTGCCGATATCCATTAGATAACCATGGTCCTCAATTTCAATAACAGCTGCAGATATAGTTGTATTTTTCAAAAATAGTGCAGTATTAAGATCTTTGTAAATATCTCTTGGATTCACCGAGGCATCTATGTCAGTTAGAGAAATCGAAGAATCATCATAACTCATATGGGATTCTTTCTTATTTAATATTTTGGTTGAAAAAAGGATTTAGGTTTAGGTGGTGATGGGTTATTGGCTGGATCTTGAGAATATGCCATCAATGCTTTAGTATAAGGTTCGGATATATTTGTTATCGAAACTTTTACCAAAACTGCTCCTGGTAATTGAAAACTCATTTCGTAGTCTTTAATTTCATGGACACATCCCAATATTAAACTATTGATGGCAACATTTTTCACTTTTAGACGATAAATAAAAACTTTTTCATCAAAAGAGGGTACAATAACCTCTTCAGAGGATCTCTTCTTTGTGAGAGAATTATTGTAATATACAGGATATTTACCACGAGGAAAATCAACTTCGGTCATTTTAGTTTAATTTACAGACGAATTAGTATAGAAAATAAAACATTTTTTACGACAACCTCTTCTAAAATTCAAACTACTTTACAATTTAAAGTTTACATGTGGTTTAAAAGTCAAAACTTTTGACTCAAAAGCACGAGTTTATAAGGGGCCGTATAATTATTTCAATTTGTATTTAAAGATCTCATTTTTCATTTCGGTTTATTTTCATACATATCCGTTGATATCCATTGATTAACCAATTGATGTTTCTTTATTCGTTCAGTGTTAAAAACAGTCCAGGACACAAGTTATTAAAAATAATTAATTTTTCTGTGTTATTAAATTTTCTCCATTTAAATGAGTTTAATTTTGAACCAAATTGATTAGGATAACATTCAAGCATGATTATACGATTGTCTGGTGAAGCAATTAATTGCTATAAAAATGTAAATTTTCAAGTTTGTCATTAACCAATGGATCGTAAAATTTTGTAACTCTTATCAGAGTCTTTTCATTTTTTTATTCATTGTAACAAACAAATGAAATGGATCAATGAGTCTGAGATTTACTAATTGCTATTTACAAAATCAATTTTAATAATGGTAAATATGTGTTACGGTTGAAGTTTGAAATCATTTTAATTGTAAGAACAGCAATTTTTAAGATTTCAAAATTGAAAGTTTGAAAATTCCCAATTCACAGAGACTACCAAGGGCAACGATGCATTGTTTTATAAAAAAAGTTTCCTTCGTAATAATTAGGAGTGAAAGGTTTGTGCCAATGTTGAACCTGATTTTTAGTTATTCATTGAAAATGATAATAACTTCTAATTATCTGACTTTCATGTAGTAACAGCAAAGCTTTAATTCAACCCTCAATGGTGCATTCTCAATTTTTTATATCAAGAGAAAATGTCCCGCCTATCTCAATGTCTTATTGTTTTAAAGAAAGCATGTTATCTAATTATTGTCATCACAAGTTTACCAAATCAATTGTTGCCATTTTTATCCAAAAATTATCATTAACTATTTATATATAAATTGGAATTTCTGATTGCGATGGAATTCATAATTCATTTCCATCCGATTGAGGATAAATCGCTGAATTCATCTGCAAAGACTCTACAATCATGGTCAAGTTTATCTCTATTTGTGTTCTTCTTGTTACCGGTAAGAATGGTTTTTGTCTCTTCTATTTCTTCTTTCAATTGACAATTGGATTCAATTCTGGATTACTTTAATCTTATTTTAATTTTATTTATCTAGGTTTTTTGGTGACTTCAGCTGATTTTGATTGTAATAAAGCTGAGGAAATGCTTGAAGTATGTGGTCTTCATCTAGCTCTACTTGAAGATCAAGAAATACCAATACCAACAAATGACGCTGAGATGATTGAACATTGTGGGTAAGTTAATTATTTGCTGATTATAATAGTATCATAACCAACTGTGGAGTGTGCAATAATAACGGAAATTTTGATCTATTGTTTTTATTTGTACAGAAAAATGTTCAGCAATCTTGACTGCATTCGAGATTTCAACAAAAAGTGCCTAAAGCCTTTCCCTAAAACACTATTTGGAATGTTTAATCATGATCTAAGGAAGGAAATGAAACAAAGGTGTGATAAACCAGAAGGAAGAGCAGGTAATGAAAATTTTACAGTTTAGTTGGACTGAGTTTTTTTAACTGTCAACTAACACAGCTGTTGTACTTATTTTTTGGTCCAAGCATAAAATCAATATTTGATTGTTAAAATCTAGAGTAATTTCTCAATAAGAATTGTCAGATATTGTTAATTTTTGGATCAATTAGTTTGATTGATTGACTGAGAAAATTTTCTCTTTTTTAACATGAATTAGAGTTCTTAAAACACGCTGAATGTCTAAGACACAAGGATAAACTTGGACCAATAATTGGATGTAAAAATAACTTTATCGGTCAACTTGAATGGATAACTGGTAATGTTGCCAAATCTGAACAAACGGTTGCTGCTTGTTGCTCTTTCCATCAAGCCCATCGATGCTTTGCAGATAAAATTGAGGAAGTCTGTCACCCTATCACAGGGTCAGGAACAAAAGAGTATATTGATGAAGTTATTGAATCAACGGTAATTATCCAATATTATAAATCGATCCAATTATTTCTCAAATTTCTAATTTATTTTTGCTTCTTGCCAATAATTTAACAGGTTACCGAGGCCATTGATTATGCTTGTGGAAAGTACAAAACACTTGACCATTGTCATGAATTTTTAGATAAATCAATATGGGACAAGCTGTTTGAGATCGGTAAAGATGCTGCCGCTGCTGGTGTCTCTATCCACCATAGAACTTCAATAACTGCTGTTGTTGATCTTCTCAATCAATTTGATGCTGGATCACGTAGAAAAAGATCAATCCTTTGAACCTAATTATCACAAATTAGCTTTTATTTCAATCCAGAAACTTTGTTACAGACAGTAAAGAACCTTGCATATTATTCAGTGATATAACTAGCTTTAAAAGTGAAAAATGTATAAAAATATCCAATCTAATTATCTGTTTTCTTTCTCTTTTGTTAATTTCCAGAGGATCAATAAATTTAAATTTTAAGGTTAAATATTTTAGATTGCAGTTGATACGGTAAACGCATTTGCCGGACAATCAAACTCAATATCAGTTTGATTGCAAAATAATATTAGATGAAAGAGTCAATTTTATGTCAAAAGGAAACTGATTGAGTTGAAAGAAAAGGGAAATAATGTGGAATCACGAAATCAAGAATTGACCTGATTACTATTCTGAATGAAGATAAGTCAGAATGCAAATATATTGCTCATTATATTAGCTTACTCTAGGCATGAAATATGCATGGTTGATGTAAGTCAAAAGTGAAACAAAATCATTTACCTTCATCAACCATTTTCAACCTACAATCAACATCATCGATTGAAATTTATTGTACCATAAGATTGTAAAAAACGGATTGATCAGTATGAATTCAATGATTCATTTTTTCTCACCTTTTTTCTCTCCTTTCTTCTCAACCTTGATCAATATCATTCATTATTTTTTGTCATTGTTGTCAATAATTTGAATCGCCCCTTAATCATCCCCTGAAGCTCCTCCTTGCCCACCTTTGAAGGACTCCCAGCAATTTGTTACCTATGAAACAAGAAGGACAAAATTAATCTCAAAATATTCGTTTTCACTTTTACACTTATTATGACTTGAATTTGATTGTATCTCATATCTTTAGTCAATTTATTTCAACATTTGATTATATCTTGTTAATTTTTCAAAGTAACATCATTGACAATTGTCAGAAAAACTTAAATTGCTGAACATTAATCATTATTTTGAGCTTTTATATTTAACTCATCGACAGTTCAACGGACAAAAATGGTTAAAATAAAAGTATGGATAACAATTTTATTTCAAATGGTCATCATTTTATTCTCTTTAGAAGGTAAGTTTTTGTCTAATAATTTTTTACTTTTCAACTGAGTTTAATTCCTGGTCAATTGGAAATACTTATCACAGAAATGTTGGCAATCTCATGTTATAAGTGTCAAAGCATTAATGGTATGGATTCAGCTTGTGAATCGGGTTCATCTGGAGCTGGTTATCAGGAAAATTGCAGATTCCAACCAATGGGTAGACAGTCACAGTTTTCAGCTGAATACTGTGTTAAAATTGTTGGCAAAACAGGTAAATTGTTCAATTTTTAAAATTTGTTTCTAAAGATGAAATATCCATGTTTAACCTTCGGAGCTTTCAAATTTTCCATCTCTTCTTTTCCGATCAATTGAAGATTAAGTCACTTGCTATTAAACATTTGTAATGAAGTTTACAAGTTTGACTTCTATATTCAACAATTTAATCCAAGTAAATCAATGAATTTTTGTTGATTTATCGATTGATTTAAACCTTGACTTTGAATGAATACTACTTTTTCCCACAGTTACAGGTCATGCATAGTCACTCACTAATTGCAATTTATAACATCTAATTATTTTATACTTTTTTCTTCTCAATTTTCATTCAGACAATCGTGAAACAATTTTGATTCGGGATTGTGATGAGAAACCATTAAGTCGTACTCAACCATCTTTTTTCAACTACCAAGGACGTAGGATCAACGGCACTCAATACAGCTGTAAATCTGACTACTGTAACAAATCAACTAACATAAAACCTGGTCTTATTTTACCATTCATTGCTTCACTTTTGATGATCGCTGGTGATTATTTCAAAGCAATGTATTTCTCCATTTAATCAACGTTTTACATATTGTCATTGACATCATTGGACGCACTATAATCACTATAATGATTTATCAAAATACAGCAATAATTGTACAATTATGTTAAATCAGCGTGGATGGTTGATTTTTGTGTACATCTCTTGTTTCACAGCTTAATGGTTCAACTGTATTACAGTGTATATCAAAGAGGATACATTTTGCTTTTTTTGCCAATCCAATTACATCCATTTACCTCTTACTACCTCATAGCAGTTAACAAAATTAGCTATCTGTGTAAATAATTAGTTCACTTTGATTTTGTTTTAACCACCAAAAGAAATCACTGAAGGGAACTAAGAAAATATACTGTAACAGATAATTATTATTGTAAAATCACTTAACCCAAATATTACTTTTATTTGTCGATAAAATCATTCTATTGATTGAATTCTATTACTATTATTATGATTATCATAATATATCAGAGATAAATGTTTATTCAAATCGATTCAATCTGACAAAAGAAGACAAAAAATCAATACAAATTTTGACTGTAACAATTGTTAGGCTTACTTATCATACATTTTAACTTTTTATTTTTCAATGGAATATTTATTTGTTAAATTTAATCACAATACTTTCAAAATTAAGTATATAATTTGGATTTGAATAAACAATAAATGATTGAGCGAAAACATGAGCAAGAAATAAAAATGAATCAGAACTGAAGTTTATTTTGAATTTCCCTCTTTTTTACATTCAAGTAATAAGATGTTTCCGATGACTACTTACTTGTATCTATGGTTAAAAGTTTATGCGTTTATCGTTTCTATTTACATATTTCTTCTCAGATGATAATTCTTTGTTCCGTTTTTTTATTTGTTTGTTTGACTCTCTTCTTACCCAATGTTAACCCAATACAAGTGGAGAAGCTGGGTCAACAAGTCTTTGAGACAAAAAGTTATCCTAACCACTTGATCCTCAAATACATCATACACTCAAGAGACTCATCGCCATAAGTGACTTTATCCTCTTTTTTTATATTTACATGGAGTTAGTGCCATTCAGTCAATCTCAAAGGGATACATCACCATCATCATCATCCTTGTCATCTTTATTGGATGAAGATTTTGCCAAAAACTGTCTTCAACTGATCAACTCTAATCAACTGACAAGTCTTTTTCATCTATTTTTTCGTACTTTTGCTTATTCAAAACCTTAGGCTGAGCATAAAATGTTCATAAATTGCTTCATCACGTTGCAATTGTTTCATCGATATTATATGAATATATGCAATTGTGTCTGCTAACAATATAATTTCATTGATTCGTGTGATTGTCATTGTTACAATGTTAATTGATAATTAACTTTGACCCATTGACAAGAGAAACCCTTTTTAAATGTCAGCATTGCTTTTTGTTGACATGATCATTGTTTATTGTCCTTTTTCAAGAAACAACTTGACAAGTGGAAAACAGAGTTTATCTTCATCCTTTTTTAATCCTCACTCTATCCACAATCCTATTTTAAATGAACAGAGTAAATTAAATGGCTGAACAAGATAACTGAATTTAATTACATTATTCATGTTATTGTTTTGTATTTCCAACTTGGTGTGATTCAATTAATTGAATGGACATAAAGCAGACGAAGACAGTAGCAAACAAAAAGAGTGACTGTAAAGGAGGAAAAGTAATTGACAGATTAAATGGAATTGAATAGATCAAGTTGATGTGATTTACATTAATTGTAATAAACTTTTTATCATCATCCATCCTGATTCTCTTAGTTATAATGAAAAAGTCTTATATTTCTGCAAAGCAAACAAGTCAATGAGGACAAATATAAATTTATCCGCATTAGTTGTCAAAATGTTTGTGTGATCAAATGAATATCATTTTGTGAAAAGCAGTAGACAAACAGTTATCGTGATAAATGTACAAGATTTTAATTCCAATATAGATTTATCAATGAACGATAAAGATGAAGATGATGAGAAATGAAGATCAACTAAAGCCTGGAAAATCCTGATTGAATGAAAATCAATCCACTTTTTTGTGTATTGCGTTGAGTTTTTTTTCTGTCAACAAAATTGTCTATCATTATTATAATAATTGAAGGAAAGTTACATTTTGTCTTCTCACAATTTAATAACTGATGATAAACCATTTAAGATGATTACTATTAATATGATTATTGTTATTTATTATTATATTTATGGAGTGTTTGCCTTGTGGCGAGCAGAAAGAGGCGTTTCAAAATGATTGAAAAGACCAAATATTAACTTGATTGTTATACATAAAGATGGATCCCTTGAAATCTCCTAGAAAAAAGTGACCCTAATCTTAATCTGTTCAAAACACTTAACTTACCTATCAATCCTTGTCCCATTAACTGGTCAGTAAATTGTCCACAAGTGGAGGAAAATTCAATCCATTTATATACATTTGTATATCATGCAAAAGTGAGAAGTAGATATGATCTAACTGAATAAATATGATTTTTTAACCAAACCAATTGATCATTTTAATCCTATCCATAACTGGACATTAATATTCGTTAATATAATATCATTTGAATAAGAATAAATCAAATTTTTTAGCAACAGGAATGAAGTTAAACTTGAATTATCAATTAACGAAACTATCTGGTCTTCATTTGTGCTGATAATTATGTGATAATCCTTTCATTTTGGATCAATGGTTATACTTCATGGTTTGTAAAGTGATTTACTTGATTTTCACTTGATTTTCAGTGAAAAGTGGCTAAAATGATTATGATAATGATGATGTTAGGGGTCGTTTAAAGGCATAATAACATTGTGATGTGGTTAAAGTTTAAATTGTTAAATCAATAAAAATGATTTAAGTTAAACGCGTTTTCACTTTTTTTATTCTCGCTTATTTCTCTCTTGGCTATCTGGAAGTTCATCTTTTTTTGCAATGGATTATAATAGGATCAATGGTTAACTAGTGTGAAAAAAGTCACAATTAATCGATCAAAGTATTAATCATGTGGAAATGTGTATCAGGAAAATGGGAGTGGAAATCGTTTTTTTACTATTGTTGGAAGGAAAGTATGAAATGAATGAGTGATGATGAGAATAATGGAGAGAAGGATGATGAAGATGATGGAAAGACCAGGTAAAATGAGTGTGAAAAAATGATTAAATTGTTATGGTGTGAAGAGGGAAACCAAATGGACATCACAAAGATATTAAGCTTGAAACCATTAAAATTGTTTAACTATTGACAAAAAGAAACAAGTTGGGAAGATGAAAGGAAGAAGATTGTTGAAAGATGATGAAAAGAGGATGAGAGATGTTGTATTTTTGGGCCTCAGCACGCGTCTCTGTAACGTTTTGTGTGTGTATGTTGACACGTTTTTTACTTACTCGGATAACACAATTAACCTAATTAAAAGGCATAAAGTCGAGTGTAATAATATAATGAGAAAAGTTGAACATAGGTTTATATTACAGTGGAAATAAAATCACAATGTTAATGGTGAGAATCATGGTATTGATGAGGATTAAACTTTAAGTTTGATGTTCATTTAAAGATGGTTTAATGATGATGTTAATGGTGAGGAATTTACGGGTTGATTGTAATTGATTAGCAGCTTATGCGTAACGATCAAGCCTATTTGAACAGCTAAACATCAGATCGTAAGTGTGTTTAGATTTCATTTTCATTCCCAGATTAACTGGATTTAGATGAAAACTGAGAGTAAAAAGATTAAAGTTGCATATCAAACTGATTTCAATATGATAAAGCTGATGACAGGCTAGATTCGTTTGAGACTGAAAATTTCAAGTTGTTACATTATTTCATAGTTATCAGATTTAGTTCAGTTATAATTGAATATAAGTTGATTTTTTTCTATACTGTCAGGTAATGAATAACATCTGAAATATCCTTTGTCCTTGTAATGATCAACTATAAATTTATTTATCATTCCTTTGTGAGCAATTAATCGGACCCACTGGAGCCAATTTATCCACTACTGAACGGTCAATTAAACCAGCAATTGGAGTCAATGGTGAACCACAATCGGTAATAGCATTAACATTGTTGGGCAAACTGGTAAGATCAGAAGAACTTTTACTCGATGGTATTGGTAAAGATCCGTTATGTCCTATTGATGGACGAGCTTGATTTTGATTAAAATTTGCTGGAGGTTCACCATTAAATTGATTTGTTAATGAAGGTATTGATGCTGCAGCAGCACAAGCAGCAGCCATTCCTGGTGGTAAAGGAATTCCTGATTGATTCATGAAAGTTATTATCCTTCGAAGTTCTTCCAATGCGTTAGCCTACACAAATTAAAAACATGCAATCAAATGAAACTGAACAATGGAGGCTAAAAAGTCACCAGTAATTATGAATGATTACTGACAAACAGCTTCGGACTTTAAGTTAATATAATATTTTACATGTAATATTTTATTTTATTTTATTTACCTGCATAAGGATATAGTTTTTGGCCAAAAGAAGAGTTGCAATTTTCGATAATTTCCTAACAGAAGGTGAATGAGCATAAGGAATAACAGATCGCAGTTCATCCAATGCATCGTTCAGATCATGCATTCGTCTTCTTTCTCTTGCATTGATACTCAATCTGACCTATATTTGGTAACAGTAAAGGGTTCAAGTGGTAAAGGAATAAGGTTGATGCAAGAGGAAGAGGAAGAGGAAGAGGAAGAGGGAAAAAAGAAGATAAAAAAGGTAGCAAAAAGGAAAGGAAAAAAAGAAAGAAAAAACAACAGATAAACAAATTGTTTACTGTTAACTTTTCTACCTTGGTTGATCCTCCTGATTCCATAGAAGCAAAAGTATTGCTTACTGTCTTTGCTTGACGCATCTTCTTGGAAGTAACGGGTAAACATCCAGTTTCATGTTTTATTGTTGTCTCATAATTGTTTTCACAGTCAACAACGGGCGAGGAACATCTTTTATTATTTATAAATGAATGATATGATGACGATTTGATACAAAATTCACTTTCATCAGCAAGGTTACCATTGGATTGACCGACCAACATTGCAGATACTCCATTTTGATTATTGGTAAGGTGATTTACACTGTGGATAAGCTGATGATGATGAACACTATTAGATGGATTACCGTTGGCTACAGTATTGTTTAACTTAGGATAATTAGTGAGCGACGATAAAGGTCCATTATTACCATTATTATTATTAACATTAAAGTCAATCAATTTGCGATCAGAAGTATTGTCATCACCACTGTTAAGCGGTTCAATTAATGAATCACCATCAGTAGTAGAGGGCGGTGATGGGCAGGTCGGCGGTTCATTTAAACTAGAATTATTATTTAAAATTGAATGAGGATGAGGATGAGGATGATGATGAATATTGAGATGAGAATGATGACTTGGAATCACAAGTGAAGAAGTTGTTCCTGCTGTCGGTGTGATTAGATGATGGTGATGGTGATGATGACCATGAACAAGTCCCTCCATTATAAGATTATTAAGCGATGCTACAACAGACGATGAACTATTTGAAATAATTGCAGCAGGTGAAGAGGTGAAATTGGTAAGTGAATGATGATTTAAATGTAGTAGTTGATGATTTTGCTGTTGATGTTGTTGATGTTGATAGGGACGATGTTTCATGGCAATGGAAGCTCGAACCATAGACTTTCGAAGTACATGTTGATTGTTTATATGACGACTTAAACTGGTTGAAGGCCGATTATCATTATTTAATGTTGCTCCTTGGACAACTTTTGAAGATGTAACATTCAATGGATATGAATCAAAACCATTACCGCAGGAATTGTTGTTGGTGTTTTGATATTGTTGACAAGTCAACAAACTGTTGCCACTTGTTTCACCATTATCATCATCATTTTTATCATTAATATTACCATCATTGTTGTTGTTATTTTTGTTGTCTTTATTGTTACTATTGTGACTGTTGATAATATTTGAGTCAATGTCGATCACTGAACTTGGCCTATCAATTGTATTAGATTCATCTCGCTGGGCTTCCAATGATTCTGTTGATACTGATCCTGATCCTGATGAAGATGATGTTAGGACAGATGGTCTCATCGGACTATTGCAATTATACTCCATCCTCATCACTTTTCTCGCTTTCTCCTCTTCATCCTCCAATCTATACTTTTATCAATCCTCCTCTTTCTCCTCCTACTTTATCACTTTTGAAAGCTTCTTCTTCTTCTCTATTCTTGTTTAACTTTATTTAACTGCACATCCTAATCATCATCTTTACCATCATCCTCTTTTCATCAAACTCATCAATTGTATCAATTTAAATTAAGAGGTAACGATTAGCGGTTACAACCCTGATTAAATATGTTTTTGCATTTTAGAATCACAATGTTTTCTTAAAAAACAATTCATGAATAGATACACAATGTTAAGATTATGATTCGAAGATGAAGAAAGCAGAGGTGAGAAAATGAAGATGAAGATGGTTGAAGAGTATGATGATGAAAAGAGGAGGTGAAGAAGGCGGAGGAAAAAACGTCCCATGAGTTGGTATCCATCTTAAGATGTGGTTGTGATCGAAAGGCGTGAAAATAGAAACATTTAAATTGTATTATGATTGTCATGAGCATCTCTGTGAAAACATTGAAATGAACAGAATCAGACTCAACCCATTTCAACATTATTCAACAATAAAATTGTGAAATTCAATGCTAAGATAAACACACCAAAGCATTGGAAACAATGATTTGCAACGATTCAAATGTTTTAGTTTCTAGGCTCGATAGCATTGAATTTTCAAAATTACAATGGATGAGATTTCTTCTCTTCCTCTACTCACCAACAATAATAATAATAGGATCCTCATCTTCATCTTTTCTCCTTCATGATAGATTCTTTAAGATTTCGTCTGGATGCATCAATGCAGTTGAGTTGCTCATTTCTTGCAAAGACCAAAGCAAACATCTCAACCAATCAGAAAGACTGTTTCACTTGAAGATACTCAATTTGGTTCCTTCCTCTAAGGAACTTTCATGTTCTCGGATAAAAAGTAAATACACTTTAATGAACAATTACAATAAATCCAAGGTCAATCAAAATGTAATGAATAAGAACTTCTTGGTAATGAATCAAAACAAGAGTTTAAATAGCTTAAGACGGAACATTATCAATAACAAAAAATTGAGCGCTCAGCTTGAATTTGACAAGTGTTTAATGTGCGTTATTTATTGTAAATTGTAAGTTATATCACTGAAGGTTAAGATATTTATTCTGGTTATTTATCCACTTAATATTCGAAAAGATACAATTTAATTATTTGATAAATATAAAGTTGAGGAGGGAAGATGATAGAGTAAAAAGCTAATATTAATATAAAAACATGTTAATGCGGAACGTTTCTATAAAGAAAAGGAAAGCTCTTCTTTTCAGTGGTGATCTTGATTATAACTGTGATTATGTTTATGATTATGATTATGATTGTGATTATGGTGATGGTTATGGTGATAAAAAAACAAGAAACGGGAAAGTGTAAGAAATGTGCACTGAAGCATCAAACAAATGGATATCGAGCAAAGTCTGGATCATCCTGAGAGGATAAAAGTGATTGAAGCAAAGTGTAAGGCCAAAACAATTACATCCATGATCAAATTATCTTCTATCAAATCTTCTTTTATCATCATTTTATCTTCTATCTTTCTATCCCTCGCTTTAAGCAATGTAAATCAGTTTAAATAAGATTTGATCGTAAAGCTTAACCAATTTTTGTTCACTTGATCCAATCATCTTAATCACATCACACTCCATATCATTCCCACTCTTTCCTCCTTTCCTTCACGTCTTGTTACATTTATAATGGAAAAGTTACTGTTAAACTAGAAATTAGTTTCACCCTGTCGGTTACAACGATAATAATTCGGATTCTGGTGATTTTTCAGTTGTTTCATGGCTTTTTCCCACGATTTAAGATTCCCGCTAAATCTGTGTGGACATCGCCATCTTCTTATCTTATTTGAAGGCTTTACTTTGATCATAAAATATTTTTATATCTAATGAGTTACTCTTTATCCAGTTTATTGTGTTTTTGAACAAATTATTACCATAATCAAAATCATAATCAACATTTTTCTACACAAGTATATGATCGACATTTGTAACTGCATTTGGAATAAATTTCATGCTTCTAACAATTTCAACAATAATGTAAATCTTGTTATGCTTTTTTGTCTACTGCGGCTCATCATAAACATCATCATCATTTCTTCTTGTCTTTTCTTCAAGTTTATCCATCATTCATAACAGTTTTATATTATTCTAGTTTTTATTCATAACTTCATCTTATTATTCATATAAATTCATCATCACCATTATTATCATTATTTTTATTATTATCATCATTACATTTACTTTTAGTCTTTACACTTTATGTTAAAGTTAACATAATCGTGTAATTTAGATACATTATTGGATATTGCAGTTTGCTCACCATGTTATTTGTTATAATACAAGTTTTTCATTCCGATTGGAATTAAATTTATATCAATAAATAGAATTACGATCAAAATAATTTAACTAAGTTAGTTGTATAGATTGAATACAAAGAAACTATTGAATAAAACTAGTTTAAGATTTCAGGTTTAAAGTTTCAAGAAATAGTTTTTATGTAAATTTCACTTTTATAACCATTGATATTGTCCAACTTGAACTACAGTCAAAAATGTTGATTAGTGTCTCTATTGTTATCATTAACGCATCAAATCATGCAACTTGATATAATAGTTAAAATATAGAGGAAAAATGAAAAATAATAACAGATGTAACCAAATGAATTTGGCTTTTAAGGTAAGAAACAGTTTGGGTTAAAATTGAAGCAAAAAATTGTACAGATTAAAAGACTGAATTGGAGACTAATTGTGAGTCAAGTGAATTTATTTGATTAAATATGATCATCATAATGGTAAACATTTTTATGATTAACTTGTTATGGTTGATTGATTAAAGGATAACAATTGATGAATGTAATAATGAAAATGGCGAAAGTGAAAAGAGAAATACAAAACCATGTTTATTGGCCGTGAAACTGGAATAAAGAGTCATCTTTTAAGTTTGCCATTCATGTGTCTATTGGTGTAGTGTTATTGATGCTGATCTCCTGCTATTCCCTAGCCACTGGGAGGTATTACAAGAGCAGAAAACCACCCTCAACCAATTCACTTTACACAGTTGAAAGGTAACAAAGGTGAAGGTGAAAACAACAGCAACAGAAGTAGTAGTGGTTTTAGCCCGTAGAGAGGGAAGACAAGCATCTTTTGTCACTATTATTTTTACCAATGCTTAAAATTGTAACCACAATAAAACAAGTAAAAATTGTGTGTAAAGGCAATAATCGACATATGGCTGTGTATACAAATTAATATTAACAAAAATGTTTCCGATATTATTATCATCAAATTCCTATTACAGACTCTTTTTGATGATGATTTCCCCTAGTATCAGCTAGATGAAGGTTGAAGATGAAGATGAGGACGATGAATATAAAGATGCAGAAGAGCTCAATAAAAGCTCTCAAGGGATCCTTGCTTTTGTCCTTTCTGGATTTTCATTTTAATAAAAGTGATTTGTGTATTATCACTTATACTCTTGTTTCAAAATGACAACAATGGTATGGAAAGAAGAATCTTATATTACATACAAATTACAGGATTAATTTTGTTCTTGTTGCAATGATTAACGTTAACATTTAAAATGCAGTTTACAGTTAATCGTAATAACAAGGTTTTAGCAAATCAATATTACAATCAATTACATAGAAGCCATAGGTTATGAAAATAGTTGTTTAAATGTTTGGCTTGATGAAAAGATGATCAAAAAATACAACTTGATTATAATGTTAATCAGTAATTAAAATGATGATAATGTAAATGAAACATTTTCCTTTGTTTCCTTTAATTGACTTCGTGGCTTCGAAGGTGTTTAACTATCTCAGTGGGTGATAGATATAATGTTTGCTGACATAATTCGCATGAATATTTCTTTGCCAATGGATCTTTTGATAATTTTGTTGAGATTGCGGTTCCACTTGATGATGAGCAATCATCTTGCTGTTGATTCATCTTACTGCTTGAGGCAGTATTTGAAGAAAAACATTTCTCTTTATGACGAATCTGATCCAATAGAGTTGTTACCATTTCTTTATTACAATTTGAACATTGCCAAGTTTTTTTAATGTAACAATCCTTGGAAATGTCATTATCAGATAGACTGCAAAGAGAGACAAAAAAGTTTGTAAAACATGGTTAGAAAAATGTTATTTACAGTTTTGATTGCCAAATGCAAATTCAATTATTTATAATGTGTAAAGATGAGGATATAATGATTATTATCATGGAGTGTGAAAGGGTGAAGAGTGGATTAAAGACAGGAATGAGAATAAGAGTAAATATTAAAAAAAGTTTAACATTTAAAAGTCAATTTAAGCACACGTAAAAACTGTTATCTTAAGGGGTTATGTTTATAGCAAAGTTTTATAAAAGGATTGATTGTAAGAGTTGTTGGTGTTGATTATATTGACACAAGGGTGTTTAAAAGATTAACGGGTTAGAGATTATATGTGAATTACTTCTTTATCATGATTATCATGAATATAATAGGGTAAAAATAACATAAAAGTACCCAAAAAAGGTTATAAAATCATAAACTCTCAATCAATCTTTTTACATAATAAATAACTTTACTATTTATTGATTGATGATCATTTGTATGCTATTTGTTTGTGTGTTTACCAACTTACCAATTGTATGTTAAATAGTGATTTACTTTTATTCCTCCTTTATCTGAAATGATTGCATTTTTATCCAATAATTTATCAATTTTTTGTAAATTTATTTCACCCTTTGGTTCAATCTTTATGGTCTTCTTTTCATCATTCGAGATTGACTTTGAATTTGTTTTGTCAGCTTTTTTGCCTGAATCATTCTTTGATTCTTGTTCACATTTTTTGTATAAACTGGTTATATCGGCAGCTACAAGTCTTTTAATTGTAAACGGAATCTCGGTTGATAAAAATTGATCAATAATCATGTTCAGTTTATGTTTCATTTGTAATATTTCCGGACTAAACTCTCTACCAGCGAAACCATCATTCGTATCTTCATCATTAGCTTCTTGATCTAATGATTCTGTGGATTATTTCAACATTTTTTTATATCAGCATTATATTAACCATAAAAAGGGAAGAAAATTAAAGAAATAACATTAAAAAATAATATTAATGGTGAAAACTGTAACAGGGAAGGAGAAAGTAAAAAAACTTTGTACACAATTGAATAAGATTGAAAGTGTTGATAGGTTAGTTAAATGAAAAAAAGTTAAAAAAGTAAAGCTACTGATGATTATGATGGTGGTTATAATGATAATGATAAACTTACCCTGAAATACTTTTGATAAAAGATTTAGCCATAAATCACGGACTTGAATAGAAGTTGATAAAAAATTTTCAGGAAAACTGTTGGGCGATAAACGTACCTCGATCCATTTGTCGAAAACAAGCCTAATAAGATGATAATGTGAGTAATGAATGGATGAGAATGAAAGAGAAAGGAAATGAGAGAAGGAAATATTATTTACAAATAATTCACTATTAGTATTAAGTCAATGGCTAGTTAACGAATCAATCATTTCTTCTTCATGAATGACGATGAAATAAATGTTGACTTTATCGGCCTTAACCATCAAATATAATCTACTCAGGTTTGCAATACCTTGTTAAATCTGAATTAGTATCAATTGAGTTGGCAAAAAGCAGCAATGTATGTAAGGCTGGAACCTTTAAACAGTTAACCAAGTAAGGTTTGGTTGTCTCGAGAAGCAAAAGGTAAGCCAAAAGACAATGTTTACAGCTTTCAATTCCCTTTTCCTTGGTTGATGCTGATCTATCATTCAGACGAAGCAAATCCGGATCCAAGGCGTAAACACTATTTGGATGGAGGACCACAAATGGTTTACCCTATTAACAAATGAAAAATGAATAAAAATTAGTTTATCAGTTAATGATATGATGGGCTTTGTATATTTGGTGCGTATTTTATCAAGTATTTGAGTCACTTCTAAATCATTCAGGGACTATTGAAAGAGGACAGTGAATAAGGCAAGATAATAATAAAGGTCAATGATTATTCATGTTTTTGTCAAAAAGCATGAAGCAAATAAGATGGATTGATGATGATAATAACTATGCCTTCCATGATAACTTGATAGTTAGACTCTGAAGCCTTCCAGTCTTGATAAGCTCTGAGTTGAATGTAAAATAAAATTAACTTGGGAATAATATTAACCATTATTATAATCAGGTTGATGATAAATTGGAAAGAAAAGGAAAAGAGTTTATCATATTTTTTTATGCAATGTCTCTATCAAGAGTTAACATTAAGTAACAATAACCAACAACAAAGCAAAAAACGTAAAGATCTTCTGTCCATTGGGTCATCTTGTAAGGCAAAAAAGAGGGAAAGAAAAATGTTTGATATAAAAAGCAACGATTTCTTTGTTAGACGGTGATGATGATTATGATTATGAAGAGGAGAAGGAAGAAGATCAAGTTGAAGTTGAAAGAGATGATTATGTGATTATTCCTATGCATAACCACCATCCGGACATTTCTTTAAAAAATGTATTTTCTTCCCCTTCACTGAATAAAACATTTCACTTTTCTTTACATCTTTTTTTACAATCTCCAGTTACTGTTCATCTTGACCAATCTTAGGTTTTCCTGTTCAATCAACTGACCTTTTCAATTTTCCCAATGCAAACATAAAAAGATGAACAAGTTGAACACACAATATCACAAATATAATAATAATACCAACACAATCAAGTTGAAGTTTTGGTGTAAATAATAAACCGTGAAGACACTTGAACGATGATAAATACAGTTATTTTCACTAAATTTTCTCTACTTTTAGCTATTGAGTAAAGAAAAAAGAAAAAAAAAGTGCATTAACAGTTAAAAGTTATCATTTCCGTTCAACAATTAAATTATTGGCAATTTTTCTGCCCAAAGTAAAATTGTTGAGTTTCAATATTTTCTTTCAAGTGTCTACTAACGGATTAACTACTTAATAGTTCAGAAAAATTAGACTCAATTAGATGATTAAGTAGAAAAGTTTTAATTTAGATTAATTTCAAAATCATTCCAAATCAAACATGGCTTCATCTAGAATTATGTATGATTAAATTGCGGTGAAGCTATCATACTAAATCAGAATATCTTTCTGTCCGTTTTTACATTTGCTAAAATCTTGAGCTATTTACAAGAAATTTACAATTCCGCATTTCGAATCAATTTAAATGAGTTTTCTGAACCTTATTCAGTTTTAAATATTTTGATCTAATATTTCAACTCTTACAACACAAATCTTGCTCTAAGTATAATCATCTGTAATTTGTTTTGATTTGCTAATTGATTTTATTTTTTTTTATAAATGCAAATCAGTGCACATTTTCAGTCGCTTCAACAAATTGTTTAATAAACACAGTTTATTTAAAATTCGAGCTTGAATAGCATTTGGATTGTAAATTTGTTAACTAATAAAATGATGCCTTTAGGCCAAGTCATTTTGTCTAACATTACAATTACATAACAATTTCAATTGATGTCTGTATTTTTTAGCTGTGCTGTCTTAATTGTGTTCAATTTGTAGTGTTAACATTGTTATCCCAGTTGTCTCGTTATCTTACCCATTGTCAATGGTTTGTCACTTTCAATTTGTATTACATTTTAGCGTAACTGTAAGTCCTTATGCTTAATTTTGTCCATGATATGACTTGTGAAACACTCTGTATAAGTGATTTACATTGTATAGGCTTGCCTTTTTTGTTGCTCTTATCATACTCAAAGATGATCAAAATGGGCTTAGATATAGGATATACTTTCACTTTTCCTCATCAACTTGAAAAACTGGATTGGATGAAAGGACTTGCTTTTGCCTGTATTTCAACTCTACTGAACTAATCTACTCACCTTTGTATGGAAAAGCTGATCGGAATCTTTCTTGAATGAATTGTGCTCATCAGGAATCGCTAATTGTGGATATAATCCACTCGAGAGTATAACTTTCATCAAAATCATGTCTTTTCCTTTGAAAGCTTTACTGGAACTCTTTAAAGCCTGAAAAGTAAATGAAAATAAAACAAATGTAATATAGAGTAATAGCTTGGTGAATTTGATTATTTGAGTTACATCTTTTTTCCTCCGTGAACTTTGCTATTCAATAAATATTTAAAAAATTGAACGTAATTAAAATTGTTACTGCAAATATTTAGCTTGATCTAGATCTATTGTCTTTTTATCATTTATAAACAAGGATTAAAGTTGATACATTTACAAGATGCTAAAGCTCACATGACTTAATATAATTCAATTTAATAAGACTTAATAATTAATAACTTACCTCAATTTGCCGAAAATTATATGCTAATCTAAAATCAATCTCTTTAAGATCATAATCTTCCATTGTTTCATCATCATCATCTTCAACCTCTCCATCAAAATTCATCTTTAACATTTTACGTTTCTTTGGTCCTTTGGATTCGAGTTGCCTTTTCAACGATCTCAACTGTCTTAATTCACCATGTCGCTTGATTCTTTCCACTGCTGTTCCCTGCCGTTTCATCGTCAATTCATCGGCACATCCTGAACTATCAATGAAATAAAGACCTGATTCTTTGATAATATCTCGAAATTGTCTCCTCAATTTTGTGATCTCGTAAAATCGCTGCTCTTCAAAGCCTCTTCTCTTACACCATTTCCTCGAATCCTCTGAGCCAGAGCTTTTAATGGTTAACCATTCATTGTAAGCTCTGAATAGCAAGAAAGGGTCACCTTCTGAACATTCAAGTCCTTTGCGTGCTTCAATACAATCAATATGTGAATAACTTTTTTGAGTTAACGGTGATTGAACTGAAAGACAGGCTCCTAATGATATAATTGGTTCGACTAGATTAAACATGGAACCTAAAATAAGCATTTTACCAACAACAATGTCAACAGGAAGCTTAGCCAACATCCGACCCATTGAAGTAATGCTAACTCCTTCATTTTCATTTGTATCGGTTAAAGCACCATTCTCCTTCAGACTAATTAAAGCTTGATCAATCGACGATTCCCTTGGAGGTTCAAGAAAAGGAAACTTAGTTACATCTGGAAGGCCCATTTCAATCATTCGAAGTAGTAAACTTTCAAGAGGAACTCGATGAATCTCGGGTCTTGAATATGCAGGCATTTCTGCAAAGGAAGTTGACGCATAAAGTCGATAGCAGACTCCTGGGCCAGTCCGTCCAGCTCGACCTTTACGTTGCTCAGCTGAAGCCTTGCTAATCCAAAACTCTTGTAATCGAGCCATACGAATAGCTGGATCAAAGGACATCTCCTTTACTTTGCCTGAATCAATTACAAACCGAACTCCATCAATAGTAACAGAAGTTTCGGCAATGTTAGTTGAAAGGATTGCTTTACGAACCCCTTCTGGAGCAATGTCAAAAACTCGATCTTGCTCCTCAAGTGACAGAGATGAGTGAAGTGATAATATTATCCATCGACGTGATTCAGCTGCATACGGTTTACAATGTTCAGCGACGGTATTTATCTCGGTCAAGCCACTCAGAAATATCAAAACATCTCCACGTTCATTGGATGGATATTTGTCATCAATCATTTTCAATAGGCGGAGGTAAGGTTCAGGATTGATTCGACTTCCGCGTTTGTATGAATGTTCAGAAACTGGTTGATAATACAACTGGATAGGATAAAGACGACCGGGAACTTCAATTATGGGACAGAGACCAAAATATTGGGAAAAAAGTTCGACATTGATTGTTGCTGACATTAAGATTAATTTCAAATCATCGGGTCGTTGAAGGAGAAGACATTTCATTAGGCCAAGTAAAAAGTCAACAGTTAGGTGACGCTCATGAACTTCATCTAAAATGATTACATTGTAATCGGATAAAAGTGGATCTGAAGTTAATTGACGAAGCATTAAACCTTCAGTGATGAATAAAATTCGAGTCTCTTGAGTTCTATGTTTTTCAAATCTAATCTGATAACCAATTAATGAGCCAAAAGAGTCAGCCGTTTCAAGGGAAACACGTTTACACAAGGAAATACAAGCGATCCGGCGTGGTTGCGTACATACAATATTGTTATAACCAGCTTCGAGTAAATATTGAGGAACTTGAGTTGATTTACCGCATCCAGTATCACCTGAAAATTTTAAACATAATCATCAACAATTGAAAAAACAGTAGTCTATCAAATGATGAATTATGATTGACTATGTTCAGCGATTTTATTTCGAAGAAATGGATTTAAAGTTCTTAAAGCAATGAACTATCTTGATTGAAAATTGTAGTCTTTTGTAATCTAATTATATTGATGTACTTCAAAATGCACAAAAATATCTTGATTAATCGCTTATTATTAATGAGCTAATCAATTCAATCTTGACTGATTATTAAACGGAAATTAATTAGCTAAAATGTCAAACTCTACATTCTGTTGTTACATTGATAAACATTTGAGTTGAAAGTCTGTCGTGCTTTTTTGTTAAATTTACTTTTTGCCTCTCATTTGATTAGTGTCAGGTTAACTAATTAGACATCATTATTAACAATGGAACAATATAAATGGTAAATAATATGTATCATTAAAGTCTATGCTTGGTTGATTGTATTGATTGAAAAATCTAAGCAAAAACATTAAGCCAATATTTTTGTGAGATTTTTTACTTCAATCCTTTGAGTTTACTTTACGCGTTTTATTGTTTAACATTTATTTTGTAGATGATTACGGATGGAATACTATTTTGTGGTTTCTTAATTAGGAAAAAATGAAATGATGGGCAACTTTTCATGTCAATCTTCAACTGATATCGTCAAACTCGATTAGGAACAGAAAGAAGAGGGAAAAAAAGTTACACGCAAAAAGTATTTATCATTGACTACTGAAAAGGAATCCTTGATGATGATAATCATAGATATAGAGTCAACTCTGAATTTTTGTTTTTTGTCTTCTTTCATAATGTATAGAGTTATCTATGGACCAAATTGTAATTTTGGAAACAACCTCGACCTCTGGTGCTATCATAATTAATTTGCATCATCATCGCTACTTAATCATAGTTAATGGCTAAGATTGAGATCAATGAACAAAAAGTGAAAAGCAAGACTAATGTATGTAAAATATTGAATGAGATATGTTGAGAAAAAATGATCACCTTTCTTTAGATAATTTGAACAATTTAACAAGATAAATTGAATGAATTAGGAACATTGGTCTTTTGTTAAATTTTTTCCTTGCAAATTGCTCGAACTACAAGTTAAATCTTCAAGCTTCATTGAGATTGAAAAGATGATACATTTGATAGGAAACACAGAAAGTCGTTTTTTAAGTTTCTGCAATTCTAGGGTGATTCTTTGCCTTTTGAACTTTTTCATTTAAACGAATTTTTTGATAAAGATGAAATCAAATTTTGAGTAAAAGAGGGAAAATTACCTGCAATTAATATTACAGAATGTGTTTTCAAAGCGTCCAGTATATTCTGTTTGTATTTGAAAATTGGTAGATTTTCTTTGTCCTGCTTTAATTTCTCAAGCAATTTGAGTCTTTTTTTCTCCAAAAAATTGAGATATAAAAGTAGAATATCTCTAAATTGACTCACCCTTTCTTTGGTTAATGAATTATGACTGTAATATTCATCGTCTTTAAAGAGACATCCTTTATATCTCATAATGTAATCAATGTCCATCCAATCCGCGTCAACCTTTTCCTTCATATTTTCAATAATGGCCGCATTGTTACCATGAGATTTGCCAGAGTTCAGTGTTTGTAAATATTTGGACAAAAACAACCAAAAGTCATTATACTCTTTAGTTCCGACCGAGATTTTTTCTCGAGGACCGAAAAACATTCGGTTTAAAGATGGTTTGTGATCTTCATATCTAAATGAACTTGACGATTGGTGATGTGATGACTTTTTATTGTAATCTTTTGAAGATGATGATTTATCTCGTGGCATGACTTTGGAATAATTCCCTGGTATAGGCGTTGAAAACAATCGCTTAAATTACACTAGTTAAGATGAATATCCAACATTTAGCACGTAATGGCACTAATCTTTAACATTTAATTGAAACTACATCTGTATATAAAACAAATTATCACAAAATAAAGAAATAATTTGATAAATAAACTAAACTAAAACATAGAATACCTATAGGCATAAGAAAATTAGTTAATGATCAGATTGACAGTTTAATCCAATGTTCAACAAAAACAGTAACACATGTTGTTTACTATGTAACTATGGTTACTATTGTCAGCGGATAATTTAATTCAATAAAATTTGTACTGATTATCAATAGTAGTAAGAAACCGTTAATTTGGCAAAACTCGAAGGAAGTAATTAATGTGAAATAAATATAGAAACAGTCTTTTTGCTTGTAAAACAGAAACTATTAACTTTAACTTATATCTTTGTTTTTTAGTTACTAATTTAGACAATGATTTGTATAAATTGAAGACATGATACATATATATATATATTTAGTTATTTAAATATACGAAGTCTCTCAATGAAGGTATTAATATGAACACTAGCGATTTTCAAGCTCCCAAGCCTTCGATAGAACCTGGTGTGTCGTCCTCTGTTTTGGCATAATCTATCATCAATGATTTTTGTTTTGAAGACAATTTACTGTAAAAGCAGGAGCCACCAAGGTCGTGTCGATGAAAAGAAAAAGAAAGAAAATGATAATTAGATATGAAATATGAATAATCATGAAATTTAAAGAAAAAAAGATGAATTAAACTTACGATGGTATCTTAATTTTGAAATGTACATAATGATCACCATTACCGTAACTATTGATCCTTTTTAAACCTTTATTTGCTAATCTTAATCTAGTATGTGATGATGTTCCAGAAGGTACTTTGATAGTTAAATCTTCATAGATACCTTCTATTCTAATTGTACCTCCTAAGACAGCTTGAGATAAACTAATAGTTGCATCAGTATGGACATCAGCACCTTCTCTTCTAAAATAATCACTTCTTGCCACTTTGAATGTGATAAACAGCTCTTTATTTCCAACTTGCATTCGCAGTGTTTGACCATCCTCAACACCTGCTGGAACTGGTATATCAACCGTTCGACGTTGAAGTGTGCTCCCTTTACCCTCACACTTAGTGCAGGGATTTTGAATGTATAACCTAGTACCGTGACACATCCTACATGTTGATCTCATCACAAAAGGACCGGTGCTAATTGTTTCCATTCCAGTGCCATTACAATAAGGACATCGGATAGGTTTATGACCTTCAGCACAGCGGGATCCTAATCACGATAAATGAATAATATTCGGTAAAAATCAGTTAAGTATTACTACTGATCGCATAGTGCGTTGATAATAGTTTGCAATTCATATAATTTTGAGAATATCTTACCTGAACAAGTAGGACAAGTGTCTAAAATATTAATTTTAACTTGTTTATCACAGCCTCTGGCTGCTTCTCTAAATGTTAAATTCAAAATAACCTCTTGAGCAGCTCCAAAACCAAAATCAGTTTCAGAAAATTCATAATCTTGACCAGTGCGTTGGTTATATGCATTCCAATTATATTCTCCAAATATTTTTCTGAAAAGTTCCTCTGGATCAATAGAGGAATTGAAACCTTGAAAACCAGACGTGCCTGCACCGTTACCAGCAAAACTGTTTGCCCCTGCAGAGCCAAATTGATCATATTCACGTCTCTTTGTATCATCAGAAAGCACTTCATATGCCTCGGAAACTTCTTGGAATTTCTTAGCTGATTCTGGATCACCTTTGTTCGAATCTGGGTGATACTTTTTGGCCAATTGATAGTAAGCTTTCTTTATATCCTTTTGACTAGCATTCCTAGAAACACCAAGGGTCTCATAATAATTTTTACGAGCACAATAAGATGTTGAAGTATGAAAATTGCATTTCACTCGACGCAAATTTGGACTATATCGATGTAAGTTTACTAATGGATCAAGTATACGTATAGATCTCCTCAGTCCTTCACGTAACATGTCAGTCCACTAATGAGATGAGTGACGATAACCAAAGAAAACAGCGATTCAAATGAACAAGTTACCAATATTTTCCTTTTTGAAAAGAAGGAAAAAGAATCAGGGCAAACTTCACTTGCAATTCTTAAATTGACAAGCCAAGCTGATTGAAATTAATCAGGCCATTCGTTTTAAAAACATCGACAGAGTTTGACGATAACCGAAAGTAAAATTCACCTGAAAATTGATATTTGCTAGAAAAAAATCACTTAATTAAAACACGCTGTTGACTAAATTCTGCATTATCTCAAATGATGGAACTGCACACATTTTCTACCGGAGAGGGCGCCATCTATTGTCCACTTAACACTTAAATTTAATCAATTGAGAAAAAATTCAATTCTTAAGCGATTGAAAAAAATTGATTAATTTAAATAATGGAACAAAGAAATTTAATGTTACTGTAATGGATCAAAAGAAAAAAAGGCTGTAAGCAAAAAAAGAAAAAAGAGGGAAAGAAGTTAATCATTTTTGGAAAAGTAAAAGTAACTTGCACGTTCAAGCTGCTTTTCATTTTCAATGAGCTTTTAATTTTATATTTGATCTCTCAAAGTATCGATAGTAGCATTATTATCAGTTTATTAATTATTGTCAATATTAATGGGTAGGGAAGAAGCTTTTTCACTGCTTAAGTTGTGAGAAGAAATAATCCACTTTTTTGTACCATCCGCTGTAATTTTCAATTGTGGACCAATCAGAAGAGTCATTGTATTAATTGCAATCAAAAATACGACCAAATAGTTGGCATGCTTCAAGATTGCTCGGTTCACGATATTTGAGAGGTAAATATTTGAATAAAGTTACTAAAGTTTTCTTTTTCCATGTTTTCACTTGCTCATTACACAACTTTTTACCATTTCACTTGGTTTGTTTTAAGAGGTTTTGTTTTTCTCATCCGGGAAGTTTCCAATGAAAATGAGATGAATTTATGATGATGAATTGTTTTTGTTAATATTGAGAAATGTTTGAAGAGATTAAAGTTAGAGACAGAGGGTGATCTAAAGGCTGGGTATTGGTAGAGAAGGGCGAATCTTCATAATAAGGATCGCAAGAAGAATTATCGGGAAAGAAAAAAATCTTGATGAACAAGAACTGGGTTCATAGGCTTGGTTGTCACTTCCTTCATTCTTTCTTTTATGCAATTAATTCATTGATCATCACTGAAGATCTGCAGAATGAGATGTGCAAAACTGAGGAGATAGAAATTTAGAGATGGATGAATTTTGCTTCAAATTTTAACTTTATACTCGTTGATGAAGGCAAGAGATTTAATGAGAGTAGAGATAAATGATAAACTTTTTTAATTTAGAAACTGGTTGCTTCGTCTATCAATGATGACTTGCTTCAATTGCCTGATGTTACGATTATTGGGACTTCTCCGTTTCCTGTCAACATGGCCAAAGCTGCTGGATCAATGGCACAGGTTCCATCTTCGTTGACAGGTAAGTATATTACTTGCTGATCATCCATACCTTCAACTTCAACTGCTGTTGCTTGGTCAGCGGAAGTTAATCCACTTTGATCTGTTACTTCTTGCATACTCTGCTCCAAAGGATCAGCAGCATTAATTGTCGATGAAGCTGAAGATAATAGTTCATTTGTGGCTTCAGGATTATCGGCGAACGTAATATTCAAGCTTCTAACAACCTCTTCAATGTCCACTCCTTCCGGGACACATATCTGAACATATTGACCGTCTGGTTGTTGAAGCATTATATATTGATCTCCTGGATTGGGATTATCTCCTTCTATCACGGGTATTTCAATCATGCTACTGTTATTATTTAGGTTATTAGCAGCCTCATTGACTTCCGAAAGGATGAGTGAATTGTTATTGTTGCTTTTAGTGGTTGAAACAATATCATCCTTTTTGAGAGACTTTTTAGCCTCGTCAATTTGATTTTCTGCTCCTGAATTTGAATTGGTCAATTGACTTGATTTTAAAGATGAATATGTTCGCCTGGCTCGAGATTGCATTGAACCCAGTGAAGGTGTTATAGATGATGTTATAGAGGTTGAAGATGCTGAAGCAATCGGTGTTGAAACAGTTGATGTGACTGATGGTTTAGCACCCAGACCCAAGGATTTCTTTGGTTCTGAATGATGTTGTTTTACTTGAAAATGTGATGATAAAGATGACGAAGTTGATGAAGTTATGGATGACGAAGTTGATGGGGATGATGATGATTGTAACAATTGTTCTACTCTTTTAAGCTGTTTTTGCTTCAGTTTCTCAGCCTCTTCTTCTTGTACTGATTGAGCCACTTGCTCAGCGATATCCAAAACTAATTTTTGCGGATCCTCTTCTAAATTGTCACTTGTTGTTTCATCTTTAGTTGAAAGGGGAAGCTGAAATTTATCACTCTGGGTGATTAAAATAGGCGATGAAAGCATATCGTTGACAGAAATTTCATCTAAATGTATTTCGTTTGCATCTGACTTGGTTCCGGTAATAGTAACCACAGGTACAACACATTTGTGCTTAGATAATTCATTATGAGAATTAAATGATTGGTTACAGCTACAACACATGATTTTAAGACCAGTGGGAATGCCATTTGAGTTGCGGTTGGTAGAGAAGGTAGAAACTTTATTAACTGGTGCTTTAGGTGTTCTTCCCTTTATCGGTGATCTTTGTTTGATTGAAGTTAAGCTGGAAGGAGGGGTTGTTATACTGATGAGTGTCGTCCCTGGAGCAGAAGAACTGGATAATGAAGTTTTCTTTTGTTGATTATTATTAGGTACAGCTTGAAGAATAGCTTTAGCATTAGATTCAGCTTTAGCATGTATTTCCATATGCGTTTGTAAAACTTGTCTAGAAGAAAATCCTGTTAAAAAATAAAGATAATTAAATTAGATTTTAAATCATGACATGAGTGAAATGTTTTGTATTACCTTTGCCACATATGTTACATTTCGATTCATTTTCAATTCTATGTTGTCTAATGTGAGTAGTCAAGTTGGAACGTGTTATTTTTCGCTCACATCCATCCCAAGGGCAATCTCGTGAATCTCCGTGAGTTTCCATATGGGCGTTAAGTTGTTCTCGTTGGTAAAACTTTCTCATGCATTTGTTACACTCAAAGACAATATTATGTTCAACAAGATGAGCAAAAAGTCTTTCTTTGGAGCCTTGTTTAACATTACAAATTTCACAAATGTCCGATTTTTCACTATGATGACTTTGAATGTGAGTTCGTCGGGAAGATGGTAACGCAAAATGAAGACCACAATAGACACAGCCATGTTTGTGACTTTCTGTTTCCAAATGGTAGATATAAGAATCAGCAAGACCGAACCATGTATGACAAGTTTTACACTTATAATTTCTCGGCTCGGGCTTGTTACCCGATTTATCCATTAATGTATTAATCTTTTTATAATGATCTTCAGACAGCAAATGTTCCTGGAGCTCATCATCGCCAACGAAGTAAAGATTACAGAAATGACAAGCAATAGCTCCCAGTGGATCCTCGATAACTGATTTTTGTGGATGCTTAGTTTGTTTGATATGATCTTCAAGACCTTTAGCTTTCTTAAATGTTTGTTTGCAGGAAGATATTTTACACTCAAAAACTTTCTCCATTTTGTGAACGTTGGACATGTGAAGATAATATAATGGATAAATTTTGATGATACTTTCACACTTAAAACAGTAATGTCCATAATTCTTTTTGCATCCAATTTCATCCAAAACTTTCATAGGCGGCAAATCAACTAATTTAAGGGAAGAAACTTCCTCTCCGCTCGAGTTAGATGGCATGAGGTCTGTTTTACCATTTGGATGACTAACCATAAGGAAAGTATCGTGAATAACATTACGAACAGACCATTTGGTGTGAACATGATTGAGATGAAGATCACACATTTCAGCTGATTCAAAAACTTTGTCACAGAGGAAGCATTTAGTAGAATTTTTCACCCTCGGTTCAATTCTTACATTTGTCTCTTCAATTTCTTTAGGTGTTGATCCCATAGTTAAAACTGGACATCGATATGAATGACTCAAAAGTTCATCAGCTTTGCCACAACGTTGAAGACAGGCAGTACAAGAGAATTCATTAGCTCCTGTTTGTACACAATGGGTTACCATTATATGCTTATTCATTCTTTCAATTCCGTAGATTAGACCACTACAATAAGTGCATTGAAGATTTTGAACTCTATTGTTACTGATCATGTGTTTAGCCCGAAAATGAGTTTTTAATCGAGACGCATCTTGAGTGGTAAAGACACAACACTTGCAAATAAAAGTATGCAATTTATGCTCTTTTTTCATATGGGCATGGTGACTAACAAAATCATTTGATTTTTTGTCACATAAAGAACAGTAGAGTAACTTGTGCATGGCTAAAATTTCTTCCTGTTCAATGAGTTTGATTTCTTTTGCATGGACATCGAAATAATGTGTTCTCATGTCGTCAATTGTCATTAATTTAACTTCTTCGCCACAATATTGACAAGGAGCATTCAAAATTACACTGCTGCTATCGTTTTCCTCGATTTGGGTGATGATTGACTTAGGTAGACAAACAAAAACGATGTCCTCAGAAAATTTGGCTGTTGTATGATCAATGGTCAACTCATGATGTGAAGAGTAATGGTGAGACAAGTCTTTCTCTTCTTTGAAAGCAGATTTGGTACCATGACAAAGAAGACATGGATAATTACTCATAACAGGAGACATAACTTGCCGGAATAAGTAAAGTTTTTTCTCATCATCTGTTGTCAAGCTATTCGAAAGTGGTAAATCTGAATTGATGAAAAGAATTTTATCCGGTAATTTAGATAAACTTGTGTCAATTTCCTCAGATGTGCATTCACTTATCTCGGGCAGTTCATCAATAAATTTAGCAGCTGAGCCATAATTGCGTTTTGGTGGCTGTTTAAACGAAGTATTGGTTGCAGTAAGAGTCACTGTTTTAGGCGTTGTAATGAAAGTAACCTTTGCTTTACCGGCTGGGCTGGGCGCAGTTATCTTAGTTATTTTAGACCCATCAGTAGGATTGGTAACTTTTGGTTGGAATAGAATTTTCGGTGCCGGAGTAGAATCACCAGGGGCTCGCACTCTAGCGATTTGTTTAGAGCTAATACCAGAAGCTCGAGGTATTTTAGAAGCTAATAGAGCTGAAGATCGCCCAGGAATTTCGTTTTTATCAATTTTGACCATTGTCGCTGTCCTAGGTGCGATTCGCTTACGACGAGGCATAAATGGAGGTCGAAAATCTTCATCCGTTTCGTCAACAATAGCTCCGTCATCTTCATAATCTTCATCCATTTCCTCGTCAGAAACACGTCGGTTTGCTTTGAGAGGCCTTTTAGAGCCATAAATACCGGGGGTTGCATCAACTTTATAAGTAGTACCGTCAGGAAGCATAATGACCATTTTATTACTATCCTCGTCTTTTTTCACGTCAACAATGTAAGATTTAACCTCCCTTTTACTCGGCGAGATATCAAATTTACGGCGTTTGATACTACTTAGGTCCAGGTCGTCATCGCTATCAAGTGAAATGTATCTAGTTGAGCTAGAAGCAGTACTTGGAAAAGAACTACTCGGTCGACCTCTAGGTCGTCTTGTAGGTTCAGTAAGCTCCGGTGAATAACGTGCAGTGGTTTTGATTTTATCTCTTCTCCTCAATCTAATCTCGCTGCCAGTTTTATTTGCGTCCTCGTCATCATTTTTATCCTCATTTTTGCTACTTATGTCATCTTCGCCTTCTTCATCCTCTTCATCACTGGTCTCTGTTTCCGATTTTTTAGAGGCTGATTTAGGTGGTCGTCCTCTTCCTCTTTTAGGAGTTGTTAATGGTTCAGAGTTTGAATCGATGGTTGGTGATCTAATTGTAGGAGTAAACCTCGTGAAAGATTTTCTGCCTCGAAGAGGAGGCCTGCCGGGTCCTGGTGTACTTCTGGGTTTGACAACGCTTGGACTTCCAAGGTTATTTGAACCACTGATTCTGCCTAACATTGGTGAACTGCTTCCTCTACTGCTCCTCAATTTTCTAGTAAGTGGCATTTTAACACAAATATCCTAAAATTCAATTTGTTTTGGGTACCTGAATTGATATAAAGAGAAGATAAAGAAAGATCGTCAAAATAAGTAAAACACACCCAATTTAAACACCGACAGAATTGTCTTTGTTAACAGCTTTTGGAACCCTTCTGGTAGAGTTGACGCGTTGTGAATGATGACTTCTAATATTTTCAATCCCTTGGTTAATATTTTCAATAACATCTATCTCATCAGGCACAGAAACATATCTTATTCGGGTACCCTTTATAAACATATAATCAAGGTTAGACTGATTGTAATCACTGTTAACGAGGTTGACCGGCTTCTTCACTAAAACCTCACTGAGCTCAATATTCATACAAGCATCAACCTGTTTAACTGTACCAACTAATATGAAATCATTTTTAAGCTCAATCCAAGTCTTCTGTCCAATGAGAGTTTGAAGAAAGCAAATTAATGTTTTAACCGAAATAGCACGATCCTTCGATGATAGACTTGTCATTGATTAAGAATGAGACGTGTAACCTTGATAATCATCTAGGTACCAAGAAAAAAAAACTAAAGGTAACACAAGCAAAATAATGCCAAAGATGATCCAAGAGTAACTAAGAAGGGGGAGGAAATAATCAACAAAAATAATCAACAGAAACAATACACAGACAGGATAGATGGTGGAAAGATAGGAGAGGCGAGAAAGGAAGGAAAAAACGAAGATCTGAAAGAAAAATAAAGCTCATAGGAGATAAAGAAAAATACATCAAGAAGACCAAGCAATTAACATCTGAATAAGTATGTACATATCATATTATATCATACAACTACACAGAGGTAAAAGAGAGGCAAAAAAGAGGAGAGAACCAAGGAAAGGCGAGAGAAAAAAAGAGGGGACAAAAACAAGCAAGAACTGAGAAATGAGAATCGCAAGAGACCGAAAAATTAGATTCCAAAAATATGTTAGACCAAAGCATGTAACACCAGTAAATTGAATGATTAGTACAGAAATAGAATAGAGTTAACTTACAATTAATTACCATTGATAAAACCAGTTAAATTCATTTGAAACCAATTGAATTAGGCTCTAGTTTGATCATCACAAAATTGAGACAGTTGCCACTAAATGCTTCAAGATGGCGATCTTGGCTGTTGGTAGCTTCAGGCTCCCTTTTTTATTCCTTATCTTTCAATGTTGCCTTTGCTTGTATTATTATGGAAACTAATAAATTAATTTCCACATTCAAAAATCAATAGTAATATTTAATTATAACCTCAATAGGCTCACAAGTAAAATATAAATTTAGATTAAATTAAAGACAAATGAATTGACTTTAAAAACACAATTAAACAATCCACATTGAATTCACTTCACAATGTTAACTATAAATTCGTTAACCGCGCGGCGCACATATCGGTATCAATATCAAGATATCTTTTTTCCATTTATCCGGATACTGCAAAAAGTCCAATTGACAGGACCGGTTCAAATGGTTGAAATTAGACTTTTTTGTACACAAAAAAAACTAATCAAATGTACTTTAGTTTAACATTTTTGTTGAAGAATTAATGATGTGACCAATTACAGGATTAGATTCACAATTTTCATGAACTTTGTGTTGATATTGCTAGATTATATTCGTATTAGTTTGACTTTTTGCCTCAAATCGAGATTTTCTCAGCCCCATTACTCAACGTTAACCAAATTTTAATTCAAATTATGCTGAATATGTTGGCAATTCATATATTCCTTGCATAGAAATTTAAATTCAGCATGAACTTTGTCAACCCTGCGGATTCATTAATAATCTATTAAATAATTTGACAACAAAAATTGTTTCCTTTAATATTTCATTTACACTTGTAACGTTGGATCTCTTCATTTGAGTTTGCATTTTCAGTGTTAAATATTGCATTGTATCATCAAATTTAATCATCAGTAGTAATCAAGGTATCAAGCAGCTAACTTTTGTCATTGACAGTCAGGCTGTAACAAAATTTTTACTCTATAGTTGTAATCAGAGAATATAGATCTAATTAAATAAGATCTTATCGTCTATCTAATTGAGCCAATTCTGACTAAAATTCTGAAAGGCGTAATAGCTACTCAGCTCGTACTTGATGTGAATAAAATCTACCGTCTGGCTGTTTTATTGCCTTTTCTCTGTCTCTTTCCCTATGTTTCTGTCTTTAATTTTCTTCCCCTCTTCCTCTTAAATCTGTCTCTCTTTTTCTCTCTATCTTTAATTCATTCTCTCTCTCTCTCCTACACCTTAATGAATGTTCCGTTTCCCAGTGGAACCCTGATTCTGAGTGAGTAGCCAAAGAAAAATCATTGGAACAATTGCTTTCTATAGTTAACGTTTTAAGCCTTTCATTTCGTTTTGTTTATTTATTTTGTCTTCATAACTCTGTTTTTTTAAGTTGATTAACTCTCATCTTTCATTGAATTATTAAACGCAATAATGGCTAATAACAAGTGAATCAAGGGCGGCGCTTTTGGACAGGAGAGGTGTCTTCCAATTTCGTTGTTGCTACACCTAACATAAAACCCTATTTTGTTGTGTTTTTCTTTACTTCTTGTCTTTACCATTTAACTAAGTTTTTTACATTACAATCAACTATTCTTATTAATTAAACCAATCACTGATTATCATCACCAAATGTCTAATATGGTAAGATTTACTGCTAGCTTATTATAACTTGCTTGATGCGCCCATTATTTCATTATACCCATATTATTCATCAATGATATTTGCTAATTCATTATTTTTCTTTGCCTTCTTTGGCTTTTTTTTCTTCATGGTCTTTATCCTGTGAACATTTACATTAACTTCTCATTCTTACAAATGTCTCTGGTTTTCTCTTTCTCTCTTCCTCTTTCTCACTCCCTTCCTCTCTCTCTCTCTCTTTCGCTTCTTTCTTTCCTTATGGCCCGGGAAACCTCCAATGTCCAATCTCCATGTTTTTGTTGACTTGACTTAACATCACTATCATCTCCTACTTCTGTATCTGCTATTTCTTCACAACATCTTGTTTTATTGCTCTCTGTTTTTTTGGATACTCATGTATAAATCACAGAATGATCAACTTGACCATGCACTCGACCTTATGCGGCGTCTACCGCCTCAACAAATTGAAAAGAATCTTTGCGATTTAATTGATCTCGTAAGTTTAATTTTACCATGCCTTATTTCAGTCTTTCACTACATCCACTGAAATTCTGTTTTATTTATATGCTAATTTGTTTCAATATTATTCATTTTCCCAAGGTTCCGAGCTTGTGTGAGGATCTACTATCATCAGTCGATCAGCCTCTCAAAATTGCAAGGGACAAAATCACTGGAAAAGACTACCTTCTCTGTGATTACAATCGAGATGGCGATTCCTATAGGTTAGTAGTGTATTCTTGGTGAAATAATTGTGATATGCAGTGTATTCTCTATTTTACTGATAATATCTTCAATGATTACAGAATAAGCTACCATATCTTCGAAGTTGCAAATCGACCTTTATTGATTTATTATTTTTGCTCTATTTTATAGATCTCCTTGGAGTAATAGTTATGAGCCAGAAATCGAAGATGGAACTGTGCCTTCAGAAAGGTTAAGACAGATGGAAATTGATGCTAATGCGGCCTTTGCTCAATACCGAGAAATGTATTATGAAGGTGGTATATCATCTGTATATCTTTGGGATCTAGATCCAGGGTTTCAGGGGTTTGCTGGAGTGATTTTGATAAAGAAAAGTGGCAATGGATCCAACAAAATTAAAGGCTGCTGGGATTCAATACATGTTTTTGAAGTACAGGTATAAACCGTTATCCAATCATTGATTTTAGACCATGTTAATTTCTTTCAGTACATATCAATCTGAAAAGATGAATAACTATATTTTTAATTTCCATCTTTTGATTAGGAAAAGTCTGGTGGAAGAAATGCCCATTATAAACTTACATCTACTGTAATGTTATGGCTACAAACTACTAAACAAGGATCAGGAACAATGAATCTTGGTGGTAGTCTAACTCGTCAGTCAACAAAGGATTTTACGGTCAACGATTCAAATCCACATATAGCCAACATAGGAAGCATGGTTGAGGTAAATTAATGAAATGATGTCTATTAATTGACTGACGAAAATTGCATTCAATTGCTTCAATTTGCTTTAATTTCATTTCATTTCATCATTTATTCATTCTACACACAGGATATGGAAAATAAAATACGTAACACTCTGAATGAGATCTACTTTGGTAAAACCAACAGCATCGTTAATGGCCTTAGATCAGTCAATTCCTTATCCGATCAGAAGCAACAGGATGCTCTTAGAATCGATTTGGCTCAAGCATTGCAAAAAAGACAAGCCAAAAATGATTCCTCCATTTAATGCAGATAATCCCAGCATAACGTTTTTTGTTTACATTTTTCTGCAACAAAAACAAAATGTCAAATTTATTGTAATAACTGCTTCTCATTTTTGGTAACAATTCAACAAGTAGCAGTAAATTACCCAAGTCTTTTTACCCTTTTCGCATAATATCGGGCTCTAATTCGTTAACTGAAAAGTTTAGTTTAGCAAATCCAAACTGGTTCATCCATGTTTTATTCTAGACCTTAAAACACGAGAAGTAAATTAGCAAACTCAATGGACATACATATATGTACATATTCATACTCATCCAAAATTATACATTTTATTGTTTGAAATATACCGCCACAGTTAGCTTTGCTGATTGATACTCGACATTCCAAAGGGGTCAATAGGTTTTTTCACTAATCTAATAGCCGATAGAGTTGGTACTGATTACTGGTCTAAATTCTGTTTGATTGAAAGAGTCTAACTTGACTTTTTGTATTATTAATTATTGAGTCGCATGAGCGACTTCAATCGGCACAAGATATTTTTATTTGCAATTAACATGAGTAATTCTGTGTTTTATTTCAATTGATTGCTGATAATTTTTCCCCTTTAAATAGGTATAGCTATCATAATCTGATAGTGAGAGCAAAATTGAATCGATTTAGTTGAAATGAAATTAATAGATGAAATAGTTTAGGTTTCTAGCTTTATTCCTAAATTAAGCCATCAATCATGATTCATGAAAATAGATACCGAAAATGGAGAGATATGTTGATGCTAATGCAAAAAATCATTTGTTAAATTGAACTATAAACAGAAAAAGCGACTTTAATTTTCAAAAAGTACCTTCAATTATCTTTCAAACAACTGTCCAATTTTTGCTGTAAAAAATTACATATTTTTTTATTTAAAGCTTGTAATTTTATTTAAACGTATTAATATTTAAAAGTTATGGCAAATTTTAGAAAAGCTAACCATTTCACTCTTCCTTTTGAACATCAAGTGAGTTCATAGTCACAAATGGAAAAATTAATTCTAGAAGAGCTATCCAACCATTGATTATTTCTTTCCAATGCAAAATCATTTCAAAAATTTACAATTTTCGTGATAATATAATAGATTGATTTGCAAAATGGAAAATAGATTTGGGAAAAGTAAAATAAATCATCTTTCTATACTCTAACGAAATATTTGTAATTGCTGAGCGAAATGGTAAATCTTATATAATGCTAAACTATTTACCTCTATTCCAACTTGTACTTATTGAGGGAACCATCAAAATTGGTGATGAAGATATAGCTCAATTAGGACTTCATGATCTTCGTTCATGGCAAAACTCATTTATAGTAAAGATGCTGTACTGTTTTTTGGTTTATTTAAACCAATTTCATCCCTTTGAATGTATTCTGATTTTTAAATTTAAGTAAGCTACATCCGAATCACATCTTCCACGTCATACTCATGTTAAGTTACGATCAAGTTTGAAGTTGAGGCCATTACACATAAATCAGTTGACCTAAAGTCATAATATTAAAATAAATAAAAGTTCATAATTCAGGATAAATTGTCACTCATATATTTCCCTTTCATTCGCATAACTTTTCTATTAGTTTTTTACGCTTTTGATTATTTCAGCATTGGCATTATCGGTTTCGATCTTTACCCGGATCGATTATCTGTTGAAAATTTTGGTTTAAATGAATAAGAATTTAATATCAGACTATCTATTTAATTTTATTTGTCTGTAAACAATTTGTGAATGCAACTTGCAAAGTTAACATCTGATTTACAATTGGTTAAACATTTACATTTATAGTGTTTACATGGAACACTTAAAGACTAATTTAATTCAAATTGTTAATTAAATAACTCAATAAAAATATAAATGAATAAAACTAAACATTTAGTTTGGCAGGTTAGGGTTTTGCTGAGAATTATTCAATTCAGCTATTGATTATTAAATCCTACTATTAGATTTCAGAAACTTAATGAATGACGGAACCCAAATTCATAGATTTGTACAAATGGATCATCAAACAATAATGGCTCTTCTTGAATAGTTTTGATAGTTGGATTGCTGGAGATGAGATTATTATGAGCTTGTAATTTGTTATGAGTATGATGTATTAGCTAATTTTTGGCAAAAAATCGTGAATTTATTATTCAACAGCTTTGAGATGAAGATGGATGAACTAATTAGAGTCAGATTAACCACCAAAAAAATGAAATATCACAGGATTTCGAGACGCCTTTGAATTATTTTAGCGGTTTGTTGACAAACGTTCAGATTTGTTCGATTAAATATTGCGCAAATTGATCCAGGATTGGCGAAGGATAAAATTTTAATTTGATTGAAGTTATAAATCTAATTTTGGATAACTATTTTTTATCTCTCCATTTACAAACATCTCGCTGAGTATGAAGCCTACAACAAATGTAGGCAATCACAAAATTTTATATTGCAAGTTTCCTGCCATTAATAGTCGACATAACACAACCTTACGTTAAATTAAGCACTTGAGTCTCCTTTTGTTTTTAAAGATGAGCAATCAATTTTTGCTTCAAATTTGATTGTTTTGTTCACAGATAGGATTCTGAGATCTCAAAATCTGATGGTCTGGAGCAACGAGCAGATTGATAACCTGAATCAGTTGCTGGATCAACATGGACTGTACCAATAGTCCTTACCATCTCTGGCTCTTTGATTCGTACAGCTTTTTTTGGGTGTTTTGGTACACTTTCCCTCTTCTTCATTATTTCTTCCATTTGTTTACGTACTTCATCGATTTGTGATTCTTTCTCGGCTATTTTGGCCTGTAAAGAGTATAAAGTAAAATTCAGTCAAATTATTCACAGTTGGTATTCAAATGATTGCGTTTTCTTTACCTGAAGCTCTTCATTTTCTAAGGTAAGCTTTTTTAACCTTTCTTCTTGTTCTTGAATAGTTAATGTTTCATGGAAAGTACCATTCATGTATGAACTACCAAAGGAAAGGGAAGACCCACGCTTTCTGACCAGTTCCACTATTTTGGGTATAAATATCAGGGCCATGGAGATGAAACAGCAGAAGATTATAGTGAATGCGATAAAGGCGAAATGGGCATCTACATGGTTTACTATAACGAGTGATACCGGGCCAGTAATCATACAAAGGATCTTATATTCAAAGAAGGAAAGTTAAATGAATAAAACATTATTTTATGGTTAATTTAAAGTTATTCAACTCGTCTCTAGTTTAGTTACGAGTTGAATACCAAAATACCTACAACAACATTGTATATGCTCATACCAGCGAGCCTAGAATCATTGAGTCGCTTCAATTTAACACTTCGAGTTTCGTAGGCTAAGAAAAGACCAAAAAGTAGAAGTAAACCTTTATAACTGAAAAGAATGCAGTACCAAACTAAATTGGCGTCACATCGTTCTAATCGCCGGACAATCTATATGGATTGGTAACAAAAATACCTAGTCAGTAATCATGTTTATGAATGACAAAGATCAAGGAAACATTAATTGGTTGTTGTACGAAAATTTACCTTAATATTTTCATCATTGGGATCTACATCTTCTTGTTCCAACTTTTCAGTTATTCGGATCATTGGACTTTTGATGAACCAACTGGTCAAAATTACGACATCAATCAAACAGAATAATGATATCATCAAAATGACCTGTGCATTTTCAACCTTTTTCAATTCATTAAAAAAACGGATCTTATTATGATGAGTGTCTTCAATTTTCGGAAATTTGATAGAAGAGTCTCTTTTTACCTTTGATTTACTCGATTGCTCCAATTGAGTCGACAATCTGTATGCAAACCAAACCTTTGTGAACATGGCTCCGAAAAAGAGAGAGAAACTTATCGAAAGTAACACAGCTCGGCACTAAAAAAGAAGTAGAACTTAAAATTGTGTATTTCCGTGAATAAGGAAAGGATTGCTTGGATTAATATTAACTTACATGACAGAGTTTGGTGAAATCCCTCTCATTGATCTTTTGACTGTCCAGGCCAAAAAGGACAACTGATGACAAACAGCCAATGCATCCCATCAACATTATATAATTTGACAATGGTTGTGACATTTGAATGTATCTAAAATATTTACAGATATTAAGAGAGTTTGTTTAACAAATCAAGATTTTTATCTAAATCAAAACACTTACCGAAATTGTCTGAATTTAAAATTAAAGCAGATAAGTCCAATCGACCAAATTATTCCGATGGCGGCGATTGCGTTGAGAGTGACAAAAAAAGAAAGTGAAACCGTTTTGAGCTGTGTAACGATTACAGTACGATCTTTTGGCGGTGATCCTGTTTCAAGCCATTGAGGAGCGCTAGCCCAAGACAAGTTATCATATTGAGTATCATAATAACCCAGCAAGTTGTAATTACCATCAACCATTTGTTCAATTTGAGTTAAAGCTATACGATCACCTGAAATTTGAGCAAAACAATCCAATTTTTTTATTCAGATAACCTATTCAATTGATCAGTGAAATCTTACCTTCATCAGTGAATTTAACTTCACCCGATACTCCTAGAAAAAAAGTGTCTCTCAGTGAATTTTGAATCTCTTGGCTAATCAATTTATTTTCGTAATCGAAGCTTTCGATGGCAATCCCACGTTTCTTAAGTTTGTGCATAGTCGCATTCAAAGCTAAGGCCACGGCCCAAATTGCATCGTAGGCTAGTGGAGCTTCTTGGTAACCTGGTCATCATTTAAAGTAAGATGAAAAGTAAATTCAGTCAGTTCATATGCGAAAGTCCAAAGTCAAATGAAGGAATCCATCAAATCAAAGTTGTAATAACAGGATATCTAGTTTCATGAATAAGTGCATCATTATTAAAAACAAGAAATCGTTAATGAACTAACTCTGAGATTTAATTATCGATGGAAATATAAAATTAGTTTTAGTTTAATTTAACAATTGAATTGCCTTCAAAATGTAATCGAAAAGGCTAGTTACCTTCTCTAGTCACGATTACAGTTCTATTCATTTAAACGAATAAGGTCGCCAAATGAGAAATCTGGAAGCACTTGGCAACACCATGATTTGCATTCAAGCTCAGAATTTACAATTGATTGATAATCTATTATTAGATTTCATTCCATCTTGTAAGTTATTTCGTGATTTTGCATTTTGATTTTTGGACTTTTCATTGTAGATTTACTGTAATCAACTGAACCCACAACAAGGCAAAAATAGCTAATGAAAATAACGGAAAGTTACCTTCAGGTCTTACAGAAGTTCCTAAATTTTGGTTCAAACGGTCATGATATCGATCCAGCCATTGTTGGGCAGTTATACCAGCAACAGTTTGCTTATTGTCTCGGTTTAAGATTATGGCTTCCGTCGTAAAATGGCCTTGGATCACTCTCAGCATCTCCTCTTTGGTACAATTAAGTCCTTTTACTGGTAAATACCAGTTATCTTCATACCAACCAATAAGAAGCCAAACATACTGTTTGCCGTAAAGGTTTTGTTTGTATGCTTCACACATGACTTTACGCGCTTCACCGCCGTAAAATATGCCCACAATTATTCGGGCGTCTTGGCGAGCTAAGCTTTTGACAGCGTCTGATGGATCAGATAGGAATGTTACTCGAGTTAAAACTTCAATTCCAGCCTTTTTACATTGATGCTCCAAATCTTTGGCAGTCTGAATTTGATTAAAAAATAGTGAAATAAAGAACCAATTACTGATTCAATAATGCTACATGCAAATTCAAAATAGCGATTAAAAAAGCTTACGGTGACAAAAACTTCTTCAGCTTCGAGTATCATTGCAATCCTTTGCCACTTAAATTCTTTAAACAACTTAACTCGAGTTGGATTGTTTATTGTTGCAGATGGATGTGTGCGGAAAAAGGTTGGAAAGCGACTTCGATTGGATAATGCTGGAGATGAGGATCCATAGCCAAAAACTACGAGATTGTACATCTTAGCTGTTTCAGCAATTGTTGAGCATACAATTGAACAACCACCCAGGATCATTATTTTAGTTGGTGGTTCATAGACGAGTTCATAAAGCAAAGCCGAGGCTAGACCAGAATCACACTGAATAAATTATGAGAGACTTGCAAATTGACTGCATTTCGATATTAATGTTCTTCTTATTTTGTACTTACTTTACTATCGTTCGGAGTTAGGGAAAGATAATAACCAGGGAGTAAGTCAGGTCTACTATTGACATCTTCTAATGCCATTTCCACTGCTGGTTGACAACCTTGGCCTCCAAGCCAACCGCCAGTACCAGTCATCGGGAACAAACCGCCAATGTGAAGTTTGGTTAATGACATTTCTGTTGTTGTTGCTTGAGATGTCGAGGAAGACAAATCAAACCGGTTCGGATTGTATCCAGATGGCTTGGGAAGCCCATGAGTTGGTATTCTGGATGGTATGAAACAAAAGGTTTGATCGACTATTTCAACAATTACTAAACCTAAAATATGAGTTATCACAAATGGAAACATTATCAATTTAACAAAACAAGCAACAATCAACAAATCTACATCGAACCAGTAATATAGTAGAGCTGAAATTGCATCGAACTCCCTGATGAAGAAAATATCAGAACTACGCAAGACTTATCCATGAGAGTTCAACTCTCTTCAATTCATTCTTATTATATTTTCTTTCTTTTCACTCTATTCTATTTAAAAAGCTTTCTCTTCCTTCAGAACTTGAATATTCCTTGAAATTTTGAATGAAACAATCATTAATGTAATTTTGCATTTGAAGTATCTAAATACAAGTCTTAAAGAACAAGTAAAATTACCCCTAAAATTTGATGAAAGATGAGTTAGGTTGATTGATTCACATTTACAAATTATTACTCTGGACAGTCCAGGCTGATTAATCTTTTTCAGACAAAAGTGTTTTACTTTTTATATCTTCGATCAATGAGGTGAATGGCAGATAATCAATGTAATAAAAATTTTTACAAAAATAGATTGTATCGAAGCTCATTAGGTTCATTTTAATGAAATAATCTAATGAAAAATCATTTTTATTTTCATTGATCTGATGTTCAAATTTTTGGTTCATTTTAAAGACAATCTAAAAGGGTTAAATATGAAAAACGCGAGTTTATTTTACACTAAAAGGGAAGTATCCGACATTTTCGGGCTTAGATTGTATAGAAGGAAAATAATTAGTTATTTATTCTGGTTTTTTTTCGTTTATTATTTTTAAGCCTTTTAAATAAGATTGACTGTGTGCTCAGACACTGCGTTGTGTAGAAAACCGATTCTATCAGAAAATCGGAACATTGAATAATAGTGATTGCCATACGTATTTTTCTCGCTTAAAAAAGCTAAACGGTACGTCTATCATATTAAAGCTATTAAGCTAATAGTAAAAAAAAGGCAAAATAGTGTCTAATTTTTTCCCTTCAATACAATATAAGCCCGAATAAATCGAAAAAAGTCGTACCATGTCGATTACCACCCTTGTATTATTGTAATAAGAGTCACAAGATGGAAGAAGACATTTTTCAAGAAAAGTGATTAGTACAATCATCGGGTCACATAACTTCTGATTCTTGTCTTTTACATTGACATGAACTCGGCTTTTACCTTTTGAAAACTTTTTACAAAGTTACTAGTCAATGAATAAATCATAGTTCATATTTTTTGTTGGAATCACTTTTTCTTGAAAAATGTCTTCAAAATTTTCCCCGTTTATTCATTCTTAGCAAATTGATTTTTCACTCTTGTTTTTATGATCAATGTCAAGTTCATTCTTTTCCCTGCCTTCTTCGCTCTTTAATCTGCGTCCGACTAAAGTAATTTCTTAACTTTTTCTCTGTCTAATTCAATTTGATAAATTGGTGATAATATTTATGAAGATCACTTTACGCATTATAATAATATGATTTGCATGCTGCTTGTTTTGCGAGCTTTCTGAATAAAAAAATAATAAAATAGAAGATAAAAGTAAATGTATTGCATTTCGCCTTTATTTTCGCATTGACAACTCATAGAGATCAGGGAAGATATTGATTTGAAGCTTTTGATAGCAAATTATCGCTCTTTTTAACGTCAAAATAGATTTCATCTTGTAATGACTAATTATAGTTGATTCGTTGTTGCTTTGATTGTTTATAATTAATCCAAAGAGTAAAGAAGGAGTAAAGAGCAAAGAGTAGAGGAGCTCCTCTACTCTTTGAATTAATCTCGAAAATCGTTTTTGTAGTCCTTGGGAAGTACTGATTTATTTATCAATAAACAGAAATTATGTATAATTATGATTTAAAAACATTTATTAATGAGAATATTATTTATGATACAATGCAAAATTGCGGTTATCAAAATTTTCAAGCTATGATTAAATCTTCAGCTCTTCGTCTTAAAAGGCCTGCATTATATTCTTTACCTGTAGCTTTACATAATTTATTTAATTGAAGTAATATTTCTTCGAGTCGATGTAACGAAAGTCAAGATAAACAAATGAAATCAATGATGATTATTGATTGAAAATGAAATTTACAATAGTTATGGAGAAAATCAATGAACAAATCATTGACCAGAGAAACCAAGTCACTTGTACGATATTGATGATTTATCACAAATATCCCGATTGAATTAGATTAATTTAGTCTCTTTGACTAATCATTTTCATTAAAAGTAATCAGATAAGATGGAGTAAAATAATAAAAGTGCAAAAATTCATTGAAATGCATGATTTCGTCTATGATTAGCCAAAGTTTTCTTAATTTTATCCTTGCAATAGTTCAACTTTATGCGTCAGAGCGTTATCCTCAAAGCAATCCACCTTGTTTTTTAGTTGACTAAGCAAAAATTAAATGCAACAGTTGTGACTTGGTTTCGATATAAGTCAATTGCCACCTTGTCATCCACAATAGTCGCTTTTTGAAGACTATAAGTTATACAACATTATACAACTATAAGTTTCTTTTATACAACATTATTGTCTAATTTAGCTCGTAAAGCTGATAATTTGACATCAGGTCCGACATCATCTTCATCGCTGTTATCTGCATCAGCGTCAGCGACTTCTACATTTACTTCAGATAATGGAATTTGTAAAAGGTCGCAATCAGGTCCTTGGTCATTCCTTGGACGTCGTCTAACTGATGTAGGTGTAACTTCAGTGTAGCCCTTATAAGCACCATTATGAATGTTTAACTTTGGTGTTTCTTTTTTGGGCCCACAACACGTTTGGGCGGCACAACTAGTATTTTGAGGACAATCTAACACGCAATTTTCTTGATCCTCTTTTGTTTGATACTATTAAGAAGAAGAAAATGTGAGAATATTATTATCTGTCAAGAAAATTAGACTCAATGCAGTAACAAATAATAGTTATAAAAAATCTTGTAGAGGTGAATGATGGAGATATTAAAACAGATTTGTTGGTAATAAAGATGATGGTAAATTGAGTTGATGCAAAAAGTAGCTGACGTGATATTAAATAGCAAAAAACTCACCTCTAATTCAAGGTCCACAAATTCAGGTTGAATTGTGGTTGAATGGATACCTTCATTGTGAAAAAATTCTTTGACCTTTTCAGCTATTCTCATGTAATCTTGCAGATTGTGGCATCGTATGTGAGCTGAAGCTATTATACGATCACCAGCCAGTTGCCAGACATGAAGTTCATGAACAGCAAGAACGCCGTCTATCTATTCAGGAAACAAAGAAATCAATTCAGTTATTTTAAAATAGTTAGAAATCAGAAAGATAAAGTTGAAATAAGAGTTCCAAAATAGTGATGAGTTAATTTGTTATAAGAAAATATTTTTACTCACTTCTTGCAGTAGTTTTCGCTGAAGAGAATCAATCTGGATATGAGTGGGCACTGTTTGTAATAAAATCATGGCTGATTCAACCAAAAGTGGCCATGTACTGTAACTAATCAGTGTGACCATTAAAATGGAAAGGAAGGGGTCAACGTATTCTTTAAGCTCCCATTGGGTGTAAATGATGATCAAAGCACTAATACAAACAATTACAGATCCCAGAGCATCAGCCATGACGTGCAAAAATACTCCTCTAATATTCATTTGAGCGCTACTACTGGGATTTACACGATTTTTTAAAGCTGTTGGGGCGCCTGGGGATGCGGAGAGAGATAATTCAGTCTGAGTTCCTGATGGATGGATTGCTGATGTTGATATTGGTTCACGTTCTTTTGAAATAATGTCTCCTTTGTCAGAGGTGAAGATTTCTTCTTGAATATTCAAGTGATTCCTGATCTCACCATTGTGCTGCTTATGGCTGTGACTGTGATTTCCAGAATGACTGTGTCCATGTCCTCCATCTTGTTTGATAACGAGCCAAAGATAAAAAATGTGCAAAAATATAGACAATTAAATTAAATTTAGATAATAGTCGAATCTAAATCTTCTATAACACTAAAGTTAATTGATAAAGCAAAAAACGCACAAGTTATCAGTTGTCAAATTATATTAAATACAGGTTTAAGGCTATAATATCTAAAAGTGACAGTAAAAAGCAAGAAAAGGAAAAAGAGAGATTGAAGAGACGAGAGATGGAGAAAGAAAGACTTTCACAAGAATGAGAACAAGTGCTAATTATCGAGATGAAAAGTCATTAGAAAATAAAGCTACATAGCAGCCTCCCATTTAAATTCGGAGGTTTTTCTCAAAAAAGTGAAGATCTTTGACTTGTAAGTCACTTATTATTAGACTATCAAAGATATTTGTTAAGAAACCTTGAATAATAGATACATTTTTGACATGATAGGTGAAGAAAGAATAATGACGTTTGAAATAAGTAAAGAAAACAAAATGCAAGAATAAGGAGACTGAAGATCGATTATGAATAGTAGAGATGATGAGAGTTTAAGGTGAGCTTACCTTTGAAGAGAAAGAGACCAATAACATTAACAACAAGGCCAAAGAAGCCAACAACTAGAATTAAAACTGGTTGATGAATTTCTTCTGGGGTGTAAAACCTTTTAATTGATTCAACCAAAATGGAGAAACATAAAGCCACTAAGAAAACAGCGTTAACAAGAGCACCTAAGACTTCAGCTCGAGCCCAGCCGAAAGTGTTTTTAGACCACTTTTTTGGTGACATAAGAACAGAAATGTATGCAATCACAAGGGCAACAACATCACTTAACATGTGGAATGAATCTGCTACCAATGCCATCGAATTGGTTATATAACCAACTATTATTTCGATTATAAAAAAACTTGTGGTCAAGGATAACATAAATAGAAGTCTATGTCGAGCACTTTTATTGCTTCCCGTCATCTTGATGTTCACCAGAAAAGAGAAGCACAAACAGTTTCAAGAGAAGCACAAACTTGCACAGAATTATTTTTTTGTGCAAGTTAAATTTTCTCTTCTCAGATAGATGGCAATCTTCAAAGTGATATTTTTATGCATTGAAGTAGGATGTACATTTAATTTGATATAATTCCGTGTTGTCGCTACCTACTGAATCAAGCAATTTAGAGTCTTTTAGAGTTTTTCTAATTGTTTTAATCAAATAGTGAAAAGTTAAGCTGAAAAAGTGATTTAACTAATCAACTTTCCACATAACAGCAAGGTTCATTGTTTAATAAACCTGGAAATTAAAATTAAAATAGAAGATCGAAATAGAAAGTAAATGTATTGCATTTCGCCTTTATTTTCATATTGACAACTCATAGAGATCAGGGAAGATATTGATTTGAAGCTTTGGAAGCAAATTATCGCTCTTTTTAACGTCAAAATAGATTTCATCTTGTAATGACTAATTATAGTTGATTCGTTGTTGCTTTGATTGTTTTGATTTCAAAACATCAATGAATAGTTCTAATCTAACCATCGATGGATCGACTAATTATTTTAACTGCAATAAATTTAGCCCTTTGATAAGCTGAGAGAATATTGAATCCAAGAATTCTCAAACAAACATACTCAATGATAATCGCACATCCTACAGAGATTGTTCTCACACTTATATGTTGATGAAGTCTGACTATCATGTAAGAACCAGCAATAGTTATAGCCATTAGAATGGCAGTTCCACCAGTTTGTAGCCAATGGTTAATTGTTAAGCCTGATGGCAACCAGATAACTCCTCTCTCTACAAGGTAAGGTTCATTACAAACCTTACAATGAACATTTTCTGGACTAGAATATGACTCCATGAGCCACTTTTTGAGACAATCATGATGAACAGCAGAGACATCACCTTTACACGAGCACGGCTGAATAAGAGGGCCAACATCTTTACATTCAGCATCATAACAAATCCAACAATCAAATGACCTAGATGAGATGTCGTGATTTTTGCTCATCAACTTATTGTTTGCGCCATCAACCAATAAAGCTGCTCCAGTCTCGGTGGATATTAAGTCATTCGAAGACAAGTCGCTTGCATCGATTTTGAGAATACGTCTTGGGTTGAGAATCCAAAGCCTTTCAGGTCTGACACAATTCCACAATACACATGGATACCAAAGGGCGATACCAACTTCACAAAGTCTAAAGATTATTAAATATGCATTCCGACTGATTATTGTGACTCTAATGAAGAGAAAAAATTAGAACAAATTGCATTAAAATACAGAATTAAAATATATATTCAGTAGGATAAATGTGTGTCACTTACTTCTCTTTCCAAATTTCACCAATAACTTCAGAGAATAGGAAAATAACAGTTACAAGTAACATCGTTGCGTAAGAAATCAAACCGAAGCGAGATTGTTTAAGCTGTGATAAATTTGCAGGGCAACTTTCTCCCTGGATAAATGCTCCTCTGACCTGTTTATGCGAAATTAATATAAAATTAAAAGCCTTAAAAATAAGAATAGAGTCACTTACTTTAAAATAAACTTCAACTCCGTAAATGAGGAAAAATATAACCACAACCAACATGAGAACTGCATAGATGCTATTAAAGATTCGCATGAACATATTCTGTCAGATCAAGATAGACATTAAATTATAATTTCCATAATTAAATCATATTCGAGGTTAAATCGGAGCCTACCTTATCGATATCATGACTGTCGGAAAACTGGAAAAGTAACAGTTCAGTAATGAGTAGAGAATAAGAAACAATATTGAAAAAAACAAATCCAGAGAACGATTTGCTTAGAAAACTTGGTCTTAAAACATTTACGCCATACAAATGGAAAATCTCAGCCCAAAAACAGACAACTAAAGATGATCCACTGAGGACTACAGGATAGTAAGCATTCATTAAACCATTAGCCCAATGAAGAGAAGGATTTGTTGGGGATGAAAAATAGAATCCTCTGATTATAGTGGCAACACAAATGAAGAAGTATAGAGCTTTTTGTGTTGTTATTTTGAAGCTTCTGATAATCGATCGAGGCTTTATTCTCTTGAACTCTGAATTAATGCAGAGGATCTGTAAGAATAAAAGATTAAGAATAAAGAATTTGTCTACCAATAAACAAAAAATTGACTCACCAATTGAATGAACGAAGCCGTGCAGATTAAGTAATAAATGGTTGACAAGGTTAGGTAGTAACTGTAATTTGGATTTTCACAGGTTTGACCAGAATATTCGATCTGAAAGATAGATAAAAGATCGCTAGTATTTGATAAAACAAATAAAATTAGGATTTACTCACCTCACAAAAGCAAACACCATTGTGAAATCCCCCATGACCTGAACAATTAGAATCATGAAATACCATTCAAGTTTTTGATGTCTGTTTGTTATGAAGTTTGATTTCGTCCTCAATTACAAGAGAGAGCATCAATAAGGAGTTGAGCATCACAAATCAAAAAACGTTTTCTATTTAAAATAACTTCTGAGACCCACGATTTGAACAGAAAATAATGTTCATTAAATTATGTGTTAAATCATGTAATAATCTTACGAGATGAAACTACAGGTACGACCAAAGAGTAAAGGAAGTCTCCCTTTACTCTTTATTTTACGACTTTATTTACCTGACTTTCGTCTCTTCATCTGCTAGCAGATGGAGCTGAGTTTTTGAAAACTTTTGACAACAGAATAAAATTCAAATTCGATAACAAACACATCAATAGATTGAAAGAAATACTCAAACCTAAGATTTCTATCAGTCTGGAAACCTATTGGTACATTTCATAATATAAAGAAATGCTGAATTAATTTGCTACAATTTAATAAAAAATAATCTTGCCAATTTTCTTTTGAAAAATCTTTAATCAAGATAATTGCGTATTGGAGTTTTGGTGTGAAATAGGTGAGATCATAGCTCAAAATCAATAGCTAAAATACAGCTTTCAGATCAAGATCTGAGATCAATTGAATAATGTTTACAAATGTAAAGGCAAGTTTTTTTGAAATAAACTGCAAGATATTTACATATTCAGTCTAAGCTAATCTTTAATTTGATTAGAAACCTGCAATTCAGTCGTGTCGTATAAAATAAAAGTCGTTATCTCATTACTTAAAGTTTTGTGACCAGAAATTATAATTTAGCTAATCACACAAATTCATGGTTAGAAAGTTACTTGTTTGTTTTGCCATTTCGGTTAGGAGAGGAATGTTGAATACGATAAATAGCTGCTGAATGGATAGGAGTTGAAGTTATCTGGGTTCTCTCTGTTCTAGTACATTCCTGGACAGTCCGAGAAGAGGTTCTAAAGCGAATCGGTGTTATTTGCGATTGTGATTTTCCGTGACCTTTCTCATCTGCAGAATCGATTTGTCCAATTTTCAGTGGTCCACTATCATTTAGTTCTGATCTAGAACAACGTTTTATTGCTGTTCCACTGGAAAGGTTGCCCTGATTTGAATCTTCTAATAGAAGACTTTCAGCTTTCCTCTGAGCTTCCTTGAGCACAGAAAAATCATTAACACTTGGGGAAACATTAGCAGCATCATTCATCAAATTCTGAAGACTTTTTACTTTCTTTTGTAGTTTGATATTTTGTTCCTCTAAAGCCTTTAGACCTTTGGTAGTTAAATCAGTATCATCCGCAAGTGTACTTTTCTCTGTAATAACACTAATAGTACCTGCAGCTTCTTCTGCTATTTTAGCTGCGTTTTTGCGGTTTATTGATGAAACTGAAAAACTTTTCTCCATAGACTTTTGATTAATCATTAGTTGCTTATGACGATCATCTAAAGCAGATAATTCAGCTTTAAGCTCTTTTATTTTAGCCTCCTTGTCAATGTTACTATTAGTTAAGATAGTTTGCTGAAACTCAGCTTCTTTCCGTTTGATATTGCTTAAATTAAGTTCAGCCTCCAATTGTTTAATTTTCATCTGCAGCTGTGAAGCATTTTCCCTTGTTTGAATAATACTGTGTCTAAATTTAAAAAATAATAAAAAATAACAAAATGAAATAGCATTAATAGCAAGAACGGAAAAATTATATTTAGTAATTCAATAAGATACCTTTCTAATTCGATGGAATTTTGAAGAGACGATTTCTCACTTTTCAGATCTTGTACTTGATTTTTTAATTTGCGTATTTGTTGGTGAACATCTTTCGAAGCTGCATCTTGTTGTTCAACACTATCAGTCAAGTTGTTAACTTTCTTTTTTAGATCTTTTTCCCCGTCAGAGCATCTCTTTAATGCCATATTGGTTTCGTTGAGAGCAGAATGTAATTTGTAATTATGATTTTGAAGCTCAATCAATTTGTTGTTGACCATTTTGAGTTCAGCTAGAAGTGATTCTTTCTCCTCTGTTAGTTGATTACAGTTTTTGATTAGTGATGAGATTCGAGCATCCAGTGATTCTTTGGTCATCTCCAGTTTTTTTATTTTACATTCATAACGTTCTCTTAGATCAGAGTAATCTTTATCAGCGGTGATTTTATTTGTTCTAGACGAATTTAGTTCATGTTGCAGTTTTCGCTTCTCTTTCTCTAATTTATCGTTTAAACTAGCGAGAGCATCAACTTTACATGAAAGATTTTTCTTCTCCAAATCGAATTTATTTAGAGATTCTTCCAATTTTTGGATATTAACAGTTGCCTCTTCAATTTTTCGAGACATTGTCTTATTATCCTTCTCTGAAAGTCTTAAGTCAGTCTCCAATTTTTCAACTTTCAGTTTAAGATTGCCATTATTTTCTTTCATATTATCGGCCAATTGTTCAGTTTGTTCAAGGCACGCTTTCAGATCATCTCTTTCTTTGGACAAAGCTTCCACTTTGCTAAGGAGATCAATAATTGCTGAGCGAACAAACTCGGCATCCAATAACTCAGTGTCAATAAGACTTGACAGGAGATAGGATTTACGATTTTTTACTGGCACAATCTCATCAAATGTTATGTCACTCTCATTGAGTGTAACATTACCCAGCTTGAGACAGCTTCGTAAAACTGAATTAAGTTTAACCAATTGTTCTTCAATCTCTTTTTTCTCGTTCATCAAATGATTTGTTTGTGAATCAGTCGTTTTCAATTTGTTTTCCAATTCTTTGACATTCTTTTGATAAGCAAGAATTTCTTCTTCAGACTGTGATAATTTAGTTTCCAAATTTGCTCTGACACTGTCCAATCGTTTAATTTCTTCTTCGTTTTTCTTCGAAGTGTTTTTTTGCAACTTGAGTGAATGTTCCAATTCACTAATCCTGTGTTTCAACGAGACATTCTCTTTTTTGACCGTTTGTTTCTCTGCTTCAATTTCAACTAGCATAGTTTTATCCTTGTTGGCTTCTTCCATTCTAATTTGCTCCCTTTCTGTCTTTTTTTCAATAGTTTGGTGAAGTTCGTCTATCTCAGATTTTTTCTCAGAAAGTTCATTCTCTAATTGGATTTTAATCGTTTTCAGCATTTTAACTTCCTTTTTTAATTCACTTCTAGATTTTTCCACGTCTTTAAAATTTTGTGTGACCTCTTTGAAATCTTTGGTAAGCTTTTCAATATTTTGCTCCTCTTGGACCAAATTTGCTTGGCAGTCAGTTAGATTTGTTCGACAAATATCCAGTTCACTTTCAACGATCTCCAATTTACTCTTCAAACTATTTATTTCATCTCGCTTGCTTTCCTTATCCTGCTCTAATCGCGCAATGAGCCGTCGTAACTCGCTATTTTCTTGCTTATGTTCGTCACATTTTCTGTTCAGATTGGCCATCTTGTCATTGTTTAACTGCAAAGTTTTAGCCAAAGTGAGTTTCTCTTCTTCCAATTGGCGGAGTTGAATAGTCAAGAAATTTTTCTCGTCAACAACTTCTTGTTTTTTTAGTTTTATGTCATTAACTTCTTCTTTGAAGAGTTCAATTTTCCTAGAACAGTCATCAGTTACTCGTCTTAAATCTATCTCCAATCTAGAACGCTCTCTGGTAACTTGGTCTATCTCGTCTGCTAATCTTCTCTCTTCTTCTCGTAGTTCCTCGATCAAACTGTCTTTTTCTCTCAATAACCTGTCCTGGTTGGACAGTTCACTGATCCATCGATTTTTTTCAGCTTCATGTACCATTGAGAGTTCCATTTTATCTCTTTCCAACATATTAACCTTTTCATTTAATTGTTTGAACAAATCTCTAGTTATATTTGCAAGTTGCTGCTGATATTCAACAATCTGTTTTTCCCGATCACTTTTATTAGCAGCTAGTGGGGAAGGTGAGGATACGATATCCAATGCAGTTATAGATATATTTGTTGTGGTTTGAGACGACGATGAGGATGAAGATGTCGATGTAGACAGGGGTGAAGATGAATTTGAAATTAATGACGATGAAAAAGGTGACAAAGGTGAAATTGCGGGAAAAGATAAACTTGAATTTAGATGGCTGCTTAGGTTATCAATTGGATTTACATTCGATTTATTTCTACCATAGTGCCAAAATAACAAAGGATGACCAGTAACAGCCAATTTATGATTGTCATTTCCATGTTCATCTACCAATAATTTGGCATCATTTAAAAGAGCTTCAGGATTTTGAATGAGTTCTGGTACTGAACGTTTATTACCGGTTAGTCGACCAAGCCACATTATAATAGCTTTCAATCCATTCAACTCAAAGGATGTTAAATGAGCATGTTGATCATTTTTAGCTTTAATCAAACTATTACTATGCAATGATAAATTGTTGGTATTAGCTGATAAGCTCTCACTCAAAGGATTACCATCGACATCAACCGTCAAATGAGATTTACCAGTTAAACAATAAACATATCTTTGAAGAACATACCAAAGCATTTCGTGGTAAAATGGATAACGAAATTTTGCAGAAACTTTAGTTATATCCTCAACTTGTGCTATCCGAAGTTGCTTTTCAATTGCGAAGCTGTGTAGAAAATTTCCACCAAAAACAAGCGAATCTTCGGATGTATAAACAGCATGAATCCATCCAGTAGGTATGAAAAATGTATAACCATCATATAATCTGATACGAGCACATTGTTCAACAATATCTCCAAAAAATATATCACTTTGTTTACCAGATAGGACCCATTGTTCAAAAAGTTGAATGTTTCTTTCACTGGGAGGAATGAGCCAAAAAACTTTTTGACCTTTCAGTATGTGATACCAAACTGAAGTACCTCCAAAATCAATGTGAAAATCTGTATAACAGCCTTTGACACTCATGAGACAATATCTAAAAAAAGATTAGACCAATTAATAAATTCAAGCGATAAAATTAAAAATTCAACATAATATCAAACCATAATTACTTTTGTACTTTAGGGTATTTCATATCACCAATTGCATTGGTGGAAACAGTTTGCTGAAGTTTAAGATGTCTTGGCCAGACCCAGTCAACCCAGTCAACCTGACGCACAATTGTTGGAGATTCAACCATTGAATCAAGCTTTGTGTGACTGAATTCTAGGCTAATCACGTTGAGAAGTCTATCTCGAACTGGATTTTCATAATATTGACACCATTCTTTCATCGTCATCTCGAAATCCTTTTGAGTAGTTACATCCACTACATCAAGAATTCGACGACTTCCAACACATTGTCTCACATCAGACACAGTAAAATTTGCGTCAGGCATTTTCAGTCCCAGACCTTTTGTATTTTTTATTACAATTGGACAGTCAAATCCATGCTCTTGAATATACTTTAAATTAAGGTCTGAAATAATGAGGAAAATATAAGTATGCCAAAGTTTCAATATCATAAAATATACATAAAATTAATTTAATACTTACCTTCCCCTTCCATCTCTTTGACAAATAATTTGTCAAATTTATCGGACAACAATTTTTCCTCCACATCAAACATTCGAGCTCCTTCAATCTCTTCATCACCAAACTCTTCTGTATAACGCCGCCTTTCACAGGCACTCTGAAAATTTAAGACAAAATTTAACATTAGATATGTAAAAATTAGAAAGAATTAGATTCCTAACAATTTTCGTACCATTCTCTCGGATTTATTCATTTTATGGCTTTTAGATTATTTTAGTACAAAATAAAAATAATATAATCACTCATAATGACCAAGGAGAGTTAAGATGTGCACATAACTTCAAAAAATCACATCTTAATCTAAAAACAGAGAGAAAAATAAATTAGTATTAAATTAAATGTTGTTAAAATTGCATTTGTTTACGTGTTCAGCTAAGAGCTGATAGTACCAGGTTTACTGGTCAAGTTAATTTGACTGACAAGTTTAACTGAAAAATTTATAAATTGGTCACCGAGAACTGGTGCACTCAATAACCAAAAGAACGACAACAAAAGAGAGAGAGTAAACAATACTTGAGAATGTGAATAAATAACATGAAAACACATAGCATTCCAAGTATAATACTTACAACTCGGTAACTGCAAAGGATAAGAAACATTCTATCGCCTTAAATATAAGGATTACAAATATAGCATCGACTAATAAATGAATATGACATTTTTAAAATTTAATTAAATATATAATCAACCTGAGATGGATAAAATTTAAGTAATTTTAGAGATTTCTTACCTGAAGTTTAAGGTGATAGGCTTTGCCAAACAATGCAATGTAATGTTATTATGAATTTGTGTATATTTAATTTTATTAAATAATTGATTAGACACAATAGATGGATGAATTGATTGACAAAACAAAATTTAAATAAATTATCAATTTGAGTAGATCAGAATCATTATTTAACCACCTTATAAAATTACTACCATTGATTTTATATGAGAAAATGAGGTAAGTCCTATTTGTACACAGATACTATCTCCTTGGATTCAATCTTGATGGACGAACAGGAAGCTAGAAGTCAAACCAAACACAACCAATGAGAGAAGAGCAGAAGCAAACATTACCAACACAAATGGTAACCATAGCAATACACATGATTTTACTTGTTTGTTTAAAATGTCTTTAAGTCCAAAACCGGTTTCTCTCTCGTTCCCGTGTTCTCAATGTCCCTCTGTTTATTAAAATAAATCTAGTTTGTTAAGACATGAATATTTATGTCATGGACGTGGTCATGGTCAATGATGGTAGACTATCATGCCATTTTATCAAGACTCATGTACGCCATGGAACTGAACTTAAACATATTGACATTCCGTCTGATTGTAAATTACAGCTTGCCAGTATGATGGCATCAGGAATCCCTAGGCAAACAATTTTAGAAAAAATCCGTTCATCATGGACGGAAGAAAGTTCAGAGCGAATCCATTTAACAACGAGCAAAGATCTACGTAATATTGCAATGCAAATGAAGCTTGATTCTGGTGTGATTCGGAATTCAAACGATTTGATCAGTGTTGAGTCATGGATAAATGAAATGAAAAATAGTGAAACTGACCCAATTGTTCACTACGCTTGCGATGAAACCAACCAAACATACATATTAATAATCTCTACGCTTGGACAACGATATATGTTGGAAAAATATGGCAACGATATAATTGCAATAGATTCAACACATGGAACAAATAATTACGAGTTTCAATTGACTACATTGGTGATTGTTGGTGAGAACAGGTATGAAGCGGGGGTTGAGGTCTGGAGATCCTCCTGGCCATAGATCTTTACTCCATAATTGATTTTCATTTATTTTTGAATTAATAAACCTTAAGGTTTTAGTTGCTGTGTGGGCTGGAGCTCCATCCTGCATAAGGACAGCTAGCTCTGGATCAACCATTATACTTGGATTATTCATAGCGTCGATGTATTCCGGTAAAATGAGGAGCATCATCTACATTTGGAGATTTTATCCATTTCTTTACAGTATCTTTTGAAACATTAAGCGTTAGCGGTAAGATTGTTACAGAGAAGGGTCCCATAAGGTTGTGAAAATTTTGATAGTCTCCCTCTATGTGTTAGAACCTTAACTCATTAAATTTGTCTAATTTATTAGTCATAAAGACTGAAGACTACAGGGTGGGGAGAAAGTTTCTATTCTGTGGGGGGAGAGGCGATGCGCTAATAGGTGGCGCCGAGTTTAAATTTCATCGTCTGATCACGTCTGATCAAGGTGTAAGCTAGTCAATTTGTTTGTTATTTGTGTTAATTATCATGGTTAATATTTCTAAAAGAAAAGAAATAAGAATAAAGATTCAAGCCTTAGACTCGATGAATGTTCCACGCAAGAAAATAAGTGAAAAGCTTAATGTTTCAAAAGATACTGTAAAGAAATGGATAAAATCTCCAAATGTAGATGATGCTCCTCATTTTACCGGAATACATCGACGCTATGAATAATCCAAGTATAATGGTTGATCCAGAGCTAGCTGTCCTTATGCAGGATGGAGCTCCAGCCCACACAGCAACTAAAACCTTAAGGTTTATTAATTCAAAAATAAATGAAAATCAATTATGGAGTAAAGATCTATGGCCAGGAGGATCTCCAGACCTCAACCCTATTGAGCATATTTGGTCCATTTTGCAGGAGTCAATCCATTTTCCACCACAGCCAACAAATAAACAACAACTAATTGATCGAGTCACTCAAGTCTGGGACAATTTAGGACCTAATTATTTGATTAACTTAAACAATTCACTAAAAAATAGAGTCACTGAAGTGATTGAAAATAATGGAAAACATTCATCTTATTGACAAAAAATAAACAAACCAAAATAACATATTTGCGCATTGTTAAGGAGGGCCTTAAAGGCTAGAAACTTTCTCCCCGCCCTGTATGTCAAAGGTTTGAAGCACTTGAAGCAAAGGTTTAATCAAAAGATGGAGCCATTCAATTTTTACAACCTTATGAGGAACAACCTTACGGGACCCTTCACAGTAACTTTCATATGTTGTGTTCTGCATCTTGGGGTTAGCGTTCGAATCCCGCCGGAGTCCTGAGGTTGGGCAAACCCTCGCAAGCTTACTCAGAGTTTAAGCCCTCTGGAAACCCTCTCTCCCTACCCTGGATTCGTCAAACTAACAAATGTGTAACCAGCGCAAGAAGCTGGTGCGGTCCCTGTCGGGCCGGTCCAGAACCATAAAAAGAGAGTACAACCTTTGAGAGGTTTTACTGTACGTGTGAATTGTCTATTTTCAAAGCAAGTTTTTGATACGCTATTTCGTTCGTTTCTCACATTTTTTTTCACAATTTTTAGTAATTATGTTTGTTTTAATGTTTAATTTGAGATTTTTCCGAATTAAATTAAATTAATTTTACAGTAATCACTCAGAAAATGCACCACTGTAGAAATAGCTTATTTACACTATTCTTCGGGCAGCGTAATTCATGAATTTCAATTTTTCTTAATTGATCAAATTTGACCTGAAATGTTGCTTTAAATTAAATTTGATAGTTTTTGGATTAATATTTCACGAAAGAAAATTGAATTAAGTCAATCGATAATTAAAGAAATCAAATTGAAATTCGTCGAATTGCAAAAGTGAATCTAACTCCTCCTTAATAGGGACCATTGAAAAAATTATGTGCAGTTTCTGGATGGTGCATTTTCTGAGTGATCACTGTAACTAACGAAAATAAGTGAAAAAAGAAAGAGAAAATTATAATCAATGATCAAATCCGCTAGATGGAAGAGTTCAGTTTCTCACAACCTTTGAGAGGTTTTACTGTAAGTCGCATTTTGAGAGGGATTACTGTACATATACGAAATCTTTACAGATTTTGCCTGTTACAATTTACAGGTCGGAGTACTTGATTGTGAAGTAACTCCATCAAATACATAGCAAGGAGAGTTACTTTTACTTCTCCTAGGTTACATATTATCTATGGCTTAGGCGGCCATTTACAAAATATTTCAGGTGGTGGGGAAGAAAGATTCAGAAAGAAATATGTGAAAGCGTTATGAAGATATTCTTGCAAATAGAAATAAATGCGAACAAAGGAAGCAAGCAATGGTACATTAAAAACCAAGTTGCTAGACAAAAACAGAATAGAAATTGGCGATATTATCGATATTTCGCTCGCCAATTGAAAACGATGTTAAATATCGATAAATATCGATAATTATCGGTATTTTGGCCTAATCTCGGTAAGGGTAAACGAGAACCCGTCAGCTCACTTTTTCATCTTCAAAGTCTCAGCTAGCTTGTATGAAAGTATAAGCGCTAAGAGCTAACATAATCTACGGCAGTTAAATCAAACCTGATTTAACCTGAACTAATCTATCTTATTCTGGCATGAAATAATTCAAATGAAATTAAATCTAATTCAGATATTTAGATCTGATTTTCTTTATCAGCTCAAAATCAACTTAGCTAGCTGAGACTTTGAAGATGAAAAAGTAAGCTGACGGGTTCTAGTTCTTACCTTAATCTCAATATCGATATCGGAAAAAATGGATATTGCTCATCACTAGAACAGAATGATGGATGGATGACTAACAATCAAGAGGATCCAAGTAGAGCTTAGTTAGTTAAGGCTTGGAATCGTTGATATAACCAGTAACCGCTCAATTCCCTCCATGGTTATACTAACAAAGTAATCATGAGTTACTGAAGCAGATAAGCGCCATCTAATGATAACTAACTTCGGCGAAACGTCGGCTGGTCGCTGGCGCTGGTCTTTTTTTATTTGATAATCATAAATTGTTTAATCACATTTTATTCATTTTGTGTCAATACATCGTTATTTAAGTGCTCTGGGCACACATCGGTTACATCATTAGTTTAGTTTTTTTGTTATTTTAGAGTAAAAATGAAAAAGGTAAGTGTGTAGGTCAGAAGATGGCTTTTCCTCATCAAAAAAGAGGAAATTGCATCCTTCTGACTCAATGTTTCAATAACTATGAAAAAAACCTATGAAAAGAAAAACATAAGAAAAGAAAATTTGAAAAAAGAAAATCTGAAAAAAGAAAATCTGAGAAAAGTCAACTGAGAAATTTGGTCACATCGATCATGGAGCTGGGGTGATGAAATCTTGACTGCCTTGTCGATGTGATGGATCTTATTTTTTACGCTATATGATGGAATCTTTCGAGAAAAGCAACTTATGCGAATATTCTTTAAAAATTTAATACTGTAAACGAAATGATTTTGATTAGTAATTTATTTACCCAAGCTGGGTCCTGTACTCAGACTGCTATTTTACTGATATTTCAAATATTGGTAAATGTGCGGGCTACAGAAGTACTCTGTAGTGGGCATACGTAATGTATGGTCTTTTTGAAGATTGAAATAAATTTGACTAGAAAAGACAACAATTAATGACACTTTACATAATTTAATGAGAGATGGCGGGTATTTTTTTTCAGCTTATACGTGAAAATACTGTAATACAATTTTAACTAAAATACTACAATATAAATACTGTACCTTTACAATAGCAAAGTACCTAACACATTCTTCACTCACCAAATTAAAATTTTCAAACCTGTGTTCAGCTTTTCAGTGAATATTTTGTTATAATAAAGTCTAATGCATATGCATAATATTAATAATACATAAGTCTAAAAACAAATTGAAATCGTAAAATTTGTAAAGTCAAAAATTCGCGCTTTTCAAGATATCAATTATCTTCCTGAGGATCGGATCCATTTTTCGGACGAATAGGCTTTACCATTTGAAACCACATGTAAAGTAGTTTATTTAAATTCTAGAAGAGGTTGTCGTTGCAAATGTTTATTTTCTATTCTAATTTTGTCTGTGAATTAAACTAAAATGACCGAAGTTGATTTTCCTCGTGGTAAATATCCTATATATTACAAGAATTCTCTCACAAAGAAGAGATCCTCTGAAGAGGTCATTGCACCCTCTTTTGATGAAAAAGTTTTTATTTATCGTCTAAAAGTGAACAATGTTGCCATCAATAGTTTAATATTGGGATGTGTCCATGAAATTAAAGACTACGAAATGAGTTTTCAATTACCAGGAGCAGTTTTGGTAAAAGTTTCGATAACAAATATATCCGAACCTTATACTAAAGCATTGATGGCATATTCTCAAGATCCAGCCAATAACCCATCACCACCTAAACCTAAATCCTTTTTTCAACTGGGTGACTTACTTCCAGTTAAAATATTAAATAAGAAAGAATCCCATATGAGTTATGATGATTCTTCGATTTCTCTAACTGACATAGATGCCTCGGTGAATCCAAGAGATATTTACAAAGATCTTAATACTGCACTATTTTTGAAAAATACAACTATATCTGCAGCTGTTATTGAAATTGAGGACCATGGTTATCTAATGGATATCGGCAAAGAAAATGTTAAAGGTAAGGAAATTCTCATATCTTTTCCATAAGCTGAAAATTATACAAACTCGATTTTAACTAACCCTTTTTCCTTATTCTAGGTTTTTTGAGTTTTGAGGATGCTAAACCATTTACAGAAGCTCGCAACTTGAAATATCTTTCAGTTGGCCAAGTAATTTTATGTCATATTATTTCTGCCTCCCAAAGAGTTGTTAAATTAACAACAAAAGCCATCAAGCCTCTAAATTACACTGATTCATCATTTCCAGCTTCCTGTTTGCTACCAGGAGGTAGTGTAACAGCTATAGTTTTAGCAAAATATGAAGCAGGCTTGGAGGTCTCTATATTTGGTCAACATAGAGGTTTTGTCCACAAATACCATCTAAAGGGAATATGGGATCAAACTCGAGATTACCAAGTTGGAGAGAATTTGCAAGGAAAAATTTTATTTGTTAACCCAGTTAATAAAGTTGTTGCTTTAAGTTTACGTTCTAATTCTGAATTATCATCTTTAAAAAAGTCTTTGGCAGAATTGCGGATTGGCCAACTAATTGACAAAGCACAAATTGTTGGAAAAGATTCCGGCGGCTTCATTTTTAAATTTCCAAATGGATTTAAGGGTGTAGCACCCAAACATGAATTGTCCGATGATTTTCTTGGTCAAGAAGATTTGGCTGTAATTGAAAATCAACTGCCAATTGGATCTTTTCAAAAATGTCGAATCAAATCATTCTCTTACCTTGATGGCTATGCCAAAGTTACGCTTAAAAATTCCCTTCTAGAGGCAGAGCATCTTTCAGTTGAGGACTTGAAAGTAGGCCAAGTTCTTGAAGGTCGTGTTAAAAAATTTAATAAAAAAGGGTTGATTATCACATTAGGATTTGGTCTTAAAGCATATTGTCCTTCTATACATCACAAAGACTCTGTTAAACCTAAAGATTACCAAGCTGGAACTAAATTGAAATGTCGTATAATTCGTCTAGATACTAAATCATTGGTTCCTCGGATCGCTGTTACTTGCCGAAAAGAGTTGATTCGTGAAAAAAACATTATCGATGATTTTTCCAAAGCTGCAGCTGGATTGTATACTCGAGGAATAGTCGTTCTTATCCAAGAAAATGGTCTTGTTGTTGAATTTTTCAACGAACTCCGTGGTTTTCTATCAGCCAAACGTCTCCAGAAAGAAAACCTTCAATATTCTGTCTCATCTTATTCAATTGGACAAATCTTACCCGTTTATGTTGTCCAAAGTGATGCAAAGGGCGAAAAAATATATTTGAGCTTAATCTACAGTGAACCTGAAGCAAAATCAGATATTGTACCATCCACCCCAATTGGAACTATTTTATCTGATTTGACTGTTGCAAGTAAAGATGCGGATGGATTTTTCTTGACCAACACTGATGGTGATAGTTTTTATCTTCCTAAGACTCAGCTTTCTGATTATCCTGGTCTTATCGATAAACTTCATCAGGTTATTCAGGTTGATGACACAATTGACAAAGTTGTTGTCTTCAAGAATACATCAAATGTCCCAGTTGTTAGTCGACGAGCTATATTTATTCACGCAAGTGAGAAAGAGAATCCCGTCTTTAAACCTGAAACACTCAACACGGGTTTAGTTGTTCCTGCGATTATCAAAAATTTCAAAGTTTATGGGATCATTGTCGAATGTCCAGGAGGAATGATTGGATTAATACCAACAGAAAATATCTCTAAGACGAAAGTTGATCCTCTCGAGAGTGGCTTTGCAACAAATCAAACTATTCTTGTTCATATTAACCACTTAAAAGAGAAAGACGATGAAAGAAGACTCAACTGTTCATCAATCATATCTCAGTGTGTTTCACTCGATTTCCCACCAGAAATGATCTTGTCACACTATTTAGTTGACTATACATTGATCAAATCGAGGCTATGGACCATCAATAATAAATCTGTTACTCGTGCCTTATCTAAAATTAAGCCTGGAGACATTTTATCATTCAAAGTTCTTAAAAATGTGGATGAGCAAGCCTTGTGTGCGTGTACAGTAGAAGGTTATAAGAAACCAATTCCTGGAATAATCAGTCGTTCCAAGAAAAAATCTAATGATGGTAAAGTTGGTCAAACAAGTGAAGGAGTTGTTCTTTATATTGACATAGCGAAGAAACTTATTCATCTTTCAGCTGACCAAGACTTACGGAAAAAGGCATCATCAGCGATTAAAAATACATCATATTCACGAGTTTCTGTCGGACAAGTGTTGATATCTAATGTTGAATTGACTACAGATAAATTTCACATAGTTTCTCTTAAAGGCCACGCAATCGGTGCTTTGGCTTATATCCCTCGCTACATCCATCTCAATGCTCTCAAACCTGAATCTAGTTTGTACAAAAATGGCCAGAAATTGTATTTTGCTGTTAAGGAAAAATTGGCTGCAACAGATGAATCTAGTTTAATTATTGGATCAAAAACATCTGATAAACCTATGAGTGTGAAAAATAAAGAAGCTGAAGCTTTACTCGCTAAAGCTAGAAAAGAAACTCTAAAAAAAGCAATGAATATGGTTGAAAGTAAAATTAAACTTGGAAATGAAAACGTTACTGGTGATGGTGATGATGAGTCCGACCCCAATGAAATCAACTTCGATACAGATGAGGAGGAAGAGATAGAAATGGAAACTAATGATGACGAAAATTCCAATGAAAAGAAAATAAGAAAAAGTAAAGATCTTCAAGAAGATAACCAGGAAAACCCTTCATTTTTTGTTGATACAAAAGGAATTCCGAAAACAACCGAAAAGTCCGATGCAAATCATGGCGATGAAGATGATGATGTATCTTCAGTTGATGAATCAGATGATGATGGTGTTAAAGTAATTACAACAAATATTCTAAAGAAAAGGAAATTGTCAGAAAATCACGACGATAAATTAAAAGAAGAAAAGAAAAAGCATTTCAAGAAACTTCAATCCTTGGTTAGCAACCGAGTTAAATCTGCAGTAGCAGATGAGAACGAAGTATTCTCATGGGATGCTCCCAAAGATTCTGATTTAAGCAATGAATTAGAGGAAGAGGAAGATTTAAATGTACCTGTCAGTAAGCAAACTGAGGACGAAGAAAATGGTGGTCCATTGACCAAGGAAGAATTCGAAAAGTTAGTAGTACAGTGTCCGAATGACATCGAGCGTTGGTGTCATTATATCAATTATTATATTGGCCAAAACGAGATAATTAAGGCTAAAGAACTTTGTGAAAGGGCATTAGAATCAATTGATCATGAAATAGAAGATAACAAGTTGAAAATTTGGACACTCAAATTAAAGATTGAATACAAGCATGGAACTTCCGAGTCATTGGAAGAGTTAATCAAACAAGCTAAATGTGCTAATGATGAGCTAAAAATTTATCAAAATATGATCAAAATTTACGAAGAAGATGGTAAAACGGAGTTAGCAGAGCAAATTTACAGAGAATCAACCAAAAAATTCCCATTGGTGAGTATTTTGATCTTCATTGAATGTTTACAATCAGAAAAACTAACTATTTTATTTTCTTTCTTAGAATAAATCACTTTGGGTTGCTTTTGGAAAGTTTTACCTCAAAAATGGTCGAGTCACTTCTTTCAGAGACTTATTCTTGCGTTGCATCAACTATATGGACAAGAAGGAACAACTGGATCTGATTGTTAAATTCGCCCAATTAGAATGTCAATATGGTGATTTAGAAAGAGCTAAAACAATGTTTGAAGCTGCTTTGGTTAATTTCCCTAAAAGAACTGACATTTGGTCAATTTATATTGATTTGATGATAAAATATAACTTAAAAGAGGAAGAAGGAATTATTAGACGTGATTCAATCGAATCCATAAGATTACTTTTTGATCGGGCCATTTCGATTAAAATTAAAGAGAAAAAGATCAAGTTTCTTTTTCAAAAATATATTGACTTTGAAAAGCGTTATGGAGACGAAGAAAAGATTGCTATAATTAACAAGAAAATGTCAGAATATGTTGATGCTAATGACATTATTTATTGAAATGAACATAAATCTGTCATATTTTGTCAATAAAATTCTTTTTTTGCTAATCATTAATAAATATAATGACTACTTTTCATCAAAACTTGAATTTTCTGTACAACATTAACAATCATGCAATAATTTGTCCTTTTTGATGTCTAATTGGTTCTCTCGCCACTGGTTCATCTGGTTTAAGCTGCTTAGCCAATTGAAATTCCTTCATATACTTTACAATTTGTTCGGCAAAATGTTTATTTTGTAAATAACGTCGCCTTTGACCTAAAGTTAACGGCGCTGGACCTCTTCCATCTATAAAACTAAAATCAGGTCCATCGAAAAGTACAGAATCACCACGACGAGGAGGTTTACCTGCAAACAAGCGTTTCTTGTTAATCGAACCGATACACCGCACACTTGTAAAGTTGGTGACAATATGGGGAGTACATATCAAACGATTTACTTGGTTACAAAGCATGATTAAACCAGAACAAATTTAAAATGGTTGACTGTAAAATACTGAAGAGTCAACATGAAACTTTCAAATAATGTGTCAACCAATAAATGGAAGTTGATCAAAACTATATTCTGTTACTTGGCCTTTTTCAGCTTTGGTGGTTGTAGTACACTATTGGGATCCTCCTTACTTGATTTACAAATCAGATTGGGTGTTTCATTTAAAAAATTGTCAACTTTAGTTCCAAGTCGATCAATTGGTTTTTTTCTTGGAGGATTGACCGGTGAGTTGATCAAAATTTATTGAAAAAAACTTATCATCGTTTGTCATTACAGCTGGATTCCTTGACAAATGTTTTGGACCTGATATGGTATTATTTGTCTCCGTATTTTCTGCCGGTTTGTTTACTATATTGGCGCCATGGTTTAAACAATTTTATGGAGTTTATGTTTGCCCCCTTTTATCAGGATTAGCTCAAGGAATTTTAGAAATCTGTAGGTATATACAATGTTACATGTATATCTTGTAATATTTGATTTCATTCTTTTTCACAATAGTGAACTTCAAAATATGCTTGATCACCTAATATTTACAAGTCGAATCAATACAATGGAGATGTATAATATCCTTATGCTTTTACGCACCAAACTATAACAACAAACTTAAGCATTATTAATTAAAATTTATATTGATCGTTACCTGATATTGAAAGTCTTCAAAGTATATTTGATTTTAGTTCCATGAAAAATAATTCATGAGGTTAAACTTCCGTATCCAGCCTGATGAATTTCTTATTGAAACTTTGTATACTAATAGATCTCGACGAGCTGAGTTCGAATATATAGGTCATTTTATGCGGAAACGCCCCCTAGCGGAGATAATCATAGACACACGAAAACGCGTTTTTTTCTGACGGAGACAATTGAACAGTGCTAGCTGAATATATGCTGTAAGTTTCATAGGTCTACGTACTATGTTACTCAAGATATCGACTTGGAAAGAAAATTTGTAGAACACATAGTAAATCTATGCAAAATGCTAGAAATATTATTGAAAAGTTTATTACTACCTTGCATCTGTATTTTCAGTCTTGGAATGTGCATGAAAACCAGCACGCATCCGCTCAAGCTTGTTTGCGTTGAACTACATTAGGTCAGTTTAGTTGCGCACGTAATGTTAGGTTAGGCTCGGGCACTTAAAGTTGGTTGGTCAGGTTATGTTAGGTTAGGTAAACACACTGAAACGTTGAGTTTGACGTTGAATATCATACATCCAACAGGAACGAGTCATTTTCTGATTTAGTTCTCACTTTGCATAGATTTACTGTGCTACAAATTTTCTTTCCAAGTCGATATCTTGAGTAATATAGTACGTAGACCTATGAAACTTACAGCATATATTGAGCTAGCACTGTTCAATTGTCAGCGTCAGAAAAAAACTTTTTTGCGTATGCGCAGCGCTCAAAATGGCCTAAAACGCGTTTTCGTGTGTCTATGATTATCTCCGCTAGGGGGCGTTTCCACATAAAATGACCTATATATTCGACCTCAGCTCGTCGAGATCTATTAGTATACAAAGTTTCAATAAGAAATTCATCAGGCTGGATACGGAAGTTATACCGATCACCATATTTTGAAAAAATATTTGCCGTTTTCATTGTTTCATGCATAGGTTAAACAACGTCTTGAAATTTCTCAATACTTTTGGTGCTATTGTCTAGAGACATAAAAAACTTCTTCCTTGTCCTTTTTGTCTTATCACCGCAGTTCCTTCCGTAATTTTTGTTTAAATAACTGGACTTGTCCTCACTAATTTTGTCTATTCGGTTTTAATCTTTACCTTTTGTCCTTTTCATTTATGTGCATTTCTATTATGCTGCCCAGAGCAAGACGAACTGATTTTAAAGTGACCACGATTTGTTGTTACTGATTTCTTTGATCCCGCCAGGGGCTTTATTTGTAGCTAAGGTGACAGGGAACAATTTTCAGCTAGCATAAGTAGAAAAAACATGGATTTTAAAACTGTTTTAACTGAACAAACAAAAACTGATCATCAACGCACTTTTGTCTTGTTTGGTGTTCTCGCATCACATTCAAACTCCATAATTCACCAAAATCTCAAAAACTTGATTGGTAACAAAGCATTAAGCAATCGCGAGTAGCTAAATATGCTGCCGAATTCAGACAGGGTCATCTTATTGACAAACGTGGCCATGGAGGCGATAGATCAGATTCTTCGTCATTGGAACAAATGAAAAAATTAGGTAACTAATGAGTGATTCGCGACACTGGTCCCAGAGGACATTATCGAGGATATCGGATGTTCCAACAAGTACTGTGGTCCATATCTGCAAGGACATTTTGAAACTTCGCAAGTTATTAGAAAAATGGAAACCTCATAATCTTAGCCGAAACAGAAGGAACTTCGTGTCACTAAGTGTAGAATTAACTAAGATTAATTAAGACCACATACGGCTACGGTAGTTAAAGAGTATTTGAATCAAAAAGGAATTACTCTTTGGGACCACCTGCCTATTCACCCGATATCAGTCCTTTAGATTTCTGTTGTTTTGGTCAGCTGAAGAGAGCACTAACAAGGAAGGTGCCCAATTGGTACGACCGGAATTCGTAAATTTTATGATAATTCGACAGAAATTATGGAAAAAACATGTCCGGTAAAATATTAGAACAAGGAAATTTTTGCTTTCGTTTTTATTGGATTTTAAAGTTTTAAAATGATCAATGATAATGTATTGAACTAACAAAGAAATGATCGAAACAGAGAGCTTGCTTACAATAAGCACACACAATGAATGAAATTTCTTGACAATTTTCAATTTGACAAGGTCCGTTTTTATGGCTGAAGCTGACTTGAAGAACATTAGAAAATTTTTCGACTGGAGGTGCTATTGAATAACCTGATTTCTGCCATGCATATTTTAACATTGGCTCATATATTGGCGCTGAAAGCTGGTTATGGACTTGTGCATTTATTTGGATTATAACATTTCTATCTCGCAACTTTGTTTCTGGATCATCTGCTATTGTTCTGACATAATCAGTAATGCGGCGAATAAGAATCTTATATTGTCAGAAGAAATACACGTCCAATGGCTGAATATATTTTGTTGTTTTAGGTGGTATGTACTTGATATCCAATATACTATTTGGGCAAACGCTGGTGAAAATGCTTTCGTCCTTTTGGCCGGAAAAAGAGTCTTGAATCAGCAGGTTACGTTCACCTAACTCAACTGTGAGAACCTTTTCAGCGAAATTTTCGAGGTTCGATCTCGTCATTTTCCCACTGCTTGAACAGTCAACAATTACTGACGGGTATTTAACCATTGCTTTTCGCACAGCTTCAGCAACTATCGGACCAAATTTACCATCCTTTTCCTGCAGACACAAATATAGTTTTTTACTCAATTTTCCAGATTTATTTAAACAGAGCTGCGCTGTATATGCATGTGTAGTCGAGGTTACACTTTGAACTCGGGCAACGGTCAACTTTTCGCCACGCCTTGATAAAGTTCTTCCAGAGGTAATTTCATACTCTATGTTAGTCTGATCAGTATTTATGATACAGTTATCTGGAATATAGTTTTGTGCAGTAAAAGCGTTTACTTGAGACACAAAATCTTTAGCTTTTTCTAGCAACAAGTCTTCGCCATCTATTTCAGCTCTGGATACAAAACTTGTGATTTTTCTCGAAACAACACTATTACTATTTTTGAATGACCGTAGAAAAGATAAACCTGCGTTAAAAAGTTGACGATCCAAATTGAGCCCAGCTGCCTTTTCTCTTGCCCAGGATTGGATATGCCAATAATGAACTATGTTGCCTGCATCACGAGCACTGATAAATTCATCTTTGAATTAGTTGTAAATTTGCACCATCTTCTTCTGTTTCGATCCACCCTTTCGTTGCATTTATGTCCCATTTTTCTATGTTTTGTAATAATTTTGTATTTTAAATTATTTTATTAAATTCTTTTTGATTTAAATTTAAATTTTTAATATAATCTTATATTTTATTATAATTATTCAATTGGATAATTTGTTTTGGGTTAATGAAGGGTTGAGGGCTTAGTTAGGATGTTTTGTGGCTGGTTTCCGGGTTCGTTAGTGGGTTGCATTGTTTAAGTATTAAATTTTTGTCATATGATCTTACCTGGTTCAGGTTGAGGTCAGTCCAGTTTCACTTATATGAAAGGATATTTTAAAATTTTAAATTATAATCAATTAACTTCAGTTATTATAAATTAATTAATAAACGTGTGTGACCACACGCGAATGAAAGTCGTCACAGACATTTTGAGGTTACCAGGCTCAATAGTTAATTTCATTGGGTTGATGCTTAAAGAAACCAAATGTTCATCACTTCCAATAGTATCAGCGTCAAAAATATCAGGACCACTTTTAACACTAATTTCAGATTCAATTTCGGAGTGACTTGACTCATCACTAATATCTGTTGAGTAGTCTAGTGTTGATTCTGTTTCCGAATCAGTGTAAATCGTATCAGTTGTGGTAGTTGTTGAATCGGGCCAATCTGAAGTGATCTCGTCTGCGTCCATGTTTCCATCATTGGTCTCACTGACTTGGTCTGGATTTCTCTGGATTGAAATCTCTTTCTTTGCACAATCGACAAGAATCTCAGCATCGGATAGAATATCTTGTCCAATCAGGACTTTTTAACTCATAGGCAGATGCTTAACTACTTGTAGGTTAGCTTTGACTAGAATAGCAGTCTTTTCATCTCTTATAATCAGGTCTGCTTCTACTTCTCCTAACACTCTTAAAGGTTTTTTGTCAGCAGTTAACGCTATTGGACCCCTATAAACCCTTATTGGTATCTTCAATGTTCGAGCGAAGTCTTGTGTAATTAAGCTGATTGAGGAACCAGTGTCAATCATGGACTCAGTTTTTATTTTATTAACTCTGATTCTCTTAGTAATTAGGTTACTATCGTTTTTACTGACAGTGGAAACATGTCTAGTTATGCTATCGTGTAACGATTCACTGGAAGAGTGGCTAGAGGTTGAAGTATAGTCTGCAAGAGTATGGACTACATTATTTCTAGCTTTGGCTTTTGTTCGTGGGGATGGAGAATCTGATTGTTCTCTTGCCTTCAATGAAGGTCTTCTTGTCCGACCTGATCGTTTAACAGGACTAACTTCTTGTCTGCTAGTACTTGGTTGCGGATCTGTTTGTTTGTTTCTCCAATTAGGAGGACTTATGTTTCTACCTCTAGACTGTTCATTGGACATTCTAACCGGTTTCATTGGCTGAAACTTTTGATTTCGTGGGGGAAGATTCATTGGGATTGGTTGAACTTGAGCATACCTTTGCTTTTGTCTACAGTTTCCTCAGTGTGATTTCTTCTTCCGCAATAGTTGCAAAGTAAGGTCGGTCTTTCTAATTCTCTAAGTTTTCTATTCATTTCATTTATGGCCTGTTTAAGACTTTCGATGAGAGCTTCTGATGCTTCCCTAGCTTTCTCTGCTACTTACTGGCCTCGATGTAGTCTTCTAAAATCTTTGGATCTCTCATGGCTATACTATATTTTAATTCTGGCAAGAGACCCTGTTTGATTATCATTGTTATGACTGAATCAGGAGTTTTTTCATCTAGACGATGGCAAAGTTCTGTTACCTCGTAAATAAAACTTAGAGTTGATTGTCCTGGCTCCTGTTTCTTTTTGAGTAATCTATTTTCAAGAACTCCTCTATAATCAGATGAACAAAGACCCTGAACCATTGCTTTCTTAAGTAAATCAAAACTAGCTAGTTCTTTGTTTTTATGAACATTAGTGTGTAGGTACCAACCTCTTGCCGTTCTAGTCAAATAGGCTGGTAAGGCTCTGAGCATGGCTTCATCATTCCACCCTAACATTTTGGCTGAATATTCAAAATCAGCTAACCAGTCCAGAACATCCTCATCACCATCCCCACCGAAAGTGCTGATGGTGATGTTAATGTTAGGACCGTTAGTGATTGCGTTGATTGCCGATTGAGTAGTCTGATTTTGATTTGTATCCATTGTGATGAATACAAATCAGGTTACTGTTGACTCCAACAGAGAGAAAGACTTTTTCCCTACCAAGAGAACCGAAGATCAGACAATGATCAAACGGTGCTGTGAAGAATCAAGTTAGAAAACGAAAGGATGGGTAAGAAAGGGATAAGAAAGACCTTTTATCATTTGATGAGAGAGACCAAAGAATCCAGTAAAGTCAGGAGACCAGAGACGCACAGGACACCAAAGATACCAGAAGAGCAGTGGAACAGGCAGAGAAGAATGAACAGAGTAGTTTGACCAGAGGCAGCAGTTGATCACAGAGGCAGTAATACCAGAGGCAGCAAGTACAGAGGCAGCAATACCAGAAGCAGCAATACCAGAGGCAGCAATACCAGAGGCAGCAAGTACAGAGGCAGTAATACCAGAGGCAGCAAGTACAGAGGCAGTAATACCAGAGGCAGCAAGTATAGAGACAGCAATACCAGAGGCAGCAATACCAGAAGTAGCAAATATAGAGGCAAAAATTCCAGAGGCAGCAGTATAAAAGCAGCAATACCAGAAATAACAGAGGCAGCGGCTGATGATTGTTCACAGGGCCATCATAATGGCCACCAGAATGAAGAATATTGTAGCGAAGTAACTGGAGAAGAAACTGGTTAGCTAATAAATTTACTTTATTAACTAAAAAGTCAAAGTAAAAGTTACAATATTTTGCGAACTCAGACAATGAGTTCTTGACAAGTTAAACTGGAATAATCATTACAAGACAAAGAATCTTATTACATACTGTATTTTATCTTTAAATCAACATTTGCGTCAATTATTGGCGTCAATATCAAAATATTCACCTTATCTTCTAATCTTCTTCTTTTTCTAAGTTTTTAATTACTTTATTCTTGGGTATAATATTTTGTTATATAATGATGCTTTATTGCTTTACAAGGCTTATACATGATCCAGAGTCAAACAGAATTTTAACTTCAGATTCATTCAGTCTACCTGAGATAATCAAATGAAATGGCTTCAATCTGGGTGGCGTAATTAGTTTAAATAGTTCTCCTGTTGAACATCTATTTGCTATCGTCCTTTTTGGTAATATATTGTTTCATTAATTCAGTTGGTTCAATATCATTTATATGATTCACTTGTTTAATAGACTGTTTCAATGGACACTCAAAACTCCAGTGAAATTGATTAGGGTTACCATTGTTAACGCATTTGTAACATTTCCCTTTTGGTTTCTTAGACATTGATTGGTTGTTATTAGCTTGAACATTAACAAGCTTACGTTTGATATTAGGTTGGTTTGCTTTGAAATTATATGTTGATGTCTTTGGAAATTGATGCTCAGCTCTTTTAGCGACTGAATAAAATCGACAATACTCGTAAACCTGATGCTCAATAAAACATCGTTTCAAATTTTTAGATAAATCTTCTATCATGAGAGTCACTGCATGACTTTCACTCAAGCCTGCAAGACTAGCCAAACGACGTTTCTTTTCGAAATAATCATCAATATTTTTAGTATGAAAATATTTTAATCGAACAAATTCAAGAATAGGATCGACCTTCTGTATTCCAAAGCGATTGATCAATCTTGCCTTAATAGTTATCCAATTATTGCCATCTCGACAGTCAAGATAATAGTTTAAAGCTTCGTCATTCAAATATTCACAAAGCATATCCAACATTTCAGTCTCAGACCAATTGTATCTCTCTGAACTTCGTTCAAACATTTTATAAAGTTTTCAATAGTAACTTTACCTCCATGACCATTGAAAATATGTAATCTTGGCCTTAGTATATTGTTAGGAGCTTTAACAGCAGACAAACTCAGAGCAGAATCATTGATCGATTCATCTTTACTGTTATAGTCAGAAGTCCGAAGTCTCATTTTCTTGTAGTTGATCAATTTCCATTTTCAAGGCTTTGAAGTAAAAAATATCTTCTGACACAAGAATCAATCCTGTCGACTTGAAATAACAACACAATTGATAGAAATACTGAAGGTATAAGAAGCTCAAAGGAACCAGTAATTTTTGTATATTTATTTTATGGTGACTATGAACTCACATATCAAAATTCTCAATTTTGTTGTTTGAAGCTGATCAGGCAATGCAACTAGCACCACGCGAAGGTGGATGCAATCAGTCCCTATCAGCCTACAAAAGCTGAGAGCTTAACTCAAAATTTGAATTTTCCGAAATTCTGTCTCAACAAATCTTGTATTTGTTCAGCCTCGGCAGGCGCTAATCTTTCAAATGGATTGATCCTGATGAAAGGAGTTTCCGGGTCTTCCTTGTCTATGGCATACAGTACCATTGATGAAGTTGAAGAAATGCTATCCTCATCTGAAGTTTCAATATACTTTGACCATCGTCTCTAATTTTCGGATTCGTTGATCAGATAATGTGGCATAATGCTGCATCTGGTGGTAGGCCACCTTTCGACCTCAGGAATCGGCTGTGCCGAGCAACTTGGGAAGCCCAATTGAAGCGCATTGTTCTGCCTCGTCAATAGGCTCGGTTGGATCATGCTGCCGTTTAATATTATTCCAATATCCTGTTGAAAAGTTCGCATTAGCTCTCAACTGTAAAGGTGTTATAGCCTTCGAATTCTTTTGATAGTTTGCAACTAAGAAGGCATACACAAGAGCATTTTTATTCCAATATTGTTCTAATGTTTTTGGAGCTTCTTGCTTCTTAAGATGTGCTGGCAATAGTGAAGAGATAGATCTCGGTTTAGCATTTAGCTAGTCTCGGACAGTACCTGATAGAAATGCTAGCTGTAATGACTTATCAAATTCAAAGTCAATTGGACCTCTCTGACAATGTTGCATGTGAAAGGTAATATGATTAATTGTAAGCTTAGCATCACAGAATTTTCGTTGGCATTTAAAAGTAGCTTCTTCATTGAACTGGATAACTTCAGAATTATCGACTGCAGCATACTTTGGATAGCCATTAAGTCCAATAGAGATAACACAAGTTGAGTGGATACACATAAACTTATCAGCGTTGTTAACTCTTTCTAGTTCGAGATCAGTAGGCAAGGCTTGAAGCCATCTAACACAGCCAAAACAATAAATTTTGCAACATTTAGCACAATTTTTTGGAGTTACAGCAATTTGTTCACAAAGAGTGAACGTAATCAGTTCTTTCATTCGAGTTATCTCAGTATGAATGACTTATGAAGTGGCGAAACCTTTCCTTAAAAAACCAAATTTTACTTTACTCAGGTCCGTATCAGCAACATTTAACTGCAATTTTTCTTTGATGAATGTCTCGAACCAAGACTTATCTGCATGAGCTTTATCAATATCGTCATTGATTCTTTCTTTAGCCTTCTCGAAAACTTCTAACCTAATGAAAGGAGGAAAGTCTTTATCTGTCGGTGGCTTAGGAGCCGGAAAAAGATAATAGCGTCGACCTTGATCGGCAGACGGAGGAGGATAGGGACTAGTATCCTTAACAGAACGGCTATAAGAACTCAGACCATAGGCTGTCTTATCAGGTAACGGATCACGAAAGTTTACAAACTTAACATTCTTACCAACATCGGAATTCATTGCGTTTGGGTTTGAACAATCAGGCCAGTCAAATACAAAGTTAACATCCTCATTACCAGAGACTTGAGTCTCAACTTGACCAGAAGTAGATGTAGACGGTTGCCGATCGGTGAAATCAACGACTGGATAGTTCTTTGGTGTAGGCGGATTTGCTTGAATAGCTTTTAAATTCTTATTAAGTTGAATTCCAAAAGTAGCCGATGAGACAATAGAGTCAGTTGACTTGTAAGAGCCAGAAGTGACGAATGTGGAAGTAAAAATGCAAGTGAGAGAGTCAATTGTTCTTTTAGCAGTAGCCAAAAAGTAAAGGGAGAAGAGGCTGCAATTGAATGAGCTTTCTAAACGAAAATTTTTTTCTGGTGTCAGAAGATGGCGCAAGAAAGAGACTCTTTCTTTTCTCTTTCTTTACAAAATTTTTAGTCTCTTTTTCTCTTTCTTTTCTCTTTCTTTTCAACATTTCCAATTGAATTGAAACAATTAATATTAACATTGGGAAAGGCTTTTTATGCTATTTTTTACTGTAATTTATGTTATTTTACTTAATTTTAATGATTTTCATGCTAAGGTTTCTTATTAAATGATAAAATGGAGATGACTTAGTGAAAAAATGTCATTTGAATCTGAGCTCAATATACAAAAGTCTATCAAAAAGTTTTTTCATTCATTTCATCTTACATGCAACTATTGATATTTCATTTTGAACAATTTTTTTATCGGATATTCTTCTTTTGTCACTTTACCTGCCATATCATTCGCCAACCGGATTTTTTCATGAGCAAACACCATCATTTGCTCCGCTTTCCTCTTTAGATCCCTTACCTCCTCTCTGATCTCTTCTGTAGCGACTGGATACAACTATTAGGAGTTGGATTGCAGTGAATTTTTGACTTTTTTATTATTAAATAATTATTCATATTTTTGTTCTGGATTGATCTCCTGTAGAGTAATTTGCTCAGATTTCAACTTAAGAAAGTTGTATTTTAGTAACATTCACTATTTTTAAAGTAATGACTAGAGTGTATTCTATGACTGATTTATGAGTTATAATACTGTAGAGTACCCGTTTAAAGCACGAAAGTGTGAAAATTGCCTTAAATGGGACACGAAAAAATTGCTTTAACCGCGTACTCTACAGTACATCATTATCTTATTCGTATATGTAAATGTGTGAGCTTGCCGAGTGCACGACAAGGCAATCGGTGAGTTCACTGAGGCCAATGTGAGCCATTCTGGCGATCCAGTCGCTACAGAAGAGATCAGAGAGGAGGTAAGGGATCTAAAGAGGAAAGCGGAGCAAATGATGGTGTTTGCTCATGAAAAAATCCGGTTGGCGAATGATATGGCAGGTAAAGCGACAAAAGAAGAATATCCGATAAAAAAATTGTTCAAAATGAAATATCAATAGTTGCATGTAAGATAAAATGGATAACAAAATTTTTTGATAGACTTTTGTATATTTAGACCAGATTTTGCGAGTTCAAATGACATTTTTTCACTAAGTCATCTCCATTTTATCATTTAATAAGAAACCTTAGCATGAAAATCATTAAAATTAAGTAAAATAACATAAATTACAGTAAAAAATAGCATAAAAAGCCTTTCCCAATGTTAATATTAATTGTTTCAATTCAATTGGAAATGTTGAAAAGAAAGAGAAAAGAAAGAGAAAAAGAGACTAAAAATTTTGTAAAGAAAGAGAAAAGAAAGAGTCTCTTTCTTGCGCCATCTTCTGACACCAGAAAAAAATTTTCGTTTAGAAAGCTCATTCAATTGCAGCCTCTTCTTCCTTTACTCTTTGGCAATAGCTCACTAATGGCGCGTAAAATAGCCGAAGACTTATCGGCGCAAATTTTATACCAATTGTTTTCAAATGGTTCTCGACTTCCCCTGTTTCTCCCTCTGTCAGTTTGTATAACTGAAGGGAACCCAAAAGAACTAAAATATTCCTCAAGGAATTTAATAACAGTTTGAGCATTTTTGTTTGGCAGCAACTTAGCATAAACAAATCTTGATAAGTATCAATCAAAACCAGAATAACTTTTTTCACACCTCCTTTAAAAGTTATCGGTACTTGAGCATCCATCTCAAGTCTTTCAAGAATAGTTTCAGGAATTGGCTGCAAAGCCGGTTCAGCATAGGTCACATTATTAGCTTTTCCAATGTAACAGATTTTCAGTTTTGACATAACGCTTCTATCTTTTCATAAAGGAACGGCATCCAGAATCGTCTGGCGATTTGTAAGTAGGTTTTCTCAATACCAAAATGACCTCTAAGAGGAGACTCATGTTCCTCTTCAAACAGTTTATGTAAAACTTTCTCATTGATCACGATTCGATTAACAACATGACCAAACATTGGTTTATGAAACAGCAAATTGTTTATAAACAAGAACTGGTTACGCAGCTTTGACTTTGGTTCATTAACTAACGTAATGATAACATCATTAATTCTATCATCTTCTCGCTGTGCAGAAATTAAATCAATTTTCCAATTCTCATTCGTCTGATAATGATAAATAGTTTTGAAACTTCTTTGCAAACTTGAATCAATTGTTTTAGCTTCATGAATCTCAGATTCTCTAATTTCTTCATCAGCATCATTATCATTGTAGTCTTTAGACTTTATCAAAAACAAGTTTTCTATATACTCAGCTTCAGGATCCAACAGCTTACGATGATCCCATTCATTTTGATAACGTGATAAACAATCTGGACCATGTTGATCACCTCGAGTATATATATCTTTAAACTTAAAACTTGACAAAATTATTGTCCATCGTTCGAGTCTTTGATTTTTAAACTTGAGTTTAGGTAATTGACAAAGCGCTTGATGGTCTGTTTCAATCAGGAACTCATCACCATCTAGATAATGTTTAAACTTTTTGATCACAATTAATACACCTAAACACTCTTTTTCAGACACAGAATAACTATGTTGATGTCTAGCTAACTTCTGTGAAAAGAAGTAAAGAGGTTTCCAAGATTTAATTTTTTCAATTGGAACACTTTCTCTGGATTCATATCCAACAGGAATTTCTTGATCAGCATCTTCTTGCAGCAAAATTCCTCCAATAGCAACATCACTTGCATCAACAGTTATCTTTTTTCGTAATTCAGGGTTAAAGTGAACTAACATCGTAGTCTCAATTAAGGAGTTTTTTAACTCATCTAATGCTTCATGATCCTGTTTAAGCATTTTGAATTTTCGTTCTTTCGAAACTAATCGATATAATGGAGTAGCAAGGTTAGAAAAGTTTTTGATGTAGCGTGAAAAATAATTATAACACCCTAATTGCGATTGCAATTGTTTTACACTTGTTGGGTATGGTAATCGCTTCAAAGCGGCAACTTCAGTCAGCATAGCCAACAACAAAAACCAAGAATAGCTTTAGAAAGCATGGAAGTACACAATACCAAAAGATAGAATAATAGACTCAGTCTAGGCAAAATTCAAATAGTTTTGAAACTAAGATTTTAATACCAAAATTAAAGAATAAAGAAACTTAGAAAAGACAAGGAGAAAAGGTATGAAGAATAAGCATGAAGAAAAAAGCATGAAAATTAATTAATTCTGTCCAGTTATATACTCATTTTTACGGAAGGAAAGGGCAGTAATCAAAAATGGAAAAGGAACAATTGCATAGTCTAAGACTAGATAAAATGGACAAACAGGAAACAAAGAGTGTGTCATATGTCAGAGACAAATATGAAATTTACAAAGTTTAAGAGAGCAATAGATTGCTGATTGATAATCGATTGAATGATTTAATTTGAATTTGGACAACTCTACCCTTCGCAGTAAAGATGATAATTACAGGATGCAAATAATATAAAGTGATATTACGACTTGATGCCATTATACGCCTTCATCTTATCTTCAATGAGCTATTTTAATAGTTACAAATTAGTTTTAATAATCCTGATTACAATTGTTGTTATGAGTATGACTATTTTAAAACATTTCTTGGTTGAAAACTATGTGAATAATACGATTTTGACCTGAAAAGGACTTTTCAATAATTTTGGCACTGTTTCTATGTGTTTTGACCCTAGATGGAGTTTTCGCGTGTGCAGTGCACTTTTCTCTTAGAAGTTTTGCGATTGTTCAACAGTATTGTAGTTACGAGGGCTTGAAATTTCATACATAACTGTCAAAAAAGACCTGTTTGTATGTAGAAGTGGTTAGGGAGAATCATTTCAAGTTTTACTTTCCAGCAGTTAAAATGGCTACGAACCCAGTCTCCGTAGTCCTCCCTGACCCCTTCGATACAATAAATTCAAAGGCTTTTGTCGGAGATATATCAATGTCTAGCAAGCCATCTGAATGGTACAACCGTGAAAATTACAGTGGGCAGTGTTATAGGTTTTCCCTATGATGCCATCACCAAACAGCCATCAACCAACAAATTATCAGCTACCACCAAGTGCTCCATCGCCAATAAGTGTCCTGCTGCTAAAAAGTGACCTGTCACTCTGATTAACTAATTAAATGTCCCTGAAGAAGTGGCTCTCAACATAACAGATAGAGAACTCTATTATTATAACACTTCGTCAGGGACCTTATGGAGGCTGTAAGCAGCAATCGTTTATTACTTAAAGAAGTGGACATTAAACCTTTTTATTCCGGTCGAGAAACTGTACTGACCAAAGGGCCTGCTGTGATTAAAATCGATAAAATTGATCCAAAAGAACCTTGTTTTCCCGCGGAATTTTTGAAGCCCCTAATATAACAAAAATGCTCGAATTGATGCAACACACCTACCTACCACCTAACTTTGTTGTTGAAGATGAGTTTTGTTAATTTTTTATTCTTCACAAACTTCATCGAACTCGGTAGTTTCGAATTCTAGATACGAATCTAAAGATTCAGATGCTGACAACGAGAAAGACACCATCTGAACTATGTCTATGACAATATAGATCATGCTATTAAGCATCGAAGATTGTCATAGACATAGTTCTGTTCCTTGTATCATGTTTATGATGATGATGTTAAAATAATAATAATAATAAATTTGGATTGAAGAAAACTTTTTACGAGCTCTTTCTTTTCATTCCTCATCTTTCTCTTTCTTATAATATCGGGATGTGTTTCTGAAATTAAAAACTAGGAATGCGTGTTCAATTATGTGGAACAGTCTTGGTCAATGTTTCTATAACAAATACTGGACAGAATTTTAAGTTCTAACTCTCAAACTAATTAAAGGTTACTCATTTGTTTGACCTCTTACTGAAATTTGAAGGTCACACCCAGTAAGTGCAAACTTTCTGTCAACTGATTAGTGATTCATACATTTTCATAATGTACACGGTTACAAAAATAATCAGATTTAAATCAAAAGCAATTGATTAACTGAATTGTATGAATTCTCACATATCATTTGTTCAGTAATGAACCAATCAGTTGTAAAAAGTTCGCACTTACAGAAAATAAACTTCAAATGTCAGTAAAAGGTCAAACAACTGAGTGACCTTTAATGACCTTGAGAGTTAGAACTTAATATTCTGCAATTTGCGAGAGCTTGTGGTTCGCAACTCAGATCTGGGGCACAAATTTTTCAAGAGTTATGACTGCAAACAGGCATACAGGATCAAAAACGCAAAGTATTATATCCGAACCGTATAGTAAAGCATTGATGGCTAAATATCCAGCTAATAAAACATCATCACCTAAACCTAAATCCTTGTTCAACTGAGTGACTTATGTCCTGTTAAAATATTGGACAAGAAAGAATCCCATATGAGTTATGATGATACTACGATGTCTCCGACTGATATGGATGCTTCAATAAATCCAAGAGATGTTTTCAGCGATCTTCAGACTGGACCATTTTTGTAAATAGTTCAAACACAAGTATATCTGCAGCTGTAGTTGAAATTGAGGACCATGGTTGTCTGATGGATATCGGCTGAGAAAATATTAAAAGTATTAAAAATTCAATTCTCTTTTATTAAACTGCAAATTGTTCAACCTTTGTTTTAGACTAACTCTTTCTCCCTATTTTAGGTTTTTAGTTTTTAGGATTCTAAACCATTTATAGCAGCTCGCAACTGGAAGAAACTATTAGTTGACCAAGTAAAAATATGCAATATCATTTATAATTCCCGAAGAGTTGTTAAATTAACTACCATAGCCACCAAGCCTCGTAATTCCGAAGATTCATCATTTCCAGCTTGGACCATGTTTATAATAATAATAACAATAATAATAGTAATAATGATAATAAATTTTGATTGAAAAAAAACTTTTCGCAACATCTTCTTTTCATTCCTCATCTTTCTCTTTCTTTTCCTTCCTTCTTTCCCATTCTCTATTTTCCTCCTTTTCTATTTCTATTTCTTTTCATTTATCATTTCAATCATTTTCAGATTTTCCTTCTCTCTCTATATCTCTTTATCTCTTTATCTCTTTTCTCTTTTCTCCTATCTTTTTCATTTTCTTTTTTCCTTAACCTTGTTCTTTTTGGTTCTCTCTTTCTTTCTTGCATTTTGTTTTTACAATTATTATAAGAGATTGTAGTTGTAAAACTTTTAAAAAAAGTGTAAAACAATTTTAAAATTTTTGTCGTGAAGTTTTACAACTTTAATCGCTTAATAATTGCAAAAAAATTTACCTTCTCTTACTTACAATTTTTCGCTTTTCTTCCCACTAAAATATAAGCCTCCTTTTTCAGCCTCAATCACATACCTACTACTGACTTGCTTCAGTTAGAACAAATCAAAGGTAGATTTACCTCTTGGACGCTTTCAGATACCAAGAAGTTATAATTTCAATTTACGAAATAACTCATCTTTGTTGAAAAATTCTATATGCGGATTGATATCAAAATATGTAAATAAAACGAAAACGTAAAATGAGAGCTTGTTGAAAGCTGAAATAATTATAAGGTCCCTACTAAATTCGTGCATTTGATTGCTGAAACCACATGTAAAATAGTTTAAATTTTAGAAGAGGTTGTCGTCGCAAATGTTTCATTTTTTCTGTTCCAATTTTTTCTATAAACCGCAATTGATTTTCCTCATGGTAAATATCCTGGTTACAAAGATTTCCCCGCAAAGAAAGTGCCTAAAAGCCCTGGAAAAGATATTCTCTGCTCGTGTTCTGAATAAAGATGATTATATCGGTGGGAAAAACTAAAGCAGCTAAGAATCAAAACAACAGAAAAAAGAAAAATCTACCTCTGAAAAGGTTAGTGTACCAGGTGTACCCTCTTTCGATGAAAAAGTTGTTATTTATCGATTAAAAGTGAACAATGTTGCCCTCAATAGCATAATGTTGGGATGTGTTTCTGAAATTAAAGACTACGAAATGTGTGTTCAATTACCAGAAGCAGTCTTGTTGAAAGCTCCTTGTACCATGTTTATGGTGATAATAATAATAAATTTTGATTAAAAAACATTTTGAGGCATTTTTTTCTTTCCTCATCTTTCCTTTCTTTTCTCCTTCGAGAAAGAATCCCATATGAGTTATAATGATGATTCGATGTCTTACTGATATATACCTTGTTTTTTTTATCATTTTACGCCTGTTTGACGTCATAACTCTCGAACGGTTAATGCTACAAAACTCAGATTCGAACCATGAGCTTGAGTTCATTGAAGAACCATACCCTCAATCTCTCAAGGTTATTCAAGGCCATTCATCTGTTTGACCTCTAACTGACACTTGAAGGACATTTTCTGTTAGCAGAAATTTTTGTAACTGGCTGATGTTTGGGTGAAGTTAAAGTCTTATCTGGTTGTAAAGATAACCGGATTTAGCTCAAAACCAATTGAAAGACTGAACGGTATAAAAACACTCATATCTTCTGAACATGATGAGTTATGCTCATGTAAAAACCATCAGCTAGTTACAAAAATTTCTTCTAACAGAAAATGTCCTTCAAGTGTCAGTTAGAGGTCAAACAGATGAATGGCCTTGAATAACCTTGAGAGATTGAGGGTATGGTTCTTCAATGAACTCAAGCTCATGGTTCGAATCTGAGTTTTGTAGCATTAACCGTTCGAGAGTTATGACGTCAAACAGGCGTAAAATGATAAAAAACGCAAAAAAATACGTAAAAATGATAAATATATTCTTTCCATTCCCCATCTTTCTCTTTCTCTTCTTTTTCTTCTTTCTTTCCCCTTATCTCTTTTCCTTCATCTTCATCTTTTTGCTCTCTCTCATTTTTGTTATAACAGATTCATCATTTCCAACTTATTGTTTACTACCAGGAGTTATTGTAACAGCAAAAGTTTTAGCTACATGTGAAACAGGCTTGGCGGTAGTTATATTTGGTCAACATAGAGTTTTTGTCCACAAAGATCATCTCAAGTCAATATGGGATCTACCTCATGATGATCACCAAGTTTGAGAGGATTTGAAAGGAATTATTTTAATTAACAATCCTGAATGTAGAGAGCCATAAGACAAAATTAATTTATTAATTTACTAAGATAAATTTTGGTTTGTATCATGTACATGATTATGAAAATAAAAATAATAATAATAAATTTTGATTGAAAAAAAACTTTTCGCAACATCTTCTTTTCATTCCTCATCTTTCTTTTTCTTTTCCTTCTTATTTTCACCTTCTTTCTTTTCCTTCTCTCTCTTTTTCCCTTCATCTTTCTCATCTTTCTTTTTTTCTTCTTTTTCCTCTTACCTTTTCTTTCTCTTTCTTTCATTCCTCCTTTTTGGTATGTATCTTAAAAAAGTCTTTGGCAGAATTGCGGATTGGCCAACTAATTGACAAAGCACAAATTGTTGGAAAAGATTCCGGCGGCTTCATTTTTAAATTTCCAAATGGATTTAAGGGTGTAGCACCCAAACATGAATTGTCCGATGATTTTCTTGGTCAAGAAGATTTGGCTGTAATTGAAAATCAACTGCCAATTGGATCTTTTCAAAAATGTCGAATCAAATCATTCTCTTACCTTGATGGCTATGCCAAAGTTACGCTTAAAAATTCCCTTCTAGAGGCAGAGCATCTTTCAGTTGAGGACTTGAAAGTAGGCCAAGTTCTTGAAGGTCGTGTTAAAAAATTTAATAAAAAAGGGTTGATTATCACATTAGGATTTGGTCTTAAAGCATATTGTCCTTCTATACATCACAAAGACTCTGTTAAACCTAAAGATTACCAAGCTGGAACTAAATTGAAATGTCGTATAATTCGTCTAGATACTAAATCATTGGTTCCTCGGATCGCTGTTACTTGCCGAAAAGAGTTGATTCGTGAAAAAAACATTATCGATGATTTTTCCAAAGCTGCAGCTGGATTGTATACTCGAGGAATAGTCGTTCTTATCCAAGAAAATGGTCTTGTTGTTGAATTTTTCAACGAACTCCGTGGTTTTCTATCAGCCAAACGTCTCCAGAAAGAAAACCTTCAATATTCTGTCTCATCTTATTCAATTGGACAAATCTTACCCGTTTATGTTGTCCAAAGTGATGCAAAGGGCGAAAAAATATATTTGAGCTTAATCTACAGTGAACCTGAAGCAAAATCAGATATTGTACCATCCACCCCAATTGGAACTATTTTATCTGATTTGACTGTTGCAAGTAAAGATGCGGATGGATTTTTCTTGACCAACACTGATGGTGATAGTTTTTATCTTCCTAAGACTCAGCTTTCTGATTATCCTGGTCTTATCGATAAACTTCATCAGGTTATTCAGGTTGATGACACAATTGACAAAGTTGTTGTCTTCAAGAATACATCAAATGTCCCAGTTGTTAGTCGACGAGCTATATTTATTCACGCAAATGAGAAAGAGAATCCCGTCTTTAAACCTGAAACACTCAACACGGGTTTAGTTGTTCCTGCGATTATCAAAAATTTCAAAGTTTATGGGATCATTGTCGAATGTCCAGGAGGAATGATTGGATTAATACCAACAGAAAATATCTCTAAGACAAAAGTTGATCCTCTCGAGAGTGGCTTTGCAACAAATCAAACTATTCTTGTTCATATCAACCATGTAAAAGAGAAAGACGATGAAAGAAGACTCAACTGTTCATCAATCATATCTCAGTGTGTTTCACTCGATTTCCCACCAGAAATGATCTTGTCACACTATTTAGTTGACTATACATTGATCAAATCGAGGCTATGGACCATCAATAATAAATCTGTTACTCGTGCCTTATCTAAAATTAAACCTGGAGACATTTTATCATTCAAAGTTCTTAAAAATGTGGATGAGCAAGCCTTGTGTGCGTGTACAGTAGAAGGTTATACAAAACCTATTCCAGGAATAATCAATCGTTGCAAGAAAAAATCTAATGGTGTTAAAGTTGGACAAACAGGTGAAGGAGTTGTTCTTTATATTGACATAGAGAAGAAACTTATTCATCTTTCAGCTGACCAAGACTTACGGAAAAAGGCATCATCAGTGATTAAAAACCCATCATATTATTGTGAATTATTAGACGTGATTCAATCGAATCCATAAGATTACTTTTTGATCGGGCCATTTCGATTAAAATTAAAGAGAAAAAGATCAAGTTTCTTTTTCAAAAATATATTGACTTTGAAAAGCGTTATGGAGACGAAGAAAAGATTGCTATAATTAACAAGAAAATGTCAGAATATGTTGATGCTAATGACATTATTTATTGAAATGAACATAAATCTGTCATATTTTGTCAATAAAATTCTTTTTTTGCTAATCATTAATAAATATAATGACTACTTTTCATCAAAACTTGAATTTTCTGTACAACATTAACAATCATGCAATAATTTGTCCTTTTTGATGTCTAATTGGTTCTCTCGCCACTGGTTCATCTGGTTTAAGCTGCTTAGCCAATTGAAATTCCTTCATATACTTTACAATTTGTTCGGCAAAATGTTTATTTTGTAAATAACGTCGCCTTTGACCTAAAGTTAACGGCGCTGGACCTCTTCCATCTATAAAACTAAAATCAGGTCCATCGAAAAGTACAGAATCACCACGACGAGGAGGTTTACCTGCAAACAAGCGTTTCTTGTTAATCGAACCGATACACCGCACACTTGTAAAGTTGGTGACAATATGGGGAGTACATATCAAACGATTTACTTGGTTACAAAGCATGATTAAACCAGAACAAATTTAAAATGGTTGACTGTAAAATACTGAAGAGTCAACATGAAACTTTCAAATGTGTCAACCAATAAATGGAAGTTAATCAAAACTATATTCTGTTACTTGGCCTTTTTCAGCTTTGGCGGTTGTAGTACACTATTGGGACCCTCCTTACTTGATTTACAAATCAGATTGGGTGTTTCATTTAAAAAATTGTCAACTTTAGTTCCAAGTCGATCAATTGGTTTTTTTCTTGGAGGATTGACAGGTGAGTTGATCAAAATTAATTGATAAATAGCTTATCATCGTTTGTCGTTACAGCTGGATTCCTTGACAAATGTTTTGGACCTGATATGGTATTATTTGTCTCCGTATTTTCTGCCGGTTTGTTTACTATATTGACGCCATGGTTTAAACAATTTTATGGAGTTTATGCTTGCCCCCTTTTATAAGGATTAGCTCAAGGAATTTTAGAAATCTGTAAGTATTACTAGGTATTAATACTAGGTGTTCGGATCAACTATCCCCACTTTGGCGCGTTTATTACTCAGCAACTATCAGGGTAAGAGAGGCATGCAAGTTTTTTATGGCGTTACTTTGAAAGATTTTCAAATTCAGGCTGATTTTTGGTGAAGCGTCAAAGTCGAAAAAGTGGCACATTCTGATGCACGTGATTTTTTTGCAATTTTTATCAGGTCATCTTAAACTTCAAAACAAGTTCTTCCTAACGATATCATGTGGTAAATTCTTCAATAAACGGTTCTTGAGATATCAGTGTTCAAAGTCGGTGAATTTCCCTATAGGAAAACAATGGGACTCAGAACGAAAACTTGCAAATGAGCTTAATGACCCAACCATCAAACGTCATATGCTTAATCAATGAGGAATGAATCTCCAATGATCTCTGGAGCTCAAATTTCCGAAGGGGAGATCTCCATGAATGCAAAAAAATTAGCGATCAATATGAAATCTTTAAAAAAGACTTGAGAACTTACTAAAAGACTTTGATATGCGTCATCGATCAAAATTGTTTTCTTGTTGGGAAACCAATGTCCATATGTCATTCTTATCTTATCACTCGAAGAGTAAACATCAAATTTTTCTAACTTTTAATTCTTCGATCAACTTCCAGCGCACAATAGCTTATTGTCAATTGCAATAAGATACACTGACGAAGAGAAGATTTTAATTTGCACATTTTATTCTGAAAATGGATTTGCTATGAGGTAAACTCAATGGGCGCTAATGACCCAGCACGGGTTGAGACCTGACGCTAAAACCATAAGGAGGATTTATGATAACTTCCTCACTCGTGGAAGAGTAACTCTTCCTTGGCGCTTCGCACCACCTTAACCTTCAAAAAGGGGGTGGGGTGACCCTTCCCAAGCGCGCTCGGCTGCTTCGCAGCCTCGCAACAACCCCCTCCTGCATTTTCCCTATTTAGTATACCTTAACATACCCTATCCTTACCTTTACGTAACCTTACTACCCACCGTAATTCTTTTTACTTCACTTCAATTTACCTACCCCGGGCTAACCTTACTCCACCTTAGCATTCCTTACATACTTTACGCCATCATATTCTTAAGTCCATCACACTGAACTAAGCTAACCGTACCATACCCCACCATATTTTGCATCACCATATTTTGCATCACCATATTTTACAAACCTTACTTCCTCTACACTACCTAACGTTACACTATCATATCATTTCTGCTCCTATTCGGAATTTAACCATGTAAGTCTATGCGAAATATGCAAAGTTTATATGGGTATACATGGGTATACAAACTAACTTTTCCATTCTAACAGAGCTAAAGTCTCAGTATGTTATCGAATTTCTTGCAAAATGCATACACACATATAACATGAGATGTACTATCGCATGTTATGTCATTGGTACTAATCAGGTCCCTTTCTGATTGATTAACCGGAAAAATCTGAAAAAATGACTGTTTTTCAATGGTTTTTCCTATGTAAATTTACTGCGCATGCGCATAAATGCATGAAAATTCATATGTGTATAGAACTCATTGTCTTCTATCGAGTGATGTACCATGTGTGCATGTATCTATCCTATGTCTCGAGATATCAGCTATTTCCGGTATCTCCGGAAGTAAGAATTTCCGCAATGTAGGACTTCATAAATCAAAATCTCGCGCCAAAATAAGTATTTACACAAAGTTTCATCAAGATCAGAGGGGTGGGCTAATGTGCAGTCTTACCATAATGATAATATTAAACAATATTAGCTATAATAAAAGCATCGAAAATAGCCTAAATTGGATTAAATTTAGCGATTTTCACGAAACATATTTGTTCTTAATGCAACGCAACGCAGTATAAGTGATGTCTATTGATTAATCTTCAAAAATTGTATAATGTTAAAAAATCATAATGGGCCAATATTTGCATCTCAATTTGTTTTAACAGTTTATAAGTACAGAGAGTTGAATGAATACAGTCCATCATATAGAAAATACATAAAAATTGCTGTATTACAGTTTACCAATGGGTAAATGCATATAGTTAACTGTATTACAGCCTTTATAATGAGAAACCCGTAGAGGTAACTTTATTACAGTCAACTATATGTATTTGCCCATTGATGGACTGTAATTTACTAGTGGCGCCATCCCTCCCTGCTCCTTTTTTCTCCTTATCTCTCTTATCGATGCAATTCATTGCGTGACACCTCTTGTTATATTACTCTTTGCAAAGCATGTTTAATTCATTCAAGGCACATTCAAGAGCTGAAGGAATCAGATTTTGAACGCCGAGTTCAAATGGCTAACAAACTTTTGAATAAGGCTGAAGGAATTCCTGATTTCTTTAGCAAAATTTTGTTCACTGATGAGGCCCGGTTCAATTTGAGCGATTGTATCAATAGGCATAATTGTGGCTATTGGTCTGGCAAGAACCCTCATATTGAATTCGAGACCAATTTAGTGCACCAGAAGAGACTGGGGGTTTGCATTGGACCATACTTTTTCGAAGGAAAATTACCGGTACCAAGTATCTGGAGATAATCCAATGATACTTGGTACCCAGATTTTCTTCCCAGAGGTGTGGTTCATGCAAGATGGAGCTCCAGCTCATACTGCTTGAGTCATTACTCGATATCTTGATGCTCAATTGTCTAAGCTCTTGATTGGATTAACGGCCCGATAAAATGGACACCTCGATAACCTGACATGACCCCCTGTGATAACTTTTTGTGGAATTAAGTTATCTTCAGGAAAAAGTTTTCTCGAAGGCGAAACGACCTCGAACTCTTAGTGAATTGCGACAAGCAATCATCGACAAGTTCAAGAAAGTTCCTCAAGAGATGATTTTGAGGTCATGTCAGGTAACAAGGCAGCGTTGCCAGGATTTCCATCAACCACCTTGGTGGGAGATGAACCTCAAAAATCAAATAAATAAAAAAATTTGTTTTCAATTGAAGAATAACCAACTTTAAGCCCAAATTTGATCATGAAAAAATGAGCTAATGTGATACATCACCAAAAAGCAAATCCTTTGAAGTTCTATATGGCCGCAAGAAATCGATCTGAAAATTAGTGCAGCAAAATCTGCCACTTTTCCGACTTTGATAACAAACCGTTTCATAAAACTAAAATTGAAACCAAAGTAGCGCCATACAAAACTTTGACATTTTTTCTATCGAATGATTTCAATGACAAATTTCTATGTAGAGCCATTGTTGAGCAATCGGCTTTTGAAAATTGATATATTATTAATATATTATACAATATTATATATATTATATTATTGTATATTATACAGCTACGAAAATTGAGTTTGTGCTTATTTTTTAATCATTTACGCATCTAATACTAAATTTGGTTTAATACTGGTTTCTAATCTAAATGAGATTAGATAATTTTCACTTTTGCTGTTAGGTATTCTGGTTTCTTGGTCATTTGTTTGTTTGTTTACAAATGTGTTATGTTTTTTACCAAATTTATTGTTTAGTTTATTAATTGAATCATGCCAAGAGCAATTGATGAACAGTTGAGATTATCCATTATTAGTTTAATTAACCAAGGCTACAATAATGCTGACATTTCTGCTGAATTGGGTTTGAATAGAGAGACAATAAGACGCTGGAAAAAAAGATATCAAAGTCATGGTAATGTTAACACTCATTACAATAATTGTAAAGGAAATTCTGTTCTAACCAATGATGACAAGGAAGCAATTGTTTTGAAGAGCATTGAGGACCCATTTAAACACTCAACCAAAATTATCAAGGAGCTGCAATTAGATTGTACACCTCAGACTGTTAATCGTCATCTTAGATCTGAAGGTTTAAAAACATACAATGCAGCTTCAAAGCCAAAGTTAAACGAAAAAAATAGACAGGACAGAGTTACCTTCGCTTTACTCAATCTTGATATTGATTGGACAAAATGTATCTTCGTTGATGAATGTTGTTTTTCATCGGAAAAAGAAGGGACAAAATTGGTAAAAAGGTTTCCTCGAAAAAGATTTGACCCTTATTATGTTCATTTGCAAGACCATTGTCATCGACAAATTGTATCAGTTTGGGGAGCTATTTCTTATTCAGGTTTAGGTCCATTAGTTCATCTCTCTAGTCGACTTGACAGTGCTACTTATGTTGAAATTATGAGTACTTATGGTGTTGAGATGATAAAACAAAGATTTGGTTCTAGTCCATGCTTCTGGGTCGATGACAATTGTCCAGCTCATAAATCTTCGTTAACCTTAGAGTGGTTTAATTGTTGCAATGCTCTTTATGGTATAAATTGTACTCTTTTAAGGTTACCTCCTTATTCACCCGATCTTAATGCTATTGAAAATGTATGGGGAACTCTTAAATTCAGAATGTTAAATGATGATAAAATTCCAACCTCAGTTACTGAAATGAAAACTTATGTTTTTGACTATTGGAACCAGTATAAAGCACAAACAGATTTTTGTAAACCCTTCATTGAAGCTACCAGAGAAAAACTTGATCTTGTTATCTCGCATGATGGCTATCCAACTAAATACTGATTAAAATTATATCTTTCTTTTTGATTAACCTGCGTAGATGATAAAAAAATAAGCACAAACTCAATTTTCGTAGCTGTATATATATATTATATATATATTATATTATTATTAATATATCATTGATACACCCAGTATAAAAAATATTGCGGGTGAAACTGAAAATTTACCAATATTGGCTGCTTTACTAGGATCATCCTTGGTCATTTCTACCGACACCAAGATTACGATTTAACAGAGCTGAAAGTGTAATCTCACCAGCTACCTGTTTTAATTTAAAAATTGCAATATAAAACAATAAATGATATTTTTTGAAACAAAAATGTGTTTCAATTCATTTAAAGCATCCTTTTACAATGTTAATTGCAGGACAAACTGGTTCTGGTAAAACTTGTTTTGTTCGTGATATGATTAACAGAGCTGCACATATTTGTCATAAATTCTACCTTACCGTTTATAAAATTGTAAATTACAAATGAATGTAAATACAGGGCATTTCAGCTAATTTTCCCGTTGTAAAACGGCTTTAACTCAGCCCCTGAGTGAACTTGGGACTAGATAATTTTTTTATGAAAATTTCGCGGATACTCAATTGTCATATTTCAAAGTCAAGGTCATACAAGGTCATTTTGCGGAAATCTTTCCTATCAATATTAGAGGTCGAAATAAAGTCAAATAATAATTTTCAAGCTCAAATTATCATTCTGAGAAAGTTCCATCATTCTGTCACAAGTCACATCTGGGTCATCAATACTGACCAAAAGTCATTAAGCGGCAACTTCACCTTCCTGTGGTAATGACTGGGTACCTCCAACGAAGCTCTGCATTCATGATGATCTTTTAAGAGTTTTGGTTTTAATGCAGATATCTCACGACTCACTTGTGACAGAATGATGGAACTTTCTCAGTATGATAATTTGAGCTTGAAAATTATTATTTGACTTTATTTTGACCTCTAATATTGATAGGAAAGATTTCCGCAAAATGACCTTGTATGACCTTGACTTTGAAATATGACAATTGAGTATCCGCGAAATTTTCATAAAAAAATTATCTAGTCCCAAGTTCACTCAGGGGCTGAGTTAAAGCCGTTTTACAACGGGAAAATTAGCTGAAATGCCCTGTATAATGAATGGAATTTATTAATCCGAATTCTAGAACTTTTATGCTTAGAGAGTTTATTTCTAAACAGACAATCTTTATTAGGCTATTCTGCACATTAGCCCCCCCCTCTGATCTTGATGAAACTTTCTGTATATACTTATTTTGGCGCGAGATTTTGATTTATGAAGTCTGTTGGTCCGGAAATGCTTACTTCCGGAGATACCGGAAATAGCTGATATCTCGTGATGTAAGCTAGATGCATGAGCATGTGGTACATCACTCGATAGAGTATAATGAGTTCTATACACGTATGAATTTTCATGCATTTATGCGCATTCGCAGTAAAGTTACATAGGAAAAACTATTGAAAAACAGTCATTTTTTCAGATTTTCTTCGTTAATCAACTAGAAAGTGACCTGAATGTTACCATTGACATCAAATGCGATAGTACATCTAGAAGTATATGTGCGTAAGCATTTTGCAAGAAATTCTGAGCATGTATAGGGAAGTTTACACTGTTAGAATTGAAAGTAAGTTACCATACCCATTGACAAGTTGAAAAATTGAAAATCTCCTATGGACTCACATATCAAAATTCTCAATTTTGTTGTTTGAAGCTGCTCAGGAAGTGCAACTAGCAACAAACTAAGGTGGATTCAATCAGTCAACGTGGAATTGCATAGGAAATCTAGTGCTTTTTGGTCTCAACAAGGGTTCAGGGCACGATGGGCGCTTGGGAAGGGTCACACCACCCCCTTTTCGAAGGTTAAGGTGGTGCGAAGCAAATGGATTTGCTATGAGGTAAACTCAATGGGCGCTAATGACCCAGCACGGGTTGAGACCTGACGCTAAAACCATAAGGAGGATTTATGATAACTTCCTCACTCGTGGAAGAGTAACTCTTCCTTGGCGCTTCGCACCACCTTAACCTTCAAAAAGGGGGTGGGGTGACCCTTCCCAAGCGCGCTCGGCTGCTTCGCAGCCTCGCAACACCCTCTCATGCATTTTCCCTATCTAGTATACCTTAACATACTCTATACTTACCTTTACGTAACCCTACTACCCTACTGTATTTCTTTTTACTTCACTTTAATTTACCTACCCTGGTCTAACCTTACTTCACCTTAGCATTCCTTATATACTTTACCTCATCGTATTCCTAAGTCCATCGCACTAAACTGCGCTAACCGCACCATACGCCACCATACCCTTCATCACCATATTCTCCAAACCTTACTTGCTTTACACTACCTAACGTTACACGCTCATATCATTTCTGCTCCTATACGTAATTTAATCATGTAAGTCTATTGGTAATATGAAAAGTGTATATTTTTTATTGGTATACAAACTGACTTTTCCATTCTAACATAGCTAAAGTCTCTATATGTGATCGTATTCCTTGCGTAATGCTTACGCACATATACTTTTAGATGTACTATCGCATTTGATGTCAATGGTAACATTCAGGTCACTTTCTAGTTGATTAACGCAGAAAATCTGAAAAAATGACTGTTTTTCAATAGTTTTTCCTATGTAACTTTACTGCGAATGCGCATAAATGCATGAAAATTCATACGTGTATAGAACTCATTATACTCTATCGAGTGATGTACCACATGCTCATGTATCTAGCCTACATCACGAGATATCAGCTATTTCCGGTATCTCCGGAAGTAAGCATTTCCGGACCAACAGACTTCATAAATCAAAATCTCGCGCCAAAATAAGTATATACAGAAAGTTTCATCAAGATCAGAGGGGGGGCTAATATGCAGTCTTACCCTTTATTATCTTGGATAATAAAGGTTCCTTTTACGATCACTCTCTGTACACCTTTAGCTATCAACTTTTTCTTTATTCCATATTTAATTGCATAAAGTTTAGACATCATTGCGATAACTTCATCAATGATTTCTTCATCCATTTCATCTTCCATAAAACCAAGTTTTTTCTTGTTGTTTTCATTGAATAAAACATGATGTTTCTGACAATCAGAAAAGTCCATTAGAAAATCAAATTCTTTTAAATCTACACATAAGTCATCAGTTTGAATACGGTAAATGAAACTATCTGTATCAGCGTGAATTAATGATAATCTATCTTCGTACTTTGCTTTGAAAATCATAAATTGACTTGTACATATGCAGCTTTGACAAATTTAAAACTGTGAAGCCAAGGTAAATGGGTTTGTCAAGTACAGATTCAAATTTTTTAGCTTCATTATGGCAATTTTGTTATCGTGGATATAAAATTTTTCAAATATTGGTGTTCTTATCTGCTATAAGGCTTGTTTGTCAGTTGCTGCAACTACAATTTGCTATGTTTTGGTTTATCTTCATTATCCTAACTCAAACGATTCTAAACCATTTATAGCAGCTCGCAACTTGGAGAATCTATCAGTTAAACAAAATATTTTATGCAATATTATTTCTGGTTCCCGAGGAGTTGTTAAATTAACTACCAAAGCCACCAAGCCTCGTAATTCCGAAGATTCATCATTTCCAGCTTTTTGGATCATGTTTAAAATAATAATTATAACGATAATAATTGTAATAATGATAATAAATTTTGATTGAAAAAACTTTTTGCAACATCTTCTTTTCATTCCTCATCTTTCTCTTTCTTTTTTCATTCTTTTTCTCCCTTCTTTCCAATTCTCTATTTTCCTCCTTTCACCCATCATTTCAATCATTTTTAGTGAAAAGAAAATTAGGTTTTCTGATTTGCATTTAAAACGTTGGCTATAGTGCACATTAGCCACCCCTCTAATCTTGATGAAACTTCGTGTATATACTTATTTTGGCGCGAGATTTCGATTTATGAAATCTGTTGGTCCGGAAATCCTTACATCCGGAGATACCGGATATAGATGATATCTCGAGATGCAGAATAGATACATGCGCATGTGGTACATCACTGGTGCGAAGCACCACCTTAACCTTCGAAAAGGGGGTGGGATGACCCTTCCCAAGCGCGCTCGGCTGCTTCGCAGCCTCGCAAAAACGCCCTTGCTGCATTTGTCTCTATTTAGTATACCTCAACATACCCTATCCTTACCTTTACCTAACCTTACTACCCTACCTTTCTTCTTTTTACTTCACTATTATTTACCTACCAGGGTCTACCCTTACTTCACATTAGCATTCCTCACATACTTTACTTCATCGTATTCTTAAGTCCATCACACTGAACTGCGCTAATAGCACCATACCGCTTCAGCACAATATTTTGCGAACCTTACTTACTCTACACTTACTAACGTTACACTATCATATCATTTGCGCTCCTATTTTGATTTTAACCATGTCAGTCTATGGGAAATATAAAAAGTTTATATTTTTTCATTGGTATGCAAACTGACTTTTCCATTCTAAAAAAGCTGAAGTCTCTATATGTAATAGTATTTCTTGCAAAATGCATACGCACATATAAAATGAGGTGTACAATCGCATGTTATGTCATTGGTACTAATCAGGCCCCTTTCTGATTGATTAACCGGAAAAATCTGAAAAAATGACTGTTTTTCTATGGTTTTTCCAGTGTAACTTTACTGCGCATGCGCATAAATGCATGAAAATTCATATGTGTATAGAACTCATTGTCTTCTATTGAGTGGTGTACCCCATGCACATGTATCTATTCTACATCTTGAGATATCAGCTATTTCCGGTATCTCCGGAAGTAAGCATTTCCGGGCCAACAGATTTCATAAATCAAAATCTCGTGCCAAAATAAGTATGTACACGAAGTTTCATCAAGATCAGAGGGGGGCTAATATGCTGTCTTACCCATACTTGTGCCGCAACATCTTTTAATTACTCATCTTTCTTTTCCCTTCTTTTCCTTCTTTCTTTTGTTCATTTTCATATTAATCTTCATCTTTTGCTTCTCTCTCATTTCTCCTGCATCTTTGACTTCTTTCTTTTCTATCATCTTTATATTAATCTTCATCTTTATCTTATTTCTTAATTGTCTTTTGTTTTTCCTTCTAGCTTTTTCCTTATCTCTTTTTCTTCACTTTTTTGCTTCTCTTTCTGTCTCTTTCATTTTTGTTTAAACAGATTCGTCATTTCCAGCTTCTTGTTTACTGCCAGGAGTTATTGTAACAGCAAAAGTTTTAGCAACATGTGAAATAGGTTCTGGGAGTGATTATATTTGGTCAACATAGAGGTTTTGTCCACAAAGATCATCTAAAGACAATATTGGATCTAACTCGTGATGATTATTATGTTGGAGAGGATTTGAAAGGAATAATTTTATTTAATAAACCTGCAAGTAGAGATGCCGAAGACTGAATTTTTTCATTAATATACTAAAATAGATTTTTGCGTGAAATACTTTTCTTAAATTTTAATTTATTTGTATCATGTTCATGATAATAAAATTTGATTGTAAAAAACTTTTCGCATCTTTTCATTCTTTATCGTTTTTCTTCCTTCTTTACCATTTTCTATTTTCCTTCTTTTCTCTTTCTTTTCATTCATCTTTTTAATCATCTTCAGTTTTTCTCTCTTCATCTTTTCGTTATTTTTTCGGTTTCTCTTTCTTTTCTTCTGTCTTTTTCATCTTCTTTCTTCCTTCATCTGCATCTTTTTGCTGCTCTCTCTCTTTCTTTCATTTTTATTTCTACAATTATAAGAGATTAAAGTTGTAAAACTTTCAAACAAAGTGTAAAAAAGTTTTAAAAGTTTTGTCGTAAAGTTTCACAACTTTAATCCCTCAATAATTGCAAAAACATATACCTTCTCTTCCCTCCTTCACTTACAACACTAACTTCTTTCCTTTTCTCCCCCTGGAATATACTCTTCTGCTTTAGCCTAAATCACATACCTACTACTGACTTGCTTCAGTTAGAACAAATCAAAGGTAGATTTACCTCTTGGACGCTTTCAGATACCAGAATTATTATAATTTCATTGTAAGAAAAACTTAACTTTGTTGAAAAATTAAACGTAAATTAAATGTAAATAAAACGAAAATGAAAAATGAGATCTTTAAATACAATTTGAAATAATTATAAGGTCTCTACTCATTATTTTCTTTAATTTTTTAGTTTATTTTCTTTCAATTTTCTCTTTGAATTATAACTCAACATGACTGCAGTTGCTTTTTCTGATTTTTCTCGTGGTAAACATCCTGGTTACAAAGATTTCCCCGCAAAGAAAGTGCCTAAAGGGAGAAGAGATATTCTCTACTCGTGTTTTGAATAAAGATGATGATATCGTTGGAATGAAAAAAACTGGATCAGCTAAGAAATAAAAACGACAGAAAAGAAAAATCTACATCTAAAGAGGTTAGAGTACCAGGTGTACCAGGTGTACCATCTTTTGATAAAAAATTTGTTATTCATCGATTAAAAGTGCGCAATGCTGCCATCAATAGCTTAATATTTAGATGTGTATCTGTAATAAAAGGTGTTCAATTATCTTGGTGATAGCTCCTTTTATCATGTTTATAATAATAATAATAAAATAAATTTTGATTGAAAAAAAAACATTTCGCAACATCTTATTTTAATACCTCATCTTTCTCTTTTTTCCCTTCATTTTTTATTCATCTTCAGCATTTCCGTCTCTTTTTTCTCTTCATCTTTTCATTCTATCTTTTTCATTTACATTTTTTCATTATTTCTCGTTTTTATCACTCTTCTTTCTCTTCTTTCTATCACTTTTTTTCATTCTTTCTGCTTCTATTCTTTTTCATTTTCTTTCTTTTCCTCCTTTATTTTCTATTATAAAACAAGAAAGAATCCCATATAAGTTGTGATGATACTTCGATGTCTCTAACAGATATATAAAATATCTTATTCGAATTCCTTATATTTCTCTTTCTTTTCTCCTTTTTTCTCTTTATCTTTTCCTTATTTCTTTATTTTCTTTTGTTTTTCCTTCATCACCATCTTTTTGTTTCTCTATCTCCTTTCATTTTTGTTTTAGCAGATTCATCATTTCCAGCTTCTTGTATACTGCCAGGAGTTATTGTAACAGCAAAAGTTTTAGCAACATGTGAAATAGGTCCTGGGAGTGATTTTATTTGCACACCATTGAAGTTTTTTCCACAAACATCATCTAAAGACAACGTGGAATCTACCTCGTGATGATTACCAAGTTTGATAGGATTTTAAAGGAATAATTTTATTTAATAAACCTGCAAGTAGAGATGCCAAAGACTAAATTAATTCATTAATTTACTAAAATAGATTTTTGTGTGCAATACGTTTCTTAATTTTTCTTTGTATCATGTTCATAATGATAATAATAATAATAAATCTTGATTGAAAAAAAAACTTTTATGCAACATCTTTTAATTACTCATCTTTCTTTTCCCTTCTTTTCCTTCTTTCTTTTGTTCATTTTCATATTAATCTTCATCTTTTGCTTCTCTCTCATTTCTCCTGCATCTTTGACTTCTTTCTTTTCTATCATCTTTATATTAATCTTCATCTTTATCTTATTTCTTAATTGTCTTTTGTTTTTCCTTCTAGCTTTTTCCTTATCTCTTTTTCTTCACTTTTTTGCTTCTCTTTCTGTCTCTTTCATTTTTGTTTAAACAGATTCGTCATTTCCAGCTTCTTGTTTACTGCCAGGAGTTATTGTAACAGCAAAAGTTTTAGCAACATGTGAAATAGGTTCTGGGAGTGATTTTATTTGCACACCATTGAAGTTTTTTCCACAAACATCATCTAAAGACAACGTGGAATCTACCTCGTGATGATTACCAAGTTTGATAGGATTTTAAAGGAATAATTTTATTTAATAAACCTGCAAGTAGAGATGCCAAAGACTAAATTAATTCATTAATTTACTAAAATAGATTTTTGTGTGCAATACGTTTCTTAATTTTTCTTTGTATCATGTTCATAATGATAATAATAATAATAAATCTTGATTGAAAAAAAAACTTTTATGCAACATCTTTTAATTACTCATCTTTCTTTTCCCTTCTTTTCCTTCTTTCTTTTGTTCATTTTCATATTAATCTTCATCTTTTGCTTCTCTCTCATTTCTCCTGCATCTTTGACTTCTTTCTTTTCTATCATCTTTATATTAATCTTCATCTTTATCTTATTTCTTAATTGTCTTTTGTTTTTCCTTCTAGCTTTTTCCTTATCTCTTTTTCTTCACTTTTTTGCTTCTCTTTCTGTCTCTTTCATTTTTGTTTAAACAGATTCGTCATTTCCAGCTTCTTGTTTACTGCCAGGAGTTATTGTAACAGCAAAAGTTTTAGCAACATGTGAAATAGGTTCTGGGAGTGATTATATTTGGTCAACATAGAGGTTTTGTCCACAAAGATCATCTAAAGACAATATTGGATCTAACTCGTGATGATTATTATGTTGGAGAGGATTTGAAAGGAATAATTTTATTTAATAAACCTGCAAGTAGAGATGCCGAAGACTGAATTTTTTCATTAATATACTAAAATAGATTTTTGCGTGAAATACTTTTCTTAAATTTTAATTTTTTTGTATCATGTTCATGATAATAAAATTTGATTGTAAAAAACTTTTCGCATCTTTTCATTCTTTATCGTTTTTCTTCCTTCTTTCTTTTCTTTTAGCTTTATATTAATCTTCATCTTTTGCTTCTTTATCTTCGCCTTCTTTCATTGCCTTCTTTCTTTTCCTCTCACCTTTTCTTTCTCTTTCTTTCATTCCTTCTCTTTGGTATGTATCTTAAAAAAGTCTTTGGCAGAATTGTGGATCTGTTACTCGTGCCTTATCTAAAATTAAGCCTGGAGACATTTTATCATTCAAAGTTCTTAAAAATGTGGATGAGCAAGCCTTGTGTGCGTGTACAGTAGAAGGTTATAAGAAACCAATTCCTGGAATAATCAGTCGTTCCAAGAAAAAATCTAATGATGGTAAAGTTGGTCAAACAAGTGAAGGAGTTGTTCTTTATATTGACATAGCGAAGAAACTTATTCATCTTTCAGCTGACCAAGACTTACGGAAAAAGGCATCATCAGCGATTAAAAATACATCATATTCACGAGTTTCTGTCGGACAAGTGTTGATATCTAATGTTGAATTGACTACAGATAAATTTCACATAGTTTCTCTTAAAGGCCACGCAATCGGTGCTTTGGCTTATATCCCTCGCTACATCCATCTCAATGCTCTCAAACCTGAATCTAGTTTGTACAAAAATGGCCAGAAATTGTATTTTGCTGTTAAGGAAAAATTGGCTGCAACAGATGAATCTAGTTTAATTATTGGATCAAAAACATCTGATAAACCTATGAGTGTGAAAAATAAAGAAGCTGAAGCTTTACTCGCTAAAGCTAGAAAAGAAACTCTAAAAAAAGCAATGAATATGGTTGAAAGTAAAATTAAACTTGGAAATGAAAACGTTACTGGTGATGGTGATGATGAGTCCGACCCCAATGAAATCAACTTCGATACAGATGAGGAGGAAGAGATAGAAATGGAAACTAATGATGACGAAAATTCCAATGAAAAGAAAATAAGAAAAAGTAAAGATCTTCAAGAAGATAACCAGGAAAACCCTTCATTTTTTGTTGATACAAAAGGAATTCCGAAAACAACCGAAAAGTCCGATGCAAATCATGGCGATGAAGATGATGATGTATCTTCAGTTGATGAATCAGATGATGATGGTGTTAAAGTAATTACAACAAATATTCTAAAGAAAAGGAAATTGTCAGAAAATCACGACGATAAATTAAAAGAAGAAAAGAAAAAGCATTTCAAGAAACTTCAATCCTTGGTTAGCAACCGAGTTAAATCTGCAGTAGCAGATGAGAACGAAGTATTCTCATGGGATGCTCCCAAAGATTCTGATTTAAGCAATGAATTAGAGGAAGAGGAAGATTTAAATGTACCTGTCAGTAAGCAAACTGAGGACGAAGAAAATGGTGGTCCATTGACCAAGGAAGAATTCGAAAAGTTAGTAGTACAGTGTCCGAATGACATCGAGCGTTGGTGTCATTATATCAATTATTATATTGGCCAAAACGAGATAATTAAGGCTAAAGAACTTTGTGAAAGGGCATTAGAATCAATTGATCATGAAATAGAAGATAACAAGTTGAAAATTTGGACACTCAAATTAAAGATTGAATACAAGCATGGAACTTCCGAGTCATTGGAAGAGTTAATCAAACAAGCTAAATGTGCTAATGATGAGCTAAAAATTTATCAAAATATGATCAAAATTTACGAAGAAGATGGTAAAACGGAGTTAGCAGAGCAAATTTACAGAGAATCAACCAAAAAATTCCCATTGGTGAGTATTTTGATCTTCATTGAATGTTTACAATCAGAAAAACTAACTATTTTATTTTCTTTCTTAGAATAAATCACTTTGGGTTGCTTTTGGAAAGTTTTACCTCAAAAATGGTCGAGTCACTTCTTTCAGAGACTTATTCTTGCGTTGCATCAACTATATGGACAAGAAGGAACAACTGGATCTGATTGTTAAATTCGCCCAATTAGAATGTCAATATGGTGATTTAGAAAGAGCTAAAACAATGTTTGAAGCTGCTTTGGTTAATTTCCCTAAAAGAACTGACATTTGGTCAATTTATATTGATTTGATGATAAAATATAACTTAAAAGAGGAAGAAGGAATTATTAGACGTGATTCAATCGAATCCATAAGATTACTTTTTGATCGGGCCATTTCGATTAAAATTAAAGAGAAAAAGATCAAGTTTCTTTTTCAAAAATATATTGACTTTGAAAAGCGTTATGGAGACGAAGAAAAGATTGCTATAATTAACAAGAAAATGTCAGAATATGTTGATGCTAATGACATTATTTATTGAAATGAACATAAATCTGTCATATTTTGTCAATAAAATTCTTTTTTTGCTAATCATTAATAAATATAATGACTACTTTTCATCAAAACTTGAATTTTCTGTACAACATTAACAATCATGCAATAATTTGTCCTTTTTGATGTCTAATTGGTTCTCTCGCCACTGGTTCATCTGGTTTAAGCTGCTTAGCCAATTGAAATTCCTTCATATACTTTACAATTTGTTCGGCAAAATGTTTATTTTGTAAATAACGTCGCCTTTGACCTAAAGTTAACGGCGCTGGACCTCTTCCATCTATAAAACTAAAATCAGGTCCATCGAAAAGTACAGAATCACCACGACGAGGAGGTTTACCTGCAAACAAGCGTTTCTTGTTAATCGAACCGATACACCGCACACTTGTAAAGTTGGTGACAATATGGGGAGTACATATCAAACGATTTACTTGGTTACAAAGCATGATTAAACCAGAACAAATTTAAAATGGTTGAGTGATAATTTGTTTTCAAAGCAAGCAAAGCAGAAAAACATGTGTTAGATTCAGATTGGATCCAGTATCAGGACTTGGATCTTTTAAGAAACGGAGGGCAAATTTGTCTGTTTTCACAGTTAATTGATTACAATGTAGTTTTACTGTAATTAAATTTAGTTTCAACATTTTACGTCTTCACTATTTTTAACTCATTGTTTTAATTGGATTCAAAAAATGTTGGAATAGCAAAAGTTTAAGTCTAATTGCTACTGAAATAGTTTATAAGTGACAACTTTTTACAGAATGTTTAATTATATCCAGTTATTTTCATAACTTATGATTGTAAAGCAAGTTAGGTAACAATTTATTTCTTCTCTCAAATTCTAGGTCAAAAAATCAGTTAAGTGTTAAACTAGGAAAGAACACTGAGTATCAACCAATACTAAATAAACTGTGATTTTTGAATTTTTCCTGTGTGTATTGCTGAAAATAATCGTACAGTTACATTGTATTTAATTCACCATTGGATTGCCATTGACCAAAGGCCATTTTGGAAACCAATATCAATAAATGAGACCTCCATTTATCCCCTTGAGGATTCGTCATATTTACATAGCAATATTGTCCTGATTGTTGCCAGTTAGCTGTCATAAAACATGATCAACATTTCAAAATATGCATTATCAATTCGTGCATTCATTGTCTACTTTTCTAGATTATCAAATCATCAAAGTTAGAAGTCCAGAGACTTTTTTCAGCTAAGCTTTGACTCTGCTTCAAACAATTGATACCAATTGGAGTCGATGGATGGATATTAATCAACCGAGAATCAAGGGATTTGTTTGGAGGTGAAAATGTTTAACCAAACCAAACAGACAGTCAACCAACAAGGAACAAATCCGTTATTTATATTGGATTGTAATCAATCAAATTGGCAAAGCCTAGGATAGTAAAAGCCAGGAAACCTTGTAATTATAAAACTGAGAATTAAAGCTCACTTATTGGATGAAAATTAGAACACCTAGAGAATGATTTGAATTCATGTCCTCAAGCTATATTTGTCAATTTCAATTACCTGATCTGATAGAAAATCTTGTGATGAACCTAACTTTTCTGTAAGCTGATATCGTTTAACCAGATGAAAACCAAAAATAAACGCCAATAGCTTCCAAAAATACTGTCAATTTAAAATCTAAATAGTAAAAGTTTAAATGTTATTTAAATACAAATTTAATCTAATTTCTCGAAAAATAAACAGTTTTGTATCAATGCTGCCAGACTCTCTTTATAAGTACTTCCCAATAGAAATGCTTAAATGGCTAAAAGAATAACAAAGAGGATCAACAGCATTTTACATTTATGATTGTTTCAAAATATGAACAAAATTAATAGCACTTGTAACAGAGAATTTGTTGACAAACCTCACTTTCATAGGTATAAATTGTAATTAACTACAAAATATCACGTAAAGCAGTTAGTTTAAAGAGTAGAGGAACGTAAACAATTCAGTGAAAGAAGACACAAAAAGCTGAAGTGGCTGATGTAGTTTCCACTTCAAGTACATTATTACATAAATTTTCTTAAAATTTAATCATATTACCAACTGATTACTTGATTAAAATAAAAACAGCTCAAAATTATATCCAAACTTGAATCAAACACTGGAAACAAAAACGAAACATTGTTTCAAAAGCATGAAAACAAATTAGTAATAACCTGAGACAGTTACATAAAGCTGGTGTTAACAAGGTATACAGGTATTATTAAATATTATTGATACTAGTTAATTGCGCCAATACCATAAATTAATATCAATCATACATTGAAATACAAATGATTAATGGTAATAAAAGGCTAGAAACGATGAGCCAAATACATGAGTAACATGATATAATCAACAGCAACCCAAACAAAATCGGGTTAAAGTGACCAAAAAACATAAGCTTAACTGTAAAATAAAAACAGCTTTAAACCAGAAAAGGATAAAAACAAAACTCAAGGCCTAATGATTTAGGTAATGACCAAAATTACTTAAAAACAAGAAGCATTTAGAGTCTTAATAATACCAGTTGACCAATCAATTTTACCAATAAACAATTCTATTTATACGTTGATGATATTCATTGAGTAATCTGAGTAAAGCCAATGAATGAAATTTGAGCCAATTTAAAGTGATGACCGATTTGATGAAGAGTCACTTGAAGAATCAATGTAAATCCTTGATCAATCAATTGAACCAATTGACAAGAGTCAAGGATTGACAGGTTAATTAAATGAACCTTGCCTAAAATGAACACATTAACCACTCAACAAACCAAACAATCGGTTAAGCTTTCACTTTCAAACCCAAAATGAAAGGTTGATATGAAGAGCCAATTGTCATTGACAGTGTTTAAGATTATGATAATAAATACAATTATGAATGTGAGAAAGGCAGTCTCTGAGAATGGTAAAGATATTCATGAACAAACGAGAAAATAAAAGAAAAATGAAAACTCGATTTGAAATGAAGAGTTGAACATTCAGATTACTGTATTGACTAACAAAAAGGGCAAAATGGGAGGACAAGAAGATCCAATACTTGCATTGATAAAAAAGCATAATGACAATAATCATTCAATTCTGATTGATGTTAAAAGGCAGTAAAGTAATGATGAATAAGAAAAGATAAATTCTGATGATACTGTGAATCACGCATGAATCCTGAGACTCACTTTTCCAGTGAACAAGAAAATATCTCGAGATTTTTCATTCCCTGTTTGGTTGAACCAATCAATTGCATCAAGTGATGATTTTTTCCTGCAAAAACATCATTCCAACTCTCATTGTAATCATTACAACAAACGTCGCAATCATGATAAAAGCCAATAATAATTTGAATGGAAACAAAAAGCGGACAAATTTTTGTTAAACAGTGTTGAGAGTGAAACTGAAACTAGTGTCAACAAAGTGAAACCTTGTCGACTGTCATGTTTTACAATTGATTTGAATTATTGACTAACCATTCGCTATTGATCATTGATAATTAACCATGGATTTAACTTCATTACAAGCAATCAATGGAAGTGATTCAATTGGTTTCAACTTCAACAACCTGGAAAGTCCAATAGCTTATAACCACTACAGAGGTAAGAAGAGAGTTCAATCGAAACATTAGACCAAAATTAAACTTCTTGTTTCTCAAGAATAAAGATGAAAACAAAAAGCAAATCAATTTAATGATAATCACTTGAAATGTCCGTTTCATCGAGTCATGATAAATGTGATTCATTGAAATGATAAGAAAACAAAAATTCTGCTCAAAGTGTAATCAATCAAACATTATTTTTTCACCTCATTTAAAGGCTTGGTGAAGGTTTCATGCGCTTTTAAATCAACTGTCATTGACAGCTCTTACCTTTATCACCATCATCATTAAGAGCATTTCACCCATCAAGATCCATTGAAACCTCATTCCTTCCCTCAATCAAAGAGTTATACTTTAATTGACAGTTTTAATCAGCTTGCTTTATCCTTCTCATCTAGTATCAAACTATTAGCTGAATTATTGTTGACATTCCCTGTCACTCCCTTCACCACTCGTTCATTTTTTGTATAAAATCACGATTCTATTCGTTGAAACTAAATGATAAACTGAAGGTCTTGCAGATACAAATAATCTGTGAAAATTTGATGAAAATAATCGTCCATTGATTACAGCAATCGAACCCTTTGATTCCTTTTTGCCACAAACAGATGTTGGGTTAAATTGTGAGGATAAACATTGGCAATCTGTAATGATTAGAAGAAAATGTTGATTATAATTGAAGACATTTATTAATGATATTATTGTCAAGTCATCAAAGTAAACATGAACACCTTTAATGTGATTACCAGTTGATTCATTAATATTTAGCAACAATTGTACAAATCTGTTTGATTCAAATGAACCAATGAATAAATTTACATTGTAATCTGTTGACAATATTGTCATTTGTCAACAAATAAGTGAAAAGGGATGAAATGAGCGACAATCAAATGTATGTTCATCAATAATAATATTTTAATTATTATTTGTGTCTCAGCTTGAAGAGTCTTTAATCAATCTTTAACAAAATTCAATTGTTCACTTCAATTATTCATCTAATTATTGTTATTAATGTTTTCCTTTCTTCATCACACTTCAGGTTTCACTTGGAGTTTTTTATTAATGGCAAAGTTATTTATAGTCCATTAGATTAATCAACTAGGAAAGTTGAGTTTCCAGTTGAAAATTTACATTTACATTTAATTTGAATAGATTTATGTTGCTGCACAATCAAACCTCCAACATTTAACTAATGGAAATTTAATTGAAAGAATGGCTTGATTTTAAGTTTGAATGAAATTGTTTTAGAAATAATTAAGAGATTTTTAAGTAAATATTTAGAGTTAACTATTGAGTGTTAAACAGATAGAAACAGATTACAAAGGTAAACATAATGGATTCAAGAGTCATTATGAGCTTGTAACATCTTTGTATTCAGCTGGCTTCTTTCATGGTCTAGTATTTTCATCCTCTTGAGACTGTTCAATGGAAATTGAATAATTGGAAAACTTCATGGTTTGAGGTTGACAATGGTTCACAAAATGGAAACAATCTGAAACAGTAAATTTTGACCACTAAATGATAGTCTAGAACCAATAAATGGACAAGAAATAAGTGAAAGTTCCTGGGTCAATCTGAGGCTTGTATCATCAAACTTTCTTGAATTATGGCGAACAGGCTGACATTGTGACTGACGCTCTCAAACCAGGATTGTTGATAGTCGGAAATGCCAGCTTCCATGAATATCCTTTTGACATTTCAATAATGCATACAACTAACCTGTGAGGAAAAATTATGTTACAAATAGTTTGAATTCGAATTTCTAAGAAATTCTGGGAGCTAGAAGATTGAAACTATCAGTAAATGTAGATAAAACTTTGGTTAATACACCACCAAAATCTGAAGATAATCAGCACTAAGGTTCAAAAGTTATTTAACATGAATACCAGTAACTCGAAACCAGTACATAAACTTTTTTGATGTGAATTCTTAATTCAAATTGTTCCAAAATCATACAATCCCTCTGCAGTTTATGAATTAAGAAAAATAATAACTTTCTGGAGTCCAATAAAAGCTTAAATGACTTAAAATTTTATTCAAGTTCATTTGTAGCGGAAATTTTCAAAGAACTTATCTACATGGTTGTAAGCCAGATTGGAATATCTGATTCTGGCTACTTCAAGCGCCGCATGAAAAATCGATAATCTAAGGTACATGAAGGTAGTTTAAAAGGATTAACTTTTGTCCGAGAAAACATAAAACCTAAAGCTATCTTTGAAAAAAATTCAAATCAATTGAAACGAAAATAAGTGAATAATTTCTTCACAAAAATTTGTAACATAATTTTTCCTCACAGGTTAAGCTATTTATGTTAACTAAAGCTTTAAATTCTGGTTTACTTTAAATAAATTCGTATTCATAGAGATTAATTGCAAATAACAATCAACGACCGTGAATAACAAGTCAATTTGAAAGCTGAATCCAAAGGTTAAAGCATGTCTATGTTTTGGATTTAATATTTGATAAAGAAGATAAGATCATTAGGTTAAAAACGTTGGAACAAAATTTATTGATTGTGGTTCAACCTGAACTGAAATCAAAGACGGCAATTGAAACCGCGAGAGAATCAGCTTTATAAATATATCGATAAAAAAACTAAAGGTAACCTTTATCTACGCCAGACCTTTTTACTTGAAGTAGGAAGCATTCCCTGTAGGTGTTATTGTGGGCAAAACAATTTCGGATAAACAGACAACAAGAAAGGAAACATTGAATGCATCAATAATTCAATATTCAATCTTAATATAGCGTTATCTTCGCCAACATAAGTTTACATTTTAAAGTACTAAACAGGCTTGTTTAAATCAAAGTCATCGTCCATTTTAAATGGCAATAAATTGATAAATTGATCATGACGGTTCATCATAACCATTAAATTGGATGAATACCTTTCCTAGTTATGATAAACTAATTTCCAGTTCCAAGAATCTATTAGTTGATCACATTTTTGGGCGATCAAAATTTCCACCTACAAATGATGGAACCAACTTGAACAATGAGAATCACAGATTTGTAACAATCGGTCACAGAAAGCAAGGTTTATCAAGAAATGAAAATTGTAACCTTTGACTCGATTATCAAACTTTGAATCAACTTTGAATAAATAAATGAAACTGGGATGAACAAGCAAAGTCAAATTATGACGATTTAACGATGCAAATTCATGGCTCAAAAGATACTTCCATTCAATCGTTCAGTCTCTTCGCTGTCCTTATTATTAGCTTTTTATGTGCAACCAAAGCGTATTATTTATTACATTATGAAAAGACTGAAAATAATTCAATGTTCAACAATGAATATCGAAAAAAAGGTCTGAAATGAATGAAAATGGAATGAATGATAGGAGAAAATTGAAAGCATAAAACATCTTTATTTGTCTTCTCATCACTTGGACTTTTGCACCATGAAAAATGTCAACTTTTGAAAGAAAATTGAAACAGAATGCTGATCAAAAAAATAGGTTTGGTCTTGATCTAGTCAATGGTTACAGAATGATAAATTTGATCATTTCCTTTCAAAATGGTTTGTTCAATCGCGAACAATTTAAACCTGTTCTACAGTGAAATAACTCTTGTCTTTGCTTTTGATGCAATTTCAACCAAATTTAATCAATTCGATAATAAAGAAGCGTAATTTTCCAACCAAACAATCCATCGATTGAAGACAGAAAACTCTCACTCCCTGCAATTCATTGTGATAAAAGAGCGTGTTTGCAGGGAGGAAATGAAAAGAATGGTAAAGATGCCTCGAATGTTGAGAAACTGTTTATATTGAACGAGAACCCTGAATACTCATGAAAAGGTAAACAAACAAAGTTGAACCTAATTTTAGAACCAAACTTGACCCGTTTGACAGTAAGATTCATAACTAATTAGTGATGCAATTGGCATCGGTAAACAAGACCTTTTTATTGCTCTTTTCACTCCTCACAATTTACTGCAAGATTGGTTTATCTTATTAATAAAATAAAATGTCAAAAGGTCAAGTACCTTTAGCTTAGCACTCAATGACTGGACAGGGGCTAGAGAACATTTATAAATCGCATGAAAGCCATAGCATATAGTTCAATTATAATTCAGGTTACAAAGAAAGTCTTTATTAAGGTGGGGAATGTAGGATTCGTAGCTCCTCGCTTCATTTCCAAAACGGCCAAAGAAATCATAACAGTTCCCTCGTTACATTAAAAATAATGTAATTGAATTATTTTTAAATTAACCAACAAAGCTATTTTTGTTTGTTTAATGCTGTTTATCCGAAGATGGTTTTTTTTCTGTAAAAAATCGAGGATTTGCTGTACTAAGTTAATCATCGAATCCAAAGAACCCATGTACAGGCTATTCAGCCTTATTTATTACTTCACGTTTCGTGCAATATTTACTGAGCCAAACATGTTAGGTCAGTTATATTTGAAGTGTATGACTTCCAAGAATCCAAGTATTTTTATCGTAAAGTTTCAAGATCATTTAAGGCCATGACTGTATTGACCCCTGGTCAATCATGGAAGGTCATTTCCGTAGAGTACAGTCTTTTCACATTATGTGACCCTCTTTGAAAATCAACATCTACTAGTCTGCAGATATCGGTCTCAAGTTATTGTCAGCCAAACGAAACGATTTTAAAGAAATCATTGTTTCTTCTCGGCAACAAGTGCTATAGTGCTATGTGGGCTATTCAAAAATGACCTTCCGCGGTCGCTTGGATTTCAAATGCTGGAATAACTTTGAGTTACCTTGAAACTTTGGAATAGTTCAATTCCTCAAATGATACACTTCAAATACAACTAATCTAATGACATGTTTGGTTGTCGAGGGTGAAGTAGATGTGACTGAATAGGCCTGCATTGCTTTTGACACTATTTTCATCTATTTTTATTCAGCTCTAACCAATAGTTCTCATACAGCATAAAGATTTTTGCCATTTCCTGATAGAAACCCTTCAGAATCTTTAGCAATTATACTTGACTCAGAAATGGACTTTAAACTTTGCCGCTCGAAGCATACGCATGTAAGAACAGTCAAACCCGAGTTTATCAGAATGTGCCTAATTAACAAGTCACAGATCCTGTCAGCTCTAACCACATAGCTCGAGCTAATAAAGTTTGTTTTATTCGAGTTTTAATTTTGATTAGGCCTTTCATGGTCCTCAGAACATTAATCTTAAAATTGAAAGAACAGTTTGATAGAGCAATGGTTATGAAACAAGCAAAAGACCGCAAAAGTAGATAATAAAATTCATTTTTAATGATTTTTCATGTTGCTTTCCATTCAACTTTATCTCAGTGCAAACTGAACTCTAAGCTACTCCAAGTATGGCCATGTAAGGTTTTCAGTGCAAAACAATAACAAAAAATGTTCAACTCAACAAATGTATTCATAATATCTGATTCAAAAGTAAAAAAGAAAACAAAGAAAAATGAAAATGAATAACAAAAAGATTAAATGATCAACATTTCATGCTCAAGTTACCATGGAAAGAAGTAAAAATCTTGAAGAATAGGAAAACTGATAACCTCAATGCTGAACATTTGATTTTTTGCTTCTTTTCCACTTAAAATTTCCTCTTCAACTTTTTCACTTTTCAAAACGATTTTATCAAGAAAACGTAAATTCTGAACAAGTTTTCCATTTTTTGAGGCCAAAAAAATGATAACCATTATCATGATTCAAGTTTAACTTGAAATATCAACAAAGCTGAATGAGTTTCATTATCGTTCATAATCTTGCCCAAAATCAAATGAAATTAATCAGATTAATTCAGGGAAGGAAATGAAGGAGAAGAAGAAAAAACCAATAAACTTTTAGATGAAAACTGGGAGGGAAAAAGTTGAATAATAATTTCGAGAATTTGCTCATTAAATCGAATTCCTCGTTTTCTCTTTCCATCATTTTTCACCTTTTTTCATGACATTAATTAACTGCATTGTAATTACTTGGAATAAAGAGAGACTTTTCAATGTTTCTGATTGATATTAAATTCCAATGATAATGTTGGAAGTGAAAAATGTTTTACGATTAGAGATTCAAATGAAGCAGAACTCATCATGGTTGGATTGATGAAACTGAATCTGGTTGATGGAAAAATGGAAAAATTTCAAGATGAAAAGAAAAAGAAAAGAAATGAAAATGGAAAAATCTATTTTTCTTGCTTATCACTATTAACAGATGAAATTGAATTTTATCCTTCATGATTTTGTCACCTGAACCCATGTGTTGACCCATGTAATGGATTCAATGTGACTTGAGAACCGATGGATAAGTGGAAATAGATGAAAATGAATTTTATCGTTAAAACCAGATAACAACTTTATTCCAACTTGTTCAGTGTTACAGTCGAGATTTATCCAACTCTGAATAACAATTGAAAATAATCGTTAAAGGTAAACATTGATGATTGAGTAACGAACAAAAAAAGATGTTTCAATTCATTTTTTCCATCAACATTTTTCTCTGTTCGAATTGTTTTCTTCTTTCTTTTTCTCAGAAAATTACCTTTTCATATCGCACTGTGAAAACTTTTTTCCGGACTTTTTTTCATCCAAACTTGAATTATCAGCAAGAATAAAATGATAACAGGAAAAGAAAGAGGAAAAGCAATTCTCATCGGTAAACTTGATTAATGTCCAATGATAACAGTTTCAGTCTTTGCCTGGAGTCAATATCTTGCATCTTTGAGTTTATTTCAATTTAATCCTGTTCATCCTCATGGCCTTTGGAAAATTGTTGAACAAGGAAAATTGCAGAAAAATGTTGTAAGCTTGTTAGACTGTGCGTTTGTAAATATCAAGATTGAAAAGAAAACGTTTAAACAAAATTTTGAAAACAAAAATTCCAATTTCGTATTTTTCGATTTTCTTTTCAACAATTTTATAATTCCATTCCATTTGAAGAATTGAAATTCAAAACAAAAGAAACTGATTAACTTTAAATTCAGAGCTAATTTTGAAGTCTAAATCTGATTGTTTTAAAATCAGACAAAATGAAGTTCCATTTGCATTTGAGAAATTTTGACCTAAAATTACAAAGCGCTATTAATTTAAGATCATTAGGTTTGGATGTTTGGAAGAAGAAATTAAAGAGAATAAATTTCTTGGAATTTCATTTTCTAATGGATCCAGCAAACGGAATCCAAATGAAAAGTTATTACCAATAATGGATTATAATTGATAACCTTTACCTTTGCCAGTAAAACCCATGAATTTGGAGTCTTGAATCTTGTTTCACTCCAAAGTAACTCATCATTATCAAGGGAATGAACAAGTTTTAATGTGATGTTGATTCCATGGCAATTTAAATAACAGTAAATGTTCAAATAGTTGAAGCATTTTATTTTGCGGTGAATTTGTTCCCCTTTCATGTTATAAATTGCGTGGTTAAGAGAAGGGATAAAAGAGCGTAAAAAGCTTTCAAATTAAATTCCCTGTAGTTCAAATGAATAGTTAAATTTACCATGAAACTTTAGTTAACAATTTTTCCATTCAAATTATCAAGTTTCAGTGTTTACCGAAAGACAAGTCGATGAACAATACAGAGTAAAAGAGAAGCAAAAAAAATCTTTTCATGTTTCGACTTGAATCAACGAATAAAAGTCTATAAATAGTTGATCACATTTAAATATCAATATTTGCCATTTGATTCCTTATCAATCCAGGCCCATTCAAAGAGCAATTCAATTTCAACCTTTTCAGTTTTCCTCAAGAAAATATTTTACCATTCAATTGCAAACTTGCCAGCCAATTGTAATACATTGTTTCCATTCAAATAAACACTATTCACTATCGGAATCCATTGAAACCGCTGCACTTCTAAGTAAACCTATTCCTAGTCAACAAACAGAAGCTCAGACAATCTTGAAATCAGGTCGCATTAGTTCAACATTGACTTGCAATCAATTGTTTGACCAATATTTTGTACCAAACTTGTTCACTTTACCCTTTAAAACGGTGAAACGAGGCCCAAAAATCTAATAAAGACTTGCCTAGTTTTGTAGTTTGAAGAAGCGCAATGAGCCATTTCCATTGCATTTTCAAGCCTCAATTGTATTGAATGACTTTCTGCCTCGATTTGTTTACCTGAATGATTGTCTTTCGTCTCGTAGCTTTTAGTCATCGAAAGCTAAGCTCTCCATTGAAATCAGAATCAACCTTTCATGCCTTTCAACAAAATCTAATTTTGAGTTGAGGCTTCCATTCTTGCAGTAAAAAGGTTTGTCAACTCGATTACCTTACTTTGCATTGGTTTTGCTCAAAAACTGATCTCTTATCATTCAACTCTGTCAAACCTTATATTTGCTTCAATTTTTTGGTCAAATATTTTCTTTGCTTCATCTTTCAGGCTCAAAAGACTTGGGTTTAGAAATGTATACAAGAATTTTGAGTATTAAATTTCATTTGTTGGAAGTCAAACTACTAGTCAAACTTCAATTGAGAAGCTGATCAAGAGTGATATTGATCTCCATGTGAATGTTGACTATAGCTAGATAGAATGAATCTTAACATTCTTCACCATTGCGAGGCGAAAAGACAATTGACCGAAATTCCAGTTTCTCGTTCTCACCAGTTTCATTTCAAATATGTAATGTTCATTTGAAAATTGCTCACGATTGAGAAATCATCTTATTCTCGTTTGTTTTCATTAAATTTATAACAACATCATTGATTGGAAAGAATTGAGTTTCAAGATAGAATTGATGGGAAAAAAGTTTCAATGTTCATAACCATGAAATTGGTGGAAGAATAAAATGTTTCTTTCAAAGGTAAACCAAAGTTGAGCTTATTAAGAAGATAAAAAATAGTCGAAACCAGAAAACCAATTTTTAGTAGCTTTCCATTCAATTACTGTTTAATGATAAAAAATATGTTGATTGTCATTGATAACTGGTTGAAAGAGATTTAAAATTCATTATTTTGTTTGTTTTTCAATCAAAGTTGGACAGTAAAGTTATATTGATGAGTTTATTTAATATCAATGCTTCTGTGTTTGCAAATCTAATAACATTTAATTCAAATGGTTTGGTCAGTGAAAGCTGAAATGTTGACTGAAAACATTTCATCAAAATGATACAGAGTTACATTTTCTTGTAAATTTCCTCTTATTTCTGAACATTATTCAAGATTGATTTACTGTTGAATTGAACACTTGTCGATACTTGATCATTAAATTTAACTCCAAGAAAACGATACAACTTTTCTGAATAATTTATGAAAGTCGGAAATTCCGGATTTCGACTGCAACATTTTCCATCAAATTTCACACCAAGTAACTTTCCAAGAAAAGGATAAATTCTGACAGTTTCGTTGACTAATGTTGTAAATGGTGTCTTTTGTTATTCAATAGTGAATGGAAAACATTGGAAACGAAAAAATATCGAATTAAAAATGAAAACTTTTCTCTTTTGTATGAACTTTCAAGTTTGAACTGAAAAATAAAAGAAGAAAGTTTGTCTGGAATAAATTTATTACATTGCTTTGACTTCGTTTATAAGAAAACGTTTATAACTTATATTTAGATTGAAGTTCAGTTCTTTGATTGAACTATGTTTAGAGCTCAGTTTAAGTTTTCCTTTTCATCGAAAGATTGACCTTTTCGAATGTTTTTGACTTTTTTGGCGACAAACTTCCCTCGACTCATTTCAATTTTGCCATTCAAGCTCGCCATCATCACCATCACTCGATAATGAATCACTTTGCAACTCTTTATTTCCCTGAACAATGTATTCATTTTGATGTTCTGATTGTGAAACGGAAGTAAAGCTTGGATGAAGCTCTTCCTTTTCCATGGAAGATAAAAGATGAAACAATAATTCATAGATTTTACGGTAATGAACCGGAAGAAACTCATTTAATACCAAACAAAATCATTTATAGTTATCAATGAATCAAGGTTTATCATCCTATTCAATGAAATGAGCTCATTCCTTACCACTAAGTGGGCAAGTGAATCCATCAAAACTGCTGTTCACCCACTTTCATCTCAACCAACATTCAAACGAATCATCAACTCGACATATTAAACAATGACTTCATCTTTTCTCTTCTCCAGATGAATGCAGTCTCAGACCGTGTGGACCAGAGGCAGGCTGTTTAAACACAAATCAGGGCCATCAATGCATTTGCACCCATGACTTGCGTCCTGAAGATCCTGTCTTAGGATGTGACCGAGGTAAACAAGGTGAGTCGAGTTTCGTTCGACATCATTTAATGGGTTTTAGCAAGACAATTGAAACAATCGTTGTTACTCAATGAGACAATCTGTAATTATATTTCAGCTAATTGTGATTTGTGATCAATACCTTTACCATCAATAAGAGACTGTGAGTGCCCTATGGGATGCAATAGCTATAGCGTATCACAAAGTGATGGATGAACACCTTGAATAGCTACAATTCAAAATATTAATGAAGAGTACTTCACTCATTAGAGTTTAAAATTAACTATTACAATTAAAGATAATAAAGCATGAATACTATTTTAGAAAGGGAAAAGAAGAAGAGACAGAAAATAAGAGGGAAAAAGTTAAGGGAACAACTGTTAATAGTAGAGTGTGAATGAGCCACTGACTATTCAGCTATGATGCTAATCAAAGATAACTGTGCGATCTGAAGAGCTCAGAGTCGAGACTTGAGTATGATCGATTTGCGAGGCATTTATTCTTTCTGTTGCAAAGGTCATTAGGAGCCACTCTGTTATCTGACCTCAGATTAGCATTCGAAAGTCATTTATTGAAATCGCAATTTTCGAGCCTGAATCTTCAGCTTGATACAAGTATCGTCATTGGCTGACAAATTGGGAATCTAGTCATTTCAGGGCATTTAGTCATTTTGTTGTCGGAAAGATCCATTCTGTTTTCTGCTCGTTAACTGAGACTCTAGTAATATTAAGCTTTTTAAGCGCTTTTGGTTAGCTTGTTAGACGAGTTAAAAAAGAGTGTCGATATCGATTTTCGTTGAGTGAGTCAATCTTTAAGGAATCGCAAGATAATCTGGACAAAATCATGAAACGAAAGGCTTTGATTGCCTGAACAATCATTGTTACCATCTAATCATTTGCATGAGAAAAAATCCTTTACAACTAATCACTTTTTCCAATCAACAGTTGAATGTGCAATTCTGATTGTTGCACAGATTAAATGGAATTAGATGATTAATCTTTGTATCAACAGATTTGTTCATTTGTTCACTTGTTAACTCTTCGATTCCCAGCTAATCTAATAGCAGAGCATAGTAACAGTCGAGATTAAGGATAGAATTGAATCAACTTATGAAAGGATGAAATTGATTAAATTGTTAGTTAATAAAGAATGAAAAGTTAATCCAATAGTTAATCTAATCAACCCTGAATAATGATGAATATTGAACATGAAAAATTGTTGACTTGAGCTTTTCCTTACCAAGAATTGAAGCAAGAAAAGTTGAATTTGATTAATGAACCAAAAAACAAGTTAATTACTTTGAGTGAAAATTTTTGAAACATTAACTTGAAGTCGCAAAAACAAGATGAATGGATACAGTTTGATCCATCAAATCAATTGTTCAAAGTAAAAGTGAAAAGTTGCTAAAAATTTGTCTTCTCGTTGCTCAATCGGCTCTTTGAAATTTAACCAACAATTGAACAAAAGCTTTCTCAATGTTAACAAAGATGCTTTAGATTTTGAAACTTCTGAATGCTGAACAGTTGAGAAATTCAAGGCAACTTTTGGATTCTCTGTATTTGCTGATAAACAGTAAAAAAGCTAATTTTGCTGACTTTACGTGAAGTTCAACAATCATTTGTAATCAACTTGGGACTTTTATCCAACAAATTGTTCTTCAGATCAAAATTATTTCTCTCAATTGTTGCTTTTCAGATTTCATTCAGTTCAATAGTAAAGTTTCAACTTTCCTCTTTCTCCAGCTGCTTAACTTCACTCTTTAGACTCAACTTTGATGTATTACTCATGTAAATGTCAATGCAGTGAACTTTTTTCATTTATTCTTTGTGAGTTTGATAAATTGTTGAAATAATATTTGTTGTCAAAATTGAAATTTAATTACAATTGTTCAAGGTTTACGACAAGAAAAGTAAATAACATTTGTAACAAGTTCATGATTGATGCTAATTCAAGTTGAATTGTTTTCAATGAGATAAAGGTTGATAAGATATTGACCTAATTGTGCGACTATCGAAACAAATATTGATTATTATGGAAAGTTAAACTGTTTGAATGAAAGGTATTTGTAATGACTTGTTTTGTTCAAACAATCAGTTAATCAGTGAATAAGTTTTGCTATTCTTATGAAATTAATTGGTAAACTGTCTAGACATTAATATAAATGTAATATTTCAATAAATGAAGTCAACTCGACAAGGTTAATGATGTCGCCTTAAGTAAACTTTTAATTGGTTCATAACATTGTATAAGTCAGTAAATTAGGCATAAATTGTAATCATAAATGAACTGAGACAAAGACTAATCAATGAAAAAACTTAGACCTTCATATTTATGTTTAAAAGTTATCAAGGTTTCGGAATAAAGTGAGTCCAATTGGCGCCAAAGTTCTTAGTTCGGGAAAGATTCGCAAAACAAAACGGGTTTTCCAGCTTTTTCGCTCTGTATAAATATTGGTAAATAAGGAATGGCTGAGGATGTTTGAACCTATTCAAAATTGAATTGAGACAGTTGGACTAGACTTACAGGTCCTATTTAACCGTAAGAAACGCGGTGCCATTTTCAAGAATATCTTGTGAAAAGATCCGTCGATTTTGATGGAAAGTTGTGAAGTTATGGCCTTAAATAGACAAGAACTTCAAAATCTGATTCCGTCTTTCATCAGTGAAGATTAGTTGCAAAATTTGAAAACTAGTTTCAATATGGAAAATTTAAAGTGAGCGCTTATTTTTCAAACCGTCTGCTTGAGTCAAATCCAGTTTCGGTTGATCGGAAAGTTCACAAACTGCCGCCTTAACTGACCTCCGTGATTCAAAAGTAAACTGTCCTCGCCAGGTCTCGAACCTGGGACCTTCTGCGTGTTAAGCAGATGTGATAACCACTACACTACGAGGACTTGATGTTTAATGAGTCTTTAATCAAGATTAAAAATGAAATAAAAGTATTGAATCACAAGTTTGATAAACAGGTTTAACGAGTCAATATTTCAAATGAATTAATCTGATCTCATAAAAAATTGGATCATTTGCAATAAAGATATTTCATTAGAATCAAAGCAACGTTCATCAAACACTTTTTTGTCCAATCATTAACTTTTCCCAATTAGACACCGAAGTTAGTCGATGTAGTCAGACAGTCGACAAAATGCCGACTAAGTCGATCTATAGTCAGTCAATTGTACGACATTACTTGCTATTGTAAAAGTTGATAGCAAGATCTCATGTGACATGACAAATTGCCTTGAAACAGGCAAAGATTTGATTGAGAGCAATAATTATTGTGACATTTTGTGATGCTCATCAAATTGTCAACATGAACTGCCATTAATTGTAAATAAAGTATAGCAATAATGAGACGTAATTAGTCGCGAACAATAATTAGTTGTAAATTGAGTATAATCAATTCAAGAGTTAACCCATCATCAATGTTAATTACCTTATTAAGGTTTATTCAAATGAAGCCTAGTCTCTCCTCGTATTCCTTTTCATGTTGCATCTTCATTCTTTTAAATTGTTTTCCAGTCTAATTGATTACATTATACATTAAGCAAGGTTAATAATTTAACATAAAACTCTCATCATGTAATCATGGAATCGCTATTCTCTATCATTATCATGAACCAATGCGGATCAACAAAAGCAACGGAAAAAAAAGAATGAGAAATAAAACGTTTCCAAACCCAGAAAACTCATCGAAAATAGTTTACCATTAATTTACCAAATGAGAGGACAATTTGAATGAACAAATTAAAATGCATTAGCTGATCAAGGTAAACAGTTGAACTGATCGAAGCCAATATTGTTGGCTCAACCAGCCTTTGTTGAACCAATTTAATCTCAGTGTTTCAATTGATTTGGTGAAATGAATAGAAACATGATTCATTGCAACAATGCTAAACACATTTGTTTTCAAACCTTTTTGCACCTGTAAAACACTGAACACAGCAAACAAAACAAGATTCAAAAGCCTTTTCTCGATAAACAACTAAAACTGGCAAAACATTTGTGTTCATTGTTGCTCGATGATCGAGGTTAGATTAAAGGAAAATGTTGATGCAACTCTGGTCATTGTTTAACCCATTAATGTAATGGACAACGGAGATTAACCAAGCCAACTGGGAGTGAATTGATCATTGCTTGTTATGTTGAAATGAAAAGAAACAAGAATAGTTGACATTTTGTAAACTTGTCAAGTTTCTATTTTGGTTGAAATGAAAATCAGAATTGAACTTCTATTCTATTTTTTGTATTAAAATTTGCAACCTCGAGTTAATCAACATTTTTCTAGTTCAAATTTCACTTCTATTGAAATTGAAAACAGATTGATGAAAATCTAATCTTGAAATAGGTATAGAAACAGATTATGAAAAGAAAAGGAATAATTCAATCATGGTAATTTGAATCATTTCATTGAAAAAGGAAAAAGCAAAAGTTCTAAACATTCCTTTTGCTAATTCAAAAATTAAGCTTCTGAACTTTTCTTTTTTGCCGATTGACTAAAGTTTCACCAAATTATGATTTGAAAATCATTTTCCAAGTTGAACCAGTTTCCAGTTTTTCATTTCAAATCATGACATCCAGATGAGTCAATGTAATTTGATCAACAAAAGATTGGATACTTTGATTAATTTGATAATCTAAACTGTAAAATGATTCAAAAAGTAAATTAAAATGAACTAAAATGAAAATTTGGAAATTGAAGTCGAAGCAACGCGATCTCTCGAAGGTGTGCTTGAATCGCTATTTTAACTTAATCAAAACAGTAACTTGTATTCGGTTGATAGTTAATGCGGTCCTTTTTCGTTCTACAGATTCCTTGTCATCGTGTTCGAGATGAAAGTATTTCAAGTGAAATTCAGTGACACTTTGTCATCATCAATATCACTTGATTCAATGAGATTGAATAGCTTGAAAACCATGAAACAAACATACGCTTGGCATTCATCCTCAGTCATGGAACAATAAAAGTTTCATTTTCTTTTCAACATCAACTTTTATTGAACATTATTAAACTCTTCATTTTCACATTTTTATCCTCAAAGTATCACTGAGTTTATCGATTTGAAAAATGATTTACAATGTTTGTTTCGCTTTTGCTTCTTGCACAAGATAACTTCTTTTTCTTGAAACTTTACTCTTTTATTGTTCAACTTTCATGGTTTTTGACTGCTGATCACAAGATTATTGAATAAGTAGCTTCCTCAAATGAACCATGAATTGAAATTGTATCTCTTTAATAACATTAACTTCCAAAGAATCTTGATGGAATGAAAAAAAAAATTCGTTTCGTTCCAAAAGAGAAACAATGTTCTTCTTTCATCTGAACAACCTTAAGGCTCTTTACAAAATGATCTTGAATTGGTTGGAAAGGTACGATGTTGCATCGACATTGATAGACTCAGTAGTTGCAGGTAATCACACCTTCAACTTATCTGTTCACTGAACAATTGATACGAAAAGAAAAACAAAAATGTTTAGTTTTATCTTTCATGTTCAGTCCATTCAATAGAGTGTGCAATGATTAGCGCAAGAAAATGAAAGCTTAAAGGTTTCTTTATTAAATAATTAATTTCAACAGATTCTTGAGTTATTCATCAATAGCATCATCAGTAGAAGATACAAAAAGACCAAACTCTTTAATCTATGAATATTGCCTTTTTGGGCAAGTTAAATATCCGATAATGGTTCAAATGATCTTGAAAAGTAATTCTTGGATAAATATTAACTGTTATAAGGTGCTTAAAGTTTCCATTTATTGCTAATCAATATCAAACACTTTGCTGCACATTTTATCACTCTACTTTTACTATTGGTAAACCTTGTCAATATACTTGAACCTTTCAATGAACGACGAAAAATAAAGTAAACATAAAAGTTGCGATCGATAAAATTCTCAAAAGTCAACATCTTGCTCCACTTACCAAGCTTGAAGCTGTGTGCTATGCTTTAGTATAGCTTCGGCCTCTTTCCAAAGTACCATGAACGTGACTTTCCAGTATTTTCCAATCAATCCAAATATTGATAGGAATGAAAAGTTGGACAAGTTTAAGTTTTATGCTTGTAATTTGCCAATGAATTTGAAAAAGAAAGTTAAACATGAAAATAAAATAAACAAAATTTACCGTAAATAAAGGCAGACAACATGCTCAATGGCAACCTAGATGGTTGATTCTTTAGGTTGAGGAGTCACAGTATGTGAGCCTCTGAAAATCGTGACTTGACTTCAGTTAATAAAAACTAAACTAAATAAATAAAACTTTGCTTCATTTTAAAATCGAAATTCAAGTTTTTATTCAAAGATTATAAGGGAACCGAAGAGTTAAGATGGCACAAAATTTGAATAAACTATTATTTTACCTAAAATACCACCAGCTTTCACTGCGACAGTTGAAGCTTCAATAGTAAGTTGCAGTCTTATTTAGATTCATCCTTACTTCAAACGGCAGTTGAAATGTTTGGAGCGCATTCAGGTTTGTAAAATTGATAATTATTGATAATTTGAGTTGACATTCAAATATTTGCGGCTGTCAAGGTTCATCGTAAAGACTGTTTGAACAAAATCTGAAGCATATTGAGATGACATTGAGACTCTTATAGCCGGAAATTATTCATCAAAATAATTTCCTGGTCAATATTGCTAATCTTTTTCTGATTTTTTCTGTCTTTTTCCTTCCATCCATGTTGTTGGCTCAAAATTTGCACCACTCATTAATGTCTGTGATTTTGCTTCTTTTGATATCAAACAAAAAGCTGAAATCCAAGATTATCAGCAGAAAAAATAAAACAGCTTCTTTTTCATTCCTTAAGCTTCTTTGTTCCTGGTTTGATCGGAATCAGTCAAGCATATTATACAGTTTTGCTACCAACTACGCATTGATTTCAGCATTTAAGCTTAATCAGCAAACGATTTGCTTCTAAAATTAAGACTACAACGTAATCGTGTAGAAATATAGACGAAAGACTAATTCCAATCAAAAAGAGAAACCAAGTTGAATAGCTGGCATCAAGTGACCATCAAAATGTAAACACTTTAATTTCTCAAGATTAGCAAAGAACTGAAGTTGCAGCTATTAACCTGATGCTCAAAGTGAGTTGAAATTAACAGGTTTAACAAGTTCACTTGAACAATATTTAGTAATTTTATCACTTTTCGAACTCGACTCGAGTTCAACTTGATTGTCATTTTTTGTCCAATTTCCCTTGAGTTGAATACAATTTGACATTTAGCATATTTAAGCCAACATGAAATTCACTAGATTATCATGTCAAAAATGTTTTTTCATCGCAAACCTTGAGCATCAAGCTGACAGGTTAAAAAATTTGCAACTTTTAACAAATGATTTAATCTTCAACTGAACAAAATCAATCCAATCATGAAAAATGATCTGTTTAGTGTTTCTCTGGGAGAAACACAGAAAAGGAAAAAAATTGTTGGCTTAAAGGTTAATCCCAGTGTTATCATGAAAGACAATTGCAAGTGTAAAATATTCCTGTGAATGGCATAAGAAGAAAATTGAATTAATTATTTTCCATGTTACAGCCTCTTCACTGATAGGTTCAACAAGCGAAAATCTGAATGATTCCAATTTCAAGTAGCTTCCATGTACTTTATGAAAACACTTCATTGTGTAATAGTTGATAATCAAATTTTGAAATAATGTTTATTCTTGAAAATGCAAGAGAAGGGAATGTTGAGAATTCAATTTTCATCTTGTTCGATGCATCAATTATCATATAACAAGTTTCTCTTCATGAACCTAAAATGAATCAATTATGATAGCATTTACAATAACAATTTTCTTATGTTTCGTTGGAAACAATGAATTATTTAAATAAAGGAATTCGAACAAACGAAAATGAAACTTTCCAAATTGTGCAACATTGAAACTATAAATGCTGCAAAATTACGAGAAAATCATTTGCAAGCCAAACAAGCATTGATTGCAATCGAAGTAGAATTTAGGCGAAAAAATTTAAAAACGAAACTGAACTTTCCAAGAATACAAAATGGAAACGAAATCGATCTTTTGATCGAACGTGAATACGGCTGATCCGAAATTCAATAGATTAACGCTTTTCGATTTGCCATCGAAAGGAAACTAAATTGGATTCAAGTCGTTAATTGGCATAAAAGGAAGAATCAGTCTGTGAAAAGGTTGTTTTGTTTTCAAGTTGAAATTAGTTACAAACCATTAAACGAAGTTTTGTGTTGCTCAAAATTGGAATGAAAAGATTGCTCTGAATGAAACCTGTTGGATAAGATAGCCATTATTGGCTAGTTTTATGGTTCTTTAATGATTCATGTTGAGTAAAGAAACACTTTTTTCTCTACAGAATTGTTGCTGAAATAATCATCTGAGCAAATAATCAGGTTTTTACCTGTACTTTAGCATTCTTATGATTGTTTGGTTTATTCGACATTCAAATCTTTTCGTGTTTCATTCAATCATTGATTGATCATGAAGCTCATCAATCATTCAAAACTTTTCACCGTCGTTCACCTTACAAGCCAATGGAATGGACCATTAAAGTTTGATTGGTTGGTGATTGAAATGAATAATATTTCATGAGAATCATGTTGAGATTGCAGTTGAAAAGTAAAGGATTGGCTAAATAAGAATGAATAAAAGTACTTGTAAATTTCATGGTCAATTGAGTGCATTTTGTACTCTAATTGAACCCTTTTCATGAAATGCAATAAATATTGGCCAACACTGCTCTTCCTATGTTTCAAGATTAAATTTTCATGATCGATTGAGTTGAATAGATTCTTTGCCATTGAAATGAACATTGGCATAACTTGGCTGCCATTAAAACGAACCATTATTGCTCAACATAAATTGAGTTGCTTAAGATAATCAGAAAATGCAGCCTTTTGCCTCAACTTTTGTGACCTTTGAAAATTTCAAGATTCTGTTTCATGTAAAGTTTCCAATAATTTGATTGAAATCTGGAACGAATTTTACTCATTTTTCTGTAAAACAATCTCAAAGTAATTGAGTAAAGATGCAATCAAAATAATTAAAAAGTTTCTTTGATCAAATCAGGAGAGATGTAAGCACTTCTTGATGGATCCGATGTCTTGATCCGAAACTCAGTCAAAATGCAAATATTTGACCATTTAAGCACGCGGTATGATCTCGTAATCTGAAAATATCAACTTCATTTCATCATTTTTTGTACATAATTTTTAAAATTTAACAAGCCAGCCCGCGATCATACTGATCGCAAAATTCTTTTTAATTCTAACCAAATTCAAGGAATTTCAAATGCAAAAGAAATAAATTCTTAATGAAAAAACACGTTAGATTATTCTAAAAGTTCCAAAAGTTGAAATCTTTTTCTTTTTGATAAGGTTCATTTTAGAAAAGCCTTTCTTTAAGCACATGTAATTTTTTTGTTGATTGTAGGAGCAAAAATAGAGTCCAAAGTTGAAACTTCGATCTCCTTCTTAAAGTTGAAGCACCAGGTTTTCACCAACTCTACTCTTTAATCAGAAGGCAATTCTACATAAACTCCTTACCCAACAATAAATCTAAATAAACAAAAGTTTTTCCCCCAAACACAATGCTACAAAATACGGATTCTGCATTTTTCCCCCCGCACTGTTCAAACGTGAATTTCTCAGGAACCTGAATTCCGAAAAAGCCCTGACTATTTTTCGTGGTTGTAGTTTAATCATGGCTTTCATTCTATGTGAAAATTAACCTTAGAACCCACTTAGTTTCGAAATAATTTGAGCGCAAAAATTTCATGTTTTGACTTTATATATTGTATAGATTAGATTTGATGAGATTCACAATTTTATATTTCCTGAAATTTTTAATCAAACTGAAACAGCCTTTTACTAATAAATATTTAATTCGATACTTGATTGCTTCAAATGCAGTTATAATCATTTGCAAGTTTGTGTTATTAATTATTAACTATTAATAATATGAATAAGATCTGAATTTCCAATTTTTTAGGCGGCTTACAGTCAAAACCATATTCTCGAAGTTATTCGAGTTTATTCGTTTATTTCACTTCTAAATCATTTAAAGCCATTTCTTCAAACTGATACAGTGGCATCAGTAGCATTTGGTACAAAGAGGTGGCAAATAATGGAGTGACCTTTTTAATGGTTCCGGTTGATCTGGGAAGGGTACAATTTGAACCGATTTCATCAAATTTCACTGATTTTTTAGTCATTAACTTGATTTACTTTCTTGAAATTTCAATAAAAAGCTCGAAAATTCAGCTAACAATGATTATAAATCAAGGCTAAAGCTTCCAGAAAGTTGGTAATCCATTATGTGGTTTTTCGCAGCCTGTGGAGTATGAGTTTATAATAAACCTGAATTCAAATAATTTTTTGGGTACGCAATCCAACGTTCTTTTTTTCGGAAAATCTTTTAAAATCTTAAGTCAAGCTCAGTTTTGCAAAAAAAGATAAAGGAGGGTCTCCAGAATTTTTCACTTTTTTATCTTTTTGAGTTAAGAACTCAACTTTTTTTTCAGAGTAGATTTTCATGCGCTCAGTCCAAAAATGAGATCCATTTCTTCCTGTGATCAGCGGTTTTTGAGTTATTTAAGGTCAAAGTGCGCAACTTTCAAGACCATTATTGACCTGACCGAAGCTCGATTTTTCTCAAACTTTATTATTTGATAGATCTCAATGTTACAAATCGAACTATTTATATGAATTTATTTTTTAAATAATAGTTTTCTCAAAAAAAGCTTTCGAAAATATTCGGACAAGCGAGCCGCTGGGGCTTAGGGTCGATCTAAATGTTATTATGCTTAAGCATAAGCATAACTACATAAGACCGAAAAGATTAGATCGGAAATATTTTGGATATCTATCATATTTCAGGAAAAAAATAGGTCCAAATATTGAACAAAATCCCGTGTTAAAGTCCATAGAGGAAAAATAAAGTCTTCAGAATCAAACCATTTTCAGTATTCTGAGGCATTTTTGCATGCTAAATTCAAATATCAAATCTATTTTGGAATTTGACTAAAGGACTTTGTCATAATCGCATTTAAATTTATTGCTCGGAAAATCTTTATTTTGTGATAACTTTGACTTGAAATAAGATATATCAATTTTGAATAGATATCCTGAATTCTTGAAAAAATAAGAATATGTATAAGACCTTGAAGATACCTATGAAGGTCAAAAACGCAAATGACATTGGATGACCTTGAAACTTTGTTCCGATAATCTACAAAACATACGATGTTCTTCGTTCAAATAGTGAAGTCTTAATACCATCTGGTTCAAAAGTTGCGTGGAAATAAGAAGCTCGCTCGATTCCAAAATGTATGTTCATTTTTTCCGTTATCTTCATTTATATCCCAAAACGAAGAACATCGTATGTTTTGTAGATTATCGGAACAAAGTTTCAAGGTCATCCAATGTCATTTGCGTTTTTGACCTTCATAGGTATCTTCAAGGTCTTATACATATTCTTATTTTTTCAAGAATTCAGGATATCTATTCAAAATTGATATATCTTATTTCAAGTCAAAGTTATCACAAAATAAAGATTTTCCGAGCAATAAATTTAAATGCGATTATGACAAAGTCCTTTAGTCAAATTCCAAAATAGATTTGATATTTGAATTTAGCATGCAAAAATGCCCCAGAATACTGAAAATGGTTTGATTCTGAAGACTTTATTTTTCCTCTATGGACTTTAACACGGGATTTTGTTCAATATTTGGACCTATTTTTTTCCTGAAATATGATAGATATCCAAAATATTTCCGATCTAATCTTTTCGGTCTTATGTAGTTATGCTTATGCTTAAGCATAATAACATTTAGATCGACCCTAAGCCCCAGCGGCTCGCTTGTCCGAATATTTTCGAAAGCTTTTTTTGAGAAAACTATTATTTAAAAAATAAATTCATATAAATAGTTCGATTTGTAACATTGAGATCTATCAAATAATAAAGTTTGAGAAAAATCGAGCTTCGGTCAGGTCAATAATGGTCTTGAAAGTTGCGCACTTTGACCTTAAATAACTCAAAAACCGCTGATCACAGGAAGAAATGGATCTCATTTTTGGACTGAGCGCATGAAAATCTACTCTGAAAAAAAAGTTGAGTTCTTAACTCAAAAAGATAAAAAAGTGAAAAATTCTGGAGACCCTCCTTTTTCCAGGTGACTGTTTAATGTGCGATACTTTGTACCAGCTTATTATTAACATATCATTGCAACTTCAAGAAATTTTGAATTCCATTTAAACTTAAATGCTACCAGCAATTTATTTTGATGCAAAAATTGTTATACTTGCAAAACATATTCAACTTTTTAAGGACCATCATCGTCTACGACCACACCAGACTGAAAGCACCGGATCCCGTCCGATCTCCGAAGTTAAGCAGTTTCGGGCCGGGTTAGTACTTGGGAGGGAGACCACTTGGGAACCCCCGGTGTTGTAGACTTTTGCTGTTGATAGCATTCAGATCGAGTTTAATTAGTGATTTTCATGCGCAAGTGCAACTAATTACTTTGTTTTGGTTTAACCGGTCTACAATTGCTGCTTTACAATCAACATTTAAAGCAAGAAATGAAATCAACATTTTTTTATCAGACACGTCAGGTAAAACTTGACTATGAATAGCCATAAGAGTTTTTTCTTGGACTCAAAAGTTGAGGTATTTTTTATTTTCCCCATTTTACACGAATTTGTCGAATTCGCCGAAATTTTTAACTATTTTTCGTGTATTTAGTTTATGCACAGCTTCCATGAATGAACCCGCTCAGTTAAGCCAAAATTTAAGCTAAAAGCAACTGAAGATGTGGACAAGTTCAACTTACTGTTTTTCATATCTATTCTCATTTTGCGCACTTTAATGCTTCAAGCATTACTTACGAGTGTAACTAAAGCATTATTGAAACTCATGAATAGCTTCTTAAATAAAATGAAAACGTTTCTTCCTTGATATCACCAAAATGTCAAGATGAACACTTCATTTGACAATTCATGTCACTTGACTAAATTTTTTTACCCAATTTAGAGGCAAACAAAAGTCGAGTAAAAGGCAACAAAGTTTATTATAATGAGTTTATTATAATCACATTTGAATATCATTTCAACCCTGCAACCTATTCAATTCCACCATGAAAATTCGGACAGAAAGGCAAAGCATGTACTTTGACAGACTAAACTCTTTGTTCCCCTCCATGTAAACAGTGTTGCCTTCATTAACCGTCAATCTTTCCCATCTTTAATCTGATTACCAAATTATTACTTGATCAAGCGATTCCAATTAAACATTTAAAGTTGACTGCTCAAGGCGATCAACCTGAACACATCAAAGAAACCAAGGAAAAAAGCGTCAATTAACCAAATTTGACAAAACATTTGACAACTGACAAAAGTGTTCCATGAAAGAAAAAAACTCATCTAATCTCTGGGAACAAACTGAACCAAATTTCGAAAAAATCGATTAAAAAAATTGTTCCTTTTCTTTTCAATTACAAAAGGTGGAGAGATTATTGAAACAAGATTATTGTCCAAATTGTCTTGGATCGTAAAAAGTCGATTAAATAGGCGTTCTTCGAAGCGATCCAAGATCTGATCTGAAATGAGAAAAAAGTTAAAATTCGAAGTTGAAAGCCGTTCAATGAAAATAGTAATACAATGTTTTATTGAAATGGTAAACATTAACAGATTGTCCATTTGATTGTCTTGTTCTGCTCATTAATCTCGATTGCAACTCAATCTCATTGTCTCATGGATTATTCATTTATCGATCTCTTCTTTTATACTTTGCCTTTTTTAAACGATCTCATCATTAACATGGTGAAATGATCTAGCCAAAACTGTAATTGATACAGATCACGTTGACCATTCTTCCTTGCCTGCTCTTCAAATCTCACCGATCAATCGTAATCATGAAACAATTGATGGCAACACCAAGCAAACCGAGCCATTCTGGAAAAGTGATCAGGCAAGTCATCAAACTTGAAATTAATAATGATTACGTTTTCTTTTCGTTTGTTTGTCTTTCTTGTTCGTTCCATGTTTTTGCTGGACTTTACGACTTCTCACTACAAAAACCATGTTGACCATTATTTTTCAGGAAACAAACAGTTTGCTTTAACGAAATTAATTTCCTTTTTGCGATTCTTTTCTTTTCATGTTCCAACCTCAATCTGCTCATTAATATTGTCACCATCATGAGATTATCATTTTACTGCATTTCATTTGAGCGACAACAAAAAGGCAGAAAAAAAGGAGAAGAAAAAAGAAGAAGAAATTAAATGCAAAAATTTATCATCATTAAAACTTGTTTAATATTAATGAGCTTCTAAATGTCAACCTTTTTGACTTGTCATTCTTTAATCCAACATCGATATGATATCAGTTTAATGATCATTAATAACGTTTTAGGCTCTTTGACAGATGAAGAGTTGAAGACTGTATTTTCACTCCCTGCAGAGATTCGGATAACTTTTAATTCCTTGCTTTTCTCATCTTTTTTTTCACTGGTCAAACAGGAATCTGCCAATTTAACTCACTCGAAACAGTTGAGTCACAATAAAATATTCAACAGCCTTTTGTTTCCAACAATATTTTGTCTCTTGTCGTTTGCCTTGCTCATCGGAATGTTTATGGTTCTCCGACGTTACAATGTGATATCAAAGTTGCGTTCAAGACGTAAGCTCAGTCCAGATCCGTCAAAAGGGTCACTTGCCCGTTGTATACAACAATATGTAATTAATCCAAACTATTATTCAAGGTAAATTTCGATTTTTTCGTTTTCGCCCGAAATTCCAATTGCAACTACTTTCTCATTAAACTCGACTTTACACTAAAAGTTAATGAACATCAAATTTGGCCAATCAATGAACCAATTTTGAAATATACTAAGAAAATCCAGCATTTACTAGAACTTTCACGAAAATAGTTTACCAAAAGTCGAAAAGTTGAAAATGTAGAAAAAATTTCTTTTCACTTTCTTTTCAACTCGAAACTTGAGTCAAAACTTCGAACTGGGAATATTTTCATTTAAAGTCGTTAAATTCAAGACTTGCTACTATCAGTTACTTGAACCTTGACATTGTCCTGGCGTTTGAAATTACGGAATTCCCATTTGGCCTTTTCTGAGAAAAAAAATGAACCGAAAAAAAAGTTCTTTATCAAATTCATTTCAAATGTGATTTCCAAATATATTCAGTGAACAAACTTAATGAACATCTAAACTCTATATTTTCATAACTCATTAGCTATTCATAGTTATCATGTCATACAACAAGAATAATGATACCAATAAAAATGGTAAAACATGGCAAGATTGTTTTTCCGTGAAAAATTTCAATGTTGAAGTAAAAAGCAAATGAATTCAAAAGTTAAACATTAGCTTAGCTTTTGTTTCAACATCAACTTAACACTTTTGGGTAAACAAAGAAAGGCAATGAATACAGGGAAGAGAAGCGATTATATTAATAAAATTTGTTATTCAAGTGGCAACGATAATATTGAATAATAATGATCAAGTGAAATGTCGAAATAAAAGGCATAAATATGGGCAATTGTTTCGGTTCAGTTTGAAAACAGCAAATGTGTAAACTAGGCTGGCAGTGAAAAGAGTAATATTCAATAGAATTGAATGATAAGCATATGAAATTTATTCAGTTTCAAAATTTTTATTTATTCTTTTTCCAGGCAACTTTTCTCTTTGACAAAGTTTCCTTTTGAAAATGATTTCCATCGTGAATTATCATGAGATAAAGTGTATCAAGTTTGATGCTTGTTAGTTTAAAAGTAATCAACATTTGCTTTCACTTTCCATTTCGAGATTCGCCAAGATTCAACTTGAAGATTTTTTTCACTCTAAACTAATAAGCTAAAGTTTCGCTGGAAACATTAAGAAATTTGATTCGAGAAACTCGAAAATTTTGATTCTAAACGTTGAACAGGATTTATCACGTAATCATGTTTGATGAAACCTTATCCATGCCAAGTTGCTGGAAAGGATGAGATTCACTGGCCTTGGATTTTCAACTTGATCAACATGAAAAAAGTTCTGATAGAAACAATGAACAACATTTCAGCGCAACAATTTAACCAGAAAAGTTCATTTCAAATGGAATTTGACATTTTTCTTTATTCAAATGTATTCGAGTTTCAATATTGAATAATGAATAATCTTTTTTGTTCTGATTTTCAATCCCTTGTTCATAGTTCGCCTGATGCATCGTTTAGAAAAATTCTTAGAAACATTGAAATTCCATCGAATCAAATTCGTTGCCTGGAAGAGATTGGTGAAGGCTGTTTTGGCCGTGTTTATAAAGGTAAGATAATAGCATCATGTTGGTTGGATTCGCCGATGGGATTAGAAGTTGCAAGGAAAGCAAATAATTTTGCAGGATAATGATGCAGGATGGAAGTTGAGTGAAATTATCTGAGCCAAACAAGATCATTTTAATGATATTAAAGGCAAATAACGAAATACAAACGATGAAAATGCAAATTTTGAAGAAAACTTCAAACAGCTCTTTACCTGATAATTTGCTCATGATTGTTCAGCCTTTTAGGAATTGAATAAGAATCATTGGTGAGACAAGAATGGTATAAAAACTGACGAATTGGCAGAAAATGGAAATTCAATAAAGAGATGATAAATATCATGAATCAATTCTCATTTTTACAAAAAGATCGAAACTCCATTTCGAAGATTGACTTAGCGAAATGTCTCATCTGCAGTTTTAGCAAGAAAGTGTCCCAAGTTACCGAATACGAATTGTCTCATTGTCAGACTTTTTCAATATTCAGCTTTCAAATTCTGTCTATAGACTTTCGGATTTCGAATTTAATTTTAGAAATTTTTGTATTCCAATGATCTTTGAAACTGACAGAAGCCAATGAAAGTTTGTCAACTGATTGTTCATTCATTAGCAATATACAACTCCATGTGAGGTGAAATCAAACTCAGAATTTATTTTTTTATCTCTTCTGTCTTCAGGTGAATACCAACCTGCCGAAGATCAAGTGATTCAAGTGGCAATAAAAATATTAAAAGAAGGAGTTTCAACGGAACTTCGCAACGATTTTGAAAGGGAAGTGGAAATATTGTCCCACTTCCGTCATCCCAACATTGTTAAACTAATTGGTGTGACCAATGAAGAAGTCACACCTTCCATGGTATTTGAATACATGGCGTTGGGAGATTTAACTGAAATCCTGCGTAAATGTGATCCAAGGAAGTTGAAGCAGAAGAATGTTGATTCACCTTGTTCATCGACAACCGGAACAATACTGTCGACTTCAGAAGAAAGTGAAATCAAACCTTTATACGAGGTGAGTTTCCAATTGATTATAAAACCATTAAACAGTCTAAACGAAACAAAGTGTACAAGCAAGATAATTGTTGAGCAATTCATTGCATTCATTATTCAACTAATTCCTTGCTTTGGAAAACTCAGTTTTTCTCTTTCATTGAACACGTTTCATTCATTTGATGGCAAAAAACTGATGAGCAACTGAAATAATTGCTGTTTTCATTGAAAACTGGATGAAAAGTAAAAAGTTAAACATTCAAAGTTGAATGACAAATTAGATTTCAAATGAAATTTAATTTGTCAAAATGTTTACAATATTTTGTATATTAAAAGCAATCCAATTTAAATAATTTAATGAAAGTTAAGTTTCATGACATTAATTTGGCTGAAATTGAATTTGATGAATTTCTTATGGAATTAAATGAATTGTCAAGCTTTAACAAGCAATGAGAGTCTCCAGATTCGATGGATTCAATGTTATCAAACCTTACAATTTCAATATCAAATGGCCTTTTCAGGTGCATTAACCAGAGGTTTGGCTCTTGCTGAGTTTGTGAATTGATAAATGAATCTTTCTTGTTCATCAATTGCTAAAATAGTTCTGTGCAAATGGATTGGCACATTATTTCAAAACTCTTGTCCTTCAATCTCTTCGTTGACCAGACTTTTTCAACTTATATAACATGGAGTTGAATAACAGTTTTCAAAATTTGATTAACAGAACAAATTTGCAAAATTAATTTTCCATTTTTGGATCAAATGAATTTGCTTGAAAATCAGATTCTTGGAAAACCTTGAAACTAATTTTACCTCTTTTCCACGTTTTGATAACTTGATCAGCATCAGAATGTTGAACAACAAAAGTTTCCGAATCTTACACTCTGATAACTCTAATGGGTTTGAACTGAAATTTGAACAGCAAGATAACTAAAAGTAAGTCCATAAATATTGGTCTGAATATGAAATTCTTTTCAATTGGAACTTAGGAATGAAGAAAAGAGATTTTTTAAAAGAAACTCGATTCTTTTCCAATCTTTTCGTTGACTTTTGACAGTTGAATATTGAAAGGTTAAAGAGTCAATTACGAGTTGGAAATTGATTGGATAGACTTGCAGAATAGAAAGTTTGTTGCAATAATTACATTTCAAAGTGAATCATGATCATGATTGAATTTCATTGAATGCCTTTTTGAAGAGAGAAGATGAAATGTAATTTCTTTTCTTGATTCATCTTTTTTTGTGTTGAGACTTTAAATCATTGTAATCATCTTGGATCATCAAACTTTGTGATTGATTAAACTTTAAAGGTAATTTAAAAGTGATTCATCATGAAATCCAAGACTCAATTTCAAGCTAATTGGATGGTCATTTAAGCTGATTAAAGGAAAGCAAATGACAAAATTGATTCCAAAGTGGATTATTTGGCTCAATGAATTGGCGCATTTCGCGAAAAGAGAGAAAATGAAAAATTCTCAATTGACTGAGTTTCGGTGAAAATTGATGAAACTTGTGAAGATTTAAAAGTAAACAAAAAAGTTGAAGGAAAAATTCAATTGAAAAAGTTGATCTGAAAAGATCAGCCATGAAAGTTGAAGTTGAAAGGAAAAGTGAAAAGTGTCTTTAAGTTTTGTTTTTGCTCTTTTAATGTTTACAGTGAATTTGTCACTTGAAACAAATGGCATTTTATTGTTGATCGTTTAACCTCACTGATGGTTCATGAAACAAATGAAATCCAATGAACATGAACACTTTGACCAGTCAAATGGGAATCGATTGTGATCATTACAATGTTTTTTTTCTCGTTTTTTTCTCGTTTCTTCGTTTTCTCCTCGTAACAGTTTAATCAACAATCCTTATCTTCATCATCTCAAAGTTTCACCATCCATTTTCACTTAACATCTTTTCATTTTTCATTCTGTCTACTGATCAACATCATGGAAACATTTTTTTCTCTCTTCCTGGTGTTTCTTTTTTTCCTCCTTGTTAAAGGGTTTCACTCAACACTGGCATGATGTATCACTCGACTTCAGTATTATGATGATGATGGTGAACGAAAAAAAGAACAAAAAATGATGAAAATGATCTTCGTTGAACCGCATTTTGTAATCATCTTAAGAAGATTTGCTTCTTCGAATTGTGATGGTGAAGAATGATGAGGATGGTGATCAAGTGACAGTAAAAGGACGAGATGAAAAGGCAAAAGTGTTCAACTGTGCAACAAAAGGAAAGAGTTGAACCCGGAAAGAAGGAAAAGTGCAAAAAGAAAAGTGCTTTTTGCCTTTTCTTTTTTTTCTCTCGTTAGACGCTAATTGTTGCAATAGTTGCGAAGTTTGATTTAATCTAATAAAGCGTAATTTATTGGACAGTTTCATGTTTGACCTGATTAGACTCTTGAGATTTTACTCTGTAAATTGTCGAATCAATTTGTTATTTTTTCTTGCTTCTATTAAAGGAGAAATCAGTTTCCATACTTTGTTCATGTGTAACTTGATTATTCAACTTTTTCTTGCCTTTACTCATCTTAATCACCATGCTTCCATTGATTACTTAAAATGCCTTCAAGTAAACATTATTTGTCCTTGTAGCTGTAATTAAAATTGATTGAATCTATTAATTTGACTAATTTTACATTCATTGAGCAACATTGATTTCCATTCCGTTTAACCATTGATTTATCGATTCTACCAAATAAACTGATTATTGGAATGAAAAAGACAGGCAAAATATTAATATTTGAACATCACATCAATTAAATTTCATAATTTCATTAATTGAATCAGTTTAAATTACTAATGTGAGTTGAATGAAAAATTTGAGACAAAATTCACTAAGCCTTACGAACCACCCACTCTAACAGTAAAATTTAATGCAAGACGCAAGACCTTTTCGGATCAACTTGGATTCACTTTTAAAGACTTTGCTCGCTAAGTATCTGACAAAAACTAGTCTTCTTACGGACTAATTGTTTGAAGTGTAAAATATGATTGTTTCATCTGTTGTTCATGTAGATGTCAGCACTCTGAAAAATTCGAGGAATGACTGTATATTTTTACTCTTGAACTGAATTCTGGCTTCATTTCAAGATAGAAAGTCTGTAAACTGTACCTCTATTTGGGGATTCACAAGCAAAGTCTAATGCGTGTCAAGTTGACTCTTGCTGGTCACAACTTGCAAGTGAAACAGTAACAGTAACTTACGACTGACTCAACGACTGAGCTTAACTAGTTTAATGCCATTTGGTTCAACTTCTTGCATCAATTTTACTGGTAACGGTTTCAACTTAACAACTGGTTCAACTGTTCTAGTTGAAAGACGAAATGTTAAACGATAAATCACTTAAATGAAATGCCCATGAAACAAATGATAAATCAAGTTGAGCAGCAGAACTTTGAAATTGCTAAATGATTTCCAGTGTATTTCAAGCTTCTTTTCAACATTTCATTTTCTCATCAGATAATTGTAAGTACATTGTCGACTTGGAAAACTACAAAAGCCTAACATAAAACATTACCTGACAAACATGTTGACCTTACTTTTTGACGAACCAAAACTATTTCCTTCAACCACCTGGTTCTTCATGACAAAACATAATAATGCTGATACTAATATTAATACTAATAATGATAATAATGAGTAAAAGAGGAATGATGTAAGAAGATATGATAAAATACTAGAACATAATTATATTATGGTGAGATGAACAATATTAAATCACAATCATTCAACCTTTTTCTTCTTTCACTTTTCCATTTCTCATCCAACCTTTGCTAGCACTTATATTAACTCATTTTCAACTGAACAAGGAAGCAAATAATGAAAGTTCATAGATGGAAGATTCATAAATAACGAAAAAAACTGAGCAGAAACGATTATTCAGTAAAATGAGAGAAAAGAATCATTTCATTGTTGACTGAATCTTTTCAAAACTATTGTTTAGCTGTTCGTTTGTGCTCATGAAAATGTATCTCAGTGTTACAAGTAAATAAAAAAGTCAACAGAAAAAAACAATCGAAGAAATTATCGTTATTAGATGAAGCAAAAAGAGTTTCATCAATTGTCCAAATGTTCATGTAAATAAGTGAAACATTGAGTCTCAAGAAGCATGAATATGAACAGCAAAACCAGCAAATCAAACACTGGTCATTATGGTAATGAACTTTCATCAAACATTGAACTGATTAATAATGAAACAAGGTTGAACAAATAGCCAAAGGAAGCCTTGTCAACATTACCATGTTATTGAAGTGGAATATAATCAAGTTTGGTGAATAAATTTAGTCCAATTATTCACATTGTTTCACCATGTATCCAGTTTCATTCGATCAAAGCAATTATTTTTTAACTTATCTTGTCATTCATTCAATTGTTTCATTTATTGAACAATATATTTCACCACTTTTTACGCAACCTTTTCTTCTTACAGGGAGATTTGATTTGGATTGCCACTCAAATAGCTGCTGGAATGCTTTACCTTTCCTCTCAGCATTTTGTTCACCGAGATTTGGCCACACGAAACTGCCTTGTTACACACAATTTGACGGTCAAAATTTCCGACTTTGGCCTCTCTAGAGACATTTACACTTGCGACTATTACAAGGTATAAATTGAATTACATTATTTATTCGCAAGAAATGAAGCATTTAGATGTAACTTGAAAATTTGTGGTTTCTAATCGCACTCCCAGCTCGAACCAAATTAACCTTGTTTTCAAACTTCAATTCAAAAGGAAATATTATCTTTAATACCTTGAAAACAATGATATTTTCCTGGTAGTTTAGACTTCTATTTTTCTCGACTTTTAAAGGCAGTAAAGTTTGGGAATCAGAAAATGAAAACACTTAAAGTAACATTGTTAATCTTTTGACTTGGATTTTATCACTTACTTCTTGTGATATTTGCTGTAAAATTATTTCCTCATCGATTGAGCAACGAAAGTTTTTTGTTTAAAAACTCTTTTCACTCCCAGTATTTATCCAGTAAATATTAACAGAAGTTGCAGTTTCTGTGAAATCACTTTTAATTGCAACTTTTAGCCAATTAAACAAGCTTTTCTAATGCATACGATAAATATTGCTTTTTGTCTTGGAGTAAATAGAAACTTGCTTGAGTTGTTGAAACTCGAGAATTATTATTTAATTTAATAGCTTTTCGAGTTTTCAGTTTATATTTTTCTTTTTCTGTGCCATTAATTTTGGTTCAATTGTGTTCAACTTTTCAACAGGTAAATGGAACGAAAATGCTTCCAATTCGTTGGATGTCACCCGAGAGCATAATCTATGGTAAATACACTTTAGAATCTGATGTGTGGTCATTCGGTGTTGTCCTTTGGGAGATTTTTGCTTTTGGGAAGCAACCTTATTATGGACATTCAAATGACGAGGTAATTAAAAACATTTCACCAGAAAATGAATCAACTTTTATTCCAACTCAACACTTTGACAGATCAAGACTCAACAAGTTTTTCAATTCAAAATCAAGTTAACGAATGCATTTTTTACTAGTTTATTGTCGCCAAATAAACAGCTCGTTTTCATGGCATTCCCAGTCTGACTTGAACTCCCAACTGGGAATGGTTAAATAGTTATCTTTGGTTCTCCACTAATCTAGATATTGTCAACATATAAATACAATGAAATCGACATGACAATCGAAACTGTGACTACTTTTTCCAACGTAATAGTCATGATTAAACATTCACATTTCCATTCATTGAATCGTGAAAATCGAGTTTATCGATCAATGATTTAAAACCATCTTAGATGAACACATTATTTCTCTAATGAGCAGGCTTGTTTAATAAAAAAGGAGTTTCCAAATGATGATGATGATGAAGATAACTTTTCCTCTTTCCTTTCATTAAAGATTCTCATTAATTTTGCAATCGCAAGTCTCATGTAGCCTAAAACTCAATATTGACCAATTTTTTTCTTCTTTTACCTTGAATTACATTTCAACTTGATGAAAGATTTGATCAGTTAGTAAGATGATTCTAGCTAATAGTACAACGTGAATGAAGGAGGCAACAATGTTATTATGAACCTCGAGAAATGATGATAACGAAGCTGAAGAAACAAGAAAATGAAATGTTCATCTTATTAAGTTGAAGTAGTAAATGGTTATTCCATCCTAATGCGTACCTTGACAATGAGCAGCGTTTTATTTTCCTTTAATCACTGTTATTACAAGATAAAGGTTGATATTGGCCGACGGTGTTGGCAAACAAACTGTTTTCATTTGCGAGTGAATTTAATGAAAATAAGTAAATTGAAATTGTCTGGGAATCCAGAACAAAGTCAAGGTGCAAACTCAGAGAAAATGTTTCAATATTTTAGTCTAACAAGGTTCTAAGTTTGCTTTTCTCGTTTACTTTTAGTTTAAACATTTCATCTGGAAATGCAATTTTACGTTTTTTTTATAATTGAAATTGAATATTAATAAATGATAAATATTTGTTTTTACCAAATCAACTTCACCGTCTAAGAAATTAAATTGAATTCAGTTTAATTCAAAGATTACCATTGAAATGCCTTAGTTATATGCAAGAATAACTTTCTTTTCCTTTCTTACACACTTTCAAATCAAGTTTTACCAAACAATCGTTGCATGCAGTTAATCATTTCATGGTGGAATCACTTCTCACTAGTTTAGCATCAACTGATATCCAACAGTTGGTTGATAATGCAATTGCAAGAAGAAGTATTTACATAATTTTGATGAAATTAACGGCACAATTTATCAGTCGAAGGGTCACATTTTTTCTCATAGTTTCATAATGCTGAACAGTGCATGTTAAGTTGGTTAGTAAGTTGATTAACTCAATCACAAGAGTAGAGATGTTTTCAGAGATTCAGTAGATTCCATATTAAACGAAATTAAGTAAATGATAAAATGACAATTTGCATCAAACTCGACTTCTATTCGGCTAATTTCGATTCTTTTATTACATCATAACCAACCTTTTTCCTGCAAATTATACAAAATAATTCGAGTATATTGGATCAGGCAAAGAAAACTTTTGCTTCGATGTAATTATATGTTTACACACATTTGATAGGCAATCCCAATGCTCGAGTTTCGCTTAGAGTCAATTAGAGCTCAAAATTTTTTACCAAAAATTCAAAGCAATTTGATCAATTCCTCTTTGAGAAATAGCTAAATGGCGAATGTAGCTCAAGATCGTGAAAGGTCGAATAGTCACTAGCCTGATGATCTGAGTCAAGGTCGAAGCAATATTTATGATTTTAAAAGAAAAGGTTCTTAATAAACTCATAGATCTGAAGGATAAAATAAAATACATTGGTTTCGAGTTTGCATTAAAAAAATGCTTTTCGAGTTTCTCTCTGTTCAATAATGTTTAAAATTATGCCAGAAAAACTATTGATTTTAGATAAAAATTTACTTTTGCTCTTTGAACGAAAAATAAGCAAAAATGTTTGGATTTGAGAATTATTTTATTATATTTGAATCAGGGATTGACTGGGAAAGAGAAGAAAAATCGGGCAAATTGAATGGGTTTAAGAATTTTCAAGGTTAGGAATTGAATCAATTATCGTTACATGATATTGTTTTGTTGGAAATAAAAAGTTGAAGATTTACGGGAAAAGAAAACGAAATTTATTTAATAAAGCGTTCGACTTTTTCTTGCTTTCATTTCCTTCTTTACTTTTTGTTTCTATCAGGTAATCAGATTGATTCTTCAAGGAATCCTGTTGATTCCTCCAGAAGATTGTCCTGAATTTATATACAAGTTAATGGCTGGCTGTTGGAAAACTGAGCCAAAAGATCGACTCAATTTTAATACAATATACAAGGAATTAATTAGCAACTGTTCTCCTGACAGACAAAGGATAATGGACGAGATTGAGAAGCAAGAGTCGGAAGAAGAAAATGAAACGGTCGATGAAATCGTCAACATAGAGAACTACTTGATGCCTGAAGATTTGGTGGAAATAGTGTGAATTCATCTCTTAAAATTGGTCCTCAACTGATTGTCCGATGCGACGAAAAACTGATTCGATATCAACCGGTTTCGATCTGAATCTCTTCCAATTTTTACGATTCATTATTTTCCATTTTTCTCATTTTCAAATCAATAGAATTAATTTCATCATTCATTCAAAATGCATGTGCTTCATTTGAGAGGCAAATGAATTGATTAGCATGAAAGAGAGGAAAAGAAAGAGCAAAAATCAATTTAGACTCAACCTAACAAAGTATTCATAAATGAAAAATTGTAACATTTGTTGAAAAGTCTCTAATCTGCTTCATATACTTGTAATTCAAATAAAGTTTTTATCTTAACTAAAACAATTTTGAACATATTATATTAACATTTCAATGCCAAACGAAAAGCAAAGATGGCCGATAAGCGATGGAAACTCTCGGATTCATATTCAATGAACTTTTTTAGTGCAATTTCGTTAGGTTATATTCAATATAGCTTTTGCTCCCTTTTTGTCGCAAACTAATTTATTCTCAAAGAAACTTTTTTTGTTTCGAAGGGATTTCAACTTTGGCTTAAAAATTATTAAGGCGGCACAAAATTCAATGAAAATATGATCTGATTCGCACAAAAGTATACTTAAACCAGGGTTAACACCACCCTTGTACCACTTTCGAATGTCGCTTTTCACGATTTCGATTTTTCACCGTTGGCGTTGTTAATCCTGGTTTCAGTGATGAAATTTCCAATGAAAGCTGTAATTTTTATTAATTAAGTAAAAGTTTATTGCACTTAAGCAGTGAATGGGTTAGAAATTTGATGAATGTGAGATTCAATGATTTTGGTAGGAAATATAACTTCAAAGGGTAGATTATAAGAGGTTAATGGATTGCAAATCAATTAGCTTCATCAATAAGCCAACCTTCGATCATGACTGATCGCAAAAATTATTTACAATTATTAAAAAATAGATTGAACCAGATAAATCTTTATTTATAAACTAGAGTTAATAAACGAAGTTTCAGTCCTTTGGTTCTTTTATTCTTAAATATTCATTCGCATCCTGTAATAGTTCACTAATTTTCATGATTCAGGTGCTGGCATCTAGTGTAGCATTTTATTGTATTGAAGAGAAACGTTTGAATATTACAGAATTTTGTAGATTGTTTTATATGACAGGTTGAAAGCTTAATCAGTTAATCTGAAAGCTAATGAATCACGATAAGCTGACGATTGACGATTGACTGAAACATTAAAAATGGTAAAAATGAAAATAAAAGTCTTAACATTGATGAGTTGAGAAACGTGAATGAAATGAATCCAGTTTAGCATCAATTATTAAGAGCATCATCGTTGGTAAACTTCGTCAAAAGATTGAACATGGCTGCACATTCAAGCCAACAAAGTAACACGATGTTTCCATGAAAATTTTGCTTTTCAGTTCAGAATTACTAGTGACATCTAGTCTCATGAATCTTACATAAAACTTCAGATGATCGACACTGTGCGACATTCGAATGCTGAGCATGGCTTTTGACACCAGCAAATGCTCAGTAATGAAAGCAACATTTTCTCCCATCACTTTCGTTTTAAACTGTTTGCAAGTGTCAAACTATTCACCACTGTAGCCGTAAAAAAGCAAGCATCGAGTAAGAGTCAAAAGTGCCCAAAGAGAAAAAATTATTAAAATCTTTTTCTTTTCTTTGTCAAGTAAAACTCGAAACTCGACTGGAATCTTGACACAGAAACGTTAGAAAAAAGGAAATAAAGGAAATAAAGTGCAACAAGTATAATGATGTGCAACAAAAAAGTGCAAACAAAAATGAATGAAAAGATTGATTCGACTTTTCAAAGTTACATTTTCTGCGACATTTGGCTGTTGAAGCGACAACCGGAAAACTGTTAAAAATCAAGGAGTAAAAGAGTTTAAACTGTAAAAGTGACCTTTACAGTATCGGTTTGGAAAAACTTTTGTGAGAAAAAAAAACAAAGTGAACAATTAGTGCCATGGGAGGTGAAACTCCGCTGGCCATGATTGTCGACAATGGTTCGACCCTGTTGGCCAGCATCAATACCTTGAACATGACCCAAGACTGGCAAGACTTGGTCTCCGTAAATTTACTTGAATTGTCTTTCTACGTTTTCCTGTTTACCATCGGAGGTTCAGCCAATGCCTATGTAGTCTATAACCTGGCCTGGGGTAAACGGTTAACTTCGACTCGCCATGAAAAACTGTTGCTCAACCTGGCCATAGCTGACGCCATTGTGACCCTTCTAATGACACCCACCGAGATTGCATGGAGAATCACGGCTTCTTGGAAAGCAGGCAACTTAATGTGTAAACTGTTCCAATTTTACCGGCTCTTTGGCATCTACTTGTCCTCAATGGTACTCATTTGTATATCAATTGATAGACTGCTCGCCGTTTATTCACCCTTTAAGTATCAAACGTACGATATTTTTGTTAAAAAACTGCTCATCGTTGCTTGGCTATTGAGTTTCATATTTGCTCTTCCACAGGTAAAGTAGCCTTAAATTCATCATCAATCACGACGATAATAAATGATAGATAAACTCTGTTTTCCATTTTCTGTTTCTCAAAATCATTCATTTTTACGACTTTTTATTTTCTAGCATAAATTTCTTGTTCAGCAAGTCGAGTAAAGCTTTAGTTTCATGAGTTTCCATTTTAATATTCAATTTAAATTTTAAAGCTTCAAGTTTGCTTTGAATAGTAAATTTCAAATCTCGATTTCTTGAGAAATATTGAGAAAAAATTTCGCTTTTCTTTGCTCGTCAAGAGGTTCGAATGAACAACTTTTGAAATTGGTTTCATCGCCATAATTTTGCTGCAAAATGCTGTTGAACAAATTCAAAGATACAGAGATGAACATCTTAAGGAGGAAAAGTGTCATTTTGAGCGAAATTTATGATCACATTAAAAGCGTTGCAATATTTATGCTCCTGTTGGTTGACATGAATGCTTTTCACAGCTTATTCAAATCCTAACTTTTCTTTTCCTTCTTTTTTCGTTTCACAGATTTTCATATTTCATGTTGAAAGTCCATCAGAGTTTCCTGGGTTCACTCAATGTGTTAGCTTTAAATCTTTTCAAACTGAAACGCAACTTCGAATGTACAATATCTTTTGTTTATCCATAATTTACTTTGTGCCTTTGCTCTGCATCTCACTGTGTTATACATTCATTTGCATCAAAATCAGACGGAAAATGGTTCAAAGATTTTTAACCGGTAAGTGAACAGTTATTGTCCTTTAAAGGCTTTCCGATTACCGTTTCAATGAATGCTTATTATCATCTGCATACTTGATAAAGTTCAACATTTGTTTTAAATCTTTTCTTCGACTTTCCATGAAAGAGCAACTATTTCGCCCTTTCAAGTTGTCACGATCAACTTCGTTACCAAATCTTTGCCTTTTCAAATGTTATCTTTCTTGACACTGAACAGACATTAAAAATTCATTTCACTAGAAATCAAGATTAACATGAAATTCAGTGAATGTTGTGCATGCGATATGTTTGCATGAAAAGTTTTTTCTTTTTTCTTTGATTTCTTTATTAATCTCTTCAAAACTGATCTGTTTGAACTCAGCTTGAAATGAAAATATCCATTTTTTTCAAGCTTCAAGTTTCGAAAAATAAAATTTGAAATTTATCCAAAAAATGGAAACATTTAAGAGCCATTTAATCTTGAGAAAGGGCGAAATCTTCTGTAAAAAATCGTAGATCAAAGTTTCGTATTTCATTTTGAAAATAGTTATCATTGAATAGCTTTTGAAGAATTGAAATACGATTAGAATAATTGAATTAAAATCGAATGTAATTTGTTTTATTGTTGGAGTCAAAAATTTGAGTCGCAATTATTCATGATTATACTTTTCTCTTTCTTCATTTTTGGGTTTTCATCTTGGATGATGGAATGATTAATGATAGCATTTCGGAATGGAGACTTGACTACAGTAGTTAATCCTGAAGCTCAACATTCAGAAACTATTGGCTTCTCAAGTAACCAACTGCCACCAGTCCATCAAAACGGTCGCCACTCACACACTCCTCACCCGCACAGTGCTGCAAATGGTTGTGACTTTACCCCTGAGAGTGCAACTTTGACTCGCCCGTCATCATCATCAGCCCCACCGACAGTGGCATCAGCAGCCGCTCTAAACAGAGATTCATTGAGATGCATAGTGTTGCCCGTTTCATCGGCCAGTCGACAGCGTCAAAAGATTGGAAGTAAAATTGTTAAAGATACTGTTATTATAATAGCTGCGTTCATCGTCTGTTGGACGCCTTACGCAACAATCCATCTTTGGTATCAAATTGACTGGTCATCGGCATTCCAAGTGGACAAGAGTCTGCAAGGAGTGCTTTTCTTGTTTGCCATTTCAAATTCATGTGTAAATCCATACATTTACGGTAAAATATTTGATCCAACTTGCTTACTCAAACAATAAAAAGTACAAACTTAAAAATAACTAAATGTCTCTTTGCTCTCTTTCCATTCAATATTAATTATTTTGAGGCAATTTTGAAGCATTTCCAGTTCAGTTTACACCGAGTTAGTCATGGAATGGAAACACAACTTTTTAAACAAAAATCTTTCTCAAGTATTAATAATATTTGCTCTAATTTTAGCATCAATGATTGCATTTAATTTAACCTCGGCGATACTTTACGAACAGTTGAGATTTTTCATTTCGACAAAATTCTTGGATTGCTGATTCAGGCCCAGAAATGCTCTGTTGGAAACTAAACCTTATCTCAATATTTATCTATTCAGTGAGCTTTTTGATGTGAATACTCGAAGATTTAATTAAATTAGAATAATTTTACATCAAAAATAGATTAATTCAGCCAACTATTTTCATTGAAATGATTTTTTGTCTCCAATCTTTTTTTCGTGGATCAGCATCAATTACAAAATAAATATTAATGAAATGCTCTTGAAATTTGATTCATTTCATGCAAAATAAATCACAATTTAAATCATTAAACTGTCAATTAAATTGATTCATTCACTCAAATTCTGCAAACAAAGACTAATTCAGCCTTTTGGTGCTTATCGAAGCAATCATTGAACTTGTCGAAGCTCTGAATTTTGCAGTGAATTCGGTAAAAAAACATTTTCAAATCAAAAATATAAATTAAAACGCGAAAAACGATCGAATTTTGTAAAACTAAAGAAAAATTTCGAATCGTTGTCTTTACGAATATCGAAGCAAATACTTTCTGCTTTTGTGCTTCGTTTTGCATTTCAACTTGACTTTGATTTCTAGAAAAGTAATTATGAAAATCCAAATTGAACGAAAAAGTGTTGAACAATTAAGGTTGCGACTGAAGGGTAACAGTTCAAAGTTGAGTTTTCATTAACTTAAGCAACTGGAAGCAGTTAATTGTCTGAGCGAAGCGAAGACATACTAGGCCAACTTGGGAATTTTTGTTCCACGCTAACTCAAAAATAAAAATCACGATTTTGATGCTATCTTCAGAGTAGCTTCCTATAGGGGCCAAAATTTACTGTATATTTTTTGGTAAAAATTGGCCCAGTCCCAAAATTTCGGGCATTCAATTGTCACTAGATGGAGCCAATGGTAAAAATTGGCTCCAAAAATTGAATTTTTGAATAAAAACGTTGTTATTCAACAACACAAACAACAACAGCATAAAATTATTTAAAATTGTTTCACCATCATCATTATTATTATTATTATTATTATTATTTAAATTATTAATTATCATTATCATTATCATTTTCATCATCATCATTAACATCAACATCAACAGCAAAACTTTTATTTTTTATTATCATCATCATCATCAACAAAACAAAACAATTTTCATCATCATCACCAACAAAACAAACAATTTTCATCATCATCATCAACATCAAAAACAACAACATCAACTTTACCAGCCTGACAGCCACCCACCCACCCACCTACATCAGGTATTTTTGATAAAAATAAATGGTAAAATAGTATCGATACTTTCTTTTGGTTAAAATTTCAATTTAAGTCAAATTTATAGCTAGACTCAACCCTTTCGTTTGATGAAAATTCCCATTTTCATATACATTGAACAACAAAATTGTAGAATATCCTGGAAAATTCCTGTGTCTGATGAAAAAGATCTTAGATTAAAGTGAAAAATGTTTTAATTGCATCTTTTGACATACGTTGAACACATTAAAATTATCAGATGCACTACCTGGTCGTATAATTTGAACTCTACATTATATTCTGAGTTTTTTATACTTGCTCAACAATAATACTTTCGATACCTAAACAATATTTTTGATATTTCAATACTTTCAATATATCAATATTTGAGCGACCAATACCAATATTATCAATACGTGCTTCTCGAAAGTATTGTGCATCTCTAGAGGGAAAAAAGGAAAGGAAAGAGGAAAGGAAAGAGAAGAAAGAGAAGAGGAAAGAGAAGAAAGAGACGAAAGAGAAGAAAGAGAAGAAAGAGAAGAAAGAGAAGAAAGAGAAGAAAGAGAAGAAAGAGGGAAAGAAGGAAAAGAAAGAGGGAAAGAAGGAAAAGAAAGAGGAAAGGAAAGAGAAGAAAGAGAAGAGAGAGGAGAGGAAAGAGAAGAAAGAGAAGAAAGAGGGAAAGAAGGAAAAGAAAGAGGGAAAGAAGGGAAAGAAAGAGGGAAAGAAAGAAAGGAAAGAGAAGAAAGAGTAAAAGTAGGAAAAGAAGGAAAAGAAAGAGGGAAAGAAGCAGAAGAAAGAGGAAAGGAAAGAGAAGAAAGAGAAGAGAGAGGAGAGGAAAGAGAAGAAAGAGGGAAAGAAGGAAAAGAAAGAGGGAAAGAAGGGAAAGAAAGAGGGAAAGTGAGAAAGAAAGAGAAGAAAGAGGAAAAGTAGGAAAAGAAAGAGGAAAAGAAGGAAAAGAAAGAGGAAAAGAAGGAAAAAAAAGAGGGAAAGAAGAAAAAGAAAGAGGAAAGGAAAGAGAAGAAAGAGAAGAGAGAGGAGAAGAAAGAGAAGAAAGAGAAGAGAGAGGAGAAGAAAGAGAAGAAAGAGAAGAAAGAGAAGAAAGAGGAAAAGAAAGAGAAGAAAGAGAAGAGAGAGGAGAAGAAAGAGAAGAAAGAGAAGAAAGAGGAAAAGAAAGAGAAGAAAGAGAAGCTGAGAAGTAGAAAGATACGAAAAGGAAAGCTGAGACGAAAGGGAATAGGAGAGGGAAGAAACGCATGAAACTAATAAAATAATCAAACCAAAAATATTTGGAATTTCTATTTAAATCATCTTATTTTTATTACATTTATCAGTTAACATGCCAAGAGTCAGAAGGCGTTCACCTCGCACTATTGCAGAAAATGTTGCGAATAGAAGACGGACAAATCCAGAGCAAATTGAAAATGAAAGACGGAGGATTCAGGCTACAAAATTTGATCGGGATGTCAATAATTTGCAATATCGCAATTGTCGAAGTTGTAAAAGGAAAGAGATTTGTTCACTTGCTGTTGAAAATCAAATGGAGTATGAATGCCAGATGTGTGACCCACTACGACCAACAAATAAACGCCATCTCTACGTCAACAATAATTTAGACCCAGGTCAAATTCCTGACGTTTTGAAGAACCTTACTCCAATAGAAGAGCTTTTGATTGCCAAAATTCATCCGGTTGTTACGTATTTCAAAATTAGAGGTGGACAAACTGGTTATAGAGGAAATGTTATAAATTTTAGACAAGACATCACAAGGCTTCATACAAGTTTACCTCCGACGCAGGATGAATTAGCGAAGATTATTGTTGGTGTGCGAGAAGGAAATGCAGTGCCTGCTTTTTTGACTGTTAGGTCAGCAAATATTCGTGCTGCCCTCGAATATTTGAAGAGGAATCATAGATATTATGGTGACATAGAAATCAATAATGCTGCTCTGGAAGAATTGCGAGTTTCACCTGACCTTTCGCGAATTTTAACACAGGCGAACATAATAAACCATGATATCAGTGATGAAGGGGAAATTTTAGAATCTTTTTTCCCTGATATTCAGGCCACCAATCAAGAAGAGCAGATTAACGCTGCTATAGAACGAGCTATTAATCAAGGAGATGATAATTCCAATGCTGAGGAGATGGTAAATTGGCCGGTTCAAGATCCAAATGCAGTTAATGAATATACAACCGTTGGGTATATTACACAAGCATTCCCTGTACTTTTTCCTAGGGGTGATGGCGGTTTCAGAGCTGGAAGACAGCATGAACTATCGGCTATACAGTATTTTAAGTACTTGATGCTTTATCAGGATGGAAGGTTTGCAAAACATTCGAGGTTTCGTTTTTTCGCGATGAACTCTTGCTTACGTTGGCAAATAAATGATGTTTCAAATATTTGTATTCAAAGGAACCACTTTCGTAATACAGATGCAGCTGATATTAGAGAAATGCTTATGAACGATCCATCTTTACGCAAGTCAATTATGAACTTTTCAAGTAATATAAGATCTACAACTGCTTATTGGAAACAACGTGCTGGCGAGCTATTGGATATGGTAAATCAACTTGGTCCACCAACTGTCTTTTTTACTTTATCGGCAGCTGATTACCATTGGAATAAACTATTCAATCTTATTCAGCCTGAAAGACCAATAAATACAATAACGGATGCTGAAAGAAGAAGACTAATGCATGAAAATCCCATCATTACCTCAGAGTTCTTTAAAAAACGTGTTGATCTGTTCAAGAAAACAGTTTTGAAGCCAATATTCGGTGTTAAAGAGCATTGGATGCGTTATGAGTGGCAATTCAGAGGTAGTCCCCATGTACATGGTTTACTTTGGTTACAAGGATCTCCGAATTTGACGCAAATAGATAAAATGTCAGAAGATGAAAAGCAAAGTGCCTTAGATTTTTGTGCTAAGCTTACTAAAGCTATGAATCCAAATGCGACTGTTGTACATCAAGAAAATCCTTGTAGAAAAACTTATTCAGAAGTCTTCAATGATCCAGATGATCTAAGCCGTTTACTAAATACTGCTCAGCGTCATACAAGATGTGGATCGCACTGCCTTAGAAAAAAGCGTGGGTCAAATCAACAAGCGTGTCGTTTCAAGTTCCCCCAACCGCTTTGTCCTGCGGATACGTTTGAGGAACGAGATGGATTCATGCAGTTCATTCCTAAGCGTAATGATCAATTGATGAATAGATACAATGATTACGTCACACAAGTATGGAGAGCAAACATCGATTTCAACGTGATAACAAGCTTAGAGCTAATACTAAATTACATTTCTAAGTATGTAACAAAAAGTGAGGTTGCATCTGAGGATTTCAACTCTTTAGTATCAAGACTAGCAAATGAATTAGGTGATAGATCACCTGGAACATCATTGATACGTAAACTTATCCAAGCGTCATTGTCTGGCAGAGATTATTCAGCTCAAGAGGTTTGCCACGTATTGATGGGGTGGCCCCTTTATGAAGCTTCTCGATCGTTTACAACTATCAATTTATCTTCTGAGAAGTGGATTCGCTTAAATTCAGGCGATGATAACGTTTCGGATATATTGAATTTTTACGCTAGACGTCCAGCTGCTGATGATTGTTCTCTTTTTGAGTTTGTGAAGGCTAAACATGTTGTACGCGGGGTGTTAAAAATAAGACAAAAGTTCGTAATCGTCCGTTATTTTCCTCATTACAAAAAATCATTGGATCCTGAGACAAATGAACGGTACGCTAAACAACAAGTACAGTTGTATGTTCCTTGGTGGCAAACTCCTGAAACCCTTAAGGATACAGATATAAAAGGAGGACCATTTCGAAATTGGACCGAAACATATACAGCACTTCTTCCTGAAGCAGTTGATGATATCGACTTCGGTCCTGTCAACGATGAATTCGAAGCTGCTGCACCTGAAGATGAAGCAGAAAGAAATATTGAGATGGCATTAGCGAGATTGAGGCAGGACTTTAACATTGACAGGCCCCTTGGTGACCGGTTAATAGACCATCAGGCGGATTGGGATCGCCTTAGACCAATCGATTATTCAAATGAAACTCTATCCAACTTCTTGGTAACAATTAGAAGGCCAGAAGCGATTCAACCAGCTCCCCAACCACAGAATAACTTTCAACCAACTCCGGACCAAAACATTATTCTTCAACTATGCGACACACAGATTGATAATATTAGAGCTGGAGTTTCGAATGATATCAAAAGAGTATTGGTACAAGGAAAAGCAGGCACTGGAAAAAGCTTCATTATCAAGCAAATGACGGAAATGATTCAGACTCGACTTGGAACAAGTTCTGTCAAAGTTTTAGCACCAACTGGGGTAGCTGCAACGAATATTAATGGATCAACATATCATTCATTTCTTAAGATCCAGAAAACTTACAGTGCACTAAAAAACCAAGCATTGCGTAGCTTCCAGATACAGATGGAAAATATTAAATTTCTAATTTTTGATGAAGTGTCGATGATTGGCCTAAGAGCTTTAAGAAAAATCGAAGAGAGATGTCGACAAGCAAATGGTGTTAATGAAGTTTTTGGAGGTTATCACATTTACTTTCTTGGAGACCTTCAACAATTACCTCCTGTTATGGATTTCTCTGTTTACAAACCAAATGTTGTTGGTGCTGACGTTGTGCAAGGAAAATTAGCTTTTTCATCGATTCAACAAACATTCAAATTAACCACCTGTGTACGCCAAGGAGCTCCTGATCAATTAGCTTTCCGTCAGCTGCTAGATGAACTCGGAATGGGACGTCTTTCCTGTCAAAATTACGAATTGTTGATGACCAGATTAGTCAGTAATTTACCTCAAGAGGAAAAGAGAACATTTGACAACGCAATGTACCTCTATACCAAGAATGCAGAAGTAGATGAAAGGAATAGAATATATCTGGCTGCAACTGGCCACCCAGTCGCTCTTATAGTTGCTGAGCATAATTGCACAACGGCAAAAAATGCTGATTCGTGTGAAGCTTCCTGTTTAGAGTCTGAACTAACGCTTTCTCGGAACTCACGAGTAATGCTACGGAGAAACCTTTGGATTGATGCTGGTTTGGTAAATGGATCACTAGGGACAGTTACTGATATAATATATGAACAGGGCCGTCGCCCACCATCTCTTCCAAAAGTTGTAATGGTACGCTTCGACAACTATACTGGACCATTATATGCTGATAACTCCTTCCCGATTCTCCCTGTTGAAGCAAAATGGTCCACTAAAGGTATTGAATGCACTCGGAGACAATTTCCATTAAATTTGGCCTACGCGATGACGATTCATAAATCACAAGGATTAACATTGGAAAAAGCTGTCGTGGAAATTGGTAAATCAGAATCATGCGCTGGTTTGTCCTATGTTGGTTTCAGTCGTGTTAAAAAACTTGATGATTTGGCGATTCCAACTGTATTTGCACGAAATCGATTGGATAGAATACATTCTCAGATACAAGATAGAATTAGATACATGACTGAGAAGAATTTGCTTTAATTTAATTCTTTTCTGTTATGTTGGTAAGTAATTAGATAACATCCAGTCGTTAGCGGATAAATCATTTGTCATGTGTGATTGGTGTCATAAGTTGTAGTGATGTAGGTGTGTGTTCCTGACCAGACAATGATCCGGTAGATAGAGCCGGGCCTGGTCAGGGTCCAGTGACCCTTGTGTTACTGGGCAGCTGGGTACATGTGGTATCCAGTATTTCGTACATGTACGCATATCCTATACATTTTGTATAGTATTTGTGTGCGCAAATGTACATCTACATGGTATATTCGTATAGAAATATACGAGTTTATCGTTTACCACGTATCGGTATGTATATACATGTTTATATATGTATATATTTACCTATACAGAGTATCGCGATATGTGCCCAGCATGGGACTGAAAGGGTCTCCACGAACGTACGACGGGTGCGTTCGTGTGGGTTCTTTCATACTCCCGCCTGACCTGTGCCTGGCTCCACTACGTTCTGCATGGTTCCACCTCCTCGTGGTGCAGAATGGGCAACGGCAATATGCTGGCTAAGTGAACCTCGAATGCATTGAAAACTCTGAAGATTGCGAAAAGATCATTTTTATTTTAGGTCATCGTTTCTAATTTAAAGTATTTCAACAATTCACGCTCAAAATCAATTCCAAAAAATCATATCAATTGCTCAGACTACACTGTTTTGCAGTAAATCTAGTCTCATTAAATTTCATGCATTATTGAGTACCTTTAATGGTTTAATAAACGTTGAAAAACATTTATTTTTACTTGAAGTAAAGCACATTATGAGTTTGCCAAGAAGCTTATGGTTTGACTTGTTTGTTGTACAAGGGAATCAAAAGGTGCTTTTGTTTGCAGTTAGTGGAACAAGTAAACTTGTTTCAAGCCTCAATTTATCTCAGTCTTTGGACAAATGTTTGTCTGAGCGAAGCGAAGACATACTAGGCCAACTTGGGAATTTTTGTTCCACGCTAACTCAAAAATAAAAATCACGATTTTGATGCTATCTTCAGAGTAGCTTCCTATAGGGGCCAAAATTTACTGTATATTTTTTGGTAAAAATTGGCCCAGTCCCAAAATTTCGGGCATTCAATTGTCACTAGATGGAGCCAATGGTAAAAATTGGCTCCAAAAATTGAATTTTTGAATAAAAACGTTGTTATTCAACAACACAAACAACAACAGCATAAAATTATTTAAAATTGTTTCACCATCATCATTATTATTATTATTATTATTATTATTTAAATTATTAATTATCATTATCATTATCATTTTCATCATCATCATTAACATCAACATCAACAGCAAAACTTTTATTTTTTATTATCATCATCATCATCAACAAAACAAAACAATTTTCATCATCATCACCAACAAAACAAACAATTTTCATCATCATCATCAACATCAAAAACAACAACATCAACTTTACCAGCCTGACAGCCACCCACCCACCCACCTACATCAGGTATTTTTGATAAAAATAAATGGTAAAATAGTATCGATACTTTCTTTTGGTTAAAATTTCAATTTAAGTCAAATTTATAGCTAGACTCAACCCTTTCGTTTGATGAAAATTCCCATTTTCATATACATTGAACAACAAAATTGTAGAATATCCTGGAAAATTCCTGTGTCTGATGAAAAAGATCTTAGATTAAAGTGAAAAATGTTTTAATTGCATCTTTTGACATACGTTGAACACATTAAAATTATCAGATGCACTACCTGGTCGTATAATTTGAACTCTACATTATATTCTGAGTTTTTTATACTTGCTCAACAATAATACTTTCGATACCTAAACAATATTTTTGATATTTCAATACTTTCAATATATCAATATTTGAGCGACCAATACCAATATTATCAATACGTGCTTCTCGAAAGTATTGTGCATCTCTAGAGGGAAAAAAGGAAAGGAAAGAGGAAAGGAAAGAGAAGAAAGAGAAGAGGAAAGAGAAGAAAGAGACGAAAGAGAAGAAAGAGAAGAAAGAGAAGAAAGAGAAGAAAGAGAAGAAAGAGAAGAAAGAGGGAAAGAAGGAAAAGAAAGAGGGAAAGAAGGAAAAGAAAGAGGAAAGGAAAGAGAAGAAAGAGAAGAGAGAGGAGAGGAAAGAGAAGAAAGAGAAGAAAGAGGGAAAGAAGGAAAAGAAAGAGGGAAAGAAGGGAAAGAAAGAGGGAAAGAAAGAAAGGAAAGAGAAGAAAGAGTAAAAGTAGGAAAAGAAGGAAAAGAAAGAGGGAAAGAAGCAGAAGAAAGAGGAAAGGAAAGAGAAGAAAGAGAAGAGAGAGGAGAGGAAAGAGAAGAAAGAGGGAAAGAAGGAAAAGAAAGAGGGAAAGAAGGGAAAGAAAGAGGGAAAGTGAGAAAGAAAGAGAAGAAAGAGGAAAAGTAGGAAAAGAAAGAGGAAAAGAAGGAAAAGAAAGAGGAAAAGAAGGAAAAAAAAGAGGGAAAGAAGAAAAAGAAAGAGGAAAGGAAAGAGAAGAAAGAGAAGAGAGAGGAGAAGAAAGAGAAGAAAGAGAAGAGAGAGGAGAAGAAAGAGAAGAAAGAGAAGAAAGAGAAGAAAGAGGAAAAGAAAGAGAAGAAAGAGAAGAGAGAGGAGAAGAAAGAGAAGAAAGAGAAGAAAGAGGAAAAGAAAGAGAAGAAAGAGAAGCTGAGAAGTAGAAAGATACGAAAAGGAAAGCTGAGACGAAAGGGAATAGGAGAGGGAAGAAACGCATGAAACTAATAAAATAATCAAACCAAAAATATTTGGAATTTCTATTTAAATCATCTTATTTTTATTACATTTATCAGTTAACATGCCAAGAGTCAGAAGGCGTTCACCTCGCACTATTGCAGAAAATGTTGCGAATAGAAGACGGACAAATCCAGAGCAAATTGAAAATGAAAGACGGAGGATTCAGGCTACAAAATTTGATCGGGATGTCAATAATTTGCAATATCGCAATTGTCGAAGTTGTAAAAGGAAAGAGATTTGTTCACTTGCTGTTGAAAATCAAATGGAGTATGAATGCCAGATGTGTGACCCACTACGACCAACAAATAAACGCCATCTCTACGTCAACAATAATTTAGACCCAGGTCAAATTCCTGACGTTTTGAAGAACCTTACTCCAATAGAAGAGCTTTTGATTGCCAAAATTCATCCGGTTGTTACGTATTTCAAAATTAGAGGTGGACAAACTGGTTATAGAGGAAATGTTATAAATTTTAGACAAGACATCACAAGGCTTCATACAAGTTTACCTCCGACGCAGGATGAATTAGCGAAGATTATTGTTGGTGTGCGAGAAGGAAATGCAGTGCCTGCTTTTTTGACTGTTAGGTCAGCAAATATTCGTGCTGCCCTCGAATATTTGAAGAGGAATCATAGATATTATGGTGACATAGAAATCAATAATGCTGCTCTGGAAGAATTGCGAGTTTCACCTGACCTTTCGCGAATTTTAACACAGGCGAACATAATAAACCATGATATCAGTGATGAAGGGGAAATTTTAGAATCTTTTTTCCCTGATATTCAGGCCACCAATCAAGAAGAGCAGATTAACGCTGCTATAGAACGAGCTATTAATCAAGGAGATGATAATTCCAATGCTGAGGAGATGGTAAATTGGCCGGTTCAAGATCCAAATGCAGTTAATGAATATACAACCGTTGGGTATATTACACAAGCATTCCCTGTACTTTTTCCTAGGGGTGATGGCGGTTTCAGAGCTGGAAGACAGCATGAACTATCGGCTATACAGTATTTTAAGTACTTGATGCTTTATCAGGATGGAAGGTTTGCAAAACATTCGAGGTTTCGTTTTTTCGCGATGAACTCTTGCTTACGTTGGCAAATAAATGATGTTTCAAATATTTGTATTCAAAGGAACCACTTTCGTAATACAGATGCAGCTGATATTAGAGAAATGCTTATGAACGATCCATCTTTACGCAAGTCAATTATGAACTTTTCAAGTAATATAAGATCTACAACTGCTTATTGGAAACAACGTGCTGGCGAGCTATTGGATATGGTAAATCAACTTGGTCCACCAACTGTCTTTTTTACTTTATCGGCAGCTGATTACCATTGGAATAAACTATTCAATCTTATTCAGCCTGAAAGACCAATAAATACAATAACGGATGCTGAAAGAAGAAGACTAATGCATGAAAATCCCATCATTACCTCAGAGTTCTTTAAAAAACGTGTTGATCTGTTCAAGAAAACAGTTTTGAAGCCAATATTCGGTGTTAAAGAGCATTGGATGCGTTATGAGTGGCAATTCAGAGGTAGTCCCCATGTACATGGTTTACTTTGGTTACAAGGATCTCCGAATTTGACGCAAATAGATAAAATGTCAGAAGATGAAAAGCAAAGTGCCTTAGATTTTTGTGCTAAGCTTACTAAAGCTATGAATCCAAATGCGACTGTTGTACATCAAGAAAATCCTTGTAGAAAAACTTATTCAGAAGTCTTCAATGATCCAGATGATCTAAGCCGTTTACTAAATACTGCTCAGCGTCATACAAGATGTGGATCGCACTGCCTTAGAAAAAAGCGTGGGTCAAATCAACAAGCGTGTCGTTTCAAGTTCCCCCAACCGCTTTGTCCTGCGGATACGTTTGAGGAACGAGATGGATTCATGCAGTTCATTCCTAAGCGTAATGATCAATTGATGAATAGATACAATGATTACGTCACACAAGTATGGAGAGCAAACATCGATTTCAACGTGATAACAAGCTTAGAGCTAATACTAAATTACATTTCTAAGTATGTAACAAAAAGTGAGGTTGCATCTGAGGATTTCAACTCTTTAGTATCAAGACTAGCAAATGAATTAGGTGATAGATCACCTGGAACATCATTGATACGTAAACTTATCCAAGCGTCATTGTCTGGCAGAGATTATTCAGCTCAAGAGGTTTGCCACGTATTGATGGGGTGGCCCCTTTATGAAGCTTCTCGATCGTTTACAACTATCAATTTATCTTCTGAGAAGTGGATTCGCTTAAATTCAGGCGATGATAACGTTTCGGATATATTGAATTTTTACGCTAGACGTCCAGCTGCTGATGATTGTTCTCTTTTTGAGTTTGTGAAGGCTAAACATGTTGTACGCGGGGTGTTAAAAATAAGACAAAAGTTCGTAATCGTCCGTTATTTTCCTCATTACAAAAAATCATTGGATCCTGAGACAAATGAACGGTACGCTAAACAACAAGTACAGTTGTATGTTCCTTGGTGGCAAACTCCTGAAACCCTTAAGGATACAGATATAAAAGGAGGACCATTTCGAAATTGGACCGAAACATATACAGCACTTCTTCCTGAAGCAGTTGATGATATCGACTTCGGTCCTGTCAACGATGAATTCGAAGCTGCTGCACCTGAAGATGAAGCAGAAAGAAATATTGAGATGGCATTAGCGAGATTGAGGCAGGACTTTAACATTGACAGGCCCCTTGGTGACCGGTTAATAGACCATCAGGCGGATTGGGATCGCCTTAGACCAATCGATTATTCAAATGAAACTCTATCCAACTTCTTGGTAACAATTAGAAGGCCAGAAGCGATTCAACCAGCTCCCCAACCACAGAATAACTTTCAACCAACTCCGGACCAAAACATTATTCTTCAACTATGCGACACACAGATTGATAATATTAGAGCTGGAGTTTCGAATGATATCAAAAGAGTATTGGTACAAGGAAAAGCAGGCACTGGAAAAAGCTTCATTATCAAGCAAATGACGGAAATGATTCAGACTCGACTTGGAACAAGTTCTGTCAAAGTTTTAGCACCAACTGGGGTAGCTGCAACGAATATTAATGGATCAACATATCATTCATTTCTTAAGATCCAGAAAACTTACAGTGCACTAAAAAACCAAGCATTGCGTAGCTTCCAGATACAGATGGAAAATATTAAATTTCTAATTTTTGATGAAGTGTCGATGATTGGCCTAAGAGCTTTAAGAAAAATCGAAGAGAGATGTCGACAAGCAAATGGTGTTAATGAAGTTTTTGGAGGTTATCACATTTACTTTCTTGGAGACCTTCAACAATTACCTCCTGTTATGGATTTCTCTGTTTACAAACCAAATGTTGTTGGTGCTGACGTTGTGCAAGGAAAATTAGCTTTTTCATCGATTCAACAAACATTCAAATTAACCACCTGTGTACGCCAAGGAGCTCCTGATCAATTAGCTTTCCGTCAGCTGCTAGATGAACTCGGAATGGGACGTCTTTCCTGTCAAAATTACGAATTGTTGATGACCAGATTAGTCAGTAATTTACCTCAAGAGGAAAAGAGAACATTTGACAACGCAATGTACCTCTATACCAAGAATGCAGAAGTAGATGAAAGGAATAGAATATATCTGGCTGCAACTGGCCACCCAGTCGCTCTTATAGTTGCTGAGCATAATTGCACAACGGCAAAAAATGCTGATTCGTGTGAAGCTTCCTGTTTAGAGTCTGAACTAACGCTTTCTCGGAACTCACGAGTAATGCTACGGAGAAACCTTTGGATTGATGCTGGTTTGGTAAATGGATCACTAGGGACAGTTACTGATATAATATATGAACAGGGCCGTCGCCCACCATCTCTTCCAAAAGTTGTAATGGTACGCTTCGACAACTATACTGGACCATTATATGCTGATAACTCCTTCCCGATTCTCCCTGTTGAAGCAAAATGGTCCACTAAAGGTATTGAATGCACTCGGAGACAATTTCCATTAAATTTGGCCTACGCGATGACGATTCATAAATCACAAGGATTAACATTGGAAAAAGCTGTCGTGGAAATTGGTAAATCAGAATCATGCGCTGGTTTGTCCTATGTTGGTTTCAGTCGTGTTAAAAAACTTGATGATTTGGCGATTCCAACTGTATTTGCACGAAATCGATTGGATAGAATACATTCTCAGATACAAGATAGAATTAGATACATGACTGAGAAGAATTTGCTTTAATTTAATTCTTTTCTGTTATGTTGGTAAGTAATTAGATAACATCCAGTCGTTAGCGGATAAATCATTTGTCATGTGTGATTGGTGTCATAAGTTGTAGTGATGTAGGTGTGTGTTCCTGACCAGACAATGATCCGGTAGATAGAGCCGGGCCTGGTCAGGGTCCAGTGACCCTTGTGTTACTGGGCAGCTGGGTACATGTGGTATCCAGTATTTCGTACATGTACGCATATCCTATACATTTTGTATAGTATTTGTGTGCGCAAATGTACATCTACATGGTATATTCGTATAGAAATATACGAGTTTATCGTTTACCACGTATCGGTATGTATATACATGTTTATATATGTATATATTTACCTATACAGAGTATCGCGATATGTGCCCAGCATGGGACTGAAAGGGTCTCCACGAACGTACGACGGGTGCGTTCGTGTGGGTTCTTTCATACTCCCGCCTGACCTGTGCCTGGCTCCACTACGTTCTGCATGGTTCCACCTCCTCGTGGTGCAGAATGGGCAACGGCAATATGCTGGCTAAGTGAACCTCGAATGCATTGAAAACTCTGAAGATTGCGAAAAGATCATTTTTATTTTAGGTCATCGTTTCTAATTTAAAGTATTTCAACAATTCACGCTCAAAATCAATTCCAAAAAATCATATCAATTGCTCAGACTACACTGTTTTGCAGTAAATCTAGTTAACTCTAATTTGATTATTGCAATTACAACGCCTTTCCAGAGTCGATGATAATTGCCCATTGTTTCCAGCATTTAAACTTTAAAGCATATTCACATTAACGGTACAATTGACTTTGTTACATTGTAATTGAGTGAACATTCTTGTTGATGCAAAACTAAATGCTAGTCATTAGCAGAGAGCAAAGAACAGCTCAAAAAGAAGTGTAAATTTACAAAATTTATCGCTTTTATGATTTACTTTTAGTGGACAGGGAATCCCAATGCAAGTTATGAAACAAACAGTTTCATTCTTGCAAAGTTTCAGTTAGCTTTTCAAGGTAAAACCTTTCAGGTGAAATTGTTTATCTTTAGGATATTTCAGTTTCTAGAAGAGTTTTCACAACAAAACATGAACACAATTAATCCGAGTTTGAAAAGAGTCTTTCTTTACCTTTTTAACCTTAACAATTATTTGTTGTGTTTGATTCTTTACTTGATTCAGAATAGACGTCTGTTTCAACTGAGAAATCAATACATGAAGTAAAAAGAACCACAGAAAATGTTTGACACAACAAATGTTGAAACAAGTTTCATCTTGAAATTATCTAACGATGCTTTTAAATTTAATCTTCTTCTTAAAAAGGTCAATTCAATTATAAATTTAGTCTCAAGTTCATTTAAGGTCATCTTAGGTCATTCTTGCCCTGGATTCTATGTGTTCATCATTTCTTCAAAAATCAACTTTTCTCAGGATTGATGAAATATGCCATTGATTGACATTTGTTTGCTATTTCAAACGGGTTCTTAGTCAATCTAATCCTTTCAAGAAACCTTCAATCCTGGATTTGAGCGATGAAGTTTCAACATTTAATTGTTTCTTTTTTACAAAAACATTTTGTGTTTTCAATAAAATACGATTGTAATGTTTTCCTTGCCAAATCCAGTTTCCTGTGGCTCTTCACACTGTCTCATGTTTGCTTTGTTTTTTATGAAACATCTGAATTCAATTTGATCACTAAGTTTGTTACAAAATTTAATCAATTCTATTTACTATGAATTAAGTTACTCATGGATTGTTTTTGTTATACTGAACAATTGTTTCTTGCTTTGTAACAAAATACTAATAGAACGAACAAACTTGTAAGAATTGGATGAAAATAAAAACAATCAAAATAAAAAAGTGTTTTAATATTCTGAGATGAATACGGATGTCTGGTTGATGTAAAGGGCAGGGTGAACGTCAACGGACGTCTTGAAGATAATAATAAAGAAAAGGTCTAAGAAGACTGTTATTTGACCGACTATGGACTTATTAATCTTGAGGAGTTGAAGATAAATTCCTAGGCAAAATTAAACTTTATTAATCCGTTGTTATTCCGCTGCTATTCTGGAAAAAATCCCAAGTATTCTACTTTCTAAGTACGCTCGGACAAAAATGTCCCTAGGCTTTGACTGTACTTTCAAGAAAACAGGGAAGTGGTTGACCCTTACTGACCAAAAATTTTGCATTCTTGCAATTGTTTGGGCTGATTTTTTATAATGTTGAAACAGTTCTCTGTCATTCGATTTCGTGACTTTCATTTTCACTTGCGTGATTTTCATATTTACTAGCAGTTCATTATCATTAAGTTATCGCTATTTTCATCTTTATCTTCAGATTCGATTTTTTCACTTTCCTCGTATTTTGTCGGAAAGGAACCCAAGTTTAATTCACACACCTGATCCTCGTCGGTGTGATAAGATTAAAATTAGGTTGATCAGTTATTTTATTGGATAAACAGCGAATATGTTAACCTAATCTTAACCCAACCGTACTGGTGAGGTTAAGATGCGCAATGTAAATTAAAATTGCCGACTTTATTCTTGAGTTTCTTCGTCAAATAATGGTCGCAAATATTCAAAATAGCCGTGAATCAATACATTATTCTCAGTGTAAATCCAAAGACGCTGATGATTCCAAACATTTCAATTTCTTGGATTAATCTTTTTCAAACTTGGTAAATCATCAATGAATGAAAATAAAATGACCAGATAAAATGAATCGAACTCTTCATAAAGGTCAAAAATAATTGGCCAACCTTTGCATGATTGAGTTTTGATGAACAAATGAAGCAAATAAAGCTGTGAGTCAAACTTGGGTTATACTTTATCAACCTAAAACTCTATTCAATGATTGCTTATCGTTAAACAGAATTGAAACAAAACAAAAAATACGTTTCATTTCAACTGATTGATAATTAATCTTTTTGCATGATTGCAAGTTTTAGTTGAACAAAAGGTTCGATAATAAAATTAAGATTAACATCGAATTTGTTTCAATGCCAATAGATTCAAAGGAACCCCCAGCATTCCATTTCTGTGGTACTTGCACTTGAACCCAAAATAAAGACAAACAATCCATGTAAACTCGTCATCTTCACCAGGAAAGAATGTCAAATTGAAGAAAGTTAAAGTGTTAAAGGTGAGTCAATTTAAGAAAAAAATTGCAACCAAAACTTGATTAAACGAAGAAAATGAATGAATGATTAAGCAACGTTCAAGTGCAGTGCAAAAAAACTAGTCTCTAATCAATTTTGATACCTTTTTATTGCCGTTGTATCAGTTGCTTCTTTTGCTCTCATTTCTGTTTACCTTTCAGTTTCAACGAGAAAAAAATCAAATCTGATTGATAATCATTATCCTCATAACTTTTTATGCTTTAATTTGGTCGTTTTTTCTTGTGCTCTTCAACCACCTTTTTCCCGTCAATAACCTCAACCTTCAAGTGCAACAAGTTGAATCAGAAGCAGAAGAAGAGGCACAAACTGATAATGATACAGATTCATCATTTGTTGGTCAAACTGATACTTTTGCTGTCTCCAGTTTCACTGATTAATCCAATAACCGGAGTTTACTCAGGTAATGTAACAATCATTTGTCAATTTTTAAACACAAAATGTTTTGCTCTTTTTGCTTTTGGAAATGGTTTTTTTGCAAACAAAATTGCAACTTGCAAAAGAAGAAAAAACTGAAACTGAAAATCTCTTTTGAGGTAAACAATTTTACATTCTACTTCACTTTACCTTTCCAGGTTGCTTTACAAATACTTGACAACTAATCTTTGCCAGTCTTGACTCGATGAGATAGTGAGCTGAGGAAAGAACATGAACATGATGAAAAGGCATTGAAAAGTCTTTCGATTGTTTATTTTTTCTCATCTCGAGTGTCATCCTTTTATCGTGCTGTTAACAGTAAAGGCACAGCTTAAAAAAACTGACCTTTTTTCGCTTCTCCTTTTAAACTCGCATTACTATTCCGAGTTTTTGTTTTTTTTCTCAAGTTCATGAGACCTTATCTTTTCTTCATTTCAACAGTCTTTTCCATGTGTTTCCACTCAAGATTCAATTTACATTATTTATTAGTGATTAGTGAATGAGACAAAAAATATATCCGATAACGAATCACATTTCTTTTCTTACTCTCTGTTTCTCTGTCTATTGATTCGTTATCATGTTTTATTCATAATTGTTTTAAACTTATCTGATCAATGTTTCTGCTTGTTCATCATCTTTACTCTTCACTTTATTATTATTCAATCTCAACCTTTCTTGGGTCAACTTTTTTCTCGTTAATTTTTTGTTCCTTTTTTTGATCGCAACAAGTGTCTCAACATCCACTTCAAGCTTAGTTTACCTTATTGGAAGAAAACGGTTAAACACTTTTGTTTGGTTTTTAAAAGTAAAGCTGAAACAAAAATTCGATTCTTTAAGAGTTCAAGTTATTCTAATTTTTCATTTTAACTTGTTCTTCGATCTTTCTTGAGCAGATTAACAGATGAATAAAGAATTATGAATAAAAGAAAAGTCAATTTGAAATGCAATTTTGATCAAGATATATCATCTAGTCGACTGTTTCACAGGTAAACCAATGCGAAATGTTAAAGTAAAATGTGTATCGAGAAGATAATTTGATCGCTCTTCCTCTCGTTCATTAATTATTAAGACATTTCAGTTTTTATTGCAATTATTGACTGTCATGATTCTAATTCGTTTATAAATCAAATGAAGTTGCTCAGGCCAAACTAATGGTTGAACTTCACCTTTTTGATCAACAGTTTATAAAATTGCTTACTTTTTCATTTTAATCTGTCAGTCAGGATTTAAAATCAAACTAGTAAACTTGTCAATTAATATTTAACGAAACAACTTTGAAGAGAAATGGATTTTTAGATTTGCCTTGATGACCATGTAACTGGCTCTTTGAGAAAGGAAGAGCAAAGAGGTAAGAAAAGTTGAAATTAGTGAAACTTGAGTTATCCGATGAATCTTTTTTCTGAACTTAATCATCCTTGACCGATTAACTTATCATGCAGTTTCAATGACGAGAATTTGAACTGAAGTTTCCATAATTTTCAAACGTTATTTAATCTAAATGTTTCCATCCATATCTAAAGCATTCATTCCCAGAGGAAATAGGCTTTAAAGCAAATAATCACCAACACAAGCTACTCAGACTGAAAGCTATACTTGTATAGTCATCAAAGTGTGTTTCTTATCAAATGTCTGAATGGTGCATTGACCTGCGAGAAAAAAATTAATTATTGTATCAAACTTGCCCGTTATCTTACGATGGATGGAGGTTACCTGTATAGAGGTTTTAGGTTCAAAAAACGCCTGTATTTCGCAAACTTAGCGTTTTTACGCGATTTCGAGGGTGAAACTTTTCAAATTTTCGCCTGTATGATATAGATAAGGGGTGCGAAGAATAGGAAAAACTGGGCCCTTTTTGGGCTGGGGTTTTTGATAAGGATATCCGGGAAATAGACACCTACTACGCCCGGAGAGTTCATAGTTGTTAGACCAAAACTATGATTAAACCGAAATAAAAAATTGGTTTTCTTATTGAGATAGTAATTCTGATAGAACCTTAAAAATTCTTTCCAACGCTACAAATTGTTTCAATTGAAGATCGGCAAGTGAAGTTATGAAAACAAAATGAATAAATAAATAAATCAAATAATGATAGAAATCCCCCGAAATTTAATCTTAATTACAAGCAAATTACCATAATAATAATTAGACACCGAAGCCAGTTAGTCATTCACCAATCGACTGACTGAGGGTTGAAACGACTGATAGTCGACTTTAGTCGACTTAGCGCGCATTTTGAAAAATTAGAGGGGGTTTGAGGGGGTTTTGTTAACCAAAGTCAATTTGGCGAATTTTAAGGGAAAAGCTTGTTTTTACTTCATTTCTCATCTTAATAAATTGAAAACATTTATTAATCATAAATCAAAATCATCACATATTCCAGTAACAAAATTAAAATTATCATGTATGAAACAAATTCTATTCAATTTTCCCGGTGCTAGTTGTGAGCGTTTCTTGTTTAGAGTAACACCAGCAATGGAAAATAATCGCTCTACTGGCACGCTCGTTGCTGGAACTGCGAGAATGGCCGTAGCGAGTGCGTACAAACGAGCCCAAGCGGCTTTGCGTTCCTCCCAGAATTCTAATACATCTTTTGCATCTTTGGTGCAAAGATATGACTTGATTTCAAGATCAAACAGCGTTGCTGTACTTGCATGCGTTGAATATCTTTTCGCTATTTGTGTTAGTACACCTTAAGGTTCATCAACAGGAACTTGAGGGGAAACAGTTACTGCTTCTTCAAGCCCAATATGCATAGTAGGAATAATTCTATTTTTTCTAAATAGTTTTCTTCTTTGGTTGATCCTGCATATTTTCACCAGCAATCCATCGGCCACCACAGTTTTTGACATGCCTGTCGCAATTATCTTTTCGTCCCAAGAAGCAATCTCCACAGTAGGGACAGATATGTTTGACACTACCACGTTTTTTCGTCGAAGTTCTTCTGAAGCTGTAATTATTTCTTCTTCAGTTTGAATATTTGGATCGAGTTCTCTACTAATTACTTCTTCTTTTTCATCATAAAAAGTTGTTTTAGCATGATCTGCATACCAAATGCACTTTAAGGTCTTCTTCATTTTACGATTAACCTCAGCGAAATGGTCAGTTTCAACAGGCCATTCAATATTTCCTAATTCAAATTGAGAAGAAAAAATAAATACAGGGCATTTCAGCTAATTTTACCGATGTTAAACGGCGATTACTCGGGCTGTGAGTAACCTAGGGACTTGAAAAATTTTTTATGAAAATTTCGCGAATACTTATTTGCTATATTTCAAAATCAAGGTCATTCAAGGTCATTTTTCGGAAATCGCTCCTAATGATGTTAGAGGTCAAATTAAGGTCATATCATAATTTTTGAAGTCAAATAATCTTACTGGGGAAGTTATGTTATTATGTTCTAGCTGGTTCGTGAGTTATTTACATTTGAATGCTAAATCATAACTCAATTCAATCTGATTTTATTTTATCTCATTTGCTATTTACCATTTTCCAAGCATTCACAATGTCGCACAAATTTTCGAAAGCGCAAAAAATTGATATTTTAGAGTTTTATTTGACCTATAAAAAATCTTGTGTTGATGCCTTGAGAGCTGTGAAGCAAGCCTGGAATCAAAGATATTTGAAAATAGCGCCAGGAACTTTCAGGCATATTTATAAAGTTTTTAGGGAGTATGGGTCGGTAACATACCAGCGTAAAAGGGAGAGAGTGGTGCGGACGGAGGAAGCCATTGAGAATGTTCGCAATATTGCGAGTAAGGCATCTCAAGATGGCTTATCTCTTTCTGCATCACGTATCGCAAGTTTGGCTGGTATGTCCCACACCACAGCATGGAGGATCTTGAGACAAGACCTCAAACTAAAGCCGTATCACATAAAACTCCTTCATAAACTCAATGAAGATGATTTTGACAGACGAGTTGAGTGGTGTGATACGGTTTTAGTCAGGCTCGAAGATCAAGATGATCTCCTTGGAAGAATCATTTGGACTGATGAGGCGATATTTACTCTGTCGCAGACTGTCAATAGGCACAACTGTGTTTATTGGGACTCATCAAATCCAAATAGGTCTTTCGAGGCGGATAATCTTGGATCTGAAAAGATAATGGTGTGGTGTGGGATCTGGGCAGGAGGGAGGATAGGGCCTTACTTTTATGAAAGGAGTGTCAATGGAAACTCTTATCGAGAGATGCTCGAGACCTTTGTCTTTCCAAAGCTCGCAGAGGTAAGGGAAGATTGGAATGAATATTTCATCTTCCAGCAGGATGGAGCACCTGCTCACTACGCAGTTCAGGTCAGGAACCTCTTGGATGAAACATTCCCTGAATGGCTCGGAAGAAGAGGTACTTGGGAATGGCCCCCAAGATCTCCTGACCTGACTGTATGTGACTTTTACCTCTGGGGGCGACTGAAAGACAAAGTGTTTACGAGAGGTCCTCGAAGCGTAGATGAACTCAAAGAGTTTATCTACGAAGAGTTCCATGAACTCAGCCAAGAGGAAATAAGTAGGGCGTGTGCTTCAGTTGCTTTGAGATGTGCAGCATGCATTGCTCTGGAAGGAAAGCAACTGAAGATGCACAAAGATTACAGTTAGAGAGCTTTTCCTGGTAGGCAAGGGCATCCGGGTCAACAAAACTGCCCAAAGGTCATTAAATTGCAACTTCACCTCCACGTGGTAATGACTGGGTAACTCCAACGAAGCTCTGCAATTTGGATAGCAGATTGAATTGAGATATGATTTAGCATTCAAATGTGAATAACTCACGAACCAGCTAGAACATAATAACATAACTTCACCAGTAAGATTATTTGACTTCAAAAATTATGATATGACCTTAATTTGACCTCTAACATCATTAGGAGCGATTTCCGAAAAATGACCTTGAATGACCTTGATTTTGAAATATAGCAAATAAGTATTCGCGAAATTTTCATAAAAAATTTTTCAAGTCCCTAGGTTACTCACAGCCCGAGTAATCGCCGTTTAACATCGGTAAAATTAGCTGAAATGCCCTGTATTTAGTCAATATACAAATATAGTTAAAGTTTCATGTAAATACTTACCCTTTTTGCCATTGTTTTAAAGAATAGAATAGTAAAAAAACAAGTGAAAAAAGCGAAGAATTTGTTTTGAGATATAGTTTAATACTAACTGACAAATGTTTCTTTTTAAAAATTGTTTACAAAAACAAACCTTTGAGTCGACTTAGTCGATAGCTCAATCGACTGGTGCTCAGTTGTCTATCAATCGACTGAATGACTGACTCAATCGACTGACTTCGGTGTCTAATAATAATATCTATCTTAACTTGGATATGCAAAAAGAAGACTAATCTTTTCATTTCTCTCATTTAAAATGGATCCTTAGATTTATATTTTAATTTTCACTATCTATATAATTTTAAGAATAGCTGATGATGGCAGTGGAGATTTGAATTTTTTTTTGTAGTAACAACGAGAAATATAAATTTTATATTTAAATTTTAAGGATGATCCAATTATTGATTTTCGGGGAGAACACCTTAGCTTAACGTTTTGGGTTTTTTATCACGTCCAAGTTTGTCAACTGGTCCTCTAATTAGAGTTGTTCAAACCTCACGCATGAAAAATCCTCAATAAATAAGAAGACTTCTGTAAAAAAATGAAACAAGCATATTATTAAGGATATAATATCATTTAATGGCATTGAAAATGAATGCAGAAAACTTCATTTGGTCAGTGTATTGCTGATCTATAGTTGGTCTTATGTTTTTTCTCGCCATTTCATTGTCAATATTCAAGCCTATGTTCTATAGGATGTTCCTCTGAAAATAAAATTCCAATTAAAACAAATTTCCTTGCTTTGATACTGACATAATCACTTCCATTCTTTAATTCGTGTCTGATCCTTTTCAATTTTAATGACTCGACATCTTTAATGACGAAAACTTCGAGGTTAAACAGTCACTTTTCATGCTGTGAAATTATTATTTCAAATTAATACTTTTCTTGTTAAAAAGTATGAATGTAGATGGTCGGAAAATGCGCTATTCAGCATGTTGAACTAGCTACAATATCAATTACTGTTCATACAATAATATTGCAATTGTTCTAGTAAGGAGACAATTGTCATAAATGTTGTAGAATAATCCTTGTTGCCATAATATCCGTATATACAGACTAACAGTTAACTTAATGAGTATTGCAAGATAAAAGTTAAGTTCAGAAAAAGAAGCTTCAATAAAAGACGGAGATGTATGGTTGTTCTGTACTGGTCAGCGATGAGTCTTGGTGTACTTAATATGATTCTGATGAACTCTGGTTTACGTAACAGTAACTGAAGTACACAGTCAATTTTAAAAACGCTTGAATAAAGCTCAGAATACTTGTCTAAACGTTTCCATTCTCTAAAATATATTATAATTGCGAAAAAATCGAAAAAAGTTCCGTCATACTGAGTAAATCTGTTCTCAGTGATGTTTCTGGGATGGTTTAAGAACTAACTTGGAATTTTCGCCATTTTCTTTTGTTCTTACTTCTGAACACTTGAAAGACTTTGTTTTGTTCTGTTCCAAAGTTGTTCTTGTTCCGACTTTTGGGAACAATGAACAGTTGTTCCTGGCATTGGATAACAAGAACAATACAAAACTATCCCCTCTTCACCCTTTCATGTCTTAAATAGACGCTGTAAATAAGTAACCAAGAGATGTTGAACATCAAGTTGAAAGAAAAATAAGTTTTAGCAACTTATTTGTTATAAGAATAAAATTAATGAATTTATCAAGTGACGAAATACTAACGAAATCAAATAATTGGATAAACTTTAATGTCATTTGAAATTTGTCAACAAATCATTAAAAAGCATTATCGGCACGATAAACCTTCAAATCTTTGGAATCACAAAGTTTCCCTTTTTTATCCAATATTATTAAATAGTAATTGATACAGCTTAAAATGTAAACAGAAATAAAAAGATTTATACAAATCTTATTATATTACATCTTAAAAAAGTATTATGATAAGCATCAATAATTTATATCCTAAAGAATAGAGGAAAGAAAAATTTAATCAGATAAGCATCTGACTTCATTTTATAGATTCAGTTGTTAAAAATGTTCAGCACAATAGATACAAATGAAAAGATGCGAAACAAAAACAAATCATTTCCATAGAATCGTAATATTAACAAGATTTTAATTTTAATGGTGAATAGTAAACAAGGTATAATGATTTAAAAGAATTTCTGTTCATTATGTTGATAAATTCATGATCGATAATTCAAAATCTTAGGTAACTGAGTGGGTTGAATGTGATTGTGAATTGAAAGAAAATGAATGCACTCTTTGAGTCTATTCTGGAATCGAAGATGAAAGCTCATATAATGTGCAATTTTCATGTCACAATTTGAACTTGAATTTGATGCAGATAATTTCATTGTTCAACCATGGAATGGGCTGAAAGGAAAGAGAAACGTTTCTGCAACATTTGCACATTTCATCGATAAATTTAATCATTTTCACATTTCGATTATTTTCAATGCTTTTGCCCGTCAGCATGAAACTCGAATTGTAAACTCGACTGATATCTGGAAGCAATAAGATTAGAAACAAGGAAATGTCTTGAATAAATTACTGATGATCAACAGAATGATAGGAGAATGTTATTGATTATTTCAATCGATTAACTACGAAGATGCATTATTGGGATGAAAAAAAATGAAACTTATGATAATGTTTACCGTTGTTTGAATGATCATGCTGATCAAAGACAACAATGACGAGAATGATGGTGAAATGATGCATTTGTGTGATCACGGAATGATGGCTGTCTTCAATTGCCAGTCAAAGTGCAGTTATTGTTAACTGATTGAATAAGGCGAATGGATGAACCTTGAAATGTGCAATTACCTGAAACCAAATCACATTCATTCCGAAGGATTTCAATGAAAATGCTACCATTTCGTGTTTCATCAACAATTTACAGGATGGATCAGCCTTGGTTCATGCAACCTTTCACTCCTACAGTTTCAGATTAATTATTCAGAGGTAAATTGCCGCAGTTAAACTGTCAGCCTTTAAGCTGCAAGATGAAGGTACAATTTTGAAAATTATGTTGAACAAAAACAAGTCAAGTTATGGCTTCTAATCGATAAGAGTCAAAATCTCATTGCTTTTTACTTGAAATGTTGGACAAAATTCATCAGCATGTTATTGCATTCAATCTGACTAAAATTTTCAGCGAAAATGAGTTTGAAAGGAAATTTTGTTTCACTGTTTTCTTACATTTTATTAAATATAAAGGTGTCAAGGAAAGGATTAAATGGTCTTTCCAGAAGGAATGCTGTAAAACTGGGAAATATTTACATATTTTATTCATGGGATGAAATGGAAAGAAAAGGATAATTACTTTGCCTTCGTTTCCTCATTTCATTTTCATTTTTGTCTTTCGCTCAAGTTGCTGCTTCCATTTAGTCTCAACTGTTTTTATTGTGTCTTCAACAGATTCATCATCTCAAGTCTGGTTAACTGTTTCATCTCGAGTCCATAAGAAGCACATCTTCTCATCAACTTACATCCAAAGAGAATTGGAACTCAATTGGAATTCAATTCCAATTACGCCAACAACATGGATAGGATTATTCGACCATCAGCCTGATTCCAATTCGACCCTTGACCCAAGCAAAGCCATCTATTCATTTACCAGTCTCGAGACAAGCTCAGGAAAACATGAGTAAAATCTTTCACTTAAATATTCAAATCTTTTTTCACGACATGATCAAGTTCATTGAAAACTCTGACGACATTCAGATAAATGTTTATCAAGTGTTGTTCAACTCCAAGTTTGCACCAAGAAAACATTCACTCTTCAGGATTGTAATGAAATTTCGTTAGCTTTTCAAACTTGGTTGTATCTTGATTTGATTGAAACTTTATTGTTGGTTTAAAAGACATTGTAAAGGCACCTTGAAAAGATTTGCTCAAATCAAATAGATTCACCTAATAATCAAGAAGAGAAAACCTTTCAACTGAACTTTTTTACATCCATTACTGAGCTTTTCAAATTGTCAAAACTTTCCGTATCTAAATGTGAGTAAAAGCTAGTTGTCTTGGTTGGCAAAAAGTGCTTTTCGAAGGATAAAAACATGTTTTAACTGAAACCCATTAAGTCAAACACTTCAAAGACTGAACAAGTCTTGGTTAACCTCTACTCACTTCGTGATCTGCTTTGGACACAAAATAATGACATTGGTTTTGGTTCTTCTTTTCAAATGTCTTTTACCTTACGAAACAACTTGAACTTGACCTTCACTTCGTTCGTTGTCCAATTGACAGGTTCAATGGCATGCTTAATGATAATCTTGATCAGTTGCCTTCAAGTTTAGACAAAACTTGCTCCTTGTTAACAAGCTAATTTTAATGGCAATAAAGACACTCTTTTTACAAGAAATCGCAAAGTTGGCTGTACATTTTCACGTCATTTGGTGTGATAAGCCTTGTTTCATCCTCTTAGGTTTTATGGATTATGGTTTGCCATCACAGAATTGCTGGCATAATATTTCATTCTATCAAGCTCATCACTAAATTTCATCTTCCATTCAGCATTAAATTCATTTTCATGTTTCCTGCTTTTCCCAGTTCGATGTATTTTGATGACACTTTAGATGGTTTTCAATTTAATTTTTCATCTTCAATTCATGAACTAGCAGTTGATAAATACCATTAAGTATGACCATGAACATGAACAAATTAAATTTTCATTTCTAAAAATTTTCTAACAGTAAATCCTAATAAATGAAGCCCACAGCAACAGCTTTGTTTCTCAGCAATGACAAGACCGATACTGTTAAAGAAGTAGATTAATCTTGAAACCATTGAACAAACAACTATTTAGACGTTTAAGATTATCAACTTTTACATTATTCAATCTTAGGAACAATTAAAGATTAGCATAATTAATGGACAGAGATTAGAGTGTCATCAAGTTGAACAATTAATCAATTGAAGAAACTAGATAATTAAACACACAATGACTGAACAATCGACATTGGCTTCAAGTACAGTTTAGGAGGAAGCGAAGATGAGACTAAAGACGAGAGCTAAATGGATTTACTGTAAGTGAAAAGGGGCAGCAAAGTGATCTCTTAAAGGTAACGAAATTATAAATTTTAATTCAAATTGAATTAAATGAAAATGATCAGAAACCTAGAAACTGGGAAAAGCTTTTTTCATCAGATTAAATCGAAGCAACAAGTTGAACTGAAATTTATTTCCCTCAATAAAAACTAGTGTTTGTTCATTGTAAACATGAAATGATTCCCAATCATTTTGCAATCAGCCAGTTGCATTGCTGTAAACTCGCAACTTGATCAACAAATGATGTACAAAGCAACCCAATGCCAAGGTTACTTAGCAAAGCTTATCCACAGTTATTTATAGCTCGAGTTGCATTACATGCATAATGCCGGAGATTCAATGAAAGGTGTAAAATCTATTGACCATCTAATTGGATGGTTAAACTTGAATTGGCTTAATTTTGCCGCTATTTCAAGTCTCTTAAGAGCTTTAAATGATATAAAATGTTAAACTTTACTCGTTTCTTTCATTGAAAATCAATTCAATCCAATTTATTGAATTTAGCACCAGTTTGCAGAACAGCTTGGAATAAAATCAATCGAGATTCCAACATTCATCATGATCTGATTAATTTTTTGAAAAATATAAATTCCAAAGCCATTTAAATAACAAATTGTGTCGATGGATATTAGACTCAACTCGAAATAAATAAATCAGAAATCAATTTCATTGAATGCATCAAAAGAAAAATTTCTTTAGCTTGTTAACAATTCCATATTTTTCCTGGCAAACAATGTCAAGTCAAATCTTAAACTTGAAAAGTGTTCCAGACAGCAAAGACATGCTATTGAAACTGTAACCATTGACGTTGGTCAGTTGCTTGACTTGAAGTTTGTCATTCAATTTACATAGAAATGAGTTTATTCCAGTTGCAAGTTTGATTGTCATTTTTTATGCTCAAATTATTCCAATAAAAATTCCGACTCTAACCTCTACTCCTGTCAACAAAAAATTGCCTGGAAAAGAAACGAAAACTTTTCTTCGAAATTTCCTTTTCCAATTCTACTCTTTTTAATTGATTTTTGTCTGAGCGAAGCGAAGACATACTAGGCCAACTTGGGAATTTTTGTTCCACGCTAACTCAAAAATAAAAATCACGATTTTGATGCTATCTTCAGAGTAGCTTCCTATAGGGGCCAAAATTTACTGTATATTTTTTGGTAAAAATTGGCCCAGTCCCAAAATTTCGGGCATTCAATTGTCACTAGATGGAGCCAATGGTAAAAATTGGCTCCAAAAATTGAATTTTTGAATAAAAACGTTGTTATTCAACAACACAAACAACAACAGCATAAAATTATTTAAAATTGTTTCACCATCATCATTATTATTATTATTATTATTATTATTTAAATTATTAATTATCATTATCATTATCATTTTCATCATCATCATTAACATCAACATCAACAGCAAAACTTTTATTTTTTATTATCATCATCATCATCAACAAAACAAAACAATTTTCATCATCATCACCAACAAAACAAACAATTTTCATCATCATCATCAACATCAAAAACAACAACATCAACTTTACCAGCCTGACAGCCACCCACCCACCCACCTACATCAGGTATTTTTGATAAAAATAAATGGTAAAATAGTATCGATACTTTCTTTTGGTTAAAATTTCAATTTAAGTCAAATTTATAGCTAGACTCAACCCTTTCGTTTGATGAAAATTCCCATTTTCATATACATTGAACAACAAAATTGTAGAATATCCTGGAAAATTCCTGTGTCTGATGAAAAAGATCTTAGATTAAAGTGAAAAATGTTTTAATTGCATCTTTTGACATACGTTGAACACATTAAAATTATCAGATGCACTACCTGGTCGTATAATTTGAACTCTACATTATATTCTGAGTTTTTTATACTTGCTCAACAATAATACTTTCGATACCTAAACAATATTTTTGATATTTCAATACTTTCAATATATCAATATTTGAGCGACCAATACCAATATTATCAATACGTGCTTCTCGAAAGTATTGTGCATCTCTAGAGGGAAAAAAGGAAAGGAAAGAGGAAAGGAAAGAGAAGAAAGAGAAGAGGAAAGAGAAGAAAGAGACGAAAGAGAAGAAAGAGAAGAAAGAGAAGAAAGAGAAGAAAGAGAAGAAAGAGAAGAAAGAGGGAAAGAAGGAAAAGAAAGAGGGAAAGAAGGAAAAGAAAGAGGAAAGGAAAGAGAAGAAAGAGAAGAGAGAGGAGAGGAAAGAGAAGAAAGAGAAGAAAGAGGGAAAGAAGGAAAAGAAAGAGGGAAAGAAGGGAAAGAAAGAGGGAAAGAAAGAAAGGAAAGAGAAGAAAGAGTAAAAGTAGGAAAAGAAGGAAAAGAAAGAGGGAAAGAAGCAGAAGAAAGAGGAAAGGAAAGAGAAGAAAGAGAAGAGAGAGGAGAGGAAAGAGAAGAAAGAGGGAAAGAAGGAAAAGAAAGAGGGAAAGAAGGGAAAGAAAGAGGGAAAGTGAGAAAGAAAGAGAAGAAAGAGGAAAAGTAGGAAAAGAAAGAGGAAAAGAAGGAAAAGAAAGAGGAAAAGAAGGAAAAAAAAGAGGGAAAGAAGAAAAAGAAAGAGGAAAGGAAAGAGAAGAAAGAGAAGAGAGAGGAGAAGAAAGAGAAGAAAGAGAAGAGAGAGGAGAAGAAAGAGAAGAAAGAGAAGAAAGAGAAGAAAGAGGAAAAGAAAGAGAAGAAAGAGAAGAGAGAGGAGAAGAAAGAGAAGAAAGAGAAGAAAGAGGAAAAGAAAGAGAAGAAAGAGAAGCTGAGAAGTAGAAAGATACGAAAAGGAAAGCTGAGACGAAAGGGAATAGGAGAGGGAAGAAACGCATGAAACTAATAAAATAATCAAACCAAAAATATTTGGAATTTCTATTTAAATCATCTTATTTTTATTACATTTATCAGTTAACATGCCAAGAGTCAGAAGGCGTTCACCTCGCACTATTGCAGAAAATGTTGCGAATAGAAGACGGACAAATCCAGAGCAAATTGAAAATGAAAGACGGAGGATTCAGGCTACAAAATTTGATCGGGATGTCAATAATTTGCAATATCGCAATTGTCGAAGTTGTAAAAGGAAAGAGATTTGTTCACTTGCTGTTGAAAATCAAATGGAGTATGAATGCCAGATGTGTGACCCACTACGACCAACAAATAAACGCCATCTCTACGTCAACAATAATTTAGACCCAGGTCAAATTCCTGACGTTTTGAAGAACCTTACTCCAATAGAAGAGCTTTTGATTGCCAAAATTCATCCGGTTGTTACGTATTTCAAAATTAGAGGTGGACAAACTGGTTATAGAGGAAATGTTATAAATTTTAGACAAGACATCACAAGGCTTCATACAAGTTTACCTCCGACGCAGGATGAATTAGCGAAGATTATTGTTGGTGTGCGAGAAGGAAATGCAGTGCCTGCTTTTTTGACTGTTAGGTCAGCAAATATTCGTGCTGCCCTCGAATATTTGAAGAGGAATCATAGATATTATGGTGACATAGAAATCAATAATGCTGCTCTGGAAGAATTGCGAGTTTCACCTGACCTTTCGCGAATTTTAACACAGGCGAACATAATAAACCATGATATCAGTGATGAAGGGGAAATTTTAGAATCTTTTTTCCCTGATATTCAGGCCACCAATCAAGAAGAGCAGATTAACGCTGCTATAGAACGAGCTATTAATCAAGGAGATGATAATTCCAATGCTGAGGAGATGGTAAATTGGCCGGTTCAAGATCCAAATGCAGTTAATGAATATACAACCGTTGGGTATATTACACAAGCATTCCCTGTACTTTTTCCTAGGGGTGATGGCGGTTTCAGAGCTGGAAGACAGCATGAACTATCGGCTATACAGTATTTTAAGTACTTGATGCTTTATCAGGATGGAAGGTTTGCAAAACATTCGAGGTTTCGTTTTTTCGCGATGAACTCTTGCTTACGTTGGCAAATAAATGATGTTTCAAATATTTGTATTCAAAGGAACCACTTTCGTAATACAGATGCAGCTGATATTAGAGAAATGCTTATGAACGATCCATCTTTACGCAAGTCAATTATGAACTTTTCAAGTAATATAAGATCTACAACTGCTTATTGGAAACAACGTGCTGGCGAGCTATTGGATATGGTAAATCAACTTGGTCCACCAACTGTCTTTTTTACTTTATCGGCAGCTGATTACCATTGGAATAAACTATTCAATCTTATTCAGCCTGAAAGACCAATAAATACAATAACGGATGCTGAAAGAAGAAGACTAATGCATGAAAATCCCATCATTACCTCAGAGTTCTTTAAAAAACGTGTTGATCTGTTCAAGAAAACAGTTTTGAAGCCAATATTCGGTGTTAAAGAGCATTGGATGCGTTATGAGTGGCAATTCAGAGGTAGTCCCCATGTACATGGTTTACTTTGGTTACAAGGATCTCCGAATTTGACGCAAATAGATAAAATGTCAGAAGATGAAAAGCAAAGTGCCTTAGATTTTTGTGCTAAGCTTACTAAAGCTATGAATCCAAATGCGACTGTTGTACATCAAGAAAATCCTTGTAGAAAAACTTATTCAGAAGTCTTCAATGATCCAGATGATCTAAGCCGTTTACTAAATACTGCTCAGCGTCATACAAGATGTGGATCGCACTGCCTTAGAAAAAAGCGTGGGTCAAATCAACAAGCGTGTCGTTTCAAGTTCCCCCAACCGCTTTGTCCTGCGGATACGTTTGAGGAACGAGATGGATTCATGCAGTTCATTCCTAAGCGTAATGATCAATTGATGAATAGATACAATGATTACGTCACACAAGTATGGAGAGCAAACATCGATTTCAACGTGATAACAAGCTTAGAGCTAATACTAAATTACATTTCTAAGTATGTAACAAAAAGTGAGGTTGCATCTGAGGATTTCAACTCTTTAGTATCAAGACTAGCAAATGAATTAGGTGATAGATCACCTGGAACATCATTGATACGTAAACTTATCCAAGCGTCATTGTCTGGCAGAGATTATTCAGCTCAAGAGGTTTGCCACGTATTGATGGGGTGGCCCCTTTATGAAGCTTCTCGATCGTTTACAACTATCAATTTATCTTCTGAGAAGTGGATTCGCTTAAATTCAGGCGATGATAACGTTTCGGATATATTGAATTTTTACGCTAGACGTCCAGCTGCTGATGATTGTTCTCTTTTTGAGTTTGTGAAGGCTAAACATGTTGTACGCGGGGTGTTAAAAATAAGACAAAAGTTCGTAATCGTCCGTTATTTTCCTCATTACAAAAAATCATTGGATCCTGAGACAAATGAACGGTACGCTAAACAACAAGTACAGTTGTATGTTCCTTGGTGGCAAACTCCTGAAACCCTTAAGGATACAGATATAAAAGGAGGACCATTTCGAAATTGGACCGAAACATATACAGCACTTCTTCCTGAAGCAGTTGATGATATCGACTTCGGTCCTGTCAACGATGAATTCGAAGCTGCTGCACCTGAAGATGAAGCAGAAAGAAATATTGAGATGGCATTAGCGAGATTGAGGCAGGACTTTAACATTGACAGGCCCCTTGGTGACCGGTTAATAGACCATCAGGCGGATTGGGATCGCCTTAGACCAATCGATTATTCAAATGAAACTCTATCCAACTTCTTGGTAACAATTAGAAGGCCAGAAGCGATTCAACCAGCTCCCCAACCACAGAATAACTTTCAACCAACTCCGGACCAAAACATTATTCTTCAACTATGCGACACACAGATTGATAATATTAGAGCTGGAGTTTCGAATGATATCAAAAGAGTATTGGTACAAGGAAAAGCAGGCACTGGAAAAAGCTTCATTATCAAGCAAATGACGGAAATGATTCAGACTCGACTTGGAACAAGTTCTGTCAAAGTTTTAGCACCAACTGGGGTAGCTGCAACGAATATTAATGGATCAACATATCATTCATTTCTTAAGATCCAGAAAACTTACAGTGCACTAAAAAACCAAGCATTGCGTAGCTTCCAGATACAGATGGAAAATATTAAATTTCTAATTTTTGATGAAGTGTCGATGATTGGCCTAAGAGCTTTAAGAAAAATCGAAGAGAGATGTCGACAAGCAAATGGTGTTAATGAAGTTTTTGGAGGTTATCACATTTACTTTCTTGGAGACCTTCAACAATTACCTCCTGTTATGGATTTCTCTGTTTACAAACCAAATGTTGTTGGTGCTGACGTTGTGCAAGGAAAATTAGCTTTTTCATCGATTCAACAAACATTCAAATTAACCACCTGTGTACGCCAAGGAGCTCCTGATCAATTAGCTTTCCGTCAGCTGCTAGATGAACTCGGAATGGGACGTCTTTCCTGTCAAAATTACGAATTGTTGATGACCAGATTAGTCAGTAATTTACCTCAAGAGGAAAAGAGAACATTTGACAACGCAATGTACCTCTATACCAAGAATGCAGAAGTAGATGAAAGGAATAGAATATATCTGGCTGCAACTGGCCACCCAGTCGCTCTTATAGTTGCTGAGCATAATTGCACAACGGCAAAAAATGCTGATTCGTGTGAAGCTTCCTGTTTAGAGTCTGAACTAACGCTTTCTCGGAACTCACGAGTAATGCTACGGAGAAACCTTTGGATTGATGCTGGTTTGGTAAATGGATCACTAGGGACAGTTACTGATATAATATATGAACAGGGCCGTCGCCCACCATCTCTTCCAAAAGTTGTAATGGTACGCTTCGACAACTATACTGGACCATTATATGCTGATAACTCCTTCCCGATTCTCCCTGTTGAAGCAAAATGGTCCACTAAAGGTATTGAATGCACTCGGAGACAATTTCCATTAAATTTGGCCTACGCGATGACGATTCATAAATCACAAGGATTAACATTGGAAAAAGCTGTCGTGGAAATTGGTAAATCAGAATCATGCGCTGGTTTGTCCTATGTTGGTTTCAGTCGTGTTAAAAAACTTGATGATTTGGCGATTCCAACTGTATTTGCACGAAATCGATTGGATAGAATACATTCTCAGATACAAGATAGAATTAGATACATGACTGAGAAGAATTTGCTTTAATTTAATTCTTTTCTGTTATGTTGGTAAGTAATTAGATAACATCCAGTCGTTAGCGGATAAATCATTTGTCATGTGTGATTGGTGTCATAAGTTGTAGTGATGTAGGTGTGTGTTCCTGACCAGACAATGATCCGGTAGATAGAGCCGGGCCTGGTCAGGGTCCAGTGACCCTTGTGTTACTGGGCAGCTGGGTACATGTGGTATCCAGTATTTCGTACATGTACGCATATCCTATACATTTTGTATAGTATTTGTGTGCGCAAATGTACATCTACATGGTATATTCGTATAGAAATATACGAGTTTATCGTTTACCACGTATCGGTATGTATATACATGTTTATATATGTATATATTTACCTATACAGAGTATCGCGATATGTGCCCAGCATGGGACTGAAAGGGTCTCCACGAACGTACGACGGGTGCGTTCGTGTGGGTTCTTTCATACTCCCGCCTGACCTGTGCCTGGCTCCACTACGTTCTGCATGGTTCCACCTCCTCGTGGTGCAGAATGGGCAACGGCAATATGCTGGCTAAGTGAACCTCGAATGCATTGAAAACTCTGAAGATTGCGAAAAGATCATTTTTATTTTAGGTCATCGTTTCTAATTTAAAGTATTTCAACAATTCACGCTCAAAATCAATTCCAAAAAATCATATCAATTGCTCAGACTACACTGTTTTGCAGTAAATCTAGTTAACCCTTTTTCTTGTTCGCTCAAGAAGGAAAGTTAGGTAACAATCTAGATTCATAAAGATGATGAATTCAAGAATAAGAGGAAATCTTGAAGTCACCAGAATCATGATAAACGCTACAAGATTCAGATGCTTAGAGAATTGAGCATTCGAAATGTAATACAAATGTACAGTCATGAGTAATGTGTAACCAGAAAAGGTTTATGCTCAATTCCCAGGCGATGTTTCGATCTCAAGTTTTCATTTTTTCTTCTCTTATCCGCATCTTCGAAGAACATTTCAACTCTTTTTTCAATAAACTTTTTTTCCTTCATGTAAATCAATAGATAATTTATCATTTTCTCTGGAAAATTTTCATTCCATGAGGATGCTAAAAATGGTCTAGAAACTTTTTTCTCAATTTAGATTTGAAATGCACATTGATAAACGAAAAAAAGAGGAAAAGATTAATGATTTCGTTGAGAGTTGAAATGGAACATGAAATTTCATCTGCCAACGAGAAATGAACTTGCCGATCGAACCTCTCTTTGCTTGCTAATGTTTACTCATTAATCCAAAACTCTAATTGAACTTGATGAACGAAATTGTTTCAACAGGGGGTTCACCTTCAATCGGATGATTACACTGTTTGTTATTAGTCTATCATGTAATCAAATGCTATCAATTCAAGTGTAAGAACTTTCACAAATAACTGCTTTCATCTGTTGTTTTATTATGCATCTGAGTAATACTGGTTTAGTCAGAGTTGAGCTGAGCTTTGTTGGCTCATTGATAGTCTCAGTTGATTGCATTTGACTTGCATTGAATATCCAAATGAACGAAGCAGAGGTAAACAAGGATGGTTTGAAAGATGTAAATTGTATCAAAATAAATAATTATAAACACAAGCATCGTCGTTGCATGATTAATGCTGTTTAATGAATCAAGATAGTTCACATACGCTATTGATATTGATTTTATAACTTTAAACTTAACCCAAACATCAGCCAGTATCGAAAAATTTTCTCACAGAAATTGTTTTTTAAATGTCATTTAGAGGTTAAACAGCTGAATAACCTTGAATGATCCTGAGAGTACGAGGGCATAGTTCAATTTTCTGAAGCTCATGGTTCGAAGCTGAGGTCTGTAACATCAACCGTTCGTGAGTTATAAATTGAAACAGGCGTAAAATAAAAAACACCCGTATTTGATGAAATTGTAGTGATATTCAAGTTGGCTAGATCTACAGAGCTGTTCAGCCTCATTCAACGTTTCATACGATATCTCGCTAAAAACATGCTTGGTCAGTATTAGTATACGAAAAGGTCAGTCAGTCGACGATGATTCTTTGTTTTTTATCTCTGTGATTTCACTGCTGTGCCAATATTTTGCATATAGCAATACTTTAATCAAAAGTGCAAAAAAGTTTTCCTTTCTAACGAAGTTTTGTACTTGTAAGGACTTGACAATGTCCAAAATCCATGGCATCGCAACAAAAGACCCGATTTTAAAAGTTTATTGCGCCCGTCAACTGATATGATCAATATGATGGTCCCGTATGTCACTGTTGGCCTAATGGACTAAATCATTGCAAAAATGCAAATATACGCTGCGCTGATATTGCTTATATTGAGAAAAATTTGATCAACTAAAGTTTCTGGAAAATGTTGAAGAAAGTTGTAGAGGCCTCTAAGATCTAAATTAATAACAATAATAATAATTTTTATGCTGAAAATAATGTTAATCACAAAAGAAAAAAGGTTAATTTTGTTTATCACACTTTTTTTATTTGGTTCAGAGTGGGCAAATGGGTCCAGTACGGATAGAGGCTCAGAGTAGGACTTTTTATAACCAATCAAAATTATTTTGTTTTTCTACTCTTGCTACTGGGAAGTTTGTATACACTATCTTTGATTATGTCATTGTTAGTATATAACCACTTCTTTCAAATCTCAATGAGTTATTTAATTTTTTTTACATTTAATGAATCAATTAGCCAAACTATCTGATCTTTTGCGCTGCATCGAGCTCATGAGCAATTAAAGGCCAGCTGGCTAAAAAGCGTTATGTATTTCTGAGTTAAACTCGAATTAAAATAATTCAATTGTCTAATGAAATATTCAAGGAATGAATGAATTTGTAAACCAATTTTCATTCTTGAATTCATTAACAGTTAATAACTTGCTAAGCTTCGTTATCGAATGATTGTTCATATTTTTACAAACTATGGAAATGCATTGATTTCTTCAGCATTACAGTTCAATTTGAATAAATGAAATAATGTAGTAAATTGAATGATTTATTGTTGAAAAGATTTTCTTTTTTCATTCCAAATAAAATGATATTTTTAGCTTTCAATATTATCGATTAAACAATTGAACGATGTTAAAACACAATAACATCATCAGTTAAAAGTGAAACAAAGTTGATAACTCTTCAAACTGGGAATTGTTTTATTGATTGCTATCTTGTTGAAATGTGAATGCGATAAATCTAACTGCTATTGATTATTTAAATCGTTGAGTTTCAAACGCAATTTCCTTCAGTCTGTTTACAGATTTTTTCAATCCCTCAGTTGGGTGAAAAAAAGTTAATGAAACGGATAATTTTGACATGATTTACATGGATTTGCATTTTTCACTTTTCTCTTGGTTCTTGCTTTTTAATTTAATTTGTTCATTGTTTCAAAATTAACTTGCAACCTTGTTGTTAGTTGGTTTGAAAACAACTGAGAAAAGCTTGGATTGTTATTAGCAGACTAAGAATGACTTGAACGTTAACCTTTCCCTTCATGTGAATAGATTGGCAATTGTAAATTCAATTATCTGATAATGGATCATTTGAGAATCACAAATATTGAAGCTCTTTAAACAAGCAAACCCAAATCCTTGAGCAATTTAGTTTCAAGTGATTATTTATTCAATGTGATAATGACACACAAAGAGATTTGATATTTATTAAACAATTAATGCTCATCATTGAGTATAATTTATAAAGCTCTTTGACATTTCAAGAAGCATTAACTTTCAATTTGTCGCCATTTCTCACCCATTGCATTTCATTTAATTGTTCACTTGGGATATTGATAGCATTCGATGTAAATCAAACTAAATTAAGAGGATAAAACATTTTGTCCATCTTAACGGCTCATTTCCTATCAAATGACGATTAATAAATTTTACGATCAACTGTGTTGCTATCAATCTATGAATCGATTTTATCGCCAGTTATTTAGTTTCCACAAAAGTAATCAAGACTCGGGATTAATTTATTGACTTTATCGACTTTCAACTCAATCGATAAAAGATACTTCTTTGCGAAATTAACAGAAAATTGAAATCTAAATAGCAAGGAAGAAATTCCAAGTTGTAATTTTCGAATGGAATTAGTCTTGAGTAAATCATTGAAATGTCCCATTTTAGCTGTTCAAGTTCAATTTTAAATGTTATGTTCATTTTGATGTATTTCAAGTGATGAGTGTTTAAGCATTCAGTTAGACGATTGTGGTTATGATCCTTCTTGTGGTGCTATCTACTCTTTAACCAAATGAAGAATACAGAAAGAAAGCGATTTTGGAAAATGACTTTTGAACGTCTGACTAGGGAAGGCACCTAACTGGTGGAATCTGATTTAGTAAATTCTTTGATAAGTTGATAGAAATCAGGAGAAAGTAAACGAAAAGAGCAAAAGCAGTGTTTTTAGCACTTGTAGTTTCATTGGTAACTTTGATTCCGGTAACTCTTGCAGGCTGCTTTTTCTTATTTTGAATGTTAAATTGCTGGCTTAACGTGGGTAGTTTTACATAGACTCACTGATATCCTTTTCTTGGAACTTTTATCTAAAAAATTAAATTCAAAACAGAGACTTAATAGCAAAGGATTGCAAAGCATTAATAATGATCATAATAAAAGTTTGTTTTGCTTCTTACTTTTAATAAAAATGCATTTTTGTTTTATTACTGGATCAGGTGAAACGAGTTATGGCTAAATTTTTAATGAATTTTCAGAGATGCAAGCATTAACTCTTTAATTGTGATGTTTGAACATAAAATAAGACTAAATCTCATTTCTTTCAGTTTTTGGTAAAATCGAGATTAAAAAGGTTAGTTGAAGTTACTGAAGGTTAGTTACTGTGGAAAATGAATTATTAAAAAGTAGTTTTTCGTCTGAAGCTTTTCCATCATGTTGGGTCGTGCAACTAGAAATCCATATACTCATTGCTCACAGTAACCAGTTCAGTTAAAGAATTAATTCTTTCGACTTTCTTGATCGATATCTGATAAGACACAATGCTTTTGCGAATTTTGCATTTATATCTTGAACAAGATCAAACAAAAATCAATTGTCGATCGCCATCGATTCACAATAGTTTTGCGTCAAGTTACTTCAAAGGTGCGACTTACAATAAGTACCTGGCTTTGGTATCTGGTTGCCAGACGAGAAAATTTTTACGGACGAATTAATCGCCGTGAGTTCGAATGGCCACTAAGTTTGTGTAGTTTTAACCAATTAGATTATTTCATTTGTAAATTTATTGACTAAAAAGTAGGCCAAGCTCAAGCAAGAACATTGAACCAATTAACAAGTTTTATTATTGATAAACTTGCTTTGAAATCTCAGTTTGCTGGGAGTGAATAGTCGAACATGGGAAATTAATTTTCGGACAATAAACTCTCAACAATCAGCAAGAATGGCCACTTGCCATTTGAATAGTAAATTACAATGCTAATCGTGTAATAATAAATTCATATCATTAGGTTTACTTGTTGGATAAACTCTTTATTCACATGAATCAACTTGTTCCAACCATTAATCATGATAAATGTATGTAAATGGATTCAGATGAATATTTGAAGAAAAATGGAAACAAAATCTTGTGCCAAAGTAACCATGATATAGTTTTGATGGTGAAATGAAATTGAGTCAGAAACGGTGTTGCTAAATGAACAGATTAACAGGAGAAGATTGTAATCAATTTTGCAAATGAAAAATGATAAGTAACTTTGACTTTATATTGAATAGTGTTTCATTAGTTCTTTAATTTATCTGTCAATAATGAATTTCCACTGAAACTGGGTTAATCACAACTTCTTCTTCTCTCATTCAATTCCAATTTCAACACTTATTTTGACTGGCAAGGTCGACATTTGATACTCGAAGGTAAATTGTTTTCATGTTAACATGATAGGAGCAAATTGCTCAGCAAATTAATGAGTTGATGAATCAACGAAATTAGAGAAGCAAGAAATAGAACAAATCGAATTGAAGTTAAATCTGATATTCTGCAGAATTTTTGCTTTTTCTCAGGTTTTTAAAGGTGAATCAGATATTATTCAGTGGGCGACAGTATAGGTGGATACAGCGAGAAGTTGACAAGACTTTTGGCTATTTTAAGCAAATCTGAAAGAAAGAAAATGTTCTTCATCAGATTTCTCATCATGGTTTCAAGAGGATAAATAGTAATTCTGAAGAGGAATTAAGGTGCAGACCTGGTGAGTTTCAGGTTAATCAACACGCAAATAAACAGGGAAACTATTGAATGGTTTATTGAATGAAATGATGTAAATTGAGAGAAACATGATTGTCTTGTTATTACTTAACATTATCAATAATCTTGGACTTGATGTTAAGTGAGTTTTGTTGAACAATAATCATATTCATTAAATGATGAAATGAACTTGCAATCCATTAACTTTGATACTAACAATTATCTTTCCTTTTCATTATCCATTTCCTTTTATACCTTGCTTTGGCTTCACCAATAATTACATCCATTCATCACCAAACCTGGTTAACCTGGTTCTACCTTTGCTTTTGTTTCACTCGCCTTTTGTCCTGACAGAACCAACATTCAGTTTCCAGTTTTCAGGTTCAACCAAGGTCCCCTCACTTCTGGCTGTTTAAAGTACTTCATTGTTTGGATTGAAGGTGATCAGGTAAAGCAGATGAACTGCATTTCCAGTCGACCTTTTTGGATGGCTCAACACAAGGAGTTCATTGGGAGTAAGTCCCTGTCCTCCCTGATGCTTCCCGGAACCCACAATTCTGGCAGTTATTCAATAGGTTATGAAACGGGTTTGTTAACCAGACTTTTGAATGCTTACTCGCTTTGTCAAGATGAAGATGTTTTTAATCAACTTGTCTACGGCAACAGGTAAGGCTCTTGGCTCAAGTTTTATTCTGAAGCAAATTAGATTTTCTTGTCGGATTATTGTATTCAGAGATGATAATTTGTCCAGATTAGATCACACAATGGTTCATGTAAAATTCATGATCTAATTATGATTTTGTGAAAATCATTGATTTCATAACGTTTCTCGAGATCGTCAAAATACGATTTTTTTCTGTGTTTTCCGAGTTTCCTGTTTACTGTATATTTTAGTAACCTTGAATTTGAGATTCATGTCAAAATTGTCAGCACGATCAGATATTGAATTAGTCATTATCAAAGCAAGACTAATAAGTTGACTAAAACTGATTGATTATGTTGCTCAATAATTTGCTTTCAGATTTCACTCCCAATATTCACTCCTAGAATTCATTCCCAGAAGGCTTGTCAATTGAGAGTTTAGTTTGGTTCCTTTGATCGGTCAGTTGTTTCCATGTGAGACTTCATGAGCTATTAGTCAATTTAATATGTTGTCTTTCCTCGTCACTGATTGTCAAACCCACTCGAATGTCAAAACTTGATATCCATATGTATTTATTCACATTTATTAACCAAAGTAGCTATCGATATATTGGTGAAAATCGATTGGGTGAAAAGATCTATCATTAATCGATAATGGCCATTTCATATCGATTTTCAAAGAATCGAATATTTCATTCGATTTTAGAAAAATATCGATTGTCAAAATGTTGCTTCCAATAAACGCATGCAATCAGTGTAATCTATATTAAGATTGAATCTAAAAATTTACGAAAAATACGATAAATCGATTTAATCGATTTTTATATCTGGTTGTAAAGATCGATTCTTCAAAAATCGAGTTCTAATCTTACGGTCCTTGAATTTAAACTGGCGGACTACTAGTGATCTACTAGCTAATAGTAAATTCATTAATGATTACAGTAATGATCAATTCGCTCTAATCTTGCCCATTTACACAAACACATTAACAAAAATGAGTATCATTTTCCTCAAGATAATCATTGTATTAATACTTTAATAAGGTTTAATGGATAAAATTACAATAAAAATAATAAAATCTCAAGAGGCTGTGTTTATGAGGATGCAATAATAATGGCAACAATAAAATCATCTAAATGTTTGCATTTCAGTTGATTTAATAGATAATTTTGGTTCGCAAGAAAGCCTTACATGCAATAATAATGCGAGCAATTGAATTCAAGTTTTGACTTGTTATCTAGCCTTACAACTGTCAACAGCAGCCTCCATGAATCAATTTATCACCATTTACCATTCCCAGTACAGTAAGTTATCAATGATGATGAACTAACCGAAAACAAAATAACTTTTCACTTCATTAAAATCACTGAGAGAAACCAAAACAAGGTTGCAGGTAATGCATGATGAAATACATGATGCAAAATCTGCAACCACAAAGGAAGTATTTCAACACCAAAGTCAAGAACCAGAAACGAATGTTTGACAAAGAATCTTTTTCCATTCAGAATTTTGTTCAATATCAGATTGGAAAGAGATTATAAATTCCATTGAGATCACTCATTGGTTGCATCATCGAGCAAAAATGAATGGCAAAGTTGTTCAATTGATGAAACTAAAACAGGTTGCAATCAAACCAACGGTCAGACCTGCAATTAAAAGCCAGAGAATCAGTTGACTAATTCAATTTGATTGTGAGCTTTTAACATCTTTCAAACTTGTCACTCAAAATATTCAAAATCATGTTGATTAAAGCCATTTGAGTGGTGCCACAACAGAAGGTTGAAAAGTTGAATTATTAATAACAATTTAATAATTAAGTGATTCATGGATTGAAAAGAGTTGACTTATCAATGAAAAACTGAAGGATTGAAGTGGTCAATCTGAATGGAGTCTTTTTAAAGCAACAAAATTTAATTATATAAAAGATTGAATTGTTAAAGTTGTGCAAATAAGCGAATGATTTCACGAGTGTTTTGCAAAGTTCATTGATCAGAAGGGAATCTCTTTTGAAGATTATGTTAAGTTGAATTGCGAAGGAATTCAATTTGAAAGATTTGCATAATTCAGTGAGTACATCGCAGTTCATTAACTTGAGTAGAGATGGAAGAAAGAGATCGATTTTTGGGAGTTTCGGTTCGAGCTTAAAGCGATCTACGAACTTTGAGGAATGTTGAACTAAGTCTTTAGTCAGTTGTAGGACCATACATCTAATCGACTGTTAACACACCTTAAATACTTTGAAAATTGACGGTCAAATGGCTGAACATTTGAACAGCTAATTCTTGTTTCATGGTCAACTTGCTAATCATGGCAAAACATGTCAAAAGTCAAGAATATCACGAATCAGTCGATTGATATCTCATTGGAATCAGCATTGTATCTGGAAATCGCTTTTCAAGCAATTTTCCAATTCTTTTACTTTCTCAATTCATTAGTATCTGTATCATCTAGCTTTTATTTAACCAAATATTTAACTAACTTTTTTCATAAAATATTTCCTTTTTGACTAAAAAAACATTGGAAAAACATTTCGCTAAGTTTCAACTGTTTACATGAAATGAAATGAAATGAAATGAAAATGAAAATGCAAACAAGCAAAATGAAATGAAGGTCTGGTTGAAGCAAATATTAGTTTAAAGGGGAATAACATGAACAATTTGAGTGAATAAGATTGCTTGATTAATGGACTGTATAAATTGAATGTTTTCATGTTTCATATTGAATGTCAAACAACTGTCAGTTTGGATTGAGCCAGATATTGATTCAATTTTGTGTCTTATTAATTGATAAACATTGATGTTTGAATTCAGAAGAAATGAATACTCACCAGACAAATTAATCTCATCGGAATCAAATCTTCTGCCTTTCAGTGCATCAACAGCAATCAATGAGAAATGGCGACAAATAAACCAAAATGTTTACCCTTTCATGGTTTAACAATTAAATCCAAACTAGTGCTTATCATTTCATCTTAAACACTTATTAATTCAACATTAATCTTGTTTTCATATTTTGTCCAGTCGAGTCCAGTTTAAATTGGATGAGAAATTGATTCTTGACTCAACCATTTGGTCCATTTTCATAGCATATTTTGCACTGAATTTAACAATTTCAATTTCGTTTGACTTTTCATTAGGATTTTGATGCAGCAATAATAGTCATGAATTAGCTATTGAGTGCATTAAATTGTTTGGCTTGTTAAATTGAAAATTTGAATGATTGATTTGATATTAATGGCTGTATTAATATTCAAAGGTTATTGATATTATGTAAATATCATGAGAATATTTTGATTGAACAAAAGTCTTCCCTTGAATTAACTCAAGCAGGTTCTTGTCATTTTTGGCTGGCAACTTCATCATTTTTGTTTATATTAATATTGCTTCGGTAATTTACACTTAATCAATAACTGGAGACTCTGATTGAATCTTGATTGTTTGCCACTTTGCTGTTTTGTTACTCATGAATAGCTTTAGTTATATTAAGTAAAATAAATGTGTAATAAATATAAATCATTGTATTGAGACAATGAAACGATGTTAAGGCTTCAATTTTGCTTCAACCCATTCAGAATCTGGTTGTTGGGTTGAATGTTGGACCAAAAAAGGCATAAATAGGTAACATCAGACCTTTTACTCAACTGTTGATAAACATTATTAAATCAGAAAATCAAGTCAAATTATGAAAATACAAAAAAGATCAATTTCTTTTGTTTCGTTGTTGGGTTGAGCATTTGGTGAAAAGTGAATTTAATGGTAAACTTGATGAATTTAAGATATATTTAGCCATTCCCAATTCATTTGGTTATAAGTAGAAACAAGTAATAAATTTGAATATTGACTTCTACAGAATGAATGAGTTGCCTTGATATTTGAGTTATTAGATTAGGAAATTCAATTTATTCAATCAGAAAAGGACAACTTACCAGATCTATTAGATATTCATATATTTATGCATATGTTTGAGCCTTTTTAACCAACAAGAATCTCTAATTGCAGGCCTATTATGAGTGATCTGGTTAAGATTTCTTATTTTTGATATTTGATTGTTTGTCTTTATTCATTGGTTCTTTACTTAACAAACTCACTTCCTTGAATCAGTTTTTAAACACAAAATTTAAATGAAAAACCTGATTTTTTGCAGGCAAAGAGCGCATAGAGCATTTAAGTGTTACTTAAATTACAATTGTGATTAATTTATTAATAAAATATAAGCGAATGTACTGTTTGATTTGGCCAAAAATGTTAAAGAATCATTAGGTTAGTAGATGTTTTATATTTTATGATGCTATAATTTGACTTAAGTTGTTAGAAATAGCGTTTCGCCTCATTCCTTGACCTTAATTGAGTTAATTTAATCATTTTAATCATAGACACTGGATGAACCTAAAACTAACTAAAAACAATAAAATGTAAATGTTAAAACAAGCGACGCCATCTAGTAATGTGGGAAAGAGTAAGTGTTCAAGTGTTTACAAGTTGATGAGATTAGTTGCTATTGGTAACTTGTTAAGCAATGTTGGTTAGGAATCAACTAATTTTGTTGTTTGCATGCTTAAAAGATTCCATTTCCAAAGGTCAATTTAGGTGTGACTAAATGGTTTATGATTATATCGAATTATGTTTATTATATGGCTGATTTAAACTATACTGGAGTTCAACATCTTATGATTTTGTGTGAATTTCTTGGCTCAACGCTGTATTTCAAGCGTTGTCTGATTGCTCGTTATATCTGCTTCGATGTGAAATGATTTATAGATCAAAAGGCTCTTCAAATGATACCATCAAAGATGAATCAGGATTCTTGCTTACAACATGATGAATCAATTGGTTTTACACCCACGAAAATTTTATCAAAGTTATGAATAAGTTGTTTGGAATACTTTGCTCAAATCCAGATTATTCATCTATTAACTAATTATTCTAAGTTTTAAGCAGAGTTGAACAAAATCTTTTAGAAAATTATTATTTTGAAAATGTTTTTAAAAAATGTCATAAATAAGGAAAATGGCTTACAATTGTTAGTTTCAAATTTCGGAGGATTAAAGGGGCATTAAATACATCTAGATGCATATGACTGTAGCTTATCAGAAAATGACCTTTCAATCTTTTTAAAAATAGGGTAGAAAAGCAATTGTTTGATCAATCATGACAAACTTGGTTTATGATAGATTAAACCCTCAAAGAGTACATCTGATAAAATGGTTTTCCTATTAATAATAAGATAAACAGATAGATTCTAAACCATTTACAGTTAGATCTAATAAACACTTGCTGAGCAATTTGTATGGTTGACGAACCTTGGCGATGCATCTCAGACTAATGGTCTCAGCGTGGTTGACTTTGCAATTAACCTTATAATCACCATGAATCTAGTTTATCAAAGCTTTATTTCTATGCAAATGTTCAAATTAACTTTGAAGCGGATAAAAATGTAGTTACAATTCACTAATTTTAACGTAGCGGCAAGTGGAAATATAATAGAATGAGAATCCCATATCATTATAATACTGACAATACAAGATACTTGTTTCAACTTTGACCATTTAACAGTGCACCACATAGTTGTAGGTCATTGTTTCAATAGACTAGAGGTCATTTACACTGTGATCCCTCCATTCTTGTCTTTAGCCTCATGGCTCTTAACCCAGAGATCACCATCTTGACCTGGTTTTAGCTACGGATACCTTTCCATTGTCCCATTTACTTAACAAAAGCTGACTTAATCAACACAGATACCCTATAATAAGCTAAGGACATTACAACAATCGATTGAAATTAGTAAAATGATAGGTTATCATCATTGATATCGATTGATTTGCTTCTTCTGTTTCTACTTTTTCCTCTTGTATCGACGCCTTTGAGGTACAGGTTTGTTAAATGATCATTGAGTTTCTTTTTCACTTTCTTCTTTGATCCACCATTTTTAACCACGTCCAAAGTATAAAAGTATATTAGTATTGTGTATATAAAAGTACCAACAGCAGAATCAAGTTGTCAATGATGATAATGATGATAGACATGCGTTTTATCAGGATTTCACTTTGAATCCTCTTTGTGTCTCAGTTTCTCTCTCAATCAGCTGTTTACAGTATTCCTTTTCATCTTGGAAGGAAGTTTTGCTTCATCTTTCTTTGTAGCAAAAAACAGGAAACAAAGTCAATGTAAATGGTTCCTCTTTACTGGTTACAACCAGAAAAATGTTAACACAAGAAAAAAATACAAAGTCACAGCAACAGATTAAAATTAATCATAATAGATGTCGCAGATGAGCTCGTGTTAACAACCAGATACAAGCTGGAAGACCAACATTTGATTGGGAGTTTTTCTCGATAATTAATGATGACTTGAGACTGAGAGATAATAATTAAATGTCGGCAGATAACATGTAACAGATTAAATAGAAATTGAACCAATTCAAGTGAATTAAACTAAACACAGAAAAATGTCTCATTTTGGATTTCCCATTGAAACACTTTAGCCTTTGAGCACAATTGATAAAGACTTGATTTCATCAGCAAATGTTTTTCTTGCATAAAAACCAAGCAAGATTCATATCAAATCAGTCTTGTCAAAATTTCCGAGCTAATTAAACATGAACCTCGACCATTTTAATTTTCTTTTCGTTTGATATTTTTTCTATTAGATATTTGGACATTCGTATTATGTATGATCCAAAGCATGGCGAAGACTTTTGGATTGCTCATGATTTTTATCCAATAGATAAGACTGTTCGTGAGGTATTACTCCAAATTAAACAATTTATGGATTCAACAAGTGAAGAGGTTGTTATATTAGATTTTCATCGGTTCCCACTTGGCTTTGAGTCTAAAGGTCAGATAAACATGACTCGTCACAATGATTTACTCAAACTGGTTGAATCCATTGTTGGTGACCATTTGACGGAGAACACAGGCGCTACAAATTATCAGAAAACACTCGAGTCTGTTGTATCAACTGGACGTCGACTCATCTTAGGACACTCAGAATATTTGAGGCTAAGTAAACCATATTTATTTCCAGCAGTTAAACAATTATGGGCCAATACAGATTCAATTGCACAACTTTCCAGTTATTTAAATCGAACTATTTGTTCATCATCGTCTAGTCCTTCAGCAGCGATGGCCGAGTTGACTCCGGAAGCAATCAAATTCCTGACCTATGGCGGTCTTCGTAAACTGGCTCAATCGGTCAACCATCTGGTTACCAAATGGTTCCGCGACGATTGGTACAATAGATGTGCCAATATTGTGGCTACCGATTATTTTCTTGGTAATAATATAATTGAGATTGCCATAAATTCCAATTTGAAACGTCCATCTTGATTATTAATTGAATCACAGTTATAATTAGCCATTACTCCGTCCATAATTTGAACACGCAATATTCATGTTTATTCAAAATACATTTTAGCCAAGTAAATTATTAATCGATCTAAAAATATGAAATAACAGAAATTACTATAATGTTTATAAATAATTGAATAAAATTTGTTTACAGATCCAAACTTCGATCCATCTGTGTTAAAACATGAAACAATTTTTAGCTTTGATACTTTAAAACAATCATAAAGATTCATGTTACACCGCATCATTAAAATTTAAACCTCAAAATTCGTGGAAATAATTCATCGGATTTTGTTGTTCAATATGATGCTGAATTTATCACACAATCTTCACAAATCTTACCAAAATCGTTCATTTGTTGAAACATCTAATTACCGACACAAAATTTCACTCAATAACCATATTTGAAATAAAAAAATTAAAAGGTGGTTAAACTTAACAAATTCACTATTGTTACGAGAATTGAACATTTAAATGTATATTACGATCTCAGGAATGTAACAGAAAAGGTTATAAATTCGCACTTTTGTTGTTCCTTAAAGCGCCCTCTGTCGAGTTTTATTTTTACTTAAGGTGTAAACATTCTAATTCTAAATTAGTTAATTCAATTATGCGATTCATTTTACGAATCAAACAGCTAATAAATGGTATTTGTACTTAATCGCTTAGCTACTATACAGAAGACAATCTACAACTGTGATTAAATAGTTTAAACATTTTGATAGGTTATGTTTGAAAAGTCCGCTTTGTTTTCTTTCGCAACTCTTTGATTATCATTAATCTGGTTAAAAGTAACAATTTTAATCTCTTAATCTTAAAAACTCAGCATTTCAGTATTTAAACTAGAATCTTATCAGACCAAATGTTGCTCTCTGGATACAAAACGGACATTAAAACCACCGAATCGTAAGTTGAGAGTAAGTATTTGAGATAATTTTCACATTCTTTTTTGGACACTTTTTTGAAAATGACAAAACTGTTTCAATCGACTTTTGTTAAAATTATCCCAAGAATTAGCTTTAATAAACCTTTAAAATATAATTGACGGATAAAAACTAATTAAATCTTTTCTCGTGCCAGATTTTAAGTTAAAATGAATCATGCATTAACTATTTGGACAGTGGATTCAATGACTCAACCACTCAAATGTAGCATTACTCAGACACACACTATCGACCTTTATGATCTTGAATAATCTTTTAATATTTCCGAGTTTTCATACATTGTAACTTTGACAATTCCTTTGGTCATCTTTGTAATTGTACAAAACAAAAAACCGTAACTTCACCTTAACCATTAATCCAACTTTATCCTTCTCTGGATTCGATATTAAATTCATTGTTAAATCTTTAGAGTCTCTAAGGATGGGCTTGTGCAGTGAAAAGGAGTAACAACAAAATGACTACACTGAGCACCATAAGTAACCTAAACACATGATAAAGCCAGAAGAAGGAGAGGAAAAAAAGAATATTTCATGCTGCATTTGTTCAATAATTTCTCGTCTGTATTTTTCAAAGGGAAGAGCAGATGTAAAATCATGGCTATTTCCATATTTCAATTGATCTCTTTCCAATTTAATTGAATTTCCTTGAAATGTTACGACTTTAAAGTTCTTCATGTTTTCTCTGCTAATTCAATTTCATTGCAACAAGTTGCTTTCTCATTCTAGGTAGATTTTTGTCCTTAAATCATAATTTCTTCCCGATATTCAATTAGAGACTAATTTTTTCTTTCAATAACATTTTTTTCAGTCAGACATATTAATCAATTTTACATAGAAATTTAAAAACATTTAGGTCAGTGTTTGAAATGCGCACTTTTATTGATTACCAAAAACTTGGAAACTATCAAATTTGTGATTTCGGCGATTGATTCATTGAATCAATTTCTCTTATCACAACAAAAAATGATCTTAACGATTGAGGTCCATTTTAAAATAATTGCTCATTAATCCAACCTGGAAATGAACTAAATGAACAAAAATTAAATTATCATGGGATTCATCTTCAATCGGATGATTACACTTATGTTAGTTTAGTGATTTTTAAGAGGTTTGATACCAAATTACAAGCATTTGTCATTATTTTTTACAGAGAAAAAATTTCATCCATTGAAAACAAATGATTATCTGGAATAAAAATATAACTTACAACGATTGATTAATTTTATGTTAGACAATCATTGATTTTCAATAATACATTGAAATTAATTTCAAATTTTTTTCTCTGCAAAAAACTATTGAAAAAATGCTTTCACTGTGAATGATAACAAATGATTGATGTAAATGTTCAATGATGGTTCATGGTGTAGTTTTGTAGCATTTGAAAATTTTCATGGAGAAACCAGATTCAAATTCAAAGTGATCAATTTTAACACTTGAATCAACCAATTAATATCTGTTAATTAAGAAGTGTTGACTGAAATTTTGTCATCTTTTTTTGGTTTCACAATCATTTAGATACAAAAAACAGATACTTGAGAGACTTGTAATTCCTATAAAATCTAAAGTGATTTTTACTCACAATTTAGATTATTGTTCAATTATCGATGATAATTGAACTTAATATCATGTCGAACGTTTTCGCAACGATCTATGTATAAATAGCAAATGAAATAGCAAAACTAAATTGTACCTTTCCAGTCTATTGAAATACAACGTTTCATCAACTTATAACGGCTATTACAACAGAAGGTAATAACACAATTTATATAATTAACAAAAATTATCATTAATTCCCAGTTGAGACAAAATTTTAACATAAAGTTTCATTTATCAATTTGCACTCAATTGTTGTGTCCCTTGAAATTTATAAAATTTGAAGATTATCAAAGTTTCGTCTGGAAATGATGGAACCTTCCGGATTGGATTTTAAATCAGTTTAAAGGGATTTTCATTGGGTCAATAAAGAGTTAACAAATGAAAATGCAATTCTCAATTCGATAAATAATTTTCTTCAAATTGGCTTCTCAATAATTTTGATCAAACAATTGAGTAGCAAAAAAGGAGAAACTATATCAATAGCATTATTATTGGAAAGTGAAACAAGCTATTAAACTCTTCAAACTGGGAATTATTTTATTGATTGTTATCATGTTGTTGAAATGTGGTTGTGAATGTGAACAAAATAATCTTGAATTATTTTGCACAGCATTTTTTCTTTAGTTGTAATTTTTGTGTCTGTTTGAAGATACTTTTTGTTTTGTTTCATTCACCAATTTAGTTGGATGAAAAATGTTAATGAAGCGGAAAATTTTTGACATGATTTACATTGATTTACATTTCGCATTATTGTCGTGTCTTGTAAGTTAAGCGGATCCGCTTTTCTCTTCGTGTTCTTCTGTGATTTTATAGTCCTTCTCAAATCTGAATGTTAGTTGGTTTCAAGTCTTTCTGGTCAGCCAATTCAGGAGCTTGATTTATCATTAGAATTACTTCCTCTACCATGCTTCGTGCTGGGTTTAAGATAATCTTCACAGGATAAGGATAGCACATCTATTCTATCCTCTTTTTTATATTGAAGGCATCTTCGAATAAAGTGCTTAGCATCAATACTGACAGCAGGTTTTGCAGGGAATTCTACTTCAGTTGCTTTCAGTATTGTGTTCTCTTCTAAAATAGTGGCTTGGGATTGATTATGTCCAAAAGGCTGAATAGAAGAGAAGATAAGAACAAATAAAATATGGATGAATAAGTGAGTCAAAAGGATATTTGATGTTGATCAACCAGTAGCTAATGAAGCTGGATCAAAGAATAGATAATATAAAAGAAAAATTCAACGAAATTACCTTTTTCCCATAAAGGCATTGGTAAAATATTACACCTACACTCCATACATCAACTTTAGATGAAATTTTTGGTGGATTTTTGCCGACAACAAAACATTCTGGAGGAAGATACCAATATGTTCCTGCTCCTTGAGACGTTAAATCCATGCCGTGGTCGGGACTATAGTTTTCATCGTCCATTATTTTACTTAAACCGAAGTCGGTGATTTTAATTTCTCCACTAATACTTCCACTACCAAGCAGAATATTACCTGAGAGAGAAAGCAAAAAAATGGATGATAGTAATGGCAGACATTTGAACTCACCATCATCATCATCATCATCATCACAACAACAAGGGAGAGGGAATAAGAGCGAGAGAGATTCACATAATGTCTAAACATATATAAATATAAAGATAAAAATGTCGGTGGCGTCACTTGTGTTACTTTGCCCGAACTAGTTCTTGTAATCTCTCTTTTACCTTATACTTATACTTATCTAATAAACAAGAAAAATCTAAGATACATATTGTCAGTTGAAGAAAAGAATGATGATGATGATGGCGATAAAAAGGGAAAAACGAAGATATTCAAGGAGGGGAGAGTAAAAAGCAAATGACAAAGAGTCAACTCAAGTTGGTTAGGAAATAGTTGGTTAAAAAGGAGAGAAAAAAAATCGTAATAATGTGGTGATAATATGGAGAGCAGCAGAATTAAGAATAAGAGAAAAAAGGAAAAAGGGATAAAATTGATAGGAAAAAAGGAGAGGATAGAAATTAAAACATATGGATACTTACCAGGCTTAAGATCATAATGGATTATTGGTGGTTTAATTTCATTGAGATACTTCAAGGCATGAACCACTTGCATAATAATAGATCTTGCCTCCCTTTCAGGAATGCATTTGTGTTGTTTAAGGTAAAAATCTAAATCATGTCCATCACAGTATTCCAATACAGTACAAAATGAATTTGGATCTATTTCAAAAACATCAAATAACCTCACAATCCTTGGATGATCCAATTTTTTATGAATGTTGTATTCCCTAAGAGCGTGTTTTATATAGTTGGCCTTCTTATCATCTTTCCAATCTTTGTTTAACTGATGAATTTTACAGGCAACATATTTCTGTTCTTTGAGGTCAAAAGCTTTGTGCACTTCACTGAAACCACCCTTACCCAATAATGTTAATAGTAGATACCTGTCATTTAGCACAGCATGGTTGTTAAATCGAGATTGGTCTTCATTGTGTATCCTTTTAAGCTCTCGAATATGAAGATTTCTTTCTCTTTCCAATTTCTCTAATTCTAACTGAAGATCAGCATCTTCTTTCTTTAAAGCTTGTTGTCTAAGTTTTAATATCTCGTCCATTTCATAATATTCATACATGGTATAGTCTTTTTGAGCTCCAGATGAACTTGCCACTGGCTCGGGCTTAACAAAATCTGTGAAAGCTGCCCCAGTACCAGAGAGTGTGCCATTGGATAACTGTGTCAGATTACTTGATATCACTTGGTTGTTTCCGTTGGAACCTTGATTGGATGTTTGATTTGATGTCACATTGGATGACCTATCACCCTTTTTCACTTGTACATTATTGGGTTTCTTTTTAGCTAATAGTTTTCTTTGACGTTCTATTTCTTCTCTTTCAGCAGCTATCTGCTCCTGTTTTTTCATTAATTCTGTGAAAGCATGTCCATCATTCCAATTTTCAACAAAAGATGCACCTTGCCTTTGAGTAACAAATTGTCCCAATCTTAAACGATTTTGCATACACTTCTGCCTTGCGGCTTTCTTTTCCATTTGTGATTTTTCTATTAACAACATTTTGGTAACTTCTGTTGACTTGGCTAATTGTTCTTTTTGTTTGTCTATTAACTTTGACTGAGCTTGTAATTGTCTTTTTAACTCGTCTCCGGTCCTCTGGAGATCGTCTATTTTACCATCACGTTCCTCCAAATCCGACGCAGATTTATTTTCTATTTCACGTAATTGTTTCATTGTTACGTCAGTCTGTACAGCTCTTGAACAAGTATTTGAGTAATAGGTTGGATAATTGGCGTTCGGTGGTGGTGGTTGTACTGAGGTAGGCCCTCCTGAGTTATTAACAACTGACCCCACCGGAACCACTGTAGCTTGTCGAGACATTGTTAAACCAGACATTGGTGGACCCATAATATTTGAATAATCCGGGTTGGAATTACCTCCGACCCAGTCAGATGCTATTGGTGTATTTGGTGGCGAGCTTAGTGGATTACCGGCTACCGAGACTGAAGGTGAAACAGGAATATTACCCACAGTGCCTGGTGAGGAAGGTGGAGGATACATGTAATGTTGATATCCTTGTGAAGTTGGTGATCTAGATCCCCCGTAGCGACTAGGCGAATAACTCTGGTGTTGTTTTATGTTGAAGAATTCATTCATTTTTTTTAAATCACCACGAGCACTTTTAGAGCTACTATTTGGTGTTTGTCCACGGGTATTAGACATTCCTTGAGTTCCTCCACTACTACTACCAGTTCCCCCAGCAGCAACAGCAGCGATTACTCCATCATCAACCTTACGTTTTCTCTTGCGGCCATCACCTCCAACCTGGCCGCTACCCCGTTTCTCGGGTGTCATATCACCAGATAAAATAATAATTGAGTCTTTATCACTATTGTGTGAACCAGCACTGCTTGTACTCAAATTGGAGTCCATTAGTCACCACAATTTAATTAAGCCATTAATTACACATAACAATAATAACAAACACAAAGCCTGAAAAGACTTATACTCTTCATATTCATGGTAATGGACGATGAAGAGACAGAAAGAAAAAATGAAAGAGAAAAGAGAAAGAGAAGTTAAAGGAGAAGAGAAAAAACAGAGAGAAATGAAAGAGAAAGTGAAAGAGAAAGAAAATGGAGTCACTTTAGTCCTATCAAACGCAGCGGCGGCACCTATGGATAGCGGATGAAACCAAAAATAAAATGAATGGATAAAACTCAAAGTAAACATAAAGTACAGCTAGCAAGAGTAAGCTTGTAAGTTTGTTTGACACCAACTTTTATAAAGTTTGCGCATAGAAAGACCATAAGAAAGAGAAAAGAAAGAAAAATGCATACATGCTCAGCTCACTGTACTAAATAAAATTGGTGTATAACAACAATGATATCAAAATGTTGGTTATAAGATGAAAAAGAAGATGGTGAAGAAGAGAAAAAACAGTAAGACGATGATGAAAAAGAAACAGAAAAAAAGCAGTGTAAGAAGATGAAGAAGAAAATGAACAAGAAAATTGAGAGAGAGAGAGAGAGAGAGTGAGGAAGGAGAAACCCAAGTAGTATCAGAAGTAGTAGTTGAAGTAAAATTAGAGGACCAAATAAATCTGTTTCATCAACATCTTCATTACTGTCATCATTTTCATCATCATCATCATCATCGCCATAACATTCCCTACTTGTTACCTATTCAGTTTAAATATTTTCTCTTCGCCTGATTGTAACCGTTTTTGTCTTTCGTTATTTTCCTTACTTTTTGACCAATCACAAATCATTTATCCACCATGATGATATTTACTAAACCAAACTGTCCAACGATAACATCCATTCAAATACAATCTTTCTTTTGTTTACCATCTTGATTAACCAGTTCGGGCATCAATGGCAATGGCGAATCAAAAATTATCATGCTATTCTCCCTTTTTACCTCTCTCTCTCTCCTTTTCTCTATCCTTCTTTATCTCTATCTCTGTCTTTCGCCTTTTCTTTTTCCTTAAACTATCTGCTTTCTCCCTTCTCTTCCTCTTCTCATTTAGTTTTTTGCCTTTTTCTCGTATGTCAAATGAGCAGCATTTCAATGCCAAGCCAATGTAAAAAAAATGTCTTGCCAATTGATTGCTTTTCTTCTTGTCTGTTTGATTTCTGCATTGTTTGTTGTATTTATCTATATTCTCGCATGGAGTCACCATAGGTGAGTAGATTAAATATTTGCTATTCAATAGTTAAAATGCATATTTTATCTACTTTTTTCATCATTTTAATTGATATTTACTGTTTTTCTTCTTCTTTTTTTCTTTTTCTCTGTAAATTATCCTCTCAGAGAAACCAGAGAAGGAGTAATTTTGCGATCCATCGGAACATTATGTGCGATACTTTTATCAGTAATCATTCTTCTAGTCAGCGGCTACATTGACTATGAAACTATTAAGCCAACCTTCAGTCTTTCACCCCGTTATTTATTTGAATCTATTATTATTCCTGTTGGTTTAACAGTAATATTGTTTATTGGACCCATAATTGATAGATATCGAGAAGGCACCCTTTTCGTTTTGGAAACTGATGAATTGTCTCCATTTTATACGGTCCTTCGTAATTATCTTGTCGGACCTTTCACTGAAGAATATTTATACCGTTTTCTTATGATAAATGTATTGATTCAATGTTTTACCAGTTCTTCGACGATACTTATATCATCTGGACTTTTTAGTATAAGTCATATCCATCATTATATCGAAAGATTAATTACCGGCAGTGATACTATTGATTGGCTTGTTCTTGGTGTTCATCTCTTACAGACATTTGTTTTTGCCTGTTATGCCGGTTGTATTTTTATTCGAGCTAAATCTGTTCTCTCTCTATTCTTGATACACTCATTTTGTAATTGGATGGGTGCACCTCGAGTAGATCGTATATTTTCCGACAAAAGGCTTACCATTTGGACAATTTTTGGTTTAACTAGCTGCATCACTTTAACAACCATATTTATGATCGGTTGAAGGATTATATAAGTATGGACCAAAGAAAATATCCCTAGTTCATAGTTACTTTTAATCTTTTTATTATCAAATGATCTCGTACACCTGGAAAAGGCCATTTTAATTTTCTCATTTCCAATATTTTCTTGTAAATGAGTTTAAATTCTGCCAAGAAAACCAATTTAAAACTTTTTAACTAAAGTAACTTTCTGCAACTTTTTATAGATGGCGCCTCATTGTCAGCACAAAATTTATCAGGTTTAAATGTAACCATATGATCATAGCTTTGAACCCCACCTTATGTATCTTTTGTTGCTGTAAAAGTTTTTCCTCAACCAAAGAGTAAAGAAGAAGAGATAGCTCTCCATAGGAAACAATAGGAAGCGAGGTTGGCGGTGCTCGGCTAGAGGCGCTCACATCAGTCACTTTTTCAATTTCTTTCAATTTAATCTAATTTTTTAATCTAATCTATCAAAATACCTTTGAATTACCTTAAAGCGCCCTCATCAGAACCACTTTTTAAGCTTCACAAAATTGTATTGAGAGAAACCTCTTCTTCTCTACTCTTTGTTCCTCAACCAAAAGGATGCCATTTTTAATATTGTTACTCAACCTCATATCAAGTGACATCATTCAACGAAATTTTTTCTCACAAGCCAAGCCTTATCCAACCTGATTTAAACAAAGTGAGCATTCAACGTTGAAGTTATTCCAGCTAAGACTATGTTAACCATTTAAATGATTACCAATAACCAACGATTAAGTTGATTTAATCTGCAGCTGAACATTCGTTCTCTCTTATGCTCAGAATTAAACTCTTATCATGACTAATGGAATTTCTTTTTAAAACAAGTGTCCTCATCTTTTAACCACCATGCCTGTTTACCACCAAAAGTCCAACTGCATTGTCATCATCATCGATTGACATTGCAATCCATCATTGCATATAAGTGTACATGTATTTTCCACGTAGCCTGGAAACTAAGCAAATTATTAATCCTAAAATTTAGTTAGTATTGTAATTAAATATTGAGAATGGTATGAACACGGCATAATTAGGCAATTAAGTTTTAGTAATTTAAATTCTACAAAATCTGAATTCAATTGAATAGATCCGATTAAATCATCTTATTGGACAAACGATTTTAATCGTTTAGATTACCTCAATGCTGTTAATATGTCAAAACCATTGACGCAAATGATGTTTCCATGAATAGGATCAACTAAAAGTTGAAAATACCGAGATTAAGCAACAAATCAAACTGAAGTCAATTAAACAATTCAGTATAAAAAACACTCATTACCATTAATAATAACCATAATATACTAATATACTTTATAATGATGTTAACCTTTGATAAATATTTAGTCAAGTTATTAAATCAACTATAATATTTTATTTTATTGAATACAGAAGACGACAAGGAGCAAAAAAGAAAGTAGATATTTAAAGTTGATTGAAAAGCAAATGAATAAAAGTAACTGTTCATACCAAATGAAAGCCTTTTTCATCTAATTATTTCACCCTTCAACATCACCATTAACCATAATAAATATCTTGAATATTAATTGTCTAGTCATTGAGCAAAGAAAGAAAAAAATTAGTAAAATAAAAGACTTGATTCCGATCAAGTCAATCAAAATGGTAAAGTGAATGCAGTGAAAGAAATGGTTTTCAAGTAAAAAAGCCTCACAAAAAGCAAATGAAATACAATGAAATACAAGTTCACCAAATTATCATTAACAATCACTATTGCTATTAACATTATCATTATCATCTTAAATAATCGTTTATCCTATTTTCATTGTTAATAATAAAATATATAAAATCCTATAACTTAAGACAGGCGCATTCAGCAAACCTTATAGAGCATCCAAATAATATGCTAATGATGAGGACCAATTTGCGCTGTTCAATGTTTTTGGACATTTAATAGAGTATAATCGAAGTGTATAGAGTTAAATTGAATGGTTATTTAATGTTGACTTTACATCTTTAATGTCCCATGGAAAGGTGAACAATTAGCCTTTACAAGTATCGAGAATTGGTTTACCATTCAAATTGCACCTTACATTATATCAATAAACAACCCAATTATGATTCTTAAATATTGAAGTTTTTGTTTAATTTTGCTTTTTCTGGTAAAAATTAATGATCAAATGTTGATCAAAGGTAACAGGGATTATTGTCGGGTTAATAATTTGATTAAACAACTTTGATTGTTGACTGAAAAAAATGGATTGCTGGTTAAAACGACGATCCATTAAGATTGGAGTTAATGTTTGACATCTTTTTTGGCACAATTTTTGTATTGCATTTTTAGTTATTGTGATTTGAATATTTAAATTAATTTCGATTGCCGTTTAAAACATCAACGAAAACAATTCCTGATGAAACTGGTTCCATGATTGGTTGAACATAAAAGGGTTGCTTCAAAGTTGATTCCAAGTGATGGGATTGAATTTTTCTTAGGCCTTCCTTTGGGTTTAGTTGGTGGTATTGGGCATCCTCCTTGCATTACCTGTAAAAGCAACAGTTTTTTCATTGAATTATTTAAAAAATGGACATTTTCACTTTTCCAATCATGCATTTCTTAAATTGAAGTAGAAAAAGTCCGAAATTCTGTCCCTGGATCAGTTTTGCTCAATAAAAACCATAATATCCTTAATTATATCATTAATCCTTCGGCAGTTCAGTTCAAATGAAATGATCTTTGGCTCCAATCAATTAACAAGAAAGGGCGACTATTGTTTTATTCAAGTGTATTTACCTCACAATGTTACTTCAATCTTTATCAATTCAGATTTTTATTGTAAAACGATTAAAAATAATTCCGTAATGAACGATCATTCAATATTTTTGCATTTCAACTTTGAATTTCAAGAAAATTTGAAGGCTTAAAATGTAAGAGTTGCTTTGGTATAAATACACTTGAATAAATCCAATCAAATTTAGCTGTTTTTTTAATTACAGTGTTTTTAGATATTCGGGCATTTAAAGGGTCAATAGATACAGATTGAAAATTGAAAAAATTTGAAATTTTTACCTGTTTTTTCCATTTCATTCGACGATTCTGGAAATGTAAAAATTGAAATTATAATTAATATTTAACTTTCTTTGTTGGTTAAGTGAAAATAGTACATCTTAGGTTAAACATAAGGTCAACTTACTTGGTACCATGTCTTCACCTGAAGCTGAGTTAAACCAAGGATTCTTGCCAGTTCAGCTCTATCTGGAGTTGACAGATATTTTTGACTATCAAATCGCCTTTCCAGACCCATTAACTGTAACTCAGTGAATACGGTTCGATTCCGTCTAATCTTGCGACTCGATGAAATGTTATTGCTTACATTGTTATCGTTGTCATTGTTATTACTGTCTCCACCTGAATCACCACGATTCACTCTATTGCAACTCAACGGGTCCGTTGTTTCACTCGATTGACACCGAATATCTAAAGGTTGATTCGAATCTGTTTCATTCAGATCCTCGTCCTCTTCACACTCATCTTCATCATCATCATTTTCCTGTTCATCTTCATTGTTCTCTTCATCTAAGATTTCAAAATCTCTAAAAGAATCAGATGAACCTACAAAACAGCGACAAATAACATGAGAAGGAAAACAATTTGCTTAGAAAAGTCATCAAAATATTACTTAAAACTTTGAATCCAAATAAACTCGAGTTCGAATAACATCAAACATTTCAAAAGTGATCGTAAAAATCACTAATTTCTAGTCAAAATATTAAAAAATAATCTGCAATGTTAAACTTTGACTTTTTTCAAATCAATTCAATGAGTTTTCGCTAATTCCACGATTGACTAACAAGAAAAACGATTTAATGATTAGTGCTTCATTTGATTCGTCTTAATGCAGTCGGCTTTCTTTCGATTCACAAACAAAGAGAAGGTTCGAAAAACGCTATTTATTGTCTGTTGGTATACATGGATCAATGAGATGCCATTGAATGTGCCCATTGTGATGAGCCATTTTCACTCATTTTAGTTTGAATGACTTGGAACACTTGCAAAATGAGAAAAAGTTTTTTATTTTTACACGATTGCGGGCTAATCGATTGATTAAACGCGCTATTTAAGCATTAATCAACTACATTCCTGACTAAACTCTGATTCTATTTTCAAGTTTATCACTTTTACTTGGACATTACAACAAACGTCGACTATTTTCGATGAAATTGTTCACTTAAAGATTGTGAAATGTCGATAAACTTACCAATTGTCCAATCAGCTCGTAATGAAGGCTTAACACACGAGATGCAAGTTGATGTTGACTGAACAGGAAAAGACGGCCAAACAATTTGACTCGATTGAACCGAAAAGAGTTTTGCACATTTGGTCAACCCTTTTGACCCACTTTGACCCGTTTTACCGGTTAAACATTTAACCTTTCCACTTGCATGGTTGACCCCAGAAGCATTGGAATGAAGAGCAGAGACTGGATTGGATGAGGATGAATGGTACAAACTGTGACCACTTGAAACCCGAAAACACGAACTATATTCACAAGTGCAACTTTGCGATGAACAATCACTTTCCACGTCATTTGACAGGATATCACGAATCATGAACGACTTGCGTTGCTGTTGAACCATTGTGTCGACAACTGGAAAACAAACTGTCCAAATGTCCGCAAACGAAAAAAGAAAAGTGTTAACAAGGGAAAACACCGAAACTGGAAATGATGAACTCGCAAAGTTTATGAAACCAGAATGAAAAGTAAAAAAAGTTGAAAGAAATCATTTTAAAGTGGAAAACTCTAATTGGATAAACTTTGAATCCTGAGATTCACCTAAAAACATGTGAACAATAATGACTTGTTGTAGGTTCATTGAGTGTGTGTACGAAGTGTAAGATGATTCAACAAGACCCTTTGATCATCCGCATCCCATCAACTGATCACTCTCTTCCCTTTACATCATCATCTTTAACTTCCCAAAGTAATCAATATTCATAAATTGCCATTGTACTTTCACTCCCAGTCCAACCGCATAATAATAATGATAATGTTGAAATAAAAAGACTTTACTTTAAAACTCCTTTCCTTGCCAGACCAATTTCAAGATAAAATTTCATCCTTATTCATATTTTTCATCTTTTTTTTCACCATTTCTTATTATTTAACAACAATTTTTTTGCTTCTCTCATCATGTTGTTACATTAACTTACACTATTAGGTTCAACAAAGGCAAATAAACAAACATTTTGCTGTTCATCTTTTCAATCAATCCCTATTGATAGACTATTGTTGACTTTTGTTGTCACCACTTTTGAAGTCATTTAACCTTTTTTTGAGGTTCCTTTTCTTGCTGAACCTTTCTTATTTCAAGTTTCACTTTTTTTTCCTCATCCAACATCAATTGCTATTATATGAGATCTTTTTTTGCATATGGATCATCAACAATAGCAACTATTAATGTGATCATCTTTTGCTTCTTTGTTGTTGTTGAGGGGCTAATGATGAGAGACAACAAAAGGCAAAGTGTTTCACTTTCAAAGTGATCAACATTTGGATAAAAATGTTTAGGTAAGAACATTGAATCACTTTTCATGGTTCCTTTTACATTGGCATTGCAATCGAAACACTTTACAGTCCTTTACAGTCCTTTAATGTTGTAATGTTGATCTGGTCCATTGACTTTACTCTTGTATTTATATGCAAAGGCTGGATACTTGGTTCAATGAGACTAATTTATTGGATAAATTGAATTTTGTTTGACCATCGATGAGTTATTTCATCAGGGATTGACCATTGGTTAGTGGTGATAATCATTAATGGAAAGATTTAAGCAAATTGTCGACAATAAATTTTACATTAAATGAAACCATGAAATTGTCGGTAAATTGAAGAGTCAATTGAATTACTTTTGAAACTAATCGTCTATAAAAGTGTCGATACATTGGTTGCAGTGGAAAATGTTTTTTCATTTCTCATCAGATTTCAATTCTTTTCATTGAAGTTGACATTTTGTCTCACTTTTTCCTGAATTTTCATCTTAAAAGATCATCAATCTATCGTTATTTCATTTTGATTGTTTTCAGTGCTTCAACTTCTAGAGATTGTTGATTTCACAGCAGAATTCGTTTTAATTTAATCTAAGAAAATTAAAAGTCAGAATCAAACGCAAATTGATTTCGATTGATTCGATTTATTGAATATCTTTCAAGACTAAAATAAGCCAAATTAACGAAAAATGAACTAAAATAATCTTCAACTCTAGGATTGAAGCTTTCAGTGATAAATTTGTCTACTTTTAAGTTCAATGTAATTAAATTGTTGTTCAGATGATTGTTAAAGCGACTTATCAAACGAGAAAAGACGGAACACTGAACCTGAAAATCCTGAAGTTACCATTATTAAGGACGTGTCAATGAAACTAATTTCATCAACTTGAATGAATTTGACTTTCTTTCTATGAAAATGAAGTTTTACAGATTTTCATTTTCTGTTGTTGAGAATATTTTTGCTCAGATTTCAGGTTTTTTTTGTTCTGATTACCATCTGACGATGACTGCTGGATTTTGACTTGCTTTGCTTGGATTGTCAATGGCTGTTCAAAAGTCACTTTAATAAGTAAAGATTATTCCCAGTTTGCAACTGTTAACTGTTTCAAGTTATCCGAGTTAAACGTTAAAATCAATTTTGTATTTTGGTAACCTTTCTGTGAGTGAATTGAAAATTGTAAATTGACTTTGCTCCTTTTTAAATTGTCAATTGAATGTTAATCGACTCGTCATTATCAACCTTATCATTTAACATCATCACTACCATTTACAATTATTGGACTTATGCATCCATTCAACTTGAAATTATCAATGATTCAAAGGGATGTTAACTGGTTATAATACATAAATTATATCTCTTGTCAATATTATTGAATATATTAACTATCCTTTACTTCACATTTTGAGCCAGAAATTTAAAGTTAAAGTGATGATGATGATGATGATTACAGTAATAATAGATCAGTTTTTGGGGTAAAATTGTATTGAAAATGATCTCAAAATGTTCACTTTAATGTCCAAAAAAATGCAAATCTTATGTTGACACTTTTGTTCAATTTTGTAATGACATTTTGTATTGAATGTTTTCATTCATTTATTTTCATCCTTTCATCTTTACTTCAACGCTAAAAGCATACAAAACATCATCATTTTAAAGAGCAATTTTAAGATTGAAAATTGATATTTTCATGAATATTCAAGTTTTTTAATATTGAAAAAGGATCATTAGTTCCAATCATTTTCAATGTTTACAAAATCATTTACAAATCAATTTTACCATTTGAACAAGAATTGGATAAAAATAGAACTCGAGAAATCTTTGATTGTAATTAATTTTACATTTCAAATTAGCCTCAACACTAAATGATTTAGTCAACTATTTCCTACATGCTTCCGATGAATATCACTAATTACCAGTTCAAGTGAATAAAAAAGAGTTGAACGATTAGCCGAGATAAGAGCTGCAATTGATCATTATAACCATCCTTTTCTTGAGGCTCAAAAGGGTAATCTGTTTTATTCATTGTTATTTCATCTTATAGTTTTTTATCAATAAAGGGTTATCAGTTGTGATGAAAGGGCGCAAACTGGGAGTCAATTGTCGCCTTTCAACTCTTTATCAACTCAACAATACAATACAATGTCAGTCAATTGCTATTATTAATACAATGCTTTTCTTATGCTAATCTTTTTTTCATTTAATTTTTTTCTCGCTTCGATAATTGGTTTCACCCTTAAGGCCTAACCGCAAAAGTTGCTAAATATTATCACTTCCTATGAGACATTTTTGTACATTTTATGAGCTCTAAGAATGAATGAACATCAAGAGTTGATTAACAATTTTAACAGCTTTTTTATTAATATTAAAGTGCTATCAAAATGCTCAGTATGAAGTGGTTTATGGAATTGATTGTGATAGTTATTCACCAGGTGATTATTGGCCTAGATTTTATTAATTTTTCAATCCAACCAAACTTGTTAATTTGATGTTCATGAGAAAAATGTGAGTTAATAAAAATCGATTTTCAATCTTATTTCTTGACCTTTTTCATTTTGATGGAAATGACGACAATTTTAATGATAAATAGAAACATTGAAAGGGAAAAGAGTACAATTGAAATAATAAAAAGTATAATTATCTTAGACTTGTTGAACTTGACCGGTTAGCAACAGTGACTTCGGTAAAGCTACTAACATTGAATTAGAGCATTCATATGTGAAGCAAATTTATAAATAGTATTGAGAAATATTCTCAGTGAAAATTAAATGAATTATCGATTGTTATTTATAATGTAATTACAAGTTCAGTGGAAGATTCAGTAATATTATTTCTATTTTACTGCTCTAGCATCTTGAATTGAACAGTTGACCAAATTTGTAATGTCCTTCAAAATGACTGTCCATTCATTTTTTCTTAGTTTCATTGTTCTTTATACATTATTCTGTATATTCCATTGACTGGTTCAGAGTTTTACTTGTTTTCTCGATCCAATTCACAGCTTACTCTTGAAAGTAAAAGATCATGGTTAACAGTGTAATGTCAAACCATAATTATGGTGAGACTCGATCTCGTGTTTCTCAGCGATTCACCTATCCATATTATCCTGCAGCTAGATCATCGTCTTCAGCTTGGAAACCAGTTAAACCGTTTTCAGGGTCCCCTTGGCGTCATTTTCTTAGCCGGGCAATATCTCATCGAGCCTTTGCCGTTCTTGTCTGTTATACTGGAGCTTTGGTTCAAACTGCTGTGCTAACACAAATTTACTTTGAATTCAAAACGTCAACTTCTGTTCAAATAATGAGCCCACGGCAAACTGAGCTACCAGCCATATCAATATGCTTTTTTTACAAGATTTCAGGATTGAAGCTTATCGCCATTGGTAACAACGTGAGTCAAACTTCGTTAACTTTAGGTGAAATTGATTCACGTTTGCTTTCATGGAGTGAGTTTGTTAAAAACTGTTACGTTATGGATGACAATTATGTTTTTAGACCATGTCAAAACATATCTCGAGAAATTGCAGAATTCATCTCGCTGTATTCAAAGTGTTTCACCCTGTTTACTGATACAGTCAAAACGATAGCTTACACGAAAGAGCTGATTGGTTCCAACAGGATGGTTGATTTCACCTTAAATGTATCCCATCCAGTCATTACCAAAGTCGGTGTCTATTTAACTCATCCAACATCTGAACTTGACGACGCTCTTGGAACTCCATCATTCGTTTATTTTGACACCAAGCACAATAATCGAGCTACCATTTCCTATCAGAAGACCATAATTCATTCACTACCAGAGCCATATGAGTCAAGATGTTTTGACTATTCCAAATTACCCTGTAGAGAAAGAAGGACTTGTATTAAAAATTGTACTTTACAGCTATCTTACAACGAGAGTAAAGGATTTATCAATCGCCGGTTCACCAGGATAACTCCAGATGTGAGAGATGGTCGGTTTGGTATACGAAACCATCTAGATAATCATACAGGTTTGTGTAATGCAAAATTTACAAAGGCTCCATGCAATGAGTATCTATATCAAGCCATAATGGGCTCCGAATTTGAGTCACCTTTCATCGATCACGGTGATTATAGAGTCTCGATTGATTATCCTCTCGGAACTGAAACACAAATAGAATACGTACCTTCACGTTCATTCCTTGATTACATTTGTTTTTCAGCTTCTGTTCTCAGTTTATGGACAGAAATATCCCTCATTAAACTGGTCCAGCTTTCCACGAAAGCAATTATAAACTTTATCTGTCGTAATTTAAATGATAAAAGGATTTATCCTGATGACAGTATTACAAAGACAACACCTCAATCCGGATCAAAAACAAACCTGTTTGGATCGCTATCGGTTGACTCCATCACTTTATCAAGTCGATCCCTTCTAAACATAAATAGCAGTAATCAAAGTGGAATCGCGGTTGGAGGGAATCTCAGTCCTTCATACATCAGTATCTACGAAATGTCACCTTCTCGTCATCGATTTATCAATTATTTCCAATCCGAACGCAATTCAGATAAAAAAAATTCACAGTGAAAAATACAGCAAACATCTCAACATAATCAACTTAACCATTAGAAAGATCAGTCTGCTTGACTCAACAAGTTTATCCTAATAAAACAATGCCATCTATTAACGTTAACATCGTAACTATTTTAATTGTAACAATTGATATTGCTTGTTGTCAATAATATATTTTGAATGATTTATTATTGAATTAAGTTGTAAAAAATCACCCACAATTTAATTAATTTAACAATAACATTAAAAAAATGAAATTTTCAGCTTAAAAAAAGATATAAACAATGTATTTTCTCGATTAATGTGGAGTCGATTTTAAAAAAACTCTATTAAATCTAAAAATTGTGAGTGAATCGAAAATTCAACCCAATCTGTTTGCTTTTTGGGTAGAAGACATAAAATCCAACTTAATCAAATTGTGTTGTTTAAATATTTTAGCAGCTAATCACTTAATTGCCTTCATCATTAAAAAAAACGGAAACCACTAATTTCGAATTTCTTTGATTAAAGCACATTTATGATGAATGAATAAAAGGTTCACCAAACAGTGAGATTTGATTTGATATTTTTTATGCAAATAATCAATATTTTGTAATACTTTTTTCCTTAATATTGGAAAGATGCAAATATTAAATCACTGCAACAGGGTTCATCAAGATTGAAACATTTTTTGTTTAATTTATAAAATTAAATTGGAAAATGAAATGAAATCTTTTAGGTTAATTACTTTAGTTGAGCTAATATTTATTCATTCAGTTTTTTATGTACTAATATACAAAATTATAAAAAGCTATTCGATTTCTATGTTAGTTTTACTCAATTTATGGATTTACAGCAATTGAACAGTATAACAATTTCAATTGTGCCCGTAACTGATTCTCATCTAAACCTCTAATTGTATTCAGTTAACATGTTAAATTACATCAATTTACAAGCAGCCATGGTTATCCTTATCTTTATCAGTTTACTCTCAATGGAACTAACTTTAGCTCAAATTGAAGTACCAAAAGTGTTTAATCAAGCTCGAAAGCTATTCTTGAGTGCTGACCCGACCATTAGGATGAAGTTTGCTAAATGTGTTTACACTGAATGCTTTGAAGGTCTAACCTGATTGATTGAATCTATTAACCATCCATATCCGAGCCAACAATTAAACTGGATAGCAAATACATCAAAGCGCTTGGCCAGGCCTAAACCTTAAACCATATAAATAAGTAGTTCTATAATTGAAGATGAAAACGGCTGAAAGAAAGTTAATTATTGTAGTTAATTTGATTTGATTTTGATCAACAATGAAGCAGTATTGTCAACTTCCAGATTTAATCCATTCCAATCACCCAATACCTGATAAATTGACTCTCAATGGGTGCTGGGAAAATAAATATCTAGGTAAATTGAAAACAGAAAAATCGATTAAAAATGTACTACAAATCAATCACTTTTATTTTCTAATAAACTGAACATTTCTCAACAATTTCGTAAATTTTAAACTCATCGTTTCATTTGTCTTTTAATTTACAATCGGTAATCATCTGTATGCCAGTTGCAGGCAAATCATCATGAAAATTTCCTCCTTAAACCCAAATCTTGTGTACAATTTGCCTGGAAATGTTGAACGACAAAGACAACAAAAATACCCGAAATACAAAAACAGTCCAAGATACAAGATATTTCGTATATCACAGTTTCTCACTTTCATTGGATTAATCGCCTCTTCAGTTATATTAATCCTCAATTACATTGAATTCAGAATGTTTACCAATGTTAACATATCAGTCTACAATGAAACCGGTTTACCATCCATTGGTGTGTGTTTCTTCTATGATATTGAACATTCGCATGGACCAGTTTTACAAGAAACAGCGGACAATCATAGAATTGCTCGACTTACAGTGAAACAAATCAATGATTTACTACCAACTTGGGATGAATTTGTGACTTCTTGCATGGTTGCTGTACCAGATTTATTAACATATATTTCATGTACACGTCTTGATCCAAATATGAGTGAATACTTGAACTTATATTCAAAATGTTTTCGCCTTTTCGCTTCACCGTTGAACAAGATGAAATATAACATGTACCACGACTGGGCTAATGAATTGATTAAAATAGAAATCAATAAATCGATTCTGACAACATCCAAAATCGGCTTGTTTCTCAGTAATCCAATTTCAGGTCTTCAAAATGCACTGGGTGATCCAAGTTTCATTCAACTGGAAACAGCTGAAAATAATCTGGTCTCGGTTACTTTTACAAGGGTACAAATCCTATCGAAACCTCATCCTTATGAAACTGATTGTGTTGATTACAGTAAATTAGATTGCAGAGAGCGTAAAATGTGTATCCATCAATGTGTTGGTGAGACGCAACTTGCAACCAAGAAGCAGTGGTATTATCGTCGTTACATCAAATTAGAGCCAGGCCATTTTAATGCCCGCTTCTCTGATTATCCTGAACCTTCATTGTTTTCGACTTATTGTTACGATAAATATCCTAAGCAACCTTGCTACCAATTAATTTATACGCCCGAGTTGGCGACAGAAATCAATTCACCTTTTTCGGGAAACGAATCTTTAAAGATTTCCATAATTTATCCTTATGGGACTGAAAAGTTTATCAAATACTATCCTATTGAATCTTTTAAAAGCTTCATAATCCATTTAACATCGATTATTGGCATTTGGATAACTTTACCCATAATTAAAGGGTTAAATGCAATATTTGATTGGACTCATAGAGCTTTCAATTGGAAACAAAATGTGAAAAAGAAACTCAAATTATCGCATCTGTTTCTGTACAATGGCTGGTCAACAAAGGATCCCAAAAGACATGCAATAAGGAGAAGACATCAGTTATCTGATCTTAATGAACTGTCTACACGCAATTTTCAAAGAATGGCGTGGTAATATCAATAATATAAATTATTGGAAAAATACATTGACAAGAAATCAAAAAGAAATTAAAATCAAGTTTGAAAGAGTCAATTCCGCATAGACTTTCCGACGCCCTTCTCACCTCTCACAATTTATCAATGAAATTCGGCTCGAATTTTCTTCATTTCATCTTTAACATATTTTGATTTTTTCCTGTAAATAGAATGTTTATCTCGATTATCTAGTTTTTCCGTTGATTCCCACCAGAAGATCACTTTTGAATCACTTTTTATTTTTTTAGCTTTCAAAAGTGATGATTTTGTTAGTAAATAAGTAAAGATTACTTCAAGCTTGTAGTTTTAACATTTCAAGTTATTCAAGCTAAACATTAAAATAGATTTTGTATTCTTTGTAGTTGAATGTTGGTAAAATAAAAATTGTAAATTGTTTGTCGCTTTTTAAATTGCCATCTCAATGTTAATCGTATCACCATAATTAACCTTATCATTTAGCCATTTGTTAAACATTTAAAAACTCTTGACCATCACCAGATCACTAAACAAGAAAGCATATTTACAAGAGCTATTAGAGTCCTTAAATATGGTCCAAATTGATGTTAGTTTTAATGAATTACAACATCACAACTTAGAATATACTATTCATATTTGGAAGCGTTGAGATTTCTTATTCGCAATTGTAACGTAAAGTAATGACTTGTGACCCCTTTATTTTCGTTACACAATATTCTCACCAGAAATTGAATCTAGAATTTCTTCTTGCTAAATCGTATGTTGATCTATCTGAGCCCTTGATTTTTAAAGTGTTTTCAGTTCGTCAGTTAAGTCAAATACCACCGAATCAAATTCAGATGAAACAATCGAGCAAAATAGTAAATTACCAGAATAAGTTTTAATAATAATGTTAAATTACTGTACGCAAATGTGACACAAATATATGGACAAAAATTAATAAGACAATATTAGCTGGTAATTATAAACTTTTAGTCAGATCCATTGTAAATGCTGATTTGTATCCTCCTTTGTCTGTGCGAGTATGTCTTATGGCTAATTCGATTGATTTAACTTGAACTTCACCAAAATAGTAATCGCCAAATTTATTCATTAATTCTTGCACCGAGAATTTTTCCCGTTTATCTTTCTTCCTGTCTTTTAACCATCCTTCTCGTTCAGCTTTATCCAGTTTGAATTTACTATTGAGCAGAGTTAAATGAAGAACTACTTTAGCTCTCTCTCTAGCAATGAATAAAGTATTTTTAAATTGATCAACAAGAAGATCACATATTTGTTGGAGATCTTCATTGTGTTCAATTTTTCCATAAAGTACGTCAACAGCATTTATATCGTCATTCATATACTCCAATCCACATATTTTGATTATGATCTTTTTCTTGTTAATAATGTCCATGATCTTTTCTTTATAAATCTTTTCTAATTTCTGGATGATTTGCTTCTTCTCATCATCATCTAAAATGAGAAGCATACAAATAGTTAGATGAAGACGACCGGGATCCTGAAAAATCTCATTACAAATTCCCTGGTATCGATGTGGCTCTTTTTTAATTTCAACCAAAACTTGATTCTTAAATTCGACGTATCGTTCAGTTAATTTTTCATCCTCAATGGGTATCGAGATAAAATAGTTTGGCTCTAAACGAGATCGTGATCTTTCAACTATTGCCATAATTTTCCGTCTTGCATCTAAAACATTACGCTTGGACGATGACCGAAGAATTATGGTTTTACCTTTGGATGAGGAATCATCTTTCTTTGGGATAATAACACGACACTTTGTTGAATGTTCTAATTTGTTCAAATTTTGACCTAAGCAAAGTAAAGACAGGTGATAAAGAAAAAAATTGACAAGAAAGTTAGACAATTACGAGATGTGCTTACAATATGCGACAATATGTATCAATGGCTATCAAAATTGAAATGTTTTATCCCATTTGAGAATATTCATTATTTCAATTACATGTAAAATTCTTACCTTTATATCCGATAATCATTCCATAAAATTCAGGAGCTACTGTCATTGGATGGATAAAATTTCCGTGATCATCCTTTTCAATATCTATACATTCAAGATCATCGTTAACAGCCACTTCCTCAGAACAATCATCAACATATTCTTCATCGATTTCATAGCTATTGGCACTCCCGGAATGAATGACTTCTCCTCCAGAATAAAAGGCACGGAAGCATCTTCCGTTGACAACAATGAAATTAGGTTTAACTATATCCATAATGGACAAAACATTTAAGAAAGTTTAAATGAAACAATCAAGATATTTGTTTACTTCTCCATATGCCTCAATTTGTCAGCTGAGATTGTGACTAAGCGCGGTTTAATCAAAAATATTTTGTCGTAAAAATAAATTAATCGCTTAACCTTACCGAAAAAGAGTCAACCCCAGGAATTTAACCTAACAATAATGTAAAATTATATCTCATGTCAATATTATTGAATATATTAACTATCCTTTACTTCACATTTTGAGCCAGAAATTTAAAGTTAAAGTGATGATGATGATGATGATGATTACAGTAATAAGGTATGACTGGTAAAGAATGGAAATAAAATTTTTGCCTTTGCATGGCGATTCTGATTATTTTATCAGATTATTTGCTCATGAAAAGGAGAAAATCAGTTCTGCGGCTGAGAATGAACCCCTTTCAATAATAAGAATGATTGAAATGAAAAATTCAAACAATTAAGCTTAAAAATCAACTATTACTGTTTCATTAATGGAGCAAATTACTTCCATTCTTTACCAGTCATACCTTAATAGATCAGTTTTTGGGGTAAAATTGTATTGAAAATGATCTCAAAATGTTCACTTTAATGTCCAAAAAAAATGCAAATCTTATGTTGACACTTTTGTTCAATTTTGTAATGACATTTTGTATTGAATGTTTTCATTCATTCATTTTCATCCTTTCATCTTTACTTCAACGCTAAAAGCATACAAAACATCATCATTTTAAAGAGCAATTTTAAGATTGAAAATTGATATTTTCATGAATATTGAAGGTAATAATTACAATCATTTTAAAAGCTTAATAAAATAATCATAAGAAAACCAATTTCACCATTTAAACAAATATTGATAAAATTTGACATAAAAGACATTGAAATTTTATTTAAGAAAATCTTATTAATTGACTATTTTTTTATTTTTCCTATTTCAAACCTCATATCTAAATAATTTATTTAATTATTTTCCATTCAAAAAAGTGTTTCTAATAGATATCATCAATTACCTCAAGTGAATATCAAAAAGGATTGAATGATTAGCTGAGATACAATGTAAGCCAAGTTTCAATACATCATTATAATCGTCCTTTTCTTGAGACTCAAAAGGGTAAACTTTTTCTCTCATTGTTAACCCATCTTAAATCCTTTGTATAATTTTTTACCAACAATTTCATTACACGGGCAAATTAAAAAAGGGTTATCAGTTGTGATAAAAGGGCGCAAGCTGGGAGTCAATTGTCATCTTTTCAACTCGACAGTGTAAGCCAATTGCTATTATCACAAAGCATTAATATAATGCTTTTTAGCATTGTAAGATAATCTTTTCACCTGAATCTTAATTTTTTTCAGTTCGATAATTGACTTCACCCTCAAGACCACAAACTCAAAACAGTCACTAAATATCACCACTTCCTATGAGACATTATTATAAATGTTATATTGAAAAGATGAATTAATAACAAGAACTGATTACAATGAAATTGAACAGTTTTTAGTTTTTGCTTTAAAATCAATAGAAGTATACATGTCCATCAGTTGGCTTAGTTAACAGTTATTATAAATGTCAATTAGGTTATTATTGAGTACTTGAGCATATTTATTGCCAAAATTTATTTCAAATAATCATTCCTATTAGTAAATAATCAACAATAATTCAGTGAACTTTTCCTTCTCATTAGAGTTAATCAAACTCCATCAAAAATCTATCACATAAATTTCTAACATTGATTTTATCTCTTTGATAACGCTACACAATATGATCGAGAAAATGTTATAATCGTAAGGTAGATATCAAGAAATTGGCTGCTGAACTGTTTACTTATTTTGTGCCGAAGCGTTTTACAATGTATAATGATTGTATTTGTCATTCTTATTTAATTTTATCAAAATTTACTTTCAAATTTTGCACCATTTTTGTGATCAGCGACACCTGGTGCTTGCATATTCAACCAAGAATAATTTTTTTGTTTACATTTTGACCTTACTAATTTGATTTGGTTTAATTTGTTTGCCCAAGTTAATTTCTCATTTCATCATGGGTTTAATTACATATAATGTTAATAATGCTGTTCATCTGAAAAGGGTTGCATTAACCCACAAACAAAAGGTTTATTCTCTTTATAAACAAGCTTTGCATGTAATTAGGTTCAATTATGATGACTTGTAAGTAGACTTTTAATACTCTGTTTTCAATATTTTACTAAAAGTGGTAATTAATTTACTTTATTTACAGCTTTGAAGCCAAAGAAAAAGCTCTTGAGTTACGGCAAAGGTTTGAAGCAAACAGAAACGTCAGTGATTATAGAGTGGCTAAAAAATTGTTGGAGGATGGACAAGAAGAGTTGAGGCTGAATCCTTCAATTGACGATTTCAATTGTAAGATTTTACTTCTCCTTCTCCTTTAGAAATTTTTGTTGATATTTTAACCTTAAATTCATCAATTTTAATTTTCATTGTTACCAGAATGTTTTTGTTGTTTTTTAATCTAATGATACTTAATTTTTTTCTTTCTGTTTTTTCTAATAGTTACTTTCAGTGTTGGTGGAACTGGTTTCCAACAAGAGCCTACACCAAATGATGCGTTATTAGATCACTGGCATCCTTATGAAAAAGCAATGTATCCATATTATTTTGCCCGACGTGAACAAAGAAAACAGGAGTATATCAAATTATTCGAATCTGATTATGGAAATGCGGAGAAGATACTTGGAATTGAAAAGAAATATGATTATTCTGAGTTAGTTGAAGAGCTTGACAAAAAAATGAAAGCTATTAATTCTAAAAAAGATAAGTAAACATTTTAAATTCGATCGTTTCACTTTAGATTGTTATCGAAAAAATGCTCTAAATGAGTAACTTAAAAATTGTGTATTTGAAATTAAATCTTAAACTTGCGTTACTGAATAATATGGAACTAATGTCAATCATATTTTCAATAATTTACTGTTTAATTTTATGAATAAATTTCAAAAGCATTATAGTCAAAAAATTATTAATATCAATTAATAAATCGGCGAAATTTTATAGATACATATCTAACAATGTAAATATGCTAGGCAAATCTAATCCGAAACACCGAGGTTAAAACGGTACAGTCATTTGGCACAAAACGGTGTTTTGACTTTGAACTTGTATTTACAAAAGAAAAAATTACCAGAAATATTTTAACCAATAGTTAGATTGATTTAAACTACTTCCAGAGTAAGAATAAAAATAAGAACAGATTTATTAGATCGTAAATAGATGGCGTGGTTTGTCGATATTAAATTGAAACTAGAATTCCATTGTTTCCTAAAGGTAATGGGTTCAGTTCAATAGATTTTTTCAAAGTAGAGTGGATTTGTGTGGCGAAAGTGAGTGTATAATTGGCGTTTAATAAGGCTAGCTTACTATTTCAGCAAAAGCTAGTCAAAATACAGTTTCCATTCTAATGAAGACATGGGATTCGAAAATTCATTTTTTGTAAATCTAGTTTCAGCTGTAATCTCCGGAGCTATCAAATTCAAAGACATCAATTAGTCGTTGATTTAGGTGTTTTATGAGTTTAGACAACTTAAATAAACTTTATTAACAATGGCAAATTGACTTTAAAGCAAATCCGGAATAAGTTAGCGAATTATTTGAAACAATTCAAACTCTGAAGTTAAAAATTTGAAAGTTTTTTTGATGCTACTCAAGTGGATCCATTTGATTTTATAATATAATAATATTTCAACGCACATTCGATTGATATAACATTGTTATCAAAACATGTCAACACTTTAATACACAGTACAAATCTTTAACTGTTATTAAACTCTTTTTAATCTGGACATTCTGTTAAGGAAACAATACCAGGAAACAGGTAATCTGAGATTTGATTACTTCTGCAATTAATAAAAATATATTCCCAAAGATCACTTATTTCCTTGTTTGTTTTGTTATTGATCTTTTGATGATTCAGGTAAATCTTTGAATGAAGACAATAAATGCAGTTGAAAGAGTGGTAAATAAAAGAGAAAAAGTAAAGAAAAATGTTTCCCATGTTTACTTTCACTAACTGTTGTTATTTACGTTGATTCCTCATTGAAAGGCCATTGCCAGAGATCAAGATTGTTTTGTTTTTCAGTTAAGGTTATTGCCATCGACCGAGTTTCATCCAACTGTTTCCATTCATTAGTACATCAGCAAATCGATTCCCATTTCATCTTCACCTTCCTTCTCTCTCACAAATTCACACCATTATTATGTTAATAAAACTCGCAAATCTCCAGCCATCTCTATTATCATCATCATCTTCACACTCATTAACATTGTTGATGAAAAAACTGTCAAAAAAGGATCTGTCAACACTATTTTTGATCTTTTTTTCTGTACAGCATTTCTTTCTGTACAGCATTTCTATCTGTTCATCATCATCATCATCTGTCTTAACGATACCCATCAAATTACAGTAGAAAGAAAGGATTTAGCTTTGATAATCAACAGCAAATGATTAAAACTCAGAGGAATTGGATCAAATGAAGATTTTCTTTTAAGATTTTCCTGGTCAATTTACTGCTATTCAACAGGCACAATTAAATGAGTTCAGCAACAAGCATAAAAACAAAAGAATTGAACATCTTAATTCACGCTTTGTTCATTCCTAGCTCCAGCCACCATGCTTGTTCATTATCATGTAATGTTTCCTGATTCCTTAATCTCCTTATTGTTTCCTCCAATGATACTCTAATTGAAACAAAACAAATGAAACAAAAAATATCCATTAGACAATGGGTAATGTAATAATGAATAAAAGGTAAGATAAAGCTTACTCAATTTCAATAATATTACTTGTAAATTAATTAATTTCAAAGCTTTTTTAAACCATTTCCTTGTTCAAATATATTAACATGGAAGAGAAAAATGTTGATCTCACCTTAAAAGGGGTTTGTTTTGGGCTATCAATTCTCAATTTTGTTTCCACAAAACAATTAAACTTTTTTGATAAATTACACAGCAATATGTAACAGAGCCACCAAATATTGATCGTCTTGTCCATGGAATTAAATCAATTGATCATTCACTATCTATCGAAGAATCACTAATCATTTTCCCAATATAATCAGCGTTGAGAATGTAATTTTGTGCTTATAATAATAAGTATATTGATCCATTTGATTTTCACTTGATCCAAGTAAAGCTAAAATCACGAGATTGAAATGTATACATCAATGAAGCAAAAAAAAGTAACAAAATCTAATCAGGTTTAGTGTACCAAGAAGCTGATTCAATTAACAAGTCAACCAACCTTTGTAACCATTTTTGTTTTTGCATTTCCATCATTTTCATCATTAAGGTTGTTATCTTTGGTCAACAGGAAAAGTGAAGCATCCAGTCAGTTACTTTATTAATATATGCTCTTACAGATTTTACCATCCATTATAATAAAAATATGATAATTGAGATTTCCATGATTCATTAGGCTTTGCATTAAACTTGAGATTAATTCAAGGTGAAGGTTGACGAACAAAACTCCAGTCTTTCCATCTATCCAGCAGAATCGTTGTTGCCAAAAAATCCGCGTAAAAACATTGATCTTCCAACAAGTTAGCAATGCTGTTCACCAAATGAGCAAAAGTTTTGAAAAGTGCGTCAATTGATCTCTAATTGCTTTTTGATTTAATTTCCATCAATAAGCAGTTTGTAGTTGAAGGGAAAAACTATTAATAAAACAAAAGGCAAGCAAAAAACAGAAAGGTTAGAAAAGGTTTTTGAACAGTTTCAATCGGTTAAGTCAAACCTTAATCCTAGTTTAATCCTGGCTAATATCATTATACAGAATTTATCATCAAGCTTTTCAAATCACAACCTTTTCATTGTTATTGTTGAAGCAAAATAAACACCAATGGCCTTTGGAAAGCGATCTGTAATGATTAACCCTTAGATCCAGGATTGGAGCCAATTAAGTATCAACTGTAAAAAATAAAAGAAAAAATCAAAAAAATAAAATTATTAATCTGTTAAAGTTCAAGAATCATATTTTTTCAAACAAAATTTTTATTTCTTCATCATCGCCAGAGTCATTTGATATTAAATGGCATCTTCTGGATTTTATGTATTTCCATGTGAACTTAAACACAAACAAATAGTTTAATATACCTTGACAGAAAGAAAATAAGGAAATGAGAAAGTTCATCATCTCATGATAAATAATATGATAACCTTAAATGACCTTTTCTCTTATATTCATTTGACTTTAGCTTTCTCATAAGCTAATTCATCTTTATCATATAATTTCTTTGTCTTATTACTTTCCATCCTTTGCCTAATCAAATATTCATCTACAATCATCTTTAATCAACTTCAACAGACAAAACTAAACCTCTAAACCTAATATTAGTAACAATTTATCCATTATCCAACATTCAACTTTCAATCCTTTCCTCAACTATTTCAATGTATCAACATTTCATGAATGAATGGACAATAATCAATTGGTTTAGCTGGAGAAAAAGATTAACCGTGAAAATAAAAAGGAGAAAATTTGAATTTCTAAAAATAAAAAACCATCAAATAAAACACAATTGTTAATGAACAGTTCATTAACCTTCTGTTTTTAAAACAAAATTAAACTAAATGCGTGTAAATATATTCATTTACAATGAAATAATTAAAATAGCTACTTAGGCAAGTATTAATAAAACAAAGTTTAACTCGATCCTAAATTTATAATGAGTTTTTCACCCATTTCGATAATTAATCGTTCAATAATCTGTGCCTTGAAAGGATTGTAATAAACTGAATTGACGATAAAGCAATAAGAGTTTGCTTTGAACGGTAACAAAATTAAATCTAAGGTAGACTAGAAAATAAAAGCAATAAGAAATTTGATTTAGCCTAAGGTACAATTGTCAATACTCTTTGCTTCCTTGTTTGGTGTTTACTTGAATTCACTTGTATTTGTAATTGTTGTCATAATTGGTGACTTCCTTGCTCGATACGGAACTGACCATCTCTTCCTCATTAACTGTTGACGGTTAATTAAATGAATCCTATTACTCCATTCCTAGTTTACTTTTGTTGCCTCTTTTTCCTTCATTTCCTTATCATTGTTAACCCTTTTAATCTCACAAATGTAACCAAATACCAAATGAAAGATGATAAAAAGAGAAGGGAAAACAACCAACAGCAAGAGTTATAGTATTCATTCCCTGAATTCTTCCTCCCTGAATTGCCTGTAAGAAGAAGAGCAAAAAGAAGAGGATGAGAAGAGGATAAAGAAAGTAAGCCTCGTGATTGTCTCACTGAGAAAAATAACAGAATACTCACGAAAGCCATTGAACTTTGAGTCTTTCTTTTCGTTTTTCCTTCCTTTCACCGCAATTTTTAACACTTTTTCTCTCATAGGTTCTTGACCAACATATCCAAGGAGAAGCCTATAGAATACTCTTTAAAGACACAGAAAAAAAACAAGGATGATGAAAAGGATGAGAAGGATGATGGAGATGATGATTGCTGATGCAAAAAGTGAGAAACAATTTGAATTCTGTAGATTTGATCATAGAATTGAATGTTGTGAGACGACTCTATACTGCATCTTTACATGATGATGATGATGAATACCCTTGAAATAGGCAAGAACAGAAATAATAACAAGAGCTGAAAAAAAGGTTGAATCAAATGAACACACATAAGATGAATGCTTTAATACTTTGTATTGGTTAAATAAGTCTCATAAACATTGATTCACTTCAAAGGGAAACATCTGTATGAACGAAAGAATATTAAAATAATAAAATCTCATTCTGCTTTTTACTGTTATTGAAAAACTCCTGTAAATCCTAACTTCATTCAACACCATTGATCACGAAACAAACTTTTTTGTTAATATTCATCTTGTGCTTACTTTTCAATTGCTTCAACAACATTTCAACAATTTTTCATTTAAATTTTGTGATTATTGTTTCCAAATAACTGTTGCTGCCGTTCAATTACACCAATAATCGAGGATGACTCAAATTACCAAATTAAAAATTCTTGTCCTTGGAGCAAAAGGAGTTGGAAAATCAGGTAAGATTCAACTGATTCCGCAAGTTTTTCCCTGTCCTTTAAATTTTCCCCAATTGCAAACCAATTTGACCACGATAATGATAGTGACTTGATGACTGAACTTCACCGTTCTTAGGAGATGTTTATGAATTTACATTTAAACTGGAAATATTTTCCGATAACCAAATGCTTTGAAATTTTCATTCATTCAGAATTCATTGGAATTCTCAAGTTTTCTATTTCTAACTTTTGATCAAGCAATAAGAAAACATGACTTGAAATGAACTTTAACACAAAATCCATTATTGATTGGAACATTGGCTTGAGATGATTGCAATTTCAGAATGTTAATTCAACAAACTTAGCTTTTTCCTCTGGTTTCTTTGTATTATAAATTGTTTGGAGGAATTTGTATTAGAATGATCTTTAACCAAGTCCATGGAGATTAAATGAAGTTCAAATGAATTGTAAAAATCGATGAGAATGCGTTGAACCAGACCTGTACAAATAAGATACAAAAAAATTTGATCCGAATTAACAATCAAATGAAAACAAATAACTTGAAGACGTAAGAAATCAATCAAAAGCAAAAGAGAACGATTGGGGGAAAATAAAGGTTACATATCAAAAGTCTTGTTGTTAAGATGTTATAACGAGTTATCTTATTAATAATATATTTTTTGCCTGTTATTATGGTAACATTATCTGGCTTATCAAAAGTTATTATTTAGGTTCTATACTCTTGGCAACAAAGAATCAAGATTAACGATTAACGATTAAGAAATTAAGAGAGTCTCCCTCAAAATCGTATAATGAATTAACAAAGTCAATGCTAAATGGTATATTGGTGCATTTGAAATCTAACATTGAAAAGAAAGTGTAAAAGAAATGAATGAAAAGATGAAGATAAAAAACATTGCAAGTTACATTAATTTTTTTCTTCTTCTTCTTTCTATTCACTGTTACTCAGTTCATTCCTAAGATGTGTATAAATACATTATGAAGAAGTGTTGTTTAAAAGCATTTTGATCTATTAATCCGATCAAGATTATGGCGATAAAATGAACAAAAAAGAGTAAAGTGTAAATTAAATGTTTGCGTAACTGACTTTCTGCCAACTCAGTGCTACGTTAGGACCTTTACTTTTTATGCAATTAAAACTCTAACCTATCAAAGAAAGAGAAATGTTAACATTCAATTTTATAAACAATATTCTGTTATGCGGTTCTTGAATAAAACGATGACTGAATAAGAAGAGTGTAAAAAAATTCTGTCAAAAGTAGACATTTTTTCCCTCACTTCAGCTTCTCTTTCAGTCTTTTTTAAATTAATCCTGACTACAGATTGGCAATATTTGTTAGACAGGGTGTACTTTTTGTGGTTATCCAATAACGACAGAAAAAAGTTAAACCGATGAATTTTCGCCTTGAATTACAGGCGATTGCAGAGAAGCATAAAAAATTATTTAAGATAATGTTGATGTTTGATTGAGAAGATGGAAATAATTCTTGATTCTTGAACCTCTCATGTCAATGAATTAATCTTACCAAGAGGTTAAAATGTTTGATCAGAAGGGGGAAAAATGATCTCCTTTTCTTTCTGTCTTTTTTCCAAATGTTTTCAATCATATCCGTTCCATGATGTAAAAGACTAGATGAACTTTTTTTTCTGTAATAAAAACTTGTCACCAAGTTGTCATCTTCATCATCAAAGTCGTCATCGTTATCGTCAAACGGTCATCGTCAAACTTGTCATTCCAAAGTCGATACTCTTGAATCCAATATTTCCCTTGATTTGCTAATTTTCTTTTGCTCCTTTTTTTCTTGCATTGCCATCAAAATCATGGTCATTATGGTAATCGCGGTCATCCAACTTTATAACAACTTGCAAATTCATCAGCTGTCGTAGTACGTGTTTTAACTCGTCGTTACATTGGTGAATATCAGTCAAATATTGGTAAGTTCAACAAGCTTATTAATCATCAGGTTGAATACATTAATCTTATTTTGAAGATTAGCATTACGGTGATAATTTTGCTGGTGTTATTACCATTATCTTTTACATTGCCTTAATCTGCTTGCTTTATCCATTTGAGATTTTCTCTTTGAATTGAGTTCCTTGGCTTTGGGTTGATTGAAAAAACATTAATATTTGTATAAAAAATGTTGTGAATTCCTTTTTTTGAGGTTAACTTTAAAAATACCAATAATGGTTCCGTTATGGCAAGGTTATTTCAGGTCATTGTAAGATCTTTAAATATCAATGCTAGAGAAAGAAAAAGAGAAAGAAAAAAAATGAATGAACTTTAATACTTTCTAATAATGGAAATGGTGAACAAAATATCATGATTGATCGCGAGAAGATATAAAATTACAAGAATCAGATTTAAATCTTAGGAAAAAATCTTTGTTGCTCACATTAAATTGTTCACTCTAATGGAAATGTAAAAATGGCAAATACGATGTTTACACGTAATTCAGTTGTTTAACTAAAATCTTTTCATTTCATGTATCTCAAATTTACATGAAGATCGACCTTTTATTTAAATTTTTACACCTAATAATACTCACTGGGATTGTGTTAAATAAGAATTAGATAGCAAATAAATGAATATTAAGGAGAATTGAAAAAAAGATGAGGAAACAAAATATATGAATTGATTTTGATCTCACTATTGAAAATTTTCGGGTTTTACTAGGATTTCTTTGATCATTGCTTAAATTCAGTGATGTTGGCTAGTTTTGTATAGATTACAGCTAGATTATATTCAGGTTCAACATCGTATTGATTAAGGTCAAATAAGCTGGTTAAGTTATTGAAAAAACAGTTTCACAGATAAACGTACATTAACCCATAAGATTATTCACAATAAAACGATAGTTAATGTCGATGTAATGATGTTATCAAGCTAAAAGGGGTTGTTGTTGCTGAACAGAGAAGTGCATTTTCAATAACATTCAGGTACAAATGAATGAACTTCAATGTGCTGTAATGGTTCAAGTTGATGGCAAAATAAGATGGGAATGCAAAACTAGATTGAAAGCAAACAAAATGGAAATAAATTGATAAATTATCCTTATGATTTTTATTGAATCTGAATGAAAAACTGAATCATCAATCATCCAATTCTGAGATTAGAGGAAAGAAAGCTATAAAAGAAAGCAAAAGAAACCAACTTCGAGGTATTTAACAGTGAATAATAGATTCTCGTTTAATAGCGTTAAGTTGGTGTAATTTATTGCTTCCGACTCTAACAGCAACTTATTTTTGAATATTCGTGATCAATAATAAGAAGATTATGATCAGGCTTCAAGGATTGCCATGTTGATAAGCTAGAGACGAGAAATAAAAATGAATACTGACCAGAAAGCTGAATGGAAACAACAACTAAAGCGCGAATAAAATAAACCAAATATAACACATTATTTAACAGGCTCTAGCTCTAGATCATTTAACAAACATCAATTATAAGATTAAACATTGAATCAATAGATAAAACTGTAAACTTATTTAATAAAGTTTCAATGGCGTTTCACAAGATAAGCCATTAAAACAATTTTTAGCGCGAACTTTGACAGGCAAATTTAATTAGCACTTCTTTGCGTAAGATGGCGACTTGCGAAGAAACAATTGCAAATTTTAATTTGAAATCCTTTAGCGGGAATGATATTGAACAGATGATTTATGTTAGTTTTTGATTTTTGATTCTTATTTTTACCAATAAACAAATAATTGGTTATTATTTATTCTGGGTTCACTATGTTATCTAATATTTTCCGATTCATTTCTTCCCTTCTTTTCTGAAATTAGATATTTTGTATAAAAAAGAGTACAATTGTGATGAATTATCTGTTAGCCTGGAAATATTGGATATCTCATCTAACAAAGGGGTAAGTAAATAAAATAGTACAATTTTCATGTATGTTTAGTATCAAATGTATCATGTAATATGATTCGTTGAAATGCTCAATAGTTTTGTCGATGCTTCTTACTTTTACAAACCTTGTTTTTTATTAATGCTAACCGACCTTCATTACTTTCACCATTTTATGCTTATTTTTGTTCGTTTTTATTGTCATTATCATGATTAAGATGATTAGTTAAACTTGTTACTTCCCTTTTCTCCTTTTAGTCTAATTAGATAGATAATCTAATTGTAGTTTGAGCATCTTATGTAAAGTGAATGAATAATTAGCAGACTTTATGAGCATATTACATGATTAAAATTTTATTGCATTATCTTGCTTACTAATTCTAATATTTAATTTTTTTGCATCTTGTTCATTCAGATTTCAAGCGCTGACTTACATGAGCATATACTTTGGGCCAATGGTTTTGTCATTTTATATGATATTTGCGACAAAAATACCTTTCATGAAGCTCAACAGTACATGGAACTTATCTCCTCATTACGAAGCCTAGTCCATCTTCCAATGCTTTTACTTGGAAATAAACGGGATCTTGAACAAGGAAGGGAAGTGTCCTTATCTGAAGGTCGAAACCAAGCCATGAGTTATGAATCACAATTTTTTGAGGTAACTAAACATTGATTATAAATAATTAATTTCAAGTAATCTCAATGAGTAAAGTATCATTAAATAATATTAATTAACTAAATAAAATCATTATGTTTAATGGTTAAATTCTTCTGAGTCTAGATAAATCCTCTTGAGCTTCTGAAAAATGATAGAACATGAATCCAGAATTTCTCTTTGAGACTTTGCATTAATATTAATAAAAGTTATACTAATTATTACATTATTTACTCTTTAATTTGCTCTTGAAATTATCTGGTTCAATGGAAAATTTCATTTATAATAGCGAAATTATGCTAAATTTGGGTTAAAAGGAAGTGTAAAAAAGAAAGCAAAAACAATATTTCAACTACAAATATAATAATAATTATAATAATAAAACGATAACAATTGCCTTTGTCAGACTGTTTTGTTTACCTTGAAATATTTTGCAATTTTATGAATACTTTTCAGGTGCACTTGAAATGAAAAAATTGAAACTAGAATCTGAATCTGGAAAATAATAATGAATCTAGAAAATATTGCTCAAAATTAGCCTTAAGGAGTTTGAAGCCGGAAAATAGTTTTTTTATCAATATTTTTTATATTGAATTATTGCATTTTTATTTATTTTCCGTTTTCTTTTCTTCTTTCTTATCTTCTTAGGTTTCTGCTGCTGATTCCTATGTTGGTGTATCAGTTTCTTTCGATGCCTTAATTCGAGAATTGGTTTCCCAACGATTACGTCGATCTTCACGTTCGCCTTCTTCTGCAAGCTCAAATAACTATAAAAAGCTAAGCATTGTTACTGTTTCCAAAGTGTTTGGTGCCGTTTTCGGTGGTAAAAATAATAACAGTGTTTATTATTCCAACATCGATCTAATCAATTCAACACAATGTTCAGCTCATTCACCTGAATCTGGAATGAATAGAGAAAACAAGTTCAAAAAGTGTGTTCCACTGTTAAATTCAAGATCCTTTTGTAAGAGCAAAAAATCAACCCATACCACAATGATTAAAGTAACACGCAAAGCAAGTCCACCAATACTTTCACTGTGATCCATACCCATAACACACAAACAATTGTCTCTACTAGTCAATTAAATCACCATCTCACAACTGATCAATTAAATTTGAGGACGAGAGACATAATTGTTTAAACCAGAGGCCTGAAAATTTGCTATTTTAATTTTTTTACACCATTTTGGTTTATTAATTTGTCGTTCTGTTTTTCGTCTTTTACACTTCTTGCAACAATTTTTGCTACCTACTTACATTAATTAAGGTGAACAAATATGAGTCAAGCTGGGATTGGTAATTTATCATGAAAACTGAAACAAGTCCATAATAAGCATAAACTATTGATAAACTTCAATTTTCAACATCATCTGTGGTAAATTAAAATCACTGTCCACACTTAACAATTAAACATGTATCACTTACCTTCTTCCCTTTTGGTATCTACATTGTTACAACTATTGTTATTGCTATCTCTCATTAGGCAAATCATTCAATTAATCCATAGACCTTTTTTGTCACATTTAAAGATGACACTTTTTTCACTTTGCATCATTTTGTACACAACTGTTAATACATCAAGAATAAACTAAATACAAATCAATCTTAACCGTCTGCCTTAATTTAGCTCCAATAGTTTGCTCAAATTAAGTAGTGAAGAATTATAATTTGTCGGAATTTTCAATTGACTCAAAGCTGCTTTTTAGCTTTACAATTCAATTCAGAATCCAATATAATTCAACATGTCAGATGAAAAATGACTACATTCAGAAAAGAAGTAAGGAAATGTTTTCGTTCTTTACAGATGGATAATCCCTCGCCATTCTCAAGATTTTCTTCCTCATTCTGTCTCTCATCATTACCATTACCATTATTATTATCACCATCAATGTCATTATTTTCAACCATTTCTGTTTGCCCAATAAGAAAGGGAAAAGAAATGCAGGAACCAGAAGAAAATAATAATGATGATGAGAGAAAGATAAAGCAGTAAACCTCAAACATTCCAAGTCAATGACCATTCTAATAACTTTACAATGGCTTTGGGTGACCATTGAAAAGACAATTGTATAATATTGATGGGCAAATTCAGATTTGAGATCAAATTTACTTCAGTTGATTCCTTCATCTTTAGTACATTAACCAGTATATCAACATTTGTATCATTTGGAGTCAGTTTGTTATTTTCCCATTTCAAGACCAATTCTTGGCTGGGCAAAGTAAAGATGAATATACAAAGTTTCATCATGTACAGAGTATTTTAACCAAATCTTCCATAGTTATCAATTTAAAGATAACTTGCTTTACTGAAAATCTGAAGTTGTAAAGCAAAAACAAAATGTTAATTTGGATGAATCAATCGTCCAATTTAAAGACTTCCACAGCAAAAGCATCAGTTGGCTGGGTTTATCTTTGTGCTAAACCCATATATTTTTAGATTTTGTTACCTAATAATAAAAAATGCGCTAATTTTAACATCAATTTACTGGACAAGCGATTTCAAATGTTAAGGCTTGAAAAAAATGATTGCTGTTAATTTTTTTATTAGTTTTAATGCCTTCAACTTTTTTAGAAAATTTTCATCCCTTTTCACTGCTTCCAACGCAACATTTTAAGAATATTTGTTTAATCAACGATTTAGCTGTTTAATCAAAGGTATAATGAAAGGATTTGATAAAGCTGATAATCATTAAAACTTAAGTATCCCCTTACATTTCAAGTCAAGTGTTACAACACTATGTTATGCTTACTCTTTTAACTGTCCAAATACCAATGGATCTATTGATAGTTTCCTCAGCTATTTCTGTTTACATTTGCTTGGTCATTGGTATAAGTATTATCAGTTATCATTACGGTAGGTTAAAAGACCATACAGCCAACAAACTGATCCACAAATTGCCAGGGTTAAAGGAACCTCTGCTGACAGCTGATTATGAGAAAGGTGAAACTGCAGGCCGAGATACAGATGAAGAAATGGAAAAGTCGAAACCTGTAATTGAACCTTTAAATACAAGTAGCAGTAGAAGGCATAAAAGAAGCATTAAACGTACCACTGGACGATATAAAAACTATAACATTGATGAAACAAGTTCAAAGAAAACATCGAAAGAATCTGTTCAGATTTCATCTCTCACCAGTGAACCAGGTGAACCAAGAAAATGACCTTAAATTAAATCATTACCTATTTAAGCATGTTGCTAATGTAAAGAAATAAACTGAATAAGATTTCAAATGATTGTCACTTCTATAAAAAATTGCGATGACCATCATTAAACAATCTAGACGAGCTAAACATGTGTTGAAACAACGATACATACACAATTTGATATAACCTTCAGTTGACTTAAGCACTTTAGGTAAGGTAATTAACCAGATTTTAACCATTGTATTATAAAACAAGCCTTTAAATTTGATTTTTGCATGCATCCAGTAAATTTCAGGCAATTGTTTCATCTTATTCAGTATTGTAGCGTTAAGTCAATTGCAGAGTTTGACAATTAGCTTCTACTGCATGAATGAACAAGATAATTAGGGGTTTGAAAGCAAAAATTTCACAAGTTATTGTTTATTAAAAAATGTTTAATGGTTGCTTTATGTAAAAGGTAAATCTGTGAAATAATGAAAATATTTTTAAATTTAAATGCAAACCATTGAATTATGTGAGCGCAATAATTCACATCTAAAATGAAAATGTTTGAAAAACAAAATCAATTGATTAACAGGAACAATTTCATTTACATGCAATTATTGTACTATTGTATTCAAGAAAATATTGATCAATATCTTGATTTACAAAACATAATTCAATATGAATTATTAATTGACAATTAATTGTAGAGTATCAGTGAAAAAGGCAATCGCGACAATTTGATTTTTGAATCATTCAATGCAATAAAGTAGCTTGATTGAAATTTTACGGAAACCAAGGTTGATTTGAAAAATTTTCATGCTGAAAGTTGATTTGGTTTTGCTCAGATGAATTGGTGAAATGGTTAGATTATGTTGTAGCACATTTTAAATTGGAGTCAGTCAACGACAAATAAATATAATATAAACTATCTTCATCAATCTTGTGTGAAGATATTATTTTACGATATTGGCAGATATCATCAGTTGGATATTTGGTTGGATTGAATCCGTTATGGTGGAAACGCATTACCTTGGCCTTTTCAGCAACCAGACCAGTAAGGAAAATGTCTTCCATCCAAATTGTTTTGATGGTTGCAAGGGTTTGGTGTAATCTCGAGTATATATTTGTGCCACGACCAACAATTAGGTAACCAGAGCCACTTGTGAAATCAGGATAGTGGCTAAATGGATAAGCTTCTGAAGGCATATACCAAGCATCTTTTGGGTTTCTCGATACACCAGCAAATCTGTAAACATGTCCATGGATGCCTGGTTCAAGATAAGGAAGAATTTTCAACAAATATTCAATATTAAACCAAGTGTCATCGTCAGATTTCAAGACTGCCATAGCATCGGAGCAATAAGTGTCCACCCAACCAATCATGGATATTGTTTTGCGAACAAGCATCTGATAGGAATCCGGGAAACTTTCATCAATAACGATGTCGCCAAATTGGTTGCTTTCGTTTCTTACTGCGGCTAGAATTGTTTTATCTTCTATGTTCCCAAGTAAAAATTTATATACGACAGAATCCGCTTTACCAATAAAATCAGGATTTAGCCAAGTTGTTCTGATTAATGAGCGAGTTGAGATTGATTGCGGACGACTAAAGATCATAATTAAAAGTCTGGTAGATCCAGTGCAGCCTGAACCACTTGGCATTACATACTTATGTTTATAGTTAACAAGACCCTCAGCGGGCCTCAATTGGTCCCAGTGTTCATCTGTCCAGACTCGTGTGGTTACGTATATCTTATGGGCAATCAATGTAATAACAAACAAAAAGGTGGAAATATAAATTAAAATACAACGACGGCGACAAGAAAAGATATACATGGCTGTATTGACTGAAACTTCACCAGTTCATTCAGTTTATTTGTTTTCGCCCTGTATGTTCACTGTAGGTTGGTCACAATTTATCCGTCTAGAGGTGAAGATGGTAATCCTATGAAGTCCTTTTCATACTAGAACACTGAGATCACTTGAAGTCATTAAAAGACGAGCACCAGAAACAAAAAAGACTGGCAAGATTAATGCCTTCAATTCTTGTACTCTGTTACTGTTATGTTGAGGTTGCAGGTAAAGGGGAGCAAGAGATAGCACCAGAATGTTAGAGGTGTAAAATGGGATAAGAACTCTGGAATTAGTTGAGAAATAACTGTTTGAATAAGGTTTGCTGAGTTTAGAATGTTTAATGACTAGAGAACGGCAGCAATGTGCTCAAAAACATATTCAGAATGTTCAAGATTATGTTCGTTATCTATTTTTTATGCTCAAAATATGATTTTTTATTCAAAAATATTCTCAATAATCCATTTATTGTAAACCAAATGACCGGTTTTTGACAAAATCAAAACATTTTTGTTTCCATAAAAAATCAAATTTTGTCAAAGAGTAAAGTAAGTACTTACTTTACTCTTTGAATTTTGTTGATAAATTTTTTTTGTTTTAAATCAAAAAAATTGTCTAAGATGTAAACAATTAACCTTTCTAACAAGCAAAATAGTCTCAAAATATTACTAAAAAATCATTTACATTTTTTCTTTAAAATATGCTGAAACAGAATAATCTAATCTGATTTAATCTAAAATATTCAAGAATATTCTCTGCCTTCCTCTGTTAATAACATTGACTTAACTTGAAATTAACAAAGGGAAAGAAAAGAGGCAGAAAAGGCAGCAGATTAGATAGTAAATACAAGGTGACCGGAAAAACAAACAGTTGATTTTGTTGAAACAACCGATAACTTTTTCTATCTAATCAATATATCAATCATATCCAATAATAAAGCATATTCCAGGTATTAAATCTGTACTATTTTTAACTCTTCAATCCAATATTCCATCTAATCACATTTCTCTCAATGTTGCCAAGCAATATTTGCAAATTAATGCTTGAAAAAAATGCCCAGAACGGCAAGATAAACATCAAAAGACATGATAAAAAAGATCAGAAAAACGTAAAGAAATTATTCAACATGAAATGGATTGTCAGCAGCAAGGAAAATTCAATGGAATGAGATTTCACTTACATGTAAGTCGTTCATTTTCACCTCACTCATTTTGAGATCCAGGAAAATGCACAAAGTAGACACTGGAGCTGATATTTGAATGTTTCCTTGTTATTCAATAAAGAAGATTTGAAAGCTTTTAAAAAACGATGAAAAATGACAACCTACTATTTATTTAACTGGTTAATATGTGTATTACAATAGTGTAATACAATGTAAACATGTAGATTTGAAAGAAAATTAAGAAAAATTTATTCTTATTAATGGAGATGAAGTTCTGGATTGTATCTAAATTATGATTTAAGATGTAATTGATGCTGCAAAAATTTGATGAAAAAGTTTATTTTACTGAATAAAACTAACAATTTAAGTCAATTATCAGCTTTTCCTATGTAAACCTCTAATCTTCTAATTATTCTCCTAGTAACTTCAACCTAAAGGGTGTTCAATCTAATTCGTTTCAAACTGGTGGAGCTTGAATTATGTAATCATGTTAGTAAAATAAGTAGAAGGCGAAGTTGCTTGTACAGATGATCGTACTTTATTAGTCTATATATTCTTAGTTTCAATTACATTTTATACCTTTGTTTAAATAACCACAATGAGGACTCATGCTTTTACACAGCGAGGACTCATCGTTCTAGTTCATTCTTTAAATCTTGCTTGAAGGCTTTTCTTTCTAATCCTTTAATGAGCTCTCAGTCCGAGCGCTCAGTCCGAGCTCTCGGTCCGAGCTCTCAGTACGAGCTCTCAGTAAGAGCTCTCAGTCCGAGCGCTCATTTCTAATACTCCCACTCGCGAGGATTGACAATTCCTATTGTTTCAGCACATCTCCGAAATGCTTCAGAGCACAAAGGTTTCGTAAGAAAATCTGCCGCTTGATCTTTCGTTGATACATATTCAATTGAAATATGTTTTTGCTCATTCGCTTCTCGAATGAAATGATGCCGAACATTTATATGTTTGGTTCTCTGATGATATACTGGATTCTCAACCAGCTTTATTGCTCCTTGATTATCACAAAACATGGTTGTTGAGCTCTCTTGCTGAGATCCTAGTTCCTTGATGAGTTGTCGACACCAAAGTATTTCCTTCGTACAATCAGCCATGGCCATGTACTCGGCCTCAGTGGTACTCTGTGCAACCGTTCTTTGACACCTTGAAGCCCATGCAATAGGTCCTTTGTTCAGTAGTACTACATATCCGGTAGTTGAACGACGACTCACCATATCTGATGCATAATCAGAGTCACAGTAGGCACTCAAGTCCAATTTCTTTGAGCCTCCATATGAGATCCCATATTGAGCTGTTCCTTTTAAATATCTCATTATTCTTTTGACGGATTTCCAATGAGAATCAGAGAAGTTTCCACAAAATCTTGCACATCTCGAGACAGCAAACATGATGTCTGGTCTAGTTGTGATTGCCAGGAACATTAAGGCTCCCACTGCTTCTTGGTAGGGAACATCAACTTTTGAGTTATCAGCAACAACTTCCATTTTCTGATTCACGTCAAATGGCGTACAGGATGGCTTACATTCATCCATTTTGAATCGACTCAATATTCTTTCTATGTAGCGTTGAGAGCTCAAAGTGAGAGCTCCTGTCTTTGTATCCTTTTGAATCTTCATTCCCAAGAAGCATTCAGCGTTTCCAATTTTTATCTCGAAATGAGATCCCAAGTACGAGAGTTCATTATCGGCATACTCAACACTGTTGCTAAAGAGTAGTCCATCATCCACATATAACACCAAAATGGACACTGCGTTATTGTTGTGTGAAATATAAATACCCTGATCTGACATCAGTTTACCAAATCCAAATCTTTGGAGAAACATTGAGAACTTTAAATTCCACTGTCTGGGAGCTTGTTTCAATCCATACAGCCCTTTAAATAAGCGACAAACTTTACCACGTACTTCTTCAAAGCCTGGCGGTTGCTCCATATACAGCTCTTCTGCGAGATCTCCATACAAGAAAGCTGTTTTGACATCAAATTGGGAAATATTCATCTTGTAGTAAGCACTCAATGCCAGAACCATCCGAATTGACTCATACCTAACAACTGGAGCGAACGTGTCATTGTAATCTTCGCCCGCCTTTTGAGCAAAACCTTTAGCTACCAATCTAGCCTTATATCGCTCAATGCTTCCATCTGGATTCTCTTTTATTTTAAAGATCCAACGACATTTGATGGCTTTTCTTCCATTTGGAAGATCAACTAGTGTCCATGTTTTGTTCTTTTTGAGGGAACATATCTCACTTTTCATCGCTTCTTGCCAATGTTGTTTATCATCACTCGCCAATGCTTCTTCTACTGTGGAAGGTTCCTCTCTCATAATAAAGAGATAGCTTCGTTTAGGTAGTTTTCTCAAGTTGTAACCGCTAGTTGAGATCTCAAATTGAGACTCTTCCTCATCTTCACCTTGAGGAGCGCTAATTGTTTCCTCGTCAGACTGAAGTGCGTCTTGTTCATCAGAAGGAAGTTCACTAGATGTATTTTGCTCTACTGATTGTAGTTCAGAATCTTGTGCCACATTTTGTTTTTCTAAAATACCAAACAGATCAGGAATGTGGACAAATTCCTTCGCATTTTCTCCACCTTTTACCAAAGCTGAGCTCTCACATTGAGACTCATTGAATTTTACATGACGTACAATTTCTACTCTGCTCGAGCTCTCGAAATAGATACGATATTTCTTTGAAGTATTCGTATAACCAACTAGGATACCAGGCTTACTTTTTGGATCCCACTTTTTCCGTCGCTCTTTGGGAATCAAAGCATACGCTGTTGTGCCAAATGGTTTCACATGGCCAATTTCAGGCTTGGATCCAAACCATAACTCAAAGGGAGTTCGATTTGAGATCTCTCTTCGAGGTACTCTGTTCATAAAGAAGGCTGCTGTGTTCAGAGCCTCAGCCCATAGTTTCTTTGGGAGCTCCTTAGAGTACAGCATTGATCGTGCCAGATCAGCAAGAGAACGATTGTCTCTCTCAACCCGACCATTTTGTTCATGTGCGTATGGTGCAGTAAACTCCTGCATTATATGATTGCTGAACATCAACGTCGCGATCTCCTTGTTTTTATATTCACGTCCATTATCGCTACGAATCACTCTAATCGAGTTACCAGTCTCCATTCTGACTTCACCAATGACAATAGGCAAGACAGTTGATATTTCATTTTTGTGCTTAAGATAATAGACTTTCCTGTAGGAACTTAGCTCGCACTTGAATACAGCTGCATAATGGGCACCACTCAAAGACGGTACTTCCATTGGTCCCATTAAATCTGTGTGAATATGTGTCCCCGGTAAAGTTGCTCTTATTTTAGAGATCCCACTTGGGGATTTCGTTTGCTTTCCAAGCGCACATCCATGACAAAAGAATTGTGACTTTTGTTCTTTCACGTTTTCCAAAGTTGGTATCATCCCAATTTCACTCATGAGAATAACTTTATCAACTCCAACGTGCCCGAGTCTCTGATGCCAATCCATGAGAGAGCTCGTTACCTTTCTGTTGATCATGCACCTTGAGATCTCACTTCGAGATCTCATTTTTAACTTGTACATATTGTTGCTATTATTTTTAAAGCCAACAATTACGATTTCACCATCTTGAGATCTCACTTCAAGAGTGTTGTTGGATTTGGCGACTACATCCAATTTTCTTGAAGTCAATTTCCCCATAGAAATTATGTGAGGCACTGCCAAATTTGGAACATGTCTTACTTCCAATAAGTAATTCGGTTTCCATTTATGGCCATCGAAGATGTCGACTGCGACTTTACCAATACCTATAGCTTGAATAAATTTACCATCGCCAATTTCGAAATTTTCAGGGTTATCCAAAACTTCATATTCTGAAAACAGTTCCAGATCACGACAAAAGTGATAGGAGGCTCCAGAATCCAGTATCCAATCACTATTTGAGGTATCATAGTCCGCACATTGAGATCTCATCATGAGACCACTCAAATTATCTTGACTTCTCTTCAAGTCCGGACAATCTCTTTTGTAGTGATCTTTTCCACGATGCCAGCACTTTACTATACGTTTCTTTGATCTACCAGGCCTTTTATTTTTAATCACCAAAGCCTCACCATGAGGTCTTACTTCCGATTGTAATTCTGACCCAAATTCTTGTTCGATTGCCATAAGCTGAGACTGTAGATCCTCTAATTTTAATTTGAGGCCACCAATGGCAGCTAGTTTCCATTGTCTCCTAAACACATCAAACCTCTTTGGTAAGTCATCCAAGACTTTTGCCATTATCATAGCTTCTGATGGCTCTTGATCAAAGTCCTTAAGTTGCTTCCTCACTCGTGAGAGTTCACTGAGGTAGGCACCAACAGACATACCAGGTTTGAACTTTAGGTTGTGAAATGCTTGTGTACTAGTGAATTCATTCGTGACACTAGTATGCTCTCTATGATTTAGAAGCTCTTTCCACATATGTGCTGCAGTCACACAAGGTCTGATAAGAGCATGATGCTCTTCATCAAGAGTTACTGAAATCAATGTCCGAGCACTTGCATCTCTCATTTTCCAAGACTTTTGCTCTGTAACTTCGACCGGTTTAGTCTCTTTACCCAGAACAATTTCCAAAAGATCTTTTGACTCCAAAATTGCAGAGATTTCATACTTCCATCGCTGAAAAGAAATTGAAGTTAACATAGCAACACGGTGGTTTTCTTTTTCCATGATGTTTCCAAAGATGAGATCTCAAATTGAACAAATTCAAAAGAAGCTTACAATGAACGAAAATAAGGGTTGAATACAAAAGAGAGCACTACTTATATCAATCACTAAAACTTGAGCGAGCTGGGCCCATAACCTGTTAGTAAAATAAGTAGAAGGCGAAGTTGCTTGTACAGATGATCGTACTTTATTAGTCTATATATTCTTAGTTTCAATTACATTTTATACCTTTGTTTAAATGACCACAATGAGGACTCATGCTTTTACACAGCGAGGACTCATCGTTCTAGTTCATTCTTTAAATCTTGCTTGAAGGCTTTTCTTTCTAATCCTTTAATGAGCTCTCAGTCCGAGCGCTCAGTCCGAGCTCTCGGTCCGAGCGCTCAGTCCGAGCTCTCGGTCCGAGCGCTCAGTCCGAGCTCTCGGTCCGAGCGCTCAGTCCGAGCTCTCGGTCCGAGCTCTCAGTACGAGCTTTCAGTAAGAGCTCTCAGTCCGAGCGCTCATTTCTAATAAATCACAATCAAAAACAATCAAAAACATGATAAGAAACATTGTTTTGTTTACATTTTGCCTTTCATCCCTTACCTTTGTTCAAAGATTAATCTTTACCTTTGTTATTGTGTGTTACTCAAGTTATCTTTCTTATCATGTTTTTGATTGTGATTATCATAATTTAAGCTCCACCAGTTTGAAACGAATTAGATTGAACACCCTTTATTTAAATTATAAAGTACTTCTCATTCATTTGTTCAGCCAGTTTTCATCTAATATCGTTAGGTAATGAAAACAGTTAATGAATGAATGAGCGAGTGGGTGAGGGGTAAAACCCGAATAAAAACCAGCTCTAGTTTGGGTTAATGTTGTGTGTTATAAGCTGCATTTTATAACGTTGAAACATTTTCAATGACTTTAATATTAACGGTTAATAACTTTATATTAATACATTTTGTTGTGCTATTTAAAAACCAAACTTGTAAATTAGGTTTTCTGGTGAAAAAAAGCAACACGAGAAAACTTATGATTCTATCCAACATGCTCATTATGCATGTGACTTGTTGATACCAGACTGTTGACTTAACGTTATTATTACAATTACCTAATGTTAAATAATCTGAATTAATCCATTGTATTTTCATTCAAGATCTTTTCTCAATTTAGTTAAATAATCATGACTTATGCAGTCAAGGTGAACCAGAGAGTCAAAGAGTTGTCCTTTTGCAGTTCCTATTCAACAGATTTATAAAAAAGAAACAGCTGATAGTTAATCTATTTAGTGTTAAGGAATGATTCAACTTACCAGCAAAATTATGTTTAAAAAAGTTAACCAGAAAGGTACCTTTATCTGCATAAAAACGGAACAATGATTGATTACCAATGGAACCAGGATCAATCAAGGGTATCCTGAAAATGCCAAGCGATTCAAGGGGAAAATCGGTTGATTTTGTGTGATTAAGTTCACATTGGGAAAACTGTTGTTCGGTTATTTGTTTTTGGAAAAAATGATGAATATTACAATCTGGATGTTGATCCTCATCATTCAAATCAATTTTACTTTTAATGTAGCTTGAAACATGAGTGAAGCCAAGATTGCCATCAGGACTAGTGTAATTTATTTCCTCCAGTAATTCTCTTCTTAGACCATCCAAAAGTTCATCAAGGGTTGATATGGGTTCATCTTCTCCTACAACTCCACCAGGAAAACCAAGGAACCCATCATAGCGAACCTGACCAAGACCAAAATAACCCGAATCACCGTGATCTGATATTTTACAATACAGTAAACAATGAGCTGCGTGACAATATCGATTTTTATCTGTTAATTTAAGCGCCTCTTCCAAGCATATTGGTTCGAATCCCATTTTGCTGCATAATGGATTAATTGATGCCTTTGTACGTTGCTTTTCAAGTGAATTAATCATTTTTCTTGGACAATTGACTTTTAAATGTCTAATACTTTAATGTAATTTTAGAAAAGAGATTCAACTCATGAAGAAACACTAACTTTTTACAAATTTTGACTCTTTGAATCAACAATAGAGTTATATTGTTGTTAAAAGTTGAATTTCTCTAATTCAACTTTAGTATTACTTTATAATACTTCTTTAGTATTGATTCGAAACATTAATCTCATTGCATTGTTATAATTTAATTGTTATCGCAATAGTCGAAGCAAATAGTTTTAGCAGTTTTTAAAATTGTTGGTTACATGATTTGCTAAATATTGTAATATTTAGTTACATTACACATTAGTATTGCTATTGTTTTACACAAGCTCGCTTATTGAGCTTACTAAATGTAGCGCAGAATAGGGTGAGAGATTAATTAATTTTCCAGATATTAGTACATTAATTTAATAATGGCCATTAAGAAGTGACACTTGTTTGCCATAACGAATTTCTTCAATTAAAATTAATTGCAGAAATGGAGATTCAAAAACTAGGATGAAAAGCTAAACAAATTTAACATTGAATAAGATTATTTGACTATTTCATTCTCAATTCTTTGGTAACTCTTAGCTTTTTGAATTCTTTGAGGGGCAACGAAAAACTGGTACCATTAATCATTGCCATTTTAATGGTTAAAATTAATTGAACGGTTTCAACAAACTGAATAAAAAAAACTAAACGCTCTTTTTGACCTAAAACTGATTTGACTAGAAAGATATGTTACTGATTACGACTCTCGTGAAGTCAGCGGTACTAGCATAACCTCCCATATCTCGAGTCTTGGAATTACCACTATTGATAACCTTTTCAAGTGCCTCAGTAATTTTTTTTTGCGTAAATGTGAAGATTTAAATGCCACAACGTTTTAAGTAACACATAATATCATTGCAGTTGGGTTAGCGATATTTTTGGCGACTGCTTGACCAAAAGTGTCCCTTGCACCCTGAATAATGGTAGAAAAAGAAATGAAATTAGAGCATAGCTTTCATGGGTTAACCAGTCAACTTCATTTGAAACTGTCCCAGTTAAACTTTGTCTCTTTTAACATGAAAAACCATGAAGAAAGCTAATTTTTAGGCTGTCTATTGTAATAAAAATTATGATACATATAAACTGTAAATAAATAGGCCAAGTTTCTCAACATGATCTATTCTTTTTAATTAAATTCAGCCTTTTTCAATGCAGAGTGACTGTAAATGAAGGGTAAACTTACAGGTTCATAGATGACACAATCTGAGCTGTAACTTGTTCCAGGTACATCCAACAAGTCCGGAAGCCGAGTTATCAATAATATTACCATAGAGATTGGGCATCACAAGGAAATCGAATTTATGTGGATGAGAAACCAGCTGCATACAGGTATTGTCAATAATCATTGAATCAAATTTGATTGATGGATACAACAGAACTGTTTCTTCACAACATTTAAGGAAAAGTCCATTTGGATTCCATCCAGACTTTTAACATGAACCACATTAACGAAAAGATCCAATTGAGGGCGGATTTTAATATTAAGAGATTGTAGTTCACCAGATGTACTACTGAAACAAGTAGATAAAATCCCTTTCAGAGCAATTTTGTTCGATAGAGCCGATAGGTTGTTCGAGAGGGACACTCATTGTTGGATTTACTTCACTAAATTCTTTGAAAATGCGAAAGATTAGTTCAAGTCATAAAAATAATTTACACTTAAAATTTACCTTATAAACATTTCTTCGAATACAACCGGAGTTTGCATGAATACAAAAACCTCTTTAATAGCTTGACACAATTCAGGACCTACACCATAACCAGGAATAAGAGTATATTTTTTATAATTTCCTTTAACATCTGCATTGTACACTGGACTGGTTGAATGCATAAAACGACTAGCAAGTAATTTCTGCGAATAAAATGAAAATAATAATTGTAAATACATCATACAATAAACACAAAAAATGTAAACAATCAAATTGAAGCGGAAAAATATCCAACTTCTACACCTTTGCTATTGTTGATTAAAGCTGAACCAATTCTGGTCCCAATTCTGGAACCAATTCCAATTAGTTATGTCAAAAGCTGAACTTACAACACTGAATATGAAATGTTTAAGACATGAACATTTTAGTCAAAGTCTTTTGTTTTTTATTCATTATCACCGTTTGATAAAATTAAAACTTAATTAGAATTAAACTATTTTAAATATCTTTATTTGAAACCTCAACTTGGATAATTTTAGTTTGTTATCATTGTAACAAAAGTATCGGTAGATTCAGATGAATTTTCAAAGATCAAAGTATCATTACTTTTATAAATTTTAATGTTTAGTAATCAAATACTTTTTAAAACTGATTCAAATTGGTGATCTATTCAGATTAGATCACGAAAGTAGCAGACAAGACAGTTTGGACCCTCGTCGTTTAAAAAGATGCATATAAACGAGTTATCAATTTAAATAATGATGGCCCTTGAATGAAGTGAAAAGCCATTGGAGGTTAAAGTGAACTTAATGTTACTTTCACCGAATGAACGTACCCACTAATCAATTATAATAAATCATCAATGGGAAAGTAAGTTCATATCATTTCAAAAACATTTTCCGTCGAGCACGTTAAACTATCAAATCTACTCTAATATTTTGATTATCTTGTTTGATGAAAATTTAGTGCCACCAAAGCATAAACTCCGATAGATAACCATTCATGACCAGAGATTTATATAATTTATGTAAGTGAAAGAACAGATATTAGAGTGGATATTTTTTACTGACCATTGACCTAATATATATCTAGCTAAATATCTTAATAATGTGAAAAAAATGATTTAAGATATTTTTTTATTCTGTCAGTAATTTTAATTCATAAGTCTGTTGTGGAACTCTTTTTATTTCTGTTCTATTTTAAGTCTGTTTCTTACAAGCTATCTGAAAGCCTGGCGTTCATTATTGGCTTATAAGCTAATGATTATTGTTTTATCTTTTCCTCAACTTAATTTTTTAACTTTTAATTGAAATAATAATTTCATGATAATAACAACAATATTCTTTTCAAATTTTGTCCTCTACATCTTGTAAATAAATACCTTTATCACTCATCTTGGAATCAATCATGACTTTAACACTGTTGTACATCTTGTCCATCTTGTCCATCAATTTTAAGGAGAGGTAAGCAACATAAATTTTTTGGATTTTGTCCTATGAATCAAAGTTTAATTTGTAGTATTTTTTCCTGTTAATCAATTTGAGGAGCTTTAAGAAATGTAAAAATCATAAAAAGATCAGCTTTCATGTTATAACAAAAATCACTAAGGAGATTGACAATCACATTACATATAATAGATAACATGTAGAAACATGTGAACATTAAATTAATTTACAAATTACTACATCCAACAATTAAACACTTGAATTAATTTGATAAGAGTAATTTTTAAATTGCAGAGTTTCTAAACAAAATCTCAAAAAACAAAAATAAACAATAAAAATAAGATTTGTAAATCGCGCGTCAGAAAGTTGTATTTTAATAGGATTTGCCAAAGAGTAAACTCAAAATTGCTCTCTGGTTTTTATTTTGAATCCATTGTTTTCATATTTTTCACTCTTCATTTACTTTCAAACTAATTAATCCGCTAACTTAAATTTAACTTTTTTATCCATTCGTTCCTTCAATAGCCATTAAATTTTATTTAAGGCAACCTTTTTTTCAGATTCAGCATCTTCTATTATTCTGTCCTTCCGTTCTAAAATTTATTCACATTTATGGTATACAAACTTGAAATCTGGTTTGAAGTCTAGGTATTAACTGTGAAAAGTCCACTTTTTCAGCCCGAAACGTGTTTCTTGTAGTTTGTTTTTCAATCGTCTTTGTCATCGCATCTAAATTATATGATCTTCACTGTGGCTTTCTGTCTATAATGTGTAGCTACTTATTTCTTCCGTCTATGGTTCCATCTGGACCTATTGTTCAGCTAATTCTTGGAGTGTCAAAACAAACGTAAAGTTTGGCGATATTGATCATCGGTATTGGTATTAAAATGGGCGATATAATCCATACTGAAACAGATAGAGTGCCAAGTCCTTGTAGACTGGAACATTTTAGTGATAAACATCCTAAATATACTTTAGAAGCATTACATTCTTTGCGAAAAAGGAGAGAATTATGTGATGTTGTTTTAATCGTGTCAAAAAGGAAAATTTTAGCTCATCGAGTTGTATTATCCGCATGTAGTCCTTATTTCCATGCAATGTTTACCGGCGAGCTTCAAGAAAGCCGTCAAGCTGAAGTTGAAATTAGGGATATTGATGAGCATGCAATGGAATTATTAGTAGATTTTGCATATACTTCTCACATTGTAGTTGAAGAAGGTAAGTCAATTGATTAAAATTTCATTTCACTTTATTTAATTCGATATTTTTCTTTATGCATAGGTAACGTTCAAGTATTACTGCCTGCTGCTTGTTTGCTGCAAATGACAGAGATCCAAGAAGTCTGTTGTGAATTTTTAAAAAGGCAACTTGATCCTAGTAACTGCCTCGGAATCCGAGCTTTCGCTGATACTCATTCCTGTCAGGAACTTCTTCATTATGCAGATAAATTTACTCAAGAAAGATTTCAAGAAGTCATTGAAAGTGAAGAATTCTTACTACTTCCAGTTCGCCAATTGATTGATATTATCTCTAGTGATGAGCTGAATGTTCGTTCGGAAGAGCAAGTTTACAATGCTATCATGTCATGGGTTAAATATAATGTTGCTGAACGACGACAACACTTACCTCTGGTATTAGAACATGTACGTTTATCTCAACTAACAGCCAAATTTTTAGTTGGTACCGTTGGATCAGATATTTTAATCAAAAGTGATGATATGTGCCGAGATCTTGTGGATGAAGCTAAGAATTATCTTTTACTTCCAAACGAGAGAGCTGTTATGGTTGGATCGAGATTTAGGCCACGTAAACCTATTAGGAAAGGTGAAGTATTATTTGCAGTTGGAGGTTGGTGTAGTGGTGATGCCATTTCTAGTGTTGAAAGATACGATCCTAATACAAATGAATGGAGAATGGTAGCTCCGATGAGTAAACGCCGATGTGGTGTCGGTGTCGGTGTTCTTAATGATCTTCTTTATGCTGTTGGAGGTCATGATGGACAATCTTATCTCAATTCAATTGAAAGGTAAAATCAGAAGGCACGAATTCCGAGTTTAAAATGCTAATCCTTTTTCTCATCTTTTAGATATGATCCTCATACAAATCAATGGTCTACCGATGTAGCCCCAACAGACTCCTGTCGGACTAGCGTTGGTGTAGCTGTTTTAAATGATTGTTTGTATGCAGTTGGTGGACAAGATGGAGTTTCTTGTCTGAATTATGTAGAAAAGTATGTATCAGAGCAATTTTATGTATCCTTAAATATAATTTTGAGTAATTGCTAATCATTTTCTCTGTTTTAGATATGATCCAAACACTAATCGTTGGACTAAAGTTGCTCCGATGAGCACAAAAAGACTTGGCGTTGCAGTAGCTGTTCTGAATGGATATTTATACGCTGTCGGTGGATCTGATGGATCATCACCTCTCAATACAGTTGAAAGGTATGATCCTCAATTTAATAAATGGTCAATGGTTGCACCAATGTGTACTAGAAGGAAGCACTTGGGTTGTGCTGTTTATAATAATATGATTTATGCTGTTGGAGGACGAGATGATACAATGGAACTTAGTTCTGCCGAACGATATGACCCTCGATCAAATCAATGGCAACCAATTGTGGCCATGACTTCTCGACGATCCGGTGTGGGTTTAGCTGTTGTTAATGGTTATTTGTATGCTGTTGGTGGTTTTGATGGAAACACTTATCTCAAAACATTTGAAGTATACGATCCAGATAAAAACCAATGGAATTTAAAAGGCTCTATGAATTATCGTAGGCTTGGAGGTGGAGTTGGAGTGATTAAAAATATCCATGAAAATGGCCCTATGCTTCAGATAGGTAATGCAGAGATTCAGTATTTCTGTAAAAACGACCAGCCTACTGTACGACCTAAGAGTAAACCTTGTCGATAAATTGGTGTTAAAAAGTAATGGTTTAAATTATTTATTTGTTACTCCAATGAGCTACCTGACGAAAAGTGGAAATCTATCTCTTGAAAGTCTCTTTTATTTTGCAGCTCATCAACTTATCACCGTGAAGTTTTCAACTATTGTAAAGATCAACTTTAATTACAAAGAGGCAAATCTGCTTAGTGATTGATCAACTAAATTTGGAAGAATCTGATGACGCCCATGATCTTTCAGTTAAAATGATATTCCAATGTAGATCTAAGATGAAAAAGAAATATTTTTTATTGAAATAAGGCAGAATTGAAATCTAATATTAAACTTGCTGTATGTTAAATAAAAGAAATTATGTATAACGATTTTTGTTTCTTAAATTGACTATTTATGTGAATGTCAATTGATTGAAGTAAGTTATTGGCTTATCAAAAATAAAACAATATGAAATTTTTTTAAAGGGAAATATTTACATGTGAATAAATGATGAATTAGATGACAGAGTAAGTAACAAATTGGTGCAATGATTATGTGGAGAATTTTAGGTTTAATGGTTTTCAAGACTTTGTCATGTTTACGTGCAAACATTAATACAAATTACTAATAAAACTAGAAAGATAGATTACTTATAACACTTCGCGTGAAATCAGTAGTGCTAGCATAACCACCGATATCTCGCGTCTTTGATTTACCACTAATAATAACTTTTTCAAGAGCATCGGTAAGACGTTGAGCATAACTGTTCAGATTAACATGCCAAAGCATCTTGGCAGCACATAATAGCAATGCAGTTGGGTTAGCGATATTTTTACCAACAGCTTCACCAAAAGTGTGTCTCGCGCCCTAATAAAAGACATGAAAAAAGAATAGAATCATTGAAATTTGTAAGTTCTTATAATAACGCTATGAGACTTACAGGTTCATAAATTACACATTCAGAGCTGTAACTTGCTCCAGGTACCACTCCAGCACCTCCAACAAGTCCGGAAGCTAAGTTATCAATAATATTACCATAAAGATTGGGCATCACAAGGACATCGAATTTATGTGGATGAGAAACCAGCTGCATACAGGTATTGTCAATAATCATTGAATCAAATTTGATTGATGGATACAACAGAGCTGTTTCTTCACAACATTTAAGGAAAAGTCCATCAGATAATTTCATGATATTTGCTTTGTGTACAGCAGTGACCTTTTTACGACCATGTTTAGTCGCATAATCAAAAGCAAATTTGGCAATTCGTCGTGATTTCTGTTCAGTAATAATTTTCATACATTCAATGACACCAGGAACACTTTCATGTTCTAATGAGCTGTATTCACCTTCAGTTTGCTCTCGAATGGTAATAAAATCTAAATCTTTATGTCTTGTTGGGATTCCATCCAAACTTTTTATATGGACTACATTAGCAAAAAGATCTAATTGACGACGGATTTTCATATTAAGAGATTGCAATTCGCCAGAGACACTATTAAAAGGAGTAGAAAGAATTCCTTTTAGTGCTATTCGGTTCTTCCGAATAGAGCTGGTCACTTGGTCAAGAGGGACACTCATAGTTGGATTTACTTCACTAAATTGTTTGAAAATACGAAAAATTAGTTCAAGTCATAAAATAATTTACACTTAAAATTTACCTTATGAACATTTCCTCGAATACAACCGGAGTTTGCATGGCTGCAAAAACCTCTTTAACAGCTTGACACAATTCAGGACCTACACCATCACCAGGAATAAGAGTACATTTTACGTGATTCTCTTTCACATCGGCACTATATACTGGACTTGTTTCATGAAATAATCTACTCATCACCAATCTCTGTAAATTACATAGAAACAAATAGTTTTAACATTCATGAACAAAATATATGAACAAATGAAATATTACCTCTGATCCTTTGATGCTGGAAAATAGTGTTGGAAAAATTCGGAATGCCATGTTGATCAAAAAATATCTATCACTAAATTGAAAAATGAGCTCAGAACAATAAGACAACTCAAATAACACTTGAATGAACTTAGTAATGTGACTATTGTTTGATGAATAAGGAATGTTAGAAATTTTTTGTTTCTCGCTCTAAAAGGTTTACTGAAATGAAAGCGTAAGCCAATTTACCTTTTAAACCTAAGAGATGTCTCTGATATCAGAAAAGGCACATGTTTTATTTTTTATCGCATGTTTTATCTTATTTGATCATTTAATAGATATAAATTGCTGATGGAAACTAATAAACTGTTTTGATCAATTACTTCAACAGGGTTCAATTTATCCAGTTAAGTCTGAGTCTTGATTCGAGAAAGTTTCAAGTGGCAGTCACTGGTTATTGAATACAATGTAGTTCACTTTTTGTATCTAACGAAAAACCTATTCAGTCTCTTAAATTATTATAATCAATTATCATCCACAAAATTAATATAATTATTTACCAAAGCACATGATTAAAATTTCTCTCTTGATTGTCAAAACATGTTTCTGTTCGACTGGACCCAAAATGAAAACAACATATGCTGCAGCAATTTCTCAATCCATTTCAGTTTTGGTTGAGTTTTAATTTTTTATTTTCTTTTGTAATTTAATTTGATAATTGTTTCTCAAATTTCATCAATCAATTCGTACTTTGATCCAAAAATTTCTGATTCAAATCGTTTCTTTGTAAAGATCTTGATTTTGTTTCATTGCTAAATTTTTGATACGAACTCGCATCTAATTGATATTTTTATATTTATTTTCAGTTTAATACTTTTTGAATTATCTAGCAAGAATATCTATGATTTCAATGAAATAAAATGAAAATAATTTTCACCTTGTTTGAATGAAGGTTGGCTAAGAGTGTGAGACTAAGATTCGAAATTTTGATTTTGAAGCAATCCAGATGGTTTCGATAGAAAGCAAAGTGGAAAAACTTAGTTTGTATTTGAAATCACGGAGTTCCAGTTATTTTTTGAATACAAAACATATTGTTGAAATTCGATGCGTAATAATAGGCGAATCATATACATGACCAATCGAATGAAAAAAAGATGACAAAAGAGAAGCTGATTCTTGAAATCCTGTGCCATACCGAGCACCAATTGGAGCGATTGCTTGATGAGATAAGGAAACAATAACAGTTATATTTTGACCATTCTGTTGATTTTAAAAAAATATTTCATTAGAAATAGAAATTAAGAAGATTAAATTATAAATTGAAAATACATACCTTTTTCTTGTCTAAAGTTTCATACAAATCAATGTAACTCTGTTTAGAAATAAGAACCGTCTCAGCTGAAGTAATACATCCACTACAGGCTAAGCAATCACCTGAGGTGATTTCAACCTTCTTCTTCTCGTGAATACCGACTTGATCATCTTGCTTAATTGGTTTAACACATGCCTTGATAATGAGAATAAAGAGAAAACCAACAAAAACCAAATCATGATTAATATTTCCAAATGATACAATCTGAGAACAAACATTAATTCCAATGTGGTGATCGGATAATATTTAGCATCAAAATGTTCACAAATAAAAACTTACATCGATATCATCTGGAATGAAGTAGACAATTGCTTCAATAAGAACTATGAATTCATCTGCCAACTTTGCTATAAAATAATGAAAGCATTGAGATTTGCAACTGAGCTGGTATCAGACTAATGATTCGAAAAAAACACATAATCACTTATAATTAAGAAAAACAGAATGTTCAACATAAAATAAAGCCATTGTTCAAGACATGTTGATCAATGGAAAAAAAAAGAAGGTTGTTTACATGTTAACAGCTGAAGCCTTTACCATGTTTCATCCTCTCAAGGCAAGGCACATTTGACAACTTGAATCTTCACAGATATGTTAAACTATTGAAACAAAAAATTCTATAAAAACTTAAATTTTTTAATGAAACAACAAATAAAGTTATTGCAATTTACGAAACTGTAATATTTCTAGTAGATTAAAATAAATTTACTTCTGAACAAGTTTAGGAACCAGCAGATGGCTCTCAAAGGTTAAATAGTAAGGAATTGACCACAGCAGCTGTGGTACAGCTCTTTGAAAGAGCCTCTTTCTTTTCAAAATTTGGGAAACAATTATTCGAAAGTATTTTGCAATTATTTGCAATTCACTGACAAAAATTGATTGAAGCATTTTCGATAGTTGACAAATCTAGATGCTGATGTGTTGGATGGAACGGTTAATGTAAACAGTAATAACATGATAATTTTTTTACGTATTCATTGCTTATAACAGAGATGGATTTGGGTATCGCTAAGTCATCTGTTGAACACATGATGACAGTCCCTAACCAAAAAGGAGGTTAGCATTTGTAGAAATTTATAAATTCAATTCATCTGTCCTTTAAGTAATAAATAACATTCTCAGTATCAATTTTCACCAGTTAATGTCTTTCAATTTTTCATCATCATTATTAAAAGCTGACTGGTTGTCAGACTCTTCCCCTTTTCTTCTTCTATCTTATAGTTTGGCTCCATCAATCTGTTTTTGTGATCTCTCTCTCTCCCTATCTTTTCACTTTTCAAAATCTGTCCAAAAAAGGTTGGTGTTCATTAACTCTTCATTCAATTCCTGATTCTTTATTGTTTTATTTTAGATTATCAAATTGATCCATTAATTTTCTAAAATCAACTGTGATTTACAAGTACAACTTTCGTTGTTTCTTCATCCTCAGAGTGTGTATCCTCGTTTTTAATCTCACTCTCGTTTCTACCAAAGACTCAAGATCTTACCATCATAATCTGGTCTCTGTATAAATGAACTCCATTCTTGATCTGATTTAGATGCAATCAACTCTTGTTATTAATCATCAATTTAACTTCTAATTTAATAGACTTTGATAATTTTGATACGCTAGTGTTTCTTCTACTCTTCGTAATTTGTGATATGTCACCTACAATGCAAACCATTTGGTTATATGATCCATGATTGATTGTTATTACATTGAATTGACTGGTGACAAGGTTTCTTGGTAACAGATAATAATGCTGGTGGATATTGTTTCGTAGTTTCCTCAACTTGATTGTTTCACTTTGATTGAGGACAAACACCAACTTTGCTTTCCTACCAAGCATTATTGATGTCTGTGTTTGCATATCTCATCTTAAACACTATTGGATCTCTCATCTTAAAATGAATCATGACTTTTACTATTTAATACTGTTTTACATCTTGCTGATCAACTTTAATCTTTTCATTGTTACCGTTGGACACATATGCAATCATATTCCACCTAATCAGAAAGAGGTAAGACAATATTAACTCTTCGATAATTGATTTTCTGTCTTCTCGTGAATCATCATTCCATCTCTACCAATCCTTTTCAGTTTACTGTTTTTAACCATTATTAGTAATTATCAACTTAATGATATATTTCATGCCATTAACCTTGTATGATTTTTCAATATCAATTTGCTTAATCTCACCCCTTTTTCATTTTTCCTCGCTTCACGAGCTTTGCAATCAACCATGTCAACTATTTGGCTAACAATAATCTAATTAAACATACCCGTTGTTTTTTCTTATACTTGTTTTTTAACGTATTTGCTGAAATTTTCAGATTGGTTTTGTGCACCTAGAATCAAAATCTCATAACCGAAAACAGCGAGACATTACCGTCAGTAATAACTTGCGAATTAAAGTTCATTATGACTCAAGTGCATTCGAGCTACCTAGAGATAAATTCAATGTAATTAATGTGAGTAAAAAACTTTTACAATCAGATTAAAATCATTTCAACTCTGAATGATTTCCTCATTGTCAATATTGTTTCCTGTTTTTCTCTACATTCAGTGTCTTTTTTTCTTTTTTTCTTCATATAAATTCAGAATACTATTTTACCTCAAGCCTTGGACTATTGGCAAAAAGCTTTGCAAGTAACTCCATTAGAAACGCCTATAATAATCAGCAGGTTAGAAAATAATTTACCCTTGTATGGATAAATCAAAAATTTAATTAATTTCCTTGCAACCCATCATTCAATTTCATCCACAGGAAGTGCCCTAATCATGAAGTCCTTTTCCCACCAAAAAATCCTAAACATCAACATTGTATAGAGAAATGTGAACCAAAGACAACCTGTGGAGAAGTTGTTGTGCCGGAAGAACATCTCGATGTATGGATATTTCACTATTTATCAAACCGTTCATTGCTTATTTACCAAAAAATCACAAATTCAATTTGAATATCTTAATTGATTAATATATATCTTTAATGTTCCATTTTTATTGATTCGTAGGTTTGTCGAGTGTGTAATAAGGAATTTGCTGATTGCCATGATGTGGGAAAACGTCCTAAAGATGCCGGCGTTAAAGATGCAGATTTCGTGTTCTACATATCAGCAATTCAGACTGAACGCTGTCAAAAGGGAGCTACAGTTGCTTATGCAGCTCATTGCCAGCAAGAATCACAGACTGAAAGGTTTGATCTTTTCGTCAATGCTTTGTTATTGTGTAACTAATTAATTTTCTTTTCATGTACAGACCAATAGCAGGCCATGCAAATTTATGTCCTCGATCGATATCAACGAAACCACAAGATTTGGCTACTCTTCTTTCAACAGTTAAACATGAGATTCTCCATGCTCTGGGTTTTTCTATTTCTTTATATGCTTACTTTCGTGACAGAAAAGGTATACCTTTGACTCCGAAAGGTAAAAATGGACGACACGAAGTGAATAAAGAGCTAAGTGTACCTGAATGGAGCGAGAAGGTTGTTCGTAAAATTAAACGAGATAAATGGCTGGTCAGATCTGGGCACATGACAAAAGAGATTCATATGGTTGTCACACCTCGAGTAGTGGTATGTATAGCATCCATTCTTCTTTTTTCATCTATTTGCATATCTAATTACTAATCCATATTTTGTTTTGTAAAATTAATTAGGAAGAGGTTAGGAACCATTTCAATTGTTCCAAGTTGGAGGGAGCTGAGCTTGAAGATCAAGGCGAAGATGGAACCATCTTGACTCATTGGGAGAAACGGGTTTTTGAAGTTAGTTTACTTCCTGAATTGTGTCTATTCAGTTAAATTATCCAATTGTATTGTAGTGTCTCATTTTCTACTATTTGCTCTATTATATTTAATTAATCTGTTATTCTATTCATGAACAGAACGAAGCCATGACTGGAACTCACACACAAAGTCCTGTTTACTCTCGCATAACTTTAGCTTTTATGGAAGATACAGGGTAAAAGATTTAAATTTATTGAAGAAAATCAGTTGGATTTAATCATTATATAATGATTAATTTTTTGAATTTTACTTTGCTTTGTATTTATAGATGGTATAAACCAAATTATTCAATGGCTCAACCATTAGAATGGGGTAAAAATCTTGGCTGTGATTTTGCCATGAAAAGCTGTAAAGAATGGATTGACAAGAGAAGACGTGATGGTAAAAGCATTCACCCATTTTGTGAAAAAGTTAAAGAAGAACCTTTAGAAACTGAATGTAATGATGCTCGAGATGCCGTTGCATTGTGCAATTTAAGACGTTACGATGTAAATTTGCCCCCTTTGTATCAAAATTTTGATTCAATCAAAGGAGTCGAACAAAAAAATCTTCTCGATAGATATGGAGGTTCAGTTAGTCTCGCAGATTATTGTCCGTATATTCAAGAATTTACTTGGAAATCAAAAGATGTTGTCGTTCGAGGATCACAATGTCAGTTTGTTGAAAACAGCCCACCCCAGGATAAAAATTTTGCTCTTGAATCTTACGGTCCTAATTCGAGGTGTTTCAATCATAAAGAAAAGTGGGAAGAACGAGCTTGCTCCCAAAGTCGGCATTGGCAGCATTGGGGCTCAGGATGCTACAAGGTTTGTCATTTCGAATCGTTTATTATAACGTCCAAATTAATCTTTTTAATTGTAAATTCTAATCAACAGTATGATTGCGTTTATGGTAAAATACACTTGGAAATAGCAAACTTAACCTATGTTTGCGACTATAAAGACCAAGAAATTAAAATCCAAAGACTAGTTAATGGATGGCTGCATATGGGAACCATCATATGCCCCTCGTGTGATGAATTATGTCCTGTAAGTTCATTGAATCACTTATTAGAAATATCTTATCTATAAATTTACTAATTATTCTATTCTGTTCTTTATTTAGAACTCTGTATGCCGAGATTTGATCAAAACCAAAACAGTATCTGATAATGAAAATAAAAAAGATTATTTGCGATGTGGATCTCATTATTACCAAGCCAACCAAACTGTGATTCTGGTTCATTTAATTTTCTTCTGTTATTTCTATTATTGGAGATAACATTCAATTTTCCTTACTACCTTTGCACATAACTTTCTTTTTCCTGTCAATTTCTTTCTGTATGTATTGTATACAAAAAAACATGTTAAACAATCAATTTTTTAACATTTAATCACTGGAAAGACTGTAATCAAATGAGAGATTATTCTATATATCAGTGCCTGATATTTTGCAGACTCTGAAGTACTCAATTTTCTATCTGCAATTCCAAATGATGAACATAATAAAATTATCCCTTGAAGTTTCAGTTTTCATTTATTTTCAATGGTTATTTTTGCCTAATTATGGGCAAAGCTCAATGATTAACTAATTTAACCAAAGATTGGAAATTTCAATGCATAGATTTTCTCAAGAAAAATTAAAACATAATTTATTTAAGAAATAATTAAACAGACAAAAGAAAGTCACTTTACAAAAAGGCATACATCAAAAAACACGGATGTAATAGTTTGACGAATATTCTTTTTTTATGAATCGTAACTACGCAAATTTACCACTTAACATTTAATAAATTGTCTGTTTTAGGAATAGTTTTGAACGTTGTATGGAACAGTTTCTCTCTTAACACCTCGTCAGAAAACCATTCATTGTACAAGTCTTTAATTGTATCATGATTATCGTCTAATGATAAATGATAGGTTTCTAAGGAGCTATACAGTTCTGAAACCTTTTCAAAAAGTTTATTATCCACTGAGTCACCGCGAATCATTCCTCCACCGTTAAGGCAACCAGAAGGACAAGCCATTACTTCGACAAAATCATATTTGAATGTTTTCCTTTTGATTCTTTGAATTAATGTTTGAATATTTCGAAACCCATTTACAATGGCAAAAGTTAACTTTTTAGATTCAGCAGTAAAATCAGTTTCAAAAGACGGCGATAAAGTTACTTCGAGAAAATCTTTGTTCCGCTTGCTTTCAATTTTCAATGGTATTTTAGGATTCAATGGTGATTGATTAAAGTAACATATTCCATAACGAATAATATTTTCAGACCAACCACCTGAGCCATTACCAGGATGAGTTGAGACGGAGTCAGAATTTGATAGTTTCAATGACGGATGAAGTATATCTAATGGGCGGTGAGGTAAATTAGTGAAATTTATCTCTTCCTTGTCAAATAGAGCTTCCAATTCAATTGGAGTAAGAACACAATCTACATCAGCTGTTCCATCTTCCTGGGTAAATTCAGTCCTCGATGCTTCCAATTTTTTATCGAAACAAGGCATTACTGTACAATGGTAAATATAGTCATTTGACTTGTTTTGAGTACCGAATGGCCATAAACTTTTAACCAAGGATCCCATGATTTGTTGAGGTGATTTTACTGAACTTAAATAAGGGATAAGCAGATCTCCGTGAGTCTTCTCGACATAACAAACGAAGCCAGGGCATATAGATGTTAATGTGGCTGTACCTGATCTTTTTCGTTCAATAAATTCTTTCTGGCTTTCAATTAAAGATATATGACGAGCAAATGTTAAATCGTATACATAATCAACACCGATCGAATGAAAAAAAGATGACAAAAGAGAAGCTGATTCTTGAAATCCTGTGCCATACCGAGCACCAATTGAAGCGATTGCTTGATGAGATAAGGAAACAATAACAGTTATATTTTGACCATTCTGTTGATTTTAAAAAAAATATTTCATTAGAAATAGAAATTAAGAAGATTAAATTATAAATTGAAAATACATACCTTTTTCTTGTCTAAAGTTTCATACAAATCAATGTAACTCTGTTTAGAAATAAGAACCGTCTCAGCTGAAGTAATACATCCACTACAGGCTAAGCAATCACCTAAGGTGATTTCAACCTTCTTCTTTTCGTGAATACCGACTTGATCATCTTGCTTAATTGGTTTAACACATGCCTTGATAATGAGAATAAAGAGAAAACCAACAAAAACCAAATCATGATTAATATTTTCAAATGATTCAATCTGGGAACAAGCATAGATGTCTGCAAAGGGATAATCAAAATTTAAAGAATTAAATATGAAAAGTCGATTTTCCGGCGACAATGCTTCAAAAACTAAGGTATCAAAAGATTAATAAATTTATAAAAACATCATGGATTCCAAATAATTGGCAGTAAACAATAAAAAAATTATTAAAACAAAAAAGTTTAATATAAAAGCTGACAAGAAAATATCATCTGGAATGTAGTATGAAAGAGTTTAGATGAACAGACTCAAAAATGAGTTACAGGCTTACCTGAGATGGAGCAATGAAATCGTTGAGATCAGTTAACTGAAGAACGGAACTGAAACCCGGTCCATCCGCCATGGAATATTATAAATATATTGAGATTTCGGAAAGTTAAGAAATGAAGACTATTTGAAGATTAATAAACTGACTAACAAGGCTAAGTTATTATAGACAAGTGAAAGAAAACGTAGGTTGTTTACATTTAATAGTCACATGGATTTTGAGCATGTTTTGTTGATAAAAATTATTAATTGATAAAATGTTATTATTAATATTATATCTTTTTAAATAATAAAACCTTAATAAAAATTGTTAACCATTAACCTCTCTCATGTATTACATTCATCAACATTAAATAGACAATTCATTACATTTACTGTTAATTTCTTTATACCATGCATTAAAATTTACAATTAGTGGGATATAATTTTATAACTCTTGAGTTGAGTTAGATTGAAATTGAATTGAAATCATATTTCTAATTATATTCACTGTCGAAAATTTACAGAAATAAAATAATAGTGTTTGAAATTTTCCAGATAGTTGGCACTGATAATGCATAACAATGAAAGAAATTCAATTCTGTCTTTCGTTAAAAGTAAATGTCATCTTATTGTCTGGATATGAAATGATCTTCAATGATAAAGGTAATTCGGTATATTTGGCCGTTACTTTGAAATTGTAAATTATTTTCGTCAATAAACAGAGAGTTTCTAATTCAGCGATTCGCCGACCGATACACATTCGTGGTCCATGTCCAAATGGTAAAACAGCGAAAGGATGAGCCTTTATTTCTTCTCGGCTTTCCCTAGCCCATCGGTCAGGTTTGAAGCTTAAAGGATCGCTAAAATAGTCTGGTCGATGACCAACAGTATAATGATTTAAAATCAAAAAACTGGGAGCAGGGATTGAATAGCCAGATAACGCGATCGGCTCCTGATTAATACGCATTGAAATGGGTACAACTGGTGTAATTCTAGTCGTTTCTTTAATGCAAGCCTTTAAAAAAGTTAAATTTGATAATTGATCTGAATCAAGGTGTCCAGTTCCGTTGGATAAATCAATTATTTCTTGATAAGCTCTCTCCTGGAAATCAGAGTGATTAGCCAAATGATGTAAAGTAAATAAAATCAAATGAGCTGTTGTATCGATTCCAGCATAAAACATGTCCATTGTCATCGTAACAGCATCTTCCGGTGTACAATCAGGTCGACTTAAGAAAAGTTCAAGAACACTGATATCATCTTCAGGATTTTTCACAGGTTGAGATGCTAATTGCTTGATTTTATCTTGAATAAATTCAAAAACCATTGCTGTAAATTCATCGTTTATTTGCATGAAACGCTTCCAGTTCTTTCCAATTTGTCTACCAATGATGCGCCATAGGAAAGCTTCATTGAGAGTAGCTTCTAAATGAAATAACTCTTTAACTGATGCAACTATATTCCTCTGTACAGTACCATAATCACTTAAACAATTTAATCTTTTATCAAGTGCAATAAAAGCGATTGACTCCAACGTGTATCGATATAGCTCAGGACCAAGGTCAGCTATTTCGAGTGTCTTTTCATCTCTAGATTGGCGTATTACATTGATCATCTCATCAGCAATTGCAGCGATTGAATTACTATAGTTACTAATCACTCTTGGTTGTAATAAAACTGGTTGAATTTTGGAACGAAATGCATGCCAATCTTTACCATTTAAGATCAATAAACCAAGAGCTTTGTAGACGTCAGGTCTTGTTTTACGATAAATACCAAGGGAGTCAAAGCCTCCTCGAACTGGAAATTTACCACCAGATCTGTACACCTTTTCAATATCATCAGCATCACTAAGCCAAAAAGCATATTTACCCGGAGCTCTTAGAGCCCTTAAGTCTTCTTTAAAAATTGGTCCTAATTTATGATAGGTTTTCTCGGCAAATTCATGAATTTTAGCTATATCAAAACCACCGAGAATTGGAATATAATGATTAATTGAGCCAATGTATGGTATTTTTGATAAAGAAGGCACATCATCGAAAGGTTTAAGATCAGTAACAGCAATATTGGCTAATTTCCTCACTGCTATATTGAAACGTCCACTTTGGACTGGATACGAAGTCACCTGGCGACCCAAGTATGACACTGCTTTTAAAACCATTTTAAATCTATCACATGAACATAAGAAACAATAAAACTGAATAACATAAATAACCTATGGAAAGCTTGATTGTAACTAATAAGTAAAAGTTACAGTGACAAGGGAAAAATCCTTCACTTCTAGGAAAGGAGGTTTCATGCTCTCACAAGGATATCCAGTTTTACTCTGTAATTTCTTTGGAAAAAATTTCAAACTATACCAAGCTTGATAAATTTTTATTTTCAAACAGCCACTCAAATCATGATTAAATACTCGTTTTAATTTTCGTCACCAGTATTTCTTGTTGTTTGTACCTCCATTGTTTATCAATGCATCGAAATGGTCACTTTTTAACAGCAATTGGCGTCAAAACAGTCTTTGTTAGATTTATCCAGCCTTAACTTTCGTTTTCACCAACATGTCTTTTGTCTGCTCGTTACTCAACCAGAGTAATTTGATTCAATTTATTGATAAATGGGATAATAACCTAGCCAGTGGCTTAAACTTTATTTCGTAAATCATAAAAATAACATCAATTTAAGCTCCACGCCATCTATGTCTCGATAAATTAAGCTCTTTTTGACAATTGGAAGTTACTGCTACAAATTGGTAACCAAGGGCTACCATGGCCAAATCATATGATTTTAATCATCTGGGTGACATCTATATTTACATTACCAAGTTTAATATCAAATAAATTCCCATGTTACTGGCAACTTTAGTCCCCAAGTTGATTGGCTTCCGTGCTTGTATTCCCCGCACATTATCTGCGACGTTATCTTCATCGTCATCTTCTTCTGGTTCTACAACATCACTCAATGAGATGTCACTTCGATCTTTAACATTAGATGAAGCCTTACAATTAACTGACCCATCGTGTAATCTTCATGCAGCTCATTGTCTGCTTTACTATAAAACAGTTGATGATGACGTGGAAGGCATGTTTGGTTTGTGCCAGGTTCGATTTGATGGTCAACTAGGCTTTCCTGGTGGGATTATTCATCTGGATGAATTAAATTCTGTTAGTGGTATTGTCACTGGTTTACAAAGAGAGGTTGAAGAAGAGATTAATTTTGCGGTCAAATCAAGTGAATCCGATCCAGATGGTACCAATGGATTCATACATATCTCAAGCTACATTGACGATTCTAGGAACCAACCTGGCTCATCACCACTTCGTACCAACATTTTTCATTTTTTTGCGAGACAAATCAGTGAACAAGAATTTAAGCAATGTGAAGCAATACATACTCAATCAATTCATTTTCCACTCGAATCATTGGGTGTTTTTCGTATACCCTTGATTGACCCAGCTAATTGTAAAGAAAAGACAATTTTCAGATATTACAAGAAAAGGGGAAGTTTTCTTGTTAATTTCTTTAAACACTACTTTGCAGGTAAATCTATTAAGTTATCAATTTGAAAAAATCAACTTATCTAATTAATTAATCCATTTCCATATATCTAGGAATCGGCAAAAATCAACTTTACGATTCACTGGTTCATTTTGATTGTTTAACACCAGATTATTTGGCACAATTGGAGCCATATATCCGAAAATGCATCTAACGACGAGCTTACTAATTTCCTTCATCTATTCATATCAACCAATCAATTTAACTGAAGCCTACAATGTTTCGAATTTCATCGAATGTTAATCTTACAAATATCACAGTATCGTCCTTACGTATTGTCCAAGTATTAGCCCTTATTTCTCCTTGTTACACTATTTTCAGCCTTTATTCATCAACTTGCTTCCATCGACCTAACCATGTGCATCATCAAAATTATTTAAATTTGGGAGATTGACATTTGGCCATTTATTGAGTTACTTGATAACAACGAAGCAATACAGATTATCAAGAAACAAAGCGAAGTCTTATTGAATAACATCGTCAAATAAAACCAATTTCAATTGAAATTTTAGATTTATAACAAAAAGAAATTGGCACTTCTGAGTTCCAGATGCAGTAAAATTGTAAAAAATAATGTCCTGCATCTTTGAACCAAGTGTATTTTTCTGAAAAAAATGAATACTTTGCTAAATGTACAAGATAAAATCTCGATTCAATGACACTTTGCAAGTTTGGACATTTTGATTAGACAACAAATTTCAGGATGAAATGAAAGTCCACCTTTTCCTATGTCAACCATCCAATCACCCGAAAATCATGATACCAACTAATCTATTGAATGTTCCGTTAAAAGTGAGAGTCTTTTGATTAATCAATGTATTCCGATTCAATTGAATGGATTAATTCTTTTTCCACTTCATCATAAGATTCAACTTTAGCTGCAAAATAAACAAAATATTTGTTTATAATTTCAATAAATCAACGTATATAATTTACTTTTAATCGGTGTGTTCATCTCTTTACATATAATATCTTCAATAGTCTAGAAACAGAGAAGAAAAAAGATTAATGAATATGCAATAAATGTCATTTAAATTGTCAGCAATTAATTTACCTCAAGTTTACCCTCCTGATCAACCTTTCTGTTACTCTCGTCCAATATTGGACTGAAATTATCAATTTCCTAGAAAAAAACATGTATTTGTTTATTGACCATATTTAATGAGTAAAAGTATAACCTTAACAATCAATCATTTAACAATTACCTTCACTGAATTACTAGCAGAGTCATCAGTTTTGATTAAAGAGTCCATTGATCTATTACCATAATCAGATTTACTTCCACTATTGAACTGGTAAACAAGATACAAATGAAAAGAAAAACAAAATATAAATTGTAATAGCAAATCAATAAAATTTACATTAAAAAGGAATCAATACAAGATGATTAAGCTGACAACAAATTAATGAAAGTTTAATAATTCAATTATACGTCAATAAAGACTGTGTCAATTAACTGCAACATCAAAATGAACGACAAAGGTTCAAAGTTGAATTGGGAAAAAGTAAATTTAAATTTTTCCATTTTCGGAAACCTAATTTTGAAGCAAACCTAGAGTGACAACAATTAATACAAGATAATCCAACTCAATCAATGCAAGTTTAACATTGAACTGAACATTGAAGCCTAAAAAACATTAATTTCAAACAGATTAGACAGTTTAATGGTGTTTCAATGAAGAAAATAAAATCTAATAAAATCATTTAAAAATGGTTAACCCACCCTTTCATCAGTCGATCCAATGTTACCAAGACTTCGTCCTCGTCTCCATTTGTAAGGCGATGGAGTCAACAAATCGTCCGATTCCGAAAGCAACTTGTCAATCTCAAAGATTACTTGATCAGTTTCCTTTTTACCATCAATATCAAGTGTAACCTCATCTTTACTTGGCTCAACATCATTAAGTTGATTCGTATCAACACTACTAATCAACTTGGAACATTTTTCATTTTCTTTCAAATCTTTATCCATCAATGAGATTCTATTAATCAGTTGATGATGATGTAACTTTAATGGATTCCCTTCACCTTTTGAGCGATGATGTTCTTGTTGTCTGTCTTGATGAGAAAAGCTATTATTTAAACCATTAATAGATGATAAAGACAAGGATGAAGGTGATAATGAAGGCGATGAAGGAGTTGATAAAGGTGTTGTTGGTGTTGTTGTTAGTAAATTGCCACTAGAATTACATTCGACTCTAGAGTTAATCACTGAATCAGTAAATGAACAATTTTTGTTGTTTAAATGAACAGAGCTGGAGTTGTTTAAAAAGCGTAAGATTTCATTCATTTCTTTATCATTTCCATTTCCATTGAAATGATCCTTGTTGACACTGTTGACTTGATTGTTTCGATTATTATTATTATTGGATTCAATGCTATTCAAAATATTGATATTCACCATATCAGGTGAAGATAACAATTGACTTGGTAATAAATGTTGATAGGCAGGAGATGATGACATGGATGAAAATGTTGATCTATTGGTTTGAGGATAAGTTGAGCTTGCTTGTTCGTGTGAAGGTTCAACCAATAATTCACTTGAATAATTTTTATTTGAACCAAATAAGAGTCGCGGATCATTATCAGTCACGGAAATTGATTTGAATTCATCTTTACTCGAACCAAGTCCCATGTTTAGAGTTGAACATGATGAACACAGTTGAACGAAACGAAAAAAGAATTGAATCAAAATAACTGGGAGTGAAAATAGTTGGCAGCAAAATATTGATGATGCAGGCAAGATTAAAATTGATGAACGAAATTGCGAAAAATTAATTTCTTCAACTTCATTTTAATCCAAAACTGGGAGTGATAATTGTGAGAACTGGGAGTGAAAATGGTCAGAGCTGAAGAAGCTGAACAAATGCAGAATTTACACTCAGTTGAATCATGGAAAACATGGTTGTCATGGAATTGGAATAATTAAATTTTCATTTTTATTCTTGATTGATTGATGTTTTTGTTGCTTCAAAATGTTGACTCACAAGTGAAAATATCTTTTTATGCTCTGATACTTGGATTGTTTGTCGTCCAATAAAAAGTTCATTAATGCACTAACTGGGAGTTTAAAATGCCTTCCACTTTGATGGTATCAATGAAATTTAATTTTTATTCTCGTGCAAAGCTTCTCTTCTGGTCTCAACAAATCGGAAGACAAGTTTATATTCAAGTGAAACAGGGTTGAATGTCAATTGATATCTTTATTTGTTCATTTTTTACTTTATAGTTGAATCAAGAGTTGGCTCAAGTTATGAGTTATTAGGGTTATAAAGAGAAATGGTGAAAGGATACAAGTTATTGATGTTTCCATAGAAATAAATTTATCACGAAAAGAAACTGAAACTAATCATTTGTGGATTACATTTTGAAATGTAAAAAATAAGGTTAAGGGAATGATATAATTGATGGTTCACTTTCGGTTGGACATCAATCAATTAATTCATTTTCAATGGCTTTCCTTATCAATTGAATTTGTGTCACTGGTTATCGCTCGATACAAGAGCATGAATGCCAAGCAAATCCTTTAGTCTTTCACTCTCTCAAACTAACAATAAAATTTAACTTGCCAATGATTCATTTCAATTTTGAAATACATTCGTAAAAAATAAAGTCTGAATGAATCGACAAAATGCATTTCTGATTTTTTCCTTATTTCAAATTAAAACCTTTCCATTTCAAATATCATTTCATCGACACTTTTATGAAACTCATTTTTTAGATAATTTTCCGCTCGATTTAAGGAATAGAATTGATGTTTCGAAGAAATATCGTTTCGCTTATTACTAGAATGAACGTTACTTGCAGCTATTTGATGTATTCGTTATTCAGAGAAAACAAAGTCAGGATTTTCGCAGAATCTTCACGATTCTCTTAAATTGAAATGCTGACATGGTCTACATTGACTATCGCCTATTCTCTAGCCTAAAGAGATGTTCAATTACTAACGAATCGAAACTTTAGATGCGATTAAAATCAGTATCGAACTGATTAAGAAAGTTTTTTAAAGAGTTGCTGATTGATCGACAAAAAGTCATCAAGAAAACTTGAAGTGAGAGTAAAAACTGCATTTTCATAGTGAAGCAACTGTTCACTCTGTATCACTCCTTTTATGAACAGTAAAGGTAGTGACATCTATTATAATAATATTTGACGGAAAATTGAATTTCAATTGAAATTTAATTTCGTTGAGAATTTTCCTCTTTTCTTTCCAAATTGAAAGTTTGTCGAGAGTAAACAATTAAGCCTGGTTGCAAGTTTTGACCATAAGTGCCAATGTTTCAACAGTTGACTGATTGTTTGTTGATGCAGAGATGATTGTTACCAGAAGCCTCAGATGGCAGCAGATTCATTTCATTCTTGAATTGAAACAATTTTGTCCTTCCTTGGCTCATTCATCTCATGTGTATGAGCAGCAAGAGTAAACAAAATGAAATCCAAAACTTGCTCAGTGTCGAGATAAACTTTGAGTTGCCTTTTTTTACACCCAATAATGATCATCATTTCATCAATCTCAAGTTTCACAGTTTAAAAATAAGTTTACAAATCGCAAGCAAATTCACGGGTCAAATTGGAAAGATTGACTGAACAAGTGTTTCCCAAAGTTTCAAGAGAAAGCATCGCTAATTGTGCAAAATGAATCACCTAATAATAACCTAATTAACCAGCAGCAAATCACCATTTGATCGAGGACGAGTTTCTTCGCAATTATTGTTACCTTCGAGTGACCAACGGTAACAGTTTGATTAAACAAATTTTGTGCAACATTAAGAGTTGGCCATTCACTTGAAGATTAAAAATGTAATTTCTGTTTAACGGTTGTACAGATTGTTAATCGAGTTGTACAAGATTAACCCTTGTTAATTGTTTGTCTTGATCGGTGTTTTTGTGAATTTGTTCAACACTATATTCAGGTGAAAATGTTTAATGTTTCAATGGATCAGTTTATCAGCTTAACTGCCTTGATTCTCCTTATCCTTATCCACGAATCAATATCACTATCATCACCATCTTCATTACCAGCTTCATCATCATCAACCTCTTCAACATCAGCATCAACATCATCATTAATCACTTCTTCCCTTTCAAGTTCAACTTTATCCTCAGACATATCTGGGTCCAAGTATAAAGCCTTAATTGGAGGTAAAATTGAATTACCATGTAACGTTTCAACATCAACCAATAACGATGCTGTGACTACCATCTTTTGGTATAAAGGTGATACCCAGGGTTCACCCATTTACACGGTTGACGCTCGCAACTCAAGTAGCAACCTCGACTCAGCCAACAGGTTTACCAGTGAATACTTGAAAGGCCGAGTTTCCTTCAACATTTCCGTCCAATTTGCATTCCTCATCATCTCGCCGGTTCGAGAAGAAGATAATGGTGCATATCGATGTCGAGTCGACTTTAGATGGTCACGAACCGTCAACACACTCGTCTATCTCGAAGTTATTGGTGAGTTCATCTTAGACTAACACTAATTTCATCAGGTTGAGTAAAAATAAATGTTACCCAGAAGTCAAGTATAATTCAAGGGATGAAGGTCAAAACTCCACTTTTCTCCAATCTGATCATTGATTTAAAATTCAAAGGTTCAATATTTATTTGGAAAATTCTGTTGCTAAGAAATGCATTAAAAGCAATTTGAGTAAATGAAACCACCTAAATGAGGTGCATTTATGATGTACGTATTTGATGCTGAAAAATCTGATGCAATAGTTTTTTTGTACAAATCATTAGTTAATCTTGCATTAATCATCAAACCTAAAAGCGAGATAAGAAAATGTTGAAACACTAAGAGTTTACCAAGCATTAGTAAACTTGACTCATGACTAGACTAATCAGAGGTGATTTGATGCCTAACCTAACCGAACCTAACCTAAAAATAAACTCTTACAAAGCTTTATAAAGTCTGACTCAAGGAGCAAACTAATCATTTAACTCTTTCATGGAAACTGATTTAACAGATGAACTGATGGCGCTACTTTTGTGATAAACATTTCATTTTATCGATTCAAGGTCTTAACTTATTATTTGTCAATCAAACATTTAATTTAAACATTTTCTTGTCACATTGAACCATTCAAATAAAGTTCAAAGTTTTGGGCATTTCAATTAAGATGACGCCAAATTTAAATTCAACTCTACGACAGAAACCCAAGTTGAAAGAAAGCAAATTCATTGAATTTCATTTATTTATTACTGCTTTACAAGGATCAAACCTATTACTGCATTTGTTGCATCAAACCTCATATCTATCAATATCAATGTGTAATTCAATTAAATTTTGGTTCATTTACTATTAACTTTACATTCAGTACAATTCAAAGCTTACTATTATAGTGTAACATAGTTAAACATTGACTTTTTGCTTGTTACTCTTTCCTTTACTCGTGTGTTCATCTTAAGGTTACAGTATAACTCAATATTACGATAGCATTTCTTGCTCTTGATTTTCATTAAAAGTTAAAAAACACTTTGTAATGTGAGTGGCATTCAAGTGAAAAGCACATGAAAAAACATTGGAATAAAAGTTTCATGATCTTTTCAGAGTTATATCATGTCTATATATTTATATATATATTTTATCTGCAACTAGGTAAAGAGTAAAACTCAATTTCAACTGTTTCTCCTCATTCTTTGAACCTTTCAAATTTCATCAAATCATCTGGTTAAATCAATCTAGTCAGGTTATCAGAATTTGAGGAAAATGAAATTCTCTGTCGTTTCTCCTTTTGCTTGACAAGCAACATAAATCTAATGACAACAGCTTGCAACTCTTGAAATTTTGGTCAAGTTTTAATCAAACAACTTTGCATTTACCATGAAAATTGAAAATACATTCAAGTGTTGATTACGATTGGAATGAATATTTTGACCCAATTTTGACTCATTCAATTACAATTAGACAAAAAGTGCAACTTTATTCGATTTAATCAAATTCAGTTATCTTGCTCAATGAGGATCAACAAATAATTTTCCTGGTTTCATGGGTGCATGGTCTCCATGCATGTTGAAACTATTCAACATTAATCTGGGTGAAAATGAAGAAGAGATTTTGATGGACTTTGAGTGGTGAGATGTTTGGTCAATAACAATATTAATGTGTAATTGGAAGTAAGCAGGGCAAAAGTAAATAGGTAAATAAATATCATCATGTTGTTGGAAAAAAAGATGCTCAATGAAATGATAATAGGAATGCATGGGTGGAAGGAAAGCTTCATGACAAGTTGATACGTTAATGTACCGTGTGATAAGGTAAATGTTGATTGAGTTGAGATGAGAATTGTGTGTGAAGGAAATTATATTCATGATGAGAAGAAAGGAAAAAAGTTTCATATTGAAGATGAAGAGAAAGACTGGGAGTGAAAGAAAGGAAAAGAATAGAATATCCAGGAAATTAGCAAATCACAGAGAAAACTGTATAAATATTATTCTCAACAATCGACCAGCAATTAAATTCAACAAGAATATTGGCCAAGAAATGACATGACCATCTTATCTCAATATTGAAACTCTGGAAACAATTTATTCTTTAATTTACATTTATCGAATTTTCACTCCCAGCTGAATGGGCAGTTCGTTCAACTTGGAGTAAAGAGCACATCGTAGATTGTCATTGATGATAAATGTTTTCACTGACTGCCTGGGATTGAATCAGTACTCTGACATACAGATGAAGGATGTACAAGTGCAGGGAGGGAATTTGAGAATTTTATATTCTTTTCGTTGAAATGCCCTGTTGACTATTATTGCGCTAAACTCACAAACGCAGAGGCAGACGATTTTGCATGCTCATTATGAGCTGCTTTACGCCTTTTCTAGTGGCATCGCAAGACTTGGATTGAGTGGGTAACCAGACTTGATCTAACCTCACATTAGCAAGATTGCAAAGGAAGGAAGTGCATGGAGAGGAAAATGTATTGGAAACTTTAGACTGAAAAAAGAAACTATTATCTCGGAAATGAAATATTAATAGTTGATCAACTGATTGAGTGGGTGGATAAGTACTTTTGTCTTGTGTTTCATTAATTTTTGCAACTTAAAGTCTTTTAGCCCAAAGTGTTTCAGCTCGAACTGATTACGCCAACGTTAGCTCAACTCACACCTTGTGATGAACCGTACTGGGAGTATTTTCAATATTTATAGACTTTGATGAGATAACATGACTTGTATTTTAACTATTATTAGTATGTAGGAGTTAGAGCCTTTTGATGAATTTAGATTTCATCATGACACAGCTAACTTTTCAATTGAATTTCTTGATGGAATCAAATCATTTACTCTTTGATACTCTTGATCACAATTCGCAGATAGACTATTTTCCAATGTAACTTACTGGGAGTAAATTCTTTAGATAACCTTTCTTTTCTTGGGATTGAGTTGAAATTCTTGGAGAAGGAAATATTTCCTTTTCACTTTTGACTCACATTGAAATTGATGACATCACAATACACGTTGGATAATAAAGAAATTTAAATATTTCCAGAAAAGCCAAAGCAATCATTTTAAAAGGAAAAGTAAAATTTCTCCAAACAACTCCAAGTGAATCAAGTTTCAACTGGAAACTACATAAGTAGAGAAGCAAATTTCGATGAATCAAGGTTTGTCCAATGATAATACTTTGCATTTGTCCGTGAAACTAAAAGTATTGAATTTAAACAATAATTTCAAGAAGATATTTCATTGACATGATAATAGTTGAACGAACTGGCAAGTGGACAAAAGAGTTTTGACCAAAAGTTGAACCAATGATATTGGTGAGCAAAACATCAAGACTGGAAACAGTTTGACCAGAAGAGGAAAAACTTAGCCTTTTCACATTTTATTTATTTACTTATCTTTATAAAAATCAAGTTAACAGCACTTGGAAGGTTGACATTTTTTCCAAGTTGAATGTTTGACAGCTTTTTTGTTCAACATGGTCAAGTGAGTGGGTCACATAGATACACATGAAAACCAGGGGAAACATCAACACTTTGATAAATAGATTAAAAGAAAGCTGAGTAAGCTGAAGAAGGAAAAGGCAAGAAGAAGAAGAAAGAAAAACATCAAAACTAAATATCATTTCTCTTAACACTATTATTAGATTATCTCAATCATATTTTATTTCAATTCCAACACTTTATTGGCTTCCATTTGATCTCATTTCAAGCAACTATTGACGACGACCAATTGTATCAATCTTCAGTCAAATTATCCTTCAACTGATGAGTTTCCATTTCAGTTGATTTAATTGGTTTTCGCGATCAGAAGAAGCAAAGAGCAAAATTTGAATTTAACGCGATTCCATGAACAAGATGAATTTTTTGCATTAAACTGTTTATCTTTTGTTTGTTTTCATGGAAAATGGTGAGAATCGTTTATCAACACTCAATATCCATAAACATGTAAATTGATGATAAATATTGCAACTCATATTGGCATGAATTGTTGATGCAAAACAAATATCCGTGTCAGTCTTTTCCTTGCAACTTTTTTCTTCTTTTCGTTTTTTTCTCGCAACTTTAATCACTCCTTGGAGGCTTTTCTCACTGTGATATTTACTCGACTCATTTCGTGTTTTCATTCAAATTTAATCTCGATATCAATTCCTTTTTGTTTCTCTCTTCAAGTGTGCAAAAGTTTAAAATTTCAACCTTAAAACTCGGCCAAACTTCGATTCGCTTTTCATTCTTTCGTTTTCAAACAATTTATCTCATTGATATTGACTTTGAAATAGTTTGCAAATTGATTTGTTTCCCTTGATTTTCTTTCTCTTCTTTCCCATCATTTCTTTTCGCACTTCTTGCTGTTCAAGTTTGTTGATGTTCATGCAAAGCAATCCAAAGGTTTCTCTGTTAAGTGGATTCGCTTGTATTCAAATGTACATTTTTATTGGAAAGATGAAGTTGAATAAAAGTGTGTTAAGGATCACAACTTTGATGGAAACAGTTTTGACAGTGGAAACATATTTTCCAACTTCTAAATCCATTTCATGTTCATTTTTCTGTTCACCTTCAATCTGCATCCTTTTCCAATCATGTAAGTTTACTCTTTAGTCGAGCATTCAGAGTGAAAAAGTTACATTTCAAAGCATTTCAAATGGAGCATTTCCTTATAATAAAAATGAACTATGATTTTCATGAAAAGGAGTAAATCCAAAACTCAGACGAATTGAGCTTTTAAAAGCATTGAGATGAAGTTCATTTAGTGATTCAAATTTTGAGAAAGTACAGTTTTCGATGAAATCGCGATAAATGAAGTTATCTCGATGTTGAACTTGGAGTTTCTGCGAATTTTCGCATAGAATGTTTATAAGTTCGAATTTCGTTTGGAAATTGTGTGATATTCTATGATAATATCGCATTTTTTATTTTCATTGTAAATAATTTTATGAAATTCTTTATTCGCTAAACAAGTAAACATGATGTTATCATTATTAAGCCAATTTTGTATGTTGATCATTATTGATCATTGTTGATGAACCAGACGATTGAAACAATATTTAACTTGAGCGAAGAGCGAAGAAAGTTGAAACGAATCTTGTTGAGCAACTAGAATAATTCAATTTTGTTTAACCATTTTACTCGTTTAATGACTATTACAACTGATTGCATCAAGTAACATGATAGCTTAACTCTTCGTTTTTATCATTTCGTTTACTTTTTCCTTTCAAATTTCCAAAAACTCTGTTTATTTTTAAGATCATCATTAAAGGTTGAATTTTTTTCGTTTTACTTTTAACAAAAAAGAAGCTCAAAACAAGTTCAACAAAAACATGAGAAAACAAAAAAAATCAAAATCAATCAAAATCTTGCCTCTTTATTCAATATTTAATGAATATTTCAAACGGGAAACATTCAAATAAGACATTAAAATCTTGAAATTGGATTGCATTTTGGAAAGGCTTTCGAGTAATTTGACTCTTTCCAGCTCATCGACAGGTTAACTAAGTAAACCTTTGGAATCAAGTTGATGATGAGAAATGAACAAAATGAAGTAGAAAAAGAAGAAAAGAAAAAAAAATTCTATTCAGTCTCGACTTGCAACACTTTTGTTACCTTCAAAGTCGATCCAATGTTCACCAATAAACAAGCAACAAAATAGGTGTCTTGAGAGTTTCATGATGCGAAGAGAAAGAAAAGAACAAAAAAACATCTCAGCATAGAAATGATAACATGAATCGCATGGAAAAAAAATGATGAGAAAAGAGTGGAAAAAAGGTGAGAAAAAGGACGTTCTTATTCTGTGAATTTGCAGGCAAAATATCATGGCAATAATGATGGAGAATATTTTCTCTTGGAAAACTCTTTCATCTCGAAGGATGCATTTTTGTTGATGAAAGAAGAAGCAAAAGATTTAAACATTTACCTGAACGTGAAAAGAGTAAACTCAATGGTTCGTTTTAATCTAACCTTTCTTTTCAATTTTCATTCTTCAAGTTGAATCAAAATTCAATTCTGTTTTCCTTCAAGTTCCGTTATCGATTAACCATGCTCTCCTCATGACTCTTGTTTTGCATGTTTATCAATTTAATTTGCATCATCTTTCATGTTACACTGAAAATCACAAGTAAACAAATGATCTGTCATTTGGTTAACCTTGCAATATTAAACTCATAATCATTTGTTGTTATTTATTGTTGCTTTTGGTGAGCAAAACTTTCACTTTTATTGGTTCAAGTTGAGGCAAGTTATCAATTATAATGTTACATTTGGTTAAAGTTTACATTTTGCTTGCCTTTTGTTTTGGCAAATGTGCTTTTGGTTAACTTTAATTGAGTTTCACTTATTACATTATTTTGAGATTTATTACATTCGCAGGATTGTTGCTTATTTCAACGGAAATTGTGTTTATTTGATGATATTTTACATTGCCGTTCAGTTTAATTTTACATTTAACTCTTGCCTTTTTTACGCTCAAAATGAAAAATGCCATTTAAAATTTTTCATTCTTTTTCCATCTTCTCTATCCAAGGTTCAGGAGAATATGAGAAAATACCGGAAAAATTGCATGAATCATTATTATCAGAATTTGCTCATAAAGTTATCAACCAAATGGATTGCAAATTGTGTGAGAATCAAATAATGTGATAAAGCAACTTTGCAAATTGAAATGTCGGTTTGCAAATTTCGTTGCTCTTTCCTTACAATTTTGCTTGCTTTCAGTTTGAATAACTTTTGTCTAGTTTAGTTAATAGCTGAAGCAATTGAAGGTACAATTTTCATTTCACTTTCCTTTCAATTCAATTTTGTACCAATTTCAGTCATATTTGTACGATTCATGGATTGACGAGTTTTTAGGTTTAAAAGTTTGATTCTTTGAACTTAAATGTGCTTCGAAAGGTTTTGTAATTAACTCTTGAGTAAGTTTACAACTAAACTCGGCATCTTTGCTTCTCAGCGACCAAATGCTTTAATGGAAGACGATGACGACTCTCAAAATCTTGTTCATCAATAGCACAATGGGAGGGTCAAAATCATCAGAATCAAATCAGTAAACATGTCAGTGTTTCTTTACAAAAATGGAAATGCAAAACACAAATGTATTTCAACCAAATTGAATGTTTTTCAGTGCAAGTAGCTCTCAATCGTAACTAAGTTTCACCTTTAAAAATGCCTAATAATACATGCTTCCAATAGATTTAGAAAATGAAATTGAGAAGAAAAAATAAAGTCAACTTGTGATGGTTTGAAATCGCTTAAAGTGTTGAAGAATATTTACTAACGAATTTACTGTTCCTCAACTAATCAACTAAATACCGAATCCAAAACCGCTTCCAATGTCCGAATCAATTTGATTTTAATGTTGAAAGGCCAACTGTCGGACTGAAATTGAACTTGACGTTGACCTGTCAATGACAATTCTTTTGATGAAATTGATTGCGATGAATAATGTACGACTGAGAAAAGGTTAGCATCGTAAAGAATGTTAAAACTGAGAAGTGTAAATTAATGTTTGAATAAAGTTCAACTACTTTTTGTGTCACTTGGTTCTTTAGTTAAACATTTACTTGTTCATGTTATTAAACTTTATTCAATTATGTGTGAAATGGTGAACACAGTTGAACTTTAAACTTGATTCGAATAAAAAATGAACATTTTCCGTTCTCCATTCACCATCATCATAATCATCATTCCCTGTTAATATTGTTGTTTGTTAACAATGAAATTGCAATCATTTAACAAGAAAAAAAAAGTAAACAATTTGATTCTCATTCAAGTTGAACCAAATTCATGTTTATCATTAGATCAATGAAAAGCAATCTTCAGTTTACTGAAAGCAAAATGTTCAATCTGCACAACGATCAATTTAATGAGCAAAATGTTCTAAGGGATCGATTGAAGCTGTGATAATTGTATGGTTAACCTGTTACAATTAACTCTGTGATTTGAATGTAAATTGCAATCTTTAAATCAATTTAATTTCTGTTTCAACTTTTGAAATGCACTGAAACACGCCGAGCGTAACAAATTAGGTTCAACCTTTTTAGCCTTTACTTCAAGTTTGGTGATTAATGATTTTTCAGGTGAAATTGGTCACTTTTGATTCGTCGTTTCCATGAAAATCTTTTTCTCTTTCAACTCTTTCAGAGTTCATCTTGAAGGTAAATGATAATGTTATCTGTTACTTAATCATCAGCGGTCTAAACAAACTTGAAAATTCCTTCATTGCATGGACTTGGAAACGAATGAGAAAAAATTCAAATCAGATTTTTCAGTTCCTTTCGAGAATTGGATTCCACAATCGACTGACAAAAACAAATTGATAGAAAATTATTTTAAATCGACTTTTCCAAGCTTGACTGATGCACATGAAATTTGGTTTCAAAATTCATGGATGATTTACAAAACAAGAACAACACGAAATGAATCTTGTTTAAAAATTAAAAAAAAGAAGTAAAATTGAAGGAAAAAAGTATTTGGATCGTAAAACAACAACGAAAGTCACTCACGGAATCTGCTTTTTCCATATTTTGTTTCAACTTTTCATTCTTTTACTCTTTTCCCTGAAAGTTTCACCGAATGGAAAACATCATATTTCTATTGTTAACTTTCCATTCATTTTCATTACTATTATCATTATGGTTTTCATTATTCAACTACAATAGCAGTCACACAGCATCAAACGGCCAACCCATAAGCAAATATTTTCAGCTATTTTAAAGTTTCATGAAATTCAATTCGAATGGAAAATAAGCAGAAAAAAAGAAGATTCAAAGGGAAGGATGAAAGTAACGGCAAAAAATTGAAATTAATGCGCAAAATTAAAGCGAAAAAAAGTGAGAATAAAATGCTGATCAGGAAATGATGAAAGAATCAAGAGATAAAGTTGATAGAAAGAAAAATGTTTTCATGAAAAGAAAAGGAAGAAAAAACTTAGTTTGGTTAATAAAATTGTTCAAGTTGAGAGGAAGAAAGAAAAGGCAAAATTAAAATTTAATTTTCTCATTTTATTTATTGACAAGGGATTTTCAACTCCCAGGGTTAAAGATATAAAAAGTTGTTGATAAAAGGTTCGATGAATTTTGAATGGCAAATTACTTGGTAAAATGAAGGGAATAAAATTTGTAGAAAATTAAATGTCTCATTGGAGTTTTGATGAAATGGATTGGAATCAGATTGGAAAAAGTTTATTCCGGAAAAGCTGCATTCAAAAGAAAGCGAGAATCGAGTTTCGAAAACTCATCAAAGTCGAATGCGCAATTTTCCTCAATTAAACTGAACGGCGCTTTTGGTGTTTGGAGAAACAATCGACTTTTGGATAAGCAAAGACTTTTGTGTCTCGTTGAGAGGGAAACTGCAGATAAACATGGAGAAGTTTCAGCTTGGAAAGATAATGATGATGATGATGATTGAATGAATTTATGACAAGTTTTGAATCTTGTCAGATAAGAGTAGATCTGTGCTTGGCATTTCTAATCAGAGTGTGCATAAATGCATGAAAAAATGGTTCCTTTTGGTTAATGGAAACTGTTGCAAAATGAAAACAGAGAAAAAAAAGATAAAAAGAGCAAATTATCATCATGAATATTAACATGAAAAAAGAGAAAAGTGAGTGTAAAAAAAGCATGAAAATCAATAAACAAGTGATAAAGAGCTAGTTCTTGGGTTTTGCATGATTTGCCAGTTCAACTCATTTAGTGATAATTTTCTGGTCTAATTTATTGCCTCTAATCACGAACAATGATAAAGTCACCAAATTTGGACCAAGTTTTGCAACCATTTTGTTCAAATGAATAGAATTCGTTGCAATTTTCTTTCAACATTTCAAGGCTTTTCAACATTACCATCTGATACATGATGTCTGTATTTGCATGAAACTTTCGTTTTGAAATGAAACACTCTTTGCATTCCTTTTCGTGCAAAGAAAAAAATACTTTTTTTCTTCGAGTTTCGCTAAAAGTGGCAACTTTTCCGTTTTACTTGTTTCTGTTGATATTAACTTTGATTTATTTCATTTCAACTTATCATGATGTTATCATGCATAAAGGGAAAGACAAAAGTGTTGAAGACGGTGAGATAAAGATTTGTAAAATAATGAGCTTTGAAAAAGGAGGAAGAAGAAAGGAAGAAGAAAAATTATTTCGTTGATAAACGACTCATGGAGTGGCTTAATGAAACTGAGCAATTATCTTGAAAATTCTGAATCACCTGAGAAAAGAAAAGGGAAGAATGATTTGGAAGAAAGGAAGAGGGGTGAAAAGATGGGCTTGATGATGATGAAGCTAAAGACTCTTGGAATCTAATAATTTTTCTCTTCCCGTTCCAGTAACTGTACCCAATAGATTAACCTGTAAATCTGAATTTAATGGTGATTGCTGCAATTGGATTGGGTTAAACATTAAGGTTAACTTTTTTGTTCGCCTTCCATTAAAAGTAAAGATTAACAATTTGAATCATTTTATTATCATCTCAATGGAAGCGACTTGAAGGTAGAACTACTTCTTCTCCCTTGACATAAATTAATTCTCAAAGACAACTAACAGCATGGAAATAAAATTTCGTTGCAACGATCGATGAGATTCGTTTCGTTGAAAAGTAAAAATTCATTTCTTTTTTTACTTGCTTCTCACATTTATGGGTCAATTTGGTGAAGCAACTGTTGAAGTATCACCAGTAACTCAATAAGGCTCCAGCTTTCAATGATTTTACGATTTCAATTCGTTGATTGTTCGACGATTCATGTTTTCCTTTGAGTTTCGCAAAAATATGAATGGACAAAAGGAATTGTCGATCTATCATTCCTTCGAAAAAAACTTCTAAATTTATCGCAGTCTGTCTATTCTCGACATTTTTTGAAACAACAAGGAATCTATTCCTTTTCTTTGCACTATAAATTGAATAATTTTTTCAAGAAAGTATATCTTTGTGAAAGATTTTTCTCCAATTTTCATTCATGTGAAGAGTCTCAATAAACGAAATCAAACTTGCAGAAATTTCGATTTCGTTGTTCAACTTTTCGCTCTACAAATCTTTCACCTTTTGTTGAGGTAATTATGAACACCCGGTATGTTATGATGATTAGCATGTGCCATCAATCTAATATGAAATGTTAATCATTGTTGCCTAAATTTATTATTCATTAGCATAATCGTGATTAGATTCGGTAATTGAATTCACTTGCAAGTTGACCAAAAAAGTAATAGCAAACCTCTTGAGACACTTTAACCTAGAGCCTCGCTCTTGATCGGTTATTAAATAAGGAAAGTGAGCCTTGGTTAACATTGATTCGTCCAAAGTAATTTTTCTGGCAACAATTTGTATCCAACAATTTTCCAGCCATTTAACCATTAAAACAATTTCATGTCACAATTTTCATCGCGCAACCAATCAGCAATCAAAATTACTAATTGGATTCCCTCTGATGCTGTTGACACCAACAGATTGGCACATTGGCATCACCAATTCCCCTTGCTCTTATCTTCTTCCACTTAACTCGTTGCAACCCAACAAATTGAATAATCTGATTCGTTGTTTATTTCATTGTCAACCAAACTCGACAAAACATATGAAAATGGAAAAGCAAAGAGAATTATCATGCAAAAATTGAAATGACAAAAGTCGAATAATTTATTCTTATTGAATCTTGGAATGCAAATTGATTAAAAGAATTGCCTGGAAATGCAGAGCTGAATCGCTATTGAATATTTGAATAGCAAATGCTAAGTTTCTGAATTGGCAACAAAATGTTGAAAGACAAACGAAGAAAAAAAAGTGAAAATATTATCAACATTCAGTGTTGAACAAACAATGAAAAGTTTCATTGAAAAATAATCATCCAATCGGAATATTGAATGGATAAAAGTGATTTTCATGAAATTACATGAAACTGGTAAGAAACTGTCAAAAGCATTTGCATGATTATTGGAAAAGTGTTAAACGATTTTACTTTTGAAATGAAAGCTTCAAGCCTTGACATGAGAGAAGAAAAGAAGCGAAAAAATGATAATCATAAATTGTCAAGTTAACCCAAATAACGATATCTGTTCAATTATAATTGAGCCTTTACTCCAGAATCTTTTCCAATTGTTTACATTTCCTCATGAAATGAGAAAATGATGACAATTTTTTTTTCTCTTTAATTCAATTTCTGTCAAACATTTATTATAATTAGAGGTTCAAGTAATTACAGTGTAATTACATGGAGATAATGCCTTTTTGAAAGTTTACTTTGGTTCGAAGCCGTTTCACATCAAACCAACAATTTTGAACAAAAATCACATTCTTCAAGGTTCATTGAAAGGTTGATATTTTGGTGTTTTTCCTTCTGCGGAATTTCTTTGCTTTCATTTTCATTCTCAAATGATTAGTTCGAGTATAGATGGATGTTGATTGATTGATTGAGTTTCACTTTTAAAGTTTCAAATCAAAAGTTGAACTTGCTTTTTATTGTTTAACTTGAAGCAAAACAAGGGAAGAAAAGGACTTTGAAAATTGGTCTGTAACTTTTAGCAATGATAATGATGATTATTAAACATTGATTTGTCATGAAAAACAAGGTGATGAAAAGAGAAAATCTTTTTTTACCTTTCATTCTTTTTCCGTCTCATTTCGTTTTTTTCTTCTTGGTTCCTCTATTCATTTACTTTGTACTACTTTTTCAATAGATGTAATCACTCATGAATTGATGATGATAATAATGATGATGAAGTTGATTAGGATTACTCATGATGGATTAGACTGTACATTAAAGCTAATGTGAAGAAACCTTTTCGAACCAATTTTTTCTCTTTCATTCCCAGACTCATTCCAGTCTTGTTTCATTGCCAAGACTAAGAGAGCAAGTTGTTTCTTAGAAGCACAGTCTCATGGAAATTATTCAATTATAAATGTCAAGAGAAAAAGATGTTGCAACGAAACGCTGTTGGTTCAACAAAATGCCAGTTTAGTTTCTCAGCGTTCAGATCACTTTTGAAGCAAAGCAGCGAAATATTATGCAAGAAATTAGTTCAATGGAAAACCCGATTTTGCAAGTATGCAAAAGGTGATCGAAGTTTCAACTTTGAACTCGATTTTGTCGAAAAGTGTCGAATAGAGAGATTCCAATAGCACAATAGACTCACTTTTACGCTCACAAACTCAGTCTCAACTCTTGACTCGGAAGAAAAAGTTGATCGAATCATTCCTGTAGCAAATGCTGATAAGATCTTTCTTAAGCTTTTACTTGTTGAAGCTTTATCCAAAGCCTGGAACTTTAAATTTTCCGAATTTCAAAAAGTACTTAATACCGAATAGAATGTATTTTGTCTAAAAATTTTTCATTTCAACATTTTCTCTTGCTAATAACCATGAATTTTTAGGTTTTAATTACCATGAAAATGAAAATGTTTCATTGAATGAGCAACATTTTCTAACAAGACATCACGTTTGAGAGTGACATTTAATCTTGTAAACATTGATTGATAACATTGTTTCCATGTTTCTATCATGTAAAGGTTCAAGAATAATCTGATAAATAATTCCAAAAGTGAAAACACTGAAAAAGGAAAAGAATTTTTTGTTTTACTTCTATTAATAACAGAAAAATGAAGTTCACCTCAATTCAAGGTCTTTATTATAATGTTCATCTAATAAGATTTACCGGGTTTAATAACCATTTGAAAAGAGAAACGTAACGAAATGTAAAACTTAATCATGTTAAACAAGAAAAGCTAATGATGAAAACTGTAAAAGCAAAGTTTATATTGCAGCAAAAAACGATGAGCAAAACCCATTCAGTTTTCATTTCAGGAAACTTTTCATGCCATTATCATTGAAAGTTAGAGAATTGTTTGAAAGAAAAAAATGAGCCGAAATTGAAAGCGTTTACCTGAGACAAAAGGGCAAATGACGAAAGTTTTCAATTTCATGATGAATGAATGGAGAACAATTTTTCCGTCCTTTTCCTCTTTTCCATCAAATCAAAAGTTGCAACGAGTTTACTTAACTTCTTAGCCTTCATCATCATTAGGCCAACCTTAGCAAGCATCTTAATCAACAAAAACAAATCCATTTTCAAGCTTAAACAAAACGACTAAGAATGGAGTAAAAATGAAAACTGAAAACTTTTATCATGAAAGTATGAAATTGATATTGTAAGGCAAGTCATCAGTATAATTGGCTGTTCATGATTAGTAAATGGTTCAATGTTTAATGTTCCAGAAGTGGATAACAATATGGAAACGCTCAACAGAATATTGCTGGGAGTTGAAACTCCAAGTTCACTCCCAGCGCATATTCTGATAATTACACTAATTTTCAACTTTAAATCTAATCGATTGGATGAGAGTTGATGGTTGATGATTGATTAGCTTTGCACTGGTGAGCAAATTAAAGTAAAAATTTTGTATCACTTTATTAAATGGAAAGGAAGAGAAAAGAGTTTAAAAGAAGTTTCATTGAGTGGACAGAAGAAGAAGAAAAAACTTTTCTTTTGACCATCAATTTCCAGAATTGTACAAGCAATAATCATAAATTGAAAGAGCAACAGACAATTGGAAGCATCAACAATCAAATGTCAACAATAAAAAGCAACAGACAGTCGAGAGTCAATTTGATGCCAATGAAAGTTGTAACGAGCATCAAGACTCTTTGTAAAAAAAGAAATGAAAAAATGAATCTTTGCTTTCTCAACAAACTCTTGACTTGTCAAATTTTCAATTTTCATGGTGAACTGGGATTGAAAGGTTTTCTTCTAAATGGAACAGAGTCAATGAATTGATCAATTAACAAAATTTTGACTTCCTATTCCAAAGATGATCATGATGAAACTTTTGTGATTTTCTTTTTTTCCTCTTTTTGTGAGTGAAAAGTGAATTGAGAAAAAAAACTCCAAACAGGGAATGAATCTTGAAACTCTGGATTTTCGTCGTTTTTTTTCATTACAATCAGTCAACCGAATAAAGGCTCATTAAGCAAATTAAATCTTTTCCAGTTGAGTAAACCATTTTAAGTAGCTGCAAGCCCTTTTCACACTGATCATTCAAACAATTACGACGAAAAGGACAAACGGACAGCTGTAAGCAGAAGAAGAAAAATGTTGAAAGGAGAACAAAAAAATGTATATTCATGATGAATAGAGTTGAGGAAGAGAGGAAATGAGATGAAGATGTATCATAATGGTGAGCTAATGTTGACACTTAACGAAAGGCATTTTGTGCACCTTTCATGTTGAACGATAATTTGATGACAATGAATTGCTCCAAATTGCAACACGAAGATTAAATAAACATTTTCTACTCGATTGTTCTAATGATGCCAATTATATTTATCAACGTGCTTCTCGTTAAGCAAATATTTGCATTTCAAATGTATTTCTTTTCTTGTCCTTTTCTTGTCAAGGTTGTCTTCAGATTGTTTTGACTTTTCATTGCTTTCTTTCACTCCCAAGAGTTGACATTATTTTCATAAACATTTTTCAATTCAATATTTTCATTTCAGTTTGTTGAGCCTTTAATCCGAACCAAGTCATTCCACTTTTGAACATGAATTTTGTTCGTTTCAATTGAATCATGATTTTTGTCTCGCACAATAGGTTTGATTCAAAGTTGAAATGAACAAATACTCATTTCTATTACTTGAGAGTCAATTTGTTGCATCGACTGTAAAGATAAAAATATCGTTTACTTTGGCGGTTGATTAAATGAATTGATATTTTTATGGATTTTCACTTTCCATCTTGATGCAGAGTTCAACTGACTGAAAGAAAAGGTTCAAAGCCATTTTAAAGCAACAAGTCATGCGCTTGAATGTAAACATAATCCCGTTTCCAGGCTCAACGGTTTAAATTAAAGTTATACTTGGATGATTCAGAGCTTTGCAACATAACGCTGGTTAGACTTATCGATGAAATATTTAATCTCAGATCAAATCGATTTTTTCATGTAAATCGATATCGATATTTCTTACGATGCCAGTATCCAAGACTTGAGTGTTTTGCTCAATTATAGGCGATTTCCTTTGTTTCCAATAATGGCATTTATGATGATAATAGATGCAGCTAAAATTGTTATATTAAAATTGGTTTCAATGAACGAGTCAAAATGCAATTTCTTTGACATGAAACGAGAAAATCGAATCTAGAAAGTTTCATTTCTGCGATAAACTAAATATTTCGATGATGACTATCGTTATTGATTATAATCGCTCAATTTTTAATCGCTTCAATGAAAAATAAACAGCAGATTTGCACAGTTTTGTCTAAAATTATACTCACAAGGTAACTCCGTGAAACGCCTCAGCCAGATTAGAATGAGAAATGAACCGGGCGTTTTTCATTTTTGCAGTCATAACTCACGAACGGTTGCTTCTACAGACATCAAATTCAAACCACAAGCTTAAGCGAATTGAAAAAACAAAAGCTTGAAAGGTTGCGCAAAGAAACCTCAGTAGTTTGACCTCTAGCTAACATTTGAAGGTCATTTTACTTGATAGCAATTTTTTCGCACTTGCTACATGTTTCAATGTTTGTTACATGTTAATAACTCTTGCAGGTCAAAAGAAATGAGTGTTTTATATCGTTCAGTCAATCAATTTGTTTTGCGTTAAATTTAGCTATACATGGCTTTTCAGCCTCATTTACTTCACATTTCATTCAATATTTCACGAACTAATCATACTAGGTCGATATTATTTGAAGTGTATTCTTTTCAAAATTGAAGAATTATTGTCCCAAAGTTTAAAGGTCACTAAAGGTTATTTATTTTTTTGACCTTCAAACGATTTAAAGGTCATTTTCGAATAGCAAACATTTTATCATGTCAAGATGTGCTTGTTAGAAAGAATTAATATTTGTCGATCAAAATTAAATAAGCTTTCGGCGGCCATTCGGCCAACGTTCGATGAGGATCTTTGCACAAGATTCGCCATGGCCTCTGGACTTTATATTTCACCTGTTCTGCTTTTTCCAATCTTGAGACTGTTCAAAATGTCAATCATTATGAAACAATTAATTGAATCAATCAAGAAATTCATTTTACGCGCAAAACTAAATCTGCATCAATAGGTTGTCAATGGCAAAGGTTGTTGACCAAGACAATCAGTTACAAATAAGTTATGGTACATATAAAATTAAATTTATTTAGCTTAATTTGCATTTTTGTGAGAAAATTTACAATTAATTTTTAAATTATTGATACAGGGCCCTGTAAATGCCCTGTCACTTGTCGCCTGGAGCCGAAATCACAATTTCGTCGCCAATGAATACGAACACCATTAAACGATAAAAAGAGCAACAACATATTAACAATATAACAGGGTCAATATACAGGGCTATCCAGCCTCATTTACTTCACATTTCATGCAATATCTCACGAACTTATACTGCTAGGGCGATATTATTTGAAGTATAGTATTTTCAGAATTGAATTATTGTCACAAAGTTTTAAGGTCATACAAGGCTATTTAATTATTTGACCTTCAAACGATTTATAAAGGTCATTTTCTTAGAGTGCATCCTTTTCATTTTATGTGCTAAGTTTTGTAAAACAACAGAACCCACTTGCCTGTAGAGATCACCTTCAGTGTATTTTCACTCAAATTAATAGATTACAAAGAAGCTTATTTAACTTTTTGATCGACAAATATTAATTCTTTCTAACAAGCACATCTTGACATGATAAAATGTTTGCTATTCGAAAATGACCTTTAAATCGTTTGAAGGTCAAAAAAATAAATAACCTTTAGTGACCTTTAAACTTTGGGACAATAATTCTTCAATTTTGAAAAGAATACACTTCAAATAATATCGACCTAGTATGATTAGTTCGTGAAATATTGAATGAAATGTGAAGTAAATGAGGCTGAAAAGCCCTGTATTTCTAACCGTTAAAGTTATTAGATACTAACATATTTGGTTCTTTCTCAAACAAAATATATGAAACTTTTTTAGTTTTAATTATTAATAATTCATAAAATATGCTTAAAAAATAATTAAAATACGTAAAACTTAATAGCTTTTTCACACCTTCAACCATTGAGCTACGCTCAACTCACACCTGTATTAATTGCAATAGAAATGTATAAATTTAAGCTTTTTATTGGCACCTGAATTGCAAACGATTCCAACACTTTCGAATCAAAGATCGAATAAACATAAATTGCTTTTACGAAAATCGTGACAATCGATTATTAAAAAGACTGGAGCATTTCATTCGAAAAACTGAATCTTTTGATGAGTCAAGTTGAATTTGATCCTAATAAACATAAACAATAACCCGGCAGCAACTGGGAAAGATAAACATTTATTGAAACTCAACCTGATTATTAAAGCTTCATTGACTTGTGATCCTCTGTTTACAAATCAAATGATTGTCAACCCACTGCCTGAATCCCTCGAGTTGAGCATAAAATTTCACAGGTTAAGTCAGTCAAACTCCTTTAAACTGTTCCAGTTAGCTTTAACGCTTGTAACATGGTAAACTCTGAAAGAAGCAACTATTTTCCCAGCTGCCTATTATAATTGGAATGATGATGAATATAAACCGTAAATGAATGAGAAAAGTTTCCCAGCATGATTAGCTTTATTAATCTAGATTAACATTAAAACTTTTGTTTGCTGGGTTAAACAAATGGCAATGGAAGCCCAGCAAAAAGCCAAATAAGATGAAAAAAGCATTTCACCAAGACCATCATCATTTGTCATCATTTTTTCTCTTCTTTTTTCTTCTCTCTTTATCTCAACCCAACACCAAAGTTCCAGCCAAAAAGGTGATTATTGCAGATGAAACAAATCAAATTGTTGAATCACTTGGATCTTACGGTGAAGGAACAAGCTTGAAATTAAAATGCCTTGCTTATGGAGGTGAGTTTTTACTTCATTTTTATCACCTTCTGTTTGACTTGTGTTCAACCTTTCAATTAATATCTTTAAAATTTACTCTGAATTTACCTTTATTCCATCCATAATAGCAGGTTAAGAAAAACAGTTTCAACATGAAAATCATTCATCATTTTCCAAAAACGAAAATGATTTTTTCTTCAAAACTTTTTTTCAATCCCTTTTCGATTGAAACCTTTTTCTTCTCACAACAATTTTTCATATCATTTTTCAGTAAAGAAAACATATTATTCCTTCCCTGTCAAATCATTTTCTCCATTCCGTGTCGATTGGATTGCAATTTATTTGACTCAATCATGATTGAACTTTGTAAACAACAGATGAACACTTTTTGTTTTTTCAATCTCAACATTTTCGCCCCTTTTTTGCTCTCCATTCAATTCATCTTAAAGCATGGAAGCATCGAGTAGAAACAATAAAGGGAAAAAAAGTTTCAAAGGAACATGAAGAGAACGAAGAAACATTTTTCAAAGTTTACCTTTTTTCTCTACCTTTTGTTTAACCTTTATCCATCGAAAGATAATTTTTTCATCTTTTTTTCCTCTTTTTTATATTCCATCATTGAACCGTGTTTACTTTTGTAATAACAACAACGGCTTATTGCCATTCTTTATTCAGAATTGAGCAGAATGTGAAGGTGAAAGAAGATAAACACACAGAGAGAGAGAGAAAGCAATAGCTAAAGGGCAAGTTTTCTTCTCGCTTCATTCATTCATTTCAAAATTTTCCAATTTCATGGTTTTCCTTTTCACCTCAAATCACGAGTTTAGATTTTTACTTGAAGACATGAGAGGATGAACAAGAGTCAAGAAAAGTTTTCACTCTTGAACGGATAAACAAGAATTGGAATGTGAATTTGATTCATCGCCATCAATGAACTTAATCACGCTTGATGAAATGGCTGAGACAAAAGAGGGTAAAAAAGTTGACCTTTTGTTGAAACAATTTAAATCTTTTAAGTAAACAGAAACTTTGCATTTCAATTAAACATTTATGAAAGTTTTCAAGTGAAAAGGTTGGTGAAAAGTGTGAAAGTCGAACTCGATTTTTCATGTTGATCTTATTGTTGGGGATTATTTCATGATAAACAAGAGAAAAAAAGTTTGAGTAAAATTTCCTGTCATCAATCAGAATATCAAAACCGGAAAAGGGAAAGGTGAACAAGAAGAAAAGGTAAATCAAAAAGGAAGAGAACAAGAGAGCGAGAGAGAAAAAAAATTCTTCTTCTCACTTATCCTGTGCAACATGAGAATGTTTGGAATAGAAGGAAAAAGAAGAATTGATGATAATGATGATGAGTCAAAATTGAGCGAGATGAAAGATAAGAGATGAAGATGATGGTCAAGAGGAGAATGACTGGAGTGATGGAAAAGGAAGCAGAAAGAAAGATGAGGTTTTATCGGAAAAGATTGAGTTTTGGACTTGCAATGAATAATAACTGTGCAAAAGTGGATAGAAATCGAATGAAAGGTTTATCATTTTAACTAAACTTTGTTTGTCTGACTCGAGGTATTGAGAAGCGAATGAAAAATTGTGAACCAGAAAAGAATCAGTTTTTGATGCTTTTCCCAGTTGATGTAAAGCTATCAAAGTGAACCTCGAGATTAGACGAAAGATAAAAGATGGTCATTCATGTCAAATGAAAGGTTACAAGTCAATATCAGCTGATGTCTGCTAATACTTGCATTGACATTCACTTGTCAGTTCGACTGTTGAAATCTATTAGTTTTGTTCTGCAACTTTACTGATCATACTTGAATAGGAAGTTGAATGATGAATGTCGAGTTAGATGAAGCGCAAAGTGGAATCAAGAAAATACTTGGATTTATAGCATTTAATTTTATTTTCATTTTCGTTGCGACTTTTTACTCTTTCATCTTCTCGAGTTAATCTGTGCTCCTCGCTCTCTGCTGCCTGCCACTTGGCAAGTGTTTCAATTTTGAGATCAACTTTTATGGACAATTGGATTGGATTGAGGAAAGGAAATTGACCAAATTGACATGAAAATGAACATTAACACTAACTAATAGTAACAATAAGTTTCTCTGATTGAACCATGGAATGGAATGGAAAGGAAAGGAAAAGTTTTCAAACATTTGGAAATAAATGATGTTTTCCCTTTAATATTTAACTTGTGAGCTTTGATAAAGTTTTCCAAGGTTTTCAGGGTAAAAAGTAAATGATGAAAATGCTTTTTGTCCCATTTGTTGCTATTGTCATTTGTAGTTGATAATGATGGTTAAGAGTTGATAAACTTTTCAACATTGCCATCAAGATGTTCAGTATCGATCTTTTATAGCTTTTGTCAACTTTCCAAGTCAGGTTAAAACCGATAAACGCTAAACTGATCAACATTTGTTCGAAAATTGAAACTTTCAAATTCTTCTCTCATCTTTATTTTATGCTTTTCACCATCAAATCGCGATCTTGATCGTTTCTCATCATTACTGTCATCCTTCTGATCCTCAATACTGTACCTAAAAGGAGGACAGAGAAGAAAAGAAAATTTCTAAAATTGAAATTCGATTTTCACCAGATTCGTTTCAAAAGTTCGTTCAAAATTTAAAACATTTCAATCATGAAGTGCATCAATTGGTTCTGAAAATTGTCGATAAAAATTATAGTTTTCAAGCTTCGAGATTCCATTTTTTACCGTCATTTTCGTAGCAAATTGGATTTTTTCGAGTCTTACTCTGAATCTGACTTTTTGCATGAATAATCCTCTCCAAATCGAAAATGGTTGTTCGAAAGTTGAGGACAGGTGCAGCGACTAGTTCGTTGATTGCGAATAGAAAATGAAAAATACTTTTGTCAAGATTAGGTAAAGCAAGGAAGGAACCAAAGAGTTGCTAAAATTGAGATTCCGTTTACAAGAGGCAACTCAGTTCACCTAATCCTAGTATTGATCCTTGTTGATCAACTCTCAGCTTAATCAGTTTCTCTCATGTCTTTCCATTGAATCAATAAACTTTGTAGCAACTCATCTAAATGGACGGAAAGGAAAGAAAATGAGAAAAAAGAAAAATGTTTACCCTTTCTTTTCAAGGTATCACAAAGAGCGCAACTCTTTTCATTGCTCAACATAATCATTGAACATGATTGCATTAGAATCATTATCAATCAGAGTCACTCAGTTAACGAGATCTTTAACGAGTCCAAACAAGTAGACTTAATTGATGCAAAAAGAAGGCAACAAATCAGTTGAAATGATTTAAACAAAGCAAGAAACTATTTCATTCCAAAGTGTTTATCAAAAGACTAACAGCTCATGAAATGGTCGCCAAGTTGCGTTAATCCATTGCCCGATTCAGAGTGAAAACAAGCACAAAAAATGAATGAAGTTAAAAGTTTGGATGAAACTGTAAATAAAAGGTTGAACTGCAAAAGAAAACTTTATTTTCCAATATTCAGTTCAATTGATTTAGGAAGACAATCTCCAGAATCGAACAAATTGTCCATGTCATTGTACATTATTGAGGTGTTCCAGTCAAATAGGGAATGACTTAACCTTTTTCGGCCATTTGACTGGAACACCTTAAGAGAATGATTTCTGCGTCACTTTCAAAGCTTTCAAATTTAATCAAATCGCTATTAAAGCAACTGGAACCAGAAGAATTGTAAAATTTACTTTTACCAACATCATTAAGAAATTTATCCAAAAAAGAAGAAGAAAATGTTTTAAATAATAGAAAACGAAGAGTCAAGAAAAAAACGATTTTCCCTTTTCATTCATTCTTTTCTTGCCTCTGTTGTGACTTTCCCTTTAATGATGTTCGAGCTAACGATTTTGGAATCATTTTTTTCCCATCAAAGATGGAACATTATTTTCGTAACCTTTTTTTGTAGACACTGATAAGTACCTGGTTCTTACAAATCATGTTATTTTCATTATTATAACCAACAATGGGAGTGATTGCACTCCCAGTGATGAATTGTTGGTCGCTTTCAATGTGCAAAGACAAGAAGAAACTGTTTCTCCAAACTATTCATTTTGTATAACATTTTCAATAAATGATACAAAATTGAACAACAAAAACCAAAAGTTGTGAAATGAGGTTCAAGTAAAAAGTAATGGAATGTGAATAAAATAGTTGAACTTGTTTGATGCAAACTTGGAATGCTCATGAAACCGTTGCTCTTTACAAGTACGAGTTACCTTTTTGCTCGAGTTGACGCTGGTTTGTACAACTTGATGCAAGTCAAAGAGAAAGGAAAAGTTGGAAAGATTGAAACTTTGTTTCAACTCGCTTGAGCCGAATGCTCATTGATAATGAAATTTTGTATCAATTGATTATAATTGAGCATTTACTTGAGCCGTGATTAACTTCTGTCTTCGCTCTTAATTAAATGCAAACTAGTTATTAGTTTATCATAATTGACTAAATAAATCTCATGTTACTCTTCATTCATTGAGCTTTTGTTGCATGAGAAAAAAGAGAATCTATCTTTTCTCTCTTCATCAGAATCAAAATAAGTTCAAACATTGTGATTTCATTAGAGTTTTGACGAGGATAATGTCATTATATTAATATATTATTTTCGAAATTTGATGAGTCTCTTTATTCGTGAAACATTATCTCTGATCAATTAGGTGAACAGTTGAATGGAATACTCGAATCGTTCGATGCAAAATTTGCTTCACTAAATGAAGTTGAAGAATCGAAAGAAAAGTTTTCGAGTTTCGATAATTGCAATTTTCTAATTTTTCACTTGAATTTGTCTTTATTTTGATTTTGATAATTTTTATTCAAATAGTATTCAAGAAGCAATAGAAATGTATTCAACCACTAATGCCAAGAATCACTGAAATCTAATTAAATTCACTGAATAATTCAGTTATGAATAATTCATTTTTTCGATTCATTTTGTTTGCTTATAATGAAGTAAAGGTAGAAGATGAAGCCATTCAAATGAATTTATGAACAATTTCAGCGATTGTCCACTTGATCGGTCAACTTTACTTTTGATTGTCACAATTTTTGCTCCGAAAGAAACTTAAGAATAATTTATCGTTTGAAAAGATTTTCTGATTGAATCAGATGAACACTGGAATGAGAACGAAATTTATGTATTTTTTGCAAAAATGTGCAGAAGTAGAGTTTTCTGATTTCCTTTTGTTCTTTTCATCGAGTATTCAGTGTTGAAGTTGATTAGTTCAACCAATTTCATTCTCAAATAATCTTTTTAACGCTTTTTCTCGATTCTATTCTTGATGTCAGATCAATTAGATGTTCAATATGGATTGAAATTTCGATACATTTTATTAGCGATGAATAATGATCAAGTTTGTATAAGCAGCAAGAGTGAAAATCAATGAATCGCCGACTAATCAATAGTCAATTAGTTGATCAATTTATTATGATTTAGTTGAATGTGTTGATTAAGATTGATTTCACTTGGTTTCTGCAAGATACACACAGTTTCATGCTTTATCTGTTTATCTTGATAAGTTCTGTTGAATTGTTTCTTGAACAGATTCGAAGCAAAAATATGCAAATTGAATTAGAATTCAAAACATTCGCTTCTATTGGTTCAATTGCAGTGAATAATCATTCACATTTGGCAAAATTTCGTCACAAATTGCGTTCTGAATGAGCTTTTCGAGCAATTTCAGACCAACTATCAGTTTGAATTTGAACATTTGAATTATATTTTTGCTTTAAATGAGATTTTTCTCTTTGCATTCAATAAACAAGTCGCATTGCTTAAGGACAGATTCTGATTGATGAATGTTCACTAATCAGAGTTTTTACTCACTTCTTCGATGTTATTCTCAGTTGGTACTTTTACTAGATTCTGATTAACTAGTGAATAGTCAACTCAACAACCAAGCCTTGAATAGTTGACGATGTAAACTTTTGTTTGGTTTGCACACTCATTCATCATGAATATTTTTGTTTACAGAAAAGGCTGACACTAAGTACGGGTAAACTCGCTCATTTATCCTTTAATAGCGAATGAATATCTGATCAAAATTATCATCATGATGATAAATTGTAATGGATAATGTGATCAGTCCGAATGTTAGAAGAAGAAGGAAAGAAGGAAAACAATTGAACAGCTTTGATCAATTGTTGGTTGTACAGTGAAACAGTGTTCAGTTGCCCTTTCCAAATCAAATGTATTAATCAAAATAAATGTCAACCATGAATTAGCTTGGATTATATTGATGATAATGTGATGATGATGACATTGAACTTAACGATGAATCGCAGAGGAAGAGAAAGAGAAAATCGAAAAAAACGTGAATCTATTCATTATTGACCGCATTATTCAATGAAAATCAATTGGAAAAAATGAATCGAGTTTCAAATAGTTGCCAGTGAATCTTGTGAAAATTGATCAAGGTAAATGAGAATTGATTAAAGCCAAAACAATGGAAAAAGGTAAATCAAGTGAAAATGCATCGATGAACCGATGCAACCTCAACCCTTTTCACCATTCACATCCTTTGACTTGGAAAAGGTTGACTGATTAAGAGTTGCATTGAATGTCCATTGAGTTGCTGTTGAATGTATCAATCACTTTTAATTGAGTTGACCATTAAAGGGATCAAGATTGTACATAATATTGTTACATGAAAAGACATGTAATGATAATCATTACCAGTTATTGCTGTTTTTGGTCACTTCATTTTGTCCGGACTAAAGAGAGTTTATTCAGTTTCTTCTAGTTTCGTTGTGAACATTATGCATTAGTACATTCATGGAAGAGTAAATATGAAAAGAAGAAGAAAATGATTGAAACAGTTGATCAGTTTGGACAGTCTATTGAGCCAGATTCACGTTTTGTTTCTCATCCAGGTTCACTTCTTGTTCAACCCACAAACTTGTATCATTCAACATTTCACTTTGCCTTTCATTCTCGTTTCACTCATTTTGCTTTCTGCTTCTAGTTTAGTATTTATATGCTTTGGTAAGTCCTGACCTAAACAACATTTTGCCTTTTAGTGATCATCAATCAAATGGCCAAAAAGGACAACACACAACAAAAAACAAACAGGCACTTCCTTTACACATTCATTCACAATAATTGTCGTTTATTATCAAAACATTCACATATTAATATCATTACCAGTCGAGTTCATGGCTTGTCCTCTGTTCTCATTCATTTGTCATCCAATATCAACTTTTGTTTTAAATATATTTTCCTTCCGATGTTCAGCCATTCGCTTTAACCTTTTGCATAATACAATTCCTACTTGAAACTCGCACAGAAACTCAACTTTCATCTTGTTAAGCAACTGATTTCAATTCAACTCAAGTCAAAGCGAAAGGCGCTTGCATGCAGCACTTTGCATTATCGAACAGTATTTTGCTTAAAAAGGACACTTTTTAGCACGAATCTAAAAAATCGTCATTTAAATAGTCGCTTTTGAGTTTGTTGACAAGCTTATTGCAGATGCAAAAGAGAGAACCAAATCGATTAGAATCGAAGTCAATTTAACTGACAAACATCAAGAAAGCGAGACTTTCGTCGAGCAAAGTTTATGGACAAAACCATAAAAATTAGACTAAAAAGAAATGCTAAAATGTTGATGATCGAAAGATTGGTAAATAGACTCGACGAAAGAAACTTATTACATCAATATCATGACAATGAGCACAACGCAGGGTTGACTGGCTTTTAATAATACTTTTATAAATGTTAGGCAAAAGAAGAGGAAGAAATGAAACATTTTTCATTGACTGCCAATGGTGAAGTGCATTCTTAGCCAGCAAAACTCCAAAGCAAATGATTTTAGTACATCTTTGTTATCAATCAACTGGACAAGCTGAAATTGTTCGTCTTGCAAGCCCAGAATTGATTGATTGATGCAACAATAAGTACAAAACATTTCATGTTGAAAAGAACATTTTATTTCTTCGTTCTTTAATCAAAAGAACGAGCTTGATTCAACTTTAAATACAAGTTACCACTTCAAACCACAGATTGCAATACAAAAGTGTGGTAAAAATGGAATCGCAAGAGAAGAATCTTTAAATATTGTTCGATGGAAAATGTTTTCCAATGAATATCATTACAAGATTGCTCGATGGTTCACCAACTCTGATCATTTGAGCAAACTGATTCTGAATGAAACTGAATGAAGCAGCTCATCATCACCACCATTTAACAGTCAAAACTTAGCTCGATTAGACTCAACATTGCTAATAACAGTTTCCGCAGCATTTGGTTAAACATTCAAGTTGAACATTTGTGCAATAAATAAGTGTGAAATTGGCAATAACAAAAGCTGTAAATACGATAATAATAGCGTAAATATTAGTTTCCATAAACTTTTATTGCAAAAATTTTTCTTCATCAATTTTCTTCTTCTCACCTTTTCTTCTTCTTCTTCTTCTTCTTGCAAATCATTTACCAAACAAAACAAACTTTCAATCTCAACAATTCCCAGCACAATTATTGAAGGATGCAAAACACACAAAACTTGATTGCAAGATAATAAATGGTTTTTTTTCGACAAACTTTATTCTTCCCTTTCAACCATCATTTAGTTGATCATAATTTCTTGGTCTTCATCTTTTCTCAATTCAACACTTTTCCTCGTTCCATTTCCTGTTTCACTCTCATTATCGCTCTTCATTTGTCATTAATAATTTTTCTCCTCTTTCCTCAACTCTATTCCCTTAACCAGGTAAACCTGCGCCTTTGGTTTATTGGTATCTCAATCAAGATTTAATTGACGATTCTTACATTTCCAAAGTAACTGAAGATGGACTCATCACAATCAACGATTTGTTCATCTCTAAATTGGGACGCAATGATCTTAATAAACTTTTATCGTGCAAAAGCTTCAACACTAATCTAACTCAGGCAACCAACAAATCACTCATTCTAGACATTAATTGTAAGTAGAAACATTTTTTGCATTCTCGGCACTTCTAATCAAACATTTTAATCGACTTTTCCTTTTCCCTTTCAGTATATCCTTTTTATGTGAAAATCATATCAATACGTCGACCACTTTCAGCTGACAAATCAATTGAACTTCAATGTGATTCAAAAGGATCCCGACCAGGAGCCAAAATGACTTGGTACCTTAACCAACAGTTGCTCAAATCTTGGAGGTAAAAAGACTTTTTGTAGACAAAAGTTTGGTTCGACTTTGAAAAGAGCAAACTATTTTTTCGCAAAATGCGATTAAATAAATATTCCAACAGTTGATCATTTGATGAGAAAGTTATTTGCTCGTGATTGTTGAAAAGTCGGACAATTTTAATGATGCTAATCAAGAAAACAAAGTGTTTTAATAATCCCTTTAAACTGGCCATTAGATAAGTTTAATTGAGGTTAAACTGTTTTAGTTGAACAAAGGAGTTTCAACAGAAAAAGAAGACAATTTTTATCAAAATTTCCTCCCTTGTTCATCTTTTAAATAATCTTGTTCATTTGTTTTTCAATGTTGACCATGATGTGCTAAGTGTAAAATGTAATTCATTTTGGCCACTTTTGTTGTTCACCTTCTTCCAGGGAAATCAACTCTGTAATCAATGGATCAACCAGTAGCTCAAGTATATTGAAATTTGTGCCTTCACCTGCAGACAATGGAGCCTTGTTAACCTGTAAAGCTGAAAACTCGCGCCTTTTAAACAGTTCAATCAAAGATGATTGGATTCTCAATATTTATTGTAAGTGAAAGAACCTAAAAAGGTTCCCTTTCTTCCAGTTTAACAGAACTTTCCATGACTCAACTTTGAGCGCAAATATTGAAACATGTACCATGAGAATTATGCTGAAAAATTTGATGCAAAATCAAGTTTCTATGTAACTGATCAGTGCCTATGAATGGATGAATTTCAATTTTTTAGAAACATTGCTTATTGTTTAATGTGAGCTTCTAATAAATAATTCTTAATAATAGTTATCGAAAGAATTTCCAAGTTTCTATTTTTAAATCCGACAAAGCACCTTACAACGGATAGTCCGAAACTCGAGACTTTTTTTTCATCTTGAATGTCATCTTCAACAATGAAACTGCCAGTAGTCCTTTAACTGGCCCAAAAGACAAACGATAACCAAAACTTACCTTGACTTGAAAAGTAAAATGATGTCAGTTTCAATATCAATTGAACAATATTTTGATAGTTTCTAGTCTCGACTGGAGATGCATTTTGTTTTCACTTGCAAATAGTCACAAATAGACTGATCTGAAGATTTAGTCAAACTAAAAATGATTGATTCTATTCTTTATTCGTTTATCAAGAAACAACCATTTTCCGTCTTTACAATTGCAAACAATATTTTCATTTGCAACATGAAATGACTAAAGAAAATTTGTATCTCTCATGAAAAATTCAACTACAATGAAAGAAAGTTATCCAAATGTGAAATGACGAGGAATAAATGGCAACATTCTCATATATCATGCGTTCCATGAATATGATTCTGTAAACAACCTCAGATGCTGTGCAAAATTTCATGCTAAGATTGTTGTTTTACTTTTCGAAATGAGAAATTCATAAAAAAAGCAATTTTAATCATTTTTGTCCATCAACAATTCTGTTCTTCCAAAAGTCGATCAATTTTCTTTCCTTTCTTTTCCCATTCATCTCAAGATAAACCCAATGTTAAGCTTGTCCTACGCTTATCAAGTCATCCAAGTGAGATTAACGAAAATGATGAGATTATATTTGAATGTATCATCGATTCTAATCCTGTTATCCAAGAGATTGGCTGGCTTTTTAATGAATCACCGCTTTTGCCTGATGAAAGACGAGGTAAGCATGGAAACTACTCAACATGAAAATGAAATTAATCTCATGTTCCATTCTCCCCCTGCAAAAGGTATAATTATTGATAATACAACTTTGGTCATTAAAGTTGCTCAAAAAAATCATTCTGGCGATTATTCATGTTTCGCTGTCAACATTGAGGGCAAAGGATTGAGCAACAAAGCAACCATCAAAGTTAACCGTAAGTTTAAACAATTAAACAGTTAAACAAACGAAGGAAAAGGGTTGACAAAGCGAGAAACTGAAAAGCGCAACATTAAATGTTTACCAAAATAAAATCAAGTTGAGTGATTAAAGTGACATTATGATCACTTAACGAATGTTGCATTAAACTCTCTTCTCTTTGCCTGGATAAGCGAAGCTTTTCATTACAATCAAATCAACTTTAGCCATCCAACAAATTGACCCAAACTGTCATTACATTTTCAAGTTTAACCAGTTTCTTGTCACAATAATAATGCAAAAATAATCTCATGATTAACTGTGTGCTTTGAGTCAGGCAAGTTGTACTAATGGAAGGCAACATTTTTTGCTGTTTCCAGTTTAACGGCCATTAATGCTGAGCTTAAAGGACAGCCATGGTGTCAACACTGAGTTGATGAGTAACAAGTTGAAAACAAAAGAGGAATGGAATGAATCTTGTAGAACATATCGAATCAACAGACGCAAATTTCCTTGAAATCTGGCTTTTCATCGATTCTTTTTTTTCCCAATTTTTGCTCTTCTTTTTTCGCTATTATTTTCCAAGTGAAAATTGCATTCCCAGTTAAACCAATTTTCGCGAGCAAATCTAAAGATATTCAGATGAAAAGAAGAGGAAAAAGTGTAAAAAAATTGATTGGCCAAGTAAACTGAGTTATCACGCCATTCCAAGCAAAATATCCATCAATATAATCTTTTGTTTTATACACTTGCAATGATGAGAGTAATGATTGTTTTCAATATTGTTTTACTTCTTTTCTCATGTTGCATGGACAATGTTGAGCTGTTTCATGTAGTCAAATCTTTTTCAAGCTGCAACCTGAAAATGTTCACAACTTTATCCCAAGTAGAATTAGAAAATTTTTTGTTGAGAGAAAAAAACTTGAAATGTGAATTTCCACCAAAGTATTGCTAATAATTTTCTTGTTATCTTTTGATAACACTTTTCTTACAAACCAAGTAAACATTTTATTGACAAAAGAGTCGTTTTTAACTTTCACTTCAAGCCCATCGGTATAATATATCAACATCAAGATATAAAAATGTTGAACCAAATTGTAAATTTGAAGCCTCTTCGATCAATTCAATTTGATTTTCATATTATTTTCAGATAAATTATGGCTTCTGTGAAGAGATGAAAAATTCATGAAAAAAACTTTGGTAAAAATTGCTTGTTTTCAAAGTTTGGTGAAGAGAAAAAATATTTGCTTTTTTCGTTGAACCAAATTTTCAACAGAAAACTCAGTTATTTCCATGAGAGCAACAGTAATTGATATTGTTTTCTGTTCATGTTTGCTCAGCCTTGTGAGAGAAAAAATAGTTTCATACATTGTCTTCGCTTCTGTTGCTCATCATGCAAGTTGCAGGAGAGCAAGTTAATGGTAAAACTATTTCGAGAAAATTGGCATTTCTCCATTTACCTTTGGTTCCATCGATTGATTGAAACTGTGGTTTTCATTAGAGCTTCAATTATGCTTTAGGATTGTTTGCATTTTTGGATGCACCGAGGTTGGCCTTTGCACACACTGGTAAAGAATGCAAAAACAATGAAGTAAATCTTTTAATGAGAAAAGGTATCGATTGTTGCAGTTATCGAGATGTTCATTTCATTAGACTGTGTGTTGATTAAAGAGTGAAATGCAATCAAGTTCATCATCAAGGAAAATGCTCTCCAAGAACTGAACTTCATCAATTATTGTAACGATTTTTTCGCGCCTTTTGCCCTTTACAAGAAATGAAACAAAAAGCCAATTCATGTGCAAATTCATGTTCTAAACAGAATAACCATTTTGAGTGTAAAAAATGCTTATGCAAGTTGCATCTTACTGTGCATAAACTGGTGTCTGTCTGTGTGCAACGAGAAAAGTTGACGGGAAAAGAAATGCTTTTTTGCTTTCCTTTCTTTCCTTCTTGCCTGACAAATGATCAACTCTGTTGGATGTAAATTTGCAAGAGAATGCAAATTGAGATGTTTGTGATGAAATGAAGCAAACAGGGAATAGTTAACCTTCCGGTTGACTCTAGATTCATCTTTAGTTAAGATTGATTACCATATTGTCTTGAACCATTCATTATAAACAACCAAGCTCATCATCAACACCTTTCTGGAAACCCTTTTTTCACATCTTTTGATTCTACTTTTTTTCCAGCTCAGTTTTACCATCAACATCATTATCGACTGTAAACATCATTATTAAACCATTTGCACTGGTAAATTTGAAAATGATTCAAAAGTGTGGCTCAGTGAGAAGGCTCACAAATTGTAAACGGAAAGACAAAAGTATCGCTGCAGCAAAACTTAGTTGCACCGATTAATGTTTGTTAAAGTGGATAACTTGTATGAATGGAAAGATGATGCAAAAACGAAATTTTCTTTACTCAGAAATTAAAACTCATGACCTTTTATCATTGTAAGTTATCAATCTGATGCAAGCGGAACAAGAAGTTGGCCTTTAGTCAGTGAACTTCGGTTCCAACAGAAAATCAATCCAACCAGAAAAGAACATTGAAATGAACTAATGCTCTTGAAAATCAGAATTTGAAGTTTTTCAATTTTCGCAAGCCAATTGTTCAAACCTTAGATCTTTATCATTATCCTTTCGTAAGTAATGATCGCAAACAGGAGTATTAAAACTTTCTATGCCTTCCATGGATTTCAAAGGATAGTTTGGAGTTCCAACCTTTAACTTTCGTTCTTGATTAATGAAAACATTCTTGGCAAATGCTTTCGCTGTAGCTTGTCTTGTAACAATCCAGGAATCTCACTCTTAGCGCTGCAATACAAATGTCGCTCTTAACCATCTTGGATTATTTCGACCAACCCTTCTCATTGCTCTTCCAAAAATTCATCTGCATTTCATTAGTCTATTAGTTGCTCTACCCAACAGCTTTCAGTCGTAGATGGCTCTCGAGTTTTGGAACCAAACAAGTAGAAAAAATAAAAACAAAACTCTGAGTACAAGAAAAGTATTGAACAAAAAATGAACTCAGATTATGATAAGTCGAGCAAGAAAATCATTGGCCATATTATTGAGCGTATTGGAAATGACAAGTATTGGAGTCGAACAACTTTTTTTTCTTGACTTCATTCGAAAATCAAAATCAATTCAATTTACTTTGATATTTTACTCTCTATTCTGATATTCATTATCTTCTTTCTTTCCTTGTCCAGTTCAACTGTTCTTTATTAATTCTGTTGATTCTCTTGTTTTGAGCAACTCTTTTAATGCAATTCAAACTTGTTCCTTTCCTCAGTCCATGACATTCATGAGCCTAGCTTGCTAATGTGATCAACCCGAGTAAAAGTGAGAAAGAAAGAGAGAAAAGAGAAAATTTATCAACTTGATTCTTGCCCTTTCAATTGAATTCACTTTTCAATTGACCCTCACTGCGAGCAACGCCAAACAATTCCTAAACTAGTTCATCTTATTTTGCACTTTTTTTTATTTCATTTAATCTCACTCTTTCTGTTCTGTTCACTTGCAATTTTCATCATTTCATTTAATGTTTCCACATTGCTTAACATTGACATTCATTCAATTTATGGAAACAATTTATTGAATCATTTTTCATCTTTTTCTTCACCAATCCATTTGGCGATCAAAAGAAAGCATTAAAGTTTAATAACTCGATGCTAACTCTTTGGATACTGGCTCTAACCTCAAGGCATGTTTTACCATTTGAGAACAGAATTTCAATCTTTAATCGAAAACCGAAACAAGTTCAGTGTCTGGATAAAGTCACTTGGAAACTTTACCAAATCAAGTTTACCGTGATTACCATTCAAAATGATATTCAACTCGATCAACATTTCTTGCTGCAACTCGGAATCGACTTGTTGTTGAATTGGAAAGTATCATTCTCAAGAGAAGGCAAAAAAAGATGTTTTCAACATTTGCAATTCATGTTGTCAAAATTAGATGATGACGATGAAGGAGAGAGAGAGAGAGAGAAATGAACGAGGAAAAGATGATGATGAACACGGTGAGATGTAACTTCAAAAAGTGGGCTGATTTTGTGGCAAACAGCATCTGGAAATTGAAAATCAAAGGTTGAAACTTAATGAGGGTAAAATTGACAGCCATTAGGTTAAAGTCTAGTAACATGATTTTGAGGGTGAAAAACAGAGGCAAAAAGTATAGCAAGATAAAAGATGGAAAAGCAGAATAGTGCAAGAGTAGGAAAAGCATTTCAACATTGAACGAGAATAACATTTACTTTAGCAAAGAGTCTGGTATGTTAATTTAATTGACTTAATATTGAAAAACTAAGAGAAGCAAAAAAAGGACCGAAAACTGGTTGAAAGTGTTGCATTGTTGTTTCACTTTTCATTGGATTGTGTGCGAAGCAAAAGCCAAATGGCTAGATTGGTACAGAAGAAAAGCATGTTTTATTGCAACAATACATGAGTTTTGAAAGAGATAAAATTTAAAACATTGAACATTCACTTTGTCAGAAAATAATCATGTTTCATGTTTCACGCAATTGTTATGAAACTTTTTCTGCCAACATAAAAAGTTTCACTGATAACAATTGTTTCATTGACTTTTACATTGTAAGCAATTCGCAATTGTGATCCATTATTCCATGGCATTTTACTCTGTGCAAATTTTATTTTTATATTTCAAAATAGAACAGCTAAAGGTTAGATCTTGCAAGAGTTTGTTTTTCACTTATTAATAAATTCAAGTTCTGACGAGTTCACATTACAAGTTTCAACTTCTCTTATTTCCTTAGACAGTTGCTGAATGATTTCTTGTCAATCCTGTTGAATCGTGCAGCGATTCCGGTTATATTTAGAAATATTTCAATCTGCAATTTCTATCCGTGTTTTGAAAACACCTTTAAATCCAAGTTACAAGATCTACACTCAACACTTTCATAAGTTTAAAGAAGATTAAAAAAATTATGTTCTTCATGATAAGCATCAAGAAACTCCATTTGTATCATTATTCTGATTGAATCTTTGCCACACAAATGATTCAATTAGTCAAGTTAATGATATTAACATGTTAACTTTATGAAATTGTGTCATTTCCATTCAATAATTGCAGTCAAGAGACAAAAAATGAACTTTGCCCAATTTGTTATATTTCATCTTTTATGAAGCAAAAACAATCTGAAAAAAAGGCTGCAAAAGTGCACATCACGTGGAAAGGATAAACATGAATAGATTCATGGAGATGATAATAATTGGTTTTACCATTGTAATATGAATATTTCGAATGAAACTGTCAACTAATGGAATAACTTTACCATCTATAATCTTCAACATTTTCCAACAATCATGATGCTCGAAATGATAACTTGAATTGTGATTAAATATTTTCACATTTGTTTCCATACAATCTTACCATGTAACTGGTGCAACTAATGTGCAATTTGCTTTGGCGTAAAGAAGGCAAAAATGAAGTGAAAAGCAGAGTTGCCTTTGCAAATCAAATGTAATCAAGTTTGCAAAAATGAATCCAATGAATGAAAACAAATGGAAAGAAACACAAACTCAATGACATTTTGTTAACCACTTTTAAGTGTATCAAGATGAAACGAAAAAAGATGAAAATTTTGCTTTTTTTTCTCTGATAAATCATCTGATCCAATGAGCGGGAATTGCATGTTGCAATGAACAAGCGTGCAAAAGGGTTCAATTGGAAAAGGCAAATCTGGAAATGTTTCAATTCGAAAAGAAATGCTGATAATCAACTCTGATAAATAGACAATCATGGAAATGTTGTGTATGATTTATCATTACTATTAAGATTATCATTTTTGTTTCAAAGGATGAAGAAAGGAGGAAAAAGTAAATGAGAATTTTTCTCTTTTTTCAAAGTTGAACAAAATGTTATTGACTTGGACGAGTCAATGTCACACAACTTTGTATAACTTTTATTTTCTCTTCACATTTCAAGTTTACTCACTCACTCTCTCTTGATGCACTCATTTATTGTTCCCTATTCATGTTATTGTTGATTCAGAATATTGAACAATTGCAAGCTGATAAATAATCATTGACAGGGAATTGAGATGAACGCCCATAACTCATATTTCACTTACGCTCTTCTCTTTTGCCCTTTTCTTCTTCTTCTTCGTTTCTTTTCCACTTTCTTTCAGCATTCTATCTTCAATCAAGTTTACTCTCTTTATGTGTATAAATAATGGTGGCAATAAAAATGGATATAAATATATTTATCTGAATGGCATAATTTTGAATGGTTCACTTGCGTGAGTCTTTGTTTAGGGACGAAAATTCTGGTTCCAATTGTTTCTTTTCTTTGACTTTTCTCTTCGACTTTGTTTTAACTCTGATTCTGATTGGTGATAACCTTATGAGACGGAAGAAACAAAAGAAGATGAATGTTGTTGATGAAAAAGAACAAAAACTGAGAACGAGAAAGAAGATGTTGAGGATGATGGCGAGGAAGATGAATAATGAAATAACAAATGGGAAGCAACAAAGTGCAATATTGGTGATGAAATATGAAGAAATAGGAAGACAAAAAATGATGAGTAAACTTTATTGTAGTGGACTTGTAATGGAAAGACAGTTTTAAGAAAAAAATTGATTGAAGATCAATTTAATGGCAAGCAAATTTCAATGGAAATAAATTGAAACAGAAAATGTTGAGATCAAGAAACTTGGTCATCGAGTTATTTTTGAAAAGTTAACATTTTACTCTAGCAATGAGGTTGAAGATGAAGCAGAGTGACAACTTAACTTGATGCAGCAGAGTTGCATTAGCTAGGATGGTTGGTGAGGGCAAACGAACCTTAAAGTGTGTGCTTTGTGAATAGCAAATGGTGCTTCATTTGCAAAACGTTTTGGGCATCGAGATGATTCTACTTGTTTTGTACGGAATATTGGAGGACAAGAATGAAGAAAAACATTAGAAATGATAAACATGCTTTTCTGAATAATTCAGAGTCAGCAGATTTTTTGTTCCTGTATCGATATGCTTGTAATTATTGATTGCCAATGAGCGAAAATTAAAGATGAAAATGATTCTTGTTGGGGACAAAAAGCCAAGCCATCAATAAATCGAAATCATCTCCAAATTAATCATCCTTTGTTGCTTTACTTACCAACAGAATAATGCAATTTTTTGCAATTTTTCATGATGATTAAGCGCACCCAAAATATCCGGAACAATCAATGAAGTTGTCAATTGTATGGTTAAACAGCAACATATCCAGATTCATCAGTTTGTGGAATGAAAATTTCCCAAACTGTTACTTAATGAATTGAAGTTTAGGAAAGTAGATCATCATCTTTTCGTAAATTCAACTTTGTAACAGAAAATGAAAAATGAATATCGTGTATCTCAGGTTTTACCTTTCAATGTTTAATCAAAAGCTAAATTGTTCTTTGTTCATGTAAAAGCAATATAATTATTCCTCTAATTGTTCTTGAACTTCATCCTTGCGTGGGTTTCATTCATGGCATTCAAACAGACTGCCTTTACTCATCAGTAAATAAATTGGCATCAATCAGTTCTACTCGACATAAAGTTGCTCAATATTTATAAACTATTAACCTTCATTACCGAGTGCAACATAGGATATCCTGAGTCAACCAAAGATTGAGTAACTTTAACAATTAATATCATGGCAAGTTATACGATCTCACGATTTAACCACAGATGGCTGAAAATACTAAAAAGTGTTTATCTTTAGTTGCAAAAATAGACTTTCCTATGAAGCTTCACCTGTTTGATATCAAATTTCAAAGGATAACGTCAAACTTTGAACCGTGAAGAGTCGCATGAATCATCATAGTAAAGCCTGTAAATGCAAATATTGAAAATCGAACCAATTGGCGAACAAAAATCAGTCATTAACCTCGTGAAAAGGTAAACATTTCGATGAAACGAATCACAATAATCCGTCCAACAAGTTGACCGATAAAAACATTGCCAAGTTCGATAAAAAATCGGATTAATTCAACTCGAGACTTTCGAAGAACCATTCATCATTCCATTTCTCGAACATAATTCTTCATCACTATCTTATCCATCATAATGCTGTTGAACTCCCTGTAACCCTCCCTGCTAATAGCAACATTATCACTCCCAGTAATCTAATAAACTTGATAATTCTCAATAAACGCTTTTGTAAAGCAAAAAAAGAAAATCTATTCACAGCTCAGATTCCAATGTAGAAAATAGTTTCCTCTTTTTTTAACACTCTTTACTTGATAGCATTTTCTACTGACAACAAATAACAGGGAGTTACAGTGAAATGAAGATAATATCTTGGAGTAAATAACTATAAAAAATAATAACATCATCATGAAAAGAATCGCGAGAAAAAAAAGATTATCCAATTCAAGTTTGCCTTTTAAAAAGTGTTCAAATCTTTCATCCAGAAACTAAAAGTTAATGATGATTATTGATGTGTATAATTGTACTCTTTCATCACCCTTTCCTTGAAAATGATAAACTTAGCATTCTCCTGTATCATCAATTTATTTCAATCTTGAATTTTATTCATTAAATTTGTCGATTAAAATGGAACCAAGGAAGGAATCTTGAATGGCAAGAATTTTCTTTTACCCGTTTTTTCTGTACAATTGCTTTGAACTTGAACCACTTTGCCTTTTCCCATTTGATCACATTTATTCCCATAAAAGAAGCACAGCTTTCGACTTTTGCAAATTACGACAAACAATTTATTCTGATTGGGTCAATTACAACTTCATTTGAAACTGAATTTTTATTTGCGTAAAGAGAAAAAAGAATTGAGAAAATTATTCATTTAACCAATGAAAGGCGGCTGAATGAGAATGAACAAAGTGTTAAGCGACAATCAATCAAATGGAAGGTGAAAAAAGTCAAATAAAAAACTCGAAACGAAAATTGAAGAAGCGAAAAGGGAGAAAACGTTTTCTCTAAATAATCATCTTCGTTTCATCAACTCAGTTTATTTGCTCAAGTAAATCACAGTTGATAAACAGGAATCAATATAAATTAATCATTTGAATCCATTAAAACAAATAAAGTGAATAATGATGAACTCTGAGGTGCAAGTTGATAGCTGATATTAAAAAGAGAAAAGACGAAGAAAAAAGAAAAAAAAAGTTCATTATAATTGCAATTATCAACATTATTATTATCATCATTAGTCAGTTATCAAGTGCAATTAAAACTTGCATCATGATTTGCTGCAGATTATCGCTTCTTTTCACAGACGAAAAATGAACAAATGAACAAACGAAGAGAAAACTCTTTTTTCCTTTTTTCATCTTTTTCGTAATTAAATGAATGTCTTTGAATATCATAGCGAAAGTGCAATATTGAAAGTTGAAAAAAGAGAAAAAATTTCATTCCATTTATCATGATAATCATTTCCATGATGATCATCAGTTGTTAAATAGTCTTCATTTCCATTTCCAATGGCAACTCAATGGTAATTAAAAACGAAACTTAACACTTTTAAACGTTCAAAGTTTACTTTTCCTTCTGTTTCACATCAAAGTGAACATTAAAAATTGAATGGAATTTTTATGGTGAAAAAAAGTTCTAAAATGCTCATTATCAGAACATTTATTGTTCAATTAAAACTTGTTTGGACAAGAAAAAAAGGGTTTGAATGGAAATTCATTTTTGCTGTTTTCTTTTTGCAATAATTTTCCAAATTTTCATTCCATTTTTGCTTTTTTATCTGTTCACCTTCTTTACTCATGCCTATGAGCTGATTGTTTTTCCTCGTCGAGTAAAACTAATTAGAAGAAAATTCAATTTTCTTTCAAGTGAATCATGAAAAATGATGAGTTGGAACTTTAATTTAATCTAATTTTGTTTCGCCTCATATTTCAACTAATCATTATCATTAATTATCATGTATAATTAGTTGATCAACAATTTGGTGGAATTTGTTTTTTTCCAGTTTTTTCCATTTTAACTTTTCTCAATTAAAACTGTGAAAATGATTTATATTAATTTTACCTTTGAGATGACCAATTAATTTGAAAAAGGTTTAGACTCTAATAAATTGAATTAACCAAGCATTGAATGTTTGTAAAAAGATGAAACTCTTTTAAAACGAATTTTTAATTTTCCTGAATTTTCATGCAAAAGACAATTTGCAACGAATTAAAGACAAAAACCATTAAGGCTGAAGAGCGAATGTTGTTAAAGGCGAAATCGATTGAACGCATGAATAGCATTCTGTTGGAATAATTTTGAATCGAAATTCTTGCCCATTTTTCTTCTTCTTTTCACTTTTCCTTGAAGCTGTTTGTTCCTTGTTATTAGAATGATATTAGTTTACATTATAATGACAATATTTATTCAGATCGTTGATTCAATAGATACATGATAAAAAGGTCAATTTTGTTTTCTTTGCACATTCTGTTGGAAACTCATTCACCTTTCTGCTTGCAATTGCTTCCGTGTTAAAGAAAATTTCGATTCTCAACGATGAACACTGTGCTTGTCTGGGAGTGAAAAGATTTGACTGATGCGATAGAGCATTGAAGGTGCAAAAGCGAAAGTGAAATCACATTTTTTCTATTCTTTTTTAGTCAACCTTTTATTCTTCCTTATTTACCTTTGATTGGTAAGGAAAAGAAAAAAAGGTTATGTTCATGGTACGGTGCAAGACATCTGATGAGATAATGTTAGTCTTGGATTGCCTCAAGGGACGGATAAGTATGGGCACAATAATATCTTTGGAAAGAAGGGGAAACAACAAAAGAAGAGAAAATGAAATAACAGCATCAGCCTATTGAGTGTAAAAGACGCAGAAAAAATGTTGAAAAGGTTGCTACGAATATAAGAATGAGTGAAAACATGACTCGAGGCCAGTTAGACAATGTAAATATATTCAACTGTCTGCATACACAGGCGACTGAGGAGCAGATTTAGGTAACACTTTTTACAGAATCAAATCTTATTATCATTATTCGATACTGTCAAATCGTGTTAGCCAAACATTATTGCGAATATTGCACTTTACTATCCATAATATCAATATTCATATTAGTAAAACGTCTACTTTTCCCATCCAAATTGAGTAAAAGATCAGAAAAAATTTTTAGCAAAAATCTGGTTGAACAGCTTTTACACTTGATGCTGGATATTATTGCATTAAAACTTTTGCCTAAATCTAGTTTTGGAACGTAATTTCTGAAGCTGAGATTAGTTTGTCTTTATTCCTTTATATTGTATTTTTTTGTTTTTGAGCCAAAGGTTTTTGAATACCAATCGATAGAGAACCTAGATTTTATAAACAATGTTCAAAACCTTACAGAAAATTTCAGACTTAAGGTTGTAAAAACGCGGTCAAAGTCGAATTTTGAATCATATTTCAAATAGGAATGTAGGTTTTTACTAGTAAAAAAATGTTCGCCTGCTTGACAAAGCTGTTCAGCGTACTTACTAAACTTTTCAATCAAAAATAGTTTGAATGGTTTTTAGGTTAATTGTTAGCATAAATCATATTCGAATTTAGTTTTCAATTTTATTGCATAATAATATAATATATTTCAGCTAATTTTACCAGAGTCACCTAGAGACTTGAAAATTTTTTGGAAAAATTTCGCGAATACTTATTTGTAGTATTTACTTGTAGTAAAAAACAAGGTCATTCAAAGTATTTTTTCGGAAGTCAATAAAATACTTTACCAGAAAATACTGAGTGATAAATTCTTTGATCTGTGTAAGGAGCGCCGAGTTAGCTATTTTTATATGCAGCCAGCTGCGTCTTGCGAGCGTAGTGAGCCTGCACGTAATGTTAGGGTTAGGGTCCGTGACAGAACCACAAACAACAATTAAGTCACTTGTGTACCGAGATCGAGGATGTATTGAAACCTTCGGTTTCAGATGGGTTTAACTTGATTAAAGCTTGACCTTGACAAGCAATTAAACACACTTAGAATTATTTATGAGAGTCACATTAATTAGAAATTAAGTAAATTAGTTATAATAACTGTAAGGTGATCACAAAATAGAAAAGGTTTATGGTACCAGAGATAAATTAGAGTAGAAATTATAAATTTCTATAAAGAGGATACGGAAAAGGATCTCTGTCCTTGAGGTGTGCCAATACAAGCAAGGGTGCACAAAACAAGTGACAAAGGAAAAGGAATAGCTTTTTATACAAATAATAGTTTAAAGAATAAGATTAGTAATGTTGACCATTTAGGTTTGATTAGTTTGACTAGTGACTTATCATTGGTCGTTGATATGATTATGCGGGGGAAATGATTGATGAGTGTATAGACCCCTAACAGTAAGCGCAGTTTCATCAGATGCAGCTCCAGAAACCTTAGAGGAGCTGCAAACGCTAGTTATACGCCAAAATTACTGAGGAGAGAAAAGCTAGATATATCTAATTAAGATTCATCATATTCCTTCTATTGTAACAAGAGAAGTTAACACTTTAGTTAGTTTCTTTCATATTAGGTAAACAGGAAAGTTTTGATATGGTTTTGGTTTAAATCATTTATTGTTAATAACTTTTGATTGGTGATACATTAATCAATCAAAATAATCACCCTCACTTTCTAGGACCTTTTCCCATCTTGTTACCAAATTTTCAATACCTGATTGGTAAAAATCATCTTTTTTGGAGGTCAAAAAGTTTTCGATCGCCGATTTGACCTCTTGATCTGATTTGAATTTTTGACCTCGAAAAGCATTTGCCATTGATAAAAAAAGATGGTAATCCGATGGAGCAAGGTCTGGTTAATAAGGTGGGTGGGGTAAAACTTCCCAATCAAGCTGGGTCAACTTTCTTTTGACCGTTTTTGCGACATGATGCCGCGCATTGTCGTGAAGGTAAATGACTTTTTTACGATTGACCAAAGCTGGCCATTTCTCTTTCAATTGATCATTGACTCTGGTTAATTGGTCAATGTAGAGGTTCGCATTAGTTGTTTGACCAGATTCGAGCACCTCAAAGTGCACCACCCCCCTTGGACACCACCAGATACACATTAGGAGCTTCCTTTGGTGTAATCGTGGTTTAGGAGATGACCTTGAAGGTTCACCGGGGTCTAACCAAGCAAATGACCTCGTAGAGTTGTCATACAAGACCCATTTTTCATCACTTGTCATTAACCGGTCGAGAAAAGTGTCATTACGCTGACGAGAAAGCAGTGACATTGCTATAGAAACTCTATTGAGCTTTTGATAAATTTTTAACTCATGAAAGACCCACTTATTGAGCCTGTGTGCCTTACCCAGAGCATGGAGTCGAGTTCTGATGGTCTCACCGGATACGCCTAGGTCCATTGCAGTTCCTTACAAATAACTTCGGAATTGGTCTCAACCCTGGCCTTCAGGTCACATTCCGAAACAGATAACGGTCGTCCATCTCTTGGCTTATCTTTGATGTCATAGTCACCAGATTTGAACTTTGACCACCATCTTCTCACTGTCACTTCACTTATTGAGTCCTCCCCATGAGCTTTCACCAACCTACGGTAACATTCGATGGGTTTTGACCCTAATTTGAACTCATAAAGTATGTTTGCACGAATGTAAAGTTTAGCGTCGGACATTTTAACATTGACTGTGGCATGATCTGATGTTTTAATTGAGTCAATATGATCAATAATTGTTCATTACTCATTTCCTTATTTCTTGGAAAAAGAATCATCTTGATCAGATTTCTAATTATTGAGTTTTAATTAATTTTCGAAATTTGATCAAAACCATATCAAAAATTTCCTGTTTACCTAATAATAAAGAATCTGTTGTTTGTGTAATAGGATAAGAAAAGGTAAAAATTTTACGCACATACACGTTACTATTAAAGAAGTGGTGCTAAAAACTTTGATTTGGAGTTAAGAGTTGAGACTTGTAGGGCTTCTTAGGGCATAAAAACTGAGTCCAATAATGATATTGAAGTAGTATATAAAAGTCCTACTCTGGACCAAATTTTTTAATGATTTTTTTTAAATCTTTTAAGAAGTGGAGGGGTGTGGGAAAGGGTTCGGGCGCGAAAAAAACGTAACAAATTAAATCTTTATTTTAACGTTTTTTGGTATGCATTGATGCAATATAAAAGAATCACCACAGTTCCCTGCAGCGTCTCTTTAAGATTTCGCTTGGAACTGTTGTGATACTTTTTAATTCTTTCAATGCATACTCAGCAAAGCTGAGTTCATCACCGTCTTTGATCATTAACATTTCTTTCAGTTCAAGATTTTCTTTAAATAGTTTTTCTTTTCTCTTAGCTTCTATATTGGATTTTTTATCTAATTCTTGCAATTCTTTTTTGTACTTTTTTACCTCCCTATGACCATTATCGTCTATCGCATTTCTTAACATCTTATATATAACAGCTTTTATTACAGTTTTAACATTATCATTATTAGATTTATCGAACGATGAAAAAGTTTCCATGAGATCGAACATAGATGAACATAGATTTTCGTAGATGAACTCAAAGGGTTCAAAAGAATCAAATACCCTTTGTTTTCATTCCACTCTATCATTCCTATGATTTAATGCCCTTCGACACTCCTGTCTCTATTGTAATTTTATTTGCGCACTCATCGATCTTCCCAATGATGCCTGGTCCACCAATTGGCCCTTGTTTGACGTAAAGGGTATCAAGTCTTGCAATGCACACTTCTCTTGGAAAATAGAAAACATCAGTGGATGTTTCACGAGAAATAGTTGGCCTTAAAACTTGTTTCCTTTGTCGATTCTGAAATGAGACGACAGTTGCAAAACAATATGTTGGCATAAAACATTGCCTTATATCGAAATCGTAATTTTCAAACCACGTGTTCTTTGCCGCCGAAATTTTATAGTGATATATTCGACCCCTTTTTTCCGTTTCATTGGTGAACACCAAATGAACCTCATTTCTTTGGAATGCTGAGCACAGCAAGTCTGATGGGGACCAAACTTTTGCTCGTACACCATTCGCGGGCTCAATTTTCTATCCTTATCTCTAGGTCTAAGCGGTACAAGCTATAATTAGAACTCATTTTTTGAATACAACACCAAATGAAATTATGAAAAATTGAATGCAAGTGTTGTGTCGGAAAAAACAATGCTGGGTGTATCAATGATATATATCCACTTTCAGAAGCCGATTGCTCAGCAATGGCTCTAGATAGAAATTTGTCCTTGAAGTCATTCGATAACAAAAATGTCAAAGTTTTGTAAGGCGTAACTTCTTTTCAATCTTAATTAGTTATTATGAAACGGTTTGTTACCAAAGTCGGAAAAGTCACAGATTTTGCTGCAAGAATTTATAAGTCAATTTTTTTGCGGCCATATTAAACATCAGAAAATTTCCATTTTTGGTAATGTTTCACATTATGTCATACAAAACTTTGACATTTTTGTTATCGAATGACTTCAAGGACAAATTTCTATCTAGAGTCATTGCTGAGCAATCGGCTTCTGAAAGTGGATATATATCATTGATACACCCAGTATAAGACTTTTTGTAATGAAATGTATGATAGAAAAAAGTATACAAATTACTGCGGATGGATGAGAAAGAAAAATGGTGTGATAACTCAAGTTTTCTTTATGAAGTCAAATCATGATACTGCTCGCTTGCGTGACCTCGTGAGTAAGCACTGAAAATAGTATTCTGTAATAGGCTATAACCAATAGAATTAGAGTCAGATTATACCAGTCACTTCTTAATGTAAGCTAATTAGAACGCCTTCCAAGTGATTTCCTCAATTGCCCATCCCATTCTTCATGCGGTGCCAGAGTAGATACAAAAAACGATACGTGCACAGTGTGCTAGCTCTAGACTGCAAAGAAATCGCACAAAAGCGTGATGATGCGAGCTAATCTAAGTTGCCTTATCGTAGTAGGTTTTACTTGAAGGTAGGAGAATCTAACCTAACCTAACCTAACCTAACCTAACCTAACCTAACCTAACCTAACCTAACCTAACCTAACCTAACCTAACCTAACCTTATATTACGTTCCCTCCTCAAGATATGTTAATCTCAGGTAGCTTAACTAATAAAGATAAAAAAGGGGGAAAATCAGAGCCGCTCCTTCCATAGTTTTCAATCTTGTGTCGATGTCACTGCGCTTAATTTTTGGTTTCAAGTATTGGAATACAGTGGAGTGCCAGATAATGAGAATAATTTTTTCGCTGGTCACTATTGGAAAAGGGTTGTATTTAATTTGAATTACACCAAATTTCATTTCGATTTTTCTAGTTATAAATTGCTCTTTGCAAAATACTCCTTTTAATTTTCCAAAGGCAATTTGACCGACATTTCAACTTAATCATGGCTTATAAAAGTCACCACAAAGTCATGTTAAATGCTAATTTTGCCAACAAAAACAAGCCCATTATGTCTACAGCTCAAGGCACAGTAAAGATATATTTACTCGACACTTTTGCACCATTTTAATATTTCATATTGTTACACCTTTCATTTGTATGACAATCTTGTTAGCGGGTTATGAGCTAATTATTGCTCAAGGGTGAACAAGAAAAAAAATCAACAACAAATTAATGAATAAAGTCCCTTAATAATCCGAACTCTGAAGCAAGCACAAGAGAAACAAAAAGATGAACAAAAAATGTTTAATTGTTTATCATTATAATCATAAGCCTTGATAGGTTTAACCTTTAATGACATTGTAATTTTAATTTTGTTTACGCACAAATAACTAAACAGTTTTTATTTCACTTCAATGTGACTAATAATGTGTTATTAGAAACAAAACTGAGCTTTTAATCTTGTATTCAAATTGAATGGATTAACTTTGATTTATAGTTGATTACAGAAATGGAAAATGAAAGAAGCAAAAGAAGAAGAACAAAGAAGACAAAAATTGCTCGATTCCAAGTTGAGCTTCTCTAATCAATTGAATAAAAGGCTGAACTTTTCAGCACAAAAAATATGCTGATGAAGCGCAAGATAATGTTACCCGAATCATAATGATAATATAATAAAAAACAATACAATAAGATAATCATTTGCAACAATAACTCAACATTAAAATTGTATTTGCTTGAAAAGAACAAGTTGAATAGAGAGAAAAAAGTTCATTTCAATGTTGACTAATAAATCTTGTATAATTGCAATGATCAAACGAGAGAAGAAAAAGTTGCTTTCAAAATTTTCCTCTTTTCTTTATACATTTCAACCTTTTTTGACCCATTTTCATCTTGCAAGTTCCAAAGAGATTTGATTATTTATTTTGCTTTATTTCACTGTAAATATTACATTGTTTAATGTTGCAAAATTGGTGAACATCAAATGTTGTGCAAAATGTTCAAGTTTATAACAATAATGAAGCTCATTTCACATAATCTTGAAAATCTTGTCACGTCAAGTTTGATCTACAGTAATATTTGTGTTCGTCTTTTGCCTTCTTTGTTTTTACTTTTACCAACTTTCTTGACATTCACTAGCTGATCAACTTGCTTTGAATTGACAAACTGGAAGAGCTTTAGGGTGTCAATATTACCCTGTTAACAATAATGCAATAATGTTGCATTAAAAATGCAAACTTGGCAAAGTGAAAATTTACCATGAAAATGTGAAAATCCATGAGATGAAAAGCAAAGAGAAAAGTTATTGGAATTTTGCATTTTCCCTTCTCTTTTCCAAGTAGCAATGACAATACAATTGATGACTTTTGACATCATTTTCCAGGTCAACATTGAAAGGTACAATGCAGCCCTTGCAACTGTTTTAAATATATCATTTCAATGGTTTACCATTTGACCATTTTTATCATTCAATAAATGCAACCCTTTTTCGCACCTTTAACTTTGATCCAATTGATGACTTTGGATCAATCGGTTAACCCCGAGTTTAAATTTGAATCTTAGTTAATGGTTCAAATTTTGAAAACTTTTTTTTATCGAAATTTTCTTTTTCTCTTGCTTTTTCTTCTAAGTTGTCGCCACCTTTCAACTGTTTTTCACTCTCATGATTCTGATTTTAACCAATTTTTCTTTTCCTTTTTTTTGTGTTTCATGTTTTGTTCCTTCAACATTACTGATTAGATTCACCGGTTTGTGTTAAAGATCAAAAAACTATTTATATCGCTGGTTTGGGTGAAACTGTTCGCATCTCATGTTCAATTGAAGCTGAACCAAGTCAAGTTGAAATCATTTGGAAAATAAATGATACTCTTCTTGATGAAGGAGTTTATCCCTTTCAACCTGGAACGGCTAAACTTTCAAGTAATTTACTTTACCAACCTCGACGGTCTGATGATTATGGAACCCTGATGTGCCTTGCAAAAAACAGAGTTGGAACCATCAAAGAGCCTTGCCAATTCATTGTCATGCCAGCAGGTAAGTCAAACTTTATTTTCACCTCAAACAGTCAATTTTCAGTTTCATTGGTAACTTTCTGCTTTCAGTCAACGTAAATGAGAACTGAAAATTGCGAATTTTTTTCAGTCAACACTTTAGTCTGTCTTTCGAGTTTTTGTTTTCTCTTTTATGGATAAACTGTTTCAGTTGTATTTACTGGTTTCATTGTCCAAGCAAGAGGATTATCAGATAATTGAAGATGATTAAACCAATTGTAATAGAAGGGGTTTAACACTCGACAACACTCGACAACACTTAACAAGTGGATTATTTGATGAGGATAAGATTTACCTTGGACATCATAACAAGATTAAAACACTAATTAATCTACATTATAGTAAATAAATCATTTAAATAAAGGACACCAATTTATATTGCAATGGAACCAGAAAACAGAATGAAAAGCATTGGTCAACAAAATTGATAAGGAAATACAAAGAAATCAAACTCCATGTATTGAACATTAAACAAAAAAATTAAATTTTACGTTTTCTTTAGCATTATTGTTGTTGTTTCGGATGTTACCCATTCTTGTTAAACATTGTTTATTGTTTTTGCTGCTTTTTTGTTCATCTAAAAATGTGTCTCTTTGAAGTGGTTTTCAAACGAAAAAATCTTTTGTTTATTGAAACGCATCATGACACTGGTTGATGCTGTCAAGATAGACCAACTTTCTTAGTAAGATAGTCAAACATTCTCCCAGCATTCAAGTTTGATGTGCTTAGTCTGCTTGAATTATTGATCCTTTTTTCATTGTGAATTTTCAATCGTTCTCAATAGTCGTGATAGAGATGCACAGGATAGCACATTTTGATAGTCGGTAATTTGATTTATAATTCAGATCACGGAGAAGTATTTCATTGAAAAGGGCGAGAGGTTGCTGATTGTAAAATCTAGATTAAAACTGAGTTTTATTATCGATGCTGGCCGGAAATGCACTTTAAGATTTTCTTAGATATAATCAGAGTTTTAATGTTACATATTTGCACTCAATCTACAATAAGTTTTGTTGAAGATTCAGCAATTTAAACTGCTTGGGTGATCAATCGAAGGAGAAATTTAATCAAGAGTTTTTTGTATCAATAATTGAATAAAATTGCATATTTAATTAGTACAATAGTTGGAAACCATACGACTTTAGCACAAAGAGAAGGTTCGCTTAAAAGAAGCAAGATCAAGTTTCGAAATTAACCCTCAAATGTCAATCAAAGGTCAATTTATGCATCATTGTTATTACTTTGACTGCTTGGCGCTTCCAGGATTCCAAATTTTCTCCCATTGAACTGTATAGAGTTGCACAAATTTTCTGCTCATGAAATGCAAAGTTGACCTTACAAATAGTAATTTGATAATGTTTCAATTAAAGTTGTTCAGTTGAACTTGGAAAGCTGTCTGATCGAAAGAGTAAAAATGTTTCTGTTTTAGTTAATGATTGTTTTTCACTTTGTAATACAGCAAATGAAAATATTCAGCATGCAAAATGAGCAGAACTGATGAGGTTGATAATGATTATGATTAAAGCAAACCCATGGAGCCAACTAATCTAAATAATTTAATCGAGACTGTTCATGAAGCCATTAATGAGATAATACATTTAACCATGTTATTACGTTCATCTTAATTGATAAAAGTAGAGTGAAAAGAATCAGTGTGATTAAAGGTGTAATAGTTGATGTTGGCATTTAATATTGCAGTTAAGCTTTTATTGACTAAATAATGGTTATTAGTATTGGATAAAGTCCCAAGTAAAATAGACTCAGCACAAAACACATATTTATTATGACATAACTTTACTCATTGAATGGAAAGACAGGGAAGGAAGAGAGAGAGAGAGAGAGAAAATATTGCATCCAGAGAAATAATTTAAAAGTATAATGTTCGTACTTTAATCGAGTTCAATTAGTGAAACAATAAAAGACAACAATAGAAACGATCAAAGTGAAAACATCGGAAAAGACAAACAAAAGTTGAACAAAAGTATTCAATTGAATTGGAAAAAGTTTCATCTCGCAATTCAAGACTACAGATTGACTAGTCTGACAAATGCACTTGTTCAAGTACAATGAGTTGATTCATCTTTCAATTATTTTCCATTGTTGAAACAGAAAATTGATAAACTCGCAGAAATGCGAAAAAAAAGAAAAAATCGAATTCTAATGATGAAATTTAATTCTTTTGGGATCGTCTTACAGGTCGACCTGAGAGAATGGTTAACTGCTTGGTAAGCAATCAAACGGGCGAATCTTTGGTCATCTCTTGTCAACCTGGTCACGATGGTGGCCTTAATCAAACGTTTTACCTTCAAGTTTACGATTATCGAAGAGAAAAGTTGCTCTTCAATTTAACCTCAGTTTTACATCCAACCTTTCAGGTCAATGGATTAACTTCAGGAGCCAGTTATGTGTTTGACGTTTACTCGTCAAACCCAAAAGGATCATCAAATACAACAACTTTGATTGCTCAAACACTTTCAATGCAAAAGCAAAAACTTGGTAAGATATTTAAACGCATCAAACTGCAATCCCAATTCAACTCTTGGATTTGTTTCGATGAACTTTTTGTTGCACAAAAATCTTTAAGCACAACTTTTGACGTTAAAAATAGACGATTTCAATTGGAATCAATTTTGTAACCTTGTCAGGATTGGCCAAGAAAAAAAAGAGTAAACAAAATTTCTTCTCTCAAGAGTTCGACTTGTTCCATCTGATTCTAAAGCAGAGTGCAATTATGTATTAACATTTTTTTCTCATCAACCCAAGTCAACCCAGAAGCAGGCAGTACAACCAGATACAATAACAGCCAAGTTAATCAAATTACTATCTTAATCTCTACCAAACTTGTGTTTCTTTTAGCTCAGCAAAACACGAAACGTATATCATTCTTACCTTTTTTTCATCATTCATTCATTCTGCAACTTTTCAACTTTACTCTTTTTTTCTCAGCGAAAATGCTCTCTTCTTTCACTCATTATCATTACCATTTACATTGTCTTGTCAATTGATTGATCATGTAAAGTAAATTACTCTTTTCTCTTGAATTACATAAACATTTCCATGTACATGCAAGTTCATCTTGAAACAATTTCACTTGAATCACAACATTCAATCAACATTTTCTGCTCAAATGAAAACCAAACTCAAGTTCAACTTGATGCAAGAACGTTAATCAGCTTGCATCAAAATTGGACCAATTTCTGCTTCTAAACCTTCTCAATGACTTATTTTAAAGAAAGCTTACCATTGAAAAGTCTTTAAATACTGAAACATTGTAATAATTTTTATCTGTTACATGATACATTTTAACAAGTCTTGAATAACTCGATTCACCTACGATGCAGAAGAGATGAAGAATTTTAATCAACATGATGAGGAATCTTTTCTTTCATAAAAATAATGAGTTTTATAACCATCTATTACTATTAATATTAGGCTCGTCATGGTTGTGTTGGAATAATGAGAATGTGCAAAACATCGGGAAAAGAGATAAAAATATAACAAAGATGTAAAGTTTAGACAGAATATTTGAATAGCGATTAAAAGTTTGAAATTTACGAGCAAAAAAAGACTAGAAAAGTGAACTTTATAGTTTTGAAGAGAATGCTGCAAGTCGAAGAACTTTGACTGAACTTTCAGGATAGACAACCCTCTTTACATAAAAGCAGATAACCTTTTACTGAAAACTTGTTCCTTTTGTAGACTTTCTTCTCTTCTTTCTTCATGGATTTTCATAATGATATTAATTGAACTAGTGCTCAACAAGTTCTTTTCAAGAGAAAAGTTTCGATATTTCAATTGTTCAACAATTTTCACTAAAATTCAGAAAATTCGTAGAATAAAATTATAAAAAACTTAAATTAAATTAAATAGAGAAGTTAGAGAGAAATTATGTTAATTTTTTTTAATATTTATCAAATGATTTTTTTCAATCTGATGGTTTGGAATCAGGCAGAGGTTTCTGTGGGGCTCCTGGATGAATTTTTTTTACATTTTGAAGCAAATTTTCAAATTTGTCAGAATTATTTAGCTTCATTTCTATCTTGCAGAGAAATTCGCATAAATGAATGTCCAAATTCTGTCTCGCTATTCCTCCTTGACTCTTTTGAGTGTCCTCCAACTCGACTCAATATTTTAAGTGTGAGCTCCAGTAGTTAGCTCCACAAAATTTTCGTAATGGTTCACGGCTTTGTGCACATAACCATGGCTTTCCAGGCTTTCTTAGCCTTGCCAGAAATCTGTTTGGATCTCTGTTCCGATCTCCACATGCTTGAGAGTTAGTGGAATCAAACTTATTGCTACGCTTATTGTTAGGTCAAATTTCTAATCGATAGCCTGGTCCTCCTCTCTCGATCATTCTAATGATCCAATTACCCTCCACCGTCCTCGATCGTATTTACGTTTTCCAATTTTGGTTGTGTCTATATCAACTACAGTACCGGGCCACCAACCTTACCAGCAACTTCGTACGTATTATCAAACGCAGCCATGGTTACATCTCGACAGTAACTGTATACATCGGAGACAGTCTCGCGTGATAGTCGAGAACCTTTCAGAATTGAATATTCTTGGATGACTTCCTCAAAACTAAAACTATTTGCAAAGCAATTAGTGCTAATTTGTCTCTGCCTAATATCACAGCGCAAATGCTCCGACCGATTAGTCTATCAATTGATTTTGAGTTGAATTCGGTTATCTTATCAACCGGACTAGCTTCAAACATAACCAAAACATCAGCGAGTTTCAAAAAATTTTCATTCGCAGAAAGTGTCCTTCAAATGTCAGTTACAGGCCAACTGAATGACCTCGAATGACCTTGAGCTCATGGTTCAAATCTGAGGTCTGTAGGATCAACCGTTCGTGAGCTATGACTTCAAACAAGCGTAAAATTAAAAAAACGCCTGGTATGTTAAGAGCGTTACTTGGTGATTTATTAGGTAATTTAATGCAACTCATTTCAGAAACAAAATCTACTCATGCTGATAAAGCCAAGCAATGTTGGAAACATTTAGCTGATGATTTTCCATTTAAACAACCTTTAGGCTATTGTAGACTATTGGTAAATATGCAGATTCATTGAATGAAGTTTGCCCAGAATCGGGCAATGATTCAACAGAACCACTGAATGTTCAATCGGATGGAGTGTCAATAGTATCAATAAGTGGAGAGATAACTTCCTCAAGTTTAATGTCCATTGTAACTTAAGAGTATACAATTAATACAGGGCATTTCACCTATCTTTATCGATGTTGAACGGCTACTAATTGGCCTGTGATTGACCTAGAGTCTCAAGAATTTTTTTATGAAAATTTCGCGGATATTCATCTGTCATATTTCAAGGTCAAGGTTATCCAAGGCCATTTTTCGAAATCACTCTTAACGATATTAGAGGCCAAACAAAGGTCATATCTTAATGTCAAACTCAAAATATCATATTGGTCAAGTTAAGCCATTCCTGCATAAGTTCTTAGTGACTTATCCACATTTTGATTTTGAGAATTAACACAACCATTTTTTGTCAAAACTGCATAGCTTCATTTGAGTTACCCGTTCATTACCTCGTGTAGGTTAAATTGCAATCGTATGCACATTCGATCACCCGAATGTCTTTTACTACCTGGTAGAGCTCTTTTACTTGACCTTGGATGACCTTGACCTTGAAATATGACAAATGAATATCCGCGAAATTTTCATAAAAAAGTTCTTGAGCCTCTAGGTCAATCACAGGCCGTAATAGTAATAGTGATAGCCGTTTAACATCGGTAAAGAAGCTGAAATGCCCTGTACATTAAAACTAAGTGCAAGGTACTCTTATTGAGCCCCTGAGATAAAATCAATTGTTGACGCTTTTGTATGTCATATTAATGTTGAATTGTAACAAAGATCAGTTGAGTTCGCAACCATGTTTACTAAATATAACCAACTCCTATTATTTTCATAGTTAATTTTTGCGAATAACGAATTCAGAGTTTTCCCTCGAATCTCATGAATGGAAAATTCTTTTGGTTCAATATTAGCTTCCTTATGAGCTTACATTTTTCCATAAAAACGATTCTCGATTTTTGTAAACAAGTTTGATTGAACATGAAATTACTACTTAAGCAAGACAAATCTATTATTCTGTTCAATTTCAAGATTATCTATAAAACAAGCAATAATTGAAGAGTGAAAAGTGTAAACTGGTCATTGTCAATAAAATGAGGCCATTTTGGTCTTAATAACCTTAAAAAAATGGTTCAACTTGGATAATCTAAAAAAGTGTAAAATTATTGAGTAAAAAGTTGCGAAAAAACTCATTCATTCTAATATAAAAAAAATTGTTGACATTAATATTATTGTTGATGTTGGAGAGAAAAGAAGAAGAAGAAGAAAACAAAAAGATGGAGAAACAATATTTTCTTTGTTGGATGAAAACAGAGACAAAAATTCAACACCATTTACATTATAATCACAAGTCATCGTGTATAGTATATCATGAAAAATGGTTTAAAAATTTATTTTGATATTGAACTTTTGCTGCTCAATTCAATCGCTAAAGATATCTGGATAAAAACAGATAGAAGAGGAAAAAGTGTAGAAAAAAAAGAAAAGCCAAAAATGGTTTTTATGGAGACTAAGTAAAGAGAAGAAAAGGACAAAAATGTTCCATGATGAACAAACACACAGATTTTGTTCAGGTAATCAGAACATAATCCTCATCTTATTCTGATTACTTTTACCTTACAACTTGATCGAACCATGAAGCAAAGGGAGAAAAGAGACAAAATTTACTTTATTCACTTATCAAATCATTTTATAAATTTCAACTTTCAATCTCTTTTCTCGAAACAAAACTCTTGAAATTATCACCATTGACAGAACCATCATCATCAATATCATGATTGTTTCTTTTATTCCTGCAGGTTTAGGAGAAAACTTGGCTGAAATAAAATTCGATCCATATCTTGCTGTCCTTTCAGCACTTATCTTTACTCTTGTCCTTGTGGCCATTATAATCATCCTCATCATTACCATTCGTAATCGTGAAGATAAATGTGATTCCAGGAAAGCGGTTAAAACAATCGAGTAAGTTGAATGCAATAAAATGCCCTTGAAATGCAACTTTTTTTCGAATTTCATTTTTTCCAAATTTCCTTTTTCTTTATTGCATTTAGCCTTTAGTCATGTTCAATACAATTTCACGATTTTATCTCATTATCCTGTTGCCTTATCACTCCCAGTAAATTGGATAACTTTGTTTTTCGTTTTTTTGGTTTTCCTTTCACTTCGATTTCACCGACTTTTCCTCTTCCAATTAACTTGACCAATTCTCGAAATTTTTACTTTTCACTTTTTCTATCAACCAAAAGTGATAACTTTTCACTCCCTGTGTTTGTGGTTGCATTCACTTGCTTCGACTTTGTTGTCTCTGTAAACTCTGTTTTGTTGGTTTACCTTGAATTGAATCTTGTTTGATCAACTCAATGAATCTTTGTGAGTGAATCAGAGTAAATAAATTTCAGCTTCTTTCACCTTCTGTTCAAGTTAATTACCATCTTCTTGGTTTCACTATTGATTTAAAGATTAATTGAACTTGAGATTTTTTGCCAGCGTAAATGAAGGTGAAGTTTGGTCGTTAAATTGTGAATCAAAATATTGAACATGAAAATTCTTTTTCTTTCAAAGTTTACTTCTCTGTTTGAATTTCCACTCATTTGTACAACATTTTTCATCAAAATTAGTTTCATCCAATCTTTGTGTCAAGTTTATTAAGTTTAATTAAATTTTACTCTCTTCATTTGCCTTTCGCTTATTCAACATTCAATTTTGACTTGCATGCAAATAGTTGAAAAAAGTTGAATAAAAAAGTCTAATTCACTGTTTCACTTGCATTTTGTTTGTTAGGAGTGTTGATGAACCAGAAAGCCAAGGGCCTGATGTTGTTCCTTCATCAACCCGATCCAATGTTGGTGAGTATTAAAAGCCTTTATGATAAATTGTTGGTGTAGTCAAGAGCATAATAAAAGTTGCCTTGTGATAAGAGAGGCAAGAGATGAGTTGAAACAATTTGCAACAATCTAACTTGTTAATTTTCGAGGAAAGAGAAACAACTTTTTAATCGATAAATCATGTTGAGTGAAAAGCAACTCAATTAATTTGCAGTGTTGAAACACTGAACAGAAAACCAAAAGCAAGTTAATCAGTCAAGACGCTTTGAAATGGAACCTTTTCTCGAAAATAATCATTCTGTTGTATCTTGTTCTTCAGTGAAGTATTGTTTCGTATTTCGATATCCTGGTACAATTTTTCTTGTTCTTATTCTTGTTTTCTGTTTCTGCGAAGATTTTCCTTCGTACAATTAAGAGCCAAAAATCAGGAAAAAACGGCCAACAAACTGGTCGAACAAAATTTAGAAAAAATACAAACCAAAGAATGAATGAGATTTTATGATAAATGTGTGTTTTTGCGTTTAATGTTTGGTTCATTTTAATACAGTTTCAAATAGATAATATTTATAACGAGATTGTTTATTAGTTGTATCAGTAAAACTTGAGTGAATTACTGTTTCAATTGCATAAAGCTGACTGAAGATAGTTGAGCGAGATTCGACGAGTGGGCACACTCACTACCAGCCGAAAATTGCTCATTATCTAACTTGCTACGACTAATATTTCAAAATATCCTACGAGACATGATAAGATATAAGATACCTTTTTATATGTTGACTTTTTGCGAAACAAATAATTATTTTTGCATTCAAAACAACCTTTGTTAGATTGAGTGGATCAATCTTGTAACTTAATATTTACAAATGAAATAAATATGCGTATTGTTTGCCAAACTAAAGTAGATTGCATAGAATTAGTATTACTTTTTAACCTATTATGTCTGGCCATTCTGAGGATGTTACCTTAAAAGTAGAGCCACTACAATAAAGTTAACGCGTTGTTAGAAGCGCAAGCAGAACAAATTTTCAAACCCAAGTTTTCCATCAGAAATCGAATCTTCTTCAAATTGTTCCAATATTACAACTATTTTTTATTCACTTTTGCTGAGCAATACTTAGGTTACAAGGTCTGCCAGCGAGTGGGTCAAACTTCCCAAACCTAATACCAATAAAACTACAAGTCAGAACGCGTTATTGGCATTTCTTTATTGATAAGCTTTACCGAAAATTCTTGACTAGCTATTGAAAAAATTTCGATGAAAATGTCCAAATCGAACTGCTTATACTCTCGGAAGGACGAAGGACGTTGACTCTCTACATTGGCTACAACCGATTAGTGAGTTTCTTTCTGATTAGTGATTAGTGAACCTATTAGTGAGTACCTGAACTGAACCATTGAAGAGGTAAAGACGTTAAAATTTGAAAGACAAGAGATGCTTCTGATACTTTGATCCTTGATTGACCTTGAATTCATTTTGAATCTTGACAAGCAAATAAATGTTGAGAGGCTCAGCCCATGAGCATCATCAAGTATCAGCTAATTGAAATTGTACCATTAAATGGTTAATCTGTTATCCATCCAATTCCCTGATCCTATTAATGATGCTTACTCTCTGGTTAGAATCAAATTGTTGATAAAACGGAGTAAAAGTTGATTCCATTTTCTCGTTATTCTTTAGTCTTTTTTTTGTTTCTCGGATGATCATCATTAAAAGACGAGAAGACACTTTATCTTGTGACTCGGCTAATGTTGACTGCCATTGACTCTGTTCAACTTTAATGTTCATCTCTTATTGTTGCCACCAAGCAAGAGACTCGGATGAGTTAACATTATCAATTCTCGGTGCTAAAGAAAATGAAGCAAAGAGAGAGAGAGAAAAAAAGAAATGAACAAAAGTAGAAGCAGAAAAAGATGAAAAAACACATTTCTCATCTCATCATCATCTTACCTTTTATAGCAAAAAAATCTAACTTTTCTTTTTCTCTTTTCTCCCTTTTCCCCATTCTTTGCATCTTCAACTCTATTTCATGGAACAAAAAACAAATGAACATTTAGCAACGTTCAATATGTTTTTACAAGATAACTCTCAGTTGGGCCAAGAAAACCTGAATGGAAACAATTTCAACATTGAAGTGACCAATAATGATGCTGATACATCAATTGATACCAGCAATAATGACAACAATAACACCAACAGCAGCAACAACAATAATGTCAACAACATCAACAGCAACAACAACACCAACAATGTCAACAATTTGAACAATTGTTTGAATAAAAAGCAACATTGTGATACAAGTTTATCAAATGGAATCAACTTCACCAACTTTACCGTGATCAAGAAAAACATGTCTGATGGTTCATCGTTTGATGGCGATTATGGATTCACTCAGATAACGTCCATTGACGACTTTGGCAAGGTAAAGGATTCCAAATGAGTGACATTTCGTTTCATTTATCAATCGTAAACAGTGATTCAGTTGAAATCTCTCAACGTCAAAACTTGACGCAAATACAGACAAGAAAGAGATATCAATTTGAATCGGATAAATCAAAATGGCTCGAGAGTTGCAAGAGTATAGAAAGCAATTTATTCAGTTAATTTCATTTACTGTTCAAGTTGCAAGTTGAAATGAGAAACTTTGTATTCTTTTCGTTTTTAACCAGTTATTGATATTCTTGGTTATCGCTTGTTGGTTTACTTTTTGAATGAAAAAGGTTTCATTTGATACTGTTGTCTCTTCATTCTGAGTAACTTGAAGTTTCCATTTTTTCGCTTTTCTTTTCAGTGCATTGCTCAATACATGCCTTTTGATGATAAAGCTTGCACCTTGAGTGGCACATTGGATGGACTGACGAAGCCCAGCCTGGATCCAAATTCAATTAAACAAACGGTTTGTTGTTTGATGAAACGTTATATTCCAGCTAATCAATTATCTTTCATTTTTTTCTGGCTAAAAATAGAGTCTAGACAAGAATAATCCGAAATGATTGAATTGATTAGTAAATAAAAAATGATTCATGACGATTCTACTCATTATTTTCTTGTCCTTTTCTATTCAATTGATTTCGTTTTGCACAAGAGAAAAATCATTCTTTACAAAGGAATTTACAGATTAACATTGAAAATTGATTCTTCCATTAATCTGGAATAACAAGTTTCACGTAAAAAACAAACTGTCATCTAGTTATTTAGTAATACTTTGAGATGTAATTTGGAATAGATCTTTTCATCAGATATTTTTCTGCCTTCTTTAGGCGATAACTTTTTAGACGCAACTTTGTCAGCTTCGAAAGCTCATGTTTCTTTGAATAATTGTAATTATTCCATGTAGCTCAACTCTCACTGTTGCCAGTATTTTCAAGACCAATTACGTGTATTTGGACTTGAGTTGTAATCATATGTTGCCTGATTGAACCATTTTTAACCTTTCTGAACCAGTTTATCTGAACATGCATCTATTAATTGCCTAAAAATATAAAATTACTATTGACTCGAGAAGAAATGCTGATTTTAAGAAAAAGTTGTCCTTTGAGATTGTAAAATTGAATGCCTTTACTTTTTCCTCTGAGTCTTTTTGCAAACAAAACTCTCTTTGAAAAAGCAAAACGAAATAAGTTCGAAAGAAAAAGACTGATTTTGTGTGTCTTGAAAACCATTTAAATTTCAATTTAAATTGCATTCATTTGATTCTAAAAGAAACCATTATCTCACATTATCGATTCATGTACATTTCCATTACAGCAGTTGCAACGATAAATTTCTGCTTGATTTGCTGCTCTTTTATTCATCAAGCAACAATCCAGACTAATTTTTATCATTTATTCATTTGACTCTTCATTCTTGTACTTGCCTACAGAGCATTGGACATCTATTTGATGGTAATGACGGTGAATACACTTACTCGACTCCAGTTTGACACTTTTATTGAATCGATGGATTACTCTGTCTAGCCTTCAAGGAAACTGATGAAACGCTGTCTCAATAAACTGGACGACTATCAGGATAATCATTTGAATATAAAAATCTTGTTTTTTATCAAATTTTTTACGAAACTTTACTTTTCACTCTAAATGTTTACGAGTTATTCTGCTCCATCTGTTATCTTACAGTGAAACTATTAAACTAAAACTGTTACCAATAAATTTATCTTTTTATTACTAAACTAGCTGCGCACGTCTGTAATACAGAAACATTTCTCGTAAAATGCAAAATACAAGTTCTGGACACAAATTGAAACAAGTTCTGGACACTTACTTGCACAATGAATCTTTAAAAATAATTGGTTCGGTTGCTAAAGAGATGTCTTTGATTAATAGTTACCAGTTCTCAATAACAAAAAAAACTCAAGCATTTTGTTATACAGGTAAATTACTTTTCGATAATGGAAACAGATCAAACTCTAGAACATTTTTGAACCCAGTCAGTACCTCGTGGAGGTTTGGTTTCTCATTATGCTTTTGTGCTCGTATCCCGAAGCAATTAATCTTGAGTAGCCTAACCATCAATCTGCATGAATTGTTGAATCAGATTCTGAACAAGGTTTTAGTATTATATATAAGCTGTGCGCTGATTATCAAGACGGACTACCAACGTCTAATCATCTACACCATCTTCAATTATTCCGCTGTCCCAATGCCCTTCAAATCACGACATCAATCAGTGCAGCAGTTTCTCTTCAGAGCTTGTCATCAGTGTACCAAAGCCAGTGTTCACACCACCCTAAAGCTACTTCAGTTTGTAGTTTCAACGAAGCTTCAGTGGCGGTATTAACCCTGGCTTGTTGAAACCCAGTGTCGATCATATCTTGCATTATGACTATATGAGCATAATAATAATTAGCTTCAATATTATCCAATAGTTGGCTCATATAAATGGCTTTTCAACTTTGCGCAGGGCGATTGCAATCAAAATCATCAGAATCTTGAAGATAAAGCGCATATCCTCAATAGATATATTTGCCAAAATTAGTTTAAAAGATGAACCGTAACTTTTCATCGCATGGCATTGGTTTGTTTAACTCATTTGAAGAAAAAATTTCAAGAATAAAAATGAATCTTAACATATCACTATTTTAAACTAAAAGAGTTGGTTAACCTATTTATTTACCAATTTGTTATCTTATGACATACAGAAATTTTTGAGCTTCACCAGTTGAATTGTTGGAAAAGGATTGATTCATTAAGTTTAATCAATTAACCCTTAATTTAGAGCCATTTTGGGTGAGCATACCCATTTCATTTTGCTGATAAAATCTGTTCTATACACTTTTTAATGATGAAAACCAAAAGACGAAAGATTTAAGAAGAAAGTCATTCAGGATTAGCAAAAAGATCAGTTATGCTTTAAGTTTGCACAAATATTTGAATCATTTTAGTTTTGAAGTAGCTTTGAATAGTCTTGTTAGCAATCGATAGATGTCACTGCCTACAGAACACAACTGAAAGTGATTCTTGTTCAACAAACTCTGAATTAATTCAGTTGAGGCAAAAGAATCATTAGCAATGAAAAAAACTTTAAAACGCATTCAAATAAGACTAATGAAATTGAACTGATTGAAAAATGCTTGTGAAAGTATCATGAAACTTGATGCATTTGAATTAACATGCAAATTGTGTTTAATCATTTCGCACAAGTTTTTAAAAGATTGTAGATTTGTTACAATTGTCATTTTGTCAACACGTCAGTCATCATGAAATTTACAAAAATTCAATACGAATTGGACTTTTACGCATCATTTTGTTCAACAATTAAAACTCGAATTTTCAATAAATTATGGAAAATTATAGCAATATACAGCAAAGGAGGTAAAAGTTTGTCAATTTTCAGTATTTAAGTGCGAATTCAAATAATTAAACTTTTATTGATAAGGACTTTTCATGTTTCAATATAAATAAGATTGTCACACGTTTCTATCACAATTGTCGGAATAATTTCCCATCAACTCAGACCTTTTGAAAGTCCACATGGTTGATTGGTTGATAAGTGGTTGAAGTTGATGTTGCTGATGATTTGAATGGTTATCGTGAAGGTTATTTTTATTTTCATGGTGATGTGCATGATGATAGTAATGGTGAGACTGAAGAGTCGGATGAAACTCGAATTCATTCAAAGTGGACAAAGTTGCAGGCCCTTGAGTGGTGCTTGATGTCAGATAAGCTGAAGGTGATGAAGTTGAGTTGCGATGGTGAAGAGTCGATGAGCAAAGTGAACCGGTTGAAGTGGACCCTTGCCCATCAAATAGAGAGCAAATGGTGGCTGGAGGCTGACACGAGTGGTTATCATGGATGGATGACAATTGGCTTGATCGACGCTTCAAGGTTCGTACAATACTGTAGAGTATGCCAGCCACTATGGCAACCATGGATACCAGTGCCAGGGAACAGGATACCAAGAGAAGGGAAGATGAACAGAAAAGGTTTGATTCATCGTAACCCGAAGGACAGTGTTTAACACCATCACAAAGTAAATCAGGACTGAGGCAAAAATTGAGTTCCGGACATTTGTAAAGGCAATCAGTGTTTCTCAGGGTTTCACTCGTTTCCGTTTTCCGAGCATTTACAGGAGTCTTCTGTGTAACCCAGCGAAAGTTGAATGTAGCCGAAGGAGTTTCAGCAATTATCTCAATGATGAACCTAAGGGAAGATGAGTTGAAGAATGAAATGGGCGAAGAAGGATAAATTGAATCTTGAGGCTTCCATTGATCTTGGTTGGGTGCTGACGAGGAGGCAAAGTTCTTGTGCTCATTTGGTGGGATCAAAGTAGACGGAGAAGTAAACTGAGATGATACAGGGGAAGTCATGGAAGACCAAGAAGATCTTTCTTGCATCAGAGATAAAGATAGATTGATAGTTTCTACATGATCATTTCCGACTCCATCAATTCCATTGGTTGAATTGCTTCGAGCACAAATGGTTGCCATCGGCCTCCAAGGTGAATCCCAATAAATGATGAACCGATTTTTCGACTCGCACTTTTGACCTCTGCAAAAAGAATGATAACGAAAAAAGTTAGATCAATTCACATCAGATTCATTGAAGCAATAACTTTTTGCACACAAATAATTTCTCGTTAACTTTGAATTCAATTGAAAAGTGTCATTCAATTCAACATGACGAAACATTTGTCTCGATGGATTCTACTTGTTGAGCAATTCAACTTGCGAAATGAACTTTTTTCTCGAAAAGGTTTATTTATTTTGCAATATTCTATTCAAAACGATCAATTTCAAAATTGTCGAATCCAACAGTTTGATGAAAAGGGATATTTTTTGCTTGGAAATTTCCATGAGGATTATCGAGCAAAAAAGTTCTCTCGCTCTTTTAATCCCACCTATCACCTGAAATAATCCCTAATGCATCAGACGAAAATGAATAATCTTCGGAAAATCTTTTTCTTTCACCATTTATAGACACTTTTAATGTAATCTTTTCTTCTTTCTTCCCATTCTCACTGAATTGAACTAAAGATCACATTATACATTTTGCTAATAATTTAAAACTCATTTGATAATGCATTTGATGGAAAGCAAAAGATTAACATTTTAAGTGAACAAAAACAGTTCGTCGTCTTGATCACATCAAGATTCATGTTTGCTTATAAATATTTTTCCATCGATTTTCCTCTTTTTTTTAATACAAGATTAAATCTGCTCTTTTTGCCCATCTTTACCCTGAAAAGTTCCCATGTGAATAGCGAGTTAATTGAGTTGGAAAGCAAAGATGGAAGAAAAAAGATGCAAAAAAAGTTGCTGCAAAATTTAGTCTTGAGAAAGCAAAAGAGATTTATTATGAAATTAAAACTTGCAAGAGTCGACTTGGAGTGAAGTTGTTCCTTCATAAGAATTGAACCCTTTTTCGTCTAAACTGCATGTAATCAAATGCAGTGAGCAAAATAAGATTCAAGACTTGGAATGAAAGAGAGACTCGAAAAAAACGAAGAGCAATCAATTTGCAAAGTAATCGTTGGTTAATATCATCATTTAGAGTCAACAATTTTTATTGCAACTTCGCCTGTTTTGCTGCCAGTAAACTCATGAAGGGTGAAAAGGGAAATCATGGAAACTGCATTTGGTTAAACTGGCAACGTTAATTTATGAAGACAAAACTAGACTCGAGTTGATCCATCATTATTAACGTTAAACTCAATAATCAATGTCAGCTTCAATATTGAACTTGAACATTTTTCTCTGTTCGCATTCTTTTAATTGTATCATTAGACAGTGGCAGACGAAAATGTTTACAAAGCCAGTGATTGATGAAGTTGGAAAAGTAAACTGAATAAGTTGACTGATAAAGAGCAGCATCTTCACTTTCATGATTAATGAGGCTGGCGAAGAAAAAGAAAGATAATCGAACATTTCGAATGCAAAGGAAAATCTGAGCAAAGGTGACATTGAATTTGTTTCCATCAACTTTACCTTTTCTATTCAATGTTGACCTTTGGTCGTCGAGTTGAATTTGCAAATGAATTTCAATCATCGAACCTTTTTAGCAAATGAAAAAGTTTTGTTCCAAAAAGTGAAGCAAACAAATCAGTGTGAACAAATGTTTCCATGAATAAATGAGCAGAAAAAGAGTGAAAAATTTAGCTTTCGTTTTCACCTTCAATCGATACTAATAGAAAGGTAAACAAGGGCTGAGAAGTAAATGTCAAGTGAGATTAAATTGTATCACCATTGACATGCTGATGGGTTTGATGTTAAAACAACAGTTTGCTTCAGCCTGGATGCTGGTGATGATGAAGGTAAATAACGAAAATCTGATAAAATAACAGCATCAGTATCATTACAACTATGATTAAGTAAACAGTTGAATAACCCTCAAGGCCAATTGGAAAAAAAGAACTTTCATTTCAATTCCATTTTCGTTACAAGTTTGGCTAGCTTTTTCAATTCCATGAAATTCCTTTTCCTTCCAGCGTTTAACTGTCATTTATTGACAAATATTGTTTAAACAAGTTCGATATTACTCTTGATGTGTTAATGAAATGATAAATGATACTTGAATTTGATTTGCGAAATTAACAAAATTTCACTTTTCGTTTCACGACTTTGTCATCAACTTTATTAAAAGAATTATTTTCTTTTTTCTTTTTCTTTTGAAGTTTTAATTCATTATTTTCTTCTTCAGCTCTTTTCCTTTCGCTTGCAAAGATGAAAATAACTTGAACTTGAATGTGATGTGTTTCAATGATGGTAAAGATGGCTGTTGTAGAGATGAAAAGTAAAACTCATTTCCCTCGAGAATCGTATCATGAAAAAAGGTTACTTTTCTATTCTTTTGTTCATCTCATTCTGTTTGAGCTCATTTTGTAGTGCTATAAGTTTAGTAGGCACTTAGGTGAACAATGGAAACTTTTTATGAGCAAATTTTCCAAGCATTATTTTTCGAGCATTTATACTACAAAAGAAGCGAATAAGTTGAAGTAGAAAAAAAAGAAATATTTTTTCAGAGCTTTTTTCTTATTGCATTGGAAAAAAACTCAGGATGCACATTTTCATTGAGACAGTTCCGGAGGAGTGAGCAATTTCGAGTTGATTGTGTGTTGACTCTTGTGTTGCTCATTATCAATTTGACTCGTTTAGTTTTTATTGTTGTTGACTGTTGCTGACTCTTGTTATTCTTGATTCACTTCGTATTTGACATTGGAAATGAATTGAAACTAGTTGTTAACAGAAGAAGGAGGTTACACTTGGAATCATCACTTGTTGCAGGAGGCAGAAAAAGTGTTGACAAATGTGAAAGTTGGAAAAAGAAGAAAACGAAAAGGAAAAGAAGGAAAGAATTAAGAAAGAACTTTGAACCCAATGAACATGAATTTATTCAACTGTTGCAAGATTTCCATTGAAAATCAAGTTGAATGGAAAAAGAAAGAAAAGAAGCAAAACTTTTTTATTCCTTGGATGAATAGAAAAAAATAAGATTTCGGTTGTAAAAATAAACAAGTAGGTGGAGGTTGAGAGCCTTTTTGAGCACAAAGAGCACAAGAAGTGAACCTTTTGGTTAAGAGTGCTAGAAGGGCAATCTGGGAGTGCAACTGGGAGTGAGTGTTGAAATTGATTACAAGGAGTCGAAGTTGGGAGTGAATTCTGGGAATGAGTACTGGGAGTGAGTACTAGCAGTGCTTACTGGGAGTGAGCTAGGAGTTGGACTGGAGTGAGTTTCGAGATAGAAGTGCTGTAGGGGAAATTAATATGAATTGGCATGAGAGTGTAGAAGAGAATATTTAGAGTCAAAGAAATGAGTTTTGAGATGATTTTATACCTTGAGAAGAATCGAGTTAATAAGATCAGATTTATGTAAAAAGGAAGATGATTTTTTCGCTCAAGCTGATGTTCAGAGGTTTTATTTATTGATGTAAAATATGAAGATGAAAAGATTGGATAAATGAAGAGAAAGATGAAAATGTTGTAAGAAATGTTAGAGAATAAAAAATTGAAGTTTCATTTTTCTCAACCTGTTCATTTCTTTTGCTTCTTTTTTTGCCAGACTGTTACAGCTTACATGAATGTTTTCCCTTTACATATAAACCAGATTAGCCAGCACGCTTCCACCATGCTCTCGATATAAAGCAATGAAATGAAAGAAATTATATCAGGCTTTTTTGGGTACAACAGTCTCGATATTTCAATAGCAGTCAAACAGGGGAGAAACTCTCAAGGGTAAACTTCATCTTTATTCACATGAAATATTCATCCCTTTTCTCGTCGCTCTTCATCTCTATCCATCTTCATCTTTTTTATTATAACCAAGTTTTTTCCATTTTCTTATTCTCTTTCCACACTCAACAATTGGATCTTGTGAGTCATGTAAAATTCAAATGTTTAGAGAATCAAGTTTCTATTGAAAAGAGCAACTGAGGAAAATTTCCAATGAACAGATTTTCTTTATGCATGAATATTTGAATGCGAAAAATGATGATTCCTATTACAGTGTATTCTATCCATGAAACTTCATTTTCCACTCGTTTTTTGAGCTTTTTCTGATAACTTATAAATTCATCTTTTGATGTAGATTGTTTTGAAGTGAAATCATTGAGAGTCTTGAAATACAAAACTATTAGTATCGATTTATAATAGATTGAGGGCTAAAAAGAGAAGAGAGAAGAGAAAATCAATTGCAATTCGTAATCAGCTCAGAGTCGCATATTGCACGTGTTCAAGTAATTTGTGAAGAGGCTCAACATTCACTCTCTTCTCTTCTTGTCTTTCAACAGCAGTTCTAGAGCTTGTTTGCTAAACTGAAACTCACTTTTCAATGACATTTATCTTCACAAATTGCTAGTCTGATTATAAATATTACTGTATCAGATCATGTAAGTATCCATTGCTGAATTAAGTTAATCATCAATAGTAAATTTGATCAAAACTTAAGTGCAACTAAATGGCTGTGCGAATGAAAAAAGGAAAATTGATAAACACTCAGAGCTAGAGAGTTGATTGGATAAGATTATACCGATGAAAAGAAGGAAACAAAACTTAATAATGCTTTACTTAACCGTTTATTGAACCTGAATACTGAATGCTTCAGTTGATTTTGATTAACTTTAAACAACAATAGTTGTAAGAGATAATTACTCGTGTAAAGTGATGAATAGGATAACAAAGCTTTAGCAATTTTTTCTCTTAAATTTAACCTTTTTCTCCATCTATTAATGAAACAAGTCTATGCTAACCAGTAATTATCAACTCTAATTGACTATTTAAGGGTAAATATTTTTTAAGATGCAAGTGTAAAAACTTATCCTTAATCATTCCTGAATTCAGAACATAAACATATTCGTTGTTGTTCTCACAATTAAATTTTTCAGAATACGGTGAGAGATGTTAAGGCAACAAGAGTGCAAAAACATTAATTAGAGAAAAGTTCGGTGGCGGCTTATCAAATGTAAATAAAAGGCGATGAGAAGCACTATTTATCGCAAAAGATAAAGCTGCAAATACTGAATATTCAAGAGATGAATAAAGCAAAGGAAATTTTCTTTATTATCTCATCTCTAGTGGGACTAGTGGATTTCTAGTTTAGTTGAATACAATTTTATATTGGTTGATGCTAAATCAACCTTAAAATCTGAATGTTAGCCCGTGAAGGGCAAATGTGGTTAGGAAATAAACTACTTAAAAAGGTCTATTTACTTCATTATTTTAAAAGATGAGAGGCTTATTGGGAAGACTTAAGATGGTACAGTGACGAACTCTCTATGATGTAAAGGGGTTTATATTGGTGTTTAAGCCGCGTTGAGCCTTCGCAGGGTATGGCTAATCACTGATAGGAATACCGTTAACATTTGTTTCCTCTCTAAAACTGAGCTCGAAGCTCTCTTTCACATTCATTGATCACAATGATTATTTGATAATAACATACTTGGAATTTTTTTCTACCTATTTGGGTTGATAACTCGAGAACTACTAATGCTAGATAACTTAGACTTGGAAAGGGAACTTTTCTAAGTTGTGTCAACTTTGTCTCAAGGTCATTTTAAGAAAGAGAAAAATTTTTACAATGGATGAAACTTTGTCTCCTATTAATAACTCTTGGTGTGCGAAATTATTCCATTCGGGAATTTTTGATTCGGAAGAGAATATCACGTGGTACTCACCAATGAGTGCTTTTATCTTTTCTAAACCAACAATTTTCAATGCAAAAAAAATTTATTAATATGAGGCAAAGTGTCAACCTATGTAAAAAACTTCTTTCTTAAAATGACCTTGCAATGTCATTTTAAGGTCAAATTAACGAATGACATTGAATGAACTTGAGACGAAGTTGACGCATTACTGAAACCTGGAAAGTTTCCCTGTTCCAGGCACAGTTAGCAAGCACTAATAAAAATCGACTTATCAACCCAAATAGGAAAATAAATTAGGAAAATAGATTATTGTCAACTTTTTTTTATCAACCGCACCTGGATCGTTAAATCATCGTCAGAAATTAGAATTTATTTTCGTGAAGTCAGCCTTTTCATTATGAAAGAGTCTTCCGGTCGACACAAGTCCAGATTGATGATATTATGATTTTCCATTATTTTATTTTATTAAATGGTTTCTATCACTGTGTGCAGATATACAAGGCTATTCAGTCTCATATACTTCATGTTGCGTGTGATATCTCACGTACCAAACATGCTAAGTCGTTATTATTTGGATTTTAATGATTCATGAATTGGTAAATTATTATTCTCATGTTTCAAGGTCATCAAAGGTCAATCGTTTATTTGACCTTCAAACGACTTAGAAATAGATTTTCGTAGAGTGCAGCCTTTTCATGTTATGGCCTTAGTTTTTTGAATCAAAAGCATCGACTTGCCTGATGTATTAACCACAGAGTATTTAACCAAGCGATTTTCAAGTAGCTTGTGTAACTTTTGTCGAACAAACGTTGATTCTTTCTAACAAGCACAACGCAACATCAAAAAATGTTTGCTATTCGAAAATGACGTTAGCTTATGTTTGAATATCAAATAAACGAAAAACCTTGAATGACCTTGAAACTTTGGAATAATGATTTTTCAATTCTAAGACTACTCTTCAAATAATAACGACCTAGCATGTTTGTTCGTGATATTTCACACAAAACGTTAAATGAGGCTGAATAGCCATGTATGTGTAATAATATTATTGAGGAGGATAATCTTAGTCGTTCGGCACAGTATGCGATGATAGCTATGAACTTGGTTGTAAAAAGGTACGAACTACCGCTAAGGCCAGATATCAGAGCATAAGAGATGCCAAACAATGACTTATTCATGTACCACTGGGAAACAAGAACTGGCTAAATTCATCTGTTACACTAGCGTTGCTACAAAAGCTGTTAGGCTGCAAATGAAGTTAGTCAACACAATTTTAATGGCCACATCCTCATTTAACGATTTGATTGGTGAATACCATAATGGCCATGTACGATTGATTATAGTCAAGGCGAAAGAAATTCGGAGTTCGCAGAAAGCCATATCTCAGGAAATAGATGTCATATCGAAAAACTGATTTAATATTCATAATCAGCATGAGATCGATCTAAATCGTGTTGCAAGAATTTTTTAAGGTCATCCGAACGATAAAGACTACGAATTTATAAAAAAAGGTTTTGAAATATCAGGCATTTCCCTATTCTTTCCTTACAATTTGAAAATATATTGTAACTAAAAGCGATTTCAGTAGTTATGTAAAAACCCAGAATTGAACGAAAAATTTGGTTTCAAATTGATCTTAATCACCCAAGAAGGCATGAATCGTTTGGTAATGATGTGTCAAGTTATGCTGTTATGTTATGTTATAAAATATTCAATTAAAAAGTTCAGATATGGCGGTAAGATTTACCTCGAAGTGGAAGACGCAAAGAGATCTGTTAAAGAGCGTCTGTTAAAGCAACTATGAATGACTTGCTTCAGGTTGACCGACAAGTTCCAACCGCTTGTGTACTCTTAAGTTTATTTGCTTTACTTCTAATCTTAAAGTCGAGGATTGTGGTGATTTGTCGTTGATCATACTCATTCAAGTTGAATCCATCTTGCTTTGTCATATTTATTTTCTATTGCTTCTATTAACTGTTCTATTATTTAGATTTATGAATATTTTTCAGACTCTTCGTTTGATATTATTGAATAATTGTTGCCTTACCTTCTGGGTCTATATCCATTGATATGAAGTGAAACGAATTTATTTGGATACCAAACGAAAATCCATCGACATTTAAATTGATTATTGTTACTAAAATTATGATCTGAAGGCACTGTATAGCTGATTTCACCCTCTCCATCTGATTTAATTAAATCAATTGCATTGGTTGTACAATAATTGTTGGGAACAAATTCATATTTTCCCTCAAAATGGAAATCGGTGAAATCATGCAATGAATTCATTCCAGTTATCGTAAAATTGAGTACTGAATGTGGTCCGATTAGATTAAGAATGATTGGCGATGAAATGGTGGCCGTTAAGTTAGCCGAATCACAGAAACAGGCGACACTGAGAAGCTCATTGGTGACACTATCGTAGACCCGTAACGTTGATGATGTTATCAGGTTTGATTGTGAGTTTAATGTAGATGATGACAATGATGGTGAGTGAGACGATGAAGAAGGCAACAATGGTGAAAATTTGTTTCTATCCTTTACTATTTTGTAAGCTGATTTACCTTTTGTTAAAGGTTGACCCGGTGAAGAAGAGCCCGGGTAGCAAGAGTACGTTTGGACAGGTCCATTGGTGGCTTGTTGACAGGCAGATGTGGATAGTTTCAATGAGGTTAATCGTAAAACCAGTTTCTCACCAATTTTACCATTAAAATAATATGAACAGGAAACATCTGAATTACCTCCACGGCCATAATAAAAGAGATTACGACTTGACCAGATGTGACCCGAAAATGATTGGGTTGAAGTGAAACGACGATCACAAAGTGTACCAATGATTGGTTCACCCGATTCTGCTGTATCAATAAACTCGTATTGAGCAGTAAATTTGGTTGGTAAATAGGTTAAACCAGGAAGACGACGTTGAAATTGGCTAATAAGTAGATTGGGTCCTTTCGAGAGGTAAGACTCTTTTGGATATGAGCAAGGAACCATCGAGTTGTATCCAGTAAAAGCTCGACCACAAATTTTGGGTGAAATTTTCTCGCAAAAATGTCCAATCAGCTTTTGCTGTTGTCTCTTTTGAGATGAAATTGGATATGATGATGATGAATGAAATGATTTCCCTGTCATTTCATCTTCACTAACAATTTCACTTATTTTCATTTCACCTGAATCACATTTTTCCTCTGTTGACCAGGGATGAGAGTCTTCGGTAAAATATGATATAAAGCGTAACCAAATTTTATCAAAACTATAAGGTGATGTAAAACGATACAAACAACTTGTATTGTGAGCAGTTGATGGGGCCACCGTAGCCTCGATCCGACCAGACCGAGACACTGAGCCATCGTAAATGTATTCACACTTTGGATAACCCAATGGATTCAACTCACTCTCCACACGTCTAGTTGAACCTAAACCAATGCCTTCTCTAGCATCAACTTTACTTCCACCTCGGCCTGTCTTACCAGTCACTTCACGATTAACCTCTTTCTTAACCATGTTAACTTGAATGTTTATCTCAAACCGAGAATCGGAAAGTGCATTATCTTGGACACTGGTCAACACTAGCAACATTTCACCCTTACTGGATGTCAATGTGGGCAGTGCGCCAGTCCCACAAAACTGAAGTAGTCTGGGTGAAGTAGTGCTTGGCCCATCGTAAACCGTCACTCTATCCAATCGACAATCAGATATGAGACCAGTTCGAGTTTGTTTACCATTGGTTGTCGAAGATGATCCCGAAAAGATGGAAATTTTATACTCGTTGGACTAGAAAGAGATGAAAGAGAGAAACGAGAGAAAATTTTAAAATCAAATCATTTAGTCATCAAATCAATGTCAACATTTCTATTAGTTCAAGATGAAAAGGCTATTTTTTACCATTTCACTTTGAAACCTTTCAAGTTGCAAAACTACAAGAAAAGTAAAGCTATAATTTATATCATTATCCGGCCTATTGACAAATTAATTTCATGTTTACAATTTCATGTTTCTTCATTTGAACCGATTAATATCATCAAGTTGGTTATAAAATGTCTTTTGACAAACTTTTTTCCCATCTTTAGATTTTATTTGAGCAAAAAGTGAAATGATATATTTGATGGCGATCATTATGAAAAGAGCTTTATTGATATTATTATTGATAATGGTTATTGAATGAAAAGAGATGAAAATGAGAAAAGCAAAGAGAAAGCAGAAGTGAGTGAAGGAAGGAAGAAGAAGAGAAAAAACTGAAAGAAAAAATGTTTAATTCAGTAAAGATTGCAGCTGAATCCAGGAATCAATTGAATAGCCTCTAATTGAACAAGTTGTAACTCTTTCAAGATGATGATGAAGGAGGGATTAGAAAGCTGATGAGAGTGAAAAAAAGAGTCTAAAAGCTAATGGACATTCTCATGGGATAATATCATGAAAGTCAACAAGTTTTTAGTGGCGCAAAAAGAATGACGAAGAAAATGAAATTTTCGCTTCTAATTCTGTCGATTAACAGTTGAAAACACTGTCCATGTATTGAATAAGACAGAAAATGTTTACTTTTCATTCAAATTTTTTCTCTCAATGAATGAGTTTTTCATCGAAAATGATGAAGAAAAAAGTTCCTTGGAATGTTTTTTTATTGGATAAGAAAACTGAAGTCTTTTTCCATGGAAAACAATGGAGGGTCAAAATCAGCTTGTAATATTCATGAGCATTTTTTGGGTGAAAAAATTATCAGAACTGAAGAATGCTAATGAAACATGAAATTTGTTTTGTTCATTGAAAGGCAAATAGGAAGAGTTATTTTCTATTCTTGAGTTTCACCAGAAAATGAATCTTCATTATATTTGCTTTTTTTACTTTTGCTCGTTTGTTTGCACTTATCTGGTTCATTTAGAGTTCAACATTTGAATATGAATACAAAGCTATCAAATTTTATCTGTAACAAGAGGAAAAGAAGTGGGAAACTGAGAAGTTGAACAGAAATGATGAGTAGCATAGATCATGATGATGAAAAGGAAAAGGGAAAAGGATGAAAAAGATGATGAAGAAGAAGAAAGGAATAAATAAAATACAGATTATTATCGATATTATTTCTTCTTCTTTCGCCATTATTTCTTACTTGATTAATAGTTATTCTAGGTCCAAGTCCGCTTCCTATCTGAGATGAGTCAACTTTCTGTCGAATCAGATAATGGCAAGTTTTATTTCGAGGATAAAATCCAGGATAATTTGGAGATAAAAGGCGACATTTATTGGGTTCCAGGCAATCATCGAATATTTGGTTACACAAATTTTCAGGTAATTTCATTCCAATCTCAATGTTGTGTATTGATTCTGTAAAAGAAAAGAAACGAATAAATCAATAAAAATCATTTTTCACTGCAACACTCTGTCATTGAGTTTCATGAAATGGTAAAAATTTAAATGTCAAAATGCAATTTTGATGAAACGCGAAAATCAAAAGAACAAAAGAAATTCAAGAAAAATTTCCTTTCAGACTGCGAATCGGAAGAAAATTAGACAACAAAAATCGATTCAATGTAGTGCAAAAAAGAATAACTAAATTTGCAAAAACTTTTCAAAGTTCATTTCGTCAAAACTAAACACAAAATTTGCAAAAAAATTGAGTTTCACGCTGAAAATATCGAATAACTGGTCAATTGGTTAAGGAATAAAAACTTTTATAAAATGTATTTCTCTTGATTATGTAGACAAAAAATGGATTAAATTGATCAGTTAAAAGCTAACCAAAACTTGGAATTTTAAATTTTGAAAAAATCGAAAATTTTCTCTAAAAAAAGCTTTTCAAGGTGAAACCGAACTGATACTGAAATGGAAATTTTCCGAAATGAATTTTGAAAAATAACGAAAGCTGGTTTGAGAATGAAAATTTGTATAAAATTTGTTGCATTTTGATTGGCAAAAATAAAATGTTCAGTCAATAGTAGTAAACTATTCTTGTTTGCTTTTGTAAGATTTACTTTCACAAAATGATATTCATCCATGACAAGCTCAAAGGTAAAGATGAAAAGGAAGAGAAGGAAGAGGCGAAAAGAAAGCAAAAATTGTTCACATCTTTATGTGCGGCTTCACGCAATATCACATCTGAATCTCATCTTTATCTCTCATCTCGTTGTCATTTACAAAGAAACTAATGTTTCTCAATGGCAACTCATTTCATACTGCAATCAATTGCAGGTTTACAAGAGTAGAAAGGAAAAGGAGAAAATTTCTTCAACCATGTGACCAGTATCTTTGCTCGTTAATTTAACTTGACATGTACACGCTCACCATCATGCACATGCACATGCATGTCATTTGCTTTTGAAATGAAAATCAATCCTGAAACTCACCAAACCTTGCTTCTTCTCGCAACCGTAAAACACAAACTAAGTTTGAGTAAAGAACAAAATTGTAAAATTTTCACTTTTCCAACAATATTTGTCTTTAAACCATTTCTCGTCCCTATGCTTCAGCTTATTGAATTACCATTCAATTGCTTTTTTCATCATTTTTTCTTCTCAAGCAAAAATTTGCAATGATAATTTCAATCTAATGTTATTCATTTAATTTTCAACTCTTTTTGTTTTCTTCTTCATCTTCATGTTGAGAAGAAAAATTTCATTTCCAGACTTTTCAATTTACTTGCATGAATAAATTGTAATGAATAAACAAAGTTTATCAGATTATCGTGATTATCTTTACATTATTACATTTGCTGGTGATACTTTATGCTGCAACTTGCTTTATTAATCATTCAAGATTAAAGGTATTAACAGGTAAAACAGATTATTGTCAACATTATGGATTAAGAGTTTATCAATACAAGTTGGAAAATATATTTTCCCTGTTTTCCTTTCCTAGTATAATGAGCGCATTGATTGCATGTTTATCGATCAGCAATTGGATTGAGGCAGATTATTTTGACATGAGAATGACCTTATGTTCATTACTTTCCCTGCTGGTCAAGGTTATTAATCAATTTTACTCATTCAATCATTAACAGTTAATTGATCTTGAACATGCATCTTTCAGTTAGCCTTGACCTTAGTCGATCTAAACTAAAACTGGCGCACAAACTGTAACTGATGAGAGAATGAGAAAATGGAAAATGTTTTAAGCATTTTCAAGATTCGCTAAAGCGTCTGGATAGTTCTGAATAACTTTTTTTTCTCTGAATAAACTTTGTTCGATTGAAGATGAAAAGGACAATTTTGCAGTCTATTTTGATGTAAATTAAATTTGTTTGAAAACGAAAGTTGAATTGCTATCAATTGTTAAACTGTTGAATAGTTAGATATTGATGAAGATCAAAAGAGTTTACGTTTAGAAGAAAAGTTTGGTTTGAATTTTCTGAACAAAAATGAACTTCGAATAAAAAGAGTTGCAAAATAAAAGAATGGTGAAAAGAATTCATGAGAAGAAGAATGCACTTGAGAATAGACCGGGAGTAGAATGGGAAGTCGTAAGATATAAATTCATTTCTCATTGTCTTACTAACCATGAATCAAAAGAGACAACAATCTGAGAGGCGTTTCTAGTCATCATTCATTGACTTTTTATGAAACTATTTCTGTGATGCTATTTAGATGGAAAATTTGTTCGAGCGCAGCACCAGGACAATGGAAGGAAAACGAAAGAACCTTCTAAAAGACTCTTTAATTCAGTCACAGTGAACCTTTTGTCGTTCAATTGTTTTATACTTAAGTCTCCAATCTTGATCAGTAAAGAGCTAAGGTCTTAACTGAATTATCTGTTGATTAAAGCAAATTCAAGTCAGATTTAGAGCTTAAACTCCACTCGCACTCAACTTAATCAAATTTCATGCGAAACTGTGACAAAAGTGATGAACCATGTTTGAAAATTAAAGTTGAATTTCTTTGATAATCAAATTCTCTCTGATAAAAGTTATTCTTTATTTAGTCTGCAAGTAAATTCAAATGGAAAGTAATTATTTAATAATAATCTGCTGGGAGTAAAGATTATGAATAAATGTTGTATAATTTAAAAAGATTTATCTTCACATTTTCATTTCTTCTTTTGTCTTGCAACAAATCAACAAGATGAATTGTTGGATTTCCGAGTTTTAAGCAGAAAAAATAGAGTACAACTTCAAGAAACCAAGAAACTAATAACAATCTTCTGCTATCTTATTATCTCCATGAATCAGAATGAATGCTTAAAATAAGCCTTTAAATATAAAATAACTGAGAAAATTGAAAAATAAAAGAGTAAATTTAATTCCAACATTTGAAGTAAAGCTATAATCAAAGCAATTTTTCAGTATCTTTTAGAAGCTGTACAAAAATTCGACTTGATAGAGGAGTTTTAATTTTGAAATATTGTGTGAACAACTTTTGACATTCAATTATCTTGAGTGTTACAAATGAATCTTGAGATGAATTTATTCAACTCAATCGGCCAATTCGGTACTCACCTGAATATGTTGGCTGCTTAGGTAAAGCTGAGGCTGATAAGAATCTGTATGTTAAATAAATATTAAGCGGTAAATATTGGCTGAAAAAAGCTCGACCCTCTTGAAGTATTATTGTTAATGTTAAAATATTTCCTTGACTGTACAAAATGGCTCGTCGACTCTGTCCATTATAATACGGGAAAAATTGATTCAACAGCCAGTTCCAGTGATGTAATGTTTTCACAAATTTGCAATTCGTTGACAGTTGTAAGTTGATTCAATGGAATGATAGAATGATAGAAAAGCAGGTCAGACAAGATTTGAAATTTATTTCAACATTGATGGTGGTAGCAGCGGTCATTCCCAATGGTCAATGTAAGTGATAAATTATGATGTTGAAAGAACAGAAAATGTGAACATGAAGTGAGAACAGGGAATGTGAATTGGGAGAACAGGGAAGGAAAACAGGGAGTGAATACAGGGAGGGAGAACAGGGAGTGAAGAGAAAACAAAAAGATAAATTAAGTAATGGTTGGTAATGTTTGATAGTTGGCAAAAAGGTGAAGTATATTAAGAATGAAAACAAAAAAGTATACGTCAATTACCAATATAAAAGCGTAAAGGTATAAATCTTTTCAACTGAGAAGCATGGTGATGGTTATGATGATAGGAATGGTTATACAGAATACATTTCTTGTCGATAACAAATTATTCAATTGGAAAACATTTTCATTACAACTTGTTCTTTTGTTTTCCTTCTTGTTTCATCCCTTTTCTTGTTCATTATTTGTCTTTGACTCCCAACAAACTTGAGCTCATTCATCAGATGAGAGAGTAAAAGATGTAATAATCAACTAATAATTGAGATAACATTTTCTTCTGTTGCCAGTTTAGTAAATATACTTTTTACAATAACAATCGTTTACGATTCGTCAACAAAACTCCATCATGAGTGCTGAAATTGGCAGAACAAAATAGAATCTGTAATTGATCGACAGGGTAAAACTTGTGTAAAATTCGTTGATTGATCCAAAATGAAACTCTATCAGAATATTAAAATGCAAATTTTATTCCTTTTCTGTCGTTTACATGATTATTAAAAAAAAGATTTGCTGAGATTCCATTTTCTTTCATGAAATTAATTTTTTTCAATCGAGTTCATTTTCCAAGCCAAGCTATTGTCAGCATTTAGTAAACTCATTATTTCAAAGATTATCTTTGAATTATGGAAATGAATTTTCCCTGTTCAATTCTGTTGAAAGATTTTCCAATTTACAATCTGATATGATTCACTCTGACTGGACTAATGAGCTGCCCATTAATTGTCCATTAAACTTGAACGTTATTTAAACAGAAATTTGTAAACATGAAAATTTCGTTAACTTTTTTCTCTCATTTAGCGATAATGATTATGATAATTAGCAACATCAAACTGACCATTAAAAGGCATTAAACTGTATTTTGTTCATAATGAGATTTTTTGCGCAAAAAAAGTTTAATCAAAACAATTTGCTCAGTTGAACAGAGTAGAGCTAAAAATAATTGTCCATGAAAGTCCATCCATTAGGAGCCAAGTTCAGAGATTCATTTGAAGGCGAAAAGCCGAGTCTAGCAAAAGATGAATATCAGAACATCGTGAAAGTAAAAATAAAATCAAGTTGGCCATTTATAACCAGCAATCAATCAGCTGAACAACAGAAGATGAAATATGGAATAAAGAATTCGATAGAATCAGAATATCGAGAGAGAAAAACATTTTCTTCTGATTATCTGACTTTATCAAACATCTTGCTGAGCCAAGTTTGCGTAACGAATAAAAATGATGAAAAGTTTTATCTATTTATTCTTGATGAAAGTTGCAATTGAAAAAGGAAGGGAAGAGAATGAGAAGCGCAAAACGAGCAAAAATTGTCATCCAATTGTTTGATGAATGTTCATCTCCGGTCAACTGAGCAAACTTTTGTATCAGTTTATTCTTGAACTGGAAAAACATAAAGTTGTTGGCAACTTGAAAACAAGTCAAATAAATGATGAGCCGAGATGAAATGAATAACAATTTCAAGTGAAAAATTGAGTTTCCAATCATTTTACTTGAAACCATGAAAACAGTTGCAACTCTTGAGTTGACAATTTATTGCAATATCAAAGATTACATTGATACAAGCAACTGACTATTGATGAAAAATGTAAAGATTAGGTTCAACAACAAAAGCAATAAGTTGAATATTGAATTATTAATAGGTGAGGCGAGTGAGCGGCAAAAAGAGATCAACGAACAAACGAAAAGAAAATAGTTTTATCTTCATTTTTCTCACATTTTTTCTTCTCATTTATATTTTACTTTTTTTCTCCTTCTTCGCTTTGCTTTTTCTTCTTCTTATTGTCTACTTCTTGTAGCAAAAGTATATAAACATGTTATTTACCACCTTTTGTTGTCTAATAATTCATGAACATGACATTCTCAATGTAATACTTGTTTTCATCTTTCATTCCTTTTCTCATTTCACTTTCCATTTTTGCTCTTTCATCTCTTTATTTGTTCATCTCTTGAGCTCTTTATCATTCCTCAACAGTTTACCTTTTGACTTTTGCCAAGAATAAAATTCTGTTTTTCATGACTCTCCACTCTTGTCTACACTTTGGGCAACTTCCGTTTTCCGCCACTCAATTGTCATCAATTTGATTCTCATTATTGTCATTGTTTTGATTCTCTAATTTTCTGCTCTCATCTATCAACAAATTTTCCTTTTACTGCAAACACGACAAGAATGGATCCATTTTCATCTTGTAAATGGACGTTGTTCAACTCCAAGTGACCAAATCTGTAGCAATTGAGTTGCTTCATTAATATCAAGTTGTACTTTAATTTAGCATTTTTCTCTCCATCATCTTTCTTCCTGGAAAATGTTGAGAATTTTTTTTCTCTTCAGTTCTTTTTTTCATGTCTCACTCATAATGTTGAGTCAAGATTGTCTCGAGAGAAATCACAACAAAATGTGAAGAGAACACAAAAAATGAAGAGGAAAAGACAAGTTATCAACTGGGAAGGAAAAAAGCTATTTTTACAAATTTATTTTTATTCTTCATTTTTTCTCATCATTTTTCGCCGAGAATATTTTCCCACTCTTGCATCAACTTTTTCAGTTTCCGAAAACTTCTCAACAATCAACTTGTCAAAATTTTCTTTCAGATCCAGGGATTCATCTAATTGATAGAGTTAAATTTTGATCGATATTTTCGATTTTTTCCTTTTACAATTAGAAGTTTCAAAAATGAACCAGGAAATGTTACTTTTTCTGAATAAATAAACATTAACTGTACAAAACATCAATCATGATGAAAATAATTATTCAAGATGAAACCATGCAACCTTTCATTTCCAGTGTTTTCATCGTTTAGAATTTCATTATTTGTTGTACATTTTTTCAACTGATGGTATGATGGGTACAGTGTCTATCACACAAAGAGTAATAACATGAGTCAAACTTGCAAAACATATTCAACTTTTTAAGGACCATCATCGTCTACGACCACACCAGACTGAAAGCACCGGATCCCGTCCGATCTCCGAAGTTAAGCAGTTTCGGGCCGGGTTAGTACTTGGGAGGGAGACCACTTGGGAACCCCCGGTGTTGTAGACTTTTGCTGTTGATAGCATTCAAATCAAATAGTTATTCTCTTTGCTACCACATGTCTGCTGCTAAATTCAAAGGGAAAAGTCAATAAGAAAAACTGTGTGATTGCTTGACATCTATTTTAAATTATCGAAATAAACTTATTCAAAAAATTTTAAATTCAATGTTCAAGAAAGAATGGCTTCTGATTCCAAACTATACAAAAATTGAAAAATTGATGTTAACTTTGCAACCGTATATCACGGTTTTTTTGAAAAAGAAAATTGCACGAAATTTCAAAAACTGAAACTGTTTACGGTGACGAGAGCAGCTATTAATATAAAAGTCTTTTAAATAAAAATTATGTCACCATTCTGGTTAAAAAAGAGAGGTGAAATCTATTGAATAATCAAAAAGTGCTGTCAGTTCAGTTTAGGTCGGACCCAGCTTATTCATCAAACCAATCTATCCAATATCTATGAAAAAACAATCAATGAGCTAAACTTGTTAAGGTCAAGAACTTTTCAATGCCCTTAACACAAAGCTTATTATCATATTTATATTTTTGCCAACCTATTAATAGCACTATTCCTCAATTATTATCTGACTATCAAAACACGAAACGTTCCAGAAACAGACTACAGAGAATTGCTTCTCTAATTAACATCATTGAAGGCGGCGATTCGATTTGCGATCAAAGTGTACCTGTGATCGAAAGTTAAAAAATGGGCAAAAATAACAACAATCAGCGAATCATGTTTTTTTCAGCGAAATATTAGTAAAATTACACGAAATTGAAAATTTCAACATTGATTAATCTGTTTAGAATCAGAAAGTTGAAAATTCAAAAGTTTTAATGTTTCAACTTTGTTCAGTCCGATGAGTAGATTAGATTTGAAAGTCTGAATAAGTAAACATCGAACAAGCAGTGAAAGCACAAAGAATGAACAAAGTAAAAATGAAAAGAATGAAAGGAAAGGAGAAGGCAAAGTAGTAATTCAGCTGAAATATCCAGTTATTTGCATGATAAAAGTTGAAACAACAGTCAGTGTATATTCATGTTTACAGTGAAAATAGATCAACATTTTGCTTTGCCTTTTTTTGTTTGCCTTTTATTGCAAAGTCAATATTATTCAATAGTATCATACACCTTTCATCATGATCATGATCATTTCCTTTTAGTTTTCCTTTTCATCCAATATTTCCCATTCTCTCTCAACAAATTTCTCATGTTAAAAGTTGTTGATTCACTTCAACACAATGTTCGCCCTCCTTTTCAATGCTTCATCATTTCTTTTCCTAAATGAGGTGAAGTGTTGAAGAAAGAAAAAAAAAGAAGAAAAAATCAGGCAAAATGTTGATGGACAAATTGTTGCTGAGAAAGAAGGAAAAGAAAAGTTGGTTAATATATCAAAGTGAGAAAATGAATTGAGACAAAATTGGAAGAGCGTGTAAAGAGTGGAAAAGAAATTGTTCAAGGTAATAGAAACTTTGGACAACATTGAATCATCAATATTATTGCAACTTTTTTTCTTCTCTTCGCATTTTCTCTCCTTTTTTCTCTACTCTTTATCAATATATTCTTGACACTTTAGTTTCTATCTATTTTCTTTACTCTCACTTCGATCAGACTTTCCTTCTTGTTGAGCTTATACTCGAGCAACATCTTGAGCTGCAAGTCATTTAGTTCAATTATTTCTTGTCATTATCATTTATGCGCTCTTCATGTCAAATGCTCGTCATAGAAACCTAGGCTGGAAATCGTCTTCAGAAAAATAACTTTGAATAAACAAAAATATTTCGAGTTTCGATTCTTGGAGTTTTAGATGAAATCCTTTTCAAACACTTTTCAAAGGCAACAAAAATGAAGCAAAACTTAATTTCCTAAGCTGCATTAGTAAAGGATGTTAGTGTTGAGAGCATGTTAACCTGTTGAAAGTTTATTCAAATCGCTTATTGAATGATTGTTCAAAGCGAGTTCATGAATGCTGATTTCTGTGAAAATGCAATCTGTTAACGACATTCATAAGCCTATTCTGTTTATGAGATTAGTTTAGAAATTAAAAAGTTATTCTTACTTTATATTCAGAATCATAGTCAACATCCAATTATCAAACTGAGTTTGCTATTTTGCCTTGTTAGTAACAAATAAGATGAAATTGAATTTAAAGACTTGCCTTGTTACTTACAAATGAACTCTTTCGTGAGCAAACCCATGATCATGCATTCAGCAAGCAAATGAGCAGCTTGTTCATCTTGTTACTCAGATTTGACTTCAATACTTTGCCTTTGAAAATTTCTCAATGAATACATTCAATGCATGCAATTATGAGAAAACTAATGTCGAGAAAATTTGATCAAAACGTAACAAGAGATTTCATTTTCCTTCTCATCTTGTGAAGATCAACTTGTGACTTGAACGGCTAACAAGAAAATTGTTCCAAAATCTATCGATTCTCTTTGAACGAACAAAGTCGCGAGTTTTGGAACAGAAAAATCTCCCCTGATTGGAGCTCTAAAGAAATGTTTAAACTTCGAACATTCGATTGAAATGCATTTTTTAAAAGATTGATACTTTTCCGAGTTTTCATCTTCCAAGTGCCAACAACTTCCAAAATCATGGAAACTTGTGAGTTATTGAAATATGAAATGTAAATCCATCTTCAAACAGTTTATTGATAAATGATTTAGTTGACACACAAACTATAACGATTAATGATAAAGTGTTTTCTTTTTTAGTCCAAGTTTCAGTGTTTCAAAATGAAAATTCAATTATTTCATTGAATTTAATTCTCCATGATGCAACTCGAAGACATTTATCATAATTATGTTATCATAAATCTATTTATCACTCTGTTTTCTCCTTCAACTTCACCCGATCAGATAATTCAATTCAATTGTCTAACCACACAGACAGCACACACACTTGAATTAGAAATAGTTTTTCAGTGGAAAAGGAAGAAACTCGGATTGAATTTAAACAGTCAAACATGATAGATCAATTGAAATGAAGATTCAATTGAGATGATGAAAAACGATGGAAAGAATCAAATGGGAGAATAGCAGAAGAGAAAAAAAGCTAAATTATTCTCCTTTTCTCTTCCATTTGCACCAGCATTTGTTCACATGCACATGTACTAGTTTCACTCAACTCTTTCAAGTTGACTGACAAAGCGCAGAGAAAAAGAAGAAAAAAAAATCGAAAATTAAAATTCCTTTGGCGTTTCCTCGACTGGGACTGTCACAGATTATTGGATTAACCAATTTCCACAAGTTTCACTTTACCACCTTTAAGGTTACAGCTTGGCCGAGCAAATAGTAAACTAATCTTTCATGGTAAATGAAAGAGCAGAAGAAAAAACAATGGAAAAACCAGAAAAACAAATGAAATCGCGATAAATTTCAATAACTTTTTTTGCCAATTTTACTTTTCACTTTTAATGAAGCAAAAGTTAACAACATCAAAATGTAATCATGTGAAGGGAAAAAAAGGTTGAAATGAAACAGAAGGTTTGATAAATGTAAAAATCATCAAAAGCAAGCTGATGATGAATGGGAATAATATTCATTTATTATCTGGTGAAAAGTTTCATTCCATTTTCACTTTTCTTTGTTTTCCTTTTCTTTCCTCTCTCAACCCATTTCTACTCAGTCGCCAACTGACTGTAAAGTAAAGAATGAAAAACCTCTAATTGTTTAATAATAGTGATAAATGAATTGTTGAATTGATTGTAAGAGACAAAAAATAGTTCATCAATTATTGAAAAGAGATGAGTAAAGTGTTTACTGTGGTAAAACAGAGCACAAGAATGAGTTGAAAGTGGGAAAATTTTTGGCCAACTTTGAAAGGAAGGAGCGAAAAAGAGAAAAGAGAAACGAGAAAATCAATGACTGGGAGTAATATTTATCACATTAACTGGCTAATATGCTGTAAGGTATGATAATAATGATGATAATTATGCTTTGGAACATTGAAAGTTGCAACCTTTTCTGTTAGTTTTTGCAACTTTCACTTCGAGTTGAACATTTTCTCAACACTTTTACTCTCTTTCAAGAATGCGATTCTGCTAAAGAGTGCGCATTCCTTTATCGACTTTTCCATTGAAATTTGTCAAATTCTTGATTCGACAATCAATCGCATTTCCTTGTCAACCTGATTACTTTTTGCGCTCAAAAGCAACATTTCTCTTGACTCGCTCGATGCTTTTATTACTTTCAATACTTATTGCACATTTTGTTGGAATTTTTGTCTTGAGAGAGAAAAAAAGTTTTTCTCTCTTTACGCAGATACATTTTCCTGTCAATGTAATGGAAATATTGTAACATTTTTGAGCATTCATCTGTTATCCTGGCATCCTAGTCCAGCTCGAGTAGAGATTGAACTTGATTGATAGTATGTAAACTGGGAATGCAAAATTCCAATGAACTGAAGAAGGAAAGAAAAAGGTTCGAAAAGCTTTTTCTTCATGCTTTGTCTTCAAGTGCGCTTCATATGCATTCATGTTTCTATGTGTGTTCAACTTCTCAACTGTGCAATTCTTTACTCACTTTTGGGGTTCATCAACAGAGGAAAAATGTTATTCTCTTTGCTGATGAAAGGCAAAGAAACAAAACAAATGTGTTACTTGGACTTGTTCACCAGACAACATTGAATCGGTGAAACATTCTTCTCGTAACACTCGCCCATTCAAGTATCACAAAATAATCTTCATCACGAACCATCATTATCAGCATCATCATTTATCAAATAATCTTTTTTTTATATTTCACTGCCTTCTATTGCTTATAACAGGACATAACTATGAACCACTTGGATGGATAAATGATGATGATAATGATGATGAAGGATGAAGCATTTCAAGAAGCATCAAGATGAAAAGTAAAGTTTCAAGGAAAGTAATGATTAAATGATGATACAAGTTTAAATGTTAAAAACTGATAGTTTACTCTCAAAGCTTCTTCACTTATTATGCACACAAAAAGTGAAGATTAAAGATGAAAATAAATGATCGAATAATCAATTTTGATTAAAATCATAATTCATTAATAAACGATTGCGGTCAATTATTGCTGCATTTAAACTTGCGACAGAAATGAATTTCGAGATTTTCTTTTCTCAAATTTTTCTTTACTCGACAGCAACTGATGAATTTTTTCTTCAAAATTCAAGTTGAAATGGTAAATTCTGCTGGCAGAGAATGAATTGGAATCGATGAGAATCACTCCAAACTCTATACTCTTCATGATAACTTTGATTGGTCGAGAAGAGTGAAAGAAGTGGAAGAAAAACAAAATTAGATAAAGTGTTTGTATCAATGATTTTGATGATTTTGTTCAACTTTTCCATGATAATGTTGTTGTTTAAGGATAAAATAGTAACGATAAAATTGAATAAATGACAATTGAAGGGGAAAAGATGAGCAAGTGAAAGAGAGGAGAGTATAAGAAGAGAGTCAAATTAAAGGTGAAATTGGGTGAAAAGAGTCTTGTCCTTATTCACCTTGATTGATATGGTCAATTGAAGAGGATAAAGTAAATGATAATCAAATAATACACTTTTAAGGTTACAGAATTGTAATCAATGTAGTGACCATTTCGATTACCATCACTTTAATAATACCAACCATCATCATCATCATCACCATGCTTACTCTCATTTATGCAATCTTCTTGTATAAACTCAATTTTCTGGTTCACCTGAAGAAATGAAAATGATGCACTATTATGTTAATGATAAAACAACATTCAACACTCGCCTTATATTGGCAATTGACAGAAATTCACATTCCAAGTAAAAGTTGAACAGGAAACTGGTGAAGCAAAAGTTTCCTGTTCAACTATTAATAAACTGGTAACAAAGTTACTTGGCAAATGGAAAATGGTGATTTTATGAGAAAGAGAAAAAAATGGATTCATTTTTTTTCTCTCATCCTTTTTCAATAACTTCTTACCATGAGTTGTCCACAAAATTTACCAAAATTTGAAGTATCATGTGTTGTTGCAACAGGAAGCGTTGATGCATTGGCAGGTTTCCTGGTTTGTTTTTCATTGATTCTGACATAACCATACTCACAGGCTGGATGCTCTCTAGATGTGATAAAATGAATGAGTGTAAAGTGAGAAAAATGTTGCATTTTTTACAACAATAAGTAAATCAACTTTTTCTTCCCTCGAAATAAATGTATTAATAAAGGCCAATGTGACAATTGTAATAACAATGAAAGTTAAAGGTTGAAGGTAATGAGAATAATCATGATAAACAGTGTGAATATTGGTTCAACTCTGTGGGGTTGCTAAATGGATCATAAAGACTTTTTTGGTTGGCAGAATGTATTGAGCTGTTTAGTTGCAATTGTGAGCTCATGACGAGTATAATGTTGAGCCAAAGTTCAATTTAGTTTGAAATTATTTCACAAAATGCAATTTCAGCTCGAAACTGGTGCACATTTGGAATGTCGTTGGTCATTTAATTGAGCATGAAAGGTTAAAGGCTAAAAAGTTAGAATGGATCAACAATATTTTGTGAAGAGAAAATTTTCATTCCCAGCAAACCATGGGGCCAGTCTGATAGAATTTATCTTTGATGTGATTCAACTCCCAGTTATTGTTATAACCTCAACTCCATACAGACATTTTGGCTTGCAATCAAACATGCATGATCAAGTCGAACAGAAAAGCTGGTTCTCAGTTGGAACATTCATAGCTTTTTATTGGTTAAACATTTCACATCATAAAACAGATAGAGTCTAAAAAATAGAAACATAAAATCGGATTGAATTCATGGCACAATCTATTGAAACATTTAGCCCGGCTGAATGAGTTTCCTTACGTTACGATTTAATGATACGATTGTGTAAACAAACAACTGAATTTGGCCAGGCGAATAACTTTTGCGTTGTTGCTACAAATTCTGACTCTGGAGGAACTCCAGGGAATGTGGATTGAAACGCGCAATTTTCATGCACAATAATGGAAGTGAATTTGCTCGTTTAAAGTTTACACTTTTTGGTGAAACATTTTGTCTGTTTCAAGTTCATTTGGATTGAAATAATGAAATTACATTTTTGAAACAAATGCAAACTCATTACTCTACCTGAGCTTGCTTGACGTTTTTACGATGTTGGAATTGTTTATTATCAAAAAAGTTCTTTTTTTCATTAAACTTTTTTCCTTTTTCTTAGTTTCCATGATGACTTGCTTTTAACCTTCATTTTATTTTGTGCCTAAATTCTTAGAGCTTCTGGTTTCTTAGCTAAAGTTCATTGGCTATCATGGACTTATGGACTCGCTGGAAATGTCATCATGGAAAGAAAAGGAAGATGAAAATATTTAACCAAAAGTAAGAGGATAAACATGAGATAGTCTTATATAACATGTTACATTTCAAGGTAATGGGCAGAGTAATAAGAATGAATGTGATGAAACAAGATGAAACTTTAAAAGGTTGATATTTTTGAGTCTATTTCTTTATCCATGAAAAGATAAATGGAGCGATATATGAGTGTTTTCCTTGATTCTTTCAAGTGTTTACCTTTCAACCTTTCCTTTTTTGTTCATCATTTTTACTTGCCCTCTTCAATCGTACAACAGAACAGAATTTATAATGTGAATCAATCAGTTGAATGAAGGTTCAATGAACATCAAAAGACAGTCAAGGACAGAAACAAAGAAGTAAGTGGGTGAACAATGAATTTAGTGAATAAACTGAAACATTTTCCAGTGGAAACCTCATTGGAATGGAAGGAAATATCAATTTAAATGCTTCAAATTTCGTGTTTAATGATTGCACTTTTAGAATGTTGAACTCGAAATGATTGACTGAAAGTAGTCTGGTCAAAGTATCAAGTGTTGCAAGTTGAGAGAAGAAAATGTCACGAAATTAATCAATTCAGATTTAAGATTATTACAGAATTTTCATTTAAAAGTTGAACCAAAACATGAAATTGTGTAAACGCACAAATATCGTTATTGAATAAAAAGATACTCTGAAAGCTGTAAACTTATTCAAGTTCGTTTGACTGAAAGAAAATGAACCTTTTTTCTTCTTCCTTTTCTTTCAAGTTTGCAATTTTTTCTCAATTCCGAGTACTTTAATATTGCATTATCCATGTTGGTTGACATGCAAAACATCAATTTGAGTTGTAATATCATCGCTCAGGATAAACTAAATAAATCAAAAGGAAGGAAAAGAGAAAAGTTTAGAGAGAAAAAAAAGATGAATTTTGAATGCAAGTTTACACAAACACAAGAGTTTAATCAACCAGGTATGAATTGAAATTGAACCTTAACATTTTCTCTCTTTCGGAACAGGATAAAGTTCACTTGGGAATTTACTATTTTGCTAAACCTTTAAAGTTTTTTCTTATTTCTTTTCATTCTCTTCTCTCTTCTCTCTCTCTCTCTCTCTTCCCTGTTTCTTTCATTTCATTCAAATCTTTGACACAAAATAAGTACTTTAACAATTGAATCAACAATGCGGATGAAAACAATTTTCACCTTTATTGTTGTCATCACTTCGACAAGACTCCTTGCAAAGGTTAAACCATTGCTCTAGCAAACAATGTTGATGTTTTTGTTATCACTTGAAACTTTGACTTGTACAATAATGCATCATCAGAATCAAAGATGGCTCAATCTAGAGCAAACTGATAAGTTGACAGCAATTTTCGCCTCTTTCAACAGATTCGATATTCAATTTGCTCCAATGCACATTTTGATGCATTTCATGCATTTAGTTTGAAACATTTCTTGTGCAAAACTTGGTAGAAACAACAACTCGCTCAACTCTTGGACTTTGAATGTTGTGAGCAAAAATCGATGTTCAACCTTTCTGTTGGAAAACGATTTTTCAAGACATTCTTTTCGCTGCCAATGAAATAAAGTTGATTTAATGAACATTTTTCATTGTACAAAAGTCTTAGAAATTATTTCGTTTAGTCATTCTATCGACGAGGAAATTTGTACATTTGCTTGTTTGGATTAAAGTAATGAGTCAATTGATTATGAAAAGGTTGTGAACAGTTGCTTCAACAACAGTGTCGAGAGCAGAGTTAAACTTGGTGAACCTTATAATGTGCAAATAGCGTAGGATAAGTGAACCTGTCAATATAATTATTATCATTCAATTATGAAACATGAAACATGAAACTATTAATAATCTATTAAACAGTTTTTCCCTCATTATCTTGACCGGCAAGAGTACAAAAAGCTGGATGAAAGAGGCAACATTAGACTTGCTAGTCAAGACAATCACGAGAAGAGTGAAAGCGCCACACATTTGCAGGCGAACAAAAAAGAATCCAATTTTTCACGTTTCATTTTCACACTCACGATTGGATTATCAAACATTTGGTTTGCTCGTGCTCAACTGGCTTCTCTGAGTTCACCACTGAAAGCCATTATCATTTGCATATGGAAACCCATGAATCTTGCCAATCAAGTATAACACATTACAATGGCAAGTTGATTAAAGGCATTGGCAGGTTGCATGGGAAAGAGTAGGTGAATATAGCCAAGAGTAGAATGTAATTTGTTGAGGAAATTAATTGGTTTGGTAAAAAAGTACACGCATCATTTCCTCAAGAGTCCAATGAGAAAATTGGAGCAACTTTTCATCATCATCTTCATCAGCCTCACCATCATCTAAATACAAAAGGTAAACTACTTAATGGACTGTATTCCAATGTGTGTTTACTTTTTTTCACTTTTCTCCTCTTGATGTACATTAAGGGTCAAAAGTTTTACCATTAACCAATATTAGCTCAAAGTTATTTCCATGGCTTCAGAAGTGCTAATTGCTCGAAGCGTGCCATTATTGATTTGAAAAGTGAAATTCGAGAAATTTTACAGTTCGAAGTAATATATACAAATGCATAAATTGTATAAATTGCTGAATGTAAATCGATTGTAAATTGACTAAAGTTTTCCAGCAGCAAATATAAAGACGAAAAATTGTCCTAAAATTGTAATCCAATCATTTAAACAAATTTCTTTACCATTTCAAGACAACTTTGCGAATCAATTAAACACTGTTTATCAACTTGTTATATCCTCTGTTGCTTGTTCAGCTAGATTTTCGAACCGAATTTCAAATATTTAAAATCTCTTGATGTGTGAAGAGGTAGGTTTTAGAGGCTCAGGTATCGGTTAAACTTGAGCAAAAAAAAACAATCGCCATTTGCTTAGTGTAACATGCGGCTGAGTTCATCAATGTTTTGCAATGAGTTGCATTGAAAGTGAAGCAGCAATCTCAATGTTGAAATGCAATATTTTACTATTCATCATGAACTGTTCATTAATAATGGCATCAATAAAATGCTATCCATTTGATTCACTTTCTTTTATTCATTCACTTCCTTCGTCCAACCTTTTTCCACCTTCCACTTTCCCTTTCATCATTATTATCATTACAATGAATCAGGTAAATTGGATTGATCGTCTCTTGACACCGATTGAAACCATTCTCATCATTTCTCGACTTTTTTGCCTCTTTTTTTCGACTCGTTTTTTCTCTCTTTTACTTTCTCGATATTCTTTTTTTCCTTTGCTTTTTATTCTTGCTCTTCATTTTTGCCCTTTTCCTATGCTTTATTTACTTGCATTTGAGTTGTTTATTTCGTTTACTTTGACTGAGTGCAAAACGTGTTCAACTTTGCTCATCAATGGAGCCAATTTGATCTCTTTACTGCACTTGACTTTTTGACCTCATTTGAGAATCTTCTTAATGATAATAATTGAACTGAACGGAAGAGTGCAAGAAGAAGATGGAAATGAAATTTGATGCTTCAATTTGGTTGAATAACAAAAATTCATTTCAAAAAACATGTTGTTCAATCAACTTTTATCAATTCATTTTTCAAGTTTCACTTTTTTCCGTTGAAACTTTAGTTTAGTCGAAATGTTCACTTTTGTTGATTTCAAGAATATTTTTCTAACTCAATTAACATAATGCAACAAATTTTGATTTGATTTGTAAGAGGAAAAGAAGAAGTTCTTTGTCGAGAGAAAAGTTTTTTAAGGTAAAAAGAAGACAGGAAAATGCAAGATCATTTTCTTGTCTCTCAATATGGAAAATAATGTCAGATTTTGTGTGAATAATGCATCGTGAAACAAAAAGCAATGCTGCAAGTAAGGTTGCCTTGGAAGGGTAAAGAATGAGAAATTTTAGTGTTGTTAAGGGTCAGATGGATGATATTAAATGTAAAAGGATGATGCTCAAGGGAGGGAAGAAAATAAGTGAAAGAATAACTTGGAAGGTTAAATAAGGAGAAACTGTGATTCAGTTATATCAACTCGGGAAAGGCTTCAAGGTCTTTGGTCTTCAAGTCTGATGGACCTGAAGAGATTTGAAAGAGACAAGGTAAAGCCTCAAGGTAAATCAATTCAACATTCAATCTCAGTATGTTTCTGCCTGTTTTTTGTTGCGCTTCTGAATTTCATTTTGTTTAGTTGATTCAAACCAACGGGACACAATGAATAAAGCGAGTTGACAGATTGGCAAATCAATTTGATTTGTAAAATGATTGCGATTGAAGAGGAAAAACAGGAATGATTGAAATGTTTAGAAATGGTCAAGATAAACTAATCAAGTTAACAAGGTTTAAATGAGTTAAAAGGTGACAGGTTCGAGGGTATACACATTCAATTATAGTTGCCAAATTGAAGAGTAAAATTTATTGCTTTTGTTGCGCATTTTTTTGTAAAATTTGAGTGAATTTAAAATGAAATGAATGCGAAAGTTGGTCTTAATGAGAATTGAAATAAAGAAAGCAATTCTTTGTTTGGATTCATGGACATGATATTATATCGCAATAATGAAGCTTATGGCTTGTGGCTAAGGTTAACGCTGTTAAACGCTGTTATCAAACTGTGACACCTGAAGAGTCATTTATTGTTGCCTTTTTGTTTCATCCAAAATCATGACTCTAATCTACAGCAACTTAATGTGACAACTTGTGACGGACATTCAACTAATAAAGTTGGTTAGACTTACACTATCAGACAAAACGGTAAAGACTAAAAATGTCAACAATACATTGCCATTTATGAGCCATTACTAGACTTGAGTCGATGATGATGATTATGATAAATCTCATTACTTTTGTTGGACAATATCATCAAATGGTCGTTGAAGGAAATGAGTTTTTCCAAGTTAAAATAATGCATTTAAAGGATTCTTATGACAATTATCCTTAATCAATGAGCATAACAGGCAGAACAAGAAAGTGAGCAAAAACAAAGTCAGTTGAAAGAGAGTAAAAAGAAGAGGCAAAAAGAAAAATAAGATGACCAAAGAAAACGAAGCATGAAGGGAAAAGATGATGATAATGATGAGGATGAGAAGTAAAAATAGAAAGAGAGAGAGAGAGAGAGTTAGGTGAAGATTGGTGAACAACTAGGGAATCTTGCATTTCTGATTGTCTGTCCATCGAGACTGTTGATCAAGATTGACATTTCACTCTTTTCTGGTCACACACAGTCCTTGAAGCAACCAAAAGACAAAACTTACTCCAACGCATTCGTTTCATTTCAACTTTCTTTTGGATATCATTTTCATTCTCACTCCAATCATCATCATTCTCATCGCCATCATCATCAACAACAACAACAAAATGAACGACACTATTATTATGATTATTATTCATTTAGCAAACAGGCCAACTGAACCATAGGCATGGAACAAGCTTTTATCATCAAGACAAAGATTATTCTTTTGGAACGTAATAACATTAACATTACCATGCAATAACAAGTAAATTATTATCATTATGATAATAATAACAACATTGTGATATTGAGGGAACAAAATGGAAACAATCAGATTGTTTTGATAAAGGCTGTGCTGGACAGAAACAGATTAGCCAATTGAACTGATTAAATATGACACCAGAAAATGAACATGGAACAGTGAATTTGGAAATTTGAAAAGTTTCACCTTTTCTTCTCGGACTTCTTTCTTCCCTTTCAATGTTGACCTGTAAGATGAAACTGCATTCATTTCAATTAAATTGGTGAAATTTGATTCACCCATTCATTTGGAATCTACATTTTCAACAAATTGATTGACTTTAATTAATTGAATTGAATTTGCTTGCTTCATTTCTTGAACACTTTTCCATTCTCATTCATGGTTTATATTTCAACTGTTTATTGTATAATGTTTCATTTTGTTTTATTGTGTTCGGTATTTATTCTGGCAGACAATAGTAGCAAGAATATCATGCCAATGAGAAAACAGGGAAAGTTTCGATGAAGGAAAAAAACAGAAATCAATATTTTCCCATCTGTAATACTCATTGTGCACCAATTTGCATGAAATTCAACTCTTTTTCCAGGTTATTGAGTTAACCAGTGAAACAGATTTAGAAGTTATTTGCAAATTCTAATGTTAATTCCTATTGTGAGTTTAGGTGATGAGCAATGCACGCTTTTCCTTTAATTGTGAAAGACTGACTTTTGACACAAGAGCACTTCGATCATCTAATACAAGCAAAATTCCCTCAGAACTATCATCTAAAAATTTAATCATGACCCATTATAATAAATAACTAGCATGATACGGGGCGTTGATACTCCAGATCTAGGATTCGAGTCATGAAATTTAGCGAACTTTAATTTCGACATTTCAAGGTAATTCATGGTCACTCAGTTGTTTGACCTCTAACTGACATTTAAAGGTCATTCTCTGTAAGGGCAAAGTTTTTAATACTAATTAGTATAGATAACATTTAATATCATATTGAACTATTTTTATTATTATTGAAAGGGCTGGAAGATTTCACCAGGCAAAGACGACTGGTTGAAGGCTTTTATGATCCAAGGTGAACATAATTTTTTTTAAAAAATGTTGTATTATACCGAGCGTTTTTTCATTTTACGCCTGTTTGACGTCATAACTCACGAACGGTTGAAGCCTCAGACCTAAGATTCGATCCATGAGCTTAAGAAAATTGAAGAACTATACCCTCGATCTCTGAAGGTTATTCAAGGTCATTCATCTGTTTGACCTCTAACTGACATTTAAAGGGCATTTCCTGTTAGAAAAATTTTTTTGTAACTGGATGATGTTTTTTACATTCACATAACTCATTCATTTCAGAAGATATGAATGTTTTTATACCGTTCAGTCTTTTAATTGGTTTTGCGTTAAATTCGGTTATCTTGACAACCAGATAAGCTTTTAACTTCGCCAAAACATCAGCTAGTGGCAAAAAATTTCCTCTAACAGAAAATGCACTTCAAATGTCAGTTAGAGGTCAAACAGATGAATGACCTTGAATAACCCTGAGAGATCGCGGTTATAGTTCTTCAATTTTTCTGAGCATATGGTTCGAATCTGAGGGCTGTAGCATCAACCGTTTATGAGTTATGACGTCAAACAGGCGTAAAATAAAAAAAACGCGCGGTATACTGGGAGTTTTTTAATCTTGCACGCCTGTTTGCATTCATAAATCGCGATCGGTTCATGCTACAGCTCTATGAGTCGAACTGCAAGCAATCGCTAATTGAAGAACGTCAAGTTCGAACTCTCAAGGTCATTCAAGGGCACTCAGTTGTTTGACTGTCAGCTGTAGCATGAACCGATCGCGATTTATGAATGCAAACAGGCGTACAGGATTAAAAAAACGCCCAGTACATTCATTCGTACTCTTCCGATATTTGCAGTAAGCACTTGTTGTAGATCCGTTCTATTTTATACTCGCTGCGGTGATCGATATTAATATGAAATGCCGATGAGTGCCCAGTAGCGGGACAGAAAAAATCTAATTTATTCTGTAAAACGTTAATAAAATTGATAAATTAATATTAAATATTTATTTGAGAATTGAATTATTGCTGCAGGTTCAAAAATAAATATTAAAAAAACCTTGCATAACGTATACGGTTAGAAAGATAATTGGGTTTCAATCAAAAGCAATTGATGAGTTGAATTGTATGGATACGTTCATATCTTTTGTTCAGAATGAGCTATGCACGTGTAATAATCACCAATCATCTGTAAAAAGTTTGCACTTACAGAAAATGACCTTCAAATGTCAGTTAGAGGTCAAACAACTGAGTGCCCTTGAATGACCTTGAGAGTTCGAACTCGACGTTCTTCAATTAGCGATTGTTTGCAGTTCGACTCTTAGAGCTGTAGCATGTACCGATCGCGATTTATGAATGCAAACAGGTGTACAGGATTAAAAAAACACCCAGTACAATCAGTTTGTTGAAAGTGAGTCATCTTATGGCTCTAAATCAAAATCTAATTTAATTTGTTTGATGTGTTGCAAGTTTGTCACAATAAGTATTATACAAGGCTATTCAGTCTCATGCACTTTACGTTTCATACGATATCTCACGAACCAATCATTTAACGTCTTAATTATTTGATGCGCAGTCTTTTTAGAATTGCAGAATCATTATCATAAAGTTTCAAGGTCATTAAAATTTATTCGTTTATTTGACATTCAAACGACTTCTAAGTCATTTTCTAATAGCAAACATTTTTCAATGTGAAAATATGCTTGTTAGAAAGAATCAACGTTTGTCGTTCAAAGTTACACAAGCTTCTTCAAGTCACTTCGTTTTAGTGGAGATACTCTAAGGTTGATATCTGCAGGCAAGTGGATTCCGTTTATTTACCTTGACCTTGAAATATGAAAAATGAGTATCCGCGAAATTTGCATAAAAAAATTCTTGGGTCTCTAAGTTAATTACAGGCCACATAATAGCCGTTTAACATCGGAAACCTGAGGAAATCGGAGAAAGATGGAATGACCTGTATTACTATCATTAGTTCTCAAGTTATCCTATCAAACAGGCGTACAGAAAAAAACGCACATTTCAAATTGTAGATGTTTCAACTGTAAAACAGTAAAATGTGGCTTTGAGATTTTGGTCAATAAGATTAAACTCTCTCAGCAATTAGATATAAAATCACTGTTTTTATGCAGCAATTGACCTCTCAAGGTAAACATTCATCTCATTTGCATCTCTATTTAACGTTGAAATGGCTTGAATGTTTGTTATATCTCTCTAGCATGAAGGATTGAAATTTCGTTTAGTTTCATTAGCTTTTAATAATCTTCAAATGGCAGATAAATCGATGTCTAAACATAAATTAGATTACAGTTTTTGTAACTTTACTTCAAACCCAGGTCGCTTTTTGTAGATGTTTCGACTTATATTGATAATTTTGTCCCAATACTGGCTCTGCTTTTGATTAGAAATCAAAATTGGGAATAATCCCAATGAAAAAGTATAATTGTAAATGGTTAAATGAACTTATTAAGATTAAAAGCAGCATAAATTGTAGCTTTGAAAAGATTATGTTTTCAATGAACAATTTGCAATTTTAATAAGAAGACAAAACCATTTAACTTGGTTAATTGTTTAGATTAGATTGTTTGCCCAATTTCCATGTGATTCAACGTTACTGCTTTCATTATTATTTTAATTGAGTCATTAATTTATTTTAAAAGCAGCACAATTCCGTGTAAAGCACAGAGCAAAATAATGAGAAACAAAAAAATGATTGAGAAAGTTAAATATCAATGAGAAAGCAATGGAAAGAATACAAAATGAAAAGTTATTAAAATGGCAAAAGACAAAAATAAGTTTGACTTTGATAATAGTCGAGGTTTCCAAGTTATTCTGTTTAAACATTATTGTGCCTTTAAATCATTTATAAATTGACATCATTTTCATTAAATTATGGTTTGATAATGTAAACTATGCTAATAATTCTCAGACTGTGTAAAGGGAAAAGTGAAGAAAAACAGTTTTCTATGCAAATCATTTCCTTTCCTCGCAGAATCTTGTTTACAGTCTAAAAGTAAATGAATAAAAAGTCGATAAAAAATTGGCTAAGCACAGGATGAACAGTTGAACCGATTGAAGACAATATTAATGGACATCAACAGAGCATAAATCGCCTTGAAATGTAAACAGCAGAATAAAAATTCAAGATTTAAACTTCGAACTTTATACGTTCGAATTGAAAACTCTTTTTGTCGTCAAATATTCAAGTTTCACTCTTTTCACTGATGAAAAGTCAATGTTTAACTGGGAATCTTTCTTCACTCTGATAAGGCTCATTATGAGAGAAGAAGGAAAAAAAGGATAGAAATCAGGGAAAGAAGAGAAAAGAGATTTACCAATTTTCATGGGAATTCTGAAACTAAAGAAATTCTCTGCTAATTAGAAATTAGCTTGCCTGAGTTTACCAATAAACTATGAATAGAGAAAGTAAATCAGATTGTTCATTTTACTCGGCTTGTTCAACGAAATAATGGAAAAATAATTTTGCCATTTTCTTTCAACTCATTTGCACTTTCATTGTCTCTCGATGCGCAACTAGCTAAATGTTCGGATGAACTTTTTTCATCACTCCTCTGGTGAAGAAGAAAAGAAACGTTGAAATTGCTGCAGATGAAAGTGTCATCATCCAAGAATATGGAAAACGGCACTTTCTTCTAATCACATTTTAGCTAATGATTAACTCGATCCTTAATAAGTTTCAAATAATTATCTCATCAAAAAGAGTTTATTAAAAGAATGAAACTCGCAAAGGTTATTTTGAATTCGAACAGATAATGACGCAAATCTTTTTCAATATTGAAATGAATTTATCATTTTCATCTTTTCTCATTTTGCCTTTTTCCTCATTCTTTTTCAAATAATTTCAACTTTACTTTTTCCCCTTTTTGCACAGTTCGAGCTCATCAGTTGCAACTGTGACTTGTTTCACTTTGTTTTCACTAATCGAATGCAAAAAAGTCCAAACTGCTAATGCATTGTGAGCAAGCAATTGAGCGAAATGCTCTTTTCTTCATGATTTCCAATTTACTCTTGTTGATGAATAATTGTTGAAGAACTTGAAAAGATGTTTTATTTTGATTCCAATGGCAGCATCAAGAGTTGAAAGGAAACGGTTGAAACAAGTTTGATTATCAAAATATATTCTAATGTTTTTCCATCATGCTCATCATTGTTATCATTAAGGTTAAAAATGCATCGAAAAGTATCATTTAGAAAATGAAGAGAATAAAAAAACTTTTTATTCCACTTCATCATCGACATCCTTCTCGCCTTGATCAATCTACTTTTTTTGTTGCACTTTTTTCCTTCTCCTTTTCGTTTTCATTTCTTTAGATTCCTATGCAATTATCTAGATAACAAGGTTGTGATTGATGAGCTCTTGTTGATTGTTGAGTATTGATTTAACCATTTTTACTCTTGAAATGAAACAAAAGGATGACGAAGAGAGAGAGAGAGAGTCAAGTTTAGTCTTTGCACTTTTTGGCTGGTGTAAAAGGATGAACAGGATAAAGATGGAGATTGAACAGTCATAGTTATATGTGTCTACATGCACATTGGAAGGTATAAAAGGAAAGGTAAGAAAGCTAATTCAGTGTTGATAATGTTTCACTGTGCCTTCATGTCTACCTCTCACTTGTGTCTACTTATTATCATTGTTATCATTTCCTTGCTATCTTAATGATTATTGTAAGACACTGATTGATCTTTGGCTAAAGCCATTTCAAATTAACTTGGGTAAAATAAAAACAATCAATAGACTTTATTATAACCCAAACTGATTGTAAACCTTTGAATAACCGTCGAGATCAAAGAGTAAACAAAGACTTATGACATTGAGACAAAGCGTCTGTTCATTCCTCGAATTTTTCTTTAGCAATCAGATACTTTTCAATTCCAAAGTCAAAGATATCACTGATCGAAAAGCCCGTTAAAATAGCAACTCGCAAGAGTGCTGATAAATGTCACCGATTTGGTTTAATGTCTTTAAAGCTAGAAAAAGCAGTTTTTAATCCTTCATCTTTTGAAGAGCATGGTGCGTATTCAGCATTAATTTTTGATGAAATGTAGCCTATTCATAAAATAGTTCATTTAATTCATTCATAAAAGCTGTCAAAACATTCTATTTTTCAATAAATTGTATGAAAAATCAGCTTTAAAAAGCATTAGCAAATTAATAGCTTATAAAAGCACACTGTATTTTGATGTTTTTCCAGACTCGTTCCAGGTTGGATAAGTTGTTCCACACCTGGAATTTCATGCATTACTTAAGATTCATAAAGTTTTTTCATAGTTTTTTATGCAGTAAACAGTGTAAGTCTTGCATTGTAAGATTATTCCCCGCAAAACTTGATTTTTGTGTCGTGAATAGTCATTCAGAATCGATATTGAACCCTAAAAAGGATTGAAGCAAATCTTTTTTCGCTGCTATAGTTAGAGCACGTTTCACCGTGAAAAAACACTCAAAGGTTATTGAAAAAAGAACCGATGGAAATCTCTTTAAGAAAAGAACAGAAACTTATTCCTTCACTTTAAAAATTATTTTGATTTTAAACAAGTTTCATGTGATACTGGCATTACCCAGTTGAGCAGACAAATGATATTTACTCAACTCAAATGAATTATTGAAACTTATTCAAAGCATCGACAATGAGTATTAACACTGTCAATTAGATGATTAAACATTTTAAACTCTGTCATAAGGTTATTTTGTGCTATTATTGCAATAACAAGAAAATGATTGAATTCAAAGTAATTTCAAGTTTAAATGGCTCACTCAGATTCATCTTTATCAACTTGTTTTCAAATTGATATTTATATTTCAAAAATGGTTCAAACTTGATTCAAAATTGATAACAATGAAGGTAGTTTTGAATGAAAAGTTAACATCCTTAAATCACATCTCGGTTTAAAAGTCAAAGTTCAACTGACTTGATCAGTTCAAAATTGTCTGTTCGCAAGATGAAAAGCCACAAAAGTAGTGGTTACTTTGAATGGTTTGCTTCAACTTGATTTGATTCTAATAAATATTTCATTTCTCAACCTTGACTTGGAAAACTTGCAATTTTTTCATTGCAACAATTGTTCACAGTGAAACTTGACATCAACAACTGTAATCTTGACCAAAATATCAATAAACTGGATTCGATTTTGATGAAACTAAAATTTCTCATTCCATGTGAGTAAATGAACAATTTTGATCAAATTAATAAGGCGATACAAATGGTTCAGGATTAGGGTTGAAATTAGTGATTGATTGTGTTCTTACAAGATGAGAAAGTTGTATCTTATTACTATTGTATCACGACAAGTTGGCAAGTGAAACTAATGAAGGTGTAAAAGGTATTTGCGGATGAAATAAACAGATACTGAATAAGTGTTGGATTGAAGATAATTGAAACAAACATTCTTATTATCATTATCATTTCTTTCGCAAATAGAAGAGAATAAAAAAGGAAGAAGAAGAAGAAGAAAACGAGGAAAAAAAGGTAAGAATTGCAGGAGAAGAGCAAGAAGATGACAAAAGAAAGAAAGTGCAAGAAAAGTAAATGAAGATAAAGGCAACACGATTTTTGGTTTAACGTTTTTTCCTCTCTTGTATGGTCAAGATAAATGAGATTGGACAAATTGAAATAAATAGTCTATTGAATGTTTTAGTCTGTCCAAATATAAATGATAATGATGATAAAACAAGTTGAAGATAAACTAAACCAATTCGCTTGTTTACCCATTCAATGGTCATAACAGTAAGGAAAGAGTGTCCAGTAAAATTGAATATCAAGAGCAAACAAACAATCGGCCAAAAACGGTAAAAGTGATTCCAGAAATTATCGTTTCTCTTGTTCTAACTTCTTTTTTGATCCATTCTTCATCATCTTTTCTTCCGTTTTCATCACATTTCTTTACATCCTTTTTACACTTTATACAGAAGATAAAGTCTACAATCGATTCCCATTCAACTCTTTCCTCTGTTTTTTTTTCATCACTTTTTTTCTTCAATTTTCTTCATCTTGATTCTTTATGTGCCTTGATTGACAATAAGTTTGTTTACTGTTATTTATTTGTGTTACCTTCTCAACATTTATCTTATGACTTTTTTTCTTCTCTTTACATTCCCTGCACTTTTCCCTTGCTCTTTCAATTACTTGTTCATTTTGTTCAACAGAAAAAAATAAGCGACAAGAGCCATCATTACTTTGAACCTTAATTGTCACCCAATGTTGCCATATAATTTACCATTCATTGGACTTTTATTCTTGTTGAAATACTGCCTGAGAGGACGAAAGAAGGCAGTGATAGATTCAAGGAGTGAAAATAGAAAGAAGCAATTCTGTCATCAATGATTAACACTTTTTGTTATTGTCTGGCTGTTGACAGAGAAGGAAAATCTGGTGACTAGAATTGAAGAGAAAGAAAAAACAAAAGATTTTATTCCAATGATTAACTATCAATTTGATTAGCAATCGATTCTGCAAATCATTTAATCACTCATTTGTGGTGAAATCGCACCATGTTTAGGGTTAGAGTGAACGAAAGTGTTCTGCAGCAAAATGACAGGCTCAATATCATATTGTTAAGCTGAATGAGTAAAATAAAAAGTAGAATACAATCAGGTTCATTCTTTCATACTCGGCATTTCAGCTATCTTTACCGACGTTAAATGGCTATTGCTTGGCTTTAATTGACTTAGAGACTCAAGGCATTTTTTTGTAAATTTCACAAAATACTCAATACAATGACAATACTCATTTGTCATATTTCAAGGCACGGTCATCCAAGTTCATTTTTCGGAAATCGCTCCTAACGATATCTGACCCAAGGATAGCGGTGGTAAGATTACCGGATCCACCCGTATAGACTAGAAGAATCCCCAAAAACTCCCCGTTCTGCAACAGCGCGCAATGGTTGCTTATATTGAGCCATATCTTTCCATAATTCTACAGGAGTAAAGATCATTCTCCCGTCGAACGGAGGAGCATATAACAATAAGGATAACAAAGCGGGTTCTCAAGTAAAGATATTGTTGAAGCGAGAACCATTGTTGAACTAAGATTATAGATAGTGCGAGGGCCTGTAGGCAGTACCAAACGTAATGTTTTTTTTGCCGAACCATTTTAATAAACGAAGACAGAAAATATAATAGAAAACAAAATGAACAATATGAAAAATATAGCTTCCCGTCCATGCATTCTAGAGAAGACTCGTGCTATGAAAGCAGAGATGGTAGCAAGCGAACTTTCGAAGTCTAAAGACTCGGATGATGATGATGATGAAGAGGATTTTGAAGACGATGACGGAACGGGTGGATCTGGTAGTCTTACTACAGCTACTCTTTTGGTCATATATCGTTAGGAGCGATTTCCGAAAAATGACCTTGACCTTGAAATATGACAAATGAGTACTCGCGAAATTGCATAAAACTATTCTTGAGTCTCGCAGTCAATCACAGGCCAAGTAATAACCATTTAACAAGTAAAGATAGCTGAAATGCCTGTATCGGCATGCCTGTTTAACTTCCATTGTCTTTCCAAAGAATTTTGGGGAAACTGGTGATGATAAGCTCTTTATGTTGAAAAACGGACATTTAATAAAAGTCATAACTTGAAATTGAAATATTTCACCGCTGATTTTAATCTGATCATTCGATAAATTGTTAATAGTTATGTTGCAGAAAGCACCATCAGGAGCATTATTACGGTTGAGAGGAGATTTACTCTGAGACTTATATCTGCAGTCAAGTGGATTCTTTTAACTTACAAAACTTAGCACATATATGAAAGGTTTGACTCCACGAAAATGACCTGCACAAGTCGTTTGAAGGTCAAATAAACGAATAACCTTTAATGAAATTGAAACTTTGTGATAACGATTCTTCAATTCTGTGAAGACGAATTCATCAAATAATAACGACCTAGCATGATTAGTTAATGAGATATCGTTCATGAAACGTAAAGTAAATGTGGCTGAATAGCCCTGTATAAGATATTAGGTTGACTGAATACAATTTAGTGTCTAGTTTTATTTATTGAATTTAATCTGATTATCGTAAAGAAATGAATATTTGTAATAAGTATCTTTCATTACTTGGACATTCTCTGCAGTTATAAGAATTTATCTTTGTTAATTTCAAAGTTATCTAAGCTTCGAAATAAATCGTAAACGAAGCGAAAAAGAAAAGTAATTATTTGACTGTTTTGTAACTGAAACCTCCAGTTTAGCTATTTTGAATTTGACTACTTTTTGGCTATTTTTAGGTCACTCGAATATTGCTTGATAGTGAAACAGGCAACATGCCCCAAGAAAACTTTCTTCATTTAGCAAATCGAAAAGACGAGTAAAAGTTAATTTGATGATGAATTCAACTTGTTTCATCGTTTGCTCAAACTAGAACCATTCAAAAGTCAACCAATTTTCCAATTTTGATTCCGCCCTGGAAATTATTTCGAATCCAATTTTCAAATATCATGAATAGAATATTGAAAATAAATGAAAAGGCAACATTTACGAGAATCTGGTTTTGACATCAAACTTCAGTAGAACCTCAAGGCATTTCTTAAATGTATTCATAGAACGATGATTAAATAATTGTGAATGAAATTTTATTTGGGCAAAATGTAATCCAAAGAAGGTAAAGAAAAGAATGTTATTAATAAGGTGAATGTTTAGTAAATTGAATCAATTACCGTGATTAAATTGTAACATTATTTATTCATCGTGATGCGCCAAATGATTACATCGAAGAAAAAATGTTGACAAAAAAAATTTGAAAAGTTCAATTAGTTCAGTTATGTGTTATTAATCTTTTAATGAATTTTGTCTTTGCTTTCAAAAACACGAGATTTAAAAGTTCAAATTGAATGTTTCAAGCTTGCAGATGAAAGATTGTCAAATTAGAGTTGAATAATAATATTGAATGATTTTGACAAAAAAGGGTAAAATCTGTTCACATGGAATGAGTCGAGGAAAATCAATTGAAGAAAAGATGAAGAAGGAAGAAAAGATGAAGAAGGAAGAAAAGATGAAGAAGGAAGAAAAGGATCAATGAAAGATGATCCGATTTAAACAAGATTAAACTACCTGGTCATGGATGGTAGCATATACTTACTCGAGAAAGCTAGCCTATTCGTTTCAAGATTAATGTCGATAGCTAATGGAAGAAGATAAAATGGAAACAGAGGAGAGCAAAAGTAAACACACTTTAAAATAATTATTGCAATTTACTCTTGAAAGTAACATGAAACATTCAACAATGAGCTAGAGAGAAAGATAAGGGAAGAAGATGAAAGGATGAAAAAAAGTGGAGAGAAGCAGGGAAGAGAAGAGAGTACAAATTATTTAAAATTGTTGGTTGCAAGAAGCAAGGCTTTACACTCAAGTAAACCTGGCTCGAGCAAGTCTGCAAGTGAAGTTGATAAGCTTTGCTTAGGGTAAGACAAGATGGAGCAAGTTGAAGGATGCGATGCTTAATCCGATTTCAAATTTTGAAAGGATCAAAATTCTCATCTCTTTTTCCTTCTCACATTCATTTCATCTTTTCTTTCAACCATCTTTACCTTTTCATTTCTATTTTAAAAACTTGTGCCAAACTGGTTACTAGATACTCCTACTAATCGCTTTATCTTAATTTTGGGAGACTTTTTGTTTCATCTTTTTATTCACTTTGATAACTTTAAGTGGCACATAAAAAAATGACCCCAAATTGGGAACCTTTCTTCTTTGGTAACCAAAATCAACTGTCACTTTTTGCGTCGAGTTTTTTGTTTCCTTTTTTTCCCTTTAAATCTTTATCAAGGTTGAAAGGGAAAAAGTCAAACCAATAAGATACAAAATTTAATTCTAAACCTGGAAATCCATTGAAACCTGTCAAATTAGCGATCAATTGGGATGTTACAATATTGAAGTTAATAAGTTGAACCAAGAAGAGAATCCACATTTATTAGAATGTTATTCGATGGGTTGACATGGTTAAGCTTTAATTTTCACGTTATCATGATTGAACAGACTTTTTCCTTTGCTCAGTTTCAATTCAACTGTTAATCTTGAAATATTGAAAAGTGGTTGGTAAAAAAAGCAATAATCTCAATTCATTAATCAATTTTTTCTCCATTTTTCCACATTCTAAATGATTTATGAGTTGAGTGCAAGTAAAACAAGGGACAATTTATTAAAGGTGAAAATGCTCGAACTGAATGGAAATAGAGAAAATCAGGAGAAACGGAAGAAAAAGAAATGAAAATTTAGCCAAATTCAATTTCAATATTTATCATGGAATGAAATGTGCAAATGTTGAAATGAAAGTCTGAAAAAAGAGAGAAGAAAGTTTCAATGATTCGAGTTTGTACAGAAAAAGAGAAAAGTGGAAATGATTTTCTCTGTTCAAACAAAAGTTCATTACAAAAGCATTTCATTTTCAGCATGGAATAACGTTTCGATAGACAAAAAAGAAGAAGTAAAAAATGAAATACGAAATGATAATAATGATGATTATGATGATAATAATGATAATAACAATGAGAAGTAAGGCGAGAATAAAAGGTTAAATATGGTTATTCTGTTATCCAAGAAGGAAAAGAGAAAAAAAATTAAACTCTTTTTTCACTCGAAAAAATCAGTTCGTCAAATTTTTCCACCATCAAAGGTTCGACTGATAAACTCGAACTTGGAATGGTTCGAGCAATGAAAAGATGTCCCATTGGGATTTTCAGATTTTTTATGTTCTGTTGAAATTGTCTTTTGATGGAAGTAAAAATGCAACAAAAGCCATGTTTTTTCCTTCTTCTTGCCATCAACTTTTCTCACTCCCAGTTATCCAGCCTCATATAAATATCAAATGTAAATGATGATAATAAAAGATGATATCTTGCCAGTTTAAACAACAACAAGAAGCAAACCAAGATTTCCCAAAATTGTTTCCCACTGAGCGTAAAAATATCATTAAAGAAGCCCATGGAAAGAGGAAAGTGAAAGAAAGTCTTTGAGTAAAGGGATGAGGAGCAAAATATGGAAGCAAAGGGAGTGAGAATTGGGAGTTAAAAATGGTGATAAAAAGATATCAAGACTTTGATTGTTCCGTTTCTTTCGCTCTTTTCATTCTTTCTTTTTCATCTTTATAATCCAATAAAATGGTGGGAATCATCATTAAATTACAATCATTTGTTGATGTCAAAGTGAAAAGTAAGAATAAGTAAAATGACTCTAAAATTGAATAAAATGGCTAAAGACGAAAAATTGTTTGCTTTTGTGCTCAAACTTTTTTCACTCAAAAATGATAATCTCAACCTTTTGCTGCAATAATTTCATTATTAATTCCAAATTGGTTGCAGAAATTTTTTCTTTCAAAAAATAGAAAACTTGGAAATCTCGAAATCTTCATTTCAATTCACTTGTAACCATAAAATTTCGTCTTTTCGATCGATGCCAACACAGAATTCATCAGAACTAAAGTTTGATCTTTGGCTAAACTCGATGCGTCCAACAGTCTTTATAATTCATGTTTAGACAAAACTCGTAAAATGCCATTCAGAGAAGAAAAAATTGCGATTTCGACTTTTCACGAATCAACCTGTTTTCCGATGCTCATAATGAAGCATGTAAAACAAGAAGAAAGATTGATGCTGATTCACCTTTCAAGTGAAATTCCTTGCATTTGATTTGCCACTTTAATGACCATTAAAATGGTTCTCCATGATTCTTCGATATTCATCTGTCAGCATTTTCCTTTCATTCCATGACGATTATCAAAACACTCTGATATCACATTGCAATAATCTTGAGGCTATAAACGTGATTAAGCTTGACATTATTCAGTTACTTTAATACACAATTGAATTGACAGTTTGAACCATTCAACTTTTTTTTCCTCTCTTCCTTACCATTCAATTGTTATTAATTCTGTCAAGTTTTTCCCTTCAATCTTTTCACCAATTTAATGTAATTTTGTTGCAACTCCATTCATGATATAGCAATCTATTCATCGAGCAACAAAAAAGTGAAAACAAAATGATGACAATTTGTTCTCTCATCTTCAATCTTCTGCATTTCAATTTCCCTGTTATTTACCTTTACATTAACGTTCACTCATCAACTTGAAAAATGATGAAAATGTTTAACAGCAAACAAGATTGAATAACAAGTGAATAAAAATGTTGAGCAAATATTAATTGTTATTTGCTTAATTCAAAGGCTATTCTGGTTTCGAAGTTTAATTTCCAGTTTCAATGATCAACTTGATCATTTTCACTTTATTTTGTTTTCAATTAACCAGAGAAACGAAGGAAAGAAGAAAAAGAGGAAAATTGTTGGCTAATGATGAATTTTGTAAAGGCATGAGATTAATGAGAACAAGAACAAATGAGTTTGAGTTGAAATTCGTGAAACAAAAATCTTAGCAGAAAATGAAGCGAACAAAAAATTTCGTCTATTTTATCATTTCTATTCCCATGGTTACTCTAATATACCATGGAGTGAAGCTGGTAATGTTGAACCATTTACTTCATCATCTGCTAATATTGCAACAAACTGTTCGTCTGTTACGTTTCCATAAGCTCATGAAATATTTGCTAGAAAAGAAGGAAAGAGAAAACTCTTTTTTCGCTCTTCTATTTTCGCTCATTTCAGTTGACATGATGATGGCTACATTTATTGATCCATCCTGACCATGACAAGAATTTCATCATTGTGCGTCATTTTTCCAAGTTTCGCCAGTTTTTTTGTCTTTCTTTCAATGAACTTTGAAAGTGTTGCAAAATTCTAGTCATGATTGTGTTTGGATAATTGAAAGTCAGTTTAATTCATTAATCAGCCTTGCAATTGAGTTTATTATGAATTATCGTGTAATTTGCTTCTTGCTTCAGACTCTGAATAGATTGTTTCTCTATTCATTAGTTGAGCACACAAAAAGTGTTCATCATGGTTTAATCATTAGAATAATTAATAAGAGAGAGAAAAGGAGAAAATAATAATGATGTCATGATGAAGAAAAGGTGATTCGCTCATTTCATTCTTTTCAAGATTCATGAATTTCATTATTCTTGATTCTACCATGGAATCAGATTTACTCTAGTCTTTTGGTCAATTAATCATTTTTATCGCCTTTTAGCTTTCAAGCTCATGAATATCAACTGGTAGCTTTATTAGCAGCTATCAGAGTTTGAAGAAGCTTTCAACAGCGGAATAAAATGAGATTTGAATTATTCCAAATCGGAATTAAGAAATTTCAACGAGACTCAAAAAGAGTGTAAAAGAACACCAATTACGAGATTTTTGGATCTGAAAATTTCGTTTCTTTTCGAGACTATTTTTCAATGACATTTCTATCGATTACAAAGGTTTGAAGTTTATTGTGCAAAGTCTTTTGATTCAACTAATTAGTTTATTAACTAACCATTTTATTAATCAAATGGTGTTTTGGAATCGAGAGTTTTCGAGTTTTGCTGAACCGCAAATATTCAGTGTTTTCATGAAGATTCTCAGTTTTGGATTGAAGAGTTTTCGGTGTGAGTCGATTTACGGGGAAATTTGAGCTTCGAAACCCAAATTTTTGTTCGGATTTCAATGCTTCTATCTGACTTACTTTGTGATTGGAAAGTATCCAACTTGAAAAGACAATATTGTAAGTTCAACTATATCTCCATGATTTTGTCCAAGAGCTGAAAAGGTTACTTGGCAGTTGAAGGCGGCAAACTTTTGTAGAGGTTCCTTCAGGTACAATGGATATTTGATGCCCATTGTACCGGTATAAGTGCGATTACAGTCGATTTCAAGAGTATAAATTGTGTGCACAAGAGTAGACAAAAGTTGCCAAAAGAGGAAATCAAAATGTGACTTGGAGGTAAACAAGAGGACCATGATTCGCAATTGACTAAGTTGTTATGATGATTGGATTGGCAGGGAATGATAGTGTTGACCATGGAAGTTTGCAGAATGCAAAATTGGACCAAATTCAAAGTTGACAACAAAAGAAAGAAACGCAATGACGAAACACTTACACACTTGTGACACTTAGAGAAATGAGTACACAAAAACAACAGTTAAAGTTGATAGTAAATTGATGCGTAGATACTGATTATTCCGATGTAAAGAGAGAAAATTTTATTTACGAGTTTTGAACTGTTCAAGTTTTACAAATTGACACAAATATTGAGAGCAATAAAGGTTGAAGAGCAGAAGATAAACATGGTAAAGTGGATAAACTTTTCAGCAGAGAAACTTCAATTTTCTCTTGAACTGATTTCGCTTCAGTGTGAATGAATCGCAACATTGGCAACTCCTTATAGACTAGCGAGTTTCAAGTAATTTAATTGAATGAAAATATTTATAGCAAAAAGCAACTGTTGACAGTGAGCAGATGAGCAGGATTACGATGATGATATGAGTGAGCGCAAGGTGAGAATTCTGTAAATGGTGAGACGAAAAATCGATGAAAAAGTTGAGAAATGTTCTCATAGATGGCGTCACTCAGCTGGGAGTGAAAGTTATTTAGCTGTTTGTTCAACTGGGAGGTTACTTTTGTAGAGTCGAGTGTTGCACAGTGTTACCTGTTGTACATTTTGGTCAGCATTTTATTGATCCGATGTGATCAGATGGGAAAAATTTTCTTCTCAAGTCATTTGTTTTCGTTTGCTGATGATGAGGTTTCCTTATTGCGCCTGATCCTTGATTTGATTCGTGATGATTTTGGTAGCGGTTTGGTGGGAGAAGATGCGAAGGGAGAATGTTGAAGAGAAAAGCTGAGTGAGCAAGGGTGAGAAGTGGGAAAAGAGTCAAATGATGAGGAGAAAAAAGAACGAGGCAAAATTGAACAAAGATTGTGATAAGTTAAACAAAACAGGTATAGATGGAAGCGAAATGGTTTTTACCTGAAAACTTGAAATTGAATATTTTTTGTATCCTTATGGACTCTTGTTTCAACTGTGATTAAAATCCTTCAAAACCTTTTACTCTTTCATCTAGTCTCTGTTATTGTGATTAAAATTTTATTACCAAAGTTGAATATTGAAAAGAAATTCTAAACTCGAAAGATCATTTTTGTATAAAAAATCAGTTTGTGAATGTTGGAAATTCGGTAAATTACAAGTAAAGTATTCGTGAAGTGAAAAAAGAAAAATAAACTCTGGGAGTGAAAAATATTTAGAGTTCATTTTTTTGAATATTTGTTTTTTGTGATTCATTTCATGATCATTCATGACAAATTTTCACGCAATTGACAAGTGAAACACGAAATTTATTAAAGCGCAAGGAGACAGAAAAACAAGAAAAAATGGGAAATCGTAACGCTTCCACATCGGGTGTCTCTTCATTCAACTCTAGTCCATCACGGATACAACGTCCTTCAAGTGCTTCCTCCCTGCGTAGCTCCTCACGTTACAGGTCTGACCGGGGTCGTTCCTCATCGTCCCTTTCCAACGACTCTTACCCACTGTCAACCCTCAACAAGTTACACGGATCGGGTGATGCTTCACCCTTAATAAACAAACTTCGAGCTAAAGTTGCCTCTCGAATGATGGGATTTAAAAATGCTTCCAACCAAGCCTCAACAAGTGATTATGATTCAATATCGTGCAACCCATCCACAGTCCATCGACACTCTACAAGTGGCCCTGGCTCATGTGGGTTAACCAACTCCAATGGCAGTGGCATAACCAATGGAACAGGTTTACATGGTTCAACTGACATCAACAGTGGTTCAACTGGTGATGCATCTGGTGGTGATCCAATGTTTCCCAAGTTGAAGTCTCAATCTTCATTAACCAATGATCAGCTTACTGCTCATCTTACGGAAGAGGAAAGACTAATTTTACAAAAAGTGTTTCAAAAGGAAGAAGAGTTTCACCGAGAAGCTTTATCCAAAAGGTAACCCAAATTCAATTTCATCTTTACCTTTACCATTAGTTTGTTTGTTTGATTTTTTTTCTTCTCTTCATCTTTCCTTTTCCTTTTTCCTCTCATTCCTCATCATCTTTTGTTTTTTCTCTTCCCTCAGCCAACCTCTCATCTCTTTCCATTTGTTTCCATCCATTCTCAGTAGAATTGTATCAATTAATTTATTAGATTAACAGTAACAATAAACACTAATCAGATTTGTTGCAATCGAAAGTATAAACGAGAGTAAAAAAGGAAAAATTTTTTCGTCTCTGCATTCTTTGCTTCACCAGTTGATTATTGGTCTATAATTGAGTTTAGTTTGATTATCATTTTCAGGTAACAAGATTGTAGTCTACCAACTTTGCTTTACAATGGATGCCAAAAGAGTCAAATTAAAAGGTAATAGCGAAAAGGTCATTGGCAAGGTTCAAATCTGCTCGTCGAGTTTGTGTATTATATTAATGTAAAAGGAGCTTCAAAAGACGTAAAAATAATAGTGAAAAAGATAAATTTTTAAAATACCTTTGAAAGTTTAGAAGAGAAAAAATTGTGCGAATCTACTTTAATCAGAGTCAATCGTTTCTTTTCTCAACTGAATCATTTTATTTCAAACCAAAATTTTGATAATTTATCAAGTCATTATTTAAACACCAAGATTATAACCGTTGAAAGGGTCAACGAAATATTAATAGCAAAGAAAAAGAAAATTAATAAGTTCTTCTTTAGCTGTTAGCGATTGGCGATTCAAGTTCAATTGAAAATTCAGTGCTAAATATCTTGGAATGAAGCTTCAAGGGTTGAAAACTAATCAATGAAATTAAACTTTAAAAAAATGAAAACTGGAAAAAGAAAAGAGAAAAAAGTTTCTAGACAAAAAAGAATCAAAGGGTAAATGATGAGGATAAAACATGTTGCATGTGATATTGACAAGTGTTGGAAATACGATGATGAGGCGAAAAAAAGAAAAGATAAAAATTTTCGAAAAAAGATGAGAAAATGTTGAGCCTTGGTTACATAATTGAGGCAAGGTAAATTGGTTCACCTGTTTGGAAGCAAATTTTCACTTCTTTTCTGTCTGCTTTTCCTCTCTTTCACATCATCTTTATCATCAGGTTATCAGATTGTCATCATTAGAGGTAACAAGTTCTCATAATTGTCGAGCAAACTTTTCTTTCTGTCATCTTGTTCAGAAGGAAAACCATGAAATACAGTAAAACAAGAATAATGAACAAAGTGAATAAGCAAGAGCAAGGGTCACATTTGATCAGCAAACAAAATTGAGCTAATTTTCTGGAAAAGAATATTTTTTTTCGGCAAAATTTCATTTTCTTTTCCAAAGTTGACAAAAAAGAAAACAAATGTGACGAAAGTTGCAACGTGAAAATTGATGAAAACCAATCATTATGTCATCACTTGTTGCGAATTTTCTCTCATTTTTGGGAGAAATTTGCATTCCATGAAAACTCAATATTGAAGATTAAACTGAAATTGGTGGAAATTCATTTCAACTTTAATTTGAAATGAAAATAGAAAAAAGAGTTTTTATAATTAACCGATTAACCAACACTTTGATTAAACCACTTTTCTGTCGATCTTTTCATTCAACTTTGTATGCTTTGGAATTAATTTGTTTCAAATTAAATGTTGAGTTTATTTTCATTTCACTTGTTGTTCAACAGTAAACACTTTTAATTGAAGTGAACAAGAATAAATAGAAAATCTTTTTTTTTCCAAACTTTTCAAAGTTAATAAAGTCTTGCCTTTCGAATGCAAGTTTGTCAATCACGGTATCGGTTGAATGAGAAAATTGGAATTTTCGTAAAACTCGAAACTCGACAATTTGTGTGACAATTGCTTTTCTCGCTTCCTTTGCTTTTCTGTATTTCATTTCAACATTTTTTTTCCTTCTTCTGGTTCATTCCATGATCAATGAAACGTCAAACATTTGGAAATGAAAATGGATAAATGTGTAACTCTTGGTGGTTGCTTGTAACCAACATGAAAAATGCCCAGAAGAAAATGAACCTAAATCAATTTAATTCATTTTTTCTTCTTTTCCTTCTCATTCTCCCAACGATACCACTGATTATTGTTGTTTATCTTTCAAAACTCTGTTCAACTGAATAATGAACATGTAACCTCAATTGACCCTTTTCTTTTTTCTACACTTTTCTCCATCATTTTCTTTTTCCACTCAATCCTCTGTTCCACTCAAAGGCAATTTAAAACTTCAACTGCTGATAAAAAAGATGGACCCACACTGAGTAGTTCACCGACTCAATCGCCTTCATCTGGCTCACAACTTGTCGGCAATTGTCGAACTTGTAGGAAGAAAATATTGACCAATGAACCGTGCAACTATTGTGACACTTGTTCCGAGCCCATTTGTGAAGATTGTTCATCATATTCAGATAAGTCTAAGGAAAAGGTGAGCTTTGAAGAAAAGTTATTTCTCTTGTAAAACAAATTGATGGAAATACAATTTGCTTGTTTCTGTTTCACTTTCAATTTTAACCTTTTTCCATCCAACAGCTCAGCAAATTTATTAAAAGTATGTAAATTTGAATGAAACAAAATGTTTACCAAATCACCAAGTTTTCGAGTCTATTTATCGATTATGATTTAGTTGCGCATTAAAGGCTATACAATTGAGAACATTCTTTTCGCATCTTTAGGAAATATTAATTATTAAAGTTTCTTTATTGATTAATTTCATGAAAGAGCTTTATTTTTCTTCCCTTTAATCAAACTCGTAAATCTTGACTTTAACATTTTGTTTATCTTTAATCATCTTTCAATCGATAAATGCTTTTAGAATCAAAAAGATTTTCATCGAAGCGGTTTTATTTGCAATTTCATTTTTCGAGGCAAGACTAATAATGCCCTGTCAAAATAACCATCAAGTAAATCTTTAAGAATATGAGTCTATCTCATTCTATCTTTACATGAATAAAATGATTACTGTCATGTTTGCAAGTGAAACAGTTCAATGCTGAGAGTTTCTAGAACTGTTTACAATTATCTAAATGTATTATTGATCAGTGCAATCAACGGATTTCAATTGCATTTCAATAAAATTCAGTGTAAAGCTGAAAAGCACGCAGAGCGATCGGGGCAGAACAGGATCTCGCGATACTTCCCTTGAACACGCGATTTCAATGATATCAGTAAACTCACGATTACTTTACAACCATTGATTCGCGAGATCAGCGTCTTATGATAACTGAAGTATTGACAGAAACTTACAGTATTTGTCTTTTCGTCTTCTTAGACTAAGTTTTTGCTAACCAACTTGAGTGAAAATCCTTCTCAATTAATTTAGGCACTTCTCATTCTGGACTTCATTTAGGACCTTTTCTCGTTCGTTTTCGGCATTGATTGAGATAGCGAACGTAAATGAATAATAAATGGTAATCTAGTTAACAAAAACTTAGCCTAAAATTTCTTCCAGATCTTTACATTTCGTTTAGAGGTCAAACTAATGAATGACTTCTCATAAATTTGGAACACAGGTCATATGGAACTTCAACTTGGAAAGTTATCTTGTCCAAATCCCAGTTATCGTACATCAGTAATTCTCGCGTTACGAACCCAAGAAATGTAAAAAAGTTCGGTTTTTTATTGGAATGAATCACATGATAGCCCTTCCATTGGCTGCATTCTGTCGAGCTGGATTGTTTGCCCTGCATTTTCCTTTGTATTAACACGAAAAGTAAATCAATTGATTAACATGTAACTTGTAATTCAAGTTTACGCTTATTTAGGTTAACAATTTGGTGAAACTTTTAGACGGAAAAATAGTAAATGTTCAGATTGTACAAGTCAATTGCTCAATTGCCATTTAATTGATTGATAATCTTAATGTCTAGCGGTAAAGGAGAGAGAGCGAACAAAAGGAATCCAAAAAGAAATAAAATAATACTAAAAGCCTTTAGAGATAAAATGGCTTAAGATAAGTGAACTCATTATATTACTGTTATTATATTTTTCTTGTTCTTCCTACACTTTACTCTTTACCTTTTTTGCCCAACAAGTTTCAGACTAAAAGTACCTTTCTATTCATCACAATAAAAGATTCAGGTAAAGTGGAAGAAGAAGGGAAAAAAGAATCAACTCAATTGAAAATGAGAAACGAAATTGAATCTTTTATTTAAACAATAGTTTTCACCAACATCAAGTGAACAGAAAACTCGAATCAAACTCATCTGGTAATTAACGGTAAACAAAACTAATTACAAGCCCAAACCAACAAGACAAAATTCAATGCATTTCCAAGTGACGGTCAGATTCGAAAATTTGTAAGTCGAAAACTGTCATTTTCAGAAGTAATTAAAATTCTTGATCTCAAAGATAGACTCTAGATCTGATCGACTGATGAATTGAATGAACAAACGAGTTCGACTGAGAGAGAAGAAAAAGTCATTTTTGTTGCTTTCCAAGTACCACATTTGCTTGACAGGGAATGATGTTGATGAATTGTGATATAACCAGCAAGCTAGTCAGCCAGTTGATTAACTATTGACTAAGACAATGTGGGAAGCAGGTGAGAAAAATGAAACAAGAAAAGTTGACTTGAAAGATTGAAAGCTATCGCTAAAGCCAATTAATCATTTGTCTGCTTATTGCCAGTGCAATCGATTCGAAATGATAGCAAAATTTCAATAAACTGTTTCAAGCTGAACTTTCAATCAAATTAATAAAAGAAGCCTGTGAATGAGAGAGAAAAAATTCCATTTTCGTTTAGTGAATTTGCGTGAATTTGGTATAGACTTGCATTTATTGGAGTAAAGGTTTTGTACATTTTTGTAAAATAACTGTTAAACAAGATTCATTGCTTTACAAGTTTCGTGAGGAAAAAAAATTAATAACATTAATTCACTTTATTCATTTTTTTTTTGGTTTATAATACTTCGTACTTTTTGTTAATTTTCAAGTGAAAATGGAATCCAGTTTGAAAGGTAATTTTACATTTGATAATTGATTGATTCTCTGAATGTTGGTAAAATGCATTTCAAGTTTGACTCTTTTTCACGTTTAATTTTCTCATTGATTATCGTTTTTCCAGTCAAAGTTTGCACTCTTTTTTTGATTACATTTTCAGGGTGAAAATATAATAATCGTAATTTGTTTATTTGCTGTGACCAAAAATGTCATCTTGAATCAACATTTGAATAAATCATAATGCAAAGGTTGTGAAAAGAAACACAAATAAAGCGGAATCAGTTGGGAAGAGAAGAGGAAAAATAATGTAAAAAGAAGAGGCAAAAAAGATTGAAATGAAAAAAAAGAAATGAACAGATTCACCTTGCAAGATGCAATTTTTACTAGAGCAAACAGTTTGTTCACTCGAGTCAATATAATCAAAAAGTGCAAGACAAAACTGTGTACAACTGGAAAGAAAAACAGTTTATAATATTGTTATCTTTATCCAGTTATATTCGTTTACCTTTAACTTTCAGTGAACATTAATCTTGTTCCAGAGTTTGGCAGCATTTCACAGTCAAATCATTTATTTTTTATGCAAAAGAAAAGAAAAAGAAAACTCAATGCAAATGAATACATTTTTCAAAATTCAATATGCAATATTAATCAAAACTTGGATCGATATTGCAAGTTGCGAGTTTCATCAGTTTTTTTCATCACGCTTTTAATTTTGATCAAAGATTGTTGATAAATCATGATTGTATACATAATGCACTGTTTGTTGCAATTTTCATTCAATTAAACAAACTTCATGATTGATGGTGTCATTTTCAACTTTATCTCTGCTCTGAACAGTAATTTCAAGATAAGATTGTTGACTTGCAAATGTTGACTCTATGTTTCAACTTTCTTGTCACAATAATGATGCAAAATAATCTGACATAATTTAACTGTAAGTCAACCAAAAGAGTGACTAAGTCTATTTAAAGGTGAACTAAAGTAAAGATTAGTTTGACTGGACTTGCAGTCAATGCAGATTTATTGATAATCAAAGTAAACTCAGTTATTAGCTCAGCAAAAATCTTTCGAGAACATGATGACTGAAGAATGTTAATTATTACAGTAGAGGTTAGGGTTATTTTTTGCTTGAGTGGGCCAACCAGCCGCTACAATTCTAAAGACGCCATTTACCTCTTTCTACTCTAGTTTTTTACCTACCAATAAAGTTCAAAGGCACAGAAGTTGTACTAAAGGGTGCACAAGTAAATACCGACTTTGTTTTTGGGTTTTTAGGTTGCTAGTCTTATTTTATTCATTTTTTATTTTTAATAAGTAATTTATAGAATGCTTATTGAGTTTTACAGCTTCAAAGGACCAAAAACACCGTTTCGAGCTACCGAATGTAATTTTCTTTTGAGGTCCTTCATCAAGTTTGCCCCATTGGTTTTGGCTGCCTCTTCTGAAATTTTCTTTCAACATTTTTTCTGTTTAAATTCTTTTGATCAAAGAATTTGTGAATACAAGTAGCGTGGAATCGATTTCGGAGACGTTTCATGATTAAACTTAAACTTTTGAATGGATTACAATGTGCGCATATAAATCTTAAACTTGCTCTGATTGTTAGGGTTAGGGTTCGTGAAAGTACCACAGCCGATAAATCTTATCGAATGTGTACCGAGATCGAGGATGTCTGGCTAAAACCTAAGGTCTTGGCCTATTTGTACACTTCACTAACAACAAAATAATTAACACTATGATTTAACGTTAGTAATTCGAGAGAGCACTTTATTTGTTATTTGAATTCGATTTGATTTGAAGATAATACTGAGTAAGGTAAGGCACTGATTGATAGAATTATTTGAGGTAACAAAGAAAAAGGAAATTGTAGGAAAAGTTAACAGAATTTTTGAGTAGAGGAAATAGAGTTGTGAAAACAAGTAGAACTGGCTTATAAGTGGGTAGTAATGAATACACACTTTTTCAGTTTAAGCGTTTTCTTTTTATACAAATATTCTAAGGGTAAGATTAGTAATTGAGATCAGATTTGGATTAGGAAATTATGAGTAATGCACATTCATTGGTCATTAATATAATTTAGAGGGGGAAAGGATTGCTGAGTGTGACGACCCCTAACATGATCAGTTTAAAAAGGCTATTTAATTTAATCTAACTACGAAGAAAACCCAAAAAACAAAATCGGTATTTACTTCTTGTGAACCCATTTTTCTCTCAGCATTAAAATAGCAAAAATTAGCCACTTTACCACTTTTGGTAGCAAACTGTGATAACTATTCAAGGAAAAAATTAAAGCCTCGCCATACAAAACTGCTGAGCAATCGACCTTTGAATGTGTACATATATGATTGGTACACCCAGTAGTTGAAGATATTGAAAGTCTTATCTTTATCGTAAGTCTGCATTCCACATCCCTGAAGAGGTCTGACAAATTCAAGAAAACAAAGATGAATTTTGCTAATCATTGGACATGTCTTGCTAGAAAACCTCTCGAATGGCACATTTAGAAATTGTAATGATGCTGATTGCTTTACATCCAATCAAGTGTTTCAATCGACAACCATCGATATTATCGGTAAAAAGATGCATCTCCAGTGTTAACGCCCAGATAAAGTTGATATCGAACCAATCAATATTTCTCGAAAATTTCATTATCACTTATCGTCAAAACTCGTCCCTTTTATTCATCTCAGTTGCAAAATTATCCAACAATTGAGCAACAATTGAAAACAAGATGAACTCTAATCAGAGTTGAATTGAGTTGAAAATGAAAATAGGTGTGGTAATGGGCTGCCATTGTTGTGACAGTAATATTCATTTGATCCTGATCATCATTATCATCATCGTATCAACATGGAATAATGTTGAGAACAAATACATGAAAATTGGATTATCAAATTTACACATGAGAAAACTGCAACTACAGAGCAATGAAAAGAGAGAATAAAAGAAATACTAATGATAACTTTGTGAGATTATCAAGAGATTTAGAGTTAATCTTTTCTCATTGATTACCAAGCCTTCAGTATAACATTTGTGTTAAAATGTCAACATTATTTGGTTGCTAATCAGTGAATTAATTTTGCTTTTGTTCGCCTTCTTTGCTTTCATTGCTTTCAACCTCATAATGTGAACAATTGGATTGTACTTTTCAACATTCAAGTTTACCTTGTCAGTATAATCAAGGTGATCTAAAATGATGTCAATTATAATGTTGAAAGATGAACCATTCACTTTTGGAAGCAAGTTGAATGAGAAAGAAGAAAGAAACAAAAATTGGAGAAAAACTTCAAGTCCAGCATTTTCATTGGTAAATGCAATTTACAGAAATCACTAAATGTTCATCTCTGGTGCCCAACTTGACCAGATAAATTGATTATTTTGAATAAACTTTTTTCTCTCTTTTTACTTGAAACAATAAGTTGACCTTTCAACTGGACAGTCAGGCAAAGAGTCCAATCGATGGTGACTCTTGGATATTGATTTATATCATATCATGTTTGTCTATTGAAGTGGCAAGAATTGTTGATTTTCGTTGTAATCCATTATTGCATGTAATTATGGAAAATGCTTTTTTCCCTCTTCTTTTCATGAAAACACTTTCGCTATTCAGTTGTAATTATATTCAGGTGAACCAAAAATGACATATTATTGGCTTGTAATGGCTACAAGATTTGAATAAGTAGAGCATGAAAGAGAAGAGAATATTCTCGTTTCTTGATGCAATCTTTGGTTCTGTTTCAACATTGAAATATCATTCTGTTTTGGCTGAGAACGTTTTGCTTGCTGCTTTTTAATCGTTAAACTCGAGTTATCCAGATAGACACTCATCAATTCATCATGAATGCTTCATCTTGAGACTCTATTGAGAAAAGGTGCAAAAGAAGGGGAAAAAAGTAAACCATTTTTCTGTTCATCTTTAAACTCGCAAGATTGATTAGAGTTGACCAAAAGCTGTTGGACTTTACTAGACGAAACCAATCAAAAATGATTCCCTTGAGCTCATGATTTTTCCTTTTCTCATTCTGTTGTTTTTTACCTTGTGCTCTGCTGAATAAATAATATTGCTTTTGTTGCCTCGTTTAACAGCAACAAATTTGTCATTTCCAGGGAAAACCAAGAGAACTGAAAAGGTTTATTATCACAGTCCATAAACTAATCGCCGTCGAGACAATTGTCTTTCTCTGTGCAACAATTGACACTGAGAATTAAGTTTCTTCGTCTTTTCCTTTTTTTTGCCCAAAAAGAAATGGAAATGAACATTTCATTAATCATGAATGCTTGCAATCAATAGATATCATTTCTTAATGCCAATCGGTTCTGTAAAAGTCATGGAAAGTTGTTTTCTGGTGAAAAATTTGAAATGAATAATCCATTAAAAGCAATTTAAAACGAAATTTTTCAATTTCTTTTTGTGAAATTTGATCACGAGAGACAAAAATTTTATTGGTAAATGATTCCGTAAGCAAACGAAAACAATTCGGTAATGAGTTGCTCCATGAAGGAAACTGCAACAATCTATCGATACTCAAAGTTGACTTTACTTCGTAAATAATGTAAATTGCTTTACCGTTTTTACTCGCCATTTTCATGCTAAAAAGTTTAAAATGTCTACTATAAGTCAACTGCTATACGACCAAAATGTCGACGCTTCGACGGGATTTGCTTTGAAAGTGGAAGAAGAAACTATCTCTATTGTCGATCATTTTTATAGCAGTCGATTCAACCTTTCACATGGTAAAAGACGTGGTATCCTGATGGTTCTTTTCATTTTCATTTTTTTTCTCAATGGAGTTCATGATGTCTTGTCGATTAAATTGGACCAATTTGTTCCCGACCTTTCACCCCTGATAATCGGAGCTACTCAAACACTTCACGTTTACTTGTTGGGAGATGTAGCCCTAGGACTTGGCTTTGGCCTAGCATTTTGGTACGAAATCGATTTCACCGAGTTCTCTCTTAAATGGTCCAGATCGCATTTAATCACACCAAAATTTTCACCCCTCAAAACATTGGCACGTCTCAATAAATCACTGGCTCTGTTGCTGATGTTCATCATGTCAGCTACTAGCTTGGCTTTGGTTAACATTATTTATCTAATTGTGACTCAAACCAATCAAGTTGAACACGGTTTCAACGTAATTCTGTCCGTGCTTCATATGTCTTCCTTCATCCTGGTTCCCTTGCTCTTTGCCCATCAACTTTACCTACTGTTTGCCTCGACTGTCACAGTCAAGTCACTCTTTACTCAGATTGGTAAGCAAATCAAGTTGCACACAAAGTTGACCTGGTCTGCTGCTAAACTATCCCATTACCGGGAACAATATGCTTTGGCCGTTGACTTGGCCAATGAAGCCAACAATATCTGGTCTCGATATTTGGCACTTTTTTATCCTTCGATTAACCTTATGGCAATCATATTTTTGTACTACATCATAAGTGGACCTTTGAATATTTACCGTTACTTTATTTTTGCTCTCATAAATGGGTCGATATTTCTACTCATATTTTACTTGAATCATTAATTATTGGAATCAACATTGAAGCTTCTTCAATTTATGACACAGTCTATGAGAAGAGTTTTCACTCTAAAAATGTCAACTATCTTAGTGAGGTAAGATTTCAAAATCAAACTCAGTCAGTCAAGAAGTCAGCTTTAAAGGTATTTTCGTCTCTTCTCAATCTTTACTCTTGAACTTGATAGATAAACTTGTTTCTAGATCGTATTGGACGGGAAAATGTTGGCTATCGATTTGAAGGGTTTGTCTACTCACCGGGTTTGGTTGCCTCAACTTTGACCCTTATTATAACAATCATCATAGCATTTCCATCCTTCGTTTGAAAACCCAGACTCAAATGCTATTAACCATTTGATTCATTTCAACCTCATTATTCATCCAACTGGCTACGCATTTGTTCATCTAAACCAATCACTAAAAGGTTTAACCTAATCTAACCCAGTCTAACCTAATTTGCTTCTACTACGCACTTCAAGTCATCACTCAACAGATATTACTGAATTTACAGACTTGTGCACTTGACGGTGTTAAACTTGCTCCAGTAAACCTTGGACTTGACATGTTTATACTGCAAAGAGTTTCATCAACTTGTATCAAAACTAAACTTGAACGATAATTAAAACCCAAATTTCCAAATCCTTCATCTTCGAATCGTCGAAATTACATTTGATATTCAGAAAATATAAAACAAAACTGCGCCAAACAGGATAATCTTGAAGATCTAAACAGTCGAATTATTTCAATATTGAAAAAGCATTTCAACCTGGAAAGAGCTTTTATTCCACTTTTCATTGCACGAGAATTCATTACATGGTCATAAGCATGGAAAGAAAATTAATCCTTTTTAATTACATTTGGTAATTTAATATGACAACAATATTTCATTGGCCAACCCTTGTATAGATGCATTCATCGCTGTCTATTCAAACTTTTGCTTGCCCTTTGAATGAGTTGAAATCATGGAAACTAAAGAATCGTGAAAATGTACGAAAGAAAAAAAAAGTTTCAAAATTTCTCAAATGTTGATGTAAATAGCAATTTAAGTTTGTTACTTTTAACGGTAAAAACAAAAACATCAAAAAGCTTATTAACGCAATCATAATCAGGTTGTCAAGGTTAAGGTTTTTGAAGAGTAAGCGACTAAAAATAGTTTAATGAATGAACGGAAAGGTTGACTTGTGAAATGAGAAGAAAAAGTGAAAAGTTTAATGCAAAGTTTGTCATTAAATGTTCATTTTTTCTCACTTTTCTTCTCCAAACTTGACAGGTTAAATCAATCAAAAATGGTTCAAGTTAAAGGCAAGTATATTTTCAGTCTCATCGAGAGCAAAGCGTATCCAACAGAAATGGCATCAAAGTTTAAACTAGAGTCAAAGTTGACATGAAATTTCATCATTCAACTCAACAAGTTGAACAACTTGAAGGTAACCACAGTGAACAAAATGATGTATCCATCAATTTAAAGCGAATCAAACTTTAAATCTATTCTTTTTCGTCAATATTGAACAGAGAAAATTTCATTTCTCGACTCTTTTTTCCTTACTTTGGCTACGAGCTTTCCATGATTTCCACCGTAAAACTTATATCTTTATCGTTTTCGCTTCAGGGAATCATTTTAAATCAATATCATTTCAAGTGAGAGAAGAGAGAGAGAGAGAGAGAGAGAGAGAGAGAGAGAAACTTTATTTTCTCGTTTCTTATCTTCTTTTGCTTGCCTTTGGAATCAAGTTTTGTCAGATGAAGAAGCGAAAAATTGACAAAATTTAATTTATCTCTGAATCTACTTTTTAGATGCAAACAAAATATCATCAGCAGAGAATCGAGTTGATTTGGATGAACGTTGGTGGCGAGAAAAGACGAGAAATGAGATGGAATGTAATCAAGTAAAATTGATTTGGTACATTGAGATGAGTAGATTGAAAGATAAGCAAATTATTTAAGTTTTGCCATTTCATGGGAAACTGTCAAGTTGGAAAGTGTATTGAACTGAAAGGGTAAAACGTTTCCTTTCCAATGAAACTTGGAAATGAATAAAGTTTGCTTATAATAAATCTTGATCTTTCCCTCTTCCATTACGCTTCTCTGTTCAACTTCAAGTTTCGTCTTTCATTCAGAATTTATGATATTCTTTTGAATCTCTTCATTGCTCTCAATTCAACTTTACCATTAAAAATGGTTGCTTTCTGTTCAAAGTTAAACTTTGATAAAGCTATTCCAATGATTCTTTCAATGTGTTTAATATTGGTCGGCAAATGCCATGTAAGCACTTGTTGATATTAGATTAGACTAGAGTTTAGATGCTGTCAAAAGTTCTTGCAAGTTATTAATTTAAATATCGAAGCAAACCAAATTCGAACCAGAAATTTTTAATCAAAAACTTTGTGATTCAGATCATGATTAGCTCAGAGTTGATCCGATGACATTAAAGAAACTGAAATATTCCAACGTGTCAACTCGTTAGCAAAACTTTACAGCTGATTGATGAGCGTAAAACAGTTGAAATATGAAAGGAAATACAAAAGCCTTGCAATTTTCAATTTCCATCAGCATTTAAGCTCGTCACGCATAAAGTGAATCATTAAACATTGACTTTCTAAGTAAACTGCTTCAATGTTTATCCAGACAAACATTTCACATTTAATTACTTTTGCTATCCTTTCCTGTTTCAATCAAGTTGATGAAAATAGTAATCACTGATCATCAAATAGATTGTAAAGACTCGAACGGAAAAGAATATCCCTTCATTTTTCAGTTTCGAATTCTAATTCAATAGATGAAAATCTATCAACTTTCAGACAAAAGATTCATCTTTCATTTCGAAATAATGTGTCTCATTGAATGATTATTTAGTGATTGCCACATCAAAACCAATTGAACATGACATTCGGACAACACGACAACTTTAGAAGGGCACTTAGTTCCAGTCACTTGAACTTGCACACTTCTTGTTTCTAGTCAAGATTTTCGCATTAAGGTTTAACTGATTGATTTTTCGGCTTTAATAGGAATTTTCAAGATAAAAAATGATTATTATGTCTTAAATCGTTGAAAAGACAATGAGCGGTGGAATAATGCAAAAATAGAAAATTCGTGTTTCAATTTTTGTAAACGTAAATGGGAACAACTCATGAAGAAATTAGCACAGAGTTTCAGCACTATAACCTTGCATGGCCTTGAAACATAGCAAGTAAAATAAAGAATTACATATTTCAATTCATTAGGTGATCAGAGCTGAATTAAGGGTAAAAAGATTTCGCATGAATGAGCTGAGAATCAAACGAAATTTTTCATTTTGTCTTCAGCTGTCACTGAAATATTGAATCTTTTGTTGACATTTGAGCCTAAATTTGATCAACCAAATTTGCCTTCGGAATCTTCCAAGTCAGAAGACAAAGTCGATTGGAACAAGTAAATTTCTTGGTCAGAATCCAGCAAATGAAAAGCTGTTACTTTTAATGATAAAGATTAACCTCTTTTAGCTCAAAGCTAAATTCAAGATGATAAACTGAAACATCTTTCATGAAATGGTTCACAAATGAAATTTCATTCCTTCAAATGGCAACATTTAATTTCGCTCAATGAACTTGAAAAAAAAAACTGTCTCAACAAGCAGCATCTAAAACTGCCGCTGATCAACAGTAAAGAGCTTCAAATCAAATCAGCCCACACTCTCGATCAATTTGATTCAATTGCAATTCATTCGAAAACTCACAATCAACAGAAAAGTTGGAAAAAAGTAAAAACACGAAAAAAAAAATAAAAACCAAAATAATGAGATAAACCCTTAGAAAGCAGAAAACCTTTGAAATCAAAACATTCAGCATAATCATTAAACTCGAACATTTTCCTTTTTTTCCTCTTTTCCACTCGAAATGTTGAACTTAGCCAGACTTGAGAGTACGATAAAAATGTAAGAGTAAAAGGATTATTTTACAAAACTAAAAAAGATGCAAAAAAGGCTGGACATTGAATAGTTTCCTCAGCATGATGATACAAAAGCACTCAACAAGCAGGGTTAAGAGTACAATAATGTTTTGAAAGGTAAAAGATGATAGGCAAGGAAGGAGAGATGAAGAGGAAAAGAAAGTTCATTCTTATCAATAATTCGAATCAACAAGAAGCTTTTACCGGAGAGAAAGGAAGACCAAGAAAATAGTTAAACGATAATAACACAGATTCCAATTGAACCATTTGTATCATTGTGTCATTGTTGTTGCACATTTCCATTGAAACTCTTCTTCTTTTCACTCTTTGACTTTGCGATTCTGTGTAACTTTATTAATGTAAAAGAAGAAAGTTTATTACATTTTGTTTCGAACATCGTTTTCAGCATCAATTTCCATGGGTTAACCGTGAATAACATCACCACTCAGTTTGATGCTTATGCAACGAAACAACCTTTAACTGGCCAGAATCAATTGAACACTTTTCTTGTCAACCAAAATCATTGGACAATCATTTGCTTTGCGAGTTTTTGCCGTTTTTTCCGTTCTTCCAAAGATGATATTCTGCATTTCAAACAGTCGGTGACAATGAATTTGCAATTAAAATGGTTAAATAATGAAAATTGAAAAGCAAAAGTGTAAAGGGAAAAAAGAAAAACAAAAAATGTACAAAATAGCTTTTGATTAATGCACATTTACAATCAACTCTGATGCTTGCAACAAAGCCTCGAATTGAACATTTTGCACATTTTACTGACAATTTTACAATTCAACTCAACGGTTGAGTAAACTTTTTCAAAAATTTCACTCCAATTTATTCGTTTTTTTCTCTTCTCAGTTCTTCTTCTTTTTACACAATCAAACTAATAGACTTGCAATTACAGGGGAAAATGAATAAACTGAATAAAAGTGAAAACTTGGATCGAGGGAAAAGGAAAGGAAAGAAAGGCAAGAAAGCGTAATAAAAAATTTTGTTCTACATTTATTTGCTCTTTACCTTTAAACAAATTGTATTTTCATGAGTTTTTACAAACAATTACAACAATCTAAATTCAAAGCTCATGCAGAAACTTTTATTTCAATCATTTTCTCTTTTCTTTTTTTTTCTCCTTCCAGCTTTGGATGTGCTCATTTTGCCGTCGACGGGGAACTCAACCTGCAGTAGCTGCTCTTACCGAACTTGGTTTAATGATTCCTTCGTCATTGGTTACAGGAAGAAGAAGGTCAACCATTGTCAACATGAAAGACTCATTCCAGGTAAATATTGTGCTTCTACTTTATCCTCGGAATTGGACTCTTTTCTCTTTATTTATGCACATATTTACAGTTTACAGTTTGAACAATGAAAAAAACCATTTTTTCGATTCGCCATTTCACCACAATGGTCAGCTAAATACAAAGTGATTTGCTCAAAGCATTGCATTCAATGTTAACTTTACCTTTCAAGCCAGTGTTATCAGTTCATCAGAATGAGAAATGAGAAAATGTTTGAGTCGAAAAAGTGAACGAGAAAAGATGAAAAACGAGAAAAAAGCGATTTTGTGGTTTTCCATTTTACCTTCTGTTTTCCAAGGTTTCCAAGTTGTAACTTTAGATGCTTAGTATATCGATTGATACTGAAAAGCCATTATTTATCTTTTTACTGTGTGCAGTTGCAACAGACAACACTTGGTTCAATGTAAATTTAAACTCTTAAAACTTGTTAGTCGAATCTTTGCTTCAACCTTTCCAACCCAAATGATTGTTTTAATGTTTTGTAAAGCTGCAAGAGTTGCGTTGGAAAGAAGTGAAACAATGTTGAAATGTATTCTTTGAATTGAAATTGTATCATTCATCATCATGTTTATTATCTAAAATAACCATTCAAAATAGATGAACGAAAGATTAAAGATGGTACAAAATGGATTCGAAAATTGGAAATTCTCAAATAGTCTTTACTTTTTACATAAACTCAGCTAAATGCTGCTCTTGTGGTTACAAGGAAAAGAATGCATTTTCTTATTTTTAGGAATACAATGATTTCGCACTTGAAATTTTACAATTCATTGAAAATTGAAGAAAATGTTTGCTCAGTTTTAGCCGCCTATTCATGCGTCTTTCATGTCATTTCTTTCGAATTAAAATTGGAAAGAAAAATTGTTTCATCAATTTGGCACAATTGTGGTTTACTCTTCAAATTGAATTGTACATTTTTGGAAGAGTGTCAATGGTTGCCAGGTTTGATTACTGTTAGTTATTATATTTACTTGAATCATGAACAGCATCATGTAAAAGTGGAAACCTGTGTGAAACATGAAGGATAAGGCTGTGTTTGAAGTTTCATTTTTCATAATTTGCTTCAAGCATAGATTAAGGCTTCAACTGTGTATCACAAAATTGGGTGAAAAGAAAACGCTAAATATAATTAACCTTCACTAATTTTATAGATGATATTTCAAGTCAATATATCACATTCATTCTTTCCTTTGCCCGAAGCAGGCAAGGAATGGGAAAAGGAATTGTAAAGAGAAGTGCTTATTTCACTCGAAACTATTAGTGCCAAGCTTCAATAGTGATGAATAAAACGGCTGAAGTACAAATGGCCTTAATGACAAATGTGTCCAGAAAATGTTTATTACTTGTTTTGAGTCAATATTGCACATGATAGTAGTACATTTTAGTATCGTTATGACCACGTTTAAAATGTTTTGCTTCCAATGTTAGTGAAATAAATCAGCCTCTGTTATCGGGAGTGATTTATGAAAAATGACCTTGGATGACCTTGCACTCAAGTCGTTGCTTCTAATCAGAAATTTTACAGAGTTGTCTCTGCATCGAAAAAAGCCGAAAGAGTTCGCAAAGATTAGCTGAAATGCTTGGCATAAATTCATGTAACAAGGACGGAAAATCCAGTTTTTCAAAAAAAACAATCGAACAGTTTTTCAAAAACTATTTTATCTTCAACCAATTACTCATGTTTGTTTCTAAAAATTATATCAAAAGTTGTTTGGTTTAACCTCAGAGGAAGATAAGTAACAAAAGTACAAAAGTTTACCTTTGATACTATCCGTTGAGCATAAATAGAATGTTAAAATTGCAACAATCAATTTAAATTAATCAAATGCAATTAATCATAGTTGAGTTTCCAATTTTGCTCTCGATTGAACATTTTTTCATCTTGCATTGAGAACATGATGCTTCATTACCTTTACCTTTGCACCTGATCAAAATCTTAATCTAAATGAGATGCAGAGTTTTTTTTGTTTTCCCATTCTCTTGTTACCAACTCATATGCATGTATATAAATATCACAATTTACATATTCAATTTATTGCTCAGATCACAAGCCAAATTCAATTTGCAAGAAGTATCATGAAGGCAAGAAAGAGAGAGAGAGAGAAAAGAGAGGAAAAAACGGTTGATTCAATAATAAATAAACTGGATCAAATCAATCAATATTAATTTTATAAGGTTGCTGGTTACAAGAGTAGATCAAAGAGCAGAGAGAAAAAATATTCACTTTAGTTTTTCTTCGTTTTTTTCTTCTTCTCTACTTTATCCAACCAAATATCCGAAAATGTTTTCCAGCCCAGGTAAAGGTAACATCACAGACCATGTATTTTATATTGAAGCAAATGTTCATTTACTCTGAATGAACATTTTCCAACGATATTTCAACCAACATTCATGGTCAATCAACGTGAAAAGCGAAGAATGCAACACTTTTCCAAGTTGCGCTCAACAAGTAAAAATGAATAAACATTGAACACCAATTTGTGCACAACTTTATTAAACAATTTATTTTTGCGATTTTAGTTTCATACCTTGACATTGAATTATTGCTGTTCAAATAACCTGCCATTCATTAATCCAAAAGGATGAATTAATCTTGTTCAATCCGAATCTATTGAAGAGACGAGAAAAAAGCTGAAAAGGTTCAAGTTTCGAAACTTGAATTTCTCAACTCTTTTTTTCCCTCAACATTTTCCAAGGAAAGAAGAGACAAAAAAGGAACGAAAAAAGGGAAGAATTTTCTCTTTTCTATTTATCTTGTCTTTTGATGTTTCATTACTTTTCTGCAAGCTCAACTTCACCATGAGGTATGAAAAAACAGGTAAAAAAAAGAAAGAAGAAGAAAGAAACAAGAAAAAATGAAACAAGGTTCGTTCATTGCTCATCTTTATGATTGTAAATATTAATGAAAACAAGTTTATCTCGCCTTATTTTACACTAGTTTCTGATCTAGTTTTGACAATGAAAATGGGCGACAATCGTCGATTCTCGAACTAAAAGCAGAGAAAAAGTGAAAAGGAAAAAAAGTAAAAGGTAAACACTGTTGCACGGGAAACAATCAACTTGAGATTGTCAAGATTTGTGCACAAAATAATCAATCTTTGAATATCCATGTGTACAGAGTTGATATTGAACCTGAAAAGGGAAAACAGTGAAAAGCAAATCCAAATGTCAAAAACTTATTGCCAAGTCCAAGTCAAAAATGAAAACATTAATTTTCACTCTTGTAATTCAATATCTTCATGTCAAGAATTTCTTCTTTTACTCTTTTTTTTCTCGCCTCTTTTCACTCGCATCAAAGTTGACAGTTCAAAATTGGGCATTTTTCCCATTTTTCTTGTTCCTTTTCAACACGAAACAACAAAAAGAGTTTTATTAATTTAACTTTTCTCTTGAAAAAGTTATCTTTTTGTCTTGAAAATTAGCAAAGACTTTAAACTGAATGTAATTGACTGACAAATTGAGCCAATTTCAACTTGAAATTGGTTCCATTGTCTGAGTATCGATAATGGATTAATATCGTAAAATGGTTAGTTCATGAAGATGCATTTGTCGAGAGATTTTCATGGAAAGAAAAAAGATGTTGAATCCAATATCTAATGGAATGGGAAATGCAAAAATTTGATAAACTGTTCACGCGTTAAGGAATAAAATGTTGGCAAAAGAAATTGAGTTTCAAGAGAAAGTTTCGAGTTTTTAATGTTTTCTAGATTATGTTCAGAATATCAATGAACATCCCTGTAAACTTGATAATTTATTGCACTAATTACGTTATCAAATTTTCTGTTCACTGTGAGAGTGAAAAAAGGGATTCGATGCAAGAATTTTAAAACTATTTAATTGAACCTTTTCAACTTTTCTTTCTTCTTTTCATCTTCTCTCGCTGATTACAGTTCATAAACTCATTATGGAATCATCAAGTTTAATAAATTATAGAATTCAATTTTTTCTCATCTCGTTACTTGACAGCAACAGTCCAAGAGACTAAGTCAAGATAGTTTCACTTTTTGCCATTTTTCACAGCATCTTCAGTCATTACATGATATTTATGGTTTTACTTGGCAAGCACTTTTGCCATTCCTTGAAGGCAAAGTTTCAATGGAAACAAAAAAACTGTTTAATCAATTTGCTTCAAATTTTGTGCATCAAAATGAGTAAACATGAAATAAGCATTTCTAAATTTACCTTTCATTCAGTTCTTTTCTTTTGTAAAACTTGAATAGACTTGAAGCAATTAAGTCATTTTTTCTTGACAGATGAGTTGAATAAGGTGAAAATGTTCATGTGCCTTCAATAATGTAATTAAAGGAAGGTTTGTGATGAACAAATTGGAAACCTCAAAACTCAAAACTTCGACTCTGATTAACCTAAGATTACTATCTGTATTTGAATTCATTATGTACACTGTCGATTTGAGAATCATTGTAATGAATGAGATTCGATTTTAGGTGATTTTCTGTAATTGTATTTGCGATGAATGAAAGTCCATCATTGGATGGAGCTTTATGTAGATCAACTGTTTCAATCGAGAAGTGAAGCTGAATTGCTTCTAACATTGAGATTTATCTTCGTATTTGTGGCAATGTAATGGTCTAAGCTTCTTTGCTCTTTTTGTTTTTTACGCTATTCGATTATGATGTTGAGCGATTTCAAATTCGATACGAGAAAAGGCTTTCCGGATTCGGTTCTGAATTCATTGTATTCATTGGAATATTGTGCAATGAAAGAATCAGTCTCGACTTTGAAACGTTTCTTTACTTTTCAAGGCTGTCTTCTGGTTTTAAATTCAAATTTTACAAACTTTCCTGCATAAACAGATTGTCAAAGTTTGAACAAAGTTTGTTATTTTGTCGAGAAAAAAATTGATTGAAAGAAGTGTTGCAAATTCACTTTTTGCACCCAAAAGGGTGAAAATTAATGAACTGATCATTGATTGTAATGGAACAAAATAATGAATTTTGTAAAGTTGATAAACTTAACTGAATAATAATGGAAAATGTTGTCGAAAGGAAATTAATTTCACATGATATTTATAAGTATCAAAGTGTAATTTTGTACAATTTTGAGTCGAGGGAAGGCAAGGAAAGGTTGAAACAAAAGTTGAAAATTCAAATTCAAATGAAGGAATAATGGATTAGGAGGGAAAAAATGTTGAACCTGAAAGGAAAGGAAAAGTATGAAAATAAACAATTGATTAGCTGAAATGATAAATATGCTGGAAAAGGGAAAAGAAGAGAAATCAAGTTTACAGAAGAAAAGATTTGCAAGAAAAATCTGAACGAATTTTCTCGCTTAAAAAGTTACAATGAAATGTTTTATACTCGAGGTTGTTGCAACAATAAAGCGAAAAAATCGAATAAAGAAAAAGAAATATTTTCTTTATCAAAATATTTCGAGCAAGTCATTGCTGTATCATCAGAATAAACAGTTTTCTCTTCTTTCACTATTCATGATACTTTTGTCCATGAAAACGGTAATCAAAAACAATGAACAATTCAAGCCGTTTAGTCATTTTGATTCATCAACAGAAAAAAGAATTAAACATTCTAAACATTTCGTTAGAACTGGTTGAATGCTGAGTAAAAAAAGTTTCGATGAACTTTGAAGTAGAAAAGACAATCGAATTTTTTCTCGAAAATTCTATTAGAATATTCTATTAAAGCTTGAGAATTTTGAAAATCTGAAAATGTAAAGTTCATCAGATTTCAAAAGTGAAAACTCGGATCGTTAATTAATTCAACAAAAGATTTATTCAGAAAATTTTCATTTTCCTTTTCATGCAATCAATGCATTGTCAAAAGTCGCGATAAACCATCAACATCAGCGGCAGTCGAAGAGCTTTGAGATTTTCAATGTTTAGTTTACAGAATAAAATGTTCGTTGGTTTCATTGCTTGATGAGAAATGTCGAGTTTTGGACAAGAGTTAAAAGGTTTTATGAACATTTTAAAAATGTCTTTTTTCTTCAAGAAAATTGTCTGCAAATGTTGTAATAAAAAGTAATATTATTGAACCAATATCTATGCATGAATACACTTCTTATGAAAAGTGGTTCATCAACTTATTCATATTGAGAAAAGTAAAACAAAATTGACTCTTATATTTACATGCCTTTTTCATTGTCGTTGATGATACTTTTGTCCTTGGCTAAACCATTGAAAATGTCCATTAAAGAAGTTTATGTTTATCTCACTATTGTGATCAATGTTGATGAAGGTAGAATGCAAAAGATGGAATAAACTTATTAGATTGATATTGTTAACATTGAGTGTCATTAAACGAGTGAAAATACACTTTGTTTGTCATTTTTGTCGAGAAAATATAATCAATAATGGGAATAGTTTTAGGTTTACTTTTCAAACAACAGCAAAAACATCATTTTTTGTTAATAATAGAGGATAATGTTGGGGATAAAATTGTTGACAAGAGATAAATAGAGAAAATAGTTTCTTCTCTTTCCTCATTGTTCAAAGAATATCAAGATTTTCTTGGTTTTCTTTTCCAAAATATTCATGAGTATTTATCATTATCTCATAACATTTCTTTCGCCTCAAATTGTGCTCATTAATAATGAAATTTCGAAAAAAATTTTCTTCTCGTAGCAACAACGAAGACCGTCCAGTATCGAAACAGCGGGGCGTTCAATACCTTCTGAGGGACCGAATAGAGGTGAAGCTCTGGCCAGGCTGCAAACTCCAAATTCATTGGGTGCCAGATACGAGGGTAGAAACTTGGTCATTCCTGGAAATTTGCCGAATCGTCGCTACTCTTCTATTGTTGTAACCAAAGAACGATATTCATCGAGTGAAGGGTTGAACGAAAGGCGCACTTCTGATGAGTTGAAGAGCTCAACATTGGGTGAGAGTTTGATGCGAAAAGAGACGACTATGTATAGATCGAGAGATGAACTTGTTTCAATGAGCGGCAATGAATCAAATGTGCCCAACTTAATTGGAAGGTCGACTCCTCCTGGAGTCTCCATAACCAATGAAAATCATCGAGTTTTGGGTAAATCATTTTCCGCTTCTGATAGTTCATTGGAAGACTATCCAATGGATTCTACTTCAAAGTCTACTCATGGGTCAACGTTGGAAGGTGGTGAGCTTAGTGTGCTAAAGCGTCGCCGATCTCAAAGATCGCGGTCAATTCATCAAAGTAATCGTCTTATGGGTTCTGATGATGCCTATGAAAATTCCATCCAAAGTACCAGTTTACATGGCACCAGCAGTAACCATTTAAGCACTCACCTCACGCACCAACAACAGGCCCAACAGTTGACCGGCAGTGGTTCCACCCTTAACACAACCAATCCCATACTGAGAACCTCTTACACGGCTCTTAATGGTCCCGAGTTTTGGGACTCTAGTGAAGCCTGTAAAGGAGCTAAACGTATCAACAAAAATGCCGCCAATGGAACTGCCAATGCTTTCAATTTGCCCATTGTTTATAATGAAAATAATGTCAATGTGAATAACATGATAAATAGTAACATGACTAACAATTTACGACATATTGCCTCAGATGTTGCCCTTTATTCACCACAAAGTGATAATAGACGTAAAAGTGATTCCCAGTCATCAGAGTACAGTGATATTCGCATTCCCAGTCCACCTCAAGAGTCAATGTCACCCTCGTCTCCCGACTACTCCAGGTCACCAAGAGAGTCGGCCGATTCAGATATGCTTGGATTACGTGAGTTTATCAAAATTTGTTTGAAAACAAAGACTAACTATCAAAACTCGAAGAGTCTTGAACTCTTCGAGAACTTCGAACTCTCCAAAAAAATTTTCTCCCCTCGAGTATTTTGGAACTAGAATTGATTGTTATTTCAAAATTTTAGCCTCGAAACTATTGATCCACGATCAAAAATTGTTTGCAATTGTTTTTTTGTTTAGTTTTTGACGATGAAGTCAAATGCTGGAAAAGACGAGTAAAGATGATTTAAAATAATGGCAATGCATTTATAACATATGTCAATGAGCAATATTGATGAGTATGGAACCAACACAATAAACCAAATAATGGTTCCAATAGATTACAATGTTGAGTTAATGGTGATGATGAAGATGGTCATGTCAACTGGCTAAATTAATTTGCACACTTAAGTGATGGTAAAAGTAATGTTGATGATGAATACACAGATTAACCTAAACAATTAGATTGATTTCCCTCATGAAAGCAATGAATGAATAGTGATAATGGTAATAATGATTATAATGATAGAGACGAAGATTATTTAATAAAATAATTAAATGAATATAAAATAATTTAAACAATATTATTTCCGATGGACAATTCATTTAGTCGATTTCAGATGTCAAAACTTTCCAACTAAAGAAAGAATCCTTTTTAACATGAAAAGGCAAAACCAGAAAAAAGTAAAGGATTTGGATTAAACAAAGAGTTGTTTAACTGTCAGCCCTCAGCCCATCACCCTGTAGTCAAGAGCTTGAAACGACTTGTTTGACTTTCCAAAAACGTTTGATTTTAGATGTAAATTTTTCTCTAAAAACATCGAATTAGAATCGATTGAAATTCCAGCCTCAGAAACCTCCGATCTCAAGAAAAGCTCGAAATTTTCCAATCTCAGCCTTTTGATTACTTTACATTAATTTCCAAACTCTGAACTCCTCATGAATTCTCTAGACTTCGAAAATAACGATTTCAATTGGAAATTTTCTCTCTACCTGTGAATGAGTCTCTGATTCAACAATCGATACTCGAACAACAGATATTCTTGCAATCATGACTTTTCAATTTTCCCATAATCATTACCATCGATAGCATCAATTATCACTCTAACGAAATGAAAGCACTCAATGAAAAATTATTAACAGCCACTTGATCAATTGGACAGCAATTTATTTTCCATCTTTATCATTGTAACCAAAGAGAAGAAAAATAAAAGGCAATTTGCTTTCACTAGTAACCTCATCATTTCTCAACATCTTATCATCCTCTTCTTTCCCACCCTCATCATCATCATTCCAAGAGCATAAACTATCTTGAACCATTTCCTTTTTATTCGAGTCTTTACCTTTTTCTTTCCTACTTCATCTTTTTACTATCTCTTTATCACTCTCATCATTCACAACCTTTATCCGTCCATCTTTTCCTTCGTTTTACCTCTTTTCTTTTCTCCTCTTAACACATTTCATCAGATCATTCAAGATGACGATGAAGAGCAAAATAATATCAGCAAGAAAAGGAAGAAAGGGTAAAGGCGTAAAAAGAAGAAGAGAAGAAGATGAGAGAAGATGAAAGAAGAAGAAAAAAAATAAAGAATAAAGAACACGAATGTTTACCAAGCTTTACCATTACACATCAATCACTCCCGAGAGAAAGACTTTTCAGCCTTTTTACCTTTACTTTTATTCATTTTCAGGTCAACCTGAGTATAATAATAAGTACAAGGTGTAGTAGTATTAATGTTTTCCCTGAGAAGTTACGAGTTTATTTCAGCTCTCTTTTTACTCCATCTCATCATCATCATCTTGCTCTTCATTGCAACCTCTTTACTCCTCTTCACTTCTCAATTTAAGGCAACTTGTAACATTTATCACTGTTTCACTCCCAGTATATTATCATTTCCAAATGATAACTCATTAATATCAATATTATCTTTTTACATCAGCATTTTGCTTTGCCTCACATAACTTCATTTCATCAAGAGAACCAGCAGCAACAATAAACTCAACAAAGCCAACTGTTCACTTAAATAATTATTTTTATCAACAAGAATGTTGAACTTCCAATATTTCTTATTCTTCAAGTCAAGTTGGCGAGCAATTTTCTCTCTTTTTCTCTCTTCTCTTTCACATTTTCAACCTTTTATGTTATTTAACCTTCAAACATGTATTGTTGGCTCAGAATTTCATTTACAGATTCTTCTTTTATGCATTACAGACAAGCAATCAGTTAACAGTTTTACCACTTATTGATAATTGATGTGATAATATTGGCTTAAGAAGAAGCCTAGAGTAAACAAATTACATTTTATTCGCATATATAAACTTTCTACTCCATGATATCATATTAATTGCATTGAATAAACATATTTATAACTCCCAATCAGTTAGCATTCTATTGAAAAATAATCACTCCCAGTCTATCACTCCAAGATGCCTTCCCAAGGAAACGAAACTCTAAACAGATAATTTCAGTTTGCATATAACATTCCAGATCAATAATCAACACAATAAGATTACTCTCGAGGCACAATATCTATATTCACTCCAAGCATTCACTCCCAATATTCACTCCCAGTATTTACTCCCAGCAAATATGATAACAATTATTACCGGGATTATTGTATTTGCAGCTTTTATCTTTCATTTCATTATATTCCATTTTTCTTTACATTGTTTCAAACGATTCCATGATTGTCATGTTTATCTAAAAGAATATCATTTACCATTTTACAATTGTAGCAACCATTGGACCCTTGCCCACGCAACGTCGATCCATCCCTTCAGTACTTGTTGACAATGCAGTGGATACTCATCATCTCACACTGAAAGACTGTTTCCCTCGTCGTTCCAGCACAGGTCGAGCTCTACCTCGAATACCTTCTGAACAGGTAATAGCATTCTTTTTACATTTTCTTCCATCAAAAGTGATCAACAATTTGAACTGAAAAGCTTTTCAGCTATGCTAACCAGATGCTTGAGAATGCAAATATTGCCTCTAATTGAATTCAATTTTGCTTGGAGGTAAAAGTCGGAATTTGTTTGAAATAATCATCACTATGCTATAAACTAATGAGAAAAACTTTTTTTCCTCAAAATTATTATAAAAGAATTTTTGTTCAATAAAATTGAATGAGAAGAGAATTGAAAAATTCCAACAGAAAAAAGCAACTGCTTTTGTCAATGTTGGTACGAAAAGATAACCTTGCTCGATGAAACACGAATGAAATTCATGATGAAATCAAAAGACAATTTTCTTCTCTGTACATAAACAATCCATTATATTTACGTGATTATCATCAATATTCATCTTTGTTCATCTGAACTGGAAAAGAGAAAAGATTCAAATTCTGTTTGTGAAAAAAGAAAACAATGTTGAAACATTTTTCTTCCTTTGTCTCTCATCAGAAAAGTTCAAACAATGATATTGACACATTATTAATAATAAACTTTTCAAGTCAGCATTTTGTTGGCTTTTTTGTGCAATACAATAAACAAATGCATTGTGATTCAAAGTAAACATGAACCAAAAGGATGTTTCATGTTGCAATAAATTGATCATGCAATTGATTAAAATGTAGAGCCAATTTCATCGCAATCATCAATTTTTGTTCTTCAATCACAGAATGAATTATTTCCATTGATTAGTCGACTTGAATTGGTTCACATTGAGAGAATCGTTCAAGTACATGAAAAGCCATTTGCACAATTTTACGCCAAATTTTTCGTTCTTTTGCTTTCCTTTTATTTTTCACCTTTCAATGGATTTCATTTTTTCCTACGTTTCTTTAAATGTTTACTTGTTTACATGAATCATACTCTGAACCATTGAGCAAAGGAAAAATTTGATTCCATTTATTTGACCTTTTCGTTAGACTTGCCAATCATCATTATCTTTCCTTTTCCAAACAAAAATTTACATTCGCTGACCGATTCTGCTTTTCTCTGTCTTTCTTCTCTTTCCTGTTCATTTCATTCTGAATAATAAAACCATGAACTCTAGACAAATTAACCCTTCATGGCGGTAACCATTCAAAATGTTTACCCTAATGATAGTGATTATCATTATGGTTACCATTACCTTAATTATCGTTGTGTTCAAGTTGAGAAGACAGAAGAAGAAAATAGCCATTAAAAGATTCATTTCCTTTGACACTTGCAACCCTAGAAAACAGGTCAAATTATAGTTTAATTAAAATGCATTAATAGGAAACAAATGAAGAGAAGAGAGAAAAATCCTCAAAATAAGTGAACTCAATGGTCAACTGATAATGAACTTGCTTGAACTACGTCAAAAGGTTAACCATAATAGCTATTAAATCAGATCGATTTGGGAATGGAAAAATTGTAACTCGAATCTAATTCCAAAGATATAATAAAAAGCACTCGAATCATCGATTGCCTGGAAATATGCTCGAGTTTTCGATGCAATGTTTTCTCACCTCATGATTTATGTGTTGAGTTTTCGACTGAATAAACAATGAATATGCAAATATCGCTTTCGAATCAATGAAACTTGAAAAATTTAACAAAAAGCTCGTTCTCTTTGATGTTTGTCTTGAAGAGTCAAAGCATTTGAAGTTTTTGAAAAAGTTTAATTCGAATTCTTTTCCAGATTTTATATTAGAAAAAGTCTTTTAATCGATGTGAGTATTAAGTCTGGGCTTAAGTCTTCTTTCATTCTTTATTTCAACTTTTATTCTCTTCCTGTTCAATTTGGAATTTTTAGGTTTTATCAATTATTCATATTGAGGGAGTCTTTTTGACTGAGAGTTTACTTGGTAACCAGAAGAGAGAGAAAAGACTTTTTCTGTTCTTTTATTGAAAAGGTGAACCAAAGCGCGGCTGGTCAGATTGGCAAGTGCAGGAAGAGGATTTACAAGGTTAATTAAGATTCATTGAACATGAGAATCGGATATCAAGTGGATCAATGAAAATGGCAAGGTTGATTGGAATAAAAGGTAAGAAAGAAAAGGGAATAAAAATTGATGAACAAAAAGAAAGGTTGAGGATGAGAAATACTTCTTTTCTACTCGGTATCATGAAGGTAATGTCCAAAAAAATGATGATGATAAAATGAAGAGCAAGATAGAGAGAGAAAATATTGAGTTAAAGATAAGGAAAGAAAGTAGGAAATAAGGTATAAAAGTTGCTGGAGAAAAGTTACCTTTTTCTCTCTCTTCGCTCTCAGTTCAAACCAATGTTGACTTGACTTGATGTTGAAAAGTTAATATTATCGATCTTGGGAATTCTTCCTGCTTCACCATTTTCTTGTTCATCAGTTTCATTTTGTTCATGAGAACAGCAAAAGGAAAGGAAAGAACCGAGTCCAACGAGATTGCAAGTCACATTGCAATTTCTTTCCAATTTTACTTCTTTGTGATATTCACTTCACTTTAATCCTTTTCTTTCTCATACTTTACTCCAACCTTTATCATATTACAGCACAACTTTTCCAAAACCTTTTACTCCTTCTGTGCTTCCACTTGCGTAGGCAATGATAATACCTGAACATTTAACCACGAGCTTGCAAACGTTCATTTTTTTCTCCATTTTTCCTTCTTCGATTTGCAAACTCAATGAAAACTGCATTCATTGAGATTTTCCGAGTAAAGCTTTTCCTAAATTAATGTTTCAATGAATTTCCAAGAATTTCAATTCGCCCTTAGCTTCAAGTGGGTGTCAGCAATGGCTAAACGCCATCTACAGATTGAATGGAAAGACTAGGTTTACCTGTTGCTGTTGGTTTCATGGAAAGAAAAACAAAACAGAAACGAAATTCTATTCTTGGATTTTTCTTTTCTCATCATTTCTACAACTATCTTTGGCACTCTCATGTTTCTCATCCATCTATCATTTCCTTTTCCATACATTTTCTGTCCATCATTTCAGCCATTTTCCTTGTCTCCCAATCGCTCCATTCAACCTTTTCTTCCTCTTCTCCTCTTTACCATCTTCACCATCATCCAATCATGATCATTGCTTTTACTTCTTCTTTACTCCCATTATCTTATTATTTTCGTCTTGTAATCCAATTGTTGAATTATTTCTCCCAATAATCCAACAACATTTTCCTTAACAATTTTTCATCTCTTTTTTGCACTTTTTTTCTTCTACTTTTCTTCTTTCCTGATACCATCACACGTTGAAAAATCTTTCATGATACAGAATTGATTTACAGTTTGAATGAAAAGACATTTTCTTTTGCCTGTTATGCAAGCTTGTAAAAGCTTCCAAAACCTCAACAAGAAGAAAAATAATCACATAATATTCAACAGTTGATGTTGAATACACATTCAACCCAAGATATTCAAAGTTGTCTTTTGTCATCACAACTTTTGCTTCTAAAAAGTTCAAATCTACATTTTTCACTTCAATTTCATCTTTAACCATTCAGATAATGTTTCCTCAATCAACATTCTTATCATTAACATCAACCTCTTGAACAGTCTCAAGTTCATTCTACCAAAACAACTCCAAACTCGAGATTGAGCATCAAATTTCCCGTTCTTGATTACCTTTTGCTAATGAATATTTTCAACCTTCTGATAACCTTTTCCTCCCAATCAATGTAAACAAGATTCTGTGTAAATTGCATCAATCAAAGAACAACGCAAAAAAGTTTCTTCAATTTTTTTTCTCTTCCAAATCAACGTTCAATAGGATCATCACGAAGCTCAAGTGATCATAGTTACAAGAAAAATCGTGAAATATCGAAATGACCAAAACTCGAAATTGTTTCTTTTCGATGGATGAAAGCAATGCTAAAGAATCAATTTTTCAATCCATAAAGATGATGATTAGATAAATAGTAAAATAAATAATATCAATATTATTATGTATGGCAATAGTCAATAATATAATCGATATCAATATATAATAACGTTAGTGAATGCTTAATCATAATGAATAATCGTAATGGAGTTTCATGTTGATAAGATTCAGACAAACATGTTTGCATGAACCTGCGAAAACTGTTGATTAAACAGGGAAAACAGAATGTAAACTTGAATATCATGATGGAATGCTTTGAAGGAAAGGAAACAACTTTTCTTGAGGTAAATGCGTGAGACTCGGTCTCTACCTTTACTGGTCTTGATGATTGTTGAATATGATCATGTTTTGCTCAGTGTCAAGATGAAAAATGAACAGAAGCAGCAAAATTGTAAAGTAAAAAGGTAAACCAGGAAAAGTTGGAGTCACTTTTATCTCTTGTTACCTGTTACTCTTAGTCTGTTGCTTTAACCTTCATTCACATCGAAACATCTATTGAAATGTAACTTTATCTTTGCAGCAACATCATCAGTGAAACTAGGTCATTGTGTTCATCATTCCCTTCATTTCGCCTCTTCACTCCCAGTCTTGAACTTTGATTTCTTCACTTTGATAAAATATTAATCAAAACAACTTTTCAACATTTCCATATTCATTCCAAGTGAAACTTGTAAAAATAAATAATTAATGATTTGATTCATTATGGAAAGGAAAGGGAATACGGATAAGGTTGAATTTACAGGGAATCAAGATTTTTCGTTCAATTCTGATTAAACATTGAACGAAAACAATTTTTTCTGCTGCAATGTTTTCGAAAGCTGAGAAAAGCCGAGAATAGATTGAGTCTTGATGAGTTAATGATCATCCTTTAATTAGGTTTATCAATTCGCGAAATTTTCTCGTCACTTTTGAAGAAGAAAAGAAAATTTCGTAAAAAAAATTCGTTCCAATTAGTTGATCTAAAAGAGTCTCAATTGGTTTAAGGAGAACACACTTTTTCCCCTGAAAAACGTTTCAAAATTAATAAATTGATGTGGAAAATGAATGTTGATATTAAATTGGAAAATGCAAAAAATCGATAAATCGTTACGATTACGCATTCTCTGTACAGGGAATGATAACTTTACCCTCCAAGTTACGTACTTGATAGCAAAGGGAGAAAGACTAAAATCTCAGGTAGAAAGTCATTCATGGAAATGAAAGTATATATTTGTAAAGTTTATCGATAATGTATTACATGGTGAATCCAGAATGAAATCCCATTCCTTGCAATTTAATCATAATTCAGTTTGAGCATGAATAACAAACCTTTTAATATCATTATCATGCAATAATATATTAATAACTCGACTTACTTGTAAAACTCATACTTTCCGTTTCAATCTTTTTCCTTCTTCTTCTGCTTTCCATTTGATTGAATAAAGTGAATGAAGTGAAGAAGAAGAAGAAAAAAACAAAATATCATTATAATAGCAATAACAAAATATCGGAAGTAAAACTTTTCTTCATCTTCCAATGATGAACAGCAATCAATTTACTTGTAACATTATCACCTTGTTTTTCACTCCCTCATCTCCATCTCTTGTTCACCAACTTTTACCTGTTCTTCACCTTCTCATGGGAACAATGAAGAATGAACAATCAACAGTTTATTCAGTTTCATTTGATTCAGACTTTTTCTTCCTTCTCTTCCCTTCTCATCATCAACTGTCAACAAGCTTGCAATTATTATTGTGATTCGCTATTGTTGACTTTATCCATCATCATCACCTTTATCAACTTTTCATTTTTATCTTTTCTTTCAACAGAATCTCAAGTTTCTCAATTTTGAAACTTCTTCCTTTTCTGCATTTTATTGCCATTTCGATGAAAGATTTTCTTCCCTTTCATTTCGTCTCGTGTGATTAGTTATTACAACGATTATTACACTTTATCCCTCCCAGCTCAATGGCTTTTACTCATGTACAACCGGTGCTTTGCAACAGATTTTACATGACACTTTCTGGTCACATATTCATTGTAACAGCTTGTTAGGCTGTTTCCAATTATTATGATGCTTATCGAAATTCATGTCGAGTAATTTTTTCTTTATCACATCCAAGGTTTGAAAAGTGTTAGTTGGTTGGAAAGAGTAAATGAAGAGAGAAACAAAAAATACTCCAAACTCATGTTTAGCTTGTTAAACAAGGTTGATTGAAAAATTTATTTACCAAAGAGACTCATGGATTTTATAGTTGAAATGTGATTTAATTATTTTTGTCTCATGATTGGAACAGTGATTGATAAGAGCAAAAAGTCTTTTCAACTTTTCGCGTTTTGAAAAGTTTCCTCGAAAATTGTGATAAGTCGTTTTACAGTCGACGCTGTTTTCCCTCAATGAAAACACGATCTTTCGGAGAATGTTTCTTCTCGAATCTATTTGAGTAAATCTTTTCAATTTCAGTTTAATCTTGTTAATATTATTATAATAGAATCTCTTTGCCGATAAAATCAAACTCCTATTTTTCGGTTTAATTATTCATTCTTAATAGAGACAATCTTCGAAAAATTGTTTTACTTTTTTCGATTTTTTTTCTATTTAAAGCAAAAACAACTTTTCGAAGAATCATGCTTTCAATCGAAATCAGTAATGCCATCTTTGCAAATAAAGTTCTTGATAGTTTCAGTTTTCGATTTCAACTGTTAAACTTTTGAAGTCTATTGGATTTTCCTGAGATAATTATTCTAAAATTCTTGATAAATATTTCAATTCAAAATTCTCATTCTTATGCTGTAATTAATGCTAATCATAAAGACTAATTAGGAAAAACTTCATATTGAAGTCAAAAGAAAATAAATATTTTCAGTTATTTTTTTTACTTTTTACAATCATAATTCCCTTCATGAAATGACCATTCATTGTTTCTGATGAAATTAACTATCAATACATTTCGATTATTTACAGCAATCAAGCTCGATTGGTCGCAAAGCTTTTTGTTGTCACAAGAGTTTCCGTCAAAATTATCACGCCTATGTGCTTGACCCTCAACTCACCAAAAGATCGCTTTATTTCTGGATCAACATTTATTATGTTGAAGCGACTTGTTTATGTACAAGTTTGACATTGTTTTCAATGACGTTAAACGAGTCAATTTACACGAAAACAGTCTATTTTGGTCAATGAGCTTTACCAGTCAACCTTGTGACAGCATTTTGACACTTTTGACTTGATTAGTTTTAAACTTTTAATACTTCAATTAGAGTAACAACAGACTTGTTCATCCTTCAAGTCCATTATTATTCATTAATCATGATGTGTTCAATAGCGGATCAGCCCAAGATCGGAAGTAAATTTGGCCAAATTCATTAGTGAACAAGTGAACAAGCAAATGAACGAAAAAACAACATGAAACTAGAGTAATTATTTCATCAATCATATTTTCTGGTCACTTCATCATCATAATTGTAGCAAATAATTAGACTAATAATTAATCAAAGTAAGTGTACTTGCAAGAGGGAAAACAGGCAAAATCATTCAACTGTCTATTCCAATTTGGAGCAGATTATGTGAGCAAAATGTGTGTCCATCAATGAGAGTAAATAATGTCGAAAAGAGCAAAAGAGAGAGAAAAAAATGTTGCATTGATCATATTCATGTTAACAACATAATTAATTGGTTGACAATGGGAAAACAAAGCAATTAATCTGAGGCAAGCAATAATTGAATGATGAGGAAAGGCAAGTGAAACGATGAAAATGGAAATTATGAAAAGAATAAAGTAAAACGAAAGAGAAAATGAAATTTGTCTCGAGAGACTCATGATTTTACATTGGAATGATGTGTTTATAATGGCAAATATTGCATTTAATGGTTGATGAGTTGAGTTGAAAGGAAAAGGGTTAAAGAAGATTACTTGAACTTGAAGGAGTAGAGCATTGAGCTCAAAGGGTTTGAAGTAAAGCAGGGAAACTGGCGAATGGTGAGGCTGGTGAATCAAATGTGACTTTGAGTGAATCGATAAGCACTTATCCTTACCTTTGCCAATGAGTTGAGACGCATGGGCATGTTGACAGTTGATACATTATAACATTGACTTGAATGATGAACAGATACGGGAAAACAAGAAACGAACAGAAAAAAAGAGTTTTGAAAGCATCCGAAGGGAATTTGCTTTCAAATGCCTTTCCTTTGTCAACATTTTTCTTTCATGTGATCCAGCAACATCAACAGGCAGTTAACAAATCATTATCATCACCTTATCGAGTTGTTCAACTGTCGAGACTTGAAAAGCAATCGATGGCACCTTGTTTCATGTGTCACTGGAAGCAACTCTTTGAAAATATACAACTCATCACTCCTTTGCTTATTTACAAATCGTTCCAGATGGAAGCAGACAGATATCAAGCGAAGAGAGAAAAAAACAGAAGCAAACAGAAAGTATTAACTTTTCACTAATCACAAGCCTTTAGGCCATTCATGAAAAGAGTTTACTCGAAATGTGTAACATGGAATCATTACAGGGTCAAATTTTCCGGTTCATTCAAAGTTCTCATTAAACTGACAGAAACCAATTAAAAGAGGTTTTCAATCTTTCCATTTGTGGTTCAATACGCGAGAAAATAAATTGCTTATCAACGCCATCAAACCAGAGTCTAAATAAGCGAACATTTTCGAACAATTTGCTGAACAATTACAATCAAAGAATCGCAAAGACACTAAAAATGCAAGCTCAAATCGTTTGTTGAACGTTGAATGTAAAATGATCAAAATTGAAGCCTAATTAGTCAAATGAAAGGTGCGAACATCTTCGATTGAAAAACCAGCCATTTTGTTGCATTGCCTATTTCAGTTGCTTTCCTGAGCGCATATTTGATATTTAAAATTTTCTACAAAATCGAAAATTTGCATTGTCTAAATATCTTATAGCCTGTTGATTATTGAGCTATTTTTCACTTGAATCCTTTTCCATTTGCTATCGTTCACATTTGGTTAGACAAATGTTCACACAACTTGTTTTTTCGTTGCTCTCAACTTTATCCACCCTTCCTTTAAACCCATTCAATTGGTTTTAATTTAAAACTAAACTTTATTCCACCTTTCCTTGCAACCTTTTCCATCCACCAATAAATTGACGCTCAATTCTCACCTTGATACCTTTCCTGATCTCCTCTCAACTCTCAACCTTTCAACATGAACAAACACACGTAACTCTCTTTTTCTCTCTCTCTTCCTATTGGCAATGTCAACTAACGTATGGATGATAAAAATGAGACAAAATTTAAACGGCTTTAGCAATTAAACTATTTAAGTCTATGACTTTAAACTTATTAAGTAGTATCTTTGAACTATCTAGATGAATTTAGGAACCGAAAAAGGGTCAATAGTGCTAAGTTTTGATGATGGCGAAGCTAAACCAAAAAGAAATTTATAATATTTGTGCCAAATTGTACCAAAAATATTCTGAAATCTTGAAAAAAAGTGAATTAATAAAGAAATTTATCGATTTTGGTGTAAGTAGAGCAACTGCATATCGAGTGTACAACAAACTAGAATCAGGATCAAATGAAATTCGGAAAAAAGGGACAGGATTATGTGCATCAAAATTAAATTATTCAACGATTGGAAAAATCAAAAGAGCGACCATCAACAAAGTTTTTCCTGGTTATCGCTCAATTGGTCGAAAAATAAATGTCCATCATTCAACTGCAAAAAGATATATGAAAAAGCTTGAAATCAAAGTAAACAAAAGAAAACAAAGACCCAAAGTTACGCAAGATCAGGAGAAACGACAAAAGACAAGAGTTCGTAAGCTACGATATGCAATTAAGGATAAAGATATCATCATGGATGATGAATCTTACTTCGATTTAGAGGGATTCAATTTTTATGGTTCGGACAGATTTTCATTTCAATCGTTAGATAATGTTCCTGATTTGATAAAATTTAAAGACAAATCAAAATTCAGTGCTAAACTTTTGATATGGATAGCAATAGGGAGAAAAGGTCATTGTAAGCCTTATTTTCATGTAACTAAAGGAGCCGTTAACAGTGCTATTTATTCCCATGAATGCTTATCTAAAAGGCTTATTCCTTGGTTACGTGAGACTTATTCTGATAATAAGATAATATTTTGGCCTGATTTAGCATCATGTCATTATAGTCGGAAATCATTGGAAACACTAGATGGCGCTGGGATCGAATACGTAAAAAAGTTGAACAATCCGCCAAATGTGCCACAATTAAGGCCAATTGAAGATTTTTGGGCTAACCTTAAATGCAAAGTATTTTCCAATGGATTTATTCCTAAATCAAAACATCAGCTTATTAAAAGGATCAAAGATCAACTCAAAACCTTTGATCAAAAATATTTTGATAACCTATTGAGTAACTTGAATTGCAAGATTATAAGAGCAGATAAATATGGCTGTGACTCTTTAATACATTGATATAACTTAAGACCTCAATTATGAAAATTTTCAATCAATTTGGACCTTAACTAATAAAGTTAACAAGCATTTAGTTTTGTCTCATTTTTATCATCCATACGTTAATGTTTTGTTGCTATTTGTTGTCTTTTTGCTCTTCCTTTTCATTATTGTTGCTTTTACCTGAATTTAAATCTGATTTACTCTCTTATTGTTCTGTAAATGATTGGTTAAACAAATTTGTAAACCCTTTTTAAATGTAAGCCTTTTCTTTATTCAGCCATTCTCTTCATTTACTCACTCTTTATCCTTTATCCTATTGTATGTTTCCAGCGACTCTTTCCACTTGAAACCTTTTTCCATTCTCATCTTATTTACGTCAAAAAGGAAGCACAAAATTTGATCAGATTTCACCTCTTATCCCTGAGTATTCACATCACTTATTACTATCATTCATTTTTCCCCTGCTTTTCTCAACATTATTTATTCATTTCATTGCAAATCATACTTACCTTTTCCTTCCTGAAACCCTTTTACTGTTTACATGATAACAAATGGAATGCAAAACGCAAGAGTAAAAAAAAATGTTTTCAACTTTATTCCTTTATCCAAATGCATAAAGATATTTAAAATTGATAACTTGTTTCAGTTGTTGTTTGCTCCATGTAAACATCAAAATGTTCAATGTTGGAAGTTGAAAGGTAAATCTCATTAAAAATGATAATCGCGATAATTGGCTAAACGAGGGAAAAGAATTTCAATGAAAATCTTTTCCCTCAAAAGTCTTCAATTGAATTTTCTCACGAAAACATTGATGGGAACAGATGATATCCAAGAAGGGTTAACATTTTGCTCGACTAATTCATCATCATTATCACTGTGAAGGCGAAGGTAAAAACAGAGTGAAAAAAGGCTCAATTTATATGATAATTTTCTTCGTCGCTCTTTTCTTGTTTCTTCTGCAATTAGCTTTTACTAATAACGCATCGAGTTTGACAGTTTTGCATTCACTTGTTCAACATTTGTAAACAGTAAAGTGTTGAGTTTGTTTCAATTTACAGGGGAAAAATGGACTGATGAAAGGTGAACAAAAGAGAATAATGTTGCTCAAATAAATCATGTTTTCAAATGAGTTTGTTACATGATCATCATCATTATACTTGTTTTACCTCAACTTATCCTCTAAACCATTAACTGAAACACACATTGTTAATCAAAATGTTGATCATTATCTAAAGACATTCAACATTCGAAAAGGCAATATTCAAAATCGAATGAAAATTATGGCAAATGACATGAAAAGTGCAATCATTATTCGACTTTTGCTGGCACATTGGGTGTGATTCAGTCATTAACTGGACCCTGGATAGTTGGCTAAAGAAAAAGAAGGAATAAATTGATTGAACGACAAAACTGGTTCAAAGAAAATCAACAGTTTTTGCTTTATTCCAATCAATTTATTCATTTGTGTTCATTAATTTTCCAGGGAATTGCTAATTTTCACGAAATTCTCTTTCGAATAAAAACCAACTTTTCTGACGGCAAAATTGACATTCAAGAGGAAATTGCTTTTAAACTCTTCGCTCAACTGGTTCAACTGTTCAACTCTGTTTATTCACTGTTTAACTTATTCATTTTCTCATCGTTTTAGTCTCGAAGTTTACTGGAACTACCTCAGGGTCGAACTCAGAGCACACATTCACTCGACTTGCCCAACCCTGATCAACCTCGAAGAGCTTCAGCTCCCGAAGGTGAAAATATAACGATTGTTATTGACGACGTTGATTCGGCAGGTAAGCTTCTTCTTTAATCTTTTCTCGCTTTTGTTCGTGTTTACAATTTTCTCAACTCTTCTCACTGTTTATTAATTATCAATTAACTGAAGTTGAATTCATTATATCATTTTCAAGTTGACTTGATTCGATCTCATTAAATCTTAATTATTCAAGTAGAAACTTTGATTCAATAAAATCAAGTTTTTCATTTAAACTGATTGCTTGCATGCAAAATTGAACAGTTCTTAGAGTGACTTTCGAGATTCAAAAACTTAAAAACGCAAATTCTTTAAGCACTTCACTCAGTTTGCTTTCGATTCAATTTTTTGTCCATTCATTCGTTTAGTATTTACATTTAATTTAATCACTTTGATTAACTTTGAGTTGAAAAATGATGGAAACGGATTGAGAATCGAAATTAAATTAAACTCGAAACCAATCCAATCAACTAATTGAATAGGCAAAGACAAACAGATAAGATGTTGATTTCAACTGAACATGTGAGTCAACAAGTTGAATAAGAAGAAAAGTCAATTATCTAGAAAGCGCAATCAAATCAACTACGAATAATGACTAGGGGTTCAATGGAAAACTTTTTTTTCGAATTACAACTTTTTCGAGTTTAGCCTTTCGAGACACTTAATTGATTGTTGATTTGGGTTTAACTTGTCTATTCGTTCATTTTTCTCTTGCCTTTTGCTTTCAGGAGTTCGAAAGTCAAATTCACAGATTGAACGAATCATCTTGCATCGAGATGAAAATGATGTCAATCCGCGAACTCACGGGTTTGGCCTGGTCGTGATGGGAGGTAAAATAAGCGAAACTGATGGTAAATTATATGCCTACGTTGCCTACGTTGTACCTGGAGGTTCAGCCGATAAAATGTCTCTTAAGGCAGGTGATAAGATATTGGAATGGGATAGAAAAAGTTTAGTCAATTGTACTTTTGAACAAGTTTGTTCAATCATTGAGTCGTCACAAAACACGGCCGAACTACTCATTGAACCTTATAACCGAACGTAAGTAAACTTTTCGCAAAGTATTTTCATGTCGGTGAGAAAGAATGTGTTCAATCTTGAAAACTGGGAAAAGTAGACAATCTTTTTGCTTCCCAATTCTGTGCGTTTCGAGTTATTCAAGACTGAAGAGGATTCTGATGACATAAATATTGAGCAAATATTGATATTATTATGCAAGCAAGAGGGATCAGCATTGAGATTCATTAGTTTCGAGTTGAAATGTGATGACAAGTTGCACATGATAAGAGATAATATTCTCAGACAAACTGATTGATTTCCTGAATTTTAGATTTCGTTTTTTCTTCATTGAAATTTTCGAAAAAATCACGATTCAGAAAGCTGAAATTTGCAGTCAAGCCTCGGTTGCTTAAAGATCATGTTTTTCGAGTTACATTGAATGGAAAGAACGGAAAATCCAAATTAATCTTTCATTTTTTTCAGACAGAATTTAACTTTAAAATTCGTAATTCTTTTCAAGCTGATTCACAAACAACTTTGTACCTTTCATTTCCCGACTTATTTTGGATTCTATTATTTTGATGTTTTTAGAAACTCATTTTAAAATCTTGAGTCAAAATTAAATTCAAAGCTATTTCTATTTCATAAACTTCATCATAAACTCATTGATAACTTACATTATTTAATCATTTTGTCAACAGATGTCTTGAATCAATCGAACCATAGTGTAGCGCCATCTGTTGTAACCTGTTTCATCCTGGTTCAATTCAAAGTCGAGTTTTGAAAGATTTCCTTTTAGTTCGATTCCCGCTTCCAATACCTTCTAGTACCAATATGTGCCAACGTATCAACGTGTCAATATTTCTATAAAAACAATTATTCCGATAAACTAAAGTCTAACTTCAAGAACTTCATTTCACAAGAAAATCAGCATTTTTGCATTTTGACTGTTAGTCGCGGAACATTCGACTCAATGCAACTCTTTCTTTTCCAGTTGAAATGAAGAAGCAATATTTCGTTAGAAAATCGATCGATTCTTTTCTTGCGAAATTGTTTGATGACATGAAAACATTCTCATAGCCGAAGCTCAAGGCAGTGCTGGAAAACGAAAAAAACCCAAAATTCGAGATTCATATTTTTGATAAATTTCCGTTCTATTAGGTAAATTCGGTGCACTTTTTCTGGTCGAAAAAAGTCTTAAAAAATGAACAGTAAATGTTTATTCAGCAAATGTATTTACCTAGCAAAACTGGTGGTTTTAAATTCAGTTTATCATCAACTTTTTTTCTATTCTTGCTGAAACCATGAAGAAAAATATTAATATTTGCTTTTCACATTATTGTCATATGAATGTGAATATCGTGAAGAAACAAAAAAGCGAATAAAAACTTTTGCTTCTTCGTTGCCAAATCAAAGTAAATATTGTTCTCCAGACTTGTCATTCATTCAATGGTATAGATTAATTTTACCTCCTTTTCTTCATCAATCAATAAACCCTCAAGGCTATTCATGATTTTGTATTTTCATCAATTCTTCCTTTATCCAGACTAAAGTATCATTTTTTATCTCTTCATGTTTGAGAAAAGTATATCGATATTGGATTCACTTTTTAACCCAAAAGTTGAAAGAAGATTCGTTTCGTTTTTTGAAATAAACCTAATGCTCTTAACTTTTTCCTTTCCATTATAATCAGCCGAGGAAATGAGTAAAAAATTGAGGAAAATTTGAAAAGTTTTCAGGGTTCCATTGAACCTTCCGAGTAGCTAATGACTAGATTTGCTAATTAATGCATGAAATTATGAAAAACATAAAATTAATAGGATAATGAGAATAATAAATAGAACCTTTTCTTCCATCTATTCAATGTTTATCCATTCCATCAGGTTGAACTCATCAATTGTCTTGCCTTCCCATGTTTTCAAGTGATAACAATTTTAAAAGAGACTCAAATTGGTTCTAATTTTTAAATTTTCAAACTCATTTGTGTTTCACTTTTGTTTTTACTTTTATTGCGCTTTTTTATTTACAGTGAACGAAGAGGTGCTCTGATTCACCAACGTCGACGACTGAGCCAAGCTTTCAGCCAAAGTGGAAGCGACATTTATTCAAGTCCGCCAATATCACCTTCCTATCAAGGCGCCAATCGATCAGGCCGTAAACTGCCCCGAACACCTGAGTCAGTTCAATCGGTGGGTCAAGGTGAGATACTTATACAAACGTGGGTCGATTTGGAGCGAAGTGAGTTGGTGATAACAATTATATGTGCCAAAGGTTTAAACAACAATAAGCCCTGCTTTGCTCGGGTTCGAATCATTCCCGAAATGTGAGTAATTTTTCGATGTTTTCTTCTCTGTCTATTCATCGGCGATTTTTATTATCTATTCCTTCTTCTCTAATAGAAACGTTTAAATTTTTAACTTGAAATCGATTATTTGGTCAAAACTTTTGCACGAAGTTTCATTTGAAAAATATTTAATCAATAGTCGACTTTGTAGACTCGAAATTCAATAACGAAGCAACGCAACCGAAACTCAACAAATATCTACTTTATTCATGCATCTTTCATGATTATGTAAATTATCTCATCTACTAATAATCAAAATAACTTGGTTTCATTGAGCATTGATTTACAAGTTAGCTTTTCATGAGAAAATTTATGACCAAAATTTTGGTTCTTTTCATGCTAGTTTTGATGAGAATCACATTTCAGTTTTAGCTTAAACTTTTCTGAATTACCTGTCCAATCTGATTTGAATGAAAAACGATAAAAATCTGTGTTTTTTAAATGTAAATGTACTCGTTGTATTGACATTTATTTCTTGCAACAGGGGCTTCAAAAGCTGCCAAACTGAACTGAGTAATGGACTTGAATGGAACGAAACTGTTATTATTCAAAAATTTCCGATTGAAAAGGTATCAGTAAATCTTTTTATCACGAGAAACATTAAAAACTTGACTTTGTTTGACCTTACTTTATTTTTATAATTTCAATTAGATCACTGAAATGGCCCTTGAAATCGGGATTTGGGAAACGATGGGAGACAAAGCTGAGCTTCTTGGCGAAACTGTGATACCGATGGAAAGTGCCATTGCTCATAATACTGATTGGTGGCCTCTCTTGTTGCCTCAATATCTGTGCAACCTTGCTCGAAGCTCTTCTCTAGACACTTTAGGTATAAAACCTTTTACTTTTCATGAGTCAAAACTAAATTGAAAATTCTTAACATTTTAACATTTCTTCTTTCATCAGCCGTCAAATCATTGACAGACGGTTTCTCATGCCTTTCCGAGTCCAAATCAGTGCCATCAAGTCGCCGTAATTCTGGCCGATCAGACATAATTGATCCACTTCGAGTGATCAACAATTTAACCTCGTCAGCATCTCATCTTCATTCATCTTCATCAAATGTCTCTCCAAGCCGATCAATGAGCCTGCGAATAGCTCGACCTTCAAGTGAAACCTTAGTCCATCACGGCCCAGTCGTGGGTCCAACAAGTGCCAACCAATTAGTTGCTGGATCAGGTGGCATGGGCACACCGCCACCAAGCCTAACAGTTGAACCTCCACCATTGAGTCCAAGACGCAAAAGTGCTTCATGCATTGCATCGAGTAAAATGAATCGTTCCTTTAGCCTAAAGTCGAATCCCGATACAAGCGCAAGCGGAGGTGAAAATATTCGCGTAGATTCCTCGGCTTCCTCCAACTACCATCAATCAGTGACTACAAACTCCGATTCCGATTCGGAAGGAATTACCTCGGAAAGTGATTCAGTAAACACATCAACAATTTCCCAAATGGGCTGTGATTTAGGTAATGAAACGAGAGCCAAATTGATCAGAAACACAGAGTCAAAATTGATTAACTTTTCCTTTGCTTTGTTGAACCTCAATATTTCAACTGTCAACCAAAGTCAAAATAAAAAGCCTTTTGTTTTTATCCTTCTTCTCCCCTCTGAGCTGATCCAACTCATGAGTTTTAATGAATTTACATGAAGCAAACTGGGAAAAGGCAGAAGGTAGCAGTTGATAGTAATTTGACTCATCAATAATGTTGATGCAACAACGAACAGTGTGAAAGAGAAAAGATAATGAGAAGAAATAATTTTCTTTTTTTTTCTGAAAAATGATTCTCATTATATTCTGAAAACTGAGCAACTAATTTCAAAGTTTACAGGAATATAATGCAATAATCAATTCACTTCTACTCAATACAAGGATAAAAGAGAGAAGAAGAAGAAGCACGAGAAAAAATGAGAATGAAAATGATGAAGATGAGGATGAAAAGGGACAAAAAGGTGCATGAAAAGCTAAGCCAGACTAAAGACTATCAAATTTGATAATAATGGGTTTTGTATAATAATATTAGCACAGTCAAAGCACCATTTATTAATAGCAATTTGTTTTTGTTTTCTCATCGTTTCTCTCTGCACTAACTTTGTACTTTGTTTTGTTGTAAGTTCATCCATTTGCATACATTTATAGCAAGTTATGATAATATTGGATGAAAGGCAATTCAAACTAGTTGAACATTTTTCCTCTCTATTCTTGTTGCTCTCTCTTGTTTGGATTATTATTATAATGAAAACATTCCCTTCAAGTCAATTCTTGTGCTAATCATGAACCTTTTTTCAGCAAAGTCAATTATCTGATAAATGCTATTTTCATTTTTCCCTTTCTTTTTTCTTCTCCATCAAATGAATGTACATTTTAACGATAATTTATCACTTTTCGTTCAACTGCTCAAGTTCATGGTTGATTAAGCGTTCAATTTTTGACCTTTGATGGTTAAAGTGTTGCGCAGTTTGTCTACTGTTTTTTATATTGAGCATTTTGTTGACTGATCAATGGGAATGTTGTTCAAGATTTGACTGAGTTTTGAGATTATGAAGCTCTACGAGTTCGGAGAAACATTTAATGCTGCTTTTCGTCTTTACAGGTTCCAATCTAATTGTTGGTGAAATAAAACTTGGCTTTGTCATGACGAAAGGTTTATTAGAGATTGAAGTTATCGCTGCTCGTGGCCTTCCTACAACTCATTCAAAGCAACCTCCAGGTAACTTGGGCTGTACTTTTGTTTCTTTGTTTTACTTGAAATGGAATTTATCATTTTGCTGAAAGCATTCTGAGTGATCTGCTATCTTATCTAACCAATTTTCTGACCTTTTTTTGTTTATACAGATACATATGTTAAAACTTATCTCAAGGAAAGTAATCGTCACACAAATAAGAAGAAAACTCGAGTAGTCTATGGTTCTTGTGATCCACAATATCGACAGACTTTGAAGTATGACGCTGCCCTGATTTACGGTCGATCGTTACTTGTGATGGTCTGGCAAAAGCACAAGGGATTTGAACACAATACTCCATTAGGTGCAGTCGATGTCAAAGTAAATTCACTCGAGTTGCATAAGTTAACCATTAGTTGGTTTAAACTTTACGCACTAAATCATTCTCCATGAATGGCATATTTTGTATTAAATTGTTTCGATCCACGTTGAAGCAAGTGTAAAAATGGAAACTTTAAAAAGTATATAGAAATAAAAAAATTATAAAAGCATTCAATAAGCGTTATTAATAATAAAAATCACACAAACACATGCAAAAGTTTGACTTTTTCAATTTGCAAAGCAACTCAACAGGTTACACTACTAGTTCCTCTTAAGTTAACAAAAAAAGATCACAGTTAAGTTAATTTTTAGGTGTCGCCATCTTGAGTATATTTAGTTTTTAGACAAGAAACTGGACTAAATCAAGTTCGTTTTTAATTCACCTTCATAGAAGACCATACATTACGCATGCCCACTACAGAGGACTTCTGTAGCCCGCACATTTACCAATATTTGAAATATCAGTAAAATAGCAGTCTGGGTACAAGACCCAGCTTGGGTAAACAAATTACAAATTAAAATCATTTCTTTTACAGTATTAAACTTTTGAAGAATATTCGCATAGGGGTCCTTTCTTGAAAGATTCCATCATATAGCGTGAAAAAAAGATCCATCACATCGACAAGGCAGTCAAGATTCCATCACTCCAGCTCCATGAACGATGTGACCAAATTTCTCAGTTGATTTTTCTTAGGTTTTTTTCTTAGGTTTTTCTTTTCTTAGGTTTTTCTTTTCTTAGGTTTTTCTTTTCTTAGGTTTTTCTTTTCTTAGGTTTTTCTTTTCTTAGGTTTTTCTTTTCTTAGGTTTTTCTTTTCTTAGGTTTTTCTTTTCTTAGGTTTTTCGTAGTTATTGAAACATTGAGTCAGAAGAAAGCAAGTCCCTCTTTTTTGGTGAGGACAAGCCATCTTCTGACCCACACACTTACCTTTTTCATTTTTACTCTAAAATAACAAAAAAACTAAACTAATGATGTAACCGATGTGTGCCCAGAGCACTAAAATAACGATATATTGGCACAAAATGAATAAAATGTGATTAAAACAATTTATAATTAACAATTACAAAAGACCAGCAAAACATGGTTGGTCATTCGATCTTAATGGTACTTTTATTTATTGTTAGAGGGCGACTATGAAGAAAATCTCCATTTTTGTTAACTTAAGAGGAACTAGTAGTGTATTCAGGTCGAGTTGGAATGAAACTCATCAAGATATCATTATCAGGCAGAAGCATTAGAAAAGATTAGCACTCGCTGTACTAAACTGTAAATCTTCATTTTCCGAGTTGAATGTGCTTCGTTGAATTGAGCAATTTCAAGTTGAAACTAAACTAAACTTTTTAAGTTGCATTTCAAAGCGTTTGGTTTTGATGACACAAACTTAAGAAGGTAGCGCCATCTTGAGTTTAGATTGAAAGATAACTACTGAAACAAGGATAAGCTTTTATTAATCGCCAGGATTTTGAAGAATTCTCTATTTTTAAAGTACTTTTTCATGAAATCGATTCGCCAATGAAGCTGATTGCTGAGAAACATGATGTGAATACGACATGCATATTTTTCAACTAAATCTGCTATGTAATTCGATGTGAACCATTTAAACCTCCATGAATAATGAGGTTTACATGTGAACTAAATACTGTTATTAATAGTTAGTCTACGTTTAGAAAGTGGTTCAATTAAAATACCTTTATCCAAGCCTTCACCGCAATCATTCATATTATCCATATACCGGGCATTTTTTTCATTTTACACCTGTTTGACGTCATAACTCATGAACGGTTGATGCTACAGCCCTCAGATTCGGACCATGAGCTTAAGAAAATTGAAGAACTATACCCTCGATTTCTTAAGGTTATTCAAGGTCATTCATCTGTTTGACCTCTAACTGACATTTGAAGGTCATTTTCTGTTGAAATTTTTTGCAACTGGCTGATGTCTCAAGAACTAACAATGATGAAATTTTCCAAATGATATTATAAGAAAGAATATTTTTAAAAGTTTAAGATGTCCTGACAAAAATGCCCATAAAAGTGCGTGCATCAGAATGTGCCACTTTTTCGACTTTGGCAATTTATTAAAAATCAACCTGTATTTAGAACTCTTTCAAAGTAACGCCATATAAAACATACACATTTTTTCTATCGAATGATATATTGCATGTCTTTCTAGTATTGATAGTTTATTATATTAAACATAGTGATTATTTGCAAGCCATCATCAACCCTTTCAACCAACACAAATCGCCTTTATAAATTGTCATCGGCAGTAACAAAATGTAATAATGACCCACACCCTATCGATCGATAGGGATAAGAATAGAAAAGAAGAGATAGATAAAATGTATCTTTTTGAAATAAAAAGTTCCAGTTCTGCTTCGAACTCGATATAAGAAAGTTTAATTTTTCTTATCAGTGGTGACCTTTATGGAAATTGCCGGATGCAAAAATGTTTTGGGTAAGGCTGGTAGGGACATTGGCGTGACTATTAAGCGGAGGCCATGACTGGAACAACGTATCCCATGGAAAAGTGGATGCAATAATTTTAGTGGGCGATTTCAACGCCGACTTAAATCGCTATAAAAGCAAAGCAGAAAAACCGGAACACAGAATTTTCCAGAAGATTCTCAACAAATTTAATTTACAGCCAGCAACAATGACACAATTGACTACATTAACTGATCGTATCTATGACTATATCATTACTACAAAAAATTTGGTACTTTCTGAAGATTTTTAAAATCCAACCGAACCAAAAACGGCTGGATCGGACCATTATTTACAATTTGTTAAAATGCAATATAATGATTGGACTATTTAGAATCCAGAGATACCTGATGGTAAACCAGATATTCCTTTTGATGATCTGATCAACCAATTGAACGCCTCTTTTACTTATGAATATATTGTATGTATAATTGTATGTAATTTGAATAATTTTGTAATTTTTAATAAAAAAAGTGCAACTTGAAGTTTTATTTTGTGCCTCTTTTACTGATTAGTTTTTTAGGAAAAATTATGATCCCACCCCCTCGTGCTCTTTCTTGGTCTCTACTCTTTGGAGTAAACAGTAACAAAAACTTTCAAATTCCTAACATGAACTCAATTATCAGTCATATCTTAATTAAAACCTGTGAATTACAACTTGTTTCAGTCGTTTCAGTCTGTTCAATTTATCAATCATGCACTTCAAAATTAGATAAATAACATTCTTGAATCTTATTTATCAATTAGTTTCTTTTTTTGATTATTTTATTCTTTTATCTCTTTGTTCAATTATACAAGCGTAATCGTGAAATTAATCAAATAAATGATCCATTTGTGATTGAATTCAATCCAGAAATCTATTTCTGCAAGGCTTGTGTGAATCATCCAGGTGCCATTGTAAGTTTAAAAGCTAATTATTTGCTCTATTTTTTAATACTTTGCTCTTTTTCAGTGGATGCGACGCTTAAAATCTCCAGATTACATTAATTATTGCAACGGCCTCACCCTTGATCGTAAAGAAAGAAAAATGAACGCCGATTTCAAAAATTTTACTGATCTGCTGGCTACAAATGGCGCTTTAAATGCAAATGTATCGAAAATATGCTTTTTTCATGGGAAAATTTACATTCTCAACAGTGATTTATACATCAATAAAAATCAAGTTCATAAATTACACCATTTGTCTCTTTATTTACCTTTAGAATTCTCAGGCTCAATGATATCGTTAGATAGATTAAAAAATATCACATAACTTTATTGTTTTATAATTACAAATGTGTAAATTTTTTAAAGAACCAAGATTTTAAAAATAAATGCAATTGAAAATCAAGAGTCAATGATATCAGTCAATGTCTGAGGAATCAGTCAACTCAGCCTCTGCAATTTTGATTTTCCTCTCACCAAATCCCAGATCCCAGTGCTCTTTTATAAAATGATTTTTGAGTTGAGCGATTCGGAAATTTTTCTTTCGACAATAATAACAAACATTTGGAATTTGCATCTTTCTTTGGACATGAGATGAAACACAATCACTCCGGCACGATACTTCACATTTTTTCTTGCCATCAATGAGACATGCCGGTGTTCCTTTGCAATTCCTGTTTGGTCCATCTTTTCCTATGAACTCATCCAATTTATGTTTCAGTTCATTTATTTTCAATCGTTGATTGGCTTTTATAATTGAGTAATAAAATTTCTCTGGACACCGTCATGAATTGCAGTGATAAAATGTATTTTTTTCCTCAATTTCTCCATCTGAGAGCAGAATTGGACGTGGGATCTTGGACAATTCAGCTACAATCTTTTGAATTGAAATTTCAGGTTTTTTTGAGAGGAAAAAAGACTAAAAATCACACTTGGAAGCAAAATTTCCGAATGTTTGTGCATGTTCCAAATTTCAATAAATTCAGCAAATGAATCACAATTTTTCTGTAAATTTTCCACATATTCATTTATGACTGGCTCAATCAAAGTGGCCGAAGTTTGTTGTTGCCGGATTGGACTAAGATTTTTAGCACCATTGCCACCAACACTGACATTATCACTATTATTTTCTTGTTGTTTCTGTTGTTGCTGTTGTCGTCGTGTTTTTTGTCGCATATCAGCACCATTATTATCACTATTCATTTCTAGTTTATTGGTATCACCATTGCCCCCAACACTAGCATTATGACTATTATTTTCTGGCTGTTGTCGTCGTGTTTTCTGTTGCTTATCAGAACCATTATTAATTCTTTTGTCAGGAGCTGCAATTTTCTTTTTCTTGCAGGTTTTTGATTTTTTTGTCATTTATGACTGGCTCAATCAAAGTGGCTGAAGTTTGTTGTTGCCGTACTGGGTTAGGATTTTTATCAGCACTATTGCTGCCAACACTGGCATTATGACTATTATTTTCTTGTTGTTTCTGTTGTTGCTGTTGTCGTCGTGTTTTTTGTCGCATATCAGCACCATTATTATCACTATTCATTCCTCGTTCACCACTGCCACCAAAACTGGCATTGAGTTAACATCGTTTTCTGGTGAGTTCGAGCTTTTCTTTCATTTATCGATATAATGTAATATTTTTTCTCTAACTTACAGATTAAAGGTAACTTACTCAGTTCAACGCCTTCAGTAACTTTTGGAGACATATCATCATTGGTAGCACCATCCATGTTAAACGGCTATTACTTGTCCTGTGAGTTAATGTTTAATTATATTGAAACAATGTTAGCCATAATGTTACATCAAAACTAATTGCCTTTTGTAAGCCTAAATATATCATAGGTATACCGAATTTCAGAGGACACTGTTTCATGATTGTCGTTTTGGTGCCGATGTTTTTTGATAACGTTTTTGTCCACGAATTTTGTTTACTGGATTATGATAACAAAGATTATTGTAACATCAAATGGCTGAAAAAAGTGAAAGACATCTTTTTAATTTACCGAGATGTCAGTTATTATGGCCAATACCAAACACCAACATTACCGAAAGGAATTGTAAAAAAATACCCAGAAGCTTACCCAGGTGTTGATACCTCAAACATACAATATCCCCAAGGAAAAACAGATAGTTTGGAAGCGGTCAGAAAAATGATGCGACTTTGTATGGATTTGAGAGACAAGGTCGATAGTGCTTATGGTACTCCCAGTGAGTAATAGTTCTTCACAATAATATTTTATTGAATTTGATTTCAGAGATATTGCCATATTTAGATTCATCTGAGCGGATAATTGAGAAGCCGTCGAGTTTAGTCAAGATCAATCTGGTTTCATGTTTTAGTTGAAACTTCAAATGAAATCAAGTGAGTTGATCAATCTAATTGTTTTGACTTAGAATGACTCAATAATTCAATAAATTGAAACACTATTAGAGCTATTCTAAGCCTTCATTTGATATCATTTGGAGTTTCAACTAATACCTCAAATGAAATGATGATCGTTTCACCAAGTTTGCTCAAGTGAAACTCATCAGGAGTGTTATAAGTGATAAGATTGTGCTCTTCATGCAAAGTAATAATTTAATCATTCGATTTACAATAACAATTACAAAATAAATAAATATAAAATTTCAATCTATTTACGAAATCTTTGGTTTTTTTGGTGCTTTTTTATCTTTGATTCGATGTTTTTTCAAGCCATCCTCCTTTGATGACGAAGCTCGACTTGTCTTCTTTTCGCCTTGTTCGATTTTGATTTCGAATAACAGCTACCAAACCGCTTCTTGTTTGCCGCTGCAACGGCTGCTGCTCGCAACTGTGCATTTTGCAGCGCCCAAACTTCCAAAAGTTTGCTATATTCCTCTTGATTTACTACTTCCACCTCTCTACAAAAATCATCTTTTTGCATGTCTTTGTGCCAAGTCGTATTATGTCACAACCAGTTGCGAGTATTGGGAGCTACATAGGCACAATCAGCGACACTCCTGAAAATATAAATTTCGCGAGTTTCCTCTTTTTATTTTGTCATAAATTCAGATAAATAGCATGTAAATATAGATTTGCGATTTTATTATTATAGTTCCGATCCAAGTGTCTATCACATTATAGCCCTTTTTGCATATACCTGTGCTTTACGCAAGATATCTCCGAAAGTATCGCTCTCATTCAAAAATGAGTAAGATATATGAAATGCGCTCATCAAAATACATAAGAAAATTTTATTTAAAATAATTCAGCTGTATGCAATTTTTCCTATTCTTTTGGTCTTCATCCTCATCTACTTGAGTTATGAATCGTTCAGCATACCTTTGATATGAATGGAAAATGAACGATATCAATTCAAAGAAAATTTAACATTTCGCGAATTGAAGAACATGAAAACTAACGATCAAGACCATGCAAAATCACTCAGTTACTTTTTCAGTTTATAAAGGGTGTCTATACAGAAAAGCGTAAAGCTAAACACTGAATGAGGAATATTGGTCATAGATAAGAGTGAAATTAGATAGAAACATTGTCTTCAACACCATCTATTATGGAAAATTTAGCGTTTAATTTGGACAGAAATTTAACTTATTTTCACTAAATTTTATAAATTAGTAACTTTATAAATAAACATATAAAAAATATAAAACAAGATTAGCGAAGTGATCCCCACCATTTTCAATACATATGCTGAGCCGCCGACGGAAGTTTTCAATTACACTCGGCAATATATTAATATTTATCAATAAAATTTCATCTTTTATGAACTCTCTCAATTGAGCAACTGTTTTTGGTTTTCTGCACTTCACTTTCTCGTCCAAATAGCCCATAAATAAAAATCTAATGGATTTAGATCTAGAGCTAGGCGGCCATTCAAATTGAGCTTGTCTGCTTATGACCTTATTTCCAAAATAAACATTCAACAACTCTAAAGTTTGGTCCGTACAATGGGGTGTTGTTCCGTCCTGCTGATACCAAAACGAATAAACACTACCATATCTTTGCAATGCTGGAATGAATTCCAAATCGATCATCTTTTGATAAGAAAATTAATTAATATACATTTTCATCGAAAAAGAAAGGACCAATAATACCACAAGAAGATAAAGCACAGAAAGTTAGGACGCTTGGCGAATGAGCGGTAAGCTCATTAAAAAAAGTTGGCCTTTGCTTTCACCATCTCCTGGTGTTTTGATGGTTTTCCCTCTTCGAAAGACAAAAGGATTTCTAATCTGAAAACCAGATGTTTGATTTATCAATATTCCGACCTAAAAGTTTGCTAAAGAAATCCAGCCTTTGCATTTATTAGTTTTCGTCAACTTTTGTGCCTCTATTGGTTTATAAGGGAAATAGCATTCATCTCGTAAAATCCTTCTCACAGTTTCTGGGGCACACGAAAGATCTCTAGCGATTACTCTCAACGAAAGCGAATCATTCTCCTCAACCTTTTCACCACTGCAGTCTCCAAATCTGGTGATCTTGGTTTAGTAATGTAGTTTTCTTACAAACCGAACCGCATATCTCAAAATTTTCGACCAAACCTCGTATAAAAAATGGCTTATTTGCACTTGGAATCGTGCTTGGATCAGATCGATGAAATACTGTCGGTGCGTGTGGTCATTTTCAAATCGATATTTTGTAAATAAAACTCTTCTAAAGCCAGGATTCAGACCTCAGTTGCATACATTTTGATCACAGCGATGACAATGAGGCAACAGAGAGGCAACAAAAGACAACAAAAACACAACAAAAACACGAAACCAGCAAAAACATGAACAGAAATCAGATAATGAATATCAAAAATGTAAAAAAAACAGTAAACAGATGATTAAATTCATCCATCAAAATTAGTGAAAATAAGTTAAATTGCTGTCCAAATTAAACTCTAGATTTTCTATGCTAGATGGTGTTGAAGATAATACTTTTATCTATTTTCCCTCTTATCTATAGCCAATAATCCTTATTCAGTGTTTAGCTTTTTGCTGTTTCTGGATAGACGCCCTTTACTCACCTCAAACTAATTTTTGAATGCTTCAGCTCGTTGATTTTTGTTAAAAGTTTAACGTAGGAAAATTCGAATACTTGAAAAGTATGGAAACAATCATTATACAGGGCATTTCAGCTATCTTTACCGATGTTGAACGGCTATAAATTGGCCTGTGATTGACCTAGAGACTCGAGAATTTTTTTATGCAAATTTCGCGGATACTCATTTGTAATATTTCAAGGTCAAGGTCATCCAAGGTCATTTTTCGGAAATCGCTCCTGACGATATTAGAGGTCAAAGCAAGGTCAGATCATAATTTTAAGAGTCAAATAAGTGTACCGGTCAAGTTTAGACATTCTGTCATAAGTGTGCCGTGAGTTATTCACATTCGAATGCGAAGACCTAACAGAATTCAATCTGTTAACTTTGTCTTTCAGTCGCCCTCAATGGTAAAAGTCACACACAGTCAGGTCAGGAGGTCTTGGCGCACATTCTCAAGTGCCTTGTCTTCCAATCCACTCAGAAAATGTGTCGTCCAAGAGATACCTGACACTGACTGCGTAATGAGCAGGTGCTCCATCCTGCTGAAAGATCAAATATTAATCCCAGTCTTCCCTATCCTTATGTGCAGCATGTGTTGCTTTAGAAGGCAAGCAACTGAAGCTACACAAAGATTACAGTTAGTGCGCATTCCCGGTAGGCAAGGGCATCCGGGTCAGCAAAACTGCTCAAAGGTCATTAAATTGCAACTTCACCTCCACGAGGTAATGACTGGGTCACTCCAACGAAGCTCTGCAATTTTCATAACAGATTGAATTCTGTTAGGTCTTCGCATTCAAATGTGAATAAGTCAATAAGCACTTATGACAGAGTGACAAAATTTGACCAGTATGATTTTTTGGCCTTGAAAATTATAATCTGGTCTTGCTTTGACCTCTAATATGATCAGGAGCGATTTCCGAAAAATGACCTTGGATGACCTTGACCTTGAAATATGACAAATGAGTATCCGCGAAATTTGCATAAAAAAATTCTCGAGTCTCTAGGTCAATCACAGGCCAAGTTATAGCAGTTTAACATCGGTAAAGATAGCTGAAATGCCCTGTATTAATATTAATACGTTCCAGCCAACATGAGTTATGAACATGTAATCAACCAAAGGGAAAAAGTTTTTATAATTTCTATTTGAAGTGAAAAGAAGTGGGAAACAGCATTCTTCAATGACCTCAACAGAGTTGGATCTTATGTTCTTCATCTCGCAGAGTCTCTAAAGGCACTGAGGGCTACAGAATTTTTCATTTTTCTATCTTCCACCTCTTTTCGAGTTGTGAACTCAATTTTTTCTGAGTAAAACACCTAAGGTATGTCTAATGCCGCATAACTTTATATAATGTTCATCTCCCGATTACCACGAAAGAAGAATCAATAATGACTAAAGCTAGATAGGTGATAAAGTTATGAAGTTGAATTAACTAGATGGCAGCAGCTAACTTGTAATGAAAAGATTCAAGAAAAGACAAAAAACTCTCATAGATGTCCCTACCTGCTCAGCAAGTTCAAGATCGAAACTTTATTGCAAATTGAAGAAACGTTTGAAACTCGGAAATATTTTTAAATTCATTATATTTAGTCTATTGAAACTTAAATCTATTCGAACAAAACAATTGCATAAATTTTTGCTAGCCAATTACAACAAACGAATGCAAAATAATGTATCAATGACAATGGTCAATATTTTTTTGACAAACTTTATTCATTCTTTTTGAGAAAAAAATTATTTCTCATGAATTTCCTATAGACTGGTGATAAATTCACCAAAATTGTCACGAAATATCGAAAGAAGTGAGATGTGAAGAAAAACAATGAAAAAAGCATTGCTCATTCATGACATGATGAAGGTAAAGAATGCATAAATCGAGAATCGAAATTGTATTTGTCTAGATTTATTCAGAAACATCAATTTTCATTTGATGTTGAACAATAACAAGCACAGAAACAAAGTATAAATATATTTATGATGGAAAGAAAAGAATTGAAAAAAAGATGAAAAAGTCTATTCAATTTGATAGACACTAGTATTGATATTATTTCATTTCATCCTTTATCTTCTCCTCATGATATAATTTGATCAGCAAGAATAAAATTTCAAGCCCGTCAGCAAAGAGTCCACAGAAGAATGGAAAACAATATCGGCCAGAAAATGAGTAAAAATGATGAACATGATTTCCATGGGAATTCTTGATGGAAATGTTTTTCTTCTTTTTTGCATCAAGTTTGTAGTTTCTCGGTTCCAGTTGATGTACAAAACTCGAACATCAATTATAATGAAAAATTGCGAGTTTCAGTGTTCTGTTTGTGGGCAAAAGAGAGAAACGAAAAAATGTTTAAATCAAAAGAGGAAAATGAAAGAGTGAGCCAAAAGGATGAAAAAAAGTAAAAAGCATTTTCATCTTTTCTCATCAATATTTAGTCTTAGGTTTTCTTTCAATGAAAACAAATGCCAAAGAGTATAAAATGAAATGCAAGATGATGCGAAATGCTGTGAAAAAATAACATGCAAAAACCATGTCAACAAAAAATTTACTATCAATTGAAAGAAAAGCATTTCTCTCTCTCTCTCTCTCTCTTTCCTCCTTTCAACTCCCACTTCTCAACGTCCATTCACACTGAAAGCATTCATCATTTTACACACTCTTGTTGCTGTTACATGAACATAAAAAATGATCTCACCCCTTGGATCAGTTTTTACCCTTACTCTTCCTAAACTTTTTCTTCTTCTTCTTTGAAAGAGTGAGAAGAGAAGAAGAAAGAAGCCACAGAAGATGAGGAGGCAAAGAAAATTGACTGATGATTGAGAAGATGGAACAAAATGGAATAAAATTTTTCCCCTTTTTTCAAAGAGAGCCACAGATATATTAATGCTAAGATGTAGATGCTGGGAGTTTTAAAACAGACTATAATGTAATAACTAGGAAGGAGGTAAAAACAGAGTTGGATTGATGTTTGAAAAGAAGATGATGATGATGATGATGATGAAAACGCAATCAATGTTATCGAGGGTTTGCTTATTGAGGGTGACCAGGAAAAAATTAAACGCTATGGAAGAGGATGATGATGCTGATGATGGGGAGAAGGAAAAGGAGGAGGAAAGGATAGAGCCAGGGAGAGGGGTTGAGTGAGTTGCAGTTTAAAGTATGCAAAAGTTGAGTGAGAATCTTGGAGAGAGACGAGAGAGAAAAGTTTTTTTCTTCTTCTGTTTTCTCCTTCCAACACTGCAAGGCATGGGTTAGGCATTGGCCTTTTTTTAATGCTACAGATTCACTGTTTAACTGGTTGATGGGATGAAGATGAACAAGGGTAAAGCTTGCCTAACAAAACAAAGAGTCTCGAGTTTTTGAGCGTAAAAAAAGTTGAGACTTCTTTTTTGCTTCTCCGTGCTTATTGATTAACTGTCACTCACTTGCACATTGCTAACTACTTTGTGATGGCGATACTGCTGTTGCTTCATCCTTAATCACCATTAGCATCATCATCATCTTGATGGTGATTTCAATATCTTTTCTCCTCTCCACTTTTAAACTTTTACTTTTAGCCACTCAACATTTAATTTTTTTCCTCTTGTTTCTTCGCCACCTTCAATCAAGATTTTTTTGTTTCTGCTCTTCTGCTGTTGCTACTTAATGACTACCTATTGCTGTTAATATCACTAGTTATACTGGTTGTTGTCCAGAAAAAGTAGCTCTCATCAAGATCATTCAGCAAGGGCAGAATCCGAGCAAGATAGTAAAACCTTTAATTCGTTTCATGTTCATTTTTTCTTATCATTTTATCCTCTGCTTTTTGTTTTTTTCACCTTTTTTCAAACTTTTTATGCTCATCATTTTACATTAACAAGGCGCCTTGAAAGCAATTAGATATCTTCAACTCAATTAAAGTTCAGACTTTCTTTGTTCATTTTTTTCTTGTTAATTATCCAGCTTTGTCCGTCTCATAAACAGTTTCAGCTTGGCAAGAACTTTTTTAAAGAAAATTTCTTTTCCTGGAAAAACCTTTCATTGGATCTTGTGCACATTTCACTCCCAGTTGATCCGATTGCCTGTCATTCCTCAATCCCAGATATCAGTCCATGAATATGCATACTCTTCATCTTCATTCCAAAAATCATTTTCTCAACTGTCATTTTCTCTTCAGATTTTTCTCCTTTCTTTTCCTCATTCTCTCCTCACATCTCAACCAATTTCTTGCGTCTATTCAAATTTCCAGTTCAAATTGAAAAGCTGAGCCAAATAAGAAAAGTAAGCAGAAAAAATCCAAAGATGATAAAAGATTGAGACATGAAAATGAAGATGAGAGAGAGAAAAGAGAAATAGTAAAATGGAAAAGAGCTAAACAGTGTTTTCCAAGAGAAGATGAAGAAAGTATAGCTTAGAGATAGATGAACAACTGAAGACAAAAAAGTGGTGAAAACGAAAAGTGACTAAAGATGTATATTTTTCTTCTTCAGATAAATAATATTGGTGACAATATTCAAGCTTCGCTTACTCTTTCATCCCGTCATCTTTCCTCTTCCTTCTCTATCCAATAAGTCTTCTCACTGTTACATCCTTTCATTCCTTCAGCGTCCTTCACTCATCTTTTATCATCATCATTCAAAATCCTCTCACTCAATATCTCTTTCTCTTCCCTTCCCTCAATTTCATCTTTTTTTATGCATCATTTTTGCTACTGTTTAGTTGTCATTGAAAGACAACGGGGTAAGCAAGAGAGAGATTTTAAAGAAAAGAAAAAGTCGAAAAAATATAAGATAAAAAAGGATGATGATGATGATGGACCAATGAATTGATAGAAAAAAAAATTTTCCTTTTTTAATGTATTTAAAGTTGACTGGAGCCTTGAAGCAACTAAATGATGAGGAAGATGAGAAAGTTTATCTTTCTTCATAATGCACCATGGAGACCCAGAAATATGATGAGACTGATGTGATGTTGTTATCATTATTACTTGATATTTCCTTGAGTTTCCAAAGTTGCAAGAAAAAGGAAAAAAGAAAAGTTTCATTTCTCAACTTTTTGCGCTTTAATCAACATTGGATTTGGAAATATTAAGATGAGCTGAATGTCAAAAGAATGGCAACTTATCCGTTTGATTTAGAGTTTTGACTTTTTAAACATTTCAAGTTGAGCATAGCAAATTGTAAAATGCAAGGAAAAGGAAGCAAGGAAAGTGTCCTGCTTCCAAGTGTCCGTCAAGTTGGATAAAGTTTCCAAAATGGTCAAACGGTCGACTTTAAAGTGTTGCTCAAGGTAAATCTTTTGATGCGCTCTTTGAGCAAATTTTCAGTTCGATTTGTGAATGAAATTGATTGACATTTTAATAAATTCAAAGTTACACATTTGCACACTTTCAATTCAGTGATTTCCATTTAGTTATTCATTTAAATTATCATGTCACTTCTGGCCAAAAGGTGTACCTTTGCGACTTTTTTTTCTTTCCATTTTTCGATTCACTGTTCAACTTGTCAGTTTGCAAATTTTTCTGTTTTTTATTTTCCATTCCAATTGATGAACTTGAACTTTTTTCATCTTTTTTTGTTGCACTTTTTTTCATATTTTAAAGCAAAAATGAATAGAAATTTTTTCCATGAAGAAGAATGTGCAAACCATTTCAATGACTTTTTGACACATGAAGACATTTTTCGTGTTCATTCGAGGCGGATAAGCATAAGTCAACCATGCACAATGGACAATGACAAAGTTATCAAATTACCCCACAAATATGAGGCACTGGCAAGAGGCTGTATTGGCAACAAAAAGAGACTCATAAAAGACCTCATGTTATATGGTCATTTATTGAATCATTTTTATCGCATAAAAATACTTGACTTGAGCCAATCTCATAATAATAAATGTAATAACATCAATAGAGTATGAATTGACGATGTTAATAATGTTGTCGAGTCAATGTATCTAACCAATAGATGAGAGTAATGTGAGGGCGAGTCGAAGGAGAAGGAAAAAAGTTTGCCTTCGATGAAAAGATAAATTAATGATTATAGAGTTAATCATTGTAAATTGACCAATGGTAAATGCTGTTTGGACAATGGATGGAAAATAGTCGCTTTTGGGGTAAAATGAGATAGAAAAGTGACTCTTTTTTCTCTCTTTCTTTTCCCTTTTTCCTGCTCTCCTTTTCTCTTCCCAAAGTTCATGCGTAAAGGCCGTATCTAGAGTATCCAATGATGACCACTTCAATAGGCCTACATAGTGAAAGGACAAACCTCTGCTATGCTCAAACTTTTCGAGACTCTTGGTCCAATCACAATTCCTGTGTGACCCAACAATCTCAGTCTGAATTGACTCGGTCAGATACAGTTAGTGTTGTCTATTGAATGTTTATTGAAAACAAATCATTTGATTTGCTCATCAAATCAATAAATCTTTGTTTCTAACCTAACCTAACCTAACCTAACTCAACCTGATCAAGCCATTTGCTTGTTACAATAATGCAAAATAATCCAATGATGAACTTTGATATGTACTTTCAACTCAATTAGTTTTGTTTCCAATGTAATTTAGCGTTTGCAAAATTTCTTGACATGAAGATAACTGGGTTAATCCGATGACTGTTTAAACTATAAGTCAGTTAAACAACCTTTGAAATCACGACTGCACTCATCTGACTAATCATTGCATAATGTTTTGATTGTTCAAATTTTAGTTACAATAATAATGCAAAATAATCTGATGACTCTTTATTCAAACTGTTAGTCAGTTTAAATACGCAATTTCAGCTCGTCTTTCAGCTCAGCTTGACAAAAGTTGGTATAAACTCGTAAATTAATGAAATTTAAGATTAAATAAACTTTAGTCAGTCGTGTTAGTCAATACAGTTGCCTTGAAATAAATATCTTATCTCAACATTAACGGAGCAAAATAACCCGATGATGTCTTTCAACTTTAAGTCAACAACTCTAAGCCAATGGTAAAAGCAGGCATTTTTGAATCGCCTTTCCTCTTTCCTTTCCTCTTAAACTTTTTGTTTACTTGCCGAACCAAATCACCCTCATTACAATATATAACCTAATCTTAAGCTGTAAATAAAATCAACTTTTGTACATCATGTAAGTCATGATGCATCTCTAGTAGCTCAGTGATATACATATTATGTACCTGGTTCAAGTGTGAGAAATGAATCTGTCTAAGCATTTGATGATTGAAAAGTTTTTAAACTGTTTAAAGATTTGCACCTTTGATTAAATCAAAAGAGTTTGATGGATGCGCTGGATGAGAGATTTAGTCTCAAACAAGATTAACTATCGCCTCTTTATCACCATCAAGTTGACCCACAACATTCATCAAAAAAAAGAAGAGCAGAATCGAAATGAGGCGCAGAAAAAAAAGAGTGAAGAGAAAAAGAAAATTTCTCTTGATTTAAAATTTTCAAACAGATTCAACTTTATCAATAACATCACCATCACCATCATCATCAATATCATCATTTTCATCATCCAATTTTTACCCATCAATCTACCAACCTCTTTATGTCAAACTCATAAACTTCATCCTTCATCCTTTATCATTCCCATCGCCATAACCAAGCAAAACAAGAAAAAGTAGGAAAACAAAGAAAAGGCAAGAGAAGAAAATGATGAGAGAAAAATTCTTGAACCAAATTCTGTCCGAAAACATTTTAACCATCAATAACTATCATGATAAAATTATAATGCATCCCAAATGATCATGATGCACATTCAACTGAAACTGCTTTTAACCGTTCATCTTCAAGTCAATTATGCAAAGTAAAAAAAGGTCCGCAACTGGTCACAACAGTAGACAAGGGTTGTAAGGTGAAGCAGCTGATGTAACCCACATCCTCTTCATCCTTACCTCAACAGCATCTCTCATCTTATCCACTCTTTATCCTTTTCCTTCTCTTTCAGCACATTTTGACCTTAATATGGAATGAAAGAAAAAAAAACTGTTTTCTCCTTTTCTTTCTCCTCTTTCTTTTTTCCACTTTCATTTTTACCTTCATTGAACCATATTCCGATTCATGTACTTTTTTATCAATAAAACATTAGTCAACATTCAAAACACTATTGAAGGGTAAATTATGATAACAACAAGTTTTCAAGAGACAAAATTGTCCACCAAACAGGAGAAAAGAAAAGAAAGAAAATTTGAAAATACAAATCAAATTCATAATCTGATAAACATTGGAAGCTTGTATTGGAAGGAAAAGAAGGAAGAAATGAAAAGCAACTCCCTTCACTCTTTCACTCCCTGGCAAACAAATGAGTATAAAAAACGATCCATTTCAAGTAAAATGTCCTTGAATGAGTTTACGTTTTTTATTGTATCTTGAACCTCTGCTCGTGTTTTGTGGGTTTATCGTCAAAAACAGCCAAATTATCATCAGTTGCAGACTCACTCCAGGCAAGAGTTTAAACAGTCAACATCGGCTTCGAGACTCACTTTGATAGAGACACTTTTAAAGATATAAATATATAAGGAGCGAATAAAATAAAGTAAAGATTGATTTGAATTTGACCTAAATTCAAGGGGAAAAGACTATTTTGATCGAGTCGATAGGAAAGAGGAAAAAGGAAAGAGAAGAAAAAATTATTTCGATATTTTCCAATTTTTTCGCCATTCTATTCATGTCCACCCCTTCATCTTGCACTCCTTCTTGGGCTTCTTTTGCTTCCGTTTTTTTCGGATAACATTTTCTCTCTATTTACTCCCTTCTTTTTGCACTCGATAACCATTTAGCTTTGCGATTGGACAAACTATTAATGAATATAAAAGAGGCAAAATCTGGGTCAAATTAAAAAGTTTACTTATCATGATAATTGCCATCCAAATGTACCATTGTCAGGAATATTTTCCGTTTCTTCTTCTCTTTCTATTTCAATTGATATTGGAAAATATTTTACAATTTTTCCCATTAATCAATGGAAATGCGAAATTGACAAGTTTGACCAGAAAAATTTAATTTCTGTTCGCGATTCGACTTTTCCCTGTCATTTCAGATAATTTATCTTTTTCTTTATTCTGTTTCTTCTGTTTTGCTTCTTCCAATATTGACAGTTATTAATGTTTTGGTTTGGCTTTAATTTGCAAGTTTTTTTTACTTTTTTTCTCGCTCTTCTTTCTTTATCAATCAATTTGCTTCTTGTGCTCAAACCGTTTGTTTTCAACAAATTATTCACTTCCATTTAGCTTTACAGATTTATTCATTCAATCAGGCTCATGGTTACTGGTCAAATGGTGTAAATGGATCAGAATGATTTGTTCAAATCGCTTTTTTTATTCAAAATTTTCATGTTGAAAGATATTTTTCATTCTCTTGCTTTTTCTCTGCAGAAATGCTTTGCAATTTTGGGCAGAAAAAGTTTGAATTTTCAAACCTTCTCCAGAGAATTGAACACAAAATATTCATCACTTTTTCCGTAACATCTTTCATGCTTAACCATTCGATTGAATTTCCATAAATCACTGTTTTTTGAGTTAGAAAACTCACAAAATCAAGAGACAGAAAAAAAGAAAAGGGAAAAGTGATCGTTGTTTTCAAAACTCGCGAAAGGTACATGTCTAAGAGTGGAAATAAAATTACAGAAAAAAGAGCAAAGTTTAAGGTATTGATACTAATGTTTTGGATTGAAACTGGATAACAACAGTTAGACTGGACTTACCGTCATCATTTAACCGCTAAAGTGAACAACTTTTCAAAAATATTTAGAGCAAAACAAGTCGATGTTAGGGTCATCAATAGAAGAAAGTGTCAGAATCTGATTTTTCCTTTCGTCAACTTTCAACTTCTGGGACTTCAATTTCTGTTCGAAGATAAGAAATTAGTGCTTTCAATTTTGCGACTGAGACACGAGACGGAAATTTTTAGGTACTCAACCCTGTGAGCATTTACAGTAGCAAAGTAGCCTTCTGATCTTTTCATTTCGTCATGTCGTTTTGACAACATTTCAAGTCGAAAAGCAGTAAATGAAACTTTATGAAACTTTATGCACTGCCGACCATCCAAAAAGTGATTCAAATACTTGTTTAATTCAACTTTTGTAGTCAGGTTCTCGAGCATTCAAGGCTAATTGTGGCTTCTAAGTACCGATGTACTTTCGAAATTGATTGAACATTTCTGGATAAAAGGCGCATTCAATCAGCATATTTTCATGTCAAAACAAGTAGCAAGAATAGTAGGTGGAGATGAAAAGATTTTATCTTTAATTATCTCTTTTGGTAGGCAAAAGCAATAAACGTTGATTGTTCAAATTATCGATACGCCGATTCGAATCTCAATGCAAACTCAACAAAAATGAAGTAATTTTCCAAATTTGATTAATTTTCAATCAAACACTCGATCAATAAAATAACCATATTTTCCCCCAAAAGTGGGATGAACGTGTTTACCAATTGAGAAGATTGGAAAGACTAAAGTTTCTTCATTTACCTTTTCACATTGAAACCATTCTTAACCGTTGAAATAAAAGGATTACAAAGTTTAACAATTTCTTGTCATTGATCATTGATTGGATTAAATGTTAGGAATAACCAAATGGATTGTGGGTTGACATGTTCAATAAAGTATAGAGTTAAACAAATATCGATCAAAAACTACTCTATTAACATATTGATTTGACGAAACGTTTTTTTCTGTTGATCTTTTTTTGCTCCAAATTCAACTCTTTTATTTGTGGCCACAAATGAGAAACAAAAGAGGCAAAAGTCGAGGCTCTTCAAGAGCAGGATAATGACATTTTTGGCTGATGAATTTTGATGAATCGATTAAAAAGTTGGCTTTTCTTTTACTTTCAGTTTCTACTTTTGCTCAGGTTGGACATGAAAGTTGCTCAAAGATTATTGATAAATTATGAAGTAAATGTAAAACTGTCAATAATTTTGGAGGCAAAAGTTTTAAATAAATAATGTTGATCAAAAAGAAATGAAAAGTGAAAAGTCGACTGATGATGAAAATGATCATCAATAAAGAGCGCCTTGTTCATCAATCCTGCCCTGAAATGTTCACATCAACATGATCAAAACATTAACATCAACATGTTGATAGTCATTAGTTTTATTTGATAAATAATAATATTTGTCTCCATCAACTTGTATCATTATTACATTTGATGATTTGGAAAGAAAAATATTGTCTTCTTCTTTGCCATTTTTTCCCTTCTTCCAAGTTGACTGATAAAAAATAAAATAATAATGATAAAACTGTGTTACCTTGTGATCATGAATGATCTTGTATCAACATTATTCAACAAGGAAGAGCGGCAAGAGAGTAAAAAATTGAAAGACTTGAAGACATTTTAAAATGATTAAAATGCTAGTCATTTTCAAGTTTCTTTTTTTTTCTCTGCTCATTTTGACGCTTCTCTAAAGGACCCTTACAAGGAGAAGAGAGGCGAAGAGAAGAGAAGGATGAAGAGGATGATCACTCATTCTCACCTTAACATTCGACAATAAGACACAAGTTCATTCATCAATGACTACAACAGAGGGGAGGCAAGAAAAAAATAGAATATCGAAGAAAGAGAAAAAATTTTTTTCCAAGTTTTGTACTTCTTCTTGTTTGCCTGCAAATCTCACGAGATGCAGAGGCAAGTATGGAAGGGAAATCGATCCGAGTCAAGTCAATCCCTGGGTTGAGAGTACAACATTCCTGATCCCCTTGATACGGTGTTTAGCCTGATAATGTGACGTCTCAGGTTGTGACTGAAAAGGTGATGAAGATGGTAAAGATGGTGGAACAAGGTGGAAGAGAGTCTCTTTCATCATTTGAATGATGATGTATTGCAAGATCGATTAAGGTAAAGTTTTTCTTTCGAGAGGAAATAACGTATCAAAGGACAGCAACTTTTTATCCCAAAAAGTGACTTATGTAAAAATGTATCAAAACATCATTTTTATCAATTTACTTTTTGTCTCTGTTCATCCCTTTTCTGTTCATCATCCTTTTCCTCATATGGTGATACTTTTTTTTCCTCTCCTCTTCCCTATCCATTCATGTTAATTAGCCTTTTTTATCTCTTTTTCATCTTCTCTCATCATCTTTAAACAGCATTCATGTCACATAATTTTTGCATATCTTCTGTTACATTTTCATTTCTCTCTTTCATGCTACTTCATGTCTTCCAGTTTGGACGTAAAATTTATCATCTCCATGTTACTCATGAAGATGATGCTTGTATAGGTCAAACTCTTTCATCCCTTTTTTTCTTCTTTTTTTTCTCTTCACCCAACATCAATCCATTCTCCGCCTTTTCCACTCGCTCATGATCTACTGAGGATATTCAGGTTTACTTTTTTTTGTATGCTTCTTGCTTCTTCCAAACTCATCATCATATTATTTTCAAATAAATGCTCCTCATTACTGTAATATCACTTTTGATACCCTTTACATCATGACCCTTCAAATACGCAAAAATCCTTTTCACTCTCTTCCATCTTCTCTCTCTCTCTCTCTTTACTCATTATTTTACTCTTCATCTTCTTTACCTCACTCTACTCTCTCACCCTTTCCTTGTGCATCAACTTTCCATCATTAAGATCAATTTTTTAACGAATCATTGCTTCATCACGCAGCATCCTTTTTTGTACATTCAACGCTCTTCTTCAACCCTCTCCCACCATCATCATCTCTCCCTGTTTTTGTTTAATTTATCCTTTTGGGTCTCGCCAGGCTCATCTACCCATGTGTAGCTCTTCATAAGCTTTAATTCTTCAACATCGAAACTCTTTTTTTTTCTCCTCTCTTCATCTTCTTCTTTTATCTTTTTTCCAATTTTGCATCTATTCCTCTTTAACCACCCACTTGCTTCCTCCCACTCTGCATCTTTACACTGAACTTTTGCCAAGCAAAGTACACTTTTAATCTTGTTTATTTACTTTCATTCTCAAGCTCAGCTTATTAATCAATTTTTTTTCTTTACTCTTTTTTCCGTATTTCAGGTGAAAAAGCAACTTTCTCAGTGAACAAAATTATCATTTCATCTAATTACGATTCTCAGTTTTACTCAAAATGTTTCCTTTCAATGATTTTAGCAATTAATTTTCAAGTTTTCTTTTTCTTCTGGAAAACTTATCAGTTTCAGTTTCATTTGCGCTGATAACTTGTGTTGAAAGGTTTGAATAGTCTGATTGTTTTACATTTCAAATGATAATTTAGTTATAACTCAATTCATATTCAAAAAGGTGACTTTTGAATCATTATTGAAGGCAAGTTTAGAGGGAAAAACATGAAGTGAATATTGAAGGTGGAAATGAATTTAAAGTAAAATTTTTCCGATTCATGATGAATAACGAAATGATGGGAAAGAGTGAGAGGACCAAAGAAAAAATAAATTGAAATTTGAGTGAAAAGATAAACAGGGAAGAAAAGAGAGGAATGAAAAGGGGTAAAATTGAAAGATAATGTTGAGTCAAATGCAAATATCTTGATGTATATTATAATTTAGTTACAAGCGCAAAGTGAAAAAAGCAGATAAAAAAATGACTGAACTGGGCTTTGGTAAAATGGCTTGGAATTGAACATTTTTTCTCTTTTCTCTCTGTCAACCATTTCGTGCATGCAATTGATAAAGGGATGCTCATGTTTGAAATGATGATGGTTATGAGGGAGTCAGGAAAAGATGAAAGAATGGCTAGGAAAAGATAGAAATATAAAATTCTATCAAATCAAAAAGAAATTGAAATGAAGAGAAAAAAAAGAAAAGAAAAAAAGAAGAAAGGAATGAAGGGGGGAGAGAAATGAGTACAAATTTCACCCTTTTCTTTCAATGGAAATGAAAAGCCGAAGAAAGGATAGAGATGATGAAGATGGTGAGGAAGAGAAATGTTTGACTGGGAAAAAATGTTTAAAAAAGTAAAGTGTTGAAGAATGGGAAGAAGAAGTTCATTCCAATATGATTATTATTCCATTTCCAATTCGGATTGACGGACAGAATTGGTTTCCATGGTTACCTAATGATTGACTAAAGGATTAAAATTTGCATCTTTTCAGTTGGATATTTCGAATATCTATTCCTATAAAAAGATAAGTCCAAAGTTTATTACTGAAAACAAGATCTTTATTCAGAAAATTTTATTATTTTCGATGAAACTTTGTAAGTTTGCATTTTCAGTCTTCTAACTGAGATGATAGGTTGAACTTTTCCTCATGAAATTTGAAAATTGAATCGAAAATTTTTCGTCACTTTCTGAAATAAAAACTTGGGATTTTCGGTTTGCTTTCGAGATTTTCAAGTTTTTGAACTATTCTTTTCATCTTGGACTTTATCAGCAAATTTTCAAGCCATTACGTCGTCAATTTTATATTTTGCTTTCAACTATCAGTGAGATCAGCTAAATCACAGTTTTCCGAGTAAATCGCCAGTCTCTAATCTTGTCGACTTACGTTAATCCGTTTTAAAAATTTTTTGTCAGATTTTAAAAAAGATTATTTCGAATCAAAAATGATTGTATCATTAAATTTTTAACAATAAACCTCATCGAGTCTCATATTTTCTGTTTTTATCTTCTCTACTTTATTCATGATAAAGAATTCAATAAAATCATTTTTCGATACAAATAAATCTAAACTAAATGTTTTTCAGAATATTTCATCAATCAGCTCCTGGACAACATAGTCGTTGTGCCCTGAAAACTGGCCACAGCAATAAATTCCATTCGTTCTAAAAATTACTCGATTTTAAACTGATCCTTCATCTTGATTGCTGTCATTTCCTGCAACGCTTGAAATGTTTGAAATTTATTAATAAAAAATCGCGTTTCTCTCGATGCTCAAACTAAAAGATTTTTTAAAGTCCGCAAATTGGCAGCAAAAATTTTGACAGTCTTTCTGAACTGATCGAAACCTTGAAATGTTTGAATTTGATTCTGTAAGCTTATTAGTGTTTGGTGTAAAGGGTGAAAAAAGAAACTCTTTTTTCTCTCTTCCTTTTCTGCCAGAGCCTCTCTAGCCATTTACATATTCACCATGGATCGATATTTAGATTACACTGGTTTTGCTTCATTTGGAGCTTGATAAGTTTTTTATTTTACTCTGCTTTTTTTCACTGTTGCTGATGCTTTTGATGCTCAGGAAAGTTTTATCCGTATAACATGGCTACACTGAAGTGAGTGAGAAAAGGTTTGACGACCATGACGATCAATATAGTGAGACAAGTGAAAACCCAATGAGAGTAAAAAGAAGAAAAAAAAATTCTTGAAGCAAAAAGTTTACCAGGAAGAAGAAGAAGAGAAAAGGGGAAAAAGAGTTTTCAGGAGAGAGCAAAGGGTAGTTTGGTGGCACAATGATGAACAGGGAGACATTTTGATAGGCAAAGTAATGGAATCTTATGCATGCAAAAAAAGAGTTATAAAGAGTTTGCTTGGATAATGAGGAGCGCAACACAGCAGCAAAAAATGAGGAGCAAAAAGGGAATGATGAGGATCAAAGAGAAGGATGAAGATGAGAGCAAATAATAGTAATAATAATAACAATAATAGATGATTGTGATGAGTTAGTTTGTAGCTTCTCTGGTTGAATATCAATGGAGAAACTTCTCACAGGCAAGTGAAAGAGAAGATGAAGAAGATGCAAAAAAACGAAAGGATGAGGAAGATGGAGAGTAAGCGAGGTAAAAGTTGTCATTGGAAGAAAGAAAGGGATCAAGAGAAGAGGAAGAAAAAATTAGAGTGAAAAGTACAAGTGGGAGGTGAAATTATTATGGAAGGGACTAAAGGTTTGAAGGGAGGTAAAAGTGAGCGAGGAAAACCTTTGGAATCCTTCCAAGTCATATAATTTGGAAAACCTTACAAAATAATTATCTCATTACTGTACATTACAGAAGTTGCTTTTTTTCGCTTCATTTTTTTTCTCTCCTTTTCTCTCTTTTCAACGTTCACCAGTAATCAGGTTTAATTGTAATAATCTGAATTGAAACGTGTGTTTGTTCATGTATCTGTATCCACTGAATTTTATAGAGTTGCACATTGAATGGAAAAATTAATTTTGCAGATCTTTTCTTTCACCAATCATTTGTTTGGTCAAGATTTTGGTCATCATCGACTTTTGAGTTTTGAAAATTAAATTTTGAGGTTCAATTTTTTTTGAAAGGAAAATGGACTGAGTTCGAAATATTTCGAATTGGTAGTTTTTCATGTCCGATTTTACCAGTTTTAAAGAGTTGAAATTGAATGGAAAAATCAAGTTTTCTTCTCATCAATTGCTTCCTCTTGTTTGGTCGACTATTATACTATTGACTTTAACAGAGTTTTTGACTTTGGAAAAAGCGATTTTCCAAAAAGACAAATTGAATCCAATTTGTTTTGTGTAATTTTGTCTGCAATTGAAATTTATTGAGTTTTGAAGTTCAACATTGATCGGTGTAGCTTTAGAACAAATGTTTTCATTTGTTTGGTCAAGAATCATTATTAGCTTGAACTTTGAGCTTGTAGTTTGAACTGTGCTGACAGTTATTGAACGCTATCAAACAATCATTTATCGAACTTATTAATCTATGAATTCGTACTAATAGCTGGCTGAGCTGAGAGCTTTTCCCTGATCGAATCCACTTTCATTTTGATTCAAAAATTTTACATCATATTCTTGATCCTACTAATTAGTTGTTAGTAATTTGAGCCACGAACTTACAAGTTTAAAATTAGAATTTTTTGAAGATTGAATTTAATCAATTTGATCTTTTCGAATTTTCGACGAGTTTCTTTGACACGAAAGTTTTCCTTGCATTTTTACTTTTTGACGTTCGATTTGCGAAGTTTTGCCTTTGCCTGTGAAAATGGGCAGACATTTGCTCATGAGAATTAATCTTTCCATTAAAAGTACTTTACCTTGTAAAGCTCATTAGCTTACCTAATTTACTAATCAAGTCTATTGTTTAGGTTGTGTTCAATGGACATTTTCATATTCAAGGTGAGTTTAGGTAAATTAGGAATTATAAAGAGAGAAAATAATTTCTTTTGCTTTTCCATTCCTTGTTGCGTGATTATCTTATCAAAAATGATTAAAGGGAAGAGAAGAATAAAAACTGAAAGAGAAAAGTTTTTTTCAGAGTAAAATTTAAATGAATGGGTCAGGAAACAGTTTCAACATTTTGAAAAGCAATAACAACAACAAACAATAAACTATCACTTCTAATGAAGCAATATGATGGTAATAATATGGCGAAGCAAGAAGAAGAAAAAATATGAAGAAAAACGCAAACTGGGAAATGAAAGCAGAAAAAGTATTATTACTATTAAAATGAATGGAAAGTACAGGACAGGGAAGGGGATTGGGAACTGGGAGTGAATTTTGTGTGATAAGTTTATTCTTGATGATCATAAATGATGATGATGATGGTAATGATGATCTAGCAAGGAGAGAGAAAGAGAAAGACTAAAGAAAAAAATGATTTCTTAAAAAAAACTTGAAGCCAAGACAAAGGTGGACTTGAAATGGGAGGGTAAAGGGGTGGAGATGGAAGGGGTGGGGAATGAGTGGGGACAAAAAACGAGCGTGATTAAATTAAAAGACCATCTTTAGGACCAGATGACCTGATGCTATTAAAGAATATAAAATTTAAATTTCATTTTCTATTCACTTTTTTTTCTCTTTTTCCAAACAAAGACATTGCGTTTCATTTTACTTGATCATCATCATCAACAGAATCATGAATGTACTCCTCCTTTGCATCAAAACACCACCACTCCCACATGATCATCAGTTCTTGTTTCTTCTTTTTTTTCTCTTTACTCTCTTCTCAACTAGCCTTTTCTACTTGCTGGCGACATTCCCTGATCATCTTATTAATTCCCTGGTTTCATTATTTCACCTCTTCCACTGTCGATGCTGCATACTGGGAGTGAGAATCCCCAGCATCCTCTCTCTCTCCTTCCATTGCATCTTCTGTCTGTTCAACATCACTTTGCTCTAAATTATTGGATCAAACTGCAATCGATCCGTTTCTTCATTTAAACTACTTTTTTATGCAAGAAACCCTTTTCATCCTCATCTTCAACTCATCTCTTTATCTCTCCCACTCTGGTTCCTTTGCTCACTCTTGTTAAACATCCAATTGCTTTAAACTCTTTCTCTCTCTCTTCATCTTCTTTCAAATCTCATTTCTTTTCATTCGAGCTTCTTCTTTTTCTCTTCTTTTTTTACTCCTTTTTCAAATTGTTCATGTTCCTAGTAACCAATGGTATTCTTCAATGAATATCCTCTCACTGTGAATGTACCGCTCTACTGATTCACTGAATTCGCCATTTTTTCTTCTCACCCTTTTTTCTCTTCTTTTTTTCATCATCATCATCATTATTCTTAGTCTCTTATTAGCCAATGGTGTTCTCATTTTGTTCACTTTTTTCCTCTTCTATTCTCATCAACTTCTTTGTTCCTCATCACTTTTTTTATTCAACTCATCATTCTTTCCCCTCCCTGTTCATCAACCTTAACCATTTGTTTCTTGCTTCTTGTACTTCTTTTGTTTCCTCCTGAACTTCACTCAAGGCTGAAAAAGGATGGCAAATGAAATTGAAATTCACTGATCATATCGAGTAGATAAATATTGGACCAAATGAAAGAGTGGAAAGCAAATGATAATCATCATGCAATCTTTAATGACGAAGAAAAAAAAGGTTGAACAAAGAAGAAAAACGAAAGACGAAAAACTTGGGTTACAATGAAAATCGAACAGAAAAATGGACAAGAAAATTCACTTTTTTCAAAGCATGAAAGCACGAGGCAAAGAAAGCCACAAAAAGAGAAAGAAAAGTAAAAATTATTTTCCAATAAGAATGATAATCCAATTGAATGTTGAATTATTAACAGTTGTAATGGTTAACAGGGTTGAAGTCTGGTTCAAAAGGTAGCAAAGCAAGTTAATGTTCAATGAACCAAATACTATGAAAAGTCAAAAAGTTAACTCTTGTAAATACATAAATAAATATGAAAAAAGGTATCAAAAAAGGCTGTAATAGGAAGAAGAAGAAGAAGAAGAAGAAAAGTAATAATAATAAAAATATGAACATCAAGGAATAAGTGTCGATTGGCTGATGAAACTGAAGCCAAACAGCAGCAAAAGCACCTTAGATGTTTAGATGATAATCCGGGCGTAATGATGGTAAAGTAGCAAATGGATAAACTAAATGGGCAAGAAAAGGTTGAATAATCTGTGATAGGAAATGTGAATAATGTTAACATAAGAAGGCTGATAATGACTGGGATTGGCTCATTGACAGGATAAGAACAGATAATGTGTTAGAGAGTGTTAGATTACCAGGGCGGGTTATCAAGTGGAGGAGTGTGGAAGAGAAAAGTTGCTTTTTTTTCTCGAAAAAAATGTTCTTTTCCAACTCGACATTTTGCTTCATTTTCAACAAATTTTTCACCATTCTCATCATGAACCTTCTAACGGCCTCCGGAAATGAGTTGGCAAAACTATTTTAAACTTTCAACATTTCACTTGACAGTTTCACAAATTGGTTAGTTTTGCCTTTTGCACACTTGATAATGATAATGATGATGATGCTGGGAGTGAATATTATTTTTGTTTTTTTTCTCTTTTTTTCTCGTTCTTTCGTCTTCTTTTCTGGTCTTTCTTTCAATTGAATTCAATTGAGCAACATTGCTATACACAACGTAATCCTCTCTCGACCTGTGACCTTTTAAATCTAATCTTGTTCAATGGATAGTGTTTATACTTGTAAAACAAATAATGTTCAAAGGAAAAAGAAGTAATAAAATTGGTAAAATTGTAAATATATTTAGCATTTTTTCTCTCTCTTTTTCTCTTTTTGTCTGCTTCTTTTTGCCTTTAAAAAAGTGGTTTTCCGTATTATTTTTACTCATTTTTTTCTTTTCTTTTTTTGGTTTTGCTCTTTGTTGGTGTGCAATCTTTATACACTACTTTAGCCTTCCTCTGATGCTAGCAACACTTTTCACTGTTGGATAATGTTGATGTTATTTATTTGTTTGGTTGTTGATGTGGTCACAGTAAGAGGAGGAGGTTTGGGCGGAGAGGGAGGAGGTTAAAGCTACAGAATACTGTTGTCAATTGATAAGTTTAAATAATATAATAACAGCAACGAAGAAACAGGGCGAAATATCAGCTTCCTATTTACGTAAATTGCATTAATACACATTATTTAGTGATTCGTTTTTTTCTATTTTCTCTCTGCTCTTTTTTACAATCTTTTGCTTTCCTTGTGTTTTGGGCTTATTTTTTAAATTGCAATTTTCAAAAACTCTTTCTTTTCCCCTTTCAAATGCTTGTTCATCTTGCAGCTATTTACTGTTATTATCGGTTTTATTATTGTTTTCAATATTGTTGTTTTTATTAGGTTTCAGTTCATCACTTTTGTTGCGCCTAAATCAATCAAATGTGAAATAAAACACATTTTTGGTGGTTAATTTTGTAATCAATTGAGTGTTTATCATTGCTGTGCAAAAGAGTGGAAACATTAACTGACTTTTCTCATTTTGCACACTAAACGAGATATTTACGGTTTTTCGAGATTCTTTAAGCAGAAATGAGCCAAGTAATTTTCAAACAGAAATTTTTTCGAATCGAAACTTATTCTTTTGAGAAATTTTGACGGTATTTTTGGACAGTCGCCAAGCGATACTTTCGATGCTTTTGATGATTCAGTTTTGTTTTCCACAATTGAATTATAAAATTTTCGAGTCTTAATTTCCTTGAATTCAACAGAATTTTTCTTCTAAGGTTGAACAACTGTTTCATTGCATCGAATTTCAAAACTCAAAGATTGAGATTTGAAAATTTATTCAAAGTAGCACGAGAGTTTTGTTCAGCTTGGACTGAAATTAGTTACAATAATAAGTTATTTGGGTGGCGATGTTTAGCTTTCCAATTTCAATGTAATTTAAATTTTATTTGCGTGCATCTTTGAGCCATTTAAGACACGATTTTTCAAATTTCAGACTTTGAATTGATTCTATTGAAATTCAAATCAATTGTTATTCAATCATTCACATTCATGGAATGGTACAAATGGTGAAATGTGAGCAAAAACATGAAGAGTTATCGATTGATTTACCAATTAAATTGACTTGCCACTTTTAATGGATGAACTTTTTCAATAACTTTGAATTCGGTGATTAGATCTAAATTACCATTATGTTGAGGCAACATTGAATTTGCAAATAACAGAGTTTCCATTATCAACGGATATTGAATTTTGGCTCTCACCATTATCACAGCTTGTAACATGTTAACACTACTATTCATTTATCATCATTTCAAAACCGAAGAAAGCAAAGTAGAGAAAAAGTTGCACAAAAAATCTCCACTAAGTGTGAACAATGGTTCACCAAGAATCCAAGACTCGACTCACAAAAACCGAGAAACGAGCATTTATTAATTTAGTCAAAAACGCTTATCTGCCAAAAACTCTCAAAACAAAAGACAGGACTAAATGAAAAGAGCAAAGAAAAATGAATAGCAACCCTTGCCTTTGAAAGACGCTGTTTCATTACATTTTAATAAAAAAAAAACAAAATGCAAGACCAACTATGAGTAATCCCAAGTAATAGTATGGTTTGAAATGTGCAAACTGAAGGCAGAATGAAAAGAAACCTTCGACTCAATCAACTGGCCTTGAGGCTTGCAGCTAATTTTTTTGCTATGCAAAATAAAATTAATGAAAAAAAGTAGCGCAATGGAGACAGCTTCGATGGTTAATGCAAAAGGTTTAAAATTTCCTTTCCCCTTCCCTTATCTCTGCCCACTTCCCAGGGAAGGATTGAACAAAGCGAAATAAAATAAAAAAACAAACGGGAGTTTTAACTCCCTGCAGCCTGGAGGTGAATTTGCTTTGCCTAACCTCATCTTCTTAATCATCCAACTTGACACTCTCCTCACCCTCTCCTTCCGCCCTGTCAAGGGATATTCATTAGAAGATATTGAAAATTTTTAAAATTGACAGGGAATGATAACTATAACAATAACAGAAATAGTAATGATAGTGATAGCAGACCTGATAACAGTCAAAGCTATAATAATAGTGAAAGCGATAGTAATAGTAATAGTAACAACAATGAACATGATAATAAAATTATTGATGCCAGTGCTTGGAGTGAGTCTTGGGAGCTTTTCCAGGTTTCTGTTCATTTTATCTTGATTAGTGTTTTAAGATGTTGCCAAGATAATTGAATGAAACAAAAATGTTTGCTTTTTCTTCTCTATTTTTGAATCACTGTTTTCAGCTGTAACTATGACTGATTATGTTTATGGTGCAAAAAAGGGTTAAAGTTGCTTAATATAGTGAAAAGTGCAAAGAGCATTGAGAAAGGAGACAAAGATAAAAGAGTTTTTTTGATCACTTTTTTTCTTCTTCCACTGTTCAACATTTAGCATGATAATTATGAGCATGTTGTTATTGACATTATTCAAGTTGCTCATGTTGATAATGACTACAATAATGATGATAATGATTAAGCTAATAAACATGTTTAAAATGGCAAGAATAAGATTTACAGATGAAAAATTGAGTTCATTTTCTGTGCCTTTCATTCTTTGCGCCTTTCCATGCCACTTTGTTTTCCCTTGTTATCCCAACACTTATTCATTTTCATCACATTTTTATTCTGATTCATTATCATCATTATCATCTTATTGTAAAATTAGCAAACTCCAAGACAACATTTATTCCAAGTTATCAACTTGTTTACTGGCGTTATTATTTATACACGTTAAAGAGAATAAAGAAAAAGAGAGAAAAAAAACTTGCAAAGAGAACAACGAAAACACACAATGATAATGGCTTTTTTTACCTGTTATTTTGATGGAACATCAAAATTTGATTTTCTCCCTTTTCCCTCCCAGTTTCTCTTCACCTGAATGTTCATTATGCAGATTAAATCTGCCATTATTTATCCACTTTATTTGCTAATAAACTTGCACCTTGTTTACCTTGTTTCAATTTGAATCCATAACATGTTCAACATGAAACAAAGTTTCCAGATTCTTAATTAGTCGACATTTTTCATTCCCCTCAAACATTCCCAGTCAAAATGAAAGTGATAAACTTTTCCAAAGGAAACCTCGCAACTCAAACCTTTCCTCAACTGCAAGTTGATCAGATAATATTGAAATTCAATTGATGAGTTCAAGGTTGCGATAAGTGTTCTCCAGGAAAAAGTATAAAGAAACAATATTAATGAGCAAAGAATTGAACATTTGCTGGTTAACATTTATTATCATAATTGTTGCGATTATCAAGGACTGGGAGTTTTATGCATATGGCTGATAAAGGAAAGAAGATGAAAAAAGAAACTTTTATCTTTCATTTTTTTCTTTTTCTTCTTCTTCTTGCATCTCATTTCATCGTGTAACATGGATGCTTCATGTAACTATGGTGATGATGAAGGTAAAGCAGGGAAGGAAGAGAAGAGAAAGAAAAACAAGAAATGTTGATGAAGATGGTGATGAGGATGAAGAAAGTCTCGAGTGAAAGGATTGGTGTATGCTCGGTGTAACCAAAAAACAGTGTTGGGTTCAAAGGACTAAAAGAACGCCATTTTAATGCAATTTTTTTCTCTCTTTCTATTAGTCTCTTTCTTTTCTCTCTTCGATCCATTTTCATGTCTTCCATTTTTTTAGCCTCTTCATCATCCATTCTTCTTCCATCGACTTCATTTGCTTATTGGTTAAGCTTGAAAGGATGAGAGTGATGAAGAAAAAAAGAAGATGAAGAATGGAGAAAAAATAATGATGAAGAAAAGTAAACATGAGAAGAAATTACCAGAAGAAAGAAATGATTTTTTCTCTCTTTTCCTGGTCCAGGTTGCCTAATAAATCTGAATAATATTATCAATTATCATTGTAATTGAATTGCCTGCAATTGCCTTTTTTATTCATTGCCATTCCTTTTGTTTCATTCATTTGTTTCATGCGCTTTTCGCCGTGTTTACAGCAACTTGTTTTACGATTTTTGTTTTCACTTTTTGCTCGCCTTTCCACGAGTTTACAGTTTAAACCTTTTTTTTAGTGGAAAAAAATTGATAACAATTTGATTTGTTCAATAAAATATCTATAAAAAGCAAAGTAAATGATAATAATAGTAATAAAATTGAGATAAAACCATTGAGAAGTAAATAGAGTGAAGATGGAAAAGGATAAAAGCCTATTTAAACAATAAATCTTTCGATTTCGTTTGTTTCTCTCTTTTCCTGGTTCAGGCGATACTCTTTTTTGTCCCTGATGATTGAAGATTTAGAGGTAAGAAGAAAATCTCGAAACTCAGGTGAAGAGCATTTTGATTGGGAGGCAAAGAGAAAGGCAAAATTATTTGCATTTTCCATATCAATTTTATTCTCTTTTTTGCAACTTTTCTTGGAATCAGCAAAAAGCGTTTGTCGATGTCACTGTAATTATATCACAATTGGCTTTGCCACTTGAATTTCATCTCTTATTTTTCTTCCAATTTTCTTCTTTTCTCTTCTCTCGGCAATCCTTTTCTCTCGATCCTCTTTTAGTGTATAATATGGATGAAGAAGAATCTCTAAGTCGAAGGGAGAAAAAGAAAGAATAGGAATTGACAATTTTGTTCCGTTTGGATGATAAGATGATGATGAGGTAAGCTTATGGTGAAATGGAATAAGATGGAAAGAAGAAAAGACTGATGAGAGAAAAGGAATTAAAGGGTCAATTGAGAGAGATGATGATAATGAGACTGAGTTTTGTGAGGGAATTGAAAGTTCAGAGAGTGAATGTGGAAAAAAAGATGCGCTGAGAGAAAAAAAAGAGTTGAAGGAATGGACTGTTATTTGAAGAGGAAAGGGTGAGCTGATGAGAAATTATTTGATGATGAAAGAGGGCAAAAAAGAGGAAGAAGAGGAGGAGATAAAAGGATACACAGGGAATGATAGAGTTAGGAAATGAGAAGAGAGAGTTTACTCTTGAGTTGAAAAGGGATATTGGTTTTATCTGTTGAATCTGATGGAATGAGCCATAAGGGATGAACAAAGAACTTTGAATGATAAATATCATTACTTGAATGATGCTCCTGTGAGGAAGATAATGATGATGAAGAGGATGCAAAAACTGGTAAGAAGAAAAAAATGAGTGGAAAAGGTGGAAGAGAGAAGAAAATGAAGGGAAGAAAAGGCTTGAGGAAAAGTAACTGTGCAACTTGTAAATTCCAGTGCAATGATATTATTATTATTATTATTGCTATTATTTCTTTGATTTGGATTGAAGGTAAACAGTGATGGCAATGATTGAGACGAATCGCTCTTTACTGGAGAAAGAAGAGGAAAAGTTTCAGGCAGAGTTTATAGGATGGGAAAGTTTGAGGTGAAACGAGTTTTGTCCACAACAGAATACAGAATTGGATGAGATTTCAAGTTTTCCTGCATTTGTTATTCGTTTGTACACCAGCAACGAAAATATGGTGAAGTCTTTCATAGGTTATCTTTACGCATCTGTAGAGGGAAACCTTTTTGTTTCCCGGCTAAAGAGTCAACAAGAAATCGCTTATTATTCAAAAGGCTCATGTTTCATGTTTCATCATTTTAATTGTGCTAATAGCTATCATGTTGTGTAGTAAATGGCATTCAATCAGCTTGAATATGTTTAGCATGAAATCAATTTTCGAATAAAAAGTAATTACTTTTGTTTACAGACTTTCAGGCGGACTTAGTTAGGTACTAATGCTTTGACGGCTATGAAGATTGTGTGATAGGACGATGACCATCAGCTTTAAATCGAGAGACAAGTGGTCCCAGTCTGTTCTAAATCTTATCCAAATGTTCATCATTCAATGTCTAGCATCGCAATCGAATATATCAAGATTACTTATACACTCGTTCCCGATCAGGTTTCAAAGTAATTTTCTTTACCAATCTTTCATGCAAAATAGCGCAACCATGTTGCAAATTTTAGCCAAATTGACTCTTGAAGGCGGATGAAAACTTTGACTCCGCAGGAATTTTTGCTTTCATCGAATTCAATTCGTTTTGAAAAATATTTAATGAGCTATTGGAACAATTAACAATGAGAAATGAATCGTTTGGTCATCAAAAAAGAAACAATTTAAAGAAAAGTTTTGAGAATTGCTTTATAATTAACTACTTTGTTTGATTAATTTTTTTGCTTTCAATGATGCAAAGTACATCCTCATGTTTAAACTAGTCAAATGTGGCTAACAATTAACGTTTGTGAATCAGTTAACTGGACTCTGTCAAGAACAAAGTGGAAATTGTTCAACGAAATTCATTATTCAAACAAAGTCCATTTTTCATAACGCAACTTGCTCTATCCAATGACGGCATTTCATTTAAATCTGTCTCTTGTATTTCTAGATGTTCCTTGCAAGGACGAGCTGTCAATTTAAACTCCAATAAAAGGTTATGATGAATACTTTTACCTGATTAGTAGTTTGTTGATGAACTTTTCTTCGAACCAGATAGAACTCAATTCACTGAAGTTTTACTTTTTCGTGAATGGAAACACTTGATTTAGTCTTCATCAATTCCTTATTACAATAAAAGTGCATCTTTTGCTTACAATAAGAAAAATACATTTCTCTTCATGGTATAATAGAGTTGAACTTTAAACTAAATATTCATTTGAAAGTGAAACAACATATTGAAATGAAAATTGCAAATGAATTATTGAAGAGCGCGAGAAGAATGGAAAAAAGGTTCGAGAAAAGTGGAGAAAGGTGAGAGGCATTTTGCATGGCAAGAGAAAGAAGACATTGAACGGATTCATGGAAAATTGATGGAATCAATAGTGACGAAATTGACTCGAGTTTAAATTTTATTGTGGCCAACATGCACTTACCTTAAACCTGCATAGCCAAGTAGAGGGAAAGAAGAAGAAGAAGAAGGTTGGAAAAGCGCGAAATCTCATTCACATATTAAAGTGAACATTTTCTTGTATTCAAAAGTCAAAATGAAATAGAGTGACTACTTAATGTTCATTACCTTTTCATTTTGAATGACACAAACTGAACATTAAAGGAACAGAAAGGCTGAAGCAGAAAAGAAGAAGAAAAAAGTTCAATTTTTTGCTGTCAATTTTTTCTTCATTCACTTTTCCCATTCTAAAAGGGTTTCAATGCATCAACATTTCCCCAACTCTAGTCGCTCTTGTTGTTGTTGATTTGCTTATTCAATCTTTTCCTTCTTCTTCATCATTCTTCATCACTCTCTCATCATACGCATCTATAACAGTTTAAAATGTCCTCTTAATCTTTTCTTCTTCTTCTTCTTCCTCATCATCTTCCTTCGCCAAATGGGTTCAGTCGTGAATCTTTTCCTCAGTCAACATTCGATGCACCTTTATCCTGTTCATATTGAGTGCTCCCTTGAGATGAACACAAACGCATATTCAATTCCATTTAGAATTTTCTTCTTTTCTCAATTATTATTATTTCAATCTCTTTTCTTCTTCTCTTCATCTTCGCCATCTTCGCCTCTCTACCAATTGCATTTGCCTACAAATCATTTCAACTCACCCTGCAGCACCCTGGTGACCCTTTCTTTACCTTAAAATCGGCATCCTTTTGCTACCAATCTTCATCATTCCATTTCTTTCATTTCTTTCCTTCTTCTTTACTCATTTTCATAAACTTTTTCTTTTCAATTTTCCTTCTCAGTATCTTTTCACTTGAAACTTTCAGATAATTCAATTGCAATTTTTTTTCTCAACTTTTCTCTTCTTCTTCTTCTTTCCTTTTTCATCTTTAAAATGTAATTATATTCAATTGAATTCATACATGATAATACCATAGAGGTTCATGTCAATGGCAACAGACAGATGATGGTAAAGCAAGAAAAGAAAGTGCTTTTCTCGTTGAAAACGGAATAAAGTAAATTTGAAATTTGAAAGAAACTTTCTTTTCTTTTCTCATTATCAAGACAATCTCTTGTTCAATTGTTCACATTGTTCATCTCGGTCATACGATTGAGAAGCAATTGTTGATTCAATTTTCGTCTCTTTCCTTCATTTTGCCTCTTCGTTGGTAAACACTTCTCGAGTTGAACAACTTGAGCAGCGAAAAATGTTCAAGTATAAATGACGTGAAATGCAGAAGCAGAAATAAACTCAAGTATTTATTGATCAAGTTTGCCTTTGCTTTTTGCAACTGATGCTCGCTAATTGAATAGGCTGATATTGTGTATTAGCCAAACAAGAGTAACATTCAAGTTGAAAGAGTTCAATATTGCTGTTCACCCTTTAAGATAATGAAAGTTCTGGCTTCATGAAGATGACTAGCGAAATGATTAAGAGTGAATGTTCCAAATGAGGATTGCTCTTGAAACGAGAGCAAATCCACTGATTTCAAGCTTCAAGTTGAACTTCATGTCTAAAAATGGATCCAGAAAAGAGTTACTTTGTTCATATTGAGATTGTCATTTTTTCTTGTTTTTACTTGTTTGCTTTCCATTTCAACTTCAATTCAGGGTAAAAGGATTAAGCATGGTAAGCAAGAGTATTAGACAGAAAAGATATTACATGATGAATGATATTTAATTAAGACTGGCAATATGTTGATATGCATACTTGAGTATAAATGGTGAAACGAAAAAAAAACTTTCATCAAACTCGATGCAAGGCGAGGGCGAAAACATTATCAGATCAACTTGGTTACATTTTGATTTTGTATTCGTGTGATTCATTGATGGATTCTTGCATCTTATTTCAACAGGTTCTGATTTCTTGTTGTTGTTCATGAAAATCAAAAATCGATTAGACGAAGAAATTAAGTTTAAAAGTTTTTAAAAGTGTTTCGACCTTTTCGAGAAATAAAGACTTTGCAATGTATTTAGACTCCAGAAGACTCTAACTTGAAGTGTTTTCATCCGTCTCAGGTCAAGCTAACCAACTAGTTAGGATTGATTTAAAATAAATAGACAAAATTTCTGTCATTTTTCATCTTCTTTCGCAAATTCAAACCTCGTCCATTCATCACTATTGTCCGTAAATTTTCACTACAGGAAAGCAAATTTCGATTTTTACTTGCATCAAATGCTGAAACTGTTTTACAAATCAATTGACTTTCAGTTCTGAGTGTTTTTACGACATCTGTTAGCTTTTCATTAGTTTATTTCGAGTTTCAATCAAAGTATCAAAATGTCTTGTATCGCTACCAAAAGAAGAGTGCAAATTAGCATGAAGAGTTTCGTTTTTGTTCTTATTTCCAAGGTTTCATTGAATTATAAATATTTTCTTGTTTCCATCTTTACCTTAAGCTTTACCTTCAAATTGCCAGAAAAGATTGAAAATGATAGGTTTTAATTTTGTTCAAGTCAATGGTTTTCAAATGATTGAAGCGGTAATAACAATAAGTGAACACCAGAAGATATAATTTTAGATGACCTAACTGTGTAAACATCTTGAGGTTGAAGGAAAAAAACGGTTTGAAAAGGTTTCTTATTAGGTGCAGATGAAAATAAAAGAGTGCGCTAAACAGAATGAAATATCAAAAGAAAATATGTTTACTATGAAAAGGTAATTATTAAATGTTTATTTACATTTGTGTACCTTTTTTATATAACGTACTTTTCCGTTTTTCATTCTACAATTATATTAAAGAATCAAAGGTTGACTGCGCAATTTGACTTTTTAACACAAAATGTATTCCCATTACTAGTGTGTTAATTTGCCCATCAAGATTGGACACGCAAAAAACCATTGAACATTTGGACAGTTTCAAACACTAGTCAACCTTGCAAAGTCCATCTTTGTTTCTCACATTAAAAAGGTTTTGCCAAAGTTACTCTAAAAGGTCCATTTTGTACTAAATATCCAAACCAGTTGTGCATTTCAATCGATTGTGTTTAGTCATTTAATGGATCAAATGATAAACTTTGATTTTTCAAAGTAAATTTAAATCTAAACTTTTGATTCTTTCAACTCAAAATCCGAGAGCTTTATAAGTTTTCTTGTGTTCGCAGCGATCAATAGCTGAACTTCAGATTCCAGGAAAGTCAACTTTTATCCCATCAATAAACCCATTTCTATCAGTAATCAGTTTCGGTCAACAGATTGGCGAGTTTTCAGTTCAACCAATATCTGAATAGACATGACTTTGCTAAAGTTTGCAAGTTTGAATAGTTTCCGTTGAGTAAAGGTAAATAAGAGTTAAGATGTCAACGTAAAAAGTCTTGAAGACTCGTGACAGAATTGCTCGTTTACCGTTCATTTTTCGGACTTTACTTACTGCTGACCAATAGAAATGAACACCTCGATAGTTGATCGATATTTTCTTATAAACTTTTCGCTCTGCTTGCATGTCAACATAATTCGCGATCATATTTAATCTGATAAAGAACCCTTGATCTGAACATGAGCTTATTCGTCAGTCTGTTCAATCTCAGAGTTCACAAAGCATGCAAGTGCAACCAAAAAGCTAATTATGTATAATTTGATTATTAATTGATTGCATCGGCTCACCTAATCGAAATAACTGGCTTTTTATTAACTATTTATATTTATATTGATTTATAAGATAAATTTTTGATCTTTGTTTTCGTGAAAAGAATCAAAACTAATACAATCGTAATGAGCTGAATCGATATTTTCATCTTTAATTGATTGGTTTAATGCAACAAATACGAAACCATTTTGTCCAGAATCATTTTTGATTGCTTTTGATTCATTGATTATGGTCCTTAAACGCTGAAATGGTAAGCTTTTATCAAAAAACATCGCAACTGTTGGAAGGACAACATTTTGAAAATTGGCAAAGTTTATTTCAATTGAAATTTTCTTGCAACAAAATTACGTTAGATGGCGACTAGCAGAGAAACAAAATGAAACCAATTGAACAACGAGTGTTTCAAGTTGATCTTTGCTTTTGGCGTACATCGATAGAACGGGCATGCGTTGAAGGTCAATAGCGCAGTTGAATAGACAAAAGTAGAGAAACTTTGTGCCAGTAGATGTCGACTCGACCAAACTTTTCACTATAAACTGGACAGACTTTTATCGATGAACCGCAAAGAAAGGTGTATTTAACCAACTGGACTGATTGTCGATTGAAAACTTGCATCACAAAATGGAACCAAATAGTCTGAGCAAGTTGATGAACAGCTTCATCAATTGATGAAAGCTGAAACAATTTCAAAGGTCGTTTGCTGTTCATTTTCAACATTTTGCTTCTTTTCATTAAACTTGAGTCTCTTTATCATTTCATACCGATCATTTACTATTCATTTAGTGTAAAATACTGGCCTTGGGTTATTACCGCTTCAATTGTCCGAAACAATTAGTGAATGAGGAGGAGAAGATAAAGAAGAAAGATACAGATAAAAAAGAAGGGAATAATAAGGGAAAAGGAATGAAAGATGATCAAGCTGTTGTTGTTGATGATGATGATGGCGATGATGACAAAAGAAGGAATTAAAAGGTCACTCAAGAGTGATAAAAGGGAGAGAGTCAAAGGAAATCAAGAGACCATAGGAGAAGTAAGAACATTTGAGAATCTTTTTCATTTGTAAAAAATGTTCTTCTTCCTTTTTCTGTTAACGTCTTAGTTTGTAAAGATGACTTGAATGGACTTGAAGGACTGAAAAAAGTAAGAAACGATCATCATTATCATCAGGAAGACCAAGGAGAATAGGAATCTTGTCTTCGCTCGGTTTACTGAGAATCATAATGCAACAAGAATAGGAAAGAAACAAAAGTGTCAACAGAAATAATGAGCCATCCAAAGTGACCTTTGTAATGCCCTGGTTTGAATTGTTGGAAAAGCTGTTTCAAGTGAAACAAGCAAAGTTGATCATCAAAGTGGCGCTTTAAAGGGTAAAATGACTTGATTCTGTTCTTTCTCTCGATAGATTATCGATTATCGATGGAAATGGAAAAGATGTCGAAAAGCAAAGGTAATAGACAGAGGGTAAAGAAGTGCAAGAATAGCGGAAAAAATGGTGAAGCTCTTTTGTCCCATCTTTAAGGAGAATCGCTAAGTTTAGAAGAAAATGGCGAGAAAGAAAAGCAAATGAATGCGAACAAGAAGAAAGCAAAGAAAAGGTAATTTTATGCAAAGTAAAAGTCCATTTCCAGGTTGACCCAAGAACCGTAACGGTATTTTCCTCGTGCTTATACAATCTCATCTCATCATAAGGAGATACAAAACACGTACTAACCTTTATATAACTCACGTTGTACCTGTCATCTTCTTCCTCTTTCTTCCTCCTCTTCATCTTCATCATCATCTTCTTCTTCTTCTTCTACCTTTCATTCCCACTCCCAGTTCTCAAGCCCCTCTATTGTCCGAACGGTTTTTTTATGCTCGTATTCCTGTTCGTATGTTGTGTGTGTGTGTGTCTGTGCATTTACCTTTTTTTAGCTTCACTCGTTTTTTATCATTAACTTACAAAGGAAGTGAATTTTTTGAGGCTATTTTCATCATCAAGCTTGATCGGTCCATAAGGTCACATTGGTCCTTTTTTAGGGCCAAGTCTGTTGTTAAAAGTTTCTTCGCCTTTTTTATACTTTTTACTTTATTCTCTACTTTCTATTCTTACCTCATCGACCTTTTCTGGGATTGCTACCTTATTTGCAGTTATATTGCTATTATTATCATTATTATTACTGTTATTGCATAAAGACCAAGTGATGGTCATGATGAAGAGCAAGAAAATATGGTTTTATTTTTGCTTCATTCGTCTTCTTCCTCTTCATCTTTTCTTTTCTTCCACTTTTCAGGCCTTATTTCTCTCTCTCTCTCTCTCTCTCTCTCTCTCTCTGTCGAGCATCTTAAAAGAAAAAAGATTTTCTCTTTTCTTGCAAACTCTGCATCTTTCTCATCTCTTTTTACTAACCTTTCTTTACCTTCTTTCATCATTATTTTGTACAAAAACCGTTACAATTTCATCATCCATCAAAATAAATAAAATTCAGTTTCTGATTTCTTCTTCTTTTCCTTTACGATCACAAGCTGGCCTTCGACTCATCGAAAAACTATTTATACTGAGAACATTAATTGCTATCAAAATTTAAAATACATAAATTGTTGCTAAAATAATAATAGACAAAATGAGAGAAGCTAAAAAATTAATTAAAATCTAGTTCTACAACTGATTAAGCGAATGGAGTTTAAAATTTGAAAGCCATTCACTCAAAGACAGTGGATCAGATGAATTTTTAAACACACAAATGGGTTCAGTCCCTGAAAGTTCTCAACTCGAAAGTCAGATTTTTTACATTTGTTAATCATTCAGTAATGAGCCACAACGTCATGAAACCTAAAAACATACTTTTCTCTTTCACACTGCTTTATAACACGGATTCCGTTTTCCCCTGTCCTGTTAGAACATGATTTTCCCAAGATTCGTAATTCCCAGAAAGCTTTTCTATTTTTATCGATGTGGTCAAAGCATGCTCATCATTTAGTCGTTTAACCATCATTTGACGCAAAAATGACGAATCATATGTTTTTTTCATTCAGCAAGATGCAATCAATAGACATCAAAAAGACCAAAATTTTTAGTGAAAAAACTATCGTCAGAATAAATTAAAAAGTTGAAGTCTTTAGTCTTTTCCCTTGAATATATTCATTCTAGGGCATCAAGAAATCCTTTCTTTAAACGCGGTTAATTTTTTTGTTGGAGTTGATATTTACTGGTAGTAGAGGCCTAAAATTGAGGCCACAATCTTTGCGCAAAAATTGGGTTTTACTTTGTACATTGTATGGATTAGTCTAGAGTTGTCATCTGTTTGGCTCTCAAGGTCAACTGATAAACTCAAAAAGTCTAATATTGAAAAATTGATGCTCTTTGCTTGAACTAAGAAAAGGATAGAAAAAAATCTTCTCCAAATTTACGTCTTTTTCACTTTATTTTTGCTTCGATTTTCTCACTCTCTTTCCGATTGTTGTGATTTCAATGATCAACAACGCCTTTCTGTGAACTTCGATTTTGATTAATCATTCCAATCGGATACTCTTTTTGCTTCCTTCTATTACCTTTTAATCTCATTGACGGTTTCACCTTCATTGTATAATAAGCCCGTCAAGTGATGGCCACTGATGATGTACAGTTTGAATATCATATTTGACCAGCGACAGGAAATAGTGGCAAAAAGATGAAAACAGAAACTGCAAACAGCGAGAATGAAAAAAGACACATTTTTGCTTGCTTATTCAATATTTGATAATAAAAGGTAAAAGCAGAAAAGAGGAATTGATAAAATGATGAAAATGATCAATCATGTTTTCTTGCTCTCGACCTAACTGTTTACTTGCTAACTGTGATTGTTAATTTATAGTCATTTAATAATCATTAATCTATGTTGTTAAACCTTTCTTTCTTTGGGCAGTTCGGTATTTTTCATTTGGAAAGAAACGCTTTTTTTACCTTGTAATTTGTTCAACTGTAAGAGGTTTTCACCATTGTAATGTAAATTAGGATTACATGTTTTTCACTGTGAACAAGCAAGTTGCTTGTTGAAATTAAAAGTGTAAAACATTTACAAATGTTGAATAAGTTTCAATAAAGGTACATTTCAATTTAAACAATTTTATTCATTTCATTATTTCAATTTGATTCAATTATCTTTTCATTTTTGTCTCGACTCTCATTACAATTAAAATCTAATTTAATTGTTAATCTAAGGGTTATCCGTAATCTAAATTGACGAGTTACGTTTATTTTTTATGCATGTTACGTGCCAACGTGCTGATGTGCTTCAGTGGTCAACGGTTATAATGGTCAACATCGAACGACTCGGGAGCCATAAGATAACTAGTCAAGTCTTCAAGTGACTTTGATGGCGACGGTAAGGAGTCATAGGTTGATGGTAAGTTGATCCCAGAGAGTGAACCTTGTAGGTAGGAATCTGAGGAGTCTATTGGGGCTGTTGACGCTGAAGGAAAGGGTAAACCTGAGGTTAGGTAAGAGGTTGAGGGAACAGTGATTAGGGATCGTTTCTGTGATACATTGGACATTACGTATTTGGAACACTTGTTGGGATCTTTGTTTTGCTTTATACACTTTTCAAAGTTTTGAATAAAGATTGGCATTGCTCGACCTCCTGGTCCCCATCCGTAGGTTATGAAATGGCTTACATGGTCTCGAGGTGTAATCCTAGAGGCTGCCGATAGCCCGTCGAAACTTGAATCGGAACGGCTGGACAAGTAATGGCCATTGGTCAGGTAGTTGGATTTAGAAGATGAGGGCTGAGATGAGATTGATGAGGATGAGGATGATGGGTTGGGTGATGTTGTTAGAGGTGAAGGGAAAGCGGGTGATATAAATGTCAACAAGTTGCAACAAAAGAGAGTCCAGATGAGAAACATGACCAGACTAACGGTAGTGCTAGTTGTGGTTCTGATGATGATGTTTACTATAGCGAGTGTTCGTCGTAACAAAATAAAAGTTTTAAACACAATTGCAAGTACTTTTGTTTCACTGGTTAAAAAGCGCAATATGTTCAGCTTTTAAAACGTTTCAATTTTAGCCTCGACTTAACCAGAACTTTCAATTGAATCCAGTGGAAACCTTTCCTCACCATCGTCTTTATACCGTTACTCTTTGATACCGACCGATTATGCTCATAACTCGACATTTTCTTGACACTTTGATTGTAAACAATTGTAATCGTAACAATCCCAGTGGACTATTGGAACACGAATTTCAATAAAAAATAAAGAAGAAAATCTTTATTCATATTGAAATTTATTCTGAACCCTTTTGTGATGAGAAACAAACATGATTGTTTGAATCAAATTTTGATTCCCAATTTGAATCTCAAGTTTAATCCCATTTTACTTATCAAACAATAATATTGCAACTAAGAGAGTGTGGATTAAGATTTGCAAGTGCAAACAATAAGACAACAGCAAATGAAAACAAAATGAACCAAATCAAGTTAATTGTAACAATAATAGCAACAAGAAAAAACTAGTGAAAAAAGGTTAAACAATGAAACTGTGCAAAAATGAGAAAAAGCGGCTCAACATTGATTCACAAAATAAAAGGTCAATCAAGGGTTAAACTGATAAAATCCCAAAAGTGGGTGAAAATTTTTTTCCAATCAAAGCGCAATTAGAATGCGAAAGAAAAAGCGATTCCGGTCAATTAGCTGAGCATGGACCAAGTATAGATGAACAATAAACTGACACAGAACATTTAACTGCAGAATCAAAGTTGACGAGGCAATCATCATCATTATTAATAATATCCATATCATCACCGAGCATCATCAACATAATCATGATTAGAATAAGTTTTTGCAAGTTGAAACGTTGCCGTCCATTATTGACTTCCGTTTTTCCGATTAAACTTTACCTTAGCCAAATGTCGCCGTCCAATAATAAAAATACATTTTGACCCACCAGTGATTATCCACTGTGCACACTCTAATATTATTATTTGTTTCGCTTGGTGAATCGCATCACCTAGCATCAAAACTCATCAGCAACATTATGTAACACAAGACCAGCAACACAAGAAAAGGCAACAAAAAACTTTACACTGTAACCTAGCTGTTGCCGAGTCTAAATCTGTGCTAAATTAAGCATCCAAAGCCCTTTAATAACCAAGAGTCACTTTGCAACTCCATAGACCACGCTTCCTACATGTTCATTAATAATAATTTTTTACCTTTCTTTCTCCTTCTCTTTCTGCTTCTTTCCATTACCGCACAATTCATTATTACCAATGTCACACTGAACATCATCATGATCATCAACATGTTAAACAATGACAATAATAACATCATTGAAAGTAATTTTGATCTTCTTCATTTCATTTTCGCCTTCATTGCGACCTTTCTCTTGGCTTCTTTTTTTTCTCATAAAGAACTAGATTCGATTCACTTGGCAGCATTTCTTTTGATACTAATACTGATAAGATTCCAACCAAGCTTCAAGTTACCTTGTTTCCGGTCTCATTGGTTGTCTCAATACCACCTTAAGAAGAGGATGAATTAAGAAGAAGAAGTAAGAAGAAATAAGAAGAAAAGAAATCACAACAAAAAAAGAAAGATGCATTTTCCCCTTTTCCTCCCACCTCCTCCTTCATTTGGACCTTCATCTGTAACAATAACTATTGACACCCACAAGCATCCGATATTCATTATATAATGATAATAATATACTTGATATGATTCCATGTTTTATGTACAATAATAATAATATTATTATCTTCACTTCTTTGTTGTCATATTTTCAGCTTTTTTTTACCAACTTTTATCTTCGACGTCTTTACCTTCTTCCTCTTTTATCATCATCATCTTTTTACCTTCTTTTTATTATTTATATTGCATCTTTAAATGGGAAAAGCAGCTAATTAACAATTAACAAGGTTGAATATTATTATCATTATTATTCAATATAAACCACTTCCGGTCAAGTTTAAAAAGGCCTCAGGAAGTTGTTGGAGAAACGTTTGTCTACCGTTAACATGGGAACATGTAGTTTGATCAAGTTAATTGCACGACTGTTGTGTTCAATTTTATGCAAGTTTTGCTTTAATCATTGGCTATTGGCTAACTTGTTACTCGGGATGTGCCTCAGTTTTTGGATCAATTTTCTTCTTCTTTTGTTTCTATTCTTCTTTTTTTCTCTTGCTGACTATTTTGTACATTGTATTCTTGCCGTTGTCTGATTTTGAAACATTTTGTGTTTGTGTGTGTGTGTCCGCTTCATTCAACTGATTCTGGTTTTCCCTGTGTTCATGGTCGATGAAACTTGGTGTTAGCCAGTTTTCCAGTTGTCTGTCTCTGTGTGCATAACCTCAATGGGAAGGCAACGTCGGTTGACCAAACCTTTGCATCATCCATTGATTTCAAGATTGACTCTTCTTTTGACCTTCATCAATCAATCTGAGTTGGAAAAAAATATCACTTGTTGCCGCGGTTCACTTCAGTAAAAGACTAAAAGTTTTGATTGGCAACGATGAGACTTTAAGTTTGGTAACATTTTAATGATAATCAAAATTGGTCTTTATTAGAATCAAATAAACTTAAGATTAATCTTTTGATCAATCGAGGTCACATTGGTTGTTTATGTATTGAGTTGAGCAAAATAACATTTTTAGTCACACGAAACAATCGGTTGAACCTTGAGTGATCAACAAAAGTAAACTTCACATTACTTTACTCAACCGAAATGTTGAAAACTGGCAAATTATTGTTTTAAAATGTTTTCAGTCTTAATTTGAATTTTCTGAGTCAAAACACGAATTGACAAATATCTTAGTAATTGCCGGCGTATTTGAATTTCGGAATGAATGGACTCGTTTCTCTTCAGCTCCGTTACTTGAAGTCTCATTTGATTTCTTTTACTCCGCTGAATAATATGCTTATGAAAGGTAACCTTACCTAATCTGAGATCAAAAATATTGATTAAATTGATTTAATATATCATGATGCAAGCAAGTAAGCAACATAAATCTACTTTAATGTTTGCACAATTTTGGACATTTTTTACGGTTCATCCGTTCATCAAAGTTGAGCAGAAGCTCATCATTCAAATACACACTTGCTTTTGATTGAAATAAACAGTTATCGTGCCAACTGCCCAGTTTAGCCTTTATCCGCTTTTCATCTTTCCAATCTCTTTGGAACTAATACATTCGGTTCTAATTTAAACGAATTTTTGTCGTAATCATAATGCAAAATAACCCCATGACCATGATTGAAATTTAAAACCCGCAAAGTATTGCTCAGTCACAGGCTAACCTGTAAACAGAACATTTTTTGAAAGCGAAGTGAAAAGGTTCAAAAAGCTGTTTAAAAAAGTCTATCATGCAATTCATTGTCAGAACATTTTGGCCAAAACATTTACATGAATGAATTTTGTTCACCTTCTTCTTGATCAACTAAATGGAAGTTTGGTTAAAATGTAAAGTTTACAGAAAATGTTTTCTTTGAAAATTGAAAAGCCACAACAGGAAATGAGTAAACTTTACATGGTAAACAGGGTGACAGTTGAAATATTCATTACACCAATTGAATGGGTAAACCATTAGGTAGAGAGTGAAGGGAAAGAAAAAGATGGACAGTAAAAGCCCAAAGGCATTTGACTTTTCCTTTGAAATTTTCTCCTTGTTTCAGTTTCCTTCTTACCATTTCAATTTCATGATGGAAAAAAAGGACAAAGAAAAAAGTTGAATATTGATTTGATGGCGAAAAAAGCAAAGTGAAAAGAAGAGGAAAATTGAAATTTTTGCAAGAAAAAAATGAAGTAAAGAGAAAAGAGAAAAGAAGAAAAAGTTTCTCCATCGGAATAGATGATGATGATGACGATGAATCGGAAGAAAGATGGAAGAGCAAGGTGGAAATGAAAGGATGTCCATTTATCTATCAATCTGAAAAGTGAGATGAGAAAAGTCTTTTTTCTTCTTTTCATGGATCAATACAATTTCTTTGAATCTTTTCTCATCATCATCACCATTCAACTGACTCCATGATTTGGATACTTTTCAAAGGTAGAAAGGAAACTTTATCCTCTTTCATCGAAAATTTAGTTTGTTTCATCTTCTCTATTGGCCAACAATTGCCTTTCAAGGTACAGACCTGCCCTTGACTTTATACCTACTAACCCATTTACCACTGACCCGTGGTCAAGCAAGGTCGCGGTTGACTCTTGACCCAGTAGTGACCATTTCATGTTTACAAAGGAGTGATTAATGTGTCTTGTTAACATCGCCTTTTGTGATAAGTTAAAGAGGAAAAGGTTAAATAGAGTAAATGTGTTTAAAGTGAAAGAAAAGTAATTGACCCACAAAAGGTAAAAAGGAAAAGGTAAAGAGAAAAGAGAAAATTGAAAAAAAATTAATTTACTAAAAAAAGGTAAAAGAAGAATGAAGAAGAATGCAGAAAGCAGAGTTTATTGTAATCGCTGGAAACAATAAAGAGTTTTGTACTTTACCTTTTCTTCCAAGAATTTCGAGTTCGTTCAAGGGTCAGTTAATTAGTTAAAGGTCGGTTATCGGTTGAGTTAAAGAAAGGACAAGAGTCAAGGTAGCCAATTGGACTTTAAATTGCAAATGAATTTAGTAAAAGTTGGAAGAAAAAAAAAGAAAAAAGTAAATGCAATCGAATAGCGCAACACAAATTGCACACTTTTCAGTGAAACCAATTCAAGTTTTAATTGTTTTTTGACCTTTTCTTTCTGTTTGGCCAAATTTAGTCTACAAAAGTGGACCCAAAATGGACAATTGAATGGCAAGAATTGGTTAAAAGACAATCAAACTCATTGGGTAAACTTTATTTTCAGAAACTTTGAGTTTCTCTTTTCGGGTGAAACCAATAAAGCGATTGTGACCGCAAATTTATATCAAATTTTGGTTCAACATTGTGCTGGCAAATGAGGGACAAAGTTGGGTCAACAATGGATGTGTGTGTGTGAACAACATGAACATTATCAGTTGACAAATAACGCGTTTATTAATTGATATTATTATCTGATTCTGAAAGGTTATTCAGAGTTGCACAAGGTGATAACCTTTGTTTGCCGTTGACAGTTGCTGCTGTTTTGGGCTCTTTTAACCTACAAGTTCATTGATAACCTCGACTAGCCTTGACTCATTTATGACCCTAGGCCAGCTTGTTTTGTACAATTTTTCTTGTTTTTCTTTCTTTTCCTCATTTACCTTTCTCATTTTGCCTCACCAGGTTTGGTGTTTCAGGGGTGATGATGATGCTGGTTGTGATAATGCTGGTGGTTAAGTAAAAGTAAAGCACACACTTTACCTTTCTCACTCTTACACCTTGATGATCATTATCATTAATTTGTTTAACCTAAATTGAATAATGGTTTGATTGGTTTTATTGATTGTAAAGCACAACCTAAAGATAAACAGTCCAACGGTCATGTTAACTTATCTCATTCTGCCTTCAATTTACAGGGATTTCCAGTCTTTTCCTGGTTCTTTTACTTGACAAATGCTTTCTTTGTGAGCAAACATTTTGATACTTGCCAATGGATACTTTCTCGGACCGTTAACAGTCAATGAAACTTGAATTGTCCGTTTGAAACAACTTTATTACAGAATAATTTTATTGAAACCAATTTTATCAAAGGGAAAAATCTTGTGACTAAAGGATCCAGTTTAATCTGTGTTTGTTTCAAAATTCATTCAAAATTAACTCAAGTTTATTTTTGTACACCAACTGACTGCCAAGTGACGCAATGAAAACCTCTTCTTGGCTAACTTTGCGCTTCTCCAAGCTTCCATTGAAACTTTCCGTTAGAAAATTTAACTCCGTTTAGTTTACGAATCAAAACTCGATTTTTGGTAAATTGTTTTCATCTGCTAAGAGAGCAAATACTCAAAGCTATTAGGTAACCACATAAGCCTTTGGCCTTTCCATGTTAACTGACCGTAAACATTTTCTATTCAAATTGGCTTAAAATAGCAACATAAACAAGACCATATGACCCATCACTCGAGTGTTCGTGCAAGATTCAAAAGATAAATTTGATTAAAAATAGTTAGTTATAGTGACGTGTTTTGCATCAAAAAACACATCCAAAAAGTTAGTTAATCTGTTGACGATTTGTAGTTTTTTAGTCAAATGAAGGGCGAGAAATGAAAAAAAACATTTATTCATCACTAAACGAAGTTTTAATAGTCATTTAAAAAAGTCAAGGAATTGGTTGACTGGATGTAAATTGATCTCGAGGTCAGTTTTGCTCTTTGCGAAACTTGAACTGTGCTAGTAAGTCATGATTAGAACGTAAATGTTTACAAAAATTGTGCCATTGAATCTTCGATAAAAGTAAACAGTTCGTTATATTAGGCCGTCCTGAGACTCGCTTTTGAGTTGACCAGAACGATGAATGTCTATGCGCCAATTTAGATGTTTGTTTCTTTGTTTCTGTTGCGTCTCGTTTCCTGTCATGTCAACTTTGAAGCAGCCAAGTTGACCAGTTGAGATACTTTACTGAAAAGGTTGACTGCAATGGTCATGTGCAGCTCTACAGGTCTTGACTGACCCTTTGTCTGTACAAGTATGATAATGTTTCTTGCTTCTGTAGCATGCTCATCACTTTAATCACTTTCATCTGATTGTTACTCAAACTGAATCGGCTAGATGTCGCCTTAACAACAATAACGTTCATTTGTGTTTCCATATGTTGTTGGTGCGATTCATCAAAGTAGATTGTTAACACCTCAACCAAGAACCAGAGCAACATTATCAATTACCAGAGTGCTCTTTCCAATCCATTTAAGTCTCAAATTGTAATTCAATTTTTGCATTAATCAAATACACTTGAACAATGAGTGAAAGCAAACTTTAACCGTCAACCTTTTGCTAATCAAAATTGTCACCATTAAAAGACTGTTCAAGATTCCAGGTGAGAGAAAAGTTAGACTTGTTTAACTCAAAGTAACGTCCATTTGGTTGAACCATTTCCAGCTTTTACTAGGCAAATGTTTCAAGAAGATGAAAGTCGAATCTGCTTTTTGAAACATTACACAGTGATAGACTTTGTCGAGTCCTTTTCAACGATATTTTCACTTTTTGATTGGACAAATAGATCGGCAGATATTGACGACAAATCGAACATTTTGATCATTTTGTGGCTCAACTGATCATTCGATCTTCATTTTGATTATTTTTAGATTAATCAGTGACAAATCTATCGAATTTGTTGGCAAAAAATTTTCGATATTTTTTCTTGTCGGAAACGCTTGAAACATTTTAACGTGGCCTTAGGCTGAAATGGCCCCTGAATCGCGACCAAGATCATTTTGCGCAAAAGGTTTTTTTCAATTGTTTTGATCGCTCTCAGAAAGAATGAAAATAATGTCGAAAATTTTTCTGAGCCAACAATTCTAATAGATTGGTCAAATGTAAATCTAAATATTAATCAAAATCAGATGAATGGTTCAGGCGCAAAATGAACTTAAGTTTTTTTTCAATTGTTTGTTGGTATCTGCCGATCTATATGTTCGATTGACAAGTCTATTCGGACAAAAATGAATCAAACAAAGGCTTCGTCATTAGCATTATCAAGCAAATCGTTGAGGCAAAATCTCAATAGAATCGACTTTCATCTTTTGTAAGCTTGTTGGTCAACATCAAACCAAAAAAAATGCTTGATTATCAAAGACACATAAAAAGAGAGGAAAATAATCATTTACTACTGATAACACCAAGGTTTACCTGAAAGATAATCTCAGGTTTTCCACTTTACTTCCACCTTTTTTTCTTCTTCTTCACCCTCTTTGATATGTTACACAGGCAATACCAAGATAAGCTGTTGATAACAAAACAACAAAAAACAAGAGACGTTAATAGCAATTATAAATTACCTCATATGATATTGACAAAAAGTCCAGAAAGACCAAGAAGGAGAGCAAAAAGGTGAAGAAAAGTCAATGGGAAACAGCTTTTCACAGAGGCAAACAGTTTCATGGAAAGTAATTAATTCTGATAAGATTACTGATTCAATGTGAGTTACAGGGTTTCACTGTTGAAACACCGAGACTCGGAGGAAGAGAGGCTATAAAAGAATGATACTTTTTCCATCATTTTCCTGATTTGATCAATTAAAAGTTTCATCTCAACTTGACCAGCTCGACTGCCTAGTTTAATCTTTCAATCTTCATTGTTAATGCAACTTTGCAAGTCCACTTGTACCGACAATTACTGGCACAATCATTTTCTTGCGATAAAAAACTTGCGAAAAAAAGGATAAACAGGTTGCAATAGAATGATAATGTCCATCATGGATGACAGTTTTGAGCCTCAATATTATCGTATTTAGACTTTGGTCATGGCACAATGAAAGCGTAATTACGATTGTTTAATCTATCAAATCAGATTGAGTCGTTAAATACTCATTAATTGTCAAGGGTTTGTGACAACAACAGAACAACAAGATTTGCCAAGACTAGTCAAACAGTTGTCGCTGTCTTTTGGCCTTTCATTGACCAGTCATGTTTTCTGGTATAAACTTAAATTCACAGTGAATTTCAATGTTTCACAAAATGTGTCTACTGAATCTAGTCAAAGAGGGAGAAGGTTAATTGAAACATATTTAACCTTTAAGGTTGCAAGTTGTTGCCATTAACATTGATGTATTGACTTGACTTGATCAATGGTACAACCAGAAGGCAGTCAACCAAGTGTAACTCAACCTAGGGAAGTGGATTGGACAGCATTAAATGATAATGGTCGGTACATCCGAGGAACGTTTGATTCAAATGAATGCTCATTTAATGAACACTCTTCAGTTGTTTGTCAACTTCTCGGACTCTTGGTCCACACTGTCCATCTAATCAAGGCTAAAAGTTGAATCAAATTTTGACCAAAAAATTGCACTCTCGCTAGTCAAAGGTCAAACTATGCTTTTAAAGTTACATCACAATCCATTGACATCAATGGCAAGATGCAACATATAAACTCATGAAAACATTGTTCCGTTAGGAAAATGCTGAATTTACCTTTTCCATCTTTCATCATTTTCCATCTTGCTCATTCATTCTCTCTCATCCATTGCCTTGTTTTACAAGACTGTCCATCCTCTTCGTGTCTCTTTTTTTCTCATCATTTTTCCACTTTTCTTCTTCATTTTCATTGTTCAACTTCTTCTTTTCGCTCACAATTCAAGTTTCACTTTATCAAAAGGAATAAAAAAGCACCTTTTGTATTGTTATTTTTTTACTTCTTGTTTTTTTCATTTCACTGAATCATCTCTATTATCTTGACAATGTGCTGCTGTTTTTCATGGCGTTCATGATGAAGATAATGATGAAAGAGAAAATGAAAGTCAATGAAAGCTAACCATGCCAATGGTAACCAATAGCCAATGGTTGGTGAGCTTTTCAGGAAAGAAGAGTAAAGAAGAAGAAGAAGAAGAAAAGGGAAAAAGACAGAACTGGAACCGATCGTTACGGTTCTGCAGGTTAAATCGCAATTTTTCATCTCTTCTTGTCTTCATCTTAAAATGGCCTTTTGTCATTCATTATCGTCATCTGTCTCACCCAAATCACTGAGCAGCTCAAAGAGAAGTGATTGAAACTTTTTTCTCTCCTTCTTCTTCTCTCATCCAAACTCAATCAACAATTCACACAGAGAATCGTAATCACCGACAAAAAGGACAGCAATAAAAGCAAAAAAGAAGCGAATCTCTACTTTGTTCTCATGCAAAAAATGATTTTCCATTTTCATTGTTTACCTTCCCTCATCATCATCATCTTAATGATCACAAACAAAACCCTCTTCCAACAAGTTAATATCAAGTTGGTATTAGCCGTTATCCGTAATCATTCCTCATTTGCCATTTCAATTTGATCCAGATTAATCCTATTCTAATCATGATTGATAAGGAGATTTCATTTCACCAGAAGAAACCACTCAAAGTTCAATTGTTTTCTGACTGCCTTCCTCTCCTCGTCCAGTAATCATGAGATTGATAATCATGATAGAAGGCATAGAAAACAGTAAAGTTTCATGATTCAATGAAAGGCGAAATTACGCCTTTTAAAAGCTCACATGAAACAAGTGACCTTTTAACGCACCTAACTCATTGAAAGTCGACTAATCATGAAAAGCTATTCACCAATTAAAAAGAGTCGAGAAAAGGACGAACCAAAAAGAGGCTAAAATTGAAAACAAAAGTCAAACAGCAGTGAAACGCCCTTTACCTTAACCATAAAAATTGAAAATTATCATGAAAATGATATCAACTGATTGTCCAACTTTTGTAATGAATTAAAATGAACAACAAAAAAAGTGTGAAAAAACAAAAAGATTGAAAAGTGAAAAAAGGCAATTCAATTGAAAACGCTTTTTTGCGCAAAAAAAAGACAATTGTTTCTCTCGATTGAAACAAAGGTTTGGAGGCTTGATTACCAGGCTAATTTAACTAACAGAAAGACAATGAAATTGAAGATGAAAAAGGTTATAAATTAGTCAATTAATTAGCTCCAAGTGATACATTGATAACACGATGAAACGTTTACTTTTCATGGAGCTTTTTAGTCGCTCATGATGAAGGTTCAAAAGTGAAAATTAGATTAGACTTTTTAATGTAATGCAAAAAAAAGGAGGTTTTTTTCCCTTTCTGTTTCATTCGTTGGTAGATAACAATAAATTGCAAGGTAAACATGGGCATCATTCATTATCATTGATCATGTGAATTGATTAGTGAATGTTGGAAAACAAGTGGAAAGATGTGATTAAAGAGTCGTGTTGAGGGTCAATTTGAGGTTCGGCTTTGAATGTAGATATAATAATGACCGTGTTAATGAGTGTTGCATGCATCAACTCATTCATTGATTGGCTTTCTTCTCCTTCAACAGCCATTCAACAACAATCACCAGACAATTGACAATCGTGACCATCACTCAATAATGATAATGAACGTTAATAATGATGAATATAAAAGAAAGAGAAGAAATAATGATGATAATAATGATAACGATTGACAGAGGATACAAATGAACAACAATGATTATTGTGAACAGAAAGGTAAAGATGAAATGCGAAGAAGCGCAAAAGTAAACAAATTAGACATTTAATGATCTATATTGATTAATATATATTGTCTTTGCGCATTTCCAGCCAATCTTCCTGTGGAATCAATCAATTAATTCTGCGATTTTGCATTTCTTTTTGGCTTTACTTTACTACAGGTTTGTTTCGATAAAAGATCAACTTTGACCAACTTTTTCCTTTTTGTTTTACTTTTTTGTTTTCAATGAATCGCTTTGCGATACTTTGATTGGCTTGGTTGACAGTCGCTCATTGAAGCTGCTTTAATTGAGGAAAGGGAGAAAGTTTACCTTGCTGACAAGAGGTTAATGAAGAGAGTAAAAGTTGAACAATAATGACCAGATAATGATGATGATTAGCTAAATAACTGTGTCCGTGTTGGTACTAAGTCGGCACATTTGGGTTGCAAGATGATGATGAAGAGCAACTTGTTTGGTTTGAGATAAAAAACAATCAATTTGAACCTCAAGACTGGGAGACTGATAGTGGGAGGCAATTTTTGGTCTAAAAATTTTCCTTCCTTCATCACGTTAGATGATGATGAGGATGAAAAGAAAGGACAAATAATGAGCAATATTGAAAATGATGATAAAGGCTAATAGTGGAGAGGTAAGAAGGAGGAGGAAGAGGAGGAAGATGTTGATGATTGAGTGAAAAAAGGTGTGCTTTTTGGCTCAATTCAGACATAAACGTAATAAAACTAATGATGATGATGATGATGATAGAACTAATAAAAATGTATAAAACTTGGAGTAATGGATGGTGAGATAAAGAGGTCGATGACCAGGTAAGCATTGATTATTGGTAATACCTTTTGTATTCAATGGGAAAAAATATGCGTTTTGAGTGTGCAAAATTGAGTCAACTTTTGTTTGCAGGTTACACTTTGAATGGGAAAAGGTGAAACTTTGAAATTGCTCAAAATGAATAGTGATTAATGCCTGCAAGAAAAAAAAGGTTAACTTTAACTTGCAGTTTACATTTATTATCATTATCCAATCAGATAATCAAATGATGTAAAATTGAATCAGAGTCGAGTCTTAATTGGCCCTGGTTTGGGTCAATAAAAATTTTATCAACTGCACATTGAAATAAATACCAATTATGAGCGGAGGTTGACCTTTTGTTGAACAAATCAAAAGTTGAATCATTATTTGACGTTCTTTCGCTTCTCTCCTTACCTTTAATTGGCGAAAAGACGTTGTGATTTAAGGTGATCGCAGATAAAGGTCATGTTTTAAACAACTTTTAATCATCAACACTCATGAGTTGATAGGTTGAATCTTGTTACAGTAATAATGCAAAATAAGCCGATGATGAACAAGAAACCTTGTAGTCGGTAAAGTTGACCCGTTGACTTTTAAATAGTTTCAAAATGAAAGGTCATTTAACCATTTGCAACTCGAATCATCGCAACATTCAATTTATCCATTGATTCATTGAAATGAAGATTAAGTTTGGTTAGGTTAGGTAAGGTTAGGTTATGATTTTTGTCTTGAAATTTTGAAAAATCTTTTGTTTCTCAATCATGAATGGTTATTGATTCTTTCAATTGTCCCATGAAGACGATAATGATGATGATGAGAGAATCGTTGATTGGCAAAATTTGAAAAATTGCATTTCCTCAACCTTTTTCCTTATCATTTCTCATAGCGATTCGCATTTTGGATTCACTTGGCGGCTTTTTGCGTTCAACTTGGACTAACACATTTTTACAAAGCTTTACCTTGTTTCCGGTCTCATTGGCTACCATCTCAACTGCTCCAGTCGATAATAATATTATTATCATTAGAAATGGAAACATGCACAAGAGGAAAAATAATTTTCTCTTTCTTTCTCTTCCTTCCTCCTCCTTTTCATCCTCCCAAATCTCCTCCTTTTTCTTCTTCTCCTCCTTCTTTTCCTCTTTGCTTCTCCTCCTTACTGCTTCTACTCTCTTTCAACTCCTTTTCTTATTCTTTTCCTTCTTCTTTTTCTTCTTCTTCTTCTTCTTCTTCTTCTTGCTTTTGCTATTCTTGTTTATGTTTATTGGATGGTCAATAAAAATGTTATAGGACCTGTTGTGAGGAAAGAGTAAAAGAAAGGGAAAACAGGAGAAGATAAGCAACTTTGTTGTCATGATGATAATGAAGATGATCATGGTGAGTGAGTGAGCAAGATGTTATAGGCTAAGTAGACCACGCAATTCAAGTAGGTGTGGAGTTAACAGGCTTTTCATCATGAAATAGCCAACAGAAAGTTGAACCTTTCTTTGTATCAAGAATCACAACGTTTGGGCAACACACACACACAAATTAGACAAAATCTCAAGGTAAATTGAGGCTGGTAACAAGAGTTTATCATGGAAACAGAAACGCGCAACAATGAATTTTGCAAAAATGGATTTAATCAATAATCATTGATAAAACGCATTTATTTTTTTTAGTATTAATTTAATATTATTTATCATATTAACTTTTATCTTTCTTGTTGTTTTTCATCCTTGCGTGTTTTTTGTTTGCTTGGTTGCTTTTTGGTTGTCCTTTTGTTGTGTCTTGTTGCTTGTTTTTCATTAAATATGCAAGCTTTGGTTTTTTGTTGTAGTTGTTGATGTTGTCGTTTTGGTGATTGATGCATGCATATTTATTGATGTGTTTTTGAGTTTATTGTTGAATTTTGATGATAAATTAGTTGTGGTGTTGCTGTAATCATTTTATTTCATTAAAATGATAGTCATCATCAACATCATGATGGTAGTGGTTGGTAGGAAAGATGGTGGATGGTGATGCTGGTCATCATCATGCATCTGAACTTGGATCATTACTGTTGCTTGTATCATTATAAGTTAATGATAATGGTAAATTTGATGACATTGACGGTGAATTTGAGGTTGATATTAATGATAATGCAGAATCATTGGCTGTAGCTGTTTGACTGTTTGAATTGATTGGACTGACACCACAACGTCTCATGTGCTTCTCCAGTGTTGAGGGCACCGAGAAAGGCATATTACAAAAACGACATCGATAAACATCTTTACCTAACCTTCCATGGGTTTTCATGTGACGAGTTAACTTGGAAGATTGAGCACAAGCATAAGAACATAATTCACATTTGTAAGGTTTCTCCCCTGTATGCGATCTCCTATGGACCGTCAGGTTGGAACAGTTTTTGAAAACTTTACCACAAAATTCACAGGTATCATTGCGAGCTCGAGTATGACCCTCTTTGCTTCCCCGGCCACTACTACCTCCACCGCCGCCGCCGCCGCCGCCACCGCTGCTGCGACCATCAGTGATGGCTTTAACATCACTATTTCTACTTGCATTGTTGCCACTGGCCTCACTGTTTCGTCCTTCACTAACTCGACCCTCACTCAGTCTGCCCTCACTGTTTCTACCCTCACTGGAACCTCCTCCGCCAGGACCGACTGAGGAGCGTTCATTTGCATTTGCACTGAAAATATCTGACTGACTAGTTGAGTTAAGATTAACCTGTGAAGCTCCTGTTGCCGAGGCTCTCACCGAGGCTTGGGCAATAGCAGCAAGCAGGGAACTGTGATTCAAGGGCATTCGTAGGAGAGGATGAGTGGGTCCACCATAGGAACCAGAGAGAAAGGGTGACGAGAAGCCAGCGGCAGCGACCACTGCGTTGAGTTGAGAGGAGGGCAAAAGGTTCAAGGATGACGGTGAAGAGGGAGGTAAAAGGTTTAGAGGTGAGGGTGAGGAAGAGGGAAGCAGGTTGAGTGATGAGGGCGATGAGGAGGAAAATGAATTAAAGTGACTTGGTAAGTGGCTACCATTGCCACCACCGCCACTGCCGTTGTTGCGATCTCCGTTGGCTGCTGCGGCTGCGGCTACTGCTGCGGCTACGGCAGCAGCAGAGGGAGATGTTGATGAAGATCCGGAGGAAGAGGAAGATGATGATTGCTGGTGACCACTGCTGTTGATACTGTTGTTTCCAGTGGTTCCAGCTGAGGCCACAGAAGTGATAGCTCGTCCGTCGAGGGAAGGGAAAAGGGAAGAAAGTGAGTTTTCATTTTTATCAACATAAATCTTTATTCCATGAAGATTTTGAACATGTTGCACCAAGCTCCACGATGAGTTGAATATTTGTTTACAGGTATAACAGGTGACTGATATTGGTTCTGAAGAAGAAGAACAATAAAAAAGGAGAAAACATTAACATAAAGTAAAAATTGGATAAAATTAAAAATGTTGATTGAAAATTCAATGGCAATTCACTGTTATAAAGGCATCAATTGGCAGCGAGACGAAAAGAGAAGAAAATGGAAAAAATTTGAATTGGAATGAAATTGGAAGGAAAAAAGGGCTGAAATTATGCGCTTTTAATTATCAGCATTGAAAAGGGTTTTCAAGAAAAGATTGACCAAAAAGATTTACTTTTTTCTCCATTTATGAAGTGAGAAAAAAAAGTAACAAAAAGTGTCCAAAAGTCATTTCTGGTTGTAAATTTTTTACAATCATCAGATGATGGATTCTTAAGCATATCCTGAAAATTTGTTTCCAAACATCATGTTTTTCAATTTTTCATCCCTCAAAAGTAATAACATAAAATGATTGTGACTGAGGTTTTGTCACTGGTTAATACTATTGACAAGAAAAGAGAGCAAAAAATGAATAAAGGAAAGGAGAAGCAAAAATGGTGAGTCAATGGATTCTCATCATGTCCATTAAACAAATCATGATGAGAGTGATGATGATCTTCATACAAGATGACATTTATGAAGAAAGAAAGTAAGTTCAATATGTTCGAGATGAAAGAGATTTTAAAGCGAGAAGATTTAAACATCAATCGATTACATTTACTGCAATATAATGGAAACAAGAGAAGAGAAAAGATGAAAGTGAAAATGAAAAATTTCACCATTGAACGCGAAAAGGATGAAGATGATGATGGTAAAGATGATAATGATGAGAGTGATAGTGAAAAAAGAAATAAAACTGCAAGATTGATGATAATTCAGAGGAAAAAGATGTAAGGTGTAAATCTCGAGTTTAAATCCTGTGCGTCCTTTACTTCAGTCCATATTCATCTTCTTACTTTTTTTTTGTTTTCAATTGACTCTGAAAGATTCAGTTGGAACAAAAAAAAGGTAAAAGTCTAATACTGTGAACAAGTTTGATAAAGATGATCATTTTATCTTTTCTTGTTTTCATCATTTTTCTTCTTTGTTACTCTCTTTCAAAATAGCTGACAAAAAAGTGAAGATGACAAGTTTTATTGGAAACGATTGAATATATAAATATATATAAATATACCTGAATATCATGGGTAAAAAAGTAATTTAATAGATAGTCATGAAACTTGAAAAAATCTAATAGCAAATTGGCAAGATTATCAGTTTATAAAGTTGTACATTGAAAGGAAACACACAAAAGGTTGACAAAGTGTAACCATCAAAATATTGATAAGTTGGTAATGCAAACAAATATCGCAAGTTGGACAAGAAAGGTTGATCATGATCAAGAACAAGAGTTGCCTCTTTGAATCTATAATAACAGGGACTGAATAAAAGAAGATGGAAAATGTTGAAACAAAACAAAAGTTACGAGTGACTCTAGTTTGACTCCATTACTAAATTACCTTTAATCATGCAAAATACAGTGGACGCTCTGAGCGAGTTCAATGTTTACTTTCTTGGGGTTCATCATTATTTTGACTTTGCCTGTTTGCATTATTATCTACATTAAAACCATCATCATCATTGATGAAATGCATTTTCAATTTGCAATTCTTATTTTCTTTCTTTCTCGGTCTTTGTGTGAGCGTTTCCATGTGAATGTGTGTGTTCATGTTTTGTTACCAAAAATACCTATTACCATAATGCAAGAAAGTGAATGGAAAAGATGAAAAATTGAAACTGAAAAAGGATGAAGAAGAGGCAAAGAGTAGCAAAATAAATTGTTTGCATAACAGCAAGAGTACAAAAAGGTTGATAGTTTTTAACCAAAGGGCATAAAAAGAGTAAAAAAACAAATCATTATTGGCCTTTTTATGCAAAAAAAACGTAAAATCAACAGCACAAGCAAATTCGAGTAAAAATGCAGTAAAAAGTTATTGTAATGATGGAGAGTAAAAATGATGATGATAATGATGATGATGTTTTCAGAGTCTTTAGATTGGTTGCAAAAAATAGGTGAACACTGATTTATAATGAAAGTACAAAATGTGATAAAAAAGATAATCAACATTTCAATCTGTTCTTGATCGATTCAGTATTGGTCCATTTTCATCTCGCTTTCCTCTCTCTCCCGCTTCAACTTTTTTGCTGTCATCTTTTTGTTGGCGTAAAGAGCGCCAACCCGTGAAAAGTAAATTAGGTCATTCAGATGATTGAGTGACCGGGTTGAGAAGGGTTTGTGTTTTTTAATGCCTAACAAGGCAGTGATAACAGTACAAGAGGACAAGAAGAAAGGGTCAGTTTTTTGTGTTTGTTTTGTACTTTACTGGACTGACCTTTGCACTATTGCTCTTGTGGCACACACACGCGTCTACCAGCTTTGTATTGTTGGCTATTTGTTTAAACCCTTCACCTCCTCCTTTTGCCAGTAAAGAGAGCACAATGAAGAGGATACACAAAGAGCAAGAGTTGAAAGGTGAAGGGAATAAAGAAGCCCATTGACTGATGGTCAGTTTACTGTTATACTGTTTCCTGTTTTATTGGTCAACTCACTCTTTCACTCTCTCTTGTTCATTGGTATCATTGGCCTACTTTTAACCATTCAAGGGAAGGGATGAAAAGAGACTTGGCAATCAACAAAATCCTTTGGATCTTTGGGTCAGGTCAAGCGGACTTGGACATTTTGCCAATTATCATCGTTTTTTTTGTTATCTTCTTCATCTCAAAAGTCAACTTACATTTTAAGGTTGGCATCTTTTTTAAGATCAAAAATTTTGGCAACTTCAATTGTAAGTGTAACAAATTTTTTATTTACTGTAACTCAGTCTCACTCTTTCACTATTAAATGCAATTAAAAATCAATTGTGATCAAAATTGATGAGAAGAATGCAAAAATGAAACAATAAAATGAAGTTGATTGAAACATTGTTTGTTGTCTTGTCACATTTCAATGATTGACATTTTTGTCGATTGAAATAACAAGAAAATGTAAATAAAGTTCAACAGAATAAAGGTCAGCTTGACCAAAGGTGGGCGGAAAAGATTCTAAATAAACTTTGAATAATTTGATGGACTCTAAACCAAGGGTGGAAGTGAACAGTAATCATGTAAAGCGTTTAAGCTTGATTAATTGTCAACAATATTAACTTTTAAACTCAAGGTAATCTGGTAACTTTTCAAGTGACCAAAGCAAAGTCAATGAATAAATTAGCCGACTGAAGGTTAATTTCAATTAAAGTAAATTAAATGATTTAGATGAAACAAGATGAGAGAGGAAAACGATGAAAAATCAAATTACAATGTAATAATCAAAGTTCAATGTAATCTGTAAATCTTCAAGTTGATCGTTGAGTTTAACTTTTTACCTTTTTTTGCTGCAAACTTTACTTTCTTCATATTGTTTCATGTAACTTTCAATCTAATTAAGTGAAACTTTTTTTCTGTCAAAACGTTAAATTTCCTGAAAAATTACGGATAAACATGGAAGAGAGAGAGAAACAAACTTCAACAAAAGGTAAATAATTGATATAAAGGAGGAAAAATTGTTCTTGTGTTACTAAAAGTTCAGTATAATGCGAGTCCTGTGATGATATTGGAGATGCTCCAATCGTCTAAAGATTGACTCAGGGCTTTTCAAATGAATCTGAGAGGAGAAGAGGAAGAAGATTTCAAGATTTCAAGAGGATTTCAAGAAGAAAAGATGAAGTAAAGTTTGCTTCACCAATGGTTTCCAAGAGAGTGAAAGAGAGTAAAAAAAGATCTAAAGATGAAGATGGTGATGCTGGTGATGAGGATGAGAAAGAGGCTTGCGGTAACCTAACCATAAATGGGCCTTAGCCAAGAAACATCCCGATTCCTCGAACCGGATATCTTTTCTTTCTTTTTTTGCACTTAGAAACCAATAGCGAAGATGCTTTACTTTTTTCTTCATCTTGCACATCTTCCTCTCTCACTCTCTCCCAGATTTATTTGGGGGAGTCCCCTAGTAGAAATGATCATACGTCATTCAACATACATAAATATGTATACAGATTATACTGGCCTTATATGTATTTAAGTCCCTCTTGCTTTCCCTTATGGTTTCATGTGGAAGAGAAATGAAGAGAGAGAGATTGGAAAGAAAGAGAAGAGAAAGTGGGGAATGAAAGTGAGTAGAGAGATGAATTGGTGCACATTGAGGCAAATGAAGAGAGAGAGAGAGAGAGAGTAAAAAATATCCTTGAGGATAGCTTAAACTAAACCATTCTTGATGATGAGGAAACGGGTTGTGATAACGATGAAGACTCTCTGTGAATCAGTAAAGTAGGTTGTTAGGCAAAGCTTTTTTACTTTTTTTTAGATGGTAAATATGAACGTTTTTTTCACTTTTTCATCTTCCTTCCTCTTCTCTCTTTGCTCTTCTCGCCAAAAAATGAGATCAGAATTATCATTCGCACAATGAAACTGCTGTTTTCAGATGTTATCCAACACATTCAGGACAGCAAGGCCAGGCAATCAGTCTTTCCTTTTTCTTTTCTCTCTTTCTCTCTCTCTCTTCCTCTCTCGTTACATTTTCCAGTCCTTCATCATAGTCATCTTCATCTTTTCCTTTTTCTTCTTCTTTTTTCGTCATCATCGTCACCTCATGTTCAAGTAATGAGCAATCGGTTTGTTTGGCTCAATGAGCCAAGTAAACACACACAAAAAAAACTCCCTCATCATCACCTATTAAGGTGAAAGAGATGAACATGATGATGAGTGGCGATGATGATGAATGCAAAACACTGGATATTCACTAAAGAAAAAAATCGCCCCACACAAAACAATAATACAAGTGCAAGTGAAAAGACAAGTTCATGTTTCTCATTTTTATATGTGTGTGAGTGTGTAAAACAAATAAACACACAACAACGGCAAGAGCAACAAAAAAGTACAACAAAACCAAAAAAATTGTAAATAATGAAAGTCAAAATAAAAACTCCTACTTGGCCATTAGATGACTCTTATTACTTAATCATAAACTTTTTTTTTCCATCATTATTTTCATTCTTAATCATTGTCCTAAACATCATCATCATCGTCAGGGGAACACACATCAAACATTTTCAATTGGGTGGACCATTTTTCCCATTTTTACGATGATCTAAACGATGCCAGTTGATTGTTTATGGCAATGATTAGTTTTTTTGATACTTTCATCGCCATCATATCATAATAAACTTGCTCATTTTTACCTTTATTAGTTATTGTGTTATTGCATTGTCCATTCAATTTAACAAAATACCAAAAAAAACTTGAAAAGCAGAAAGAGACGAGAGAGAGAGAGAAAAGTTATCATATTAATGATAATTGTCATGTTGAAGGCGAATAGAGTCTTTTTTAAAGTAAAAATTGACCATTTAAAGTTATGTTTGGTTTTCATTCTTTCTCCTAATAAGGTTACCGGATGATGATGATGAGAAGGATGATGATAGCAATGATGAGGCGAAAAAAGAAAGTAAAGAGAGAGAAATGTTTATGGGTATAAAGTTGATTTTTCATGGTATTGTAACCAGTAACTACGTAAACTAACCGTGGTTACTTAATTGTCGGCTTTACACTCTCTGGATACTTTCCAATGGACTCATTAGATAACTCACAGCGTCATCTATTATTTCAACTACGAATAATTTGGACGAGAAATGATGAGAATGAGATGATGGTGAGAGATGATGACGAGGAACGATTTAAATAGAACAGTAACAAACTGTGTTATTTAAACAGAATGTTGACATTAAATTGTTTTAAGCAAATAGAGAAGTGAATGGGGAAAGGGAAAGAGAGATGGAGATTCGAATAGAGAAATGCCATTGAAGAAGAGAATGGAAAAAAAGTAAAACGTAATAGAAATAAGACAGTAAAGAGAGAGAAGAGAAGAAAAAAAATGAAGAGAAAAAGGCGAAAGAGAAAAAGAAATGACTTTTTGCTAACCTTGTATTAATGTATTGGTATAAGCATCAACAAGTTGCTTTTTTTCACCGGTCAAGGAGGGACTACGTAGACGATGTTGAGAACGATGATGATAATAAGATGATGGTGAAGATGAGGAGTATGTTATTGAGCCATTAGCATCTTTAGTTGAAAGATGATCAAGGTTAAAACAGCTTTTTTTAGATGAACAAATGTCACTTTGGCCACTGTTATCATTATTAAGATTACTATTACTAAGATTATTAATAATATTATTATTACTACTGAATTTTGAATTATGATGGAAATGGGGTGAAGAAAGTGGAGAATGATAAAGTGATGATGGTGATGAACGTTGTTGATGATGATTTTTACTGGGTAAAAGATGTTGTCTTAATTTATGCCTATGTGAAGATGAGGTTAGTGAGAGATTTGTTGTTGTTGCTGAGGAAGATAAATTCCGTTTCACCGAGGGTTTACACTCTCCATTTGAAGATGAAAATGGTGATCCTGATATGATTGGTGAATTGGGTTGACCTTCCGCGGATACTAATGCCAAATCCCAGGCTCTTGGCATGTCCAGATCATCTTCGGCAACATCATCTTCTTCCAATTCTTCATCCAGAGAACGAGATGAAGAGTGAAGATTTTGAACAAGATTATGTTGATTAGAATGATGATGGTGAGTAGAGTTGTGATGAGAATGGAGATGATTGTGATTTGTATTTAGCATTGTTGATCTTTCACCTCCAGTCCCATTATTGTTGCCAGAAGAAGATGAGACTCGACGACAGGAACGAGGTTCTTTTAATTTACAAATTCCTTTATGGTCTATAAATTTAATTATATCAGATAAAGATAATTCCAATGAACATAAACCACACTTTAATGTATCCTGAAGGTAACCAGTGGATGGACAGGTAATCATGGGACTTTCTGGTCTCTCTGATGTTCTCATCAGATTCATCAAAGAGTTTCCTGTATTTGTTGGTGGTGATGATGATGAGCTGGTTAAATATTTGCTGCTACTATTATTATTATTATTAACATTATTATTATTAATATTACTTGTTAGATTGGTGGGTTCACTTTTCCTATCAACATCTGGTCTCTCTGTAGTTCTCATCATCATCAGAGAATTTAGATTGGGTGAATATTTAGATGTGAGAGGTTCACTTTTCCTTGGAAGCTCAATATCATCATCATCACCGATATCTTCACCGACTCCGCTATTGTAGATATCATCGTCAACATCACCATTTTTGCATGTCTTGTGAAGATTTAAACAACTTGAAGAACAAAATTCACATTTAGTCCGTTTAGGTCGATATTGTTTCTGTCGAGGCATCCCACTTTAATGGTTGGAGTTTAATAAAGATAGAGATTAGATAGAAGAACAAAAAAGAATTTTTAAAAAGAAGAGAAGATTAATTAATTAATAATAATACAATAATACAATGGAATAATATTTACTTCACAATTTAAATTATATATAATATAATATATATATATATTTACTAATAAATGAATAATAATGATGATGCACGCGCCCGGGTTGAAAGCAGCGATCAAACTGCTAAACATTTACAAGTTACTGTTAACCCAGAGTCTCTCTCTCTGTCTCTCTCTTTCAGTCTCACACTCACATTCAAACTCACTCTTGATTTGTTAACACGGCTTCCTAAATGTAACTCCATCTATTGGTTAAAATGTCTAAACGTAAAGTTAAATTGTTGAGTAACAAAAAAATGTGTGTGTTTAAGTGGACTTACTTTTACTGTTGGTTAATTTCACTGGATAGTTTTTAATTGGTGAAAGTTGAAAGGTCAAGAAAACATGGGCAACATTGGAAAACAAAATTTGGAGATCAAAGGTAAAATATATAAGTTAAATTAATGTTTAAATTTGCAGTTTAAGTTTGGAAAAAAAGATCAGGTAAAGCTGACAGTTAAAGGATCACGTTATGGTATTAAATGTAAGTAATATCTTTCTTCTTTGGCTATCACCTTTTTTTAGATTTTTAATTGTTGTTTTAATTGATTACAGTTTAGGCCATATTTGTATATTTATACATGAAATGCGTAAATTCATGAATAATCTAATGATCATAGGAAAGTTTACTGTTGGTTTTTTTTGGTTAGAAAGGAAGAGAGGAATAAGTTAGCGGTTAAAAATGGCAATGGTGGTGATTGAAAGGTGAAAATGAGATTTCCTTTCGTCGCCATATTGACTAGACATGTGAAGCTTCTTTATTTTAAAGGCAAGTTTAACCGTTTCTCTTGTCCACTTCAGAGCTTTTTCATTTTTTATAAAATCCTTTCATTATCTAACATTTTTCTCTTCTCTTCTTTTCCAGTTTACGCAAGATACAACCCGTTTCCAGCCTTATAATAATCCAGCTACTAAGGATTAACTATTGGATAAGATGAGACTCTTTTACCCTTTACAATTGTTTTTTGGATTTTGTTGTTTTCCCTCTTGCGCTTCTTCTTTAATGTAACTTCAATCTTGCGGATCTGCTGATTTTCATTTGGTTTCTTTCCACTTATCGTCTGGATTCAACTATCCATGATAGCCATAGTCAAGATTTTTTATGAAAAAAAATAAACTAGATTCATGTATATTTTAATCAAAGTGATCGTCTGTGTTGATTGTGAACCACATCTTTAAACATATTTAACCATTTACACCAAGTTCAACCTTGAAGCTGGAGTTAACTTAAGTGAATTCAAAGCCATAGTAAGCTTTCCTTCTCTTTCTCTTCTCTCTTTCTTTTCTTCTCTTGTTTTTTAATGCTACTTTACATCCATAATCATCATATTTTTATTTTTTATTGAGTTTTGATGTGTATTGTGAGATGAAAAAAAACGTTTTGTTTAACTGTTAAGCTAGTTTAATATCCGGAAATTGGATCAAGTTGAAAAGTTAAATTACACCAAATGAGACAGAAAATAAGTTGAACATCTCATATTCCAATGGCTATTTTCTGAGTAAATTTCATCCACTCTTCATTCTCATCATCTTCCAGTCTCTCTCTTTCTCTCTTGCACTGTTTTTTCCCTCATTTTACTTCATCATCACTTCATGTTTACAGTTTCTCTTCTTCATCTTCTTTTCTCCAAGTTTGTTGTCATTAAGAGGTCGTTGATAGCATTTACTATTAATAGAAGCCATAATATGATGATAAAAAAAAAGTCAATTAAAGTTGCCAACTTTGTATTTATACAATATACAATATTTAAATGCTAGTAAGCTTCAAACCAATCGTTTTAAACATATTAACATAGACTTACAAGTTTTTTGTCTTTATTCAAAGTACTGGTCATCTACAATCTTTTTTTTCTTCATGTTCACTCATTTGTCATTTTTACTGTCCAAAAACAATTTAATATAACATTACAACAACAAACCTAATAATAAAGTTATTGTAAAGATTAGATGAGATTAACTGAGCTCAATGTCAATGGACAAAGTCAAATGAATAAAGCAAAAAACTTGCACAGGATAAGTTGCAGTTTATTGGGAGAGTTATAAAGACAATTAAAGAGCAAAGAAAGATTAAGAAGAAGAGAAAGAAGATGAGATGAAAGAAGGAAAAGAAAGAGGTCAAAGAGAGAAGAGGTTCGAGTTGGGGAAACGAAAGAGGAAGAACGAGAAAAGTCCATTGAAAGATATTGATGAAAACAGATTCATGGTTTCTGTTGATGGCAACTTGTTTCATTAGTTCATTTTGAGGTTGATTCTGGTTAAGCTTAGGATTTCCTCTGTTAATTTCCTTCCCATTTTAATTATGGTAACGTCCAAAGATTGACAAACCATTATAACAATTAGATATCTCCATGATTATTCATCAATCTCTCATTCGTCATCATTTGATTATCACTCTCTCAAGAGTCCCATGAAGCTTATTTACTTCATCTAATCTGTTCTTTCCCTTGTTATTTCTCTCTTTCTTTCTCTTCATTCCTTTTCTGTCTATTTCATGTAACTTCTCCTTCATCTTCTTCGTCTTCTCTCTGACTTGTTTCTTTTCAATCTTCTTGTTCTTCTTCCGTTTCCCTTTCCTGTTGGTTATTTATTCACATTACCCTGAATTGATCCTAACAAACCAGAGCCAGGAGATAATGATGCTGATTCCTATTTTGGTTTTCACCAGATAAAACAAACTTACCAAGCCCAATAACAACAGTTGATCAACAGTCTGTTTCCTATGAATTTACAGATAAAAACAACAGTTCACTTTCCATTGGTGTTTATATTATAATACTTGGTGGGCAAGAGTTGATTGTTTTCAAATGTCGTCATCAACCTCATCATCATCATCCTTTTTCCATGCTATCAACATTTTCATCAATAACACTTATCTGTTTCAACATGATCATTTTGCTGTTGCTATCATCATCTCTATTGAAAGTCAGGTCCATAGACTTGGCAGCAGCAATCTAAAGAGAGGCTGAAATTGAATAGACAGAGAAACACAGAGAGAGAGGGAGAGTCAACAGCTTAACAATCATATTGATTGTTCTAGCAATTAACATCAAGTAAATAAAGTGCAGTTAAAACGGAAACCAACCAAATAAAGAGTCAATTTGATCACCATCAGCATATAATAACACACATATATATAAATGTCCTTACGACCTTTTTGATGAGACAAGACTTGGCAGGAAAAAAAAGTTGCAGCAAATTAATTAAAATGTAACATTTGTCAACTATTAGGTGAGTGTTGATTGTTACACTATTGCAGTAAACAAACTGCTCACCCCTGTTTGGACGTGAAACTCGTGCTTTTTTACCTGATGTAGTTGCACTTGCAAGATGCAATTGCTTCTTATTGTTATACTGACCATAATTGGTCAAAATTGAATAAGCTCTTGGCTCGATGGAAACACTGATTAGAAGATCAGTTGGCATAGTTATGATAAATTTCAAACCTCAATTCTGGTTTGATGTCAATAATTTATATCAATATCAGTTATCATTAAACAAACACTATGTTTACCTTCAATTATCATTTCACCCGCAACTTTTATTTTCATAACCATCATGAAAGAGAAGAAGAAAGAGAGAGAAAAATTCAGTTTATCAACTTATCATGATAATGCGAAGCGATAAAATAATGTTTCATAATATTGTTGCGGTCAATCTCATGATTTAATTCAACAATCTTTTAAACAACAAAATTTAACCTTTAATTTACAGTTTTTGCCAATAGATTGGTCAGAGTTAATTAAATTGGAATTAATTAACAATGGTCATTTAGTTTGTTGTCCAACCATAATTACGGATGCAAAATTTCACCATTTTACCAGCAAGTTCAATCATGAACAAAACTAGAAAAAATGAGTTTTTATTTAAGATTCTTTGAACTATGTTTAAATGTAAAAATCAATTTTTAGGTAATTAATGATTCCTAAGGATTGATTAAAAATTGAATTAAAAAAACTCATTTTTCTAGTGATGATTGAAGTGAACTAGAAACTTTTGCAATACAAAGTAAACACAAGTTTACGTTTAAATTTTCAAAGCTTTGCTTCCCTTTGCTTCCCTTTTGATTCACTGTGCTTACTGGACAGGGTCAGATGATAATGTAGACTGTGGGTGTGAAGGAAAAGTTAAAGAGTTGATGATGAATGGGAGGAGACAAGGTGGAGTGAAGGAGGTATTTGCAGCTGAATAAGGTCAAACCTTATTGTGAATACAGAATAGGTGAATGGAAATGGTTTGCTTTGTTCATCTTCACCTTGCTTTTCAAGACAAAATCATATCTACCTGTTGACAGGTTATTAGATTGCTCGTTGGACTATGTATTGATAGATATTATTATTCCTCTTGTTTTACATTTTACCTTTTTTTTCCTCATGATGATGATGATGATCGTCTTCAAGGTAAAATGGTTATGATAACATGATAGGAGTAAAAATTGTTCAACTCACCATATTGCACAGTGCCATTGAACACTGTAATTAGAGTGAATGATAAGTGACTCTCAAGTGAGAGTTGCTTGTTATTTTGTGTGTGTGTTACCTTTACTAGTGACTATTGGATTGTATCGGGTTGGCAATTTTTCTGGTCACCAATTTCATGGTTCACATGATCATGGTGAACACATTCAGAATAGTCAAGCCATTGATAATAATAATAATAATAATAATAGTCATAATGAAATCAATGAAAGAAACCAGAAACAAGTAGCAACAGGTTAAACTTACAAAGAAGTATTAATGTGCTTCTTTTTTTTCAGTCCGTTTTGCACATTACCAAGTTGTGCGTTGCTTTTTGTCTCCTTTTTCAGACTCGTTTCATTTCTTTCAAAGCTCAAGTCATTGAACAAGCTTACATTTTGGGTACACATTGGCTGTCTTCAATCTGTCGATAATCAGTTGCCCATAAAACAATTTAGTGTAATTATCGGGAAACAACAATCCACTATTCCGATGCACACTTTTGACCAGAAAAGTTTTACTCAAATGATTTCAACCTTCTTCATGCAAACAGTTCGGAGCAAGTACGTTGCCCAATTTAGGCTCATTTGGATGTCCTTTGATGTGCAAACTTTAAATTTGTCGTTCTTTGAAAGCTTCAAGCTTCCAGTTTTGAGCCAATTTGCTCAAAAATTTGCTCGATAAATATTGAAATGTTGACAATCTTTGCCGACAAAATTAAGCAAATAAATTTATTCTCAATGAGAACTTGTTTTGCAATTTAAAAGGCCGAAACTAACAATTAGATCGTAAGTCTTGCGATGTAAAATTTTGCTGATTTCAAAAATCGAAGCCATTTTTAGAAATGATTCCTTCTTTCTATAACTTTTCTCAACTAGTGTATTCGCTTTATCGTTATATTCTTGATCATGGAGACTGAATCTTTTATTTGTTATTCAATTTTGAACAAAAGGATAAACAAAATGATTTATTTCAAAAGCTCAAGGAATTCAATCGACTAAATCGAGAGTCAATTTTTGTTCAAAATTCTGTGTATTTTAAACATTACCAAAGAACCTATTATCATTTGCTTGAATTAAAACATTTCAAAAATAATTGACCTTTGGTTTGATTAAAGTATTGAATAATAATGAGCTTCACACAGAATAAAGTTGATTAAATTTAATGAAAAAAGAAATTGAAATGTAAATTGAATTTCCATCTCAATTGACCCATCAATTGTTGAGTTTCACAATTTTACTCGTTCGGGCAACGGCAAGGTATTGCTCAACAAGTACAAAAGTAGACGGCAAATTAATTAATACTTCATGGTCAAAGGAAACATAATTGCATGTGTGTTTCCATCACTTGCTCACCATTACTTTAATCTGAAAGGTAAAAGCAGAAAGTACAACTTGAAACTGAAATTCAGCTCAAGTCTCAATTTCATGTGAAAAACAAAAAGAAAACGAAAACGGCGAAAGAATAAGAAAGGTTATTATTTGGTTACGGCACATTTGACCATTAACAATTAACATTTCCATTCTCATGCTAATTAATGAATATTAAATTTTCTCTGTTGAACAGTTATGTTATACAATATCATCATCATTATTACCTTTATTACCTCTACTATTACTGCATTGTATATTATTTCACTGTTACCAGTGAAAGTGAAACGGGAAAAGCGAAAAGCGAAAAGAGAAAAGTGGAGAAAAAAAAGTTTTCCTTTTGTGGTCATTTCCTGTCGTCCAGTGATAACCTTTTTTACAGCATATTAAACCTCGGAATATACCTTGTCTTGCTAATCTTGCAACCTGAACGTTAAATGATGGTTAACAATGTTTGTTTGTAAACATTTGCACACACAATAAACATGAAAATCTTTGCCTTTTTGATATAAAAATTGGCGATTTTGTGTGAAAACAAAGTTGCCCTTTTCGCGTTGCAACCATTGCTGCTTTTCCTTTGGTTTTTGGCCCTTTAATGTGCAAATTAATTATCAATGCGTTTACAAATTGTTGGTTTACTTTTACGCCAAATGAATTTAAAAATATCATGTACTTATCGGCGAACATTTTGATTCAAGGAAATGAAATTTTCTGCCAAAGTTTCTCGTGCTTTCCTTTCGGTTCAGTTGAACAAAAGTGAAATTACAATTTGCAAGGTTTTCGGACAACATTTGCTCATGTTGCGCGACTCTGTCCTTGCTGGGTTTTCCGGTTCAATCAACCTCATCTTGTTAAACATTATTGATTATCATTAGGATGCTTCTGGTGCTCCTGATCTATGGATTATTCAGCGACAGATTAAACTGCAAGGTGTAAACTCAAACAAATGGGAGCTTCAATTGTATTTCACCATTTTTGATTGATTGACACTTGTTTTCATTGCTTTTCAATTTTTAATAATCATTAATAAAACAAAATTATTAGTCAATTTGTTGACTTGAAAAGCGATTATTAAAAGTTGAAAATGTTTTTTCAATGAAGTCTGTGAGTCTGAACAAAAATTGCTTTTTTTCAAAATTTTTGCCCAAATTTGCGAAAGAAAAAGAAGAGAAAAAAAACAAAACTTTGTCACGGAAAAGTGACTCAATTGGACCAAAAGTGTTTTCGCCTTTCTGGTTGGTCAATTGGTCAAGTTTAGTCGACTGGAAAATTAAAATGCTGTCAAAATTGAAGTGTAAACATGAATGGTGAAAATGGTTGAAAAGTCTTGTAAAGAAGCGCTTTTTTATCGCTACTTTCACCAAGTTTTAAAATTTCACTTTTTTCAGTTTCTTTGAGCAGTGTTGAGCAAAAATGTTGAACAATGAACAAATTGTTTCTTCATTTGCTGATAAGTTTAAAATTGATTTTTGCCTTCAGTTTTTCGTCCTTTTCTGGCCGGCTCGGTAGCAACCTATCGGTTGTTGGTCTGTGTTGTCAATTAAAATAAATGATTATATTTTGTGTGAAATGAGAAAAGTAAGACCCAAAGAGCGATCCGATTTGACATACAACAAGAAATGTATTAAAAGTATCATCAATCTACCGATAATCTAATCAAATGTCAAACAGTGAAAAAAAAGAGGAATCATAGGAATAGAGAAGAAGATGATGATTTAAGGGAGAGAAGACAAGAGAGGACAGTGATCGACAGAGAGAAACAGAGAAATGTAAAGACATTTTGATATCCGGCGGCTTTTAATGGTTCTATGATTTGAAATGTTTCAAAGCGGATTTTGTCAAGACCGGAACTGACCCAAGCAAATACCTCTGTTAGGTGCTGGGTTAGGAGAAGGTGAAAGAAGAGAAGAGATGATGAGGATGATAAGTTGCTGCTGACACTTTATTTTTGGCCATTTTGCTTTTGCGCTCAACATTCAGTTTCTGCTTCTGCCAATATTAAATACCTGTTCAATTGGATATTGGGGTGAGACATGGAAAGAGGATGAAAGATGGATGATAAAAGATGAGGAAGAGCGTTGGGTTGAGAGGAGGATAAAGGCTGAGGCTATGGATGGTGACCACCAGTCACAACTAATTGATGTTAAATGACTTGAACCATAAGAAGGATGAAAATTGTTATGAAAAAAAATATATTATTATTATTATTGCATTATTTTATTATAATATCAAGAGTCTGTAATATCATTTGGTTGAACAACAGCTTGAACATTGGAAGAAACTAGTAAAATCAGTGATGAAAGAAGCGTAAAATGAATCAACAATTAGTCCACCTTTTTAAAGGTAAATATTGTACCATTTTTAATGTACTTGTACTCGTTTAACATTAAACAATTAACATTGATGAATCTTGATTACAGTGATTACACCTTATCTTGATCACTTGATAATCAGCTAAACTTTCGTCTGTTCAACAATTAAATGTTTTCCTTTAAGATGCTTCTCGCTTCAATCAGGAAACGCGTCTTCCGATGTCCTTCTGTATTGTCGGCCTGGTTTCGCTTTAATGGTTACGTGTGTCACTTATTGGCCAGTAGTTTTGTTACATTTTGTTACATCGATTCGAGTTTTTTGACTTTTGAAGGAAATTTCAATTTCAATTTGTTTAAAGATGCTGTCACTGGTTGCTCGCTATTTTCAAACTGATCGACTTTTGCTCGAGCAAAATGCGTTTTCGTTTGAAAATTTTGTTTGCTTTCCAAGCGAAATGAGTCTTTCAAACTCACAGGAATTTAGTTGCAAATTCAGAAGCAAATTCATTGTAATCCGTTTCAAAACTTGAAATCATTTATTCATTCAAAGTTTTGGCAAAAAACCAAAAGGTTGGCTATTGGTTGAGTGTGTGAAATTACAAGATGGTCATTATGCTTTCATCATTAAAGCTAAATTTAAAATCGTTATTTATCTTTGCCAATTCATTGTTAAAGGCGTTTAAAAAGGCCAGCTTTTTGTTTCAAGATAGTCAGACATTCCAAGACATTTTGCAGGCTGTTTCATGAGAAATCGGTAAATCAATTCAATTCTGATGCAAAATTTCCACTCACAGGTCGTAAGATGCTCTATCGAGGTCACTATTGACAAGTCTGTAATTAGAAAAGGACGAAGCTCGAAAAAATCCAAGAACTCTTTTCTAAGCTAATTTCAAAATTCATTGTAAATCGACAAAATGGTCTAATGACTTGGAAAAGTGTGCAAAATTTATCGAAAAGGTTCGACATTATTGCTCTTATGCTGCGCTTGAAATTGTATAACCAATCAAACCTTTAATCTTTAAACTTCTAATTTTCCGTTGAAAAAAGACGAAATTCAATCAATTACTGAACACTTGAAAACAAATAAAAAATTGTTGAATTTCTCGAAATCTTTTTCCTTCCAAAAACAAAGCCATTAAACACGGACTTTTTACGATAAATGATTTACTTGCTCAACTCACGTGAGGTCCCGTTCCAAGTTGATCTCGCCTATCACGATGATCATTCAATGTTGTCTCATTTATTAGAGAATCATTCTGCAACTTTGATTTCATCCTCACCTTACCTGACTATTAAAAGTAAGGAAAAAAACTGAACACAAATCATCTGAACAAGAAAAAGTGAGATTCTGAATGAAGAATATTAAAAGTTGATAAAATTGGTGAAAAAGGTGACAAAAAAAGTGGACGAATCATCAGATAGTCATTTAAGGTTGACAGAATCGATGATATGCAGTGAAAAAGTAAATTCATCTGTAACCTTACAGAAGAAGAAGAAGAAGAAAGGTGAGAACGATTTTCATCATTACCATTAATATCTCGTTTACCTGTTCATTTTTTGTTTTCATTTGTTGTGTGATACGCATTTGCGATCACGTTAATGTCTACTGACGCTGGTAAAGTTAAATACCTTAGGAAGTTATTATACTTTTGTCTCTCCATTACCTGTTCTTGATGCTACCTTGGACGACCGTTCACATCGTTCGGGCAACAGCAACAACAAGCAATAAAATGTGAAGCGCAAAATTGATTTCGGAACCAACTCAATGAGCGTTTCCGTTGCGTTCAAGTTTACTTTTTTTACTCTTCGCACTTGTTGCTAAATTGGCATTAATTTGATGATTTATTGAATGAATTTAATATAGAATGAAGAAGAAGAGAGAGAAAAAGAGATTTTTTTTCTTCCTGTTGAATATCGCTAATCGAATATTTGACCTTCAGAATAATTTTTTTGTTTGCTTTTGGTTTTATTTGAAGAGAGAGAGAGAGAGAGAGAGAAAAAAATGAAGATAAAAGTTGAATGATAATTTGTAAAGGTTGAGTTAACAATAAAGATCATCAACATGATCATGAGCATTATGATGATCACTCTGATCAACATGAAAAAACCATAATCACACTTTATAATTGAGTTAACAGCGCTTTTCCGAGTCGAAACAAGAGCAAGATTAAAGTGGCTCATAAAATGGTGAACCCGCACTCCCTGTGAATGGCAGCACGTTGAAACATCCAAAGGGATCAGTAACTAATCAATGGACCAAATATGCTTTTTTTGGCGTAAATTTCTTCTCCTCAAGTTATTGGCCATTATATTGTCAGTAAATAAATAATAATCTTAATGACAATAATCATAAGGTAAAGGTGAGGGGCAAAGTTAATAGCTATAACCAGGTATGGCACACATAAAAAGGGTAAAACTGATTGCGTTACACAGTGATTGTGACGGTTGATGGCGATGGTTAAATAGTCATTGGATGCTTGATGATGTTTGAGATCGGTATGGATGAGCGACTATCGACTTACCAGTAGTGAAAAGTGACGCCAATTTATTCAACTTTATTAACAGGTAACATTGACGGACAGATAAACATCATTCATTTTGCAACACTATTCACTGTCTCATCATCATCATCATCACCATGAACCTCTTGTAAGGTTAATATACTTGAATATACTTTTCTTTAAAAAGCATTTTTCTTTTTCTCTCCTTTTCATTCTTCTTCCATCTTCTTCTTCTTCATTCCGTCAAATCTCGCCATTTTTGACCTTTCTTTATCTTGCACTTTGTTTCCGTCTCAAAACGATGATCTTTCAATTCATGTTTGCACGTTACTAACGATTCGCATCAATTCAATCTTGTCATCTTTAGCTAACTATCGTTGGTATAATTTGATAAAATATACTTCTTCAACCTTTCAAATGTTCATTAATGATTCATTCATTTTTGTCTCTTTTCTCGTCCTTTTTCCACTTTTTTTCGTCAAATTTCAATTGAAAAGTTTTCATTTTCAAAATTCAACTGTAAAATCAGTTAAAAGCTCATGAAATTTCGAATCAATTCGAGTTTTTTTTTTCGTTTAATTGTCGTTTCTTTTGGTCAATAAATTTTGACAATTTTTCCAATTGAAACTGCGAAACATGGAAACTTTCTCAACCAAATTTTCATGAAAAATCAATGTCAAAATCTTTAGAATAAATGAAATTCCAAGTTTAAAAATCTCAGTGTTAGAGTTAAAAGCTATGCTTCGAAACACAAAATAATGAAATTTCGACTTTAAAGACTTCAACTTCTCGAGTTTTTAAATTTAATGTAATTCGCGCAAAGATTTCAAGCTTTTCAGATTCCAAATGTAACATAATTTTTCCAACTCATGTTAAGCCTTTCTCTCCCCTGAACCAACTTGTTGCACCATACAATCTGATCAACTCTTAAATGAGTCTTTAGACATTTAGTGCGCAAAATAGACATAATTGTAAGTAAACTTGTCCAAGTTTTTGAGCGACTATTTGAAAGGTTGAGACAATTGAATTGAAATTGAATTGTTGCTCATTTTTGTCCTCATTTTATTCGTTAATTGTCTTCTTCTCTCCATTTTTCATCATCATCATGATTGTTGCTTGTTTTGATCATTCACATTGACCAATGTATCCAAGTTTTTTTTGTTAATGATGATTGAAAATGTCCTTGGGATGATTGATGATTTACTTGGCTAAACTGTTACCAGCTGTAAAACTTTGACTTCTGTTGGTTACAACAGAAGCTTCAATTGATATGTAATATCATTGACGATGATGATGACTTTTCAAATTATTAACTAGCTTTTTCCACTCAAATTATCACTTTTGACTTTTCGTTTTTACTTGTTCTTCTTCTTCTTCTTCTTTCTCATCGTTCTCATTAATTTACCTTATCTTCATCATCGCCCTTTTCACGACTAATTAGCTAATTGTATTTGTTTCATGGTAATGAAGAAAAGAAAATGAAGAAAAGAAAACAAGCGAAATAAAAAGATGAGAAAAAGAAGCAAAAATTGATCATTTTTTGCTCATTGAAAGAGCTTGCTTTTCCTTCCCGTTTTGCACCTGAAATTGAATCAGACAAGGTTCAGTGTGACCATTACTCACGCCTTTACATCGTCATTCATGGTGTCATCAAAAGCATGAGAAGCATGATCAACTTGATGATACAATGAATTTTCAATGGAAATTGGCTTGAAAAAAAGGATCGCCTGATGATGTTTTGCTGGCCAAATTTGGTAACCTGGCCTTCGACCCAAATGTGGATCGTAAACGGACAAAAAGTGGCGAGAAAAATGTGAGACAGAAAAAGCAACAGGACAAGTCATGTCCATTGTAACGGTATTTTTACAGTTTTGGACTTTTTTTTCTCACAGACTTGGACTCGATAAGGTGAAATGAAAACAGAGGGAGAAATGGGAACAAAGACTTGAATGAAAAGCCAGGTAAGTAATAGGGTAAGAAACAAAGGTGAAATAAGATGAAGGTGAAGAGGAGTGAAGCGACGAGAGAAGAAGAAGAAAAGTGGATCAGAAAATACGATTACACATTGAGTCCCGTTATGTTTTGACCAAAGGTTATTTTGCGCGATGAGAAAATAAAAATTGTTAGAAAAAAAGTTGAACAAATGTTAGGTAAAAGAAAAGGTAAAGGTAAAGCTTAGGGCGAGCGAAAAAAAGGACCACTCAAGAGAAAGAAAAAAGGACCAAACTGATGATGATGATAATGAAGATGAGGATGAAAGGGAAGATGAAAGGTAAGAAGAAGAGAAAAGTAAACGGTAAAGTAAATGTTATGCGAGTTTTTTAGTGTTTTGCAAAATGATGATAACTTTGGATGAGAAGGATGATGATGATGGAGAAGATGAAGAGAGAGAAAGAGAGAGAGAGAGAGAGGGAAAGAGGAAGAAAGTCCTGAGAAAATAATCTTAAGATGCAAATAGAAAGAAGAAGAAGAAGAAGAAAAGAGGAAAACCTTAAAATAGTGTTACAAAGAAATGGTCCTCAGCCAAAGGGCAGTTCAAGGTCTTTGGTCTTTATTATGTAAGAAGATGTAAGATACTCAAGTTACTCAGACCTTTTGCCTTCTTCATCTTTTTTGGGTTTAGTCTCAAGGCTATTTTCAACTATGTTTGACCACATAGAAACAGAAGAAGGACTTTTCCCTTGACTTTTGCTTTTTGCGTTCAAAGTTAATTTGCTGATGAAATGGAGGAAGATGAAGATGAAATTTTGATGAGCATTTGGTTAGATGATGGATCAACTCGGAAACCATAAGGTTTAATGAATGGTCATCGATCTTGTGTCAAACATGGCTACTCGCCTCAACGGACTTTGTCTTCACCCACAGCTCTGAATATTTTAAGTTGCTTGACCTACTCTTGTCCATGTAACTTGGTCTAATCATTACGGTTCAATCTTTAAAGACCAGAGAAGAAGAAGAAGAAATTTTTCGGTAAAAAAAAGAAGAGAAAAGAAAGAGAAAGAAAAATGGGAAAAATTGCAGTTTAAAGCATGGTCATGATGGTCAAGGAGAAAAAGAAAGAAATGGAAAAATGGTCGAAACAAGTTGTGAAGGCGAATCTATTTAGGTCAACCTTTCTCAATTGTTTTTGTTCACTTGAAGGAAAGAAGAAGAAAAAAATGTCTCTTTGTTGGTCAGTGGACAAGATTGGCCGCTGGATAGCGAGCAAAACTTGTATCACTTTTGCCTTTTCCTTCCTTCTCATCTTCATCTTGGCTCATCTCTTGGCCAGTCATGTTTGCGGTGATAACAAATGTGTTACAAGGCAAAAGTTGCTGATAAGAGAAACTCAATTATTATCGTTAAAATGGTAATCTTGTAGGTTACAAATCACTTTAAATGTTGTTTGCATTATTACAATCAACAAATCAGTCTTGTGTGTTGACTTTTTGTTTGGCTTCCAAAAGTTAATTCAGTATTAAAAGTAATGCATGGAGAAAGTGAAATTCAATATTGAACAATATTGAAATGCTAATTGACTGTGATTGAGTTAATCAACGTTTGGTCAGAGTTTCAGTTTACTTTTAATTAATCCAATGTTGACGTTGAGATTTTTTTTTTGAAAAAAATGTTCAGGTTGTCGTTATTGTTGATCATGTTGTTTGATGTCTTGAATTGCAAATCAAATGTCGCGATTAAACTTGAAGAGACTGTAAACACATGGATTTTGCCTTTTGATTAATTATTATGAAATTGCTATCTTGAGAGGCTATTTTCACTTCTTTTTTCAAGTCCAGTCTTTACTTTTTCAAGTTAAATATTTACTGATCTCGTCTTAATATTGTTACGGTTATACTTTATTAAGGTAATATCTAATTATAATCTAACCATAGATGGCCAATCAATGACTTTGAATATGACATGGAAAATAATCATATCTAAGGGTCAAACTTTACAGTTAAACAATCACAAAATGCCTTGAGTGTAAATATTGATCAATATTTAATATGCATCTTCTTCTTGGCATACTTTCTGTATAAATCCATAATCATCATTTTCATTTTTCATCTTCTTGTTTCTCGTTTCAACCAAGTCTGGTTAAGCCTAAAGACATTAACTTGTCAACCTAACGGGTCACTCTCTCTGGATCAAATGTTGCTTCATGTTCAGGTATAAACGTTGAGATGGATAATCATTTGAATTTGAGTTTTCATTTTCATCTTCATTTACATCATCATCATCTGCTTCTTGGTCTACTTTTGTTGTAATAATTCATAATTATAATTATCATTTTCAGCTTTCTCATCTTCTTGTTTCTCTTTTCATCTTAACTCTCATCTCAACCAAGTCTGGTTAAGCCTAAAGTTAATAAATTTTCAACCTAAGAAAGTCACTCTTTCTGCATCAAGTGTAGCTTCGTGTTGAGGTATAATCGTTGAGATAAATTACGATTTGGATTTGAAGTTGAATTTGAATTTTCATCTTCATTTTTATTAATCACAAATCTGGTCGATTGGGCCTTAAGATTTTGTTTTTAGCCTAAAAAGACTTTCTCTCTCACTTTCTTTCTACATCAAATGTGGTATCACAAATGTATAAGTCAAGGTATTTTACGTGGGCAACAAATTTTAATCTTCATTTTGGTCATTATTTTGGCCATCGCTTTGGCCATCATTTATACCTCCATTTCAACCTTCATGTTGACCTTCACTTCAATCTCCATTTTAGTCATCACATTGATCACCTTCATCTTGATCATCTTATCTATCATCATATAAGGCTTGTTGTTTAGGCCTCACCACATCAGATTATTTCAACCCAACAAAGTGACTCTTTTCCGATCAAAAGAAGCATATTGTTTAACCATTTCCCGTGGTTGAGTTTCAACCTCAAACTCTGATTTTCAATCTTCTTCTTGATCTTCATTCTGGCCATTTTCACTGTGACCATCATATAATAATCATTTAATTTACATGAATCACACTCGTCTAATTGATTAACAATACCAAGCGTTACACTTTCATTAATACATGTTGGCTGTTCAAGTGATTGCACATTTGATTAATATTGTGATTAATATGATGGCGATCATTTGTTGCCCTTTTACTGTTGAACAGTTTATGTAAACCCGTATTAAGTGTCAATGTCCTTGTGAATGCATAATGACACCAATCAAGATTAAATTAACAATTTAACCTAAAATGCGATCATCTTGCACCAGCCAAAAAGCCAAACAATTTTTGCGTTTATTGTTTTCAAATGGCGTTTACAAACAAACAACAAATTGAACCATTAATATATCATCATTTAGAATTAATTTTCCTCCTTATATTTAACGCCTACAATTAAGTCATTTAATCAAAAAAAAATCCAATGATTTACCATAACATTAAGCACCATTAACCATAGCACATGAAAATGATATGAAAGTGCAAGACAAAAAAGTAAAACTTGCGATTCTCTTGTTAACCTAAAAAAACAATTTTTACTTTATCTATTTATGCGCAAAATGACCTGCAATAAATTGAATACCAATTAACCTTTATTGTTAATTAATGGCCATCATCAAGTCGACAAGTCTTTCCTGGTTAATTGTTCATATTTACATAATGGTTATCATTTGATTGAATGGCAATAAGTCTGGTGAAAGGTGAAATCTCTTTGTTAATTGTTTTCAACTTTGATCATTGATCAGTTTAATGATTCTCTACCTTTATTTCAATGAATCATTTGTTCACATTCAATAATGTTTAATCATGGCACAGACTCTTGACTGACCATGAGTTGGCAACTTTTCAATGAAGAACAAGATAAAAGAATCATTTAAAGACATATTTTTATTGTTTCATTTTTAGGTAAACTGCGCTTTTTGGCCACTTTTTGGCTCCCATTGCAATTGGGCCAACTTGGGTTAACCCTCTTTCTTGGCTGCATCAATCAAAATGTTGGTTATTTTGGTTTGTAAAATTTTAAACTGATGTTCCATTACTCGAATCTGTTCCCTGAGAATGCTATTTTCCGATTCAAGGCGCTTATCTTCAGACATCATTTTGTCCAACTTTTCCTTCTTGGTCAGTTTACTTCGATGGTGCCCTCGATAGGACCGTGAATGGTCTTCTAGGTTGATTCGTTTACGGTTCCCTCGGTTTGCGTTTGAGGACGAAGAAGAGGAATAGTTGGAAGAGACTGTGGATGAGCAAGATGATAGGTCACCATCGTCAATAGTAAACAGATAATCTTGATCGGCTGTGGATGAAGCTGATGAGGCTAGGGATGATATTGAGGTTGAACAGGATGAGCTGGATGATAGGCTGGCAAATGGACGGTTAAAGTTCCAATTGTTTGTACTTGGGTTTGAGGTTAGAGTTGGTGTTGAGTAAACATTTGAGTGTTGAATCTGATTGAATGAACCGATTGGTAAGGTTGATCCTGTTGTTGGTTCAGTTGTTGGTGCTTCCATTGATGAATATGGGCAAATGTAGGGATAATGATTATGATGGTTATGATGATTATTTAGGTTAGATGATTCATAATGGGAAAATGAATATGATCTAGAGCGATGTTCATTTGCTGCTGTTTGTGGTGAAGATGATGATGAAGAACAATTTTCTGTATTTAATGACCATAATGTTTCATTTACTGTATTATTGTAATTAGCATGGTTACCATTAGTAGTATATGTTAATTCATGTGATCCTGTTTCTCTGTAATCACTTGTTGTTGGTAAACTCATCTGTTGATGGTGGTGTTGCTGGGTAAATTGTTGGCTGTACACTTGGTTTTGGTAAGAGTTAAACATTGTTGGTCTTATTAGTATGGGTTCAATTTGATTTAATGGAAAATTGGATTCTCCAATGAAATCTGAATTACCATTAATCAAGTCACTTTCATTAAATGATGTCTCATTGGGTGGAGATGCTAATGGTTGGTGTTGTTGTTCAGGTTGATTCATTGACGGTGAAGGTGAAGAGGATGATGAAGATGATGTATATTGTGAATTGATGTAATTGTATGTATTACTGTACATATCATAATAGGGAAATGGTGATTCAATTGAACCAAAATTACAAACTGTTTCAACCGGTAATTCATTTCTTTCACCATTTGATTCAGTTGGTTTATCCATATCATGAAGATTACTTTGATCCATCTAAATTGAAAAAGAAGACAGTGAAACAATTAAGCATCTAATCAATTCACTTTCATCAATCATCAAATGACTTACATGGCCAGTTGACTAGGTAGTAGGTCCACTTAGTAGGCTGACTTGGCTAGGTTGACTTTGAGCCTGACTTAGGAGCTTGACTTAGGAGGTTGACTGGTTGCACTGTAACAGGCCTGTTGGTTGACTTTGTTTAAACGGTAGTTGATTGGGTTTGTCGGTTTGGCTTTTTGTAGACTTTGGTTGCCTTTACATTGTGAACTTAATTGAATTTCAGTTCACAATCAAAGGTTTCAACTGGCACAGTTGCAAGTGAGTAAACCTTTCAGTTTATCCAATTTATCTTACCTGGCAAAGATTTGATTATCATTATATTTTATGTACAACTTGATTAAGATATCTATCATGTTGAATATATAAAAATCTTGATATTATATTAATTTTAGATGTATTACTGAGCATTAATGCACACATTTATTGGATGGATTTAGTGAGAAGCAGAAAAAATCCTTGATCATCTGTAATTGTATCAAATTAAAACGCTAATCTAATCTATTCTCAATGAATCGAGTTTGTTTGCAACGTTTTTTTTCATCTAATCAATCGGGTAAATCAGTTGAATCAGTTAACCACTTTGTTGGTTGAATTCATGGATTGAATGCGATTCGCTTGAAAAAATGGCAAAATCCAACTTCTATCTTTTATATAATATTATTTTATATAATATTATATTTTATAATATAATATATTTAAACATATTTATTTATCGCTTTGACATTGGACATTACTCATTGTGCTCATTCAATGGAATCAGTTGCAATTATCAATTGTTTACACGACAATTAGACATCATTGAACACTTGTTGTTTCTTGTAGTAATTGTGTGACTTATGTTGCTCTTGATTACACTCCTTTTAGTGATTAGAAGACAATTAGATTGCCCTAATTAAACTGTTAATTTTCCTTTTCCTTTAACAGCATCTTGTTGGTATTTTTATTAATCTTTAACCTGATTTGTTTCATTGTAAATCATATTCAATGATTGTTATCAGTACTTGAATTTGGAATCAGCGGTTTAGCCTTTTTCCTTATTCTTACCTCTAGCAGACGTTATTTGCTTTACACCATAACTATGTCTTTTAAAACATCTTTCACCTTTTAATTGTTAACTGTCCAGTAACAATCAATTTGATTATAATGTGTTAAAACAACGGTAACATTAATTTTACCTTTTTTGTTGCTGCTTTACAATTGTCTTTGGATTGATTTATTGTTATTATTTATTTGTTGCTCCAACTTTTGATGTTTTATTCAGTTTATCTGCCAGTATTTTGATATCATTTTGCTCTTGATTAATTTAGATTAATGCCATTGACTTACAATTAAATTGTAATTCTCATTGTTTTTACCTTTTTTTCCTGTTCCGAATTAGTTAACAAGTGCCATCTATTGATATATTATTCAGTGAATAGATTTGAAACATATTTCTACTTTGTTTAATTAACGGTTAAACAAAAAGGTAATGTTTTTTCATTGTATGTTTCACGGTCAATTGGGCTAATTTAATTTTGCCTTTTTTGCCTTTATTATTATAGTGATTAATGGACTAATGATGATTGACTGTTGAAAGGATGCAACATTGGTGGTTAGCGAGGTTAATCAGGTGATAGATAGACAATGGAAATTAAACTTGGTTTTAACCATTTCTGTCTAACGTTCTGCTTTCTGTCTGGTTGCTTTGACTAGTTGGACTTTTATTGATAGCTTTTGGTCAAGCTAGGCGGACAGTGTGAGGATTCAATGTCCTTATCTTTTGGTTAATGCTTTGGTTCTTTGGTTTATTGCTAATTGGTTGTAATGTTATCTAATAACTTGTGGAATGACTTAACTTGGCTTACAAAACTTTTTTGCTAGGTTACTGATGGAAAACCCTGTCATGGTCAGTTACATGGAAACGCATATTGTCTCTGTGATTTCATTTCCTTTCCTTTTGTTTAGATAATCATCTTCATTACCATCATGTCCATGCTTCAAGCAACTTCCTTTTTTACATACATACTTTTTTTGTCTCTTTTTTAAGCATATTTTTGCACTTTTCTCTTTTTTAGCTGTGCCTTTAGGTTGACTCGTGATGATTAGGTCAAGTTACATGGACAAGAGTAGGTCAACCAACCTAAATATTCAGAGCTATGGGTCATTACAAAGTCCGTTAAGAAAAGTAAGCATATTTGACATAAGATCGATGACCATTCATATTCATTAAACCTTATGGTCCACCTTTTAACCTAATCATTGTCATAATCATATTTTCACCCATTATCTTCCTCTTTCCTCTTAAATCAACATCAGCTTTCATGTAGCGATAAAAGGAAAGTCCAGAAATTATTCTTTGTTTCTGTGGTCAATCATTTAAGTTCAAATAGCCTTGAGACTTGAACCAAAGAGAAGAAAAAAAAAGAAGAAACGATGATGGCGAGGAGGGAAAAGTCTAAGTAACTTGAGTATCTTGCTCTTACATCTTATATAATATTATTTGTTGAAGTAAAGACCAAAGACCTTGAACTGCCCTTTGGCTTAGGACCATTTCTTTGTAACACTATTTTAAGGTTTTCCTCTTTTCTTCTTCTTTCTAAGATTATTTTCTCAGGACTTTCTTCCTCTTTCCCTCTCTTCCCTCTCTTTCCTTTCTTTCTCTCACTCACTCTTTTCTCTTTCTTTTCTTTCTTCCCAAAGTCTTAGTATTTTCTTGTAAGAAAATAAAAAACTCAAGTTTAATATTCGCTTTACCGTTTTTATTTTTCTCCTCTCTTTCACTTCTCATTCTTTCAGTCCTTTGAGTGGTTAGTTGATATTGAAGGTAATCAAAATCTCAAAGGTAAGCTCGTTTTTTCACTTTACATAACAGCATTTGTTAAAATCAAAATATATCAAAAGGACCTTTGGTCAAATGTAACGGGACTTACAAGGTCATCCCAAGATTTTGCGATTTTAATGTTTTCTCATCTCTTTTCTTCTTCTGTCTTCTCTTTCTCCTTTTATCAATAGATTTCAGCATCATTCGTCTTGAATGACTCCCATTATTTAACCTTTTATGATGGAAATTTATAATTGAATTTGTAAATTTGTTTATGCAGTCCACATCAATTGATCCAGGAAAAATCAAAGTCCATATATATATACACACACACGATGCAATCTGTGGTTTAATATTAATGATGTTGGCTGTTAGTGAGGGAAAAAATCTACCACTTCTGATAAACTTAACGCCATATGATACATAAAGGATGGAAACAGATCTTGCAAAGTTGATAGCCGAACAAAGTTTCATTTAACCATTTACTACTTATAATCTCGGACATTATTCACAATAATCAGTAATTAACTTGTCAGTTAAATTGCGTTGGCTTTGTAGGCGTTATTTGATTAAAACAATTGGTAAAATTGGTTAACGCCATTTGAAAACATATTGGCTCAAGAATCATTTTAGGTTAATAACGACTAATTATCATTAGCATGACTATTATGGTTATTATCATTCACCATTATTCACAAGGACATCATAATAACCATTTAATACGGGTTAAAACAATAAATTGTGAAGATGATCGCCATCATCATGATCATCATAAGGCTGCTCAAACGATTCTGCGGTAAACATGAAGCTCAACCTGGATAAATTGGGGAAAAAGATTAGATAACGTATCAACGTTACTCAAATAACCAAATGTGGCTTACTAGTTGATTTGTAAATACAAAAGGTGAATTGAATTATTTACACGAATCCTGAAAAATCTGGAATTTATCCAAATAAGTGACCTTTAATTGGTTGCCGAACGTCAAGATAATAATTTTTATCCAAATATTGGTACATTCTTGATTAATCAAACCTTGCAAATAAACTGGAAAAGGATTGCTCAATTGCAGGGTCACTTTGAGAGCACTTAGTAAAACAACTGTCTGTATAATAACATCGTTTGAGACTTAATTAACAAGACAATTTGGAAAGGGTCACTTTATTTTAAAATGTCAATCATTGGCTATTAACCATCAAAATACCAAAGGGAAAGCAAAGTTAAACGTGACTAGTTCATTTTTTGTGGATTAAGATAATTGCTGTGTATCAATTTCTCCCTTTACCTAATGATTGGTACATAAATTCAGTCTCTATCTCTCTTTCCTCTTCATCGTCATCATCATCATCATCCATGGCCATTTGATAGAAATGCAATATAATTTGGTGTGTGTGTGTGAATCAACATGGTGGATAGTTAATAAGGGAAGATGGTTAATAGTTATTCAAGTTAACCTCGATAAATTATTAAACTGGACTGGACTCTGGTTTGCTGTTGTTTTTCTTTCCAGTAAATTTATCGATCAAGTAACAATTAAAAGAAGAGAAGAGGCCAAGACAGTAATAAGAAAGTAATGATGGTGATGATGAAAACAAGAAAGTAGCCCAGTGAAACACATAACCAGAACATGGATGAAGCCAGGGGCACACTGAGAGTGGGGAGTGGTTTAGAGTTGATAAAATCATTTCGGATGATTAAAGTAAAGATATTTAAAGAGTAACAGAGTAGCAAAGGTAAATTTGGAAAGGGATGGTCATCTGAATGCATAACTTGGATGGACTTGCTTGGCCTCTCCTGAGCTTCTTGATACTTTTTTCTCCCTCTTCTCTCTCTCTCTCTCTCTCTCTCCTCTCTGAAGGAGAAAGATAAATTGTAATGCAAGTATTTATAAAGAGAGAAAAATGAATGAAAAAAGCGAAAGTTTTCTCTTCTTTAAATCTGTGTAATTAGTAATGATATTTAGCTTGTCCATCGGCTATTCACCTAATATTTATTGACCTTGAGGATAAATTATTGCGTATCGTTGCAAAGCAAACCAAATTTCCAGTTTAGTTTCATCTTTTTTACCCTCAAAAGATGTTCATTTTAATTTGCTTGACTTATTTGTAAATTGGAATCTTTCTCTTTTTGTCACAATTAGATTGTCCCGACAGATATCCATAAAGTTTAAATGGTTGATGTCTGAAGTCTTTGAATGGCAACTTGAATTGTTGCAGTTGCTTTATTATAACTCGTAAAAATTAACTAAACAACATTTATTGAAAATAATGAACAAATAAGTAACTGTAATAATTGGCAGGTAATAATAGCATGAGATTAAATTTAGAATTATTTTGCATTTTTAGTTTTATATGAGAATATATGAATTCTTTCCTTTTTTGCGCTTGCTTATCTTTTTAAAACGCTAATTGTGAAACAGTTTTTGATGAGATCAACTTTAAAACTTAACTTGAATGGACTGTAAAGTTTTGATTATGTTACGCAGCTCATTGATTGGTTTGTCTTCATCGTTGATTAGTGATCGCATTAATCTGTTTGCTTTACCAAATGTTTCAAAAGCTTTGGCTGTTTCATGTGCTTTACGAATAATATCAATTGGTATTCCGGCAAGCTTAGCAGCATTGAAACCATAACTTTTGGGACAAGGACCATCAGTCAATTGATAGAGAAAAGTGATAGATTCATCCGATGGATCTTCTTCATTCTCATTCTCAACCATACAAGCCTGAATAAATAATAAAAGTTTAACCGATGAAATTCAATAGATTAGCATTGGTAAATAAAAATAATAATGCTTGTAACACAATTAAAACGACTACTTACCATATGACCAAGTTTAACTCGATCATCTTTGCAGAATTGTTCAACTAAGGAATGATAATGAGTGGAGAAAAGTGTGCGACACTGAATGTGCTTAATTAGCTCATTAATTACAGCTGAAGCAATAGCAGTTCCATCATAAGTTGAGGTTCCTCTGCCAAGTTCATCTAATAGAACAAGAGAATGTTTGGAAGCATTTTTCAAAATCAATGAGGTTTCGCTCAGTTCGACGTAAAATGTTGATTGACCCTCGGTAATACGATCGTAAGCACCAAGACGAGTAAAGATAGCATCAAGTAAACTTAAATGGCATTTTGATGCAGGAACATAACAACCAATTTGAGCCATAATTGCAATCAATCCAGTTTGTCTCATGAGAGTTGATTTACCTCCCATATTGGGTCCAGTAAGAAGAAGAAGTTGATCTCCTAGACTAATATCATTGGGAACAAAGTTACTTTTATATTTAAGAAGAGAAGGATGACGACCTTGTTCAATGGAAATGAAAGGCTTCTTTTCTGGATCAACCTCAATAATTGGTCGACTTATGGTTGATCCCCACTTAACCATATTGGTAGAACATTTAGTTAAACTAATTAAACAATCAACAAGAGCAACACACTTGACCACAGCGATCCAATCAGTATAATACTTGGAAAAAGATTCAAAGATTCGTCTCATGATATCTTTAAGAATATTTTCTTTTCTTTCTTCAGCTGCAGACAGTTCAGTTAACAGAGTGGTTATCTTTTCAGTATGAAACCGCCGAAATCCTTTTCGAGATCCTTTCCATTCATAATCATCGCCCAATTTTTTAGAAATGGAATCAGGAACCTCTAACATGTAACGAGTCTTTCCAGAATTCGCAAAAGTGACTTTAGCTCCCAACTTGGAAGATACATCACGACGAACCTGTTCCAAAAGATCTTGTACGTCTTTTTCATCACGACAGGCAAGATCATAATCTTCATCAACTTTGGATCGAGGAATTATTTTACCTTCTTTCTTGGCCAAATTATGGTCAAATGCTTCATCAAAATGTGTTAAGATTCCTGTAATATCAGGAAAATAACCTTCCGAGGGGTAAGAGGCACATTTAAGTAACAACTTGGATTTCAATTGATCTCGAACATTGTAAAGCAATTGCCGGATTTGCAGAGTTATCTTAAATCCTTCCAAGGCAGCTAGAAAATCAAGAATCTTTCTTTTTGAGTAAATAGCGTTATCGAATAGAACAGCTCGCGCATCTGGATGTTCACGGCTTCTCCGTGCACAACCCTGAGTATGTATTTTACTGAGTAACCTTTCTAAATCAGGTAATTTTGAGATCAGGTCAGATAGTTCTTGTACAGTACCCTGTAGATCAGACTTTTTGAGATCATCAATAGCATCTAGTCTGTCATTGATCATATTAACATCACATAGCGGAGCACATAGCCAAGAACGGAGCAATCTTTTTCCAAATTTAGAGCCGCAATAGTCCATGGTATTAAATAACGTACCTTCAGTTCCACCAGCACTATTTTCAAATATCTCCAGATTCTTAAGTGAAACACTGTCAATAACCATATTTCCTTTGGCACCAATATTATTTCTATCTCCACAAGGTGGAACATACTTTTCGTAAAGTTTCAATGACAATAACTCCTCGTCAATCAGACAAGATTTGAGGTAGAAAATGACAGCACCGAGTGAACGAAGGCACAATTTAAATTCATCTAGAGGTTTTTGGCGCAATGCGTCAGTAGGATCGGTCATATTCATCAACAAAGCTGGTAAATCATTATTATAATACTCTTGGTTAAGGGTTTTCAATGTTTTTTCAGGATCCCAAAATTCTTTAGGTTTGAGCATAACTTTATTCACTGAAGGTAAACAGTTGGATATGATTTGTAACAACTTTGGTGATACTTTGTTTCGCTCAAGGAGCAATTCAGCAGGTGGAAAACATGTAAACAAAGTGCGCAGTTTAGAACAATATCGATCATCTGTGAATTGACTTAGGTAAAATTTTCCAATTGAGGTTTCGATGAAACAAACACCAAATTTCGGCTCTTCGGGTGATTGCTCTGATTCTGAAAGCTCTGTAATGGCTAATAGATAAGTGGAATGTGGTGACGATGGTTCAGCATCTAAGAAGGAAGATGTTCGAGTTCCAACAGTTGTTATTCTACAAAGCTCTCTAGCAACAACAGCATCTTTCTTTTTCTGGTTTTTACAGCGCTCATCACGCTGTTCGGGAGTCTCAGTTTGCTCAACTCGAGCAATTTTGTAACCTTTCTGAAGCAAAACATCACTGAAGCGACGATAAGACTTTTCGGGAAAACCAGCGTGAGCATATTCGCCTCTCATAAAGAGCAGATTCAATTCTGAGACAGCAATTACAGCATCCATATGGAAAAGCTCATAAAATTTACCCATTTTGAAGAAGAAAATAGTATCGTAATGGGAAGCTTTAAATTCCCACCATTGTGCATGAGCTGGAGTTTGTTTTTTGATGAAAGATTCTGGAACATAAAGAGTGGTTGGATCATATTCGGGATGGTCAGGACGTCGGCGTTGTTTATCCATTATCTTATCAGGTTGGAGAAACTCGAATTTCAAATGAGGCCATTCACGTGCAGCATCATTCTCCAATACTCCGACAGATTCATCTGTTTTAGTTGCCGAAAATGCAGACAAACGAGCAACTGTTTTATCACTTAAACTAGATTTATTTTTGCTTCGAGGTGTTACTGCTCCTTTTGAAGGTACTGACTTTTTGGCTTTCTTTGGTTTACTTTCAACAATATCATCATCATCTTCATCACATTCAGATTCCGAGACGATGGGAGACTCTTCAGAAACTGCATCAGCGGACGCGTCACTTGATTCTTCACTTACATCAGGTTTATATTCATCTTCACTATCATCTTCTATACGAACCCGTCTTCGCTTGGCTGGAGTATGATTTCTAGTATTTGGTCGTTTTCTAGATGGTGTTTTAGGTTCAGGACTTGTCTCTTCACTAGCTGAGCTTGGACCAGGGCTTTCCAGAAGTCTTTTGGGAGCACTTCTGTTTTTATTGTCCTCTTCCTTTTCTTTACATTTTACAGGTGTAACATTTTTATTGACATTTTCTTTGGTTTGATTTTTGGTATCAGGCTCAGTTGTAGTTTTATTAGCAGCTGGTGATTTAGTGAACCAACGAAGAAGTGTTGGCTGAGATTTTTGTGACATCTCAAGGCTGATTTGCATAGCAGAAGAGAAAAAAACATTTAATAGATTCATTAGATAAAAAGCCTATTACAATTAAGTAGAATTTTTAAAATCGAAAGATCCAATACTCATATAGAACAATGAAAAGGACAATTTTTCAAAACTTACCTTTAAATTATTTCAAAGGATTCAAACTAGTTAAGTTAAAGATGTTAATCAAAATATTAAAATTAATAAATTAACAACAAAAAAAACAAGTCAATCAGCTCAATCCTTGAAGAGTATTTTATCACATTTAAAAAAAACCAAAACACATTTTTTGTGGCGCGTTTAAAGTTTCTCCATCTGGTGGCATCAAGTTAATCACAAATTAAATTAAATTAAAAATGTAAGTCAGGATCGTCATCTTCACAATTTCATGTATTGTCTCTTGTAATCATTTCAAACAATTAATAGTTCAGTTGTAGTGAATGAGTGACTTCTTAATGAGCGATAACGGAATATTAAATTAACGCGCCTTTGTACAATTTTAAATTAGTCAATCCGCCCTCAAATATCAAGTAACTTTATCTTTACTGAAATTTTTCGCTAATCGGGTGTACAAACCAATAGAGGGCTCTGTACAAAAGTACTTGATTACGCGTTGATTTTGTGCTAAGAGTTGAACTGTAACTCTTTCTTTTTAAAATATGAGACAAATTTTTGTAAAACAGTAAGTCTATTTTTCCAGGAATCGGTTTTACTTTATCTTTAAAATTTTTTTCTCTGTTTATTAGTAATTAGATTGACTCAAAAATGTTATGCTTAACAAAATAGGCCAATTATCATCATCAGGACCAATTTACCCTTACAAGCAACGGTTTTGCTTAGGTTAGTTCGATTGTCATCTGTGGAATTACTCTTGAGGTTATCTGTAACTTCACCTCGTCAAATCAATTTATTCGTAATCTTCCCTTTTGGTCTTTACTTTTCTACTTACAAATCATCCTTAATTTGCATTCTACTTTTACATGATGTGCTTTTAATTTTGTTAAGATCTACTTTCAACATTTTCATTGTCTCTTCATTTTTTTCTGGTAAGTTCATTCTCACCTTGTATCATCTCTTTGCCGGGAACATTCCAGACAGTTTCCTTCTGGTTGTCTTTACGCGCTTATTTTCCCCTTTCCTGATTATTTTGTTACTGTTTAATGTTCACGTTTTTTATTGCTGTAATCTAGTTTAAAGGATCTTCAAGAATAAATCATGGACTCTGGCTGGGATACTGGTCCTGCTACTGGTGCTGATGGTTGGTCTGGAACTGCTGCTGGATCTGATATTAGTTTTGGTAAGTTTACATTAATATAGTTTTATTTACATTCTTTGTTTCTGTTTCCTCATTGATTTGACATCTTCCACTCGGTAGCTTTTACTAGTGCAGCAACCGGCGGGGAAACTGCAACTCCATCATCTTCTGGAGGTTACGCTGGGGCAAGTGGCTCTGGTGGAGGATACACTCGGAGTCTTAATGTTAAAGCACAACTAAGTATTGAAAGATTACCTTTCGAAACATCGATTGAAACAATTAGAAACATCTTTGGACGTTATGGACGAGTTTCTCGGGTTGTGTGTGACTATAGAATTGCAGAAGAGCGTTTGAATGTTTGGTTAGATTATGAAGACGAAAAATCCTGTGAGGTAATTCATCAATTTGCATTTATAATATCATATCTTAAACTTCCACTTAATATTATTCATTATTATTCATAGAATGCGCTTCGTGAGCATGGCCGTAAAATGGAAAGGAATACGATAGTTGTTCAAAAAAGTTCTACTGGTGAAGGTGGTTTTGGAGGTAGTCGAGGACCTAAAAAAGATGCATGGGGTAATATTTCACGTGGTCCAAGAGGAGATCGTGGTGATAGTGGAGCTAGCAGTGGCTTAGCAACTTCCAGTGATACTACTGCTACTTCTAGTGATTGGGGGGGAGCTACAGATTGGGGTGCTTCTACTTCTGGAACTGACAACAATTCAGGTTTTGATTCTGGTTTCGATAGTGAAGATCGTCGATCCTCTAGAGGTAGAGGTCGAGGAGGGCGAGATCGTGGTGGAAGAGGAGGTGGAAGGGGGTTAGTTCAAATTTTGATCTCTAGTTTCTGCTCTCTTAACATGATGATAAAACATGCTAACTTTGAAATATTAGACTGAGACTTACGTCTCAATGACACGAAACGCATGGGGCCATCTGAGTTACTCTAGGCAATATTACTCTGCGTTACAACTTATGATTGTTGCACATGATTAATTGCTTTTCTTTTATACAGTCGTGGTGGTGGTGGTGGCGGTGGTCGCTTTCAACCTTACGATAAAAACGATGGCTTTGAAGAAAAATCAGCTCTTCCTGCATGGGATGACATAGTAGCCGGTAAATCATCAGCAACGCCAAAAGCAGACTGGGGAGGTTCCGGTGATGCCGATAGTGGCAACAAAGATTCCGTCCCCTTCAGCCAACAACCAACCCAATCGATAAGCATAGATTGGGACTAGTTCATTTGTTACGAATATTCCCGGTGACTCTCATCATGCACTTTATATTTAAATTTCTTTCATTTCCATTCTTTATCATACTTTATCATCATTTTCGAGTAACTCACCGTTATCAATGTTTTCAATTTTGAGATGTTAAGCTATCAATTTTACTGTAATAGAACTGATATATATTCATACAACCATTCAAATTACCATGTTCGTTCATTTTACATTGACATTAATTATATTTTGCGTAAGTATTTCATCGCAAACTGCTGATGAAGACAGACCGTAATATTTAAAAAGACTCTTTTTAATTCATTTTTGATTCAACATTCACGAGTTTGCTTAACTCTTGAATAATTCAAAATTTTGGTAAATGAGAATGGAAATGTATATCTTTTAAAGATTGTGCAAACAAACTTCTTGTTGAACTTATGTTTGCCGATCATTAACTCATGTTTGCGTGGCAAAGTTCATCAGCTAATTAACCCGAACTTTCATTTCAATACAAAATATAACCTTGGTTTGAGTTGTTAGTCTCCTTTGCATTATTCAATTACTCGTTAAAAATTCATTAACGAGTATAAGAGTAAATTATCGATCGTTCAATCTCATTTCTTTATCAGTTAATAGTGTCTGTAAGTACTATGTTTCAATGTGATAGTACCATTATTAGAAATGTAATTAGTTTTTATTTTTTAATGAATTTGGCTTAATGAGATAAAATTAGAATTTTATGATTAAAGAACCAAAACTAAAGAATCGAACTGGCATGAGATTACTTTTTAAACTTATGTAGCTGCACTTAACGCGACAAACGCGTCAATTTTATCATAGTCGCCATTAATCTCTGAAAATATCTTCATTTTCATATTTCATGTCTTTAAAACAATAAAATATCAAGATGGCGACACCTAAAATTGATTTAACTTAAACCAAAGAGCAAGGTATCCTTTACTCTTCGACTGATTCCCGTTATTTTGTAACAGTGTATTTTGATTTATTAATCTCAGGTACATCAAAAGAAATTATCGAATTGTTTTTTTAATAAATAATGTAAGTAGATAAATGGATAATTTTTTGCACTTTAAATGATTAGATACTAATTATCCAGACAATTTATTATATATTAAGGAGGATCGCCTATTCTCGATTTTTTCAGAATCAAATTTCATGCTGATATCTAATTTGTTTTAATTATTTCTATAGTCAATCCCAATATCCTTACAATCAATTTAACCTTACTTGCACTTGATATGCAGATCTTCAACAACGAAAATCTAACTTATTTCCTTTAAAGATCCTTAAAGACCTTTCACAGAGGCTCTCCGAGGTTTTTTATCCTGTTTGGCGATTTTTTTCAGAAATCTCAGCATTCAACATGCTTTTTTACGTGGGTTATGAATAGATTTAGTTGGTTTTGCGATCTCCTTCAATGTAATAAAATGTAAACTTAGAATACATAAATGTATTTGTTCATTACATTTCTGTATTCAGCTTATTTCATGGAGTGGTTCAACAGGTGATTATCCCTATTCTTTTGCATTCAACCAAAATCTTGAATAACCAATCCAATTCTTTGATTGAAATCAAACTGAAAATTTTAATTATACATGACATCGATTTTTTCGCAGATAATAATGAATGAAAAGTTAATGAGCTGCGGTGAGAAAGAGAGAGAACGAAATAAAATTTGCTAAAAGATATAAATCAGGTGAGCCTTGTTTACTCTGTAATAATGTTCCTATCTTCTGGTGGAAAAAATTTATATATTTTTTATTTCAACTCCTTAGAATAACTTCTTAGACTTGGGATTGCTTTGCTTTTACTTTGAGAGTAAAACTGTTTGAGAAAGTCAAATGAACAAAACCACGCAATAGGCCTGATAATGTTTAAGATACTGAGATTGTACAATGAGAATAAATCTCACTGAAATTATAAACTTTATCCACAGTCTGTTTTTGCTACATTTTGTTTACACATTTTATCACTCGACAGTATTTAAGATGCGTTACATAAAATATCGAATGTCCATATTTGACGATCAGCTACCCGATTCCTTTGTACTACGTTGGCTTGCCCGTCAATCGACAGTACAAAAATCGATTGACTTGCTCAATTATTTAGAACACTCTGGTTATTATTGGTTAACAACTATCAGAGGTTATCCTCAGGAAAAAGAAATTGAACGAAAATATTATATAATTGCGACATTCGCTGATACTGTAGGAGCTATATTGATATTAAAGACTGCTTTAATCATAATTCTAAAGGATGACTATAGTCGTTTACTACTCGGTGACATATTCATTGGTTCATTTTCTCATGGAATACAAAATATGGTTTTAATGATGGTCTTGATGTTGACGATCGGATTACGATATTTTGGTTTCCTAACTGAGCGACTCAAAAAAGTTGTTATATTAAGGCAATTCCATCTATTGCGAGAAAAACGATTTGATTGCTCCATGTTCATGTTAACACCTCGAGCCAATTCTTACATGAGGCAATTTTTTTATCTCTTTGGTCTATTTTACAAAATGACTAACGCTTTGGTATGCACTTGTGTAAGTGCATGGTTATCTTTTAACTATTTCAGTAATCCAATAAATCATACGAGTCGGTTAACCTCTGTAACAACTGGTTTATGGTCAATATTAACCGCTTTAGTATATTGTGCAGCTGCATTTCCAACAATTTGGTTTTACGTTCACAATACCATGATCATAACCTTTGCAATTTTCTCACTGGATTCATGTCATATTTATGGACAGTCCACTTTAAGAGCAAACTGTAAAGTTAAAAAGAAAGCTATTTACAAATTCTTGACTCAACAAAATCGCATTTACAATTATATTTATCAACACACCGTTGATTGGGGTAAACTGTTTTTTTATGGAATCCTCATTGTCTCCGGTACAGGCAATTTCATCCTCTTTGCTGCTATTTTCATTGGAACGGGAAGTCCTGTTCTTGATTATGTTCTACTGATTCTCGGATTCGTAACATTCAATTCCATAGGTATAATGAATGTACTTGCTGCTTTCGCCGCCAATAAAGTTAGTAGTTGTAATTTCCTTTGCCATCATCATAGCGATTCCCTTAAACAAAGGATAAAAGATCAAAGATTAATAGAGCAATAATTATTTTCTGTTTTTAAGATCACATTGAACAGACTGTGCAATTATAAAATTGCAAGACGCTGCAAATTCAATCTCCGCTTGGCTCTCAAGGTAAAATATGCTTATTGATTAATAGATTGAATTTAAGCCAAGCCTAACTTCTCGATTTGCTGAGCCATCTATCGGTTCATTAACCCTTTTACCGACTCTACTGCCATAAGAGATGCGATTCAAGATTTTATCTCAATTAAATCTGTTCTCACACGCTTTCATTTTCAAAAAAAGTAATAATTTGGATTTTATCAAAATGGTTTTTGCAAGAAAATTACAAAAGAGCTTCGAGATTTTTTGTTTTATAATGAAAAATACAACCATTGAAATTATTGTTCAGCCTTCTTTATTTGTTCTGTTACACTCGTTTTACGATCATTAGACTTCAAAATTTATTAGTTTCTGATTCAGTTAAAGAACGCGTTTTAAGTAAATCATACGCATAATCATTATTTTAAATCAATCAACGGGTAACATTAAGAAAAATTAAACCAATAGTAATCAGGAAAACCGATAGATGGCTTTGTAGATGTGTTTTCGTAAATGGTTACAACTGTTGCATTTTGATGTTACAACTTTTAGATACAATGAAACAAAATGCTATTAAAAATCTTACTTTTCATATTTCTCAAGTTATTGATGACCTGTGAACGATTGAATTTAACCGAAGTTGGCTTCAACCTTGGAGGTGTTTGCACCTTGGACTCCGAGCATTTTCTCCTGGTACGGTTTTGCTTTCTTTACATTGTAAATTTTTTTATTGATAAAGCATTTCATTACAGTATTTAATGGAAAACGCTGGGTTGATGTTGATGTTCATAACAAATTTCAATAAATCAACCATTGCCCAACAGTCAAACGTACCTATTGTACCACAAAATGTATACATTAATGTGACAAGTCAAGATATTTCGATACCTTGGTGAAAATTTTACTTATCTTTATCTATTATGGATATCCTGCATCCTGTTATACAGCACGTAACCAGTCAACATACTCAGTTTTGAATATTTAATCACCTATAGCTTCGACTTTTTTGTTCCGAGACTATCAAGAACGAAACTTTTACTAATAGACCTAATATGACTAATAGACTAATAAGAACTGACAAAATTTCAAATTCGAAAAGTTATTAAAGATTCAAAACTGACTATTTGACTGTTGCACCATAACAAATGTTGATCACAAGTTTCACAATAAACTCCAGGAATTAGAAAAAAACGGAATAATATTGCACATGGATGAAATGGAGACGAGATGAAAAGACTATAAAACATATGAAGTGTTCACGGCATCTCATGTTATCTCATGATCCAAATGTATGAATTTATTGAAGCAACCAAAGGACGTTAGAGATCAACTAAAGAATCATTATGAGTTATAGATTCATTAATTCTAGCCGAATGTATAAAGCTGAATCAACTATTATCAATTTGGTGTAGTTAACAATACTTGCTCAACTTTCAATAATTTGTTAAGCTCACAAGAATCATTTTTAATTTAATGAGTTTAAACTGATGAGATATGAAAGTGTACTTAATTTAAAGACCATGCATTTTATTCACTGAACAAGCAAACAACCTCTAGTTAAAATCTTTGCGCATATTAAACTTAAAAGCATTCATTCTAAAACAATGGTTAAAGCTTATTAAACAAATCAATCTTGTGATAAATGATTTTATTTATTATAAAAGATCTCTTTGAATATTGTTTTGTTTTTAATTTTAAGACGACTATTTCAATTATGTGTCACGAATCAATAAAAAAAATTATTAATTGTATTCTCTAGACCAATATATCAGTTGTTGTCATTAAATACAATGTAACAGTGTGACAGTGTGTTAATATTAGAAATGAATTTCAATTCGCGCGAATTCCACCGTTCAACTAAAAGTAAATCAGTTTGGGTTTCCAATTGTGATTTTAACCAACTTTCCCAGTAAACATTAAACCTATTTATAAATATTGCTCCTTATCAAGCTATCTTAAGATATTATTAGGGAGTAATTTGGATGTCCGTTCACAATAATCAATCAGATACTTATCAATCAATAAGATCAATCAAATTTAGATCTTCTCCCATTTCAACTCACCAAAATCACTTCTTAGATGATACAAGTGCTTTGATTACATTGAAAGTGAGATTTTGATTGGTTATTGAATAAGTAAATGAATAGGACCACGCAAAGTATCTCATAATGAATAAAATATTGTAATGAAATGATGAAAACGCTCAAAATATTAACTTCAATAAAAAGATTGTTGGTGATAAAATTAATTCACAAGTTCTGCTATCGTCGAGATATGAGCTACACCAAATATTCCGAATCCGTCTTGGATACCCAACTTCATGATTCCTATTTAATTCGTTGGCTTGCCCGTCGATCAACCGTACAACAATCTGTCGATTTGCTCAATTATTTAGAACATTCTGGTTATTATTGGTTAACAACTATCAGAGGTTATCCTCAGGAAAAAGAAATTAAACGCAAATATTATATAATTGCGACATTCGCTGATACTGTAGGAGCTATATTGATATTAAAGACTGCTTTAACCATAAACCTCACGGATGATTATACTCGTTTACTACTCGGTGACATATTCATTGGTTCGTCCTCCCACGGCATACAAAATATGGTTTTGATCATGCTTTTGATGTTGACGGTAGGATTGCGATATTTTGGTTTCCTTACTGAACGACTTCGTAATGTTATTATTCTCCGACAGTTCCACCAATTGAGACAGAAACGATTTGATTGCTCCACGTTCATGCTAACACCTCGATCTAATTCTTACATGAGGCAATTTTTTTATCTCTTTGGTCTGTTTTACAAAATGACTAACGCTTTGGTATGTACTTGTGTAAGTGCATGGTTGACTTATGGTTATCTTAGCAATCCAATTAATCATACGAGTTGGTTAACCTCTGTAACAACTGGTTTATGGTCTATATCAACTGCTCTCTGTTATATCACCGGTGCATTTCCAACAGTTTGGTTTTACGTTCACAATACCATGATCATCACCTTCACAATTTTCTCACTGGATTCATGTCATTACTATGGAAAGTCCATAATAAAAGGAAACTGTAAAGTTAAAAAGAAAGCTATTTACAAATTCTTGACTCAACAAAATCGCATTTACAATTATATTTATCAACATACCGTTGATTGGGGTAAGCTGTTTTTTTATGGCATCCTCATTGTCTCTTGTACAGGCAATTTCATCCTCTTTGCTGCTATTTTCATTGGAACGGGAAGTGATCTTTTCGATTATGCTCTGCTGGTTCATGGATTAGTTACATTCAACTCCATTGGCATTATAAATGTACTTGCTGCTATCGCCGTCAATAAAGTTAGTAGTTGTAATTTCCTTGCCATAATCATAGTGATTACCTGAGAAATAGTGGCACAAAAGCATAACAACAAAGATTAATAGAAAAATGATTATTTTCTGTTTTCAAGATTACGTTGAACAGACTGTGCAATTATAAAATTGCAAGACGCTGCAAATTCAATCTCCGCTTGGCTCTCAAGGTAAAATATGTTTATAGATTCTATGCAAGCTTAGCCTCTCGATTTGTTGAGCCATCTATCGGTGTATTAACCCTTCTATCGATTCGACTGTTATAAGAATCCTATAATAAAAGATTCAAGCTTTAATTTCAATCTGATCTTGTCGTCGTTTTTCCATCTTTAGCAATAGTAATCATCTGCATTCAAGAACTCCATGGTTCGAGATTTGTCCGTTTATAGCGAAAAATATCTGTCGAAGAGATCTATTGAAGATCTGTCTGTTTTACTTGTTTCGGGTTTTTGAAGCGAGAATTCGATACAGAACTATTTTTAGTTAAATAATTCGTTTTGTCAGTCTTTCAAAACTATCAAATCAGTGTTTGAAATCAATCAACAGGTAAATTTTCAAACCTTATGGAAACAAATTAAAACATTTATAGTAACAAGCAAAACCGATAGATGGCTTTGTAGATGCATGTTTAAAAATTAAGTTTTTGTGATCACCTTGATTTTTAATTACGTTAATTAACTAATAGTTTTTAATATTGTTATCTTGATGAATTGTCCAGCCAAATGAGTATTTCTATTTTGAATTCAACTTTTAAATACAATGAAACTAAAAACCTATCATTTGATATCTTGTCTTTGATAATTTTCAAGTTATTGATGACCTGTGAACGATTGAATTTAACCGAAGTTGGCTTCAATCTTGGAGGAATTTTCCCCTTGGACTCTGAACATTATCTTTTGGTATGGTTTTGCTTTATTTACATTGTAATTTTTTTATCGATTCATTAACAATTGAACAATTGATTACAGTATTTACTGGAAAATGCTGGGTTGATGTTGATGTTCATAACAAATTTCAATAAATCAGTCACTGGTCAACAGTCAAGCGTCTCTATTGAAGCACAAAATGATTACATGAATGAGACAAATCAACAAGATACCTCGACATCTTGGTGAAAATTTTACATATCACTTTCTACCATGGATATCCTGCTATATACATGTTGATCACGCTTATTTTCAATGGTCCCAAGAAGTTCCACAAGAAGCTCCAGGGTCTAGGGCAATAATCACATAATGCACATGGATCAACAGAAGAACGAGATGAAAGGAGTGTGCAGTGCTCGTGGCATCTCATCTCATCTAATGATCCAAATATCGATAAAACGTCATGAATTAGGATGCATGAATCCAATAATTCCAGTCAAATGTGTTCTTAAAAAATCTGTATGCAACTAATATCAATGATTCTCAGTTTGGTGTTTAGTTCACAATACTTGCTCAACTTTCAATAATTTGTTAAGCACACAAGAATCATTTTTAGTTTTAATAAGTTTAATCTGATGAGATATAAAATATATTTAATTTGAAGACTATGCATCCTATTCACCAAAAAAGCAACCTCTAGTTGAATTTATCTTAGCGTGGTAAAGTTTATAAACTCATTAGCATTCATACTAAAACAATGGTTAAGGCTTAACAATTCAATCTTTTGATAAATGATTTTATTTATTATAAAATATCCTTTGAATATTGTTTATTTTTAATTTTAAGACGAATAATTCAAGCATATGCAATAAATCAATAAAAATATTATTAATTGTATTCTCTAAACCAATATATCATTAAATACAATGTATCAATGTGACATTGCCCTGTGTGAATCTCCTGCTCTGTCCTGTATTCAATTTCATATGTTTAAATAGATACAATTCAATTCAACTTTGAATCAACTAATTATCAAAAAATCACATGAGCGAAGATCGACTGGTAAATTTATTGAATGTCTGAAATTAGGGTAACAATTGTAAGAGAAGTTATTATTGAATTGTTTTTAGATAAAATTTGTCTATTTCAAATGATTCGGATAGTTAGACGATGGGAAGACATTTATTATTGAATTATTGTGACGTATGTTTCCAGTTATGTTAAATTTTTTAACCAAATTTTCAAGTAAACAAGACTATTTAAAGTTATTGCTCATTATCAAGTTAATTTAAAATACTATTAGGGAGTGATTTGAATGCATATGTCTATCCATAATAACCAATCAGATCCTTATCAATTCAAGCATAAATCATACTATGATTAACCCAAATCATTAATGTATCTCGTGCATGGTGGCTTATTCAATTGAAATCGATTTCTTGGTAAATAAAAAAGAATAAAGGTAATGAACAATGAGATAGATAAAAGAAATTTGCTCAATATATAATTAAACCAAATGAGCAATATTCTTAATTCTGTGATATTGTTACTGTCTAAACGTCTGATGGAAAAAATTCGAATCTTTTTCCATTTCAACTCATCAAAATCACTTCTTAGATGATACAAGTGCTTTGATTACATTGAAAGTGAGATTTTGATTGAATTATTGAAAAAGTAAATGAAAAGGGCCACGCAATGTACCTGATAATGAATAAAATATTGAAATAAAACGATGAAAACGTTCAAATATATAGTAGCTCAAAATATTAACTTCAATAAAAATATTGTTGGTGATAAAATTTATTTACAAGTTCTACTGTTGTGGAGATATGAGCTACATCAAATATTCCGAATCCGTCTTGGATAACCAATTCCATGATTCCTATTTAATCCGCTGGCTGGCCCGTCGATCAACCGTACAACAATCTGTCGACTTGCTCAATTATTTAGAACACTCTGGTTATATTTCGTTAACAATTATCCGAGGCTATCGCCAGGAGAAAGAAATTCAACGGAGATATTATTATATTGGAGCAGCTCTGGACATAATAGGAGTTATAGTGGTTATAAAGTGCATTTTAGTCGTCTGTCTGCAAGATGAATACACTCGTTTACTACTTGGTGATATATTTATTAGTTCGCCCTCTCATGGCATACAAAATATGGTTTTAACCATGCTTTTGGTGCTGACGGTAGGATTGAGATATTTCAGTTTTCTGACCGAGCGCCTTGGTAAAGTTGCCATACTGAGACAATTCCATCGGTTGGTAGAAAAACGATTTGATTGCAGCACATTCATGTTAACACCTATTGATTGTTCCTTCTTGAGGCAAGTTTTTTACCTATTGGGCATCTTTTACAAAACTAGCAATCCGTCGTTAAGTTGCGCCATCACAGGATGGTTAAGCTATGCCTACTTTAGCAATCCCATAAATCACACCAGTTTGTTGACTTCTATAACGACCGCTTTCTGGACAATTTTAGCTGATTTCATTTATATCACTGCCACATATCCAACAGTCTGGATGTTTGTCCACAATGCCATGATCATCACTTTCGCAATCTTTTCACTCAAATCTTGTAACTTCTATGGACAGTCCATTATAAATGCTGACAGTAAAATTAAAAAAAAAGCTGTCTACAAATTCTTGTCTCAACAAAATTTCATCTACAATTATATTTATCAACATACCGTTGATTTGGGTAAGCTGTTTTTTTATGGTTGCCTGGTTGTGTCTTGTACAGGTAATTTCATCCTCTTTGCTGCTATTTTCATTGGAACGGGAAGTGATCTTTTCGATTATGCTCTGCTTGGTGTTGGAGCATTGGCTTTCAATTCCATAGGCGTAATGAATATACTTTCTGCTTTTGCCGCCAATAAAGTTAGTAGTTCCGATCGCTAGAATTGTGATCACCTAGAAATAGTAAAATCAAAATGAGAAAAAGTAAAGATTAATTTTAAATATAACTATTTTAATCTTTTTTATTAAGATTTCATTAAACAGATTGCTAAATTATAAAATCGCAAGACGGTGCAAATTCAATCGACACTTATCTCTCAAGGTAAAAATTGTGCTAATGTTGAAACTGTTCATTCCGAATCGGTATTGTGCAGTTACAACAGTATTTATTTTTTAACTGTTAATATGGTGAAATACAACTTTAAATAATGAACAAATATAAATTTTACTTTTCATAATTCTCAAGTTATTGATGACCTGTGAACGGTTGAATTTAACCGAAGTTGGCTTCAACCTTGGAGGAATTTTCACCTTGGACTCCGAACACTTTCTTTTGGTATGATTTTATCTAATTTAAATTGTAAATTTTTGTTGTTAAGTTTTGTAGCAAATACAAATCTTTAAGTAGGTAGACTGACTAAACATCATAAAATATTGATGATTTTGAGTCTAATCGATGAATTATGTGATTATTTATGTACTTTTTATTGTACTTTACTTTGTTTTATTTGAATAATACAGTACCTGATGGAAAACGCTAGTATAATGCTGATGTTCATAACAAATTTTAATAAATCAAGCTCTAATCAACAACCGAGCACCAATACTACAAAACATTGTGGCCTAAATGCGACAAGTCAAGTTATGGATCTCTGCTAAAAATGTTGCAAATTTATCGGATAAATACCATACTATGTATGTAGAGCGAGTTAATTTTGACCATCAAAAAAAAACGAAAGCGGAAAAAATAAACTTGAAATCGATCTAAGAATGCTCTTTACACTTAACACAAACTGTTTTTGCTGTTTTAGTTTCACTTTCTTTATTTTTCCCTTTACAAATCTTATATTGAGGATAAAAGTAAAGGCTGTCGAGTCCTGTTATTATATATTCAGCCAGGTCAAGGCCAGGATTAGATTGGATGACCTAGCATCATTATGATGATGATGTGTACAACTTTCCATTTTCCGGTGTTGAACAACTCTAAATTGTAGAGTCTGTATGCTAATCATTATCATCAATTATTCAGTTTAAAATCTCTGTTTACAATAAAACTGTTCGTATTGTTGAGAGATTAATTGCTCAAATCATTTAAACTAAAGAAAATTTGATTAAAAGGTTTCGTCAGGTTCGAAATTTGCAACATCCAGTAACACAAAAACATAAAATTTATAAATGGGTAAAGGTGTTTCACTACCTTGAAGAAGAAAGAAAGGTAACAAAATCGGGACCAAAGTCAACTTACATGATAAAGAAAAGTAAAGTAAAACATTTTTTTGTTTCATGAATCATGATACAATTTTACTTTTCTCTCTTTCTCTCTCCTCCTCCATCAACTATCTCTTTCTCTGCTATTATATCCGCCTTGTCTGAGTTATCAGGTTGATTTTTGCTTTTCTTGAGTTTTCCTGAACACAAAAGCAACCAATTGCTTTATCAATAGAAAGAGTATAAACCAGCAGCAATAATAACAATCAAAAGTTAGAGAAGGAAGAAAAGACAGTTGAAAAGAAAGGACTATTGAATTGATGGTTCAGATAATGATGAAGTAGGCGACGAAGAGGATGATGATGATGACGATAACTTAAAATTAATCTGAAAGACAGCAATCACAAGAAGAACATGATTGTGATGAAAATAAATAAATAAACAAGCAAATAAGACAAGAAAAGAAAGAAGCTGATCACATAAAAGAGAAAATAATTTTTAGCGAAATTTTTAACGCGATTGTGACGAGTTTACTGGAGACTTGGTGTTGGTGATGAAAAAAAAGGAACACAAAGCAACAGGGAAACGATTTATTGCAAGTTTAACAGACATTATCAGGAAAAAATTAATGTTAATTATGGCATCAACGCAAGAAGAAACCAAGTCTATTGTGAAAGAATCAGAAGATAAGGAGAGACAAAAAGACGTTACATGAAGATGGCGCGTAAGACGAAAATGAGTAAAATGGGAAAAGTGTCATTTTTTCATTTTTGTTTAGCTCTCAACAAAAGATAATAATACCATGATGAACATGATAATTATGATGGTTGGTTGATGGTTTTGATGGAGAACAAATGAAATGTATGGAATTGACTTCCGCGTGATTTGTTAATTTACCATTTCGAGAGTTTAAATTGTTTAAAAATCAACTATAAATTGTCTTACATTATTTATTATCAACAATGAAAACATCCATATAAATTCACTTTTATTAACTGTTAAACCTATTACATTACATTTAATTTTTGGTTAATTTCATCAAACTCTCTTTTCCCCTTTATTTTTCTTATACGCCATTCCATTCATTATCATGAAAGTTCATTTTCTTTCTTTTCCTTCATTACCTTTCTCTTCATCATCATTCATTTCTTCCCTTTCAAATTGAAAGTTTCAATCAACATCACTTTCTTTTTCATTTTTTCTCAGAACTTTCGAGAAGTACTAGTCACAAGTATTTCTTTTTTTGCACTTCATGCCTTCAGCTATTTATTCATAAGAATTGAAAATTTGATAATGACTGTGAATTTATATTTTTTTATCCTATTCTGGTTAGTTAATTTAAATTAATTTGATAAGCGATCTTTTTTTAACACTTTTTATTTTAAAGGCTGTTTCCCTTGAAACAACCTTTCACTTATTTTCACAGCTTTGTTTTGTTTTCTTGCTGTGAAAATAAAAGTTTGACCGTTAATTGTTTACATTGAAAATTGTGTATAAAATCTAATTTAATAATATTTTTTTCTTTATTCATTTTATTCAATTTAATAGTTGAAACTACATTTAACTGGACCACACTTGTGCTTAGACACATAGCTTACAATGTTAGATTATCTAAGAGCTGCTTCGATCTGTATTTCTTCAATGTAACCGTATAATTTTATAAAGTGACTTCCTCAGATAAAAACCATTGAACTCTATTTTATACTGAATATGTTATTACGTTACAATTATGATTATAAATACAAATCAATTCTTGTACTTGATGTTCTATAGTTCTGCATTTGCCTGAAAAATTCATTTAGAAATGTTTTGATCCAGTTATGACGATAAAGTGATGACCAAAAGCTGTTTACTCGAATTGAGGCTGAAAATTTCGTAGATACTTGATTGATGCTGATGTTTCATGATATGGACCGTTACTCAGTTTGAAACCAGTCAAGGTTGTTGAACTATTAAAGTTCCGCGGTTGTTTCATTAACCCTATCAAAATGCAATCAATTGTATGGTATTTGAGCCTGCATATGTGAGGTCCTGTTATAGATATTTTCCTCAAATTTTAAAAGCAAACTTGTAAAAAACCATTGATGATCGCCATTTTAGTGAAATTCAGAATAATTGGCTCTAAATTAGGTTGAAAATAACAGGTAAAAGTGATATTTTTGAAGAAACCAACTGATCTCTAACAATTTCTCTGGAAAACCTCGAAAATTCTGGTAGTTATTTGATTTTTTAATGATCATCACTTGCAAATCAGACAAGTCGTTCACCTTTAGTGGATAAAATTGTAACCCTTAAAATTTCAATTTTCAGCAGGTGTGAAAGCTTGTCTCAAGAGTGTCAGATATTAATAATTATTTGGCGAATTGAAATTTGGCATCAAAGACAGCCAAAATTAAATCATTTTTAAAATTAACGAAACTATTTGCCGGTACACTTTGGATCACCATAACTGTGACTTTGTATTGATCTGGATTTCTATTTATCAATCAAAATTGATTGAAGGGAGTTTAAACTTTTAAACTGGATTATCTTACATAATTGTCTATAGATTGGCACCACAGTACTTGGCGTAACTAACAATATACCAGATCAGGATAGGTCAAGTTCATATCTATTTGGACTTTGGAAATATGTTAACCATTCATGGTATGAAGAAGGCCTAAATAGACATAACCTCCAGGTATAGAGATCACAATACATTTCATTTACATATCGATCCAATTGAGCTTTGTTTCTAGCTACTATCATTTGATTAGTTTACTTTTGAGTGAATGACAGTTTCGCTTTACTTATGCATATGAAAACATTACTCTGATTATCAAATTATAACGATCAAATTTAAAATATATTTAATTACTTTTAAAGTAGTGAACACAATTCTCAATCTATTAGTAATGACCCAGTAACAATTGACCCTGTGACGTTGAAATTGTTTTTACTTTCTTCGTAATTTGGGTCAATTTTGTTGTAAATGTTGAAGTAATATTTCAAAGCTTGCCATATTGATTTCAAAAGTCATTATAATAGCCATTTTCTATGTTAATCTTAGATTATTTAGTCAATTTAGCGTCTCTTTACAATCTTGTATTTAGAGTCAAAAATAACTAACCAGTTATCACTGGTTCATCAAACAATTAACCTTAACCTGATCAAATTTTCAATTTACCATCTTTCCAAACCTAACCTTGTCAGTCTGCGGCAATTATTAAATCATCTATTCACGAGTTTAAAGTAGCTTTCGCAGATTAACCAATTTCACGTTATATTCATTGAAGCCTCAATCGATTAACCAACCTGTCCAAATTGGCCTATTTGTATCTGAACAGTTATTAATTTATGCATTTTTATTTCCATTCTCATTACAGATAACAATTGAGCTAAAATGGTTTCAAACTAAACAAATGAAGATGTTAAATCAATCAAGTCTTACTATCAAGTGCGGAAGTTAATTGAGCAACCTTTTAAATTGTCGGATGATTAATATTAACATGAAAGTTGGCACTGATCAAGGGATTCAGGATTAAACCATGTAAATGCAAATATCAAATCAAAAATTGACTCCAAGAAATATAACCTGATGATGGGGCATAGGAAAGAAAGTGAATATTCGTAATACCACTCAGTCTGATTGGGGCTACTATTGATTAATTTGATTATTGCTGACAATTTAATCAATGAGGAGGCCGTGTAAGCAAAGTACGTGCAAAATGAAACAACATCACCATCAAGGAGCAGGCAAAAAAGAGTAAAGAAATGATGAAAAAGAAGAAGAAAAAACAACGAAAAACGATTGAGCTAAAAAGACAGTAGCACATTAAATTGTTGATTTTTTTGAGCTGATTTTTTCAAGTTTGGGGTTTACAAGTTAAACTGCTGTCTGTTGTGCTGTTGAATGTGTAAACTGGTTTACATCCCTTAAAGTCAACAGCAAAAAACACTCTTGCGAGCTTTTCGTGTAAAATGTTAGTCAAATTGGAAGGGAACGATTATGTTGAAAAGAAGGCAAAAAAGTGGACTTTTAAATGGCAGATGAAACAACCAAATTAGGAACAAAGGACTCGAGTCAAATGTTTATCAAAATATGTTGCTACCAAAAGGAACTAATAACCATGATTACAAATGAGTCTGAATTTTCATCAATTGGATGGAAGGCAAGCGTCGTTCATTACCAAATACCGTCAACATTAGCTTGATGATCACAAGTTTGAAAGGCTAATTTTTTACCTTTCAATTCAATTTCTTCTGGTTAAACCGTGAAATGAAAGACTTTATAACATGATGATAATGTTGATGATGATGACGGTGATCATCAAAGGATCGACCTTTTTGAATTGAATAATCCTGTAACTTAAAAATTGAATGTTAATGATTTGTGTTGCTGTTTTTTTGCTGCTTACCCACTTTAACTGTACTTTTGTCAATCCATCGACAGCACCTTTTTATTTCACTATTCACACCTTTTTTCAACGCTCATATATTTATTAATGTATCACAATCAGCATAGATAATTGTGATAGATCTTTTATTGCAACAGTGATTTGGCGATGATGAGAGAAAAAAGATTCATGGTGCTGAATTTAAAAAGAAGCAAAATGTCTTTTTTTGGAAAAGACCAAGAATGAAATCTCAGTAATTGAAGACGTTTAATTTTTTTTCTATTTACACGCTTTTCTGCTAATTGTGTGGCAATAATCAACAAATGATGATGATCATCAACAGTTGCGGCAGTTTCCAATTACTTATGCATATTAAATTTTTACCTTCACTTACCAACTTGTGAAAAGGATCAAACAAATCTAACAATAACCACACAAACCGTCAGTTGCCAGCAAGTGAAATTGTCAACATATTTAAACAACTTTCATCTATTGGCATCGATCTATTGATTATAACCAAAACAAAAGAGACTCTAAATTACAGCAATTTTCCTGGAAACATTGAAAAATGGCCGTTGAACGAGATTAATCTACATTTACGTCAATCAATGGTTAGTTATCAATCACTGGGTAATTCAATATTTCCAATCAAATCAAAAATGGCCAAAGGAGGAAGCAAAGTATTGTATTGTACATTGACTTGATTGCATGAGAAGAGGTTTTCACAATCAAAATAAGACTTCAATTGACGTTACCCAAACGTCTTTGACCTTAAGAATTTTTTAATTATTCATTATTTAACCATTTTCATTATTACGTACGGAGAAGAGGGAAAAGATGTGAAGTAAATCAGAGATGAAAATTTTCCAACCAAAGGTAATCCAATCCATTAAATTGTTGATTGTGCAGCAAGTAAAAAAACTGGGAATAATCAACGGAAAACTCCAATCTCAAGTAAATTGGGCAAAAAACACAAGGAAGGATAAACAACAACATTAATTTACCTTTTTTTACATTCCTTGATTATTTAACAGATGACGATAAGTTAAATAGACACTGGTTGATGATGCTGTTGCTATTTCAAGATGAAACCATGCTGTAATTAAAAGCCAATAGCTTTCCATTTTATAATATGAAAAGAGAAAACAATTTAAAACTATGGCTGGGAAATCCCGTTGTGTACATTGAATTTGCCATTTCCAGTATCTTTGATGTATAAAAATATCTAAATTTACCCGGAGGCTTTTATCATTTAACGTTGCTTCTGTTTAATGTTAAGGCAAAAAGAAAAATCTAAATTTAACAAATCATAGTGATTACAGTAAAGCCTTTGTAAATTAATAAATCTCAATTTTCCCCATAATGTAATCATTTAGGAAATCTTTACGGCATCCTTTTCTCGTTTTGGGTACAAACACCTAAAATTGTAACCTCATGTTGCTGGCGATGACGACAATGATGATGACAATACATTAGCCCTTTACATTGGCGGGTTACAATTTGATGCTTATCAATCTAAGTAAACAAAAATAGACCTCAATCTTGCTATTTTTTCCCCATTTTTAATCATTTTGATTGATGTCTTTGAATTGTCTCGCGTGCTTACTTCACGCACTTTTTCTGTTGCCCATTTTCATTGTCTATTTAGTTTCTTCTTTCCTCTTAATCATTGTCATTAGAAAGTTAATCAAATTAAGCTGACCATTGTTAATGACGTAGGTTGTCATTGTAATACCTTAAATTTTGATTTTCAATGGTACTTAAGCACATAATTTGTCTTCTCATTGTTTTGTTTTGTTTTCCTCTAAGGTCATTACATGCATGCATTGACTATGGAGTTTAATGTCTCTGTTTTTTATTAGTTTCAATTTTATATTGTTTGTAAAATATTGTTATTAATTGTTTGGAATAATGTAAAATTAAAGGAAATAATTGTGACAATTTAGGTTCATTTTTAAAAAAGCTTTCTCCCTTTATTTTTGTAGTTTGTGGTATTAGTTGTTAGTTGTTTTACAATCTTTTTAGGGGTTTGATATTTGATAATCATCTTTGATCATTTAGGTTTGGCATGAGCGTCCATCTATTTTGTTAATTGATTGAATTAACATATGATTCTGATATTTGATCAGCACTTTTAGAGAAACGAGTTAAAATTGATTGAATTCCTTGAATGTGAAGTCGAAGTAGATTAACAATATATTCTGGAGAAGATTCAGCAATTGAGGGTTCATTTTCACGGGATTGATTTGGAGTTGATGATGATGATGTTGAAGATGATGATGAACAGCATTCAGAGTCTGAATCAGAAGAGGGAGAAGAACTGGTCGATTCATCGTCAGAATTTCTACTGTAGCTGTTTAATGAAGAGAAACCATCATCTGAATCTGAACATTTGCATGATGAGGACAATTTCTTGCTCAATCCGGTAAGATCACCTTCAGCTATCCTTAATGGTGTTGCTGCTGTATTTGATGATGAATTTACATTATTAATCTGGTTGTTTCTATTGTTGTTGTTGTTGGTGTTGTTGGTATTGTTGTTGTTGCAATTGTTGTTATTATTAATATTATTATTACAATTATTGATAGATAAAATATTATTGGCAGAGGTAAAGTTGCAAGATTTACTTTGATCATCTTCAAATCGAGCTATTGTTAATTCATCTTTTAGACGATTAAGTAATTTATGAAGTGTTTGAAGATCAAAACATTCAGGCAAATCGTTTGATGATTGTGATGAAGATGATGAATTATTATTTAAATCAGTCAATAGTGATGGAATCATGACAGTCTCATTCATTTCATCAACATCTCGGACAAATTTACAAATTGTATTTACGAAACTTGATCGACTTGAACCAAGAATCACTGAGGTTAAATCATTTGATCTTGGCATTTTGATGGATATAAAGAGTTTTATAATTTGACTTGAGTTGTTGATTAAAGTTGATTTAAATGAATAGATAGATAGATGGCTTAAGAACAGTTGATATAAAATAGAAGCAATTATTAATGTTTAAAAGATGGTTTTGTCTTTTCTTTTGCTGGTGGTGGCGAGAAACAAAGTAAACTGGTAATCCAATAGAGATGGTGATCACTAGTAATGTTGACTTGATGTTAATATCACAGGAGTAAAACTTGCAATGAGTTGAAGTTGTAAAATATGTTTTCACAAGCTATGGTAAAAATTGAATGTTATTAGCTTAACCAATCAGGACAAATGAAATCAGATTGTCTGATTCAAACTGGCAATATCAACTATCAACGTCTTTTGTAATCTTCTTACTTGTCAGTTTACTCACTAACCAACCTTTTTAACGCTCTTAAATGACTCTCTTTTTCAAGACTCTCTTGCTGCTCATTACCTGAAGGCTCGTTTGTTTGGGTTTTTTTTCTGAATAGTATGGAACTTGGATTTTGGATTTTCCAGAATTTAAACAGGTTTGATGGTCTTGATGGTCTTGATGGTCTTGATGGTTTGGTCTTGATCTGCGCAACCAAACAAAAGGGGTAATTGAAAGGTGCAAAGTACCATTTAATCAACTATCAACTTCATTGATGCAATTTTTTTCAATAGTTCGTTCGATGTGAAATCCATCAGTTCACCAAATAAACCCAAATTTAAACTTGGCCAATATAGTATAATTTGAGTAAAAATGTCTCCAAAGAAAGCCATTAAGCAGTTAAACCCAATCACCATAAAGTTAATCCTAGTAACAGCACAGCACAAGATTTGCTTAAGCCGATCATAACTAGCGCCATCATTGAATCAATAATAATGATAAGTCAATTAGCAGATTGATTGGCTTGGATTTAATCTTGTTAATTCTAGTTAACATTGAAGTTTCCTAACATGTGATTGAAATTAAGTACAGATTGGACCTTGCTAAACATGTTGCCCTTTTTTTCCTGAGTTTGATTAGCTTTATATTTCCTCATTGGGATACCATTTCATTACCAAAATCAGATAATATAGTAAATGTCAGCAAATTAATTCTCAGACAACCAATGATAATAAATAACAGCACTAAATAAAAAATGAAATGATATATAATACATGTTAACAGGTGATGATTAGGAAAGGAAAACCCTGGTTTGCCTAGAACCTTGTCATTCATACATTGGTTATCATTGAAAGAGGAGGAGGTAGAGGTTGATGGTGGAGGTGGTGGTGGTGGTGGCTAGTGGTTAAGAGTGATTATGGTGGTATTGGTTTGATTGTGATGCATTTAACCTTAAACAAGATGTAATGCTTACGGCGGATGAGACATAAAATATCATTGCCCTGAGCAAACAGAAGGTTACTTCATGGTTATTCAACGCTTCAAGGAGGGTTAATACTTTTCTCAATCCTTACTTTTCATTATTTCTTATCTTGTATTCAGATTTTTACCTTTTTTCCATGCTAAATATTTTCTCGAGAGCTATTTTTTTGTTGCTTTCTAAACACGCGTTTTGTCCTTAAGTGATAACCTGATAGCCCATGAAGCTGTTTAGTTTATCAGGGCAATTAATTGCTTGCTAGTTAAATGGCTTTATATAATATCTTCACAGTCAAACCAATCTTACAGAAATATTAAAGACAAGGGAGACTCTCCAATGAAATCTCCTTGAGTTTTCCATGAGATTTTACTCAACAGTTATTTACCTTTTTCTTGGGCTGTGTCCTTACTCTAATGTATTTCTGCTACATCTTCACCTTCTTGGTCAAGTTAATTTTTTGCATGCTTTGTAACCAGATTGTAATCTGTAAGGACAGTTGATTAATAGTGACCGTAAATTAGCATGAAAAAGGATATTACCAATGCTTTGCATATTTTACAATAGCCTTGGTTCACAAGGGTTGTGATCAGCCATGATCAATTCGGGCTTCTGAATCCTTGTTGGGTAACCTCGATAAAAACCTCGAATATTGATACACTGGACAATTTACGAGTAATCAATAGTCAATCAAAGGACAACCAAAGGATAATTAAAGGACGATTCATGTATTGATGCATGTTCTCACGTACATGTCTTTACCATTGTTAAATAATATTGACTTTAAAATGCATCAACCTATGAATTGTTCATCTAAACCGTTGGCTTGAAAATTGATCAACAGGTTGCTGAACAAGTTAAAAATTACACTTTCTTGACCATGAACCATGCAAATAGCCTCGATTGTAATATTGGAATCACCAACCTACTAAAAGGATGAAAAAAGGTATAAAATAGATTAAGTAAAATAAATCTAAAGATTTGAAGGATAATGAGAGGTCAGTTAATCTTGGTTTTTCCGTTTTTTTTTCTTCTCTCTTTCTTTGATCTTTTCTAAATTTTTTATCATCAAATCTTATATAACAACTTAATCTCTCTTTGATTACCAAATTATCAATGATCATTGATTATTTTAATGCTGATAAGTTTAGATTTTCATACTTAGTCAGACTGATGAAGTGTGATTGATGATACAAATGTATAACCTGATTTAACCTGCAATTATTATCAACTGGAAAATTAATTACATTTAAAGGTGGCAGTTGGAATCACTAGTTGATCATTCTTGTTTAATATTGGACAATATTGAGCTAAATTTTCGTCAAAAATGAAAACAATTTCATTCTGAAAAAATCAAACCTTGGATTGTGATTTTGAACATTTTGTTGTTGATATATTGTCTTTCAACTGACAATTTAATTTTAATTGTCATCGATCTAGGTAGATTTATTTAATGTTATTGTTTCCTGTTAATTGTTCATTATCTTTTCTAATGCTTACTAATGATAATAACTAAAGCTCAGCCTTCAACTAAATACTGAAGTATAAGTCACTAATAATTAGTGAATATATTGAAATGAATAGAATCTACAAAATCCCTAACAATTAGTTTATTAAGCCTATTAAAAAATAGAAAGAAACACAAACGGATGACATTGATCTCGATTCCTGGGTGAGACACTTAAAACAATTGAATAATCATTTCCACCCGGAAAAGCCGAAAGGCTGAATAAAATGTAGAACCAACATCAAAATCAGAAAAATAAAAAATAAAGTGAATAGTATAAATGATAAAATTTGACTTGATATCATCTTAATGATGGATTCAATGATTCATTTTCACAATCATGTTGTCACAATCATCCCTTGTTTCATTGGGCACTGGAAAACATCGGCACAATAATAGCATCTGTATTCCTTCGGCTCCAATCGTCAACATCAAAAAATATCTTTATAATGGCTAACAGGGTTGAAATTACTGAAGCCATTAAAATGAAGGTTACAAAGTTGATGAGAACAAACTGGAACAAAGTATTTAGAGATCCGTAGTTTGTTATATAATTAAGGTAACCGAGGAATGCAAGGTAATAGGCAAAGAGTACAACCAATGGAACAACAATCAGATCATATTTGGCTCTTTCATCACCTCGAACCCATTCGCGACAAGGACGGTTAAATGTGACCAAGACTCCTCTGTAAGACTGTCCACAATAGACGCAATGGGATGATACTGTGTTGTTTATCGATCGAATCAATCATTGAGCGTGAGCTTGATTATTTGGTGGTTGACAAGCACAATGTTGTGTACAATTCCCTGGTTGTTACAGAACCTACAGAGTCCTTGAATTGGCGTTAAAGTCTGAAATGGAACATCAATAATTAGGTTGACCAGTATCAATTTGTTCAACTACAAATGTGGTACTCACCATTGATCTAATTGTAGCAAAGGTAATATGACCAACGAATAGATGTGGATATTTCAAAATGTAAAAAAGGTAAATATTTCAAGGTCGATTCCTGATAAGATCTATCAATTGATAAAATATAAATGTTGGTTATGATGATGGAACCTTCCGAGCACTAAATCTTATCTTCTTGATCATCTGTTTCTTGATTCAGGTCAAATGTGAATGAGGGAGAAGACGAAGAAGAGGGAATGAAAAAGAGAGAAAGAAAAAGAGAGAGTTTACAAAAAAGAAAGTAAAAAGTGCCAACAGGAAAATGGTGTGATGGTGATTTTGGTTGAAAATGATACACAACGATAGAAAAATGATGATGACAGATTGGAAGATAAATTTGTTTATAAGATGATAAAAGTGAAAGTTAACATTTAGGTAAATAATGATAATGAAAATTGTACCTTTACCTGATGAGGACGCCTCTAAGGTCACGTTAGTAAAATGTTCTTGGCCTGGTTTTTGTGCTTTTTTGATAGCAAAAAGCATAATTTGAGTTTTGGTTTTTAGGTAAAAATGAGGAACGTCGAGTAGGAAGACGGAAGAATTAATTAACTAATTATATCCTTACCATTTCAATTTTTGTAACAATGCTCTGTACTTATTTTCGTATCTTACTTTATAAATAGTACTTTAATTAATTGTTAAATTAATTTACATTGTATTATCTTTACGGGTAATTGCTGGTTAAATAAGACTGTTACGTTATTTTACAAGCAAAAATTGTGCCTTTTGGTTAACCAATGGCTTCCTTATTTTAAGCTTATCATATGTTTTATTAACTGTTTACCGCCAGATTTTATTTCATTATTTATTGTTGGCTTTTATTTCAGTTTTCCTGGTTTTTTGTCTATTCTTTTCGTTCATTATTCTAGCGTTTTAATTATGATCATGTTTGGTGTCTGCTGTTGATATGTACTAATCATCAGACTTTGATTCTGCAAATATTATGTTGGAGCATCAAATGCCATCATCTTTCAAAGTGACTCTCTGTACATTGGTGAATTTTTAACACGTGAAAAGAGAGCTGTTGTTGTTGTTTATTGTTGATTATGATAATGCCTGGAAACTATTGACTATTGATAATCACTTTCCACTTCGACTTTGCCTTTGCAGTCTATCACGTCCAATATTCAGCAAATCGGAAAGTGGAAAAAATGTGAAAGAAAAAAAAAGGTTTACTAAGATTGGCCGTTAGCTGGTTTTGTTGAGCTACTCTAGATAAGGAATTAAGATTTTAAGTAAGTTTCAGTTGAGGAAGAAAAGCTTGTAATCATAAGCAGACTAATGATTGTTGGTTGATACCAAAAATGTTGTCAAAAGTAAATGGTTCAGTGAAGATTGAGTGAAACAAAAAATCATAAACACAGAAGAGCGAATGCTTATTCGCTACGATTTGAGTCCACAAATCTTTGAATGGATCTTTCCTCAACATGAAGCTGACTATTGATCACTACTTACCATCCTCCAAATGAATTGATTCTAAAACTTTTGTCCAACCATGAATTTATCGTGTAGTCAAAAATCTTTGAATGAACCACTCATTTCAATAAAATAAACACTGATAAAATTTTCATGAAATTATCATGATAATTTTTGTGTTATTTTTTATCCTTGAATTCGCTTTGGCTGAAATTAATTGAGGGGCTCTGGCTTTTTGTTAAGATATATCAAATCTTATTTCATCATATTTACATGCAGATTGGCCATGTTAACAACACAATTGCCATCTTGAAACGCTGATCAATAGATCAACTTTTTTTTGTTTATTATTAATCAAGATTTGTAATATATTTTTTGTTTGACAGGTCCTTGAGTCCATCCGTTTTAGATTTTAAACTGTGAACAAATCAACAAACCATGGAAAGCCAGAAAACAGCAAAATTTACCTGAAAAGAAATTTAATTTAAAACGGCAAAAATTATCAAGTTGAACAATAAAGTGGCCAGTGAAGAGAATTGGAAAAGACTGACAATCAAGAGCATAATTTCACAACCACCTTCATAACCATTAACATCAAGCTTACCAACAACTGTTCTTCCTTATCAGTGAGAAAAACACAGTCGAATTAAAGGTCAAATTGGACGAAAAATGGCCTAGTCCTCTAAAATAGTTGCTCAAAAAGTGCAATTATCGAAAGGGTTTGAGCGAAACAAGCCAAACACAAAACACACAAAAGACAATGGCATTGAAAAAACAACAACTAAATATTAACGTTATTATTATTAAATTATAATTTAGCCTTTAGCTGCTAAATGATGATGATAATAATATTATTGGTTAATAATGGCTCAAGCAGCAACAATGATGATCGGAAAACCTAACAGATTGTTAAAGATTGGAAATTGCTGTAAAGTAAATAATTAATTTAACATCAAGTTAACAACAGTAGTCGTACAGTTTGCTGTTTAATATTTTTTTCTGTTCATTTTGTGTACAAAAAACCAAAATGTATATAAAACACAAATACGGGGAGATACCAAGTCAAATGACCTGAATCGCGAATTGAAAAGTTAAATAATTTTAATATATTTTGATTTGATTATTAATTTTAAATTACTATCATCAGCTGAGTGAGTAGAATGAAGAAGGGAAAGCAAAGGAGCAAGTAAAGTGAGTGAGTGAGCGAGAGAGAGAGAGAGGGTTTGTGTTTATTAATCAAGATAAGTTAGTGAGTAGAAAGTGAACATGAAAAACGTGAGTCCCAATAAATAATGATAATGTTTAACTTTAATGAAAAATCTTAAACCTTCATTCAGCTCGTTCATTTGACTCCTTCATCTTCTTCATCATCTTTATCATCATCTAACCTTCTTAGTTGTCTTCTTCTCTGTATTGGATGAATCAAGGAAGCTGGATGATTGTTTAAATGTTGAAAGAGACGCAATTTGAACAATCAAAAAGGGATTGATATTTTTCATTTACCATTAGTTTGTGTCTTTTGTTTGGTTGTTTTGTTTCATTTCATCCTTTATTCACCTTTATTATAAGCGTTAAACGAGAAACACAGTTTATAAATAACTTTAAATCAGTCTTCTGTGATATTAACATCAAGTCAACATTACTAGTGATCACCATCTCTATTGGATTACCAGTTTACTTTGTTTCTCGCCACCACCAGCAAAAGAAAAGACAAAACCATCTTTTAAACATTAATAATTGCTTCTATTTTATATCAACTGTTCTTAAGCCATCTATCTATCTATTCATTTAAATCAACTTTAATCAACAACTCAAGTCAAATTATAAAACTCTTTATATCCATCAAAATGCCAAGATCAAATGATTTAACCTCAGTGATTCTTGGTTCAAGTCGATCAAGTTTCGTAAATACAATTTGTAAATTTGTCCGAGATGTTGATGAAATGAATGAGACTGTCATGATTCCATCACTATTGACTGATTTAAATAATAATTCATCATCTTCATCACAATCATCAAACGATTTGCCTGAATGTTTTGATCTTCAAACACTTCATAAATTACTTAATCGTCTAAAAGATGAATTAACAATAGCTCGATTTGAAGATGATCAAAGTAAATCTTGCAACTTTACCTCTGCCAATAATATTTTATCTATCAATAATTGTAATAATAATATTAATAATAACAACAATTGCAACAACAACAATACCAACAACACCAACAACAACAACAATAGAAACAACCAGATTAATAATGTAAATTCATCATCAAATACAGCAGCAACACCATTAAGGATAGCTGAAGGTGATCTTACCGGATTGAGCAAGAAATTGTCCTCATCATGCAAATGTTCAGATTCAGATGATGGTTTCTCTTCATTAAACAGCTACAGTAGAAATTCTGACGATGAATCGACCAGTTCTTCTCCCTCTTCTGATTCAGACTCTGAATGCTGTTCATCATCATCTTCAACATCATCATCATCAACTCCAAATCAATCCCGTGAAAATGAACCCTCAATTGCTGAATCTTCTCCAGAATATATTGTTAATCTACTTCGACTTCACATTCAAGGAATTCAATCAATTTTAACTCGTTTCTCTAAAAGTGCTGATCAAATATCAGAATCATATGTTAATTCAATCAATTAACTGTCCATAAACTCAAATCTAAACTCAATGGAGTCAAAATTGGTCAAACCTGAATACGATATTCATATACATTTTGCCAATCCATTTTGTCATCAAATTCAACCCTTTTTGTTTTCCTCGTTTTCTTAACCTGCAAACAATCAATTTATACGTTTAAATTTAAACAAATGCTTATTTTTACCTTTGAATTGTATCAACTGTTTGATTCGTTTGAATTTATTAAAAAAAGGAAACACAAAAATGCAAAACAGAAAGTCCTTTCTTATTCGTGATCACCTTTTTTTGCTTGATTTTACACTCAATAAATTTTAACAAAATTAACAAAAATTTATCATATTTCGAATTGAATGCAAGAATTATTAAGACACCAATAAGATATACTAAGTAGGCTAATTATTTGCTCTGATTCACAATATAATCAACTCTTTTCCCTTTTTCTTTAACCATTTTGTTGGCTTCACTGCCATTTATTTACTCATATTTTTTTCAACAATATATTTCCACTCAAACAAAAGATTAGAAAAATGAAAGAATCAATTTAATCAATTTATCTTCATAATCATTATCACCACCATCACTATCACAATCATCATAATCATCATCATCATCATCATCTCTTCCCTTTTACTCTTTACAATCCATGATCAGGTTATATTTTCAGGTTGAATTAAACCTGACTTCGTATTTTAAATTTTGTTTTTGTTCACTAACAATTATTAAATTATTTTGTTGTGTGTCTGTTCAAAGTTGATTAGTTGGTTGAATAGTTAACAAACCGTAATATATAAGAGTGGATTGAGTTTTACAACGCAAGTTTTTTCGGCTAACTAAATACATTATACATGTATTGATTGGAAACGTGTTTGGGATTGCATTAATTATTGACTTTCCAATAAAATTGGGTTAACTTTCATTGATTAACATACAGATTTAAATGTTCAACAATATGTGAATAATTAATCTCTACAAATCTAGTTGTCTACACTGTTAAATTGTCTTCAATCATTAGGAATCAAATGCAAGCCTCGCCAAGAACACACTTTAGCTTCTCCAGATTATCGGTGAACAAGCAAACTGTATTTAGTTGATTGAAATGTGTTCGATTAAATTAATAATACTTTTACTTCGAACAGTTAAAGTCTAATTAATTACGACCTTGACAAACTCCTTGACTTTGTGTGGGTTTTTTGAAATTAAATGATTACTTTTGATTAGTGGTGGTAGTAGTTAGTAGAAGTGCTGTTCAGAGTGTTTTTCATTTTTATGCTCTTGGTTAAGATTGTTTGATTTGAAAAAAAAGCAACACCAAACGATTATACTATTATTGCTATTATTATTATTATTATTATTACTGTCACTGTCATTAATATTACTTTTATTAATACAATTATTATTAACATTATCGTTGCTTAATCAGTGAATGGTATAATAAATGCAAGAGAATTTGATAATCGCGCGTAATTAACTTTTGCAAAAAGAGAGCAATCCAATTGGTTGATTTTTACTTCAAAGAAATATCCTTTGTCTTTTTTGTCAACTTTAAAATTTAACATAATCACAGTTAAACAAGGAATCAATTCCACTTTTAATACTGTAAGTCTTATTTTAATTGTTTTCCTACTCTTATTATAATAAATGTAGTCGGGTGCTATTTATTCAAAACAATGGTAAGGTCAATGGTAAAAAGTTTTGAACAATCACACCAGACCTTCTATGTTGAGTGATTTGAATTGCTTTTTTTGGTGGAAACGTTGATTGTGGATTGGTTACTCAATGATTTAATGGTACTTTAATCAATATTGTTTATCTTTAGAGTTGACAGTGAAATTTTTACCCATTCCTTGTGTGAGATTTACAAGCTCGGTTTTACAAACAAGATTACTTTGGTAGTTTTGAGCGTTTCACATTGCTCATCAGAGTTGTATACATGCAATTGTAATACACATAATTGTAATTAGCAATATTGACGATTTCACATTATATGATTTCATTTAATGTGGTAACGTGTGTTACCATATTCGCTGCAACCAGGAGCCTAATTGCTTTCAACTAACAAATAATTTCTATTTGTATTTTTCTTTCCATAGTCAATAATGGTAATCTCATGAATGTCTCTTCTGACTCCACATGCTTGATTGCCGAAGATTCTCGAACTACAAAATATGAAATCATTAGTATCAAACATCATTTAAATGGATATGTAATGATATTCTTGGTTTTCAATGTCACACATGGGTTTAACTGTCACTCGTACAAGTGAAGTCTAGGAATGGCAAGGTTTTCGATTAGTCTCAAAGGGATAAAAGGTGAACTGGTTGAAAATGGTTAATAGGCAAATTGGAGGCTCCTATTGAGTTATCCAATCAACGCATTAGCTTAAAATAATTTAGAGCGAAATCAGTATCATAAGTTGTCCAGTTTTATTAAATGATTGCCCTTCAATCAATGCTGCTCGGAGACGGCCTTGTTCAAAAGAAGTTTTGGTATCCAATAAACCAGAAACCAGATTAATAATTACCAATAAAAGATGAACTTAGCAATGGAAGGCTTAACCTGTTACTTTCATCTACACTTTTACCCAATTACTGATGAAGAATGCCTGTTTCTTCAACAGTCTGTAAACTAAAAGATAAAGAAGACGCAACATTTCAATTAGCTGAACAGTGATTAATTAGATTAAATCGAAGAAAGTGGCCTTCATCTCATTTTTAGTTGAAATGTTTTTACTTTGTGTATGTTAGCTGGAGCTCAATCGCGTCTAGGTCAACTTTCAATAAGCGGAATCAATGAATAAGTGATATTTGCATGTCTTTAGGGTAAAAATTTAAACCATCATAATCATCATAATCCTTATAATCCTCATCATTATACACTTTCTTTTTCTCTTTCGTTCTCTTTCTCTCCTCTAAAATAAGAGAGATGGAGAAGGTAAACATTGAAAAAGTAGTCATGATCATGAAAAGTAGAAGGAGAAAAAAGTGAAAACCTGGAAGCGATTTTATCTTCTTCATTCTCTTTCTTCATTTTATCACAGCAACAGCACCAATAATGATAACCATAATAATAATAATAATAATAATTTGTTAATCATTATCAAAATATTGGAAAGGTCAAAATTAATCAGCAAATACGATCAAAACCCGGAATCGCAGTTAACCTTTTTTTCTCGATTAAAGCTGCTTGTTTTTAAGTTTCAACTGTTTTGTAGCAGTAAAAGGCCAACTATAAAAAAACTAACAACACCTTTGACCTCAAGTGACAGGTTATATCATTTTTAATAATAGCTTGAAGCTAAGTATTGAGAAAGCGAAACAAATAATTAATCTAAATTACCACTTAACTACCAAAACAGTAAAAGAAACAATGGTAATTGAAAGGTAAAATATAGTTGATCGTAAAGCTGTTTGAATCATGTTATGATGAATGAAAATACAATTGTAAATTAGTGACTCTTTTTAAACAGTAATTTGTTTTTGTCGTTAATAAAATTAGTTAAGTGATAAACTAATCATCGACAACCAATTAGCTTAATAAATTTTAAATTTTAAAATTCAGGTTTCATTAGGTACTGCCATCTTGTATTAATGAGCATAAGTAACATAAAAACAACGAATTCCAAGAAAAGTGAATTTTCTCGTTTTTTCAGTTTAATTATGTGATTATAAAATTATTAATTACTGAACTTAAATTTATAGCAGAACACTCGCCTTCAAATATTATGTTTTAATTAGTCTAATTATGCGACGTTTTATGATTAATCGACTGCAAGTACTAGTTTTATTTGATGCTCTTGGATTGTTAATATTTTTTACTAAATCATCAAATCGGCTTGTTACTTACTGTCTGCTTCTCAGAACTCTATTAGTTTTATCATCTTGACATATAATCTCATAATTGTCATTAAATAAACGCTTCTTTATTGTGCTTCTCTTCGTGGTTGGTTTAAGATTTCAATTATTTGATCTTAAGAAGGAATACATCACTTCAAGTAGTGCAGTATTACAGTATGAATTTTCTGGACGCGAAAAGGTTTATCATTCAAGCTTACTCCTGATCGCATTTGAAAAGTAATTTGTATCGAAAAATTAACATACAATCATTCTCGTTTGAATAGAACCAACTTTCATATGAACAAACCCAGCGTTCATAAGAGTGAAACCGGCTGACTGTATGGACACAGAGCTTTCATAACAACAAACTAACTTTCAAATGACCAAAACTTATTTCCATAAGACAAAAACTTTCGAGTTAAAGAGTTACCCTACTCAGAGGATGTAAAGAGAATCATCACTGATATTTCCAATGAATTTCCACTAAAGATTATAAATCCTATGTTAAAAGTTAACAATTTGATAAATGTTAACTTATATTCCACGATGCATCAGAAAAGAAGTAATCAACGATTCACAAAATAATCTTCGTACTGAATAAAGATACTCTTTAACTCGAAAGTTTTTGTCTTATGAAAATAAGTTTTGGTCATTTGAAAGTTAGTTTGTTGTTATGAAAGCTCTGTGTCCATACAGTCAGCCGGTTTCACTCTTATGAACGCTGGGTTTGTTCACATGAAAGTTGGTTCTATTCAAACGAGAATGATTGTAATACCTGAAACTTGACCAAAAATGAATTCATCTGCATTTTGTTGGTGTAGCTGGTGGAAAAATCTTGCTTTTAATTGTTATTAACTCTGCAATCTTTCAAATCTCCATCATCTAGTCATGTTAAAACAACCATTTTATTTCTAATCAAGAAAAAATAATTGTTACAAATTCCAACAAACAAACATCACCACCTGGTAATGAATTTTAAAAAGGCTGAGAGTTTCCTCATCAAATGTTAACTGTTTCATGGACTAATATTAGTCACTAATTTTATTAGCTTCCACTATATTATTGATTGTTTAAATATTCAAATCTATTCGTTCAGAGTTATCATTATCTTGAACATATTAGAAGATTGAAAAGATTGGTTGTTTTGCCTTACTTTTTGTTAATCGAGTAATTATCGAGAAAGATTATCATTGAAAATGACAAAAGCTTACCATTTTGCTTCAGATTCAATCAGGTTTCTAACAAAAGCTTCAATTATCATGCATATGATAATAATTTGAAAATAATTTATAATAACGTAATCAAATAAGTTAATTTGGTCCTTATTCTGACTTCATCTCTTATCTTTCCTTGGATATTGATACAAATGTGGAACTAGATTTGATTCAAAATCAACTGAAAACAGTATATTAATTGTAAATTTTGTAAAAGGTTAAAGTCGCATTTATTAATTTGTTAAATCCAATACTTAATTGTGATACTCGAACGCCATCTGTAGAGATCTCTCGATACTGATTTACACGAGTTTTTATTCAAAATTGATAATTTTACATCAATCTCATAGTTTCTATTTATCTTTATTGTCTAATTCAAATCTAAATCAGTTTATTAGCTCAATATGGTTAACAAAAATTGATAGAAGTGTTTTAAAATTTTCTTGAAGGGGGATCAAAACGTGTGAAATTGAAATCTAATCTTCATTGTCATCACCATGAATGGCACCTTTTGATCTTCATTCTTGATTCAATTATTATGATTATTATTGCTTTCTATATCTTGATGAACGCGTTATAAAATCTATAATCTGATCAGTTCATGAATTTCACTGTTAAAAAGTAAGTTTATCTCGATTTTCCTATCAGCAATTACTTTGAATTGCTCATCCAATAATTTTAACCTTCACGAGCAATAATTTAAGGCTCTTATTTGAGGGAATCACAATGTTTGTATCTTTTTTTTGAGCAAGATGTTATTTAATAAATTGATTATTATTAGTAAATTTATTCTTTAGTTCTTTTGTTTCTTTTTGAATAGGTTAAAGGTTATTACATTAAAAAGAGAGGATGACCCGGATAAAGTTATATTGTACAAGATTTTCAAGAGGCGAGACAACAAAAGAGTGAGAGACAACGATAACAACATGATGTAATAATAACATGGAGATTGCAAAATTTGATTACTTTGTTTTATAATTAATCAATTGTGATTTTATATAAAAGAGATTTTCTCTATGAATTTATATATCTTCAGGTATGTATATATAATCCAAGAATAAATCCAATATACAACTTTGAGTTGGTTTGGGTTTGAGACATTTGGGTAACAGCTGAGAGAGAAAGCATGAGATTTTGTGTGTTTATGTATTCGTATTGTATTTGATCATCAAATTAAAACGCAACATAACAAAAAATTAACTTGAATTTAACTATGGTTAGAGATTTTTTTTCCCATCAGTGATAAGTAGATTGATTATTTAACAGTGTTCCCTTAAAACTGTATATTGGCTTGTTTCATGATAAACTATTTTGCAGAACGAACTCATCAGCTTTGTGCAGTCAAATTATTTACGATACATTGATGGTTCTTTTCCGTTCCTTTAGCTAAAAACAGATATCCGTTAAAAAATTGAAGAGATTATATTGGATGATCAGGTGATGCAATGGGACAGCCACTGTTAATGTGTTGGATTACTTCTCGCTTGAGACTACAAACATGATCACGTAATTTATTCACTTTGGTGCTTAATTGTTCATTCTCGTCTTTCAGTTCATTTACTCTTTTCTCTAATAAATGGATCTTTTCCAGTTTCCTTTTACGACATTTGGATGCTGCTATTCGATTTCGCTGTCTCTTTCGTTCCAATTTAACTTTCTCTTGTTCCTCCATGTCAATTGGTGAAACTGGCGGTGAAATGATTAAACTTGGCGGTGGTTGGGGCTGCGATCGGGACATATTTTTCAGGCTACCATTTGAACTGCAATTTGAACTGTTGATCGTGTCTGGTTCATTTTTTATATTTACTTGTTGCTGCATTAAACCAACATTGGAAACTATCGGTACTGAGGATAGGGTTGTTAAAGTTATCGGTGAGGATGTCATTGGTATTGGTGTATTATTACTGGCAATTGGTTGAGCTAATGAATGATTGTTTAAATGGTCTGGCACTTGGTAAACTCCATTTGATAAATCATTGTTACCACTTAATTGATTGTTGCTATTGTGACTATTATTGATATTATTATTGTTGGTATATTCTGATGATACTCGTGATGACCTGTGAATATTTCCGGGTAGTGATTCAGCTAACATGGAATCATTGTGGAACACAGAATTGGTCATGTGTTGGTTAACATTGGTATGAGATGTCGAATTGATTTGCTGTTGAATATTATCACTGTTTGTTTCATGATTAGGATAATTTAACGGATTCAAGTTTCCATATGAACAGTTAACTCTTGAATTACCATTACTAGTGCCGTTTGACATTTGATTAGTACTATTTAAATCAAGATCCGTAACACTTCCATTGGTCATGTCGTATCCAACATAGTTGTTGTTGATCAAAGTGGAGGATGCGTTTGACATTTCTATAAACAACCTTTCTAAAGCTGGTGTATTCATTTTGCTGATTTCCGAGGAATCCAAAGTATCGTTCTGAATCATTTTCTGTTGGAAATAAAAAAGAAATAAGATTAAACATGGAAATTAGTCAATATTTACTTAAGAAACAAACAAGAATAGGATTCTCATTCACTTTACAGCAGATAATTTCATCGCAATGAAGCAACAATTTTCACTATTATTGCGATTTAAGATATCACAGGGGAAGAAAATGTGACCATGAACTTGAAAATTTGGATTCCAAGTTGAGTAAAATTACAGAACAAGAGAAAAGTCAAAGTTCGAACCTTGGATTATTCCAGTTTATCAAATGGTACTGATCCGAGGCACAAAACAAAAAACACAACTCAAATTAAGTAGATGTAAAGATGGAAAGTTTTTGTAAGTGTTGATTGAAACTCTTTTTTTTCACAATCTGAAATTGTATTTTAAACTGATAAATGATAACAATTAACCACCACTTACTTCAGCCATCTGAAGAAACAATTATCATCAATTGATCCATAATCAATTGGCACTAATTAATAAATAGAAATAGTTTCATCATCTCACTTTGGTTTCCAACGAGACACTAAATGCAAATTTTACTTTCTCTTTAAACTTGTACAACTCAAGTACAAGTGTAATATATTAAACTTCAGTCAAACAATCAACACTCACTAACTGCTTTCAAACTAATAACAAAAACGCAAACAACGAGGTTTTTTGGAGAGTTTTCATCAACGCCTAAAATGATTATGCGCCAGTCTCACTAAAAATAGGATAAGAAAACCCCTTTTAACGCCCAACCGTACCTCCTCTGAACCTCTCTCTGTGCTAAATTAATGAACAAAATATGCGGCAACTTTTGCCTTCCAAATCACAATTTTCATTTGATTCAATTGATTCAATTTTGACCATTGAAAGGCACTATTAAACCCTTCCAATGCAACAAGTTGATACAAAATTGTTGTTTTTTTTCTGTTCAATACTAATTTTTGATTCTTTTTTCATTTTTTCAGATTTTTGTTTTCACTAATCAAGTGCATCATGTACTTTAATGTAAACATTTTTCTTCTTCTTCTCATCGCTGAATCTTCTCCTGCTATTCTACCTGTTCGTATGGAATGGAGAGAAAGAAAAAATTTACATTTAATCAAGGTTACTGAGCGGTTATCATGGCTGGCAAAGAATCTGACTCAAAGATAGTGGAAAAAGTAGGATCAATCAGTTGGAATGGAAGATAAAATCATGGTTAACTTGTCAAAAAGGAAATTTGGTTATCTTTCCATTTTAATTTCATGATTATTCAATCACTTCACAGGGAACAATTTCTTTCATTATTATAATCGTCGTTATTACCATTTACTCTTGTGGCTTAATTTTAAATTGGCGTTAAACCAAATTGGTTTGAGTTTCTCTTCTCCTGCTAATTGTCCAACTGATTAACATGTATGGCTAACCATCCAATTGACCTTAGACCATTTATTGACCTTCAATTTTATTGATCTTTTATTTGCATATTTTGCTCTTATAAATATCTTATCGTTTCCAATTCTCGGTTTCATTGTTCTCAGTTTAATTATGTAAGTTTATACAAGTTTATATAATCTGTGTAACTCTACCTTTAACAGTACGTGTTTACTAATCACAATTACTCAATAATCTCGTAATCAAAAGGTGTTTGATTTGATATTGGTTTCTGGTTCAATTGCTCGTTAACCATTTAATTATGCAAATTAACCAGAATATCATGTAATATTGATTTCATTTTTAACAATTTGATAAGCGAAAGGTTAGAGTCGAACCGTGAATCAATGAGGCTTTATTTATCAATATTTACCATCAGAATGCCATAACAAGGTTCAATCAAGTCTATTAACATGTTAAAGTCAATGCTAATAACATTTTTAAAAAGTGATTTAAAATTTGAAGTATTTGATTGAATATTATGATAAAAGTTGCATAGATGGATTCAAACTCTGAAACAACATTACTAAAATGGTAAACTAGAGGTAAACTTCAATGATAATGATGAGTCTAATAAACTTTCAAACTGATTTTTCACCAATTACTGTAACATGTGACTTTTGTATTCATTTCACCCAATAAGTCCATGGCTAGTGCAAGTGAAATAAATAAGTACTAACAGCGAAGTCTAATTATGAAAAGAGAAAAACTGTTCACTTAGAAAGATGAGATAGATTTCAATCTCGGTCAGTAGATAGAGATAGATAGATTTCACTGTCATGCAATTAATTCAATCATTTTTACTTTATCCATTTATTCAATCAGCTTTGATGAATCTATGTTGCTCGATAACGTCTCAATTTAAGATAGAGGTTTGATTGTAAATTAACTTTGATTGTGATAAACTTTGATTCTCTTAAATATGAAATATGGTATTGAAATCATCATATATTTATTCGTAGATTAACTTTAAATTGACTAAACCAGACTAAACATTGATGCAAATTCAAAAGATTTGGTCGTCAATCGATAAGAAATAACGATTATCCCAAATTGTTTAAATGGTCTTAGAATACATAGATCTTCGATCACTGCTAATTCAGATAATTGTTGAAATTAATTGTTGAGAACAAAACTAAAGGTATCTGAAAATAGACCCCAATGATACAATTTTCAATGCTAGATACCAAAGCTAGTCGATTGATGATTAAATGATTGACTGAGAGATGAAACACCAACAGATGAATCAGTTAAATTTCTAAGCATCGACTGACTAGGAGACAATTAATCCTTAATATTACCGTCGACAATGAAAAGAACGAAAATTCAATAGCAACAGGGTTATTTTAAAGTATGATGTAGATAAATTCATGCAAATAGCTGATTTTTATTCAAAACTTATGAACATCTTTTTTAGTTTAAAGTCATTTAAAAAATGGATTATTTCACTGTTTTTAGTTATTCCCATTATTTAATAAAAAGGTTTAACTGATTAATTTAACTAGCCAAGATATTCATAGACATATTCTCTCCATAATCATAGTAATCTTCGATCGCATAATCGTCTGTTAAGTTGCAATTGAAACTAAATTGATACAAATGAAAAGGTTTAATTAAAATGAGTCAAAATTAATCATACGACTGACTGACTCGGACCGACTCAGATAATTTCCTAGTGACTTGAGCCAGATACAACCTGCTTCCACTGACTGACTGGTTTGATATGGCTAACTTGGGTGTCTAGTGTATACCTCACTATCCATATCTCATTCAAATTGTCAACATTAACTCTTTTTAATCTTTTGACATCAATTTTGGACTTTGAATTACTCGATAAGTACTAATTTTCTTCTTTAATTGTGGATGAAAAAGAGGTTTAAATCGGTTGTATACCAGTTCAGATAACTCCTATGTGTGAGAGTCGAGAGAAATAGAAAGCAAACAAAAATTATCCGAACTACACGTGCTAACTTGGCTCGATCTTCACGTAAATCAATGAGTTTTGATCAAACTCAGCAGTATAAATATGAGGTATGAATTAATTCTGGTCTATCAAATGTAACATTAATGTTATCAAAGGGGTAAATTAAATACAATTGCTGATGAAATGAACAACTCAAGCTGAAAATAGACTATCCTGATCTAAAAGACTAACTGTGATATACTGTAAAAATCCTTTAAAGCGTCGACTTAAGCATCTTTCAGGTGTTATACAGTGAATATATCGTTTAAATGAACATTGATGAATTTTGTGTCGGAAGTGTTTAATGTTTCTTTTCTCACAGCTCACTGTTATACTGTTACTGTAATTTTTTGGATAGATAGTCCTTTCTGGTACATTCTGGCGTAATAAAAATTGTTTTTGGCCCAATTTTATATTATTAATCTTCTGGTATTTTTGTTTCTCATTTAAAAATATTGATTTCGTCATTTTATGGATCAAATGTTGTTGATCCTCAGTTTATTGTATTATGAGAAAAACATCAAAAAGCAATTTCAGTTCAACATACTGAGTCCCTGTGAAGTCAGTTTTTATTTTTGTTGTCATTCAATTTACACTTTCAACTCTGTAATCATCTAATCAACTAATCTAGTAATAACTACTGTTGACTGTCGTCATCCTGCTAATGATGCTACCGATGGTGATTAATAACAAACATGATGATGATAACTTGTTATGAAATATCTTGAAAAGGTAAAGATCAACCAATTGAACAGAATGACATGAAATCAGAAATAGCATCATCACACTGAATAATAGTTAACAAATCTTTAAAGTACTAGTTTCACAATTTATAAATTCATTAACTTAGTTTTTTATTACAAAAGCTAAAAATACATAAAAACAGCAAGTAAAAATTTTTGTTTGCATAATTTATTATTCAATAATCGATTAATTGATTGTATCAATTCTTTAAGTCCAATGTTATATATTCAAAAGTATCTATCGGTATCTATTACCTAAATCTGGACTTCTTTTGGTTTTATGAAGTCGGCAGAAATGACCGACTGTTTACTTTTTATTGTTAATCAATTATGATCTTAAAAAATGTTTATCATTCTGTAAATTGTTGAAAATTGTAAATGTAATGTTTCGATGAAATGTAAAATATTAATCTATTGTGAGGCTAATTTGGTGGCCAACATTTAACTTGAAACACCAACTCTGTGTAGGCTAACTTAAGGAGTTATTTAGTTAACACCTACATGAGTACAATTGTAATTCACAATTTAAATTCAGTCCAACTAATGTTCTCCCTATTCAACAATTATTGCAATTGTGAATATTTAAGCGTCGGAGTATCATCATCATCACCACCATTATTATCATCATTATCATCATTAACAAAAATTAATGCTATGAACAATTATTAATGCAAAAGTAAAAGTGTAGGTCAGTAAAGGATATTAGGCGTATCATTACAATATGTACGTCCAAGATTTCAATACATGTATCAACTACCAGCTTCAAAAGTGATCGCAATTAAATATAATAATAATCACAGGGAACAAGTGATTAGCCAGAAAGACTAAACTGTTCATCTTTAGGAAGATGAACAGTGATCCATTGATGAAAGTAGATGAGTTCATCTCAACAGAATGCAACAAAAAAACCGGGAAACACCATTCTTGTAACAATTTTAACGTCAAAATTTCTTGTATTATTGTTCATCTTTTGGTTGATTAATGAACGACAAGGAAGCAGGTTGCCCATTTTATTACAAAGTAACAATCATAAGATACTTTAATCAAGTTTATTTACTGTTATTAAGTGAATGCATTAAAACAAAGTAACTTATTATGTGACTCTTGAGTTGATATCTGCGGCAACCCAAAATGTATTATTAATAACAGTACCAACAGGCTAATTTAAGCGAATCCTTGGTTATGACTTGAAAAGAAACCCAAAATTGCTCTATTTTACTTGGAATAAGTCAACTCCGGATTGTCAACTGTTTTGAAATTAACATTGAAACTGTTCAAGTTTAAGGATTTCTGTTTTGTCATGATCTTCAAGATTAATATCAATTTAACACCAGAACCAAAAAACTAAAACAAAAAACTGGTTAAGCCAAGAAAGTTGAAAGAAACTGGAGCAAAAGATGCCAAAAATTGTAGACACTTTGATCAATGGAGATGAAGATGATGAAAATGGTGATTATGATGATGAAAAGGAGACAAAATATCGTTAATTTTACCTCTTTTTTTAACTAAAGTTTCTACTAAGTTTCAGAGGAACATCAGATCGGTGTTTTATTTTTTGAGACAAAAAAGTATCATATTGACAGGTTAACTTTTCTTTAAGTTGATCAAATTAACTATAAATAATTTAGATTCAACTTGAAGGTTATAACCAAAGGGCTGTTCCATTGGTACATAATCACCATAATTTACTAACAATCAGTAAGTTACCTTAAAACAGTAAAATTTGAAAAACTGAAGCCAAAATGTTAACCTTTTTTTCATCTTACAGATTGATCTCTCGATTGATTGAAGCTAATTTAACAGTTTGACAGATTTCTTTGGCATGTGAATCAAGGATTTTACCATGAGCGTCATCATTCATCCATTCACCGGAGGTAACTAAATTACTGAGAAGCTGATGAAGATTTTAAAGCAATCAACCAGAATCAAAGGATCTCTCGAAAGTCAAGTTGATTGGTAAACATTGGTAACAAAGAAAAGTGATTTTCAGTGATGTGGATAAAGATGCAAATGTTTGACCCAAAGGTTGCTAATGACAATTGGATTAATTCAATTATGATTGCTTTTCCATTCATTAATCAATAATGGTTAAAAGCTAAACGGATTAAGGATGGTTTAAAGGATGATTGTAATTTTGGTTAAACAAGCAATTTGTATGGCAAGGAGGAGGCTTAATACTATTGTTGATGGTTATTATTTATCATCAATTTGTTCTTGAACTTGATTAAATTTCAACTATTAAGTGGTTGAAATTAATATTCACAGTAAATAATAATAATAACAACAGCAGTCGTATAAATAATAAGGCAAGAAGAGATGATTGAAAGAAAATGGTTGATAAAGTTAATCATAATCTCGATGTTTAAAGGTTTTTTTAAGGTGAAAGTGAAAGTTAACCGAATATGCAAAATGGTAAGGAAAAAAACATTGATTATATTAATTTGTAATGATCAATAGTGAATGTACTTTACGTCAATCATAATAATGATTAAAGATCCAAATTGATGATGATTGGGATTGTTGATTTAAATGGGTCAAATCAACGATGATGATTTAACCGTGAGTTGAAGTACAATAAGTAAATAGTGAAAGTAAAATATGGGATAAACAAAAGTCTTTTTTACCGATCTCCAACTGAATCAACTGTTTACTATTAAAAATGATTGTTAATTGTTGATCGTGATTTACATGAAAATCAGATCATCAATTGTCATTGTCAATGTTTGTTTCATAATAATCCATGTTTAATTGCTGTAAACAAATAGGAAATAGAAGGAGAAGAAAAAAATTAAAGCTGTTTCTCCCAAAAAAAATCTAAGACTTGGGTTAAAACCAATGTAAGCGTAGGTATTAACTCAACCTATTTAATTGTATTAATTGTAACTCTTCTTCATACAATCAATATTATCATCATTACCATCATCTTCATCATAATCACCATCAAGTCAACATTTAATCAACACCCAACAATTGAAATAATTAACTTGCTCTTCTTCAAACGTTTGTTGCTCTTGCTTAACTGGATCAACCCAAAAGATTGAATAACTAAATGGTCAACAATTAACCCTAAAAGGATTTTTGTTCATTCTTTGACCTTAACTAAGTTAATTTAATCATTTTAACCATTTGACAATCATATAAAGAGTTGTTAAATACCGATGAAAATGTTGAAACAGTTTAATTAAATGAAATCAAATTTGTTTAAACCTTTTATTTTCACCTGATAATTGATTTCCTATGATAATATCTCCAAATTTCAATGATTATTGAATCATAGATGAATTTAATCGATTGAATCATTCAAATTGCAAACCGTTATTAAACTTAAATTTTGAAAATTACAAAGTTCAATCCTTTGAAGTTTACCGAGAATAATGATTAACTGATATTTCTGGTTAGCAACTAATGATCATTTTAACCACCTTGATTGATTGATCTTTAACCTTTGGTTAATTAGAAATTACAATTGTAATCTAATGAAGTGAAAGTTAAGTATCAAAATGAAGGTTGAATGATGTTAACAATCGGAAGTGTAAATCAATTTGGTCAGTTGGATGAATGATACATGAACTGATGTTAATTCAGATGATTATTACGGCGATCCTGATGAAGATAAACAACTGTTAATGAGAAAAGATCGTAAATTAAGTGAATCAAGTTAATGTGTTAGAGAAAATTGCAACAGAAAAAAAGAAAATCTCATTGAGAAAATGTATTTTCATGGAGAAACTAGTTTTCAATTTGTTCCTGGTTAACCATGAAACTTGATTATGTCATCAACAATTTGAAGGCAGCAACTAAATTATAAACAGATTATTATAACTATTATTAACAAAAAAACATAAGCGCATATCAACACAATTTAATATACACTATAATAAATACTTGTAGTTAAAGTACCATTTTTCAATACCCAAACATCAAATCCAACCAAACACACCTTATATTATTAGGGATGATGATGATGATCAGGACAGCTAAATACTAATTTACAGCATTTATTAATTTAATTCAAGGATCGATTTCAATTTGCCATTTTCAATCATTAAAAATTAGTCAACAATTGTATTTCTGGTTTTCTGGTGCAATTTCAATCTTCGTGTCTAGTAAACCAGTTTTTGTTAGGCCTACAGCTTGTTTTAAGCTTTCAGTTGTTTTCAACTCTTTGGTGATTATAATCAATTAAAATAAATTGTAATCATTATTTTTAATCAATTATTGTGTTAATTTTAACTAAAATTTCCTTAAGTTACCATATGTAAATTGTCAGTGGAAATATTTGGATAAGTTTGCTTTTTTTAGTTACCTTTTTGGTTGGTAATCAAAGAGTAACGAATCAATTCAATTTTATGAGGTGATTGATCGTTAATTTTAAACAATTTATTTAGTCAGGGGCGTTAAATTGCTGATAATTTACTAAGAAGAAAGTATTAAATTTATTATAATTAGGCATGTTAACTGTATTAGCTTTTTGGTAAATGACAAGTCAGACTAGAGATTTAGGTTTTTACCCATTCAATTTTAGTTTTCACTTTTTCTGGTTTCCCTATCACTCGGATAATTGTAGAGATTTGTTTAACCCTTTCATTGTTTCAGCTTTTTTCATTATTGTATAATCAATTGAGTAACATTAATATGTAATCATGAACCTTTTTATATCTGTATGATTGAAATGTTGCTATTTTGCATTGAGTACGATTAAGATGGTAACAGGTAATGGATAAACATTTGTATTTCAAATTACCATTGAAATAAACTTTCTCATATTTCAATTAATAAACTAACTGAACAATAATAATAAAAAATTGATTGATTAAAAAAGCTTATTGATGTATGCATTAAATAGCTAATTATTGTTAAATGATATCTGAATGAAAAGTTGGCTATAAAACCTAATGTTATAACAAGTAATATTTTCAACCTTTCAAACATTTACTTTCGCTGTTGTATTATTTAGTAAAAATCAAAAACCATTTTGCAATTTATTAATGATAGTAATTTTCATGATTGAAATTAACCTGTCTGCGGTTTCATTATTAATCAGATCTGACTGATCATGACAAATCAGTCAAAATAATTGTTTCACCTTTCAGAGAGTAAAGTGAACAGAAATTAAAATGTAAACAAATGTTTGCTGAACAAATTACAATGACTATTAAACTCTTACCTGAAATTTGGTTTGTCAAAAGATACAAGTTATTCGTGTCTTTATCAACACCAGAATGTTGATTGGGATTAACAATCATCCACCATAAGGTTGATTGCTTACGTAAATCACAGTTTATAATTGAATATGACTTAGTTTGTTAAAGTGTTCAATAGTTTGTCACAGTCTAGGTTTACTGGTTCAACACATTTAACATGGACACTGCGAAAAGACGTGAAATGGAAATGATGAGGTTTTAATAGCACTTAACGGAATGTAAGTAAAATTTAATTGTGTAATTTAAAAATAAATTGTTTTGTTTTATAATAGTTACATTAAAAGATGAATAATGTAAAAAAAGAAGAGATTAAAAGGTTTTCTTTGTTTTGCTTTTGTTCAATGAGACTTCTATTTTGCCTGAAACATTAGTTCGCCAAAAGATTACGATCAACATCAATCGCAATTAACTTAATCACATGATCCAGCCAGCGACACCTGTAATCATCAGTTGATAACAAATTTCTTCAAGTGGTTAAGTGTGAAATTATTATACCTTGTTTATTCCCTCCAATCCCTCAGTGTTTGGACTAAATCGTCAAAGTAAATTCATCATCTTGCTTGTTTAATCAATTGCTTGGTCAAAGACCTTATTAACCTCATTTTTTAACCTCATTTTATCTAGAGACTAAATTGGTTGATAAAATTAGTCAGATTTTCAGCGAAATTGTGTTAATTTCGATAAAAATTGATGTTAAAGTTGCCAACGGCTGAGGTAAGAAAGTTTCATATTATTGTTATATTTCGGATGAACATCATCTGGTTGCTCAGACATTGTTTTACTTTGTTTCTCTTTTTTTATGCATAAAAGGTGGAAAAGGAAGCCTGAACAATATCTCTAAATGCAATTAACACCAAATATAATTGAAAATGATCCGCAATTAGCCGATAACACCGGAAACTAACACTATTCAAGAAAAGTAAATAAATGATATAAAACAATTCCTATGGTGGATAAGGCCAGGTTTCAAGGATTACAACAGGAAAGCTGATGATGAGAAATTGTTATTATAAACACTGCAATGATAATAAACAAAAATAGAAAGATGTTTCGATTCAAATGAGAAACAGTCAAACTTTAATTGTCATGACAGTGATATACAGAGGTGTAACCCATAATTTGGTAGCATTTCGATTAACCGAACTTTAACAGTAAGATAGATTCCCCTTTGCATCCATCATAATAGCTGAGAACGATTAGTAACCGACTTTGAATTTACCGAATTTCTATCAAATTATATGTAAATTAAATGTTAAAAATTAAATAAGTAAAACCTGTAACTAGGTAAGAACAAGAGAATCACAAATAAAAACAAAATAACACATGGAGCTCGCTGGCGATCCGTTGGAGTGTAAGAAATTTGAGAATGAAAAGATGTTTTCGAGATGAAAATATAATTATTTGAAAGCTTAATAATTAATAACGATTTACATTTTAGAGATACATAGCTAATGAGCCATAATAAATTAATCAGTTACTCAGTTCGCAACCAAAGGCCACAAACCATAGACGTAGGAGCGTAGGGCAACTTTTCTTTCAATTTCAACTGGATAGCAAAACCATCTGAGAATGAGGTAACAGATGACGGTGAAAGGTAAAAATCAGGGATTCCATTACTAGTGAGTCTAATGGTCAGTTGACTTAAAAAGTCATATATATCGGGTTCAGTTGACAATGCATCGTCAAACGGTCCCAAATAAAGGTATTTTGGCTGATCAGATTTAACCAGTTCCCATTTAAAACCGAATTTGTTCCACCCATTTTGTTGAGGACCCTGATCTCCACATTGTAATTGATAAGAGTTGACCGGTAGAATCGTGTCGAAAATATATTGCTCCATTTGTTCTTTATTTTTAAGAAGCCGATCAATTGCTCTAAACGATATATCAGCGGCAAGTATTTCTTTATCTAATTTCGCTAATGTATCCCGATGCTCAGCGAAAGCAGCTGAAAATGACTTTCGATTTATTTCAGACGATAATGAATGCAATCTGTTGATGACACTTTGATACAATTGATCCGAATTTGTTACGTATTTTGTCAACTCTTCCAATTTATCTGGTAAACTTCTAATAATTTTCTCTTGGATAGGTGATAATTTGACCAGATTAATATTCGCCAGCTTTGCCAAGGAAGACTCGTAAGTTGATTTGTTAATTGTATATAGTTTAGAAAATCCACCAAATCCTTTGTTTTGAAGCTCTGTTTCAAACTGATCAATAATCAGGTTGAGGATTGCACCAATCAAGATCAGGGCAATAATCAATGTTAACACATAACCACTAATCAAGACTATTGGGACTTTGTACTTTATTGGAATTGAAGAATGAAAACGCTGCCAAGAATCGATACGCTTTAAAACCCAACTAGCACTTCGAGCCGGTGACCTTTTTCCATGAGTTCTTTTAACAAAACCTCTTTTAGCTGCCATCAGTAAAACAGAGGATCTAAAGGATTTATGGATAAGTAACGGTTAAAATGTTTAATTAGAATCCTTGATATTCAATAATCCATCCAATAGCAATTTATTGGCAACTATGACAATTTCAAGACAATTTGATTAATCATCAAATGCCATCATCAATCAGGGTTTATTACTTTGTACCGGAAATATTGTGACAATTTTATCAGAGAATCAACATTATTATTTGTTTCTAATTCTGGTTATCAGGTTTACTTTCATTAGTTTGAGTTGCAGCAATTGTGAACATTAATTAGCTTCTAATCTTATCTAATCGTTTTATGCTCAATTATTTATCAGAGAAAGGCACAAAATATGAATAAAAGAGTATCCCCATTTTTATGTTTAAGAATATTCTTAATAATCCATTTAAGCAAACCAAATGACCAGTTTTCACCATAATCAGATCATTTTTGTTTTCACTTTTAAAAAAATCACATTTTTTGGTAAAATTCTATCTAAAATGATTTAGTTATTATACAATTTAATAATGTTCTTGCTTTCAATCAAAATTTTTTTTCCAAGATGTTAGGAATTGAAAAATCTATCATTTCAAACAAGCAAAATATTCCTAAAAACCATTTATATTCTTTTTTCATTAAATATGCTGATATGAAACAGAATAAAGTTTAATCTAGAAAAAATCTTTATCAAGAATATTCTTTGCCTTTCTCTGATTATTATGTAGTTTACTTTATAATCAAATGTATCAACAATTATTAGAAATTTCGTACAAATAATGACTCAGTTGTTATACATTGAAGATCTGGTTTCTCGAGTTTCGCATGTGTAAAAAATCAGACCATTGAAGAGAAAATTTAAATTAATCATAACATGTTTTAATTATGATTAATTGTGTTAAACTGGGTTGACATATGAATGAATGATCAGAGGCAAAAATATTTATATTATAAATGTATATTTTTTTAGATTCCCGATGTTAACGCAATGTTTCAGCTGTTGACGATGTTGAAGGTATTTGTTGATTTGTATTCGAGATAATCTAATTCGATTTATTCCACTACTCTTAGGATTTTACCAATGGCGATTGTTTTTCCTTCATCACGCAAAGTGAATCTTCCCATATGTTGGAATTGTGCGAATGGTTCCATACAAATCATACCACCAGTGCATTCAAGCCTCATTATAGCAATCTGATCCTGTTTAACAAATCTTGGTCTAGTCTGTTTATAAATAAGGTAAATATCGATAAAAAAGATACAATTAACAATAAGGCTACATCATCATATAATTTAACAATGAAACCAATCAAAAACCAATCAAATAGAACATACCTTAGACTTTTCTCCTGATTTCTTATCAATCAAACACAGAATGTGTTTAACGGATATCTCTTCAACAGCAGTGTGAATATGGAGAACTGCTGAGTATCCTGAACATATAATTGATTTATGCTCTAGAATAACCACTTGAGCGTCAAAAATTTTACCAACACTACATGGAGTGACAGGATCACAAATTACAAAACCAGGAGAAACTTCCTCTTCTTCTACTCCCTTAAGCTTTATTTTTACATTTTCTCCTGAGAAAACTTGGTTTACTTCATCTTCATCGCACCATAATTGCAGTATTTCAACTTGTTTACGGTTCGGCATTAATAAAAGTGTGGCTCCCTTTTTAGCAGAGCCTTGTTCAACTTTACCAAATATTACGGTTCCCATGTCTTTGTATTTATCTACTACGGGTAGTCTGAAAGGGCCATCATGCTTGCGATCTAGGTCAGGTAATGTATCAATGAAATCTAGGAAGGAAGGTCCCCTGTACCAAGAACAAACACTTTCTGGTGGTACATCACGAAGAAATATACCAGTTAAGCCTGAACATGGCATAAAGTGAAGTTCTGTTTTAGGGTTGAACCCGCACCGTTTAAGATATGGAAGAAGCTTATCTTTACATTCAGAGAACCGTTCTTCGCTCCAACAAACGGTTGGATCGTCCATTTTGTTAATCAGTACAATCATAAATTTAACACCGGCAGTTTTGGCAAGCATAGCATGTTCCCTGGTTTGTCCTCCTCTTTCAAACCCAGTTTCAAATTCACCTTTTCTGGCTGAGATAACAAGTACAGCTAAATCAGCTTGAGAGGTTCCACAAATCATATTAGGCACGAAACCTCTGTGTCCAGGAGCATCAAGTAATGTGAATTGTTTATGTTCTGTCTGGAAGAAAGCTCTTCCAACTTCAACAGTTTTACCCTTATCTCGTTCCTCTTGGTTGGTATCTAAAGCCCATGAAAGATACCATGACTCTCTGTTTTTCTCCTTGGCTTCTCTTTCATACTTTTCCAGTGTACGTTTATCGACCATACCAGTTAAATATAACAATTGTCCACCGATGGTACTTTTACCGGCATCAACATGGCCAATAAAAACAACGTTAACATGTTGTTTCTTAGCTGATTTGTCACTAGATTCTGAGACTCTTTTTTTACCACCTTTCCTTTTTTTGCTCATTAATTTAGATTCACTAGTTGCACCATCGCCTCTCAGTTCACCTTCTTCTTTCTCAGCAGCTTCATCAGTGATGTCAATATCTTCATCATCATCTCCTTCTTCATCACCCTCTTCATTAATTTCACCGTCATCAGCAACGACTTCCTCCCAATCGTCTACTGGTTCATGTGATTCAACCTGGTCAGATTGTGAGCTGTTGGCATTTGCACCACTAGATGATTGATCATTTAAGGCCCCTGGCCCAGAGGCTGAACTATTGTTAGTATTATTAGTTACTGAAAAATTAAAACTTGAAGGCACAAAAACGGGAGCATTGATGTTCAATTGAGTTGATAAACCAGAAGACAAACCGTCAACGTCACCTCCTTTCTTTTCGTCTGACATGATAAACTCAATAATATTCACAATATCTAGAGATTCTTAAGAAAATTGTTGCTATTCCAATAAATTATTTACACCAAAAAGGCAATTAACCAAGATTCAAAGTGAATCTAATGGAGCCGCAATTATAAAAAGACCCAAACACGTTTAATATTAAAACACAATGGCAAAAGCAATTTCTTGCAGTCTTGCAATTTTCATGTTTACGCATGATCTAGACATCAGCGGATTGTTTGAAACCAAAACAAAATCAAATGAACAGGTAAGACATTTCAGGTATTTCAATTAAGACATTTGGTTGACAGTGTTGAAGTCGAGTGTGTTGCACTCGACTTCACCATTGTCAACAAAATAGAAAAGGTAGGTGAAAATGAGAGAAAAACTAATCATATTTCAGGTTTGCAGTTTACTAAGAGTAGTTTACTAAGCATAGTCGAGAAAATTATCCAACAAGAATACAAACTCAAATGATTATTAACCAACAGATGGTGTGAGCAGAGAGTCAAGTTCATTTTAAATTGTCAACACTTGAGGTAATCGACATCTCACGAACAATTTATCGTGCAAGAAAAGGAAGTTTTGCAATGGAATGACAATGTGAAATTAGTTTTTTATGCTTATTCAATACTTTATGCGATTGTTTCAATAATACAAGCTGATGAAAGTTAGATTACTAACAAGAAAAGTTTATTGTAGATGAATATTGATCAACACGTAAATAAGAAACTTTATTCGTTGTTTGTTTAAAATCTTTAATTTTGTTTATTTAGAAATTCATTGGCATTGATTCAGCAATTAATATTAGATGATAGTTTGCTAGAATTTAATCAAAAACTAATAATCTTGAGGCTTAATCTTTACTACTGTTGATTTTACGAAATCATTTATATCAGAGGATCGAAGGATTTTGAATTTACGTATTTTAATAGATAGTTGTTAATTCAATTTATTGAATAGCTCTTATTGTATAGTTATGCTTGTGAATTAGTAACCTTAAGTTGAGAAGATAATTGTCAATTAGATCTCAGTTTCACATCCATTTTGGTTTTCCTTTTTGTAAATCTTGTTACTCTTAGTGCCAGCGGTTGCAGGTTTTTCGGCTATTGCAGTTAAAAATTGGTAGTCTACGTTAATCCTTGGCAGAGTACTTTGGTGTGAAATGAAACACCTTTTCATGTGGTCATAATAGTCAGTCAGAAATTCATCGTGTAACTCTTTTGGAATATGTGCTAGAAAGTGACATAAAGATATCAATTCACCTGTAATTGAAATTGAGTCAAAGTTAATGATCATTAAATTGAAAACATTTATTCGGCAAAGAAAGCAAACAATTTTTATAATCTATATCTTAAAATTATTGGACAACTTTACAAATATGATCTATTTTTTAACAGGTGAATATATTTTATAGGGTTGCATGACATCTCCAAAACGCAAATATAGAAACTTGCCATCATAATTTCAATCTAATTTATTGGTATTGTTGCATTTAGGCCCATTTTTCAATTTAGAGCTATAGGCATAAACTGACCAGAATACCTTAATTGAACTGATTTTAGGGTCATTTATAAGGCTTTAAATTATACTGCCCATTTCCAATAAAAATTTTTTTACAAAAAGTAAAGACTTGGCAGTTTTTAATCCACAAAGAAAACCTAAAATATTCAACGCAAACGCTTTAAACTGATATATGGCGTTGATCATTGTATTATTTACGAAAGTTTCAACCTTTTATCTTTCTTAATCCCTAAAGAATCGAAATATAAAATGTTCAAGAAATTATAGATACAGGTTATAACAGAGCATATGCAAATGCATTCGAGTTCGCTGGAATTTAATTTTAACTACATTGTTTGAAATTTATTTTCGTTGAACCTGGATATTTTTTATCATACTTTTCAACAGATTGCTCACCTTTGAATCCTTCAATATCCTCATAAGTGAAAGTAGAGTCATGTATTTTCACTTCAATAGGCTTCAAATTTGCAGCTTCACACAATTTAATCCAGTGATCTATTCTTTCTTTTTCAGGTGGAATCTCATAAACAGGGAACGGAGCAGATGACTTTCTACGAATTGTTGATGATTTAGAATTGGGCTTTGCCAAATCAAGCAAATTTTGGGAATCCGCTAATTGGGACGTTGAGGCTCTTCGAGTAAGCTCAGATTTTATAGACTTTTCGGATGATTGGGAGTTTTGTGTAGCATATTTTGGTTTCTCATGATCCATAGGAATCTCAAGCTTTCGAAATAATCCATACCAAGGCTCCTGGTATGTTATCTGTTCTTGAAGTGGCAAAATGGAGCTCCAAGAAAACATTAATAGGTAACATTTCCCTCCTGCAAATACAGCATAAATAAAAAAATAGCGGAATAGGATGATGAAAATAGCGGGATAGGATTTTGAAAATAGTCTTAGGAATTTTAACAGTTGTTTTTTATTTGCAGTCACTTACCTGGCTTAAGCATTTTATTGATGTTTTCCATTGCTTTGGCAGTGTTCGTAACCCAATGAAGGCAAAAAGTAGATGTAACTACGTCCACCGACTCCGCTTTTATGTCCAAGTTCACTGACAGCTCTTCCCACTCGGCGCAAATGTCTCCACAGTTGAAGTCCAGATTGAAGGTTGCATAATTTTCACGAGCAAATTCAATCATTTTTTCACTGCGATCGAAACCAATGATGCGGGAATCGGGAAAGCTAGAGTATAACATTTGCGTTATATTTCCAGTTCCACATCCAATATCCACTATCACTTTTGGAGAACTGAATACAAAGAAACAATTGATGAACAAAATTAGAGAAACTTTTAATCACAGTTAATATTGGCACTTACACATTTTGAAAATCTTTTTCCAGTCGCTTTAGTAGATATTCAGAGTCTTTCTTCTGTAACCCATTGGATTTATCATAAAGCTGTGGATCGTTATTCATCTCTGACCTGAGAATCTTGTTTGCTGCTTCATTTCTGCCTTCATTTCACCTTAAATATCTCAGATTTTCTGCTGATTAACATAACTAATTTCCTTATAACTGTTTATCCCTCAATTTAACCATTCCAAATTTGAACAATAATTTCTATTCTGAGACAAAAGTTTATTTTAAAATAAAAACCATTATAAACCAGAGACTTTACCTGAAATAGATTTGAATCAAGACAGAATCTTTGCAAAATTAATTGTTTCCCTTTTCAAAGTTTTCTCGAGGAAAAAAGCACCGTTATAATGTCTATCAAGATCAATCATCATCTTTTTTTGTCCAGTTAATTAGCTATTGTAATTATTTTTATCTACAACACTTTACCTTAACCTTATGGAAATTTAAAAAGGTTAATCAACTTTTTACCAAATTGAATAGTAAAAAGAGTTATAAAGAAAATAAAAAGCAAAATTTAAGCAGATCTTAACCTCAAAATGTTCTTATAATTCACCTTCTTCTGTTGGTTAATGTTAATTGCTGTCGTGATTGGATTTTTAATATAATCCTGTTAATCTATGAATTCATCATTAACTTGACCATAACCCATGAATAGAGTTGATCCATCAAATGATGAACACCAGAAACCAGAAATCCACGCTTTTTTTCTGGTTAGATAAACAAACATTGAAAACATTGAGTATGAATACAATCAGCTGTTATTTATTTGCTAATCAAATCCATTATTATCAACAATGTTGCAATGATTTAAACTCGTTCTGCATCTGAATATTAATTACTAATTATACACTTGCAAACGTTTCAAAAATAAGTAAACGATTTTACTAATTTAATATGATTAGCTCGTTGAATGAGCGAAAGTCAACTGAAACTAACCATTCTGGTTGTTGAGGTATTAAAAGACGATGCATAATCAAGCTCTTTTTTGTTTTTGTTTTTATTAGCAAACTCCTAATTAAATGATTCCTCTTTGATTAACTTAAATTGATCATTAAATTATATCGATAATAGCTTCTTAGTTACATGTTTAACTGTCAAATGTATTGGTTGTGATTAAAGATGATTACAGGATAATTAACACACAACTTCACTTTCGCTCGTTTTTCAATCCAATTTTACATGCAAAATCTTAACCAATTTAAATTTTATCAAAAAATCTTCTTTTTTAATGTTAATGTGATTAATGAAAAGATTGCTACAATTGAAACCTTTTTTTGCTTTTCATTTGTATTATTGCATAATGTTTCAATGTTATTTATAGTGTTATCTTATTTAATCGTGTTTTAATCACAAGAATGATTAAAATAATGACTCAAATGATACCCAAAATGCTTTTATCATTATCATTATCATCGAATGGCCTAAAGGTTTGACAGTTTTACAGACAACATTTGTCCTTTAAACAATAATTGATAATTATCTGAACAAAAAATAGAATCACAAGAAATTGAAATTGAAAAATGAACCTTTTTAGGCAAAATCATGTTCTAAAATTTGTAAATTTGTTAGGCCTAACATTACAAGAATCATAATTAAAAAAAGTCGAGTAAATCACCAAAATAAGAGCGTTAGTTATTCAATTCTCACTGGTTATTTTTTAAGATTGAAAGTAAATCTGCATCTCAATTCAAACTGGTGTTTTTAAATATTTAATTGTAATTAATAGTGAACTGTCACATTGTTGGATTGGTGTTTTTATTAAAATTAAACCCTAAAAAATCATGGTTCGGTTATAGCTTTTCTTTGCGCCTTATATCAATAAGAAGCCTCTTGTTTTAACTCCAACTCTAAATAAATTTTTAATTTCTTCTCATCATTGTAATCACTTTTATCATCATATCTATCCTGTTCTGGTTGCCTCCCTGCTTGTTTTTTTACAGGAAAATATTTAACTCAATAGCTGAGATGAATATTCTTCAATTATCTGCTCTTCATTAATGAATATTCAACTGGTTCTGAACCAACAAGTGAATCGAAAATGGAAACAAACCAATCTTTTTTAAGCTTAATCATATGGGTAATTTTTGGTATCAAACAGGTTAAAAAAGTTGTGATTTTTGTGGATTACAGTTGAGGATGGCAAATTTTTTATTAACTGCATTAACTGATTGAAGTAAACTAAAAAGTTCAGTTAACTGTTACTTTCATTTTGTTTTTGACTTGAAATGACTTTGATTGGATAGGAAGAGGAAAAGGTTCAATCATGCTGAGCCTTGATTCCAAACCGAGAATAGTTTTTTGTTTCATTTATAATATTTAAATCGGTAATTAGTTTAGGCCTGACTCATCATTTAGCTATAAAATTACCTCAATAATAGTGTTACCTCAAATGATAACTCATGATGTTATTCATAAATTATCAGTATCATAATACATGGTTTTAAGAGTGTCCCCACAATACTGACAACACAAGAAACCACAATTGACTAAAAGTTAAATAATACTTCTTAGCCTCAAATTAACATTTTATTTGGACAAAAATTATCTAAATTTATTTTAATTAAACCTGAAAGTGAATGATGACTGGAAGGATACAAAAAACAACATTTAAATAAATTTATGTATAAATATAGATATTTAGCTGATCACTAACCCTGCAGCTGATTGCCCAAAGAATTAACAATTGGCATAAGAGTTGCCAGGGCAAAACAAAGTGTAGCAGCAACATTGGCCTAACAAAGAAATTTGGTTAAATTGTCAAACAATAACATCTTTACACCAACAAATCAATCCTTGATTTTACTCGCCAACAGCGTTATTACCTATTAATACAGTGTCAACACATAACATTGAAAATTTAATGCTAATCTGCAACCGATAACGAATACTGTCCTCTAACAAGTGTGTTCATCTTTTTTGTTTTTGCTGGTGACAAATGATTAAAAAAGGATCTATCTTGCGGCTAAGTTGATCATTTGATAATAATGATAATCAGCGTGAAAACAGCAACAGTAGCTTAATCTTCTTCTTCCTCCTCCTCCTCACCCATCTTGGCGATTTCCGTTGCGAACCAGTAACCACCTTTTTAATAAACCAGAACCAGTTAATGTGATATGATTAAATATAACAAAACGGAATCAGCTAAAATAAAATTCAATATAATGATCATCATCACTAATAAAATTGTTTATAAAGTTAAATTGTACCTGCTATTCACTTTTTTGATGACCGAGGGCAGCGAACATAATTTCATCATAATATCATCTTTTACTATTGAATTAATTGTGGACAGGTTAGCTTATTAGACTCATCTTTAACATTCAACATTCAAGTAAACACAAAATGGCTTTTATAATACAAAAAAAGCCAAACTGCTAAAATTAACATTAACATTACCGCATCATTGTGGTCCGTCTTTCTCTTCACTATCACTATCACTTTCTCCTTCATCTTCCTCATCTTCCACTCCCTCCGCCTTTTTAATATTTTGTTTCTTTCTATTTTCTTATTTTTCTCCCTCTTTCGCTAATCTCTTATATAAAAGTGTTTCTCATCAACTTTGAACTACTCATTTGAACATTTTAATCTCATTGGTTAGTTTATTAACATTTTAGACTTCATTGTAAACTGTGATTCAGCGTCTCGCAATTTCCCTCCATTCCAATAAAACATATCAATATAAAGGATTTTTTGCCTTCATTTTCCATTCTTTTTCAGCTTACAATTTGCGTTCAACTCTTGATAAATACCACCGTCAACCAATCTCACCATCACCATGAAACGTGTTACTCTGTGTTCATTTGGAATCTTGGTTATTCTTGTTCTTGCCATGTCACCGGGAAGTGATGGAGGTCGTCGTAAAATTATGATGGCTAAAAAATTGGCCGCTCTACTTTTACTTAACAAGAAACGTTACATTTTTGTAGCTCCATTTCCATTACCAGTTCCTTTACCGTGAGTAAAATTGCCTTTTGTTTTTCCCTTTTCACCAGTTTTTCCTTTCAATCTGGATAATTGACACTAAAATCAATCAATTTTTACGGCCGTTATCATTATTGGACTTTATCGCCATAGTTTGGCGAAGTGTTTAGCTTCATTTTTTAGAGATTTTATTTTTATATGCTTTGGAAATTATTGCTCAGTGCATTGTTTTGATCGCATTAACCTACTGATAGTTTCTGTTCCCATTTTTAAACTGGAATTTAAAAAATTACATTTTCTTGCTAAATTTACATCAGATTTCATTTTACGGACTTTTTTGTACAATAAAGTCAGGCCTTGAAGCACATTGCGTCGTTGATGCTTTTAAATAACTTGGACAAGTGATATATTTTAGTGTAGCTCTATTAATCCAGTTTTAATGTTTATATCTAAATATTATTCAGTTGTAACTCTATTTTTCATCTAATCTTGATCTATAGTTTAGTTCTAACTTGAAAAATATAGCTATCCTTAAAATCTGTCGCCAGATTAAATCTTTTCAAATGTTCAGGTCAATGAATTTAGTAGTGGTAAATCAAACGATTAACGGTTTAATTAATTGGAGGAAAAGGTGTATCTTCTTAGCCACAGGCAATGCAAGTGAGTTTCGATTAGTATCTTTCTGGACTATTTTTGTTTGTTTTTTCAACTTTGAAACTTTACTAAAAGGGGACCAAACAAGTGAAAGTTATCCTTTAAGGCAGAACGAGAAAGGAAGAACAATCATTAGTTTATCTGATATTTTATTCAGATTCAATCATCACTAATTATGGATCAAGTTACCATTTAAAATTGATGATTGCGATTGCGATTTCAACTTTGTTTTTTTTTTCAAAAATGCACTGTTTGTCAGATCAAAATTTTTTTGTTGTCTGAAGTTTGACTGGATTAGGACATTTAGCATAACTCGTTTTTATTGCAGCAACCAACAATCAGATACGATTCAAATTGATTATTATTATATTTTGATTCTTGGTATATTTTTTATTTTTATTGTTACCTAATGTTTTTCAATTTATTTTAGACTAAGCATTAACTTTTATGACTAAAATGGTTTCATTCCAGGAGAAGGAAGTTAATCATAGAAATGATGTATTCCTTAATTAACCATGCAAAAGAACTGATTGATATTCTTCCCTTTTTTAACTATAATTAACCTTATTCTTACATTCTCTCTTTCTTTTCTTACCTTACAGAGTAATCACCAAAGTAAAACATATTATTCACAAGTAAGTTGAAATTATCTTTGTTTTACTACTCGAATGCTATTTGTTTAAAATTGAGGCTATTTTAAGATCTTGCCACTTCATTTGAATTAACAATTTAAAATAACTCACGCCTAATCTAATCTGAAAAATTCTTGTTTGACTCTATTTTTTCTTCATCAGAGAAAAGGTGCCAGTTCCAGTTCCAGTTCACCATCAAGTGACTAAATATGTTGCTGTTCCTGTGCCAGTGCCTGAAAAATCATGGTCAGATGAATCATGGAAGATGCCGGAAGCAGCATCTGAAGTTTCCTACAAAGTAGCAGAGAAGCGTCATCGTCCCAAGAATTTAGATAATATTTACTCTGAATCAACTCATAACCTCAAGTATGCCGAAAAGCCCACTTATTCTGAGACTCCAATCAAAATTTCAGAGAAGTCATTCTTAGACGGCGCTTATAAGTTACACGATAAGTCTTACCTTGAAGAATCAGATAAGCTTCCAGAAAGGTTGTATCCCGAGGAACACATGAAATTTGATGTTAAACCTTATGAATCATCTGCTGAGGAATCTTACGAGTTACCTAAGAAAATGCATCTTGACGAATCTTATAAATTCAATGAAAACGCTTATTCAGAAGATTTACTTTCTAAATTGACCGGAGATTTGTCTGCAGTTAACCATGGATCAACAGAATATCTTGGTGAAGCCTCTGAACTCAGTGAAAGCTATCCAATGTTATCAGAAGGCAGTTTGACAGTAAAAAAGAAGAAGTGAAAACTTTCAATCGTTTTATTTTCAATAATCAGCACCAACAATTTTTTTAAACCATCTTTCATCCATTGTTCATCTCTCTTTTCGTTAAACTACAATCAAGCAACCGCCGATATAGCTCCATCGTTTTGTAAATATCTATCAATCAAAGCAACTATGAGAGTACAATTATGAAAAAATGTCTCTACTCTCATAACGATTGCTATCAAAATCGCCCAAAGAAGTTTATACACAACTCTTTCCACAACAAACAATCAACCACCAAACATAAATCTACTTGATTATTTTTTTATACTTTAAATCGATGTTTTTCACGTTCATAAATTGTATTTTTTGTATAATTGAATCTAATCCAAACCATTATTAGATTCGTATTGCTGTACCTCTACAAAACTACTTATGATTTACTCTCTATTTTTTATAACTTTTTTTTTGTTTTGCTTGGTTATTACTAACCAAGACAAATGTATGTTGACCCTTTTGTTTCCACCTTAAGAACCCATTTTTTACGTGTAAATAGATCTCATCTGCTGAAATAAAAATTCACCTCAACACTTTTGTTAACGATAATGTAAACTGAAACTGAATAATGTCTTAATTTCTTTATTTCATTGTAGTAATTGCTTTTATTTAAAGTACAAATTTGATAACATTAGATTCTTTAGTTGAGTTACCTAAAATAGATGACCATTAACCTGTAATTAAATACTACATTGGTGATTCAATTTCAATGTCTAACTACATAATTATGATTATAATTGACATTTTGTTCACTGTTTATAAACATAATATTGAAAGTTTAATATAAATGGGTCAGGAGACTAAAAAAGGTATATATTTTAAATTTTTGAGGGCCAACCTTATAAATATGAGCCAGTCAAACATGTTACTTATTTATCCATAATAGTAATGATAATTTAAAAAAAACAACACTAATAATGAAAATATTTCATGCAATTTTAGTGTTTCAAACTTTTCTTTTCAATTCAAATTCTCAACTTTCACCTTTTCTCCATTATTCATGTAATATTACTAATTATAAAATACAAACATTTTCAATACTTATTGGTCTTGATGCAGAAAAAAACAAACCTCAAGTTTAAAATGTCCTCAGGTCAAGTTGAGATGATTTTTTTGAGTAACTCTGCATGAAAGTTGTTTTTCCTGATCCTACACTCATTAATAGAGTATAAAATGCGCATTTTGTTTTGATTTTATTTTTATTATGATTTTGATGAATAATTGATTGAAAGATTTAATGTATTACATTAATGTATTTTACAATGAAAGGAAAAATAATTTGATCTCAAGCACCTTAGATAAAGCTTGAATGATGTCCATTGTGAGAGTTAATTTGATATTCACAGATCAATGTTTGTAAAAGATGATCAATTTGTTTATCAATTGTTGATTGTTACATACAAATTTCAATAGACATAAAGTTAATTTTAAGCGCAAAATGTAAAGTAAGCGTGCAAAAGACCGATAGTTAAGATTTTATTGTAATAAACAATTCAATAAAAATTGACAATCGTAATCTTAACAATTTCTTGATTTTAAACTCTTTGCTGCTGGATTCTTTATTGTTGAAGGTAATTTGGTTGAATGGAATAATAAAGACAATTATGATCTTTTTTGAATATGTATTTCAATTGGAACTAAAAATATATTTATGAAAACACAAGAAAAATTATCATTAAATACAAATTAGCTTTCTTTTTTATAAGTATTTACATATAATTTACCAAGTAAATACAATTATAATTTTGTTGCAGTTTTACTTTTGCTTTGTACGTAATTTGGTGTATAATATATGATGAATTGTCTATGTATACAAAAAAACGGCAAATGGTCCTAATGAAAGAATACAAAAAAAGAGAAATCGAGAAGAAAATCATTTCGTTTTTTATGCGTGCTTTTCTTTAGAGTGCTAATTTGTTGATAATTATGATAATTATAGATTTAAATGTACGTTCGAAAAGGAAAGATGATGAATCCGACAATTTTTGATAGTTACGCGTGTCCAATATAAACCATTACAAGAGTTGTAAACAAATATAATAAAATAATCCAGATTGAAAAATAAGGCACTTGGGTTGCAGAGGAAGACATCATTTTCTCCAATACTGATAAAAAGAAGAAAATAAAATCAAAGATTAAGATTTCAATAACAATTAGCGAGAAAAAAGTACTTTCGAAGCGGATTGTGTAAATGATGATCCTTTTTTCTGTTAACAATATCATTGAATTGAACTTACCTGAGCAAATTTGTGAATTTGTTCAACCAGTATGGCCATTACAGCGGTAACACTGACATCAATTAATCCCTGAATATAATGAACTGCTTCTTCATCATTTAAATCCAGACGGAATTTGTCCTGAACTTTTTTAACAGTTTTATCAGGTTCTAATGCAATATCAGGTATTGTTGCATCTACCATTAGGTTAAAAAGGTTGAGTATTAAATTAGCATGACGACGAAGGTGCAAAAAAGCTGTGTAACAAAGTTTCCTAAATGTTTGATAATGATCAGAAGTAACACCGCCCATCGCTTCAACCATTTCACGGCTCAATTTCATTGGAGGTGGAAATGGTTTGGGATCACGACCCAAAATATATCCAAAGTCAACATGAAAAAGATGTCCTTTCTTAGTTAAGAGTAAGTTATCCAAATGACGGTCACCAACTCCAAGAAGATATGTGATTATACAATAACCAGCTAAAAAATAGTTAAAGAGAAAATTAAATGTAAACAAAAAAATTGAGAGTGATATAGAAGAAAGACGTTTAAAGATAATTACCACAAGATTTAACGTAAGTGTCCATAACATCAGGTTGAATACCGTAAGGGGCATTTTCACAAGGAGCTGCTTCACGGAAAAACTTTTGAATATCAGCATTTTTAATTACTTCAGCTACGGGGAAAGATTCGATATATTGAACAAAACCATGTTTACAGCTCGTGGCCAATACTCTGTATGGAGTTAACTTTAAATCTAGATTTTCCCGCCGAAGAAGCTTATCGATCAACGTTATTGTGTGCAAAATCAATTGGTCTTGTCTTAAATCGTCACCAATTTTTAAGATAGCAATATATCGACCCAAATCTTCAGTAATAAAAGTCAGTTGACTAGGCATTAGGGCACTTTTGAAAAGAGTTGCAGTTTCTGGAAGAATTCCGATGATTTTTATTTTAGGATCCAATGGTAAAGGTAACCCTTCAAAATGTTTGAAATTTATGTTGAAGCTTGAACTATCACTGAGTAGAGAACGTAGTACTTCGATTTTTTTGGTTCTATCACCTTTCTCCCGTGCAACGCATTTCATCAGAGAAACAAGCTTATCTACAAAGCTCTGAGCTCTGATGATCGTATTAAATCTGCGATTCATCTCACGATCTCCTTTACCAAGTCGATCTAAGAATCGCCTCAATACATAGTTATACATATTAGAAACCTTTTGATCTTTACATGGTGGATTGCCAGATGAACTGCCGGCTGTACAGTAGCCATAAATATCTTCACATTCAACAACAAGGTACCAATAAAAAAAATTGGCTAAAATATCATCACTGGCTGCCTTTTCAATCAGAAAGGTGGCTAGATCCATCTGTAAAAGAGAAGCATGAAATTAAATGAGAAAATTTAGCGATAAATAAAAATAAGTTTTGTAAAATTAAAGTAAGATACTATTAAACATTAGCTTACATCTTTCATTTTGTCTGACGGATAAATAGCCGCATCAGAGCTGTCAAAAGCTAGATTATCGCATCCTAATGGTGTAATAGAAACTTCAGAGGTAGTACTCATTTTACGGTTGACACTAGATAAGATGAGAATTAATTGATTTATGAGTCACATTTATTATAATACAATGAAAAAACTTACTTTGATTCCTTCTCTGTTTCAGTGGCCAAATCAAACAGGGATTTTTTATAAGTTTTTATACAGTCAGATTCCATAACACTCATGTCCTCATATTTGAGAGCTTGAACAAGCTGGAGGAGATAGAGGATTAGATCCTGAAGGAGAACATAAAAGTTTATATTAAAAAAGAAAGTCAAAGAAAAAAAAAGAATTGAGGCGAACATTACCTCATCAGGAGCTTCTTGTAACCTTGAAACTGCATATTGACGGACAGCTGGATGTTGGAATGTAGGAGAAAGAAGTTCAAGAGCATCTTCAATGTCCATAGGCTCCCAAGAATACAGCAGTTCAAGTGCTTGTTTGGCCTCAGTTTCGGAGTCCCAGTTAACACATTTCAAAAATTTGGTTAGAGCTTTTTTTTGATTCATTAAGTAAAATCTATATTTCCAAAGTAGATCTTGTTCGTCCGATGTAAGAACTTTGGTTGGCGGATAACTGACGATCATGTTAAGCTGATTACGTGTTTGAGCATTTGGTTTGTTATCTCGATCAGTTAGACCTGTTCTATCACTTCGATACAATTTGTGATGCTTATCCTCAACCAGGTTATCCAAAAGCAGTTCTGGATCAGGTACAACAATTATATCACTTTCGAAGCTTAATAGGCAGCTATCCTCTGCACCCGTTTCAAAGTATACCACAGTATGATTTGTATTGTCGATTTGGATGGATGGAAATTCAATGGATAAGTACATCAAATGGGAATCTTTTTCTCTTTTAGTTGTATTCTCTATATTGACAAATGTTATTTTATCAAGCCAGTCAATTTTGGGTATATGACCTCTGGCATAGCGTTTCTTCAGCTGTTGAAACATACAGATGAAAAGAAATTAGCACCAATGACGAAAAAAGGATTATGAAATGAAATGAAAAAAAAACACAAACCTTATTTAATCTTGCACTTTTACTACCTTTATCACATTTACCAGGAGTACCATCTCCTGAGTCAGCCTCAACTCCAGGCCAAATTCTGAGATCATAGATTCCCTGCCGAAAGGTTGAATGTTTACCAAAAATTGATAAAGATGTTCCTCCAACAGGAATTGATTTTCCAGGCCCATAAGAATCCCAGATAGTAATACCAAGTTTGGCATCTTTCGGAAGGTCACTTAATTTTAACGGAAAAGTTAGCCACTCGTTCCAACTGACCATAATAAGAACCAATGGATAATCGAAAAAATATAAGATATTGGAATAAAGATGATATTAAAATGATAAAGATAAAAATAAATATTATTCTTTAGATGAACAAACACTGTGGCCTAAACGTCTCATCAAATTTGAATAATGTTCAACAATATTCGAGAAGCATAGGCACAGTTTGGGTAGCAATTTATATCCAGATTTTGAGCCAATTGAACATACCTCCACTGATCAACAAAATGTTTATAAGATGTTTGTTTAGGCGGACATAACTGTTTCCCATGGCTATAAATATGACAAGATATAAGGAGATCAGCTTTTTTATCATCATAGAGACCAGAATACCGAAGCTTAGGATCATCCATTAAAGCCTTGAAGTCATGTCTAGATGGTGTGCCCTCCAGAGTACCTCTGTAAACCAAAGAAAAGGTAGAAATTTATCAATTAAATCACGAATTAATAAATTGCAATAAGAAACAGTAAGTCAAGACAGAAGTATAATAAGGAGATTGCAGCAAAAAAACAGTAACAGATAAAATGAATACTAAAAGTGTAGTTGATGGGAATCATTAATTAGAGAAAATTATACTTACATTTTGACTTTAAAATTTACATCATTTAAATCGCAAGAATATACATAATCAAATTTATCATGGCTAGCTTCCAGATGATTCATAATGAATTAAATAGAAAAGACTTAAGATTTAATTGTTTCACAAGAAAAAAAGAGATTGTTTTGTTGTCTCATTCGATGAGACTCAAAAGATAAACAGAGAAGAACTGACACAAGAGTATCTCTCTTTCTCTCACTCTCTCACTTTCCTTTTCTCCTTCTTTTCTCACTATTTTTTATTATCAGCTGAGTTTGATTCTGATATATGTTATTATTTTGGTTCATTAAGTTGACAGAAAAATGTAATTGGGCTTCAATAGAACAGCTATCAATTTTTAAACAAAGACACTAGACTTCTCTACAAGTAGCTCTTCAATACATTTTTTGACGGTCAACTCTTTGTCTACATATTGTTCCCTGTAAAAATTTGACCAATGACCAATAACGGGGCAGGTCAGACGGTAAAAATTCTGTAGTTTTAGCTAAAGAAGTCCGAAGCAAGAACCTTTTGCATGTTCAAGATGGCGTCTCTTGATAACGCTATCCTATGGACAAATAACTTTAATGCTTGCTGGCTTGCTTGGTCATTGGCTTTTGACCCCTAAATATTAAATCAGTTATAAGCTGGAAATTTCCTAGTTCATTTATTAATTGATTGTACCTTTGATCTCCCGGGTATTTAAATTTATATCGAGTTTAGATTCAGTTTGATGAATTTTACGGTTTCGAGTAGATTGTACAGCTTTAACAAACACTTTACTATGTAAGCAATGGATATTAATGAACAAATTGTAAACAATTTGAAGGAAAATTGTAAGCATTGGATAATTAGGCCCGAATAAATAGATTGCGCCATGAATATTGAAGAATTAAGCTTAAATAGATCGAACATACAACTAAATCAACAAAATGTTGGATAAGAACACAGTTTATGCCATGCTTAAGTGATTCCTTCAATCCACTCTTATCTAACTATATCTATACTTATGACATGATTAAAGTGTCAGTATTGGAAAATCTCGCGAGAAATTTGATCAAAGTAACTCATCTGTTTTAAAGATATAAATAGCTTTCTAATGAAATGTAAGAAAAAAAAGATGAACTCAATATCTATTGAAATAAGCGGCTGATGAAATCACCGATTTCCAGTGTAACTATTATAGGGATAACATTGACACAATTAACATGATAACAACCAGCTCTGGTCAAATGACTAACATTGGTAAAATGAGTTATAACATGAGAAAATTAAAAATGATGCAAGTAATGATAATTTATGATCGAAATGACTCTATAATGTTTTAAGGTTAGACTAGTTGAACTTTATACTTTATCAAAAGATAGTCATATTGGATTAAATTGCAAGACAGGAATTTTATTAAATATGAATGAAGTTGATTTGTTGTTAAATTACAATTTAAATCTTGTACAAGTTTACGTTTTAATTCCTAAACCCATTTTTTGAATGAAGCCGCCATCTGTCAGTAAACATAAAAGTGTTCTTTAGTAACCATGGTAATTTACTTTTTCATTTGAGAAAATTTGCAGAACAACAGCAATTTGCTTACTGGTTTGTCTTTATTATTGGAACCCTAAATTTTTCCTCTTTTATCGTCTCTACACCTTTAATTGTTTATAACTATTGACTCTATTATTTTGGATCTATTGTTAACCTTCCCTTCAAAAGTGTAATAAATTAACTTAAATGTCTTTGTTTGGCAACGCCTCAACAAACCTTCAACCATCTTCATCATCATCATCATGGAACCTAACCGTAATTTAGCTTCAAAAGATGGCCGAGAAAAATCAGTTGAAAGTGAAATTTACTTTTTGATATGCAAATTTTTGTCTCTTGGTCCATGTTCACGAGCTGCTCAAGCAATTAAAGAGGAAATAGAGGAACATCAACTACTACCATTGTCTTACAATTGGACGGGTGAACAGAGAAGGTTAACTTTAAGCCAATATGAAAAGAACTTTCCTCACATTAGAAATGATCATCTTATTCAAATTTGCTCTCGTATTGGTCCTATTCTCGATTCAACAATTCCACCATCAGTACCTGGTATTAATTCACTCTTAGGAGCTGGTACACAATCTCTACTTCGCACATCATCAGGTAAATTTCATCATGATCTGTTATGTATTTTTAACAGGTCAAGTATGTGTGTATATACATTTTTGTTTCCTGTATGACAATCTATGTTTTAGATCATATCTTTAATTTGTTTTGTTTTCCCAGGTTTTTGTTCATTTATTTAGTATTTATTTACTAATTAACTTGTATTTATCTATCTTTCTCTCTCTTTACAGTCATCAAATCTTCTAATTTAAGTCATCTATTGTACAGAAGGCATCATGGAGCACCACTTCTACCCTCATCAAATAAGACTGCAAGCAATCCTGGCAATATTGGTAAATAATTTAATTTCTTGAAAATTTAATTAAACTTACTTAATCCATACCCGTTCTTTTTGGTCAATTTACAGTTAACATTTTGTCAGCCCGGGAAAGCTCAGGATCATTTGCTGTTAACCAAACGTTATCAACTTCTATGTACAGTAAACAACAACTGCAAAAAAGGTACCTTGGCCATTTATCATCAGTATACTGTGTCGCATTCGATCGAACGGGCAAATATATTTTCACAGTAAGTTATCTAAATCTTAATTATTCAGATTTTATCCTTTCACTGGACACTCAATGGTCTTCATTTTTATATTGCAAGCCGCCTTTTATTTCACTTATTTTATATAAAAAACTGTTGATTACTATTATTCGATATTTTAATCAAATCTCGCCATTTTTCTTCAACAGGGAGCGGATGATTATCTGATAAAGATTTGGAGCGCAATCAACGGAAGATTATTAGCGACTCTTCGAGGTCATTCGCAAGAAATTACTGATCTAGCAGTCAATTACGAGAATACCCTGTTAGCATCTGGAAGCTGTGATAAAATAATCAGAGTGTGGTCTCTTAGAACTACTGAACCCATAACTATTTTAGTTGGGCACACTGCTACTATAACATCCCTCAAGTTTTGTCCTTACTCAGAGACTGAAAATCGATTTCTCATTTCTACCTCTAATGATGGATGTGTTAATATTTGGCGCTGGAATGCTTCTACTATTATTTTTGACGCCAAGCCTATTAAATTTATTGAAAAAAGACACAAAGCGAATGCCCAGATTTTATGTTCATCTTTTAGTCCGGGAGGATCATTTTTAGCTGTTGGAAGTACAGACCAATTCGTCCGAGTTTATCATCTTTCTCCGCCAACTGGCCCAACAAAAATATTGGAAATGAATGTCAACACTGACCAAGTTGATAGTATCCAGTTCAGTAACTATGGTTTAAAGTTCATCAGTGGCAGTAAAGATGGGACTGCTCATATTTGGTGGTTCGAGAGACAAACTTGGCATCGACGTTTGCTCAACATGAATGAAGTTCTTCCACCAGCTCAATCTAACAATGAAGCCGAAGGAAAACCAAATAAAATTAGAGTAAACATGGTCTGTTGGACGTGTGATGATGCTTATGTGATAACAGCAGTGAATGATCGTTCTATCAAAGTATGGGAAGCAAACACAGGTAAACTGAAGCATGTGCTATCAGAACACGAAGATGAAGTTTTTGTGCTCGAAGCTAATCCAGTTGATGGTAGAATATTTCTCAGCGGTGGTCATGATGGTAAGATAATCATTTGGGATGTTAATCTGGGAGTATCTGTGGCAGTCTTTTGTAATCAAATTGAAGGTCAAGGTGCGAGTGCAATTTTTGATTGCAAATTTTCTCCCGATGGTCAAATGATTGCTTCAACAGATTCCCATGGACACCTTGCAATTTACGGTTATGGCTCTCGTGATCGATATGATAGAGTGCCAAACGATGTTTTCTTTCATACTGATTATCGTCCTCTGATACGAGATGCTAATCACTATGTGATTGATGAACAGACTCAATGCGCCCCTCATTTAATGCCTCCACCATTTCTCGTTGATATTGATGGTAACCCATATCCACCTCATCTTCAACGCTTAGTACCAGGTCGTGAAAATTGTAAAGAAGATCAACTGGTTCCTTATATTGCTATACAAAATGACCGTGGAGTTGCTGAAGTTTTGCAACCTGTTGTAGGTCCTGTCCAAGAATTATTACCACAAGCCGTTAACAGACAACCGCCGCCTCAAGTACAGCCTCAACTCCAACCACAATTGCAACCACAAGTTCAACCACAGTGGCAGCCCCGACCTCTGCTTCTACCTCAGCCTCAGCCTCTGCCTCTACAACCTAATCCTGCTCCCCAGTTACCATTCAATCAACGAGGAATAGTGCAACATGTTCGAGAACGACTTGCATCTCTTCAGCCTCAACCATCAGCTTTAATTCCACCTCAGTCTCCTCAGTCTCAACAACGACCCACTATTGATGATATGATTGAAAGATTAGCGCAGGAACAAGCCCGAGAAAGAGTAAATGTTGAACATGGTTATGCTGCATCATCATCGGTTAATGGGGAAGAGCAAGGACCTCAAAGGATGCGAAGTCTTTCTCAGTCTTTAAATCAAGGTCCTTCTTTACTTAGAAATGGCCCCAGAGCTGGCCAAGAAGCACAGGGTGTTCGTCAACCTGGAGCTAGCTGGCAATCAAGAGATAAAATGTCAACAACACCTTTAGGAGGTAGAATAGTCGTCGAAAATTTAAGGCATGGTCTTCTAAATCGGATGCTCTCCTCTTTCCGCTTAGCCAGTCGAGGCGAGGAAGAACTTTACCAATCTGAATGTGAACGTAGAATGATACCAGAAACTCCAGCTCCAGTTCAAGTTAAAGAAACCGTTAAAGTGAAGCAAAAGAAGAGAGTTTTTCGTCGTAATCAAGATGCTGATAGCCGACTAATTACAGGTAACAATGAACCTAGTGCCTTGTCTCGAAACAGAGAAGGTTCTTCTGTTTCCAATGATCTCGAAAATGTTGAAGATTTAGTCTCTATGGAAGAGAGTGACTCTAGTTTTACTGAGAGTGACTATAGCGGTGGAAGTTCAACCGGTGAGAGTGATAGTGATGGTGAAGAAGAATTAGAGGAGGACGAAGATGAATCCGGAGACGATGGAGAACGCAGTAGAGAGATTGTGACTCGTTCATCAAGAACTCGTTCACGTCGTAAAAAATATCCTGGATCATGGAAAGATGCATGTCTCAAACTATTACATGAATTATGGGAAGATGAAGACTCTGAACCATTCCGTTTTCCTGTAGATTTTAGCCAGTATCCAGATTATACCCGTTATGTAGATACGCCTATGGACCTATCAACTATTAGAGAAGAAGTGGAAAACTATACATCAATGCAAGATTTTATTAAAGACATGGAAACCATGTTTGAAAACTCAAAAAAGTATAACACTGATAGGAAGTCGCAAATTTTCTTAATGACTCAACGGCTTCTTAGAAAATTTCGAGAAAGGATAAGGGAAATTAGTAGCAGATCTATTCGTCGTAATATCCGTTCATCTAAAAAGCGCGATTCGAGATATACACTTAGAAATAAGAGACAAAGGAGAGAGAATCTCAAATACGAAGACTACGTGACAACAACTCATACACGCAAGAAAAAGTCTAAATTGAAAAGGAAAAATGGAGAGCGTTCTAAAGAACTACCACATGTTGCCACAACAACTGCATCATCTTGTTCTTCTGGATCAGCTTCTTTCTCACCATCAACATCATTTGATCCCTCTCAACCATCTACATCAGGACTCTCCTCTAGAGTTACTAGTCAAACTGAAGAAAAGAAAAGTAAACGAACCAGACGAAGAGTGATTCGTACTATTGATGACGATGATGATGATGATGGTGTGATGAACGAGAAATGTATTTCTAGTGTTCCTAGTAGCTCTACATCTGGTGTAAATGGTTTAACTAATGGGATCAAAAGTACCGAGTATTTTAAATCTCTTGTTCAATCTGAAGAAGAGACCGATGTCGAAGATACTCAAACTAATGGCTTAAATCATCATTCCAATAGTGATACTGAAATTGAGAGCAATAAAAATGATACTGATGCTACAGAAATTGCCGGTGACGATGAAACTCAAGATGCTATCAGTAACGGTCCCTGTGAAACAAAACCATCATTACCAAGGAAAAGACGTAAAGTGAGAAAAGGTAACATTGGTTTTAGAAAACGGGTAAAAACTGTTAACGGGTCTGTTAATGGAGGAAATAAGGTACGATTAAAGTCATCCCAGCCAAGCATAAAAGAAGAACCTTTAGATCCTAATGATGCATCCAATGTACAAGCTAAATCTGGACCAGATAATGCTACTGAAGAAGAAATTGATATTTGTGAAGTTTGTGCTCGAAACACTCCACTCAATGATGATGGAAAAGATGCTAACATTAGTTGGATAGCATGTGATTTTTGTTCCAAGTGGTTCCATCAAAAATGTGTTGTTATTCCGAAAGGTTTCCGAAAGGAACACGATAAGTTTAAATGCGACCTTTGTAAAAAGAAAACTCATTAATTTTTCCAAAGCCTCAGAAATTGCTTTAAGCCAGCCAAATTGATTTAGCTAAGCGAAACGAAATTCTAAATTCTATTAAAATCTTTAGTTTCGCATTATTTCTGTTCAACAAAATACCTACAAAAATTTCATTATATATATACATAACCTTTTTTCTCGTCCTTAATCCTTTTCAAATTTCATTGTAAAATCAACCTTTCATCAATCCATTTCATTCAAGCTTAAGAAAAGAAAACTGAATTTTCCAGACTAAATTTTCGATTTCTAATTTATTAAATCATTCACATCATTCACATTGTAAGCGACAGTTTACATAAAGCAAAAAGAATGGACCATCTTGGAAAAAAGTTTCTTGTCTATTCCATCTAATTGTTTCTTTTCTTCGAATTAACTCATTACAAATGTAAATCAAGCTCGAAAATCTTTTTTATTCAGTATTAACTAAGTTTAATTCGTTCATTTTTCTTATGCATTTTATGACTCAAAAATGCTATTATAAATTTGAGTCTTTTTCAAACCAAAAAACAAAGATTAACTTAAATAAAGAAAAATATTTTAATTTTTACAGAAATGAATTGTTTCAACGTAAAGAAATACTATTCTTCCACTCGAATAGTAAAATAATTTAGTCTATTTATTAATCTATTGGAAACATGTGAAAGTTATCATTGATAAACATGGTAGACAATTGAGTAGGAGAAAAAATGAATTTAAACAAGTCTAATCAATACAACAAGGTTTAATTTTTTCTAGACTTCTTTTTCTTGCCCGACACAGTTGATTGTTCTGTACTTTGTGTTTGCGCCGTGTTTCCTTTAGTGGTTCTGGATTTTAATTTAGGTATCATTTCGCACAAATAAAACAATACATCATCTCTTTTTTTGAAACGTGGATCATTACCAGGTAAAGTATACCTCACTCGTCCTCTGCAATGCATCAATTCTTTATCCAATTCACGCGGATAAACCTTATTGGGTTCTTCCCTAACCTGGACTCCTTTAATTGTTTCCAAAACATCTTTGATTTCTTGCCAACGAGGATCACTAACACCTTTCTCTTTAGGCACCATTCTACCTCGCTGTCTTGATCTGTTACTGTTTATATAAGCTGGATACACAGTTAACCAATTTTTTTCACCTATTTGCTCAGCCTGGAGACCAAATAAACGAAAGATATGGGTATATGAGCAATTTTATAGTTCAAGATAGTTTAAGATGAGAAAAATAACAATTAAACTTACCATAATTTCGTTGGAAAAAAGCCTGAAATTAATATCAAAGTTGAACGAAAATACAACCAGATCAGAATTGAGAAGCTTCAAAAAATTTAATTCTCATTCGTATGTGGTGACATCTATCTTTCCTTATAACAATATTTTAGCTTGTTGAAGAAAATTCAAATTAAAAATGTAAACATTTAGATTTTAAAATCGTAAGTCCGCTTCAAAACAATATCATGAAGTACATTAAGTGTACCAATGTATCATAAATTGAATAATACGACCCAGAGCTAAGCTAATTTCACGTTGAACGATATTTTCTTTCAAACTGATTATCGTCCTGTCCAAGAATTATTACCACAAGCCGTTAACAGACAACCGCAGCCTCAAGTACAGACTCAACTCCAACCACAATTGTCACCACAAGTTCAACCGCAGTGGCAGCCCCGACCTCTGCTTCTACCTCAGCCTCAGCCTCTGCCTCTACAACCTAATTCTGCTCCCCAGTTACCATTCAATCAACGAGGATAGTTCAACAGCTTTAGTCTCTATGGAAGAAAGTGACTTAAGTTTTACAATAAATCGTTCACGTCGTAAAAAATATCCTGGATCATGGAAAGATGCATGTCTCAAACTATTACATGAATTATGGGAAGATGAAGACTCTGAACCATTCCGTTTTCCTGTAGATTTTAGCCAGTATCCAGATTATACCCGTTATGTAGATACGCCTATGGACCTATCAACTATTAGAGAAGAAGTGGAAAACTATACATCAATGCAAGATTTTATTAAAGACATGGAAACCATGTTTGAAAACTCAAAAAAGTATAACACTGATAGGAAGTCGGAAATTTTCTTAATGACTCAACGACTTCAAAGAAAATTTCGAGAAAAAATAAGTGAAATTGATGGTGAAGAAAAATTAGAGGAGGACGAAGATGAATCCGGAGACGATGGAGAACGCAGTAGAGAGATTGTGACTCGTTCATCAAGAACTCGTTCACGTCTTAAAAAATATCCTGGATCATGGAAAGATGCATGTCTCAAACTATTACATGAATTATGGGAAGATGAAGACTCTGAACCATTCCGTTTTCCTGTAGATTTTAGCCAGTATCCAGATTATACCCGTTATGTAGATACGCCTATGGACCTATCAACTATTAGAGAAGAAGTGGAAAACTATACATCAATGCAAGATTTTATTAAAGACATGGAAACCATGTTTGAAAACTCAAAAAAGTATAACACTGATAGGAAGTCGGAAATTTTCTTAATGACTCAACGACTTCAAAGAAAATTTCGAGAAAAAATAAGTGAAATTGATGGTGAAGAAAAATTAGAGGAGGACGAAGATGAATCCGGAGACGATGGAGAACGCAGTAGAGAGATTGTGACTCGTTCATCAAGAACTCGTTCACGTCTTAAAAAATATCCTGGATCATGGAAAGATGCATGTCTCAAACTATTACATGAATTATGGGAAGATGAAGACTCTGAACCATTCCGTTTTCCTGTAGATTTTAGCCAGTATCCAGATTATACCCGTTATGTAGATACGCCTATGGACCTATCAACTATTAGAGAAGAAGTGGAAAACTATACATCAATGCAAGATTTTATTAAAGACATGGAAACCATGTTTGAAAACTCAAAAAAGTATAACACTGATAGAAAGTCGGAAATTTTCTTAATGACTCAACGACTTCAAAGAAAATTTCGAGAAAAAATAAGTGAAATTGATGGTGAAGAAAAATTAGAGGAGGACGAAGATGAATCCGGAGACGATGGAGAACGCAGTAGAGAGATTGTGACTCGTTCATCAAGAACTCGTTCACGTCTTAAAAAATATCCTGGATCATGGAAAGATGCATGTCTCAAACTATTACATGAATTATGGGAAGATGAAGACTCTGAACCATTCCGTTTTCCTGTAGATTTTAGCCAGTATCCAGATTATACCCGTTATGTAGATACGCCTATGGACCTATCAACTATTAGAGAAGAAGTGGAAAACTATACATCAATGCAAGATTTTATTAAAGACATGGAAACCATGTTTGAAAACTCAAAAAAGTATAACACTGATAGGAAGTCGCAAATTTTCTTAATGACTCAACGGCTTCTTAGAAAATTTCGAGAAAGGATAAGGGAAATTAGTAGCAGATCTATTCGTCGTAATATCCGTTCATCTAAAAAGCGCGATTCGAGATATACACTTAGAAATAAGAGACAAAGGAGAGAGAATCTCAAATACGAAGACTACGTGACAACAACTCATACACGCAAGAAAAAGTCTAAAGTGAAAAGGAAAAATGTAAAGCGTTCTGAAGCACTATCTTATGTTGCCACAACAACTGCATCATCTTGTTCTTCTGGATCAGCTTCTTTCTCACCATCATCATCAGGACTCTCCTCAAGAGTTACTAGTTAAACTGAACAAAAGAAAAGTCAACTAACCAGGCGAAGAGTGATTCGACCTATTGATGACGATTATGATGATGGTGTGTTGAACAATAAATGTATTTCTAGGAAAAAAGCCTGAAATGCATATCAAAGTTAAACGAAAATACAACCAGATCAGAATTGAGAAGCTTCAAAAAATTTAATTTTTATTCGTATGTGGTGACATTCACCTTTCCTTATAACAATATTTTAGCTTGTTGAAGAAAATTCAAATTGAAAATGTAAACATTTAGATTTTAAAATCGTAAGTCCGCTTCAAAACAATATCATGAAGTACATTAAATGTACCAATGTATGATAAATTGAATAATGAGACCCAGAGCTAAGCTAATTTCACGCTTTTCTAACTCGAAGGGTAATTACTTCACTTCTTCGAGCAAATTGCTTGAAGTTCAGATTTAATTTTGATAAAAGAACATTATTTTAAACATTCTTAATTAATTACACAAAATGTCTATCAAATAATAAACTGATAAAAAATAAATCGAAATCAAGTCTTACTAAAAATATTAATAAAAACTATAATTTTAAATATTTGGTTTTTACCTATGATTTGTAATTTTGCTTTTCTTTAAAAGTGAACCAGCAACTATTTCCAAAACAAATTTCTGATACTTCACAGCTTCATGAGGTTTGAAGGTTGTAGTTTTTAACTTTAACCGGAAACTATAAAAATTTAGCTTTATTAGCCTCTATCAAACGAATTAGATCCACAAAAATTGTAAATAAATTTTTTTATTCCAAAATTTAATAATTCATAACAATTTACAGATCTTTTGAGCATTCTTGATTTCATTATGAAAAGACTACAATCAAACGTTAAGATATGTATTAATATTTACATTGAATTTCATATGATTATCAACGTCTAAACTCGATTTTTATATCATCGCATTATTTAAACAAAATTTGTTAATTTCTTAGATCTTAAAAACGATATTAACAAATTGAATCAATTCATTAAAAGCAAAGTTTCAATCTCCATTCAAACTGAATTGTATACAGAAACAGTCCTTGAAAATCTAATGAGATTTATATTCAATTGATCATTGGATCGAGAAACCTGGAAAATTGTTGAAGACTGGACAAATTTACAGTTGAATAACACTATAAACAAAAGATCGAGTGTCAACATTGAAATTTCTCTTTGAATATTTCTGTACATTTTTGTCATTAATGAATACAAATACAAATTTTTGGACTATAAATCAATTGAGTGTTTTATTTTGGCACAAAAGGTTTATCAATATCTCTCCACATGCTGCATTTATATCACCATCGATATGATATCGAGTCCACGGCTGTCCAGATTGATTGATCTCTTGAATCGGTACAACCTGAAACAATCAAGAAAAGGACCCAAAAATTAGTAATTTACAATAAGATTAAAACAAAATGGTTAAGTTTGGGTTAAATTTACCTGATGAAAGTGGCACAAACATTTACCAGGATAGAAGTCCTTGTAACGTGAAATGGTCATATTATAAGTATCAACAACAGCTATATTGTGACTCTCGGCCAGTTCAATCAATCGTTGATTGTGTAGCGCCAGTTTTTGCTGTTCATCCTGGAAGAAAACGAAAAGAAGAAAGATTGAGTTATTCAAATTGAATCGATATAAATTGAAGCTCTTTAAATCATTAGATTCCTTGATTGAAACTTGATGAGTAATTATGTTAACTCTTGACGCGGTTAACCAGCATAATGATCATGATAGAAATAAAGTTGAATTAATGATTCGATTGAGGTTTGAATTAGGAAAATTGTCAAAATTTTTCTTTCATCAAAATCAATAAATTTTTTGATTTGAGCGGCATTTTTGCTGAAAGCGCAATCTATTGGTGGTCAAACTGTACAGAAGTACTGTAATTTAGAAGGTAACTTCAAAGCTTGAAGTTCAAGCTATTTGATCAACAACAGTTGTTGAACAACTGAGTTTATTCATGATAATTTATTCACTTTAATTAACTCCTCTTTTGCCTTCGACGTTTTTACTTCAATTATACTGATTTTTTCAGAGTTTTTATTCCAATTTTTTCTCTAAGTTGAGCTCTTCTCTGGATGATTTTTATTATCAAGAGGTAAACTGAAAATTTGAGTGTTAACATTTCGCTTTCCAGGATTAGTGTTTATGTTGCTATTACCATTATTAAATATCCTCATGTGAGTTTATTCATCTTTGAATTATAGCAATAGTCAATGTTTTTCATGTATTATAACTGAGAAAACATATTTTCCATATAAAAGCAAGCAAATTGATTGTGGAACAAAGATGAGAATCTCATGAGAATGATGAATAATCATTAAGATTATGCATCACCATTTGAATAGCCATTCATATAGAGCATAACAATACATCTGAATTTGACAGATTTTTCATTCAAATTCATTTCTATTGCTCTTGTCATTAACTTTACCGTCCTTTTTATCCTGAACTGTTTCCTCGGGAAACAAATTATCCCTTCAAATGAGTATAATTAATATCATGTCAACAGTAATTATCATTACAATGAGTTACAATGAGTTACTCAACAATCAACAAGTCTAAAGATTCAGTGAATATAAGATGGGAAACAAAAAATATCAGTTCTCGTTGAATACAAGACAAAAATCATCAGCAGAATCAACAAATTTTCTAAAAATTACAGTCTCACATTAAAATGCTCAATGAAGGGGAACATTTGAAGAAATGAACAGAAAAGTATTCGCTAAAATACGATAAATTGTGTAAAAAATGATTGATTAATTATCCATTAATGATGAACAAATTGGCCTCTCAACTATATCAATAACCATTGGACATTTTTAAGTGTCGATTTATCCAATATTTGTAGATGTGAATGAGACTGAAATCGTCAAACTAATAATTGGACAATTGAATGTGAAATATGATGAAGATAAAGGAAAATTATCTGAAAAATTGATTATGTTTACTTTTCAGTCAATACAAGAATCAATTGCAATTTGATTGTCGAAATTGGGACCAAAAAAGAGTCGAAAAAATCGATAAAATTGTCAAAAAAACAAAGAGAAATTTTCGTCTCATTCATTTGCAAAAACCCAACAAAAGTTGAAACAGATTATTGGAAAATTGCAATTACTTGAAATACTTTTGATTAAAACTAATTGATTGACGATCATTCTACTGAAGTATACATCAATTTCAGGTAAAAATTGCCCTTCAGTAACCCAAACCTTTTCTTGACTAACCAAGTAATTGACAAAAAAACAGAGGTAAAGTAGGGTTGATATAAAAAGAAAGTTGCTTGATAAATGGTTAAAAGCACGCAAATGTTCATTAAATTAAAGGTAACCTCGATAGTTTCAACCGTTGGTAAAGCTACTCTTTATTAGATTACTTATGCATGAATAATGTACTATCAAGTTGAAGACTATGAAAACAAGAGCATTAACAATTTAACTGTAATAATATTGAATATAAATTATCTCAAGCCATTTTAAAATTGTTGCTTTTGATGAAGCACAAAAAAACCTTTGGATTGGGAAAAGATGGAAAATTTTTTGAACTTTGAAACAATGAAACTTGACCAATCCAAAAGATAAATTAAATGTTCAAATGTATAATTAGCCTCTTGGTTGATGTTAAACATTGCAACCAAATTGAGCAAATACAATCGACCATTTATCTTAAAATTTTACATTTAGCTTTGATAACAATGAGCTTTAATTTTACCCAAGCCTGCTAATAATCAAGTACAACATGCTTAAAACTTGAACAATGGTTTGTTTTTATTCAATTTGTTTTCAAATTCAAAACTAATTCCATTATTTGAAAATATAATATTTAAGACTTAAACACTTGCCTGTTATTTGATTTAGCGATAATAAAATTAACAATCGATGCACAATTAAAATAAACGATTGAAGTAAACAGTTGAACAGTCAAATGAAATCAAACACTAGTTTTTAACAGTGACAGCAGCGTTCAAAATGTTTGAGCGGCCTTTTCAAATTGATTAATTGCTTTAAAAGGTTGATTAAAAGTTGTAAATCATTTGATGAAAAAATTGAGAAAAAATGGAAAATGAAATCTTCTCTTTTCCATGTAATCGGATGCTTTCTCCAGGCAAGAATCAAAAATAATACCAAAAGCTTTCAGGTTTTACAGGTTAAGCCGAGAAAATATAATGCAATTCTTATAAATTATCAAACAGATTGCAAGTTAATGAAGATAACTTTTCCTTCTGAATGATGACTATTGATAACATGAAATGTGTAAAGATATGAATCATGATTGTTAATCTTTTACCTTTAAATTGTTCATCTTGACTCCATCAGAAAGCATCAAATAAATTATTCACAATTATTTAGCTGAAATGCTAACTGATCATCCAAACATCCATTATAATGGTAATAATAATAATAATAATAGAATCGATTGAGAAAATATTTTTTGCTTTTACTTCTGAAAATCATTTCTTTGTGAATCATTACAATCATCATTTCTCAAGATAATGCTCGATAGCTAACCACTAATGATGACAATAATGCCATTAATAAAAGGAAGAATAAAGTTTCTCAAAATTGACTTCAATCGATTTTTAATATTGACAATAAAATTATGTAAAATGAGGTTTAAAATGAAGTAAAATTTGAATGCTCAAAATTGGAGGAAAAAAATTGAGATTAAATTTTAACAATCATTTAACGCCAAACTTTTGATGAAACCAGCTTCAGGGTGAAATCAATATCAGAGTAACAACAAGAAATAACAAGACAAATTTCATTTCAAGTTGAAAGGTCAAAAGTTGTACAAATTTTGATTCCATTTTCTCGATTCTCTGGTTTACTTTAAAGTGAAATTGGGTAAAAATTTGATTGGAATTTTTGGGTTGCTCGTAAAAAGGACAAAAAACATGAAATTTACATCAAACATGATATTACACGATGGAACACTGAATCTGATGGAACGAGCTTTTTTGCCCGGAAAAACATTGAGGGTTATCTTTTTCCGTTCATCATTTTCCTGCGGAAGTTAATTTCGGAAGTTGATTGAGAAACAGAAAGAGTTGAAAGTTATATAACATGAAGTTCATTGAAAGAAAGAAAAAATCACTCAAAATTTTACTTCCAATAATGGTTATTGTACTTTTATTGAGCGGATACTATCATGATTCAGTTGGTCCAGACTCCAGGTTAGAATAGAAATGCTAAAATGAACAAAAATGGAAATGAAATTTGAACAATTGGAAACATTTTCACGTTGCAAGTGAAAAATAATCATTTGGTTTGAGGATAAAACTCGAGGTTCGGTGAAATCCTTTAATATTTGCTCTATTTTGGTCCATCATTTCAAGTAAACAGAAAATATTTACATCTTTTTCATGTTCTCAGTAAACAATAGTGTTTCCCTGAAAACTATCCTCAACTCATTGAGATTCATTGGCATGATCAGAGTTCTTAGATATTAAAACACTGCAACAGTCTAAATCGGCTTCAACATTTTAATGATAATTTCGAGAAATACTTTGACTTTCAATTTTTTGTTCAAATTTGCATTTTAAAGCAATTCATTTTAAAACTTGAAACTATCGCAAACTTTGCGAGTGTTTTAGTAGTGAAAAAAGTGTTCGCTGAGAATCTTATTTATTATATTTTAATACATTTTCAAACGTCTAATGAGAAGCTTTAAATCTTACTTTTCAATTAATAGATCAACATTGTTATAGTCGATGAGCAGAAATTTTGGGTTAAGTTTTAGCTTGAAAACTCAATGATATTGGACAAAATATTTAAAGAAAAATTATGAATATTTTTAAATGTTATTGTTCAGAATATTCCAATTTCTATCTTGATTTGAGAGAAATGAGTTGGAAAAAGCAACAATCTGCTTAATTATTGAGCATTTTATGCATTCTAAGATACAATAGGAACCTTGTATAATGAAGGAAGACACAAGGATTTGGAGTTGATGTTGGGTTAAACGCTTGAAGCTAATCATACAATGAACCTTATGGACCTTATTATCAGTAGATCATCATTTGATTGAGGATCAATCATGAGTTTGGCTTTTATTTTAACCATGAATTCAAATTTAGAACAAAAATTTTGTTCAAATCGATATTATCTTTTCTCCAAATCTTTTAGTAAATGAATGTTTTACCAAAAGAAAGGTTCATAACTCATGCATTTGCTCAACAATATTCATATTGACTTGAGATTTTCCATTGAAAAGCAAGGTTTGAATAAAAAGATGATTTCAAGTCCAGTTTTGAACTTTACCCTTCTTTTGTGGTTACTTTGTGCTCCAATCGGTAACTCTTTTTATCACTTGAAAAATGAAAAACAGTAAAAAGTAAATTTGATTGATTCTTACCAAAGATAATGAATGAATTCCGTCAATTTTCTGATGAAAACCAGCGCCCAATGTTTTCATGATAACCTTTATTCCTGTTAGTTGAAGACTGTAAACAGAAGTAAGCATGAAAAGAAGGAAAAGAGAGGAAAAAAACATGAAAATTACATAAGATAATGAAATAAATAAACAAACGTGTAGACAAATAATCAGATGGAAATGTGAGAAAACTCGGAATGAACGTAAACTGGGGATAAAATTGAGCATTTGAAAGATAACCAAATGAATTGAGAACATGGTGTTTCACTCATTTTTTCACTGTTTTTTCTTCTTCATCCACTTTTCTTCCTGCGGTAAACCAAATGGTAAATAAAAGTGAAACAAGTAAAGATGAAGATGAAAGAGTTGAGCAGGAAAAAAAACAGAAAAGCAAATAAAGGCAATTTTCAAGGTAAACTAAACATGTTTCATTTGATTTTTGTTTCGTTTCATCAAAGTAAACCTTTCAATATTGCTGTTGATTATTCAACCTTTTGACTTATTGTCGTGTTTAGCATTTAAGAATGTAAACTTGTTGGCCTTTCATTTGGCAGGTTTACAGCCTTTTCGTCTTCTCTCGAAATCTTCATGAACCAACTTCACCAAGTTTAGCTTCATGACAATTCGTTTTCTTCTTCTTCTCATGTCAATTGTCTTGATTGAGAACATTTTGGGCCAAGTTGATTGTTTGAAACAGTTTCACTTGTCTCAAATGGTTTTAGTCAGTTGTCTTGTGATCAGTGGAAAGAAGGTGAAACAAGAAGAAGAAAAATGAAGTAAAGGTTTCTCTTATTCTGTTCGATTCAGGATCAGATTAGTTGAACCTTTTTTCTCTCTCTTTCCTCATCTTCTTCTTCTTCTTTTTCCTTCTTCAGTTTTCATCATCAACACTGATATAATAAAAGCAATAACAGATAGTAATAGACAAGATTGTTGAATGCATTTATCTTTTTACCGTCTTAACTATTCAGAGCAACGGAAATGGGCTTTGAAGATGAGGATGAAAATGAAGATGAAAATGAATAACAAGAAATGGCAACTTGAAGATGAAACGAGGAAAGTTGAAAATGTAGACTAAAAATCGCTCTTTTTTGTGTTTGGTAAAAGTTGTTGCACTAAAAGCTTTTCAATAAGCACTTGGTAATGAGTCTTTTTGATGAACCTGTTTATCTGATTGAGTTTACAGTCATTCTTTTGGCTTGTCATACCTTGAAAGGCTTTGAAGGAGTAAATTAATGTGCTGAGATGCCAACCATTGAACACCTCCAAATATCAGGACAGTATCACTTGTGTTTGCCAGTGGAAGGGCTCTGAAGGAGAAGATGAATGTGAATTAATAACGATGGTTATTGGGAGTGAATTGCTTCCAGTAAATTTATTCATTCCCTTGTTTGGTTCATTTAGTTTTCGCTTTTTTTTTTAATATTCATTGACTTTTTCACAGGTTTACATGTTTACCGTTTCTTGTTGTGTAAAGAGTTTACTTACTTTTCAATGAGCTCATGAACAGTTTTATCAAAGGTTAACCTTTTAAATGATGGAAGCCAAAATTTTGGGTAATAATTGAAGCCAATCAGAGTTTTGCCCTGATTGAGTTTATCATAGATGCGAAGCTCGTGTGTCTTGTTGCCATCACTTAAAGAGCCATTCAATTTTTCCATCAAATAGTTCATAAGACCTCGATTAGTTGAATCACCAATGAACAAAATCTATTGAAACAAAACTGGCATTAAATGATGCTCAAGTATCGACATGGTTTGACTGATGAAACTATTTAAAACCAATGGAAATGGCAGTTTAAAAAACTCAATTCAAAAATAAGAACTGATTCAATGTCTATTCTTGAGAAGCTACTTTCTTAATGGTTAACTTGAATGGTTTGAAGGGAAAAGTCCATCTTTACAATTGGTTATTAGATAACTGATTTCACTCTTTTGACATTATTCAATTTCAATCATTATTTATCTCATTATTTTGGGTAATTTTTTCCATGTTGAAAAGGATTAAAAAAAGGTAAAAAGAGTCTTATTAACATGAAAATGATCTTTTTCCTCTTCTTCTTCTTCTCCTGCCTTCTTATGCATACAATTTGAATGTTAAACAGTGGTGAATGTTGAACCTATCAACATGCAATGTTAATAAATCAAGATATGTTGATGTGAGAATGAAATGGAAGGTGGAAAGGAAAAGATGAAAATGAAATAAATAAATTTTGAATAAAAAAAGAGAGAAAAAAAGGAAAACATGATTTGAATATTAATGTTGAACAGTGCTTGGCTGTAGCCTTCATATCAATGAAACTAACTGTGATCTATTTCATGTTACGAGGTTGATGAATGTTCAACTTTGCTTTTATTTATGTATTTATTAATACAGACTCGAAATCATTTTATCTCACAATATTTTTATACTAATAATGAAACAGTAATGAAGCAATATATTGACAACTAAAGTGTCATGAGTTATTGCGGTTAAGAGTCTAATCTAGACTTACCTTTCGACCTGAAAGGCACTTGGATAACTGCATTGAGCTGAATTCGTCATATTGACATGAATCAGGTTGCCATCTAGATGAACTCCAGATGCATGAAGACTTTTGTTTACATGATAAACAGGGAATCGACCATTTACCTGGTTCACTCCCTGATGAACATGAAGCCAGTGATTTGCGTTTGTCCAAATGACTTAACCAATTGAAGCCATTTCCAACCAAACCACACTTTTCATGTGGATAAACAGTTAAATCACAATCCTAATGGAAACATTGATTAACATCGAGAACAAGGAAGATTATTGAAACTTGAATTTCACTTTTTCTGTATACTTTTCAAATTCATTCTCAATCAATAGATTCAAAGATTGAGTGAAAACTCGTCAATAACAATGAAACATTATTTTCATAATTCCCTGAGAAGAAGATGATAACTCCAGGGAATGATAACATCTAAAAGGTATATAACTTTAGGGATTGATATTGAAGCTGTAACTAGTTCAATTTTCATGCAGAATTTTATTAAATCTGAATCTGAATTTTCGAACGTTTAATGCAATAATTTCATCCAAAGCTATTAAAATCAGAAAGTTTCAACTTGAATGAAAATCGAAGGAAACTTTTTCCAACTTGATTCTATTCTTAAAACAAAAAATCAAACGATTTCATTTCATGTTCATTTGAAATTGCATGTTTATCAATGGAAATAAATGTGGAAGAGTTTAGTAAAAAATTTTTGGAAAGAATTTCGTTTTTAGCAAATTCCAAATTTTCTTATTTCTTGCGATTCTATTGGTGAAAATGCAAGTTCCAACTACGAGAAGTTAAACTGTGGGTGAATTTACCTGTTTAAGATGGCAGACTTTATGCATCATGGTTGGTTCGAGTTTTAAACTAGTCAATGGCAATCGGTTTATGTAAACATTGTACGTATTAATGACCATCGGTTCAGCTTGGGAAACGTCAACAACAACAAGAGCAACTTTATTGATTCCCAAGCCAAGAGTATAATTTGTTGGTCTGTTTCAAGTACAAAATAAAGTAATAAATTGAGTGCAATTAAGGTTTTGATTAGTCAATATAAAAGTGTAACATTCAACTCTTGAAATGTTATCCTCTTTCCAAACATCATCAACAGGACAGCAAACACTTTGCCTCGTATGTTTATGTTTTGTGAAAAAAGTTGGATGGCGATAACAATGAAAGCCTTGATTGGTTTAATATAAATGTTGCCTAAATGTTAACCTAACCATAAAACTTTGCTGGACTGGATGAACATCAGTCAGTCGATCAATGATTAAAGTATGTTCAACTATCAAGTGTTGAATGTTTTGTTGCTCTTTTACGACAAATGGTATAAGCGTTTAGTTTACCTTGACGGTCCAAATTTACCTTCGACTCGCACTTCGCTTGAGCAATGCATTGCTGTACCATAAACGGTTATAATCAAAATATCATGAGTAACATTGGCATAGTATTGAGTGATTTGGGGTGAAAATGCAGGATCCAGGTTTAAGGTTGGATTGATTTTCAACGATGAAATGTAAGGTAAAGAAGATTCATCTGGAATTGAATGGGAAAACAAAATTAACATTAGTCTTGATGCTGTGAAAAAGTTAGATTTTAATAATCAAAGTGATTCCAGTGATGAAAGTGTCAACTTTAACTGAGGTGTGGTTATTCAAGTTAAGGGAATGATAAGGGAGTGAAAAACATTTTGATGACTTAATATTGATTGTTAATGTTTCTGTCAAGATCAACTATCACACCCAAAGGCTTTTAATTTCAGATGAAATACAAATAATATCGTAATATGTTTGTCAAACCAGAAGTAAAATAGCTTTTGTCAACATTAGGTTTTCAGCATTGCCTTTGCATTTATAGATGCATCAATATATCGTATTTTAATCGACAAATAAGTTGATCAATCCTTTGAATGAATAGCATTTAAAGCATTAACTGGTGCAGAGCAACTCGATTGACAGAAGCTGTGTTCACCTTGTTTAACAAGCTAAGATTTACCAGATTGCTCCATTGAAACCTCAAACCAACTTGAAACCATTTCGCCCTTAAAGTGCCAATTGTTTAAAGTGTTTATCAACTCATGAATTCAAATAATCTATTCATTTGTCAATAATTGCAATTGAATATTATACAAGTGCATTCTTTCGGTGTGGGCAGAAGGTCTAGTATCTCGTAATGGTAAGGTTTTACCTGTCACTGGTCATGAATATTGACAAGCCTTGGCTCTGAAGTGGGTGAACACAAACAGTTAACACTGATATCTGAATAAAATTTTCTTCTCATTCCTTATTCCAAACTTCATTTATACTGAGAGTTTTGTTTCAATATTTACTGAACAATCATTATGGAAGCCTAGTAGAATCATTTCAATACTAACAATGAAATTGAAATGAAAAAAATTATGTTTTTAATGAAAAGTGTTTCAAAAAATGTTTGCATTGAAATGGGAAAAAGATTGAAAACCTTTTGTCAAGAAAAAAAAAACATCTTTTAAAATAATTGTTAAAAGTTGAATTGCTGTTGAAATTGAATTGGATAATTTTGGATTGAAGAATGAAAAAAAACTGAAATCTTGAATTAATTGGTTTGAAAGGGTTTTCGATGAGAAATCTTTCCAGTGTTCATTTATCAATAAAAATTGACATGATAGTTGCATGTTCACGGTAAAAGAATGAAAGATTTTTTTCAAAGTTGAAGGCAAGGTTAAACTGTCAGTCTTTGATCCTCATTCAAAGTGACTTAATCCAATTTAGATTGCAAAGTCAACATTAAAAGTAATCCAGACTTTCAAGTTTCACCTCCAACCGAGAAAAGATGAAGATGTAATTTATATTTATGCCAACTTTAAAAGGGTTAAAGAGTCTTGATGATGATGGGCGGATAACATGGAAAGGAGAAGCTTTTAATTCAATCAATCATCGGAAAAGTATTATTAATAGAATCAACAAATTAGCTGAATAACATTTTCTGAGCAAAGTTTTCCAAACTTTTAATCGCATGTGAACTCAAGGCTTAACTGAATCGCTTTGTGCGAAGAGAAATAAAACATTTCCAAAGTAATAATCCAAAGCAATGGTTAATTATTAAACAAGATTTTTTTGCAAATTTTACTTCACAATTAAACTTCACTTTCCCATGTTAACCAATTAATTGTTGATTAGTTTCATTCGCTAATAGTTGCCTAAACTTTTCACCTTTGCTTTAACCTTGCTTTGGTTAAAGGTGAAGATGAAAAGTTTTTCAATTATCAAAGGCAGCAATTAAAAGGTGAAAATAATGTTTTTCAAAGTCTAATTAAGGTTGATTCTCCTTGTAATTACATTGCCTTATATACTGTTTTAATCTGTCAACTTGAACAGCTTTTCAATTGAATGCGGATAAAAATGATAAAGATTGGTCTTAGAATTTTGATTCGAAGGAAAACATTATTCCTAAGCAAAGTAAATCATTTTGAATCAAATTCCCGTTCGAAATGATCAAGAAGCAATTCGCTTGTTTGAATCAGCTTTCAAAACGAACAGACAATTTTTCAATTGAACTTACAGACGACTGAATACTTTGTTGAGTACTTTAATGCATTTGTTTAAAGCTTAATCGGTTAATGTTCAAGGCTCAAAGACGAACGACTAAATCTTAAATTGACTGATTCGTTTTTAAAATTTATGATATTTATGCAAACATTGAGAAATTGCGTTTCTGTTTCTATTCATTCTTCGCCATTTGAAACTATTCTTTATATTGAGCCAATCCTCGAGCTTGAATATCAATTTTTACCTTAAGAAATGCACTTTTTAATCGATTTATTGGCCGAACAGAAATAGATTTACAACTAATTCAACTTATCGAGAGTTTGATTTAGAAGCTTTTAGCACATCAACTTTTTAGCCTCAAGACAAAGCAGTTCATTTCATTTTGCAAATCTTTTCAGTTCAAACAGATTTTGCTTTAGGATTACATGTTCATCAAATGCTTGTTAATCTTTGTTTCTGCATTTACATTGTTTATTTCAATAAACAATAGTTTAGTCTCTGAGAATGAAATTTAGATTGGAGTTTTGATCAGAAAATGAAAGCAAAATATCAAAATCGAGGCTGTTTTCAATGTTTTAGGATCACTTGCCTTCAATCGAATCTTGATTATTATTAGAAAAGGTTAGAAAATTTTACCTTGATTGCAAAAGGCTGTTGAATCAATCGGTGAGGTGAAGTTGGGTAGAGTTGGTTGTTGATGGTTCATTGGGTTGGATTTTGGTTGTGAGGGAAAGTTTTGCTCATCTTTTATTCGTGTTGATACAATGTCCATTTGCATAAGAAATGCATGTAAATCCCATGTTCTGTGAACCATTAAACTGTTTCTACCTTTTTCTAATTTCGTTTTCACAATTTTACTGCTGGTTTCTTCAATCAGTTTGAGGAAAGGTGAACTTTCCAGGGTCGGATACAGACACTGGAAACCATTGGAACTCAGCTTTTCCTCACTTTTCCAGTTTAAAAGGTAAGTTAAATCGGATGAACTTAGGCAAACATCGTGAGTTATGTGACAATTGAGTCCCATTAAACCGACATTATCTTGATTTAGAACTTTAATCAGCGCTAAATAAACTTCATTGACAACATCTAAGGATTCAAGTTGGACGGAGTTGCTCAATGAGCTTGTTGTTGTTGTTGCGGTAATTAGTGACAAATAATCATCATAAATTGTTCTCAAAAGCTTATTAAATAAGAAACCATTTTCAGGGTGATTAGTCTTCTGTAATTGTGTTCCCATTGAGACACCAAGAATCCACGAGTCTAGACTTGAATTTAAAGTTACATCAAATGCAAGTAAAGAAACTGTTGATTCAAATATTTTCTCATTTTCTAGGCTGGCAGTTGAATAGGATGAAGATGATGAACTTTGATGATTTAATTCGGTAAAAGATGACATTTGACCCAAGAGAAGAGCTTCAGTTATTAACAAAAATTGCGTCAAATGACTCTTTATTGAAGATTGAGCATAGCTAACATTATTTGCACCGTAATTTATCGTCATGTAATCCCAGAAATTGTCCAATGTCCATAAACGTCCATTAGCCTGGAATGCAAGACAGAAAATTAATTTGTCTCAAGAAGACTTGGCTGTTCAAAAAGCAATGGTATAACCATGAAAAATGACAGAACAAAATTCAATAAAAGAACAAATTTTAAACCTTTTGAGCCTTTGGATGAACAAAAATATCAGAGAAAATATCATTTCATTGTCATCAAAAAATACAAATCAATTCAGTTCACATTAGTCACAGTAATCATGGGCTGCATGCTAATCCAGTTAACAATAAAGTCTGAACTAAAAGAAATTTCAGAGTTTTCACTTCAAGCTACTGGGAAGGTTTACTGATATACATTTGGATGCGGTTATTACAGACAATTGTGTGAAGCTAAATGCCTAAAACTGTTCACTAAAGATCAGTTTCGATTGATCGAGGGAAATAATTCGAGATTGAACAGACACTAAAGCGAAAAATCTAAACATTGTAAAGGCAATGAAAACTTGATTCGATTTTCTTCTCTCATTAAGTATTCTTTAACGATTTTTTTGAATTTTCCCAACTTTCAAGATTTCAATGTAACATTTGCAGCATTTGAGTTCAATTAAAACTTCATTTATATGAAACAGATTCATAATTTTAATGGAATGAAATTTTGCGAGAAAATCGTGACTCTAAAAACTCAAAAATCCTTTTTTGAAACGGACTTATTTCTTGTTCCTTTTTGATCTTCGTTGATCGAAATTTTGTTTCGATTAGTTTGGTTAAATTCATGTTGGATTCTTGTTCTGACATGTTTTTTGAGCGACTTGTTTCTCACCTTTTCAAATGTTTTATCCGATTTCGTATGATTGACTGTGTAATAAACTAAGCCACCTTTGTGAATATAAGCTCTTAATGGATTAATTGAAGTGATTGCGATGAACAATCTGATTGTCAAAGTTGATCCAAACAGCGTTAATGGATTGGCAACTGTTTGCTGAATAATTCCTGACTGTGAAGTATAATCTCGAAGTTTATTGCGCCCTTCATCGGTAAAGATATTAATTGACTGAAAACCCTTTTCAGTGTGGAAAGCCCATGAAGCTGAATAGCCAAGAGCATCGGAAACATCAAGAAAAGCTTGATATTGATGGGGAAGGATAAAGCATAATGGTGAGAATGGATTCTTCATGGCTATCAGCAGATAATAACAGGCAAAGAAAACAGTAAAAGAGGAAAACGTTTAATTGTTAACAGCGTTTACAAATGATTAGTAAAAGGAAAACGGAGCAAAAATTATTACTTGAAATTTTGTGAATTTCATGAATTGTTGAGCAAAAAGATTCTTTTGTTCCAAGTAAACCTTTTAAACCTGGAATTCCGTCCCTCTTTTGATAACTTGACTGTTCAGTTTGCTTATTCAAACAGCTAAAACCATCGCTGGAACCACTAGAATCACTGGAATCAAGACAGATGAGAAAGTTCCAAGCAGAATCTATAAAGTAAATTTTGTGTTTGCAAGGAAAAAAAAGGTGCAAAAGAAGATGAACAATGATTATGATGATAATGATGAAGAGCAGGACTGAAAAGATCCGAGTAAATAGATTGATGGAAGGAGGAAAAGAGTGAAAAAGAAGTTGTTAACTGTTCGAGTTTTATTACGAGTTCATTTTATTAGGACAATGGATCAATTTATGGGACTGTGGCCTGATCATGTAAGACTACCTTGACTACATTTCCGTTTCAATTTTGACAATTGCTAAACCAATAATGATAATAATATGTAACTTCAATCCCAGCAAATTCATTCATTTCCTTGGCTTTTTCAACTTTCTTTCTTCTTCTTCTTCTTCTTCATTCGAAAGTTTTTTTCAACTTTTTTTCTCCTTTTTCTCCCTTTCATCATGCATTGCTGAAAGCAGATTGAATCGATGAAATGAAATCCATGCTCTTTGATTCAATGAAGGAAGTCAGAAAAGTTGGGCTTTGATTATGCTTTCCAATGAATGCCTTGACAGACTTTGAATCGACTGTAAACTGATATTCAATTGAGATATCGGTTAAGTTCTGAAATTACTTGGGATAATCACTTTTCGCTCTTCGAGTTGATTCTTTTTTTTAAATCATTTTCTTTCCCATGTTAGAAAATGATGATGATGATGATAATAAATTAACTATATCAACTTACCATTCTCTTGTGAATTCATTTTGTTGACTTTGTTTTTCATGTTATCCATTTCAATGAGGAAACCATGTTTTCTCAGCGCCCATTTATAAATTGAAATATCCTTTGAGCCAATTGTATTCGAACTTCTGATTAGTGCAAGGCGAGTTTTGTTCATTAAACTCACTGATTCCATCCTGGAATTGAGCTGAAAACAGAAGAAAAAGAAGAAGAAAAGTTGCTTTTTTAGTCGATCAATCATTAACTTAATCAAAACAATCTCGCCCAAAATTTTCGCAAAAAAATTCATTCTTTTCGTGAATCAAATTCAAAAGGTATTTCTTTTTGAAATGAATTTTCACCAAAATTCTGCGAGAAAATTACAGAACAAAATATCAAATTTTAACCAGAATCTTCAAAATTTTAAGTAATTCTAAGAGAACCTTTCCTTTAACAGTTTAATTGCTTTCATATTTTAGGTTAAAATGGAAAGAATGGAAAAGAATCTCTAATTTGGACGATTTTTGCTGAAATTTTTCCTAATTTCTCGATTGTTTGAGTCGATGAGATTTAAATTGTCAGAAAGATTCGTTTGTTGATCAAAATCGAAAAGTGAAAAAGATTTTGAAAGTTGACCCTTAGGTTACACTGAAAAGCTACTTGTTGTTGAATCAGTTTCAACTGATGTTTACTGTATTACAATATCAGATCATTTTAACTGGCAAATCAAATTGTGCTAAAGGCCATTTGATAACCATTTATCATCAAAGTTTATTCAACATTCTTACTGTTCCAAGTTGGCAAATATTATTGTTATTGCATTAAGATTATTCAGTTTCTTCAACTGATCAACTCTATTATTGATAATAGCAAGTGAACCATCGAGTGGCTAATTGAATTACCAGACAAGATTAAATAGTTTTTGTCTGACAATCAAAATTTGCTCCAATTAAAGAGTGCATCAAGTCGCAAGCTCAATTGCCTTTCAATGAGCACACAATGGTTCCAATGAAATGGTTCAGTATTTATTGGAAAAATTGTCCGTAAAAACCGATTTTCATGAAAATCATTGTTTTCCTCTTTAAAAGATGTGCTTTAAGATAAAGTTGAAAGGTTTGGTTGGCTTTTTAAGGCAATCAATGAATGATAAGAAGACAAAAAACAAGAAATATCTTTGAATCATCGCTAAAGATGATGATGTCGAGTCAAAAGAGGTGATGTTTGAGTTTATTTTTTTGCTTACGTGAAAAGAATTGCAAGAAAAGAGAAAAAAAAATGATCTTCATTTCTCTATTTTTTGCGCTTTTTAGCTTTTCTGCCTTATCTTAATCTGGTTCAGTTTTTTGAAGAGAAACTTAGTAAGATGAAATGATGATGAAGATGAAAATGCTAAGAGTAAAGGTATAAGTTGACATGATGTAAGGTATGGAGGGAAAGGCAACAATGAAGAGTTTCATGTTTCAATGAAATATCACAGGGATTTTCAGTGTTTCTCAACAAATGTGTGCAACAGAAGAGTAGAGTTGTTATTTATTATTGTCCACTGAATCTTGTCATCTACGAGTCGAACAACATTTTTTGTTCAAATGCTAGAGATTAAGATGACGATGATTGTGAGGAAAGTGACCCTAGTTGACGAGTCAAAGTATAAAAGGTTGGGGTTAAACGAAAAAACGAAAAAAAGATTTTAAAAAAGGAACTATTTTAGAAGTAACATTTCAAATTGAAAAAGTATATGCAAAAAATTTTCCCAAATTGAAATTGAAACGTTTTGAAATTTACCGAACGAACTTCTAATCCTGTTCTAAAGCTGAACTTTTGGTTCGATAGTCGATTGCTTCTCAATTGGCAGTTGCGATTGAATTGTGTAAAATATCTAAAAATGAAAATAATTTTCGATTCCATCTTGTTCTTGAAAATATAACAGCAAAGAGATGATTTTATTTTCAAATGCTCGAGTTGTTAACTGAATGGGACTGTTTTCATATTGAGTGCGATTTCCAAAGTTCATCATTCCAAGGTATTCATGTAAAAGCATTCAGACCTTTAGTTGGATCTAAATTACATCAGCAGAATATAAGATTCTTAATCTGGTTCAACTTTACACGAAATGCCAAATGTAATAGCACATATTGATTAATACAATGAAACAAATCTTCTTACAGATAACTTTGTTTCTTTCCCAACTTCATCCTCATTCAATCTTGACTCATTGTTACTCTCTTCACTGTTTTTCACCAACAACTCCATTAATCTTTATCCTCAACCTTCTATCCTCTTTCCAAGTTTTCAAGTCCAATTTCTCATCAGATTTGACCTTAAAATCCACAAGTCAGATTAAATCCAATTCTTAAACATTTGCCCAATCTTTACCAATGGAAATGAAGGGAAAGATGAAAATGTAAAAACAGAAGCCAAACAATAATGAAGCAAATAAATCTGAACCCAAACTATTAAAAAAATTGTTGTCACCTTTTCCTTCCTCCAGCGAACCTTTTCACTCCCAGTCTTTTTACCACTCAAGTTGAATGAAGATAATAGTGATAACTTGAATAACATTGTCATGGTTTACTGGGAATTGCAGGCTCATTCAACTTTACAAATAACAGTTACTCGAGCTCACATCAAAACAGAACGTGATTTGAATTGATTGAAATTATGACGAGTCAAAATGAAAGCGATATATTCAGTTATCTCATCAATTTTTGTCTGGCCAACAATACACTTTGTTACACTGCTTTTAACCAGAAGATGATTGTACCAACAATTGCATTTCAACAATTTGTTTCGAGTAAACATTTGATTGCAAAAATAAAGTAAACATGAAGAATCAAATTTTCACCAATTTTATGCAAAATTTTATTCTAATCAAAACCTTTTCCATTTCAAAGCAGCTTTCAATGAGATTTTCAAAATTTTGAATTGAGAAAAGTTGACTTTTCGGAAAATTGTAAAAATTTATTGAAAAGCTTTTCTCGTCATTTTACAATCAACTACGGAATTCATGATTATCTAAATATTCAACATTAGACAGTTGAAGCAGCTTCAAGTTCACATGGAAATAAATAACTGTTCATTGCCGATGAATTTGTCAACCTTGCTGATGCTTTTGTTCCTGGTTTTGGTCTTGTCTCTGTATTCCTTCTGATATTGTCTGGTAAAATAAAAAATGAGTTTCAACTATTATAATGGCTTTTCATTTTATTTGCTTCAATCCTTTCCTTTGTTTTTTTCCCTACAAATGACGATTTAACCAGCAAAACTGTGCTTCTCAACATTTATCAAGTTTCGTCTCAATTTCAACTTCATTCATATTTATTTTGTTCCCTTGAATCTCAAAGGTCCTATCAAGTTTTACCTCCAAGTTAACCTTTATAATCACAGATTGATGAGTGTTCAATGTTTCAAAAGCATTTGGATAAAGACAGAAGCCAATTAGCAAAGATTGTAACATTTTCACAATCGACCTGAAACAAGTTCAACTGAATATATCAAAGTGTTTTATTGATTATTCAGTCTCATTTGTTGAATTGAAAGGCAAACCAAATGGCCATTGTATACAATTCTGTCCAATAAACTTGACCATCAATCTTGACAAATTATCTTGTTCATCGTTAGCAATGAATGCAACTTAATATTGTCAAACAAATTAATCTATCATTCCTTGATTAGATCGCAACCTCATCAGTCCAAACAACTTTATTCCAATCAATTGATTCCAAATGCATTCATCTTTTCAAATATTTTCTGGTAAAATTAAACTTGAAAAACTCGAGAATCTAATGTGTTCAAAGTTACAATTTTTTTGCTAATTATTTTCAAATTTCATGAGAACCTCAACAAATGTCAACTTTTTAAATCTAAAATTGCTTTTGATTATTCCATTGATTGTTCCATTGCATTTACATTCGACTCAATTATAAGCCAATCGATATAAATAGTAATTATGATTGTTTCAATTGTTAACTTTGCAACTCTTTACATTTGATGTTTCAGTTAAACTTTTGAGCACTTTTTGATAATCAAATTTTCACATTAATCTTTGAAGATTCATCGAGTTTCCAAATTAGCAAATATCTGATTCATTTTCATCCTGACAGATTGAGATAAATTGATATTGATTGCAACATTTCGTGTAACTATTTTGGGGTTTGATTGAAAGTTTTGTTCGCTCTTTTTGTTTGTATTTGTTTCACTCTTGAGAGTCTTTTTGTGTTTTTTATTGATTCCTGTGTTGTCAAAATAAATAACTGTCAAATGGAAACAAAAGTTGCATGGAAAAGTAACAAATTCAGAGTTGATAATGAAATGAATTCTTCATCATGATTCACGTACATTTGAATCTCTTTTTGCCTCGACTTTCAACCAAACCACACTGAAAGCCATGCAATCAATAGAAACTTTCCTTTCAAAAGTCGACCCAATTTCATGTAATTATTCAAAAATGATTTTCTCAATTTAATGTCAACATTTTGCCGTTCATCTTATGAGTTTGATCTGCACTCAGTCGCTGGCTGTTTGTTTTTGTCGAGATTGACGAAGTTCTCTCAGGTTTATCGTGTCATCAGATTTTGACTTGTGATTGGCAAACTTCATTTGATAAGCTTTTTGATTGAAAAGGTTGCACCAGAAAGGTGAACAAGTACAAAATGGAACATGAAAATTATTGAATCGTTCATTTCCTCTGTTCATTTGACAGAGATAAAGTTTATGATAATACGAAAACCAATAAAGGTAAAAAAGAAGAGAAAAAACAACAGAACAAAAAAAAAGAAATCGTTATTCTCTATTCTCCTTGTTCAATGTGAAAATGTAAATGTTGTTGAATTGAAGGTTTTTTTTCTTTCATCAAAGTCATGATGATCATGATGATTATCAAGAAGCAAAAAGACGAAAGAATAAGCCAAAAGAATCCATGAAAAGAGAAGTTGCTCTAAAGCTATTCACCTATTCTCAATAAATGATCCTCATGAATGTTTCAAAAGACATTTTTTCTTCTTACCTTTTCTTGCTTACATTTGCCTTTGAAAGGTAAGGTAGACAAGTTAGAGGAAGATGATAGAGAGAGAGAGAGAGAGAGAGGAAAACAGAGAAGGAAAAGAAAGAGAAAAGATTTTCAAAGTTTCTCATGGTAAAGGTAGGAAGCTGCCTGAGTAAAGCCAAAATGGTAAGATCTAACCTCAAGGTATGAGGCTTTACAGGCTCAAAGTCTCAAACTGAGAGGTTATCCCTTCCTGGCGGTGGAGTTTTCACTCCAAGGTAAACATTAAAAGGGCTAATAATATTATTCTGACTCGGTTAATCCGATTACTTTCACCATTCCAGGCTTCATTTGTTTAACAATTCTTGGTTCTTCATCGTTCGCAAGCTGCTCAAAAGAACTCGAAACTGATCTCAATCTGTACGATTAGAGTTATTGAAGCGTGAAAAATGTGCAAATTCAAAATTTATGCGAAATTTTCCTTCACATTTCGAAATGCAATCAAGGAACATTTAATTAAACTTTTAACTGTACACAGAGTGTAAATTGAATCTCAAACTTTATGAGTTGCGAGCTAAATCGTCTGGATTAGAGAGCTTGCAACTGGCCTGACTCTGGTCATAAATGCTCGCACTTTTACTTCCGACTTAAAAACCAATCGAAAAATTTCTATAAATTGATTATAATTCTGCGAAAAATGTAACTGCAAATCTAGAACTTTTATGGACAAAACTGTAGAAAAGTTTAAAATCGAAATAAATCCGAAGGATTTTGGTCTAGAAATTATTCAATTTTGAAAAAATGTTAATCTTCAAAAGCAGTGAAATAACCAAAATTTGTAGAAAAAATTTTCGCCATTTTCAAAATTCGTTCAACTTTAACGTTCAAACGCTTCAACTTGGAAATTTCGTTCAATCATAAAGAGCAAATTGAAATTGTCCAAGATTGACCAAGCTGCAATCAACAACGAATCGAAACTACAATAAACTTAAAGACGTACAATGTTCAAATGAAGCGACTTGGAAATTGACTCATCCAAACGAACTGCCCATTAAATGTTCATTATTCATACTTGAAATTTCATCACGATTATCACATTTTCTTTCATAACAATCTTTATTCTTAAACACTTGATTCACATCTTTATCATCCTCTTACCCTCCCTGTTCATCATCGCCATCATCATCATTATCCAAGGAAACTCTTATCACCATTATTTCCCTCTATTTGTATGTAGATTCCCCATGGAATGAAACTCTGATTGGCTGATTCCACTTAACCTGAAAAACGATTCATCCTTTTGCCAGCTTCTCAGATGATCGTATTCATGGATACTTGCTCAAACCATCATGTAACTCAGATTATTTCTTTATCTCCATTCATTTGCTTCTTCACTTCAGTCCAGAACCTTTTCTTCTTAAATTTTTTCTCTTTTTTTCCTTTACTCTTTTTATCAACTGAGCTACCAATAGCAAGAGAAAGAAACAAAAGATTATCATTATGTTCATCTCATGTAAACTCATAAACTTGCAGGGCAACAACAGACAATGTGAAATGAAAAAGGTAAAATCTGATTAAATCCAAAGGAACAGACCAAATAAAGAAGAACAGAAAAGATGAAAATGGATAAACTTTTTGCTTACTTTCAAGAGTAAATATTATCATTTGAACGAAATAAGGAAATGAATAGTAGCAGATTAGGACTCCCAGTAAGACTGGGAATGGCAAGTTTATCAGGCAAAACTTGCTCGAGCACAATTCAAATGTAATTGAGCAAAATTTTGCCGGAAATGACAAGTTACCTGGAAATGATTGTATTAACACATTAGTATAATGAGTGTTGTACTTTTGTGTTTAGTGTGTTGAGATGTGTTTTAATCGTTCATTTAGGCCAATGCAAAACTTGACTTGCTCTCATCCAAAAGGCAATCAGTGGAATGAAAGAATGGTCACTTTGCTGAGTCTAGCAATTTTCTATGAAATGGACTTTTTCTTTGTTTCATTTTCTTTTCAAGTTTCGCTTCTTTTTTTACTGCCAACAGAATCAGCTGAATTGAATGAGATGAACAAGATGATGTTGCACTATTTCAGCCTTTTTTAAGGAAAACTTGAATCAACTTCAATCTAAATTAACGTCAACTTCAAGTTAACAATTGACTTTTATCAAATTAATGAATAGCAACTTTTTTCCTGAAAACAAGGTTAAGGTGAACTGGAAGATAACGAATCGTGAGATTTAACAGAAAATGAATTTCATGTGAAAATTTTCACTAACACAAGTTGCGTAAAAGAGGGTAAAAAAGATAAACAAATTTTTAAAACCTGCAGTATAGATAAGTCCAGTTCTGGTCCAACTTGTCCATTCTGGCACAAATGTTACCCTCTTTCGATGACCATTAAGTGCTTTTTAATAGCTTTAGCACAACTTTAAACCAATGATTAAAATGGTGCAAAAATTTAAGATTGGAAAGCTTTTTGACTGGGAAAGATTCAAATTTTTATTCACGATTTTATCCAAAGATTTTCATTTTTCTGATTTCCCATTATTTTCAGTACAAATTTTTATCAATTTTTTGATCTGATCGAGCGAATGAGTGAGAAGGAGCTAATCGAAAAGCCGGCCAATTTTATAAAATATATTCAAATTCGCTGTAATCGACACTTAGACCTGAGTTTGCTGAGCGATTGCTGCGTTGGGCTGAAGCTCAAACCGTTATGACAGGGAAAAAAGCAATAGAAACATTCAAATAGAAAATTGTAAATTGTTAATTTTAGTGTGTTTCAATTTATCATGAAACATAATTTGGGTTCACGGTCGAAAGACGGTAATATTTGTGCCAGAAGTTACTAGTTAAAAGATAAAGGATTGTGTATATTTATATCAAATCAGCATTCTGTGTAACGAATAAATGAAATATTCAAATCTGCAATCTAATAATTGACTTGATCTGGTAATAAAATAGCCAAATGATAAACGTGTTAAGCGAGACATTTTTTTCTGTCAATCAGTTAACAGGGAATGAAATATGATCTGCATATTTTGTATCAAACTTGAATTTCATGATCCAATGAATTTGCAATGTTCGTCAGGTAAAAGAGTTGAAGTTAATTATCATTAACGGAAATGATTAAAAATGAAAAATTCATGAGCATTTCAAGGTTCATCTTAATATGCTAATCAGGTTGCCAAATTAGCTGAAACAACTTTAAATCCGACTTGGAATTGGACAAAAACAGAGAGAAGAGCACAACATTTACATACAAATTGAGGTTTACAACGTTTAAAAAGCCTAAAAATTGAGCAAAAAAAGGATGAAAAGACAGAAAAAACTTGCCAATGGAAATAATTTGAACCAATAAACTAAATTTGTTCACTTTCAACTAATAATATTTGGCAAGAAAAGCAAATTAACTGAACGCAATATTAACATTGGATTGTTCAATTTAAGCTGCTCAATTCATGATAAGCTGATGAATTTGGAAGGCAAAATGAAGAAAGAAAGAAAAGTAGAAAAAGCAAAGAAGGAAAAGAGTTTAATTGAAATTATTTGCATTTAAATATGTAATATTAAAGGTGGTAAAAAGTAGAATAAGTTTTTACCTTTATTTGCTCAGCTGAGCAAAGAAGCTCGCAATTTGCATGACAAAGGAAAAGATAAAAGTTATTCCAAGTTATTAATCAACTTTGAAACATTTTTAATGGAGAAATAAAATTTACTTTAAAATCATTATAATTCACTTCATTTCATTTTCAATTATTTTTCAATTCATCGCCTTCAATGAGAAACTCCGAGATCTGAGATGATAATTATCGAGAACAGCATTTTATCCCAAGGCAAGATTGAACAGTTCCTCATGAAATGTCTTGAAAGGTTGGAAAACATTTTCTTTCAGCTTCAATAATCACTTGAAACGTTGATTTCCAATGAAACAATTAACAGTGTAAAACATGAAAACATTTACATTTCAACATTTGCTTTTCACAAAACCTGTTCATTGTTTACCATCTGGTTCATGTTGGCTGTTCATAAAAGGCTTGAATTAACTCGATACAAAATAATTGAGTGAAAATGATAATTTATGCTTTTCAATAATATTATTTATAGCATTTAATGATCCATGATAATTTTATTTATACCTCAGTTTCATGGTTATTTAGGTTTGTTTTTTCCCTGTCTTTTGCTTCTTTCCTTTTTTTTGTATTAATACATCAATAAATAACAAAAGAGGATAAACTGATTAGGGTTGCAATGGTAACATGAGCAAAATTGTTAATTCAATTTTTTTAAACTAATTTAAAGGTTCAACGAGTTGATCCATAAGTTGAGTCTGAATTAATGGAAAACAAAAGTTTAAAATGTTGCAAATTATTTTCATTCAAATTCATTTTAACCTTTTTTGATAGCAAAATGCTTTTTCTGGTTATAATCAAACACTGGAATCGAAATGTCATTTTTCAATGTTTAAGGCTGGTTTTAGTCGAAATAATTTAACGGTAAATGTTTGGCAAATTTGCGACGTTAATCTTTTCGATCAGAAGCAAAATTTGAAATTTCATGAAAATCGAAAAACTTTGATTTCCGGCGTGATTCGAATGATATTAATAAATCTTGAAATCTAGCAAGTTCAAGCACTCTGAATAATCTCAAAGAATCGTTCAGAAATGAATCATTTTCTAAATCTCAACTTTCGATTGGAAAAGATTAGTTTTAGAATTTATTTTCTCTTGAAATTCTCGCAGATTTTGAATTTGCCTTTGAAAATTTGATACTAAATGTGATAAACGTTCATCCAATGTTGAATTTGATGCTTCAATATTTCCATGATTTATTGTGCTTTACAAATGACACAAGTCAATCCATTTGTTTTGAGGTTGAAAAGTTTCGAGTTTGTTCATTCACACAATGACCCATATAACTGTTCACGAGGCACAGTTTACTATCAATGAATCTGATCACCAATATACACTGAACTCTTGGTCGTGATCAAAATTTTGAATCAATTTCTTTGCCTGCAAAGCAAAAAGGAAAAAGCTAAAAGTGAAACCTGATCATTCAAGTTGATACAAAAAATCCAAGTTCATACGGATTTAAATTTATCTGAAACAAAATTGTTTCCATTCTGCATTTTCTTTCATCTAATTTTCGAACTCAATCCGTTTCAAATGTTTTCAAATCCATTGAAATACAGCGGGATTGTCCATCACAAGTATCTTGGAACTTCTCTATTGTCCTTTTGTTTCATCTTTCTTGGTTTTGACCCGAAACCCAGCTTTTAGAAACGGAATTTTCAATCGCCAAAGAAACTGTTTGTTTTGAAAGCCAATTGATCAAATCTGCGTGAAGATTAACAGTTGAAACTGGCCATTCAATAGGAATCAGCTGTATAACTTGAATATATGAAACTCGAGTAAATATCATTTCATTTTGTTAACAATGAATGTAATGCTCTCTCCATCAAAAAGATTAGCTTTTTTACACTTGTTTACCTGTGCTTATTGTTTATGAATGTTGAGAATCGAGTTTTACACCTTTTCTTGCTCAGGTAAACAGGGTAACAAGGGAAAAAATTATATCCTTCATTCAATATTTAGGTTCATTTTAACACTTTTTTTTCTTGCAAAAAGTAAATAGACTTTTCTTGCTTTTATTCTTGTGAATAGAAAGGGGAAATAAACTTTGTAATCTTGTTAACAAATAATTTATCAATTGTGATTACCATTGAAACTCATCAAATAATCAACTGTTCAAGATGGTTACATGATGGAATGAAGGTGCAATGGGATAAACTAATGCAGTTACCATTCATTCAACTATGTCAATGACCATTCATCGATCAATTTAACTCTGAATATGAATACAAATGAGATCATTTTCTTGTTCAACTAACCAGTAACTTTTCAGATCAACTGTGAAAGAAAAGAGGAAAACTTATTCAAAATTCAATTTTGAAAGTTGAACAACTTTTTTGGTTTGATAAAGATTAATAAGTTTTGACTGAAAATTCAATTCCAAATGAAATTTTCCACCGAATGATACAAGTATCTTGAACAATTTGATTCATTTCAAGTTTCATTTTCATATTGTAATGCATTAAAGATAGTCGTTGGTTAAATTTTGAAATTAATCTTTAAATTGGATTCAAGATTGCAAATCGATTCGAATTACTTATCAAAGTATGAATTTTCAAAAGAATTTCAGGTTCAAACATGATCCATCGAGTGTCTTCAGTAAATCAATTAAATTTGATTCATCCTGAGTTCAGAATATTTCAATGTTTGAAATGTCTATCCAGTTAGGATTGGAAAAGATAAGTTAAACTTTTGATTCTAAACTTATATTCGAACTGCGTTTTAAAGCTTTAGTATCAGAAGTTTCGATCTCTGGACTTTGAGTTCGTTCGATGGTTGATCGATATCAGACATTTATGCTCACCCTTTCATCTTTACTAAAGAAATTTCGATTTCTGACAGTTCGAGTTAACTTGAAGTGCAAAAGGCTAGACTGACTTTCAACCTTATCTGATGAAATTCATAGCATCAATTTTGTGACATTAATTTGAGTTTTACTTGACTTATGCAGGCAAAGAATAACATTAATCTTGTTTAAACACTCTAACTATTAAAGCAATAACAATTAGTAAATAAATGATGGATTAATTTTCCAACTTAAAAGATTAATAAATTGTGTTGAACATTAATTTTTACAAGATCAGCTGAAAGACAAAGCTGAATCAATAGTCGATAAAGTTATTGCTGGTAAGAGCTTAATATGCATAAAAAGTATTGAATAATGAGATAAACTTTAAATTGGTCTATCACTATGATGGTACATGACATGAAGGCAGGTTAACAGGGAAACGAGAGGAAACTGAATGTTCATGGCTAATGACAGGTTAAATCGATATCAGGGTAACAATATGAAGCAAATAAAAACAGTTACACATTTTCATCAGGTAAATCATTTTGATATTTAACAATTTGACCAGCTATTAGTGTTATTACATTTGATACTTGAATTATAACAAGTTTATTGATTTTTTAGGGTAAACATTGAAATTGAGCAAATTGTTTAGACTTGCTTTCCATTCAATTTGATACTCAACTTTTGCCAGTCACATTTAGTAATCTAATTAAATTTGAAAGGGTAAAACAATCAAGTGGATGACGGTTTGTGTTCAATGAAATTGCAATGTTCATTTTACAAGATTCATTCTGTACTTTTCCTCCCTTTGCCCATGAATCTCAAGTTCAACTGAATGGAACCACGAAGGAACTGATTAACTTCTAAACAAATTGAATATTCACTATTAATAAATTAATGGCTTCATAATAGTTAAATGATGTTAATTGTATACCATCAAAAGAAGAGGATGAAAAGGTCATTTAATGGCTAATGAGTTGCAGGGTAAAAAGAGTAACCATTATAATGATAATTGTGATTCCAACATTTTCTGTCCCACAACAATAATAACGGTCAAATTTTCATGTGATAATTGGGATTAGAAGCAAAACAATTGTTTAAACATCAATTTTACCAAAAATAAATCAAACCATAGACAAAAAATTTCACATTCGAGTTCATTTAAAATCTTTTTAACCTTTTCTGGGTATTTCTGGATACTTATTTGCAATGTGTCCAGTTCATCTTTGGAATTCACTTTTCATGCCATTACAGGTCGAGCTAAGCTTACAGACAAATTTAATAGATTTCATGAAAAGCGGCAGTTACTTAGACCAAAATTTAATCTAATCTCATTACTTTTCAATTTTCAAAGCAGAATATTTTGCAAAATATTATTTATCAATATCCAACCAGAATTTCATCATTTCAAACCAAAATAAACAACTGCAAGGTAAAAACCTATTTTTGACAAAGTTGTTATTCTTTCTGCTAATCACAATCTGCCAAGAAACAGCATTTTTTTATTGTCCATTCCTATTGCGTTTTTCTGCTTTGCACCGAAAACAACTGTGAAGACCAGGCTTGCCAGTATCACGGCCAGTTTCTTCTCTGGTAAGTAAGATGTATTTATTTATATCCTACTCATAATTCATTATTGGGCATTACATTAAGTCTCAGCCACTACAATTTGAACAGCTGAAATCGCTACGTTGGTTGAAAAACCCACTATTTTCGTTGATCACATTAAGAAGCAACAAATTAATCAAATATTGTCAACAGTAAAGATGTAAATGTGTTTACAGCTTGTACTTGTGTCATTGTGTCTTCACTATCAAAACTTATCGTCATAATGATTTTGTTTCGACAATTTTGCTAACCAAAACTGATTTTACTCATATTTTAAGTTTCTTTAGGAAGCTTTTAGACAATTATTCTTGAACAATCAATATCCTGAAATCAATCTTTTGAAAAATGGATTCATTTTTTAAATGCAAAAGTTTAATATCAGATAATATTTTGTCATCTTTGCGAAGTCGTAAGTTTTTATTATTTTACTGTAAAAAGCCTTTTATCGTTACCTTTTTGAGAAGTGAATAAATTTTTGGTTGAAACATTTTAACGCCCAAACTGAAGGTTGCATTGGCATAATTGGGCTTGACTAGTTGGGAGGTTGATGATGATGAGGAAGACCAAAATGATGGCGACAATAGTGATGAGGAGGAAGAAGAAGAAGATTTGTCATTGATATAAGCAGTGTTACCATTGGTTAGTGGGTTTAATGATGTTTCACTTGAACCCATTGATGAAGATGAACCAAAACTGAGCCAAGACTCGTGAGTAACATAATGATAACTTGTCCCAAGTGAGTTATCCGTTTGATGATTTAACTCATGATGACCTGAAATGAGGAAAAATAGAAGAGAAAAGGAGAGAAAAATAGAAGCTCAATGAAAAAGTTTACTTGCAATCAACATTACAATTTAGCCATTTAACACTCAAACCTTGCTGATTATGTTCCAATATCAAACAACAACTGTAAGCCAAATTGTTCACTGTTTTGTGCTTATTTAACCGTTTGTGTCTTGATTAGTTTGTGTTTGCTGTTCAAAGCTTAAACGTGATTACAACTGTTGATCCGTTGAAAGATTAAACAACAAACATATGGAAAGGATGGCAATTAAATTAACCGCAAGAAGAAACCAGGGTGAAGAACAGGGAAAACCTGAAGTCATTTCACATGAAATTGTGTCTCAATAACAATGTTCATAATTGCAGCGACGAGTCTCACTTTGTTTGCTTTTTGCTTTTCTCTTGATTCCAAACTCTTTTATTTTTGATAACATTTCAGTCCATAATAACTGTAATAATAAACAAAGTTATAATGAAATAGTTTCGACTCAAAGTTATCATGCTTTACTTCAACTGATATGATTGGAAATTTGCACGCAAAAAGCTAACATGAAGTTAAATCAAATTCATTGTTTATCTCATTTTATCCAATTTATCGATATTCTGTGTTCTTTTCCCTTCTTTCTCTTCATGGAAACAAACGTTGAAAAGATGACAAACCAAGAAGAAAAAGCATTTCTACCTTTTCATGTTGGCAAATCATTTGAATTGTTGATGATGTTTAACGTTTGTAAAGTTTCAATTTCATTGAAAATGGAAAATTCATTGTTGGTTTTGGGAAAAGTGTAGTTCTGCGGCTCACTCATGTTGTTCACCTGCTCTTCATGGGATGAGTAAATACACACTGAGCAACACCCTTGGAATAGTAATTTTCATCAAGACTGTGGTAAAGCAAAAGAAAAAGAAAAGACAGAAATTTATCTTTTTTTTCTTCTCTTTATTTTCCTTTTCCTTTATCCAGGTTCATTTAAGTTACTGGGAGTGAGAAGGTTGTCTTCCCATTCGATAATACTGAATACGTGTTTGAACATCATCATGTTAAATGAATCACAATTGACTGCATAATCAGACTATCCATCACGTCCCTTCTTGGGTTCATTTCAACATTCATTGGGTGAAGTTGAACAAAGATTGACCTTTCATTTCTCATCTATTCTCATGAGTTTCTTTGCGTTTCATTTTACAGTTAAAACCAGAAGTGTTAATAATTGTTGGCCAATTTGGTAATGAAGAGAGATTCAAATGAATTGAACCTTTTTTGTCTTCTTTTTTGCTCCTCGCTAAACATTAAACATTTTTTTCTCTCTCTCTCTCTGCATGATTATCATGAGAAGAATGATGATAGTCATTGTAATGATGCTGATGATTATGATCATTATCATGAGGTTCAACTTGGAAGTAATCGTTTTCTGGTTTATGCTTCTGCTACTTTTCATACTCTTGTCTTGGTTTAAAGGTAAGGAAACGTTAAATGAGTCAAGTATTAATAGTATTAGATGAAGATGATATTTCTTGCTTTTGGTCAATCAATGAAAAACCTCAAAAGGATTGGATTCATGATTGGATTAGCTTGTTAATCAGTGAACATGATCATTACAAGTGACACTTTTGGTCAATTGATCTGAAACACACACAAAAGGCACACAATTGCAGTCAATAACTTATGGACATCTTTAATGATCTCAAATCATTTAAACTTTTCTTGCCTTTCTTCGTACTTATCTGCACTCATCAACAATGTACGAGGTATTACAATCTATTCAGGTCAAAAACAGGTTTATTACAATAAACTTGAATGTTGATATCATGGAAATAACAAGCATTGTTAGGTGATCAAGAAAAGATGTTTTTCATCGAGCGAACAGCAACTTACATCAGATTAATCTTGATGATTATTATCATTGAAGCAACAACTGTCAACTCTAAATACAACTAAATTCTCAATACAATTGAACTTTAGCAAATAATGAGAAAGCATTTTAAAAGTTTCAAAACTGTTGGGAAGCTCAGAGAAAAGAGATTCAAAGTTGAAAAGAAAAAAATGAAACTCAAATTCATTGATCGAGTCAAAAGCTTATTTGGAATGGCAAATGTTCAGTGATAAAAGTCTCACTAACAAGTTGATTAAGTTGGTTCTTAATAAATCGTGTTCTGCTTTTACATTGAATTTTGTAACTTAGTCAAGATCATTTGTTAATTTTGTTGAGTTGGACAAATGCAGACAATTTATCGCTGATCGTTTAGACGAGATCAAAACATGAATTAATTTAATCGCTGGATGAACAATTTTAAGATTAAATGTAAATGTTAGTTCATCAATCAATATTAGTCGTAGCTCAGATTATGATTTTTGGTATCAAATTGAATTGCTTTTAACATTTATGATTTCTAAATCAACCAAAATAAATAAATGAATTGTCCCTTTATGAGTTTTTGTTTACATTTAAATTAACCAAAACATATCAACCAAATTAATACCTTTTAAAGTGTTTTATTTCATTTTTTTGTGAATTTTTTGAAAAAAACTCAACAGCACCAGGCATCGACAATTTCAATTGAAAAGTAAGACAATTTTTCTTTGATAAGTTTTTTTAAGTATTATTTAACTAACTGCAGCGAGAAGTTATATGATTTACTATCAAGGGTAATGTATATTAATAAATTTAATCTGCATCAATAAAATGCTTAATCTAGATTAATTTTCGCGGTCTTTTCACAATTAGCTCCATCTAATTAATTTAATTAAAGATTTTACATTGCTATAAAAAGCTTGATTAGCAATTAGGTCATTTTAGTCAAAATCTGATTTCATTTATATTCATCTGAAGAATTCTGTTTTGCATTGAAAATCGTTATTTTTTATTTTAGTGCTTTTTGGTGTAATAATGAGTGCTTTTTCTCCAATTATAGCTGAAAAATTCAGTATTGAATAATGCCTTCATTGAAGCCTTTGTCAAAAGTAAAATTGTTTTCTGCAATGAACTCAGAACTTATTAAAGAGTTGGTAAATAATATTTACCACCGAAAAAGAGAATTCTTCAGTCCTTTGGAAAAATTCGAAAATGAGAAAGTTTATCAAAGTCAAACTTTTTTCATCACTAAATGGAAGATTGCCACTTCATGTGGTGAATTAAATTTATCAGCAATCGGCATTGCACTTAAAAAACCTCTGCTGCTATAGCAGCCTCAATTTTAGTTAAAAAGCTAAAAGAGACTTTTGCAGCAGACTTGGTAAGTTTTTCGATTTTCATTTCTTATTCAGATCTCAAAAGTTCAGCATCGATTTGCTAGGTTGAAGGTCAAATTTTTCAGTTTGAAAGTTTCCGAATTATTGAATTGATTGTCTTGCAGATATCATGAGTTATCATGACAATAGTAAGGTGAGAAATTCAATAATGCTGAGAATTTGTCAAATATTTCAAAAATTTCCAGTTTGATGTTTAGCTTATAAATGCTACACGCCAATATTTTAATGATTACGATGTATTAAAACATGTTTTATTTCAGCAAAATCCTACCTATTTATCAGGTTTGCACAATTATCGTGGCCATTTCTATGCATTGCCAACTTTGGTCTCCATTATAAACGTCCCAAAATATGAGGAATGTTTGAAGAGTGGGCTGGAAATGCTAAGGCAGATCAGCCATTAATATTATAAACCTTCTATGGGCTCAAAGAGCTGCATAAATTTTTCATAAAAGTTACTGTCATAGAAAAGAAGCACTTACAATATTTGAAAATCATACTTACATGCAGATGTAGATTTGACCTGATTTTCTGCCTCTAGATTTATTAACTTCAACACTGTTGGACCTCGAAATACTTTCAGTAGTCAAGTCATTTTGTTGATCCATATCGGAAACAATCTGATTTTAATTCCACTCAATTAGAACTTATACTTATGTATTAACAAACAAACAAAACCCATGCTTTCTGCCTGTGCGCATGAACTCTTAATTATTTCGTTTATTTCTTATTCGGACACTTATGAGTTTAAAGATAAAAAAGGAAAAAATTTTATCAATTTTAATAACGATTAAACCTGATTAAATAAAATAGATCTAGATTAAACTACCTAACCGGATCCAACCTAAGGATGAAGACCAAAAGAATAGGGAAAATTACCTACAACTGAAATTATTTTAAATAAAATTTTTTTTATGTATTTTGATGAGCTTACTTATTTTTGAATGATACTTTACGATACTTTCGGAGATATATTGCAAAAAGAACAAGTATATGCAAAAAGGGCTATGTTGTGATAGACACTTGGATCGGAACTATAATAAACGCGAATCTATATATTTTCATGCTATTGATCTGAATTTATCAGAAAAAATCAAAATTCCAATATGTACAATAAAGTTATCTCGTTTCAGACATTCATTTCTTCTAACAGAAACTGTCCTTCAAATGTCCGTAACAGGTTAAACAGATGAATGACCTTGAATAACCCTGAGATCGCGGGTATGGTTCTTCAATTTTCTTAAGCTCATGGTTCGAATCTGAGATCTATAGCATCAACCGTTCGTGAGTAATGAGGTCAAACAGGCGTAAAATGAAAAAAAACGCCCGGTATTATCTTGAAAACTATAGATAACAAGAAAAAATGGATCCAATATTTGGATTTAGCAGTACAGATATGTAAAAGTCAAATGATCAATTTTCTTTTTGATTATGTTACGATTCAAAGGCCATTATCGCGAAAACCATGGGTCACAGAAAAAAATGTATCTGATATTTTGATTCCACAGTATAAAAATATTCTAGAAAACATGTCAAATGAGCTTTTGCTCATTGTACAGTTCGAAGACCGTTTTCTCGAAAACGGTAGGTCGTATAAAAAAATGAGCTTCAGATTCGATCTTTTCATAAAAAATACACTCAGATTATTCGCTAAATAAAATTAAAAATTTTAGGCGAATTTGGTCCTCGTCCTTGACTAGCTGTGATCTTAAATCAAATTATAATCTTGGTGAAACAAAAAAGTTGTGATTAATCAGTTTGGTATGGGTTTTTATTTTTCGATTTTTGAATTTTCAATTTGAATCTATTCCGATCTATTTATTCTGTTTAAATTGTTGATCAAAAAGAAATTGAATTCATTCTTAGGAATACCTTGGATGGGCTTTGCTAAAAGACTTTTGCTGTTTTGCTCTTTTGTTGTTCTGAGCTTCTCCACTAACACTCAATGCTTTGGTATCTTCAATTTAGTTTCGATTTAAAACATTGCTACTTCGAATTTCACTCTATTCTGTTCGAAGTGCTATTCTGAACTCAAGCTCCGTACGCATATTAATATCTACTGCAGAATGAGTTGGTTTGACGACATTCCGTGTGCAGACCATTCTGACCCTGACATCCTCATTGGTCAAAATGAACAAACGAATAATCTGAACATTTAAATCTGAGCAAAATTTTGATAAATTTTCAACTTTTTTACTTAAACCTTAGCGATTGAAAGTCTTTGCCAGATAACCTTAAAAAATCGCTTCTTTAGTTGAACTAATTTTTCCATTTTGTTTGTTCAACCATGTTTACTGGTGAAAGATGATTTAGTTATTCAATTGTTGCTAACAAATAGATTCTGGTAGATTGTTGATTGAATTATCCTGAGGCATTGATTATCATCATGTTTCATTAAGAATTATAAGTTGATCATTTTTTGTTCCCATCATTTTCCTTCTCTACCTTTTCCATGTTCATCAACATTATCCAAAGTAAACATGATCAACAAAACCTAAGAAGCCTGAAATTGTAAACATTTCTGGTCAAAACTGTTGAGAGAAAAACAAAAATCTCTTTTTCATTACAATGGATATTATCTGGCTAAAAACGATGAACATTAGATTAACTTGAATCTTTTCAACTCTTATATTGTAATTTGTCGTAATTTTATTCACCTAATGTATTATTTTATCATCAATTCAATCTCAATTTTTTCTTTCTCTTCACCTTCAATCTTGTTCATCTTTCATCCTTTCTCTTCATCCTCTTTTACCTAATCCTCAATGGAAACATAATTAAATTAAATGATCTTCAAAAAAAGGTAATGACCAAAAGTGAAGTTGAACATCTTACCAGGCTAAGGTAATCAGGTTGGAAGCTCAAGTCTCTTTTTTTCAGACAAAATGAAATACAAAGTTCTGACTCTTGTCTTGCCAAGTAAAGAAGCAAATCCAATCAACTTTATCCAGTCTTCATCTTAAACTCTGGTTTTTAACCCAAAAATGGATTCAACCTTTGACTTTGTATTTGACCACAAAAGAGTTTGAAAATTGTCTCCAACAATTAAATGATTGCTAAAGGGTTTCATCGTTAAACTCATCATTAAAAACTCGCCATTAAAAGTTACCATTAAAAGTCATCAATTCATCAAAATCAACCCAATAATACCATTAACTTTAATCTCAATCAGCAAAAATTGAGAGCAAAAAATAAGTTGGAAACTTGAAGGTTTTTTTAAACTTATCGACTTATCTCGATATCTTGATAACAACATTATGCTATTAACTTTGACTGAATCTTTAATAATTAACTTGAATATCATCATTAACTACTCATTATATTAATGATATTTTATTGATTTTATTAACAAGAAGATGAAGGGAAACAAGAAAAGGCCGAACACACAACAAAATCAAAATACAAAAAAAAACAAAACAAAACATTAACATTTTATTGATTTGGAAACACTCAATAAAAGTCTATCCAATGTTAACCTTTTTTTTCATCACTGATTCCAACTAATCAAGACAATCATGGCCATTTACATTGGCATCATATTCAAATGTTCAACTGTGAAACCTGAAATATGATTCAGTGATTAATTGAACAGCCAATTACTTTGATATTTTTAGTCTCTTGTTACTCTTCAAATTGTTGCAACTTTAATTAGATTTTATTAACATACAGTTTACCATTTTTCTTGTCATTCCGATATTTTGATCCTTCAATCAATGGCTAGACATTGGTAATGATATCTTAGTATTCAATCGATTTAGTGATACTTATTGATCCGATTGTTGGATTCATTTGAAACTTTTACATTTACTTTTGCTTGCTTTAACCATCATTTTGGTCGTTTCAATGGACAAACAGTTTCTACAAAACAATGGTTAAAAATATCATGGATTTGAAAGATGCAAGTCTGAAGATGAGAAATGATGGGAAAAAATTCACTCTTGGAGACTTTTCTTTGTGATTAGCTTTATATCCTTTTGGACTTTAAGATGATAGGAAAACAAGTCTAAATATTATTGTAAGATGATGAAGGATGAATAAAATGAGGAGGAAGAAAGGAGGAATGATAAAAAATAGCGACAAAGATATACTTTACTGTTTTTCTCTTTCTCTCTGTTCAGATTATTGTAAAACATTTTGCGTTTCACTTTGATTATCATGTTTATTAATCATGATTAAAGTTGCTCCTAATCAATCATTGAAGTTACAGGGGAAATGTGACTGAACAAAAGCAACTTATTACAAGAATTGCAACTCCAAAGGTTCAGTTGAACATTGTAACTTTGAATATTTTTTTACAGACTTTGCTTTGTTGGGAAATATTGAATCACATCTTATAAAGGTTGATTAAATTGATTTGAAGTTGACTGCTGAATGGTTTTTGAACAGAATGAAAAACTGAAAGGTTAACAGTTGTTGCTGTCAAATGAAATCAACATTTGGTAATGGTGTTGACTTGATGCTGTTTGACAACTGTTAATGGAAGTACAAGTTATTGAAGTGAATTTGACTTTTTTTCAATAATCATTTTGATGGTATCCAAATTGAACTTAAATTGAAGTAAAAAGCCCAAAAGTTACCAAGTTATCACAATACCATTTGTCGGGAGAAACTGGTCAACAATGGGAAACAAAGTGTGTTTAAACTTGTTGAAAGCACAAGATCAGATTTATCAATTTATAAACAATTTGGCTTTTCGCTGGCAGTCAATTTAGACTATCATGTTCGGTGAGTGTTGGTTGTTGGCTGTTTTAAAGTAAAAAGTACTTACCTTTTGAGAAGATTAAATGTGTCGATGAATCAAGGATAACTATTGACAATAGAAACATGCATGTCATTAAGAGAAAGCACAATATCAACTCTTTGAAACAACGGAATCGTTTCAGAGTAATATATTGACGGAAAAGCCAACGTTTAGTCATTATTGTTATTGGTTTTGCTGTCGGTAAGCTTGGTGGTTAAACTTGTCACTTGGTAAACATTACACTTTGGTTTAATTTGATTGTCATCAAAACAAAAGGTAAACTTGTTAAGCCATTGTCTGGGAATCAGAGTATTCTGATGGATGAAGAAAAGATTGATAAAAATCTTTGAAACTCCTTTAGAGTCACTCTTATATAACTCAGTCAAACTCCCTTAGTTTTGTATATTTTTATCTTTTTTTGTTCCGTTTGTTTGCTGTTACAGTTTGTATTAGAATAACGAATTGATTTTTTACCTCTAGAGGCATCTATTGGCATAAAAATAAACATACTTTGCTTTAACAATTTTAAATGTTTGGTAACTGTATTTGTTAATTAAGCTTTATTATGGTGTGTTTTAGTCAAATAATTGTTTTAATTTGATTGAAAAATTTTATTTGGTTTTGATAAGTTTAAATTTTAATTTAATATGGTGATTGTTTGACTTTAGTTTTAAATATTTGGGTAAAAAGGGTTTAACTCTTTTGAAATGTTAGTCGTACCATTCAGCGGTTACAATCGCAGTTATGTAGATAGCTATTGTCATTGTGATCACGAATGGTACATAAAATAAAATTATATTCCATTTAAACCGATCAATTTTATCTTTAATATAATCGTAGGTCATTGTATAACGATTTTCTGTTCCCTGTGTTGTTTCAGTTGTTTTGGCGGTTTCAACGCCGTTGCTGGTAGTCGTATTAACATCTTGAACAGCATTTAGTGACTTGATCAACATTTGACTTGACTGGGCTACTACCTGTATTATATAGTGGACTACAATGAATATAAAAACCAACCATTGGTAAGCAGCGCCTAAACGAAATCTGGGCAACTGATCAGCAGCTTTGTAGAGGGCAATAAGCGCGGCAATAAAAGCAATGTGTCCTCCAAGAGCATGACCAATGTTAAAAATTTTACGAATTAGAGTTCCTTGTGCTTTGGGTCTGGTTAAGCCTGCAATAGTCTGCATCACCATTAGACCGTTAGCTACTAGGCCAGCTATTATGTGGGCTGACATGCAAGCTCTGAAGCCTCCAACATGGATTATGATGAATAGCATTCCAAGAAATGCTGAAACCAAAGCAGTCAGATTCAATAGGCGATGCGTAAATAACCAAACGGGTAAATGAAAAAGTTTCACATACTCCCAACTGTCACGGTAGCTACGGGCCATAGTAAGTGAGACACTGATCATAGTTATCCAAGCAAATATCATAAAAAAGGCGTGCATTTTGATTAACCAGTTTGCCGGGGAAGGCTTTCCAACAATCAAACCAGTAGAAAGTAAATTTATCTGATCAGGTGATGAACCACGTTCTTGTCCATGGTATTCCACTAAACCATCACGAGTTAACCGACCAATTGCAAGTAACAAATGGTATTTTTTATCCGTTAAATCATATGATCTACCTCTGGCTCCACCAACAATACGTTGGTCCCAGGAACATGTTAATTTATTATCACTCAGTGATAAATACGGTCCAACACCTGTTGTGTTCTCAATAAAGGATCCAGGAGATACAGGAATAACAGCAGAATGGCCACTTGTCATTCCTTCACCTATCGAAAGTGTTGAATTTTCGTAGACATCACAGTGCACAATGAAATCCTCGCCCATCCAAGAATCTTCTGATATCGCAAAGCCATACCATGAGCCATATTTCGTCGTATTGCTGCACAATATAACATTTAATGCTTGTGGTGTTGAGTTAGTTCGTCTCATTTTTACCATCAATTGACAATCAACTGAATCATCAGATAAACAAATCGTGGGTAATCCAAAGCATAAGGCATTAGATTGGTCACAATTACACGGTGTTAATGATCCTTGTCCATAAACTAAACCAAAGGCTAAGAAAAAGGGGACAAATGAAAACCAGATCGAATCGGGAATAATTTCAAACCTTTGTTTTCTTTCCATCATCGGCATTTTAATAATTAGAGTACAAAAAGAAGCAACTATAAAACGAAAACTGTGCACGACTGCAAGTTCAACATAAAATTGGAGTCCAATTTATCGAGTTGTTCCAGATTGGGACTAGATTTTCACAATTCTTGTGACTGACTGTCACAGACTAGCAGTTAGTTCTACAATCACAATAAAACCATTTTGAATCAATGTGGAAACAATCTGAAAGCTAATATGATTTATTTTGATTTTGAAGGTTCAACTTATCACTGAACTAATTAAAATGTCTTCGCTTTTCAACAAAATTATTATTGACTGATTTACTTTCTTCTCATGATATTATGTGAAAAGAAAAGTTTAACTTGACGTCAAATTTTATTATGTTGTATAAATCGATTCGAAAAATCTAGTTTATCATATATTTTCTTTCTTTTCTCTCATTTCAATCTTCCCTCGTCTTCATTGGTTTTTTTGTCATCTCTTCGAGTGAACTTCATTCAATAAGCTTATTTTAAATGATGACTCTTATTTGGTAGCAAAAGAGCCACGAACTGTAATAAACTAGATTTGCTATCAATCGATTTCGTTGATTGTTAATATTTTATTGGGTTAAATGGCGCAAAGCTGAAATGCAAAGGATCAACAGTTGACTAAAATCCCAATAAACATTAAAATAATGGTGATATTTTTCCACCTTAATCATGTTTGATTTCAAATTATATAATAACTCACAAGTTCCCGTGTAAATTTAAATTTCTACCTTTGATTAATGATCACGAATATTTTCAATTAACATACAAGATTGTTGATCGCTGGGATAAGTGTAATGATGCGATTGTTTAAATGATTAACCTTTAATTTTACTCCTCAACATTTCGCCCTTTTTCCCTCAATTTTTTATACTTTTTTGCCTCCTATTTTTATCACAATTAACGCAATTAATTAACGATTGAAAGAAAAGAGGAAAGCCTTTGACAATTAATCAATGAGTCGACGAAAAGATGATGGAGTTTATTTAACTATTAAATGATAACCTTACAGTTTTAGGATAATGATTTTTTACCTTCCTAATGATTGATTGGTGAAATATTAATTCTTAATATATTTTGATTTTTATTGTTACCCTTAACAATCGAACGTTACCTTGAAATAGGAACAAAATTATGTTGATGATTCCATGGTTTAATAAGCTCACAATCTAGGATTAGAACTAGAACTTTCGTAGGACAATAATAATAGATATGCATAATAAAGGCATAAAAATACATTTAATGCTCTGTTTCATGGTTTTAAGCTGAAAATAATTTAAACTGATCTACTTTTTGACTTCCATTGGGATCATTAAAAAGTAAATCATCAAAAGTCGTCTTTTCTTAATGATTTTCCCTTGTTTCTGAAATTAGAAGGAAAAATATAAATATTGATGTAATCCATTTTAATGAATGTAGATATCAAGGGAGGCTGATATAGATAAATATTTAAAAGCAATAATTTATATAATATAATATGATATAATAATAATAATCAACGATGTTTATGCTTCCAAAGGAAAGCAACTAAAAAATATGTAACATGATTAGAGTAAAAAAGAGTTGAAGAAAAAAAACGAAAAATGGATAGCTTCAATTCAATACTGAGTTTATCTGCTTTTGTTTTTTTTTTGATGATTCCGGACAGCATTTAGAGACTTCTTTGCTCAAAAAGATTCATTCCTTGCTTGATTTAGTGATGCTTGCTATTCAACTGTTGGTTTGATTGATTTTATGGTAAAATCACAATCGTATGAATGGTAAGCCAACGGGTTTGTAGAAAATTGTTCATTGATTGTATTGTACTTTAAGGAGAATAATAATTTAGTTAATGTATTTGATTCCTTGGAAAATATTTCCCATAAATAGTGGACAGTTTGATCTTTGTATAAAATCATTCGCCTGGGCGAATTGAATGATTTAAAGATGAATTCATCGTTTCTCTCTTTCTCCATTTCATTGGAAACTAGGTTGGCATCAAAAAGTTCGAAGCGCTGCTTGGAAACAGCTCGGATATTAATTTCAATGAATTTACGTTCAACCAGAATATGTAATTTAGCAGTTGACATAAATGGAGGAGTTAGATACAAGATTCTACTAATCGATTTAATAGCTTCCGTTTTATTATCAGGATATGAAAGCGTAATATTATGCTCTGTACCACTGGGTCCTCGTTGATGAGCAAATTTACTGACTATTATCAGTGGAATATCATGATTTTGAAATGGATCAAGAGAGGATTTAAAGTTGATGTCGATTGAGTTAGAAAAGTTGGCTAAATTATTTGTATCATTGTTATCCATCATTTCAAGTGGCGAATAGCTCGTATGTTTGGCTGATTCTTCTTCTTGTTTGTTTTCATCTTGGATTAGCCTCATGAATAGGTCAGTGGATGATTTCAACGTAATTGTTGCACCTGGTTGAAATGAGTAGCTTCCACTATTAAGTCGTAGGGTAATGTGTTGTGGTGGACCAGAAATTATCTCTAAATTGCTAACATTATCATTCCCATCCTTATCAATTAATTTAAGACTAGGTTCTTCAGATATCACAGTGAAGCATAGGTGAGCAGTTAAAGGTTGATGAGTGAATGATATTAATTCGTCTCTCCATGTTAACTTGATTCCTTCAACTGAGTAACAACCTGAGTCAATCGGCTCAAATGTTAATATTAATTCATTAGAGCCCGGAGCAATGTCAATGTTTGAGGAAACAAAAGAGTGATTCATTGTTGATTTACAGGGTTCCATGGTTGAAGGTCCGTTAGATGGTTCAACTGAACGTTTGAAAATTTGATTCAAATTACAACATCGAATACCAATCTCGTATTCTGAATTAAAAGTATTATGATAAGTTTCAAATTTAGGTCGAACTCGAAAATTCTTCCTATTTAAAGTTGAAAATGGATGTGGACAGAGGAGTGAGTTTTTGGCAGCAACTTGTTTATCCTGTGAACGGGCACGAGCTTGAGGTGAGAAGGGTTCGTATGAAAGGTAGACACAAATAGAGGCAAAACTAATTGTTTCCATTAAATTACTTTCCAAGTTGAGAATTAATTCGAGCTTTGAATTGGTCACAAAAACACCTTGACTTTTCATTATAATTGAACTGATAGGGAACAGCTCTTCCATTGAAATAATTAAAGGATCATCTTTAGTTAAAGATGGGATATTATCTTTGGCTATGATTAAATATTTTGAGCGTTCAGACACTTCCAAGTTTTGACTCGATGCTAGAAGTAGAGCATATTGTACAACTTTTTTACAATCATTTAAAACAATAAAACAATCAAGAATGTTTTTCCTTGTATCAGCAAGTAATACTGTCCAACGATCTTCTGCAAAAACCTTTTCCAAATCGAGTAAAAACGGAATTGATTGCTGATGTTTATTCATTTTCCTAGCAAAGAGAAAATTTTTAAAAATAAAGTTAAATGATGACTTAAATGTAAATTAAGATTTCGTTAGTACAGCTGAAATTTGAAATAATTGGCATAATTGCAAAAAACTGGATTAAAATTAACTTGTTGGGTCTCTGTGTGATTTATTTATTAATAAATACACACATAGTTCAAACAAAATACACTGTCGAGGAGATCATTGAATTAAAATCCTTGAATAATAATTTTGAAAAATGAGAAGCTTGCTCGTACTTGCTTTATTAATCAAATTTTTAACTTACATGTAAAAAAAGGCTAATTCACGCCCGACTAAGCGACCAGATCTAAATCTCCCGATATGTTTGTAAGTACTGATAGTTAACTCTGATACTTCGAGGTAAGCTTTTGAAAAGGCCTCAGGTTTTGATAAGGCTTCTTTCAAAGTAGTTTGTGGACTTGGACTTGTAAGCTTTTCATCTTGAAATTGGATCAGAAAAAAATAAATTAGAGAGATAAGTTAGATAAATCAATTTATAAAATTTGAAATTTTAAAGCTCGAATATACCTGAATATGGATCATTGCCCATTCCAGCGATTAAGCCAACGACTTTATGTATGCATTCAGAATCATGATTCATACCAGGCATTAAACCACAAAGAGTTCCCAACTCTTCGAGCTATAAAAAAACATTGTCCCAAACCGTTAATGATTGTCAACTATTGAATTTTATACATTCATACCTTTCGTCGTGCGTAAGCCCATAACCCGATTGTATAACGAGAATATATTTGCATTTGTGATGAATCATTATATCTTTCGCATTTTTGTAAGATTTCTAACGCACTCAGAAATACCCAACAGGCGACAGCTCCGCAAGGTAAATTTATCTGTAAAGGTAAGAGTGGAAAATAAACAATTGAAATGCTATCATGAAATGATGATCATATGATAATAATGATATTTATAAAGCTTTATTGTTCTGGAAAGAGATAGATACTCTAAAATGAAGTCACAGAACAATAAAGTTAGGGATAGATGGTTAATCAGTTGATTTCACGGTTAATTATGAATATAAAATGCAATGAACAGAAGTAAACTCACCTCTAAAATGCTTAACTCATTGACACAATTATGAAGAAATGGTAAAGCTCTAGTTGATAGTTCCCATGGTTTATGTTGCATAAGGAGAAGCTCGCATTGACGGGAAAATAGATAATTCCTAAGTTCAAGAAGACTTGCAGTAGAATCACGAATTTTCTCTCTTAATTGGGTTGATATACTTTTGGATAAAGTTAATCCTCCCCAAGAATGGCATCGTTCAATTAGTACTTTCAACCAGTCGGGTGGTTGAATGACATGACTATTAATCACAAATTGACTAAAAAGAGCATCCAGTTCATCATATTGAACTAGTGCATCTTCATAAAGGCTAAGCATTTCAAATGCAAAAGCCATCTCTTCTTGCAGAATGAAAAAAGTGAAAAAATCCCATGATTTAGAGTTACGTCGTTCTCTCTGAGCACGAACAAAATCTTCGTATCGAGTCAAATGCTTTGAGTATGATTTCAGTAAAACCAGACGTAAACGGTCCAAGAAAAACTCATAGCTATCACCAGCCGAAGTTTCATTCTTTACTGGATTAACAAGAGAAACACAACGATCGGCAGCATCTTTAACTGATGAAGGAAAATCACTACGAACTTTGTCGGCAACAGTACTACGAGGAAGTAACTTAGTTTTATTGCTCTTCTTTTTCTCACTTGAATCAACAACTACGATTAACCAATCCCAGATGTCATATTCACGAAGCCGATTCATCCAGGAGATTACATCCTCACGTATCTGAGTTTTGTACACATCAACATCGGAACATTCAAACCAATAGGTATGGAGTAAGCATCGCCCAAGAAGGCTTTGCTTTCCTTCTGAAGAACTGTTTTCTTTGAGAAAAGTGTCTTGGAATGGCACAAAATTCACTTCCAAATAAACCTTTTTTGTAGACCGCCCATATGACCTGTTGTTTGGTATAGATTATTTCAATCAACCAACCATTTACCAATGTCAATTTAGAAACCAGGAAAGTGATAAAATGAAAATATTAAACAGTTAGTATTAGTAACATCTCCTTTCTACATGAAAATAACAAAAACCAACCTTTGCCATTCAATACATTCTTCTGGCAAATTAGTGACAATTTTATCCCTCAATTTTTCTGGCACATTTGTATTGTTTGCATAATCTAAAGTTAAAAAAAGAAACGAACAAAAATTATTATTCATTATCAAAGATATTTTTGGAAAATAATTAGAAATTAAATTGATTAATTACATGTTACAACTGGTTTAATGTCCATTTGTTTGTGTCAACCGACCGCTATGGTTGATAGTAACAAAATAAATAAACACGAGATCAACACTCTTTGCCAAGCGATAAATACGGTGAAAGGGATAAAGATGATGGTGGGGGGAATAATGACACAATTATAATGTTAATTAAGCAATCCATTAATCTAACAAAGAAGATGATCAAAAAGATGGTAAAAAGACATGAAAACAATACAGTGTGTATTGCAGTGAATAGATTCAAAAGTGAAAGCGAGTTGGTAATGCAACTCACAGTTGTGAGACAAACTCAGGGAATGTTCCATAATTTCTAAACAAAAGGAAAAGTCTAACTTGTAAGTCTTAATTACATTTGAAGGTGGAATGAAGATATTTCTTTAAGCTGAATTTAAAAATGAACACTGGCGAAGAAAACACATAAAAACTATCATAGAGACTAAATTTACTATAAATGGTGAAGATGGTACTTGATGACATAAAATTTGTATTCTTGAAAAGAGCTTCTTTCACACTTATTAATTAACGTTTGTTATGAATCTGATATTTTCCTTCATTTTTTTTTGTTTTTTAGATTGAACAAGATTAATGATAGGTGAATGGTCTAGTTCAATTCATAGGCATGAACATTTTAGATTAAACTTTCTAAGGTTGTAATTTTGAGCTCAGTGCAAAATACAATTTTCTATGAAATATCATTTACCGGGTAATGGAAGTCTCATTGAATCATATTGATGTTATTCACATGTTATTTTAGAATAAATTTACCAGTAATTTGACAACAGATAGCGAGTTGAATAAATATTGAAAGGATTGATTGAAATGTAATTAGATAACATTCCCTAAATTTGTTTGATTTCGACAACAATATTCTGTTCATTTACATTATCTTACCTTTGATCATGATAAAACGGGACATAATTAACAATACAATGATAATTTAGATGATGATAGGTATAAGTTTACAGTAAATGAAACAATGGTAAATCCAAGAGCCATATTTTTCTGGTTAAAAACTGGCTAAAACAAAATAACATGATGGTTGAGAAAAAGTAACATTACTGGTAAACTACAGTATAAGGTTGAAAGGAAAAAGATACAAATTGGTTGGGTGAAAGAGAGGGAAAAATGACTGGTATGATGATAAAGGATGATGAAAGGAGAGGAAAAAGATGGCAAAATAGGCGTTCATCAGACATTAATTTATAAACAGGACGATAAATCGTCAAATTTGATCGTCATCATCACCACCATCATGTATCCATTACTTGAAAAAATGATTGTGAACATGAAATAAAAAGAGAGAAAGAAAAGACTATTTGACTAGTTAGGTTGACTTGATTAGGCTGTCATTATTAATGAGCCTTTTCTCACTGTTTATCAAAGTTTCGTCAAAACAAATACGATTGTAATACAATTCAATTTATGTTTATTCAATCATTTATGTCTCAAAATTTCATTTCTCTATCGATTCATCGTTTTTACTATCAATTTTCAGGTTACAATCTTTTTTATTCTTTAACATCTTTTTTTGAATCCGTGTTACTTTTTTCATTGCCTGTAATCAATTCGTTGATTATCGACGACTAGTTTTTCTATATCTTGAATGTATCAGTAATATACAAATGAATTGAACTGATCATGTTTTGAAGGCCAACTAGTTTAATTGAGAGACAGAAAAATATGCAAAAATCTACATTTTTCAATGCCTCAAAGAATCACTATCAATCTTTTCCATGATTAATATTTGATTATCATATCAAGAATTGGTTGTTAATCTGTAATATTGATTTGATTGCTAATTTCCAGTCAATCATTGATTAAGATATAAAAATTGAAATTTTAATTCAAATTAACGCGCCACAGATAAGCTGTTTGTTATTGGTTACTGGTTACTGGCAGTCTCATGTATTGTCATCAAAACTCAGAAAAATCATTTTCAATTTATTTAATTTTCTCTCTAGTTTTTATCATTTTATTATAATTTTTGTTACTATTTATGTTTTTCAATTTTCTTTTCTGATAATTAAACCCTTAAAGTTGCTTAAATTATGAATCGTGATCCTAATTATATGCCCGGCCCCATGCCAATGGGACCTAATCCAAATTATCCATCTCAGATGGGTTTCCCAATGAACTATGGCTTCCCTGGAGATCAATCTTTCTTAAATCAACAATTAGGTAATCATATGGCTCAAATATTTCAAGATCAAGTTTCCCAATATTCGGACAATCTTGTATCTAAAAGTAAAACCTGGGTCGGTAATAATGTAAGTTTAACCTCTCTGTTTTGGGTGTTCAAAAAGCTGTGATGACATTTCTTTCTATTATTTGTTTTTCTTTCTTGACGTTGTCAATTTTAATTTACATCTATTTGTCTTGAAATTAACCAGAAAATTTTATTTTTTTCTCTAGCTAAAATATTATTTCGCTGTTGATACTGGATATGTTTTAAAGAAGATACTTTTAATATTTTTCCCTTTCACACATAAGGTAAAGTTATTTAACTTGTTATTACCGGCTTTTATTGACAGACTGGATTACTCATTCGTTCTGCATTTCACGATCAATTTTCAATGTTATCTTTATTTATCAAATATTTCCTTCTTTTTGTTCAGGATTGGTCACTTAAATATCGTAACGACGAGCAAATCGCTCCAAGAGATGATCTAAATGCGCCTGATTTATACATTCCTTGGATGGCATTTGTTACGTACATTTTGGTTGCTGGTTATTTGCTCGGTGTTAATGATCGTTTCTCTCCCGAACAACTTGGAATTCAGGCTAGCTCAGCCTTGGCCTGGTTAATTTTTGAAGTTCTAGCTACTATGATAATCCTATACTCTTTCAATCTCATGTCTGCTTTCGGATTTTTCCACGTTTTATCACTTAGTGGTTATAAATTTGTCCCTATGATAGCTGCCTTACTCATTGCTTTACCTTTTTCTTCTATGGGTTATTACATTTCACTTGCTTATGGTAGCTTAGCGCTTTGTTATTTTCTTATTCGCAATATCCATATGGCCATTGAAACCTCACCAGCAACCCAAGGAGGTGGTCGTCAAAGCACTATAAAAGTTATATTCTTTTGTCTTGTTCAACCTCTTCTAATGTATCATTTAACTAAAAATTTCGTTGTTTAAGTAAAACTTATGCATGAAAAGAAATTATAAAAACAAAATATTTATATTTTCAAAACATCAATTATATGACGTACTAAAGCAGAAATTCAAAAAAACTAAAATCTTGTTTCTGTTTATCTCAAAATTTCAAGAACATCTTGTTTCGTAATAAGAGGAAACATTTTATTTCTATCAATATTTCTATTTATTGCCTTCGTGTTACCATGTTAAAATTATTGCCTTATTTTTTGGTACAATTAGTTTTGATTTCTTGTCGAAGTAAGTATTCGAACTTTTTTCTCTTATTCATTACAAAAAGTGTTAAATTGTTATATTAATTTAAATGTTATATTTTTTCTGAAGCATTTTTTCCTTCAAGTGAAAGCAGTGAAAATGATTTTTGTACAACTCACAATGGAATCCAAGGGAAATGTACTCTCATCACATCGTGTTCGACATTGCGGATTTCCCTTCACCTTCACGAAAATCGTCCGACCATTTGTTCATGGGATCGTCTTTTTCCAATCATTTGCTGTCCATTAGACTCATCCAGAGGTGATAAAGAATCTACTGAGTTAACTACATCGAAACCATTAAATAATCAATTGAGAGGAAGAATCAAATGTGGTGTTAAACCTCCGAAAAAAATTAAAGTTCACATTTATGTAGTTAATGGAGAAGAAGTCAAATCCTCTACCGATTGGCCTTGGATGGCAGCTTTATTTACTAAACAGAACAACAAATATGATAATTTCTGTGGCGGAACCATTATTTCCGATTCATGTATTTTAACTGCTGCTCATTGTGTCAATCATCTTTTAAATCAAGTTAATAATCTCTTCGTTGGAGTTGGATCAAATGATTTGGATAAAACGACAAAAATTCCAATACGAAGAATAATTGTTCACCCAAACTATAGAGATTCTAAAAGTTATTTCGATATTGCGTTGTTAATTACCTCTACTAAAATGAGTTTCACAGATACAATTGTCCCAATTTGTCTACCTGGTCCTAGATTAAACAGTTTTACAGAGGATTCAACGCAAGATGATTCAAACCTCACAATAGTTGAAGTCGCTGGTTGGGGAAGACAAGCTTATGGTGGACGAGCCGTCAGTAGATTGAGATCTGCTAAATTAGAAATATTGTCGCATCAAAAATGTAATCAATCTTATTCTAGTTTAAACACGCCATCCCTTCCACAAGGAATCAAGACGGATCAACTCTGTGCTGGGACTACTAATGGAGAAAAGGACTCTTGTCAAGGTGACTCAGGTGGTCCATTAACTTTTAAAGTAAATGAGGAAAACGGTATTAATGTTTATTATCAAATAGGCATAATTTCATTTGGTCGAAGGTGTGCAGTTAAAGATTTTCCTGGTATTTATACTAAGATAAGCGATTACGTTCCTTGGATTGAAACACAATTGAATCAACGAACTGGAAGAGTTAACTTTGGATGAAACTGAAATTAGTGTGAATGGTTTTTGATTCATTTTTCTGGTTAAATTTATCAATTCTTTATTATTATTATTGTAATAATTCTTTATAATAAAAAGCAATTTAATAAAATAAACAACTAAAATCTCTCGTCAATTCAGAAGGGTAAAGGCCCAAAACAGCCAAGTCCAAAATAGCAAAGTCAAAACGGCCAAAGTCAGAACAGCCAAATAAAAAGCTGCTTAAATCATATCAATTCAAATTGCAAAAAAGTCCAAAAAAACCTTTCTATGGATATTGATAAACTAATTAATTATAGTTAATTAACTCCATTTGAGTCAAAAAATGGTCTACATGCACCTATATCGATGCTCTTGTGTCCTTAAAATTATTGCGTCAAACTTATTCAAAATTGAAGCAAAAGTCAGTGGTAAAAAAACAAAAGTATTTTTGATACCCTTAATAAATCTGTTCATTAAGCAGCTTTTTTTGGCCGTTTTGGACTTGGCTATTTTGGACTTGGCTGTTTTGACTTTGGCTGTTTTGGGCCCAAACCTTCAGAAGAGAGTATTTAATTCATTGAAATATTCAAAAGAAAGGCTCAAAAACAGGATTAAGAGAAAAAAGCGCAAATATATTACAGTAAATATTAAAACTTTCATAACTTTTCTCGATATTTAAGTGAAGCTTATTGTTGGTTCTTCAATCACTTCTCTCAAGTTTGTTAAAGATCGGGTCGCTATCTCTTCGTCAACAACTTGAGCGTCGAATGAAAGATTGCATTATTTTAGCCCTTCGATCTTCATTAACTCCAGGTTTAATTGCTCCAACAGCTGTAATAGCCGATTGCGGGGGGTTAATGACAGCAACAAATTGAGTAATACCAAACATCCCTTAGAGATGCTAAAACTTACTCCTTGATACTCTTTTGGTTTTAATTCACCAGCTCGAGCTCTTTCAGCTAAGTCTTCCACATTTTCAATTATCTGTAGAACAAAAAGATTATCGGGTTTTATTTGGATGATCTGAGTAATCAATCCTGTTGGAGTGGCCACCGCTATAGAAATATCAACTTTAGGTAACAATTAACACTTCCATTAGACTCGTCCCAGCTTACATTCACTTGTGGTACTTTTTAAAGATAATGCTGATGTTTTAATGATCATGTCATTCAATGAAACTGCATGTCCCTCCTTTTCATTATACGTATAACCATTAAGCGTTTGTTCGTCTCATCCTAAAGGTTTCAATGCTTTGCCATCTAGCCGTGCTAGACTGAGTATTTTTTATACTTTAGTAAGAGTACTGATTCCACCACCACTACTGACTTCATTAAATGCATCGTAAAATTTTCGAACCTTCAGCTGTTTTTTTAATTATGTCGTACATCTGATTTAGGAAGGGCATTCCATGATCCCAATGCACTAATAATTGAACCATCCAAACTATATAATGTTAATAATGATTCGAGATCAAGATTAAATTGAGAAAAGTCTATTTGTACAGTTATTGCCTTGAATTTAACAGCTAACGACTATTTTCACAGAACCTTAGTTGAAAAAAATCATAAAAGCAGGTTAATCAGACGTTTAAGTTGATCTCATTCAAGTTAATCGCAATGAACAATTTAACTCGAGCTAAAAGAGGTTTTGAGCAAAGACTAACACACTATGAAAATGATTGACAAAAACCATTTTACAATATTTTATGTTTAAAAACTGTTTTATTGAATAAATTATTAACTTACAGTTTTAGTGTTGCAAACAATATTTGTAGTACAGAAGTAACAGAAACTTTTTGACATTTATTATATCCGTGATTTTATGAGCTGCTTGTATGAGTTACTAAATCATAGAGTTTAACCGTTTAACCTATTGAGGCAAGTTAAAAGAAGATCTAATTTTTGAATTAAAAACTTCACGAAATACAAATCACATTTAAAGATGACCTTTTTAACCATAATATCCATAATATGGGGAACGATAAAGTCCATAAAGTCTTGGATTATTGTAATAACCATAATATGGATAATAGCTGTAGTATGGATATCTGTAGTAATGGCGATAGAAGATTCCGTTGGTTGATTGCGGAATGACCAGTAAGAAGATGACAATTAGGATAACAAATGATTTAACCTACAAGGAATAATAATTGGGGTTTTTAATAGTCAATAGTCAATAGTCTCTAATCATTGAGTTTATAAGAAATAAATTGTTTTATTAAATTGACTTACCCGAAGATCCATCGATAAATTGCGATAAAAGATGCAAAACCAAACAAAAACAATAAGGTTTTAACAATAGAAAGTTGACCGGTAATATAACTGTTCAATTCATACAAAAATATTATTCAAAAGATTTGATTGTAATAAAACTAAATTAAGTTGATCAGTTATATTTATTTAGCCTTTTCTCCCTTAATCACTATCAAGCTACCACAGAGTGAAAAGAAAATTAAATTTCAAGTTTTGAAGGTTAGATTCAAAAAGCTTGATTCCGTTGAACAGTTGAACTGTTAAGTTTTGCTATTTAAACTTTAACTTTGATCATTAATTTTTTCATGTGAAAAATCATATTATAGAATTAATTATTGCATTCATATTTAGAATCTTCAATACAATTATAAATCTTAATCTCTTTGAAAAATCAAAAGCCATTTCAATTTTCAAATGAGTTTACAACTGTCAGATAAATATCAGTTAAACGTTATATTCATTGCTTAAGTTGTTTCGAAGCTATTATGCATTGTTCCTTGTGATACTTTGTACTTCTTAGATAATTTGCTGAAACCAGCGTCGCACTAAATCTTGATACCAAACACGAGTCATCAATTTGATGTTTGATGTGTGAGGTTCGATTTTCAAAATCAGATCTTAAGCGCTTGAATCTATCGCTTTGTGAAGAAAGGTCGCAAACTATCTTCATATTTTGCTAGCAGATCGTCCTGAATCTGTGTTAATAGTGCAACTAGTGAATCTAATCAAAGTATGACTTTTTTCACTTAAAGATAAAAGTTTTTCGAACTATAAAAATAGAATGAAATTAAGACAATTTTATTTAAAAATTTGCGTGAATGCAATTCAACAACGTGATTATACAAATTACAATGTTTGTTCTTCATTATGTATTGCGACTTCAACGTTAGCTTTATCATCCAACTTGACACTTTTGCTTTGTCCAAATCTTACCCAACAGCTTACAAAAAGCGGATATAATATGATTGTTGCTACCAAAAGCAATACAGCTCCAGGTTGATCAGCTATGGTCAAGCTAAATATTGAAGTATACAGGAAAGAAAAGCCTAACCCTACAAAGGATTCAAGAGCTGTTGATAGAGTAAAGATTTGAGCTGATTCAGCTGAATCAACTGTAGAAACTATGAGACTACGAATGGCTACATTGGAGAGCCGTCCACATGAACCAACAACAAATCCAGCAATGTAACCTCGAATGGTCAAGAAAATTCCTCTGATGGCGAAAAAAGCCGACAATGATAAACATCCAATTATAGCAATACTTGAATCAGATAAGCCTAAAAATTTCAAAATTGGTGGACCAATAAAGGTTCCAATGGTTGGTGGCAGGAAAACAAGTGTTAACATTGACGTGTATGCTTCTTCTGTGAGTCCATAAACACGTTGAGCAAACTGATAGGAAATACCGTCTTCACTGTTGAGCGCTGCATTACAAATTGCACCTGAAGTCAATAACAATATCAATCTAAGTCTACCTGAGTCTGGCCTTTTCTTTAAAAACAATAAGGCGCACTCTTTAGCTCTAGAGAGACGGAAAACATCGGCGATAACTTGGATGAAAGATGCTTTCTCTTTTTCACTATTTTGTTGGTAAACAAATTTAGGTTTCAGTGCAATGGTGTAAATCAGTCCAATAAAGTACAGTGATAAGCTGACTATAAAGACGCCAGAAAAGTTTTTACGCTGACCAGAAATCCACGGGTCTTGAGCCAGGATGTGACCACTCATAAAACTAGCGCCAAGCATAGCTGTAAGAAATAGAAAGGCAAAGATTAGTGTCAAAAATGATCTACAGTTAATCCAATTCTCACATATTTTGACAAAAAGCTCGATCATGGCAAAGCGTACCATCACCAGATGGCTTGGAGTTCCCCATGAAATGGAAGTGTAAACAGCACTGAATACCAAAAATACGCCACCACTCAATGAAAAAGGTACATAAGCTAAAAGTATTGTCCACCAAGCTGATAGGTAAAGTGTGTTTTAATAATAAATAATTCAAGGTAAGATTCAAAATAAGTTGTAAAAATTTATTTGACATGAGGAAATGAACTTTGTATCTTAATATGATACTTACGAGCAGTGAATACAAAGAGATTGATCAATAATATTAAATTTTTAAGAATGGCTCCACAAAAGGCCGAAATAATGAATCGCTTGAAATATTTCGGATAATTTCCCAGCCAGTAGCCAACAAAAATTGACATGACCAGAGACGGAATACTGTTGACTATAAATTGCCAGTTTTTAAATGAATTGGTAGCTTGAAGTATCTTCTGGGTTTCATTTGAATTGGGAAAAGATGTAAAATTTGAACAAAAATGTTGATCCAGTTTAAGATGGTTTAGGCACATTTTATCCTCCATTAACTGTGTTACAGCTATGCCTTGTATCATTGTAGAAAGGACATAAATGACGACACAGAAATCAAATTTCGTTAAATTCAAATAGAAAAGAAGAAATTTCATTCTTTCTGACATTTTAAATTTGTTTTGAGTGTTTAACTTTTACAAAAACAAAAATACAACGGATAAATCTACTGAATAGATGTTGGCCTTAGCGATGAACACTTAATAGTAAACGATTCGACTCTGATCTAAAGCCATAGTGGCCTTAATTGTTTTTATAGCCAGTGATAAAATCTTACAATTAATCCCTCATCCAATTACCTTAAAGGTTATCAGTGCTCATCAGTACAGACCACTGGATAATGTTCGATTAAATCAACATTATCTTCAGTTAAGCCTTCTCATTGAACGGGATCTTTTAATAGACAAATCAAATGACAATCGGTATTAACAATCATTTCAAGCTTCAATTTTGATAGATTCTCTGGATTAATTACAAATTGTGTGGAAATAAGTGAGTGCATCTCGTCTCACTGTATTTAGTCGAATTAAGATTATATTGATAGAATTATTGATTCTCAGATGAAATTACAAAAATATTATTGAGCTTTTAGAGATTACCTGAAAATAAAATGATTCTCACATGGATAAGCCTAAAATTATCTTAATCATTGATCTAACAAATGAAATCTTGCATTGTCGCATTTAAGGGTTTTGTTCAATCAAAGCTTTGACCAAATAGAGACTGGATAAATCAACAATTATCATAAATTTTTGAATATAATGCTGACTGAAACCGGGAAGTAAAATTTATAAAGAAATTTTTACATTTTTTGTTTAAAAAATTGTTTTATTGAATAAATTATAAGCTTAATGTTTTGTTTAGATTTTAATTTTTGTATTGAAAAGAAACAAACTTCTTTTGAACTCTATCCTTGATGTTATACGTTCTTTGTATGACTTACTAAATTAATCGTATTGATCATCATAACTTTGGGTTAAAAACTTCACGAAATACGCACCACTTGTAAAGATGACCTTTTTAACCATAATATCCATAATACGGGGAACGATAAAGTCCATAAAGTCTTGGATTATTGTAATAACCATAATATGGATAATAGCTGTAGTATGGATATCTGTAGTAATGGCGATAGAAGATTCCGTTGGTTGATTGCGGAATGACCAGTAAGAAGATGACAATTAGGATAACAAATGATTTAACCTACAAGGAATAATAATTGGGGTTTTTAATAGTCAATAGTCAATAGTCTCTAATCATTGAGTTTATAAGAAATAAATTGTTTTATTAAATTGACTTACCCGAAGATCCATCGATAAATTGCGATAAAAGATGCAAAACCAAACAAAAACAATAAGGTTTTAACAATAGAAAGTTGACCGGTAATATAACTGTTCAATTCATACAAAAATATTATTCGAAAGATTTGATTGTAATAAAACTAAATTAAGTTGATCAGTTATATTTATTTAGCCTTTTCTCCCTTAATCACTATCAAGCTACCACAGAGTGAGAAGAAAATTAAATTTCAAGTTTTGAAGGTTAGATTCAAAAAGCTTGATTCCGTTGAACAGTTGAACTGTTAAGTTTTGCTATTTAAACTTTTACTTTTTCATTATTAATTTTTTTCATGTGAAAGGTCACTCAGTGTGACGCATAAATTCTGTTCAATTGACGTTTCATTTATCGGTTCCTTGATTACGAATGAGCAGAACTTATCTAACCCTGACTAAAATCTCATTGGTATTAACATTAATCCTATCATCGTAGACACAATCGTGGTCTCTTTGCACCTAAATCAACTATTGAATTACAAATAAACTCAATGTTAGTTAGTTCAAATGAGACACCTACAGATTCTAATCAAATAGATACTGAATGACAATTAATCTGTTGTTTGCGTTGTATCTTTGTTGCATCAAAAAGTTTCAATTTCAACGTTGCTCGCTATCAAACAAACAAGTTTTATAAGGCTTGTTGTCTTCTTCTAGTTTATGATGATTAGGTTACATTAATTATACCAACGTTTGATTTGTTTGTTTTATAACTAATAACCATGCATTGAAATGACCTAAATAGCCATTTCAGGCATCATGTTGTGATCCATTTAATCTATCGCGAAATAGCTCATTAATTGATTAAATTTGAACAATGTGAATAAAAAACAAGTTTAGGTTATGCATTAAAGGGTATATTTATTATATGTCAAACTAACATAAAAGGATTTGGAATAAAACTGATAAATTGGGATTTTAAGAGGATCCGGAAACATTGCATTTATTCAATTTTTTATAATTCTTTGATCCATCCAATTTGAGACTAATCTTCTTCTAATAGGAAATCAACTGCTTTTAACTGGGTAATGAAAGTGGTATCTTGCTGAACTGAAGCATATTTACGAAGAGTACGAATTAAACTGTGTTTAGCTGCTCTATAACTCATTCCTTTCACGTAAATTGCCAATTTGGAGATAACTGATCGGAAAAATGGTTCATCTATGTCATTCAATGAAAGTTTAATCGTTTTTCGTTCACCATTAACACATGGATAAAACACCGAGATCATGTTACTATCAATGGACCCATACATGCCAGCAATAACTTCTGTTTTTGACCTGATTACCCACGATTTAAATCCATAGATATGAGAACGTTTCTCGGTTATCTCGATAGATTTAGCAAAGGATCGGCGTACATAAATCAAATTGACGTATTCTTTAGCACGACCATTTTTGGTTTCTCGAACAGTCCAAGCAACCAAACCACTTTCATTGTCAATTGATGAATAGTTATACTCCTTGATGTTGTTAGGTGATTTATTTTGAACGAACCATCCAGTATGAGGATAAAGACCATCTTCCATCACGATTATTGGTTTATTAACATGATAACCGGGGTCAAGTAAGATGGTTCCCAATCTTGAGCCAATAGCAACTTTAATAGCAACCATACAGTGCTCTTTTTTCGCACTCGGAGAATAAATGCAATAATTATCCGGATCTTTAACGACCTCTTCACATGAAACCAGACCAATAGAGGCTGCATAATCAGGAAACCGAATAACAAGTAAGTTGAGAAGCGAGATAGCCAGTCCAACACAGGAGAGACCATCATGGTACAACCTAGACTTGAATGAAGTGACAAACTTCACAAATGACAGATCTTCAGAACGTAAGTATTCGTCATGAAATCGTATAAATGAAGGAAACGTGTTGTAAGACTTTGATGATAATTCTTGTTGTAAAATTTCTTGGCAAATTAGCAAGAAATCTGATAGCTCAGGTTCATCATCAAATTCAGTATTTTGTAGCTCGGCTAACCAGATGGGTGTTTCAAGAAAGTCATTGATAGCAGCTGCAATCTCGGTACCAATAGATTCATCACTAGATGAAGATGAAGAGCTGGAACTATCGGTAGAGCAGCTACTTTCTCGGCTAGATGAGCTAATTCCACTACTAGTGCTGGCTCCGTCATCATCGTCTTCGGAAAAATCTGTGTAGTCTTGCAAGGTTTCAACAGATATATTTTCTGTATTGTGAATAAGACTAGAAGTTGTAACATTTGTTTTTATGTAGTCACCCTTGTCATTTGTCACTCTGGTTCCATAGAAGAGGTTTGTCGAAGAGTCATCATCTTTTCCTTCATCAAGAGGGAAAGTGATGACCCGTGAATTGTCATGTGGAGCCCCATTGAGTCAAGATGGCCACTCAGAAGCTGATTCGTGAATGATATTGATAGGCTTGTCTTGTTCATTGTTAATACCTTTCAGGCTTTCATAGCACTCAAAGGTATACGATAAGTTTGATTCATCTTCACTATTATCTAAATAAAACAAACAGTACAGAAATAATGAAATACAAGTCAGAAAAACTAGATTGAAATATTCGCAAACAAGAATGAAAAGCAGGAAGCAAAAATAATTGGGAAGGAAAAACATGTGAATACGAAAATAAGCTATTTACTTACCCATACAAGAGTCGATCCAATTTATTATTACAATATTCTTACAAAAACACCAATCAAATAATTAGTATTTGAAGGACCGATGTTCAAACGAAAAATGAACAATTAGTAAAAGATGAACGCAATAAATAGATTATGAAGCTGAATGTTATCTAGAAAAGAGAGAAAGAGAGAGAGAGAGAAGAGTTTTCTTAGAAAAGCTCGTGGCAACAGAATGGAAAGAAATCAATGTAGGTTGCTAGTGACGTTGTTGATAGAAATATGAACTGAGTATGACAGAATTTATATTTCCCTGTTGAGTTATTGTGACTGTTTACTGAAATGGAGATTTTATAAAAATAACTTGTTTAGTAATAATGGAACAAGACAAATTAAACAATAAAAGTATTACTCGAAAGGTTTATTAGAATCAACTATTAGGTTCAAATTCAAAGGTTACTTGGAAAGGGTAGAAAATAATGAAGAATTAGCTCAAGTCAGGCTATTAAAATGCCATCTTTTGCCTTTCGGATTATTAAAGTTAAAGGAGCTCCAAAAAAGATGATAAATACACACACCTCTTCCTTAATGATAAGGTCATTATACCCTACTCGACCTCTTTCAAATTATCACCCTTTCAATTTGATAATCAGTTCAGTTAATCAATACAAATCTTGCTTTTGCGATCCAAATTAAAGTCTCTGGAGTTTATTTTATTCAATCATTGTCTATTTTCACACAAATATATATTATTGTAACCAAATCACGTTTTATTGATTATACAACCTTATATTTTAGATGATCTTAGTAACACAAGATTCAGTTTTGTTATTGGTAATTTCATTTTGTTTCATAAGCTTATTATCTGGTTAATCAATAAAGTGGCCTCAGCAATTGTTGATTGTTTTACAATTTTGAGATTTCTCATGATTGGGTTGATTATTGCTAACCAATTTTGTGATTACGAAGTAAATTTGATTTCCCCTTTTTCATATTATGATCTTATATAATGATTTTGATCAATGATAATCTTCGATTATCTACAATCGAGATTAAACCTACCTTGCAGTTTAACAAGAAATCTCTAGTTTTAAGGCACTCAAGTAAAGGGTGCGTCGTTTTATTTCTGCCAGTTATCTTATCTGAATGGAAATTAAACTGTTGAAGATGTGAACTGTTCCACCTTCGATGAAACTTTTTTTCCTTTAATTCCCTCAACAAAAAATAATTACTAAAAGTACTAAAATCTAGCACTCAAACCAAGTATCCAGAATTGGTTTATTGCTACTTTTCTTCTAACCATTTATCCTACTCAAAAAATAATATACTTCACTTGAACCCAGGATAAGGGAACTCAATGAGGACTCTATGAGTCTTCAAAAGGGTTAGACTGACCAGTGCAGGGACAGAATGTGTTTTTGATTTACAATTTTCTCTATTTTGGACTTTGCAATTATTAAATTTGTAGACTTAGGTTTCTTTTATTTTGTTTTCAATAAAATTATTTCTTTAAGTGAAATCTGCAAGATGAAAATGTCCAAACATTGGTAAAGGTTAAGATTTTCATTGGACATTTCCATCTTTATCATTTGTTTTATTTCAATTTGGATAAGATAACTGGCAGTAATAATGCGCAATACCTTTTAGTATTTCAATATTCCTGAGCCCGGGAGATATATTGATGGATTATCATGGTGCACTTCAAGCTGTCATTGGGTAATTTGATAATTGTCATCATAAAATTCACAATCACCAGTGTTTTGGCACTCGTTTTAATCCCGTGTCTCAGATGTGGTCGGAAAAATGATAACTATTCGAGGAGGATCATCAACAAAACCCCCAGAAACACAAAAAAGTATTATTGAGGAAGTTAATTATTGATAAAAAGTTGTTATCGATAGATAGATAGCTGCCCTGATTTTTAACTGTTTTAGCCTTAGAAACTCTTATTCCAGAGATTGATTCTTAACATTAAGTTGATAATAGCATTGAAACGAAGTTGCATACAATGATTTGTAGTTTTAATAGTTTTAAAAATGAAAACACAGTTCACCATTGACGTCGATCAATTGGTTTTAATAAGAGAAAAATATTTTCTTGACTTTTTTACATAATTGCCTTAATAACAATTTGGTTTCAATTTGAATTGATTTGAAATGGATAGTCAAAGTAAACATATCTACAACAATTAATCAGCAAAAAACCAACGACAAGAATATGAAGTAAAACAAAGTGATATTACAAAATTTACACATTGAAAATCAATAGAGAGTTCGAAGTTCTCTTTAATCATTTTGTTACAATTTACAATCAACACAAAAATGACACATTCCAAGTAAACGCAAATCTCTGCATTTCTTGTAAAAATTTCAATGATTTCAATTTGATTTTGCTCGATTGATCGTTTCTTGTTATCCGCTCATTGGTTTTATTGCACTTTGATAAATTTGGCAATCGATTTGATTCTTTTGTAAAGGAATCTTTTGGAGATAACATGAATGGAAACAATTGCCCAAAGCATAGCGGATGCCATAAAAGCGGTCCTAATACCAGTTAAGACCATTTCTCGATATACGCCGAAATGAGCGAGTGGAGCAGCAATTGGCAGAAGATAACGTTCAGCGGCAAGGAAAGCTAAACACCGAAGCAATTCCGGGAAACAAGCGAACCACCTGAGGAAAAATAGGAGAATAAAATGATCGTTTTAATGAATTTAATTGACGCTGTTTGAGATAAACACTCATTTTTTTGTATCTAATACTAACCTTCCTTCCAGTAAGAATCCAACCGTTGTTATTGATGTAAGAAGGGAAACAATGCCACAAGTGACAGTGAATTGAGTCAAACTATGTTTTCGAAGGTTAAGCTCGTTATAAAACAATAGACAAAGGCCAAAATGAGCCATAACATAAATCTTTTGTAATAGAGGAATTTGTGGATCCCAATATGTGACAGGATGTTTGATCTGTAATGATAGGAAGATGAGAAAGACAGTGAGTTTCTTTGTTTCAAATTCAAATGACAAAAAAAGTATAATGGATAAAAATTAAATAAATAATATCAAAAATACTCGATAAAATAAAATAAGACACAAATGATGAATTCATTATTATCTACAAGCTCAGCTACTCTATTGATTCAGCTAAAGATGCACCAATTCAATAACACATTAAAATCTAGACAAATTAAGAAGGATTTGATCAACTGATTTACCTCTGGAAGATCTGAAATCAATCCTAATCTTGGCTTTCCAGGTTCCCAGCCTGGACCCATGAAAGGCACCATAATTTTATGCTTCCATGTTTTCATTTCTCCCATTTTCTTAAACATGAAATACCATGAATGGAATTGAACGTAAAATGGATTATAACTTTCAACTGGATGTACTAGTCCATAGGCGACTGGTTCCTTTGGATCTTCCTCTTGGAAAGTACCAAACATACGATCCCATATAATTAAAACTCCAGCATAATTCTTATCGATATACTTTGGATTGCGAGCTATAAAAAAAGGAAAGAAATGGAAAGGGTTTAAGAAAGCGTAATGACGTCGTTAACATAGAAAAATTGCTTTTAAGGTGAAACACGTTTATGATGATAAAACAATTTGTCACTAAAATTATAATGACTAAATATTTGCTTTAAATTTTTGGGATCATAATTGAAAGATAATAAACTGCTAAAATTAAGACAATGTAATAATTTGTAGCTAGCTGTCTATAACGTTTTAAGAAGTAACACTTCAAAAATTATGCATCAACACAAGTTTAACAGATAATTTAAATTATAAACTTGTGTCGTCAAAGCTCAATCTAACTAATTTGAGTGATTTATTGTTTTACTGATTAAACAAGGTCAGCTTGTAACACCAAATTACCATGATGTACTCTATGATGACTTGGTGTGTTGAGAATGTATTCAAGAGGTCCAAGCTTTCCGACGACTTCAGTGTGAACCCAGAACATAAATAATTCACCCAATTGAAGATGGGCCAAGAAAATTGGTGGTGGAATGCATAGTGCTAATGGAACATAAGTAAACTGGGGAAAATAAGATGAAAAGAAAGGAAAAATGAAAAGTTAGATGATTAAAATCAAAATCAGCAATTTGTGAAAATTGATATTTACTTGAAGCTGCTGGCTCAAGTATGATTTCAAGAGGTACACTTATTAATCCAGTAATTGAGTAGCAACAAGCTTACAACCAAAATTGGTGTTTTAATTACCTCAATAAACTCACTCAAATATTAAAGATTACATAACTCAGTGGATGATAACCGCTAGTTATTTCAACTGATATTTTTGGTTATTGGCATTAGTTATTGGAACTGGAAATTAGTTATTATTACCTCAATAAACTCACTCAAATATTAAAGATTAACTTACCCATGCAGTGAAAGGTTGTAGTACAGCTTGACGAAGAGCAGCAACCAACGTGAAATTTTCACCACTGTGATGATTCTGGTGGATTGCCCAAATGAACGCAATCTCTAAACGTTGAATTATCAACAAAAAATTGGAAAAGATTAATAAATTTTAAAATAAAAATCAAACAATAAATATGAAATAAATTTTAGGTCAAGATCATTAAAAATATTTGTGTAACGGTCAATTGTTGATGAGTTAATGATCCCTAAAGGGAAAGCGAAGACATTTTTTTTCAAGACAAATCTAAATAAGCATAAGATACGTTAAGGCTAAAATTACAGACTTGTAACTGACTAATCAATGGTTTCTTTTTTTGTGTCTTTCAATATTTTTAAACAACAATAATAAAATGATGAAATTGTGAATAAATTACATTAATAACAGTAATAGTTAAGCTGATTCGGGAAAACTGATCATGTTGATTTATTGTTCAATTTGTGCTATAAATGAGCCAAAGCCATCAAAGAGTCGATTCTTCATCAATATTTCAAGCCAAATTTAACTCTTGCTGAATTTTTATTCCTTATTTGTGGGTTCATCCTGTTTTATCTTTACAACTTACCGTGAGCTATTCGATGAGCCCAATAGAAGCCAAAATCAATGGCTATGAAACATAAATACCAGGTCCATAACGAGTCCCATGGAAGTGTCGTTATACGGAACCTCTCATATACAAAACAATACATTATAATTTCAATACTTCGGACTTTTATTCTATTGGAAAAGAATGAAAAATAGAAAATGTAAGTATATTAAACGTCAATTAAGTTTGTTGTATGAGTAAAATTAAAGAACTTGAAACAATCAAGTGTAACAATTGTCCACTTTAATAATCAAACTAATGACCTTCTGTTTCTTATATTTGAGGCTTAGGAGTTGCACTGAAAGAAATGCTCATTTTTTGTTGGTGTTGGAAATCAATTTGGAGCCAGTTTATTCGAAGGATTTGGCGTTAATTTAACCTAAGAATAAGTTGTTGATGTTACAATAGATGTTGAATTTGTTGTTAATATTAACTTGACCAATTAGTTAAAGCTAGCAAATTAAATGTTTACACCATTAAACTGGACTAACTTGAACTAATCATACTGAAAACTTAATCAGTCTTGAAAAATATTGACCTGGTTTGGAAATGAAAGCGAAAACATGGCTTGAATCATCTAAATCGAGACAAAATTAATCATCGTCTTAATCAACTCTCTCCCATTGGATGGCTATTAAGTTAATTTTTTCAATACTAATCAATTAATTTTTGAGGCCAACAGTTATGGTGTTTCAGTAAAAGCATTAGAAACCGATTTAAATGAACTTAAAAATCAAACTCAAATATTTAGTATAAAAGTGAAATCCAAATGAATTGACAACATGATTTAATCAACAATTAGATTGAGATTATGATAAACTAGAATGGTGTTGAAACCAGAAACAATAGCCAGATTACTTGGAATGGACTGAAGATGAGTTTCTTTGCTTTCATGTTGAGACTATCAGTATTGATTTATCAATTTTGGATTGTTTATTGAGATACATGATTCCAACTAATCAAAAGATTAACAATAAACCGTCATAAACAAAGTGATGTAAATGAAACTTTCATTTATTCCTGGTTTCAGTTTTAATTTGAATATAATCTTGATTCTCAAGCCGTTGACCTGATTTTCACTGTTAACCATGTTTCCTCAAATATTATATCACTCATTTCATCTTCTCCATCACCATCTGAGGGACCGGTTATTTTTACTCGTCTCACTTTTCTCACTTTCATCAAAATCGTTATCATTACCATTCTTTGATGTTTCGTTATTTTTTGACCATTTTACTGGACTCTTCAAATTGAATGCAGTTGTCTGATTGTCCAGAAGCAAGAAGCATCATTTAATAACTTTGACGGTGACGATGAAATAATTATAATGAGGGTGATGAGGATTGAATTTTAAAAATACAAACCAGAATTACTTATAATTGTGAAATTTGATTGTCTCCAGTTAAACAAAAGCCAACAAAAAAAACAAGCTCAATTTAATGTAAAATCAGGTTGCAAAGTATATTTTTCTGACCCAAACCAAAACATTTTTACGCATTATTGTTAAATTGCTAATAATATTGTTGTGAAAAAATTGATTTAGATTTTGATGCTTAAATCAATACCAATAAAAAAACAATCAAATGATTTCTGTATTAGTCAAAGGCGTTGCTTTTCAAATGCACATTGGACACTTGCTCGAGCTATGATTTACAGCTAATTCAGATTGAACAAGAACAATATACTTCTTAACGTCTATTCTAAATTATTAATTAACCATTGAAAGTAAAAAACGATTATGAGTTTACCAAAAAAAGTAAAGCAACTGTGAGTGTCAAATATCCAGTTGTGTTGAGTTTCACAGTTAACAGCAAGCCAGTAGCGATGCAAGCCAGGCACACGAATAATGCTCTGAGGTTGCATATTTTATCAAGCTAATTGATTGTTTAGTTTAGTTTAATCTATGGTGAGCCTGAGAAATCACAATTTGATTTAGAAACTATGATCACCTGAGAAAAATTCTTTGTTTTTCATTTTTTTAGTTTCTCTTTAGAAGTGGAAAATGAGCCAAACAAGAATTTAACTTTAATTTTACAGTTTTCTCTATTTGATTATGATGTTGTCAATCACTCTTGTTAAGATGATTGTTTTGTTTGTTAACACACCAAAGTGGAGAGTTGAAGGAAATCATCATGAACATCATCAGTTGTGATACAGTATCAATATGTTGATCCCTTTTATCAAAACAGACTACAATAACTAATGGTCAAGTAGCTGAACACTTCTCATTGAGTAGATTTACATCAATCAATTTACAATTGTATAATTGTTTGATCATATTTTCAATACAGACGTATCAATTGAAGAGTCACAAGATAAACAATGGGCAATAAAAATTTAAAAAAATAAACACAATACACTGTGTATACAAAAAAATACTAGAAACACATGTTATACGTAAACATGTCTTGAAATCATAAAAGATTTATCAGTCTTACAAAAATTGACAGAAGGCTGTGACAATTGATATTGATTGTTTCGTTTCCTTCATTCACTAACCAAGATTAAAAAAAGTAAACATGAATCAGTCGACAATTTACCTTAAACATTCTTGAAATATTCCTGAACTTAAAGATGCTATGGAATCATTGGTTCTTGCCAATCCTCTGCGAGTTAACAGGCGAACCGCGTTTTCCAAAACAACCATTAAAACAAAAAAAGGAAACATCTACAAAATTGAGAAAAATAATTATCAATAAATTTAAATTATTCATAGATTCTGTGGTTATTAATGAAATTCAAATTTAGGTTTAACATTTTGGTCATTTTACCGGATATCACTTTTTGCCTACAGATCAAGTTAACCGGTTGAAAGTAAAAATTGGGTTAACCAGTTATACACACAAAAAATACTTTGCTCTGGGCATTAAAATTTTCTTAATCATTTCCGGATTAAACAACAAATTGTTTCAATTTAATGACCATATTAATTACAAATCTTGCATTTGAACAGTGAAACAATATTAAAAATGTCATCTCAAGAAATTTAGATTTTCATTCTCAGGAATTTCTGGTTGCCTATTTTGATTAACCGAAAGATTTAATAACCCAATTGTATAGTCAATTACTAATTACAGTTTTAATACTTGAGTTTGGCTAATAATCAATTTTAAACAATCAGACGCGATTAAGAAAAAAGCTTCTCTCTTTGAATTCGTAACCAATGTTGCACCAGAATGTATCAAAGACACTGAAGTTCATTAATTATATTCGAATATTTCGATTTGAAAATCATTCACTTACCTCAACCACATATCGTGGAACCATATCAAGCTTTGGATACATTGTTTCATATGGTGACACCAAATAAAATAAAAATCGTATTTTACTGAAAAAATGAACAATTCCGTCTGAAATAGATCCATCATAAAAATATGATGTCTCGTTGGCAAACGACATCGACTCAAGGGTTGATGTGTCAACCATTTTCGCTAACTGTAGATCACTTGGATACAAATTTGCGAGCAAATCCACTAATTCCAATCAATGGACACAATTATCAAATGTACAGGACAATGCAGAACTCGAAAATAAATTAGAAAATCCTTTCGAATGTAAATTTGATGTTGTATAAAAAAACAATTGCACTAACTTTCACTGGATTTGTTGGATTTCACGGAAAGGAATCAGACTTTATCTTGAATGGATATTTTGAATGAAAACTAAAAGGATGATTATTATGAAAATTGAGGATCAGGATGATGATTAAAGTGAGTAAGAGAGGGGTCGGGATAGTCTCTCAATGAGGACAAACTCAATTACTTGGCATAAATATAGTCAGGTTTTTTTACCTGATTATTTGGCTTTTATAATGTTAACTTATTTTGCTTATGAAAAGGTAAGAAGCGTTCTTGGTCAGTTCAGTACTATTATCGTTTATACCAAACTTCATGTTTTTTTACTTTCTTATAATCATCATTTTCATCATCAACATCATCATCACAAACACCAGCTTGTGTTATTAAAGCTATATTTCTTCTCCTCCCTCTTGGTATTTCTTTCGTTCTTCATCTCATCCTACTTCGTGTTGTTGTTCAAACCTTCCCATTGAAGGAGAAAAAAGGAAGCAAATTGGTGAAAGATGATGAAAGGAAGATGGTGGACAAAAGATGAAAATTGAATGCGACAACGACAATTAAGATGCAGAGATTGAAATTCAGAATCGACGGTTAAAAAATAATTTGAATCTTTGGAAATATTGTTGATCAAGCCGCGTTTATTTTTCATTTAAAGATCATTATAATGGTTACAAATAAATCACAATAAACTGGGTAAAGTATTATTTCCACAATACAACTGGTAATGATGAAATTGAATATAAAAGTAAACTCTGAGAACAAGAAGACCAGAAAATGTTGCTGTAAACAAAAGAAGTTCTGTTTCCTTTGATTCCTTTATGACAGTTAATTTCTTTCCCTTGGTCAAATACTCCGCGAAACATAAATTCACAGCGAAAGTGGAAAGAGTCGAGTTTCGTTATGAAATCACAGATAATAATAAATAGGATAGGGAACATAAACATAAGTTGGCGGAGGTGGAGGTGGTACCGGTGCCGGTGGTGGCATGTGATATGACGGTGGCGGTGGTGGTGGGGGATATGAAGGTGGTTGGTATGCGTACGGAGTTTTGTAAATAGGATAGGGTTTAGGTGGTTGGTACGGTGGGTAGGGGTAGCCGTGCGATCTGACGGTCAAAGCAAAAGATGCACAACACAAAAAAAAGTAAATGAAGGGACTCATTGTGAATGTGAATCAAATGTGGCACGCAAACAAATCCAAAAGATCAGAGTAACATTTTGGTTTATAAAGCATTTCTCGGAAATTTTAATCCGTTTAAATTCAGTTTCAACTTTGAGTTCGATTTTATCGAAAACTACTATAATAAAATTTTTTTAATTTCGAAATGGAATCAGTTTTGCTGCCCCTAAAAGCCCACAAAGCTCAAATTCATATACAACAATTTAATAGTTTTTTATCATTCATTTTTGATCTACTCTTTACCAGAATCCAAAGAACTTGCACAAAAAAATTGTAAAAACCATCAATCGATTGTATTAATCAATATATCGAAGCAACAATTGTACAGATGTATGTTATGGGTAAAGCTAACCTCCTTAGCAATTTTAAGGCGCTAATATCCTTAGGACCCTTGGGCTATTATTAATGTGAGGGCTTATGATCGGCAATCGTTGCACTGATTGAATAAAACATGTTATTTAAGATCATTAATTTTGCCAATTAATCACTTGACTTTGTGTTTCATCTTAATCGAGGTTTGTTCGGTGAGTCTTCTTAAATAATAATAATAATAACATGTGCTTGTCTCATACTTGCTGTCTGTGCTCTTACAACTCATTTGGATTTTTTTCTATCTTTGCTAGCTTTTTGTGTAATAAGCTTATATCTTTATTTTCTTGATCATTGATCAACTATTATGCCTACTTATTTGAAAGATCTCTTCCGATTGTAACTTTACCGGTGATATTGATTTTAACTGACCAAGAAAGATAAACTACAAAAAAAACAATGAACCGTGAAAACGAATCATTAACTGTGATTTTGGTTAGCAAAAGCTCTGATGTTCCTGATTTAAAAATAAAAGAAGGAGATAAAGTTATGATTGGTCGTAATCCGATAGCCAGAATAAAGAATATCAAGTGTCCTCGTAAATTATATCAAGTTGAATTGCGAGCTGAAATATCCAATTGGTTTGTTTTTCTAACCAATCTCAAAACAAATGAAACAGGAATACTAAAAGAAGGAGAAACTATCAAAGGACCTGGTTTTGAGTATGAAGTCAAATTTGATAAAATAGCCTATGCATGTGAACAAAAAGAGGATAATACTGAAATCAGCTCTATTCGTAAATCTTGTGATGAAGATGATCAAAGTTCAGTGAACAGTACACCAACAAAGAAGGCTAAATTGGAATCTCCTATTAAAAAAATAATGGAAAGTAAACAGCCATCTCATTGGGAGGAAGTAGATGAAGGCTCTGTTCAAATATACCATTATCTAGGAGGAGGTAAACCAACTTCTAAAATCGCCTGTTTTGATTTTGACGGAACCCTTGTCAGCGTTAAAAGTGGTGCTAAATTCCCTAAAGATGGTAGTGATTGGAAACTTTGGGACAAATCTCTTCCAGGTCTGATCCAAAAGTATACTGATGGTGGTCATCGTTTTGTAGTTTTTAGCAACCAGAAAGGTGTATCAACTGGTCATATGTCAATTGATAATGTTAAACAACGAGTTGAATCTTGTCTCGCCGCAATAGGTGTTCCCTCTATTGTCTTTCTAGCTCTTAAAGATAATATTTATCGTAAACCGCGACCAGGAATGTGGTATCTACTGCAGAATTGTTATAATGATTTCATCGATATTAACCACGAGGAAAGTTTTTTTGTTGGTGATGCTGCAGGAAGGAAAACCACACTCAACAAGGATCATAGTAAGGGTTACAAATCAATTCTGATTCTTCTCTAATCCTTTGTCATCCATTTATCATATAAATGATCTTTCATTTTTCTTAGGCTGTGCTGATTTACTTTTTGCTATGAACAATCAAATTGGATTTCTAACACCTGAACAATTCAGAGTTGGAAAAAGGCCGAAAAAAATTGGTGATATCAGCACTACTCTTCATAATTTACCTCCTTTCAACCCAAGAGCATTGCGTGATTCCAAGGTATCCCCTTTCCTCGAATTAGATGAAAACGGAAAAGAAATAGCTAAATTTGCGAATCTCAACGAAGTTTTGAATAAAATCAATCTAGTCTCATCCAATGGTTCTCATTGTATCATTTTTGTCGGATTTGCTGGCTCAGGTAAATCAACATTTTTCACTGAAAGATTAGCAAAAGAAGATTATTATCGTATAAATCGTGATGAGTTGAAAACCATGGAGAAATGTGAACGGGAGTTTGAAAAGCATATTAAAGCAAATTCCGGTAAAACAGTCAAACTTGTCATTGACAATATAAATAATGATAACGCTTCTCGAAGTTTATGGTTGAACCACTGTAAAACTCATAATCTGACACCAATCGCATTCCAATTCAACATTAGTCGGGAACATGCTATCCATAATAATACTTATCGTCGTTTACTGAACATTATGTGTCCCGATAGTGTCAGTCCAGCAGTACCTGATTGGATTATTAGTAATCAGACTAAAAATTTCGTCCCACCAACACGAAAAGAAGGTTTCTCTTTACTCTTTAAAGTAAACTTCCAGCCTATTTTCGATGATCGAGGTGATAGAGAGATTGAACTTTATTATATGTATCTCAATGAAAAATGATCTGAACACACACCAGTTTGGATGTTAATTTTGTTTTTTAAGCATTTTTTCCTTTTATCAATCTACAATTGCATTTATAGTTAAAACGCTTGATAATATTTTGGAAACCAAAAATATTAGTTGAAAAATTTTCTATGTAAACTTTCACAAATGATTTTTTTATTCTTGTTATTCTATACTGTATTCATCTATCAATCAATAAATTGATCTTAAATAAATGTAATTTACATAGAACCACAATTTGTATTCACTTGCAAAAATCAAATTCAAAATAATAGTAATCATATCTTCAATCAAAATTTGAAATTTATTAGTGTCTGAAACTTGCATTAGCACATAACAAAATTTAAGAGGAAAATTTAACTGTCAATTGTAACAAAAATTTGATTTACCTTTGGTTTACATCTGTTATTGGAAAGCTAATTTCATGCGTTTGTTATTGGAATCAGCTCAATCTATTGTTTAATTATTTCAGGTAGCTTTTGATTTCATATTTGAATGATGAGTGGCAAGTCAATTGATAAATTAGCGTTAACCTGTGATTGATTTATCCTGTTTTTATAAGTTTTGCCGAATTGAACTAAAAGTATTCTTAAGTGATTTAAATTCATTGAATACTTCCACATCTGAGTTCATCAAAAACTACTGAAATAATTTATTGATATCGACTAGTCTGCAAAATTTGAGATTTTATTGATTAACTAAATTGAAAGATTGTTACATTGTATATTTATTGGCGATAAACAATGGAGGTCAGTTTAGAATCGGACTTTTATCGAATGACGACCATAGATGTTTTAAAGTAATTAATATTTAGATATCCATCATTTAGTGACTTTATTGAGTTACTGATGTCAAGGAAGATGGGGCTTGATTTGATAGAATTTTAGATAATCCAGAACCAGTGGAAGTTAATAGTTTAATCGTTTTAGATGGAGCTAAATCACTGTTAAGAAGTTTGCCTACAGCCTCACCTGTTGTTGCCTTTAATGTTTTAAGTGCCCCTTGTAGTTGGTCAATAACTGATGTAAGCACGGGTTCGTAGCCTTTACTTGACATCATGCTTGCCAATTGTCCCACTGTGAGGCTAAGAATTTTTAATGGATTCTTAGAGTCCTCGGACGATTCAGTTTTATCTTCTGCACCAGATGAAACAACCGATGAAGAAAGAGATGAAGCACTGCTATGGGCGCTTGATTGCCCACTTGTTACGGGACCAACATTTTTATTGGATCTTTTAAACCTTAATGGCGTTAATTGTTGACCAACATTTTCCTGGTTAATGGATAAACCTTGATGGAAGAGAGAAACGAAAATACACGAAAATACAATCAACTTAATCATAATTAGTGAGGATAATCAGCTTTTGTGGTAAAGTTGTATTGATCAGAATGAGCGCTTAACAATAATGTGGTTAACAGTAGGCTTACACTTTTGTACTTTATCAACGCTAGATTTATCATTAATTCAAATCATTTCAATAAATTTAATTCATATAGACTTTGAATAATTGTATTGATGCATGTGATTTGTTGAAAAATACTAAATCATTCAGATTGACAAACCAATGTAAGTCTACAGATAAATTGTCTAGTATTAATATTTAATGATTTAAAGTTTCAGTTTCCTTCATTACTAATACGATCAGTATTATATTTCATCACTTTGAGCGTGATAATCAACGAACAGTTTAGTTTTGATTATTAAAGGATAACTCAACTGAAACTAATCCAAGATTTAATCACCCAGTCTCATTATAACCCTACGCAAACCATCAACAAGTGTTTCCGCAACAATCAGGTTTAGTTGCCTTCAATAAAATGATTTTATCCAGTGCTATTCTTTAATTACGATTGTTGAAGTATCTTTCATTTCATCTCAAGGTTTTATCGCAGTGATTCCCATTGATAAACCTGGCTAATGATCACGATTAAATAACACAACATGACCATAGACCAAAAAGTTGTATTTGAATAGCTGATGTTGCCCTGCGAAATGATAATTATCTCAAGGTTAGAACCAATTAAATTTAACAATTTCCAGGTAACAATGTTAATTATCAGGGAGATATATTCATCTGTTATCCCCTATAGTCCTAAACACTAACAGGCTTTTCATTTCTCATCAAGGTTCAAGTCTTGAATGGTCCATTTGAAGGAATTAAACTTTCTTGATTTGACATAAAGATAAATATTTAATGAATTATAATTTAACCACTTGGTTTAAGGTATTGATTGTCGTTTATCGAAATTCATTTCTAAGTTACAAAATTGATTTGTTATGATTCACTCATTTACAATATATCTATAATGAGAAGCAGTCATCGAAAAAAGTTTATCCAAAGTGTCTGAGGTCATCAATTGGCATTCTTGTGAGCCGTCTGTTTAGTTCAGTCCAATTTGAGTAGATGATTATGCTTAAAAATAATGTATAGGATGGTCATGATGATGACGATGGTGCCATCAATGATTTTGTAAGTGATGGTCATAGAGACGATGATTATGATAGATGACACAGATATGTATGCAATTAAGGCGCTTAACCGTTCTCGCAATGAATTGATTAATACGACAGTGTATACTAAAGAACCATTCCTTTAGCCATCCTATCTTTGAATGGCTCTCATTGAGAAGATGATTCCTGCATAACCCAGCAATAAATGAGAGAGAGAAGTAGTAGGCCAGGTTTTGTGACCTGACAAATAACCTTGTAGACAAATATATTGAAGTCCATCGAAGCATAGATGCCAATCAGCTCAAAGCCCCACTCCATTAGGAACATAACAATAAAAACAATGAGAAGAATCCGATGGTTTTTGTAAGTAGCCACACCACCAACACAAAGGACAAGAAAATTTAAAATTTCGGTAAAGATGAAGAAATTTCTAGTAGCTTTGAAAAATTCTCTTTTCCATATCTCATCGGTATCATATTTTTCAATGTCCTGTCTATAACCAATGGTACTAAAATATGTCCAAATAATTTCATAGATCAGAGTAATGATGAGATGGCAGAGAAGAAGGTAACGAAGTTGTTTAAGCCTTCGACTGCTCACAGAGGGTGACTTAATTTTATCATACAATGATCCCATTACGTGTTGATTATAATGTCACAGCTCGATCACAAATAAAAAAATGGATTAACTGGATATAACCAAGGAATACAGGATAGTTACAAATAAATCACAATAAACTGGGTAAAGTATTATTTCCACAATACAACTGGTAATGATGAAATTGAATATAAAAGTAAACTCTGAGAACAAGAAGACCAGAAAATGTTGCTGTAAACAAAAGAAGTTCTGTTTCCTTTATGACAGTTAATATCTTTCCCTTGGTCAAATACTCGATGGTCAGTTATCTATTTGTAAAAGATTAGGGTAAAGTACACAATCAAAAAGAAGATATTGGAAATGTGATAAATAACATTGAAAATAAAAACAGTAATGAAAAAAACACATTGACTGCTCACTGCGACAACAAACTTAAAAATTGTGGTTTTCCAAACAACTTTCACTTTCCTTTCTCTCTCTTTTTCATCTCTCGCTCTCTTTTTCTTCCTTTTTCTCTCTTCTTCTTCTCATCATCTTTTTACATCTGCTTGTGTAAAACATCCAAGGGAAACTAGTTTGGATACAAAAAAAACTGCTTAAAAGCTAGAAGAGAAATATCTGTGATGCTGAATACTGGGGAATTTCACTCACAATTGAATTACCAGATTTTAGCCAAAATTTTACCAACATAACCGACTAACTTTATCTCTTTCTTTCCTCATGATCATTCTGATCTTTTCAGCTTTCCCTACACAACTCAAAACATGTTCAGTTCTTAACATTGACCTCTTCTTTCTTTTCCTCTCCTTGTCCAACAACTTTTCAGGTCGACTTACCTTTCTTTATCAATTTGATCTTTATAAATGATTTTCGTGTGAATGTTCATTATTACGATGTGATTCGACTACGATTATCTGACAATTCATTATGTTCTTTGTTACACTTTGACTATCTATCTCATTGTTTCTTTAGTTTTGCTGACCTAACAATTGATCAGGTTAGGGATTGTTAACATTAAAGTTTATATCACTTCATCGTAATGGTCAAGAAATGATATGATTTTATTTTTTAAATTTTTGATGATTAAAAATGCAATTGATTGACTGAAAAGAATAGAATTGACGCTCAAAAATTAAAAATATTTAATCATTTGAACGATGAGGCTAATCGCGCCTTTAATATAGCTACTTTTTAAATTGCTAGTCGAACTTTGATAGAGAGCGTCTTAAACACATGATCTATGTAAATATGTGGAAATTGATGAGCAATCAAGTATTTTTCAACTTATGTATTTGTTGAGTTATTTAAATTGTCAAGTTGAATTCTATGTGAGTTTTTCTTTATGTTTTCATATGTTTACCATAATAATAAATTGTTTATCTTGGCAATTTATAAACTTTATCCGTTTAAAGATATTACCAAGCCTTGAATTAGTCATACATCAATCTTCAAACGACAATTTTAAACATGGACCTTGATTCAGACAAAGCTCAATGAGGAAAGTTTACGGTGAAAAGACCAGAATTATTTGTGGACTAGACATCCATGTAATACCCCAAAAGCGTTGCAAAATTAAGATTGTGTAAGTAAACATTGATTTTCGGAGAAATTTAAATTCATAGTTATCACGAGACTATCCAAATAGTGCATCAAAAGTGATATTATAATATAATACTTTAAATTTGAGTTACTTACAAAACTTGTTGAATGAAGTTTGAATCGAGATTATTTTTCTGGCACTTGAACAATCTAAAATGGTGAGGGGTTTGATAAGTGATCATTTTATGTCAACTGAGATTGAAATATGAAAATTTAGCATGAATTTATTTTATAACTTGACATAGGGGCAATATATGCACCTGTATGATAATTAAGGCAGTCTGAATGAACGGGGAAAGAAAGAGAAAAAGGGAGACAAAACAGCCAAGACCAGTTTCGGGTCTGAATGTTTTCTTTTTCACAAGCATTTGAGCTGTGCTTTTGTTATTTTCATCTCAGTTTTTATTTTATTTGTAATTTAATGGCACCAACTTGTGTTGATGGTGTTTGTTGACCTCTTGTATACAACTTTATGATTCAACAAAAAGGTTAAAAATCGTAACTTCTAGAATTCATTTACATTTTATGCCTCCGTGATTAGGTTTGCTCCAGCTGATCCTACTTGACTCTCATGTTTGTTGGAAATGGTTTTGGAAAAGTAAACACTAAAGCAATAATTTAAACGAATGTTGGAATCAATTAGTAAAATTGATCATCTTGTAATTTAGTTTCGGAGTCTGTTGTTTGCTAAACTTGCCTGCCAATGGCGAAGATACATGTATATTATTGTATAAACTGTTTATTGGATCGATACACTTATAACATCCAAGTTACTCTTCGCAATTAGTGTTTAAACGTTTCAATCTACAAGGTTGACCTGTTTATTTTATACTCCCGATTAACTAAATTTAAGCGATGATTAGACCATGGCTACACTGGTTTACCTTGATTTCTGGTTTAATTGTTGGCATGCTTTCAGCAATCTCCTGGAAAATTTACAAATCATCTTATGTTGGAGACAACTTTCAACATTTTCAAATTTGGTCAGAATCAAGTGCTAAACTGAGTTACCCAAGTAAAATCGACTATTGGAAAATTGATTTCAATAACAGTATTCCTAATGAACAGATTCAGGCTCGACTGGATGCGCTCTCTTTGACCTGTTTGGTGAATTTAAAAAATTCCAACTATCTATCTACTATCAACTCAACATGGGCTTCCAGATGTAACCAATCTTTCTATTATTTAACACCAAAAGAGTTGTCTGTCAATACATCATTACCGGACAATGACAATATTGCTTTAATCAAAGGATCAACACCCTTATCTTCAATCCTATCCTCGTGGCAAAAATTTTGTTTAACTGTTTCATCTGCTAAGTTTAATACAACTCGCTACACTTCAGCTGATTGGTTTCTAATTGCGCCTGAAAATATCTTTTTCATTATGGAAAATCTTCGTCGCTATCTGATCTCATTTAATTCAACTAATTTGATGTACCTCGGTCGTCCGATTAATAATCATGCTGAAGTAATCTACAACTCATTTGATTCTGGAATAGTATTGAACCGTTTAGCTTTTCTTGCGCTAATGGAAGCTATAAAATCATCTTCAAACTGTAGTGGCAGTTTCATAAAATCAATCGGACAACTTGATCGACGAGTGGACGTTACCATCTCTCAGATTCTTCACCATTCCAATTGTCAACCACTCGACACTCGCGATAAATTTGGACGAGGCCGTTTCTTGGCACTTCCTATGTCACGACATATGATTCCCGATAGCATTCCGTTTGACCATCCATTTTGGCAGCAAAATATTTATCCTTTTCCTAACGGACCGGACTGCTGCAGTGACGGTTTAGTCGCCATTCCTGGACTGACTCCAAACTCCCTGAGATTTTATGAATATCTAATTTACGAGTTGAAAGTTGTCGGAATCAAGAATCTCCTTACCAGTTGACTTTTCTCTTTGCTTGACTAGTTCTCTCTTTCAAACTGACAATACTGACACAAATCTCGAATCATAAAAAGCTCAATTAATCACCAAACCAGTATGTTGACAGTTAAAGGATATCTATGGTGATATATGTCCATTGACGTCTCATCACAAACAACAAGTGATATTTTGAGGATTTAATAAATTTGCAAATCAAATCGGATCTGATTGCCATCAAAAATATAATTTGCAATATTACCTCTACTGACGATATTTTCAAATCTAACCAAGTTCATTGGAGCTCGAAGCGATTAACTGGCATGAATTGTTATCAATTTATGATCATTTTTCATATTCTTGATCGTTTACATATGCTTTACATAATGTCTGATATTTTTTGTCACTTACTGTTGTTGTTTACATGTTAAGCAATCAACAAATATGAATGTAAAAACTGAAAGAAGGGTTAACAGATCACATTTAAATAATGTATACGTTTAATATTTTTTGTAAAACTTAAGTTTTTGAATCATTGTCAAAGATTCAGGAAACAATTGTACAGATATTGTAATGAATTTGCTTTGTTTTTTTTTAAATTGTTATACAATGTATAATAATTATAATAACATTTAGAAAAAAGAGGAATTTCAATAGTTTGGCTGAAACGACCAGAACTATTACAAGGAATAGACTTGGGACTAGTCATTTTGATTTTTATTCATATCATTTCAATAATATTTATTTTTAAGTTTATTTTTACATCTTCAAATTAGGCCTTTGGAACCAGGAAATGTGAGTGTTTTATGCGAGCTCTTGTCGTGTAGAAGTGAAGTTTTTTTCCATAACAATCAGTGAGAGGTTCAAGAAAAGTTCAAGACGAGGCAGCTTAAAGTATTTGGATTATTTTCTTGAAAGTAAAAGAAATAGAGAAAGAGAGAGAGAGAGCACAAGATGATAATGTAAAATGATACGAAACATTTGGTGAATGAAAAATGGCAACATGAGATGAAATAAAAAGAGATGAATTTAAAAATTGAAAAGACAACAAATTGGTCAGTAAACTGTCATAAGAAAATTTAAGGTGAATTGTGCTAAGAACGTTAACATCAAATGTTGTTAATATCATGGACCCGCTAAAATGTGTTTTTTTGTTGGAAAAACCGAAAGTAACTCGAAAAGAGCTAATCTTGCTTATATTGATCAATAAAAGAGAAAATTGAAGAATCAAGTTAAACAACTGTAATCCTAATAATGATGGTAATAATAAAAGCTATCGTGTAATAATTGTTTTTTTTTGTATTATTAAACTGGTGAACGAAGGTGAATGTATAACAGTCAATAGGTTTTTATCCTTTTTTTCTCGCACTAATTTTCCCTATTTCTTGTGGTGAATTTGCATTAAATGGTTGACGCAGAATAAGAAAGATCAAATCAAAAACAATAACGATTAACGATATAATTTGAATAACAGTTTTTGAATCATGTATCCCGTTTGTTTTCCAGATGATCGACTATTCAAGAATAATCCTTATTAAAGTTGTTTTTGTCTTAAGATTTTATTTGCTTCGTCTGGTAAGCACTATTAACTTAATACCTTGTCCTCAACCTCTCCAACGGATGAGCTTTTTGAGGAAGATGCTGAAGACGCTTGAATAAGGCGACTGGAAGCCGAAGAGATGTCAGATGAAATTGAATAAAGTCCTTCCTGTTTAACCTGGTTTGAATTGGAACGAATAATTGAGATATTATGATGACAATCACAGGAGCAAGCAATTGGAGACACTAAAGGTTGTTCATCACCTGATTCAGCTAATTCACGAGGCGATAAAGGAGTAATTTGACCTTCTGCCGGTGTATCGCAGCCTGAATGATCATTAGAGTTTATATTGCCCAGTTTACCAATCAAACAATCACATTTATCACATTCCATGCTCCACTTGTACCTTTCAACTTGATGTTCAAGATTTTCTTTGATGAAAGCGTATGGATTAAAATTGTCCCCAAAAGGTGTCCATTGGTCTTCAAAGTCTAAAGGTGTGATTGGCGTTAATGGAGATACAGCCTGTGAAGGTGTCTCGGTAACTGGTGTGAATGCATCATTTGTTTGATTTTTGATGCCAAGTCCTCCACTGGGTAAAGAATCACGAGGAGAAATATCTTTATCTAAGGTGGATCGTCGACGCCGGGTAAAACTTTTTGGGCTGTGTAACCCTTTCTCACAAAATTCCAGCCAAATTGCAGGGTTACTTTTACGTGGACTTTTTGCTCGAGTACAATTAGTAAAAGTATCTCCTGGAAGTGATAAACGAATCTTTTCCACATTTGGATCAGGTGAAGGTGAGGCTGTATTAAGAAAGGCTTCTAAAGGTGCAATATTAATTGGAGTTGCACTCCTTGGTCGATCAATGGGAATTGTGTTTACATCTAATCGTCGTCGAGATGAGGCTCGCGAACAACTTTCACGATTTATTTTATCCTCAGCATCGGGACTGAGTATTAATTCTGTTGGACCCTCGTAATCTTCATAATCAATTGAATCATGAGTGAGCAGAGTGGCAGCTTCAAAGTCAATTTCACTTGTCTCAGAAGATTGACGTTTGAGATAACTTGCTTTTCTACCCGATTCTGTATCAAAGAGAAAAAGAGAAAAATAAATGAAAAGATAAGCGAAAGATTGATAAATGTTGAAAGATGATGTGATTCAAGGATAAATTGGAAGAGGAAGTTACATATTGCAATCTGGAAATTATTAAATAATATGAATTCAATGAGATGTCAATTTGATGATTAGAACAAAAAAGTTTTTAACTATATCTCTATCAAAACTATTGATTTTCAAGCTGATAACTGACAGAGTCATTCGCAGAACGCTAGAAAATATGAATATTTTTCCTCTTTCAATTGATGATTAAGAAATGATTGAAATGAAACAAACCAGCATTTAATGTAGCACTACTTTCTTCAAGATCAGATCCAGAAGAGTAGCCTTTTTCTGAAGAATTGTGTTCAATTGTTGCAACTACTGTCTCAGTGGTTCTATTTGCTGAAGAGTCATGGTCTTTTGTCTTGAAACTTCTCGGTAAACTCTGACATTCATCGTCAATTGTATCGGTGCGGGCTTTCAATTTTCTAGTTAAATTAGGTTTTGGTAGTGGATTGTTATTGTTCGTTGGATCATCGAATGCTATATTTGAGGAAGACTCAAGTTCAGATTGTTGATTTGTGGATAAGATATTTGCTTTAGATGATAAAAGCAACTCGTCAAACTGTAAATCAGGAGGTAAATCTAATTGAATATCTTCATTTAAAGCAGACATTTTTTGTTCTATCTCTCGTTCAATTATATTGATTATATCCTGTTGAGATTCTTTGGGCTCATTGAGATCCTGTATTACTGTTAATTCATCACGTAATTTTCCAAGTTCTGCATTTTCTCCACTAACCATGGGTTGAGAAGGCGCGTAATCACATTTTTCACTTTTAGATGATTTTGTGGTACTCATGTTTGTCCAGTTTTCATTACTTTTATTATTACTTTCATTTAAGCTTGTATAGTTGGAAGCATAATTGTTGGCATTTTTACCATTGCGTTCATTAAAAGAGATAGATTCATTTTCTTGACTAGGTGTGGAAACTGAAGCTGAATTATTGGGTTGATTGGCTGTTGATGATGAAGATGACTGTGCCTGGGATGGTCCATTCACTGTATTAGAAGAGGTTGAACTTTTTCGTCCAACCCTTAAAAAAGAGAAGAATCCTTTCTTATTTTTGGCCTTTTCTACTGGTACAGTTTCCTGTTCAAAACCAGGACTTTTTTGAGAACACTCGGATCCAATCGGAGATTTAGAACGAGAGCGACTCCTTCCTCGGAAGAAAATATCTGTCCAAGAACCTTTTCGTCGCGAATCAGGACTAGGTGACTTTTCTCCTCCCGATTCATCACTGGGCACTGCAAGATTATCTCTGCACTTACTAGACGTAAGTTCATAACCAAAAGGTACAATCGGACTACTATAACCAGTTGGTGTAACTTCACCACTAGCTGAAGATTGCTCTTCTCCACTAGTATGATGAAAAGTAAGAGGAGTAACAGTTTGTGATGACCAGCCTTGACCGGAGGAAGGAGACAACAAAGCATTATCACTATTAATTGCAATTGTAGATTGCATGACTGACATTCCATTTGTACTATTTTGAAACTCTTCGTGGTTTCCATTGACTCCTTTTGGTCCAACAATTTTATGAGGCGAAGGCTGAGTCAACACATCTCTACTGTCGAAGCTTAAAATATGATCAAACTCTTCTGGGCCCGGTGACAAATCTTGCAATGTATTATCATCACCGTCAGCTTCCGGACTTATCTGCTCATCGGAAGGCAAATCTTCAAAAGAAGCTAATGGAGCTGGTCCTTGACGACGTTGAGCTGATGGATAGCTATAACCTAGTTTGGGTTTACCAGATGGTGTGAGATCCATTTATGATTATGGAGATATTAAGATTGCAGAATTAATCCGAAATTGGAATGAAACTCTGATAAAACAGCGATATTAACGAGTTATTTAGTTATTAGTTGTCCAAATAGTAAGTTGTGTGTCGAGAACAAAGCTGACGGTATTCACATTGGATTAATCAATGAAATCATTGAACCAAAATGGCTTTATTTCCAGTTAAATCTGCAAGAATAGAAAGAAAAGTTAATATTTAGATTGATATCCAAAATAAATAAAACATGATAACAGAAACCATTTACAATGAAAGCGAAATTTTGTCAAAAATGATGTGAAAAAAATGAGAATTAAAATGGGAAATGAAATGACAATTGGTAAGAAAAGCTAAATGTACCAGATTCACGTTACATGATTTGTTATGAAATCAGATTGATCGATTTTGCTGATTGAAACAAATCGGAATGGAAATGTGAACGAATGAAGGAACTGAAGCTGAAGCTGGCAAAGAAAAAAAATGATGAAAAAGGTTGCTAAGGAGAATTGGATTAGGTTTTACTTTTCATAATTTCTGACAACTTTAAAATGGATGATGTATCTTGAATGAGCACACACAAATCAACTAATTAACCTAAAAAGAAAAGAAAAAGAGTAAATCACATGAAATATACAGCGAATTGGCGATAAATTTGAAAAGTTGAGAATTGAAAAGGAAGCGAAATCGTCATAAGTGAAATCTTTCATTTTTACTAAGCTTATTACCGATCATGTTGATGTTGATGTTGATGTTGATTGCTAATTGTGTATGCTTAATTTGGTTATACAGTTGGAGGCGTTTAGACTTGTATACCTTGAATTAAATAATGACTTATCTAATATAAACTCCTACCACAATGAGAAAAGATAAAGATGAAAATAAGATGATGATAAATGGTGAAGTAAATTATTGAGATTTAGAGTGGAGTTGATTGTATTCGCATATTAAACTGAAAGACTAAGAGATGGAAGGGTTAACAGAATGAAACAAGATTTTTCTTCATTCTTCAATCAGCATGGTTATCAATCGACTGTCTTGTATTTAGAAGATAAATAATTGTAAATTGTTTATCATACCAAGAAAAGCTATTGCGTTGAAAACAAACAAAAAGCCTTTTTATATTACATCTGATTGAGGTATTAATCTGATGTGACAACAATAAATTCAACAATGGATTAATTACTGAGAATAAAATTGGAAAGTTTGTTGAATCAATGATGGCAAGTATGGCAATAGTGATGAACGTAGAAGTGAACTCGAACAGAAATTATATTTATTAATATTAGTGAAAAGATTACTTTTTTGGCATCTGTTTTATTCACATTTCAGCAAAACATCATTATCATGATGGAAAATGTATCATCAAAAATATACAATTCTGTAAGGTATCGATCGATGTTACAAGTAAAAAGGAGTTGTATTGTTTAGTTTGATTATTGTAACCACTCGACTTTAAATATCAAAATCAGAATCAATTTTTTTGCCAACAAAACATAAGTTGATAAGAAAAGCAGAAAGATGATCAAGTTAATAGCTAGTGAAAATTACAAAGAGAACTATGATTTAAAATAATTTTCAAGAAAGTTCTGTTCGTTACATTTGTGCAGTTGAACACTGGTGAAAGATGGTGAAAGATGATTTGAGAGGTGAGAGAACATTTAAAACTGGTGAAAGATGATTAAATTGACTGCTATGAGTCAAAGAAAAATCAAGGTTTGTGAATTTCATGAACGATTCACCCGATTTTTAATATAATTCAGTTTTATCCTTAAATACAATGAAATGAACGATTAACTAAGTTTATCTTTTTTACAGCTCAGTGAATGATAACCACTAGGTTATTCGAACTGTTTTTTTGTATCAGAATGTTGATTGTTACACACATATTTATCAACGAACATGAAATGTTTTCATCATTTTCATAGCTACATGAGATGTAAATAAGATTAACCCGTATTTTCATCTCAATATACCTTTGTTTCAAAGCCGACTCAAATCCTCTTAAATATGGCTTAATTTGCTAATCTTTCTGGTTGGGTTTCGCTGATGCTGGTTAATTTATGTTAGATTTGTACATTTTTGTACTGAACTTTAACATAATATTTAATTGGCCAGCTCAGGGTAATTATCTGGCCAGAATAGTTAGGAAATAATAATTTGTTGTACTGGAATCTTAGGATTTCATGTCAAGTGCTGAAAATTAATCTGACACGAATTGCCTAACATTCAGACTTATGGTTCTTGTTAATTTTATATTTAACTCGATTATGTGCCATTCTTTGGCGTGGTTTATTTGCAGCCTGAATGTTACAAAGAAGTTGTTCAGCTCCGCTTGCTATTTTCTCAAGCCTTACAAACAAAACTCATTTCAAGAAGAGTGCAAGTCTTTTCATTTTCAAAAAATCAAGCAACTATGACAATGACAATGAAACTGCATTTTCACAAAAAAATGTTCATAAATTATGATTGAGATAGCAAGACTGCTTGACGATTATTGATAATCTATAGGGCCAAACTATCGGCACCATAATCTCTACAAGAACCGATAAAATAAAGCTTTAAACCGTAAATATAGACTCATCACCCAACAGAGTATCGAGATGCGCTAAGAAATAGCGCTTTTTGCAAATGGGTACCAAAAATCTTATTAAATGAGAAATCAACTTGAAAAATGTAAACAATGTAAACATTAATCAAACCATAACAAGAGATGATTTTTTCACCTCACACCAACTTTCTACACTCCCTGTATTTATATGATCAACAATTTATTTCATATTCAATGGTACTTTGCTGTGTTTAAACTTGGTGCAATGACGGAATTGTGACTGCATTTGTTAATGAATCAAATCTGTTATCTTTAAAACTTCATTGTTTTAATAATCATTGAACATTAAAATCTCCTTGTTTCATACGTTAGATGCAATATTTCATTGAATAATAGTAAACAAAATTCAAGTTGTTAAATGGGCAGAAGAGTTGTAATAGGGAAACAGGTAATCAAGATCTGTGATCCAAACGGTTACTAACTATAAATTACTTATATTAAATAAATTTTTAATGTAACAAACGAACCAAGTTTCATTTTGAACTTTATGTGTTTGGGATTTGGATTTTTCCATTTCTGATTTTTGTTTTCGGATGATTAACCATCGATAGAACAAATTTTTATTAACAAATCAATGAAATTTGGAACAAAACGGCAAAAGCGATCACAATGAAGCTTAATTTGATAAAATGTGATGTATTTTTCAGTACAACATCTTTTTCAGTGTAAACTATATCATTGTCAAGTTTCACTTGCAAGTCAAATACACTGGTAGATGCATCAATACTGATTCTTGAATTACCCAAGACAAAAGGAGTAGCCCATGAGCATATTTCGGCATGGATCATGGCTGGTTCTATAAGTTGTTGTGAGATAGAAACTCGTTCAGTAGCATTGATAATATAGCCTTCTACATGTGAATCAGGAATACATTTAAATAGTAATTTAATTCCGTCTTTTCTCGTTAAAATTACATCCAGTTCTTTGATTCTCATATTCCAATAATAAATTCGATAACGTATTTCTTTTTCGGTTTGGTCAAAAGTGAGCAGAAAAGCATCATTATCATGAACATCATTGCAGCACTTAAGATATTGAGCGCGATAAATTGGAAGTTGGCTAGAGTTTTGAGCAACTAATACTTTCTGTGAGTCATGGTAGAGTGTTATTGATTGTGAACTGTCTTTAAGAATGTCTACATTAGATGGCCAGAAATCATCATAATAATTGAAAGTCCAGGCACAGGATAAAACACCATCCAAGTATATCGACGACCCAGTTATTATTCCGTAGGTGCTTCGATCAAATCTTGCATAAGTTGACCCAAGAGACGATTTGTAACAAGTGAATATGTTTTCGATATCCCTAGGTGATTTCAGGCTCACTTTGATTGTTTTTTCATCATCTGATGCTACACTATAGCCATTTAAGGTTACTTGAAGATAATCATATTTACCGAAAACTGAAAGCGCTTTGAATTGAACTGTAACCAGATTATTTTTTGAGCAAACACCAGAACCATCACTTGATATACAATATGATTTAGTTAAACACTCATTATTGCATGAACTTTTAGCTTCAACTTGAAAATTAATTAAGATAAAAATGAACAAAAACGAGAAACATATTTTAATCATTTTTCAAGAACTGACAATTTCATCACTTAGTTTGACACTTTTAAAGCTTTGAAATTGAAAAATAAATAATGCAAACATTAAGGCGTATATTTTATCATACATTGATTGATTTCATCGGCTGCAGTAATCATTCCGTAGTTTCACATTCTGAATCTTCTCACCTCTGCACACTCTGTATTAAATGTGATCAAAAATTCATTTACTTTTTAAATACACTTATAATTTTCCATTAACAACAAGATCTTCAGATTGTTGTACTGCTTTAAAAGCCCAAAGTTCATCATTGAAAAAATTATGAGCATTTTATGGATGGTGAAGTTTCTTAGTGCTTACTGCGAGTCTAAGAAGAGTGAATCTAAGAACGTTACATGTAATGCGTTTAATGTAAGTCAAAAGATTGAACTTAAACAATTTTTAATTAAATTCGAACATCTTGTTGATCTGAGACAAAATTTTTCCTGAGATTTTACAATTTTAGTGTTCAATATTTAAGAAAATGGAGATTTCTGTCAAGGGCTTGAGTCAACAACTTGAATTTATTTGAACAACCAATCAACGGTAGGTATTGCAAAGTGAAAAATCAATATTACTCGTATCGACAGTATCAGTACTAAAGGGTGTATTGTTTAAAAGTGAAATATTGTGAGCAAAATATTGACATTTTCTTACCTGATTGTGATGATAAAGATGAAATTAATTTTAAGATAAGATTAAGATGAAAATTAATTAATGACGAAAAAAACAAACAAACAAATCAGAATGCATTATTTTCGTCTTATCTTAAAATTAATTTCATGTTTATCATCATAATCATCATAATCAGGTAAGAAAATTTCAATCCTTTTTCTCCCAATATTTCACTTTTAAACAATACACCCTTTACAATAACCCTTTCCAACCTGGCTATATTTCAAGCAAAACTGTAATAAATTTGCATCTGCTTTGATTGTTTATAGCCTAATATATTAATGTGATCAAAAATTTATTTCATGTTCACCGGTTCAAAGTGCTATTTAAAGGCGACTACACCGGTTATATCAATTGTAATCGACTGGTTAACCGAAAGATATCCAGCAATATTAGCTAGAGAGTTATTGCTTTTTCACGCTGAATTCTCGGTGAATTTGTGTTTTTGCTGGTCTCGTTTTTTGTTAACTAATCGATTAATCGATGTTTTAATAAAATTTTTGATTATGATCGATTACCTAATGACTAACTAATCACCCGCCTTTAGGGATATTTCAAGTTTGGTGCAACTACGGAATGGTAACTGTATTTTAATTTAGACCGATTATCCTCATGAATATCGGTTTAGCTAGCTGAGATTGGAAAAGAGAAGTCAGCTCACCGGGTTTTGTATGCCTTCATCGTTAAATTATGCAAAATGATGATTAACGATTTTGAAAAACAAAATTAATTTAATTTCGCTTATTAAATGTAAACAAGATACGTCTACTCTAGGGACCGTCTCAAAATTTAGTTTAAATGGTATTTACAGCATAACCGACAGTGTAATATCAATAGAAGTTATTTAATTGTATCTAGATGCAAGTTTTAATGGAAAAATAATTTCGAAACTAATGCTACAATGTAAAAATATGAAAAAAATCAGATTTGAAACTCTTAATTTAATTAACTAGAAATGAATGAATTCAACTCGAAAAACGTTGTTAGATTACAAAGTTAGACTCAACTCTTTCTAATTCTCTCCATTACTTCAATTGTTTAGGATAAGAAGTGATATTCAAGATGCTCAGATGCATTTGAGTGATTATTAAAAGTAATAGAGATGTTTACGACTAAACATCGGTATTTAAAATGATTATTTCAATTATTTCTCATGGTTACTTTCAATTTTTTTTTCTTTTTCCAAGTGACCTACTAAAAATCATCATAATCATCAACAACATCATAAGTGATGAAGCTTGTTATTCAGTATGATCAAAACATTGATGGATCGATAAAATGTACAAGCAATGAAAATCATGGCTGTTTCTGTTGTACAAATATTTTGGTTTCTAATCATGTAAATGAGAAACAATGATGGTGCTTACCTACACAGACCGAGGCCTAAATGATGTATTTAAATGGAGTATGAATGAGTTGAACATTTTTATCATCATTGGACAAAGAAGAGATCCCAATTAACAAGAGATTAACAATGAGAGGGAAATCGGTGGAAATGTACTTGTGTATATCTTGAGGTAGAGAAGTGGTAGTCAATAGTCAAGGGCAAGTAGTGCTTGATGCCTGAAGTTTAATGATGATTTGACTTGGTGCAAATTTTAATGGTGGATTTGGCAATTAAATCTGTGGTAAATTGAAAATATGTAACCGTGAAATGAAGAAAAACAAAATAGAATGATATTTGATTAAGAGATACTTGGTTGAAATTACAATAGAAACTGAATTTGTAAACAATTCACTTACCTTTCTTTTGGTTACTTGGACAGTATTGATTTAAACAATACAATTATGAGAGACACAGTTTGATTTCGGATGAAATACCAGTACAAAGTGAGCGAGTGAGAGTGAGAGACAAATATAAAGAAAGTAAACGAGTGTTGGTGATAATGATGATGCTGAGAGTGGAGATGTTGATTGTGATTGCTATGAAAGATTCAAACCGCCTTCAAATGTGAATGATAATAGCGTTAATGATATTTCAGTTCAGATCATCTTTACAAAAAACAGCTTGGTGAGGTTTGAGTATTTGAGTGGTTGGTGATGATTTCAGATATATTGTCAGAAGAAGTAAAGACTGACAAGGAAAAGAGATTATATTTATGGTTTTGCTTTTCTGCTGGTGATGACTAAATGATAACTGTTACTCTTGGTGTTGGTGTCAACAGTGAAACTCCTTAAGCGTTTGTTAGCTTTATGATCCGATCTGACATCCGAAAGAGGACCAAATACACCGATATACGAGTAAACAGCAATTTTAGGTTGTCTATAATGGAAACACCTTCTGGTTCACGATATGTTTACAATAAAAGAAAGATAAGAGAAAAGGAAAATTGAGATAAGTCATTGGATCGTCAATAAATAGACATTAAACCGATTAACAATCATATATAAATTGGTTATGTAACAATTAATGATAGTCAATGGTTGGCACAGTAATTAGATTTGGCATTGAGAGAGATAGGGTGAAGAAGCATTGTATTCTTGGGTTAGGAAAAAAACAACGGTTCTAGCGGGATTGTTTCAATGGAGAAAACCATTGAATTGAAACTGTATTTCTAAAACTGATACTATTGGGCAATTGGATGTAAATTGACGCAAATTCAGAAAGAAAATAGTAAATTAATAAATACTTACAGTTGAATAAATGTTAAGCTTTAGCAAATTCACAAGATTATGGGAAACAGAATGAAGCCCGAATCAAGTAAACAATCCATATAAACATTAATGAAACAAGATAATGTTTATATCAACTGACGATTAGCTGACAAAAGTGATTGAAATGAAAATGTTGAACAATCATTTGGTAGACAACAATATACAAGACAATGTGTTTTTGTCAAAGTGACAAAGTAAATTGTAAAAGAGAAGCAAAAAAGATAAAAAGACAGAGAGAGAAAGAGAAAGAGAAAGAGAAAGAGGAAACGTAGAATTGCAGAGATCGTTTGATTTTTTGAGCTGTTTTTCAACGGTTAATCAACAACAACAAGCTTCAACAAGCTTCAACAAGCACTAACAGAAAGCATGGAAATAAGGAAGAATAAAGCCAAACCAATGGAAAGAAAATTAGCACAAGCCAATGCGGATAACAGTATAAAGCTGGTGCTGTAGGTAATTTTGGTGGTCACCAGATAATCACAAGTAAAGATGATGTTGCTGTTGTTGTTGTTTATGATGATGATGATGATGATAATTATGATGATATAAAGAAGGCGGATGAAAATAACAAGTGAATGATAATAAAGCTGAAAGAAGATGAGGATAGAGGTAACACAGAAACATATTCATAATAGACAGAAAGAAACAAGCGAAGGATAAACCATCTTATGGGAGCTTCTGGTAAAGAAGAGATGATCTCATAGAAGATGATGATGATAGAAGAGAAAGACAATAAAAGACAGAGAAGATGATAGGGATTATCTTTGTAAAGTAAGAGGCAGAAAGAGAGACGGAATAGAAGTGGTAATAGGAAGTAGAAGATGAAGAAAAAAATAAATAAATAAAAAGATAGGAAAGGTGAGCCCAGAATAAAAGGGAGTGAAAGTGTAATGTATATAAAAAATAGGTAATATGAATCTGGAAAACCTTTTATTCTGCTGTTGATAAAGTTCCTCTGAATTTGTCCTGGTTCTGGGAGAAAAAAGAAAGTAAAGGCCTTTTATCGATTTAACCTTAGATACAAAATTTTTCCTTTCTTTCTTTACTTTCTTTTCTTCTCTTTTTACCTTCTGATTCAATCATTTGATAGTCTCCAATAGGAGGAGAAGACATGAACTGGAGAGAGAAAAGAGTTGAACCCAAATTTTTCTTAACCATTTTTGGTTACATTTTCCCTACTTAACCAACAAACCAATTATGATTTATTGTTCATTAGTTCATACAATTTATGTACCTTTCCTTTACCTTGAAAAACATGTAATTTCAATAATTTGTTGCATTAAATAAATTAATTAACATAATTTCAACTATTTATTAAAAGATTTGCAACACTTGTTTAAAATTTTGCGCATTGTAACATCGTTGAGACAAATAGTTATTGTTGCAATACTGATTCGTTTGATTGGAATCACTTGAATTCTGGTTTACAAAATATCTAGTAATTGTGAGGTATTACAATTCAGCTATCAATAGATTAAATACAGACAGGGCATAGGATTTGATCATTTGATAATCAATTAAAACCGTTAAAAGGCATAAAAACGCGAACAAACATTAGGTTAACAATTCACTTTATATGAATAAACTATTAGCCGATGAGCGACCAGGAAAAAAGTGAATTGCTTTTTTGGGTTTTGGGTTTTGATTTAAAATCTATCAGGTCACAATATCAGCAATCACATCAATTTACTGATTATTTAAAACGAAATTTTTAGTTTCTTGATAAACTGGGCTCAATATGATCTTGGTAATCAAGTCATTCTGTCGGTTTTCGGTACTAAACCACACTCGATTCTTCAGAAAAATATAATGACTTTACAAAGGATCAAGATCTTTTGATCAAGGATTTACAAAGGCTTGAAGATTGTTTCTGCATCTAAAAAAAACGAAACTCTCCACTTGAAACACCCATAGTAGACTCGCAATTGATTAAAGGATATGTAGTACAGCTGATTATCACGAGCTAATATTTCTGCATGTGCACCGTATCATGTGAACATCCTGATTTCCTAAAAAAGATACCAACTTATTAACTTGAACTTATACCGAAATAGTCATGAAATATTGTGTTAACTCGCAATGCGCTGAAACTCAAATGTGACAAATACCCGAATTTGGAGAATCAAACTTCTATGGATTGTTAGTCATTCAAAATGTGGTTTCCATGACTATAAATCTGATTAATTTACTAATAGTTCGAGTTAATTGCCAAGATGTAATCTCTTTATTTACTTCGCACTCACTCTGGTTATTGCACTTTTGTTGATAAATGACTCTGTGATAATATTTAGCCAGTTTGCGTTAAACTATTATTAACTAATATAAACAAGATGGAATCAATTGATCAAGCCTTTTGAACAAAACAAATACAGAGAATGTAACATTTCAAATGTTTATGCGTTGCAATTGAACATTACAATTGGATTTAAATGTCAACTGTAAAGAGGTCAAATAGTGATACAACTGAGATTGGTTTATTTTTACTTCAAAGATATCCAATTCAGATTAAGCAAGTTATCTGTGAGAAGAAGATGATGAATGTTGTAAAAATAACATCAATTTTCATCATTTGTTCATAGTGCAATTACCTTTCTAAATTACATTTAATCATGTAATCTTAAAGCCTACCATATAAGTCTTTAATAGTATTCTGATCAAGTTGATGGAAATTTATTTCACATTGTAAAGGTTGCTTTTTCAAATTAACTATTTGTAAAGGAGTCAAGCTTTTCGGTATCAATTACATTATATCAAGCATATTCATGATCAGGCTTGCGGTGTACATACAAAGTTAATCATAAAGTTAAACTACTTCACATGATTGTTCATTAACCAATGAGTGTAATCATATTAGCCTAAATATGTACGGAAATGAAATGAAAAAGTCAAAACCATTTTCTCCAACATGTCAACAGTAATGGCAACAATAAACCCAAATAGTTAAATATGACATCAAGAATTTGCTCATATTTCCAGCTTGAAGAGAGAGTTTGAACTTAAAATTGAAATAAACTAACCTCAAGTCTCGATGAGAGCCATTTATGATTAAAAAGTTGACTTTAAACTTTTTAGTTGCAACCAATTTGTTTAATCGAGGTAGAATTTCAATCAAGGAAATAATCTAAATTCATTTTCATGATCAAAAATGAATCGAAACAAAAAGTCACTTGACTCAACCAGGTTGAGTCAACCTATTATTTTTAACTAATCAATGCATCAAGATTACCAGATTAGTTTGTTATTGATTCAATAGATGGCAGAACAAGTTCTTTTTCCTATTTTTCGCCAGTTTTTTAATTCTCAGTTGTTTCATTTACGTAAAGGTAATGTCGTCTTTATACAGAGTGTGCGGTAAGTTAAAGTGTTTTTGGGGAAAAGCTGTTTTGCCTTGATGCGCAAAGATTCATTTGATTTAAAGTGATCCTGATTGTTGAATTGTTTGCTGTATCTTGATGCGCATCCAACTTTAATAGCTTCTTAATCTCAATCCTGCCTTTACATAAGCTTTTGTTTGTGTATACCCTGTACATGCACCAGCAGAGTCTCTCGATCAGCACAGTTTTTTAGTGGTGAATGTAACAACATGACTAGCTCTAATACTTGTGATCCATTTTTATTTTTTATTTTGATTTATCATTAATTAATTAACTCTCTTCATTTGGTGTAATTTTTCGTTTTTCTTCGTCTTCTTTTTCTTTCCTTCCTTTCCCCTTTTCCTTTCTCTGTATCTATCTTTTTCTCCACTTCTCATCATTTCTCTATTTTTTGTCTCCAATCATTCTTCCTCTCTCTCTCCTTCTCTTTCTCTCTATCTATCCTTTTTTCTTTCTCTTTTCTATCCTACTTCCCCTACCAATTCCGTTTAAATTTCTGTGTATTTAGTAAATTAGTTGAAAATTAATTATGGGAGAAGTTGATCCAGAAACATTGTTAGAATGGCTATCGATGGGACAAGGAGACGAACGAGAAATGCAACTAATTGCCTTGGAGCAGTTATGTATGCTTCTATTAATGTCGGATAATGTTGACCGATGCTTTGAAAGGTAACCTTTTTTCACTAGAAAATCTTGTCTTTATAACCATTCTGTTTATTTTAATACTCCATTAATCCTCATTTTCTTGTTATTTTGTACAATTATTCATACCCTCTTTTCCTTGTATTACTCTAACGCTTCTTCTTTTCTCTCCCTTTCTTTTCCATTTAGCTGCCCTCCGAGAACCTTTTTACCTGCATTGTGTCACATTTTCTTGGATGAATGTGCTCCAGATAATATACTTGAAGTTACAGCAAGAGCAATCACATATTACCTTGATGTTTCAGCTGAATGTACAAGAAGAATTGTTGCCGTCGATGGTACTGTTAAAGCAATTTGCAATCGACTTACTGTATCCGATGTTAATTCTCGAACCAGTAAAGACTTAGCAGAACAATGTATAAAAGTAAGAATCTTTGAAACCAGATTCTATGTTTGTTTATTTCTTTCTCTTTCTTCATCTCCTCATCAGCCTTGTTCCTTTCTTCTCTCCCTCTATATACACATCTTTACTATCTCACTCTTCATGAATTTTCACTTCAGCAAATGCTGTTTCTCTCTCTTTCCCCTCTTTCTTAATCAGGCTCAATCACGCACTCCTTTGCCTTGTTTTCTTACCTTTTTCCTCTCACCATTCCTCTCTATTTGTCTGTGAATTTATGTGTGATAGTCTAGTTTTTTATCGTCTACATGTTGATTTTAAGATTTCCTGTATCAAAGGTTGATTTTGAGTTGCGTTAAGGGATTTTACGTGCACAAAAAGATAAACAAATCAAAAACGATTCAGTGCGCAGCAAAAGAACAGTTTCCCCCATCATCAACTCAATTTCCACCCTGTATTATGCCATCATCATAGTTTTCTCTCCCTTCTTTTACTATCCCCGATATGCTCTTTATTCCCTTTTTGACTTATACGTCATGAATGACAATTGGAATCCCCTCAAGAGCTGAGCGTATTTTTGGAAATATTCTGGACGCTCTTGAATAAAATTTGGCTTCTTTTTATCTTGCATAGGCTTAAATATTTATTCTCATTCTCTCTTAGATCCTCTAATAGTTTTCATGTTAAAAACCTTGGCGAAAGATGAGTGAAATAATATGTTGGGAAAAATGAGAAAGAGTAGGGAAAACGATCTTTTAACGTAGTTTCTTGGCTCGAATATTTTCCGTGACACTTGAATATTTTCATTGACATTTAAAATAATAATCACACTCATTTATCTTTATTTTTTGCTTCTTTCTTACTTATCAGGTTTTAGAATTAATCTGCACCCGTGAAGCTGGAGCTGTATTTGAAGCTGGTGGCCTAAATGCAGTTCTTACATTTATCCGAGACAATGGATCACTCGTACATGAAGATACACTTCACTCTGCTATGGCAGTTGTTTCACGTCTTTGTGGCAAAATGGAACCACAAGATGCTTCACTACAATCTTGCGTCAGATCTTTATCAAATCTATTGAAACATGAAGACAGCCATGTTGCTGATGGTGCTCTTAGATGTTTTGCTTCTTTAGCTGACAGATATACTCGTCGAGGAATTGATCCAGCACCATTAGCAGAGCATGGTCTAGTTGACCAACTTTTGATAAAATTATCTTCTGTTAATGATATAAGTCATTTAAATACATCTTTACTTGCTACTGGGCAAACTTTAAATGCATCCGGAGCTAGTGAGAGCAAGTCATCACAAACAATATCTACTGTGATTAGTTTATTATCCACTTTATGTCGAGGATCACCTTCAATTACATCAAACCTTCTACGATCCAATTTAACTGCAGCAATTGAATCATCCTTACAAGGTGATGAAAGATGTGTCCTAGATACAATGAGACTGGTTGATTTACTCCTTGTACTTATTTTTGAAGGCAGAAATGCACTCCCAAAATCAACAGTGTCTTCAGCTCCATCACGTCTAAATTTTCGCAGATTGGACAGTGCCGGAGAAAGAACGCATCGTCAACTTATAGATTGCATCAGAAGTAAAGACACTGATGCCCTTATAGACTCTATTGACTCTGGTAATATTGAGGTCAACTTTATGGATGACGTCGGCCAAACTCTGCTTAATTGGGCTTCAGCCTTTGGTACGCAACAAATGGTAGAGTTTTTGTGTGAAAGAGGAGCTGATGTAAATAAAGGTCAACGCTCTTCTTCACTCCACTATGCCGCTTGTTTCGGTCGACCTGGAGTTGTCAAAGTTTTGCTCCGTCATGGAGCCAACCCTGATTTAAGGGATGAAGATGGCAAAACACCTTTAGATAAAGCTCGTGAACGTAATGATGAGGGTCATCGTGAAGTTACAGCAGTCCTTCAATCTCCTGGAGAGTGGATGTGTCCCGTTGGTTCAACTAGTAAATGTGATAGCGGCAAAGATTGTTGTTCCACCTCAGGATGTGAACCTAAAGGTGATCCAGAAATGGCACCAATTTATTTAGAACGTCTTCTACCCGTATTTTGTCAAACATTCCAATCAACAATGGTTAGGGCTGTTCGTAAATCTAGTTTGAATTTAGTCAAAAAGATGGTTCATTATATTCAAGCAGAGCAAATTGTTCGGCTTAATGAAAAGTTTCCTACATTACCTCCAATGCTTGTTGAAGTGATCTCGAATGTGCTGGATAGTGAAGACGATGATGAAGGTTATTTACTTGTTCTACAAATGATTCAAGATTTAATGGCCAAAGGATCTGACATATTTTTAGAACATTTTGCCAGATTAGGAGTATTTACTAAAGTGCAAACGCTTGCGGGTCTCAACTTGAATCAAGATAAAATGATATCATTTGAACCAAATGTACAAAAACTGAAAGATAGTGAAGAAGATGAAGAAAGCTGTGTAGATGACGCTAAAGATATTTTACCTGGTCGCCCTTACCATTGGAAAGATTGGAGCTTAGTTCGAGGTCGGGAATGTTTATACTTGTGGTCTGATTATGCAGCTCTTGAGTTGTCAAATGGGAGCAATGGTTGGTTCAGATTCATTTTAGATGGCAAACTTGCTACCATGTATTCAAGTGGCTCACCCGAAGGGGGAACCGATACATCAGAAAGTAAAGGAGAATTTTTAGAAAAACTGCAAAAAGCCCGAAGTCAAGTAAGAAGCAATATAGCAAGTCAAAGTATTCTGTCATCACCCTCATCCTCTCATGTGATTGTTGGTAATTGGTCATTAATGTGTCGCAAAGAGGGAGAACTGATAATCCACAACGCTGATGGTGATCAACAATCTACTATCTTGAAAGAAGATTTGAATGGTTTCATTTTTGAATCAAACAAAGGAACTAAACATTCTTTCATCGCTGAAACAAGTTTGGGCCCTGAATTTGTTTCTGGCTGGACAAATCGTAAAGGCAAAAAGCAAAGATCTAAAATTGAAGCAATGAAACAAAAAGTGAAAGATCAGGCCAAGGAAGTGTATGAAACTTACTTCAAAAGTGCACAACAAACACCACGCAGTACTGTTGCTAAATTGGCAAAGATTGTGGCTCAAATCGAAAGAGCTTGTGAAAAACAAACATTTCTTAATAGAGATTCACGAGATTGGGAAAATATTTTGAGCTCTGCTCTAAGTGATTTAGCTGAATTGTTATGTGAAGAAAGAGCAATTTCATCGTATGAATTTCATACCAGCGGATTAATTCAAGCTTTGCTTAAATTATTAGCTAAAGATCAAACAAAATCAACTTGGAGGTCATCTGAAAAATATGTGAAAGATAGGTTGGAAATCTTCAAAAAACAATTGAGTGACGAAGAACTTGCTGTTGCTCTCATAAAAAAATTAATAGCTGTTTTAGAGTCGATAGAAAAACTTCCTGTGTATATATATGATTCACCCGGTTCAGGTTACGGCCTGCAAATTTTAACAAAACGTTTGAGATTCCGGTTGGAGAGAGCTTCAGGGGAAACCTCTCTAATAGATCGTACTGGACGATGCCTTAAATGTGAACCATTAACAACTGTTAATCAGTTGGAAAAATACCTCTTAAAAATGGTAGCTAAGCAATGGTATGATTATGACAGGTCAACTTTTGCATTTGTTAAAAGATTAAAAGAATGTAAAAATGGCCTCAAATTTACTCACCAAAGAGATTTTGATGAAAATGGAATTATTTATTGGGTTGGAACTAATGGTAAAACTACTTCAGATTGGGTTAACCCTGCATCAGTCGGTCTTCTAGTGGTTACTTCTTCAGAAGGTCGAAGTTTACCCTTTGGTCGACTTGAAGATATTTTAAGTCGAGATACAACGGCCCTAAACTGTCATACAAATGATGATAAGCGAGCTTGGTTTGCAATTGACCTTGGCTTGTGGCTAATACCGTCCTGTTATACACTCAGACACGCCAGAGGGTATGGAAGATCTGCCCCAAGAAATTGGTTGCTTCAAGCATCAAAGGATGGTATCAATTGGACAACTTTATACACTCACGTAGATGATTGTTGTCTCAATGAGCCTGGTTCAACTGCCTCATGGCCTCTCAATCCACCATCAGATGAAAAACAAGGTTGGCGGCACATTAGATTACAACAAACTGGCAAAAATGCAAGTGGGCAAACACATTATCTATCTATATCTGGTTTTGAAATCTACGGAACTGTCACTGGAGTTTGTGATGACTTAGGTAAAGCTGCTAAGGAAGCTGAAGCTAACTTGCGAAAACAGAGACGTCAAATTAGACAACAATTAAGATACATGATCATTGATGCTCGTGTTGTTCGTGGACCCGATTGGAAATGGAGGGATCAAGATGGTAACCCTCCGGGAGAGGGAACCATTACTGGTGACATCCATAATGGTTGGATAGACGTTGCTTGGGACAGTGGGGGATCCAATTCATACCGGGTCGGCGCTGAAGGCAAATATGACATAAAATTGGCACCTTCTAATGACCCAGATCTCTCAAAAAGGAATCTCTCTATGGCTATGGCCTCAACATCAGGTTGTCTTTTCTCTTCCAATCATCCACCAACAACGCCTGTCAGTATGGCATCAGTTCTCGGTATTCCCGGTATTTCTAGAGGTTCTCGAATAGCTGAAACATCTACTACTAACACTCATTCAGCACGAGGAAGTGTATCAGCTTCTGTTTTAACTAGTCGTAAAAGTAGTTCTACTTCAAGCTTGGTTGAACCGTCCTCAAATGTTAATAAAATGACCGTTTCATGTACAGAACAAGCAGCCTCAGTGGATAGTCTTGTTGTTAAGAAAGCTGCCCAAGCCGTTGCTGAAAGTGTATTAACACGAGCAAGGGCGGACACAGCACTAGCAGAGCAGAGTAATGACACCATATTTAGCGTGGGACTTTCGCCAACCCAAGAGGAAACTGAAGAATCAATTGCGGAAAGTGAACGACCCACTTCACCCACTCCATCTATGGAAGATCAAAGGTCTTGTATTGCAGCTGGAACATCTTCTATATCATCAAATAAGATAACTGAACAACAAACTACCAATGCTCGATCCAACAATTATCCTAGTACTATGAGTGTCTCAGTGCCTAATCTGTCAATCAATTCAAATGTAAATGACTCAACTGTCAACCTTTTGGAAAGCTTCTCTGCGGTAGCAAGACGTCGAGGGAACAGCACCACCTCATCAACATCATCATCTTCATCTTCATCAGCTTCTGCTGCCGCAACAAATACAAATAATTCATTGCTCTCAAGTAATTCCAATAATGTCTGCAGCCTCGTTAGGTTGGCTTTATCGTCCAATTTTCCTGGTGAGAAATTTTTCTTTCATTTATCAACAACTCTTACTCTCATTATGAATCATTGCACTATTTTCTTAACCCCTTTTCTTTTTCTATCACATTTTAAAATTCCTTTTTCTTTATCTCCTTTTCTGTTTCTCATAACATAGAAATTTTTAATGATCTTCTCGAGGAAATCTCCAACAGCGCAGATTCACCATCTCCCGATGATGCCTGTACAAATTTACTTCAAGGTAAATGTCCTTGTTACCAAACCTTATTTATTTTTTGCTTATATTTTTCATTGTTTCGAGTTAACTCGAATCAGCTAGGCTCGCCCACGCTTTTCTTATTATTATTGAATTCAGTTATCATCAGATAGATACTAAATTCGTTTCTTTATTCTTTCTTTAGCCCGCGGTCTTTTGAGCACTGCTCAAAGTTATCCAAGCCTCACTTCACCCACGTCTCTCACATCCACAACCCTTACATCAAGCCACTCAATTAATGCTCCCATAGCTGCAGCTTCATCACACTCTGCTGCCCATGGGGCTGCTGGAGGTAGCAACAGCTCTGGCGGAAATGCTGTTGGTAGTAACAGTAACCAAAGTCATTCAGCTTCACAAATTCATCATTCATCAGGCTTGGGCCATCATGGGCTTACAATGAGTCTAACATCAACATCAAGTGAAAGTGAACAAGATTATTTAGAGACGTGTCAAGCAACTACCTTGCTTGCTGATTTAGAAGATGAAGAAGAACTTCCGGACCCTGAAGATGAAAATGAAGACAATGAAAATGATTATGATGAATATGAAGAACTCATGGAAGAGGAAACCTTTGAATTTAGATCACCGAAAAGAAGAAATTGGGATGACGAATATGTTCTTAAAAGACAGTTCAGTGCTTTGATCCCCGCATTTGATCCTCGACCCGGTCGCATTAATATTAGTCAAATAATTGATCTAGATATACCTACTCCTGGAGCATCAACATCAAATAATGATGGCATTAAAATAACCAACCCCGAACCCAAAGTTTTACTGTCCATCCGAGGGCCTAACTTGAATGGCTCCGGTGAACTTGAGATTGACCTGGTCAATCCAAACTGGACTATATTTTCAGCCGTGCAATTGTTAAACCAAGCTTCAGTGGGAGGCTCAAGACAAGAGAAACTACGAAGAGTTTGGGAACCAACCTATGTATTAACCTATCGTGAAGCTGGTCCACACGAAATGAACGAACAACTTAAGATCCAAAACGCATCTATCAAAATGGTTCTTACCAATAATCATAATAGAATCAGTGTAACTAGTCCCGTAAAAATAAATCCTGATAATAGCCTTGGATCTTCAGTTGATAGTGTTCTTCAGCTTCTTCATTTGTTACATTGTATTTCAAGAGATTCAAAGGACAATGACAAACTTTATGGTGACATAATTTCGTCCTCATCTGTTGGATTTAGTATACCCAGTGAAGAGTTTATTAGTAAAAAGATAACAAATAAATTAGTTCAACAAATTCAAGATCCACTTGTTCTAGGTTCTGGATCACAGCCTGATTGGTGTGACAATCTTACCTATTCTTATCCCATGTTGTTTCCCTTTGAGACACGTAAAATTTACTTCAATTGTACTGCATTTGGTACATCTCGATCCATTGTCTGGCTTCAAAACCAACGTGATCAAGCTCTTGATCGTTCTCGAGGTCCATCACCAAGACGTGAAGATATTCACGAGTTTAGGATTGGTCGATTACGCCATGAAAGGGTTAAAGTACCTCGTAGTGAGGATCTATTATCCTGGGCCATGGAAGTGATGAAAATCCATTCAGATCGTAAAAGCATATTAGAAGTTGAATTTAAAGATGAAGAAGGTACTGGCCTTGGACCAACATTGGAGTTCTATGCACTTGTAGCAGCTGAACTTCAGCGTCGTGATTTAGGTATGTGGTTATGTGATGACGAACTTGTTACCAACATGAAAGAATCTAATGCTGATAAAGAAGAAGGTCTAACAAAGCCACCTGGATTTTACATACATTCATCAAGTGGTTTATTCCCTGCGCCCTATCCTCAAAATCATCCTAAACTTACAAAAGTTCTCGAGTATTTCCATTTCTTTGGAATTTTCTGTGCAAAAGCCCTCCAAGACAATAGACTGGTTGATTTGCCACTGTCCACATCTTTCCTAAAATTAATTTGTAGCAGTAACACTGCCGAAACCAAAGTTATCGAGGATGAAGGTGAAGCTGTAAATATGGTACATTCAAATTTCAATAGTTGCCTCTCATCACCTTTATCTGAAGATGATCTTCTTCTCTCTGAGAGAGAAGAAATATCTCGTCAAGTCCGTCTTAAGAGAGAAAAATTTGAGCGACGAGGTCACTCATGGATGTCCAGGGTTCTCAATGAGAAAGATTTTGCCTCCATCAATCCTCATCAAGCAGCATTCTTGCAACAACTTCATGAGCTGTCCATGATGAAACAAAAGATACTCTCAGACAAATCTTTATCCATTGAAGATAGACAAAATCAAATAAGAAACTTATCTCTACCAATGAATCAAGCACAAATACCAATCAGACTAGATGAATTGGACCTAACATTCCAATATTTACCACCATCACAAGTGTATGGCTTCTCAGCTGTTGACCTTAAACCAAATGGAGAGTTTGAAGAAGTTACAATTGACAATGTTGAGGAATATTATGAATCAATGTTAGACTTTTGCCTTCATTCTGGTATTAAAAAACAAATGGAAGCTTTTAAAGGTTTGTTTACAGACTTTATTTAGGTCGCACCAAATATGGCCTCTTTTTCTCATCTACCCTTCTATCTTGATTTTTATATTTTCCGTTGCTAAATCATCTTTTATTTATTGTTGTATTTATTTTTATAGATGGATTTAACAAGGTTTTTCCAATGTCTAAATTGGGATCATTTACATCTGATGAAGTTCGCCTCATGTTATGTGGTGAACAAGCTCCATCTTGGACTCGAGAAGATATACTTGCTTATACTGAACCGAAATTGGGTTACTCAAGAGAAAGGTGAGTTGACGCTTTTGAGGCTAAAAAGAGACTAACTTGCTTAGTTTAGCATTTTTTGAAACGTATTTTTTTGTTTCTTGTAAATCTACTTTTTCTCTTTTTTCCCTGATTACTAACTTATTCTCATGTTTCTTCCATTTTTTTTCTATTTTTATCCCCTACCTCCACTCTTGGAATTGCCTCTGCGATTATCAATTATCTGATTGCGATCTGTTCTCGATCCACTTACTGATTCTACTTTAGTCTTGGATTCCAACGGTTTGTCTCTGTTTTATTGGCCATGACTGGAAACGAGAGAAAAGCTTTCCTTCAATTCGCTACTGGATGCTCATCCTTACCACCCGGTGGACTAGCTAATCTTCATCCTCGATTAACTGTTGTTCGTAAGGTGGATGCCACTGATGGCAGCTATCCTTCTGTCAATACCTGCGCTCATTATCTTAAAATGCCTGACTATTCAAGTGAGGAAATTATGAGAGAGCGATTATTAGCAGCAACAAAAGAGAAAGGATTCCATTTGAATTGATTTACAAATTTGATTTAACAAAAAATACTAAAAAAATACTAAAGCAAAAGTTTATTTATATAAAATACAAAAAAAAGTTTATGTTGGAAAGCTTAAACAAAATACAGATTAACTAAGTTGTATAGCTCGTAAAAATTGATGGTAATTTGAAAAAAAAGTATTGTCGCGATTTAAAATATTTCATTGAAATAAACAAACACATAATGTGAGAGGTAATTAAGCCTGATTGATTGTGGATTCATAATTTACGTTAAAAAGAAACCCTAAAATTGACCAAAAAAGAAATTAAAAAAATTTCTCTGATTCTCAAATTCAACGAAAAAAAATAAAGTTATTATCAACCAGAAAACAAATATTCAAGCTTTACTTTTATTGTAAACACGAGTTTTTAATGTTCAATGATAATAATTGATTGAGTATCTAAATAAAAACATGAAAAACAATTAAAAAGAGTAAAAAATTTAATAAAATATCAAGGATAAACAATAATTAGGTTAGAGGTATTAAATACAACTGTACAATGGGTTGTACAAACAAATTAAAGGGAGATAACATTGATTTGACCCAAAAGAGGTACACCAATGATAATTAATGAAAAAATTAATACGATGGAAGATGATTTGATCGGTAAATTAAACAATTTAGCCACCATACTAAGTGATGAGGTGTATTGAAGTAGTGAATTCAACTCTGATTCATCTGTATGTTGGTATCCAAAGGGACGAGCTTTCAATTCATGGCCAAGACTTCTTAAGACTCTACAAGATTGAGTTAACCGAACAGCTTGAATCATTGGAACCAACAAGATAGTAATCCAAAGAATTGCTGAGATAATAAGCAGTGAATAACTTGACAAATTATTGATTCTGGTGAACAACAGGAATGTGTAAAGACATATTTTACAGATGAAAACAATTGAAACCAAAGAGACGCAAACGGCTTGGTTATTATTTAGATAAGCAACAAATTTCCTTGCCTCTTCAGCTCTTTGATAAAACTCCTGTAATTAATTAGAAAATTAGAAAAGCAAAAATAAATTAATCGAAATCAGAATCTATGCTAATGAAGATTGTTAAATTAAATATTGCGCATGAAAAATTCAGTTGTGATACTTATTTTCTGCGAGAATTTACATTTGGCAACTCAATTAATAAACTAATCTAATAATAAACATTATCATTTGATTTAGAAACCTTGATATCATCGACTAATGTGTGCAGGATCATGCGATGAGCATTCAACCGGTTGATGAGTCTTCAGTCTAACTCATGTAAATTCAGATTATTTCTGATAATTTTTTGATGTTTTTCAAAGTCACTGTAAATTGATTGATAGCTATTATCGAAGAAATTGATTACACTAGCGACTCTTGCAGGTTTATAAGGGATTTCATTTTCATACCTGAAAGGTAATTCTTTTTTCTCTAACTCCTTGGCAAAGTGAGGTGATGAATGAAATATTCAGCTGGCAATGGACAGCATAGCTGGTAACGATGGCTGAACAGATGATATCGAAAACAGTCAGGCAAGCGACTGTCAAATAGACTAGAACTCTATGAAGATTATTTACATGGAAGTGATAGCTGATCGATGAGCTTTTGTAAGCATCTGATTGGTAATGAGAACCAGTATGCGAACAATTTGAGTAGTCGTCGGCTTTGGCTATTAAATTGATTCCTAGTGAGCTAGGTAGACAATTGAAATTAACTAGAGTGATATTAAAATGGACAATGTGAAGTATGCATGTCGATATGATCCAAACTGCTGATAAAAGGAGGAAAACACGCAAAGTTGCGATAAGACGTCGACTTTCAATAAACCAATTAGCTGTTTGGGATAATTGTAGAAATCCTCTTTCCATCAGATTCTCAAGACGTTCACACTCAGGTGTACGCAGTAAGTACAAGAGATAAAGGTACGAAGCAAAATGAAGCAAATCAGGAATGACGAAATGAGATATTAACTTATTGTTGCAAGTATTTGAGTCGCTAATCAATTCAATGGGCAATGGTGTTGTTGAAAGCATATTTGTATCAAAGGTTGTTGGCTCATAAACAGATCCATTGGAATTACTTACATCGGACTTAGTCAATAGATTTGAATCTGACGAGATATTTTCATTTATAACAGAGGTGATTGAATCACTATTTGATATTACCAAAGGTAAAAGATGAGGTAAACCATCACCTCGATAGCAAGTACAATATGAAAGAAAGTAAGCTGAAAATATGAGAACTAGAATCAATAAAGTATAAGCAAAATTTACTAGATTAATCAACCAGTTGATTAGAAGGTTAAGAAAAGATGTAAATGTTGTAAACACGGGCACTTCATCTGTGGGTGCTGTTGAGAGTGATGGCTGATGAACTGATGCTGATGGTAACGAAGACAGTTGAGATGAACTTGATGGCGAAGAGAGAGAAACTGTTGACAATAATGGTCGCCATCCAAGGAAAGAGGTAAGACGAAAATAAGGTGACAACACTTTGTGTTTACAATATATTAAAACAGCTGAAACGGAATTATCTTGACCAAAGGTGAAGTTTTCCAGATTGACTACCAGCATTGTATGGTCAGTACTGATTGATGTTGCCATACTTTTCGAAGGCATTTTGATTTAAAATTGATGGTTGAATCTTGAACCTAATGATGAAACCTTTGGTAAACGGTTTGAAATAACGTCAATTGGAAAAGCTGGAATCACTCTGATCCTTGGTAAATTCAATCAAGTTTATTGTGCACAAAATAATCATATTTTTGTTGCTAATCTTCACAGATTATCGTTAATCTAAATCCAAAGAGTAAAGATCTTTGATCTAATAAATCTATCTTTGCTGTGGTAATTATTTAAAATGTTAAAATTGAACATTTTTTCACTAAAATTTTCTGTTAAAAACAAAGGTAAAATAAGTTGTAACTCAATTAAATATAAGGTATAAGGTTTTTTATTTTGCTTAATCTTGTGATACATCACTCTTTTGGCTTGTCTTTGCTTTCGCTCTTTTTCAGATTTCATTTTAAATTTTAAATTAACAGATCTCAACCAATCGAGTGTTTAGACTGTTACAGTTTTGTTTTTGCGAGCTTACATTTTCATCTTGCAGCTGTTTAAACCCATTTATTTGTTAACGGTAATGAAATCGTCACTGGATAAATTACGCCTGTATCCAAAGAGTAAGGTTACCTTACTCTTTGCCTGTATCCATAATCTATGGCAACAATAATCATTCAATTTATATTGGACATATTTGATTATCAAATGAACTTTAATCATGCATTCTAAAAGCCAAATAAACATTCCATTTCTCTTTTTGTTAAAATGGTGACAAAGAGTAAAGGATGATCTATTTATTGTTACTATCTGGTCAATAATGCTGTGCAGTAATGGTTAGTAGTCAAAACTTGCATTGTCATGTGAGCAATAAAATAGTATTGGCATTTAAATAAAAATCAAATTGAAGTGAAAACTAACGAGACAATTCCAGTGTAAGCAGGTTCATTGTTAATGATTGATTGAAAAATACTCTAAAATCAGTCATTGACAGATAATAATGAGTTTATTTATCAATAATGGTAAAAATCAAAGTTAATCCCTAACAGTGCAAATTGAGTTGAATACTATTCAATGAATAGTGAAAATTGAATCTTCTCGCTGTAGTTTAATTTAATGTCACAAGATGTCAGAGCATTTATAAACTGAATCATATTTATTGTATCATAACTTGTATTCTTGTAATTCACCCTCCAACGGTATCAAACGCCGTTTTTAGCGATGCACATTAGAGTGTATTCGCTTGGTTGCTATCCACTCAACAAGAGAAACCGTTTGAGAGAGCGGTATCCCTAATTGAATTTTGAAAAAATTGAATTGATTCAGTCAAAGATGAATTAACTTGGGCATCAAGTAAGTTATAATAGAGTAGGAAATACCAAAATCCGTATCAAAATGATTTCTAATACAGTAATTATCTCTATGGTCGGGCAAGATATTTAAAAAAAGCCAGTTTTCGAGTAAATAGTTCACACGATGTGACTGGATTTACTCGATTTTATCTATTATATTATTCAATCCAATCGTTTTCACATTTCGCAGTTAAATTATTGATCGATATTGAAACACCTTTAGATCGGGGATGTAACAATGGAATAATTATCTTCAATTTACAACCATATTAGCATTTTTCTGTTTACAATTTCTTACAATTGTCAAGATATTAAGGGAAACAATTGCTGCAATCAAATTCTAAGTTCATTATCTTTTAAACTTATTAACTAATCGATACTGAAATGTTAAAATTCATACTGAGTGATCATTCTGTTCATCTTATTGAATACATCTAATCATTTACGTTACAAGTATAATCTTGTGAGGCTGAGCTTATGGTTCTTCGCGGAAGCTTGTAGTTCGAACCTGAGGCCTGTAGTATCAAATTTTCGTGAACTGCGTCTGCAGCCAGCTGTGAAATTAAAGAAAAACGGCCGGTAGTTCTGATGAGAAAAGAAAGGCCAGAAAGATGCAATAACAATCAGATTATTGAAAGCGATCATCTAACCTAGTAATAACACATTGCTGCCGAATGAAGGTGTAGTTGTTACTTTCGATTTTATTTAAATTCAATATCATTTGATTACAGAAATCAATTTTTCATTGTGATGCGGAAAAAATTAAGGTTTCATTCCTGCGTCTTCATCAGCTTTACAAATTCCATCGATGCAATGCCCTTCACTGCAAGTACAACCGGAAATGCCACATCTATCATTCAGTTTAACTTCTTTACAAACGAAATGCCCGCCTATAGTCATGGAAAGTAGATTAATGAGTTGAATATCGGATGTTGAATGTTTATCATTTTCAATTTTGGATATAATTTTTGTGAAACATCATTGTATTATTTACTGACCGTCTTATAAGCAGCATTTATTAGGAGCACAAGCTGGTATTAAACCACATCCTTGACCGTCCGTAACATGACTTAAAGCGAGCTGAGTGAATGAAAAATACGATTATTGGTAGCAAATTGCAATTAAACTTTATATTATTGAATAAGATGTAAATTTTGTCAATATTGATCCAATGAGGTACTGCATATGCATCACTGTTTAGATGCTTGAAATGTAAAATTGAATTGGCTCAATTGCAACACTAACAGATCAAGTTATTGAAAAATATATAATTTATGAAAAACACAAACTGAGCGTTATTTCATTTTAACCATTTAAATCAGAGGAAATTGAGATTTGATACTTGCGTTTTGATGATCATTTTTTAATAATATAGTTATACTTACGAAGATCAATGCTAACAAAGGGATAAAATTAACAGTTTTCATTTTTATAGTTGATTGCTTCGGCACACACTACTTTCTGATTGAAACATTTTCTTGGTTGTTCCTTAAATACTTATAAATGTTGATTTTCACATCATGTTTGAAAGATGCGTTGGATCTTTCGAGTTTTTTAATTAATCAGCTGGTTTATAATTTATAATTTATTCTTTATTATTTTAATGGTTTGCTGACTTTTTGCACTGTAATTACATATAACCTAGAGATTCACTCTTAATTTTGCAGGTCTATTTCCCATTAAAGTGTCAATTTTCCTTGCACGTAGAGTTATGGGACTTGTTATTTGTAGACACGCAAACTGCGAACATTCACTCTATTTTCTGATAGAAGGATTTTGATTCAATCATGTTTAAACTTCCATCGCCATTTGTGAACTTGTAGAATCATATATCTGATAGTAATATTTTTACAAATTTTTTAACTGCCTATCAGAATATTACTTTTTTGAAAAGACTGCTAATTTTTAAATACTGATTGTAGTTTGAATAACTTTCTATGACATTTCTGCAAGCCTGACCAAAAGCTGAGAAAATGTATGTTTGCCGTTATATTCAAATTAAGTCATAGAATCGTTAAACATCAATTCATCATCTACATTCTATTTACTATTTGACAATTTCAATAAAAAATGAATTAAAAACTGATTAAAGTTCTCGAAGGTAACCTGATTACATAAACCTGATTTATTCTGATTCCATAAATACTTTGAATTACTATAGCGATATTATAAACCGGTGAGAATTTCAAACAATTTTTTTATATAAAATGCTCATTTCAATGCTGCATTTATCTCTACATTTAACCTGTACTTTTAGGTAAACCCAAAAGTTTCTGACCATATTCAATGATTTATTTCATATATAAGTGTATAAGTATAAGTTTTATTCAATTTCAGACTGATTGGGAATCCCAAATCCAGTGGTAATTTTGACCTCATACCATAGTTTAATCGGGTGTCACAAGATGTCAGAGCTACTATCAGTACCTGAAACTAAAAAAAATTGAAATAAACTTTTAAAAATATTTTTGATGAAAGGCCAGTTGATTGTATTTTATCTGACATTTTTTGTTAAATCACAATTAATTAACATCATATTCAGGTTCTTGTTCAAAGGGTGAAAAACAATGATCTAACCTAATGCAAACTGGGTTTAATGGGTTTAATGCTGAATATACTCAGCAACTTATTGAACAACTAACCATTTTAAAAATAAGCAACAGTTATCAATGTTGAAGCAATTCAAGCTGTTTTAACCAAACTCATGTAATGCCTGACAAATGCAATGAAAACTTAAAATAGGCAAACGGCAAAAATCATGTGAAACTGCATCAACAATTTGTAAATACAGTATTTAGATTGTAAACATTTTAGCTGGGAAAAAAATCTTGAGTCCAACAAGTTTCGTTCAAACTTGCGCTCATTTGCTCACTTGATTAGCTTTCAATCTGCTAAACAATAACCATTAATCTGATAGCTGAAGTTCATCGCAATCTAAGGACCAATCACATTGATTAAAACATATTTTTTCCATATGATCTTAATCTGCATGTTTCTTCAATCTGTTTGCTAAATTTTATGCACCACTTTGAATCTAGCAAAATGTAAAGCGAAAACAATCGCAATCACTCGCGTCATTTACTTAACCCTCGACATAGACCTTTATTGATTTAACCTGAATCAAGTAATTGCCGTTTGTTTCTCCTACTCAATGTTAGTTCATATGTATCTTCAAGTTATACCTTAATGAGGTTCAACAATGATAGACTCATAACCATTATCATAGTCATAAAAATCTTCACTTCATTTACATCAACTGGTTTCTTCAGGTCAACAATTTTTCAATTTACATTATCATTAAAAGTCCATAATAACGGAAAGGAATCAAATGAAGATTTATTCACATTTTATTGAGATATTAACTATTGTTGACCAAAACCTGTGACAATCTTGATTGCTGAATAAAGTTAATGTTGGACATCAATCAATAACATCTTCACTTTGTTGGTAAACATGGGCAATTGTTAAGCTTGAAATTGTTCACCTCTTAAATTGCCATTAATTGTGAATAGTTTTTCAATAATTAATTACCTTCTTAATTATCTCAGCTTTTAGGCTATATGTGTGGGCTAATCAGATTAGACAACAAAAGTGGTTCCAGTGAAGGAGTGAATCTGCACATGCTGTTGGATCGCCAAACATGGCAATGACTTGGAATGATTAAAAGCCAATTCGGTGGCATTACAATTGATTGATTGAAATTGATTTAAATAATTGAGATTCACAAAAGTGACCAAAAATAAAGTCAACTTGATATGGAATACAGTTTGACAAAAAAACAATACTTTTCTTTGTGATCAAGAGATATTATTTGTAACATTTTCCCGTGAGAATTGAAAATTGACAATTCAATTGAGCTTCTTCTGCGATTAACTAATAATAAATGTGTATATAATCATGATTTGATTTGGAAATTTCATTGTTATCAAATAATCCGTCTGATGCTATGCATTACAAATATACAATCATCTGTTGAATCTTCCATTCAAGCAAAATATTTTTTTTCAAATTATTTTAAAGAAAACATTTTTTGCTGATTATTTCTTACAATAAAATGTAAATCGATACATTTAGCTAACATTAGATAAACAAGTTGAAAATAGAGTCAAAAATAGGATACTTTTTAACGGAATGATTATTCATAAACACGCCAGACATGTTTGTTAGCTGATATGTTATTGACAAATTAAGATTAGCAATTGTTATTCTTCCTTGGTTAACATTAATACATTGACTGATCTTTTGTTTTTTGGTTAAACAACACTTTCTGGTATTACCATTGATGGTTGTATATTTTAACCTTACAAGTTGGCCTTTACAAGGAACCTTTACAAAAGTTCACCTTTACATATTGTTTGCAAACTTGCTTGTAATCCAAGATTTCGGTCTTTTTGTTTCTGTTCAATGGTAAATTCAATAGTTCAACATTTACATTTACAAATTTATAATCCCAAGATTTAACTTTTAAAAAGGCAATAAAACTCACTATTTGTAACTGACACAAGCAAATTTGATTTAAAATGTTTACGCTGAAAATTACCAAAATATTACTGAGCAGAGGGCAAAATCCAGGAATTTGGTAAAGAGCCGAATTATTCATATAAATTGTTAAACATTGAACAACAGTGAAAATGCTCAAAACCTAAAGAAGTAAGAGTTGAAATAAGAATCAAATATGAGCCAATTTGAAGGAATCGAGATTTTCAGATTTTTGTTTTCCATTTCTGTGCTCAAAGGAATCGGCAGCTACTAAACCCAAATCAAAGATCAATTATAGTCCTTTTCTTGCAAATCAGCAAACATTTTCCAGGTCTCAGCAAGCAGTCTCAGGTCCATCATGAGCAAGTTTGTTGACAATCGTGAAACTGTTTACTTAATCCATATTGATCTTTAAATTTTGTTAAATCCACAGATTTTATTCAATTATGATGAATGGAGATCGGAATTATATTGATCTAAAAATATCATCACTTTTGATCCATTTATAGAGAGTCATGTAACATCCATATTAGATGAAGAAACCTGAATTGATGAGGAGAAAAAAAGTGAAATTAGTTAAATTGAACACTAATCAAGAATCAAACAGTCGATAGGATTACTTGGATCAACTGTAATTTAAGCTGCAATTGGTCTAATTAAAAGTTTGAGAAGGTAATCAACTAATTATGTTTGATTTGTTGGATAAGCGAGTTGGTATTAACTGTTGAAACGGTGGAGCGAAAAGGTATTTTCAATCAAGTAATCAATATCCTGTTGATAGTTGAACAATTAAACAGTGGGTAATCTATACTGATTTACTAATCAATCAATTTCACATTTACTTTTTATTACTATTATATATTAAATATTCAATTGAAATGTGAATTTGGAAAACCTTTAAACATGAATTGTAGATAATATTAACTTAGCTCATTTTAAGCTTCTATTTTTTTATATTATAATATTAGTTCATTAACACTTGTAATCATCCAAATTGACTGTAAATGGTCTGATAAAAGGTAACTAATCTAATTTAAATTGTCAAACAAAACAAATAGGAAAGTAATATAAGTAATAATTAATCAAGCGCGAAAATTAAATTGTAAATCGGGCAGAAAAGGCAAGAGAAATTAATTTCTGTTTAGTTTAATGGTGGTAACAAGGAAGAAAGCAACTTTTGTTACCTAAACATGTTTTAATTTGAGTTAGTATTTAATAAATTGTAATCAAGTTGAACACAATTGACTACAATAATAATAATAAAGGTAAAAAAGCTGTTGCTCAGAGATGAAGGTGATTGACTCTCTATGGTTTTATAATAAGCTAACAATAAGTTTGCAAAGTTACCGTTGGTAACTTAACTAGACGCTGTATTTATCATTTTAATAGTGATGATTTGGAAAAGATGAAGATGAAGATGAAAAGAGGGAATAAAATTGAATGGAAGAAAAAGGTAACCCAAACTTGTCTTGGAAATTATTCCAACCAATATGGTAAAGAAGAGGCTTCCCTTAAAACTACAACGTTATTGCCTTGAGGCAAGCACTTGCTTTCGGTTTGTTCAAAATTTGATTGTTCAAACTTCAATTCTGTTTCAATGTTACATGAAAAAGTAGTTGGAATGGGAAAAAGGAATAAAAAAAGGTGGATGATTTCATTAGGATCCTATTAGGAGGGGAAAACGGAATAGTTAGGTAAGTATAACTTGAATTTCAACAAACAAGAAATATGAAAACAAGTAACTGCTACTACATTCTGTAATAATATACCTTTTTTGTAATGAAATCAAAAAAGATAAAATTCCTAAGGTTATTTTATTATTGTGGTCACTTTTGGAAGCCAAATGTAACACATTCTGAAATCTTTACATTTTAAAGGGAAATCTTGGCAATTTTCGTCTCTTTTTTTTCTTTCAATTTTCCTTGTCCTTTTAAACACATTTATTTACTCCTCTGCTCTCTGTATGAGAGGAGGATAGAAGAGAAAGGGAGAGATGAAAAAGGTAAAAAGAGAGAAAAGAGAGAAAAGGAGAAACTATTAAAGGTAATACTCACCTGTTTCCTTTATTTTCTTTCGTCCTCTTTGACTTTCTTTACATTGCTTTAAAAGTCTCTCTTTGGTACCTTTACTTTTCCTTCTCACCCTTCACCTTATCCTTAGAAATACACATTTTTGCACATTTATTTGAATCATTCATTTTTGGGGTAAAAAAAGTCTATTGTAATCAATCTTGGAAAATATTTGTTGAGTTTACAGCAATTTTTAAGGCGCTGCATTTAAAAATATAAATCTCTGGCAGGGACATCTAGCGGAAGAAGGTGGAAAACACTGCTTTTACCGGTTTTTTTCTCACTTGATTCTTCTCATTCTCTTTGCTCTCCTTCTACCTTTACCTTTGATCCAATCTAACAAATTTACTTCACTCTTTGACACTTGATTTGTGGTTGAATTTAGCAAAGTTTACTATCTTTTCTCGCTTGATATTCCTTTCGTTTAGTTAGAGTTACTTGATCAGTTCAATTTACATGATTCTTGATTGAATTCAATGGTTTTCGTTTCAACTTTAAATTACTTTCACCATTGACATTGTATATTTTGTATCAAACATTGTTGACCAACCAAACCTTAAACAATAAACTGTGTCTCCATCAGATTGTTAATTGTATGGATTTAAATAAACTCGCCATCTAACCTTCATCATTACCAAGCATCATTAAGGATTAACCCAAACAAAGTAAGTTTCCCGTTTTCTCTTTAAATTTGTTCTTTTCTTTCTCTTACATAATTTTCTTTTTTTTGATTGTTTGCCGTTTAAATACATTTCAGTGGCAATTTTTATCCCACTCAAAGTTTTCTCAACAAACCTGTGATGAAAATTGTTCCATGTTTATGTTTTTCTTCTTTTTCCAAAAGTATTGAGTTGTGATGAAAAATTAATCATGTTTACCACCTTGTCTCCTTACCATGTCTAACAATATTAACCTCTAACTCATCATTCATCGTATGTTAACATCAATCAGTCAACCAGCAAAAACAAAGCAGAAGTTGCTCAAAAAAATAGAAACCAAATAATCTGTCTTATCTGTCTTGTCTGTCTTTTTTTTTGTCTACCTCTGAAGTCTGGTACACTGTTTTTACCCTCTGCCTCATCGTTCTTACATTTTACCTGTTTGCTAACTTTCAATCTGTTTTTTCCTTCATCTGTCTACTCTCTCTGTCTATTTCTTTTTTTTCTTTGTTACGTTTTTTCTTTTTTTCTCTTTGTGCAAAAAGCAAAAGGTTTTCCATCAATGGTCATTTTCATCTCAACTTTATATCTCTCTTCTTTGTTACACACTTGAATCTAATCCTTGTATTATCCTGAATCTTGTGATTATCCTTCTCATAGTAACCACACATAATTTTAAAAAATGTCAGTTAACTCTTTTTGTCTATTCTAATGACAACTCATCTCTTTATTTCTAACCATTTCATTATCAAAAATAACCTACGATAATATCAAGTTCAACTCTTATGCTTAACCAACACGACCATCATTTCCGACCGGAAGATCAGTCGGCGTCCAAATAACATTCCTTTTCAATTTCATTAAACCATATCTTGTTGAAGCCGGAAAAAAGGTTAATATTGATGAGTAAAAAAATGTAAAAATATGTGAATATGAATGAAAGGAACAGAAGAAAGGTAAAAAAAGACTTTTCCAAGATTTTGATAACCTAAACTATACAAAAAAAGATAACAACACAAACTTACAATAGCCTTTGAATCACCTGAAACCTCATCAAACTTATCATCATCACTATTAGTATGTTATTCATTCTTGAAGGTCGTTATACAGTTGATATTTTATTGCTATTATAAAATAATTTTTTGCTTATTATTCAATATCTAGTACAGGTTGGGGAGAAAAAAGAAAAGGTAAAATAGCAAAATATTTTCATTTTTGACACAAGTTTTCTTTCTTTCATTCTTTCTCTTCAACGACTTAAACCTTCTGATGCTATTAATAATGATATTGATGCTCTCAATTTTAACCAAATTAACATTATATTCTATTGTGTTACATCTTTATTATAATTATCAGCATCATAAGCAACCCAAATGACCCTTAACCAGAATCCTCACGAACATCAAACACCTTTTCCTTCCTCATAGCACTTTCTGTATCTTCATTTTTTTCAGCATTACATCTGTACAAGAAGATTCTGAATTCAAATTTACTTTAAATAAATCATCATCATCATCCTCTTGTGGTTATGTTGGTAGTGATAAAAGTAAATAAAGAGATGTCTTTGATTCTTCAAACAATTACAGTTCTAATTTACCGTTATACCACGAAGGTAAAAAAACTTATAACTCATTTTGAAATTTCTTTAAATGCATTAACAATGAAGAATAGATTAAGTTTTTTTCTGCTGCTCATGATGTTTGTATGTTCATCAACATTGAATGAGAAAATGAATTTTTTTTTGCAAGAAGAGTTGAAAATAGTTGAACAAATATTTATCGATTTCAATGAGATTCATGTTTAATCATGTTCATCTTGATCAATCTCGTCTGATTGCAACAATTCATTTTCAAATTGATTTGTAAATCAATGAAATGGCAATACTTCAGATTTTAATGAATACATTCTGATCAAACTTTTTAAATCGAACCTAAAATTCAACAATTTTCACCTTATTTTGTCCAAATTTTGCTTGAAATTTTACCATTTTTTTATAATTATCATTGTATTCTTGATCTGCTTTTCCCTTCAATTTACTCATTAGTTCTGTAAACATAAATTTGACTTAATTTCCGTGAGAAATAGCAAGTTTTCACTCTCAAATTTTCTTCTTCATCTTCTTTGCTCTCAAAACATACACTTTCTTAATTATAATACTATTTTTGATGATTACATTTGATGATAAGCTACTGGACTTGATGAAGGACAATTTAAATTGCGATTTAAACTTTCATTTATCTTCACTTTCAAGGTTTTCCTACCATTGACTTATACACTTTCTTGTTTCTTAACAAGGGTCAACCAAGCGTTTACTCTGTAAATTAAAGCTTCCCCCAGTAAAGATGATTAAGGTTCCTCTTCACATCCTTCTCCTCCTCCTCCTCCTCTTCACCATCATCATCATCCTTTTCATCATGCACAAATCATCCTAGAACCAAACCAAAGCAAATCTAGAATTAAATGTTAAAACTTTCAAACCTGATGAACCTTTGAATTGAGAAAAAAGCTAATCACTTGACTTTACTCGTCATTATTTAATTTCAATTTTTGATTACATATATTTGTTGATTACCATCAATAAACAGCAAATTAATGCGGGTACAAAATGCTACATTGTCATTATAAATAGCTAGATGATGGTTAAGAAGATCAAGGTATTTATTGTTGTTAGTTCCACTTGATTTAGATTAATAAAATTGTTATTTCGCATTTTTTCATATTTAATTGTTGAACCAAGAATTGCTATTTTTAGAAAGTTGTTACCCATTCCTTGCATTCAAATTGAATCGTCCATTTTAATTTACATAATCCCAACAATTTCTCCATCATTCAATTGCAACAAGTGTCTCGTCTTCAATAATTATCCTTATCACAATCATCATTACCTCCACCAACATCATCATCATTAAACATTACCCATTAGCTTTATCACCATTACAATTTGAGTGTTTCAATAATTGTATCAAACCTTTCCTTTAGCCCTTTACCTTACCTGGATAATTATTTTCAATCAAAAACTTGCAAACTTGTTGTCAATGATAACACTGATTGTCAGATTAAATTAACCTGCAAGGCAATTGAAAAGTTAACCATTGAAGTTAAAAGCGCAGAGTAAAAAACAAAAGTGCAAACAAAGCTAATTAATTTCTACCTGGTGATTATTATTAGTTCACATAATGATTCAAATGAACGTCTGAATGTAATTGAATTGATTTTTCTCGCATTTCAAATAGACTTGATTCTTGAAACAATCAATTTTCCTGATACTTTGCCTTCTCTATTCACGTTATTCAGTTATTAACTTGGATGTTCCCATTGAAGAGTAAAAATTGAAATTTCTTCAGTTATGCTAATTCACAAGAATGATGTGGTTTCAGTTTGGCATTTTAACATGAAGCAAACTGATGAACCTTATTGGTGGTCTACATCTTATTAGTGAAAAATGAACACCATTAGACTAATAACTTGCCAGTAACAACATGATATTTATCACCATCAACTATTGAATCTTGCCATTTATGGTTATTAATAACAAATTGATATTCAAAATTGTTGATCATTTGAAAAAAAGTATAACTTTTGGCAACATGTTATTTGTCAATTAAATATTTCCAACTATTGACTTACTCAATTTAATACGATTGTAATTAGCATCAATATACAATATAATTACAGTTATTTTCTGATGGTTAAGTTGAATGGCGATGATGCTGATGATCACTGTTATCATCATTATAAAGTTGAAGTGATGAAGAAAGGCTGAAGAAAAAATGATTTTTTCTTCTTAAAATGAAATGAAAATTTGTTTAAATTTTCTTCTTCTTTTGGCAATTCAAATATTTGAAGTGCAATGTTTTTATCTGTTGCTGTTGTTATTTTGCACAATTAAAGATGATTATGGTGATGGTGCTGATTCAGTATGATTAAGATGATACTGAATCATCTTTAGGCTTGTTTGCTGTGTTAAAGGTAAATGTGTAAAGGAGTAATGAACAAAGATGAGAAGATGAAGTTACGTTGAATTAAAGGCTTCAATTAAGGAGTGATATTAGTTTATAACCTAAAGGCATTTTTACCTTTAGGGCTCAATAAGGATGATAAAAAAAACAAATATAACAAAAAATAAACAGTTAGCTTTCAGCTTTGTTGTTATACTTTTTTTTCAATTTTCATTATTAAAACAAAATTTCTGTTCAAAACAAATCTTCACCTTAATATACATGTACAGGGTAAAAGCCTTAAGCTTTTCTAATCATTTATTGATCATCATTATCATCATCTTCATCTTAGCCATCATTATCAACTTCATGATGGTGAAAAAAATGCTGGAAACTTTGTTGTTAAATTAAATGTAAAAGAAAGAGAATCTTTTGCAGAAAGCAACATTCTGACCATTACTCTGTCAAGATCAGGTTTGTTGATGCTTTACAGATTAAAGTAAGAAAATAAAGGGTAAATTAAAGGTTGCAATTTAAGTTGAAAAGTTGTTTTCTTAGGTGCTGTTTGGTCTTCATCTTTTTTTAGCATAATGAGTCCGTTATACCTGAACCTCACCCTTTCCTATCTCAATACTTTGCATGAACAACAATACCAGATTAAAACTGGAAACTGTAAAAATAAGGAACCATCTTTTTCCCTATTTAACATACAGAGAAAGATACATTCATTTTCACTATTCCAAACATTGTGCCAATTCTTTAACCTGAATCTTATAAAGCAAAATTCCCTCGAAATTTCATGTAAACTATTAGCTTTCATCGATAATAAATGGTCGCTTAAAATGTTATTTATACTGTTTAAGTGATTTTTCATTTTAACAGCTTTGGATCATCAAAGTATCCATTTATTGTTATCAATTTAACTTTTTAGTCTTATCAATTTTCATGCTACAATAATGTTCAATCATGTCGATCAGTTGAACTTATCAAGTCTATCATGACTAACCATTTGAGCTTATTTATCAAAGATCTGAAAAGTTTGAAAGTTGATCAACGAAAAATTTAGACTTAATATTGACTAAACACTTTGACCTAATCAACCAGTTTCAAGTGAGATGTTTAATCATTTTATTGGTGATCAATTAATAGATTAAGTCAAGGTTATGCATTGTTGTGCGCAACAGGTTAAGTCCTTTCATTTACATTTGATTTTGGTTCACTTGATCAACGCTTTTCATCTTATGATATTCGTGAATTGCGAATGTTCAAGAGCTTCAAATGAGGTTAATCAAGTTTTTGAAGTTTTAACACTTGACTTTCTATGTGATCTTGTAAATATCATTTTAATACCGATTTTGATGCATTTCAATATTAGCATAACATTTTGTTATTGTACCTTTAATGGCCTGGAAAATGGGATAAATTGCAATTTTCCTTTGACTTATTTTTGGGTGAAAATGTATATCAAAAGATGAACAATAGCAAATGTAATATTACCTGTAAGAATGTTGAAAGAAAAGGTAAATAAGATGAGAAACCCACTTCTATTCAAATAATGATCAAAATAGCTTCATTTATTACAATAGCAATAATAATTACCATTATATTAGTATTTTTTCATTCAAGATTAGGCTTTGTGTAAATCTCAATTGAATCTATTCATGCCATTTAATTACTAATTTATTTTCTTGCTGAATATTGATAATTGGATATTTGAATGAGAAACAAAATTAACGATAAAAATGAAACATCAAACAAGATACAATCAACGTAACAATCAGATGAAAGTTGAAAGATGATGAATTGAAAAATGTTGTCACAACTTGTCCTAAAATTATCCAATGATATACTTTGGGAAATGTTAATTGTTAATTCCTTTTCCTTTTGTTGTAACAATTTAATGTTAAATTTTGTGTTTTATTGTTAATCAGCTTTAATTGTTCCATGCTCTAGCCACATCAATTAAACACAAACTAGATTAAAATTAACAGCTGTAACATCAATGGTTTGACTGTTGGCCAGCTTAACAATTTGATAAACTTCTAATAATATATGCATCTTTTTACCGCAAAAATATTGCAAAAACGTTTTTTAATACTTAATGAATAAGATTCATCATTTTAAAAGCTATTGTTTATTAAATTATTTTATAACTTTACATGATTTGAATTGTTGGGCACCATCATAGTTAACAGTATTTAACATACAGTTAACTTGATTGTTGATTGTTTCCAAGTCATCCCAAGTAATCAGCCTACGAAGCAACATCTAAAAATATATTTTTTTCATGAACAAAATATCATTATCATCAATAATAATATTAAAACGTCTAAAAAAACAAGACACGAATAATAATTTTATCATTTAATGATAATGTAATTATATTTTCTTAATGATAATTAACAGGCTAGTATATATTAATTAAAGTAATAAACAAGTGTATTAATAATTGTTGAAATAGCTGAACAAGACAATATGAACACAGTCAAAGTGTATCATTATGTTTTCACTTTTAATTTCAAATGGCGCAGTATTCAATCAAGAGGACAATTAATTTAATTTTAATTTCACTTTTCTCACAACAAATTGGCGAGTTTGCTATGAGTTGAAGTTGAAAGGGAAAAGTTGAAATTTTTGTTCAAAACTAACTTTGAAAACTTTTGTTTTTTTGCGAAAAGTCAAACTGAGAAATCTGAAAATTCTGTTACAATTTTCATGATTTGGGAATGATGCTAATGGTCGCCATTGCTGAGAGTATAATTAGATGAAAATTGAAATATGAATATCTAGTTGCGTGTATTTATAAATCACGAATTGAATGAGTTTTATTTGCATATTTTTTTTACTTTTGTTTTCCAACTTTTTTTATTTCATTATCAAAATTAATATTTTTTACTTTTCTCAGAACTTTATTTTCTGATGAACAAGAAATGAATGAAAATCTATTCCTCTTTGAATAACTGAGTTGATTTATCTTTTCGGTTAAAAGGTAACCATAATGATGATGATGAAGGAAAAGGTTATAAATGAACGGAATGAGAAGTTGACCCTTTTTCATGATGATAAAGAATCTCTTTCTATTTACCTGAGCAGGGAATGAAAATCGTGGCCGATGAGCCACGATAGTCCAAGATCAATGTCCGACCATGTTTACTCAAGTCTTATTTTAACAAATGGTAACTTCAACTAAAAGGTTAACCCTTTTCACTGTTGCACTCTTTTTTTCTCATCATTTTCATCACTACATCATCATCAATACTTTCAGTAGTCTGTAGACTCATCTTCATCATCTTTACATCAAATAATTTCACAACCTTATTCACATGAAACTTAATAGATGAAAAAAAATCTACTCACCAAGAATATCATAATAAACATTTCAACATTAACTTAATTGAAAGCTCAAACTTTGACTTGAATTGAATTATAATAATGGTAATAATGATAATGTTAATGATGATGGTCATCACTGTAATTGTCATTGAATATTTACTTGTTGATATTTTAATCAAGCAAACTTATTTTTACATACTTTTTCACTTTACTCGCCAATATTTACATTTCTCAATGAAACTAATTTTATTTGATTCCCTTTAGTCCACTGTTCATGAGCATCATTATCATCACTTACCGTTAACGTTGAACCTTTATTATCATTACAATTACAGTTTACTGTACAATCACGATAATACAATTTCAACATTCAACTCAGTTCACAATTGAAATGAATCAATGTTGACATTTGGTTCATTGATGAACAATAAAGTTTCGCGTCAGTCAACAGTTTCATAAATAGATTTACAATAATCACAATGGCTATTGATCAATTCAAATAAACTTGATTATTCAATTTAATCATGAAAATTTACGCATTTAACTTACAATTTATTACCAAAGAGGTTAACCCAATGCGAAACAACATAACGATCAATGTTGTTTCATTGAAATTTTACAACCTTCTCAAGTTATACAGAAACATTAGAGAGAAGATAAAATGATTATTATGATATATTAATGATCCTTCTGATGAAGATAATGATGAAAAAATAGTGATGATAATAATGATGACCTGACCTTGCTCTTGAAAATCATTCAAGTTTCTCTTTCTCTTTCTCTTTGAATTTTGTGAAATGATTAAAATGATGTGAAGATAAATGTAGGGGTAAACAAATTGCCCAAGTAAGTAAAAAGTAAGGTTCGTAACTTATGATTAAAAGCACGTTTAACGATGATAATGATGACGATGATGAGTATCCTTTCTTGTTGGTTCATTGGTTTAACGTAATTAAAAGGTGCAATCAAAATGATACAAAACCAACTTTTGAAATGCAAATTATTCCAGTTAATCAATCGTTTGTGTTTTGTTGTTTTTTACCTACATTTTCATTAGGTGCACTGAAACTGGAATGATTATTATTGTTTATCAACCAATTGAAATTATTTCCAATCATTAACATTATCAATATTGATGTTATTTTCAACTGAGCATTGGTTGTGAGAAGAAACGTTTCGATGACACAAAATGCGTTTAAAAAGATAACCAAGTTTTCTGTTGATTACCTTAATCAACTAACACTAATTAGAGTTAACTGCTTATTATCGAGGCCACATGATTTCATTGCTTATAAATTATATCACTCAACTTTCATGGTTAATCGAGTTTGATAAGCGAACACTTTTCACCGTCTGATCAACTTGAGTCAAAATTTCAATGAAAACACCATTTGAATATCATTTGTAACTGTTTAACTGGTCAAAGTTAAACGCTTTTCAATTTAAAACAAATATTAGCAATGAAAACATTTCTAATTGTAAATATTGGTAAAAAAACATTTTTTACTATTAACCTAACCTAGTAAACATTGACAGTTTGATTAGTTATTATTTAACTCGAGGCAATTCAAACCCATGTTATTGATTAAACCTGAAAACTGATTAACTGTTTACCCTCACAAATAATTAAAAACTAGAATAAAATTATGTAAAAATATCTTCTTCCATTCTCATTGTTATTAATGATTTTAAAGTACAAACTTGATTAATGATTAACTTCATGGATTTAATTGGAAACGCAAAATTGAATAGCTTTGATCGGGAAAAGTCAAAAGTCACAATTTTTCCAGTTTTTCAGTTAAATGTTTGATTTGCATTTGTTGAAGACTCATTGATGATGCGATCTTTTTCAATGGTTCACTTGATTTCTTGATTATTTGCTAACTGATAATTTGATCAAACTTTTTTTCTCTTCTGATTATCAAAATTTCCATTGATTAATTCATTTATTCACAATTTGCTGCTTCCTTCTTCTCATCATCAATTGTGAATCTGTGATTGGATTCAGTGTTGCGTTGATTTAGGCAAACATTTTCACCATTACCAACTTGAAGCAACCCTTGCCTCGCGATAATCAATAACATTTTCATCTTTCCCTATTCTTCCATCTTTTTTATCCATTTCAATTGATCAACGTTTTCATGAAAAGTTATATTCACTCAGCTGAGGTAACATCACACAACAAAAAATTGTTACTGTCTGAAGTTTAAAGTCAAGTTTAACTGTTATATCGCGAAAGAGACAAATCAATCTCTTACTATTTACATGCTTCACAAACGATAATTTGAACCATTCTTGCCATTTCATCTGAATTAACATTTTCAGAAAAGTTTAACTCAAGATTATACTAACGGTTGATGCATTTTTACTTAAATTTTCAGAATCTAATTTCGTTGACAGGTAAAATTTCAAGGTCACAAAATGTTCACCCTCAGGGTTAATTGGAAACACAATTCACTATTGAACATTCAATTGTACTTTTAAACCTCATTTTGATGGATGAATGTTTATCGACAAACTTTTGCAAATAAAAATTGCCATTTAAACAACTTTTTTAATCAACATTTTGACATTTACTTTTTTTTCCACTCAATTTGATGAATTAATTTGCAAAATTAATTCACTCAAAAAGCAACTTTATCAATTTGTATCATTTACTACTGTCGTATTTGATATTTTAATCAATTGAAATGAATTATGTTTCCTCATGTAAAACGATGGAAAGATGCAGTTTATCATTTGAAAATTATCTGCAAAGTTGTGAAAATGATTTTGTCTGGAAAAGGCAAATTATCATGAGTCTGGTTTGACCTCAACTCAGCATGTCATTAAGATTGATACCGAGGTTTAGGTCGTTGGTTATGAAAAGTCAAACTTTTTCTGCACTTAACTAGATTTTAAAATCATAATCATGTGAAATGAGTTGATGAAAAAAAGCCAAGAATAAATGTATTTCTCAAAGAGCAGTGAAGAGGATGATGATGATGAGAAGGAGGAAGCAAAATATGATGATTAATATACAGGTGGAAGAAAGGCAATTGAAAATGGTGATGAAAGGATAAATTGTGACAACTGCTAGAGACACAGTTGAGTTGAGAATTAGTTTGAATAGATTTTTGAATAAATGATGATAAATCAAGTCATATTCAATGTTTACTGGAGTGACCAATGCATGATGATCATGGTGAACACTCACAAATGATGTGTTGAATTTCAATTGATTGTTGACATCATTTTTCACCATTCAAACTGCTCTTTATTAGCTTTCATCAATATTAAAAGGAAGAAGAAGAAGCAAAAAACTTTTCAATTTTTACAATTCAATGCAAAGGATGAAATTAATATCATCTTATTATGTATTATAATATGTTTCAAAAAATATTACCTTTATTCAAGTGACACTTGTGTGTTACACGTCGAGTACATTATTCCGGTTGCCTTATCATCGTGATTACTTCCTGTGGCCGAGTTATCAGCGCAACAAAAGTGTCGACCCAATGTTATTGAAGCTCAAATTTCACTTTCAAAAGTTTATTTACCGTGTTAAACAAAGGTCCATTTCAAAGGTTCATGTTGTCCAATTCAAGTTTCCCATTTTTATCTGATTAAATTTCATTCTGTATCATCATTATCAGCATGAATATCGTACAAAACCTACGCTAAAACCATTTTATACGCAATTGGTTTGCAAAAAAAAAATTTCAAAAAGTTTAATGTCAAATATGGACAGTTTAAAGATCAGGTTTTGCTTGAAAGTGAGAGTAAGAATAATAGAGATAAAATTGAAACTATTTCAAAATTTGAATATTTTTTATTGAGAAAAAAAGGAAAAATTTTTCAGATAATTTTGAAAGTCGATGAAAAAAAGTGCTTGAAAACAGGGGAATGAATTGATAAATTGAATCAAGAGTAACTAAAGCTTGAGGGAAGAAGCTAAAGATGATGATAAAGATGGTGATGTTAATGAGGAGAAGGAATGTTAGTGCTTTACAGTAAGAAGAAGGCTGGAACTGAACAAGGGATAAGAAGGGGATTCAGAAACTGGATAACTTGAGATAATGAAATTTTCATGTTGAATGCAACGTTGCAACATTGAGTAGGAATTGACTGGCTTGGTACTGCTTCAACTCAAACCCGTTGACTCTCTTCCGAATAGTCCGTTATGTGATTCCCTCTCTTAAATTTCATCTCTTCCTTTTCTCTCTTTCTTCTCATTCTTCTTCTTTATCATCTTCTTTTTCACTTGTTACCTCATCTCTCATGTTCACCTCAACCCCAACCTATTATCAGTCAGTTTCTCAAGATACTTTTGTAAGCACTGAGTTACTTGATCCTTCTGAAAGACTCCCGCTCATTATCATTTTTCCGTCTCATTTTTAACTCTACTCTCAACAGTATTTTTTTCAAAACTGTTATATATTTATGCATAAAGTAACATTTGCAAGCACGATTATCAAGCAAATTGGTGACAATTAGTTTTTAATTTTGTGGCGATAAATTTTATTGTTATTGTTGTTTTCTTGGTAAACTTGTTATCTCCATCATTATCATCGTCAACATCTTCACTATCATTCCACTGTTAACGTTCAAGTATTGTCCTCTTTATCCTTCATCATCACCAACGAACAGCAAACAAACCAAACCTTTCGAGTTGTCAACGACAACAAGTATCTCTCTCTCTCTCCCTCTTCATCATAAATTTACCTTTTTGTTTTATCATCATCCATTTTTTGTCTCACTTGTACTTTAAATGTTACCAACTTTGAATGTGTGTTGACTTGATCAACGGACTAAAGTCAATTGAATACATTTTCACATTCATTATGTTTCTTTCAATTAGTTAATTCGTTATTGATTTGATTCCGTTAACTTATTTAACATATTTACTCATTACCTTTTGATACATTTGTGTCTTACTGTGTCTCTTCACCATTTGATTGTGTTTAAATTGTTACTCTCTGTTGACTGATAAGTTGCCTATTCTCATCTTTATCAGGTTTCAATTCCCAATCAACTTTTCACTCAGTGTTTCGTCTCAACCTTTCCACTGTTTATTCAATGTGCTATAAAACCATAATCCCATGGATGATAATAACACTGTAACAACCTTAATTGGTAAGTTAATTGTCTTTAACAAAAAGGTCTAAAAAGTGTTTAAACTCAATCAGAATAACTCCTTGAAACGATTCACTGATAATCATGAAACAATTCATCAGGTCATTTCTGTATGCATTCACACCAATGATAGTTCTGACTTGAAAGTTAGTGCATGTTGTTTCAACTCATCATTTAGTTTTTATGTTAACAAATAAGATTGAAACTGAAAACTCATTCCAAATGTTCATTTGCTTCACTTTCAGTTCAATTCATATTCCACCCACAGCACAATCATGTAAAACACAGAACACGAACCATTTTGAACAATTGTTCGGCAAAAAATGAACCGAAAATTACTTATGATAACAGTCCCACACAAATCAATTACAATATACAGATTTGTGTGTCCATTGTTTACCATGATTTTCATATAATTTCAACTATTATGATGATCAAGTTTAAATTGTATAAAAATGAAAAACAGTTTCCAAAAATAGTTGATGAACCCAGCAAACCTAAAAAACCTAATAAACCGGATAAAACTTTGAAATGTTCACAGTTAGTCCATTGAAATCTGTAGCTAAAAGTATCAGTTCTTTGGATAATCTACTTGATTGAAAAGCATTTCATGAATCTATTAAAGCGCCAAAAAACAAGAAGCAACAATTATGATACATTATCAATGGATTCATGCAGAGATTCATCAAACCTTTGACCATCTTTTGACATTTATCTTCTCAATAATTGAGCAAAAATTGATTATTTTATCATAATTGACCTTAACAATGAATTTCATCGCATATCAGGTTATCATTGTTATCAGATGTAAGTTACCCGGCCAGTCCTACTCCCGATGACCCTTAGAAAAGGTTATCAAATTGAAATATTCAAAAATAATATCAATAATAGCAATAATAGTAAATGATGGAAAATACAATTTACTTTTTGTTTCGGTTTCAACAAACTGTGAATTTAATAAGCCAAAGATATTGAATAATATATTATTATCATTTATCACTATAATCATATTGATTTCAATTAATTTAATTTATACTTGGCAACATTTTGTGCCGTTTCAAAACTCCATTCAATTTCAATTGAACAATCAGAAATTTGATCATTTAGGTAAACCATTTTAAACAGTGTTTATCTGTTAGATGATTAAATATCATTCATTTGATTGCTCACCTTTCAGATCGTGATTAGCAACCTTCAATTGATTTTTTTACTCTTAAATGCATTTCTCTTCAATTTTCCATCTTCAGCTAATTCTTATCTATTTTTCATTCCTTCATCATTCCAATCATCATCATCATCACCATCATCATGATTATTCTTGTAAACCATCTTAACCATTGTTGATGATGACCCAGAATAACATGTTATCACCATTAAAAATGTATCAATACTGAAAAATGAGAGAAACTTGGTGATCGATTTGCGATTTTTTTTCAATCATTCATCATTTTTCATTATATTGATATTAATCTTGCCTTTTCATGCCATATAATTATTCTCAGGTAACAAGCATTGGTAAAATTTGATTCAAAGTTATCAAGTTATATCAAAGCTTTTCCACTTCTTTTTATTAACATTTAATCAAATTGGTCAACAGGCAGAAAGCAATAAACAATAATCAATTTACAATAAGATACTAAAACAAATTGTTGATATCATTGATATTTGACGGTGAATTATCTTGCAATGCAAAACCCAAAACCTTGCGATTCAATATTTACCAGTTTTCAGGTTTGTCCAATCTAGTCTAAAGTTTGAAACTGAACTCCATGATAATAACGAAATTATGATGATTCTGGTTTTGTTTCAATAATAAATGATGCCTTTAAGGTTATTTCCTTTTTACCTTTTCTTTTAAATTAACCTTTACTCTCAAGTTTACGCTATTTTCTTGAAAAGGCATTTCTTGCCAAACTTTTTGACGTTGATAAAGCTTGATAAATGCCAACTCTAGAGTTTAATGTTGAATTGATCATCATCATCATCTCTTTCATTGATTCATTACAACCTTTCTTGTTCATCTTTTTTTCCCTCTTGAACGATAAATTGCTGCGAAATGATGCTGAAATGATGTTTAAATAATGATTGTTGCTTGATTGGAAGGGAAAATTGTTTCTTGTTCATTTCGACATCAACAAAAGATTCGGTTTTACTCAATCTCTTACCATTATTATCATTATTATTTATTATTATGGTGAAACTAAAGATGAATAAAAAACAAATAGAAAAACTTTGCTTTATTTAACCAATTGTTTACCCTTTAAAATTGCACCTCAACCTTCACCTGTAACTATGAATCTTCCTTACCTTTTCATGGTTTCACTTTAAACTGTTCTTTTTTACTTTAAGTTTCAAAAAACTCTTCTTTCATCTGACTCCTCGATATTCATGTTATTAGATTAATGAGCTTTCTCATTTCAATTTTAAATTCGTTAAGTTTTTTTCATTTTTTATTCATTTTTTTTTTGTAAAAATCATCAAAAAAAGTGAATCAGGCTGAGAAATGATGAAAAAGAAACTTTCACCAATTGATTAGCTTCCATTTCAATTAAATCAAAAGTGTCTGATTGATTCTTCAAATGGTTCATCTTAATTTGATTTGACATTTTTTCGTCCTTTTCTCACAATTTAAAACCTTTTTCACCTTTTTTTTCATCCAATTGAGGTGAACATTTTTAACTGTAAAAAAGGTTAAATCAATTGTCGATAACATTTGTTATATTTGTCTGAAAACTTTGAAAATTCATCTAAAAATAAAATCTAATTTTTCGCTTCATCTTTAAAATTAATATTTAAAGACACACTTTGATTCTATTTAATATGATTTAATCCCTTTTTGTCTTTTTGCAACTCTTTAATTAATGTAATCACTTTAATCTTATTAAACACTTTTAATTTCAATTGAATCTCTTTTTTTCCTGTCATTTGCTCCAATTAAATTTGATGGAAAATGATTTACAGTGATTTACATTTATTTTTAAAATGGCCAAAGTGGTTAAAAGGTGACCACTAGAAGTATGTAAATTCATCATGAAAATTTAGGTTATCATGAATCATTTTTAAAATAGATTGTGCTCAGTGTTTATAACCATTTTTTCATTTTCATCACGTAATTCAGTCACCAAGTTGTTCGTTGATTAGAAATGAACAAAATTTTTGACTTCATTTTTTTTATCTCTTCTATTTACACTTAAAAATATTCAATGGACCAGAAAAGGATTATTTGTGTCTTTACATGTTTAAGCTCATTTATCATCGTAATTGAGACAAGATGATGATAAAGACGATTACGACCATCTTCATGTACCATCAAATGTGAGATGAGAAAATGATGATTGAAGATTCACTGTAATTATAACGTTTAATTGATTGTTGATATATGTTCAACTCAACACTTTACAAATTTACGTTGACGTTGAAATTTGCGTAAAAAAGGTAAAATGATCAAACTTAAATAATAGCATTTAGAGTCGCAAGTGAAATGGTTAAAATTTAAGTTTATGCTTAAATGATGAGATGACAGAAACAAATTGTGCTAACTTTTGATTATTGATTGTTTCAACTTTATTTCAATGTTAACCTTTATTATTGTCTGGGAATCGTTTCAACTGATTGAAGTGCAAATATTTAAACAATTCAAACAATCAAAGAAATATTGTGTAACTTTGTCTTTTCAAATGCATTTTTTATTGTTTCCTTCAAACAATTCAAATTTAGTCTTTTAATATAATTTTTCTTAATTTTTCTCTTTTGTTTTTGTTACCTTTTTTTCACTGTCATGTTGACATTGCAGCTTCAGTTGACACATCATCTATCATAGAGAATAAAAAATCAACAAAAGAGTATTGGGAGAAACGAATGATGGCCGAAATGGGCGATTCAGCTGTTGTCGTTGATCAATTGTTGATTGACACTGAACTAGTTAAAATGGCATCAACACCAAATGGTAATAATAAATGTATAAAAAGGTTAATTTCATCGAATCCCAATTCACCTAAAGGATCGTCCAGTCCACAAATGCAACAATCACCTGTAACTGGGCCAACTTCACCTTCCCTTATGATGAGCCTAGCCTCATCTCAAGGATCAACCGAGAAACAGTCCAATGGCCAATATCATGGTATCTCATCAAGTAAACTGGGCTCGGATGGTGAGAGTGAAGCTTCACCCGAGTGCAGTTTATCACCGGTTGAGGTTGACTCACTTGAAGGTAAATATTAATACAAAAGTAAAACTTTATTGGTCAAACAATCTTGAGAACATTTTGTCAACAATTTAATGTAATGTTAAATGACTAAATGTTACATTTAAATGTGAGTTACCTTGACGTTCCCAACCAACCAGATAAACACAAGTTTGAAATGAAAATTTGTGCGAGAAAATTGAAAAATCTTTTTCTTCCAATTACAAGTTAAAAGGGTCAAATTTACATGAAAACATAATGCATTGCTTTTAGACAGCTAACTGCTCTTTGATCATCATCATCATCAACAACGTTTCATCGCATATTGTGCATGTCGAGGGATGTAAAAAGGTTCAAATGTGAATAGTTAATGAAAGTTGAGGTAAACCTTTCAGTTTGTTGAATATTGATGGTTGGTTGGTTGGTTGTTGAAGGTAAAATTAAAATATTACATTAATATCTGAATAGCATTTCAAGCTCGTAGTATTGAAATTGATATTAAATTTATGTCTTTTTTGCAAATTTTTTGTGTCTATTTGTCAACAGTTATCTAGTTGAGTTGATACATTAATGTTAGACTGTGTTCAGTTGGCATTTAATATGAATAAAATTTGCGAAAAAACTTGTTGAATTGAAAATGATTTGCACAGTTGACTTTCAGTGATTTGTTGTTGTTTCTTTAACCAAGTTTATTTGTTAATTGTGGAAAAGGTCAATAACTCAACGTCAATAGTTCCGGGTTGTGCATTATTGATAGCAGTTGAGCAAATCTATGTAAAAATGAATTCAACTTTTCTATTGCAAAACTGAATTTGATTAAACATAGTTTTACCACTTTTTGCAAATTGTCACTTTGTTTTTGTATTTTTAACCAACAATATTAATGTTTATCAAGCAACTGATTTGTAAATTGAATCATGAAAAATTCAGGTTAAACCCGTATGATTATTGCTTAGTTTTTTTACCGATGACAAATCATAATGAACAGCCATAAAAATCGTCATCATTATTCTGATCATCCTCATCAATCATTGACCCAATTAAAGAATCGTAATAATCTCACGATAAAAATCTCATTAATCTGATGTTGATTGCGATTGATTATAATTTAAAAATGTTGAAAATGGTCAACATCGTTTCAGGTTGAAAAGTGAAGCAAAATTGTTGGAAATAAAGTGAAACATGAACAGAGAAGGAAAAGGATGAAAATTCAAATGAAGTTGTGAATGATTTAGCGTCTACAACAGACAGGAAGCTACTTGGTGATGATGATGATGAGAAGAAGAAGAAAAATTAAAACTTCTAAAATGACTTTGCAATTTAAACACTTTTCATTGAAATTGAAATGAGAAGTTAGGTTAGACAATAGATCAACTCCCGTTTGGGATTCTTCCGTTTTCTTGATACAATGATACAGGTAAAGATAGTGATAAAGAAGAAAGCGAGAATAGGTGGATGACAAAAGAAGGAAAACAATGGAAATGTCAAAGAAAAGGTTGTTTCCATCTTGAAGGATTAAAAAGGAACATCTCATACACTTGACTATCATTATTATCAAATGATGAGGATAACTTGTACATTGAAATGTGTTGACCTTTATTCCTGCAACTTGTGATATCCAACAATGTTTCCATTATCTTTAAGATTATAAATTTCACTCTAACTACTCGCAGCAATTTGTCTTCATCATTTTGTAATAACACTTGTTAACCATGTGAGCTGACCTCTGGTCAAACATTTTTTACTTTTCAAGTTTATCTTTGCAAGCAAACTTTCCCATCAAAAAATTGCACTCATAATGATGATGATGAAGACCATAATTTATTTTGCAATGAAACAACCAGAAAAACGGTAACATTTAATACTTGACTTGAAAAAGGCAATTGGAAAATTCGGAAGAAAAAAATTTCTCTACCAACAATTATCATCAAAAAATCGTGTTTAATTGAGGTTTAGATTGTTGTCTTTATTGTTTGTCTCAATAGAAGGTGAAAATTTGTCAAATTAAATCTGTTTAATGTTAATTTTTAATGATTATATTGTCTTTTGTTTTTGCTCTTAAAGGAGGAAGCAGTCGCGATTCATCAACTTGCGATCGACGATCATCGCCTGATTATGTAAACTGTACTCATGGTGTGGATGATGAAGAGGAAGATGATGGTGTTGTTGCAGATCATGAAGGTTTCCGTGAGTGTGACTCAAGTCCTGATGCTGGTATATCAGGTTGTCGTCCGGTTGATTATGAATCAAACTCACTGTCTCCTGAAATGATAATGACCAACAGCAGCACAACCAGTAGTAAAGGTACTAACATTAATCACAGGCGGACTCCATCTTCATCATCATCGTCATCATTGCCGTTATCTTCACCAGTCATTGGCCAGAATCCAAAGTCTTGTTTATCTACTTGTTCACCTGTTTCATCTTCATCTTTACCATCTCCACCTTCCTTGTCATCTTCACCTTTACCAAACTCAAGTGAGACAGTTTCATCTTCCACACCAAAACCATTAAGCTCGTCGTCGTCTCTTGAAAATGGCCAACACTCTGAACAACAATCAGATAATAGTAATAATGTAACTGAACCTGATTCATTAGAAGAGTTCATTAAACATGAAACTGAATGTGCTCAGTCCAACATTGACCCTAATTGTGACAAAAGTCAACCTGATGATTGCCCTTCTCAGGTGATTATTGATTCCCTTACAGACAGTGGTTTATGTCAAAATTTATCATCATCATCATCAGACGCTTTTGATGAACATTTATTACCATCATTGCCAAAATCATCTCCTGATGATCAACTCATTGCAAATGTAACTTCATCATCACTCTCATCCATTAGTGATTATAATAAAATAGATAGTGGTGTGAATCAAACAGATGATTTACTATTGATTGTTGATTGTCCCAACGATTCCAAGGGAAACAATCTGATGACCAATTTGGATTCATCATCATTACCCTCAGTTCAGTTATCTTCAGGTTTACCTTCGTCTTCTTCTTCTCACAACATTGTCTCCAACAATAATCAAAATAAATGTTTCCCAACTCATTTTTATGTTAATAATGCTGATAATAATAATGATGATGATGAACATGTTGACGATGATTCAGTTGATAATGTCACTCAAAATGATAATCATGATGTGCACAATCACCAAAAGAACGATATTGAGATAACTTCTTCCATTGAAGGTTCAGCTTTAGCTAAAGGTAACTAAACTCTTTACTTTTATCACTTTTAGCTTTACTTTCAACCAGCATAACTTTTTACCAATATTTTTGCTTCTTTCAACCAAATTTAACCTTTTTTATTCTCTTTTCTTTAAGGTATCAATGGTGATGGTATTGATCGACCAACTATTATTGGACAATTGGCTAAACCCTCGGACAATGAAACAAATGGACCAATTTTGATTAACGATGAAAACATTATTGAATTGAAACCTTCTTCAACCTCACCAAGAGATAGCAAACTGTCTCTTGTCAACGATCAGCCAGTTTCAATGTTGGTCAATTACGATGAAAGTGAAAGATTTGATTATCAACCTTCGCCATCTGATGAGGCTAACAACTTGCTGCTAATTAAATCTAATCAACCTCTCAATTGTTCAATTGAAACATCATCTAAATCGTCTTCACCCGCTGCTTCTCCTGCAACCTGTTTACGTCCCTTGGCTGGTATTGTGGGTAAACAGACTGGTAAAATTGTACGCCGTGAATCTTGTGGGATAATCAAATCATCGGCTGAATCAATGATCGCCGAAGAGATACGCCAATTAAAAGAAAGAGAAGAGGAACTTGCTCGAATGAGATTGGCAATGTCTAAACAACAGTCAACCGTTATTGAGGGTCATCAACAATTGAAAGGAGGATCAACTTTATCACCTTTATCAGTCTCTTCAAGTTCCCTTCATCATCTTACCAATTCTTCACCAGCTCATCATCACTCTCACCAACCTGGACATCATTCGGTCAACTCTCATATTCACCATCAATTGGGTAAATCAACGCCCTCCCATTGTTCATCCATTGATGGTAAATCAAGTCCAGCTCTATCTGATCTTTCCTCTTGTTCCGTTGGAACCATTTCCAATGATTCAATCGACCCAGTCCCATCCAAGCCAATCAGTCTGGAAATATTGTCAAGCAAAGTCTCCGGATTACTCGGTGAATCACCAATTGAACGAGAAATTCGCATTTCCCGGGAACGTGAAGCTGAATTAAAGGCTCAAGTAAACTTAACCCGATCCCTGTCAAATTCAATTGTTACCAGTGATAAACATTTATCAGCAATTCAACAGCAAACACAATCATCCTCTTCAACAGTTAACCAATCCAAATCAATGGTCGTTAACCTGACTGGCAAAGAAGCTCTTACCAATGGTAATCCTGGTGCAGTAAATGGTGATCCTGTTGCACCGTCTAATGGTCCACTGAGTAAACCATTGTCAATGGATGAAACAATTGTTACCTCAGCAGGAACTAAATTGCCCGTTTTCAAGCAAAACAGTTGTGGTGCGGCAAATGCAGCTGATATCCAGAAACTTTTGGCAACCACTCGAATTCAGCAGGAAATTGAAGAGCAAACTCAACGCGAATTGGCTCTAAAAGCAACCGGATCAATTAAAACAATCTCACAAGAAAGGACTGATATTGAAAAGGCTGGGTCAACTTACTCATCCATTACTCAAATCAATGCAGCCTCAAAAGCAGCAGCAGCAGCAACAGCAACAGCAACAGCAACAACGTAAGTTGCACTTTTGTCCAAATCAACATTCAAAACCTTTGCAAATACATGTAGTATTTACAATTGAAACTATTGTTTCAACTCTCACATCAACTCAATTTACTCCTTCTCTGATTCCCATCCCAATTAACAATAATTTACTTAAATTTACATTGAATTTAATCTTTACTTTTAAACCATCCAACTCAAAAAAGGTCAATCAGTTTTTCTCATCCATTTCACCACAATTTTTAGTAAATTTTTTTAATTGAAACATGATGGAAATTAATATGATTAGAAATTGTTGACTTCTCAATTTCATTAACCTCATTTATTTTTAAATCTTACAACTTTATTTCAACAATTCTAATCATCATATTCAATTTCCAACTTGATCTAATCATAATCCTCAATCCAATATGATTTTAGTGTTCATGTTGAACAATTTACCAGCTCAATAAGTCAGACAAGTTTATCAAAAAATTGCAATAATTAACTTCATTTTTCAATTCACAAATAGCACTTTTAAATGGTAACTTTAAGCAACCCAAGTTAAATGATATTAATTAGTCAAAATTTTGCTCACATTTACCTGTTTACTTTGAGGAATGTGAAACAAAAATTAGTCCTTTTCTCACGAAATGAATTATTATCATTGAATAATAATGTTCAGATTGAAATCTTTGAAATTCAATAATTCATTCTTTATTTTGTATCAACCAACTTTATCTCAACAATTGACCCTCTGCATTCAAACAACAAAAGTAAACTTTAACCTACTTATTAGTAAAATAGAGTTGGAATGATCATGGAAAATGAATGTTGGAATTTAGATAATAATGAACTGAACATTGACAAGACAAGTAACAAAAAAAAAAGAAGGACAAACAAAAATTTAATGATGAAGATAATTGTGCTAAAAATTGAAACTCTAATGAATGCAATTTAACTGCTCTTTATGATTTCAATAACAATTTTTGCCAACCAAAATAGATTTCCATTACATCTTATTCAGGTTAAAATCATCTTGATTTAATTATCATCGTTTCCATAATAAGATCACAATTTGTCAACATTAACAGTTGACCTTTAAGATTGTCATCTAAATAGATCAAATATGAAAGTTGAATCAAAATTAAAGTTGAAGCAAAATTCAATGTAAACTTCAATTAAACCCAAACTAACCTTTAATCTTCTATCGAATCGATAAAACTGATTCGCCTTTTCTTAATTTCAATAGTTTAACAAGTAAACCAGAGGAACTTCAAACTGCCAAAGCCATTGAAACTCCTTCATTATCAGGTCATAATGGATTATCAGGGAATGTTTCAAACTCTATTGGATCATCATTTTCATCTTCTTCATTGGTTAACCAGTCTAATCAAGTGAACCAAATAAATAATATAAATACTGAAAATAATAGTAATTATAATATAAGCATTATCCAATCAAATAAGCCAACACCACCATTGCCACCACCAGTACCATCATCATTATCATCAGCAACATCTTTTTCATCTTCCCTATCATCCTCGTCGTCCTCTTCGTCTTCTTCGGGTGCAACAATAACATCAATTAGACGAACTGGTTTTCAACCTTTCATGAAAAAAGGTTTAACCAAAAGCATTTCAATGCACAAATTTATCTCTTCCAAAGGTAAAACTGCAACTCCAACCGGTAATCCAACTTCATCTGCTTTCTATCCATTGGCCTCGCCAGGTGACCTTTACAATGGTGACCTACGACCACCTATTATGGTTAAAGGTGATAAAGGATTTCGTCGAGGTTCAGTTTCAGCTGAATCAAAGATTCAAGAAGAATTGAAGGAGATGAAAGCCCGAGAAGAGGAATTAAGGTAAGCAATCAAAAGGATGAAACCCAATGAATAATAACAATAAAACCTTTCAATCTTTGCTTCTTTTCTCATCCTGAACCAACTTTGAATCGAATCAATCGAATTTTTTTCTCAATATTTTCTGAATCTTCATTCATTACAATCACTCTAATCAGTTGAACCTTATTTTTTGCTTCATCTTCAATTGCTACTTTAAAATTATCAAAAGTAATTATATCATTTTTACCTCTTAATATTAGCATCATATTTCGCTCTTAATAACCAGTAAAAGATTAACTCAACCAATCAAATAGAGAGAGTGAAATAATTGTAAATATGAGTCAATATAATCAGTTAATCATGCTCTAAAAGACCACCCAATGATGTGGAATAAATTTGTGGTTCCAAAATGTAATAATAATTTGGTTATTTGAGTTGTTGCATGAAGGTAAAAGATGATGATGCAGATGATTCTTATTGATCAGTCAACTTGATGAAGGATTAGATGCATAAAATGCACAGCTAAACTGAAGATGATGAATGTAATACATTTGAGGTAGAAACATTTGAAAAGCTGCAAAAAAACGGTGAAATCGTTTTTCATTTCAATCCAGGTAAAAGTAGCAATTGAAACATGATAATCAATTGACATAATCAAATTAACGTGTTCAAACCTTTAAAATCCATTTTTACCCTTTTCTTTCATTCCTCAATAATGTAATTAATCAAATGAAATATTTACATTTGATTGAATAACACATAAAATTTATTTTTATCAATTTGTAGCAAAATTGACAAAGTTTTACTCATTGATAGTTGAAGTTTCATCTTTCATGATTCGATTCATTAATGATTAAAGATTGTTCTAATATTACAGATTAGCATTGAGTTTTGTGTGGTAAAATTGAATGCAATCGGTAATGAATTAGATTATTTATCAAAGTGTTAACCATTAATTACGTTTTATTTGTCTCCTCAAAATGATTAACTTTTCAAATTGTTAAATGATTGATGGTTAAAATCAGTAAGAGAGGTTTACTTAGCATTTTAATGTTCACAATTACAGTTTAACCTCTCAATTTGGTTAAAAGGTTGAAGTGATCAATTTATCACAATTGTAAAGGTTAAAAACAAAATGACCAGCAATTTAAATTCATTTATCCTCCTACAAATGATTAGTTTGATTTACTGAATCCATCAACATTAATATTGAACATTGATTAAAGGTTTAAATTATGTTGTTTGTTTCAATTGTAATTAATCATTCTCATTTACTCAACCTGAGCAATCTACAAGGTGGCCAATGAGTAAATGTTAATTCTGTAATCAGGTTTTAACTTCTATCCAATTTGAATACTTGTGCTTACGGCAAATCACGATAGATAATTTGATTGATTCACTTTAATCAATAAATTTAAATTAGCCATTTTTCGCTTGACAATATTGATTTAGAATCACATGCCAAGACAATTTAACCATGAAATTATAATCTTGATTCTGCCTGTTTGTAAGATTGTTATTTAAATTAGTTTAATAAGTTTATTGACTTGTTCAATTAAAAGAAGAATCAAAGGTAAATTTTCAATGTTGACAAAAGTATTGAACCATTCAGCGTTTAATTGCAAAAAAGCTGACAATGAAAGGTTTGATTTCTGAATATCGCATTTGTTTGTATTTTTATTTCAATCAATGAGTAAAGTACAATTGAAATTTTGACTTTGAATTGAACAAAGCATGCATTATCATGATTATCAGCTTGAAAAATTATTAGACTAAGAAAATCTCAAACATTGATAATGAATTTTTGAATAAATCAAACTGGTGAAACATTTTCTTCTTGTTTTCTTAATTAAATTGATTAATCAGACTGTTCGATCACTTGCTAATCTGATTTCAATTTCAACTTTAAATTGGTATTGAGCTGCATCAAAATACTGTTTAACTGTGAACATTGTCTTGATAACAATAAGAAACAAAAATGCCTTTTTCCTATTCCTCAATTAATATTATAATTTTGTGTAGGCCTTTGGGTTCGGCTTTTTTCCCCAATTGTCTAATTCACTTTGAGCTTGCAAACAGCAACAAAAAACATCACAAAACTTTGAGGTTCAATTGTAAGTTAATTTACTTTCACTTTATGAAATGAATATCCAACAGAGTGAACTGAACAATCTGATTTTTAAAGCAAACCATTCCCATCAAGTCCATTTGAATGAGAGAAAAAAAGTGATTCTATTATGATTTTAATTTCCCTTTCAATGAATAGTGATAAACCATTTATTACGTGTTGTTTACTCATTATTTGATTTGTAACTTTAATGATATTGTATCCAAATCAGTTTAAATAGCTATTTTGTCAGCCCTATTCATTAATTTTTACATCTGATGGCGATACTGTATTATAACAGTGAAAGTTTTCTTTATGAATCTTTTTTGGGTTTGGTTTTCAACAATTTATATATATATTCGAATGATATAAACGCCTAATTAAATTGATGTTGTATTGTTGTTAATTTCATCTGAGTTGGTGATGTTACATGATGCGATTTAAATAATAGTTGACCTCACCTGAGGCGAGTCTTGTTAATAAAGTTTTGCTCTTTTTGGTTGACAACCTAATCACTTGGCATCAAATTTCCAATCCAATAAAGATTTAGTAATTATATTGTTTATGCATAAAAATTGATTGTCAACCAAAGCCCAAGTTTTAAAGATATATCTTGTATTACGATATTAAATTATTATAACAATTGATATTATTTCAATTTGCTGTTTAATCACGTCTTGTAAAGATGGTTGTGTTTTTTTGGTCGATTGTTTTGATGTCAATTGATGGTCAGTTGAGATTTTCTTGGTATTTCACTTTACTTTATTGGTTCAGTATGTTTTGAATTAAGTAGAGATGATTTTCTTCTATTTGATATTTTCTTAACTTTAATCAAATTTTGTATTCTTTGTTCATATTATTTTCGCAGACGGCAACGGGCCAGATTAATGGGTCTCTCGCAACCTAATTTGGCTCTTATTGGAAGAGATGATGATGAAGAAGGTAATGAGGATAATGGTAACATTAATGGTAATGATGGAGATGACAATGCTGGTCAAACTGTTGGTCTAAATGGTTCATTGTATGAAATTGATGCGGGCTTAAAACGGACAACAAGTAACCCAAATATTTCACATGAATATGATAAAAAAGTGCGTATTTTTATTGTTTTGGAATGAAACTCAATTTCAATTATTAATTTTCTGTTTCTTTTTGTTATCAGGTGTGCCAACAATTTGGAAGCAATTCAAAGCCTCGAAAAAATCCATTAATTGCTCAATGGGAGAAGAAGATAATCAAGGATAATTAGGAACCAAATTTTGGAAATCGGAAAACTTTGCTAGATTTCTTTGTCATCCAGCGACGATCAACGAACTCAATAATATCTATATAAAAGCTTGAAAAGTCTATTATTCAGCAAAAGATTCATTCATTTTGCTTCCCTCTTTTTCGTCACTTTATATATTATATTCATCCTTTTGGTCCGTGTATGGACATGAACGAATTAAGGTTTTAATATAAATTTATTGATACTTTTTGATGGAAAGATAAAATAGGAAAAAAAACAAAAAAAAATATCTACAAGATTTAGGCAGTTGAGAGTAGTGTGTAAACACTGACTTAATTTACTATTAATTGTCTTGTTGTCTTGTTAAAATCTCTCTCTCTCTCTCTCTCTCTCTCTGTTGTCTTTTTAACATTCTAGCTAATTTACCTTACTACTTTTTTTGTATCCATACACACGTTTTTTGCTTCATTTTTGTCAAAATTAATTGTTTATCCAGTTAATTGATGATGATTGTCATTATAGGAGATACCACGATTCATTGTCAAAGCCATAATTGATCAATCATTGATTGTCACCAAGAATCTTTCAATGCTTTATTATATCCACTTTGCCTTAATGTTAGAAAAAAAATCCCTACTTTTGAAAGGTAAAATACCTTAAATGAGAAAAAAAAGAGAAAGAGAGAAAAATGCATTTACCTTGCCTTCTTTTTTACCCAATTCTTTGTGATTATATTTTATATCCAAATTTTAGAGAAAATATCTCAATTAAAATAATAAAAATAATATAAATTTCAATAATATAAATGTTTACTTTGGTTTCAATGTTGATTATTTCATTCAAGAGTTTAACTGATTCTTGATACTTACTTTAAGGTGTACCTTTACCTAAATACTGAAAAAGAGAGATAATTTAGAAGAAATTGGTACAATACGGAAGTTTAGCTACAAAATTGGTTTAATAGCGTGTAATTTGACTGAAAAAATTTAAAGCAATATAAAATGTTTAATTAAAATCCTTTGTTAAAATCCTTTGTTAATAATTCCTCTTTTGACGAGTACCCATTTAGTGTATATATAGCTCGCTAGGTGCCGCTGCAGCTGGTGAAAAATTGGGTAACTTTAACGGTTTTTTTCTGGTAAACTTTGTGCGCATCAACAGAGACTATCCAATTTACTTACTTTAACCGTCCATAGTTAATCTTAACTTGTTTAGTCGACTGTCAAACTTTGTAATGGAACCATTAAATACTTTCAAACCTTTTATGGTCAAATTAAATGTATCAAGAAAATAGGAAACCTAAAGAGATGGATAAAATTGTTCTTGTTGATTTGATTACGTGAACTTGCCAAACTATGATTTTATCAAAATTTGCTAGTGAAATTATTCACGTTCACCAAAAATTGACAAGTGGTTAACACTTTGGTTACTCTTTTTGTGTTTACTTTGAAAGAAACAAAAGTTTGCTGGGTTTACCAAAGTGGCTGCAGCTTCCAAAAAGTTAACTATGACTGGAACAAATAGCACTGGAAAAACTTTGGTCACAATGACTTGTAGTGCTGGTTCAGCGGGAACAAGTGCATCAACCGATACCCATTCAAATTGTACTTTTCCTGGTACCGCCATTTCAACCACACCGGAGCCAAAATCAAGTGGAAGTTTACCTTCAGGTTCTCGATCAGAGATTCATTATCCAACAGTTCTTCACAGTTCTTCGGGCATTTATATAACGAAGAAAAAGCGTAAACTGGTTCGCTTCTTTACCGTGGTGGCCTACATGTTTGCGGTGTCCCTGGTAGCCATTGTTTTATCCCTGTACTATGTCTTTCTCTGGAATCCATACTTAACCTCATTGCCAGTTGGACATAACGATACTTTACCAGGTTCTCATCTTAGCCCAAGAGCGGAAAGTCATCGACACAATTTTCATCCAAGCAGCAACAAAACTAATGCTGTTGTTTATGACAAACCTTCTATAATCACCGTCAGTCTGATGCCTGTTTTATCTCTTCAGACAGAATCGCCATTGTCATCTTCCCTATCATCAGCATCTTTAACATCATACTCATCTTCATTTTCACCACATTCTGCGCCTTCTTCGCCTTCATCGTCTTCTATATCTTCTACGTCTTCTTCGCCTTCTTCGCCTGCCTCACTCGCTTCGCCTTCTTCCTCTTTTGATCCAACTTTGGACTTTGCATCCTCGTCATATTCATCGGCTTCATCCTTTTCTCCATTAGACTTTTCCTCCTCAATCCCTTCATCCTCTCCTCCCTATGTTTCCTCATCTCAAGATCTCGTTTCTTCATCTATACCTTCACCGCCTTCATCTTCCCCATCCTCTTCAGATTTTGTTTCTGCATTTTCCTCTTTCATTCCCTCTTCATCAGATTCATCAGCATCTTCATCAACAATAGACTGGATCATGGACGTTACTAATTCTCCAAACAATTCTTTCAACTGAAAAGAAAAGACTAGAAGATGCCAAGATAGCCTGATACAGTTTCTGGTGCTGAGTTAGGAAGCAAAAGTGTTTTTTATCTCATTTTTCAATCCGTCATCATCACATGTTAAATTCAAAGCAACTTGTTTATCTTTTGAAAGAAGAGCAACTTAAATCATCACTTTTATGCCTTTCTTTTCCAAAATACATCCTTTTCATCATTTCAATCTTGTTATACTCAGTTATACGAGCAGACAAAAATTTTACTCATCAACAAATCAACAAATCTCAAACACAAGGATCTAAAAAGCAAAGTTTCAAGCATCAAGGAAACTGATTAACAAATTGTGAAGCGCATAAAAACTACATATGTTATTATTAGCTAAAATTCCTGTACCAAGAGAGGACTTTAAAGACATAAACAGATGCCCAAAACTTTATTAAACGATAAAGCTTAGTATTATGTGACGAAAACTAAATTCGATATTAGGCTATTATAGTACAATCGAATCGCAATCCCAAAGCTTTCCATTATAAAAGACATTAAAATACCTAAACAAAATGCAGAAAATGTTAAAAATTTTTGAAAAATTTTTCGACAAAGAGATGTAAAAATGGATGTACCAATTTGAAGTGCAATGATTAAATAAATCATCTATTTACTAACTTACTGTTTGATATTAAAATTTGCAGCTTTTTGACGAAGCTGAAACTTAATCAATTTCGGATTAAAGGTCAACCATGTTTCTACATATTACTGTATTAATTTTTTCAAAGATTTGCGGTTAAGATTAGGATTTAAACAGTAAATAGTTGAAGGTGGAATTGCAACATTACTGAATCAAGACTAGGAATCTTGCATGATGAAGATGAATAGTAATGCCTAGAAGAGGAAAAATGTTTTATATTTCATCCGAATTCTGTTTTTGTTTCAATGTGTGTGTGTGTTTATAATAATATCAATTACCCAAGAGAGAAGGAACCAGATGAAGAGAAAAATAAACAACATTGGAACCAAAATAGTGGCAATAATAACGATGATGGTAATAATAATGATAACATTGCAAGTTGAAAAGTGGGAAGAGAAACCTTTTCCTCTTAAATAAACAAAGTTCAACTTTAAATTCCACTTTCATGATAGCAGCTCGGAATGGAAGAGGAAAGATAACCAGAATTAAACCTCCACAAGATGAATTTGAAAAAATGAACCCGAAATGATTGTCAATAGAAATGGAATTGATGAACAAGTAAAAGGAGAAAAGAAAAGCTGAACAAAAAACAAAATTCTGTCTACAATTTATCTCTAAATTTAGCCATGAATTCCTAAAATTTTGAGGCGACAACTTTTGTTCACTATTAGACATGAATTTTGAAAACTGATGAAACAAGTTGACACACATTTAATAACAATGTTTAGCAGCCAAAGTAACATTTTTGTCCATTTTTGTTGTCCTTTTTGCAAACATTTGAAAAGAGTTCAAGACTGAGCTTGAATGAATAAACAATTGGTTTAGTTGGAATCGTATCATTGAACGAAGAAAACATTTTCAGCATTCATCTTTTTCCATGTTTAATGCCACTGTGCATATAAAGTTGTTTTATACTAGACAAGATTCATTCCCTGTTAAGTTATCCTTCAGGGTATAGACGTTTAAAGCCAGGAAAAGAGGAAAATGGCAAATTTTTCGGGTTACCAAGAAAACATTTTCACTTTCAATTTAACTTTACTTTAAACAATTCAGTTTTTCTACATTTGCCTTGTTTAATTTGCTTTTGGCCAAAGAAATTTTATTATCAATGCTTTTAATTCAGTTTCATTCCATCGATCCAAATATTCATGGGAAAACAAAATCAACTCTCAAAGTGACAACATGTCACAACATCTTGAGATTCAGAGAAATGATTTGGTGCTTTTTTTTCTTTGCCTTTCCATCTTTAACCATTTTCACTCATCATTTGACTAACATGAAATTGAATTACAACTTGATCGTTTGATTCACTTTCCTTTCTCACTGTAGATGAACAATTAAAGAAATTAGATTTTGATTAAGTCCATCAGTAGATTGGCAATTGATTTCGGAAAACCTTTTGTTTTCAAGACAATGCATTGGCAGAGCAAAAGATTATACTTGTAGTAAAAATAGCTAATGTTAGCTAAAAAGAACCAGAATTTTGCGATTTTTAAAAGCATTAAGTGAACATTGCAAATTAAGCATCAACTACTTTGTGTTTAAGCTGGACTTGATCAAGTCCATTTCACGTTCTGGTAATTTAATGAGAGTCCATTTGATATACTCATCAATTTAGATTTGATTCATTTGATTTATTGACTGTCAAAGTTGTTACTTGATAAATATTGATACTAAATATTAATCTGATGAAATGTTTGGGAAAATGAACAGAAAAGTGTTTTTCGTCTGTTTTGTTTGCTTACTTGTCTTAATCTGTAAATTCATGAGCTATTCATTCTTGTTAAATGTTGAAATATTGTATCAACAACAAATGTAATAGATTTAAGTGAAGCAAAAATGAACTCTTTTTACAAAATTGAATATGAAATGAAGGATAAAAGTTGTCAACGTTTTTTGCTATGAAATTGGTTTTCGTTGAATTCATCAACATTTGCTTTGATTGAAACTGATTGCACAAAAAACTGGTTAGCGGTTAGTTTTCACACTGAAATTGATTTCACAGATGAAGAGCAAGATTATGTAGCGTGATTGCTTTTGATTACACTGAATTCAATAACACATTACATGTTAGAGGAGAGTCGGTTTAAAGTGGCAAAAAATTAAGTTGCAATTGTTGTCATTTGAATGCATCAATATCTAATACATCATCTATTCCCAATTCAACTTCATCAGGATGAAAAACATTACCCAACTGGGACGCATTCATTTTGCGTATCCAATCTTACAATATGAAGTTGCTCAGTTATAAGTAATAGACCTTTGAATCGTAAATGCTCTGAGTTGGTCAAACATTTTGAGCTTTCTTGCGATTATAATCATCCGCAAAGGTTAAGGTGCAAATTGAAAGGATGGCAGTGAATTCAGTGAGATTTTGCCATTCATTTAATTCGTTTTGTCCGAAGAGACTTGGGTTCCGATGTATCTTCATAAAATGACAGACACATCAGGACAATCATGAATATTTCCGAAATTTTGATCAAATAAGTAATAAGTTAAATAAAGGTTCGAATGTTTCATTTGAGAATTGCATATTGAAATTCAAGAATTTAGAACTTTTTGTGCCTTTTATTGATTGACTCAATTATTTGCGTAAAAACATTAATTGTAGGTGTTAACTCGTTTAATTGTAACCTACACAGAAATTAGTTGCAAAGACTGAAAAAGGTTACATAACGTTCAAGATGATGGTGGATCTTTGTTACATAAATGGTTAAATAAGTAATTACAAAAGTTTCATTCAATTAGTAAATTTAATTTAAGTTTAGCCAAAACAATTAGAGCTACTTCACACAATCATTGGTAAACTTACCACCAAAAGCCATAAGCAGTTCAGAAATAATTTATCACAACTTAACAACTCGACTCCAAGGGAAACACGAACGCAACAATTCATGTTTGCTAGCAAGGATTAAACTCTAAATGGCCAGTATTCAAACGTGAAATCTGAATTTTTACTTCAGTATACGAACATATCACACATAACATTATAAAAGTTTTCTCATGCAATCTACAGTTCAAGAAAATGACTAAAACTCCATTCTCAAAGAGGATCACTTTACAGGAGAGAAAACATTTCGTCAACTTGAGGTTCAACTCAGCATGAAAATATGAAGGCTTTGTTTTTGAAAAGATGTGAAGCTTGAAAATAAACTGTATAAGATTTATGTCGAACTGATGAGGCAATGAGATTTTTTTCAGCATTTTTCAAGTCACTTTTGACTTTGCTTCAATCGAGTCTATTTCTCACCCACAGAATCTTGCAACACTTTCATGGTATGCTTTTCATGGGTTTATTATTTCCTGAAAATCGAGAGAGTCAATAAAGCTCTTAAACAATCACTTGAGTTTAAAGGTTCAATGAAATGTGACTACAACAAATGGTCAGTATTAATATATCAAATGTCAATGACATTTATTTGTATTTTATCGCTTTTATTTAGTGATCATATTGAATCTTAAGATTGTCCATTGGTTGTATTACTTGAATTGTATTATATAATTGTATAATATTATTGTTAGCATTGGTATGAGAAGAAAAGCAAAGATGATTAAATGTGCAAACCTTGCTTTTCTAAGTACATATATTGTTGATGTTTACACTTGCATTGCCGAAAAAAAAGGGTTTATCATAACAATTAAATGCAAATAAACCTCCACAATGATCATTTTTACAATACCAATAAACATGGTTAAATGTTCCATTAGATGATACCAGACCATTAATTTTGTGTTTACTGTCCATTATTCATGGTCATTCAACAAGATTAGTTTTTGTTCTTGGTGATTGTCTGGCGATTCCGCCGATCAGGCTACATTTGAACTCAAACTGTGTATTCATTACTCCAGCATCAAAATAAATTCTGATTCTTAAGCTTTTGATATACAGAAACCAAATCCTCAATTAATCTCGGGAAATAAATTAAGTGTGAACAATATAACACTGACCCTTATGAAGTGTTGTAAAGTCAACCTAACAAGTGCAACATGCTAAGTTGACTAACTTCACCCATTGAGAGATAAACATCGTTGAACATAGCAAGATATACTTTAGAGTCAACGCAATGAACAAGGGTTAACCTAGCATGTGAGTCTATTAGGTTATGCAAATAAAGTATAACAGGCTTCGTACAAAACTGTTTTACTACGCGCAAAGGGTCGACTCATCAGCAAATGCTAAACCTAAGCGAGTGAACCTCTTAGGTTGACTTGATGAGCTTCGTTTGGTGCCATCTATGCTAGCCATTTCCATCTGTAATGATGGCAATTTGAGGCAATCTAAATACAGGATGAATCTAGCATCAATCTTAATTGGTTTATTCAAGCGAAATGGGTGAGCAATAATCAATCACTTGAAATCCTTTGCTCTCAAAGTTCAATCCTTAATCGATAAAGTTTTTTATAATACAAACTGTACTTTTAAATTATGAAAACTCATCAGAGCAAATCCTATCTGCAAAAGATGTTCAATTTCCTAACGATCCAAAGGTTGATAATTTCAATTAGATCTATTAATTGCTTCTCAAATTGTTATTCTGTGTTGAGTTTAGGCAAAAAGTAAATAATGAAAAAAAGAGCTTAAAAGCTTTTTTTCAGCGATAATGATATTAAATATTCAATTCAATAAAACTATTCATTAATCATTTCTTTTCCCCTGTTTTCATCAATTTATTCATCTTTCCGTGAATATGATGAAGTGAACATTAAACTACCTTAAACAAGATAATGCCTTTCAATTAGCAGATCCAAGAGCTAATCAAGATCAAACGATTACGAACAAAAAAAAATGTCGCTGCAAAAGCATAAAGCATCAAATGACAACATGACCATGATTGAATAGCCATGTAAACATAGTGAACAATCCAAGAATCAGTAGCAAATTTCGTCGGATAACAAGTTTCCAATTGAATTTGAGTCTTAAAACTGCCAAATTGGAGATCGAAGAACAGATTTTGACAGAATCTTTTTCAAAATTTTTCCTCTTTTCTATTATCAATACAACAGCTGAACAGTTTTCATCTTTTATCCTTTTTTGTTCACCATCAAAGTTCAATTGAAATTTATCCAAGTTCAGTTGAGGGTGAAAAAAGTAAATGTGACAATTGTAAATAAGGGAAAGGAAAAAGAGAAGAATAAGAAAAATATATTTCCAACTCCCAGTGAAAAAGGATAGGCTTGAAATTGTTCAAATGAGTTCAAATTTCGTTCAATAAAAAAGAGAAAATTTCATTTTCCATTTTCATTTTGTCTTCAATGTTTGTTTTTTCATCATTTTTCAAGTCTTCATTTCTTCTGCTAACCTCGTCTGTTTCAACAATCTCACTAATAATTCAATCGCCATGGTAATTTGATGCTTGTTAGTCAATACCATTTATCCTCATCTTTCCTCTTCCTTTCCATCTTTTCAATTGACAAGTGAGGTTCACATTTCACCAGTTTAATGGATCAACTTGAATTGGCAGTTTCGTCCTGAAAGAGTATGAAAACGATGCAACTATTCAAACAGCAAATTTGCTTGAAAGTTCCGAGAGTTCATTTCAAGAAACTCATATTTACTTTGCAAATCAATGAAAACAGAATGAAAAATTTCGATGAAAAATGAATAACTGCCAGAATTGGGTCAGTTTATATTCATTTACTATCTTCATACTTTTGCTGACTATTGTTTACCAGTTTTCATTTCCAAATCCCATTGAGATTGTTCATCAACACTGGCAAAACAAGAGCAAAAATGATCACGTAATGGTTAACTTAATCAAGCTGATTATTATAACAGTGAGTCTGGAAGCTGGGAGTGAAAACTCCTTGTTCATTCTTACAAACAATGTTATCATTTAGACATTTGATTTATTCATGGAAAAACAAAAATCACTTGCAATGTAAATCGAGTGAAAATGTTATTCCCCAACCTGAATAATGATAATTCATCACAGTTATTATTTACCTTAACCATTGTTATCCAAAAGGAAACAATTTCATTATAATATTCGGATTGGAAAGAAATGTGAAGAAAATGCAATCCTTTGCTTAACAATTATCAGACTTGATTGTTACACTTCCAATGTTCTGGTGATTGTTTTCTTGAAGCCTTTTCTTTGTACATGATCAACTGTGCATATTGTGCTTCAACATGATACAACGCTTGTGCATGAAGACATTTGTACGTGTTGATTAATCCACTTTTACCTTGACCTAAGGTTGACATTGATTTTCCATCCAAAGCTAAACATGAAATTTCCTCGTGAAATGACTTTAACTGCAATAATGCTGAAATTAATCTTGTTTCTTGTTGACTATTCATTATCATAGCTGTTGCGCTTATTCAGTCCTTAATGTTCAACTTTAATCATTTGTAAATGTTTGCTTTTCCTTTTTTAGTCGACATTTAGATTGTTAATTATTAATGCAAATTAAATAGCAATTAGTCGTTAGTCTCAAAGGATTTGTAAATGAACCTGTTGAAGATTAGGTTTCGGTTTCGAGAGTTGAAATATTCTCATCGACACTCTTCGAATCTTGAATTCGCTGATATTGAACTTTTTTATAGTCAGACTGGCAACACCTTTTGTTGTCTGGCTGATAAACGAAAGTCTAGAGAGTACGATATTATATTTTGCTGTAACATAATTTGTCTGAATTCCTGTTCATCAGTTTCTTCAATTCAACACAATGCGATTCAATCATTGCTAAATGATATATTCTTGCACATTGTGCTTAGCTATTATTAATATGCAAGAATATGATGAAGAATAATTAATATGTTACAGTATGGAATGATGGAAGATACTTTTACATGATGAAAGATTTTCTTTTCTGTTTCTACTTATTATGACTTTCATCTCAAGTTGTCTGAATGAGCAAAAAGAATGCCAAGATTTTTTGTTGCTTTGCTCTCATGATTCCAATGATAATAATCGTATTTAGTCATCAGTTTGGATACAAAAAAGAGTATGATCAACCTCATCTTGTTAGCATATACAGCGTAATAAATGTATATACAAATAGGATAAAGAATGGTAAAGGTCTTAAATTATCTTTTGGACCAGAAAAAGGAAAAAAAGTCGAGTGAAAAGTTGCAGTATCCATTGAATTGCAATGAACAGTCTTGCTTAAACTCATGATAATGATGATGAAGATGATAAAAAACAACATTGTGAGACTTTTCAAAGCTATAATAGTTAACAAATGAACCGTAACCATGAATTTTCAAATCGAACCGTTGAATCTTCAATCAATCTTATCAAAGATGAAAATGTGAAAAATGAAAAACTCAGTAAACTTGGTTCATCAAAAAATGTTGAAAACTCAAATTGAACTGCAACAATGAAAGACTATTATGAGTGATGATTGTTGATAGTCTTGGGAATCTTTCCATTCGGAAATTAGAAAATTTTTGCTCTGCTTTAAGCATTAATGATCAGATGAAAGGTGATAATTTTCTTTGAAACATGTACTTCAATCGTTTCAACTGAAGCGCAATGAGATCAGATCAACTAATGTTACTGAAACTGATGATTTCAACATTGAGGTTCTGTCAGAATGTTAATGCAAAATTACAAAACTTTGCTTTGCAAGTTGAATTGCTTAACGCAGTCTTCATCATTGACCTTAGACACTCGCTAACATAACATTACCCACTGGTACCACTGGTTAGTTGCAGTCATCATTCCACCAGTAAATAGTCTGGTTGTGATCTAAAATCCCTTTTTGCTACGAAAATTTCAAAACCTGATAACTTTCGAACTATCAAATAACTGATATTCGAGCTGATGGAACGTTTTTGAAATGAAAGTAAAAACGTTTTTGTTCAATTTGTTATCCAATAGGGAAAAATAAGCCAATTGCTGTGTGCACTGGGTCAAACTTTGAGTCAATGTTTATAAGCAAATCAACTACGATCATTTGTGCAATCATCTTTGTAAACATCTTCTGTTTCACGTCTTGTCACAATGGCCCGATGGTGCACATTGAACTGTAAGTCAGGTTTAACTTTGACTCAACTCTTGACAGGCTAAACTGTGCACAAGCTTTTACTTGCACTACAATGGAGGATGAAATGAATTGACTATTTATCAAAGACCAATTCGTGCTTGTTGGATGAAGACAGCGAAGAGTTGCACTAAGGAAACCTGTAGAGTACTTGGAAGTCTGCAAGTTTTATCATTTGTCAACCTTGTCATGAAACTGGAAGAAAGTTATTTTTGTTTTGTTTTCACTCTCATTATCAGAGCATCCATTCTTTACCACTAGAAGCCTGACTCGACTTACCTTTCAATTGACAATTTATCAGACCAACATTTATCATCATCATTCCGCAACCAGATGAACAACGATAATAATAACTACTGAAGCCCAGAATTTATCTTTTATTACTTTTCTACTTTTTGTCATCAACTTTTTTCCTTTCAGTTTCCTAATAATTTTTGCTTCACTTTTATTTGACTTACAAAGTAAAAAATTTTCTCGTCAACCTGCTCAAGACCTTTCATTAAATTATGATAAACTTCGTTTATTCTCTTCGCTTCAACTTCATCTACAATAATTTATGATAAAAAATGTGATAACTCTTTTAGAGTTTCCGTTTTCACCATTTATGCCATAGTTCATACTGAACTGAGACTGAATAAGATTGGCAAAAACAATGGTTCAATGCGAACACAATTTATCAAAATTAAACACTTTTTTGGTAAAAACATTTTCTCTCTCAACAGCTTCATGTAAAATTTTGTCTTTTTTTCCTGTTCCATGCCATGAAGGGTACAAAAAGATTGTAAAAAGTTTCCTCAATACTCGATACCAGGAGAATTCAGAATTTGTTTCGTTCATTATTTCTACATTTTGTTTCCAGTCTCAAAGTATTGATGAACATGAGAAAAAAGAAAAGCCTTTTCATCATATTCGCATTTCCTTTCAATGCTCTGATTATTTCAACATTTTGGATTCTTTTTCTTTACATATTTTTCCCTGTTTTTCCAATTTTTTATTTCGATTTTTTGTTACCAAAGTCATCATTTTTTGCAGTTACATTTCCACAATAGCTAAACATAATAAATCTCGATACGTTCATCCGATTTGTTGAAAAAATTCACGATGAAAATGCTTGAGTCAGTCCAAGTTTTCGGAAACTTTTGTAAATTGGTTTGCAAGCTTAGAAACTGTAAAGAGACATTTTATGGAAAATTTAATTTCTTTAATTCTTAATAACTCAACGGTTAGTTTGATTGGGCAATTAATAATTACTAAATCGGTTTATATTAAGATTGTCAGTTGCATGAGTTCATGAATAAAGTCAAACTAATCTGATGAAAGAATCATTTTTAGGTCAATTATTTTGCTTTTGTCTTTGCAGACTTTGCTTTGGTATTATAAAAGGGGAAAAGTTGGCTTTGATTAGCTTTGTTTGTGTCTTTGCATTTCTCATCATTAGGTTCAATTGATTGCTATGCAAATGAAGTTTAGCTGTTCAAAATCAAATAATAAACTGATTATTTCATGTTCTTGGATAAACAGCAAGAAGAATTTAGAATGTTCATTAAAAAGATCATTGAGATCTGTTTCAATCTGTATTACGATCTTCAAAGTGAAGTAAATAAAATTCAACGCATTTAAAGTAGTAATAAAAAGATGAACTGTGTTTTGCTTATCATTTCATTCGTTATTTGGACTAGTTTCATCGATTCTTCTAATGGTGCCTTTGATATAAATGATGCATTGGAATGGCATTCTGAAGAGGTTATTGATGAACCAACTAAACTTGAAGAAGTTCCAAACTTTTACCCGGAAGAAGATGACCAAGTACTGATGGAGGATAATCAAGACATGAGAATTTTTGAATCTTCTGCTGATGAATTCATTGAATCGACAAAAGAATCGATCGATTCTTTAGAGTTATTTTAGCGGAGTCTTATTTAAGGTCCAAAATTTACTGTTTTAATTCTAACGATCAATGTATCCTTCGATCAACTTTGCAATAAAGGAAATCAAATGGACAGCTTACACTCTATTCATACTTTTCGGATATTCAAGCATTCGCTTGTGTGTGAACTGCGTATTACCGGAGCTGTGAAGTATATCAATAGTGCAGTTAAAGATTTTTTCATGGAAAAATGCTGGAGCTTTGAAACCTTTGAAGCAAACCAGACAGAAGTGTTACCAGGCTTTCAAGGCACATCAACGATTCAAAAATTACTGATTAAAGGTACGAAACAGAGCAAAATATTTTTTCACAAAAGCTAATTATCAGTCAAAATATATTTGCTAGATGAGAATAGTTGCCAAGTCTGGCAATGGAGCACAAATTTTTCAATTAATTCATCGAATTACTCAGTTTCGATTGTAATTCAAATCGGGCTGATTTTTAGATAAATTGATATTGCATGTGAAGCACCACAGAAAAAAAGCAAGTTCAATACAATTATTGAGCCTAAAGAATTGCTTTAAAATGATAAAAAGAGCAACGAGAATATTTACGACTCAAGACTGATATTTGCTTATAATTATACTTTTGGTTTGAACACCTTTATTGACAAGTAAAACAATAGTAACTATTTGGTCTGGAATCATCATTATGAGCGTTTCAAACCTGTCTGCAAGTTAGTTTGTTACTCGGTATTTAATGCTTTTTTTGTCAAACTAATCTCATTTCGTGACACAAAACAGGCAAAGTAAACCCATTAAATCAGCCAATTTTTCATCTCCATCCTCTTCCAGCTCACCATCTACTCATCTTGCCATTAATTGTCTAACCAAATTCAGCTATCATCTAAATCTTCCTTATTTGTTTGAAGCAACTACAACAACAAAAGCAAGCAGAAAAAAAGAGAATCCGATTCAGTTGAATGATTGGATGAAAGTAATCAAATTGAGGTCACCATTGAAACTATCAGTTTATTCATACCTGGTTAACTAAGATGAACTAGAACAAAGAATGGATTGAATAAAAGAGATAAAAAAGTATCTAGGTGAATTGGAACATAAGAAGGGGAAAAGGCAGAACAAAAAGTAAATGTTCAACCAATTTTGTACATGAACATTATCTCGAGTTGACCTGGATCATTCAACTCTCTCATTATGTTACGTTCACTTTTCCCTCCCTTCTTTTATCAACTAATAACTACATGCATTTCAATTGTATAATTCATATCATGAACTTTCCTTCTCTCCCTCTTACCCTCTTCGTTAAAGTACATGTTTATCTTTTCCTCGTTATAACTCACCTTGTTAATATTCATCATTCATTGAACCTTTTCATCTTCCATTAACCCAGAGTATCATTATTATGAGTTAATAAGCACAGCACAACGAGTCACTCGCAAGAGGCTAGTATTGATCCAACCAGTGACCTGGACTGGTCCACTCTCTAAGTCACCCTAAACCACTAAGTTGGCTTAGAAAATTTTTGCACAAAAAACTTTTCTCTCAACATTACAATGAAGATTTTTTTTCTCTCTTCCTTTTTGACTCTCTCTTTCTGTCTCTTTCTCCTTCATCTCTGCATGATTCTTTTACCTCATTATCTGGGTCAACTTTGAATACTTCATTTTCACCATAGAAACAAGGTGAAAGACTATTATGGTTAATTCATTGAACCACTCATTATTCACCCATCAATATTGACAACATTATTTCTTGTCAAATATGAATACAATCAAAATCTTAATACTTTTGCACTCCCAGTGTGCTGCCATTATCTGCGTTTTAGCACTTTACTCTGCCCTGGTAGTCGTCAAGCCTTTTTTTATATTGCAAAGTTCAACCTTTTGTCAGTGTTTTTTGCATATTATAACATTGTAATTGGGTTAAAGTAAAAATGAATAACGAGCAGGCTATTAGAGGTTGAATGAAAAGTCAAGTCAGATTAAAGTTAACCTGATTATTGAGAATTGAGTATAAAAGAGTTTCATTTCTCTCTCTCTTTTTATTCACTTACTGACTCAACTTTTGCAGGGAAAAAAGTTTCAAAATAAGATGAGAAGACAAAACAGAAAAGTATAATAAAATGTTCTTATTATCATGTATCAGTTACTTGGGAGTAAATAAGTTGTTCTGGGAGTTAATTTACTATTACATTAACTGGTTTTGCTTCTTTTAACTTTGATTATTTCATCTTCCCTAATGCACTGCAATAAGGCAAAAAGGCACCAATCTGATTGACCAATTGATCAGGCCTTTGTATCACCATTCTCATCCATACTCATCCTCCTGAGCATTTAGGCTTTGGCTGGTTTCATGTTGTTTGTAAAACATTCAATTGTAATGAATACAAACCTTATTTGCTGGATATCTTTTGAAGAAAAGCTTGAATAGGGAAGAACAGAAAGTTTATCGATTCTGGTGAAAGACTGTTAATCTGATAATTTCAACTGTTCACCTGATTTTCATTGAATCTTGACTCTCCATTAAGCTCTGAATCTTCTGGTTAATGGTTAAATCTCTTTTTCTGTCTCATTTCAGGTGGAAAGAGTTTAGAATAAAATTAGTTGATAAATGCATTTCACCTCAAGTTATCAATTTTGTCGCTTTAAAAAGTCATAAGCTTTTGTGAACATGAATATGAATTGAAGTGGAAAAAAAACATGAGAAAAATTCATTGTTTCAGCAAGTTCATTTTGTTAGTAAAGGTTAACTTGTAGGATTAAATTAGTTGAATGTTTTGGCTTGATTAACTTTCATTGATGTTAATGAGGTGCAAAAATACAGAAAACTGAGTCAAATTTTCAATTTTTTGTTTCAACTTTGCTCTTTATTGTAAACAAGAAAAGTTCAAAGACGAAAAAAACAGCATCGCAAACAAAACCAATGCTGATCAAATGAATAAATTGGTGAAAAAAATGATGAAGCTGGTTGTTGAGCAAATCGAGAAATATTGCTTGTAGAGTTCAGTTTTGATCAAATGAGTAAAAGTAAACTGCATTTAAATGTAATTTCAGATAAAACATGAAAACCTCAACATTAGTTCAAGACATAACAGTCTATCAAAATTACGATAAGGTAATACAATTATACAATCATTTGTTTCATAAATTGTTTACAGCATTTTCTACTAACACACCGAATCGACCTGAACAACTTCATTGGCTGCTTGTAAACATGTTTCAGTTTTATAGTAAGAATTGTTCTGACATTTTCATGAAATAAGCTGCTCACTTGATCCACTGATCGACCAACTATCAAGTTTAACTAATAATGTTTTGATGTCAAAGTTGATTCCGTAACAAATGCTTAACCATTTCATTAATTCAGCTGACATGTTGTTAAGGTGACCTACTCTGCTGTCTCAGGGTCATTCTAATTGAATCATCATTTTTCATCATTCCCAGAATCAACATGATGCAGTCAGAATGAGTCGTGATAACATCAGAATAGGAAAACATCAACAACAGTTAACTTGAATTTTGTTTTCATTTGACAAATGAAAGTGTTATAGCGACTAATGAAATAAGATGATGATGGTGATAATGTTGAGAGGAGGCAGGAAAGAAAGCAAAAAGAAGGGAAAAATTCGCTGTCATTCTCAGACGATTCAATGAAGATGGTGACTCATTACAATAAATGCAATTATAAAGGTGATAAAACTGATTTCCACTGCGAACCTTCAGATTAAACAAGTTATCATTATCATTCACAATGAAGTGACAAGAATAATAATAATGTCTTGATTTGATTATTGAGTTTCATCGCATTTGTCACCACAAAACTCAACACTTCAGCCTTTTCCAAGTTTTCATTTCTTTTTCATTATCAGTTCATTGTTAGCCTTTTGCATACTTGCATTGTTTTTGTTTCCTTCAATTCCATGTGACTTTTGATCAGCATGTTGGTTTTGCATGTGAACCATTGAGCCACAGATTAGGATGGCAATGTTGAACCAGGAAAACAGAGTTCATGTTCAATGATGAAAATGAAAAGTCAATCAATCAAAATGAACGCAAAATGGGTCAACAGTTTAACGTTTAATATTGTTTCTGGATTCAACTTTTGCGACCTCAAAACAGAGTGACTGGGTGGAGTGAATGGACTGAGTGATTTATCGTATCATAATAATCATTATCAAATCATCATCATTATCGTTTAGTTGGTTAATCACTTTCATATCAATTGAACCTTGTTTCTGGTGGATAACAAGAGAATTGGAAAAACTCTGATTGAGTCAATGTGTTCAATAGATTAAGAGTTGATCAATTTGTTTCAATCATTTTTGTCATTCATTTTTGTTCCCAATGAATAATGATACAAAAGGAAATCCAGGAAAAAAGTTGATTTCAATGAATTTGCTTCTTTTCTTCGCCAAACAATTTGTATCTTCATTGATAACTGAACCAAGTTTCAACAATTTTGAATCAACCTTTTCCTTGCTTCACTTCAATCCTTTCTTAATTAAATCATTTTTTCATCAGCAAAGAGCAAGAGAGCAAAATTTGGTTAGAAATAACAATTTTTTGTTTTCCAACCTGAATCAGCATGAAAGTGAATGAAGAAACTGTTTACCAAGTAATGGATGAATTTTTATCGTTCAAGTGAATTTGCTTGGAGCAAATAAAAGCTATGAAAAAAAGGAGAATATTTTTGGGATAAAATTTGCAATCAAAATGGCAAATAAAAAGATGACAATTTGATTCAATTGTTGATCTGGTTGCCTCAAGAGGCTCAAGAGTAAATTGAAGTGCAAAGTGAACATTAAATCCTGGAAACACTTCATTGACATGGAAACTCCGGTCAGTTTATTAGTCTAATCTTGCCATCACTCAGGGATGAAACAATGTTTAAAGACACATAAAAAGCTGCTATTGATTAATAACAAGAATTGCTTTTTTTCTGCATTTTTATTGATTTAGTTTACAGATTTTCCTTCAAAATGCAGTAAAAATTGAAATGGCAAAGATTTACTTTGACGATCATTGGGCCTAAGACCATGTTGAATGCCTTTGAATTGTTCATTCTTTGATAAGCAGACTATTCATTAGGAACAAATGAAACATATTGTACCAAAAAGGAGCAAAATTTTCATCATTACTGTTCATTGTCCAAATGATTGAAATGATGGAAACTCATCATCTATTGTAGGGCAAATATGTGGCTTTGACCTGACAATGTATGAATATAAAATGCAAGACATTTCATCTTCTTCTTCCTCATAACCTTCTTTGATCCATAAAATAAACTTGACACGTTCAACTGTATGTTGACTCGTTGAATAGGCAACACAATGACAACAGTAAATATTGTGACTGTTGGTAAACTTATTCCCTGTCTGTAAGGATAACTGGGAAGCATTGAAATAGTGTTGGCTTTTGTGAGTAATGTGCAAGTGAAAACATCATCTTTCTGTTTGCTGTTCAAGATTGATATCAGAAGCAAGAAGCAAATTAATGAAATGCTGATTTACTCGAAGCAGTCAATTAATCTTGCAACTCTTGCTCAGTCCAACAATTTTCAATTGTTTCATGGAAACAAATTTATGCTCTTTAAAAGTACAGGCAACAGAATTGAAGCGCATTTTCAGATCATTTTCAAAGCATCAGATAATGATGATGATGGTAATGATACAATGAGCTTTGATTCTGAGGTTTCCTCATGTTGTTTATTTCTGGCCTTTCATTTGCTACTTTTTTCATCCTTATTTTGTTTCCTTTTCTGCATTTGTTTTGCTTGGTTAAATCTTTTCTTGTTACTGATCTAATCTTTAATATCATCATCATCAGTATCATTACTGTTATTGTTATTGTTATTAGCATGAACAACTTGTAGTCTTCAGTTGAACAACAAACCGAATGAATGTTGAAGTCAGTAAAAGTTAATTTCCGTTGGATCATCTTTTCGTTTAAAGATTAAATCAACAAGGAAATTCAAGTTGAGGAGAGACAAAAAACACAGATAACATGGTAAATAGAAAAGGATAAATGGTGGCTAAAGAAGAAAGTCTTGCTCATGATTGGAATAATCTGACGATGGAAGATTGTTTTTTTGCTCTTCTTCATCTTCTCTCTTCCTTTCATCTCACCCATCAGTTGGTAAACTTTTTGTGTTTCAGTGTTGCTCAACCAAAAGTGACAATGGATCAAGTGTAATTAATCTTTAATTGAATTGACAATCACATCAATTGTAAACAGGATAATCACATTGACTTGAACTCCTTTTTGTTTGTTCACAATTAATTGGCGATTGACTTCATTCTGTGCTAGCCATTTGTAGCTAATGCGATCACATTGCACATCTTTTATCATGGATTCAATCACAATCAACTCTTCATAACAATCCAACAATTTTCAAGACGATTTTTTGATAAGCTCAAGAATCCATCACAACTTCAAAGGTGGAATCAACTATGAAAGCAGCTTTGATCATATTGTTACGATAGAGTCAATTGCCTTTCGTTTTAGACATTTTGCTTTAAGTTTCTAGCCAAATGTTTAGATGATTTGAGGTTGTGTTTGAAGTAACCGTTGATTGATAATTCTGAAAATCCTTGATGAGAATGATTTGTTTTCTTGGAATTTTGAATCGATTATTCCTTCTAATTAAACGCACAAAAGCGTAACATCAGAATCTTTCCACCTCTCAAGCCCAGAATCGTTCAATTCCCAGCCGATGAATAATGTAACCCATTCAACATGTAAACTTAATCACAACACACAAACTAGTCTTTAATATAAATTTTATCACTTAGCTTTCAGGTTTCGATAACTAAACACTGAAAAACTCTTTTTTTTACCAACTTCGTTAATCTAATATTTCTTCACTTCATTATGACTAACAGTTTTAGCTGGTAAAATAGCGATGGTTCATTAATCAATTGTCATCAATTCCTCAGAGTCGAATGGAAAAGAAAGCAAAGTTGAAAAAAAACACTTTCCTGCCTTATAGATTAACAGGAACCATAGATTGTCCTGTTGTTTCAACAATAAAGAGCCTCTAAAAAGGCAGGTAAACTGATGAATGACTGGAAAAGGACAATCATGTAAACATGTAACATGATTACCAACAATAATAACAATGGATGCAATATCAGTCGGAATGTTGACGATTAGTGCAGCTAAGTTTATCATGTGTTCATTGTTGATGCAAATCCCTTTGGGATGTTAATGTAATAATGGTTCAATGGAAGTGAATGAATGGCTCAACGACGACATTTGATGATCAAGAATGAGATATGAGTCAAAAGGGAAGGAAAAAAGTTCTCAATGAAAGATAATGATGATGAAGCTGATGCAATTTTCTTCGTTTGGTGAACGTTAATTTCGATGAAACACTCGCAAAGGTTGAAGATCAAATGATTGAATGGATGAAAACAAAGATTGAAAAATATCCAAAGTTTGAATTGAAGATGAAGGTTAAATGAGGTGCTGAATGGCAATAAAAAGTTATGAACAACTGTCCAACTGGATTGATGAAACATGATCAAGATTGATCTGTGAAGCTGGCAGTTACTTGTTTGCTTGAATGCTTTTGACGCTTGACAAAATGATGCTGAAACAAGATGAGGTGCAAAAAATGATATTGAAATTGGTGAAAGAATAAAGTTGCTGAGAAAAATGTTGCATCAAAAAGTGTAAAGGCTTTCATCGATAATTTAGATTGAGATGAAAATTGAGTTTTTGGTTTTTCTTTTTTTCCCTTCTGATGCTTGTTTTGCCTCATGCCAAGCTAATCTCATACTTACAGGAAGAGTTTTAAAGGTCACCTTGGACATGAGGATGTTAAGGATCAGAATCAGGATGGTTTGATGGATAGTGAGTCAACAGCATGTGACTTCATTGAGAATGTTTCAATCAACATGCTTATTTTTTCTTCTCTCGACAATTTTTCTTCATCATTTCCATCAATTCCATGTGCAATATTTTTTCATCTTTATCTTCATCTCTCTGTCTTCCATGTTAACGCTTTTCTGGTTGCTTTCGTGAGTAACCATTAATTGTATCCTCTTTGCTTCCCTGTGAGGTATTAGTTGGAAATGATTTCTTGGAGTGTTTCATGTTTTATACTTAGAGTCACAGGGAGTGAGAAAAAAATATCAAAATGTATTTTTATAGCAACTATTAGTTTTAACTCTTTGCTTTGTCCACAACTCAAGGTATCATTTTTGTGCCACAGACCAAATAAACACATCAATATCAATTTATTATTTACTCATGTTAATCTCATGGGATTCAGTTTGATTCAATTTCAAGTTTGACCGAAATTTCAGGCAACTTTGTTAGGCAAGTTGCGCAAAATGTGCTGAGGTATCTGTACATTGGCAAGGCAAACTTGGTTGTTTATTGGATCAGACTCGGTGACTTGGGAGTGATAATGGGTTAAAGATGATATTCAATGCCAAAAATGGGGGAAATGGATTGAAAACTCTGCCAAGTTTGCATTAGTAGAAAAGCTTTCAAAATGTGTTCTACCATGCTTGGGTTTGATTCTCATCATGGTAAGATAATACATGGTTGGAACAATAGAAAAATCTTTTTAAAACAAAACAAGTACGGAATGGAAAGGATGATTCATGGCATGATAATGGATAACATTGATTCAGTTGTTTCTTCTCATTTCATCAGTTTCTTTTGTTTATTTCAACCTCTTAGCAATCATTATCCCCTTTTAACAGGTAACAATACAGCAATGAATACCAATAAATGTGTTGTGAATTGCAACTAAATAAAAAGTGTTTCAATCTTGGCTGAACCTTTCATTACATCCTTTTGTTTCACAATATTAACTGGGAGGTAAGATGAGGTGATAACTAGGTTGATAGCTTCAATTTGAAGTTTATATTAATAGTTTAAGTTTTTATTCATCTTTGTAAACAGTCGATGTTAACACTCAATGCGTACTGATATAATACAGAATGAACATGCATGTTGCGAAAAGGACATTTCATTTCCCGAATTAATATTGGAAGAGCTTTATGAAAGTGCGGGTTTAGAGCCCCCTTCAAAGAAATTAAAAAAAAATGAAGCAGTCGATTTTTTAGAATGTTTCTCGAAAAGAGACGACAAGTTATTGATAAAGAGCGTCAAATTACTGAGAAAAATGCTGAGCTCTCTAGAAGAATAATGGAGTTGGATGGCTTGAAAGTTAAACACAAAGCTAGTGAGCTTGAAGTGAGAGATAAAAATGCAAAGATAGAAGAATTAAAGGAAATTATCACAAAAAAATCATTTGATCTTGTAGAAGAAAAAAGAAAATGCAAAAAACTTGAAGAAAGCTATAATACTACTTTAGAGGAAAGAAAACATTTAAAAGATGAATCGAAAGCTTTAGAAATTAAAAACAATGAACTTGAAATGAAATTGAAAAACACTGAAAATGAAATAAATGCTAAAAAGGCTGAAATAATTAATCTATCTGCGGAAGGTAAAGTTCTTAAAACGAAATACGATTCATTAGAAGGAAGCTTCAATACTTTAAAAAGTGAAAAAACACAACTTGAAGGGAAAATAACCAACACTGTGAATGAAATAAATACTAAAAAGGATGAAATTACTCGTCTAACTGAGGCCAGCAAAAACATTGATGAGCTTAAAGCTTCATTCAATGCATTACAAGCAAAATATAATGCATTAGAAGCTGTCAAATCTAATTTCGAAATTAAATTAAGTAATGCTGAAAGTGAAATTAATACTAAAAAAGCAGAAATTACAAAATTGAAAGCAGAAGGTAAAAATACTGATAATTTACAAAGCGAATATAATCTATTATTAGATAAATTCAATGCTTTGAAGGTTGAAAAAATTGAAATTGAAGCAAAATTAAGAGATGCAGAAAATCAAGTACATTCTAAAAATGTTGAAATTGCTCGCCTGACAGAAGCTACACGAAATATCAATATATTTATAACAGAATTAAATGCATTAAATTTAAAATATAATGCATTAGAAGCTGACAAAGCAGAGCTCGAAAGAAAATTGATCAGCACTGAAAATGAAATGAATGCTAAAAAAGAAGAACTGGCAAAATTAACAATGCAAGGAACTCATGCATTACAAGAAAAGTATGCATCATTGCAAAGCGAAAAGATGGAAATTGCAACGAAAATATCAGAAGTGGAAAGTAAATTAGCTGCTTGTAACACTAAAGTTGCAGATTATGATGCAAAAAAGCAAAAATTGATCAATTACAATTTGAGATTATGGATAAAGATCAACAAATGCGAAATAAACAAATTGAAATAAATAATTTGATAATTGAGTTGAATAAAACTAAAAGAGAACTTTCTGAATCACAGGAGAATTTAAAGCAAAGTAAAGAAAAATTTACTGCAGAAATAAACAAATTGAGAAAGGAACTCTAAGCTGAAACTTCAAATGAAGAATCTTCTAAAGATAAACCACCAAAATTGGAGTATTCACAAGGGAAAATATCAATTTTAAGAGGTTGGCTAGGGAACATTAAATTAATTCCAAAATTTAATGACCCTGCATTTATTAATGCTCTTGGTTTTATTGATGATCCAAGTGATGAGTTAATTACAAAAGCAAAAGTAACTGCGTCACGGCCGGCTGATTTGAATGCAAGATCAAGTTTAATGTTTGTTTATTCTGATATTGTTGCACCTCATTTCGTAGGTGATAAATTTACAAGAGTATTGAGAATTTTACCACTTAAAAGAGGTCAAAGACATGAAATTGTTCATGAAATGTTTGTAAAACCCTTTTATTATCCCGTGCGAACTAATCAAATTGAAGATGTAAATTTCATTTTTACTGATGAAACTGGAAATCCAATCAAATTCGCTTCAGGAAGGGTTGCAATTGGTTTGCATTTAAAACGCTTTGTATAAGATGAATCATTTAATTTCTCTTTAAACAAAATGCAACGCAAAGTTTATTGTCCAAGGCATTCAGATTTCAAATCATACTATTTATCTCAAGCTGGACAAGGATTCTCTGATATTGAAATATTTAGAGGATCACCTTATCAGCGAGGATATGGATTTGGAAGTTTATTAAAAAGATTTGCAATACCTGTTTTAAAGTTTTTAGGAAAGCAAGCAGTTAAAACAGGAATTAATGTTGGTCAGGATTTATTAGAAAATAAAAATTTAAAACAAACACTGAAAGAAAGAGGAAAAGAAAGCCTCCGTAATTTAGCAAAAGAGTCAATTGGAAAAGCAAATTCATTGCTTAATCAAAGTGGAACTGGTGTTAAACGAAAACGGTTGTATAAAAAGAAGAAAAAGACCGTAAAAAGAAAAAAGAAAGATATTTTCGGTTAAAATGGAGTATTTACATCCTGCATCATTACCTTCAAGTAAAAGTGAATTATCATTATTCACTGTACCACCCACACAGGTAGCTGTTGATTCTACTTATGAAGTAGAATACAGACCTTCTGCATCATTAGAAAGCTCTAAAGTTCACACAATTGATGTTCCAGCATCTGAAGATTTCACTGATTTATCTCAAACAATGTTACATATAAATCTCGAAATTCATGATAAAGATGGATAGAAAGTAACAATTACTTCAATTAAGGGTGTTGAAAACTTTGCAAATGCTTTATTTGATCAAATTGATTTTTTTATTGGTACTGTCAATACATCTCAAGCTACCAATATGTACCATTATCAATCATTTATTGAAGATTTATTGTTCCGTCATCCAACAAAAGCAGATGCTGGACATTATGATACTTCAAATTATCTCAAGAATAATATTGAATTATATTTCAGATTACATCTTCCAATGTGTCAACAAGATAAATTACTGCTAAATGGTATTCCATTATTATTCAGATTCACAAGAAGTAGAGAGAAATTTCCATTGCTGCATACAAATGAGGATGAATACACTATAAAACTAACGCGTTTTGCTTTGCATATTAAACGTGTTAAACTATTTCCAGATACACAAGCAGGAATAATATCTGAACTCAAGGAATCACCTGCAAAATATTTCATAATTAGAAATTCAGTCAAGAGCTTTTCAATGAATAAAGGTGTATCAACAATAAACATTGAAAATATTTTTTCAGGGATCTTACCAAGAAGAGTAATTGTTGGTCTTGTTGATGAAGCAGCCTTTGCTGGAAATTATAAAGATCCCTTTAATTTTGAAAATGCAAATATTTCTCAAATTTCTCTAAATGTTGACGGAAATTCTTATCCTACAATACCTTATCAACCAACTTTTCCTGATAAATGTATGCGTGAATATGTGAATTTATTTCGATGTTTGGGACAAGATGAAGGCATTCCACAACTTGATTTAGACTATACAACATATAAAACCTCAAAAACTCTTTTTGGTTTTGATTTGGGAGGTGGATTGGGAGGTGAAACAGGATCTTTATCATTAATTAAAAGATGAGCTGTTAGACTAGAATTGAGATTCTCAGGAGAAACAACTAAGGCATATAAGATCATTGTTTTCGGACAGTTTGATAACTTGATTACAATTGATAAAGACCGAATTGTTACACTAGACTACTAATGTTGACAACTTTAGATTTAAAACGCATTTTAAAAAATGTTAAGCACTTTGGTGGTGTTTTTCCAAGTGATAAATTACCTCTAGTATTAAAAAAACCAACAACATTTATAATTAATTTAGACCCAAGTTTTAAAGAAGGTTCTCATTGGGTAGCTGTTCATTTTGATAAAGTTGGATCTTGTCATTATTTTGATTCTTATGGTCGGCCACCAGACGGAAATATTCTAACTTTTATTGAAAGATTTGCACCTAGAGGTTATACTTTTTCAAAAAACAAATATCAAGATGATTATTCATCATCATGTGGATACTTTTGCATTCTTTTTGTATTACTTGATCAGAACAAATTTCATCAAATTTTTGAAAAATGTAAAACAGTAAAAAATGAACAAAAATTGTTACAAATAATAAAAAATTTTATTGATTAATTTTATAATGTCCATAAGCATATGAACTTATTTTATCATTCAAAAGATATCTTTTATCTTCAAAAGGTGATATTGCAACCTTTTCATTACAATACATTGAAATTTTAAGTTTGTCAGAACCAAAGCGTCTTGTAATTTCCTTATGAATTGTTTCATTATAAAGACAATTTTTATAATTTTCAAAATTAATTTTGTTTTTAACAACATTTCTCTGCACGCCTTTTGCTCGCTTTTTCTCTCCGCTTTGTGATTTTATGCAGTACAGTTTAGGTTTAACAGCAATTAATTCATGGATGACTTCTCCTGACATTTCATCTTTGAGACAACCAATTTTCTTTTTGTTCTCGCTTGAATAGAGAGGATGATCTGTGGGCAAGTCACCAAAGTCCATAATGTCATTAAATTGTTTCATATCACTGATTATGTTGTTTGATTTTATTTCCAGTAAAAAGGAATCAGTATCGGAGTAAACAAGTTGAACATTATCACCATAAAACTTTTTAAAGCGCCCATAATAAAGTTTGTAAACGTGTAATTTTGATAGTTCCAGAACGGTAAATCCAGAAACTATTGCTTTATCCATCAAAACACATTCAGGCTTTAATTGTATCAGCATTTTATCTTCGTCAATAATTTTGAACCTTGTTGCAAGAGGATTAGCAATTCTTTTTGTTGCTACTCTTTCCCCCATTGCAAGTTTAACTTCAATATGCTTTCGTTTATCTTCCATTAATTTTCCATAGATACTGTTCACAAATAATTTATAAAGTGATGAAGCAAAAGTAGTTTTGGCTTGTTGACGCTTCTTTGTACAAAATTCAATATATGGTTTTAGCCAGGCTTTTTGTTTGAATGAAATGACTCGATGAACTTTTAGTACTTTTAAGCCATTTCCAATGTAAAATTTTAAATTCCGGAAATGAACTGAATATCTTTCTCTTGTTAAAAATGTTGACACAAGCTTTTCAGTAGCAACCGGCTTAAGTCCTTGCTTCACAAGTTCATCATATAATTTTTTGGCATATGGGCTTAGCATTTCATGTGTTACTTTCATTTTATGAGGAGCTAAAGGAAAATCATTATGTGCATCATGAAGTTCTTGTGGATACTCTAAATCAATCTCCAAGATGTATCCAATGTCTCCATCATCAGGTGAATTTAAAATGTGTTCGAGTAATTTATCTTCATTTGAAAAATTTACCCATTTATAATTTCCTATTGGTAACATGTCCATCATTGCATTGCCGTAAAGATTGTTTACATCAAAGTACATTAACCAAGTTTGTTGGCCACCATCATAATTTGTTGATGGATTATTAGCAATTGCGTGACGTTTTGCAACAGTAGTGAAGCCTCCTCTAATGTCACCTTCAATTAATAACAACATATCAATTTCCAAAAATAATTCAATTGATATTTTTGTCATTTTTAATGCAGCAGCATAAGCAAGACCAGGGCAGGTCATGTAATGTGGTGGATCAATTCCAAAATCTTCAATACTTGTTTGTCGAAAGTTTTCAAATACTGCAGCAAGCATTAAAACATCAAGCCGCAAGTAAATATCGATCAATTCTCCAAGATTTTTACAATTGAATTGATTCCAAATTCTTTTCAAACGATCATACATTTCTTGTGTAATGTTAGTGTCGTTCAGTGATGAGTAAAAAGCAGACATTGGTGGTAATGTTTGGTCATTAAATTTTTCAAGTGATGATAAATATTCATAAGGTATTGATGCTTTTCCCATTAAATCACTCAAATCTTGATTAGGCCATTCTTGACGTAAAAATTCTTCTTTTTCATCTTTAGTCAAGTTGGAACTTAGTGTATCAAGACTTCCAGGTAAAAATGCAAATGAGTCGAGGAAAGCAAGATCATTAACATACCAACCAATATATTTTTCCATTGATGAAGGAATCAGTTTTATATGCTGAGAAAATGTATTACTTTTAATTGAATCAATCAATAAGTGTCCATCATAATTTTTCAAATTATGAAAAAATATTGGAATTCGATTTGGAATTGAGTAATTCACATTACAAGCATTATGAGCTGCACCTCTGAATTGACCCGTTAAATGATCATGATCACGGACTCTATCATCTTCGAGAGGCTTTTCACAAATCCAACAGTTTGTTGCTTTTTGAAATGTTGTTTCATCAACAGGTGACATGTTAAGAGGCTTAAATGAAGCAGTCACGTAATTTCGTGCAGATGTTATTGATTTCTTAAGGTTTTCTAGAAATTTGGCAACAATATTTTCTCCGTGCTCAAACTTTTTATCAATGATTTTTCGGTTCCAATCAACAACAATGTATCCATAACTACACGGTTCATGAATTGATGGTTTCAATGGATCATTTGTTGGGACAATTAAACATTCAAAGTCACAATAGATAATGAGCGGATGCTTAATTTCTTTTTCAAATTTGAACGCTCAGAATAATTCCGTCTTGGGTATTTTGGTGTAGGGCAAGGCATCATAATTTTTTGTGCTGGTTTTGATGAACAGTCAATTAAATGTTTTTTCAATTGAAATTCATGGCGCCAACCATTTAAACATCTTTCACAATGAAAGCGGCGGTAATTGCTTCTTGAATTTAAAAGGCGTGCAAAGTTTGTTATTAAATAATAATGTTCGTGTAATAAAAATAGTCTGACATGTGTTGATAGTTGGTTCTTGGTAACATAAAGTGGAATCACAAATTTATGATTGGTGTTGTAAGTAAAAACACTAATCGATATCGAGTTTTTCTTTTCAAAGGATTCGATTGAGCTCAATTCAACTTGTCCTCGCCATTTTGAAAAGTCATGTTGATCTATAAATTGTTCATATTGATGCAATCGTTCAGGATGATTTTGACTTGGATGAATAGCAGCTAAAATTGAATACATGAAGCAATCACTTTGACATTCGATTGATAGTAAGCACCTTTTTGTATAAAGTTCTTTTGGTAAATTGTTTTGATGACAACCTCCTCGATGTGGTTGATAACGAGCAATCCAAACATCAATTTTGCTAATATCAACAATAGTAAAGCCACTTCCTCTTTCAGTATATTGATCGATTATTTCTTTCATCTCCGTAAAAGTCTCTTCAATTTCATTATTAATATTATCTCCAGGTAATAAGGGTTTCATTGTTGAAGGGATTTCAGCTTCAATCAATTCAATCATTGTCATTTTTTGAAAATAAACTTTTAAAATCAAATAGAATTTGATTGGTCCAAGATCACTCAAATTTTTTTGTAGAAGTTCTTTGACTTTAGTCTTTTGATGTCTTTTCACAATGTCAATGTCAATCATATCAGTCATTTCTTGGGAAAAAACACGAAAGCGGCGGCGAAAAGCTGAATGAATAAGTTTAAATGGTGATTCAAAAGTAGGTTGTGGAGGGTTGAGTATAGATAAACTGCCACAAACTTTTTGATGACATCTCAATCTTTGCTCAGATGAAAAAGTTTTCTTGCACTTTGAGCATTTCACTTTTCTTTTCATCTCTTTTGGAGCTGCTCTTATAGATGGTGCGTCTTGAATGACTGGTTCTTTATCAAAGAATATTTCCATTCGCCTGCAGTTTTCTTTGCATGAACAATTATGCATTAAATAGTCTAACAAAGGTTCACTCACATTCCCACAACATGGACACCTGAAGCAATCCTTTTTAGGTGGTGGCTCATCAAAGAAAATGTCCATTCTTTTACAATTATCCACACATGTGCACTCATGATTTAAATAATCTCCTAAAGCCGAACTTTTCTTTTTACAGCAAGGGCATTCAAAGTCATTTGGTGATTCTATTGGTGCTTGTGATTCAATTGGTGTTGGTAATTCAATTGGTGGAGGAGGGCTTGGTGTATCAAAGCTCTCATACATTTTACATTGATTTGACGCGCAGTTGCAATTATGATTTAATATAACTCCCAAGTTTGGAAATTTTTGCTTGCAGCAAACACACAGCATCTATTGAAAAACAACTTATATATTAGTCCCGCGAATAAAAAAGACAATGAGAATTTGAAATTGAAATGGATCTTTATTTGGATGAAAAATATAAAAAAAATTAAGATTTTACAATTTTATAATAGCGTTTAATAGTCCGATTGACTGTCCAAATATGGCAGTCAATCAGCTCACATATATCTTGAGCATGTTGATTGCCCAAAGAAGATAAAATTTTTCTTTGGGCTTTCAACTTTGCCAGGCCTTCCATATATTTGAAGGCCTTGTTCCTCAAACGCAATTGCAGTCTTTTTCGGACTGCATTTGGAGCTTTTTTTTGTTTCCTCAAGGGAAACTTGCTCCATATCGCATATCATCTTTTCAAGCTCTTTCGAGTCAAAAGAAGAAAAAGAAAAACCCGCAAAGCGAGATGAAATTTCCTGAAAAGATATTAAAGGGAAGATGAGAAGCATGTTAAAATAGATATGATTAAATTAAACTTACATTCATTTCAATGTCCTCAACAGAGGACATTTCTATGTCGACATTTTCCATGTTTTCCATATCAATATCCATTGTCAATAACTTTCACAAAAAAAATACAATTTTGACGTTGTCTTGTTGATGGTTTGAGAGAAAATGACCAAAGATCGTTACCTAACCTTTGAAAATAACCGATAACATCTGCAGAACGGGGTGAGAGGGCATTTTCCACGTGAATTAATCGATTGATTAACTGTCAAAGCTTGTTTGTTTTGAATTCAGCGCTTGGTTGTTTTCACTGCGCAATCGTAACCTGTTGCATAGAAACGTTGAAGCAGGTGTTATCTGCGCAATCGTAACCTGTTGCATAGAAACGTTGAATCAGGTGTTTAGTCTCATATACATCGTTCTTCCTAAAGCAAGTTTCAAATTTTTTGTGAAAATCTAATTGATTAATTAAGTGTTCATAATAAATTTCATTAATTACTTTTTATTATTTTTAATGCTAACAGGTAAGTTTGTGTTCACCAATGGATTAGCCAGTGGATTATTGTACTTTACCATTGGATTTAAGTGTTTTTGCAAGGGATTAATGTGTTTTTCATTTTGCAGTCTCGCCTATATCTTCACCATCACCACCAACATCACCACCAACATCACCACCAACATCACCACCTCAATCATCCGGCTCAGAAACGGAAATAAATGATGAAGAAGATGAAGAAGTTGAAGATGAAGAAATGGAGGAGGATGGAAACATCCAGACAGTGAATCAAGATCTTGACAATCCAGAACCATCAACCTCAGGAGAAGCAAACAATAAGGTTCTCCAATATAAAAGTAAGCTTAGATTTAAACTTTAGAGTATTTTCTTATAGTTGCTTTTCTTTAGAAAAAACGGCGAAAGGTAGCATTTACTGTAGAGTGGGTTATACAACGGCACTTTGGAAAATAAAAGAAGTTCTTGGTGTCTGGGTTAGTCCTACTGGGAATTCTTTGGTTAAATTCAGATTTCATGACTTTTTCGCCACTCCTGAGTCCTTGCATGACTTTTGCAACATTGAGGAATGTCCGAAGATGACAAAAGAAGAGATTGTAGCAGGTGCCGTTTCATATGAAGAAGCACAGGAAAACGCTGCTGCCAAAGTGAAAAAACAACCTGTTGTGTTTCAGTGTGATTATTGCGCTGGGTCATTCAAAAAATTATCTTACCTCAAGGATCACCTGTTTGGCATTATAAAGGATGGGTCAGGAAAAAACAGAAAAAGAGTTGTAAACTGCCCCAGAAGGTTGATTGTTGATAAGCTTCCTTATGATCGTTATAATTGCCCGATTAAGCTGCCAGCTCCAAAGAAGTATCCTTGGGCATGGGTTTATCTCCAAGACACCTCATTAGCAAAACCAAATGGTGATTTCGATGTCCCAGACAATATGCAAAAACAGTGGGATGATGTATTCAATCCTCCAGAAAATAAGAGAAGAGGGAGACCAAAAAAAAATGAATTTTCAAAATTAGCTTCTCTACTTTTGCATTTAATGATCCTTTTACATTTATGTCTTTTTAATTGTATTTCCATTTATACTTTTTTATATCTTTTTTATACTCACATTGATTTGTATTAACCATTATCACCAACACATATTAAAATTTTCAAAAAATTACCTTTATTATAAGATTCATTTTTATTCATCTAATTCATATACCATTTTAATGCGCGTAAAAAACTCTATCTTTTGCTGTCCAGTTTAATGCCTAGGTATATGTATCATGGAGATAACAGGGAAAATCATGAAAACACTTAAATCAAGATAGAAAGCTTATTTCTTGATCAAGAAAAATCATTTAGGTATCATTTGGATCCATTTGCAACTGCTAATCATAATCAAAAAGAAAAAATGAAAAAAGTTCATTTGTTCATGAGATATGAATTCTGAGCCGATTTCAAAACCTGAAAAATTTGATTAAAGTTCAATAAATTACCTTTGGAACAAGATTCATACTATTCCGAAACATATTCATATCATTCGATAGAGCAGAAAAAACTCTATCTTTTAATGTCCAGTTGAACAGTTAAGTTGATTCATCATGGAGATAATTGGAAAAATCATAAAAACGGCTGAACCACTGTTGTAAGCTTATTTTACCAGCTAGAAAGATGATTCAAGTATCAAATTGATTCATTTACATTGCTCTATGCTAAGAAAAATGATTTCAATTATCATTCAAGAAGTGAAACATCCGTTCCCCTTCTTTCATTCAGGATCATTGTCTTATTAATTATTCATTCAAGAAGTGAAATATCCGTTTCACTTCTTTCAATAATGATCAATGATAGCAATTAATCAAGGTTAGTGCAAGGTTGAACGGTCAAGTGAAATCAATCAAGCAAAAAACGTAGGAAGGTGTAAAAAACCGTTGAATATTCACTCAAGCATTAATTATAAACAACACGTAGGAAGGTGTTCGCTAGGCTTAACAAGGCTACAAAAAACCGTTGAATAATTAATCATGCATGAAATCGATCAAGCGTGAAATCAATCAAGCGTAAGGGGGGTGGCGTTTTTTGGGTCATTTCCGTTTCCGGTTTTTGGAGTTGAAGCGTATGTTTGGTACTACTCACATAGAGCATAGATTTTCATCAACCTAAAAGAGCCGCTTTAGTTCACAAATAAAATCTCCATTTTTCTTTAAGTAAACAGTGCAGAATGTGGCAATCAAAACAAAAATAAAACCAGAATTCGTACACTGCTCTTTGACTCTACTTTCACAATATTTTCTTAGCATAAAATGAATGAGACAAAACGAAACATCCTACGGAACTTTGTAAAAGATCTACCATGGTTTCTCTCACAAGATTGAGTTAAAGAGAGTCGAAGGAGAAGTTGACAAGGGCCAGTTCTTGATCTCGACCTTTTTCGCAGTTTGATTAATCATTGTTCAAAGTCTCCGAATTTCTTGGTTCATGGCATTCAGTCAAATCTTTCAGTTTATAGTAAAATATTCAGTAATGTTAACTGCTTGATGCAACAAAATAGGATTTCACTCAACGTATTTTTAGGTTTCGACACCTTTGGCATGCTATCATTCAAGAGACACTCGTTCAATTAGTATACAATCACCATCGTGAAATCGCACTTAATTTTTCAATGATCCTTATCGGGGAGTGATCTACTCTTACTATTATTTCAATTTTGGGCATTGTATCAATGGTGACTGCAATAACTCTCGAAACACACAGATGATTCCTATCGTAATTGCTCAATTAACTCATTTGTTGCGTTCAGGTACACTACTATTGTACTCAATGTTGAAATTGACATTATTTACAACTTACTTTTACATTACACAAGCTGGCCCACGCTCATGACTGATCGCAAAATTCATTTTAATTCGAACCAAATTCAATGCATTCCAAATGCAAAAGATTTAAATTCTTAATGAAAAAAAAAACACGTCATGATAAGTCCAAAAGTTGAAATCTTTTTCTCTTTGATAATATTCATTTCGGGTAAGCCTTTCTTTAAGCACATGTAATTTTTTGTTGATCGTAGGAGCAAAAATAGAGTCCAAAGTTGAAACTTCGATCTCCTTTTTAAAGTTGAAACACCAGGTTTTCACCAACTCTACTCTTTACTCGAAAGACAGTTTTACATAAACTCCTAACCCAACAATAAATCTGATTAACCAAAAGTTTTTCCCCTAAACACAACGCTACAAAATACGGATTCTGCATTTTTTCCCCCAACCTGTTTAAACGTGAATTTCTCAGGAACCTGAATTCAGAGAAAGTTCTGACTATTTTTCGTGGTTGTAGTTTAATCATGGCTTACATTATGTAAAAATTAACCTTAGAACCCACTTAGTTTCGACATAATTTGAGCGCAAAAATTTCATGTTTTGACTTTATATATTGTAATTGTAATGTAATAATGTAATAATTGTATAGATGTATAGATTACATTATTTTAAGCTAATTATTTACATTAAGTTACTAACTTAACTCAATAGGTGATGCTATTGGAATGAAGTTAGTTGTTATTGCAAAGCCATGCGCCATCTGTTGATATGAATTGCTTTTCATCATTTCAACGTTAACCTTACTTGACCGCTCAAAGGTCGGGCGTCACTTCAGGTCACTATCTTCCACTTATCTAAGTTGTATTTTGAGTCCCATAAAATGGTAATACATTTGAATAACATAGGTGTGAAATTGACTGTCAGATTGAGATGAAAAAGAGGGACACAATTGACCTAAAGAGAAGCAAACAAGAGATCTATCAGCGTTTTAATTAATTATCAATTCAAATTGAACTGATCTTTTATAGCCTGAAGATAATGATAAATAAAAAACAGCAAATGGCACGTAAACATTAGACTAAATGTAGTTTGATAATATTTGAAGAATGAGGAAGAAATCGTCAAAATAGGAAAAAAGTTGGACTAATGAATGTTGAACGTGGAAACAAACTCAAGTCAAAACTGTCCATTTGAGTTGATATTATACTAATATTTTATCCTCTTCCTGGATTAAACGTTATAAACCAGGTAAACAGTTATAATTTAAATAATAATCATATTTGATTACAATAAAAATTGTACAAGGTAACAAAAATAACCAATTTTTTACCTTTACAATAGCAACAAGAGTGAAAACTTGACAATTTAATGAAACTTTTGATGAACCTTCCAACTTACCTTTAATAATGAGTTGGAAGAAAAGATGAAGAAAATTTCAATTCCAAATAAGGTGAAACATTTTTCGATTAAACAATTATTGGCATGAATTTAAAGCTAAATTAAAAGGCACAATCCAGTTTAGCCTGAAAATATCATTCCAATAGCCTTAAGCATTGACATTAAAGTCAACAATTTTTTCCTTTCCTTTGTTTATTACCTGCTACAAATCCTGTTCAATACAATACAATTCAATTTAATCCATAATCACAATTTAATTGGTTGAGATTGTGAGATTTGGACAAACTTGCTTTGGGTTAAACAAATGGTCAATTCAATTGAAACCGGATTTAAAACTGGTGAAAGGTCTAAAAATAAAGGTATAAAATTGCAATTTAAATTCAAATTGGTATTTCAACATTTGCTGAAAAGTTTCATTCCTTATTATTAAATCTATTTTGTTCAATAATTGGAAATTCAAGAAAGCAGATTGATCAGGTTGAACATGAAGACATTGAATGACCAAAAGGGATGAATAAGCAAGAAAGGCATTTGGATTGAATAAATATTGCCAACATTTGTAAAGTCCGTTGTGATCTGCAAAATATCAAAAGACTCAAGAGTTCGAATGAAAATCCTTAAAATTCAGTTTTCACAGGTTCATCTTTGTCTTCCTTCATTTTTTACAGTCGACTTTGCAAATGAAAATCATGACTTTGCTGAGCAAACTAGAAATAAAGATTTTGAACAATCATTCAAAGTCAAAATTCAAAATCACAAATTAACTCTGTTTTGATACTTTTTTAATGAGTTTAACCAAAAACTGGCAAAAACTGCAAAACACTGGATAAATTCTGGTTTTACAAAAAAATTTGTTTCGTTTTCCATGAAAAATGTTTATCGGCGAATCTGAAATTTTTGGTTTCTTCTCCTTGAAATTGAAAATAATGGAACCACAAATGAAATGCAAAGCACCAAACCAGTTTTTAATCATTTCAAATCAACTTTACAAATTCATCTTTTCCCAATTATCAATCATTGATTAACATAAATGATAATGAATAATATCACTGATGAAAAGTACAGAAAGCATAAAAGATGGTGAATTGAGAAGTGCAAATAAACAAACTGATCGGGTTAATATTGACGTAATGAAAAGCAAAAGTTGAACAATTAAAACTATTAATAATATTTTAAAATAAATGCAAAACTGAAAATACAATTCAACTTGATGTACTTTTTTACCTTCCCTGTCAAGTTATTGAAAACATTTGTAAACCAGTTAACCAGTTGCTTTGGTTTATTCATTTTTTTCCGTCAAGTCAATTAATGGTTGGCCAATCATTAATATATAATATATTTTATAACTTTAACAACAGTTTAATTTCAATGTTAACAACTAAAGAGTTCAGATAAAGAGGTTCAACTTGGCGTCTCAATTTGCGCCCATTTTGTGTGTTTTGCTTGTTTTGTTTGCATTGCCTTGCCTTGCCCAATCAACATTAACACCATTCAACTATTATAATCATTTTATGCTATTACTATTACTAAATAATTAATTTATTAATCTATTCTGAAAAATTCATTTTAATCCTAATGTGACAGGTGAAAATGATGTCCATTCGTTGATAGTAAAATGGTCAATCTTTAGTCTTTTTTTTCTCAAAAAAATAGCGTTCCACTGAACGTCTAATCAACTGCTGACCGCCATTTATTATCCCTTCTTAATGGTCCATATAAGTAGATTTAATTGTCGATAATTTATAACTATTGTCCATCACCATTGTTCATCAGTATCCATTATTGTCCAGTTTTACTTCGATTAAGGTTAAAGTTACTCTGTATTGTTGCATTTGGCACCATTTACCAGGTTCATCTTTTGGCTTTTTTTGTCTTCATTCATCTTTTCTCGATTCCTTTCTTGTCTTTCCTTTTCATCCTTTTTTATTATCCTTTATTGATTCAATTTCCGTTCCAATTTTGCTGAATTTCCTTCCCTTTTCAGGTTCTCCAATCTGATTAGCTAATCACATCTTCTTATTTTCCTATCTTTCGTATTCTGTTAATTGCCGAGTAAATTGTGAATGGTTAAGGAGAGAAAAGAAAGAAATGTTAAATTAATTCAATATCAACCTTGATCAACACATGGTACTTACATGATAACTTTAACAATCCTTTTCATTGGTTCAATTTGTTATTCCAATCATTACTGGCTTCTCCTTTTCGGACGGTAATTTCCATGATATTAAATCTGGAAATTCTGGAGTTTGGAAAGTAAAGGTGAAAGTAAAAAGCAAAAAGTTGATTAAATTTGTGAAATGAATAAATGCATGATTGAATGGTTCATTTTAAATGATGATGAAGGCAATTTTTATCTAAAGTTTTGGGTGAAATTTGAGTTAAATTTTGAAATAGCTTTTCATGATGATGAAGCTATTTACTCAGTTCGAGATTTTTCATGCTTCTAATTTTCATGGGACAATTTGGTTTTGGTAAAATGATGAACATATTAGATTGCAAAACTTGGTCATACCTAAACTTTGATAGAGTCGAGTCGGTGAGAGTGGAACGGAACTTTTAAGATCAAGTCCGTCCAAAATTTTGTACATTTTAAGTGAAGGTATTTTGGGCCGAGTTGGTTGATGGACAGCGGTTGAATTGTTGGGAACTGCTGGACTGCTCATTCGTCGATTGCGAAGTTTATTAAAAGCTTCCGATGATGGACCTGGAAAGCCACAAGTATCATCAGGTAGCGCAAAGCTGATTCGCTTTTTGGGCTTTTGGTTAACCGCGGCAGTTGTGGAAGTGGAAACTTCACTCAAATTATCTTCTGTGTTGTTGTTGGGATCTGCGTAAAATGGTTTACTGTAGTTATATGGTGAGGTAACGTTGTCATTGGGTAAAGGTGATATTGTAGGTGATGGTGTCTCCCGGTTATGATGAAAGGATGAGGTTGATGATTGAAGAGGCTCTGGTGATGGATAGGGTGAGTAGAGCAACGGTGATGGTGTCAGGTTGGCTGATGATGATGATGCTATCGGTGGTGGTGGCTGTGGTCATATTGTGACCATCAGTTGAACATGGTGAAAGATGAGGAAATTCAGATTGCAACAGATAAGATAACAGAGCAAGGGTTTCATCAACCAGTTTAAAATATACATATAAGAAAGAGAGAAAGAAATTAGTCTTTTTCTATTAATTTTGTCTTCTTTCATCGTTACTCTTTTTGTGACCTTTTCAAACGTGTAAAAGCCCTCTCATGAACATGCAAACAATTCATTGCCAAATTCATTGCATCCATGAGTAGTAAATAAAAAAATACACAAAATTTTGTTTTCTAAACTAATGTAATCATGATGATGACTGAAGGAAAGTGAAATGAATTTGGAAGCAAAAAAGTGAAACAAAAGTTGTTTTTGTTTGTTGACAAGGGAAAAAAGTAAATGATAATAAATAGTAATTATTAAAATGTATAGATAATGATGTGGTAATGATGAGGTGAAGATGGTAAGGATGATGTTTGGGATGCTGGTGAATGGCAAGTGCAATGTAAGAATAAAAAAGTTGAGTTAAAAATGGAAACTGAACAAATGAAAAAAAAACTTTTGGCAAATGAAGGAGGATAAAAGGATGAAAAAAGGTATTGCAATAAATAATAGTTTTGCTAATAAAAAAACAAATGCATCAATAAGTTAGTAAAATAGTGTAAAAATGTCAAGCAGCCGCTAGTTCAGTTCTCCTTACAGAATCAGAGTCCGGTACTGGTGAGACACTGAATCGACCTGAACGACGAACTGGTTCCTTGTTGTTGTTTTCATTGACTTTGGGTAAAGATACTTGAGTTGTTTTACTGTCCCAACTACCAAGACTTGAGCTTCTCAAGATGGGCTTACGAGGATGAGCTTGAGAAACCTGGCAAAAGATTGAGAAAACAGATGAAATTAATTTACATTGTTCAATGATGTCAGGCTTTTCATCATGGAGAGATATCATTTTGATAAGAGGATAGGAATAAATGAACAAATAATCATGAGGATTGGCCACGGGTAAAGTTGACTTAAACACTGACAAATCAGGTTTGTTAACTTTTACTGGAAAAGTCAGGCAAATGGCAAATTGATGGGAAAATGTAAAGGCTTCAAGGTAGAGATTGAAAGGGATGTAAAGAGTTGTACTAAAGCTAAGGTGTAGTTGATGTTGATTGATACAGTTATATCTTGATGATTTGTTAAGGCAACAAAGCGAGTTTGATTTTGAATTATAACTCAAGGGAATAACTTTCTCTGTCTATGATGTAAATTTGACCTAAGTTTCGCCTCTAGATTGCTTGTTGAAGTGCTTTTGAGTAATCGATTTTACCTTTCTCTTTCTACTCTTTCGGAATTGATAAAACTTCTTTCTTGGTATTCTGGATCAATTTGAATGGTCAAGAAAACTAATCACTGAACCATTAGTAATCAAGGTAGCTGAAGGGTTATCATTGATATATTGATTTTAAATTTGTCTGCATTCAAGTTTGAGGCCATTTCTTTGAACAAACAAGAAACTAATATAAAATTATAAATTAATACGCTGTAAAATATGTACTCAATTAACCTTTGTTTACTGCCCTAAGCAAGATTAAATTTAAATTTTAACTTTGGTTAAAGGGTAATTAAGGAAAAGCCATTTGTTGATTACATTGTTTAAGATAAAAGTAAATTTCACTTTTTAAGTTTTAACAGTCACAATCTTGGGTCTGTTCAACTCTTGAAGCGCCACCTGAACTGTTACTCTCCTAGGTTGAGACTAACATGCCTGTGAGACTAAAGTCTTGTACTTTTTTCAAGCTTAAAGCTTTACAATCCAAGTGTAAGTATCAATTTCAAGTGAAAATGTTTCATTGATAAAACTATTTATACGCAATACAATAGCATTAATTGGATGAATATTAATACAAATATCTTGATATTAATACTGTGAAACATTGACTAATGTTTGCATGACGATTAACTTACTTTTGATTGATTATGTGTTATCTCTTGTAGAGAATCAGAAATCTCTTGATAATATGAATTTCTGTATTCAACCTCAGATTGGTTGAGTTCATTAAAAGTTCCATACGGGAATAGATCAATCTTTGATCCTGGAGATTCTAATCCCTGAAAGTAAAGAAAAGAAAGAAAGAGACGAAACATGAAACGATGTGGAATTGGATACGAAATGAAATTGGAATAAAAATGATGAGTTCAAGAAGGAAACAATTTAGACTACTTTAGGGTCACTCTTCACTCTCCATTCAAATCCATGACTTGAGTACAGTTGTCAAACATTTAGAGGTGAAAATTGAAAGAAAAGGAAAAAGGAGAGAAAATTTACTCCAATCTTGCGCTGATAAAGTTTATCAGGAAAGCTGAATTCATTATCTTTTCATGAACCAATGAAGATGCTGAAACAATAGCGGTAAAAAGTGTTGAGCAACATTTACTTATGGATTGCAAATGTAATCCAAAACTCGACAAAACAAGAATTTGTTTTCCTTTTCATGTTCATTCATGGTAATAATTTGTATTCATTTTGATTCAGAAAACCATGATAATTATCAAAGTTACCATAGGAAAAAATAAACACGAAAAAAGACAAAAATAAATAGCAAATTTGTATTTACTTTTTGCTTTCCTCTTTGCACTTTACTTGCATGAGATAATAAATAAAATGATAATACCACAGATGGAAAGGTAAATATCATTTACAGAGGAAAAAAGCTCAGAATAATCAGAATTTCAGATTTATTTAGATTCTTGCAATTCTTTATGATCGAGTTTTCTTCTTCTTCCTCATCTTTTTCTGCTTTTTTGATGACAAATCATAAAATGATATTGAATAAAAATAATAATATTTCGTTTTCCACTCAACTCTCTATAAGTTCATTTAACTTTAATTAAATGTTTCAGCAACACAAAGTTTTGATTTGTTGATTATCAATCTAGTTTATGGGTTCATTAATATCATCTGGAATCAGAACTGAGTGAAAACCGTTTCATGATTAACCTTTTTTTACTCCTTCTTTTCATTCGATGATTAAAGTTTGAAAAGAGATGAAAAATCATGTTGAATTGTCTCGATGGTCTTGATGATCATCATGATGAAGCTCTTTACTCATCAGTCGCAGATAATGTTACATGATTTTTTCTCAATTCAAATTGAAATGTCGAGTTAATCATCTTTATCTGATTCAACAGCTCAGAATGTTCCTCTTCTTCAGATCAATTTTCACTTTTCATGCAATCGATATGGCACAAGAATAAATCAAGATCAAGTTCAGATTTGAAGGTATAAGCTCATCATGATTATTAGCATGATGATTATGGTGATCATGGTGATGAAAGAAAAAGAAGAGATTCTGTGAGCAAAATCTGTTCGATAATGTTATTCATGCAATGTGAATAATTTCTTTTCTCAACTTTTTTCTTCTCTCATTCCACTTCGAGTGTCTTTCTGTCACGATTTGATTTCTTACCTGATCAATGAAAATAACGTCTTCTCCTTTAGCATAAGCCTTTCGATTTGATTCACAGGCAAGGTTAATTTGTGCTATCAATTGTGAGCAGTTGGTTGATGAAGGATCAGTTGGATCTTTTGTTGAGATTATGTTATTTGAAATGTCCACTCGAAACACTTGACGATTTGTTTGAACTGCCAGGCAAAGAGCAAGTAAACCTCTTTCAGCGATATCATTTTCGCGAAGGTCAACTCGACGAAGATTATCTCCTTCCATGAAACAATCAGCTATTGCAATGGCACCTAATAGATCAACAAGTCAAACATTAGGTGAAAGTTGAACAAACGGCAATATACAGCTTTCAAGGTTAGAAAAAGATTTGAAAGTAAAAAAGTGTTTTGTGCTTCAAAGATTTGGAGGAGAAAAAAGTTCCAAGTTTAACACTGAACTGATGGATCAGCTATTTTAAGATGAACATCAAGTTGTCTTTCAGCTGAAAGATGTTGACTTGAAGTTTAACAGACTTGACAGACTCGGCTAGATAAACATTGGGTTATTTTGCATCATTATTGTGACAAGAGTTGGATAACATCTTAAAACGACAGTCACATTGATTGCTGCGATAAACTTGATGAATAAAGTTGAGTTTTGATGATAAATTATCATGATTATCTGCTCATATACATTGTAAATGCCATTTCAAACATCTATTAATAAATTTATTGCAGCAACTTTGATTTGTTATCCTTGGTTTTGGTTCAAGGTTTGATTTATTATACATAAAAGATGAACCCAAATAGACAATTGAATCTGCTTATTTAATTAATAATAGATTTGACTTGTTCGCACAAGAATTGATTAGCTTCGAATGGATAGTAATCTCAATTAAAATTTCATCAACAAGCAAAATGTAATAAAGCTCAATCCAACCTCTGACCTTTGGATTGTCCTGAACACTTGATGGCTCATACATATTGAACGTAAAACGAAACTTATTCTCAAAGATTCATCAGGTTATTTTGCATTATTATTGTAACAATGATTGAATTTAAAGCTCAGCTGATTCATTTATATTACAGGTTATTATTTTACCATTAAGTCATTATCAATTAGCAGTCTTAACGACAATTCATTGTATGGTTTAATCGCTATCAAATATGACATGGTTAATTGGTAAAGAGAGGAATGGAAAGTCACAAAATATTGTTTCATCAGATTCTGATTTTTCACCATCTTCTGTATCAGTTGAAATATCATTATTGTCATCCTACTCAATCTGTTGACTAACGATGGTTGAAAAGCAAAACCAGAATATCAATCGATAATCGGACAAACTTGAATGCTTAGACAATCAGTTTTACTTTCTTTATCCTTTACTTAGTTTATCATTCATTGATTACGATAAGCAAATTAGTGCTGTAAAAAGGTTGATCAAGGTGAATGTTGGTTAAATTGTAAACATAAAATGATGAGAATCAAAAATGCTTACCTTGACAATTAAGTTTACAATTTTTAAGACCCAAAGCGCTAATTTTAGGTGCCATTATAATTCCTTCTTTAAGCTTGATTATTCCTTCATCACCTAAACTATTATCGTTAAGATTAACTGTGCAAAGTGATTTTGTGTAACGCTAAAAGGGAACAAGTAAATGAACAGCAAAAACAAAAAGGTGAAAGTGATTAATGAAATGTAATCTGATTAATTATTGAGGAAAGGAGTGAAAGTGAAATTATCATGAAAAGTGCATAACATTTGTGTGTGCTGCTTGTTCAACATTTTGTTTTTGTTTGTTTTCACGTTTTTTTTTACAGTTGAACAAACAAACACTTTTACTTGTTACAAACTGCTTACCAGTGCTTCAACTAAACTGTTCATCCCTCGACTGGTCATTTGATTGTTTGAGATGATTAAATATTTCAACCCATCGCCTGGTCCTGGTTGGCTTCTCAAGGCTTCCGCTATGTGTTCCAATCCTTCATCTTGAAGATGATTGTCTCGAAGATCAAGAAATTCAAGAGTTGAATTGGCTCTAAGAAGATTACCTATTTGTATAGCATCGCCTGAACACAGTTTATTGTCTCCCAGGTATAAATATTGTAAGGATGTATTCAGTTTAAGAGCAGCAACTAATCAAAAATGAAATAAGGTGAGAGCATGAGAATGAGTTGCTAAGTCTCTTCAAAAGTGACATGAAATAAGCTAATTTTTCAATGTTATTCCTCTTCCAACCAACCAATCCTTAATCGCATCAGGATTGAGTAATGAATAATGTGAAACATTGAAAGAGATAAAACTAGAATCGTAAATAAACTGACTATTGAGTCAAAGTTTATCGATTTTTTGACCTGCATGATCAAATGGTCAGTTAAAATTTTAGCCTCTTTAAACCTAATCTAAGGATTGCACAAGTTTACAAAAGGTTACAGGCAGTGAAATTGAAAACTTGAAACTCGATAGTCTAAGCTCTGGAATTAATAAATCGAAGCTTACATTGATTCAATCAGCATGAACATGAAAGGCTTTATAAAGATATATTTTACATTTAAATTCATTGAAAAATTGCAAATGCTTTGAACAACATTTTGTGAAACTTGTGCAACCTTTTGATATTATAATATTTTTCAGCAAATTTCAAGAATTCATTTCATGTGAAATGACATTAAGTGGAAATGAATGTTATTTTCAGTTTATTTCTTAATCTGATGTTTGCAGCTGCAAAAAAGCAAATATTTAATAAAAGTTTCATTAAAAATCAAGTGCTAATCACAAGAGCATAACAAAAATGAAGCTCAAGAAAAAGATTTCAAAATGAATTGAACTCTTCACTGCATTTCTCAGAATAGGTTTTACATTTTCATCTCAACCTCAAAACTTACTTTCACACAATTTTCATCCAAATTTGAATAACGATCTTCTTTCACTTTCAAATGAACTACCAAAACATTTGTAAACTGCTGCAAACATTTTCCAGAATCACAGAAGATTATCTCTTGTCTTTGATATTGAACATCGACTATCGATTCCTTGCTTTACATTTGTACATCACCTCAATATTTCTAGAGTTAGGTTCGATTTTTCAGCCTAAAATGCTTTTTTGAATACACATTCATTTGAATGTTCAAGATTTTGGTTCGAAAAATAATAAAAAAATTGAAACTTTTTCGTTTAACTTCATTCTAACTTGGATTGGTGCTTTCAGTCAGAGATAGCAAAGCATTTAATGAAATATTTTCATCATTTGATGAAATTTTCTGGAAAATACGCAACTAATTGTTGTTTTTATTTGTAATTTAAATGACATATTTCTTCAGAGCTCATTTAATCGACACATAAACTTGTTAATGCATTAGCTTTTCATCGAGTTTTGTCCATCATTACTGGCAATCAGGTTAACCAGTCTAACTTGACTCAAAAGTAATTTCAATTTAAAAACGTTTAAATCTTCAATCGACCCAATTAAAGTTAACTTTTTTTCGATTCCAAGCCAAGATTTACCAAGAAAAAGATCATTTTTAAACATTTTCCGATATGAAATGATCTGATCAAGTTGCCATTGAACTTTATCTAAACTGATAAGCTGAAAAATTTCACCATTTGCCGTCAATGAAAGGCCTTTTAACAAGCAGCAATTGGCATAATTGAATGGCGCAATCAGAGTCCGTCATTTATCTGTTACTTTAAATGATAATGTAAAGGCTATTTCAACTGATTTCAATTGTTTCAGTTGATGCGATTGAAAGAGCAAAAAGATTGCATTGTTGATTGCTTTTCGATTAAAGTTTAACAATAATCAATCAAAGATTGTGATCGATTGTCCAATCAAATTGTAAACTGTAATCAACCGTAATCATATCTTACCCAATATTGCCAAAGCGCGACTTGATATTCCACTTCGTTCCAATCGAAGGGAAACTAAATGAGAACCTATTCTTAATGCTCGGCCCAAGATGAGTAAAACTTGTTCACTTAGACTGCAATTACGTAAATCCAAATGCTGTAAACATGGTGTCTAAAGGGATGGAAGATGAAGAAAGAAAAAATTGATCGAACGAACAAAATAAATTCATTTTTCATCTTTAAGCACATCTCAACATGCAACAACGGATAATTTGCACATTGAAATACAAAGTATATCATTATTGATACCTTTTTCAGCATTCGGCAGCAAGCCTGCCATCCTCTCATCCCAATGGCTTTGTTATTGGCAAGATTAAGATGAGTTGCTGATTCATAGTATTCAATCATGTCAAACAATGATGAAGCTCCCTGTGAATGAGGAAAGTGAAACCGGCAAAGAAAAACGTAAACAAAATGAATCAATCAATAAAAGCCATTTTGTGTTAACTCTTCATTTCAAAGAAGACAAGGAATGAAACAAATTCAAATTGAAATGCAATTCAAAAAATTAAATATTAAACAGTAAAAAATGTTCACCAAAAGAAAAATATTAATTTTCTCAACGTTAAAGGTCATTTAAAATTTAATCAAGTAAAGTTTATTTCAATTCATTTTCAATTCAGGTTCAATTGTATTCAGGTTGAAAGCAAGGTTAGGTAATGAATGAATCTATTATTAATGTTTTTGTTCAGTTGGATTGAAGATTTGAGTGAATTTTTGAACAAAAATAATTCAGTTTCCATCAATAACAGTGATCATGAAACAAAAACTGATTAACTTTTTGTCCTTCATTGATTGTTCAATTGTACAATTCAAGATGAACTTTAAGCGACACAAATGTTCATCAGTTTTCATTGATCAAATTTGTCAACTTTAAACATCCAGTTTCATGGTGAAATGATTGAGCAAACATCATGAATCGAGTTGATTAAAAATTTGCAAATGCAACTTTCAAAATCCTTATTTTGCTTTTCATTATGCATCTGAAGGTAAATTAGTAATGCTATTGAAATTGAAAAAGTTCATCATTAAATCCTCGAATGTAATTATTAATGAATGGCATTGCAATTGAATAGAGTAAATTAGACAGATTTATGTTGTTACCTCTTCATCAAGATTACATGATTCCAGGTTAATTGAGCGAAATCTTATTCGTTTGAAAATTTCTTCCAAAGCTTCACAGCCTTTTGCGTCTAATTTTTCACCTGTTTAAATACAATCAGATTAATTTGAAGCACCTTGTGACAACAACAAATGAGATAAAGTCCCATGTGATGAGATTTACCTTTCAGGTTAAGATCTTCTTCTCTGTCGGTAAAACCATGGAGTTTCTGGAATGATGAGAATAAATGAAAAAATGTTGATTAAAATGTTAACCTTTAGCAAAAGTGGAGAGAAATTAATTTCAAAATCAACTTTTAATAGATTGAATTTTAATGTAAAATGAATTTGCTAATTTTGGCTAAACTAATTAAAACTGAAACAAAATAATGAAACATTTTTACTCTGAAAGGCTCAGCAGAAATGAACATCTGAAAACATGAAAATTAAACAGTCAACATGTAGTGATAAATAATAACATTTTATTATAGTTGACAAGTTGAGTTTTTTTTCATGATAACAATGAATAACTTGAATGAATCCAATTTTGTGGCTCAAAATTGTTCATATATTTGGCTAATGTTTTTGTCTTTTTGTGACTCAATTTTAGTATTTGAACATTCCATTATTCAGAGTGAATGGCGAAAATGACGAAAAATGTTGACAATGTTTTTTTCTCATTCCAAAGTTCAGAATAATTCATGAAAATAATGAAATATTTTCTTTTCATTTTGCACCTTTTGATCTTTAAAATTTAAATTGTGCGGTTAATATTGTTCACATGTTTACAGTTTGACTGTTTTTTTTGGTTAATATTGTTATGATTGACTGGCAAAATAAGAATAAAGTTAATTGCATTTGTGAATCAACAATCAAATTATCTGTTATGCTTGATAAATGCAACTATTAATTTAATATCAAGATAAATTTGTTAACCATTTTCTTTGGTTACTTGGCGTTTCCATAATATTAATAGTTTAGTAATAAGTAATAATAATGTTGATGAGGTTTAATTATATTAATAGAAACAAAAAAAGGCTTCTTGTTCACAACTTTATTGGGAAGGTTAAATTGAATTATAAGAGATAAATCAATATATTGAATCAATATTTACCTGAAGTTGGCTCAAGACTCGCGGTAAAGGTTTGGTTCCTTGGTTATCACAGGCATTTTGATATGCTTCAATCAAACTTTGAGAGGTCAATTGATGAGGTGCTGAAAAGAAAGGAAAACATAAAAAAATTAATTGCAAATCTCGACTAATTTCCTATTGTGATCAGAAAAGTTGGTTCGTCGTAAAGAGGCAGACATTGGGTTAAGGTTGGTGCTAACAGAGCAAGTCTTTAGGATCAACTCATGTCAACAAGTCAGCCTGATAAAATGTTATATTTGATTGGTAACAATGTATTTGTAACAAGACTCGAGGCGTGCAAATGAAATTTTTATTATCATTCAATCAAGATTCAACTTGAACAATTTTATTTACTTTTGTTGTTGCCTTCGAACTTTTTTAGACAATTTAATACATCGAAATATGCCTTTAAGCTTGTCAACTATTGAAATAAATACAGAAAGTTCGAAATCTGTAAATTTCTATCCTTGAAATTCGCAGCTTATGAATACAGTAGCGCTTGTTTAAAGGTTTTGAGGCTGAAAACTTTCTAATTCATTCAGGTTAAAGTTTCAGGCAATGATAAAAAGCGCAATTTCGGTATCTCCATACTTTTCTTTAGAATTTTCATGAATTTTTTTATATCGAATCAATGTTCAAAGTTTAACAGTGGAAATCAAAGCCTTTCTATTTTAGAACCCGAATTCAGAAAAAGATCGTGAAAATTTAACTATTCAGATATGAAAATAAAATTTTTTATCTTTTATTTGAATAAATACCGAGAAATAATTTAAACGGCGAAAATCATTTGGTTGAATTGCATCTCTTACATGTTATTTATTTAATGAAAAATCAATTCTTGTCATCAACATCTTCATCACTTTGAAAATCGTCAGTAAAATCTTCGTTCAATTGAGTTGCTTTTCATCAAAATTCACTAACACTAGAAGCGGATGAGTCCAACAAGATTGACATTGAAGACCTTTCTGCCACATTCAATGCCCATTTTGAAAGGACGTCGTTATTACACTTGCAAGTGTCAATGTCAATGCAGCTGTTTTAAGCATTTAGTTTTGTCACAATAATAATGCAAAATAATCCAATGATCATTTGAATCCTTGTGAATTAGTCGAGCAACAGACTTAATCCAATTGTGATTGGAATTTTTGAGTTTCCAAATTGAAAAGCTTTTGAACAAAACTTGAAAAATTGAACATATTTCACCATGAATTGAACCATTGTAGCCAACTTCATTATAACTTCAATTATCATGTTCATTTTTGGTTTAAACCCATGGCAATCTCATGAGACATTAATGGTTGACTAAACATGAATTTTCATCAATTTCATAATTAAACTTGACCAAGGTTGATAAAGGTTTCATGAATTACATTATTATTGAAGCGATGGAGGAAGTGAATTGAAACTATTCAATTGATTTATAAAGAATTGCATCTCAATTAATTGATGAATATTAAAGTTATCAGTAAAAGTCAGATGAAAAGAGATTTTATTTCTTTTGTTGAATAACCATGAACAGTGAATCATTCAGCCAGCCTGATGAACCTTAATGAACAATTCAATGGCGATGCCCTTTTACACCTGAACATTTCAAAGTACGGAAAAGGCCAAACCTTTAAATAATATTTCCTTTCGGAACAACATTATTCAGTTAAAGTCATTAGTCTTATTGGATTCAAAGTTGTTGTTGTTTATCATTTCTGTTTTTTTTCAAGTTTATTCTCACGGATTCAGTATGATGATGATGATGATGATGATGATAACGATGAAGATGAATATAATGGAAATGAAAGAGAAACAAAATTTACTTTCAACATTGGTTAAACAGGATCATCATATGAACTTTTGCTTCTTCTTCCTACTTTCATCTTTCATTCCGAGACTCTTTTTCCAACAGACAGAAGCAGTTATCATCATCAGTTATTACCTTCATTCACCCTCAAAAATAATGCCTCAAGACATTGAAACTTGAAAGTTTATCAAAACCAAAAAAGTAAAAAAAACAACAATAATAAGTGGTCGAAATGAAAAGGTGAAGAAGAGTTAAGAAAATCAATTTTTCCTTTTAACTTTTCATGTTATGTTGTTTGGCAGTTTTTTGTTACTTCATCCTTTTTTACCTTCAATCTTGTATGTTGTTTTTATTCACAGCAACTCAGAACACCCAATCAATGATGATAATAATGATGATCATCATCATCATGGTGATGGTGATGACAAGGTGGATGACAAGGAAACTTGGAAACAGTTGAACAAGGTAAGGTAAGAACAACAACAACAAAATAATGTAATGTTGAATGTTAAGAAATAAAAAGATTTATTGGTTTTGAAAAAAAATAAAGAGTTGAATTGAAACAAAAATAACATTTTCAATTGTCCATAAATGGTCAATAATTGGATTGAAAGGGCCTAAACAATGGAACTTTTACTTACCTAAATAGGACCAAGGGTCAGGTGCATCAAAATATTTGGTCACAATCTCTTCATCCGATGGGAATTGTACTTTACGACCTTTAACCGAGAAACCGTCTATTGATGATTGGCTTCGTTTCTCATCACCCGATGAGGGTCCGGTTGGCGTTGATGGAGCTGAATTTGATCGTTGAACAACTTCCATGTTCAAAAATAGGGATAAATTCAGATTCAGGTTGGCCTTTTATGATTGGATTTTAACAAAAAACAAGAAACAATTTACTGTTAAAATGATGTTTTACGTTTTACTGGTTCAACTCACTAGTTTATTTTGGTCTTTTTGCAATGTGAATAAAGGTTGTTAATGATGTGATCAAAAACGTTGTGACCTAAGCAAGAAGTTGAAAAACCATGCCATTTACAGTCTTATCCTAAACCTGGTTCACTTCAATGCACTTGACTCAATTCACTCAATCATACCAAACCCTTTTCAACAGTTCTGTAATCGGTAATGTTCAATAAATTAATCCAATCTTTGTTGTTGATGAAACTGTTGTTTATCTTTTGGTTTAATGCTTTTTTGTGTTGATGGTTTGTTGTTGGTGTTGTTTACTGGTAAATCTTGGATGTTCAATGTTTACTTTGGGTTGTTGCTAATAGTAGCAAAAAGAAGAAATAAGGTTAAAACAAGATTAATCAGGTAACTATTATATTACATAATATATAAACTGATAATATAATAAACATAAAACATGACGGAAATTATTTTGCACTCTTTTAACAAATCACACAACTCAAAAAGATGATGAGACTGTTTGCTTTCATGTTGAAGCATAAAAAAACTCACTCAAATTGTCAAGTGAAGTAAAGTAATGTAACCCATCCCCTGAAAACTTGAACATTGAACAGGTAACATCATCTATCGGTTTGATAACTCCAACTTTCAGCTGGTTTATCACCAGTTATATCAGCTGGTTACTGGTTACTTATTGGTAACCATTAAATCTATTACATCATTTTACCCAATTTAACCGCTCTTGGTTACGGTTATTTGTATGTTTTGAACAGTTTCGCATTTTTCCGCCAAATTTGAACATGAATATAAGTTGACATCAGTTAAATAAGGATTTGATTTGCAACAAATCAGCTTTGTTAAAATTATAATAAAAAGCAAAGATGAATAGTGTTTTACTTGGCTAAACTTCCGTATCCAGCCTGCTGAATTTTTTAATGAAACTTTATGTACTTATGAACCCAGTTAACCCAAGTCCTGTGGCGTAGGCAAACCAGAGAAAGCGTGTAGCCAGCGCAAAAAATGAACACGCAAAATCATTTGCCTTTTTGCGTTCTTCGTTTAACGTAATAATTTTCATTCAAAAGTATCTATACTTGCTTATAGTCTACATAAAAATTTATGTTTATTTGTTAGCTCAGTGGTCAGAGGCTTGGTTAGGTAAACGTGTAAGATCGAAATTAGATTTGGCAATCTTTTTGCTTCTGAAAATTAAAACGAGCGTGTAACGCACATAAAATTTATTAAACGCAAAATTTGCGCAAAATCTGGTAATAAAGTGTTAAATAGAATTAAATAGATCTTTAAGTTAATCGCCTTCGATATCACTACCGGAACCAATGCATACAGTATACTTTGGTCGCGATATTTTGGTCGTTCGTAACAGCGCTTTGGAGTTAAGTGAAGTTCGAAAAGCTCGAAATCTTCACAGACAATCAAAAAGTTTCGATTTAAAATATGTGCCATAATTTCATTCGGGCTGTCATTTTCAGCTTCAAAATCTCCTTTACATGGGTAGCCTTTATAATTACATTTCTTTACTTCCGATTCATTAAGGTCACGTTTGATTGAAATTACTCGATGAATTTAAACCACTTTGCGTGTTGCCAGCTGATGATTCATCTTGTAAATATTAATGCAAAAAATGTTAATATGATTTTTGAATAAACCGGGCGAGCAAGTATCCAATGGTGACTGAAAGAGCGCGCTATTTGTCAGACAGTTAGCAAGTTGCAACCATTGATAATCAATGATTGATTATCAAATGTCACTGACATTTTATGTCAGATAAATACTATATTGTCACGTATGAATAAAAAGCGAAATAATTTTCAATCTTTAATAACTCAGTAAATATGCTGATAATCATTTGATTTTTTACATACTTTGAGATAGTTGATGAATAAGTTCATTTTATTTTTCACTATTTATTTTAAACACTTTGAATTCAACTTTTTAATTAAACTGGTGAAGTGAATTAGGTGTTTATTTTTGAATTTATTCCTTATCTTATTAAACAGATCTTTTTTGTATTTCGCCAAACAACTTTCTTCGTGATTGCGAATTGAAAAACTCACCAAAATCCTCAATGGGTCTGAATTGTTGACAATTAAGTGGATTTATGCCTTAGTACATTACGTACATCCGCATAAATGTTGAAAACTTGAGTTTGTTTAAACTCCAATATGATGAGTTCTGGACATTATGTAAAGCTGAATATGCCTAGGAATCCAGCTTCGAATATCTCAGAGTTCAGAAAAAATTAGGTGAAATTATCGGAAAAAAAAGCTAAGCGTTTTGAACTGATCCAATGAAAAATGTTCAATCAAGATTGTTACCATTCCGTTATTGATATCAAAACGGAGAATTTAATATCCAATAAGATCGAAAATTCTATTTATCGATTATGTGATCAATTCAAAAGTAAAAAGGTAGTCATTTTGTAAACATCGTTGAAAACCGTTTTGGAATTATCAAGTCTGTCATATTATTCTAGTAAAATACTTCGGTATCAGATCAAATAAAATCGTCAAGTCTGTAAGTCGTATCGAAGTAAACATTAATTTTTTGATCCTTATTTTAATCATGATAAGTCAAGTCATCAAGGTTAATGTTAAACCTAAACAGTGAAACTTGATTAAAATGTGTAATTGTTGATAAAAAGCTTATCATCAGACAGTTTAACTGGCGGTCTTACATGCATGTTAACCGCCATTTTTATCTCCCATCATCTTAGCTAATGGTTAGCTGTTTGGTTATTTTTAACGCTTTGTTTATGTGATAAGTGACTTAATTGGATGACAAATCTGAATCTTCAAGTTGTTTGCTAATGTCCTGAAATAACTGATGACAAGTTTCAAAAATCAGCTTATCTTTTCTCTAGTCTTGACTTGGATTATTCAAGCTTCTGTTTTCATTTCATTTTTCGGCCATTTTCTCATTTCCATTGCACTTCAATACTTTTCAGGTTCACTGGTACCGGTATTTTCGGGTTCAAAGATGTGACACTCATGACATACTGGAGATCCATTGGAGAGGACGAAGGACAACCATTTTCGGGAAAAGGATGGACCTGTCATCAAATGTGCATCAACTTGGTTATCAAGGATCGGTCAATATTCATTACCCACTATTTTGAAGGGAAATGAGGACAAAGAAAATAAAAAGAAAATGAAGATTGAGAATGATGGTGATGATTAAGGTGAATGTAAATGATTGACTTTCAGGATAGGAACCGTAAATTAACGGAAGACAGTTAAGAAAGACAATGAAAGAAAGTGAAACCGGAAAATAACTTTCAAATTAGCTTTAGGCATGAAAGCTGTTTATATCAAATTGATTAGAGAATACGAAAAATATAATCTTACTGATTTAAATCTAATCTAAATCTAATTCCCCCTTTTTGCATCTTTTTCTCCCACTTTTTTCATCTTTTCTCGGTTTGTTTGGCCAATCTTCAAGCTCCATTTCACATTCACTTTTTTCATTGCTCTTATCAAACGCAACTTGTTATTATTATGGTTTTTGGTGTTGTTGGTAATCATGATAATGATGATGATTTTAATGATGTCGAACGAAGAAACCGGAATTGAATTAATCCATCCTCGCTTATTTATTGTAGGACTTGTTTTTATCGAGTAATTTGCCATCTTTTTTCGAATTATCTTGAACCCTTATCTCATTATCTTTCTCACTCTTTCTCACTTTCTAAATCGCTTATCACTCAAGTATCGCATATTTTTCATGATATTACTTTTTCATCTCAAAATTTGATGACCATTGGTGGTCAACTGAGATAGTCCGCTTAATTATTCATAAATACTAAAGTGTTGTTTTGTTTTTCAACCTTTTTCATATTTCTAGATCTGTTTTTCAAGTTGCTTCGAAACAGTTTATTTTGGATTGAGAGTCAAGTTGTTTCTATTCTTGATACTGATTCTAATCAAATTTTTGAAGGACCCTTACAAGACAATACAAAACTGGTTCAAATTTGTCCATTTGTTCAACTGAATGTGTTTCAAAGACTTTATCGACTAAATAAATTCCTTCATTACCGCCATACAAGATCATCATCAATGACAGTGACCCGGCGAATAAGTGAAACAATTGAACTGATCGAGGCTTTAATCAATGTTATTGGTACTCTGGTAACTGCAATTTCAGATGATTTGGCTATTTATTTACAACGAAAGTCGATTAGCTCGTCTGGTCGATTGATTAATTTAATTCAACAAGCCGTTGAGCAACTTCAAGCTCACCTTGTAGGTCGACTCGATCATTACAAGGTTATTCCAAAATTATCATGACAAACTTAAACTTCAAATTTTAACGTAACTGCAACATTCTGACCAAATTATTACCTAATTTGCTTAAAGTTTGATCAATTTTAATGTTTAATGGGCCACTCTTCACAATTGTCATCCAATGATATTCAATTTATTGTTAAAGGTGTTAATGCTAATTTCTGGATTTCAAGCAAAGATGATCCAATGTTACATACTTGAAGAAAAAAAGATTGATTTGTTTTTAATTACTTTTTACCATCGAATTGTGAGCTAATTTTTTACTTTTATATTATGATAATTTGTACAATTTCCTGATAATCCAGGTAAAGAGCCGAGTTTTATTGATGTTGATGAAGCCCAAGCAAAATAAAGTTTCACTGAGACTGTCAGAAGATATGTAAGGAAAAAAAGACAGTCAAAAAGATAGACAGACTCTGTTAGGTTTCTAATCTTGTCATCTAATAATTTTTCCTTTGTTTAGTTTCTTCACCCATTTAATGTTGTGTGTAATTGTGAATAGATTTCCTCAGTAATTTATTTGATTTCTAATCACACTCACTCTGTACACCTATTGGAGCTTCTCTATTTTTAACCTGTTTACGTCTATCTCTTTTGATTCCTCTATTGTATCATTTTATTACCTTCAAATTTCCTGTATATTCTGGTAACCATCAGTCTCAGCAACATCATCTGTTCTTATTCCATTAACCTCAGCGAATCAACAGTTTGCCTGGATATTATCTTGAGATCTCATTCTTGGTAGTTTCTAACCATCTTCAATTTCAAACTAATTTACTGTAAGTTAACCTGATGGCTACTTTAGACGATAAATTATTGGGAGAGAAAAAGCATTATTATTGCGATAGTAGTGATGATGAAAGAGATGAACATGATGAAAGACCAGCATTTGGAGCCAGTGGTGGACAAACTCGGTCGTCCTATTCCAATCAAATACAATCACCACTTTCACCAACAGAACCTTACTCAACTAATGTAAGTGCCATTTCATCTCATATTTCTCTCTTTATTGCATTTATATCAATCTATATTAATCTTCTCGGCGACGTCTTACCTTTTAGACTGGTCCAAAAGGAGTATTGAATGATTGGAAGAGATACCAAGAATTAAAACAGGAGAGAAAGAGATCAGAGGAAATTGATAAATTAAAGCTCATGGAGAAATTATCCATGTCCTGTAAAACCTACATTGAAGAAATGGAGGAGAAAAAAAGACAAGAGATAGTTCAAGATGAATTGGATAAACTATTAGCTGATGACGATGACCCTTTCCTGAATGAATACATGAAAAAAAGAATGGCTGAAATGATGGAAGAGGTTCAGTTGAATAGGTCTGGACGAAAATTTGGACAGCTGATACGTTTAACAAAAGGTGAAGACTTTTTGGAAGCCATTGAAAAGGAAGCCAAAGATGTTTTGATTATTTGTCATATTTCGAATGAATCATACGAAGGGTGTATTGCCATGAATGGTTGTCTCTCACTGTTAGCCTCTCAATATCCATTTATTAAATTTACTTCTCTCGATGCTCGATCAGCCGGCATGAGTGAACGCTTTGTAAGTATACAGTAACAACCTCAACAAAACTTTAATCATCTTTAGCTTCCTAGTGATAAGCAATTAAAATAATATAATATTATAGATCGATTTGTCGGTCAAATATCCTGTTTCTTTGGAATAGTTTAAAATCGTAATTTGATGATCTGTTTCCTGTACCTTGAAGATATGAACACAGAAAGACTTTTCCAGGAATACTTACAAATTCTTTTATTTGTTAATTTAAGACTGTTTATTTCGACCTAGTTACATTATACTCAATATCACCAAATCAATAAGAATTTCTCTTTAAATTTGAAAACTTCATTCTTTAGTAATTTTGTCTCACTTCATTTTGACTGATAGTTTTTCATCTTTTTTTCTTTAGAAAAAGCAAGGAGTTCCTGCATTATTGATCTACAAAAATGGTAGTTTAGTTGGGAACTTTGTTCGTTTAACAGACGAATTTGGAGAAGACTTTTATGCTTCTGATGTTGAGTCCTTCCTCATTGAACACGGATTTTTGCCTGATCAAAGTTTAATACCTGAGCTTATGAAAAAAAAGACTATTCGAGAAGGAAACAGTGCCGAAGCAGATTCAGACGATGATAGCTCTTGAATCCAGCAAAATCCCACGTTAACTGGTTCCTGATTTTTAAACACGAAATATTGAGTGATATTAGTAATTGGATTGTCAATTTTCAGATTGACTTGTAGACCAAAATGGTTATTACAAGCATTTGCTATTGTAACTCATTTTATCGTTGGGTTATAATGCATTTCATTTTCGAAAAATTTTGTCCTCGTTTTTAAATTATCAATACAACTCTTGTCAATCCAACAAGAGTATTAATTAATTGATGGATCTCATGCAATTTTTTATACCTTGTTCTCATTCTTTGTTGTACTAGTGTCACTTGCGAGCATCCAATTTCATTTCCCGAGTGAATATCATTCTTTTAAGTTTCAGCATTCGAATATTTTCAATTCTCAATCCAAGTCTATCATAAATTGCTTGTAAAATTCATTTCTCCATGGGAAACAAACAAAAAAGAAAATGCTAATCAAAACATTTCCGTTTACGCTAATAAACATTTTAGAATACATTGTTTCATGATATTTCAAAATTAAGACCAATTTTTTTCAGTTTACTATGTGATTTTGTCTTGTAAAATCCCTAAATTGAATCATCAAGCAAATTGTATCCTTTTATAAAATCATAAACAAAGTAAAACTATACTCATCTTCACAGTTGAACTCAATAATTCATCAAATTCATTTGATTGAAATTAAGATTGATGATTAGTCAACGTTTATGCGCAGCAAAAAAAATTATTCCCATGAAAGCTTGAGAGTGAACTATTCGCAGGCACTTGTTTCATCACTTTATCTGTTATCTATAGTTAACAGTAGTAACCATTTTATTACCAGTAGTTAGCTGTGAAAATAGCCGTTCTTATTTTCACTACCATTTTAAAGAAAAGATTATTTTCTTTTCACTGCTATCTTCGATTCTTGCCTCTTCCATGATCTTTTAAAAATAATCTAATAATTTAATTGCTATCTTGATAATCATTGATTTAACCAATACATGAAAGTAAGTTGACCACTGGAATGTTACCCTTATTTGTCATTCATTTCAAATGGCATAAGATATTCCATCTATGCTTATTTTGTCCTTTGCTCATTTATAAACATGCAATTGGCTTTTGTTTCTTTGTTTTCCATTCATCTCTTTCTTTGTTGATTTTTCCCAATCAGTTAACTCTTTTGGATAAACACTCATCTCTATACTGAATCCTATCGTGTGATAAATTTTACGTATCCCAACAATTCGTTTTGTTCAAAGCTTCTGCCGCAATAACGATTCCAAAGTGAGGACCACTGCCTCACTTCAACTCTAATGTTGAACTTATCACTCATCTCAAATTTTGTGTTAACATGCTCGTCAACAATTGGTAATTTCCATCAAACACTTCCATTGCTAATGTATTCTTCGTGGTAAACAACAAATCGATACAATTTGTTGCTTTAATGCCAATCCCTTTGATGTTACTGGTGTAAAAAGTTTTTTCTTTCTCCATGTGATTCCTGTTTTCTTTTTGTTTGTACAGGGCTACTTCTGGTTGAATGTAAAGTCTATGATAATAGCCAGATTTATGCAAAATGTCTCAATTAGAAGAAGTTAAAAAAATTATAAAAGCTTTAGTGATACCACATCAAAATGGCCTCAGTGCCATAGCCTTGAATAATGAATTTTATGAAATGGAAGGAAGACAAGTACCCTGGCAATCATTTGGTGCTGTATCTCTGAACGAATTTTTGCTAAGCCTTTCCGATATCCTTGTATATGGACCTAACAAAGCTGGCGCTCGAGTTTTCTTTCCTAAAACTGATCAAACAACAGCCCATATTCAAAAATTTGTCAGCCAACAAAAGCCTCAGCCACTTAAAAGGCGAAATGAGATCTTTCGCTATGAAGTTGAAAAAAGGCCGTATAGAGAACCAAGCCCCGAACCAAGTCAAATTTCTCCTCCAAATAATTGCAATCTACCCGATTCCAATCAGAAATTTCGTAACCCCAGTCCACCTCCTCCAGATCCAAGAAACATGTTATTTCGTCCTTCCAGTCCAGAAAAGTCAAAATTGAAACGTCCTAGTCCTCAAGATAGCCCCCCTATAGATCCTTATGAAGAAAGCTTAAGAAGAGCTAGAGAAAGAAGAGGCATAGCAAGACGAAGTCATCGATCAAAAAGAAGCCGATCCCGATCATTAAGTCCAAGACGTACCAAATCACCTAGCCCTAAACGAAACAGCTCTACAGCTAATCGCCAAATGTCTTCACCAAACCAACGCAGGCAGAGATCACCAAGTCCTAGACGGGGAAACTCTCCTGTTCAATGGAGACAGAGATCTCCAACTCCTAAACGCGGAAATTCTCCAGTTCAACGTAAGCAGAGATCACCAAGTCCTTGGCGTGGAAGCTCTCCAGTCCAACGCAGGCAGAGGTCGCCCAGTCCTTGGCGTGGAAGCTCTCCAGTCCAACGCAGGCAGAGGTCGCCCAGTCCTAGACGTGGAAGCTCTCCAGTCTATCGTAGACAGAGATCTCCTAGTCCTAGACGCGGAAGCTCTCCAGTCTATCGTAGACAGAGATCTCCGAGTCCTAGACGGGGAAGCTCTCCAGTCTATCGGAGACAGAGATCACCAAGTCCTAAGCGTGGAAGCTCTCCAGTTCAACGTAGGCAAAGATCACCAGTCCCTCGTAAAATTCAAACTAAATCGATTTCTTGTCAAACTGATTTCGAGAAAATATCAAAATCATGCCAAACTGACGTCTCCAATACTCATTGCATTTCATGTCAAAATAATTCAAAATCTCATGTTCCAAATGGAAATCATCCTCGCTCCACAAATAATCCCAGACAAGATTACTCTAATGCAGATGAAAATGTTGATCTAAACCAACTGTACTACGGAACGGACTACAATTCAGCCTCAACGTTCCAATGTTTATACAATCCTTACTCAATTTTACCAGTTTTAGATCCTAATTATGAAGAAGATACCGCTCACAGTGAGCCAGGCTTTTATTACGATTTTGATGCAGGTGATCATAAACCAATACCTAGAATTCCTGAGTACTATGCCTATTGGATTATGGCTGGTTGGGTTCCAACAGCTCAGGACTCCACACCTCAAGTGAACCATACTCAAGTTTTGCCTTCCAGTCAACCAGCAGATCCACGCGTCATTCCACCCCCAGCTACAAATGCAAAAGTTAGAGACCCTAGACTTGCTCGTGCAGAAGCATCTCGTGCCGATAGAGTAGCGGCCAAAAGAAAATCAATGTCATTAGATGATTATAAAAATATGCGCAAGTTAGGTTCAAATGAACAAAGCGATAAATCGGCGGTCATAGTTAATGAAGAAACTATAGATACATGCGTTTCTGAACCTGTGAGTACAACGGAACCTATAGCAAAATTACCGAGAGATCCTCGATTGAGAAGATCCGTTACCAAATGACCAATTTTATACAGTTACACAAGGATGCAGATGTAAACATTACTTAAGATGGTTGGTATTGAATGTTTAATGTTTAATGTTTAATATTCAAAATGTGATCATTATTTTGATTGATTGCTTAAAAGATACGAATACAACTTTGTGAACCATTCAATCATCATTTTTCATTACAATGAACCAATTTTTTATTTTTATCTTATTTTTCAGAAGCTTATTTCTCTATTCAAGACAATTCAAACTCAAACGTACTCTTAACATTCAAATTCCAAACCTGAAACTTTCCAATGAAACGCGTTTGTCTTTTGTCTCTGACCAAATCAAAAACGCAACTTTTAAATCTTACACTTAAATCGGCTAAATCAATAAATTTCACAACAAACAGCCCAACAGACTCATCATCAACATCATTAACCATGACCAATTTCATAATAGCTAATTTGATCAATATTTAGTGCCAGTAACAGTTAAGCTGTTTATTCATATTGACGACTCTGTATTGTTATAAATTAAACTTTGGCAACAAATGAACACCAAAATATCCAACACAAACAAGTACCCAACATTATTCAAAGATTTGTATTAATGCCAGAAATGAAGGCTGAAAAAAGATCTAAAGGTAAAAACACTTTTGATCAAGATGAATATTTTTAAATTGCTCACAATTGTCAGACTCGGCTTTTACAAAGTACAATGATTTTTATACCCCAGACAAGACACAATCAAGTAAACAATTTAACCTGCCAATTGTTTCAACTGAAGTAAACTAATCTTAATCATATATCTTGTACATACACTGTAATCTATGAACCTTGATTAGCGGATTAAGAGTTACCAAATGATTAAAGCAAGGACAAATTAAACAAAAAGAGCAATAAGTTTATCAACAAGATTAGCGAAGCTTTTAAACGTCAATCTACTGGATAAGACAAAATACGACAAACTAAAGACAAATTGGCTAATTAAAGCAATTTAAAATGGACCTTAAAGATTCAAATTTCCTGCTCAAACATCAACATATGGTTGGCATCGTACTCACTGAGATCAACTTAATTCACCCAATTTGTATCAATCGCCGTAAGCCTTAAAACCAACTAATATGATGTATAAATTAAATCAACTTAATGATATATTGTACCGGTTATTCAAAAGGGACTTTACACTCACACTCATCGCAAAAAACACTCCAAATAATTGAAATACTAGAGGATTCATTTAACCAATTTCACAATAAATCAGAGAAAAAATAATTTAAAAATCTCATGAAAATTCAACAAAGCAACGCTTACAATTGTGAACATTGCTAAAATTCAATAAGATATTATACCTCCGAAAAGATCTGTACATAAAAAAATTTAATGCATTTCTTGTTACAAAGTTCCAAAAGTAAGCCAATTCATCGTCCAATGTGAAGTCACTTTTGAATAACCTAGTGAATTAAAACAAGCACGAAAATGAAACTAATTTTGATTTTAATTTCGACCTAAACTTGGTTTCATTATTCAACACTTATTGTCATAATTATTGTTAAATTTACTAAAACGTTTAAATAACTTGAAAATGTGTGAAAAAAATCATTTCAAATAGACTTGAGTTTTAAAACAAAAAATCCTTTTTTTACCTCGAAATTTTATCTTCTTATACATTTTTTTTAACTAATTTTCTCGTTCTTTCTCTTTTCATCATAATCATCAACATCATCAGCTTCATGAGTTGGATAAAGCCTTCAAAATCAGGAATCGTTGACCAGATACAAGGACACCAAGTCGACGATAACGTGAAGGTAACTCTTTTTTTACTTCATGTTTTTTTACTGATTTTTTTGCTGATGTTATTATTATCACTACTGTTGCCTGCATTTCAACTCACAATAAATCAAAAACAAAACGATGATTATGCTGCTGATTTCACTGGATATGTATATGTAAGCCAATGTTAAAAGTGTTTAGATTAACGCTAACGCAATCGGTACCGATAAAGATTGGCGTACTTTGAACGTCTTTTAAAATGTTAGGTTTTTTCAGTTCAATCTATTTCATGCCTCATTCCTATCTGATTTTATCCTCTTGTCTGTTTCACTCGTTCATCATGGTTCACTGAGAAATTATCACTCAAATTATTTTTTTCTTGTTTTTCTATTTTCTTTCTTCTTTCTTCATTTTGACTCAATTGAAACCCTTTGAATCTTTAGGTGTTTTTAAACGCTAGATTATTGTTAACATCATTACTGACTTTCACTCTTGTGACATTATTACATTGAATTGTATCAAACATTTCAACTTTGACTTGCCATTTTTAAAATAATCAATTTTACATTTACAACAATATCTTGTGTATCTCCTAATTTCTTGATTATCTGTAAATTAGAGTCAAAATTAGCCATCAAATTAGTCTCGATTATGTATCCGAGTGAATCTCTATGTATAATAATATGTATATCTGATGAATGATGATGAATGATGATAGTTCAATGATGGTTAAACTTGTAAATAACTTAGATTATTCAAGGTATTCAAGTAAACAAGGTTTTGGGTTTGCAGTTGCAACATTTACAAACATGTTCAGCCATTTTGATATTTTTACTTGTTCATGTAACTTTCAGCCATAATAATATCGCTGACTGAGTATTGAGTTGAGTCTTTTTATTAATCATGTAAAAACCGTAAAAATCACATATTCTGGTTTTACTATTAATTGCTACAATTAAAACTTGTACATTGAAACACGTCTGCAGCTGAGGCAAGTCAATGTTTAACTTTCTCACCCAACAAAGTCAACCTAAACAGGATCACTTAAAGCCAATGAGCCGGGACTTGAAAGTCAACTAACAAAACCAAGTTTTTTTGTTTTCTTGGTTTACCTTCAACTAATGATAATGATTAGTATTGATTACATGTCTTGTCAACTCTTAACAACAGTTAACAGTTACAAAATACATTAACTAATTGTAATTCAAATTGTCTCTCTAGCTGTATTAATAGTCAATGTGATTGATAACAAAACAAAAGGTAAAATAATGTTAATCATTAAAATAAAAAAAGGTGAAAGTATTACTAATTGAAGCTGTCAAACATAGAGACAAAACAATTGTAAGCCTCATTGGTGACCTGATTTCATCCTCATCTCTGGGATAATGATTACCTGTTAGGTTGACAGGTCAAAGGCAAGTGAAGCCACTGAAACAACATGATTATCCCGGATGTTTATAAATGTTTCTAATCAAGATGATAGTTCCCATGATAATAGAGGGCTCATTATCATGAGCCGTATCATCTTCACGAAGAGTCAATGAAAAATGAATGGAAAAAGATATTACTCTTATTAACGCGTTTCTACCAGTACTTACTAGGTTTACATTGAACCATTTAAATCGCAGTTAACAATCTTTACAATCCATTGATTAACTTTCACTTTATTAACTTATTAACTTCAGGTTAGATTAATTGCCTAAAAATAATGGGAAGAAAGTTTGACAATCAACTGCAATCTGTTACTCTTTTAAGCAACAATTTACATAAAAATCTTTTAATTTTGTTGCCCATTCATTTCACACCTCGATTCACTGAATATGGAAATATTATTAAAAATTGTTATTTTTGTACACTTTTTGATTTCCATTCAATCTTTCAGATTATGATTAATAATGCATTTTTGGCCTGCTTTTTGCTTGCTTCTTGTCTTGTTAATGTCTTATTATGTTAATAATGTTTAATGGTTTAAGCTTAAACTGTTAATCAATGCGACATTGGAAAGCATTCAAGTTTAACATTAGTTGTACATTTCATTTTATCAACTATGGACTTTATTATCTCAACTAACAAGGCAAAACGTTTGTTGGCTTTAAACTTGGTTTTTAACTTATTATTTTGAGCTCAATTAAAATTGCAAGAAAACGGATCAAATTAATTCGATTAATCAGCGTAACAATTTACAATGAACAATTACGAAAGTTTGCCATCTCTTCTTTTCAATGTATATCTTTGGGTTTCTCATTGTAAAACCAGTTGTTATTGTTTCAATTTTTTTTGTCTTCACTGACAGTTCAATTGTCAAATTTGCAAATCATCTTATTGTCAACAAGTTTCACCAAGATTAAGTTCATCAATCAATTTAGAGGCAAAATTTTGACCCCATTTTGGTTGGATATCATTCATGCTATGGACTGTTACCAGTTTTTGAGAAAACAAAATGTTAATCGCGACACAATTAACCCGTTATCAATTGCTAATTGTCAAACTTTGTCATCAGCAAACTGGTTTAAAACATGATGATGACCATTACAACCTTTAAAGGTTAAAAAATGTAAAAGGTGTGTTTAATGTGAGTTGCCATTAATAGCAAAATTAATTCGCAATCAAGAGCAACAATTTGCTCTTTTTTGTTATTCAATTTAATCCTCAAGCAATTCATTCCTGTATCATCATCATCACCAGGTTCATCATCACCAACCTCATCAAGGTATTAGCAGTAGGAGCATTATCACTCGGCATCATTAAAAAATCTCTTTGATTATTTGGCCTTTGATCAAGTTAACATAAACACAATTAAATAAAAATAACAAGACTCAAGATGATCTTCATTACTATGAGAAGCTGACTTATCAATGCAAAAGTCAATGAAAGTCAATGGTCAGGTTTAATCAGAAACGGTTGTCTATTCACTTTTACTTTCATTGTTTAAGTTTTTCACATTTTTTAATTTCTATCAACTAATATCCTGACCATAATTGTAATTGTAATCATGATCATAATTTTAACGATAACGATTATATCCAAGAAGGTTTAAGGCGTTTCTTCTTGAGCCTTTATTTTGTGTTTAACATTTCAATGAATCAATAAGGTTTAACTATTTCAATTGAACTGAAGGTGGTCTTGATGAGGGTGAAGATGATGATAATCACAATCACTATCATTTCTCATCATTCTCATGATGTTGAAATGAATCAGGAAAATTTGTTTCATCTAGACTTTACCTTGTTCATTGTTAATGCTGTTGAGCCTATTATGTTAATGGTTATGAAGCACAAAATTAAATGATTATTGATTGCAATGTGAATTAACTGAATTCATCCGGAAATGAGGCAGCTTTAAATTAAACAAAAAACTGACTTTTATTGACTAATCAATAATTAATCAATTGTTTATCCATTTATATGCTTAAAATCTCAATGCATTTAACTTAATCATTTTTAACTCTCTCATTTGTATTTACTAATTTATGCTGACAAATAGCCTTGTTAAACCGTTTTTTTAACTAACACTTAATCATGATCATGTTGATCATGTTAATCATGTTAATTGACAAACAAGTTTAACAAGCAAATGTCATAATAAATTTGATTATTGCTTGGAATGGCTCAAAGTTTCAATGGGTTTTAACCTGGATCTTGAATATTCATTATTTATACCTTTTGATATAAATAATCATTTGCTTAGAGATTTATTTTTACCTTTTACTTTGAAATGTAATTTTTTTACCTTTAATAAAATCATTTGAAAAGTTTAAGTTGTTCAACTTTTGTAATTAACTTAATTATTATTGATTAAAACAAAAAACAACTCGAAAGGAAATTAATAATTTCAAAAATTATTCCACTTGGAATTGAATTTTAATGTTGCTTCCATTTGTATTAAAGTCTAGATGATTTAAGCTTGTTATACAATTGAAATTAATGATTTAACTGTTGATTTTGGTGATTTATAATCATTTTCATTGCAAGTTGTTATTTACTTTCAATTGGCTTTTATTCAACTATTTTTTAAAGCAAAAAAAGTGTTTTCACCAATTGTCTAGACATTGATGATTGTTATGATCAAAATGATCAGGATGAAAATGATGATAAGTGATTTAGTGTGAATCAGGAAAATGAGCGTTAATAGCTGAGGTAATAATAACAATCAAAGTTAACCAATCAAGTAGTTGCTTAATAGATGATGACAAAATAATAAAGATGAAAGTGCTTAAAAAGCATTTAAAAAATCATTTTTCTTAACAAAATAAAATACTTGACAAATGGCTGGTTTAGATGGTCTGATTTGACCTAACAGAGAGACCGTTTAGGTTGCCACTTGGACCCTTAACTTGGCTCTTTACGTGACTTTTGACAGCAAGCTTCACCTTGAGCAATACTAAAATTACCATTATTATTGCTGAGCAAGATGAAGATGAGGATGATTTGGATGATATTGACAACTGACAATCAATGTGATATTAATAGTTAACAACAATGTTTACAACAGACTACCAACAAGGAAAAGCAAAAAAAGATGTGATACTAAAAAATTTTTATCATATTTTCTATTCTAGATATCCATTGTTTTTGACACATCGTTTGACATTATGGAAGAGGAATTACATGTTTAACAATAATAACAACATTGATCATGTTACTGATAATTGTAATTATCAACATATTTATCTAAACCAATTGGGAATTATTAATGAACAATTAAGATTACCGTTTTACCTGACAAATAAGCCCAGTGCTTATAAATGAGTGTATTTGTTAGAGGCTCTTTTTTTACTCGTTAGCTATGCCCTAATAAAGCTTAAAAGTGAATAATATTCACTTTTAAGCACTGGGCTTATTTGTCAGGTAACACGGTAGCACATTGGATTCAAGTGAAAGACTGACTAATGTTATATCAGAAAGTAAAATAATATAAAAAGGTGAAACAATGGTTAAAGATAGTAAAGGATGACATTAAAACGTTGTTCAATTTCAATTGAGCACAATTAAAGTGTTACATTTCAATTGTAGATGATGATAAAGATGATTAGGATGAGGATGTTTTTAGGTGTAAGTGAAAGAGAGAGTGTTTAAAAGTCATCTTGTGATAAACAATTGGAACAAAAGTTAAATATCTAATTGATTGCTATCATCATTAATGGCCTCCTAAATCGCACTTCATTTTCCTCTTTACCCTTTGATTTTCATCTTCCAGGTAGATAAAGAAACAAAGGTAAATTGATTGTGTTTTAATTGTAAGCCTGGTTATAAGGCATGATTGTGAATGTCAAAACAATCAACTAATTGTAGCTCAACTCAAACTGAGAAAATTTCATTCCTCAAGTTTAGCTCAATGGTTTTGCTAGTAAGAGATTACTTTGATTAATTGTTGATCAAATCAAGACTTGCGATGAAACCAGAAAAGGAAGAGGAAAAAAAGTAAAAGTAAAATCGCGAAACAATCAAAGTCAAGTGTTCACAATAAAGAGGTAAACTATTGTCATGATTAACGTTGACTCTTTAGCATTGTGATTAAGCAAATTGATTGTCACATTATTGGTTAACAAATCATCCAATTTATAATACCAATAAGATGTTTCACTCTGAATAACCTAATTTCATGATTGATCTTCAATCTTGACTCAAAGCATTAACCAGCATCAACATTTTATAATATGAATGAACCAGGTTTTTGCCACTATTAGTCGTTTGACAATTTAATTTGAATCTAGTCTTCAATCGTCTTCAAAGTAAATTTTGATTAGCCAGGTTCGACAAGCACTGAAATGCACCGACTATGAACAGATGTATTATATTAATCAAAATATCAAGTCTATTCTTGAATCAGATCACCAGAATCTGGTCTTGGTTTGAGTATAATTTTTGTGTCATTTGATCTTGTCATATAATCTTGAAGTGTAACTGTTCAAGCTTCCGTCACAATTTTCTTGATAATTCCATTTAATCAATGTAAATCATTCTAATTCATGATTTTCTGTTTAATGATAATCTATGAAATAACAGCAGCAACAAGATGCTGAAAGGAAATGCAAAAGTTGGCGGGAAATTTTGCCTTTTACTACTTTTCATTGGAAATGCAATTTAGTACGAAAAAAAAGGAAAGTCAAGAGAGCGAAATTGCTTTTTAATTATTAACTTTAATTATTATTATTGAATGTTTCGCTAAAGGTTGATAAGATTCTTGTGAATGTTTGATGAAAACTCATATTTTATTCACAAGGTTATAACTTGCTTCTGTTACATCAAATTTTTCCCTCCTTTTCCTCATCATCTCTCTCTTTTCACCATTATCTTCTTCTCTTCCTTTAAACTGTTCCACATTTTTATCTTTCTCATCATCCTCATTCCAACCTACTATTTCATCATCCTTATCATCATCATCATCATCCAGCTCATTTTTGTTTGGTCATTCACCAATTAGTTTGATTTAAAGTGAAGCTAAATGGAGCCAAAAATTTCCATTTTAATGTGCGTCTTGTTGACAGAGGCTGATGCTAGATGTGAGGGTCTCTAGGTTGACTTAAGACACCAACTGTGCCTTTGACAGCCACTTGAGATAGTCATTAAGGAAACCTTTAAAGGATTGAAAATTGACGATATTTGGTGTGAGAAAGTTCATTAAGACTGATGATGTTATTAATTGGAAATGATGAAAAGCTGTAATTGCAGGAAACAAACAAATTTGAAGCGGGAAAATTTGGTTGAAGGTAAATTGTTTACAACAGATTTGTATTGATCATAAATGTTCTCATTAATATAATTGGACTTTTTTCGTTCACTTTTCAATGGTAAACCCTATTTTAATGGTACAACTTTTCAATTGGCAAAAGATGCTGATGAGATGATCATAATCATCATCATCCTCTTCATCATCTAAATGATCAAGATTGTTTCTCTTCTTCTCTAAAGGAGTGTTCTTGATGCATAAGGTCAGTTTGACAGCCATGAATTCGTGGATTCACATCAAATCACCTCCTCTTATTTATTAACTATACATAGTAATAATATCTAACCTACTCTATTCACACCATCATGTTCATCCTCATCTTCTTCCTCATCAATATCATCATCAAGCTTTTTTTATTAACCATTTATTCAAAAGTCTACACGGGAATCACCTTAAATGATATTAAAATTGTTTAAGCTTAACAAAAACATTGACCTAACAGTTAACCTTGCAACCCAATAATCAGTTTAAAGGGATTGGGTTTTTTTTTCGGTTTGTTACATTGTTGTCTCAATGTGAGTCAACAATTTAGCTAATCAATTTATTAATCATCAATGGATGCTTCAAATGATTTTAGGTAAAAAGAAGCAATCGACGTAAATTGAAAAGGATAAAATTGAACTCAATATTTTTCTTGTTGCTGCTAACTTTCAATTCAAGTTTTCTGTAAAATTTCCCGTGGTTTTTATCATTTAACCTTTCATTGTAATGGACTGATTAAAATCATCATGTTGATCATTTTAATGATAATGATGATCAATGAAATGACCTAATTTTACCTCACAGTTTAACGTCTAAACGTTATTTTTACGACCTTTTTTCACTCCATCTTTATCCCTTCCCAATCCTTGTCCACCTTTTTTTGCTTCATTCATAGCCATAACTTATCCTCCGCCTTCAAATTTTGTTTCATTATCGTCTTGATCATCATCATTAATTTCACATTGCAACCTTTTTTTATTTTACAATTCAGTCCACCTTCAATATTCACCTTTAACACCTTTAATAATTCTTGCTTCATTAACTCAAGTCTGTCAAGTCTCAATGTGTTTAATGATGATGTTATGTTTATGATGGAAAGATGATGATCAAGATGAGTTTTGTTTTCATACCTTAAAAATTGTTATGCTAAATGGTTGACAATTTAGTAACAATAAGGGAAACAATTCAACATGAAAAAAAGAAGGTATGTAAGTTGATTACAATTGTCAAATAGACTAATGATTGCAATGAAAGCAGATGGTTTTGTATTACAATTACAATTTTTGTTTTTCCTGCTACTTTTTATTTTTACTGACGATGAAGGATGAAAACCTATTTCATCTCCTTCTGTCTCACTCTATCATCGTCTTTATCATGTTGACTGATGCTACAGTTACTTGAGAGTGTGTTGCTTCTAGTTATTACTTGCTTTTAACTAAACCTGAGGCCAACATCGTTGGTACGTTTGTTTTTTTGCTGTTACCTTGTATATGGCCACATGCTGTTTCAGCTGCTTTTTAGCATTTCCTTTGAATTAATATTTTCATCCATTCTGACAAAGTAATTTGACAAAACCAGCAAATTACAGGAGAAATGGCGGCACAAAATGATAATATATAAAATCAAACGTCAATTGAAAGTGTGTTGGCAGACAGTAAACTTGGAACAATGAGTCGATGAGCAGGAAAATAATAAGATGAATAATCTGAAGGGAAAAGACAGAGGAAAATGAACAAAACAGTCTACAGAATTCATGATAACAGCAATCATAATGAAGATTAACGATAATAACCATGATGGGCTTATTGATGGGTTAACATTTTTTTCACAGGTTTCAAACTCAAACATTGACTCCTTCATTTGTTATTAATTGCCTGAGAGAGTGGATCAAATAATACATGATAACTGTTCAATCAAGTTTATCCTTTGCCCATTATTGATAATTACATTTTGTGGTATTGAGCTTTGTTATGCTTTTGTTTTGCTTTTTCCGTTTTCCTTGACCTTCTTTGTTCCAATTCATTCAAAACAGTCGGAAATGAATTGGTGATAAGCAAAAGTCAACAGTTGGTTCCCTTTGAATGAATGATTAAAAATTATGAGAAAGATTGAAAAAGAAAGGAAACAACTTCTTTCTTGCCATCAACATCAATATCATCAGCAACAGTAGCATCTTCCTCAACCTCAATCAGTAGCATTTTTAAGTATCCAAATCTTGTTGCTTTAGGCTGTGTAACAATAATCTAAATGTAAGAAGAAACAATCAACAATTCAGAATAATGATAATAGCAATGATTATATTGAAGGTGGTAATAATATGTACAGATATTATCCCAAAAAAATAGTCAAAACTGTGGTGGAGCGACAAAATGTCAATGAAGGTGCACAAATGATAAACTGAGTGTTACCTTGAATCCTTCAGGCGTGGTTACCTTTTTTACCTCCTTGTCAATCTTTTCTGTCGCCATTTGTATTAACCGTCTTCCTTTCTTCTTACTGTCTATAATCTACTCTGTCCGTGTCTTCTTACCATCACCATCCAGCTTAATCGTTAGACTTTACACAAATCATCATCAATGGATTGTGTCACGAAGGTTCATTATTTTATGACTTTTTTTCCCAATGATAATTTTCATTCATCGGTCAATAGCTTCTAATGGCAGCCAGAAACACACAAGGAAAACTGATGAGACTGGAAATCACCAAATGCTAATAAGCATCTTGAGCATCTCATTTTTAATGGCTTATTATTATCATTGTTATAACTCGCCTTCATTGCTGCAACTCCATTGATCCAAAACATAACTAGAGCTTTAAGATATTAAGACCGGTAAAAACAATTACATTGACACACTGACAAAGTAGAAACCAAAAATACAAAAGAAGGCCTGTAAGAGGTGAAACAAAAAAACAGTTGTTGGTTATTACTATTATTATTGTTATTATCTTTGATAATTATTACCTGGTGGTTAATTATTGTGTGTTTTGTGTGTGTCTGTTGTTAAATAATGTAAAAAAAGAGTTGATGTCGATTTGTTTTTCCTTTTTTTTCTTCTGTTAATGTCTGTTTGCCTACCATCTCAACTGTCAACAATCTAGCCTTCAAGTGTAAAGGTTGATCCCATTTGCTAACCATTGAACCTGAAGAGGTAAAATTTAGAGTCCAATTAGTTATTGATTGATTATGTTCAGTTTTATTAAAAGCAACAAGTTAAATTACCTGAGATGGCCATGGTGATGATGAATCTTCTTTGTTTAAAGCCAAAAAAGTTAAAACAAAAAGGTGATCACCTTGAGTTGAACAGCTAATTGTAATTCCTATGTAAATGTAATTACATTGAGCATTTTAACCACGTTTAGATGTATTTACTCTGCATCAATTGTCATTTAATTGGCCTCTTGACTGTCATTGATGATATTCATCTAGATGAGAAGGGTTAGAATCCAAAATTATCAACAAAAAGATAAATTTCAATTGCAAATCTAAGTTTACTTAAAGCTCAATTGTTGTCAAAATGTTTGTTTACAGTTGTTTTGTTGTTACTTAAAACATCATGATTATGATGATAATGATGATTACTATTAACATTACTATCATCATTATCGGTATTATATTCATGACTTTCAATGAAATCATATTAATACATCATCATCATTATTATGTATTTTGCTAGGCCTAACAACAAAAGTCATTAAAAGTTAAATCAGTGAGACAAAGTTGAACAGCAAAAAAAATATAAACATACTGACACATTGAATATACTTTAAACAATTAAATTATCATTTATCATTAAAAGTCTATGAATAGATGCTAATCAACCCAAGTAATTAACTTGGATGCTTGATTTTGAGCTTTTCTTGCTTCAATCATTTTGTTTTGTAACCGATAAACAATTGGCGGAGATAAGTGTGTTTTATAAGTTTACCAGTCGACAGTGAAAATTTTGCATAAAAAGCATAATTTTCTTGATCACAATGTTGCACTCATTTGACAATTTCTTGCTTATCTAATTTTTTTGCTGAAGTGATTAACTTAAGATTCGGCAAATTCAAACAAAAATCATTAAATTTGTACAAAATCATGTCAGAAAGCCGATCAATATTAATTATAAATGTGTATAATGTTCAACTATCATCAGTTAAAGACGGCAAGATTTCACCAAATAAAAGTTCATGTATTATTGTTCATGTAATATTTGGATCAAATGGTTAATCTCTATTCAAGCTGGGATTGTCATGAAATGGAGTTTGGCGTTGAAAAGTTTAATCAACAAAAAAATCTGGATCATTATTAGCATTATTCAATGGTATCTAATGAAACCAATTTTACGTTTGTCCACCTTATCTACTATCGTTTACTTGTGACTGGAGACCAGAAAAAAAGCTTTTTTTATATTGAATCGCCACCTCGAGCCTGTTAACCATCAAAATGTAATCAATATTTTTCATTTGTCAATTATCCTCGCTGTTATTACCTTTTGATGACGATGATGATGGTGACGGTGATGTTAACACCGGATATATGGCTAATCCCATAGTAACTTGGGCCAGATAATCAAAGTGGAAATGTTTCAAGAAATAAGATGGTGATGATGATGAGAAGTGAACAACAAGATGAGAGGAGAAAAAACGTGAGACATAGTGAATTGAAGTATAAAGATGGTGATGATGATGGAGGAGACAAAAAAAGAGACAAGACGATAAATGAAGAGGAGGAGGATGTTGAACAAGTCAAAAAGTACAGTCAAGTCAAGTTTGTCAAGATTTTTGCCTCTTCTGCCCGTTTTTGCTACTTTTACACTATCGTTTTGTTTCTGCTGATTTACGCGCCTTTTTTAATGTCAAACATGAGATGAAGGAACGAGAAAAACAAAGAAACAAAAGAATGCGAAAAAAGAAAGAAATTATTTGAGGATCTTGAAATCAGATGTCGATACAATCTTGAGATCTTCCTTTCTGAGTCCAAATACCAATTTTTAACCATTTTCAGCTTTTTGGTTCAAAACAAAAGTTATATTCCCTCAGTTACCTTGTTATCATTTTCACCTTCTTATTGACCAAATTTATTAGATTTAAATATGGTTAACCTGATTTTGACTAATTATGTTGAACGTCATTCAGTGATAGTAGCATCATTAAATTGAAGGAAGGATCAACGACAAAATCAATGTTTATTTGATTGACTACCTGATCTCAAGAGTCAATATTGACTCAATATGGCTGACTGGCTGTTAATTTTTTTTAACCTGTTGATGGTAAAGTAACCTGTTATTTACATTGTTCAATCAAATATTAACATTTAACGCACTGTCTGTATGCTTAATACTTAGTAATCCAAATATACTTAACGATTACGCTTAAAAATTACTAGATTATTGATTAATAATCTCTCTATAATGTTTATTTCCGTATATACAGCACATTTACAGCAATATATTTATATACATACTTGTGTAGCAGGAGATGCAATAGATAATTGGCAGATTTTTCATGATCTTGACTTGCAAAGTTGTTACATCTTCTGTCAAACTAAAAAGTTGCCCAAAACAACTGCATGCTGTCTATGTATCAACATCATCATCTTCATCAGCTAAAATGTCTATGTAAGTACACTCGAACTTCTGTTCCAAATGAATTTTCATTCAAGAATTTCTTTATTCTTTATTTATTCTCAGTTTGGCTCCTTCACCTTCTCTAAAGCACACATACGCACACACACACACATCATCTTCATTATCATCATCATCTTTCTTCCTTTATCCTAAGGCAATGATTGCCAATCAATTTTATCCTTCACTTTGTCCCTCTTCATGATGATGGCCTCTTTAGAGACTCTCTCAACTGTCATCCGCTCGCTAACCTTACCCATCTCATCTTCATAATCTTCTCTTTCTTCCTAGTCTTTTTTTTTAAATTAGTTTGTAATTAGTGCTACTTTAATTTGTAACTTTCAATTCTGAAACATCTGCTTCTTTCTCTTTTTTTCCTCGTCTTCTGATTTTCTAGTAATTTAAAAGCCGCGCGCGTATAGCCTTTTAAAAAAATAAGACGATGGCAAAGATTAGTAGCAAAAACCAAAGTCATAATAAGTGAAAACATGTTTTGTTACCTTCACTTTCTTTTTATTATTATGATTATCTATTTTAATTGTGATCGTTTATCTTTGACATCAACTATTGCTTAACAAATTAACATAACAATCAATCTGTAACACAGTCAAAAACATCGGCATAAACATTTATATATCTGTGTTGAACGCTCGATTGAACCAAAACAACAAAATCTCAGCTTAACCATGTTTTTTACCAAGGAAAAACCAAGAGGAAGAAGGCGATGATGATGGAAGGAGAGAAAGATGAAAGGTGATGTGATTCTTTACCCCATTTTTTGACAGAAGACTTGTAGGTAAATGTCAAAACAGGATTTACTTACTATGATTATAATCATTACCAGCCATCATCCATATTATTAGTATTCAGATTAGCTTTGTAGCTTATAAACATTATCATTATTATTGTTATCGTTAATTTAAGGTTCCTGTAATGTTTAAAACCCATAAAAACTTCAATAATTCTAGATTTAATCATACTTTACTGCTTCTTAGATTTAAAATTAAATTTTTTATTATTTCAATAGTAATTCGATAAAATTTTGCGCTTCCTTCTGTCAACAGGATTGGAAAATTCAAGCTTCTTTTCGGATTTTTTTTTAATAAATTGATCAAAAATTGAAGCATTTTAAAAATGATTGCAGTTTAACGCACTTCAAACTATATTATTAAGTCTGTATCATTGATGAAAGGCTAAACACATATATTACCTTATTTTGATACATTTTTGACTAATATTTAATATTACTAATGTAGAGATGAAGAGGAAGAAAAATGAAAGAAATCTGTTTCCCGTTTCGCTCTCATCATCTTTTTATCTTGCAGTTAACTCATAATTTTCACCTTAACTTTAAATTACTATTAAAATAGTGTGTTTGTGTGTGTAACCATGATAATGAAGGTCTTTTCACTATTAAGTGAAACATCTTTTCTGTTTTAATTGCAAGGTTAGCTATTAACAATGCTATTAGTTGATCACAGTAAAAATTTTCGGAGTAAAGATAAATACTCATCTGAATAAGCAGATGGTTTAGTATGGGAAGGCAAAATAAAAGAGGTTATCCTTATTTTTCCTCATCTTCGTCATTATCAGCATCGATTCATTTTGTCGCCGTTTTCATAGTCACTTTTATCGTCGTCACCATTTCTTCGTAGTTACCTTCAAACAGCAGTTAAACTTATTTTGTCAGCAATTGAAGCTCTTTAGTTATTAAGCCATTAAGCTATTATTAATGTCATTACAGTAGTCAGACTTAAGCTAACAAAATCGGAGTTTTTTCATGGTCTAACAATGAATAAAGTAGCAATAAGATCGAATTTTATTTTGTCCAGTTTCCCATTGTTTGATGTCTCTGAAAACTAATATACTCGAGATGGTGACAGCTAAAAATTAACTTAAGTCTGACCCTTTGCTGTTAATTTAATCCTGATGTTTATTTTGTTTCATGACGGAATTAACGTTGATTTTGACAACCTAACACCTAGCTTGTTTTAATTGAAAAAGCTAATCAAATAGCTGATGCATCCATCAGCCATCATTTATCATGAAAGGATTGTCTGAATATAAACAATGTTTCAAAATGGTAATAAATTTTTTTATCTTTACTTATCCAGTTATTTTACTATTTTATGTATTTTTTTAAAAGGAGCGCAAAATTGGCCCAGTCGATGAAGCCGTGCAACCATGAAAATTGTTTTGAAACCTTTCTTAATGTGAAGGCTGTGAGAGGAAAATGAGTTTACCTGTTGGGGTCGGTTGCGAGGCGCTAAATTTACTCAATTATATTTTATCAATCAAGAAATGTTAATCAATGTTCGGTATTCCTAAAGTGATGAAGGTTAATTTTGAGCTGAATCTAGAAAAAGTAAAGATGAAAAAGTATTAATGCAAAAGGATGGAAAGACTTTGTCTGGTTTTTTTACAATGTTATTTATATGGATGAACGGATCATTTAGCGATGCGATTTCACCGATCCCACGAAACTTGATGAGAAGAGGATAGAAAAGTAGACAACGAAGGAGAACAGACAGAGACACAGACAGAGTGGTTTGGGTTAGTTGTGAAACACTAGTGTGGCCACCATGGAAAGGAAAGTGCAGATTGAGGAAAAAAGGCTACAAAAGTTCAAGGCTCAATTAACCTGGAAATGTAATGAATGATGGAGTTATTATCTTTCTCCCATAGACAAGCAAGGTTAAAGCAAGAACGATAAACAAGTCAAAAAGCAGCCCAAGTCTTGCTAAAAACTCAGGTTAATCCATGCTTACTCGCAATACACTTAATAGCTGTTGTAAATTTTTTGGTGCATTTGCTGATAAAATGATGGAGAAAGAAAGGCAAGGAAGAGAGAGAAAAAACAGAAATACCAGATTATCATCATCATTTCATAGTTTTATTTGTTGATTGTAAAGAAAGCATCTTTCTGTTGCTTTTTGCTGAGAATGAACACGAAATGAAAGCCTCTGAGTTATCATTTATCTGTCACCTTTTCAAATCTTCCTCTTCCTTCTTCTCTTCTCTTCCCTCTCTTTTTTACATCATCACTATCAACAACAGTATTTCAGATAGTTTATGCATCATTGGAATGACGTAGCAATAAGCTGTCAACATAAAGGAAAGCAAAATATTAAGGTACAACAATACCAAGCTCAAGCCAAAAACATTTATCACTTACATTTAAGCTCAATTAATTTCTTGCCTTTCACCCCTTTCGCGTTGTTTCCCTTTCCTTTCATCAGGTTACTTGTATTTTATCATGAAATTTACGTGTTTAACACCTTTTATTTGGTTGATGTTTGATAAAATACCTTTTTACTTTCATTCAATCAATTGAAGATATAATTATACCAACCAATCCAAACCTGAACCAAAAACCCTTCCAAAACATTCAACCAGTTGCTCCTTTCATTTTTAACCTCTCAATCCAATTATTTAGATTCAATGCTTCTCAATGTTCAAGTTTCATGAAAAGATTTTTATTTTTTCTTTATAAACTTATAATTTATTCAGATTACCTTTTTTTGCTGGAAAAATCATAAAACACAAGACAAGAATCTAATTATTGCGATAATGATACTATTTGATTGATATGATCAAGTCATTTGATATCGTCATCATTTACATGCTGCAACCATCAGCATGGAGTGCAAACAAACGTCAAATGAATAACTTGTAATACACGTCAAATTAACAGTAATAAGATGCTAAATATTGTTTAATCAGTAAAAACCTGAAAAGGGAAACTGAACTTTTAATTATTTCAATTGAAACGTTTTATATTTTCTTAATCAATGTCAATGTTGAATGTAAATTTGTATTAATGAGGTAAAAAAGATACTTGATTTAATACAGAAATTAAGTTTTAAGATGGAAAAATGAAGAGTAAATCATTAATTGTTTAATCATTAATTAACCATTTACTATCAGGTAATCTTGTGATTAGTAAAATTGAATTGAAAGGGTCTAGATGATTAAGATAATTCAATAATAAAAACTTCGATTGTTGACTCTTGCGTTTTAGTAGTGATCAAAAGTCCTGCTCTGGTCTGACTTGTCGATCCAACATTAGACTAGATTATCTTTGAATGTACAAGTTTCAGTTATAAGGTACACTCTTGTATCTGAAAATATAATACACCTGAAATTGAATCAATGTTATATTTGTGTGAGCAGCAATTTGAAAATTCAGTTCCCGTCAACTATTAAGTACATCATGAAGATCAACTGAGGTACAAGAAGGACAATGCAACTTTGGAAGATTCAATTGACTAATTGGAGGCTCAATGAGGGTCAGGATATATCTCAGGGTCTACAGAGATCAAGATCATTATCGAAATGAATTTTCGCTAAAGATATTGACGCTTCTCTATTGACAACAATGTCTAATGTAATGTAGATCAGTCTTTGGATAATTCATACATTAATTACGATAAGCCCAGGTAATCTTCATCAACTAAACGTCTTGAAAGGAAATTAATGCATGTGTTAACATTTGTGGCATCTTATTCCCTTTCCTACCTTATGGTATATATTTTCTGGCATGTAAGTCTCCACTCGGGAATTTACAGCATTTCATTTCATGTTTTTTTCGTGAATTTTTCCCAGTGAAAGGAAATGCACATCATTTTAAGTAAAACTTGCCATCTTGAGACACCAAAACCGCATCGGGATTACTGGATTCCTAATTTTCTGGCCTCGGAATTCAGTCTGTACTTTACAGCCTTTAGAACTGGTGAACTAAGCATATTTATGTCAAAGGTATGATTAAGAGTATTCCTCCATGCGACCACACTTACTCACCGCATCTTACAATTAAACTCAACCTTTTCAAAAGAAACAATCTTATCACATGAATAGTCTACATCCAAAGTTTTCTCTGTCGTTTCGGTTAAATAACCACCGTCACTTGCATCCATCCTTTGATAACCTGAGGTGCCTGATCTAGAAACATCTTCCAATATCAAGATACATTGACTAATGCTGGACATGCTAATGGCTATTACTTATATTTGAAGTGTATGCTTTCGAGAGTTGAAGGGTTTTTATTCCGAAGTTTCAAGATCATTCCTTAATTTGAAATCAAAAAGTTTTCGACTAGTGAAGTCATAATGGGCTGCTAACGATAATTGGTAAGCAATCGATGTAACGAAATTGATTAGCAGTGCATTGTTTGTGAGGCATGTTGGCAAGTTGGCACAATACAGACAAGTTTTTATAATTGCTATTATTTAAACAATTAGTTGACTATGAAATGAGTTGACTATGAAAAATTCATAATTTAATGACTAATAAAAGAAGAGAAAAATTTCAATATAAAATTCAATTTTGGGTTTGGATCAACATCTTTTGGTTTTGATCTTAAATGAATTCAAAATTAGAAAAAAATTCACTGTTTAACAAGATTTACCAAATATTTTGGCAATTACAATTGAGGTTGCAATTAAATTGCATTTTGACTGTACTTTGTTTAGAGTCAAACAGGATTCATCTTTAACTATCAACTTATAATGTGATTATATTTTGATGGTCAGAAATTCAAGTTGAATTTGTGCTAAAATGATTCTACAATGACGATGATTTGTAAAAGGTAAGCTTAAAAACTAGATTTGATTCCTTTTCAATGAAGAAGAAGAAGAATACAAATATTCAAGTTAATAACCGATTAACTTGTTATAACAACCTGAATCTCATGATTATCATGATTCAATGTAGACCACAATAAGGCAACATTAGGAGAAATCAATTAGATTACAATTAGACTACAATTAATAGGCTGTTAATAGACTCAAGTTGAACAATTTGAGTTACAATTTTGAGTTTACACGAGACTTGGCCTCATCAGCTTAATCATTGAAAGGTAAAATTTTCCAGTCTTTATAAGGAATTGATTGAAATTGGCGATCAAAACACAAAATGATTTGTTAATTGTTATCAATAGTCATACAATAGGATCACTAATCAATAATAAACAATTGGTGTTTGCTGATCCACTTGTAATAATAGATATTTAAATCCGCAATGATCAATGACCATAAGATTTAATTGTTTTTCAAGGGAAAGGTTAATTTTGGTTGAAAAACAGCAACAAAACAATCTATGAATTGAATGAATTTTGAAGGAATGAAAGGGAAGATTAAGATGAAATTATGTGAATCTAGCTTAATCATCATCATTATCATGATTGTTGACAAATTCCGTAACAGATTGAATGCGTCGATGGTAATTAATTTTAACCGATTATAATGAGAGCCTCATAAACAGCTCAACAACATTTATCCAGCTTCCACCATCTTATTTTCATCAACATTATCACCATTCATTTTCCTCTTCATCCTCACCAACAATCATATGTATATTTATACAAATGAATACAGTTACTTCATAATGTAGTGTATAAATATGTACAAATGACAAACAATCAAATAATTAGGCAAGTAACCAAGAAAACAAATTAAACAACTTGTAAGATGCACTTTGAATTGCCTAATAGACGAAGGCTTTTTTCATCCTACAAAGTCAACCTTCCAGGACAAAAGTAACTCAATAGGAGTCAGCTTCTTGTCGTAACATTACAAGGGAAACAAACTTTAATTTGGATTAAATCTAATTGCGTAAGATCATTAATATTGTCATTGAGTTGCCAATTAAAGGCTCAGTAGTTTGTTAACCTAAATCAGATTAAATTTTGATTCATGAAAGTTTCAATGTGTGAAAGTTTTTAATGTTTCTTTACTTCATGTGAATGATGGTCAAGAGCTGAATATGTTTAAAGTGTAAAAAATGAACGTTATAGATAGCGATGATGATGATGTTGATGATTGAAAAATGATTAGCTTGATCAGGCCTAAGGGTAGATTTGCATTGAAAGTAAAGGTCACCATTTAAAGTTAACAGTTAATTGCAGCCGGATGTTTGATTTAACTTGATCAACATGAGATACAAGTTATTAATGATTGAAAATGAATCAAAAATGAGTCGGAAATGGTAAATTAGTTTGTTTAACGACAAACGAATCAAATCAATTTAATAAGGATAATTATTACCTAAATTGTAGCTTCTAATTACTGGTTAAATCTTGGTCTATGTGAGAGTGTTTTAAAGCCTTTTAGCAGTCTAATAGTGAAAGTAATGATCAACAATTTTTGTCTGATCTTTTCTTGGTTCAATTTCACAACTCTAAGCTGGGTTAAATTTACATGATGATCATGGCAATAGTTTAAATTTAATTGTTATAAAACTGAAAAATTTGTTCATGGAAGACATTTACAGACAAACTATCTGACAGTTATTTTTTGAGTTTCATCAACTCAAACCCAAATGCCTATTCTCATTGTAAACGTTAAGTTGAGTAAAAATTGTCATATCAATTAATCACAAAATGGTAAAGTTCAATGTGTAAAATGTCATTCCCAGAGTAATGCTTTGCATGATGATAGTGAAGAGCAAAGAGAGCAAAGATAGAGATGAACTGAAAGGAAAGGGAAGAGAAATGAAGAATGATGAGGATGATAAAAATGAAGGGAAAGATGAATGGAAGAATGTAAAGGCTAAACAAGTAAAAAGCTAGAAACATTCAGTTATGTTTTTAAATATCAAAGCCCAAGGAATTCAAACGATGGTGATGATGAGGATGATCAAGAGTAAGCAGATGAAGATGAAGCAAGAGGAGGTGGAAGACCTGTGATGGAAGAGAGAGGAAGACAAACAAAACTGTCGAAAAGAGGAAGAAGAAGAAGAAGAAGAAAGAAAGAAAGAAAAACGATTGAGGTTGTAAAATTTTCGTCTCTTGTGGGTTTACTTGATCCTCATCTTCTTGGCCCAATCTCAATGCTTTAAAAAGCGCTCAACTCAGAAATTTTATCTCTTTGTATTATCATCATTATCATCATTATTACCTTAATCATCTTCATCATCTTCTTCATTCTCCTTTATTCTTATTCCTCCCCATCTTCCTTTTCATCCTCGTCTTTCTCATACTCTCAGCATTGTTCATCATCATCTTTTAGTCGCACCCAGAAGTTGAGTTGAATTGATTTATCATTTTATTTTGCGCTTCATTTTTGCTTCTTCTTACATGTTAACTTGAATACATTTACAATCCTCTTACAATCAAATTTTAACAGTTAATCCATCTTTACTGGTAGTTTGTCACATTTCGTCAATTGCTATTATTATCAGCCATATTGGTTTTATATTATTTAAATTATCTCCCATCATCCTGCTCATTGAGAGCTCAGGATAAAGTTGAAGCTTTGCACTCTTTCAATCTTGCCTTTGCATTTATACATTCAATGTTTCAATTTCATCTTTAGCCATATTTACATTGTCATTACAAGCTAATCCATGTTGCTGTTTTAATCATTTCAACTGTTGCTATTTTTGTCTCTCCCAGCAATTGATTTAATCATTTTGTATCAAGAAATACAACGACAACAAACCAATCCTAATGTTATCATTACTATTGAACAATCAATTGTTCAATTTCAATTTCATACTCAATTGACACTTGATTATCATTACAATTGTCATGTTATTTTGCTTGAATAAAAATCATCTTCTTTCTCTCCTCATTCTTGCTTATAGATTTGACCCTTTCCCAGAAATTCACTTGATTACTTAAATCATTGATTCAATTACAATGCATATAGTTTGCTTCAATTGATTTTTAACTTGACTAAAACAATCAATTTGATTAGAATCAATAGTCAATTGATAGAAGTTGTTTAATTATGTTCCAATGTAATAAAATATCATAATAATGTTTACCAAAACTCTTCAAGATTTTTCCGTTCTTCATCTTTAATTGTCAGCCTCAAGGTTTTCTTGCTTTTATCTGGAAACACCAAAAAATCTGGTGCTCAGGATGATAATGATGAAATATCCTCTCATGATGATGGTAATATTTAAATTTCTTAATCCAATTTCAATGCCATCAAGTGCAAATTACAATCTGGAAAAGGTTAACATTTTCAATTCAGTTTTTTTGCTCTTTTTCAATCAAGTTGCAATTTTAATATATTTTTAATCAAAAATTGTTATGCTTTACATGATCAGCCTCACTAATCACCTGGACAGGTTAATCATCTCTCTCAGGTTATTACAGTTGACATTTTATTTGATTGATCCAAGTGTTTTTACAGAGGGATAAGTTGTGGGTTCAATTGCCTACTTTTTGGTTGTCAGAAGTGAAACCATTTTTTCACTTCCATTGATTGATCAACTGGTAATTAACATTCAACACCTTAAACGTGTTTATATCCTCATTTTGGTGTTAATTAAGTGATTAACAGTATTTACTTAGTTTGATTAGCCTTCATTACAATTCAAAGATAATTTTAACAATGTAACAATTTAACAATACCATTTATACTTGTTTGACATTTCAATGTAAATAAAGTTTTCCTAGTTTGGCTTTACTTTGGAGTTTAGGAATGAGTGTTTGATTAAACTGGCAATGATAATTTACATAAATATAATGCATCCACAATCGGAATAGTTTATTCTACTAATTAAACTCAAATGAGTGAATTAGCAAATTGATTGACAAGACATTCAGTCAGGTTTGAAGAAAAAACTAAGTTTTTCGTAATGTTTCAATGAAAGGTATAGAGCAGAAAATACTCTCAAGTTGAATATTAATTAACACAATTATGTATCAACAGAGTGAGAGAGTGCAATTAGCCTGGCAATACTAAATTGGTGAGAGGCTTAAACTTTGAAACATTTAATAGTTGCAAAATTAATTAACTGTTAACAGGGAAAAAAGTTGATTTTGTTTGCCTTGTTTTCTGGTTGCTCCTTTTTTGCTCTTCAATTGCGCCTTACCCAAAGAAAAATATCTTTCAGGTTCATTAACAGCATCGGCTACCTGGTAAAACAATTAACAAGATTAAATCAATTTGCATAAATGATTATACATTGAACCAAAATAATGGAAGAAATGAATAGTTACTGTCAAACATGATAACCGCGGCGTTAAAATATAAAAAAGTGAATACATGGAGAGCATATGAGGCAATACAAGCAGCAACGCGATATGAATGAAATAAATAGTCGGTTATCAGTTGATACAGATTTTATCTGAAAGAGAAGATGAAAGAAAATGGTGGCTATGATGACCAGATTTTTGTTACTTTTCAGGTTTAATATGGCTGTAACCAACGTTGCTGCTTTGGCGCGCTTTGCATAACTTTACTGAAGACCAGTTATGATGAGAATTTCCACATTCTCTCTTCATCTCCTCTTTGATTTTCAATTGACTAGAGACGGCCAACATTCCCTAGGAAATATGTTAAAACACTGAGAGAAAGCCTTAAGCAAGTAAATCAAGAAGCAAATGTTAATGATACAATTTATTTACCCGTAAGCTAAACAAGGGATCCACCAGAAGCATCCATTGATAGTTAACTCTGTTATCATCATCAGTTTTATTACGTAACGATCTGGTCTCATTGGCTTGTTATCATAATTAAATCTTCAAGAGAGTAAAATCAAAGTACTACTCATCATGTTGACGATAATAATAATGATTTGTGACAAAGTACGCATTTGAATCCATGCTGGAAACGATGGTGAAGATGATGGTTGAAAAAGGTATTATTTGACTTGTTTTTGTTTCTCTGTCATTCCAAGTTTTTCTCCAATTTTTCCAAACTCAAAAAAGATCCAATTTTGGTTGAGATTCACAGCGTCAAAAAACTTGGAGGGAGAAAAATGGACAAAAATCACAAAAATTAAAGCTAATGTTATGTCAACCAGAAAATTAGCAATATCAAAAAGACAGTGTAAGTTGTCGACCAATTTTCTTTGAATTAAAAGACAGTTAACCAGACAGTTAAGGATTAGAGCGCCATTAAGGCGCCAAAATCATCCAATCAGAATACTGATTTAGTCACTTACCATAAACAAATGATATGACTTTGCTGGTGTAAGAAGACAACCAGAAATATTATCTTTAACCTCATTTGTCAGTAATATCGTTATCATATTATATTGTCGAGTTTGTCATTGTTTGAAACAAAAATCACAAGATTTTTATTAAATGTATGAAATTATTATTCTTTTTTATCTTTTATTTCATTCCATGTAAACGTTTGCCTAAAATTATCAAGATTAGCTTCCAACTTTCTCTTTTCAATTGTTCTCACATCTTTTTGTGTTCATCATCCATTATTAATTAACAATCAAGTCTAAATGTTCATGTTTTCACTTCGTCTTTTCCCAGTCTCTTCAATGAGCACACATTTTGGTTATCAGTTATTAATGATTGCGTGATCAGTAAGAATGAGAAAATTAATTTTGAATTAATCATTTGAATCAACAACTAATGTCAATGGTGTATATATATGTATTAATAATAACAGCTGATCTGTCATGGTTAAATGATTTATCATTGCATGATTGTCAAACCCTCTTGAGATGAAAGCAAGATGAACATTCATATTAGTCCCAAAAGTGTTTCTGCCCTTATTTTGATCAAGTCATCATCAACATTTTCTTGACTTAGCTATTTGAAATAAAAAATTATGAGTTGATTATGATCATTGAATAAAATTATTAACTTTTTTTAGCTTTTGACAAGCCATTTGACAGCAACAACTAAACTTGTAAGTTTGGCTTGGATCAAAATGCATAAAATTTAACAAATTAATGCTATTCTCAATGGGAAATTAGTGTTGTCTGATCATTTAAACTTAAAAACTGTGGCTTTTGTAATTGAAGCTTCATCACTTTGTTTTTATCCATTTTTCATAAATCAATGATGTATGATAGTTACAATAAGTATAAGTAAATAGTTCAATAAGTCATGATTGTAAAAAAAATGAATGAGCCACAAGAGATCAAATAATGATGATAATGATGACAACGATGGCAATTGTGGTTGATCGAGAAAAGTGAAGAGGAAGAAGGAGAAGGAGAAGAAGGGAAACAGAGAAAGACAGAAGCTCAGACAAGAACGAAGAAAGTAAGAAGAGTTGAAGAGATGATTATGGAAGTCGTCCAATTTTGTATAAAGAAATTGTATTTATGACCGACAACAGGGTTTATTTGAGAAAGGGAAGATGTGAAAGACAAAGATGACGAGAAACTGGAGGAGTTTTAAAAGGCAAGTAACAAATAAACAATTGCAATATGTCATTATCTTTGCAGTAAAGGCAAAGGCTAATTCACACCAACATGTGACGCTGAATTTGAGTAAATACCTGGTATTTTTTCGGGTTCCAGTTATTAAAGAGGATAAAAATTTTGGACCTTTTTACGCTAATCTTTTAATCTCAAAGCAAACAAAGACATCAGCAAGTGGAGATTTCATAAAAAGTTTCATTAACCTACAAGAGTGAGTTCGCGTTTTTAAGAGCAAGAGTAAAAATGAAACAAAAAACAGGTTAAAAAGCGAAGAAAAGGAAAAAATAAAAATTGGTCGAGTCCTTGACGGACCAAATTAACAGGTAAAGTTTTGGTTCAAGAAAATTTAATCAATCCAACTTGACAGTCAACAACTTTCACTTTAAGATTATCAAAAAAAAATGTGATGAAAATTATCACCACACTGTCATCAGCTAAATACTCATTGGTTTACAATTAAAAATCATCTGATAATCTTATAATAACGTAGTGAAGTTTCAAATACCTACAGTAAAGTGTAAATTGATTGGGTGAAGATGATTTTCAGCTAAAGTTGCAAAAAAAACTGATGATGAACAGTTTGAAGTTGAAGGTGAAGTTGTAGATTAAACAAGGAAAAAAATATCTTATACCATTTGACAATCCAAATTTCCATGGGAATTATCATAATCACAATTAAATCAAAGTAATCAGAGAAAAGTTTATAAATATTATCATGTTGATTTTTGATTAATAACAAGATGAAAACTGAGGGTTTACTGAAATGGTAAAAAAGATGAACAGACGAGCAATTGTCAAAGTTTGCCTCATTATAATTGCAATAGTCAGCCATATTGTTTACATATTTTTCTGGTTCAACTTTTTTCCCCTTTTTTACCGGTCCCCTTCTTCCCGCTCAAATTTAGCCAATTACTTGCTATTATTTAATAAGCACCAAGTAGAATGCAAGTGTTATAAAAACAACGTTATAAAGTGATATTATAAGGTAATCTTTAATCAATAAACTTACCTAACAGTGATTATCTAAATCTGTCTACTATCTACTGTCAACTGTGTATTAATCTGTAATTAATGAAATTACACCTGATCAAAGTATAAAACTGTAATAAACCAGCAAAGGTAAACTAGAAAGCCTTGTTTTCCTTGTATTGTGTTAATCTGGTGTTGTAAGTTTTGTTTCATCTTTCATCGTCTGTCTACCGATTCCTTGTCATTTTTATTTTCATTTTCATACATTTATCACAACTCTCAAAGATAAGTATTGAAATCGCGGAAATCGAGTTTCAACAAATTATGATTACGCATAATTATTCAAAAAGCACTTGGTTAAATGATCACTGATGATACAGATATATGAATAAGATATGTCTTGTGAAAGTGTAATCTGGCCAGTCGATAAGATATTAAAAAAAACATTTTTGCCTCTAAAAGGTTTGTTTAAAACTCAATATATTTGGACATACTTCATTATACTTTATCTTGATTTAAATTGCTTCTTATCTCCTCTAGGTGGTAATAGAATGAAATCATGATCTGAGTGTGTTACCTGATGTTATTTTGCTGTCACTTGAAACAGTTTAAGATAGGGTTTAAATGAGCGAAGATGCTCAGTGAAAGAAAAGGATGGATGGGAAAGGAGAAGAGAAGAGATACAAAATGGAGGGAAAAAGATGAATTCAAGGCAATTTATGCTCCGGACAACTTATTTTACACAGGGAATGAGTTGATTGTTAAAGAAGCAATCAAGTTGATGCAAGAGTTGAAGACCATATATTTGAACGTGTCTTGATTACCTAATCAGGACCGATTAGCCCATTATTGGATCCTGTTGTGTGTTCTCAACCCTTGGAAGCAAAAAAAAGAAAATCAGAGAGTAACACAATCTTCAACCCTCTTTCATCTCCATCGTTCTTCATTTCGCCATTGCTACTCTAGATAACTCGTCTTTAGTAAGGACTCCTTACCTGGCTGACTTATCAAGTATCAACCTTGAATGCAAATTTTTATCTCGATCCTTTGAACAATTTCAATATTGTATCAACTCAATGTATCTTTTACCTGATCTCTCGCTTTCCCTTACTCTCACTCACTGTCTTCATTTACCTTTTTATTTATTCACAGCATATTCGCATGAATTTCCAGGCTTTACTGATGAGATCACCGCATTTTGCTCTCAATCAACCTATGAATTTAACCTGAAATTTTGTCTTATAGCAATTAACATTAATGCTAATTGTATCCGGATGTGTCTGGCCGCCAGTTCACCTTTGAAAATTATTTTTTCAACTTTTTCTTTCTCAACTCTATTCATTTTCTTACCCGCTCTTGTACTAACTGTGTTGACTCTTTCTCTCTCTCCTTCCTTACCTATTTGTGATAATATTATCCCACTAACAATAACGAAAAATAACAATTAAAAGCAAGAGACCAAGAAAACAGCAATAACCATAATGATAATATTATAATAATATATTGCAATAGACAGGAAAAAGACAAATGTTTCACTAAACATGTGTTTATGTCAGGTAAATTTTGTCTGATTGGAAGTCTCTCTGTTAACCTCTGGGCCAAGTTAAAAGCAATAAGGTGTTAAGGTGAAAATGCCATTCATTTTTGTAACTTGATTAATCTATTATAATAAATGATGTTGTTATTACAAAACAGTTGCACTTTGCAAAATTATTATTTTCAATGTCCATTAGTAAATACCAGATGACTTATAATTTACAACCAATCAATCTTTTTACCCCCAGCCAATAACAACCATTGAATGAAGGTAATTTGATTGAAAACACAATCCAAACGTAAATAAATTATCTCTTTATTCATAATAATGTTACAAAAATATTGAATGTTCATAAGAGATGTTAACTGTTTCAATCATGTATTAAAACAGTTTTCTGAGCGTAAACAATGTAAAAAGTGATTTTTGCATGTGATAATGTAGTAGTTGTTTAACATACACACAGTTATTCATGATGATGATTATGATGATTATGGTTTTGGTGGGAAACTGGGAAAATGTATAAACGATGAGGATATTGAGAAAGAATGAGAAAATGATGAAGATGATGACTAGGAAGATGAAGATGGTGATGAAGATGGTAATGGTGAAAAGACTTCAACAAACTCTGTAAGACTCATGAATTGGCCTGTATTGAAGCCAGAAAATTTGATTGTTGCAAAGATAAAACTTTCTTCATTTAAAATCGCGATCCTCATCATCTTCAGACTTTTATCACTTTCAACTATTTTCATCTTCAATACGAAAAGACAGTCAAATCAGTTTGACATAAGCTTGTAAATATCTCAGGGGAACTTGAAAAATTTCAATTGAAATCCATTATTGGATGTGATATGCGTTTTTTTCTCTTTTTTACACAATCTAATCTTTGATTCCCAAAGACTGATAGATGTTGAGAGACAAAAAAATTGTGTCAAACTTATTTGCTAATAAAAATTTTTGGGTAAAAAAATCAACCCAAAACCAAGTTTTTAAAAGACTCAACCAGAAACAAGAAATGTCACTTTTAAATGTTTACCAGTGAGTATTTACAATGATTTAAAATGCTAACCTACCTAATGAAGGTTTAAATTAAACTCTCGGTAAATCTCAGACTCAATCAGTAACCATTGAAACGAGGAAAACAAAACAAAATGAAGAAGAAGAAGAAAAGAAGAAGAAGAAGAAAAGAAGAAGAAGAAAAGAAGAAAAGAAGAAAAGAAAAGAAGAAATGAAGAAGCATAATTTTTCCCTCTCATTTACCCCTGAATTACTCGACTCATGGTTCCACCATTGCTTCATCATCATCCTCATCCTCATCCTCAGCATTTTGATGATGCCAAATATTTTTCAACCCAAAGACAGGATTGAAAGTAGCAAACAAATGTAACAATACAAGAAGTAAAAAAAATAACAACAAAACATACAGATTACTAAATATTGCCTGGTTTTTTTGCAGCCTTTCAATTGGCAAGCAAGAAAAAAAACTGTCAAACATGTTAATCATGATTACATTTCGTCATCATCTTGATTACTCTGTCAACTTATATCTGTCATTTTATCCTCCTCAGTCTTACAACTTTTTAAAAACCATTTTCATCAGAAAAGGTATGAAAAATGTTACAGCAGCAGCAACAAAAAACAAGGGTTAAAATATCTCACTGGTTTTATCAACAAAGATGCAAGATAATTTCATGTCATCATTTTTTTCAGTAAACCCTTTTGGGTTCTGATTTTTTTCATTTTTTGTTTTTTTCTTGCACAAAAATCAAATCTTTTGAGTCATAAATATGTTTTTACTTTGTTACTTTTCATGCTGTTTGTGCTGCTTATGCTGGTTGTCCAAGGTTGTTTCCTTTGAAGGACAATTTGACAGAAAGAGTAAGCAAGAGTTAGTGAAAGTGAGAAGCGTTTCTGCGTCAATTAAGGTCACTTGGCTAACAACGAGAGATGCAAAAAAAAGCCTGTAAGCCTCATTTTTCCTTGGGCTTATGGGGTTAAAGTCCTGATGCAATTATAGTCATACACTCACACAACTGGAGTTACCTTGTTTTTTTTTGTTGTTCAAAGAGCCTCGTTCGTTCGTTCGTTTGCTCCGTTGCTTGAGCGAGGTTAGACTTGATTTCTTTTCTCATTATTTTCATCATCTTATTAATTTCCATTCTTTCCATTCACTCTTGAATTGGTTGAGTTACGAAGGTAAGACCAACAGTTTACTGGTTTTAAAAGCACCAGCAGCAGTAAAAGCACAGCTTCACTCGGTCTTTTTTTGCTGCTTCCCTCTGTATTTTACCAGCCAGTAAATGAGCAAAATTTGTTGCTTTTTTTTCTTCTTCACTTCTCTTTTTTACTTTGACTTTGCATTTTTACCTTTGTAAAAGTCTCACTTTTGCTCATCGTCAGTGAATAATATTATGAAATAATTGAAAGTTGACTGACAACAGTAACAACTGAGTAAATGATTACTTTGAATATATAATAAATTAGTTACCTTGACGAGTTAATCGAAGGTAAAAATGAGAATAAGCAGTCAACAGTAGAAACAATAATAACAAGAATCAACGTAAAGAGGTAATCAAATGAAAAAGGTAAACAACACACAGGGAAGGTGAAAGTAAAGCTCAGAGAAGTTGAAAGAAAGAAATGTAAGAAAAAAAATCCAGAAAAAATGAGGTAAAATAACAGAAAAAAGTATCAATTTTATAACGTATTGCAATTCAATGTACATTTAGATACATTGTTTAAGATTAAAACACTTCGCCATTTAAATCTAATCTTATCAATTGCTCTTAACTCTTCCTGCTTTTATCAATTTCAACCTTTTCTTTGTCTCATCATGATCATCTTCTTGCTCATCACTATCATCTTCCTCATTCTCTCATCTTCCCATTATGATGATCACCTTTTAACCTTTTCCAATCTTTTTGTGTTTATTAGTGTTATTATGATTTACATCTTTTGATAGCTTTCACTTTGTGCTCTTTTGATATTATTTTTTTCATGTTAACGTTGTTAATGATGATGATAAAACAAATAAATAGTGAGAGGATGAGAAGGGGAGAAAGTCAAGATGATAATCAATTGTTACTCTTATAACTTGTTTCTTGGAGTTACATTTTGCTTTACCATTATCATTATTATTACATTTCAACTGCTGTTTGTTATTAAATTATGGTTTGACTTTTCACTCGATGATTGTTGATGGATATAATAATAATAATGATGATGATGATGATTATCAATGGTAATCAAATAGAGAGTGAACCAGAAAAATAAAATGCAACCTTTGACAATAGACTGTACTGTTCATGATTTTGTTATATTTTTTGTTTATCGCTTTTGGGTTACCTAAAAGTGTATTACCTTAACTCAATGTTAATGATGTTTGTGTGTTTTTTTCAGAGTGTTTTTTTGTATACTTGTGTGTTTTTGTTTGCCTGCTTCTTGTAGGTCTTGTAGTTTGTTATGTCTCTTATATACTCAGGGTTACCACTAGAAACCCAGCAAATATTTATAAATATATATATATATATATCAAATGTAAAGTGAAACCTTCGACATCTTGTCAATGACCCTCTAACCTTGGGAAAAAGGCCTATTTTTGGACAAGGTTAGATGTTACTGTATTTATATTTGTGTGTTTCCAGACTGACTATTATACTCTTGGGTTGGCTGCGAGTGGAAGTGGTTGTGGTAATGGTGTCTGAATATTTTGACGTTTAACTTGAAAACAACGTTATTTTGTTGATAGTGTTTGTTGACTTGTATTAACATTGTAAAACAAAAAATAAGACAATCAATGATAATCTCGCAAGAAAGTTGATCAGTTTGATTGTAGATTAGATCCAGAATTAACCTTATTTTCTGGTAAAATTTTGACATAATTTTAGTGAATCCCTTTGACATTTAGATATATTTTGTTTTACCAAACAATTTATTTTTAAATATCCATTCAGTTTGACTCTATGCTTCAACGCAAACCAAGTGTATTTACTTAATTGATTCATATTAATCAAATGTATCAATCAGATTGCGTTTAACATTGACTCTATGGTTGATTGGTGTGGATCCTTTTCAGGGACAAGATGATGATGATGAAGATGATGATGAGAGAAATTGAGAAAGTGAATATAAAAATAGACAGAACAGTAGATAAGAGAACTAGATGATAATGATGATGCAAATAAGCAAGGATGAGAATGGTTAGAGATGAATGGCTGAAACAAGTTGGAATGAAAGATGAAAATGAAAGATAAATTGAAGAGAAACAGTTTTCCTCTTTCCTTTCATCATCATCTTCCTAAGAGATTTAAAGGATTTAAAAAGTGGAGTTACTTAAAAGTGTAAATAAAATTAGTGGAAAATAATCCTTCAAAAATCATCCTTTTTTGCAACTTCATTTTTATCTTCTCATACAGTTTCACTCTTACTTTCCCTCTCTCCCGATCATCTCTTTCAAATTCATCTTATTCTTGTCAGTTCATTTCATCGTCTTAAGATAAACACCAAAGTCTGTAAAGGCTTAACAGGTACGCTGAAGTCTGTAAACAAGCTTCCATTACATCTGCATGTGATAGCCATTTAAAACATTGATTTGAGTTGAACAAAAAGAGCATCATTTACAAATTGTATTAATAATGAAATACGGATCGCCAGGTATGTTGAACAGTAATCTTTGCAAGGCCACTTATTCAAGGGAATATATACAAAAAAAAATAAAGTAATAATAGTGAATGGTTGAGATAATGATAACGTCAAAATGAAGGTTACATGAAATGTTAACAAACTTACATTCGAACCACTTTTACTGGGCCTTTTCTCGCTCTCTCGATTCCTTGAGTGTTGGTTTGGCCTGAATTATGGGTACTATTAACTCATCATGGACATTTGGATATCCTTTTAAACAAAAACTGGTTTTGGGTCGTTGATATGGTTGAATGTCATCTTTAACAGTGTCGATCATCATTATCCTCATCATAATTGAGAGAAACACCAATTTCAACTTCTTTCTTGTTGATCCATGATTACCTTTACTGCACTTTTCTGGTGCATTGCTTAACAAAATGACTCCCACAGATTGTTATTAATGTTATTTAATTAATTACAATCAGCGAGTAGCTTGCGTACCTCAGGTTGAAATTGTTTAAAGGCGCTAAGGTTTATTGACTGGTTTGGTTGTGTGTGTTTTGGTTTTGTTTTGTTTTTCCTCTGTTCATTAATGTTGTTTGTTGTCTTTGGTTTGGCAGTTGTTGTTTTAGAGAAAAAGTAAGATGATAATTAATTAATTGTAAATGCTTTTACAAATAATTACAAGCTTGCTTATTCATTAATAAATCTATTTGATGTTGGCTTGTTATTTTGTTTGTTTCTGATTGCTTACTGTTTGTGTGAGGCAGGTAAAGAGTTATAATGTAAATATTGATTCATGTTTACTTGCATTTGAAAAAAATCTCTCTTGGATTGATGGATGAAAATTTATGAATCCATTAATTTCCTTGCATCCACATCTTTCATTCAACTTGAGAGGTTTTAAGTTTGACAATTAGCTGAACAAGAGGAGGGAGGATAATCGTGAATGTGATTACAATCAAGGGAAAGTAATGATAAAAATTAACACACTTTCTCTCACTTTAAACGATGATGACGAGGACGATGATTAAGATGACGAAGACAATTATTGATTATGGTGACGATGATCATGTTGATGATGAGAGATGATAGAAGAGGCAGCTCGAATGAAGTGAGGGAAGAAATCAAAAGTAATTATTTTGAAAACCTTCAAATCGTGCTGCATCAACAATTTTTTGTCTCTCGGTTTCATCTCCTAGAATCCAATCCAGTTGAGGCTTGCTTGCACAATAATCAGTTGAGATTATTCAGGCTACTATCAACATCTTAATATGCTGGATGCATGTTTCATTGCTTGATCCAAATTTGAAGATCATCAGTCTCTTCATTGAAATCTAATTACAAATCTTGAACATTTTGAAAAAAAACTCAAGAAAAGAAGAGGTTTATTTCCTACTCTCTTTCTTTCTCTCTCTCTCTCTCATCTTCTCATATCTTTTAGGTTTAGCCTAAGATGAATATAATTGAGATAGAGAATGAAAAATTGCTGATTCTGGGTCTGGTTATTTTTTTTGTTTCCCATGTCTCCACTAATCTAGCAAATTAATAGTATAATACGGTAATTTTGACTTTGAGACTCTGGGTTAAGAGACGATGTTTGATTCCATGATGTTAAGTACCCACTACAAGTTACAAAACTTCAGTATAAGTATTCATCATCATCTTTTTAGCTCCTCGTCATCATTGTGGTTGTTGTCGTCGTTCAGGTTGACACCGTCGGCTTTCCTCTTCCTCCATCAATAACCGCCTCAAAGGACATCTCTAAACATGAAGTCGAACATGATAAAGTATGAAAAAAAGAGAAACTTGAAATGATTAATTTGTTCCTATTTGATACACTTGAACCTCCAAAGTGGTCCATTTATTTTTAATCAATCTCCAACTGAACACATCTTACCAAATTTCATTTCATACTGATTTCATTAATTGGATATTAGAGAAGAATGGAAATCATGAAATTACCAGACAGGACAGCTGGAAGATTCGGTTCCCTGTCCGTTCACCACACTACTCCTTTAAACAAGCAAAAATTTAAAGGCTTATATAACTTTTGGACAAAAATAGTTAGCTCTTCTTTTAATTTCAAGGTAGAGTCTGTGTTAAGGTGTAAAGTTTAATTTCTTGATTAATTAAATCCCACCAGTACCACTGGTGGATAACTTCATTGTTTTTGTGATGATTAAGTCAATCCGGTATGACATTTTCGTACTAATTGATTAATCAATTAATGTAAATTAAGCTAGAAGCTGCTTTATGTTTAGAGCTGTGGAACATTTCAAGTTTTTGTTTGCTCAAAGAATTAGTGTGGTGAACGGACACTACACCGGAGGATTCAGTTAACTAATGGTGAAAATTTAAGATTGATAAAACAATGTTACATGTCAAGACTTTGTAATATTTTTTAATTACCATCTATTGATTCAGCTAATTTGTAACAAGGAGTTTAATGTAGAGTGAAATAATTAAGTTTAATGAAAGGGGAAATTCAAATTATCAAGACTCATGTTTGCTTTAACAATTAGCACATCTGTCAAGTGGATTAAATGGACATAATACTCTAAATCTGATCTAAGCTCTGGTCATTAGAGGGTTAATCCATCTGTTTACTCAACTGTCTACCAGTTACTCATCGATTAAGAAGTCGTTGAAAAAGGGTTTAATTTTACCAGATTATCCTTTTAAAAGAATTGATCAATTAAGACAGCTTTCTTTAATTCCAACTGCTAATCATTTTTTAACAGGATTTTGATTTTAAGCTAAATGGTTTAGAAATTTTAGCTTGACATGTTAACTTTTTTGGAAAACTGATCAGGGATAATTTGAAAGTTGAGCAATTGGCATCAAAGCGCCATGTTGACTAGACTTTTAGCTGGTTAGAAGTTGGTTAATGTCTTCTTTCAAAATTAATACAAAAGTTGAATCCTGTGAGCAATTTAATTTGTTATCTAATTTTTTTATTGTTGTGTTTACGCTGGGGCTTTAATTTGATCTGTGTTTTTTTACTCTTCACTTTGAGCTTTAAGATGTTTGGATTCTTTCAACCTTGATCAGGTTGACACTATTATTTGATTTGATAGCTTGGGCTTCATTCAGGGAATCTCATTTTTTTGATACCAGTGATATAAATCTCAATAGTTTGTCTTAATTTCATTGCACTTCTTGATCGCAGGAAAGCAGAAAAACCATTAACCAAACACATTTATGGATCTTTACAGCAAGCAGAAGATGAACGATACTTTAAAAGAAATACAGCAGAGAGCGAGAGAGAGAAAGAGAGAAAGATAGAGAGAGACTGGAGATTCATTGAAGAAGAAGAAAAGAGTGGGAGAAAGATAGACAGAGATGTAAGAGGAAGAAGAAATGGCAAGGGAGAAAGAATTGTGTGTGTTAACAGCTTTTGAGTTTTCTTGAACTGAATTGAGTACGGGTCCTTTCCTAAGTTCCTATGTATTTCCATGGGTCTTTAGAAGAAGACTTGACTTGACGAGGCAAAATCTTGGCATAAATTTGAGCATTCTTTATGAAGGACCTAAAACTACACCGTCAACTATAGTTAGACAAATGATAATTAAATGGCTTAATATGAGCTAGATGACAAGACTGTGAAAAAGAGAAAGAGAAAGAGAGAGATTAATGTGAGAATTTTGAAGGAAAAGAGAAAATGATTAAAAAAATAACGTAACTCACAGTTAAACATTTTTGTGGTTTTCATGGGTTCATTTGTTTTACTTCAATTTATGGTCAAGTTTATCGTAAAAGATTAAACTTTGCTTTTAACATCAATACAGTTGTGGTCAGGGTTATGTTAACAAAAAAGGGTTACAATTAAATTAATTTTTAGGTTTCGAGCATATTTTGTTTTCACAGACACAAATCAATACACAAAACTAGATAAAATTAAATTGGATCGTGAAGGTACTTTCATGTACTGTTAAAGGGCGACTATGAAAGTAATCTCCGATTTTGACAACTTAACACTGACCACTAGTTTATTAAAATTTGACACATTTTCAATAAAAAACTGTAGAATACAAAAAAAAATAAAAAAGCTATAAAATTCATTATTTACTGTTGGTTTCATGAGGAAAAACAATAAGAAAATTTGGTGAAAAATATGTTATAAAGATGTTATTAGGTTGACAACAATAACTAGACTTTGAAAGTTAAGCTCAAATGAAAGCAATTGGTTTTATATTCTTAACAAAAGCGGTAAAATAGTTAAAATCATCTTTGGGTTATAATAGTTTTAATTGTTCATTAGTTGAAAAATAACTGAGAAAATAGAACAGAACACTTTTACCAGAAAACAAAAGATTACTCTTGAAAATGGCTGATTGAAAAGATACTTTCGCAATGTTTATTTGATTATTAAGAGTTCATTAGATAGACAGTCCGTTAAATTGGCGCCATTGAATTCATCTTGTGCTAGCCTTAGAGACAGTTTTATGCCAAAAGATAGAGGAATAAGTTTTCCTAGGTTTTGTTTTAATAAAAACAACGTTTTATATTTTATTATTGGTTTAAAGGTTTCAACGAATGAAAAGAAAAAAAGCGGGAGATGGAAAGAGAAAGGAAATAAAGGAAGAAAAGATAGAAAGAGAAGAAGAGATTTAAACTGATGTGAAGATATTTGAGAGAAAGAGAGAGAAGAGAAGAGAGACGGGGGAATGTAATGGGGAACTGAAAAGTTGCCTCATTGGTTAATTTAGACTCTCTTTCGTGTCTATGTCGACAGAGACAGAGGCTAAGTTTTTTAAGAGAGTAAGAGGGAGAACGATAAGTGAGAATAAGTGAGAACCAGAAGATTAGAGAGTTTTGGGAAGATGAGAGAGAGAGAGAAAGAGAGAGATTTCAAACATCAAAACAGGGTTGTTGTTGGAGTGAGATGATCAGAGCTTGCTGGTGAATAGAAGTGGCATGTTGTGTTTTTGACTGAAAATTTTTTTTTGTTTTTTCTTCTTTCTTTTTTTCATCCTTTTTTGTTTTTTTTTGTGTTAAATAGTTTTTCATTATCATCCATCATCACGGAGTATTTACGGAATACCAGTAGTAACCCAAAAATGAAAGCCAGCCGTAAAAGGCGCGGTAATTTGCCAAAGGAGTCTGTCAAAATTTTACGTATCTGGTTGTATGATCATCGTTATAATGCTTATCCTTCTGACCAGGAGAAGTTATATCTCTCTCAAGCTGCCAATCTCACCGTTCTTCAAGTTTGTAATTGGTTCATTAATGCTCGTCGCCGTATTCTTCCAGAGATGATTCGTAAAGAGGGCAATGATCCTTTAATGTACACTATTACTCGTAAAAGTTCTAACCGTCGTCAAAATAACAACTCATCTGACTCATTTTTTCATGGCTCAAATTCATCCTCATCAGACGAAAATTTTGCATATATTTCAAACAATGTTGCCGTGGAGGACGCTAATATGACGTATGTGATCTTTTTTTGCTTCTTATCACGAATTGTTTTCTTTTTCCTCTTCTCTTTCTTTCCCTCTGTTTTTCAATTTTATTCTATTTGTCTTGTATTCTAGTACGAGACTTGTTTTAATTAATCATCGTCACCTTTATGACACATTGTGTGTTTGTGTGTGATTACTAACTTCAATTTATCGTCAATCATGTTTTTTTTCTGTTTTCTTTTCTCTATTTTCCAGTGAGTGCAATGAGGATACTGAAAGTGACATAGATGTTTATTCTGATGATTGTAGTATTAGCAGCACTTCCTCATCCACTCTTACGTTCACTAGTACATTTAGTCCCGCACCATCAACATCATCATCCAGCGGTAATTCTTCATGGAACGGTATGTTCAAACATTTGCTGTTTTATGTCTTAATTATATGTATTTAAGATTAAATTAAGACTTTGACATTTGTTATTTCATAGTTTGATTAGTCAGCATTATTTCTTGACTTTTTTTAATGGTTATCTTATCATTTCTTTTCCTCGTTCTTCAACCTCTTTTGATTTTTAGCTGAACATCATCCCATTAAATTATCCCAGCGTTGGAGACGCAATCATGAACAAGAACTTCGTAACAGGCAGGGTAGCAGTCGACCTGGTTTGGAATCTAACGGAGAAGATTTGAGGACTTCTCCTTTGGACACCTTATCACGAACTTCACTCCAATTTTCCTGTAGTCCACCCAACAAAACCAAAGCCATAGCTTCTTGGCTTACACAGAATGACCCACAACTTGGGTGTCATGTTGTTGACTTACCCGCTATCCATCCTGTCGATATCTGTCATGCTGATTCAGGTATCGTCTCATCAGATTCACCATCTTCAGCACCCTCATCTCCATTAAGCTCATCAACTTCATCCTCAACCTTATCAAACTTATCAGTTTGTTCATCAAATTTGTCTTCTTCATTTACATCTCCATCTACCACATCTGACATTAGCTCATCAAACAACGAGGATCCTTTCTGTTGCCTTCACATTCTTGCTGCAGCCGCATGCAGTGAATTAGAAAAACAATCTATGCTTTAAAAAGTGTGTATATTACTGGACTTTCGTCGAACAAACTCTCAATCAATGAAAAGTTTGACGTATTTTGCAATTCAGAGAATGCTAAAATTATCATCGAAACTTTTTTTCAGCCACAATCAATAACAATCATTTAAATTTAAATGTGAAATTTTTTCACTTTCCATTACACGCTTGAAAATGTTTAAAAGTTTACTCTTTTAAACAAATTTACCATTATTATCACCTAAATCCATCGTTAGGGTTGACATTTCTCAGTTCAATCGCGCTCCAAGTGAATATGTATCTTTCAAATTTCGCGCTAAATCCTGTTCATTATTCATTATCAGTCCATTCTAGTTTGTCAACAGTGTTATTTGGTTAAACAATTTCATTTTTCATTAGAACGTCATCCTTAATTCTTGTGCCTAGGTGTAGTCATTTATCTATCCATCTTATGTAATTTTCTCAGACTTTGGTGTGATGTCTTGAATCACACCTTGTGTATTATAAAAAGGGACGACAAACTTTATTGGATTGACTGTATTTTTACAGTTTTCAAATTTTCAAATTAAAAACAAATTATATGTGTTACACTCGTTTTTTTATTGTTTCATAAATTTTATTTTTATGATTTAACATCCTTACGTTCACTTTGTTTTTAATTCCCATTTTGACAGCACTGATGGTAAAAATTGAGGTTATTATTATTAAGGTTTATGATAAAAATCATCCCAAACATAACATCGGTAGCGATCTTGATTGACTGGTGTGATTGCTACTTTATTTGCGTTCAATTCTTTATAATAAGGTAAAATGCGACCAGTTGATGTTGATTGGTACGGAGTCCAATTGACATTTCCATAATGAATAAATCTAGACCAATTCAACATTGCCGTGGTTGATATTTGTCTATCTCTATTATCGTAACCATGACTAGAATAATGAGGAACCCCGAAATAAAAGAATATGTCCTGTCCATGACGAGCTCCATATTTACGTCCGTTAACTAGAGGTGGTAAATTTTTATTGGCTGGACTCATTGTGTAGCTAAACAATGATACCCAAACCGGATTGGTTAATGATAGTTGGTCGGCAAAGTACAAAGTCGGACAAGTGATGTACCAATCACCAATCATTCGTCTCATGGACAGATCTATCAAAGCCACTGATGAATCTTTAAAGCCAGTAAGGTATACTTTGGACAAATCGGCGGTAACGTCTTCTGGCGAAGCCAATTCTCTTGCGACAAGTTCTGATGCTGTTGATTGGATATACTTTTGAAATCCTTCGTATGAATTTTGAGAACCCTTTCTTGGCCAGTAATGTTGAATGACAGACGCTTCATCATTAACCAATGAAATGTAAATAGGAATAGATTGTTTCCATTTACGCTGCTTGTAAAGCTGTGTGAAATTTGTTGGGAAAAGTGTCTCTCCGGTTGTTATTAGAAACAATTCAGGTCTTCTGGAGTTTAATTTCTGCTTTTCAGTTGCAAGTGCTGCTTGAGCCAATAACAATTGTACCGTTGGTAAATTTTGTAAACACTGGATTACTTGAGAATCAATTGGTTGATCAACTCGTCGGCATGACGCTGATAATGATATCAATTCGCAACGACGTTTAGCTTTCTCGGCAGGCTCACTGTAGACATCACTTATAACCCCAGAGTGAGCAATCAAACCAGAAATGTACTTATTAAGATGACCGCCGAGAAACAATGAAGTAACCATATTACCTCCAGAGCTTAAGCCGTTAATTGTGATCCTGTTCGGATCACCTCCAAATAGTTTAATATTAGAGTGAACCCAATCTATTGCCATTAGACTATCATAAAGCCCCATATTACCGCGAATTGATTCTGGGTCGCAGTAGAGCCAGCCTAAAGTTCCTAGACGAAAGTTAAATGTCACAATAATAAATTCACCTGTTGATGATAATTGAGCGCCATCCATGAAATTAGAGTCACCAGCCGATAGCATAACTAATCCACCTCCATGAGCATAAACCATAACTGGTAAACCTTTGTCATTGTTTCTACTCGTTTTTGTCACATCGTACCAATTAGAGGATGAAGAAGTCGATGATGATATTCGAGGAACCCAAATGTTTAAATAAAGGCAATTTTCACTTCGAACAATCAATTTACTTGCTCTTTTCAAATCATTTCCGACGTATGGTTCAGGACATGCAGGTGAATATTCATTAGCATCAAGAGTTGAGTTCCAAGGTGTACTTAACGGTACTGGGGGACGAAAACGATTCGGACCGACTGGTGGCTCTGCATAAGGAATCCTTAAATATGTATCCACCAATTTATCACCGACCCGTTCTGTAAATCCTCTAATTATACCCCATTTTGTGGTAATTTCTGGAGAAGTTATTGATGAACAATTAACCAATATATTTGTAAGACATAACCCTATTATCGAGAATTGAATTAATTTTACAAACATTGTACCTGTTCACAAGTTGACCATCACATTTGGATTGAGTTGGATAGAGTTTCATTGTGGAAAAAACTTTCTCCATTGATGATACAATTTCAAGAGGAAAAGCAATTTGGGATTCGCTAACAGTAAATCATCATTTCATAATTGAGGAAAAATCATTTGATTTCGCTTCCCTTTGTTTTTTGATTTACAGCTTTGATCTGATGATATTAAAATATTGAGTTTAAGTTTGCCCTCTGAAAATTGTAACAAAATTAATTTGAAAGATCCCAAGATGTTTATTTCAAAATTTGACTTAGCAACAAGCGATTTGGAATTTAATTGCAATCTGTCTCTCAAATATTCACTAAATAAGGCCAAAGTATTTAACCAGCGATGGGTTTGAATATATCAAGTTATCCTTAGATACAGCAATGAAGAGTTTAAATTAGCCTTAAGTTATGAACTTGCTACTTGTAAAATGTTATTTAAACTCAGTTTTCAACTAATTAATCAACTTAAAAAAGGTTACTAGACGGTAATCAATTGAGATAAATTGTTTAATTAAATTAATACTATTTTATCAACATTTTGAAGCATAATAGTTGATTAAATGTGTCATCAGTTTGACAGCCAAAGATTCATGTTAATTAATGTTGATTCAACTGAGTGATTGGCTTAAAATTAAAGTTTATTTTGATGCTAAGTTGAACTTTGTTTTTTTATTTGAAAAAAAAACCAGTAAATCATATTTGTAATAGTTTAATTTTACTAAATTATTTCAACAGCTCAATTAGAAAAAAGGTTTATTCATTCGCTATAATCAATTGTATTTTCAAATATTATTGTCTAATTTATATTTATAAACATGGTCAATGTTTAAACTGAAGCTCTGGATATTTTTGAATCTTGAGAGTTTCTTCTAATGATAAAGTTGATTTTAATCACTAATATACTTAATACATTGTATCATTGCTGAGTATCTTTAAATGATAATCTGGAAAATAGAGAGAAGATAAGGAAAGAAGATCTTTAGAAGTGAGTTGCTGTTCACATAAAGTCTCAACAAACTGAATTGAATAAAGTCAGTCGCCAATAATCAAGGTTTTTTATGTTTTTTAATAACTTTTGTGTTTTATTTCAACTTTTTGTGTTAATTAAGGTGGCCTTAATTATATTAGGATAAGCTCATCAAATTTGGATATTCACTAGAAATAAACGCAATTTACTTTGATCGAGGAATAAATCAATTCTCTCCGCAACAAAGTAAGGTTACTATAAACAGTTTTTTACTGTAAAAACAGATGAATTATAACCAGTTATTTGAGACAAATTTAACTCGATCTGAACTCGTTCGCATGAATTAAAGGAAACAACATGATTTAATTCGATTTAACCTTATTGAAAGTGCCATTTTAATTGTTTTTAATCGCAAAACCAGATTAAATTTGCTTGTGCCATTCATTATTATTTGGTATTTTCCCTCAAGCAGACAACCTTGATAGTGTTTGAAAGCAATGATTTTATTACCAAGGCCTAGTCATTTGAATCGGATAAAAGTTAATCTTGGTTTGATTTCTCGAAACAATCAGCTGCATCGAAATAATTATCAACCAATTGGACACCGTTGGTATCAGACAAAAGATGTTTTCGGAGTTAAATCATTCGATAAAGATAGGATAGCCACTGAAATGTTGATTAAGCGTATTGTTACCAATGAAAGATCAACTTCATTTGTTAATATGGTTGTTGATGAGTTTCGGTCCAAGGGACATTTATTGGCTTCAACTAATCCACTAGGACCCTCAAAAGCAATTGAACCTAATCACTCATCAACCGAGCTTCTTCGTAGATATATTGAACAATATCAAGATGATCATTATACAGAAATTAATGCCAATGATTATACCAATTTAGATTTGGGACGATGTTCATTGGGTGAACTAATACGAACCCTTGAAACTGTTTATTGTTCATCTGTCGGAGTTGAATTTATGCATCTTAGTGATTTGGGTGAGCGTGAATGGTTTGGTTCGGAATGGGAAAAAATTGGTCTTAGTGAAAACAAATTAACTGATCAAGAGGTTCGCCAAATGTCATTAATATTATTAAAATCTGAGCTTTTTGATAAATTCGTTGCTACCAAATTTCCGACAGTTAAACGCTATTCAGCTGAAGGAGCTGAATCAATGTTGATATCATTAGACACTATTTTAAAGACTGCTTGTGTTGATTATTCCGTTTGGTCAGCTGTAATAGGAATGCCCCATCGTGGTCGACTCAATACGTTGGACATTTTATTACAATATCCTCCAGCTATTCAATTTCGTAAAATGTCGGGCTTGTCTGAGTTTGACTTGTCCTCTGAAAATATTAAAACAACAGGCGATGTTTTGTCGCACTTATACACAACTGTGCGCTTGAATTATTCACCAGAAAAACAAATTAGTGTCTCATTACTGCCTAATCCATCACATTTAGAGGCCATCTCACCAGTTGTAATGGGTAAAGCCAGGTCAAAAGCAATGAGATGGAAAGAAGGTTCATATGGAGCCGATAATAAGGGGTCAGCCATCTTACCAATTCAAATTCATGGAGATGCAGCTTTCTCAGGTCAGGGTATAATTATGGAAACGCTGGGTCTTTCAGGTACACCTAATTTTACCGTTAATGGGTCTCTCCATTTGATTGTGAACAATCTCATAGGATATACAACACCGGGCCAATTGGTTGGCCGTTCATCAGCTTATTGCAGCGATGTAATGAAAACTATTGATGCTCCATGTATTCATGTTAACGCAGATTGTCCTGAAGATGTGATAAAAGTATCTAAGTTAGCTCTCAAATATCGTCAAACCTTTGGTAAAGACATTGCCATTGATTTAACTTGTTTCCGTCGTTGGGGTCATAATGAATTGGATGACCCAACAATGACCAATCCTGTAATGTACAAGCGGATCCATTCACGGCCTTCAACCATGCCATCAGCCATTAGTGATAAACATTTGACTCCATCAGAAAAAGAGACGGAAACTAAAGCTTATTGGGACAAATTGAATGAAGCTTATAAAAGTAGAGAGTCATATGTTCCAAGTAATCCTGATTTACTAGGCGTTTGGTCAACATGTGTTCGTCCTCAGTCCAATATGATAACTTCATGGGATACCGGAGTCCCGCTAGATTTACTCAAATATGTTGGTAAACAATCAGTAACTATTCCAGAAGGATTTAACCTTCATCCCAATTTGTCTAAAGTTTTAGTTGCTGACAGACTAAAGCGTTTAGATTCATCATCTGGTTCATTAATTGACTGGTCAACAGGAGAGGCTTTAGCTTTGGGATCCATGCTTTATCAGGGAATTAATGTTCGTATTTCTGGTCAAGATGTTGGTAGAGGAACCTTTGCTCAGCGTCATGCTATGCTGGTTGACCAAGAAACCGGTAAACTTTATATCCCGCTAAATAATTTAACTGCCGGTCCTGAAACTACTAATTTAGGATCTCTAGAAGTCGCTAACTCAATCCTTTCGGAGGAGGCTGTTCTTGCCTTTGAATATGGTTTTAGCATCGATTCACCTAACAACTTGGTTATTTGGGAGGCACAATTTGGCGACTTTTTCAACGGAGCACAAATAATTCTAGATACTTTTGTGTCCTCTGGTGAAGCTAAATGGTTACTTCAAAGTGGATTAGTTATTTTATTGCCTCATGGTTATGATGGAGCCGGACCTGAGCATTCATCTTGCCGTTTGGAAAGGTTTCTTCAAATGAGTGACTCAAGTGAAACGGCAGTAACTGGTGACTCAATTAACTGGTCAATAGCCAATGTAACAACACCTTCACAATATTTCCATCTACTTCGCCGTCAAATGATGCGCAATTATCGTAAACCTTTGGTACTGGCTTCACCTAAATTGCTTCTTCGTCATCCCGCTTGTAAATCTTCCCTTGACTCATTTGGACCTGGTAATTGTTTCCAACCTATTCTTGATGATCCAAGAAATCCGTTGTCACCACAAAAAATTGTCTTCTGCTCTGGGAAACATTATTATACTTTAGATGAAGAACGAGTTAATCGTAAATTGGGGAATAAAGTTGTCCTGATTAGGATTGAGGAATTGTCACCCTTCCCAGCCATTCAGATTAGTAAACTGTTAACAAAATTAGGCAAAGTTAAAGGTTGTTAACGCTCATCATTGTGATTATAACCTATTAGTAAATACTTATTTATTTTTTGTTTTATTTTAGACATTGTTTGGAGTCAAGAGGAGCATCGAAACATGGGCGCTTGGAGTTATGTAAAGCCTAGATTTGAAAACCTTTTAGGAGTTAAGGTAAATAAAATGATTGTTAATCTAATAGATTTTTAATGACTGATTCATTTTCATTAATTAGATTAAATATGCTGGACGAGACGTATCTTCTGTACCTGCGGTCGGTATTGGTCAAATTTATAAGAAACAAGCAAAATCAATTATTGACCAAACATTTGACGGATTGTAATTTTATTTTTATTTTTTGATCAGAGGATTAATTTTGTAAATTTTGACTCGTGCCAATTGAATCAAAGAGCTTAAATGAAAAAATAACGATGTTAGATGTTTTTGATAAATTAATATTACAGAATGAATATTTTAGTAATTGTTTTATTTTGAGTTCTTTTTTATCTGTAAGTTAAATGCAACTAAAAATTGTTTGATTTATTTAGTTAATATAATTTTGACGGTTTAAGTTTATATGAATATATCTACTAACAAAAAGTATTTTATAATTAATATAATCATGATACTATCATCAAAATTTGAAAGTGAAAATAACAATAATCCAAAAGAAAAAAAGAGACAGATGTTATCATGCAAAGAGGTGAAAATAGGAGAACTATGATGAATTTACATTAGTGTTAGATCTCTACTGACTAATGTAGTAGGGATTTTTTTGATATGTTAACTGATTAATTGATGAGCATAGAAAAGAAGGAATTAAGAGATAATTACAACATGAAATGTTCCTTGATACTGCTTACACGATAGGTACTCAAGTTATAAAGACATTTGACAATAAATTAGATATTAGTAGTTTAGTTGTTTTTAGTTTGTAAGACCATAAAGACCATAGACCGATATGAAGCAAACAATATCTAATTGAAAGTAGTTTTTGAAAATGATAATACGTACAAATTTAAAGAAGAAAGAGTAATTAAGCCAATTAACAATTGCAGTAAAAGTACTGAGAAGAATGGCGAAATCATTAAATGCTATTGATTGAGGAGCCCACCAGGAGTTGAGAAGTTAACGATGATAAAATTATCAATGCATGGATTGAATAATATAAATCAACAATTTCTTATTTACAAGTCTAATTTGAGTTTGCTAAATTAACCGGTGAAGATTGATTGTCATTATTTAAGCTGACGCTAGATTGAGATGTCAATGAATTAGTTGAGGATTGATCCGCGTTGGATGTTGATGATAATGAAGATGATGAAGATGAAGAGGAAGATGATGAGGAAGATGATGATGATGACGAGGATGACGACGATACTCGTTTTGTCCTCATAGACGGTGATTCTGATGAAGGAAGAGTAAATGGTGGAATAGTACTTCGTTGGTAGAATAAGATATAAGCATCTCCAGTAACTAATGAGTTTTCTGAAACCTTATTAACTTGTTGATCATCAAATGAATACCATTTATGATCATTAATGTCACGACAGTAAGCTGTATAATGTCCTGATGACATGTTCCCATGGTGATTGCAAACAGCATATAAATCATAGATATTATCTTCCGAGTAATAAGGAAGAACCTCTTTTTCTCGCGGTTTTTTCCAAGGATACAAAATGTAAGATAAATTATTAACATCACCATTTGATTCTTTGTATTCGTCTAGATTAGCTTTGCGTTTACTCAAGTAGGGATTCATATCCAAACCAGTAAACGGAAAGTTGACTAATGTTGATAATTTGGTTCGTTGAAGGTTAGTTGCTTGACGGAAGCGTTTTAGATGAATAATAAGTATATCAGGAGTTGACCAGAGACTAAGTTTCTTTATACATTGCTGTTTCTTTTTACAAGACGGACACATCCAAGCATCGTCAGCACCAAGTTTCTCTTCACGGAAATACATATCGAAACAATCTTCTAAAGTTGCCTGGTTAGATAGACGATTACGAGCAATAACATATTCCATGTTTGGATCCTCGGTAACAATTAATGCTTCATCATCATCAACGACGAGTGTTTGCTTTAAATCGGAATCCCATTCAACAATTAACATCACATAGGTTGGTCCACGATAATCTTTCTCTTTACAATGTGCTAATGCTTCGTTGACAGTGGAAGAATATAAAGGATGATCACCATGCTCGGGTAAATAACATCGATCTTAAAAAAAGAGAGTTAAAAGAAAGTTAGAGAGAGCTGATAAATAAATAAATTAATTAATTTTTAGAAGATTCCTTACCTTGGATGCCACCAACAACTTTCAATTTAAACAAGGGTAAATCTTTGATGCAACTTGACACCGAGGTTAACCTCAAAATTGGTTGCATTGCTTTCACCAATTCACTCTGTATATCTTTGAAACTGGCTTCTCGATTGATTGTACAACTAAAATAAGGTCCAAAAAATTTGTTACTATCAGAGCTACCGATTCCGACACGATTAGTCCATACAAGGGTTAATTGTTGGGATGTTGTTGAGGTTGATTTTGGAGATCCTGAATTACAGTTTTGATTGATGTCTAATTTAGGAGTTTCAATAGCTTCTATTTCATCATTGTCATTTAAAAATTCACTAATTTGAGTTTTATATTGATTCAATTCTTTGATACCAGTTGAACTGTCATTTATCAACAGCACCAATTGGTTTTCAGGTATTTTTATTAATCTTGAAATTTTATGTCTCATTTCTTTAAGCGTAGCTTGAGCCTCGATGGTAACAGCCATTTTGATCTAATTAAAATAAAAGGGAAAAAAAAGAAAATTGATAATTTGACAGAAAGATGAATATCCTGTTTCCAACCATATAAAGCCACAAATAAAAAAGTGAAAAATTATAATAGATTGATTAAAAACAAGATTTAGATGTTTTTTTTCAAACAGCAAGTTATTGCATGAAAATAAATGTTTCATCAAAATTTTTCTGACTGAATGAACAACATGAGAAATTTCAATGTGACAGCTTAATATGTTGTAAATTGCAAATTGATATTGCAATAACATTTGATATTTATCTTGACAATTTAATACTAACAAATGCTAATGTGAAGAAAAAAGTTATTTTATGAGTAACAAACCTTTTTTGGAACATTATCAAGGTATGAAACGTTGATGATACAGATGTGGGTAAGCTTGGTGGGAACCGGTAATGAAAGGCACATATACGGGTCAAATGTATTGCTATGGCTTTTACATGAACGACAAACAACCGAGGATCGTAATTGAGCTTGAAAAACTTTGCGAATAAAACTATTGTCACATCTTGTATAAATCGATAAAGTTTCCGCGGCTATAACTTCATCAGGCCTGTTCCAAGTACTGGGAATCTGTAATAAAATCAACAATAAAATTATAAATTAAGAAAGAAAATCTATCAATAAAAGTTGTGAGTCTCTTGAAAAGGAATGAAATATGGTTTGAGATTCAACATTTGACAGATTATTGTATTTTTTATAAAAATGTGAAAAGTGTGGAGAATTCAATCTTAGTTCCAGAAGAAATAGTAAAAAGAGTCAACAAGTGATCGAACCTATGGTGAAAAAACTGTTACTTTACTTTTATTTACTACAGACTATTAGTCTAATAATAGTCTCAAGTATCATGAAAAGTAGATTGTACTTTCTAATAATAGAGCTTTTTAGGTCAGTAATCGATTCTTTATTCTTGCTCAAAATCCCATAGATATGTCTACCTGGAGAGACAGAAATGAGGTTAATTATATGCTGTCTAGATGTGTTTTTACAAGGTTTAATGATGTGGTGAATGTAAGTTTTATAACAAGAGTGTTTAGAATTTTAAAACAATTAAATTCTAAAGTATACTATCAATTATAACATCTTATTGCCGAGTTTCAATTGGCATGAAAAAAAGGTGATGGGAATGATGCCAGCAATGAAAAAAAAATTCGAAATTAGAGTAGATTACTTTTTTCACCTGTAATGATGAGAAATGAAAAGAATGTAATTTGAGAATAAATTGACTGATTGAATTATATTACTTTGCATTATATGCATGACAAAGGTAACTGTTGAAATTAAAATGACTTGACGGAAAGATATCAAAGTTGATTAAAATCATAATTGTAATAATAGCAACAAATAACTATTCAAACAATAATGATAAATAATGAAATCAAGAATAACCCTGAAATCAAGATGTGTCACGCGAATAAAAGTGACAACTTCTAAGAAAATCAAAGAATCAGAGAATTATACCTGTTATAAATTAATTACAAAAGTTACCTGTATTTAAGAATATTACAAAATCATGCGTCGGGTGATTAAATTCATCAAGTTTCTACCTTTTATTTATGGCGAGTTAATTGTGTCATCATAAAGGGGGATAAATCTGATGAGAGAATTGTTTTCGACTGACTTTCATTTTAATCTAATGACTAAATAATAACAATTGAAACTTTTGACGTTCGAAATTAGAAGTGAAGTAACAAATGTGAGAAATATCAAATTTTAAACTAATAATAAAGATTAAAAGATGACTGCATGGTAAAGATTTGTAGTGGAAGTTTAAATACCTTGAACTTTTTGGCCTTCTTTTTGATGGCAACGTTGAGATCTTCATGGAAAATATCCAACAAAAAAAATAGAAACTCTTGTGCATCATGTTGACCACCATCCTCATATTGCTTACATTGTTTACCAATTAAAGATTTAAATTTACTAGATAAATCAGGAGAATAATTGTTTTTCCACAAAGATTGAAATAAACTTGCACATTGAGCGGTGACTTCACTACTTGAGCCATTTTTACACAGATTGAGCTGTTGTCGTGTAATTAAATCTTTATAATAAAATTGGGTATCATTAAAATATTCTATAAGTAAATCGGTATGAGATAAACATTGTAGAATAGCGTTCATGAAACAAGTATTGCCATGGTTTTTAATTCCAGACAAGGTTAACGGCTTCGATTTAGTTTGATTAGTTGTTTTACCATGGGTTCCTTCTGAACAATTACATGTGAATAGATTTACAGCATCTTGGCTTGACATTGAATTAGATAATTTATTTGTCGATTGATAATTATTTGATCGTTCTCTAGATCGTCGTAGACTTTTATAACTGTCAGTAGATGAATCCTCGTCATCGTCTTTGCCGTTCAAACGAGACCCGGAAATTGAAAGGTATGGTAAATTTGATAATAAACGAGCTATAAAACTTCTAGATCGCTTTTTAACATTTTCACCATTCCTACGTAAGGTAGATGTATCTTTGTGGGTTTGTCCTTGAGTTCTTGGTAGTGTTACAGCTTGTCGAGCAACGTCTTGGTTTAGCTTAGGTCTTTCATTGCCATTTTCATTTGAATTAATAATACATTCATTTTCAAGTTTCTCCACACAAATGGAAATAGAAGCTGGTTCTGGCTGGGATGAGGCTGATTTCAGAGAACTATCATGATCCTCATTTTTAGTACCATTGATGACTGGAAGTTTACTTTCCTCTCTTAAGTCATCATCACTAACTGTAACACATGATGGATTACTAATAAGTTGATGATGTAGATGAGGAGATTTTTCAGGATTATTTTCCTGGTTTGGTTGAATTGAAGAATTTGATTGCTGTGGTTGCTTCTGATGTTGAGAGTTAAGATGATGATGAAAATGCTGATGATGATGTTGTTGCTGATCTTTAATCAAGAGGTCACAACTAGATTCCGTATCTTTATGTTTAATATCTGTTTTAAGTTGCTCAATAGAGTATTGGTCAGAAAACTGTTTCAAACCATTTAACTTTGAAACCTCTTTAAATTGGTAAATTTTATCACTATCAAGGTGAAGAGATTTATCTAAGAAATTAACCTCAATCAATTTACCAAGAGATGAAGTTGCGGTTGATGATGAAGTAGATGAAGTTGGTGATGTTGATGTTGGTAGACCAATAGCTTGGGCGAGGCCTGAACCATCCATGACCTGTTTAATACTGCTTGTGGCCTCTTCACCAAAACGATTGATAATTTTCTCGACCATTTCATCGTAATCTAGACAAAAACCATATCACAAACTGTATTGAGCAATTTCACACAGCTAAACAATAATAAACAATTAAATAAAAACAATTAAATCCACAGCTATCAGTTGCATTCGAATAACATTACAGTAATACAGAAATTTGCCTCCAATTGAGACTTGCTGCAAATGCATGCCGCACCTTTCTCCTCTAACTCCATCTATATTACGTTTTCTTATCTAACTTTTGCATTTTATACGAAATTGCTAACGAAGATGTTAACAAGATAATTTATATCCTTGAAGAGTTAATCAAACAAAACATTATTTATTTACATCTAACCTGTAATTAAATGAACAATAAAAATCCACATGATCAGCTTATTTGTTTCGATTAATAAATGAACAACAAATAAATGTATGATGAATAAAATCTCATTTAATTTTTTAATCAACTTGTTAAGATGAAGTTGTAAATTTTCAAAATTGTTGATTACTGGATAAATAAAACATGTAACCAAGATTAAAGAAAATTACATTATGATTTAATAAAATAGAATAAAGAGTTTTATAAAGTAATAATCTGACTAATTGCATAACGTGAAAAAACAAAAAATCAGCAAACATGAACAGTTTGAAAATGAAAAAAATAAAGGAATACCAAAAAATCCAAAATCAGGCCATATGACTGGAAACAATTTAAAATCACATTTTCATAAAAATTATGGAAATAATCAGATAACTGAATGTGGTAAAACATTTGTTACACTCGTGTAGAGTCTTTTGATAACATTTCATATTTTAGATGATTATGAGATGTAATTATAAGAAGCAGTGATAGTGATCTGATTAAGAGTATATCGAAGGGTTAAATCCATAGGGAACATGGGAGCGCTATTTGACTGAAACTTTATGAATTATATTGATTGACTTGAAAGCTTGCATAGATCTATTAATCACATTTAGCTGAATTATGAATCTCTTGAGCTTTTTACTCAATAATTTTGAATGTAACCGAATGACGAGTAAGTCTTTCTTGTATTGTAGTGCCTCTAAAAGCAAATCCAGGAGTAATACAGCCACCATCAAAAGGCATTTTATCCCCCTCATCCAGAATGCTTATTCCCGATTGGATAAGACACCTCGAAGTTGTCTCGTAACCAGGATCTGGTCCAGAAATGAGGCATTTAATAGTCTTATTAGGTGGACTCTTGTAATCCACATCACCTTCATTTGGAGGCTCAGACCATCCCTTTCCAACACATAAAAAGGTAAATGAAGTTTCCTCTAATTGCTTTCGAGTGGGGCCACTTTTTGAGAAGAAACCAGCAGTGAATACTTTGGGATGCTTAATGAGTAATTTTCTGGTAAAATTGAAATATATGAGTACTGTTAAGTATAACATAGCAAGAGCTAAAATAAATGCATGATAAAGTTTCGGTACAACAATATATTCCTCGAATTGAACCGGTTTCTCATCATTGTACTCGTAAAACCATCTTTGGCTATTTGCAACAATATCACGATCCCCGATAGGCACAGGTAAACACCAACCCTTAGCTTCTTCATTCCACCATGGCAAATATCTGGTTTTAGAAGGATAACGACTTTCCGGTAAACTCTTTTTAAACATTCCCTTAACATAACTTTCCCTGATCTTTAGCATTTGACCAAACTCTCCAAAGGCTTGAGCAAGAGAGTGTAAAGTTCCGACATTGATAGTAAGACCATGACTTCCATATTTTCCTTTTACAAAAGCATCCACTTGATTTAATCTACCGGGAGTAAATTTTTGTTTCAAAACATCGGTACCAACATCTGAAGGAATAGCATCGTATCCACAGGAACCAACAATGTAAACGCCAGCTTTTTTGGCTGCTTCATGATATTTAAATTGTACGTCCTCAAGATATTGAGGTTCGCCAGAAATATCAACCATATGAGCTTTTTTCTGATGGAAAGGAAAAGATGCATCATGTTTAAAATCATGCTTGAAAAAATTTCAGGTTCAAAAAGTAAAAAGATACAGAATATTCTAGATTGACAGTGATGATGAGTTTGGACTTTTACTATACATATAATATAATTGAAAATTTACTATAATTGGGTGTATAATCAAATTCGATTGTATCAGAAATAAATGAAGGTTTATCTAGGGTTACATTAAAGAAATGAGAGCTTTCATGGAAAGGATTTCTGACAACAAAAGAGTGATCAATGGTTAACACATTGTTAGGTAAGAAAGATGAATAAATGAAAAGAGTATTCAATTTAATACATTCAGACACATAACACTCAGTCTACCAGTTTGACATATTGGAAGTCAGATTATTCAAATTTAAGTCATAATGTAAATCTAATACATGTATGTTATATTAAATTATTCATGAACTTGATAATGTATGGAATGAACAAAATACAACAATGTGTCAAAATTTAACAATTATGAAACATGACCGTTTATGTTATATTTAAGTCAACTAAAAATATTCCAAGGACTGATTATTAAATGAAGTAAAAAAATCAATTTTTCCTCATAGAAAAATTTGTTTGAATTCAAATCTCAAAATATCCAATTTACAAGGTTATCTTAACAATCGTCAAGTTTTCGCATAGAGATAAATACAATTAAATTTTTTATAAGACTTCAATACAAATTGAATAGATTGTATTATATTAAACTAGAAAAACGCAATTGACCTTATTCATGACATTCTATTGCCTAACTAAAATTGCGTAAAATTTAAAATGCGATCAATCAAAATGACTGTGAAAAGAGCGAACCGAAATGATTTCACAAAAAAATCAAAGATCAATCATTGAATTTGATTAAGTAAAAGGAGTCAAGTGATATCTCAAAGGGTGTAGGGAAAATGAGGAAGGTCAACTAGGATGGCAAAGTCAACAGAGATGGGCGTTTGAAGGAAAGGACGATAACGATATAATTTACCTGAATGCATGCTCTGACTACTTGTTCCCCATATAATATGTAAGGGCCACAAACATTTAGTACCACCTTTGAGCGTTCACACATTGACAACAGGCTTTCTTCATCATTTACATCAGCGATGATGACACCTATTGAATCAAGATTCCTATCTAATTGAAGGGCAGTTTCCTTCAAAAGCGATTCCAACTTATCCTTGTTTCTTCCTGCAATGGCAATTTTTCTCGGCTTCTTTTCGATATCTTCCCACTGAAGTAGATTACGGAAAACATATTTACCAGTGTATCCAGTAGCACCAAATACAGTGAAATCAAATTCCTTCTCAGCCATGATTAAAGATGTGAATTGTATCAATTTATTGCTGAACACTAAAAATTAAATGTACGTAGTATGGAGAACAAAGCTGACTATTAAGGTTACCGATTTTAAATGAAATACGTTCAGGAATGAATTGAACATGAAGCTAAATTAATCATTAAATATAAAGTGGCGACTCCTCATTTCTTACTTACAGGTAAATCTAACACTAGATGGAGCTTGACTTAAACCAGCTTGAATTGTTTCAACGAAATCAAATTTCGTTCTCAAATGTCTTGCATTGTATTGAATAATGGATTAAGTATCAATGGATTCAGAAGAGCTAATGTTAACAAGTTGAAACAAGTTTTTGGTAATAAATTCACGTCTAAACTTCATGTTTATCGATATTAAAATCTGTAAAAATTTAAATGACAGTTTTAGCAAATGGGGCAAAAAGATAAACAGGGTTTGAGTGGGATCAACTTTGATATTTTTGTTCTTAAGTCGTGGCCTGGCAATTGGCTCAAAATTTATCTTCACCCTGCTCCATACCTCATGTATTTTGGAAGAAATCATGTAACTATAAAACACTTTACAATAAAACTTGCCATGGACGATAAGCAACCTTCTGATTATTCTTACTCTGTATTCGATCTTATTCGATATCCATTATCAATAAATTATCCAATGAGCAACGGTCACCACTATATTGAAACTCTATTGAAAAACAATTTGAAACCAGAAACCAGTGAATTTGAAAATTTTCAGAAAACTCATGATTGTTACAGTTATCTGCAGGTAAATCTAGCACTAGATGGAGCCCTGACTCAAACCAGCTGAAATCAATAATAAATCAGATTTTGGTTTCCACATGTGTTGAATTGTATTTTATTGAATAATTTTGTTTCGTTCTTAAATTAATCATGGCACAAGGTAAAATGAAAGTCAAAACTGTTGTCCCAAAAGGAATTAAGGTGAAAAAGGTCAATAAAGCTGAAATCAAGCTTCATCAAACACGTAAAGGTAAGTTTCATTTTCATTATATGTACAGTATTTTACACTTTATATTTTTAGCTTTTCTTTTTAATTTACTTTTTCTTTACTGTTTTCGATTTCTTCCTAGGTGCGCCAGTTAAACCTAAGCTTGCAAGTTATGGTAAAAAGCTTTATAATAATGTGGAAAAGGCAATTAGGAAAAACATTGAAGAAGAAATGAGAGTTAAAGCTGGTGATAAAAAACCTGAATCGTCTAAATCAAATTCCAAAAAGAAGTCTTGATTTGCCAGTCGATAAATTAATACGCGCCTATAGATGAACAATCAAAATAATAAACAGTGCATTATATTAAATATCAATCCTTGCATTATTTTTATTGGTTGTATACGAAACAATTGTATAATAGTTCAATTTGTGATAGACTCATATACATGTAAGCTGTTAGATTTTGTATTCATCTATTACTGTCAATTAATAATTGTTCCGATTTTTAATACAACCCCAAGGCTAATTTGTCTCCTCGACATGCCTAGAAATATTATTTAAAGTATAAAATAGATAAAATACGATTGAAATGAAAATAAATAAGATTCTTAATAAAAATTTGACAAAAAAATTATTCAAACTCTCCTGGACAAAGAAAAGTTTTGGTTTTCCAGCCAGTGTTGGGCAATTATCGGCAGTGAAATGTGTGAAAAGCAGATCAATTGGATATTTATCATTTCTTGCCCATAAATTGGCTTGATCACCATGTGTCATTATACAACAAGCGAAACAATCAGCATCTGAATGGTCTTCTTTAGAAACTGTAGAATGAAAAAGAAGCACAAGGTGGAATTAAAGATAAGAGAAACTATTTAAAGATTTAAAGAACAGTATTTGTTTGGTTGTTTACGAAACAATTGTATAATAGTTCAATTTGTGATAGACTCATATAAGCTGTTAGATTTTGTATTCATCTATTACTGTCAATTAATAATTGTTGAAAGCTATAACAAAGTTTTTAAAATCTATTAAATCTATTTTGATCACCATTTAACAGATGTCAAGCTCTTTTTGTATCAGTTTTTTCACTTATATATATTCATATTTAGTTTATCTGATCTTTTACTTCGAAACTCAGGTTCGTTTTTCTTATTATTCCTCTCATTTGTTGATAAAAAAAGCTATTAGACTTTAATTGGATGGGTATTCACTTTATTTTATATTTTATCGTGTTTTATTATTAGCCAATGACTATTAATGAAAGGGAATTGAAACAATTAGTCAACTCAAAAATTTTCAATACATCGAACATCGGTTGTGATATCGATAGGGATGAAAGAGCATGGCGGTTAACCAACTCAACTTAGGTTCGGTAATAAAAAATCTCTCACTTCACAGTTGATTTTAATCCAAATATTTTCCTTTAATTTAATCTTTAATTTGTTGTTAATTGATTATGAAGATTATTTGAATGTGTAGTCACTCTCTGTCACTGCTGTAAATTTAGTCTTAGTTCCATTGAAAATCATGGACTCAATGAAACTTAGTTACTCTGAAGTTTCAACCTATCATCTTCATGCTTCAGCTAAAGGAGAGATTTCTCTCGATATTGGTAAATCAGCTTTATTACATTAATTATAACCAGAACTTGTTCTCGTCCATTTTGTTTGCTTTTCTGATATTAATTTTGTTCTTTGATATGTTTAATTTCATTCCTGTGCGTTTATAGGTGCCAATCAAAGTACTCTCCAAGACTTCAAGCTAGCTGAAAGTGTTGGGTACTATTGTTACAAAGATAGTAATATTTGGTCATCGCCAACATGTAACCGTTTTATTTACTGGTATGTTGCAAATTATCTATACCATTTATGCAAAGTGAACTTGGAAAGTCTCAAGTCTCAAACTTGAACCTGTGTCGTTTCTGTCTTTTTATTAACTTTCAATTTTGCATTTTCAGGAGAAGTAACAAAGACTACATACAATTTTATGAAGTATCCCTGGACTTCAATCTTGCACGTAATCATGTACAGTTAAGGTTTCATAACACACCAATACTGGATGGTGTTAGTGTCCATGAGACTGAAGATCAAGTTATAATTCTACTGGCCACAGTTGCATCAATTCACCGTATTACCTTAAATCATCCTAGAAAACTTGGAACCGTACTCATTGTAAGTTGAAATATTTCTGTGATTTTCATATGTGATTTTTTTAACTAAAATTCAATTTTCTTTGCAGGACACAGTACGAAGTGGTTCTAACATTCTGCCTCATGGTTCCACCGGCATTAACCCCAGTGATTTGCATACTAGGAAATCCATTTTCTATGACCTAAATGCTGCTAATTTGCGAAATCCTGATAGTTATCATGTTTTAAATAATTCATTCAATTTGGGAGGTTCACTTTCATCTTCAGATATGCCTTTCCCGATTAGGTCCTGTTCTTGGTTAAATTCAGATAAAGAAGCTTACTATGCTTTAGCAGATTATACTGGTAACATATCTGTTATAAAAATGAATCCATCTTCATCAGGTATTTTCAAAATTTAGCCTTATAAATGTCATAATTATTAAAATTCATTTTTTTACGTCCTTAGGCAAAGTTACTGTATATAATCTCAAGCAAACCGGCTTGATAAAAAGTTTATGGTACAATTTGGTCCCATCGCGAATGTCAAGGTACATCATTTAACTAAAATTTTAAAGTTTTGTTAATCTAACCCTTATTTTTGATCTTTTTAGAGGTAATCCGGATAATGAACAAGCAGCTCTGAGTATTCTTTGGCATCATCTTCCATCCATCGAAGATGATCTGATGATTACTCTTTGCCGTGATTTGAAAATTCGTATCTGGTCATGTTCAAAGCAAGACTATGTAGCTGCTGAAAGTATTGAATCTTTTCAAGATATGTCGTCTGGTTATTCAACAACAAGCATCAATAAATCTGTTAATGATCCCATGATCGGTAAGTAATCAAAATTATATTGCATAGTTTCAAGTTTTAATTACATCCTTTTCTTTTAAAGTAACACGACCTGTGCTGAAAAAAGATGCATCGTCAAATGGCAGTGATGAATTGTTCTTGGCCGCTTTTGTACCTACTACCTCTGGAAGAAAATTCATTGTTTATAAACTTGCGTTCATCGGTGAAAATTTAAACTTAAAAGTCATCACTTCGATAGATGCCCTTCAAGAAGATCTTGTTGATTTTGTGTTCACTCCTAACACGTTATGGGCTTTATGGCGTCTAGCTGAAAGCGAAGTAACACTTTCACATTGGGATATTAATGAGTAAGATTATCAATTATGAATTTTAAACTCTTTTTGCTTATTCGAAATGTTTTTTCTCTTAGCGAATCCTCATGCTGGCAAAGTGTTACCACTTACAATCATTTCCAACCTCCTATCAATGTAAAATCTATGTTAATCAGCCCGAAAGAACTTTTCATCGAAAAGATTTTCAAAAAAGGAAAATTCTCGTCTCAAACCATTGCCAAAGCTATAAGTGTGAGTCTGTTTATTTATTATTTATATCAATTTAGATTATAATTAATCAAATCTTTTCTATTTCTTATAGACTTTAAATCGAACTCATGAATCATATTACTCTTTTTTAAATACCGAATCCTTGATCGAAGAGGTTGCTAATGCCGTAGAGAATCGGGTAATTTTCTAATTAATTATATTTGCATTGATATTTTTATTTCATTGTTCAATTGTGTATTAAATTTAATTTTGTGGTTTTTTAGCTTCGTTCTCTTCCTGGAGTTGGTGAATGTTCTCCTGATGTGTATTCAAACTTAGAATGTGAATTGTGGAACGAATTTTATTCTTATTGCTTACAATACCACAATGTCTTTAACAAGCCTCTTGGCCTCTTCATGGACAGTAGAACTGGATTAACTGGAATATTGAGAGTTTCTAGTGTTTCTTACTTGAGAGCTAATGATCCCATTGACCACGTTCTTTTATCTCGTGTTCATGCTCATAACTATGAAATCGCCAATGTTCTTACCGATGATTATTCACTTGAAACTAGTCTAAAACAACTGCTTCAGTTTATAAAAACAATCAATGGTTATTTAGATGAAGATGCTTTCCTTCAACTCGAAATGTCTTGCACAGCTGATGAACCTGTAGAGAAAGTTTTTCGTGAAGTTGCCAACAAATACCTTATCACAGACCCGTGTGATCTCGATATTGGAAAATCAAATATGTTATCGTGTGTTGAAGATGCCTTAGAAAGCTCTCGAATATTGGATGCTGTCGATTTGATATTGCGGGCTCTGAATATTGAATCAAAAGACCATTCTGATGAAGCCATGGATTCATCTGTTACTATGGTCCAGCAATCTTTGGACCAATTTTTGAGTGGTAATATCGGCGTTTGCATTCTTACGGAAAGTATCAAACAAACTTGTCGACTTCGTTTTGAGTTCTGTCGAGATCTCCTTCTATTTCAACTACTAGTTCGCCTATCAACTACAAATTCGACTGACTACGACAGACTTTGTGATACCTTGGAAAACTCTATAGCACTTAACAAATTGTGTCTCAAATCATATTATTCAATGGCTTGGATATGTGAAACAAGCATGAGCCTAAAAGACAGTACTTTCCTCGGCATAGAAAATACAGTGACTCTTTTGGCAACTTTAGAACTCCATGAATTTATCAATGTTAACCGCAATCCTCCCACTGCTAATGCCTTAGTTCACGATTTTTCACCGAAGTCTATTGTTGCTCATCTCATTGGACATAAAAAATGTCCATCAGCCCGTAAAATTCTATCTGCACATGCAGAAGAAGTTGAAACGCCAGAAAACTGTCAAACTTGGTTAACGTTTCAACCATCCTTAGTTCAAGCTATTGGAACGATTATTTGGCCTACTTCAAACTCTTCTTTTGTTCTTCGTTTTTTACTTGGTTTCGAACAGTTTGAATTGATAGATCAATATTCAAAAATGTTAGATGCTTGGTGTGATCATAGTATCGCTAGTAGACGATTTTCTATGGGAATAACTCAATTATTCTTTGGTGATCCTAAAAAGTCAGTTGGTTATTTCCATCAAGCTTTGAATGGAATACTGGAAGAACCGTTTCTTCAAAAAATTTTCTTGGTTAATTCATCAATTGAAAGAAAACCAAATGATTCACTCACTAATTCTGAGATTACAACATATTTCAACAAACTTTTCCGTCTTTGTCGTCTCCATTCTCAGAATGAAATTATTCTCGATCTTGCTCTTGGAGCGATTGATTTACTCGATGAAAGTGGATCCTCGTATGATCAGCATTTTTCATCTTTTATGACTACTATCTTCATGTGTCATTTAGAGTTCGGAAACACTGTCGATGCGTTTTGTTCCATGTTGCTTAATCCATCAGCTATTCAACGGAAAGACTGTTTACGACAATTTACTGTAAAACTTTATGAAAAACAAGCTATTTCTGAAATGATAAACTACGATTATGGGGAGATGGAGGACGACTTTATTAATATACTAGAATTCCGTGCTCGATCAACAGATCTTCTCCAAACGGAAAAGAAAGTCGATTTCTATGAAATATTATATTCCTACTTTGTTAAAAGAAACAACTATCGTAAATCAGCTTCTATCATCTATGAATATGCCAAAAGACTTTGTCAAGAAGTTAATGGAGTTGAGAGTTTGAAAAAGCAAGCAAGATGCTTTCTTTTAGCTATAAACTCTCTTAAATTAATTGATCTTAAGTATGCATGGATTATTCAACCAACCATTAAAGCGTCATCAAGTTTACACTTTGGAAGAAGCTCTTCATCTGTTACTTCATCGATCAAGCGTAAACATGGTTTAGACGATGCCCAAGAATCTCCTCCATCTGATACTATAACAAGAAAAGAAATTCAAGTATTGAATATCAACGATATTGTTAAAGAGTATGAACTAACCAATGCACGATACAAGCTATTGGAAAAAAGTTCTCAACTTAATGCAATTGCATCAACACCCTTATCAGCTGAGGAAACAATTACTCTTCTCATTTCCAACCTTCAGTTTGATCTCGCCTTCCAACTAAGCACTCACTTTGATTTGCCATATGAGCCAGTTCTTGAAGGGCTGGTTGGAAAATATGTTTACCTAACCGAATTACCTTTCCGTAAGATAAGTTTAGAAGCTGGTCTCATGGAAATTAATGAATGTTTTATCGAAAATGATACGGCATCTTTAAGCTTTATTGCCAATGCTGAGATGCCTGCTATTGATAAAATGCTTTTCTTGATTTTAACTTACATCGAGAAATATGAAGAAAAGAATCAAACTCGCCTCCATAAATGTGTCGCTGAAAAGCTCCTTGAATCCGGCATTCCTCTTCCCAATCCATTAAAGCTCTCTTATCAGGTAATTTTCATGAAGTTGTATGCAATTTGTAGAGCTCCCTTAATTTTCGACTGTTATACTTTTGATAACAACATATCTTCTAATTTTATTTAATTTTTTTCATCAGAAACGTAATTCTCCCGAACTTCTTCGAATTTTGATGAGTTATGATTACATTGAAAGTGCTTTTAATTTTGCCATGGAGCTTATTGACGGATACTTGGGACAAGGGACAGAATATTTTGATATCAAGGTATGATAAAAATTTTGATAATAAATTGTAAAAATTAATCACGGAATTTTAATTTTCTTATGATTCATCAAATTGTTTTACTCTCATTCATAGGCACCTAAAATTGGTAGCAAACAAGAAACTTACTTCCCTCATCAACATCTGAAGTGTCTTCTTGAAATATTAGAAAAAGAAAAGGACGATCACAAAGATTATGCAGAGGTGAGTCTCTTGAGTTCTGAAAAAAAATCTATTTCTAACAATTCTTTCTTTTTGTTTCTCTAGTTCGCCAAACAATTAACTCACAAGCGGGATAAATATCGAGAATTGATTCTTTCATGTCACCAAATAACTGCTAGATGATTATTTTCTCATGTTATCATATCTAAACAGCAAAATCAATAAACTTTGAGTGAGAATCACCATGAGAATTTTGAGTTGACTAATTGTTTCAATTCCCTTTCATTAATAGTCATTGGCTAATAATAAAACACGATAAAATATAAAATAAAGTGAATACCCATCCAATTAAAGTCTAATAGCTTTTTTTATCAACAAATGAGAGGAATAATAAGAAAAACGAACCTGAGTTTCGAAGTAAAAGATCAGATAAACTAAATATGAATATATATAAGTGAAAAAACTGATACAAAAAGAGCTTGACATCTGTTAAATGGTGATCAAAATAGATTTAATAGATTTTAAAAACTTTGTTATAGCTTTCAACAATTATTAATTGACAGTAATAGATGAATACAAAATCTAACAGCTTATATGAGTCTATCACAAATTGAACTATTATACAATTGTTTCGTAAACAACCAAACAAATACTGTTCTTTAAATCTTTAAATAGTTTCTCTTATCTTTAATTCCACCTTGTGCTTCTTTTTCATTCTACAGTTTCTAAAGAAGACCATTCAGATGCTGATTGTTTCGCTTGTTGTATAATGACACATGGTGATCAAGCCAATTTATGGGCAAGAAATGATAAATATCCAATTGATCTGCTTTTCACACATTTCACTGCCGATAATTGCCCAACACTGGCTGGAAAACCAAAACTTTTCTTTGTCCAGGAGAGTTTGAATAATTTTTTTGTCAAATTTTTATTAAGAATCTTATTTATTTTCATTTCAATCGTATTTTATCTATTTTATACTTTAAATAATATTTCTAGGCATGTCGAGGAGACAAATTAGCCTTGGGGTTGTATTAAAAATCGGAACAATTATTAATTGACAGTAATAGATGAATACAAAATCTAACAGCTTACATGTATATGAGTCTATCACAAATTGAACTATTATACAATTGTTTCGTATACAACCAATAAAAATAATGCAAGGATTGATATTTAATATAATGCACTGTTTATTATTTTGATTGTTCATCTATAGGCGCGTATTAATTTATCGACTGGCAAATCAAGACTTCTTTTTGGAATTTGATTTAGACGATTCAGGTTTTTTATCACCAGCTTTAACTCTCATTTCTTCTTCAATGTTTTTCCTAATTGCCTTTTCCACATTATTATAAAGCTTTTTACCATAACTTGCAAGCTTAGGTTTAACTGGCGCACCTAGGAAGAAATCGAAAACAGTAAAGAAAAAGTAAATTAAAAAGAAAAGCTAAAAATATAAAGTGTAAAATACTGTACATATAATGAAAATGAAACTTACCTTTACGTGTTTGATGAAGCTTGATTTCAGCTTTATTGACCTTTTTCACCTTAATTCCTTTTGGGACAACAGTTTTGACTTTCATTTTACCTTGTGCCATGATTAATTTAAGAACGAAACAAAATTATTCAATAAAATACAATTCAACACATGTGGAAACCAAAATCTGATTTATTATTGATTTCAGCTGGTTTGAGTCAGGGCTCCATCTAGTGCTAGATTTACCTGCAGATAACTGTAACAATCATGAGTTTTCTGAAAAGTTTGTAATGAATGATTGTAAGTGGTAACACTTTGCCAGCATGAGGATTCACTCATATTATTGTAAAGTGCTTTATAGTTACATGATTTCTTTCAAAATATGAGGCGTAGAGCATGGCGAAGATAAATTTTGAGCCAATTGCCAGGCCACGACTTAGGAACAAAAATATCAAAGTTGATGCCACTCAAACCCTGTTTATCTTTTTGCCCCATTTGCTTAAACTGTCATTTAAATTGTTAGAGATTTTAACATCGATAAACATGAAGTTTAGACGTGATTTACTACCAAAACCTTGTTTCAACTTGTAATAACATTGACTCTTCTGAATTTATTGATACTTATTCCATTATTCAATACAATGCAAGACATTTGAGAACGAAATTTGATTTCGTTGAAACAATTTAAGCTAGTTCAAAGAAGAGCAAGAGAACGTATGGGGTAAATAATAAGATAAGGACTATTTTCCGAATCCACTGGTAGGTGTTTTTGTTATAAAGCCAAAAAAGTAAGAGAATTGTGAAAAATTATAAAAAAAATTAACTTTAAAATGAAATCAATTACTTTAATTTGCAAGATTAAAATATGACTCTTACTTGCTTTTTTCCATTGAAAGAGACATCTATCCCCACTTATTGTAAATCCCAAACTGTGTCTTGTACTCGGGCCTCGACATCCGGAAACGGATACACTCGAGGGTCGTAGCGGTCAACTACGATGGGCATGGGTAAAACATGGTTCTTTGCAAAAAGAATGGATAAATAAATCTCATTTTTAGCTTTTTTATGTCGTGCAGTCTCTTGTTACCCTTTTACTGTGCTCTTTAGAGATAAGCGATTTTCGATCACAGGGTTGATCGATCTTTTCGATCGATCTTCTTAAATTAAACGATATTTATCGATATTAATTTAGAAATACATTAGCACTAAATGCAATTAATTGTTGCGGTCATAGAGATTAGATCTAATTTTGAAAAATTTTTGTATTGATCAGGACTCCTGAACTTAGTAAACATGGCATGTAAACACTGTTTTTTACCATTTTTAACCCAGAAAACACGTTAAGGGACAAACTTAATCAGAACAAACTTCAGATATCGAGCATGAGATGAGCCGATATGATCGATCTCTCAAAAAATTGTCTCCTATTATCGATCTTTTCGATCGATCAATCCTATCGGAACAACCAAAGATTAAGGTAACCCTTAAGGTAAATTACCTCACTCTTTGGGAACAACACTAGTGCTCTTCATCACCCGACTTTGTATTTTAACGGATTTTACTATTGTTCCTGTACTGTTATTTGTCTTTTTTCTAATTTTTTTACCCTTCTGTTTAATTTTTATCTTTTTTAATGGCGTTGGTTGAGAATGATATTGAAATTATTGTCTACAATTATTTCAGACAACAATTTGCTATTAAAGATGTCCAATGGACGCCGCCGCCTTATAATAATAGACCCACGCCAGCGGAGGAAATCATTATCAACAGATTTGTTGATGTACTCAATCAGTTAACCACTGATTTTAGGTCCAGCGAGGGATTTTCTCAATTACTTGAAAAACTGGAAACAGTGATTCCTAATCTAGATCGATTTGCCGATGATCGTTTTGATGAAGCTGGGTACGCTGTTTTTTCCGGTATTGCCGAACACTTATTTGCCGAAGGAATTAATTGGAGTCACATTCTAACACTATTTGTTTTCGCTTTTGAATTGGCTGATGAATATTTACGAATTCGGAATGACACAACAATAGTTGAAAGTATTGCCAATTGGCTGATTTTATATGTTTCAGAAAGACTTTTGGAATGGATAAATAATCATCACAACTTTTGAGAATAACCTAACCTAACCCATCCTCTTCAAATACACACAATTCTGCCCACCCTCTAACGCTCTCAAAACATGCATTTAAACAACATTGTAAACCCGTAAAAGCGGCGCCAGAATAAGCCGCAGGATTCTTTCTGGAGATCCGAGTCAAACCAATAAAAAATTTATGGCGCTTGAAAAAGGCATAAGTCTATTTCTACTAAGGAACTGGAAAGTTAAGTCTAATAGCAACGGTGAATTATTTTAACTGTTGTTTAACTTTTCTCGTTTAAGTTCAATTGTTTTTATTATTCACGTTGCAGGGTTTTAATAATCATGCAATTCAGAAATTGAATCAGACCAATGAACAATCTGTAAATTTTTACATAATAGATGGCGTGTAAGACTTTAGCAACTAGATTTCTGATTGTTTATATTTTGTTATTTTAATGATAATCTCTCAACTCTCCTTCAACGATTTAATTGTGAAATGACCATTTAAATATTTATTGCTGCATTACGAGTCTTAAATTGTTAAGTGAAGTTCTAAAATGTATTCAAGTTTAAGAAATTTTGGAAATCTTTCTAAACATATTCCAAGTGCTTTTGACATCGCTATTGTTGGTGGAGGAACTGCTGGTATGAATATTGCTTGGAAACTTGGACGTTATTATAAAAAACTGAATATTGCTCTTATTGAACCGTCTTTAGTGAGTTTTAATGTCTTCGTTTTTATTCCACAATCTTTGAATTCAATTTCTCTTTCACCAGCTTTACTATTAGCTTCGTTACAATTATTTGGTTGTTTGTACGGGCATTGAATTGGATTTTCAAAGAATAAAAGGAATTGACGAAGCTTTCCAGAAGGATAACGTATGCTCAAATTATTCTCCTGATACTGTTCAAAAGACATGGAAGTGCTTACAAAACATGGAATCGGGAAATGCTATTTTTACGTTTCCAAATACACCCATTAAATGTGCTGGTGCACCGCAGAAGATAATGTATCTAGCTGAAGATTATTGGAGAAAGGTAATTCTGCGTTATGTTTCATGTTTTTGAATATCTTGACACTGGAGATAAAGTTACTTTTGAAGTTAGTCATTTTTTTAACCTATTTCTTTATTCTGTTTTGAAATTTACTCTTTGCTTCTTTTTTTAAAGTATGGAATGATTCATGTAACACCTTCTCAAAAACCATCCGAAATTCTTAAACCTATTGGTGATCAAGCTGGTTTCGTCGATATTGATAAACACACTTTACAACATGTAAAGTATCCTAATATTCATACGCGGGATAAATACCGAGGATTGATTCTTTCATGGCATCAAATAACTGTTGGTTTATTATTTTCCCTTGTTTCTATGTCTAAACAGCAAAATTAATAAACTGTTGATAAAAATAAATTTTGGTAGATTTTCGTAAAAAATTATCTTAAATTTTCCATTGATTAGCTATTCAATTTAGAAATACCAGCTCAACTTATTTTACTAGCAAAATTTTTTGAGTTTATCATAAAAATTTAATTGTCAATGTTTTAATAACTCTATTAATAGTGAAGACAGAAACAATTATCCAGATAAGAATTAAAGTGAATCAATTAATTAGAATCAGGAAATATATTTCAAGTGGATTATCATTATTGTTTCTCGATCTGATCTCAGATAATTATATAAGCTTGAGAATGAAGAAAATGGAAAATATCATTTTAGTTTTTTTGCGAGCTTTATTCTAAGAGAATAAAATAGTCAAATACAATTTTAACTTTAGCTTTTTATGGATTAATTTATAGTCCGAATAGTTAAAAATTAAAATTTCAGGGATAATCAGATAAATGTCATAATTAGAAATTGTAGAAATAATAAGTGATTGGTTGAGATATCATTAGTTATTGTCAGTTGAGATGGCACATCTCAATGGCTCATTTTGAAGATCAACTTTGAAACAATCGATCCATGTGCTTTTTTCTTCGTCATAATTCATGATTTGAACCCCATTGGAGCATTTCTGAATAATGTAAAGTTTTGAATTGATTACTACCAAATCAATTACTTTACCTGGTTTTGAATCATCATTGGTTGATTTTGACGAATGAAGTCCTCTTTTACCATTTTTAGGATCAAACCAGTAGAACCGCTCATCAATTCGGCTCATAGTCTGTTCATCAAGATAAATTAGTTTATCTTTGTAAATAGTAAGTGGGTGAGATGATAATGATGAAGGAAATGAAACAAAGAAATTCCATTTGAACAAAACAGGATCATAGGCCGCTCCATTGGAAATGAATAAAATCTGTTTATCGAAAGCTAATATTTCGTCATTTTCTGTGATGGTGATTCTTGATGGCGTTAAAATCATTCGGAACTCGTCTAAAGATGGATCATATTTGTAAAAGTTATGAGATACTCCGATAGAGGCTATGAAATAGATACAATGGCCAAAGGTACACATCGACGATATAACCAAATCAATGGGCCAGTTTGTCATAGAAGTCCACATTTTCCTCTCCAGATTATAAACATCAACAGACCGATTTCTAGGACTTCGATGCCCAAAAACGAAGAGGCTGTCGTCGAGAATTGCCAACAAAATTGCTGGCTTTGTAGGTATTTTTTTACTTATACCCGTTACTAGATTGACTTGATGAATACTGTGTTCCCAAGTTTTTTGGTAACCCCGGGCGAGAATGTAAACATAATTGTATGTTTCAGGAGATTGAAGACTTGTGGACATTGACATAAGAAGACCATTCTTTGACACATCAATAATATCTCGGCATTCAAGACTTTTCCGAATTGAACGCATTTTACTTAGGTCGATAAGTTGTTCTGTATTAAGAGACTGTAGGTTGATTCTTCTCAAAAGAGAGGGTAAATGCATTTGATGTTCTTCTGATCTTTCAGCCCATTTAACCAGACTTTTTGCGAAAGTGGCTTCAATAGATGAATCATTGCGCTGCAAAGACAATATCTTGTTTAAAAGCTCCAACGGAAGTTCCAAAAATGCTTCACAGTTGAGAATTCGTTCAAGATAACTGAGACTCAGAGAAAGAGGAGTAATCGGTGATCTTTCTTGTTCTTTAAGAACCTCAACTATCCGTAAAGCAAACTCCATTCCCAAACAAATCAAAGCATCAGAGTGAGCATCAGAAAGAACATTAGCATAGGAGTCATTGGTTTTTTTATCAACCGAGATCGAAAAGTCAGTCCAATTTGCTGGCATGTTTAACATGACCATATCGCTGTTTGATGATTTATCTTCTTCATCAGAATCTCCCTCATTGACATCATCCACTTCTCTACGAGAAGAAGGAGAATGAGAAGGTACAGATGAATGAGGCTCATCATCAACGACACAACTATTATCAGAATCATTTAATTGGCCTTCATTTATCACAGAAAAGGAGCTAGTAGAGCTTGTTGACTGATTTAGATAAAATTGTGAGGCATTTTGAATTGATGACCAAATAGCTCTTGCACGAGCCTGGTCAACATAAGTTTCTGGTTGAATAAAGGATTCGTGGTCCCCTCGCGTTATGAGCGAATCATCATCAGAATTATGACTTTTCAATTCCTGGACTTCAGCATTATCACCAAGAGTTAGAGCAAGCCAAATAGGAGATTTACTGCGAACCATCAAAATTTTGTAATGATATTCATCCTCTTCACGATCACAGCTCATTGTTTTCAAACAAAAGCAAAACAGAAAGAAAAAGCAAAAACTCAAAAAGAGAGTTAAACAAAATTAATAAAAAGAAATGATTACAATATGATAATAAATGACGGTGTAAAATATTTCAGTTTAACTACGATTTGAACATATAACAAGTGAATCCACCAAATCAAAACAAAGTCATAACAACAGTGTATCAAGCAAAGAGTACTCTTTGGTATCAAGTGAGCCAAAAGATACTTAAGGTTTTAGTGTTTCCTAGCAACATGTGAAAGTGTAGTTTAAATTAAATGGCGCCTGAAAAAGGCATAAGTCTATCTCCTACTAAGGGACTGGAAAGTTAAGTCTAATCTTTAGTATAAAACGTAGTTTATTGTTTTTGTTTTCCATCGAGGGTTAATGATCCATTGATTGTTCTAATCAAGATTATATTTATTTGTGAGACTGGCTATGCAGATTATATTAATTAGCTATTTATAAATTATATGTCTTATCAAAAATTTTATAGGACCCTTGAATAATGAGGCCATAATCACAATTCATTAGTTCAAGCAGTCAATGTTAATGTATATGTAATCAAATCATTTGCTCAACAATTTGAGGTACCAATTTGATTTTCCGTTATTTGACTTACAATCAGTTATCCTAGTTAATATTATCATCAGTCTTATTGTGAATTAATGGGCATATTCTTGCTCAATTATCATCTATCCACATAAGCCTGCAAACAATATCGAAAACCTTTGGATTATCAATTTTTTTAATTGTTTCCTATTTATCAATATATTCAACATTTCACTGATAACCATTGCAATTAGAGTAAATAATAATTCTTAATAATAAGATGAATCACATGTAACTCATTGTTTGGACAACTCAACTTGTTCAAGAATCTTAAAGAGACCAAATAGCAACGATGAATTATTTTAATTGTTGTTTACCTTTTTTCATTAAAGTTCAATTGTTTTTATTATTCCCGTTGCAGGTTTTTAATAATCATGCAATTCAGAAATTGAATCCATGGATCAGACCAATGAACAATCTGTAAATTTTTACATAATAGATGGCGTTAAAGACTTTAGCAACTAGATTTCTGATTGTTTTTATTTTGCTTTTTTGAAGATACTCTCTCAACTCTCTTTCAGGGATTTAATTGTGAAATGACCATTTAAATATTTATTGCTGCATTACGAGTCTTAAATTGTTAAGTGAAGTTCTAAAATGTATTCAAGTTTAAGAAATTTTGGAAATCTTTCTAAACATATTCCAAGTGCTTTTGACATCGCTATTGTTGGTGGAGGAACTGCTGGTATGAATATTGCTTGGAAACTTGGACGTTATTATAAAAAACTGAATATTGCTCTTATTGAACCGTCTTTAGTGAGTTTTAATATCTTCATTTTTATTGAACAACCTTTAAAATTCAATTTCTCTTTCACCAGCTTCACTATTATCAACCAATGTGGACTTTAGTCGGAGCCGGTATTAAAAATTTTGAATCATCTGTTAGCAATTTTTCTGATTTGACTCGAAACTTGCGAATAGTAAAGCTGAGAGATAAAACTGTAGAGTTTATTCCCGAAGAGAATTGTATAAGATTGGCTACGAAAGGCTACGTAAGTTTCATATCATGTTAAACTTTTTAGATTTTAATTTTGAATTTATATCTTTATTCTAATATTTATCCTTCAATAGCTTCGTTACAATTATTTGGTTGTTTGTACGGGCATTGAATTGGATTTTCAAAGAATAAAAGGAATTGACGAAGCTTTCCAGAAGGATAACGTATGCTCAAATTATTCTCCTGATACTGTTCAAAAGACATGGAAGTGCTTACAAAACATGGAATCGGGAAATGCTATTTTTACGTTTCCAAATACACCCATTAAATGTGCTGGTGCACCGCAGAAGATAATGTATCTAGCTGAAGATTATTGGAGAAAGGTAATTCTGCGTTATGTTTCATAATCTAAGTTTATTTTTATCTATCTAACATTTATTTCTTTTGCTGTGATTCAGACAGGTAAACGAGATAATATTCATATTTTATTCAATTCAGCTTTACCTGGAATTTTCTCTGTTCCTAAATATGCGAAAAGTTTAAATGAAGTTATCGAGAAAAGAGGAATAAACACTAACTTCCGGCATAATTTGATTGAGTTAAAATCATCCGAAAATATAGCTGTTTTTGAAAATCTTGACACTGGAGATAAAGTTCCTTTTGAAGTTAGTCATTTTTTTCACCTATTTCTTTATTCTGTTTTGAAATTTACTCTTTGCTTCTTTTTTTAAAGTATGGAATGATTCATGTAACACCTTCTCAAAAACCATCCGAAATTCTTAAACCTATTGGTGATCAAGCTGGTTTCGTCGATATTGATAAACACACTTTACAACATGTAAAGTATCCTAATATCTTTTCTCTTGGAGATTGTAGCAATTTACCGACTTCTAAAACGGCTGCAGCAGTAGCAAGTCAATCAGGAATACTTTTCTGGAATCTTGTGAATGTTATGGCGGGTCGTGATCCACCAATGAAGGTAAATTTATTCAGAATAAGTTGTTAAGACGTCCATTATGTGCATAGCATATGTACATTTCAATAACATATCTGGATTTTCTAATTGACCTTTTCTTAAATCTATAGTATGATGGTTATTCCTCGTGTCCACTGGTTACTAGTTACGACAAATGTATCTTGGCAGAGTTTGATTATGAATTGAAACCAAAAGAAACTTTTCCTGTAGATCAAGGAAAAGAAAGACGATCAATGTTTTTTCTGAAAAGTAATTTAATGCCACTCCTATATTGGCTGCTCCATGTAACGTAAGTTTTTTTTCTGAATGGCTATAATGCGTTATTTCCTTTTTGCAAATCATTAATTTAACAAATTTTATTTTAGAGGACGATGGTCTGGACCTGGAAAACTCAGGAAATTATTAAGATTTGGTCTATCGGATTAGTTGTGGTTGTTGGTTCAGATTTTCTATCTTTTTAATTAGGAAGACCCTCTGTTCAGTAAAGGACAAGTTAACCTTTTTTAGTTGATTTGAAACTAAATACTTTAATATCAGAATGAGATTTACTCGAATAGTTAACCTTACAATCAACTCGAGATTTATTACTGAAATCAAAACTAAAATATGTAGAATTTAACTACAAAAAACCTTCATTGGGTATAAAATGATTCAAAAATGTTGTAAATTGTAAATTCATGTTGATTATATTATTAAATTTAATTTACAAAATTTACATAAAAAGTTCTGATAAATATTCATCCATCTCAGTCTCTATCGACTCCGGTTCGGTATTCGATTGAGGCTGATTTGAACTCCAAATATTAGGTGAATCTTCGTCTTTCTCTTCTTTCACTGTAACTGGATTTAATTCTTTATTCGTTGAGTTATTAGATGGACCAATCATATCAGATGCATCAGAACCAATATCAGTATCTTGTTTGGAAGTAGACTTATTTTTCCCATCCTTTCGATTTTTCTTGATTTCTTTTCTTTTGTGATGATAATTTAATTTATAAGAGCAGTCCGGACATAATCCTGAATAAAAGAGAATGAATTTTAAATTTTTACAACGTGTTTAATGAATTTAACTATTAATATATAACTAATGTAACTAAACAAAAACTTACTTATTTTAACTAATGCATTTTTCTTCTCTCCATGTTCAATATATGCGAAATTTACTTCCCAACTTTTCAACAAGTCTTTTGCTAAACAATTCACATCAGCACAAATGAACTGTCCTTTTCCATCAATGACTTCTTTTTCGATTCTCCATCTCAAAGCAATCTGCCGGATAAATATTATAAATTGAAAAAATATCAGAACAAATGAAGCGCAATGACTTACTTTATTTTCTTTGTATCGTTTCAAATCTGCAATGCAATATTCCTTAAATAGTTTATCATAATATTTTCTAGCAACACGCTTTTCCCTGTGTACAGAAAAATCATAATGAGTCTAGTTAATTATTTCAATCGGAATTTGGTCCTACCAAGTATCTGTTTGATCCTCTTCGTCCCAAAGAAATTTATGATTTGCTTTTAAAACATCTAAATCAGTGACAACATTACTTGTACGGCTTTTAGGTTTCTGAACTTGTCCTTTTTGATCCGATAGATATTGCTTAATCAACATCATGTGTTTTGCATACTGTAATAAGCAGATTAAAACAGAAAAATGTCAATAATGATCTAACAGATAGTAAAGAAATGTAGATGTTACAACTTACAGCTTCTAACGGTGGTTTTTTCACACAATCCTGAGAAGCTTCATTTTCAGTCTTTTTGCTTTTAGTCGAATGTGCATCTTCGTCTTCGACCTTTCTTTAATAAAAATAACCGATCAATAAATTAAGAAGATCATTCAACAATAAAAAATAAGTGCGAAGAAAACATCCAACCTTTTGTTATCCATATTAAGAAAGTTGAGGTTCAGAGGTTGAAAATAACAAGTTATGGAAACCGATACTGGTTGTAACTAGATTAACTGAGATGACAATTAACATAAAAAATGTTGACAATTAGATGCACTCAATTAAATTTGTGAGAAAACCAACATGAAAAGCTTGTATTTCAATCAGCTGGTAATCTGATTCAGTGTAAACAAACTGATGCAGAGCGGGTTTTTCAAAGCATACAAGGCTAATGCTGTTTTCACATTGAAATAAAAGATACTCCATATCTATTATTATTATCATCATGATCAGATCACATGCACAGATAAATCAATATTAATCAAATTGAACATCACAAAGATCAAATATATTCTGTAATATGTAATACTAAATTGAAACATTCTTACAAGTTCAGAATAAGTAACATTTATCTATAAAATCTCAATTCCAATATTCCAAGTGATTCCTGTTTCATTTCATTTTGTTTGTTTGAGATTAAACAATCTGACAAATGAATAGTAACTGTCAATCAGTAATACAGGATTTAACCAATAACCACAAGATGACAAGAGATAGGAGAAGGGCAAAAGTAAATCAATTTAACTTTTATAAATGCAGTTAACCCTTTAACCGTAAAAATAAAATGATCTGTACAATTTACATTGTTTAAATGATTGAATATGTGTTATCAATAAAATCCAATTGACTTAATTGACAATAATTGAATCACACAACGATTGTTTTATGTTTTAAATTAGGCACTAAACGAGTATAATACCTATCGGGTACTCTGATTTGATTGACAGAATCATTACCTTTTTAATTATTGCTATTTTCCCAAATGTCAACTTAACAATGTAAGGGTTAATTAACAATTAGTCTAGTTTTATCAACCCTCTCGATCACGAGTTTTAACTCTTCTTAACCATGTTTGAGTTGCCATTTCTGTATAATAATGGATAATATATTATCTATTGAAATTTGTAAACAATGTGGTTGATAATTGAATAGGAATACAAAAAATGGAAGGTTTACACCGTCCTTGATCAATTAATATAAATTGCTCGATATTATTTCATTCTGATTTTATATAATATTATATAGTATAAATATATTTATATTTATTGGCTGATAATTTTTATGATTTTTATTGAAAATTCCCCTTCTAATCACATCTTAATTAATTGTCAATCTTTGGTTGTCTTTTCTGTTCAAGATCAATCCTGTTAAAACCAATCCGTTCTGAGATGGATTGAAACTAATATAGATTTGTTTATTCATTATTTACTCAAGTTAATAAATCATTCATACGAATTAACAGTACAAGAAGGTTAACTTATAATCCAAGGTGATCAAGTAACGATTTAAGATTATCAGAACATATTGATATTCACAAAACAAAACAATAAGAATATATCAAAAGAATCAACCTTAATTGATTAGGTTGGATCTGTCTTCATTACTGGGTTATGAAAAATCGAATTAAATTGAATTTTCAGTACATTTTTACTTCTTTTTCATCTTGAACTTGATTTTTAATCTTATTGATCCACAGTTATCTGGGATTCAGTCAATACTAATCGCTTCTTTGCTACTGATAATTAGCAGTAATTAGTCTTAACCGATCATTAATTATGTCTTGCAAGGTAAACTTTCAATCATTGTTGTAACTTTTGTTTTTTGATCCTATGCCAGGTTCATAATAAATAATCAAACCTTTGCTCGTGTACATCATTAACAGTTATAGATAGTAATCGAATAGTAATAGTTAACAAAATTGCATAATTAATTGGAAAATTACAATTAAATATGAAGATTTTTTGGTAAAAATGATGTTTCTGGGTTTGGTTTCAAAACAGTGAAAGTCAAAATACCAATCAAATTCACACTTCCCATACAATCTGCGGAAGAGTTTAAACTCATTTTAATCGATAAACTGATTTACCTATAACTGTAAAAAATCAATGTAAGTTTCAATTTTGAACATGATCTTACCGAAAGTTATCGATCATAAAATTATTTTTTGTCAAATGAACGCTCTTTGTGGGCCCAAACTAACTGGGTTCAAACCGATTTCTGCATTGAACCATTATTTAGATTAATATTAATTTCAAAAGCCGATTTGCTATTGTCTTTCTGCTCGTTTGCTTTTGCTGTTTTATATTTATCACAATGTTACTGATGCACTTTGGCGAGTACATGGTTTAGGGTCAAAGTCAACATTACTCAAAACGTTACTTTTCAGTTTATCTTATTGCGATTTCCTCATAATCTAATCTTTGATTTTCGTGTTAAATCGTGAGAATATTATTAAGAATAATATTCGATTTTTGTTAACTATTCCTTAACCTCTGAGTTACAGAGAGCTAATTGATTTCATTAATTTCAGAATGTATTCACTCCATTGTTTCATCACATTGTATGATACTCATTTAAATTGATTTCAGAATTCATGGATGAATGTTTTAGACTTTCAGGATTTAGTTGTTCCTGTGTCAAGATTAAAATTAGATTTTTAAATTTACAGCTAACTGAATAAGCCATAAATAGTATTAATCGTTTCCCTAGACTTCATGGAATAGTTTCACAAAATTATCTTTATTGTTAATCGTTTTTTAGTTCATGATCGACTTTTCTCATCATTTTAACAATTTTGCTGTCAATCATGTTACAAACATTTGAGGGATTTTATGTTACATAAAAAGAGATGATATAATGTTATTTGTGTCACAAGTTGAATTATGAATGCAATTTTTGTAAAAGTTAAGTGTGATCAATGAAAATTAAGTAAAGGTGATACAGAATGATTGATGATAACATGGCTGCTAGATAGTTATAACTGCTTATAACAAAAAGCATACAAAATAAATAAGATCAACCTTTTTTAGTACCAAAAGGGTTGAATTAATTACAAGTGCAGAGTTAGATAAATAGGCGAGACACTATGTAGTTCATCTTGATTGTTTGTCTGGTAATACACAAAGGGATTCACAATCTTCTAATTTTTCAAAGTTATTATCATATTGGAAACATCCTTTGAAAATGAATTTGATGCACTTGTTTACCTCTGGGTCATAATAATAACGGATTAAATTTTCCTTGCATGTTCCTTCAGCAAAGGGTTGGAAACAAATATCTTCCCGCTTTCTGGAAGGTTCCGTAGTATTAGATGAGGATTCAGTGGCTGTTATTACTAAAGTTTGGTTGGATGTTGGTTGTGGTGAGTTTAGATCGCTGCTTGGATCTGCAGCATTTTCAGTATCTCGTGTTAATCGTCTCAATGGCACTGAGCTGGTTAGTGAACAGAGAGACATACAGTCTTCATGGGTTTCAAAATTATTGCCATTACCTTGACAGCCACCATAAATAAATTTTTCACAGGTTTCCGTTTCATCATTGAAAAAGTAACGAGGATTATAACTATAGCAAGGACCAGGTTGAGGAGCTAATTTGCAAACTGCTGGTGTTTCAACTGTGGTAAACAGAGAGTTGTAGTGATTAATATCAAATAAGCAGGTATAGTTGAATAAATGAGATACTTACTACTTCGAGTGTTGACATAAATAATCATGGAATTAATACACATGAAAAAGTAAAGGGAAACCATCTTTGTGTACATTGCTGGTAAATAGGTTGGAAAATATCTCGGAAAGTTGAATGTTTTTTGCTGTTGGTTGAGCAAGTTGATTGTTGAAAAGGTTATAACAAAAAAAAGTTGTTTTAGTTGGCTTAACGTTAAAATCTCGATTGATCCGATCGAGCAATGAAAATTTGTTTAAATAAGAATCAATAAACCATGACAACTGAACTGATTAGATGGTTATTTCTTAATCCATTCCATTCTCTCACAGAAAATAATGCAATGGAAAGAGGGGAGAAAATTTCTTCTTATTTCTCTCCTTCTATCCTTCTCTCTTTCACTCACTCTCTCACTCATTTTATAACCATAATGATCATTGATCATTATGGTGATGGTGATGAGAATTATTGGCTGATTAGGTGGAAATATTAAATAAACTAATACATTTTCCTGAATGTTATCAGAGGTCCATTCAATTATAAGATTATATTGAACATCCATTTAAACAAATAAGGGAAGTGATAACACACAATTAACTAATAAATTGATTTCATTTTTCACTGAGCAAAATTGAACTGTTGATCGTGATTACCTTTATAACCTAATTGCAGAATATAAAGCCAATCTTGAGCAAACTTCAAATAAACAATTACATAGAAACAGCTGACTGATAAACAGTACGATAAGACTGGGCTCAGAGGGTTACTTTTTGACATATTTTCATTGGATTTTGTTCAAAGCTTGTTAAATACGGTGCTGTCAAAGTCTAAATATATGAGTGATTTCACAGATTACATTGGATAAAGTATTGAAGTAAGCATGGAAGGGAGCGTAAACAATCTTACAATGAGTTGATAAGTGCATTGACTTTTCTCAATGAAAGAAACTTAATGAGAAATATTCGTTCGAAGTTCATTACCAGGGTGAAAAACAGGTGCTTTGGGTGAAAATAAATAACCTCATCAATGGCGAGTTCAATGAAAACTTTATCATTAATGAAAGTAACAAATGTAGCTTCTAATAAAGAGCTGCACCGATAAAACACTATCCATTAATATTAACGATCAGCACAGGAAATTAAACAAAAAAGCTCACATGATGATATAATGGAAATAATCTTAGGAAGATTATTTTCACGGGCAATGAGTCTTGAGACTCTGTAATCTTTGGCATTTTTGAAGAAGACATGCGATCAAAGAGTTACGAATAAGAATTAATAAATTTTTCCATTCAAGCGACACTTTTGGCTTTACCTAGAAATATTAATTAAAGGGTTGAGATAAGTGACTCTCGATTTTCCAAGGTTCTTCTGTTCTGATGAGTCCTTCTTTGTTCCAATCGATCGATGGGAAAATACCTAATATTTACACAAAAGGATAAACATTTTCAGTCAATTGAATATTATTTATACTGACAAGATGTTAGATCACAAGCACATGAGGATGTAAATAATTAAGAAGGCAAGATACCTGGATCCAACTATTTACCTTGAAGTTCACATAAGTAACTGAGCTATGTAGGCCGAAATTATCATAAATCAGTTGGGCTTAAAATCACAAAATAATAAATTCAAGAAATGATGGTATGTTTCAATTAAAACATTTCAAGACACGAAACCGAAAGTTTATTGAAGCCTAGATGCCTTTGATACAAAACAACTCCAAGGATTTACGATTCATTTTGGATACCCAAGAACGCATGATTTCCTAATAATCTGGAATAGATTAAAATAAAACCCTTGAATAGATATAAAAAAAAGTTAACAAACAAATGAAACAAAACAATAAAAGTACAATAACTTGATGAATATGAGTTATGTTACGAAATAAAGCTAGTTTAACGGTTTCTATTTTCAAACGCGGTCAATCACATTGAGCTAAGATTTTGAATCCTGCATTCAGAAATTATCTAGAAAGAAAGTATGGTCTACATGAACTACATTATGTAAAAACTCAAATTAATAAATTTAATATAAATAAACAGTTTGACGTGAATTGACTTAATTAATAAGATTTTTATTTACACAAATCTTTTTGTGCAAATAGACTTAATGTTATCCTTACGAATGAAGAAAAGAACAATTTGTAATAAACACTGTTAACTTTTATTCTGTTTGGTCATATATTTTTTTCTAATTAATTATAGAGTAGAGTTGATTTATCTAGTAACACTAAATTGTGAAAATATGTCTTCAAAACAACATTTCCTAACCTGTACAGGTCACACGAGGCCCGTTGTCTTTCTTAATTTCAGTAATATTACTCACACTGGTAAATATTACCTAATCTCTGCATGCAAAGGTAAGTTTAATAGTTTATCATTAATTGAATGAACATTGATCTGAGAAATGTTATTCTGTTTTTATCACATTTTTATATTTTGGAAACTAATTAACGACTTTTTTTACCTAATTTGGTCTTTTTATTTGGGTTCTTCAGATGGTAAACCAATGTTGAGGCAAGGTGAAACTGGTGATTGGATTGGTACCTTTGAGGGACACAAAGGAGCAGTTTGGGGGGCTGCTCTAAATAGTCAGGCTACTAGAGCTGCAACTGGAGCTGCTGATTTTTCAGCCAAAATTTGGGACTGCGCCAAGGGATCGGAACTTATTACATTCCCACATAGTCATATCGTTAAGTCCGTTGCATTTAGTTCAGATGACTCAAAACTTGTTACGGCTAGCAATGAGAAATTAATACGGATTTATGATCTTAAAAAACCTGAAGCCGGTAAATTTTTGTCGAATTTGTTATAGTTATTAACTGACAGAAGAAGAGAGACAAAAGTTCTAGTGTTATTTTACAACCATTTACTTATTAAGCCATATTGTTCTTCAGTCTTTCATCTTCCAATTCTTTTAATTTTCCCTCTTTTTCCAAAATTTACAGTGCCAACCGTAATTACTGGACATACAGCGTCAATAAAACATGTAATGTTTCTTAATAACGACAATTGGATAATATCTGCGTCCGAGGATAAGACTATTCGATTATGGGACTGTAAAAGTGCTAAAGAAATCTATAGCTTAGAATTTCCAAACATTCCAAATGATATTGAACTTTCAAGTGATAAAAATTTACTCACTGTTGCTTCTGGAAACTGTGTGGGCTTCTATGAACTAACTTGTTTCACTAAAATTAAAGAAATTACTGTTCCAACTGATGTCTACACTGCAACTTTGTCTCCTGACCAATCAGTTTTCGTTTGTGGTGGATTGGACTTCACAATGTACAAATATGAATTTAGTAATGGAGCCGAATTAGGTAATAATTTTCCAATGTTAGCAACATGTCAACAATCATCTGATTATTTTTCTCCTTTTCTAAGCAGATTCTTTTAAAGGACATTTTGGTCCATTACATTGCACCCGATTTTCTCCTGATGGTGAACTTTATGCAAGTGCTAGTGAAGACGGGACAATTCGCTTATGGCAAACTGTTGTCGGTAAAAATTATGGTCTATGGAAATACGAACAATAATGGCATTCCAATTTTTTAGTGTACAATTACGATTAATTTTGTTCATTAATTGAACTTGATCTCAAAATCTAATCAACAACTGTAAAACAAAGAGTACAACATGATTTTTTTCGAATTTGGTTGTTGAAAGCTCAAAACATAATTTAAAATTATTAATGCGTTCCGCTATCCCAGTGATCTCTTCGTTTACTTAATTTTGCAAATACTTTTCTTCTAAATTAAGGAATATTTCTGTCCACAGATAAATCAAATCAAAAAACATATTTTTATAATTTTTTTCAGAAAAATATCATGTTCCAAAAATACATTCACAAGCCAAAATAATCTTCAAAACATATTATTCATGTTTCAAATTTTCACTTAAATTTCTATCCATAAAAAATTGAATTGTATATCTAATTGTCTCACTCTTTTTTATACTTTTTTTCGCATCTCAACAGAGACATTAAGTAAGATTATCTTCATAAAGAAGAATGTTTTACAGATTCTATGATATTATTGATTCTCTTTTCCGCTTCCTTATCGAAATCTTAGCAATGGAATTAATGAAATGTTGAAGGTCGAGCAATTTTATAGAAAAGGAGAGAATAAGATGAATATTAAATTTATTGTTTTTTGACTAATAAAGAATGATAGAGACATTATTCACCTATTATAGAATTGTTAATGAGTATAAGAAGAGCGATGAGTTTAGCAGAAAGGGAACGGGGAAAAGAAGTAAGAGATATGAAGAAAATACATTAGGACAGCTTGAAAGCAGAAATGAGTCAGGAATAGAACTTTGCGTTAGTAAGGATTAAATGGTTTACAAGATTTGCTTATTTTTGCGCTATTGATGTTAATTGAAAAAGCAATTATTCTCATTTAGTGAAGATTTTTTTTCAATTTTTGATTTAAAAGGTAAGAACAGAAGAAGTCAAGATTAGATCAGAAGAAGAGAAAAGAAGATGAAAAGATAAATTGTAATTATAAACCAATTGATTTTCAAAGTTGATCTAACAGCCAGGCTCCACATTGACCATTGAGCTTCAATAGTGATTTAGTGTGCTTTACAATTGTTTCTAAAGGTGGACGATGAATACAACCTCCAAGTTCACTCATAACAATGGCATTATTTAATTGTTGACAAACATGCTCCCTTTCACTTGGATTAAGCTGCCATGCAATAGGTGATTTTGTTGGATCACTGTAGGCCATTAAACTGGAAACTTGAAGGAGCATCTTTTTATTCTGATCATTTGAACCACTTTTCTTTTTTAATTGTTTTGATAATTTATGCAGTTCCCGACCAAAATTGATCAGCATGGACAAACGCGTTGCGTCATCATCACCATAATTTGAAAGTTCGTCGGTAGAGCTAATAGTAGAATGTGCTTTGTTTGGTGAATTTTCTTCATCAGGTTCATGATCGATATCCATCTTATCACCAAACAAACTGCCATTACAGTCACTTGTCGATAGGCCATTGGTTGAATTGGTATTGATAGTGTTATTACTATTATTAGTTGTTGTATTGGCGTTGGCGTCATTTGAATTGCAATTTTTAACACTATTATTGTGTGTGTTATTTATGATTGTGGATGTTGCAGCCATATTGGAAGTCGAATTGGTGGAAGATGAAAAATCCTTTGATGAGGAAGAAAAGGAATTCGAAGACGAGGAAGGCGAACAAATCAGAGTGGATGGATGAGCTGTCTTTGGTGATGGGTTAGTTGCATTATTAGTTACGCTGAGAGTCTTTGTAACTGTTGTACAGGTCGAGTCTGATGATTTCAAGTCTCCTGTAGATTTGTTTACAGAATCAGATGAAGATAAGGATTGGATAGTCTTTTTACTACAAGATTCACTAATCATTTCAACAAATTGTCTGCATTTTAAAGCAAACAATAAATTAGGATTATCATTAAGTACATCAGGATATAATTTGTTAGTCAGCTGAATGGCATCCTCAATTTTGCCAGTTAAAACAAGCTGTTGTATCCTAAGACGTTGTTTAATTTGTTGCACATTTTCTTTGAATTCTTGTTTAGTTACAGATGAAAATACTTCTGCCGTAGAACAATAACTGTTGTGAATAAGCCATGATAATACAAGCTTATTGATCGCAGATTGCCACTCAGCATATTTGACAGGATGGTTGATAATATTTGCAGTGATTCTTTGTCTCAATGCTCTCAAGTCGTCTTCGATGTCATAACAAAATGGTTCTAGTCCAAAGTTGGCCTTAACCTTTTCACCTGGAGTTTGAAGCCCAATTGTTGGATACAAAGGGATATTTGGCAAATCTGTAAAAGCAATACCAAGATTGTGGCCATTCTTGGTGAAGAAACAGTTATTTTCAACAATGTTGTAACCACAGCCAATGACATCACCAGTTGTGAAAATAGGTCCGTAAGGTTGACCAGTACCTGATGAGCAAAAGGAATTACCATCATCCCCATGATAACCATATGATTGCTTATCCCAACCAGGCAATCGTTGCATATTAGCACCTTGAGCAGCTAGACCAATTCCCATGTAACCATCACGACCTTTGCTTAAAACTTTTATCTCAAAGTAGTACAATAGGCAACTAGAGGGTATAGGGATTGAAGTGCGAACGGAGGCAGCATCTTTATTATTCTTACCATTACCCTTATAGTGAACCTTCAAATTATTATCTGATAAAGAAATAAAATTAGCTTTATCCTTATTAGACCAACACAATGGCAGCTCATTTAAATCAGTATATGGATAGAGTGAAGTTAAACGAGAGAAATCTTCGCCAACACAGTTTTCACTAAAAGGTTTTTCCATTATTCTGCCAAAATGGAATAGCACGGGTTATCTGTGAGTACTAGAATGACAGAATAAACTAAAATCAACCAAATAGATGAGGTCAATCTAATTTTAAACAAAGAAAACAAAATGCACAGATTTACTGACAAATGAATATGAAAACAGTTGGACGAAAGATGGCGTGTAAGTGGGTTAAGCAAAGACTCAGATGGTTACATTCAAACCTCTACTAAAAACGGGGGAAGCATTTATACATTCATGTATTCATTAATTCTTTCCCCTTCATAAAAGTAATTTCATAAGTTTTCAGTGCTTTCAATGTAGAGCCATCTATTGGTTCTATTACCCTTTCTGTTAATTTATTAGAGACTTTAATTTACTATCATTTAGGGCAGAATCAAATAAAAAAACAATGATTATGTTGGTGACTCTTGATGAAAATTGACGTCAGATCAAAAAAATGACGTAATTAATTATATTAAGCTACATGGACAATCATTTGTTAACGAGCTTGAACAGCCAAATTCAAATTGTTACTTCGATTCTCTTTAAGACATTGCAAGGTTAAAACAAGTTAATATCTTACCTGTTTTATGGAGCTTATCATAACTGGAAAGAGATATAGCCTCTTGTCTACTCTTAACCTGACGGGCGAATCTAAGGAGTGGGCTTTTGTTTATTTGATAGTTAGATTTTTACAAAGGTATCACAGAGTGATCTCTTTAAACCATATTTTGTGCATTGATTTGATTTGTATTGTCACTGACAAAGGCCAGAGCTAGCAGATTAACGAAGAATCTCAAATTTGAACAAATCTAAGCTTCTTTTAATTTTTCTAAATAATTTGTGATTTTGAGTTTAATCACTTTTAGTTTTGGCTTCATAATGAGATATAATGAAATGAAAGTTATAAAATCGTTCTGATTGAAGTGTTACAACTTGTAACTTACAAGTTACTTTTATTAGATGGTTTATCTTGAACTGGTTTAAATTTTGCTGGCACTAGCTTTTCCACTATTTTTTCAATCTCTTTTCCAATCGCTTCTTTATCTTGTAAAGAGTTTCGTATTGTTAGATGCGTTTCAATAAATCCTTCACCGTATTGTTCAGTCACATCCACCATTCATAGCCATCATATCTATCATATCCAAAAGCGTTATACAAGTCTTCATTGTAAGCCTTGATCAAACCTTAACCCGATTTACTTATTAATTATGATTACTTTTTTCGCATTAACATATTAATTTGAATTTTTCATTTTTAAAACTATGCATTCAAATTCATTCAAATTTACATATTGTTAGTCTTTCTTTGAAAAATCTGAAATATATCATAGAATCTATAATCTTTCAAACATAAATGCAGAAACACCTGAAATTTTTCTTCTATATTCCAACTTCCTGTGATCGTAATACCTATTGTTTGAAATCTACGAAATACAATAGAATAACGAAAAATATTCTGAGATTAACTCAGTCCATTCTTTTATTTGTAGATATCATTTTCATCTAAAAAACTATGAACTGATTTCTACTGTGAAACTGAATACATGAGGGCATAGTCGAAGAGCATAAAGCTCGCTTATCATCTCTTAATCGTAATTTAACTTAAATTTTATTTTATTGGTTAAGTAGTTGATCATAGTTACCTAGACAAACAAATCGAAGACGCTTTCGTTAAAAATTTATCAAATCGTTCTGGTTGTGGTGTTACAAGTTAATTTTATTAGATGGTCCCTCTTAACTGGTTTGAAAGTCCTGGTGTTGCTCACTAGAGGTAATTTGAGGAAACGTGCTTTCTTAAGTTTTATTTAAATTGTGATCATCAATTGTTCGGGTTTCATTCTTCAAAATGGTAACTAATCTTTGTTAAATTGTTAATGTCTTTCATTAGTTTAACCTTTATATCTATTTCAGCAAGGACCAATTATTTTACTTAAAGAAGGAACTGAAAGCCAAAGTGGTAAATCCCAACTAATCAGCAACATCAATGCTTGTCAGTTGATTGCGGAAGCTGTGAGGACCACTCTTGGTCCTCGTGGTATGGACAAATTGATCGTTGACAACAAAGGTTCAACTTTAATTAGTAACGATGGTGCCACTATTTTGGCGCACCTTAATGTTGCCCATCCGGCTGCTAAAGCTTTGGTCGACATTTCCAGATCACAAGATGCTGAGGTAGGGTGTTAATTTCTAGGTGTTGCCATCCTTTGTTCTGTTCATTCTTGTTCATTGTATAACCTTTTAATTTTAATGTGATTTATCTTACATTTATATCATTTTGATAATTTGACTGCATTTCTGATGGTCTATTCTTTTAATTATAAAATTATTCTCACCTCAATCATATTTTCAGGTTGGAGATGGTACAACCAGCGTGACTCTACTGGGAGCTGAGCTTCTTAAACAGTGTAAGCCTTTTGTTGAAGATGGTTTACACCCTCAAGTCATTATCAGAAGTATCAGAAAAGGCTGCCAGTTGTGCATTGATAAAATCAATGAACTAGCCGCTAAGATAGACAAAAATAATGTCGATGAGCTCCGAAGCTTACTTGAAAAGTGTGCTTCTACTACCTTAAGTTCAAAATTGATCGCTCATCAGAAAGAATTTTTCTCTAAAATGGTTGTTGATGCAGTCATGCAACTAGACGATCTTTTACCTCTAAATATGATCGGTGTAAAAAAAGTTAAGGGTGGATCATTAGAGGAGTCTCAATTAATTACCGGTGTTGCTTTCAAAAAAACTTTCAGCTATGCTGGGTTTGAAATGCAACCAAAAAAGTATACGAAACCTAAGATTGCTCTCCTCAACATTGAACTCGAACTTAAAGCTGAAAGAGACAATGCTGAAATCAGGGTTGACAATGTTCAAGAATATCAAAATATTGTCGATGCAGAATGGAATATTCTGTATGAAAAATTGAGAAAAATTCAAGAGTCAGGAGCTAAGGTGGTTCTATCCATGTTGCCAATTGGTGATGTGGCGACTCAATATTTTGCCGACAGAGATATGTTCTGTGCGGGTCGAGTTCCTGCTGATGATTTGAGTCGAACAATGAAAGCATGTGGTGGTGCTATTTTAACGACTGTTCATGATTTAACTGAAGCAAACTTGGGAACATGTGAACAATTTGAAGAAGTTCAAATTGGAGGTGAAAGGTGAGTTTTTTGTTCTTCATTTTTTATTAACCTTCACACAAAGTCAGTTACCTTTCCAAATTAATGGGTTGGCAATGTTACTAGTGTGAAAGATTAATTTCCTATTAGGAATGAATTTCATGAGAGTGGGATTCTCAAGTTGATTCCGGATTCCTTTGTTTTGGAACTTACATGTTTCTTTTTTATAATTTAATTTAGATTCAACTTTTTCACTGGATGCCCTAATGCTAAAACAGTTACAATAATTTTACGAGGAGGAGCTGAACAATTCATCGAAGAAACTGAAAGATCTTTACACGATGCTATTATGATTGTGCGTCGTGCTCTTAAAAATGATTCCGTCGTTGCTGGTGGTGGTGCCATTGAAATGGAACTGTCCAAATATCTTCGAGACTGTTCTCGTACTATTGCCGGTAAAGAACAGCTTATCATCGCTGCTATGGCTAAAGCTTTTGAAATTATACCTCGTCAATTATGTGATAATGCTGGTTTCGATGCAACCAACATTTTGAACAAATTACGACAAAAGCATGCTACTGGTGGTACTTGGTATGGTGTTGATATCAATGCTGAAGATATTGCTGATAATTTCATCGCCTGTGTCTGGGAACCTTCTCTGGTCAAAATTAATTGTATTACAGCTGCTACTGAAGCTGCTTGTCTCATCTTATCTGTTGACGAAACTATAAAAGCACCAAAAGCTCAGACTGAAGAATCCAATGCTGCTCGAGCCATGGGAATGGGAATGTAAATCTCCAACTGATTCGAACCACTTTTTCAAGCTCCCATTAACACCATTGGTTGACAATTGATCCAAAAATTTGTACTTTTCGCTAACCAAATGAACTCAAAAACTTGATTAAATCACAATAAAAAGGCAATTCTAAATTAAACCTAATGTTTTAATGATCACAAACATTCTAACTTAAACAATGAACTAATTAAGTGAATCCCTCTTATATGAAATAAACCAATAAACCAACATTATTAATTGAATTAAGAATCCTTGTATTACCTAGCTGACTTATTACAATTTAATTTCTAACACTAAGCTTAAAATTACTCAAATAATACATTTACCTTTTATTTGCCAATTTTACAATTCTATTTAGGTTCACTGAATTATATTTTTTGAAATATTCTTATGATTAACGGTTCAGCAATAATAGTGTTTATTATTTAATATAATGTCATTTCACGGCAAAAGAGATTGTAAGTGTTATCTCAATTAAAGTAAAAGATTGTGATACCATAATAATTTCTAATTTTACTTTTTTTGCAGCAAATAGTAGTAATGAAAATACTGATGGCAGTCCGGATGGTCCAGGTGGACAAATGCCTGAAGTTTCAAGTAAAGATGAATCTGGAAAACGAATTTTGTGTCCATTAGCACTGAGAGATCGTGGCTACTCTATATTGGATCAAATTGGTGGAGGAGCTTTTTCCGAAGTCTATAAGGCTCGATATGCGCCATTGTTGGACAAAGATATTGCTGTTAAAATAATTTCATTGGATAAAGTGCCACAACTGTGGAAAGAAAAATCATTGCGAAAGGAATTAAAAATCATTCGTCATCTACAACATCCACACATTATAAGAGTCTGGGATATAATTAAAACTCGTCGTTCTGTATACATTTTCATGGAATTTGCTGAGAACAATTCAATTCTTCATTTCTTACAAACAACCGCAAAACCAATTCCAGAAGATGACGCTCGTCTATGGATTGTCCAGACAGCATCAGCGTTGACTTACATGCACTCTAAGGGAATTGCTCATCGAGACTTGAAAAATGAAAATATTCTTTTAGATCGAGATAATAATGCTAAATTAACAGATTTTGGATTTGCTTGTTTTACTTATGATCGTATTACCAATCAACCAGCTTCTGCACCAACATGTTGCGGAACTTTGGCTTATATTTCTCCTGAAGTAATGACACCTCCATATGACTCTAAAAAGGCAGATTGTTGGAGTCTTGGTGTTTGTACTTTTGAAATGTTGACCAATACGAGACCTTTCGATGAATCACTGAGTCAACCTAAATTTCGTCTATGCCAATTAGATAAAAAGTATATTTATCCAGAAAATATTGACCTCTCTCCTGGGGTCAAAGATTTGATTGATAAACTGTTGGAACCTGATCCATTGCTTCGTTATACCGCTTTTCAAACTATATCACATCCTTGGGCGACTAATCCTTGGACTTCTGTATCTCGTGATTAACTTTTAAACATCCTAATACTGTTTGTCGTTGCTTCAATAAAGATAATCTAGAAGATAGCGGTTCTTCAAACCTTGTTTGGGTATAAAATAACGGTAACTGCTTATGTAATTATGCCTGGATTATTCATAGTTAATCTTATTGTCTCGTATCTTTTCAACTTTGAAACAAAATAGTAATTTCTAACTGATACAGACCCTTGTTTATAATATTATATTCAGTGTTGATCTTAAATTTATCAATAAAAAATATGCATAAACTTTCTAGAATTTCCAGTTTTTAACCTGGAAACTCACAGCACTGCAAATATGTTTCATTAATAAAAATTTAATTAGCTCATCATATAGGAGAACTTAGTTGATTAAAATATGATCAGTAACACAATAAATGTAGATATAAGCTTCTAAATCATCATATGTCCATCTTAATATTAGTACTGGCTCTTTTTTATGTTAACATTAACTCATCCTCTTAATCTGAATCGAATCAAATAGCGACCAACTCAAAATACCGAAATCTCGAAATTCATCGAAAAATATCAAAATTACTGGCATTTGCTATGAACTTTTAGCTACTCTTTTAACCATAACTGATGCAAACTAAACCCGGGCGAGGTAGACGATCCTTATTACGCGGGATAAACATAATTGATAATTGTTCAAAGTCATGTTGATTACATACTGATTAAATGAATAAACTTTCAGTGAACAACAAGGAGAGCTGAAATATTGTACAAAGTTATTAAATAACTAACGAGTTGTTAGTAATTATTACAGTTAGCAAAGTTAAGTTTTGATGAAAAGTATTCATAAGTTGGTTGAAACAAGCAATTTCAAATTTCCATTAACTATTTTAATAAAATCGAGTGCTAGAGTGTCTATTGTCCGATCCTGGTTCATCCATTATCTATTGAATTTGTGATAAAGCGTAGAAACATCTCAAACCAAAAAGACTTGGCTATTGATTTATCAGATAACAACCCAAATTTTTCTGACAATAATTTTTAATGCATTGTCCTGTTGTTTATTATTTATTTCAACGATTCTGTATTTGAAATGCTGCTAAATATTACAAGGAGACAAACGAAACTCGAGAAGATGAACGTCAACCCGTGTATTTATAAACTTGAACTTACAAATGTTTCATCAAATTTGGTATGTAAGCTCAATTATTGATGAGTATGTCAAGATTAACATTCATCTTCATTATCTTAATGCTTTCTCTAATATCATTTCTGTTAACTGTAGCCTAATTTTTTGAGTCCCCTGTCTTGTTTCAACTTCAATGGCAATTTTTGCTTTTTGTCGACATAAACAAATGAAGGTGTTCACATTACATAAAGATGAGGATGTCAAGAGGATGAAAAATAAGGACGAGGATGGTCTAACAGTTGTCTACATGATTTTTCATTTGCCTCAAAGAAATAGATGCCAATTTTTGTTCCCTCTCAAAGATGGGAACGCATTTAGATGACACCTTGCTGTATGGGCTGTGAACCAAACAAATCCTGAGCTATCTCACAATTTTGCCAATTTTTTCACCATTTCATACTGTCTCTTCATCTTACCGATTCAACATCACCATCATCGTCATCATCAGTATCATCTTTATCATCTCGATCATCAGTACTATCATATGTCTCTTCTCTCCTCTCCCATCACAACTTCAAACGTGAGTTTTTATAATTCAAATTTTTTACCATTCTAACTGTGTTTTTTTCTCGAGTAAATTTTGTTTCAATGTTGTCAACTACATTGCTCATTCTAACCACATTTAATTTTCCAACTGTGATCACATTTAACTTAATTGACATTTGAAACAAATCATTTCTCGAAGAGGGAAAAACAAACAAATTGTTCGTCCTTTTCCCTGTCTGTTTATTAATTATAATGTGGCGTTATGGTGACATTGGCTCTATGCGTAATGATAAACGAAATGGATTAAGAAATTTTGATTATGGTTATAAAAGAGGTGGTAAATTTGGTCAAAAAGGATCTCATGCATCTCATGCATCCAACTACCGTAAACAGAGTCTAAAAGAATCAAATTCAAGTCGCTCATCATCTTTTAAATCATCATTCAAAAGACAGTATTCAATTCGTGGTAAATATTTACTCCTTTATTTATCAATTTCAATCAAACATGTAACTCATTGTATCTGTTTTGTTATAATTATTTCAGTGACACCACCACCTGAATCGATTGATGAAGTTGAAACAGATCCACCGTCACTTGTTGGCATCGATCAGATAAAAGGCTATGAAAATGCAAAATTTACTCCAAGTAAGTTATTTTCAATGTTTACATGGTTTAGCAATGAATCTATTAGTATTTATTGAAACAAAAGTTAAGTGCACTACAAAATGTGATTATTTAACAATCTTTCAACAGCTTTGCACTTTGCTTTCATAATAAAAACTAATTTAGGTTAAAACTAAATTAACAGTTTTACACAAGTTTTGTTTATGAAAAATTACAACATTGAATTTATAATTAGTTGTAGCTCTGTGTAAATGAGCATGATTTGTAAATCAGGAAAATTAACAGCAAGATCAACATTGAGACAGAAAATAGAATGTTGAAGTCTTTAAGGACGAGCTGGGACTAAATATACAGTGATTCTTAGCTCATGAATTAGCTATGGAAGAAGAATTAATTTGCCTTAATCATTGTTTACCCATCAATTTTAACAAATCAGGTAACTGGTTAACCATCGATAATAACTGTTTGATGAAAAAATCACCAAAATCGCAGCCAAACTCAATTTTATCTTGTCTTTTCAACAGTCAACATACCACCACCACCTTGTACAATCCGAGCAACTAAGGACTTCAATCCTTTGAGAGTTCCACTTTCCGGGTAAGTTAATCACTTGCATCCATTTTGCATCTCATTACTGCATATTAACAATGCATTGATTATTAATCTCAATTTGCGTTTGAATCAAATGTTAAGCGAGATTCAAGATCAGATTGAAAATATACATTTTCAAGTGTTCATGAAAAGTGTTCATCTCATGCTCTTGTGCAGTTATAATACACCTTAAAATTTTAAATTATATTCCAACTGTTGATATCATGATTAGTGTAATTGATATTAAGCTGATTATGAATAATGATTCTTGGCATCGAATTGAATAAGTATATCATCTTCACGGTTAGTTGATAATCAGGAGTTGGTTTTTCTTTACCTTTCTTTGCTGTTGCTTCAACATTTTTTCTGTTCCTTGATTTCTGGGGAGCAACCAGTTTCCTTGAGTAGCATCTAAAAACACTTGATTAAATGAAAATTTACACAAATTAGAGACAAAAAACTGTAATTAGAATGCTTCTTAATATCATAAACTTTCTATTTTTACATTATTAATATACAAACTGCAAAATTGGAATAACTCTCATTCCTGAAATTCAGAAGCTTCAGACAAAAACAAGTGCTTTTTTCACAATAATTTTTATTTAAACCATTAACATTGCATTCAGCTATTATCGTGATTATTGTAACAAAAAAAGTGGTTTATAGCGACAGTTTTGTTCATTTGCTACTAAATTAAAAGCCAAAAATTTTAAACGAATTATCATATTTCATAAATTCAACTTGTTGTTCAATCCTTTTGGCAACTAATCAGTTGTAATTGCAAGCTGAATTAGACTCAAAATGATTATTTCAGCTCATATTAAGGAATTTCCTTGTGATTTAAATTTTTTTTAATTTCAGATCTTTTATTTATAATAACTGTAAGATTAATTTGAAAACCTACAGATAATCTATTCAGTTGTTAAATCTAAAGGATAAAATGTCAATAAAAATCTTACAATTAGCCATGATTGTAAAGTCTTCTTGTAGCTAAAAATATTGGAAAAATAACAATTGCTGAATTGGTGATTCTTTGTCAGCCAGAATAGATTTAAAGAAATATGGTTTAATGTTTCATTTCAATTTTAATTGCAATATTTCTCTTATTAAACCATATAAGAACATTATATCTCAAGAAAATCATATTTAACTGATACATCTGGATCAATTGCTACAATATAATCTGAGCGAAATCCATTTTCCTGTGGAACCAAATCAATTATTGTTTCATTACCATTGGTCAACAAGTAAACTTCATCACTATCATTCAATGTAATCTCGTTAGTGTTATCTGAATAAGGCTCAACGAGTTTCAATCTTGAAGGCAATTCTCGCTCGAAATACAGTTGACCAATGTAGTTAACGGCATTACCATCTGTAGTATTTTTGTCATAAACCTCAACATGAATGTGAATACAACGACCCACATACCAACCGGGAATAATTGTTTTGAAGTTTACTTCACCATGTTCATTGGTTTTCTGGTAGCCACGAAGGTATCTTTCACCAGAAATCGGCTTTGGACGAAAACCTGATCCAGACAACTCTTGTACACCTGAATAGTGACCCAAACCACTGGCTTGCCAGATATGAACAAAATAGTTGGGTAAAGGTGAACAATCTTTAGAGTTAGTTAGCTTAAGATTCAAATCCAAATTAACTCCAGTTTGACCATCAGTGATATCAGATCGGTCATAGTCATCGGGTAAAAAGTACGGACCTTCAGTTGTGAATGGAGAGAGGACACAGGTGTGTTGATTGGCTTCTCTCTTGTATCGAGCACAGTCTACTATTGATCGATCATGGTCAAGAAATTTTCCAGGTCTTTCTAAATGAGCTGAAACAAAAACAAAAAACAATGAAATGAACAAAACTGAAATTAATGAATTCATCGTTGGATTAAGGATAATGTTAATACTGTTTGAATTAAATTATTGTTGATCGCAAAGGAGTGAAACTTGTTCTGCAGTTTAAAGACAAATCATCGCAGTTTATAAACATTTTTTTCAAAAAATTATCTGGTTAACCCTATAAATTTCATGATTATATTTTCATTGATTTGCGGAAGATTCTGTACTTAATTATATTTTTTGTACCATTATTATGTAAAACGATGCAACGATTTAATCTAATCTATTTTGTCAGCTTACGCCACTGAAACTGTTGTTATATTTTGTCAGACATTTATCTCAATTTCAATTAGAAAGTTAATTCTTCCAAAGAATGCTAAATGCTTCTCATGAAATTGTGTTAGACAAACAACGAAAATTATGTATTTATCATTTATTAGAAAGCAAGATCTAAAAAGTCAACGATCAAGATAAAAGTGTCCACATTCTCTCATTAGAATTGCACAAACAACGAAAAGTTGGTTAAGATATCTTATAATTTAAATTGGAAATTATCTATTAATAATAATTAATAGCAATAGCAATAATTGCAAGACAAGTGAATGAGATTCACAACAAAAGTACCTTAGCAAAGGCTATTTCAATTCTTTTAGCATTCATTTTTTTGTGCGATATTAAATGGAATGGTTTTTTTTCAATTTTTGATACTTTATGCTTGTAAAAAGTTGCTTTTGATATTGAGAACAGAAAATTGTTGAACTTCAAGATTAACCAACGCAAATTTTGAGGGTGGATCCGGTAAAGATCTGAATTGAAAATGAATTAATATATATTAATAAATTTAATCTGCACCAATGCAATGCTTATTATTATTAGATTAATTTTCGCAGACTTTTGACAATCAGCTCCATCTATTTAATTTAATTAAAGATTTTACATTGCTATTAAAAGCTTTATTAGCAATTAGGTCATTTTAGTCCAAATTTTTTCTGATTGTATTTATGTTGTGATAAACCGAGATAGTTTTGTCCACTCAAGTGGGCTCAAACTTCAAGTTTGATTAAATACTGACCATTCAAGTGGTCACTCTATCCTAGGATAGGAGTTTTACAAAAACTCAAAACTTTCCGTGCAGAACACTTGAGGGATGCTATCGCAGAATAACTTTGTATTTAAGGAGATGCAAAACTGCATCTCCTTAAACCACACACACGAGTTTTGGTTGGAAAATTAAAGAGATTTGTTTTAATTGAACTCGGCATTTCACAATATTCATCTAAAAATTCTGTTTTTTTATTGAAAATCGTTAGTTTTGAAAAGAATTTTTAAACCTTTTCTTGCTTGAGTCCAGGATGGAACTGATTTTATTTCTTTCTTGGCATATTACTTTATATGTTTTATCTTATAGTCATCCTATCGATCGAAACAGCTCGATCGATAGGGTGTGGTACAACATTTCTATTTTTATATAAAACATCTCTAAAAGATTTGTTACATATACCGGCCGCCATTCTGAACAGCCACTGTTCAGTTACAATATTTAAGCCATCTCCTCGGCGTCGAAGATTTGTATTTTTAGCCTTGACCTTTCATTAACTGGAAAGTTTACGGGCAGAGCGGTTATTATAGTTGGCTTGAAACTATATTGATGTTGTTTTAACAATTTGTTATCATCTAACAAGGTATGGTCTGCCCTCAGTATTGCGCCGACTTTACAATTTGTCGCTTCTTCTATCTGGCGTCGTAGAACAGAGCCGGGATCATTTAATGAGACATTATTTATTTGGAAAGTTCTATCTAAGTATCTAACTGTGAATTTTGTGTATCTTCCTTGTGGATAGTTAATTTGACTAAAATCAATGAATGAGCTTAACAGGCCAAAAGGATTAGATGTAAAATTGGTTCCAAGAAGAAAATGGATGTTTATCAATTAGATGCAACTCACCAAGATATATAGTTTAAATTTATACTACGAGCTCAAACCAAAACGGCGGTTCGATGTAATTCTTTAGAGTTACTGGAGGCAGATTATCGCTTCTTTTTCACAATCACTTTATGATCAGTTTTTCATCCATGAAACGGCATTTGGGTTTATCTTGAATTCACTGATTGACGATTGTAAAAGGTTAAAAGAGTTTAAAGTTAATTTCACCTATTGAATTTAATCAATATGCAGGATTCATAGAGTTCGACCGAAACTTTATCGATTCGTTGGATAAGGTGAAATGGTAAAGATTAACAAATTGTAAATGGAAACGGTAAACACATTGAAATGTGAATAAACATTTGAAATGTAAAAAGTTCAAGTTGGTTTGCTTCAAGATGCAGAGACAAGATTATTTATCGACATTTTGGGTTGTTGAACATACTAGAATCGGTGATGGATTGAGATCAAAATGATTGAAAAAGGATGATGATAATGAAGATGGAGGTTTCACTCTGGATCCTTAGATCGCTTTGATGGTTCAATCTTCAGGTTTGGATCAATTGGTGTTGGCATTGATATAAGAATGTATTCTTCTTTTGGTAACATTGACAATTTGAATCCTTTCAAAGGTAAACCATTTCTCATAGATGAGTTTGCAAATCAGTAAATCACTTTACAAAAGTCAAGAAAGGAAACAATTTGATTGCGATCCAATTTTTTTTAAAGTTGATTTGATTATAATTAATTCTAGCTGAATTTGAATGGAAGATATGATTTCACATTTACAAGAAAGAAAACACTTTTAAGTTTAAGAAATTGTTTTTAATCAACAACGAATTGTTGAGATGAAACTGAGGATGAAGGTGATATTCAGTTATTGAAGCTGAACTGATCACGTCAGGGCCTCGCCTGGGGCACCAATTGAAAAGAATTTTTAAACCTTTTCTTGCTTGAGTCCAGGATGGAACTGATTTTATTTCTTTCTTGGCATATTACTTTATATGTTTTATCTTATAGTCATCCTATCGATCGAAACAGCTCGATCGATAGGGTGTGGTACAACATTTCTATTTTTATATAAAACATCTCTAAAAGATTTGTTACAGTTTTTTTTCTTTTGGTGTTTTTTTGGTGTAATTAAAAATGATTTCCAACAACTATAGCTAAAAAGTGCAGTATTGAATTTAGTGTCTTTAACGAAGCCTTGGTGAAAAATAAAATATAAGTTTCTTCAATGACTTCAGAACCAATTAAAGAGTTGCTAAATAATATTTACCACCGAAAAAGAGAATTTTCCAGTTCTTTAGAAAATTCGAAGATGAAAAAGTTTATAAAAGTCAAACTTTTTTCATTACTAAATGGAGATTGCCACTTTATGTGGTGAATTTAATTTTACAGCAATCGGTGTTGCACACAAAAAAGACCTTTGCTACTATAGCAGCAGCAATTTTAGTTTGAAATCTAAAAGAGACTTTTCCAAGTTTTTTGATTTTCATTTCTTCTCCGGATCTCAATAGTTCAGCATCGATTTGCTAGGCTACAAACTCAAATTTGAAACTTTCAAAACTGAAAGTTTCAGCATTATTGAATTGGTTGTCTTGCTAATATCATGAGTTATCATGACATTAGTAAGGCGAGAAATTTAAAATATTTAAATTTGATTGATTCTAATTTGAAGATAATTAAACGATAGTGAAAAAACAATAAAGCTAGTTTAGATATCGAGTGTGAAAAATTTGCACTGAAAATTATGATAGATGAGAGCATTCATGATATTCATGATATTAATCAACCATGTGAGACAAAAAAAATATCTATTCATAAAAAACAATTGAACAATGATAATCATGAAAATGATTCATGGGTAATAACAATTTAAAACGAATCTATAAAATAAATGCTGTTATCATCACTGCAAACATTGAAAAAATTATTTAGCGCTTGTTTGAAGTCAATTTTTAGTTATCAATACATATAAACGCTAATTTTTAACCAGAATAATTATTCTTGCACTTAAATCAATTATTATTCCGTTAATCAAACTTTCATTTCAATCTTAACGCCAACTAAAGAGACAAACAAGAATCATTCAAAGTTAAGATCATTCAAGTTGTTTGAATAACTTGGGTGACAGTAATAATCTTTGAATGCATTAGGAATGTTTGTTACTTGACAACCTAATTTTGTGCTAATTACTATATTCTTGTTAGAATTAATTACATGCAAAAATGTTTATTAATTCTGAAACTGTTAACAATCAGAATTGTAGAGTATTGTGTTGGGACAGTCGAGTTGACAAAATGAATGTTCCATTTTCATTTTAATCGACAAAGTTTTGTTTACAAACCAGTTTGATGAAATTATAAAATTGATGATTAACTAATTGCAGTTTTTGTACAAAAATTGAAACCTTGAGTTGCTGTTGAAGGCAAATAATGTAAGGCAAGAGGTGATTTTGGATCAAACCCAAAAACTTTTGATCAAACAGTGATAGTGTTAATTTTACAGTGAAAGGAATGGGGAAAAAGGTTGAACAAGCTTTCAAATTGATTGATAAGATCCATGGTTAGACATGAATTTCTTGAAACCGAATCTGAGACAAGGTCAGGTAAACACTATGATGATTAATAAACAAAGTTAAACACTTAGATTTAAAAATAGACCACAAGATTAGCCTAAAAGACAAGACAATCATCTTGTTAGTCTATGACAAGGAAAGACGTTTCAATGTAATTTTAGAGTTGTTAACTTGGACAAAAATTCAATGTAAAAATATAATGGAACGAATTTTGATTCCGATTGTTTACTTTAATTTGGTACGATTGTAACGATTTACAGTTTTTACTTCATTATTAGGACAACAGAGGCAAATGAAGGAGATGTTAGAGAAGCATTACTCAAATATGCTTCAAGTCATTACTGTTATGGCAAAGGAGTCGCTAAACATATGATTATCACAAAAATGGACCATTATAATGCTTATCATGTAAGTATAGCTTCAGATCGTTTTAAATAGCTAAATTGCTAATATTATTTTTTTATTTTCTGTCTACTCTTTGGTCTTTTAATAATCAAGTATTCATTGGAAACCTTCACCGAAAACCGTTCAGTTTGTTGGGTTTATGAGGCTTACCTTGGAGGTCATCTTGATGGTCCAATGGCTGGACAGGCCCCGTATCCTTGGGACGTACATGTTGATCCACCGAGTGCATTTGATTGTCACACAGTTAGTATACCTATTCCACACACGGATTGTTTAAGGACTTGCCACATCTGCGGCGGAGTTGGACGTAAACGATGTTATACTTGTATTGGAACTGGTTGGGTACGAATTATCAATATTATAATACATCAAAGACTTTTTCATTAATTGTTGACCTTTTTTGATTTTATCCAGGAAAATTGTTACTCATGCAGTGGAGATGGTTATAAGCCTCATCCCTTTGTTCAAGGCGACAATGAACGATGTTTGCATTGTCATGGTGTTGGTAAAAAAAAGTGTTGGCGGTGCAATGGGGATGGAATGAGCAGTTGTAAGATTTGTTCTGGCACTGGTCAGATTAAATGTTACATTAAATTGACGGTTAATTGGTTTGTAAATTTTTTCATTATTTACATATTTGGAAAATCTATTTCTCATTTTCCCCCTTCATTCAGGACTAATCATGTTGATGACTTTTACATTGGCCATGAAGAAATTTCAAATGATATGGTTAAACAAGTTACTGGTCAAATTGTTTTTGACGAAACTAGTGAAAAGGTTAAATAATTTTCAATTAAATTTTCGCTGAAAATATAATTAATTCTTGTTTATCCTTTTCTTGAATTTTAGGTTTGGCCAATCAATCATTTTCCTGAAAATAATATAAACAAAGCCAGTCTTGATCTATTGAATAAACATGTTGAAAGTTATTTTTTAATGGAGAAACCTATAGCTCAGGTAGCATTTCTGAATCATTTTAAAATTGATCGATGACACCTACTTTGTGGTAATTAAAACTCTTGCTATTTATTGTTGATTTACAGAGACAACGAGTGTTTCGCATTCCAGTAACCAGAGTCAATTACTCATGGAAAAATAAATTGCAAAAATTTTGGGTTTTAGGCAATGAAAAATATGTTTTTGCGCCTCATTATCCTCAAAAGTATTGCTGTGGATGTACAATTATTTGAATCAATGCTTGTCTCATCAAATGTAAAAGGTATGTCCACCCGCAATTGACCTCAGTCATTTTTCTCAAAATCACTTTTTGAAAAGAAGACAAAAAATAGATTTAACCCAAAAATTGGGTCTAAAATGTCCCGTTTGGTCACAATCTAACGACGTAAAACTGTTGACTCTATAATAAGGCAGTGCAACTACAAACTACACTAATGTAGAAATTGTAACATTCATTCAAATCAAATAAGAGACAGAATGATTAGACTTAAAGGCGCCATTTTTTCAGGTTTCGAGTCAGCAACCTTACTTCACCTACTTACGAAATTTGAGGTCGATTGGGTGAACATTGTTTGATTATGCCTTCATTTTAAATCATCAAGAGGCCAAAAGAAAACAGCATTTTGAAGATAAAACAACATAGTTGTGAAAAAATCTCATAAAAAATAATGTGTAAAGGGGTATGTGCCACGAAAAGTCGATCTCTGTAGAATTGAAAATTAGTTTGATTTTATGAAAGAGGGCATTAAAAACCATGTTGGGCTAAACTTCCGTAGCATGTCGCGTTTGGCCACAATTACGCTTCAAAGTTGAATTTATTTTCATGATTTCTCGAGAAATATTCATGATAGAGATTTGAAATTTTGTATAGATATAGTTCTTAGAAAGCTCTATCGGTGGACAGCCGGAAATATATTTTCTAGGTCTCAGAAAAAAGTTTGAATTTTGACCATTTGCTTCCTCTTGAGCAAGTTACATTAACTTTTTTCTGAGACCTCCGATGGATCCAATCTTTTACTACGAAAAAGTACAATTAATGTTAAGGCTTTTAGTAAAAGTCACATATGAATAGGTTGATTCATTTAGGAGCTAGAGCTTGTCGACAAAAATAAGACCACTATCGTAACAGGCGAACTACTATTCATACAGTAAAATCTTCTGTCAGGACATATCAACCAATTTAAAGATCAACTTATACTGATCAGAGTTGAGTTTGATCAAGCCGTTATCAATTGCGGATCGATTTAAGTAAAATGACATAATCGCTATATCACGTGATCCAAGTCTTATAAATATATTTCCGGCTGTCCACCGATAGAGCTTTCTAAGAACTATATCTATACAAAATTTCAAATCTCTATCATGAATATTTCTCGAGAAATCATGAAAATAAATTCAACTTTGAAGCGTAATTGTGGCCAAACGCGACATGCTACGGAAGTTTTGCAAAGACTCAACATGGTTTTTAATGCCCTCTTTCATAAAATCAAACTAATTTTCAATTCTACAGAGATCGACTTTTCGTGGCACATACCCCTTTGACTTGCGAGTTAAGAGTTGGGACTTTGTAGGGTTGTAGGGGCATAAAAACCAAGTCCATTAGTGCTATTAAAAAATTTATCCGATCGACAGTTTTCGAGAAAATCGAGGTCAAAGTTGAAACTTCGATTGCCTTTAGTTCACTTATGGAACCATATTTTTCCATGAAACTCATTTTTCATACGTAACTTTTGATGGCCAACCAGAAAATGCACTTATTTTGAGAAATAAATATTTCTGTTTCTGTACATCAGATCACTTCGATTTTCAGTTAAACCTCCCGTTATCTGTGACCGTAATAGTTAAAGAGCTGAAACTTATTATTCGTCGACAAAAATAGTTGTTACATATGATCGATCGAACACTTTTTCCAATTTATCAACAGTTCTCTTGATTTTGGCCTTTGGCCTTAAAACTTTGAGCCTCAATATTTCGCGAACGGTATTCGCATTCATCATTCTTTGACTAATCATTAGATTTTATAATGTGCTATGATATATTGAAGTATTAGATCATTCAAGATGATACAAAAAAAGTTATAGCATTGTATTACTTGAGTTGTCAGATTTGATTCTTGATTTGTGAAGGCGAATCGATAATCAAGCAAAAATCTTTGATGAGTTAGAAGGATATTAATTATTAAATGAACAAGCTGGTCCGCGCTCATGACTGATCACAAAATTCATTTTAATTCTATCCAAATTCAATGCATTCCAAATGCAAAAGACTCAAATTATTAAGGAAAAAACTCGTCAGAATAAGTCCAAAAGTTGAAATCTTTTTTCTCTTTAATAATATTCATTTTGGGTAAGCCTTTCTTTAAGCATATGTAGTTTTTTTGTTGGTTGTAGGAGCAAAAATAGAGTCCAAAGTCGAAGCGGGCTTGCGATCATGACTGATCGCAAAATCATTTACAATTCTGAACACATTCAATGTCATCCAAAAAACTATAGCCAAAGCTTTGACTTTTTATTTAAGAGTTGTGACTTTGTGGGTTTGTAGTGGCATAGAAAAGGTCCATTTATGGAATAAAATTTTTTATGATCAGTATTTTTCAATAAAATTGAGTCCAAAGTTGAAACTTGGATCTCCTTTTTAAAGTCGAAGCACCAGGTTATTTCAACTCTTAACTCTTTAATTGAAAGGCAGTTTTACACAAAATCCTAATCCAACAATAAACCTAAATGCCGAAAATTTTTCCCCTAAACACAGTGCTACAAAATACGGATTCTACATTTTTTCCCCACACTGTTCAAACGTGAATTTCTCAGGAACCTGAATTCAGAGAAAGTCCTGACTATTTTTCGTGATTGTAGTTTAATCATGGCTTTCATGCTATGTAAAAATTGTATTTAAACCCCGCTCAGTTTGGACACAATCTTCCCGCAAATATTTTATGTTTTGACTTTATATATTGTATGTATAGATGTATAGATTAACTCGGACTTTTTCGATCATTAAGTCACATAATGTTATAGCCCATTATAAAATCTAATGATTAGTCAAAGAATGATGAATGTGGGCGATACCGACATTGATAAGACATGACCGGTAAAGTTTCAAGAGCTAGAATTCTTATAATTTTTATTATAAGGTAGTGGAAATAGAAATTTGGACATAAATTGTTTTGCTGATTATTCAGCAACCAGATTAGCGTTCGACCCCAAATAGTTTGCTGTCATCTCTATTGATATATCCCAAAGCTTTTTGGCTGATTCAAGGTTTGAAGCTAGGTTAGAAACTGCTCTTTCTCTGCAATTTTCGAAGTATTTGCCGGTGATAATACTTAACGATGGTTCCAACGCACAATATATTAATGTTCGAGCTCCTTCTTCTTCTGTCTTCAAGAAAACTCGTTTAAATGGACCTACCCATTGAGAAAAGTAATCAGAAAAGGCTGAATTATTTAGTAGTTCGGTTTCAACAGTGCCTGGGTTAAGACAATTCACGGTTACTCCAGAGTCTTTGAGTTCACCAGCTAAATAATTTGTGAATAAAATATTCTCCAATTTGGTAACACAGTAGCAAGTGAAAGGAGAATATTTATTTTGAAAGTTGACATCATCCAGGTCAATTGATAGATTTAATCGATGATGATCCGATGACACATTAACAATTCTTGAAGGTGGATTGGCTTTTAGTTTGGGTAACAATAACATGGTTAAAAGAAAAGGTCCTAAATGGTTTGTTTGAAAATGCATTTCGTTTCCATCTTCAGAAATTTTTTTCTCGCCTAATCCAAGGAGACCCGCATTATTAATGAGTACATCAATTTTCTCATGTTTGGTACTGATTTCTTCAACTGCTTTCTTGATGGAAGTGAATGATGAAAGATCAAGCTGTACTACGGTAATATTTTGATTTCCAGTTTCGCTTTTTATTTGCTCAGCAACTTTGTTTGCACTTATGACATTACGACATGCCATGATTACTGAAGCACCTCTTCGAGCAAGATCAACAACTGTTGAACGACCAATTCCTCTGTTACATCCAGTAATTAAAATTGTTTTACCAACGGCACGAACATTACTTGCCAAACGATTCACTTCACGATGACCCATGACGAATGAAACAGGTAAAATGGCGATGAGAGCTATGGTGACTAAATCAAACATTGAAAATTAAGCTTTAGATATTATAAAAAGCACAAAGCTATATTTTCGCATCCTTAAAGTGGAATTATGTTAAAATGATGATCACAGTAATTCACAATTCCAAATCAAGAAGGAATTCACTAGAAGAATTTAATCCATTGAATGATGCAATATTCGCTGAGAATTGCAAAACAAAGTTTGACCAGAAATGTCTTGAAATATCTAACAAGTGGCGTAGGAGTAAACTAAAAGTGGATGTTTTAATGTACTTACCAAAGGTAATTACATGATTAAATATCAACTGATTGTTTGAGGAAAATCAGGAATAAGTTCCAGAAACAACCAAGTTTGAATGGATTGTATTTCATAATGAGGTAAGAGTCATTTCAAGAGTCAGTTGGAAGAGAAAATAAAAAATTGGTCGAGAGACTTTGACCCAGACAGGCTTTTTCAAATTCATTAAGCTAGGAACATTAAGCAGTTAAACTCTTCAATTATTGCTAACTAGTTATTAAAGGTAAAATGAGTTTTGGACAGAAACACTTACCGAGAATAATCGCCATAAAGTCCAGTTATTTGATAAAAGAATGTTTTTTGCTGCTTAATAAAACTCAAAATGGTAATTGATCGACTGTTGTATGCAAGTTTTTAGCTGGAATTTGATTTTTGGTTGTTAATGAGGTTAGTCAAGTCCAAGTAGATTAGATAAGTCCAAACATTAACAGCGTTTCACTTACCGATACTTTTTTGAGTATCGATACTCAGCTTTTCAATCATACTCGATACTAACCACTGGTTGGTTTAACTAAACGACCAATTTACACAATAATCATTGGGAAAGTAACAGAATTGTATCGAGCAATGCAAGGTTTCACCTATTTCCGGGTTAACTTGGGTTATACTCATGGTGCGCGATGTTCCATTTTTTCACACTAATTTTTTCTCTTGATACATTTATGCTCATCCAATTTTCTTTCATGTTTTAGATGAGTGAGAAAAAAATAATTTACAGTTGTTAAATTTTCTTAAATTTAATGGCTATTAAACTTACCTTTGAAGGTAGTTTTGTATTCCTTTGGATCCCTGAAGAACCAAAGAAAAACAGAATTCGTTAGACATCAGTATCGAACGAAATTTTATTTATCAATTTTAAATTGAATAATCACTAGCATCTAAATGCTTAACACTAAAAAAAGAATCCAATGTTTCTCTTTAAAAATAGTCTCAAGAATACATTAGATTAAAATTTTTTGGCTCCACTTTTTAGTCAGATGACTTGTAACTCGGTAACTGACAGGATTTTTTGAGATTCAAAAATTTTAATGAAAGTGCTTGGTCATGACTCATGAGTTGTAAGATTTTTTGCGTCAAAGGGTTAGTCTTCTAATCTTATTCTTTGGTGCCGGTCAAATTAAATATTACATTGAATTTCTAGTTAATCGGTTAAGCCAAAATCGAGTCATTTTTAGCTTCTTTTATCGTCTAAATATCCAAAATTTATCGCCAATCTTGAAGGTTACAAAATTTTAGCTATTTTTATTTAATATTGAATAGAGTGTTTGATAATTTTTTAGGTGCGTTTTAGTCAAGTTGTAATGAAAAACATTGATTTTTTATTTTCGAATATCGCAAACAATTTAAAATTCAATTCATGGATAAAATTTGGCATAATTATTAATAAAAGGTTTTATTTTTATTATAATTTATAAATGTCAAAATTTTGACTCAAAATTGGTAAACTCAATTTTTCGATGGTTAAACATCGATGTATCGAGAAAACTGCAAATGCACGTCACTTTAAATGAGAGAAAGTCAGAAAATGTGTTATTTAATTTGCTCACCGGTTGAGCGCCAGTGATTATACTTAATTTTTTATATTAATTGTGATTGTTTTTGTTCTATTTTTTTGTTCATCAACAATCTAAATTTCAGTATTATTAGTGGTCAACAATCAGCTTCGATCGAACCAGGATGACAGCATCGGTGGATCAATATAACTCTGCCGGTTGGCTACAGAGACATTTTTCTTTGGCTAGGCAAGAGAAATTGCTTCAATTATTTATTTTATTAACGGCTGCAATTTTATGTAAGTTTTGACTTTAAACATTAGTTTTAATGCTAATTGTTAGTTATTGGAATAAATCCATTATTTATCCATTCAAAATGATAAAAGTATCATTATTAATAAATGTCTTTATCTACTTTTTGCAGCTTTCTCTGTTCGTTTATTTTCTGTTCTTCGTTATGAAAGTGTCATCCACGAGTTCGATCCTTATTTCAATTATCGCACTACACAATATTTGACAGAAAAAGGATTTTACGATTTTCTTAATTGGTTTGATGATCGAGCTTGGTATCCACTAGGACGTATTATTGGAGGAACCATTTATCCTGGTCTTATGGTCACATCAACAGCTCTCTACCATTTTTTACATTTTTTCAATATTAATATTGATATTAGAAATGTTTGCGTTTTTCTTGCTCCATTATTCTCAAGTTTCACCACAATAGTTACATACTTGTTAACTAAAGAGCTTTATAATTCATCTGCGGGTTTAGTTGCTGCAGCTATGATCTCAATTGTGCCCGGTTATATCTCTCGTTCAGTTGCTGGTTCATATGATAATGAAGGAATTGCCATTTTCTGTATGCTTCTGACTTATTATTTTTGGATTAAAGGAGTGAAAACTGGTAAAATTATTTGGTCATCAATGTGTTCACTTGCCTATTTCTACATGGTATCTTCTTGGGGTGGCTACGTTTTCCTTATCAATCTGATTCCCCTCCACGTATTAACTTTAATGATCACTGGACGATTCAGCCACCGAATTTATGTCGCCTACTCTGTTGTAAGTTAATCATTATGTTTTATTTGCATCATTTATCAGTTACTTAGAAACTCCTCTTAACGACATTTATAACATTTCAGGTTTACAGCTTAGGAACTCTGTTATCAATGCAGATACCATTTGTCGGATTTCAACCTGTACAATCTAGCGAACATATGGCTGCTTTAGGTGTTTTTGGCTTATGTCAACTCTTTGCCTTTAATGAATATCTTAAAGCAAAACTTTCCAAACCAAACTATGACTTTTTGTTTAGATCTTTGGTCTTAGGATTAGCAGTTTTGGGCTTTTTGACTGGACTTTTCTTGACAATCATTGGAAGTTAGTTCATCATAATACGTTTATTGATTTGGAAAATTTGAATAAACCTAATTTTCCTTTACTTTTTTAATAGAAATCTCTCCATGGACTGGACGATTCTATTCTCTTCTGGACCCTTCTTATGCCAAAAACTACATTCCTATTATCGCTTCTGTTTCTGAACATCAGCCTACTTCGTGGTCATCGTTTTACTTTGACTTACAGCTTCTTCTTTTCCTATTTCCTGTCGGTCTTTACACTTGTTTCAAGCAAGTTGATGATGCTAATATATTCATTATTCTTTATGGTTTGACAAGTATTTATTTTGCTGTAAGTAATTATTATTTCATCTGACTTTATTAGTATATCATGTCATTTGTGTATTCATTTCTGCCATTTTACAGGGAGTTATGGTTCGGTTGATGCTTGTCTTGGCTCCAGTTATGTGCATTCTATCTGGTATTGGAATTTCTTCAATGCTTACTCGATATTGTAAACAAATTGACCCTACTCCACCGATTGTGCCAACTGGCGCATCTGGAGCTGCTCATTCAACTATAGGAGCACACGTCAAAACTTCATCGACTCAAAAAAGAAAACAACGATTCGAGAGTAATTTTTTTATGAAAAATGAAATTGCGACCTTCTTTATTGGACTAGCCGCAGTCCTTTTGTGTATGTATAGCTATCACTGTATTTGGGTAACTAGTGAAGCTTACTCAGCGCCTTCAATTGTCCTCTCTGCCCGAAGTCACGATGGATCAAGAATCGTATTCGATGATTTTCGCGAAGCCTACTATTGGTTGCGACAAAATACTCCAGAAGATGCTAAGATAATGTCTTGGTGGGATTATGGTTATCAAATTTCTGCTATGGCAAACCGCACAATCATTGTTGATAATAACACTTGGAATAACACCCATATTTCAAGAGTTGGCCAGGCAATGGCCTCTAGTGAAGATAAAGCTTATGAAATTATGAAAGAATTGGATGTGAATTATGTTTTGGTTATATTTGGTGGTTTAACTGGTTATTCATCTGATGATATCAACAAATTTCTTTGGATGGTAAGAATTGGAGGAAGCACAGATAAAGGAAAACATATTAAAGAATCTGACTATTATACTCCATCAGGAGAGTTTAGAGTTGACAAAGATGGCTCACCAATTTTACTTAATTGCTTAATGTACAAAATGTGTTACTACCGGTTCGGGTCTGTTTACACCGAAGGAGGTAAGTTTTTTACATCAATATTTTACTGGGAGTGAATCTGAGCCATTTAATGCTAAAAAATCATTTAAATTTTAAAGGTAAACCACCAGGCTGGGATCGAGTTCGAGGAGCTGAAATAGGTAATAAAGACTTTGAGTTGAAGGTTTTGGAAGAAGCGTATACTACTGAACATTGGCTTGTTCGAATTTACAAAGTTAAAGATTTACCAAACAGAGGATAACAAAACTTGATCGGATTACTTAAATTTTGATACAACTTTTTTATATTACATCGAACGAAATAGTATTTGAAAATCAAAAATTATAAAACAGTTCAGAACAATTTTTCAACTTAACTTTTGTGTCACAGCAATCAACAAACTACTTTATGAAGACAAAATATTCTTGACAGTCTTATTGTACGATCTCAAATGCTACTCCAAAGTAGAAAAGTGAACTTTTAAAGATCAAGATCAAAAGCAAGAAATTGTGATTAAAATTATGATCGTCAATTTTTTCTTGCAATAATCGCAAAACTAAAAGATGACAGTCACAAAAATCAACTGAAACGATATTTTGTCCTCCCAGTTATCATTCAACTTAAGTTTAAGTCTTGTAAATTAACAATTTATAAAAATGATAAAAGTCACAACATGACCATCAAACATGTAATTGAAATTTAATTCAAATAAATTATAAAATCTCTTTATTTTAAATGAGAGAAACTTTAAATCGATTGTTTTTTATTACCACCTGGAGTTTGATCATCACATTTGAAAACACTATCAAATTCATAAAAAATATTACGTTAATGACAAAATTCGATAAAATTATTTTGATAATGAATTCTGTTGTTTGCTACCAGAATTGAATCAATTTATCACTCTTTATGACCACAGATGGACACAAAAGAATCAATCATGTATTAGAAACATCAAAATAAGTGCGAATATTATCGATATGTCAAAGCATCGCTTGAAAATGTGTTGATATTACATTTCGTACTCGTTTAAATGAAAACAACTCACAACTATTCCAGATATGCAAAATTATCCTGGTTAAATCAACTAAGAAAATTTATCTTAAAGATCAAAAAGATATTTTGCTCAAGGCTGATGAAAATTGAAAATTATGGATTTTTAAGCATTTATCTCACAAAAATTCAATAAAATGTAAATTTAATGTGATTTATGGGGAATTGCGTAATCATATTCTTAGCAGGGAAAATAGTTTTGATTATTCTCTTTATCAAAAATATTCTTTGCCAATTCATGATATTTGACAATCAAAGATCAGAGTACTTCAAGTTAAAGGAGAGGTTAATTAATCAGGAAATCGGTGCAAATGGCTAGACAAAGTAAATCAGTGTTTAGTAACAAATGTTATGAAGATTATTGGCTATTTTCAATTTAGGTGAGCTTCCATCAAATAAGATATGAATTATCATGGATCAGATTATGAGGATGGAGATGACGATGACGATGATGAAGGAAAACATAAAGATTAAATTAAAGCTGAACGGGTAAAAGTAATGGAGTAAAAAAGGGAAAACAATGGAAACAATGAAAAGGCAGGAAAAAAAGATGATGATAAGAATCACTGTGGCAGGGAAAGATCTTTAATCATGGAAACCGTTGAAAGGCTGAACTGCCAAATAATCGAAGCCTACATTTTTCTGTGAATAAGAGTAAAAGGTTGATTGTGATCAAGAAAACAAAAAAAGGCTAACAACAAAATAAGTTCCAACAGTTATACCATTACAATACAAGTGTCATGTTCAAGATGAAATCACTTTTTGCTTCTGACTATAACTCTTGATTGTTGTTGCTCTTTTAATACCTTTAAACTTTACCATCTATTTATCTATTTATTTTAGTTTTGTCGTTACTTCGATTATGGTTTTAGTAAGTCAATGTTATCGTAATTAAATCTTTTATTCCGAGTAGTGGTTGGTGAAGGATATCATTTTTTACTTTAGCCTTTCCATTGTATACATCAAATCACAAGTCTGGTCATCAGATTACAGCGTTTTGTTTGTGTGTTTGGATCTATTGATTAGTGATCAAAGTGAATGAATGGAAGGCAAGTTAATATTAAATAATTCAGGGTCAAAAGCGATTTTATCGCCACATTGATTATATTCCAAGTCTGATTAACTCTGATTCTTGATTATTTCACATTTTTTGTATCTGTTTGTGTTTCAGCTTACACTATATACGGTTGATTGTGTGTGTGTGTGTTAATGTTGATAAGATTTGAAGATCACTTGACATTAAATATATTACAATTGTCTCCAATTACTTTCGATTTCTGTCGAAGTTTAATTAGATTCTACTTAATGTTCAATATTAAAGTTATAAAGTAAATGTATTACATGTTTGATGAGATCAAGAAAGGCTCACCTTTAAGCTAAAGATTATTTATTGGTAACGTTTATGGCTTTGAATATTGATTTAATTTTTCCACTCAAATTGATTAGATCACAATCAAATTTTACATTTTTCCAAGCTGTAAAGATAACACTAGATTGAATCTATCTTGAAACTTTGATGATTTAGTCTGTAAATGGTTGGATTAATAGCATTCAAATTTAGGTAAAGTGTACATTTAATAGATACAGATAGGATATCTCGACCAACAAATAGATATCAAATATTACAAGTTGATATTGTTTTTGTTCAATTCTGACCAGCTTTTGAAACAATGTCTTTGTTATTTTGACCTTTTTAATTAACTTATAATTTCCTATTGATTAGATTCCACAATAGTGTTTCCAATCATTATATCTGCACAATCAGTCCTGTGATTAATGAACTGATCAATAAGTTAATCAACTAATCAACTTACCATGTTAGTGTAACAATTTTTCTTTCTTCACCTTCATTGCTAAACCTACTTTCAACCTCAAATTTACATGATTTACCTCTTATTTACTGGTTTTTTGTCTTTATCAATGTGTCACTATTTATTTATTTGTCTATTTTTCTTACCATTTCACCATTTTAACTGCTGTATCGCACCATCAGCTTTATTATCACAAGAAACAAACACGTATTCAGGTAATCTGATGTAATCATAAGCATGCACTAAAAATGTGTTCATATTTTAGCACTTTGATCGATACATGTTGTCATAATCAGTTGATAGGATGTTTCTAATGCATACATATCTACAATTAACATTATGTGCTGTGTATATTACTTCAACAATCTAAATCACTGCCAAGAAATTAAGATAAAATGATATCAATATAATATATTTTGTGATTCAAGATAAAAACAGTGTTAATTTTTAGATTGACTGATTAATATATTTCCCATTTCGAGGATCTGTTTTCTTTTTGTTTCATTTTATCGACAGATACAATCATATGATCATATCATCTTCCTTGATGATGTCCATGGTTAAATGTTTCAATTGAAAACTGGTATTATTGAAAATAGGATTTTATAGCGATGAACATTTGGAACGTTGGATTTGACTTTATGAAACATTTACCTTAAACGTGGGAGATTCAACAATATTGACGAATTAACACGATAGTAAACTTTAATTGTCCCATCTTGAGAGTTCCAGAAATAATCTCGCTAACCTCTCTAATTTTCAGATTAATCTTGGACTACCAATGATTAAAGACGGAGAGAAATCACAATCATTGGTATCAATCGTAAAGATCAAATTTAATCAACAATTCCAGCAATACCCGGATTTTGACATTTTATGATTGAAAGAAGAAGACAATTTGCTATTCTATTTCGAAATCACTGTGATAACTAATGAAATATGATAAACATATCATAATTGGATTTGATTCACAGAATAATGCAATTAAACATCGTTCTTTCAACAAAACTTTCCGTTTCAAGCGATCTTCATTTTGATCAGTAACTTCAATTTTACAATCGTTGAGATTAAGGATCCTAAAAAGCAATCTTAAAAAATTATTTTTTTCTAATTTCAATCAATCATTTGATCGTTTATAATGATCGGAATAACTTTAGTGGGACTTAATTCTTTTCCTATCATCTCTCCAATCAGGTTAATTAACTGAACATTTGCGGGTGATATGATAACTATTACAATTGATTATGGAGACAAGGTTTTAATTGATTTAAGGATAAAGCTTGGAAAAATAAACTCCTTGGGAAATAAAATTACGACTGTAACCAAACAATCTTTTGTTAACCGAAGGAGAAAAAACGGAAAGCAGATAAAAATTAGAAAAATAATCTAAACAAATCAGCTAATTTACTAATTATTCCATTTAATTAAGCCTTAGTTTGAGCTTGCTTGGTTAAACACAGTCTTATGAACATTTTTTGCTTCGATCATTATCTTACTCTTTCCACAAACTGATTCGTATTATATGAACCAGGTAATATCTGATAAACTTTTAATCAAAATTATTAATCAATTTACGGTTTGCATTGAAATGGACTCTATTATTTAAATCAGATAAGGTTAAAAATTCATCAGAGAATCAAGTTGCTACAAACTTAAAACGAGTTATACAAAAAATTCATACTTAAAATTGAACGATACGGTTGAGAAAATGTTGAAATATCCTGTAAATATTGTCATTTTGGATTGACACTGAATAATTAGCAATTAACGCGATTTGGTGATAGTTAAGAGACAAAATTACATTATCGTTGTGCATTTTAACAGTATTATATGCAGATAGATCATGTTACATCTTGAGGAAAAGAGGATGAGAGGTTGAAATAAATGAGTTTGGTAGTGGGAAAATGTGGCCATGCTAACAAGTACAATTTGTTATTTAAATTTGTGAATATTTTACAATCAGAAATGATCTTGATTTTGATCAAATTAATGACAATAACAGTGAGTTGCGACGATTCAAGGCAAAAATAATGAATGATAATGGATAAACCAAAACAAAAAAGGATTGTGAGATACAAATGATTCACAAAAGAGAAGTTAAAGAGAAGAAAAAACAAGATTGAAAATATTGAGCAAAACAAAAAAGCATGGTTATGATTAAAATTAGACAAAATTCTGTTCCGTTTTAATTTTAAGAAAACACCGGAGGATTGTAAGTTGTGACCACAATTTTTTAACTACGGTATATATTGTATTGTGTATTTAAGGATGCTGATTACAATGACCAGGTAACAAGATGGACTCAAAGTGAGGTAGGAGAAGACCAAGATGCTAATCATTTATAAATTCATTCATTCCATAACTGGCCACTATCCGTTTCAGGTGGGATAAATTATGGTCCAGATGATTATCAAGCTTATTAGAGATGACAAAATTAATTTAGTCCATAACAATCAGTTCTCCATATTTTTAATTTCAGGATGAATATTGATTCCATTTCTTTGAGCAACAGTAGGGAAAGTGTTATACAGGGTGAGGAGAAATAATGCGTAGAGAGCTAAATCAAGCGTTAGTAAACAAAGCAAAACAGTCAAAAAAGGCATTTCTAAAAAACTAGAAACTTTCTCCGCCGTGTACTGTCGTTTCATTAGTACAATAATTTGATTTATTATACTAATGGTAAGATGTTTATTAGCATTCATTCAGGAATCATTGACGTCTAAGTTGATTGTACATTTTATGCTTAATTAGTTAGGAATTAACAATTGTCAAAACTCTAATCAACACGTTTGAATCGCCCAAGTGACAATAGTCTTGGCCAATCATAATCGAATCAATAACCTTGATTATTCGAATTTTTCTCAGCATTATTGCTAATAGTATGCCGATATTTATAATTGCCATGTTACAATTTTGATCAACACACTGAGATAATGAAATGGGTAAGTATCAACATAATTGATACTCTCTGCTTTTGTTGAAATAAAAGTTTTGAATTTTAGCGACCACCATTTGAATCCTTCTTGATTTGTATTGTTCTTAATTTTGTGCCAACGTTTGAATTGAGTTTGAATATCAAATTGTACTCAAACGATTTCAGTATCCAATTGATAAATCTTGTCTGTCGTTTCTTCAATGGTTATTGATGAATTTGTTCTCTTTTGTTACAGTTAAAAATCACACTGAGATGACTTAAAAGGTGGAGATGGTAATTTATAGAAGATGATGAGATAAAGTTAATTGTCAACACAGTGAGGAAAAATGTGAGTGATAAATATGAGAGCAAAAAAAAGGGTTAACATTTGAGAGGGAAACAAATTTGTGAATTTTCTCTCTGTTGGCAATGTTAGAGTTGAGGAAAATGACGGTTTTATGATCTAATGATGAATGAAGATGATGACTAGACTGGTGATTTGCTTTCAGGTAGAGGTTGAATAACATTGGTCTCATTTGAATGAGAAGAGCAGTAATATTTTTTATGAGCTATGAATGAAGTTAAAAATTGGAAAGATATGTCACATGAACGGCAATATTTGGGAACCGCTTTTTTGGTCTGGACTGAGGAATTATTATTAGTACCATTACTATTGCTATTATTGTTTCGTATTAAATTGTTGTTGTTGATTGAACCATTATTTCCAAGGTTTTGGTCAACCGGAGAGCCTTCTGAATTATTGGGAGATCCAGTTCGATTAAGTTTACCATTTATACCATTAGATCGTGTTGATTTTAAATCTAATGGTAAATCATCATTAGTAGAGCCCATGGAATCACCTCCAGTTGCATCTTCATTAATTTCACGTTTACTTAGGCCTGAAAAAGAGGCAGTCGGGGAAGGTCCATTTCGACTATTAACATCTTTGTGGACCAGTTTCACGTGACGAACAACGTTTCCTTTGTAAGTGGATGAGTAATAACAAAATTGACAATTATGCAAAGATTCACCTGATCCACCTTGACGAGAATCTTCTCGACCAGAAGTTTCATTTTCAGAAATGTTGCTTGTTGCTTCATCATCATTTTCACTCGATATCTCAGAATGGCTACTATTTAAATTATTTACATTATTATTTACGGACAAGCTGACATCATTCGAACTCATTGTTCCGATATTGTTGGACCCCAAACTGACAGACAAAACTCCACTAGCTGTTGATGTAGTTGTTGGGACTGAAGTTGCCAATGAAAATGAAGATGGTATAAGTCCACCAATTAACTGTGATGGTTTTGAATTTTCACTAACTGAAGATGAAAAACCGTATAAATGAGGAACATTGCTATGAGCGCCAAAAACTTCTAAACTTTTACGTCGTCTTTTAGGTCCACTGGGTCCGTTTCGATTACTTTTAGCAACTAATGCTTCATCTTCAATGCAAGCAATAAAAGTTTCTTCCGGAAGTCCTTGAATTTTATCTTGGTGAATGCGAACATGTGTTCGCATACCACGAAGTGTATGACCTTTGTAGCCACAAATTGTGCAACGGAAACATTGACTATGCATACGAACATGAATACGCATCCCTTGCAAAGTTTGACCCTTATAACCACATATTGTACATCGAAAACATTGTTGATCAGTTTCACTTTGACCACTTCCAGCGCTAAAGCAGCGTCCATCGTTTCCATTTGTGTTAAAATTTGGACTCGAGGCTGAGCCGGTCAATGATTTAGATCCATTTGGAGTTATGTTTGGAACAGATGACGATGAAATGCCACCTAGATTCATAGCTGAACACACATGACTAAGGAATGCTTCTTCGTTACAGTAAGTTGCTTTACATTTAACACAGCTTACTTCACTTCCAGATCCTCCTGGAATAGATACTATGTACTGAAGTTTGTCAGGTGATGAGTTAACTGAGTTTCGTTTGAGGCAGTAATAGGTTTGATGGGCTTGAAGATTATCTAAAGAAGTAAAACGTATTCCACAGGCTACACAATAATATTGTGATAGAGGTTGATGAGGTGGTGATGATCCAGGTGAGTTGGAAGAGTTTGATGCATTAGTTTTAGAAGAAACTGAGACTCGACGAGATGATCCACGATGAGAGTTGACATTTGGTAAACGAGAATGCCGTTCGGCTTTAACGGAGTCTAATGATATCTCAGGACTACTGTTAGGTGATCCTTCACTTTCAAGCATATCAGGAGAAGACTCACTTCCAGTTCGTGCATTGTTACTGGACCCTGTGCGTGTACCACTGGCAGTGGCCGCGGCCACTGCAGCTGCAACAGCTTGAGTTCTACGAGCAGAACAATAATGACGTTTATGGATTGTATAATTTTCTTTCTTATAAAAACCGATATGACAATGTTCACAATGATAGCTTGACTGTTTGAAAACCCCTTCGGGTGCAAAAGGGCTGGGTAAACTTGCTGCAGGAACTGGTAAAGTTGCTCCACCTGATGATGGTGATGCCTGAGCTGCAGCGGCAGCGGCAGCAGCAGCTGCTGCTGCTGCAATTACAGATGATGTCGATTGAGGTATATCACGGCTAGATGAGGCTAAGCTGGTAAAATTGGAAGATGAATTGAACAAGTTTAATGGTGCTGGTGATTCTGACTCTTCCATCGTTAGATTGGCTTCAGATTTCACTTTGTACGGTGCTAATGTTGTTGCAGATGTTGATAAATTCGAAGAAAACTCATTTTCCTGCCGATAATGGTGACGAAATGGTGCTTTTTCTTGATGATGATCACCTGATTGGTTAGAACTTAAGTCAAGCGGACCCTCAGTTGACTGAGGTCTTCGAGAGATTTGAGGACAATCAGTATTTATATTATTCAAAATTGTATTTCTACTGTCGATAATACTTTTATTATCACTTGTATTATTATTGATACTAATAATATTATTATTAGTTAAACTATTAACATTGATTATATTTGTTGAATCAAAAAGACCATTGATAGAGTTATTACGATTGTTATTTCGATGAGCTTCCAGAGTATTACCAAGAAGAGCTGCTCTTTCAAAAGCCAGCGGATCATTCAATTGTGTACTTGAAAGGATGTCTTCAGGTAGTTTTACATTACCGACTGAATTGTTGATGGATAAATCTAATCCACCAGTTTCAGAGTTATACGATAGAGGGACCAGAATAAGAGGATTGGTTGAAATGGCTACATAGATTGGCTGTTGTTGAGTTTTTTGCTGGTTAGAAGATGAGTTTGATGGTAGAGAGGTCGGAGAGACACCGGCTAATGAAAGCGGAGGTGGTGGTGGGACTGGCTTTTGAGGTGGTAAAATCAAACCAGGTGTTCTTGAATTTAAAATGAGTGAGTTGATGAGCGAGGATTGATTCAAGTCTTTGATAATTTTCTCATCGATATTGGTAGGTTTTGATATGAGCGAAAGTGTATCTTTCAAAGTTGCAGATGATGGTAAAGTTGATGCAATATTCCCGGATTCATTGGCTAATGGTTTAACAAATTGATCTGATGAAGGTAGAATAGTTGGTGAAGATGAAGATGTGGTTGTTGGTGATTTTTCTGTAGCAGTTGCTGCCATCATAGAGTCAGTTGTTGATACTTTTCGTTTACGAACTATACAAGATTGCAATGGTTGTTTACTTGATGATGTTGATGGTAGTGTTGGTGGTGGTTCCATTGTACCATCTGCAACATTTTCTTCAATAGAAGTATTGTTGTTGACCTGAGAGCAGAAAGTAAACATACAAGTTGTGGTTAAAATCAAAAGTCTAACTCTGATACAACAATACACTCAGATAAATGAATAATTGAAAAAGAGTGAGCGAGGGAGAAATATGTCAAGAGAGCAAAGTACAACGAAACGAGTGATAGAGTAATCGAAAACCAGAGGAGAGAGAGAGAGGTGGAGTAAATAAGGGGAGGTAAACTCCTTGAAAAGTTTAGCTAAGCTTGTAAGCTTTAGGAAAAAGTACAGTGAGAAAACTCAGAAAAAAGAAAGATAAGTTTGATGGTGATTATACCGGTGATGAGAAGTGTTGATAAAAATCACGAGTTGACTTTTATTCGGTGATTACAATGCAGAAATTGGAGATTTAATTTATTAAAGACTTTCATCAATCTAATAATATATTTGTAATGAAAGTTTTTGTTTATCTAGAATTCTCTTGATTACTTTCTAGATAGCGATGATTTAATGATAATTTTAATCATTTGATTGATTCTCTCTCATTCTATTACAGATCAAGTTAAATCGTAATTTAATGTTACAAAAATGTATTGTTTGTAAGTCCCTTCAACACCGAGAAGTTAACATGAAAAAATTTGTGCTCAACATGGTTTGAAAACAATGAATGGTATTAAAAGGTAATAAAAGGTAAAAGACAAACAATAACTTTCATTAATCTTTTAGGTGTAATTAAGTGTAATTAAAGCATAAGTTTGAGAAACATGTTCGAACACACTTACTTCATTTTCAACGTCAGATGTGACACAAAGAGAAGGAGAATGAGAGTGTTGAGGTGATGAAGATGCACGAGAATCTTGGGGCAGCGATGATGTTGATGGAGATGTTGACAATGCGGTTTGTTCATTGGTCAATGGGTCAGTCGAGGTTTTTTCAGATGACATGTGTGATGGAGATTGGGGTAACAATAATGAAGGTGGTGGCGGTGATGATGATGATTGCTTATGTGATTGTGATGCAATCATTGGAGTTGATTCAAGATTTTCCTCTTGAGAAAAACTTTCTTCCCTGATTGGGCTTAATGGTGTTTGCTGGTGGTGGTTACTACTGTTATTGGGGCTGTCTTCACTGATAATCGCTCTACCAGATTCTTCTTCAATTGAATTTACTATTGTTGTTGGTTGAGGAGATGTAGATCGACTTGACGACGATGAAGTTGTTGATGATGAAGATGAAGAGTTACATTCATCGAGATTCATTTTTTCTCTATCACCTGGTGGACTCGATTCTTGACCGGCTTCAGAGGTTGATTCAATTGCAGAGCCTATCTAAACCCAAATCATATAACGGAAGATGGTTGAAGGAGGAAAGAGGGAGAGAAACAAAGAAACAAAAAAAGAGATCGTGTTAACAATTTGTAGCATTTTCCCCACTTTTTCGTCACAAATTTCAAAACAGATTTGAAATAATATGAAATAATATCAAAATCATAATAATGATAATAAGGCAAAACAGAAGATAAAACTTATCAAGATGATAGCGATAAAAGTTGAAAAACTAGCCAAGATGGAAGGGATGATAAAGAAACAGATAGAAGATAGAAAAGCATGGAAAGAAAGAAAAAGTTGTATAAAATGTAAAAGAGCGGATGATGGTTAATCTTGCATTTTGATGGAATAAGATGATAATGGAGGAAAAGCAAATGTTGATAACAATCAACTGGATAGATTGCTTGATTAGATAGTAACACAGGAAAAAAGATGATTGAGAATCAAGTCACAGGGAAAAAATAAAATGAGAGGAAAGAACTAGAAGAGGACGAAGAAGATTGGAAACAAGATGAAAAAAGTGAAGATAACATGTGAGTTAGATAGAAAGGAAGATTAAAAGGTTTGATTAGGTTTCAAAGAATAAAGATAAGAGAGTCAAAAAGGTAGACAGAAGAAACAGACAGAGGATGATAAGCGAGAGAGACATAACTTTTTGAGGAAAAATTTCTCAACGATTAGGAATGAACTTTTCAATCTCAATTCGCAATTGATTTTAAAGTGAAATCGACCCAAACTGTCCAGCCATCTAGCGATACTTAATATGCAACTTTATAACAATGACATTTATCAATAGATAATTTTTAATTACTCTAGATGGCGTGATTATTTTTCTTGCGACTTTCCAAAGATTTGCTGCCTTAATCTGAATAAAGAGATTTTTGTTCATTAAGTGAATGATTTTGATTTGATTTGATTTGATTGTGCAAATTTCAAGTCATTTTTAATATCAATTTCACATCATTTATACCAAAAATGAACGATTGATGATAAAAACTGATTAAATTTTTCTTGATTTAATCAGTTTTCTGCTAACTTATCTAGACAAAGAATCTTTGTTAACCTCTTTTCAATCTGAATCTGTTCAATGCTGTTTTCTGGTTGGTTAACTTGCTTCTTCAATTTTAACTGGATTCTCATTTTTGTTATTAATTATTAATCTATTAGTCATCTAATTTTTGTCCGATTTGGATAATCTTTCCAGGCAGCTTGCAATCATTTAAATTATTAACCGATCAGACGATTCAATCTGTAAAAGTTTAATCTTTCGGAATTCATTTGGTGTATCCTAATGGAAGCAGTGAGTAAAAATGGTTAATCTTGTTTGACGAAAAAATGTTCAAAAATGATTTCATTTTTTGATTAATGTCTCATGTAAACTGATTTGTTTCATCATTCATCGTTTGATCAAAAGAATTTATCAATCAATCGACTGTCCATGTGATTACTTTTGTCTCTAATGCTTTCCACAATCTGGTTCTGACGTTAATTGTGATACTTAATGATGTATAAATATATATTTATTTGTGGATCAATAATGCCGATTATTATCACAAGATAAATATCAGAAGACAGACATCATGTGCTAGTCAACAATTCAAAAAGGCTTAGCTTTAAAACAATCATTTGTTAAATCTACTAATTACTAACGGTTTTTCTTCAACTCTTTTCACAACACATTTTAACCCAAAGAGTAGAGGAGAAGAGGTTTCTCTCAATACAATTTTGTGAAGCTTAAAAAGTGGTTCTGATGAGGGCGCTTTAAGGTAATTCAAAGGTATTTTGATAGATTAGATTAAAAAATTAGATTAAAATTAAATTGAAAGAAATTGAAAAAGTGACTGATGTGAGCGCCTCTAGCCGAGCACCGCCAACCTCGCTTCCTATTGTTTCCTATGGAGAGCTATCTCTTCTTCTTTACTCTTTGTTTTAACCCTTTCATCATAGTCTCTTTCCCCCTTTAGGTACCATTTTATGCCACTTTAAGCGCCACAGTTTCTGTTTCTTTCTAGAAACAAAATTAACCGCCATTAAGTCAACAGTTGCAGACAATGTTTCTCCATTTTCGTTATATTTTAAAGTTTTGGTGTTTTTTGTTTCAAGTTTTCTGATTCAGTTGATAATCTTTGAACATCGGTGAAATCAATTAATTATAACTGCTTTAGTCTCTTAGATACACAGAGTGATTAAAGATGATCACACCCATTAGCCGAATCGAAATATCATGATTGATCAATGCTACTGTTAATTTTTCTCTTTTTTTTCATGTTATCCAAATTTGAATCTTAAATTAACAATTATCATTAATATTATCTACATCATAATAAAAAGTATCACCATCATCATCATTATAATCATCAAGTTAACCAGCTTGTGATTTGGAACGCAGAAAGAGGCTAGAAGATTGAATTTTGTGATAGTGATTACATGTGAATCTAGACAGATCTTCACAACAACAGTCTTTTACCCTGTCGATTAATATTTTGCCAAATCAAACAATCACAATAACATTCACTTGTTTCTCGATTTTATCATTATTTTGGCATTCTTTGAGTTGAATTTTCAATTATTAATTACTGATATTTTATCATACTTAATCCAGGATTAATAATCCAGATGCATAAATGGATTTTAACCAAACCTTGAATCAATCTCGACAATAACAAGTGCACACGGAAAACACGGTAAAAGTCATTGGTGCTTTAGAGAGCACCCTTACAATTTATCTTAGTAGACACTAGCTACACCTTTTTTACACCCACCAAGCCCAACATGACTATCACCATGGATTGGGAACATTAAAGTTTTAAATAGTTAATCTTTTGAGATTTACTCAGATTAAAACACTTTATCTGGACATTCAACATTTATTTTTCATGGAAAAGTGACAAATTTCAAATTTCAACTTTCACTACACATTCGTACTTTCCTAAAGCAACATCCAAACCTGATTAAAGTTAATTATGATGTTTAAAAGAAGTGAAATCATCAGCTCGGTACAATGGATGTGTTTTGACTTGGACGACCCATTTTCATGGCAGTAATTTATTTCAACCTTCAGTGTATTAAAATTGTTATCTAATTGAGTTGACTCAATATATCATTGTAAATCTTTATTATCAAGATTTTACGTGCACAGGCTTAAGAAGCAAGAATCAGATAAAACGAACCTAAATGTATTACAATTAATAAATAATGGTTTTATCGTTGAGAGAAAGTTTTTTCATAGTTGTATTGAATGGGTTAACTGAAATCAAGTCATATTTTCATTTTCACACGCATTCAATGCAACAATGTTGAAGTAAAATACATATTTATTCCAAGAATCGCCTCAAGGAGTATTAGTATTTGAAACTGATTTTTTGATTGATTAGAATGGAAACTCACTTTGATAACAATTTGAAAGGTCATAAAATGATTAGATGTATCGTTTCAACTAGTTTATGCGATTTATTGGAAATATCTTGACTTATTAATATCATTCGGTCAATCAAATGAAAATGGTAATCATTTCCATCTCTCAAGTTTTATTAAAATTGGCCATTTTTTAAATGTCAGTAATTATCAACGATCAAAAATCAAGAAAACAAACATTAATAAGATTCTTTTTCTTTCCCCTAAACAGGTGATTTTCAAGTAATTGATTATTATTGATTGATAAGCTGTGATTGGTCTACACTTAAGGTCAATTAAATGAATTTTCAATGGACGTTGCCGTAAAAATGGTACAAATTGGCCTATTAATGTTCATCACTTGCAGTTCAGTTTGAAATATAGCTGGTCAAGACAGATATTATGTATACAATTGGCAAACTTTATCAAGACAAGAGAAATGATAAAAATGATGTTACAAGGATATGGATATTATTGTGATTGCAATCAACATATTTTTATTGATCTAATTGAGCACTCGGCTTTTCTTTCCTAATCATAACCTGAAATCCAAGAACCTTAACTTAATAATTTCAGTTTGCATCGCTCAAAATGTTTCCTCAGAGAGTCACACAAGATTTCAAATGAGAAATTGAATTATCTCTTTTATTATTCAATTGCTAGAAAATATAACATTTTCAGCTGTAACACCATTATTATCAATGTTAGTGAGCGAATGACTTTCTTTTTCAACCATTTATTGACTTTCAAACTGTAGATTATTACAAAACCATGTTCAATTGATAAAAATCAAACATTAACATGAAGACAATCATCAACAAGCAAAAAGTAGAATAAAAAAGCCAACATTGAATACCGAGAATATAATAAGTATATGAAACCAAGTCATATAAGCAGATCAATTTGGACCCAAATTTAAATCCTATCACAGGGACATCAACAGCTGATAAAATCTCCTGCAACTCTATTGTTAAACTTTTTTGGCAATAGCTTTTCAAGTTATCTATCTTTTACCTCTCACTCTTTCTCATAGTAAGAGAGTGCTTATCATCTCTCTTCTTTCCTGTCTTTCATTTTATCTATTCTAACTTTTACTTTCTTTTTGTATTGTAATATAGTGACAAACGGCTTGGTTAATATGATGATATCTATCGATGATGATGATGATGATGATGCTGTTCTTAACCTGACAGAAACTCGCAATGAAGATAGTAAAAAAAGATCAACAAAAGATGCCTTTCTTTTGGCTTTTGCCACACACACAAACACATCAACAGTAACATCAACAATGGACTTAATCACTGTGATCAAAACGATTGGTCCGGAAATAGTGTTGTCACATGATAGGGGCAACTTTGATCAAGTTAAATGATTAGCGAGGTAAAAACTGATTTCTTGACTCTTTTTAATGAAGAAAGAGATGATAGCGATGATGATGATGATGATGATGCTGAGAGGAGTAAGATAACTGACAGATCAACATACACATGTAATATATACATGAAACAGAAGATGAGAATAAAGGAAAAAAGATAAACATCATTTGATCCATTCTTATTCACTATTTGGGTTATGAGAAAGAAAGTGAATTGTCCATCAATGTAAAAATGGATACAAAGATGTTACTACTGGTGATAGTTTTTGATGGTGATCATTGTGATTATAGATAAGCGAAGTTAAATTGTATCCATCAGTAACAAAGTGTTGAATCTAAAAACTTTTATTGCAATTTGCAATTGACTTTATATTGCAGCTTTTTTTCATTCAACTATTAAACAAGTTTTATGATTCTTTGCAGCTTTTTGGTCATCAGATTTCATGAGACTTCATCATTGATCATAATATTGACCGATATCATCGAAATCTTTTTCCAAAAAGACGATAATTATTTTGATAGCACAAATTGCAATGCTTAATTATTAACCTTTCTCAATATGGCTACAGATTAATTGGTTTGATTAGCAATTACTATTTGTTTACAATTGGTGTTGACAATGATACTCCCAAACAATACAAAACAAATTGTTCAAATTTCAACCTAATAGCTGACTAACATTTGAAGCAACTTTTATAATTATACTGATGATAAACTAGATAAATTGTCAAGGTTAACAGATAGAGCGATTGATACTCATTGTTTACAAATTATAAAGAAACAACAATCAACAATAAACAATGAGCAGAATACAGTTGCATGTAAAGAATGATATTAGTCAACAATTTAGTTTGCTTTTGTTGATTGTCTTTCAAGCAATCTTTTTGAAAACTCAGATTGAATTAATTTTGTTTTACATTTACAATATCGATGGATATTACCGTTTTACCTGACAAATAAGCCCAGTGCTTATAAATGAGTGTATTTGTTAGAGGCTCTTTTTTTACTCGTTAGCTATGCCCTAATAAAGCTTAAAAGTGAATAATATTCACTTTTAAGCACTGGGCTTATTTGTCAGGTAACACGGTAATCAAAATGATATTGGATGGCAAAGACGACCGACAAAGCAAAGTTAGTGAACACTAAAATGGATATCAAATTGGAAACCAAATAAACATTGAATGGACATTAAACGAACTTTAAACCAAAATCAAATCGAAACTTCAGACCAAATTTAATCATCATTATCACACTAACGATGATATTAAAAGTTTTAACCCACAACTATTTAAGATACTTTCAAGGATTTCACTTTGGTTTTTATCACTCCCAAGAAGACGAAAAGTCATCCTCAATATTGTCACGTCACTTCTCTTGATTCTGCCTCAGGAAATGTTGTTAATCAGATTATGTATTTTTTGCTATTGATGCTGCCTCTGCTGTTATTGATAACGGATTTTGCCTTCACTTTTCATCAGATTGTGGTTGACTTTACCATTATTTGATATTTTCATTTAAAGAATTTGTTAGCATTTTATCATTTTAACTTTACCTTTATCAACTCATAATATACAAGTTATTTTAGGCTGAACCTGAGAATCAATAGTAAATCTAAATATACACAGATAGGTAGTCTTATTTTGGTCAAGAAAAATAGTTTCATGATAAGATTGTACATTTATGATTCCTTTTTTCTTTTCTCTGCATCATCTTTACCAATTTCCAGGACGATAATAGTTAATGTTGATTGTGATTTGATAAAACTGTTCTGATATAATTTAATTTCTCGCAAAATGAAGTAAACCTTAATGATAATAATGTTAATGAGCTTTGATTATCGTGATTATCATGATTATCATGACGAAGGTACCATATATGATGTATATATTTATAGTTTCCTCCATTATTGGCCATCACAATCAACATCAATTATCGTGGTTAATATATTATTGACTGTTTACCTTGAAATGATCATCAATATGATAATCTTTATCCTGTTTTACATTCAAACTGTAGTCTATTTTTCCAACCATTACAATTTAAATGTGCTTTGCAAAAAGTAAAATCAACTAAATTATTTTATTTTTTGCTAAACTTTTAACTAAACTCTTGATATTTTTTTTTGTTTCAGGATTACCATCATTTAATCAAGAAATGGATACAAGAGGATCTTCATTTGATGGCAAAGCAAAAAAAGATTCACTGGTTTAATAAAGAGGTTAAGGAAATGGAAAGGAAAATGAGCAATATAAAAATCATGATAATAATTATTAGCATGGTGATGACAAACTAGATGAAGGTGTAGATGATGATTCTTACAGTCATGAAGCAAGGTTACAATACACAGAAAGAGGATAAGAAAGGAAAGAAGGAGAAAGAAGAGGAACAAAATTGATCATAACGATGTTAATGTTACGATAATAATAATGATAATGATGGTGGAGGTGATGATGGTTTTGAGGTATCTAAAGGGGCCCAGAAATGTTAATATGTTGTTTATAACTTAATGCAAAGAGGTTCAATTAATCAACAATCAACTGTTCATGGTGTGAACATGTTTCTTCAACGCTGTATTTCGAGATATTTGATTGAATAATGTCCAGTTAACTTGAATCTTCCAGTCTAATCATCAAGTAAAGAGTTAAAATCACAGATAACTCTCATCCATTCTCCTAGCTGTTTCCTTGCGATGATTATTTAGAGACGACGACAACGATCATTATTATGGTAAAAGTGAAAGAATGGGAGAAAAAAATCATCAAAAGATGATGAAACTGATATGGTTAAGCTTAATGAAGGGTTTCCCTTTCCTCTTCTAACCAGAAGGAAAAATGAGTTGAAGAATAAGAAGAAATGGTAAAAGCATTATCAATTTCATTCCAAAGGGAAACTAAAGTATATATAACCTGACAAACCATGAAATCGATTCACCCGAAGAACACAGTTTAATCAAAGATAAATATCCACAAAACTTTGAATCATTGACAACGGAAGGAGACGGAAGATGATGACAAGGGAGTCACCGAGAGAAAGACGAAAGCTAAAGATATCAACCGAAAATGACACAAAAAGCTCAACATTTAGTTATCATATTTAATAACAGTTTTGTTTGGGGAAAGAGACATGAGTGAGAAGAAAATGAAGTAAAGTGAAGAAGTTGATGATTATGATAAATCAATTTAGCCTGAAGTGAAAAAAAGTAAGAATTCAAGTAAGAAGTGAGAATGGAAACATTTTCATGATCAAAATGATGTTGATGATGATGATGATGGAACGTAAATTGTGTTAAAGATAACAATATTCACTACTTTGTAGTGGTTTTGCAGTGCAACATCTTTTTTTAGGGTAAAGTTGAAACTATTTTTTCATCCTTTTTCACTGAATTTCTGTTAATTGTTTTTCTTTTATCTTCTTTTGTATATTTTTTTTCTTTCTCAGTGTCACCATCAAATGGTTATGCAAACAATGGTTTGTGTGTCGGAATTATATTTAATGATGTAAATGTAAAAAGCGTTTTTTTCGAAGGGAAACAACAAAGTTGATTATGTTTTTGTCATTATCATTTGGACTATTTCTAATAACTGTTTGGGACCAAGGAGGTGAAAATGATAGATTTTTGGCAATTATTGAATCGAAGAAAGGCAAAACATTTTGATTCATTCATCAAAGATGATTACGGTGATAAGGAGAAGAAAAGTTCAACTAAATCTACTAGATTGTACATCATTTTTCGTCAACAAATCAGCTTGATCAAAGTTAAGTTAAAGATGTATCTATTTATTGTATTTTAGTTTTTTTTGTTGAGAATACGAAATCGATTCCTAGATCGAAATCTTTTTTTCTATTAACTTTTTTTTTCTCTTCGTTTTCTCTGATCGATACTCTTTTCTCAACTGATTTTGATTTTTCTTTTCTTTTTCTTCTCCCAAATCAATTTGACAGGTTAACATTTAATTCAGTTTAAATGCAAGAAACATTGAAAACATGATTAACCGGATACAGTTATAATTTTACATTTCGTTGGATTCAATTGGTTATCAATGCTGATCAATTTACCTGTTTAATCATATCATGGATTTACATTAATTTATGTTTATTTATCCATCATTTGATTCATTTGGAAGAAGGAAGTTTTCCAATTGAAAATGATCAATTAATTTCATCTGTAATGAGTATTTAATTGATAATTGTGTGTTATCTAGATTAATTTTCATCACTTAATGATAGTGTAAAAAAGTCATTCATGGTGATTATGATCAACTTTTTATGCAAATTAATCATTAATGGTCACTTCTTTATCCGAAAACAACGACAAAATGTAACATTGCAAAGATTCTAATGATTGGTCATTAAAAAGGAAAGTTAATTGATTGTAAGAATCAAGGTAAATTAGGATACAGTTTACAAGACAAAATAATGCAAAACAAATACATTGATACATTAATTTACCATCAATTTTTATGGTTCTCATTGATTGACTTTTGCTTCATCAATGGATTATCAAAGCCAATCAAATGAATGATCATATATTAAACAATCGAGGGATTGTAAAGAAATCAAATCGACAAGAAGCAAATTGTAATTATTTGTCTAAATTAGCTAATTGTTTGATTCATTATTATGAAGGAGATTGAGATTTTGTTCAAAGGGAATTGACATTGGATTTTTTATTGTAATCAAAATTGAATGAATAAACAAACCTAAAAAAGACTTGAATCTATTGATTACCAGCCAATCGTAATAAATGTAACAATCAAAATCAAGATTTAAATCCTATTGATTTGATTGATTCACTTTGGGTTTACTAATCATATTGTTACCAAAATAACCAGATCGATAATCAAATGATCTTTGATCATAAATATACTGCAGATTAGCTTTCAATGATAATTTTGTTAATCTAATCAGATGAAAAAACACAGAATCGATATTCAAAGGTTGACAGTTTGACTCGCAATTAAAAACAATCATGACCATCACAATACTTGGTTTTTTCACTCACATTTTATCTTCACAGTTGATAATTGTTTTTTTATTTTTTATATTTATCATTATTATGATTCTAATTATCCTAACTCATTTCCTTTTCACTCTATTTTCATTATCTTTCAACTGAACCTTTGTTTCAATTTGAATGAATCAAATCCAAAAAGTGGAAAATATTTTACCAAAGTTATCTCAATATCAATCAGGCAATTTTTTACCAAATAATCTGAAGGTACAAAAAAAGATGAATACACAAAGAGTAGATGACGATGATGAGAGTGAAGATAATAATCATGAAAGATCATTTTGAAAATTAGCTTTGAATTTACTATGTAAGGTTAAGCTTTCACATGGTTTATCTAATTCATTCATCTAATCGTAATCATCGAGCTTGAAGATGAAAAATTCCGATAAAACTCACTCATTTTCATCCTACAGATCCACAGTCACTAGATGAAAATGATTACAACTCTTCCCATCATCATCAATTTTAATCTATTTAACTTAACAAGAAAGCAAAAATTATCAACTTCAAGTAAATGAATAATTTAGCTGGATGAACAATAAGTGACAATTGCTTTTAATTTTTGCAAAAACATCAAAACCATTCTTTCCATTTTTACCAAAATAAATTTTCCATTGAGTTTGAATCGAAAAAAAATGTCTTCAAAATCAAACAAATACTAATTGTTTCAAATTATCATCATTATTGCCTTTCTCCTAATCATCATCATCATGGAATTAACCAGTTTCATTAATTATAATGTATCATGGTTTAAATGGATATAAATACATAGAATAGTATCATTATTTAGAAGATGAAATGATAAAGTTTCCTATTCAGTTGTTCAATTTATCAACAAACAATTGTTTGCCTCATGAACACATTACATGGTGAATAAAGTATTTTTTCCTCTCATATATTTTAGAATACAAAAAAATGAATAATCTCAATAATCTGAAAAATCCTTCAGTCAATTAGCCTTTCTGTATTTACCATAGAGAAGGGCTGATGAACTTACCTCTGAACTTTTCTCGGGTGTGTCTCAATTAAATCAAAATTAATCTCTTTCACTATCATCAGCCATCATCATTGCCATAATAATCATGATCATCATAACCATCTCCTTCATCCTATCATTGTTTTTTATCATTGTCATCTTAGTTTCTATCAAACCAGCGTAACCATTTTCGTAAACCTGATTTCTGGTTTTTTATGCTGATTCCTTATCTTCACATGAACAACAAGTCAGATTTTCATCTTTCTCTTACTTTTCACTCTGGAATCTTTCCATTTTGCCTTTCTTTCCTCTATTTCTCTCTCTCTCTCTCTCTCTTCATGCAAACTTATCAATCAACAATCTATCATCTTTCAGCTTTCTTCCGACTCAATCTCAGTTGCAATCTAAAGTAACTATGAAAATATTAAGAACAGATTTTTCTCATCATCATTTTGGTTATTATCTGATCATCTCTTCTTCAGACCTGATTTCCATGAAAATCTTAATCAACTCTCACAGGTCTAGCATAAAAGGTGGACACAAAAGGTTGAAAAATTATCAAAGGTGAAAATGTTTTCTAAATAGTCATTGAGACAATTCACCTTTAAACATTAAGTTGACCATTTTTGACTATATAAATCAGAATATTAAACATTTACATCTAAATGATTGGAAAAAAATCTTTTATCATTTATATCATCATCACTGGTTCAATCATCTTTATTGTCTTCAACAATTTGATGTGCAAAATTTATGCTATAGATAGGAATGATGAATGACTTTAGATATTGGGTTAGTTTATTAGGTTTTTGGTCATCATCAAAATGATAATGATAATGATGGTCAAAATGTACTTTCTCAAAATCAGATGATTGTGATCAAGAAAAAAAAACTTGCAACTATATTTTCACTTCAATATCTTGATTTACGACAAACTTTAACATCGTAAAGTTAAATCCTAACATTGCTTGAAGCCAAAGAAGGCAAGAGTCAAAAGATGATTACAAAAAATGATATTGTATAATTTATAATAATGATAATATGAAAATAAACGCAAAATACACTTATAATAATGGAGGCAAGTTAAGGCGAGAAGAAAAACGTTTATCCTGGAAAGAGAGAGAGAAATAAGTTTCATGATGAAACCAGAAAAAGAAACATTTTTCACAAATCGAAACCTTTGTTTACTTGCAAGTGAAACTTTCAACATTTATCAGCAGATTATTTAAATGGAAAGTTCAGAGAGAACTAAGATTAAGTTATCTTTTTCTTGAGAATTTTTCTCGGTGACTTTTTTTCTCTTCAGTTTATCACTTTACTTTTCCATCAACTGTTGTTAGTTTCATATACTTCCGCTATTAAGTCATAAATCTGCAGATAACATGATAATAATATGAAGAAAAAAATTTAACTTCACTTTTTTTACTTCAAAAGTAAAAGTTGATAAGAGTGAAAGAAGCGGCAAAAACGGATTACCAATGAATTTGAAACCTTTTATGATTTGTTCAAGTAATGATGATGATAATGTTCATGTTCAAGTTTCACTCTATAAGTTTGTTGTTGTTTCATGGTGATAACAATCAGGTTTGACCCTTCATCAGATATTGGATATTGGAAACAGATTAAACTAGTTTCTATGGTAACCTTCTGGGAGTGAAAAGGATAAAACATGATTGAAGGTAAAATTGATTAAATAATTAAAGTTTCCATGAGTGTTTCAACATTTTTCTTTGCTCTCATTCAACTTCTTTGCTCAGGAATGATGATGACAAGTGAACGTGATTCAATTTCAATATAATGGACAACAATATGATAAATCATGAAATGTCTTAAATGATCTGGATATCAAAGTGTACCATTAATAACGTTTAACATTGCCAATTCTGACGATATTCACGCACGAATTGAATTGAAGATTAAACTTCATTAATATGAATAAAAAAGTGAACCTAAAGGTGAAGATTGTATTTACATTATTGACAATCAAGTGGTTTACAGGAAATGTAATGTCATTTTCAAAGGCAAACGTGCAAACAAGACAACAATAATGTAATGTGTATTAACAGTGATAAATATAAATATTATATAATATTGTAAACATAGAGTGTTGTGTCTGTTTGAGAGAGGGAAAGTTCATCAGAATGAATTACTCAGAAGCAATGAAATGAAATGAAGATAAGAAAGGAAAGGAAAAAAAAGGTAAACATTGTTAACTCTCGTAACAATGTTAACACCATCAGCTGTTAACCATTATCATTGATATAATGAATCGGTTTGAGACGTTGATGGGTTGATGAGTTGATGATCTGCAAGAAAGCAATCAACGGACATGATGATGATGGTGCTTTTTAACTTGTCAATTGTTGTTGATCAGTTTAAGTTCATTTCACTGCTCAAAAGAAGAAGAAACATCATCATCTTGATGATCATTTTTTGATCATTTTGATTATCCTCATCATTATCATCACCTTTCTTCCAGGCAATTCATTCATTTTCAAACTTATCCGCGAACTTTTCGTCTCTGCTCCGGATGCTATTTTGCCCAAGGAGGTTTATGGGTTAGCATAGAGACAGAGGTCGACTAAGATGATGGTGATCGTGAAAATGATAAGGAATGATGAGGATGGAAGAAGAAGCTAGAGTGAAAAGAAATCGATCAACAGTAAATAGACTTAACAAGAGTATTCATAAAGCTTTTATATAGGCACTGTTTAAATATGAATGGTGTTGTTATGAAGGATGAGGTTGATGATGCTGAGATGATGATGTTGATGGTTTTTCTTACTCCATTTGAATCATCTTCAATTGCTTCTTTCTTGTCTCTCAGACCTTTTCAAGTATTTTCATTCCTTTCATATGTTTTGACATCAACTCAACTTGTTGTTAGTCAATAATATTAAATTATCAATGTTCAAGATTAACAAAAATGTATTGCTCGGACCATTTGATCATTCAATCATTTATGAGCGCAAATTGCTTTCAAATTGCTGCAAACAATTGTTCAAATTAGCTCATGATTCATGAAATTTTCAGTCAATCTTTTATCAAGTTCATCTAGATAATTTGAATTAGTTTTACAATTTAATAGTGAGCGCAATCTTTAATAGTTTTGTGACAATTTTAAATCACTGATCGCCTAAATAAAGTGAAATGTTTCCATATTGAGTTTAGTGCATTTATCAAACACATTAAGATGTTGATACTTTTAACACTGCGTGGTAAAGAGTCACAAAACTGTCATCAATTTAAATTATTTACACATTAAGTGTGATTTTTAATTGAATCATTCAAATGGTTAGTTTAATCATTTAAACCCACAAACTTTTTTAAAGCAAAAGTCCATCAAGAGTAAAGATTGCCATGAAAATGAGTGATTTATTTGGTGAATTTTCATCAAGATTCAACAATTTAATTAACAATTAAATTTACCTTTTTTTCGCTCAGTCAAATGACAGTTAAGTTGACAGTGAAGGTAGTAATCATGATTAAAAACTTGAAACAATATAAGTGTCAAATAGCATTAGCCGGTTGTGAAAAGACAACATCATTATCATCACAACCTTTTACACTTGATGTTACTTTTTTTGTAGCCAAACTGAAAAGGAAAGGTCAAGATATTAGAGGAGCAAAAATTATTATCAATTTGGTCAGTCTTGAGATGAAAGGTCAAGATTGAGAAGGCAAGAAAGGTTTGTTAACTGGATAAGATTATCTATTGAAATTAGGGTTGACTGATTTCAACTTTTATCTTGATTAGTTGATTAGCTTGGTTATAATTTGACATTTGAAAAAGATATAATCAGAAAGGAGAAACAAGAAACAAGGTGAATCCACCCAAAAAGACCATAAAAGGGCCAAAGATTGCAGCAAATAAACACGATTAAATGAATTGTCCATTTATGATGATGATAATTAATTGGAAAACAATGATAAATTGTTTTCTTCTTTGATTATCAGCGATTTAAAAGTGAACCATTTCACTTCCCAGCTGGTCCCATCAACCTTTTATCATCATAATTGGTGTAAAAATAAGCTAATTAAGACAAATCAAAGACTAAATAAGGTAACAATATGTTTTGAAATGTTGAACGTTTGTCTGTCAAATTATTGACCATTGATTATCTCTTGGTCAACCTTTGTTTTTATCTTTGATTGTCAAAATGATTTCAACCAGATATTGCGATATTGTGATTCAAATTGTCACAATTCAAGTCAAAATATTACAATTGTTCAAAAGGCAGCCTTAAAAACTGGCAACATTCAGATTCATTTCAACCCAAACTTGACTATTAAGCTGGTTAAGTAAGGTGCTTTAAAAAGCTTCAAATCAATTGAATTTAAAGTAAACTCGTAATTACAATTGTCACTATTAGTTAATACTAGTTAATAACAATAGTTGAACAAATATTAAAAGATATACAAGAAGAAAAAATGAAAAGATAATTGCTTTGGTTGACATGATAAACTCATTTTCAATGAAAATAGTTTAACTAAAAATGATGTTAATAATCAGTAAGAAACTGAAATAGATGATGAGGAGGAGGAGGAGAAGGAGGATGAAAAGTGAAAAAATGGTCTTACATTTTTTCCCATTAATTTTAATTCATTTCTGTGCCTTTACAACAATCCTTTCAATATTATTTTATCATTTTCACCATCATTGTCCTACTCATCACCCCTCATCATTATTATCATCATCCTTTTAAATTAACTCACAAAGTTAATTCATGTTCATCAGATTACTATTATTACAATTGTTAGTTACTATTAAAATATTATCATTAGTTTTTTTTCAACCAGTTATTATTAAATTGGAAGATGAAAAATTTACAATTTTATAATTAAAGATGAAGTTAACATGATGATGAGGATCAGGATGAAATGCCATGAAAGATTAAATTAATTCATGTTTGTTTGTTATTTGCAACAATTTATGTTCAAAGTGTGATGAAAGTTATTAGTTGGCAATACAAACCTTACAGACTAAATCAATCAAATGTTAGTTGATGAAAGTTGAAGTAAAAATGATTCAACTTGACAATTCATTTAAACAATTAAAACTTGTTTCATCATTATTATGCCGTCAGAATGTTCATCTTGCAATGTATCAATCAAGTTTCTTGCTGTTAATACAATTAACAAGTTTATATTCATTGATAGTAATCATCACGATGAAAACACTGAAATACATCTTCATTTTCATCAAGAGTTAAACTGATGATTAAATCAAACCTTTACAATTTAATACACAATCAAAACTTCACAGTTTAACCATGTAAAGATAATTGTTATTGTTTTACTAATTTTTGCTTTCTTTAATTGTATTATGGTTAAGTTTAATTTACATTTTGCTGTTATCTAGCTTTTGACCTGATGAGTGCAAATAAGATTACCTTTTGTTACATTTATCATGATATCATTTGAAATACTCAGACTGAATACTAAATGAAATTATAAAGAAACTGTAACAACATAAACAATGATAATAATTTGAGTAACTTAAGAATCAAACTGATTATTTGATTTGATTTTAGCTTTTGTTTCAGTCTCACGAAAAATGTTTCCATGTAAAATGATTAGCATTCAGTTGAAGTTTGAAAAAAAGTTGAACAAATAATCAGTTGAAAAATGAGAAATTGGGAAAATTCATTCATTTTTTGGTGACATTTTATATCCGGACTGGAATGGTGTTTTGTTTCAAAAGAAAATCAATTGTATTTGATAAAAATTGTAAACATTAATATAAATTGCCATGAAACTTATTGATAAACTTTTCAAAGTTTACGAACATAAAGGGTTGAAAAAGGTTGCATAAAAACGGATTTAATGGGTAACAACAAATCTTTTAACATTTTTCATTGTTAAAAGCTCATTTGAGCTTTGATAATCACCTAATAACAATACAAATCAACGATTTTCATTATTAAATCTATTATTAATGTTAAACAATAGATTATCATTTGATTCCTGAACACTTTCATCTCAGTTTTTTTCAGGAAATAAGCTGGTCACTTTGGTGCAACAGTAAAGTTACACATAATAGAAATGATAATCACCTTTTGCTTCATAATGATGAGGATGAGGGAAGATGAATTAAAGGATGTTGGACAAGGTTTGATAATCTGGTTCAGCCGGAAACAGGGAATAGGAAGAAAACAAATAACAACAAATAAAAATGGCAAAATTCAATATCATTCAACTTAATGTTTGCTTTGAAAAGCGATTTTGCATTTTACCAATCCTTTGATTCAACTCTTTTCATCGCAAACTTTCAATCAATTATTCAATTGGAAATAATTCTTACCTTTAAATATTTGCAAACTTAGATGAGAAAAGTATTTGCAAATCAAGATGTTAATATGATCAAATGATGTTGATTATGAATCATAATTACAAGATTAATTCACACGGGATTAGATCGTGAAACTTGCTGCAAATCGTATAATGATGAATATTAATTGCAAGAAAACATTAATCATTATATGGCAAAGTTAATAAGGTTTAAGATTATCAATTCAATCAATTTTTATCGATCAAAGTGAACAGCCATAAATGATAATTAGTTTAGGAAACAGTAAATTAGGTAAACTGATAAATTAATCTGAAATTTGTAAGATAACGATTCAAGTCATTTGTTCAATAGCGAAATGTTCATAATTAGTTTTCTGTTGACGCCTGAAGACATGAGATAGACTCAACATTTTATTTTATCAGTTCATAATTTTTTCCCTCGAAATTATCATACCGTTCATTGAACAGTCAGAAAACAAAATGAGCGAAAACCTACTTAATGATAATCTATTTGATATGAACACGGTTAAATCACATGGTAATCATCATATTGCAATTGATGTTATCAGGTTAAGAAATGACAAAGATTTCCTTAATGTTTGATTAAATAGAATCAGTTGAAAGTCATGAAAGCAATCATAAAGTGTTTGATACAATTGTTGAAATCAGCTTATTAACACTGACAGTAGTGAATCAACTGAAGAGTCAATAAAATGAAGGCATAAAAAGTGAGTTCAATTTCAAGTAAAGGTAAACCATTCAAACATCTTGTGGTCAGTTTGAAACAATCAGACTGATACAAATGCAAAATGTTGACTATCACCTAATCTACATGATTATCGGTAAACAATTTAATGGAAAATGGGAAATCATTGCTATTGCCATTAAGATAGGAATCAAAGATAGTGAAAAAGGTAGAGAAAAAAGTTTGCTGAATAAAATGATAAAAAAAGATGATGATGATGATGATAAAAGTGATGGTGTTGGCAGTTAGTTGTTTGGCATAAAAGTTGCTCATAGAATGATAATAATTATAAGTCATCCTCATTGGTAGATAGGAAGAGATGTCTGTTAAAGATGATTGGATTTTGCCATTCAAATAAAGGTATAGAGAGGAGAAGATAAAAGGTCACTTTTTAAGGTCACACCTTGGTCTATATATTTTTGAGGTTTGACTTGTTAAAAAGCCAAACAATCTTAAGTCCAATATATAGATAGGCAGATAGATAGGTAAAAATACAGGTAAAAATATTATCAAGATCAATTGCAGAAGCTGAAGAAGACGAACAAAGTTAAGGCCAAAAGTATAAAGAAGATAAAAATGAAGTAAATTGATTAATTGATAAAGGTATCATCTAAGGTAATATGAAAAGGCAAGAGAGATGATTTTTAAAGGTGAAGATTGAAGAAAGATAATGATGAAGAGAGTAAGATGATTCTGATAGATGAGTCAAAACTCGAAGAAAGTAACAGCTAATGAGTAATTAGATGGTTAGCGTTAAGCATCCGGCCTTTGGGTGTTAGTTTGAGTAAAATGAATAATTGATTTCAATATTATTGCAATCAAATCAACTTGTTTAGTGCCAGATACTCAGATTAATTAGATGAATGCATGTTGCATCAGATCTTCAGATTCAAATGTGAATTAATGTCAATAATGATTGGTTTTATGCTTGTTAGAATCAAATCAATTTCACAATCAAAGAGTTGGTTTTAATTGTATCAGTTTTAACAATGCAAATATTGATTAAAGCTAAACTTGAATTATGAAAAGTTTTCAACCCTGAATGCACTATTCAAGTGAAAATAAAAGGAAGGAAAAATGATGACCAAAGATGAACAGTTAATGATGATAAAAATGGATGAAAAAGGATGAAAAAGGATGAAAATGAATGCAATAAAGTTTTCAATTATGATAACCAATTTGACAGCGTTTAAATCGGACAAAATTAGAGAGGAAAAGAAGCGAGGAAAGAGTAGAAAGAGATTTATAAATGAATGAAATAAATGATAAAGATGAACATGATGATGATGATGAAGACCATCATCAGTAGAATCGCTTCTTATCTATAGAAAAAAGGTGACAGAAGTTGGGAATATAAGTAGAGATTGTACGGTAATATATACATTGAAAGATGGTGAGGATGAGATAAAGAGAGAGAGAGAGAGAATAAAAGGATGATAATGATGAAGGAGGAGGAGGAGAAGATGAGTGACTGTAAGTGAGTAAAGAAGGAAAGGAGTGATGATGAATCCAATGTAGGGCGCAATGTTGATGATGATGTGCATGCGGGCTTATCCTTTGGTAAGGATGCCTGAAAATCACTGATAATACTTTTACTTTTTTCCTCATCTCATCATCATCATCTTTCTCTTCATCACTTTTCACTCTTTTCTCTCTTTCTTTTCTCTCTATATAATATTATCATCATCAGGATAACCCAGCAATTTATTGCCAATCCAAAACCATTCTTTATCGCATCTTTCACTCTCTCCTTTTCCTTCATCATCATCACTTCTTTTTTTCATCCTCTTCTCATCTTCTTTTGCCTCAACACTATTCTCAAAAAGATATCCCATTGAGAGTAACTATAACTTTTCCTTTCTCTATAGATAATATACTGATGAATGAAGAAAAATTTTCATCACTTTTCATCATCATCATCATCATTATTATTATTATTATTATTATCGTTTTTCCAACTATTTACACTATCTCATGGTAGCATCCACTGATTTTCACCCTGATTTTTGCTCATCTTCATTATAACATTAGGATACAATAAATAACCTTCTGCATACCCTTATATCATCATCTTCATTTGGTCTTTTCTTCCTCTTCATCATTTTCATCATCTTAACACTTACCAAAACACTGGAAAAAAAGCCTTTTACAACTTTTTCTTGCTGTTCACCAATATTATCACAACATGAAAACAGATTAAATGTATATTATAAATAAAATATACGCATCCAGTTTGCTTCACTATCGACATGAAAACAGCTAATAACATAATAACTTGATGTATAATACATTTCAAGAATCGAATCATTTCTTTTTAACCTTTTTATTACTAGTTAATTCATATTGCAATAAAACAAAAACAAGGTTGTTGCAAGTTGATTCAAAGTCAAAATTGTTCAATTCAAAGTTAATCACATTTTCATTTGAATCAGTTGCACTGACTATCATTTATTGCCAACTTATTTCAATCTTTTTCTTGGTGCAAATTGTTACCTTTCAATATTATTGTAACCAAAGTTACTAACATAATCACACACCTTTTATTAATCTAGATTAGTTGGTAACGTTTTTATGCTATTCAAATTACAATTGTACTTCAATTCTTACAGATTTTATATAATGTCACATGATATTTTCATTTCATTACATTCAATGTTTGCATTTTTTTTATTATTATTACAATAATCACATTGAATTAATGTGATCATGATATGTTTGATAGATTAACTGATTTTTATCAAATCTTGGAAAGGAAAGAAGTGAAGGAAAGGGTTATTAATGTTAATCATTGAAATGAATCAAATTGATTTTGTTTTAATCGCAAAATATGATCAAAGTTTTCGTTGAAATGTTAATCTTAATTGGTAGCAAATAGAATCTAATTAACAGTTTTGATCAATAAATGATAAACGGTTAGATTGAATTGAGTTACCACATTAAATGTCATGGTTGCAATTATATCTTGATTTGATTTGTTGTTGTTTTTGGTTGATGTTGTTGTTACCAGAAATATCATAAAGATAAATCTGTGTGAAGATAAAACGAGAAAAGATGATGAATTGAAAGAGTCAAGATGATGACCAAGATGAGCTGGACAAGGTCATCTAATGATCATTCATAATGATTGAGATTGATTCAAATGGTTCTCGACAATTTGTCAGGTTAAAATTGAAATTGCAAGATGAACTTTCATGGTAAAATTGTATTTTCAAAAGTTATCGTAATTTTGGACAAAAATAAAATGTCAATTAGATAATGATAATAATAAAATGATAATATTAAGGGAAAGAAAGTGAATGCGTTAGACGTCAGGTTTGGTTTTTGCTTGCTTTTAGTTACTACTGCACTAGTTAGGTTGTGATGATTAAAATCGCAACGTGAATTTTATCACACTGTTGTCATAGAAGCAGCTTGCTAGTTATAAGTTGATAACCATTGATATGGAGACACGGATTTTGAATATTATTATTTGTTGAATACAAGGTAAACAATAATGCATCAAAGTTCGTTTTTCATTCGTCTGTTTCTGAGATGATAATTAAAGCTTGAGGTTAACAATTAAGGCTAGGAAAGATAAGATAATCAAATGGTAATGCACATTTCACAAGACTTGGGTTGACTAGACAAATAAGCAGACTGAAGGAACAGGGAAAAGTATCGTAAGATTAGGAGAAAGGAAGTGAAAAGAAGGTGAAAAGGCATGTTATAAGACTGATAATCAAGGTGAGATGCAAGTTAGGCAGGTTAAAGAAGTCAGGAAATTGAAGAATGGAATTTGGCCGAAAAAAACAAAATTCAATGTATAACTGAATGGAAGATGAATGTATTAGAAAAGTAAAATCGAAAAAGATTGACTCACATTTCGTTCGTTTGGGTCGGTCCTGTTTTTGACGAGGCATTTTTGGAATATAATTCAATAATATTGACAGGTTAGTTTGAGAAACAATGAGAGGTAATTAAGATAGTAACAGAGAAACAAAGAAAACGGAAAGAAATAATTGTTCTTTTATAAATCTATTAAACACTAAGCATTGTTTTCAAGTCATTCATGATTCACAGGTTGAGGACAGTTTGATAGCCATGGAGATCAATCGAAAGTAGACAATTAATGATGATTATGTTGAAGTTGATTTGTTTAAATTGGCGGTTTAATTCCAAGTGTAAGTATCAAGTAAAGTACAAAATAATACTTTTCTGTTAAATAAGAGAAACACTTTTAAAAAAGAATCAAAGAAACACAAAAAGGTTAAAGGATAAGAAAAATGAAAAGAAAGAAGAAAACAATTAGCAATTGTTTTAACCAACCAATGATGAGGATAATTACAATTAATCGGCGAATACAAAAGAAGACTAATTACAATAAATAAATAGACGAAGAGGTAGATAGATGATAGTAAAAACAGACTTACAGACTTGGTCTTTCCCAAGTTTCAAACTAAACAGTGAACATGTTAACACCAAACAAACTCAACTTCAACAAAACTTAACAAAAACTGTAAGACTTTAGACACGCCATCTATTAATACCGAATGTAACAAAGCTCGTGTGAACTTGAACTTTTCTCAAACTTACATGATCATTTAACTCCACATTATTTGGTGTAAATATAATTTCAAGTTACTAAAAGTTCTGTAATATCTTTTGAATTGAGTTTTGTCTTGTTTCTAAACGTTTATTTGAATTTATTGTTGAATTTATTTTCACTATTATTGTCTTCAGCCTTCTATCAGACTTAAAAAGATTGACTGCAGAGGAATTTTGAATTCTGTATTTTCATTGCTTTGTTTCCCATGAACTAACATGAGATCGGAAAATTTGTTCAAATTTTGTTTGTGCTAAGGTCAATCTTGAGTATTTTTGAATAAAATTTGATGATATTTAAGAGTTAATCTAAGAAAATCAAAGAAAAATTATGTTTTTAGAAACCATCGAAATTAAATTTTTGGATTGAGGCAACTATTAATTGATTTTGTGTAAAGACTTTATCTCTATGGATTTTGTTAAGAATCTTAGCGATCTATTTGTGTAAATAGTTTGATTGAGAAATATATTTGAATTTTTATTAATTGTTGCGTTACTTGTTGTACTCTTTGATGACAATTCAAACAATTGAGAGTGTATGTTTACTTGAAAATGAAATGATAGTTGAAAAAATATTAAGTGTAATGATCATTATAACACTATTGGATTCTCATTTTGTTAGTTTGAATACCATAAAGCCACTAATGACTGTGAAATGCTTTCTAATGGTCAAAGAAATGAAAAACCATAATACAATTGATCTGTTTCAAAATACATAAAAATGGACTATTTAATCTATTATTATTAAGACAATTACACTGAGAAGACAGTTTGTCATGATGAATCGATCGGTTTTTAGGATATATAAGACATTATTTGACTTCTTTTTCTTCCTCTTTTATCCATTAATCATATAGAGACTATTGATTGTTATATACATAATAAATAGTATTGGTTATCACTAAAATGATATACATATATAGTGAAACTATTAATTTCAAACAAATAGCAACTCAGTCAGTATTGGTATGAGAGCCACTGTACAGCTTATTTCATAGTCAGGCCATAAGTCTTTATTCAATGTGTCCAGAAGAGTGCAATAATAATCAATTTGTAACAATGAAGTATTCATTCAAACAAATCAACATATTATATTTGATAATTTTATCCATATCAGTTCACATATCCTCGGCAATCGAGTTGAATTTAGGTAAGAATCAATTGATGTTTCAAAACTTATCCATTTCCATTGGTTTTGTTGCGATTTGTTTACATTTTGTTTCTGTACCGTCCCATCGTCTATCCTTATTAGTCCTTTCAATCGATCCAAGTAAACCAGATGTAATTATGAATGGATTACTCAGTGGCTTAAATGAGTTTGTCAATAAATCATCTTCAATGTCAATTACAACGCACTTTGTTGGTCCAGAAAATTTTGATCTTGACGAGTTATGCTCCAAACTTTCATCTAAATCTAACCAGATGACTGTTGTTTTTGCCATTGAAAGTAACTCGAAAGGTATAACTGCTTTCGATAATCAGTTGAAATTATTTGCACGAAACACGGCGGTTCCAATGATAACAGTTTCATCATCAACTTGTGAAATAGAGTCAGCTTGGGCTGATCTTAACGAATGGGAAGTGAAATACTTGATTAATTTTATATCACCAGTAACAGTTTTCATGAGATCAATAATAGACGTAGTAAATCATTTTCAAATTAAAAATGGTCAGATTTATATCGAACAAGAATTAGGTAAAAAAAGTAACTAAATCTTTAAAAAAAATGTCTTAACATTTTACTTTATGCTTTTATAGCTCTTTATTTGCCCTGTTTAATTAGTGAACCGTCCCTTGTAAACTTTACTTTCCGTTTGCTTGAAATTAACGATGATAACAAAGGAATCCATTTTCAACAGTTGATTCAATTAATTGGTGCTTCTGTAAAACAAAAGGTTGTCAACTTTATTGGTGTAGGTCGATCATCTTTCATCAATAAGTTAATTGAAACGGTGAGTTGATTATCAATCGTAGTTAATTTCTTTGTATATTAACCGTTATTAACGATTTCTTTCTTGTTACTTGTTCAACAGTTTCGCCAAAACAACTTATTCAGACAACCTTATAAGTTAATTGTCTTATCAAAAGTGAGTTTAATCTAACTTATTTCCAATATAATGTATCTAAAAATTTTTCTTTAACCATGATCAGGATGGCGATAAAATAAAATGTTTCTTGTGCAAACATGGACAACTGGTGGCTGGTCAACCCTTGTTGTCACCTAGTAGTGATTATGATGAGCCATCAATATCGATCCATTTCCATCCAACCAAATTACCTGCTAAAGATGTTTTTGAATTTTATTATTACCATGATTTGATTCATCTTTTATTGCAATCAGTTAATTCAATTTCAAGTCAACTCAACTTTACAATCAATGACACATTTTCATCTTTATCAACAAAACAAAGCGAACTAAGTTGTTGGACAAATCAGTCATCTCATGATAATTTGAAAAGGCTGATAACTATTCCATTTGCAGAATCTTTGGAAAACTATGGTGAACAAATTTATGGCAAACTTGGACCCTTTAGGCTAACCAAAGTCAATTCTAATGACAATTTACTAACTGGTTATCAAGAAATTTCAATGAGATTGAAAAAACACACATATTATGCTGATTATTTTGACCGTGAATCTATTGGGGAATGGGAAGCTGGATTGCCAAATGGACGAATTTATTTTACCGCTAGGCAATCTGAAGATAGTGACACGAGTGATTCAGTTAAGATTGGTATTTTTCTGGTAAGACAAGGCGAAATTAGTAATTTCTAAAAATAATTTTATACTTTGAACATTTGATCTTTTTTCGCAGACGCCACCATACTTGACCAAACGAATGAACGATAGTGAAATTATTTATGAAGGTTTCTTGATTGAGCTATTTGATGAAATCAGGCATATATTAGGTGATAAATTTCCTGCCTATGAGTTGGTAGAGGTCACCGAAACCTCGATTGGATTAATGGAAATAAATTTAGAAGAAGAAGAAGAAGAAGAAAATTCTGAAATAACTTTTTCAGGATTAATCAATGAAATAGTTCAAGTTAGTATTATAATTTTACTTGATCTTATTGAAGAACCGACAAAATTTATCAATCATTCTTACCAATAGGGAAATTACGAAATGGCATTAGCTTTGACTGAAGTGACCGAAGATCGTTCCATTGGAGTCGATTTCAGTGAAGCTATTTTCGATTTGATTGGATTCGCAATATTAATGAAAAGACCAATTAGGGAATCACATGAATGGAAATTCATAACCGTATTGGAATGGGATGTTTGGCTATGTATTTCAGCTGCATATCTATTCACATCGGTTTTATTGTCCATCTTTGATCGATACTCACCTTACAGTTATAGAAACAGGCCTGAAAAATTTGAACATGAGAGCGATGAATGTAAAAGAATCTTTACCTTAAAAGAAGCACTCTGGTTTTGTTTCATCTCATTAACACCCCAAGGAGGAGGTGATGCACCCAAATGTATCTCTGGACGATTGGTTGCCGCCATTTGGTGGCTTTTTGGATTCATCTTTGTAGCCTCTTACACGGCCAATTTGGCTGCTTTCTTGACCGTTTCAAGGCTGGAAAACCGCGTCGACTCCATGGATGGTCTATCCAAACAATATAAAATTAGATATGCACCTATCGATAAATCAGCTGCTGATGGTTATTTCACCAAAATGGCCTACATTGAAGATAAATATTACGAGTATGTAACCAAGATATGTACCAAGTTTTTCCATCAATCAGATTCGATTCAATCTATTTCTCATTTCTTTTCTCATTTATACAATTTTGATCCATTGCTGGCAGTATTTGGAAAAATTTGTCACTCGATGATAGTATTGATGAAGATGAGCGAGCCAATTTAGCTGTCTGGGAATATCCAGTTAGTGATAAATACACCAAAATTAAGGCTCAAATTGTTGAAGCAAAAAAGCCAGACTCTATAGAAGAGGGATTTCGTCGTGTTCGAGAATCTGCAAGCTCTAGCGAAGGTTTCGCTTTAATATGTAAGTTAAAAATGGTGTAGCAAACAACTTTAGAAACAAAATTTCTAAGCACTTCATTTTGAATGATATCTTTTTTAGCTACTTCTTTGGACGTTAATTATTTCTCGTACCTTTACTGTGATGTTTACAAAGCTGAACAGGATTTCGCTTTCCATCCACTTGCTTTGCCAATATCAAAAGATTCACCAAACAATTTAAAGCAATTGATCGACCCTGTTATTCGAGAACTTAAAGAAAATGGTTTTATTGCTTCGCTCAGAACCAAATACTGGGAAAACAATCCGGATCGTAAATCTTGCCCTGATTGGCGAAAACTATCTAATGGATTAGTTCTTGCTGATACATGGGGAATGTTTCTCATCATCCTGATTGGCTTAATCTTCACACTAATTTTTATTAGTGTAGAAAATTATATAGTAATTGCAATGAGAAAGACAAAGTCGAATATCAAAACGAAAAAAGAATTGATCAAAAAATTTTATTGACCGAATATGCCTGCGCTTTACAAATCAAGATTAAAATCTGACAACATAAGTGATACAATGCTATAACTTTTTTATATTAATATAAGCTTTAATGATATTTTGTTTCATTATGTTATTAGCTGTTATTATTAACTATTATTATTAATATATAAGTTATAGCTATGTTTCTGCTCTCTAACTTTTACGGCCACAGAAAGCAGTCTGTTGAATCGAAAATTGAAGTGATCTATTCTACAGAAACAGAAATTTTTATTTTCCAAAATAATTGAATTTTTTGGTTGATCATTAAAAGTATCACCAGAAAAATGATTTTGATAAAAAAATCTGTTTCCCTTATTGAACGAAAGACAATCGAAGTTTCAACTTTGATCTTCTTTGCATCGAAAACTACTGATCGTAAAAAAATTCAATCTCACAAATGGACTCAGTTTTATGCCCCCACAAACTCACAAAGTTCCAACTCTTAAATCAACAAGTCAAAGTTTTTGGCATAGTCCTTTATCGTTTATTGATTACTATTAATGCTAAATTTCAATTAGATAGCAATTTAAAGTAAATCTTTGTAATTTTCCAACATAAGTAGAGTTTTCAGTATAAATTTGTAAATGCGTTTTGAATTATTTTAAGATAAAATAAAGTGTTTCCCGTTTGAATACAGAATAATATAAAATAATGAAATAAGAAATATAACGAGAAAATTGATCAATGTATTCTAGGATAATTTAGAGAATTTGTTTTTCTATCCGCAGATCATTCATCAAAACTATCACCCAAATTATATTAATTAGCAAGCTTTGCATGATTTGAATGACCAAACTTATTGCTTAATTATATCACGTAAAATTCTAATTACTATTCCATGTGGTTTAATAACGACCAAAGAACCCAAGATATTTTTTATTATTATCGATAATATATTAACTCTCTTACTTCCAATGACCCTATCATTAACATGATACTCTAATGACATTCACCATGAATCAATGGTGAAATTTTTCAACTGCGCCACAAGATCATTTTTTATCTCATTAAAAACTGAAGCTGTTAAAATGTGGAGAAAAATTTCAATGGCTAAGAAACAAAGCGGCATCGGTTACACATCGATTCTGGTTATTAAACAAATTTTAAAGTCAACAATATGAGAAAATTGATTGTTTCAGTGCTTTCCTATCCACCTTTTTTTACTTTTGAAAACAATAAAATTGGTGGTTTATTTAGTGCTGCTTATCGTTATAGATTATACTTTATTTTGGACAAAATGAACTACACTCTTGTGTCAAAGGATATTTCCAGTCCAGCTTATTGTTCAAGTGAAAACGTCTGTTTCGGTGATTTACGCCAACTTCAGCTGGGAACAACTGACTTTGCCGGTTTTTTTTCTCAGTTTCAAATTTCATCAAAAGCTGTTAACCTGACCATTGGGCCCGCAGTTATAGAAAACCAATGCTCTATCCTTTACTCACCAACAGTCCGAATTGGAAGATCTGTTCAAGGTATTGGCACCTCTTTCAGCGAAACGTTTTGGTTTTTAATTTTATTCTTTATTTTACTGTTTGCAATTACACAAACCCTATCAACTCTGAATAGCAAAAAAATCTCACCGATTCTCAATTATAAGTACTTGAATTTACTTTTTAGTAAATTTATCGAAACACTTTACAGTTTATTTCGACAATTAATGAAACAAAATCTTCCAATAACACAATCTACTACAAATAGACTGTGTTTACTAAGTTTCCTTCTTTACGTTCTTCTAATTCATCTAATACTTTCTGCTGCTTTACAAAACGGAATCTATGTAAGTTCAACCTTTGACCAGTTGGATACTCTTGACGATGTAGCCTCTCATGGCAATTCAGTATCATTGATAAATTGTCCATGTCACGAGGTCATCAAGGCTTCCCAAGGTTCAATTTTAGGATCACACGGGTTAACCAGTTCACTGCATGATTTGAAAGGTATGGATAAGTTTCACGCGGCCGCTTTTTTTGCTAAAAAAGATAGAATTATTATCACCGAAAATCATAACATAGCTCAAGCTCAGATTCTTGTCTACCAACAAACCATTAATGGTACTAAAGGTCGACGAATATATAAATCAGCTAAACCCGTTTTCAGTTTACTTCAATTCCCAGTTTTACCAAGTTTCCTTGAACCAGACTTAGCGAAGCAGTTGATTAAAAATTTGTATTCATCCTTTGAAACTGGTAACTTTGAAAATTATCGCAGCTACCTCTATGATCTGGTTGCTTTATCTGATGGTCCACTTTGCTCTGAATGCCTGGAACCTTTACGTAAAACTAGAGAAGCTATTATAATTTCGTTTCCCTTTAAAGAAGCTCAGATCTTGTTTCGTAACGTTGGAATTGCTTATGGAATCGGATTCATTCTTTTTATCATAGAATTATTTTTCAAAGCTTTAACAGAGTTAAACTGTAAATTCACTCTATTTATTGCTTATCCTTTTTGATTGAGCGCTACAATTTAATAAAGAATATATCTGGCTATTCTTGAACATCTAATTGCTGCAGCTAATTAGAGCTACTAAAAATATTACTACTTTTCCAGTATTATTATTTAATATCATAGCTATATGTAATAATGTAATAATGATCTTGTATTAATATGTAATGAATTTCAAAAGATACCAAAGTAAATGCAGGAAATTTTAAGAAATAAAATATTATATAATGTATAATGTGTATATCAAGATGTTTTGCTTCTTTTTCATACAATAAGTCACACAAGTCGGAAGCATCGATTTCAATTATTATTTAATACACATTTAAAACAATCTTATATGCTAATTTAGTGACAATATTTCCTATTGAAAATTAATTAGTAACTATCTGACCAGTGGTTAGTCCTTATTTACTAACAAGTCAGTTTTATCCTCAGTTTCCTGCTAGAATTGAATTTTATTCAAATCTTTATTTTTTTATTTTCATTTAGCTATGTTCTGAATTTTCATTTCCTTGTAAAAGTTAAATTTGATAATTACTTTGATACCTCAAATCGAGATTCTAGATATTGCTGCGACTTTTTATGTCATTCCCAAACAAATCAACACTTGCAGTTGATTACTATTGTGTTTTGAAGATAACCATCTTGATTTACTATTAATCTGTTTATCTGGTTAACACCAAAAATAGAAATGAAAAAATAAATGTTGATCAAGTTAATTGAAATTGATTTTGTTATCAGGTTACACATAAAGTGAATATAATTCTTGTGTTATCATCAAATTTTCACTCCCAACTTTGGTGTAACAATAATAAGCGTTAACTCTTATCATCATCTTTACAGAAACTGATGCTGATGTAGAGGTCTTCATCTTCATCCCTTTCATCCTCATTGACAGTCAAATACAGGAGGAGTTTATATTTTATTTTTGGGGGTTGAAGGTGGAGCTTGGTGTCACATTTTTGCCAATAAAAATGATTTTTTGTCTCAACCAGGATCAACAATTATTAGCAATATTTTCATAACAAGGTTTACATTTGATCATTGAGGATCACATTGTATGGTTAAACACTTCATTTGCCTTTGGATTGAATTTCATGGCTGTTTTGTTGGGTTAAGATGAATGATTGAATCAAAATTTTATCACAATTTACAGCTCCTTTTCATCTTGAATCATTAAGAGTTTATACCAAAGTTGCTTCTACCATTATTATTATCATCATCGTTCATCAGCAAAAGCAGCATCATTTTCATCTTTTTATTGGCTGTAAAAAAAGTTGAATTTTGGTTTGTTACACACGATAAATAAGAAAATCAATAATCAATTGTAAAGTTGACAGGGAAAGTTAAAGATGATAATAATGATGATGCTGGTGATGATGGTGATGATAAAATTATAAAATAACTTTCTTGTTATTACCAATAACTATGGTACTAACATGTTGAAGCTTTAACCTAACTGATGTATTATCAGAATGACTGGTTATGTTTGGTAAACAAAACGTGTTGATGGAAACAATGAGTTAACCATTCGTATGATTGATTGGCTTTGATATCAATGATGGGTTGATTTGAAAGTTGATTTGGCTTATTCGTTAACTCAATACTTTGGATAAATTGAAGGTATAAAGTGAAAGGAAAAAAAGAATAAACCATCATTATCATGATCAGAGTTTTGGGTTAGCATAAAAAGAGGTTTTTTCATCTTTCATTTACCAGAATCATCTTGTTGACATTGCCTATGGGTAAATATTGAACTACTGAAGAAACCTAGATAGAGAGGGAAAAGATGATAAAAGATGATAAGAAAGAAAAAGATAAAAAGAATGAAGTTAATGTTGATGATGATGTGGATGCTTAAGGTAAAGGTGATAGTAACGACAAGTAATCAGAGTTGCTCTGTTTGGAATTAGATTGAAGGTATTTTTGATGATGAAAATCAGGTTGGTAGTTGAAGGATGCATGTTGAAGATACTTGTAATGATAAGGTTTATGGTGAGATGATGTTGATCAAATGGACGATTCACTGACAAAAAGAATGGCCAGTTGTCAGTTTAAATTAGCAAAAAATGGTTCCTCTATGTTTGGTTGAAATCGCCGCCTGATGTTTATTTTAGACCGTTTAACCAAAAGAGGGAGCCATTGGGCTAAATATCAAATCAGGCTCTGGGCCCTTAATCAGTTATAGAGATTTCTTGGTGTTGGAAATAGATTTTCATCATCATTATATTACTTATATTATTGATATTATTTGATTTATTTAAAATTTAAAAGTGAGCTCAAAATCCATCATGCAAACAATAAAATGTGTTGTTGTCGGTGACGGAGCGGTTGGTAAAACGTGCCTATTAATTTCTTACACAACGAACAAGTTTCCATCGGAATATGTTCCAACAGTATTTGACAATTATGCCGTAACTGTTATGATTGGTGGGGAACCCTACACCCTCGGACTATTTGATACTGCTGGTCAAGAAGATTATGATAGACTTCGACCGCTGAGCTATCCCCAAACAGACGTATTTCTTGTTTGTTTCTCGGTTGTTTCGCCATCCTCTTTTGAGAATGTCAAAGAAAAATGGGTGCCAGAGATAACCCATCATTGCCAAAAAACACCTTTCCTTCTAGTTGGTACACAGACCGATCTTCGTGATGATGCGGCTACCGTCGAGAAATTAGCAAAGAATAAACAAAAGCCGATCACTTTGGAGCAAGGAGAAAAATTGGCTAAAGAATTGAAAGCTGTGAAATATGTTGAATGCTCTGCCCTAACTCAGGTAAAGTATGAAAGCTCAAATTTTGTTTATTATTGTAGATACACCCTTTACTCATTGTTTCAATTATTATTGAATCCAATTGATTGTATCATTTGGTGAGGGTGAAAGAGTGATTAAAAGTAGATATAAAAAGGAGTAGAGCAAAAATTACAAAAAATGAGTGAATTGGAATTGACAGGAAACAAAAATAGGATGCATGGATAATTTATCGTCACATTGCTTATATGGATATATTTATATAATTTACGTTTAATAATAAAATACAATACTTATTTGTCTTTTTTTCTATTTATTTATTCAGAGAGGACTTAAAAATGTTTTTGATGAAGCAATCCTGGCTGCTTTGGAACCACCCGAGCCAAAACCAAGGCGTCGATGCAACCTCCTTTAAAATCATTGTCAACGCTAACATCATTGTCAAACTAAATCAGAATCAAGATTCATGCTAATCTCATTGAGCAAGAGATACAGTTTCTCTGAGATTAAAGCTGCTTTTTTCATCTTATCAGCTAATTTACGTATTTTTGCACGTTTTTTATCACGAATTTTTCTCATCTCAGCATCTTTAGCTTCATTCCGAGATGAATTCATCTGAAAAGCTTTCCAAGTATGTTTAGGATTTAAAAAGAACGGCCTTACCTAAAGAAAGCGAAGATAAAATAAAGAAAGGTAAATTAAATTGAGTATATTAGGTTAATAATCAAAAAAAACAATATGAAATCAATCAAATTTCTACATTTAAGCTTTGTTCATTTACTAATCATTATACCAGAAAAAAATAATCTGTATTATTATAATAGCTACAGTTAAGACAAAGGTATTAGATTATCAATTTAGGGTCTTATTAGTACCCATTTATCTTTCAAAAATTATTGCAACAAAATACAATTGTATGAACTTGAAAGCAAAGAATTTTTTAAGTTGATATTTTGATATATTAACTGTTGTAATTGAAATGAAAAAAAGAAATTTTCTTTTACTGGTAAAATGATCGATTTTGTCCTGTTGATGATCGAAATGAAAAAATTACTTAATACCATTTGATGACTCACCAAATATCGAGCTGGTTGATATCGTTTCCTCTTTGATCCATGATGATTTAACGGTTTTGAATGTAGTTTATTATCACCACCATCATCAGTGTTTGAGGTTGGAATTAAGTGAGGTGATGTTGAAGATGATAAAGGTGATGAAAATGAAGATGAATCACTAATAATTATGGTAGAATCACTGGAAACTGAATTAAAATCAGATGATGATGATGATGGTAATGGTGAAAAAGGCGTTGAAGATGAAGAAGAAAATTGTTTTAATAATGGTGAATCAACAAGTTGACATAATTGTCCTGTCAAATTGATTAACATTATAAATAAAATAATAAAAGTCCAAAATGTACTTTGTTGGGATATCATTTTAAGACACATTATAAAAAGTGTCTTCCAAATAATTGAAATTGAAGCGATTAAAATGCCAAGATAAGTTTAATCTTTTTTATCTAAATTCACTTGACTTTGTTTTTCACACTTCATTTGAACATTGTCATTCGACTAACAAAAAGGCCAAACTAAAAGACCAAACGTATATATATATTTTTTCATACAATCGTTAGCTGTCAAGAGTATAAAGTTAACCAGGGAAAGCAAGAAGCCTAAGATCTAGTAGAAGAAGTTGGTACAGAGAAGATAAAAAATAAATGGAAAAAGAGTGAGAAAGTGAGAGATGGTGTTTAGAGGGAGAAAAGAGAAGTGAATTAGTGAGAGAGGAAGATAAGAAAGATGTTTGAAGCTGAAGAAGAGCCAAAAAGGGCCAAAATTGAGAGAGAAAATGTGCAAAAATGCAGTCGATTGGGCTAACTTGAAAGTCTTTTGTTATTACTCTCAGGCAAAGGGAAATGGCTTGTTTACACTTATCCATTGGCAGCTAAGGTTAAAGCATGGACACGACAAAATCAACACACAGGTGCTCATCAGTAAACAATATAGTTCAACCTATTTTTCAACCTTTACCCTTATTTTTTTCTCAATAATACCTTGGAATCATGCATTTTTATCCTAAGGCTACTTAGCCTCTTTTTTTGCCCATACTTTTCCTTAAGCTTTCCCTACATTTTTCTTGCTCTTCATGCTTTTCACTTGTGTTTGCCTGTTTTTATTTTTTTATTTTTTTACCCTAAATTTTGGCGGCCATGGTCCAGATAGACAGCGTGTCCTAGTCTAAATCTGTTTTTCATATTGGTGAACCTATTGGCGGACATGGGCAATCGAACACTTTTTCCGTTTGATCGCCAGTTTTCGTGACTTTGATGATTGGCCTTAAAACTTTGTGGGCTGATATTTCAAGAATGGTAACACTTACAAGACCCATTCTTTCGACAATATGGCACACTTGTGTGTGAAAGATATTGACATCTAACTTATGAATCAACAATTATTTTTAATATTACATCACAAGACTGATGTAAATGAATAACCATTTACCAGAATAAATGTGACATTCACCTGATAACAAATCAAATACAAAGCTATAACTTTTTTCTAATAATTTTGAATCACTCCATATTCTAGAATATTGTAGCCCATAGTAAAATATAATAATTGTCGAAAGAATGGTGATGGTCACAAATGGGCCTGAAATATCAGCCCACAAAGTTTTAAAGCCAATCATCAAAGTCACGAAAACTGACGATCAAACGGAAAAAGTGTTCGGTCGCCTATGTTCACCAATAAGTTTTATTGGTAAAAAATGAGTTTCAGCTCATTCTCTATTATCCTCAATAAAAGCAGTCAACTTTTCCTTAAATCGAAATGACCTCTTGGTCAGAAGCAGAAAATTTTATTTTCTTACTGACCATAAAAAGTAGCACAAGAGAAATGAGTCTCGTGAAAAAATCTGGTTCCACAAATGTACAAAAGGCTTTCGAAGTTTAAACTTTAACCTCGATTATATCGATAACTACTGATCATAAAAAAATTTTAATTTCACAAATGGACTCAGTTTTTATGCCGCTACAAACCCACAAAGTCCCTATTCTTAATTCGAAAGTTAGATTTTGTATCAATGCTCCTTTTAAGAATTCAATGTTGAATAAAACAATGTCAACAATCTTAGGACTCACACGGAAAAGCCTCGACAATTTTTTATTACTCAACTCCCTCTATCGATTGAAATAGTCCCATTCAAATCGGTTTTAGGCATTACGATTAGTTCCCTTGTAACTTAGATTTATTTAAAATGGTTCTAAATGGTTTAAAATGGTAACTTACAAGTCGTAAGTGTCTGTGCAGTAGGGCCACCTATGACTTAATGATACAACTAACTTGAGCTTAAAGCTTTAAGTTTTCTAGGATCTAAACAAACCCATATGTATTTATCAAAGATTGATGTATTGCTTTAATCCTCGTTATTTATTGATCGACGACTACTTAAAATTAATTTTAATTTATTTACATTTATTTATACTATAATATCTGAACTACTAGTTTATAATTGTTCCTTTCAAAATGACTGTCAATCAATATATAAAGGATGTTATTTTAGGATTAATCAATGAGATTGAACAGCTATCAAAGTGAGTATTAAATTTTTATATTTGTTTTTATGTTTTTCCTTTCAAAGTAAGTTAATTTTATGCATAACATTCATTTGTTTATTGGTTATTCGCAACAGGAGCCTGATCGAAAATATGATCAACAATAAGCGTCTTCGTCCCAATTCTGGGCATACAGTGAATCTGACTGAGCTTGGAGATAGTTTGGTAGCCAAGAATGTCCAACTAAAGAAATCAATTAAATTAGCAATGGAGATGGAGGAAATGGCAAAGAAAGTTGATTTATTGAATCTTGATATCAGTAGGGCTGACGAAGAGATAAAACATTTAACCAAATCTTTTAAAGAAGCAGAACATATCCTGGCAACTGCTATATATCAAGCTAAACAAAAGTTAGCCCTGATTAGACAAGCAAATGCGCATCCGGTTCCTTCTGAAGAACTGATTAAGTATGCTTATAAAATAAGCTCATGTCATTCCGTTGCAGCTCCATATAATTGGGAACAAGGAGATTTAAGAAGACCTTATCCAACGGACATAGAAATGAGATCAGGCTTCATTGGTCAAATGGGAGGTTTTGTCACGAGTATGGCTACAACAGGTCAACAGCAACAAAGCTCTTATAATGCCCAAGCAGCGCCGAACTCTTCACAACAGCCCATGGTTGAAGATCATGTTTTCACGAAAGGATTTTTAGAATCTGTCCACTCATCTATTGACTCGAAAGCAACAATATCCAAAGACAATATAGAAGATGTTGAAGTTATGTCCACTGATTCATCAAGCAGTTCATCGAGTGATAGTCAATAAATGATTTGGCTGTCTTTTCTTAATTTTTCTTAATTTTTATTTATTTTCCTTTCATGTTGACCACTTATTAGATATGAAGAAAATGTATTTTTCCGATTCAAATATAATTAATGGTGACTATTAATTGGTTTAAAGATTCCAATTGTCAACAAGATTTGATTAAAATTTTGACTTTAAGAATCTGAGTGTTTGAAAATACTGAGCTTAAGGTGAAAATTTTTACATTTGATTGTATTTTTATTGAATTGAACTTGAGTTGAAATTGTATAATTTATTTGCTTGAAGCAATAAACAAATCATTTGAAGGAAGAAGATGAAATGATTGATTCAGAAGGAATTAAGGAGAAGATTAAATTGAAAATGAAAAGATTGAGAAAGATTAATCAAATTAAGTGAATAGTAAATGACCAAAAATTAAATGAATAATTAAAACAATGTAAAGCAATTGCGATTCAATTGAATTTGAATGGGAAAGAGCAAGCTTTTCAAGTCTGTAAGTCTCATTACACTCATTGAGAAGGTCTTCAACCGTAAAGTACCAAAGTTCAGTAGCTTCAGGGCAAACAAGTCCTTCAACTCGATCCATATAATTATGATCATCTCGTTTTAACCATTGCATACGACAATCACACTTTATCGGATTCTTATTAACTGAAATGGTGCTCCTTAAATTGGTTAAAATTGGTGTGAAAACATCTTCATCTAAGTATTCAATTAGATTGTACTCTAAATTTAGATGTATTGGTCTTCGTAGTCGAGTAAATGCATCTTTTTCAATGTTTTGCATTTGAAGCAGATTACCTCTTAAATCGAGAGTCATTAGTTCATCAGATGATTTCTCGAAAGCAAAGGTGTGATTGGTAAGGCGAGAGATTAGGTTGTCGCGGATTGAAAGGCTGGTTAAATTGGGTAAACGATAAAATGCATAATCACCCAACTCTTCAATTTCATCTCGAGCTAGTTGAACTGACGTTAACTTTGGCAGTTCAACTCTTCCAAAGGCTGACCTTTGAATTTTGGGAATGGAAGCATCGGTAACCCAAAAAAGGCTGAGTTGATTGAATCCGTCAACAATTTCAAATATCGAACCATCATTTTCCTCTTTGGAAATCCAACTCGCTTCTGAGAGACCAGAAAGTTTAAAGCTTTTCAACGTTTCTTTTGATTTAACCAATGAAGTTCTGTGAATTCGTGTTAAAGATAAATTTTGATTTCCATTTAGGTCAATAGCTTCCAATGACATGTCACCAAGTATATCCTCAGTCATGTGAGTTATCTCGGTTTTGTACAATTTCAATGATTTAACATGTCTCTCTGCTGTATTCACATAATAGTTGGCCAATTGATTGAAAACTTGCCGAATAGTACAATCGTTTATTTTGACACCGTAACATTCCATTTCTCCTGATGAATTGTTACATTTACATGGTGATATTTCACGTTCTGGTGGACATTTAATGGCATAATCAGATGTATAATAACCCTCATCGTATTGGCAATTAATTGAAGTTAAAATGGTTAACATTGTTAATGTGATTGGAAGAATTGGTGAAACTGAAAGTGGGAAAAATATGGGATTAGTTTTCTCGATTTCTTGATTACAATTGTTAGTTATGATTTTGTGTACTCAACTTATTGGCTCACGATGATTTATCATTGTTGACTGAACACAATTTCAGAGTATTTTATGTTTAATTGTTTATGTCTGATCAGTTGATAATAACATGATTAAGAAACTGATGATAGCTTAGTATTGGAAGAAGTAGCCTTAAAGGATATGATGGTTATTTTTATGCACTGAAAACCACAAAATAGATGAAAATTATCCATTATTGTTTTATTGATGACTGTTAGGAACAATTGATTATAAAAATGCACCAATCAACTTGCAATCAAAGGAAACATTTAGTTTGTTCTAGTTTTGTAGAGAGATGAATTTTAATGGATTAGTTTTAAAAAGTCCTTAAATCACACTGGACGATTGTTTATGTTTCAAACTAGTGTTCAACTTTTAGCCATGAGTTTCCCTGAATTACTGATAGGTAAAGAAACTCCACCCAATCATTGAAAATTTCAATCACAAAGCTAAAGATGATGACTATGATGATTTACCTAAAAATGCTGGTAAATGTGAGCAGTTGGGGCTAGACTAATCTTGATTCTAGTTAATAATGGGTAATGTAGAAAGAAGGAAGAAAACGAAGAAGGAAAATCGATTTTATCTGTTACCTTATTGTTTCAAGATTAGTCGTTTTGGTCATGAACTTTTCTAGAAGAGGCAGATCTTTTTACCTGAATAGCATGATGTTTTTCCTGGGATTCTGTTATGAAAATGGAATGACGATGAAATGATAATTATTGGGTGTGGAGTTTATGTACAAGAATTGAGAATCAAAGGAAATAAGGTGAAAATATTTCTTTGATATTAAAAAGCAACCAAAATGTCTTTATTTAATAGACTAATGTTTGTTAATTTGATCATAATTATATTGCAAAAATAGATTGATTTGCTAACGTTTGATCTTTAAATGCGAACTTACATGTAAAATCAGCAAAGTTTATTCCATTTTACGCCTTTTTCATTTTTCCAAATTAATCATTATTGATAATTTGAAACTATCACTGTATATGTTTTATATAACAATATTTGAATTGGTTTCATATTAGTACAATGTATTAGCATAATGTTTCCGAGTCTGTTGAATGTTCAGTTTAGTAAGAAATAATGAGAGAAGATAATGTTTTAGTTTGGACAAAAGGTTGAATCGCTTTCTTTTTTATTGTTTTCATGTGTTTCGGTGTTGATGAAACGAATATTTGGATGAAATTACATATTATGATAAATCATGAAAAGGGATGGATAACAATGAAAAAAGTACGAAATTCAATTATGATGTCATTGTAGCGCGCGAATGTATAAAAATATATTGGTGTATGATAATATGAATGGCTTGATAATGTATTAATATACAGGGTGACCTAGGAAATCGAATAAAATGATATATGATCTAAATTAGGCCTTGGCGGCAGCCTTTTTGTAGTCATCACCGTATCCACCTGATGAGTATGAGTCAGCTCCGTAGGAGTCTGAGCCATATGAGTCACCACCATAACCGTAAGAGTCTGAACCATAGCCAGATGAACCGTAAGAGTCTGATCCGTAAGATGATGGAGCGTATGAGTCACCTCCCCAGGAGTCACCAGCTGAGTATGAACCAGCATCACCGTATCCAGATGAACCGTATGAACCGTATGAAGGAGCTGAGTAAGATTTAACTGGGACTGGGATGTATTTCTTGACAACAACTGGAACGTGTTTGGTGACAAGAACTGGATGTGGTTTGTTGACAACAACTGGCTTTGGAACAGAAACGGTCTTAACTTCGACAACCTTTCGGGTAAGGTAGACTGGCTTGACAACTGGTCGTTCAATGATGACCTTCTTTACTCTGGGGGCAGCAGCGTAACCAGATGAGTATGAGTCACCTCCGTATGATGAGCCATATGAGTCTCCTCCATATGAAGCTGGTGCAGAGTATCCTGAACCGTAAGAGTCTGATGAACCGTATGAAGCAGGGGCAGAGTATGAGTCACCGCCGTATCCAGCAGCACCGTAACCAGCTGAACCGTATGATGAACCATAAGAGTTACCATAGTTAGCTGAAGCTAAGGCTTGTCCGGCGAGGAGGGTGAAACAGAGAGCAATCTACATGTTATAATAGTTAGAAGATAAATTAGTTAGCAAAAAGGTATATCCGAATTGGTTCACTTAAGTTTTCACAAGATTTGCTTGGAATGAACGCAAGCAAAACTGTTAGTTAACTTACCATTGGATTCATTTTGGTTTTGGGTTTGATTTTTGGTTGATACGTTGAAAAGATGATTAGATGGTTGATTGTTAGTAAACAAATTGTGATGATAGTTGAGTTACCGATGATCACTTTATATATTAAAAATTTTTGATCCTAGTGAGCAACAGGGAGACAAGGTACGGTGATATTATTTAGCTGAAAGGAGGAGATGAAGGAGGTGATACATTTTAAATCGTTCAATCGTTTGAAAGTCTAATCCCGAAAATTTGGATTGATCACAGTTTAATGTCGAAGTAGGAAAGTTCATGTAATATCCGGTAATCCAGTTTTCACGAATCCCACCACCATCATCTTCATACTTCTATCACCACTTTCACTCGTTGCCTGATTTAATTGATAACGGTAAAAGAAAAAAACAAGATTATGTCGATGATTAGAGAAAGCGTCATTTTATTAAGATAGAGGGAGGAGAAATAGGAGGTAGAGATGAAGATAGAGATAAAATACGAATGATATTGATGGTGATGAGATGAAATCAAGAGGATAAATAGATGAGAGGAAAAAAGAAAGGAAGAGAAGAAAGAAAGATTAGGCCTAGGGCAGAATGTGTTTAATCACTTACCATTTTCCCGGTTACAGTTGCATTATGACCTCACCATTCTTACTTTCAACCAAGATGAGTTGTTAATAAGATAATCCAGTTCATAAGTACGCTGTTGATTGTTAAGATGATGTTGATTAGAATTAGGTTTTAAAATGGTTTATGCATTAAGATAAAATAAAATTGTCGGCATTAAATTTTAATGTAAAACAGTTGGAGGATAAAAAATGTCAAACCACTGACCGGGATGTATGAAAAAAGAGAGGAGGAAAATGAGAGACAGTTTCATTTCTCCCTTTAGGCTTATTTTGTTCATTTCAATCGCTACGTTGTTAACATATTAACTAACAGCTTCACAATTTCAAAGCAAATCTTAAAGATTCATCTATTTAACTAAATTATCTCACAATTTTCTATTACTGACCATTATTTAAGTTATGTTTTGTCAAAAAATAATAATGCATCAATTACATCATTTTATTAGGTAAACCCAAAAGTCTTTGTGGGTTTCTCAGTCATTTATTTCAAACAATTAATTAATTTAGTAAAACTTATTCAATAATTTTGATTTTTTCAATAATAATTGATTAATATTTGCTCTTTAATTTGCACCTAATTTCAATATGAAAAATATTGATTAACATGCTTAAATTTTGATTTAATTAAATCATCAATTTTTGCAAATTTTAACAATCAAATAAATTCGTTGATTGTTAATGATTAACAATCAATAATTAAAAAAAATAAACATCATTTAAGAGCTTGAAGCTCATATAATCATTGGTCAAAATTCAGAATTTCTAATCACTATTGTTATGCAATAAATTCATGACAATCAGACCTTAATTTTGCATTGAATTTCCATAGAAAGGATTTTTTTCAATTTTTCGTTATTTCAATTAAAATCTTAAGGAAAAATCTCATAGAAAATGGTCAATAAAATGAAATTTTTTTAAATTCAAATCAGAATATTTAAATAACGATAATTATTTAAAATTCTGAATTTTGATCAATGATTATATGAGCTTCAAGCTCTTAAATGATGTTTATTTTTTTTAATTATTGATTGTTAATCATTAACAATCAACGAATTTATTTGATTGTTAAAATTTGCAAAAATTGATGATTTAATTAAATCAAAATTTAAGCATGTTAATCAATATTTTTCATATTGAAATTAGGTGCAAATTAAAGAGCAAATATTAATCAATTATTATTGAAAAAATCAAAATTATTGAATAAGTTTTACTAAATTAATTGATTGTTTGAAATAAATGACTGAGAAACCCACAAAGACTTTTGGGTTTACCTAATAATCTCGGTGATAATTGAAATTAAATTCCCGCTCATGTTTTACAATTCCGTAAAACTTTTGATTTGCTTTTTCACTTCACTACATTTTAGATTAACGTACAAACGAGTTCATTACAAGCCGCTTTCAGCAATTCAACTAATGAATTCTATCAGAACAATCAACAACCATTGTCCATTGTTATTAGTGAATAACCTGAGTTTTTGGGAAAACTCATTTGCTAATCATTTCTTATTTTATTCGCGCCTCCTTTATTTCTCCGAAATAGACACGTGATCACCAAAGGAAACACATGTTAGTTTTGTTTACAACTCGCGGTCTAAAAGATTTGAATAATTGTCTCTATTTCTCAATTTTATTTAGATTATCATTAATTATATTAATTAATTTATTGTTAAATATTGATGATGGCAGAAGTACAACTGAGTGAAGGGGAAAAATGTTATATTATTCATGGTATTAATGATAATTGGCGAATTGATGGACGCTCTTGTTGGGATAGACGTGAAATTGATGTGGAAATTAATTTGTTACCCAGTTGTGTTGGATCAGCCCAAATACGGTCAGTTAATTGTTCTGTGATAGCTGGTATTAAAATGTCCCTTGTTCCACCTGATCCTGGTCGTCCTGGAAAAGGTAAAATTGAATTTTTTGCTGACATCTCTGCCAATGCAGATCCTCTGTTTGAAGGAAGAGGAGGCCAAGAAATTGTGGTTGAATTGGTTAGTTTTTTCGAAGATAGCTACCAAGATTGTTCTCTTCTTGATTGCCTCACTGTGGTGGAAGGTAAATCAGTCTGGTGTCTGGCAATAGATATTCTAATCCTCGAAATTGGATCAAAAGCAAGTCTTTACGATTTGTGTTCATTAGCTGTTAAGGCAGCTCTCTATGATACCAGGTTTGTTTTCTCTAAAATACTTTAATAACTAGATGTGTTATGTTTAGCTTCAACTCATGAATTAATTTTACTTTTTAATTGAATAGATTACCTAAAGTATATGTTAACCCAGACACAATGGATATTGAAATTCCTGACGATCCATTTGATGTAATGCGGTTAGATATATCTCAGATACCCGTTTTTGTGACTGTCACTCGAATAGGCAACCATTACCTTATTGATCCGACCCAAGAAGAAGAGGCTTCGAGTATATCAAGTTTACTATTCTCAGTCAATAATTGTGGAGCGCTGTTGCATTCTAAAAAATTAGGACTTGGTAGTCTTCATTGCGACCCAATTAAAGAATTAATACCGGTAAGTTTCGCCGGACTCAACCAGTTTCAATCAATTTGTATTGAAGTACTAATTTTTCTGTTCTCATTTTTTTCAGAAAATATCTGTAGTTGCATTGGAGCTTCACGATTTTATAGATTATCAATGCAAATCCTTGACGAGTCAATCATGACCAATGTTTTTGATCAAATTTCAACTCATGAATTAAAAATAAATGAATGTCAATAATCTATCCATCAAGCACTAACATGGATAGTAAGATCCAGTTGATTAAAATGACAAAAAAGAATTCAAAATTACTTTAATAAGGTTTTAATTACTAATCAGTCATTAAAGAATCCAATTTTCAGGATAAATTTTAAAATTTTACCGAACATTCGAGCGACATCTAACGTGTTCTTTTTTAGTTCAATGACAAAATTAAAATTGGATCCAAGTAACTGGGATCCAGTTTCTGGAATAACATGTGATATTTTACTTCAATTAACTAAGGTTATTTAAATTAAGTTTGTGAAATTATTATTAGTTTAATCACAGGTAAGTTTTATAATTTTTCTTCTAGTTCAACTCACTTATTTCAATTCCTCTTTAACTCCAGCATCTTTTGTTGTGAATAGCTTGCATCAACGTTTGATTCAGTATTGCATCATTTACTAGTGATTATTACGAAGTAAATCGTATATATTATGGCTGTAAGTATAAACGAATTCTTCAAAAGGACAAACATTGTTTCTATTCAATATTTAACTAATTATTGTGATGATTTTAATACTTAGAGTTCCATGATTGCCGCTGGGATGGCCATGGCCGCTGTCGGTTTCGGTGGAAGATATTTATTACGGATATCAAAACAATTAGGACCTCAACTTGAGCAATTAAATAAAGTTTTACCCGACGCTGTAAGTTAATTCTCCCACTATTCTTTTTCAAATCTTTCTAAACATTCACCATTTCAAACATATATTAATAATATTCGTTCTTTTGCTACAGAAATCTTTCGCCAATTCTAAATATTATAAAGGAGGGTTTGAGATCAAAATGACAAAGCGTGAAGCTGGTCTCATTCTTGGTGTTAGCCCATCAGTTAATAAAACGAAATTAAGAGAAGCTCATCGTAGAATAATGTTACTTAACCATCCAGATAGAGGTAATTTAAAAAATTTAATTAGGAATTTGCTGGACTTTCAATATCATTTTTCTGTAATTTTGCGTGAAAGAAAAGACTTCAACTTCAACTGATTCATTCTATTGAGTTACACTTTAAATTCATTTACTGCTTTATTTAGAGTCAACAGATTATTGAGAGAACTTTGCTGAATGTTGGTGGTCTCTGCTCTGCATCTATTAAATTTTTCTTTGATAAATAATTTCATAGATTGGAGTGAAAGTTGTTAAAACCAGGAATTATTAATACAAGAATGGGCGAATATTTCCTGACTGAACATTTTAAATGGCTGGATAAAGAAACTCCAGCTGTCCCTTTTCTAATTTGTGCTTTAAAGAAACTAAATTCATCCTTTTCTCTTTTATTAGGTGGATCGCCTTACATCGCAGCAAAAATTAACGAAGCCAAAGATTTATTAGATTCTGATAAGAAATGAAAATTGATCCTAGCAAATTGTACAGACTTCTAAAAAAAGATTATTTCGAAACAAATAAAACTTAGTTAACATAAAGTCAACTCAAAATTTATTGAGATAACTTATTTTTCAAATTTTTAAACTGCCTAACATCAAACCAAATGATTTAATAAACACTATGTCGACAATGTAGTGAATCCAAGGAGTTTGATAATTTTAAATATCTCCAGCGAAAATTCCTCGTTTCCTTTGCCAATCCCATTTCTTGTGCTGCAAGAAAAAAATAGAATGTATTAAAACATTAAAAAGAGCATGTAATCAAACGTTATTAGTTATTTTTTCATCATTCAGTAGGAGATGGTTTTAATTCTAATAACTCACAATTAACTTAATCTAATCCCCAACCATTTCAAGGGAAGAAATGGGAAGAAATAAATGATGAATCACACAAAAAATTAGACCTACCCATTGTGATGGACAAAGTGTCTCATAATTGTCTCGGTACCATTCACAGGCTTCCCAGCCGGGCTTCTTCTTTAAACATCTGTGATAATCTATGTAATTTTGATAACAGTTCCTACAGTGAAGGATATTAAGTATAAAAAATAAAAGTGAGAAAATTTTAACCAATAAAAAGATAAATAATTTGTTTTGTTTACAAGATGAGATACACTTACAAAGCTTGATTAGTATTTGGGAACCTTGGGTCAGGAGGAGCTGGACGAGAAGTTCTTCCATCAGGCTTAGCTGGGCTCAATAATTTTTTGACATATTCTCTTTTTTCCTCGTAAGTTGCCATTCCAAATTAGCAAATAAAATATCTGAATATAGAAATTAAACCAATTCTCTGTTGGACAATCAGATGAAAACAAGTTAAACAAACCAAATCTGAAGGTGACTTAAATAGCTAATTACACTACAAAACTGTGAAAATATCTTTACCACTATTTATACAGCAACTCAAGTGAAAATAACACAATAAGCAATCAAATAAAAAAAGAAAGTTTAAATTAATTCAGAGTTAGAAAAATTTCCCAAATTATCAAATATAATTCAACAATTCAAAAAATTTATAATAATTTACCTACTTTTATAAAATTGGTGTAAACGCGTTTATTTAAATGAAAATCCTAATAACACACTGTTATTAAATTTCCTGAAGATGAACTTTCTCTTTCAGTGTTTACAAATGATTATCAATTTAATTATTGTTCAGCATACTTTATATTACTGTATTTGATATTAATCATAATCGTTAGTTTACCTTCAACATTAGAACTTTATTTTTTCATAGGATTCAAGTGAAAAGTCTTGAAAGACTCCCAGAAAGTTATCAATTTTGAAAGCCTCAACGCTTCTGAAACTGCACCTCTGGTGAAATAACTCATTTTCACTTTTCGTCAGCGTAATCTATGATTCTCAATCTTCCTTTCAGATCAAATTTAATCTAAAATGTAGCTGATTTTGCTAGTTTTTAGATTGATATTTCCCGAAAGAAAATTGAATTAACTCAACTGATAATTAAAGAAATCGGATCAAAATTCGTGAACCGCAAAAGTAGATCTAGTGTAGTGTTTTTGCCTACAGTCTGATCAAGGCATTAAAATCTAACAAGATGATAACAATCTACCATTGTAAGATAACCGTCTCTACTTTTATCGATGGAACAGTAAAATTGCTGTTTAATAAAGAAATAATTTTGACAAATTCTGTCTGATTTGCAAGATTTGTATTGAAGTTTTTGATCTGTTATGCTTAGTTTTAAAAACAAAACACAAAAAACCATGAAAACTTTTAATTAATTTTAATTAGCCACTAATTCACTAATAACAATGGACAATGATTGTTGATTGGTCTGATGAAAGTCCAGCAGATTCCTAACTAAATTGTTCATAAATTACCTCTATCTGGATGGTTAAATAACATTATTTTACGGTGAGCTTCTCTTAATTTCGTTTTATTAACTGATGGGCTAACACCAAGAATGAGACCATGTATTAAAATCATCACAATAATCAGTTAAATATGTTTAACAGTGTTTGTCCTTTTGAAAAATCGTTTATACTTACAGCCATAATAAAGCTAGATAAACAACCAAATCAACAAGAAAATGGAAAAATAACGAAATCGTTGAGTCTATATTTGTCTTTATCAGGATCTTAAAAGTGAAAATGATATCAATTATTTTGATCAGATGGCTGCTGATATTTCAAAATGATTTATTTTAGCCATATCAACCTGACCTTTATGTATTACTTGCACTTAACTGAATAATCTTCAGTATAAATGACCTCAGACGATATGCGTGTAATGACCATATTGATCATATTTGAGGTTTGCTTTGCCGTCAGAAAATCATTATTGTATGTTTAGTTTTGTGTGTGGAGGTTATACTTTTTAACCAGATCAACCAGTTTAATCATTTAAGATAAATTGATTATTGCACCGGTAAAGTCTATCAACATCTTTCCTTGCTGTTGCTGTTTCTTTTGATGATAATAAATATCATTTCCATGTTATGTTGAAATCAGGAAAAAATAAGGTAAAAGTGTTCCTGTGCGATCTGTAACACGCATTAATTAAATCTCCCAGCAGTCCGCTCTCATATTAACACTTTATTGAGGTGACAATTGGTAAGAGCAAAAGGTAAAAACATATCAAATTCATCTTGAACTTGAATTTAGGTTATCGAGATGTTCGCTGTAATCTTATCTCTTTGCTGGTAATTGTGACCAGCGTTCTCACAATAAAACGCACTGATAACATTGCGAGTTTAAAGTTCATCTAATGTCCAAAGCTTATCAAATTACATTTCAACCTTTATTTTCCCATTCCAAGCTTCATCTATTCCAGTGAATCGTTACCTCTGCTGCTGTGACTCGGAAAGCTTGTTTTGAAGTAAAATTGGTACAATATTATGGATGAGTTAAAATTTTTGATTTCAATGGTTACTCCGATCCATTTGTGATTTGATTGATGTTATTAGTTGAACTTTACCATCGATTACCGAGCCAATCCTGTATAAGATACTCAATCATGTTTTGCGTTGCTCCTTCAGATTATGATCCAGTTTAATTATTATTATTCTCTAAAATGAAGGCCTCATAAAGCTTGTATTAATCAGGTATAACTTTCCTTTTGGGACTTTCCATTCAATTTACTTGTTACAGTACATTCAATTTACTTGTAGCAGTAATGATTTTCAACAAATAACCATTTAATCGTTTCAAATTATTTACTATTCAAACTCAAAAAATATTCAATAATCAAAAATTAATCAAATCAGATACATGTATAAACATTTTAATTTACTTTTTCTTACACCATTTTTTCTTTCTTTCTTTCTTTTCTTGTTAGTCGCCATCGAAATCAACACGATAATGATGATCAACGATAAAATAATCAATTGAAACCACCCACTTAAACAAATGCCGCTAGTCATGATTAGATTAAATTAAATGTTCCTAATGTAATCATTAGCCGGTAACCGGTAATTTGAACCAGATTTTAATAAACTAACATTACACACAGTCATGTTAATGTCGTTTACCAATTTACCTCTTATCATTTAATATGATTAACCCATTATCATATTACCTTTTTCATCGTCTTCTTTTACTCCATCGGTCAAATCAATATCGAACTTAACTGATGAACTGTTTACCTTGAACTGCATAAATTATAAATCTTATCTGAATCATGAAAGTAAAGTGAAAGTGAAAGAGGAAGATCATGTATGAAGTTGATAGTTAATCGTTGATCCTCCCCTTAATCAGCAGTTCATTCTGTAACCAAGAGACTTTTTTGAATGGCTAGTTTTTTGGACAGAAGAGAGACGGTATGAAATCGAAATGAAAAACGGTATAAAAGCGATTCGTAAGTGTTCAAAATCATCATTCAAATCATCTTCATTCAACAAGTAAACATCTCTAGTTTTTCAACACAACTTAGTTTAACAAACTATTAAAACAAAACTCATCATGAACTCAATGGTAAGAAAGTGATTATCAATACAAATGGACTTTCATCAAACAAGGATTTAAAGTGATCTTTATCTTGATTTTATAAGAAAAAATAATAATCTTTTATTTTCTTATTTATTTTCCCTGATTTACTGTTATAGATTGTTATCTGTTTCACTCTTCTTGCTGGTCAAGCTTTGGCCTCAAACTACGGAGCTGGTTCATACGGTTCTGGTTCATACGGTTCATCATACGGAGGTGATGCTTACTCTGCAGGAGCTTCATACGGTGCTGGTGGTTATGCTGGTGACTCCTATGCTGGTGACTCATATGCCCCAAAAGTAAAGAAGGTCATCATTGAACGACCAGTTGTCAAGCCAGTCTACCTTACCAGAAAGGTTGTCGAAGTTAAGACCATTGCTATTCCAAAGCCAGTTGTTGTCACCAAGCCACATCCAGTTCTTGTCACCAAACACGTTCCAGTTGTTGTCAAGAAATACATTGCTGTTCCAGTTAAATCATATGAACCATCATACTCAGCTCCTTCATACGGTTCCTCATACGGTTCATACTCAGCTGGTGATGCCTGGTCTGGTGACTCATATGCTCCATCATCTTACGGTTCAGACTCTTACGGTTCATCTGGTTACGGTGATGATTCCTATGGATCTGACTCATACTCATCAGGAGGATATGGTGATGATTACAAAAAGGCTGCTGCCAAGGCTTAAGCTATTATAAATTGATCATTAACTAATTCCATTAACTATCCATTTGTGTATAAACATATTCTCTCAATTCTTAATCTTAAAATCATTTCATCTCAATTGTTTCTTGCAATTATAATGTACAGAGCATCATAAATCCTGTATTTTCCCATTTTATTTCATACAAATGATCAAATATCATTTGCTTGAAATGAAAAAGTCCTCATAAACATCACAAAATGCTTACATTTATATACATCTGAATCAATTGCTCAATGTCCATTTACCTGTAAACAAACAACTTTCCAGCTCATGATAAATGAAAATACAATAGTTTCATGCTATTCAGCCAAAGGTTAAGCCAATGGCCAAAATTTAGAAATAAACAGTTAAAAAATCTACTATTTATTTGTTATTTTATTTATCTCTTGTCTCTAAATTCAATAAACAATACTAGAATCTGATTTAATATAATATTTATTACAATTGTATTAATACAATGATAAATGATTCTTTAAATGCTAAACTGACATGAAACTGATATGAAGCGGATCTGAAAAATAGAAAGCGATTGACTAAAGATAATCTAATTGTTACAATCTTTTTTATAAAATGTTTTCAATTTCAAGAATAAACATTCATCTATTAAGCTAATTACATGGGTATGTTCCAACTTCACCAATCTTTTAAGCTTCTAAGACATAATCTCTTAAGGTTAAGAGTTTTAACTAAGAAAATGGTGAACAGAGACTCATTTCAGATTGTAACAATAGGTCCATTAACTCTGTTAATTATGGAGATAGTAAAATCAGTTAGAGGAAAATCAAATTTGATTTTTAATAATTATCTTTATAACTTACGAAATTCTAATAATAAACGTTGTTATTGGCGTTGTGTTGAGAAAAATTGTAACATCACTTTGATCACCGAAGATAACAAAATAGTGAAAGAACCAACAAATCATCAACACGATGACCACATTGAAAGGATTGAAAAAATCAAATCACGAGAGGAAATGTTTAATTTGATTGAAACTTCACCAAACATGTCCATTCAACAAATATTCAATACGGTAAGTTAATAACTTGAGCATCTATTGTTTTGATAAATTTCGTCACCTTTTATCTATTTGCGATTAAACTAACCAATTCAACTACAATTTCTTGGCCTTCTCTTCCTTCAAACAGTCCAACATTAGTCAAATTGAGTTGCGTTTGAGGTAGTAATAGGTTTGAAAGGCTTGAAGATTATCTAAAGAGGGAAAACGTATTCCACAGGCTACACAATAATATTGTGATAGAGGTTGATGAGGTGGTGATGATCCAGGTGAGTTGGAAGAGTTTGATGCATTAGTTTTAGAAGAAACTGAGACTCGACGAGATGATCCACGATGAGAGTTGACATTTGGTGTACGAGAATGCCGTTCGGATTTAACGGAGTCTAAAGATATCTTAGAACTACTGTTAGGTGATCCTTCACTTTCAAGCATATCAGGAGAAGACTCACTTCCAGTTCGTGCATTGTTACTGGACCCTGTGCGGCTCAGATGAGGCTAAGCTGATAAAATTGGAAGATGAATTGAACAAGTTTAATGGTGCTGGTGATTCTGACTCTTCCATCGTTAGATTGGCTTCAGATTTCACTTTGTACGGTGCTAATGTTGTTGCAGATGTTGATAAATTCGAAGAAAACTCATTTTCCTGCCGATAATGGTGACGAAATGGTGCTTTTTCTTGATGATGATCACCTGATTGGTTAGAAGTTAAGTCAAGCGGACCCTCAGTTGACTGAGGTCTTCGAGAGATTTGAGGACAATCAGTATTTATATTATTCAAAATTGTATTTCTACTGTCGATAATACTTTTATTATCACTTGTATTATTATTGATACTAATAATATTATTATTAGTTAAACTATTAACATTGATTATATTTGTTGAATCAAAAAGACCATTGATAGAGTTATTATGATTGTTATTTCGATGAGCTTCCAGAGTATTACCAAGAAGAGCTGCTCTTTCAAAAGCCAGCGGATCATTCAATTGTGTACTTGAAAGGATGTCTTCAGGTAGTTTTACATTACCGACTGAATTGTTGATGGATAAATCTAATCCACCAGTTTCAGAGTTATACGATAGAGGGACCAGAATAAGAGGATTGGTTGAAATAGCTACATAAATTGGCTGTTGTTGAGTTTCAAAATCAAACCAGGTGTTCTTGAATTTAAAATAAGGATTGATTCAAGTCTTTGATAATTTTCTCATCGATATTGGTAGGTTTTGATATGAGCGAAAGTGTATCTTACAAAGTTAAAGATGATGGAAAAGTTGGTGCAACTTTAGCATAATCTACAACTTCATGAATTGGAATTAGATTTACTACAGAAAATCAACATCAATCTGTGATCTAGATGAATCTAAGGCGTGTTCACAACGAAGACAAATGTTACTGTTGCACTCATAGTTACTAAATTGTCATGCTATTTTTTTATTGATAAAATGTTATATCTTTGATTTCTATTTTGCAATTATTCTGATTATTCAATTTCCGACGATCACTAGCATTAAGTACCATTTTGACGCAATTGAGAATCAAAACTGAATAAAATTTGTATCAAATGAAAGCCAAGAAAATTTCCGTTAAAATAAGTCTAATTTTGTGCAAATTTGTTTAGACATTGAGTCGTCATGAAAGATTCTAAAATCTACTGTCAAACTTTACCAGTCATACCTTAGATAACTAGTATTGTTGGTTTTCCGGGACATGCATGTTAAACGATTCAATGCACATTGTACCAGCAGAAAATAACGAAATCATATAAATAATGTCATTTAAAGTTTTGAAATGCGTATGAGGCATTTGAATTGCATATAAATATCAAAACTTAATACTCATTTCTAAGTACCTTGAGCCCATTGTCGGTGAAATTGAGTCAGAACGCAAGATTAATTAATATTACCAGAACATATAAATAAGAGAAAAGACTTGAAAGTTCATATTGTTCTCGAATTTTCTCGTGGATCAAAGTGTTGAAATAATTTAATCCATTTTTGGGATTGAAAATTATTATCTTTGTTTTATTAATTATCTCATCTGTGAATTGGTAAAACTGTGCTACCAATCAGTGCAGAGCATGAGAAATCAGATGAAATAACCATTAAGGTAACATAGTGACTGCCGCACACTGAGTGGTGTAATATAGGTGTATAAAATGAAGAGATAAGTTGTCAGAATATCAGCTTTGTATGAATGATTATTCCTTAACAATAAACTGATATGAAACGGATCTGCAAAAAAGGAATTCGAAGAGCATATCAAATATAATCATTTCTGGCAAAACACATTTTGATATAAAAGACATTCAATTCCAAGAAGAGAAAACAATTCAAATTGAATCATTAACTTAAACAAACTCAAGTTTAGTTAACATTTAAAAATGAAATTCATCTCTCTCTTTTTTACTGTTGCTTTTTGTTGCTGCTAATGAAGAACGATTAATCGATAGTAAAGACATCGTTGGTGAAATAAAATCTAAACAATACGATGTCACAACTCCAGCCTCGTTTGATTTAAAGATGACTCGTAAAACCGATGCCTCAGATCCAGCCTCATATGTCTACAAGACTCATCAATACGATGTCACAACTCCAGCCTCGTTTGATTTAAAGGTGACCCATAAAACCGATGCCTCAGATCCAGCCTCATATGTCTACGAGACTCAGCAATACGATGTCACAACTCCAGCCTCATATGTCTAAACAAACGAGCATAAACACTTAACAATCCTTAACAATAAACTGATATGAAACGGATCTGCAAAAAAGGAATTCGAAGAGCATATCAAATATAATAATTTCTGGCAAAACACATTTTGATATAAAAGACATTCAATTCCAAGAAGAGAAAACAATTCAAATTGAATCATTAACTTAAACAAACTCAAGTTAACATTTAAAAATGAAATTCATCTCTCTCTTTTTTACTTTTGCTTTTTGTTGCAGTGCTTTTGTTGCTGCTAATGAAGAACGATTAATCGATAGTAAAGACATCGTTGGTGAAATAAAATCTAAACAATACGATGTCACAACTCCAGCCTCGTTTGATTTAAAGGTGACCCATAAAACCGATGCCTCAGATCCAGCCTCATATGTCTACGAGACTCAGCAATACGATGTCACAACTCCAGCCTCATATGTCTAAACAAACGAGCATAAACACTTCGATCAATTTCAACTTGAATGGTGTTTTTATTTTCTTGAAAAAATTAATAAAATAATTGCATATTGAACGCTTGATAAATTGATTTACTAAATTAACTTACTAACTCCACCAAGATTATCATTGAAAACTTGCCTCTGTCTAGTCTCTTTCTCTTTTAGTCCGAAAATTGAAGACAATCGATATCTTTTTGTTTTCGACCGAATATTGACTAATAAAGTAACTGGCCAGTTAACTCGTTAATTGACATTGCATGTCTGAATTAAAAATCTTAACATTTTGTTGGTATCAGATCTAAATATAATCTATAGCTCTTTTTTCCGATAAATGACGGCTGAGGCCTTCTAAGCAATTTAACTTCGTTTTATGTCCTTACAAACCAAATCAAGTCTCAAAATTCAATACGAAATTGAATTATTTTGCTTGAACATTTGAAATGAAATTGTTGAAATGGCTACATAGATTGGCTGTTGTTGAGTTTTTTGCTGGTTAGAGGATGAGTTTGATGGTAGAGAGGTGGGAGAGACACCGGCTAATGAAAGTGCAGGTGGGGGTTGGCTGGCTTTTGAGGTGGCAAAATCAAACCAGGTGTTCTTGAATTCAAAATGAGGATTGATTAAAGTCTTTGATAATTTTCTCATCGATATTGTTAGGTTTTGATATGAGCGAAAGTGTATCTTTCAAAGTTGCAGATGATGGTAAAGTTGATGCAATATTCCCGGATTCATTGGCTAATGGTTTAACAAATTGAACTGATGAAGGTAGAATAGTTGGGGAAGATGAAGATGTGGTTGTTGGTGATTTTTATTTGATTGCATTTTGTGCTGAATCTTTTTATTTTATTCGCAGTTTTTCTCACTGACGGTGGTTTTTATTATATTGAGTCTTTGCAATTGAGTGGTCAGAGTGGATTGAATTTATTGTACTCAGTAAACAAATTGCGATCAGATATGTTCACGCCAGCCTCTAGTTTCACTTTCATGTTAATTTCAAAATTCCATTGGAATGCAAAGTTTATGGAATCAAAAAACAAGAGAATAGATGAATCGAGAATCATCAACTAACTATACAGTGCATAAGTATCGTAAGTAAGTGTATTTTTTGGTCGCCCATTGAAAGTTTCATCAAAAACCAGTTTAATAAAAAGCTTTGAACATAACTTTTACAATTAAAGTTTTGACTTTGAACGTGATTTTATCGTGAAATTATCGATCAAAAAAATTTGTTCACAAATGGACTTCATTTCATGTCCTTATAAACACACCAACTTGAAAGTTAAAGCTTCTGGTTAAACACATGTGCTCCTTATTGAGGCATAACCGGTAAAGTTTTGGACACATTTGAGGAAAAGTGAAAGGAGACAGTTTGACATGACTTATTTGCACTATTTAACCTTATTAAATATATTTATTAGATATATTTATTCTAAGCTTTCTAATTAGGCAGAAAAAAGTTCTGGTTCAAGGGGATGATAATAGCTGGATATACTGATGGACTTTGAATATACCCCAGGTCAATTAAAGTTCCAGCTCCAGACCGAAAACTCATTGCATTCAATTTATGGTCAGGATGGTGAAAGTGTAAACACTTGATCAAACCGGAATTGCATAAGTTGAATTTATAACTCTATCAGCCATACCTTGAATTTGAATGTTTTGCCGATTCTTACTTAACCGATGAACTGTTTACCTTGAACTGTATAAATTATAAATCTTATCTGAATCATGAAAGTAAAGTGAAAGTGAAAGAGGAAGATCATGTATGAAGTTGATAGTTAATCGTTGATCCTCCCCTTAATCAGCAGTTCATTCTGTAACCAAGAGACTTTTTTGAATGGCTAGTTTTTTGGACAGAAGAGAGACGGTATGAAATCGAAATGAAAAACGGTATAAAAGCGATTCGTAAGTGTTCAAAATCATCATTCAAATCATCTTCATTCAACAAGTAAACATCTCTAGTTTTTCAACACAACTTAGTTTAACAAACTATTAAAACAAAACTCATCATGAACTCAATGGTAAGAAAGTGATTATCAATACAAATGGACTTTCATCAAACAAGGATTTAAAGTGATCTTTATCTTGATTTTATAAGAAAAAATAATAATCTTTTATTTTCTTATTTATTTTCCCTGATTTACTGTTATAGATTGTTATCTGTTTCACTCTTCTTGCTGGTCAAGCTTTGGCCTCAAACTACGGAGCTGGTTCATACGGTTCTGGTTCATACGGTTCATCATACGGAGGTGATGCTTACTCTGCAGGAGCTTCATACGGTGCTGGTGGTTATGCTGGTGACTCCTATGCTGGTGACTCATATGCCCCAAAAGTAAAGAAGGTCATCATTGAACGACCAGTTGTCAAGCCAGTCTACCTTACCAGAAAGGTTGTCGAAGTTAAGACCATTGCTATTCCAAAGCCAGTTGTTGTCACCAAGCCACATCCAGTTCTTGTCACCAAACACGTTCCAGTTGTTGTCAAGAAATACATTGCTGTTCCAGTTAAATCATATGAACCATCATACTCAGCTCCTTCATACGGTTCCTCATACGGTTCATACTCAGCTGGTGATGCCTGGTCTGGTGACTCATATGCTCCATCATCTTACGGTTCAGACTCTTACGGTTCATCTGGTTACGGTGATGATTCCTATGGATCTGACTCATACTCATCAGGAGGATATGGTGATGATTACAAAAAGGCTGCTGCCAAGGCTTAAGCTATTATAAATTGATCATTAACTAATTCCATTAACTATCCATTTGTGTATAAACATATTCTCTCAATTCTTAATCTTAAAATCATTTCATCTCAATTGTTTCTTGCAATTATAATGTACAGAGCATCATAAATCCTGTATTTTCCCATTTTATTTCATACAAATGATCAAATATCATTTGCTTGAAATGAAAAAGTCCTCATAAACATCACAAAATGCTTACATTTATATACATCTGAATCAATTGCTCAATGTCCATTTACCTGTAAACAAACAACTTTCCAGCTCATGATAAATGAAAATACAATAGTTTCATGCTATTCAGCCAAAGGTTAAGCCAATGGCCAAAATTTAGAAATAAACAGTTAAAAAATCTACTATTTATTTGTTATTTTATTTATCTCTTGTCTCTAAATTCAATAAACAATACTAGAATCTGATTTAATATAATATTTATTACAATTGTATTAATACAATGATAAATGGTTCTTTAAATGCTAAACTGACATGAAACTGATATGAAGCGGATCTGAAAAATAGAAAGCGATTGACTAAAGATAATCTAATTGTTACAATCTTTTTTATAATTTGTTTTCAATTTTGATACGAAACATTTATCCATCAAGCTAATTACATGAATAAAATCAAGCACATTTTAAAATTACAGATGATGTCGTTACATTACATGCAAGTTGCTTGCATTTGCTTTACTTCCAGATCTTCCTGGAATGGATACTTTTGTATTATCTACTGAAGTTTGTCAGGTGATCACAGGTTATTTCACTTCCAGATCCTCCTGGAATAGATACTATGTCCTGAAGTTTGTCAGGTGATGAGTTAACTGAGTTGCGTTTGAGGCAGTAATAGGTTTGATGGGCTTGAAGATTATCTAAAGAAGTAAAACGTATTCCACAGGCTACACAATAATATTGGGATAAAGGTTGATGAGGTTTTCATTTGCAATGATAATCTATAAAATCGTGAAGCTCCAATGCAACTACAGATATTTTCTGAAAAAAATGAGAACAGAAAAATTAGTACTTCAATACAAATTGATTGAAACTGGTTGAGTCCGGCGAAACTTACCGGTATTAATTCTTTAATTGGGTCGCAATGAAGACTACCAAGTCCTAATTTTTTAGAATGCAACAGCGCTCCACAATTATAAACTATGTTTTACTTTAAAATAGGCAAAATCCAACGACCGGTTAAGACACAATAGCGGTCGAAAGATGAAACGTTTTCAGGCTATACCTTGATAAATCGCTCAAATAAAAAGTTGAAACTTGGTAGTAAAGAGTATCTTCTAGGCTTTAATATGCGTACAAAAAGATAGCCCTCTAAATCATTTTGTTCTTGGGTTATAGCGATAGGGCTAACAGATAAAAATACACAATGTCACTGAAATCAGCATTGAATTTATGTCTAAAAAATATATTCAGAACGTGCTTTCACCTCTCCTTAAGGATTTGTAAAACAAACGTTCGCGTTTCAACGATTTATCTAAAAAATGGCCAGTTTTACGGAATTATGATCAAAATAAATCATTTAATTATATTTACACTTTAATTTACACCCTGAATATACTTTATCCTGATGTTTCCATCCATTCAAATTGGTTTAAGTGGCCTCATGCACTTCTCACGTTTTTGTCCGATAGCACGAAAACTGAACATTTTTAAGAGTTTTGAAATCAGTATAAAATTTAACATCTAATATGTTCATGGCAAAAAATTCCACACTAGGCAGATTTTGCTATTCTTTTGGTTTTCATCTAAAGGATGAAAAAAGTTTAATATCATCTAAGATCTTGTTAAGATTTGAATTGCATATAAACATTAAAACTCAATATTCATTTCTAAGTATAATACCTTGACCTCATTTTCGGTGTAATTGAGTCGGAACGCAAGATGAATTAAATATTACCAGAACATATAAATGTAAGAAAAGATTTAGAAAGCCATATTGTCCTCCTATTTTCATGCGGATCAAAGTGTTGAGATAATTTAATCTAATCCAATTTTGGATTTGTTGAATCAAAAAGACCATTGATAGAGTTATTACGATTGTTATTTCGATGAGCTTCCAGAGTATTACCAAGAAGAGCTGCTCTTTCAAAAGCCAGCGGATCATTCAATTGTGTACTTGAAAGGATGTCTTCAGGTAGTTTTACATTACCGACTGAATTGTTGATGGATAAATCTAATCCACCAGTTTCAGAGTTATACGATAGAGGGACCAGAATAAGAGGATTGGTTGAAATAGCTACATAAATTGGCTGTTGTTGAGTTTCAAAATCAAACCAGGTGTTCTTGAATTTAAAATAAGGATTGATTCAAGTCTTTGATAATTTTCTCATCGATATTGGTAGGTTTTGATATGAGCGAAAGTGTATCTTACAAAGTTAAAGATGATGGAAAAGTTGGTGCAACTTTAGCATAATCTACAACTTCATGAATTGGAATTAGATTTACTACAGAAAATCAACATCAATCTGTGATCTAGATGAATCTAAGGCGTGTTCACAACGACGACAAATGTTACTGTTGCACTCATAGTTACTAAATTGTCATGCTATTTTTTTATTGATAAAATGTTATATCTTTGATTTCTATTTTGCAATTATTCTGATTATTCAATTTCCGACGATCACTAGCATTAAGTACCATTTTGAGAATCAAAACTGAATAAAATTTGTATCAAATGAAAGCCAAGAAAATTTCCGTTAAAATAAGTCTAATTTTGTGCAAATTTGTTTAGACATTGAGTCGTCATGAAAGATTCTAAAATCTACTGTCAAACTTTACCAGTCATACCTTAGATAACTAGTATTGTTGGTTTTCCGGGACATGCATGTTAAACGATTCAATGCACATTGTACCAGCAGAAAATAACGAAATCATATAAATAATGTCATTTAAAGTTTTGAAATGCGTATGAGGCATTTGAATTGCATATAAATATCAAAACTTAATACTCATTTCTAAGTACCTTGAGCCCATTGTCGGTGAAATTGAGTCAGAACGCAAGATTAATTAATATTACCAGAACATATAAATAAGAGAAAAGACTTGAAAGTTCATATTGTTCTCGAATTTTCCCGTGGATCAAAGTGTTGAAATAATTTAATCCATTTTTGGGATTGAAAATTATTATCTTTGTTTTATTAATTATCTCATCTGTGAATTGGTAAAACTGTGCTACCAATCAGTGCAGAGCATGAGAAATCAGATGAAATAACCATTAAGGTAACATAGTGGTTGCCGCACACGGAGTGGTGTAATATAGGTGTATAAAATGAAGAGATAAGTTGTCAGAATATCAGCTTTGTATGAATGATTATTCCTTAACAATAAACTGATATGAAACGGATCTGCAAAAAAGGAATTCGAAGAGCATATCAAATATAATTATTTCTGGCAAAACACATTTTGATATAAAAGACATTCAATTCCAAGAAGAGAAAACAATTCAAATTGAATCATTAACTTAAACAAACTCAAGTTTAGTTAACATTTAAAAATGAAATTCATCGCTCTCTTTTTTACTGTTGCTTTTTGTTGCTGCTAATGAAGAACGATTAATCGATAGTAAAGACATCGTTGGTGAAATAAAATCTAAACAATACGATGTCACAACTCCAGCCTCGTTTGATTTAAAGGCGACTCGTAAAACCCATGCCTCATCTCCAGCCTCATATGTCTACAAGACACATCAATACGATGTCACAACTCCAGCCTCATATGTCTAAACAAACGAGCATAAACACTTTGATCAATTTCAACTTGGATGGTGTTTTTATTTTCTTGAAAAAATTAATAAAATAATTGCATATTGAACGCTTGATAAATTGATTTACTAAATTAACTTACTAACTCCACCAAGATTATCATTGAAAACTTGCCTCTGTCTAGTCTCTTTCTCTTTTAGTCCGAAAATTGAAGACAATCGATATCTTTTTGTTTTCGACCGAATATTGACTAATAAAGTAACTGGCCAGTTAACTCGTTAATTGACATTGCATGTCTGAATTAAAAATCTTAACATTTTGTTGGTATCAGATCTAAATATAATCTATAGCTCTTTTTTCCGATAAATGACGGCTGAGGCCTTCTAAGCAATTTAACTTCGTTTTATGTCCTTACAAACCAAATCAAGTCTCAAAATTCAATACGCAATTGAATTATTTTGCTTGAACATTTGAAATGAAATTGTTGAAATGGCTACATAGATTGGCTGTTGTTGAGTTTTTTGCTGGTTAGAGGATGAGTTTGATGGTAGAGAGGTGGGAGAGACACCGGCTAATGAAAGTGCAGGTGGGGGTTGGCTGGCTTTTGAGGTGGCAAAATCAAACCAGGTGTTCTTGAATTCAAAATGAGGATTGATTAAAGTCTTTGATAATTTTCTCATCGATATTGTTAGGTTTTGATATGAGCGAAAGTGTATCTTTCAAAGTTGCAGATGATGGTAAAGTTGATGCAATATTCCCGGATTCATTGGCTAATGGTTTAACAAATTGAACTGATGAAGGTGATTCCGAATGAAAGAAAGGAAAAAAATCTATTTTAATGAAGACAATAAATTGACGTAAAATTTATTAAAGGTTTATCAAATGAAGAGATAAATAGTCAGAATATCAGCATTAAATGAATGATTATTCGCTAACAATAAACTGATATGAAACGGATCTGAAAAAAAGATGCAATTAGAAGAGTTTATCAAATATGAATCATTTCTAGCAAGAACACATTTTGATATAAAAGACATTCGATTCCAAGCAAAAAAAACAATTCAAATTAAATCATTAACTTCACCACAAGTTTAGTTAACATTTCAAAATGAAATTCATCTCTCTCTTTTTTACTGTTGCTTTTTGTTGCAGTGCTTTTGTTGCTACTAATGCAGACCGATTAATCGATAGTACAGACAGCGTTGATAAAATAAAGTCTAAACAATACGATGCTTCAACTCCAACCTCATATGATTTAAAGACGACTCGTAAAATCGATGCTCCAACTCCGGATTCATACAACTACAACGACACTCACCGATATAATTACACAACTTTGAACTTAAATAACGAGGGAAGCTATCAATACAATCACTTAATTCCAGCCCCATATTATTACAAAAAGACTCATAAAACCGTTGCTTTAACTCCAAACTCATACAACTTTAATGATGATCATCGACAACATTTTAACTTTGGACATCCAAGTAATTTCCAAATACCCCTCAAGCAACCCGCTAACATTTCCAGATCATTTTATCCCAACCATGTGACTTCAAACAATTCAGGGCTAATGTCACCTGGTATCTATCGAAATACCAAGTATGATCACTTCAATCCTTTGAACAGTCTCAATGGCACTGAATCAAACATGACTGAATTTGATATTTCTGCATTACCTACCATTGCTGAAGTAAAATCATGTCTGAGCTTCGTACTATTAAATCCTCCTTAGCAAGAAAATTAAATGATTTGCATGCTTTCACGAACAATGGGGCTGAACTTCATAAAAACCCGCACTATCCCACTGGAAAACGCAAATTAAAGTCACCGAAACAAAACGAATAACAGAGAAAAAAGGTAATTCTGTAATCACTGAAGATTTTGAAACGAAAAAGAATATTGAACGAGAAAAAAGCTGGGATGAATAAACACTTTAAATTTGAAAGGAGTTTTATTTTCTTGAAAAAAGTAATAAAATAATTGCATATTAAACGCTTCATAAATTGATTTTTTTCATCGGCTTAATGATGAACCGTTTAAAATAATCTATACATTCATACATATACATACATACAATATATAATATAAAATCATAACATGAAATTTTTGCGCGCAAATTATGACGAAACTGAGTGGGCTCTAAGGTTAATTTTCACATAGAATGAAAGCGATGATTCAACTACAACCACGAAAAATAGTCAGGACTTTTTCGGAATTCAGGGTTCTGATAAATTCACGTTTGAATAGGTTGCGGAAAAAATCCAGAATCCGTATTTTGTAGCATCGTGTTTGAGGGAAAAACTTATGTTTATTTAGATTTATTGTTGGGTTAGGAGTTTATGTAAAACTGTCTTCCGAGTAAAGAGTAAAGTTGGTGAAAACCTGGTGCTTCAACTTTAAAAAGGAGATCGAAGTTTCAACTTTGGACTCTATTTTATGCAACTCCTACAACCAAAAAAATTTCGTGAACTTAAAGAAAGGCTTTCCCAAAATGAATATTATCAAAGAGAAAAGATTTCAACTTTTGAACTTATTATGACGAGTTTTTTTCATTAAGAATTTAAGTCTATTGCATTTGGAATGCATTGAATTTGGTTAGAATTAAAATGAATTTTGCGATCAGTCATGAGCGCGGGCCAGCTTGTACACACTAAATACACAGAGTTGAGCATATTTAGGTATACTAATAAACGTGCTAAAGTGGGGATAGTAGATCCGAACACCTAGTACAGTATACATGTAACCTGTGGGAAGAAATTATGTTACAAATCTTTGGATTTGCATTTCTAGGAAATTTTTAGGGTTAGAGGGCTGAAATTTTCAGGAAATGGAGATTATACTTTGCTAGATACTCTATTTTAATGTGAGGTCAATCCGAACTCTGGTTCAAAAGCTATTCATCATGAATACGAGTAACTTGAAACCAGTGTGCAAAAACTTTTTTGATGCAAATTTTGACAAACTTTGTCAGAAGCAAATAATCAAAAAATTTTGTGATTTTGGAGTGAACAGAATGACCGCAAATCGCTGGTATCATTCATTGATAACATCACCTGAAAATTTCTTGATTAACTTGGTTGGAAGACCTCAGATGAAAGTTACATCAGTGATTCGGAAAAAAGTGCTCAACATAACTGAAAATAAAGTTTTCCCAGGATATCGAGCTATTGGTAAAAAGTTAAACGTATCAAATCATACAGCAAAAAAAGTTGTTCAAAAAATTGGAGTTAAAGTGATTCAGAGGAAAAGTTCCAAAAGTAACTCAAAAGCAAATCGTGACCATAAATGAACGATTACCGTTACTTCGAAAGGAACTGAATTATCGAGCTGTCATTCTTGACGATGAAACCTATTTCGATTTAAATGGTCATGATTTTTATGGTGGTCGATATTTTTCATGTACTGATGAAAATCAAGTTCCAGAGGCAATAAAATACAGATTTAAAAAAAAAGTTTAGCAAAAAATTAATGATTTGGGCCGCAATAAGTGCAATTGGAATTTCACAAATTTATTTTCATGAATGCTATGGTGCAATGAATTCAGATATCTACATTAAGGAATGCATTGAAAAAAGATTAGTTTCCTTCATGAAAAAACATGGAAACAAAAGAGCGATTTTTTGGCCTGATCTCGCATCATCCCATTATTCAGTCAAAACTTTACAAAAACTATCTGAACTTTCAATTCAGGTCGTTCCAAAATCATGTAACCCTCCTGCAGTTCCTGAATTAAGGCCCATTGAAACTTTCTGGAGTCATTTAAAAGCTAAAGTTTATGCCGGTGGATTTGTAGCGAAAAATCCTCAAGAACTTATCAACAGGATTAAAAATCAGATTAAAAAATTTGATTCAGACTATTTCAACCGCCTCATGAAAAATTTCAAATCTAAGGTAGATGAGGCTAGCTTAAAAGGATTATCTTTTATCCGAGCAAATCTCTGACCCTAAGCTATATTTTATCAAAAAAAAATAAATCATTTGAACCAAAGATAAAGTAATAATTTACTTTCAAAAATTTGTAACATAATTTCTTCCCACAGGTTACATAAAATAATAGGAAACTGAACAAAACTAAATTCGTTTGTATTTTTACTGTTTGACTATCAAAAAAGTCACCGATTTTGTCAACTTAACTATGACCACTACTGTCATAATAATAATAAATTAAACAGATGATGGGTACTTATCAAAGATTTAGCATCATTAAAGACTTGCTTCATTCTCAGTTCGTAAATTGAAATAAATTGAAATTTAGCATTTTTGATTGACAAGGTGTGCTTCTTAGCTCATCCGTGCCTAGTTCAATGATCAATATCGTATATTCGTATTATTAGCAAACAATACAGTTTGAAAGCGCTTTTCTAATTATTTAGGGTAAATTGTTTCATTTTATCTCTATACTGAGGCACAAAATCTGATTGAAGAAAATCGTATTCACTTTGATTCCAGCTCCCGACCGAAAGGACATTGCATTCAGTTTAAGGTCAGAATGGTGAAAGTGTAAACACTTGATCAAACCGGAATTGCATAAGTTGAATTTATAACTCTATCAGCCATACCTTGAATTTGAATGTTTTGCCGATTCTTACTTAACCGATGAACTGTTTACCTTGAACTGTATAAATTATAAATCTTATCTGAATCATGAAAGTAAAGTGAAAGTGAAAGAGGAAGATCATGTATGAAGTTGATAGTTAATCGTTGATCCTCCCCTTAATCAGCAGTTCATTCTGTAACCAAGAGACTTTTTTGAATGGCTAGTTTTTTGGACAGAAGAGAGACGGTATGAAATCGAAATGAAAAACGGTATAAAAGCGATTCGTAAGTGTTCAAAATCATCATTCAAATCATCTTCATTCAACAAGTAAACATCTCTAGTTTTTCAACACAACTTAGTTTAACAAACTATTAAAACAAAACTCATCATGAACTCAATGGTAAGAAAGTGATTATCAATACAAATGGACTTTCATCAAACAAGGATTTAAAGTGATCTTTATCTTGATTTTATAAGAAAAAATAATAATCTTTTATTTTCTTATTTATTTTCCCTGATTTACTGTTATAGATTGTTATCTGTTTCACTCTTCTTGCTGGTCAAGCTTTGGCCTCAAACTACGGAGCTGGTTCATACGGTTCTGGTTCATACGGTTCATCATACGGAGGTGATGCTTACTCTGCAGGAGCTTCATACGGTGCTGGTGGTTATGCTGGTGACTCCTATGCTGGTGACTCATATGCCCCAAAAGTAAAGAAGGTCATCATTGAACGACCAGTTGTCAAGCCAGTCTACCTTACCAGAAAGGTTGTCGAAGTTAAGACCATTGCTATTCCAAAGCCAGTTGTTGTCACCAAGCCACATCCAGTTCTTGTCACCAAACACGTTCCAGTTGTTGTCAAGAAATACATTGCTGTTCCAGTTAAATCATATGAACCATCATACTCAGCTCCTTCATACGGTTCCTCATACGGTTCATACTCAGCTGGTGATGCCTGGTCTGGTGACTCATATGCTCCATCATCTTACGGTTCAGACTCTTACGGTTCATCTGGTTACGGTGATGATTCCTATGGATCTGACTCATACTCATCAGGAGGATATGGTGATGATTACAAAAAGGCTGCTGCCAAGGCTTAAGCTATTATAAATTGATCATTAACTAATTCCATTAACTATCCATTTGTGTATAAACATATTCTCTCAATTCTTAATCTTAAAATCATTTCATCTCAATTGTTTCTTGCAATTATAATGTACAGAGCATCATAAATCCTGTATTTTCCCATTTTATTTCATACAAATGATCAAATATCATTTGCTTGAAATGAAAAAGTCCTCATAAACATCACAAAATGCTTACATTTATATACATCTGAATCAATTGCTCAATGTCCATTTACCTGTAAACAAACAACTTTCCAGCTCATGATAAATGAAAATACAATAGTTTCATGCTATTCAGCCAAAGGTTAAGCCAATGGCCAAAATTTAGAAATAAACAGTTAAAAAATCTACTATTTATTTGTTATTTTATTTATCTCTTGTCTCTAAATTCAATAAACAATACTAGAATCTGATTTAATATAATATTTATTACAATTGTATTAATACAATGATAAATGGTTCTTTAAATGCTAAACTGACATGAAACTGATATGAAGCGGATCTGAAAAATAGAAAGCGATTGACTAAAGATAATCTAATTGTTACAATCTTTTTTATAATTTGTTTTCAATTTTGATACGAAACATTTATCCATCAAGCTAATTACATGAATAAAATCAAGCACATTTTAAAATTACAGATGATGTCGTTACATTACATGCAAGTTGCTTGCATTTGCTTTACTTCCAGATCTTCCTGGAATGGATACTTTTGTATTATCTACTGAAGTTTGTCAGGTGATCACAGGTTATTTCACTTCCAGATCCTCCTGGAATAGATACTATGTCCTGAAGTTTGTCAGGTGATGAGTTAACTGAGTTGCGTTTGAGGCAGTAATAGGTTTGATGGGCTTGAAGATTATCTAAAGAAGTAAAACGTATTCCACAGGCTACACAATAATATTGGGATAAAGGTTGATGAGGTTTTCATTTGCAATGATAATCTATAAAATCGTGAAGCTCCAATGCAACTACAGATATTTTCTGAAAAAAATGAGAACAGAAAAATTAGTACTTCAATACAAATTGATTGAAACTGGTTGAGTCCGGCGAAACTTACCGGTATTAATTCTTTAATTGGGTCGCAATGAAGACTACCAAGTCCTAATTTTTTAGAATGCAACAGCGCTCCACAATTATAAACTATGTTTTACTTTAAAATAGGCAAAATCCAACGACCGGTTAAGACACAATAGCGGTCGAAAGATGAAACGTTTTCAGGCTATACCTTGATAAATCGCTCAAATAAAAAGTTGAAACTTGGTAGTAAAGAGTATCTTCTAGGCTTTAATATGCGTACAAAAAGATAGCCCTCTAAATCATTTTGTTCTTGGGTTATAGCGATAGGGCTAACAGATAAAAATACACAATGTCACTGAAATCAGCATTGAATTTATGTCTAAAAAATATATTCAGAACGTGCTTTCACCTCTCCTTAAGGATTTGTAAAACAAACGTTCGCGTTTCAACGATTTATCTAAAAAATGGCCAGTTTTACGGAATTATGATCAAAATAAATCATTTAATTATATTTACACTTTAATTTACACCCTGAATATACTTTATCCTGATGTTTCCATCCATTCAAATTGGTTTAAGTGGCCTCATGCACTTCTCACGTTTTTGTCCGATAGCACGAAAACTGAACATTTTTAAGAGTTTTGAAATCAGTATAAAATTTAACATCTAATATGTTCATGGCAAAAAATTCCACACTAGGCAGATTTTGCTATTCTTTTGGTTTTCATCTAAAGGATGAAAAAAGTTTAATATCATCTAAGATCTTGTTAAGATTTGAATTGCATATAAACATTAAAACTCAATATTCATTTCTAAGTATAATACCTTGACCTCATTTTCGGTGTAATTGAGTCGGAACGCAAGATGAATTAAATATTACCAGAACATATAAATGTAAGAAAAGATTTAGAAAGCCATATTGTCCTCCTATTTTCATGCGGATCAAAGTGTTGAGATAATTTAATCTAATCCAATTTTGGATTTGTTGAATCAAAAAGACCATTGATAGAGTTATTACGATTGTTATTTCGATGAGCTTCCAGAGTATTACCAAGAAGAGCTGCTCTTTCAAAAGCCAGCGGATCATTCAATTGTGTACTTGAAAGGATGTCTTCAGGTAGTTTTACATTACCGACTGAATTGTTGATGGATAAATCTAATCCACCAGTTTCAGAGTTATACGATAGAGGGACCAGAATAAGAGGATTGGTTGAAATAGCTACATAAATTGGCTGTTGTTGAGTTTCAAAATCAAACCAGGTGTTCTTGAATTTAAAATAAGGATTGATTCAAGTCTTTGATAATTTTCTCATCGATATTGGTAGGTTTTGATATGAGCGAAAGTGTATCTTACAAAGTTAAAGATGATGGAAAAGTTGGTGCAACTTTAGCATAATCTACAACTTCATGAATTGGAATTAGATTTACTACAGAAAATCAACATCAATCTGTGATCTAGATGAATCTAAGGCGTGTTCACAACGACGACAAATGTTACTGTTGCACTCATAGTTACTAAATTGTCATGCTATTTTTTTATTGATAAAATGTTATATCTTTGATTTCTATTTTGCAATTATTCTGATTATTCAATTTCCGACGATCACTAGCATTAAGTACCATTTTGAGAATCAAAACTGAATAAAATTTGTATCAAATGAAAGCCAAGAAAATTTCCGTTAAAATAAGTCTAATTTTGTGCAAATTTGTTTAGACATTGAGTCGTCATGAAAGATTCTAAAATCTACTGTCAAACTTTACCAGTCATACCTTAGATAACTAGTATTGTTGGTTTTCCGGGACATGCATGTTAAACGATTCAATGCACATTGTACCAGCAGAAAATAACGAAATCATATAAATAATGTCATTTAAAGTTTTGAAATGCGTATGAGGCATTTGAATTGCATATAAATATCAAAACTTAATACTCATTTCTAAGTACCTTGAGCCCATTGTCGGTGAAATTGAGTCAGAACGCAAGATTAATTAATATTACCAGAACATATAAATAAGAGAAAAGACTTGAAAGTTCATATTGTTCTCGAATTTTCCCGTGGATCAAAGTGTTGAAATAATTTAATCCATTTTTGGGATTGAAAATTATTATCTTTGTTTTATTAATTATCTCATCTGTGAATTGGTAAAACTGTGCTACCAATCAGTGCAGAGCATGAGAAATCAGATGAAATAACCATTAAGGTAACATAGTGGTTGCCGCACACGGAGTGGTGTAATATAGGTGTATAAAATGAAGAGATAAGTTGTCAGAATATCAGCTTTGTATGAATGATTATTCCTTAACAATAAACTGATATGAAACGGATCTGCAAAAAAGGAATTCGAAGAGCATATCAAATATAATTATTTCTGGCAAAACACATTTTGATATAAAAGACATTCAATTCCAAGAAGAGAAAACAATTCAAATTGAATCATTAACTTAAACAAACTCAAGTTTAGTTAACATTTAAAAATGAAATTCATCGCTCTCTTTTTTACTGTTGCTTTTTGTTGCTGCTAATGAAGAACGATTAATCGATAGTAAAGACATCGTTGGTGAAATAAAATCTAAACAATACGATGTCACAACTCCAGCCTCGTTTGATTTAAAGGCGACTCGTAAAACCCATGCCTCATCTCCAGCCTCATATGTCTACAAGACACATCAATACGATGTCACAACTCCAGCCTCATATGTCTAAACAAACGAGCATAAACACTTTGATCAATTTCAACTTGGATGGTGTTTTTATTTTCTTGAAAAAATTAATAAAATAATTGCATATTGAACGCTTGATAAATTGATTTACTAAATTAACTTACTAACTCCACCAAGATTATCATTGAAAACTTGCCTCTGTCTAGTCTCTTTCTCTTTTAGTCCGAAAATTGAAGACAATCGATATCTTTTTGTTTTCGACCGAATATTGACTAATAAAGTAACTGGCCAGTTAACTCGTTAATTGACATTGCATGTCTGAATTAAAAATCTTAACATTTTGTTGGTATCAGATCTAAATATAATCTATAGCTCTTTTTTCCGATAAATGACGGCTGAGGCCTTCTAAGCAATTTAACTTCGTTTTATGTCCTTACAAACCAAATCAAGTCTCAAAATTCAATACGCAATTGAATTATTTTGCTTGAACATTTGAAATGAAATTGTTGAAATGGCTACATAGATTGGCTGTTGTTGAGTTTTTTGCTGGTTAGAGGATGAGTTTGATGGTAGAGAGGTGGGAGAGACACCGGCTAATGAAAGTGCAGGTGGGGGTTGGCTGGCTTTTGAGGTGGCAAAATCAAACCAGGTGTTCTTGAATTCAAAATGAGGATTGATTAAAGTCTTTGATAATTTTCTCATCGATATTGTTAGGTTTTGATATGAGCGAAAGTGTATCTTTCAAAGTTGCAGATGATGGTAAAGTTGATGCAATATTCCCGGATTCATTGGCTAATGGTTTAACAAATTGAACTGATGAAGGTGATTCCGAATGAAAGAAAGGAAAAAAATCTATTTTAATGAAGACAATAAATTGACGTAAAATTTATTAAAGGTTTATCAAATGAAGAGATAAATAGTCAGAATATCAGCATTAAATGAATGATTATTCGCTAACAATAAACTGATATGAAACGGATCTGAAAAAAAGATGCAATTAGAAGAGTTTATCAAATATGAATCATTTCTAGCAAGAACACATTTTGATATAAAAGACATTCGATTCCAAGCAAAAAAAACAATTCAAATTAAATCATTAACTTCACCACAAGTTTAGTTAACATTTCAAAATGAAATTCATCTCTCTCTTTTTTACTGTTGCTTTTTGTTGCAGTGCTTTTGTTGCTACTAATGCAGACCGATTAATCGATAGTACAGACAGCGTTGATAAAATAAAGTCTAAACAATACGATGCTTCAACTCCAACCTCATATGATTTAAAGACGACTCGTAAAATCGATGCTCCAACTCCGGATTCATACAACTACAACGACACTCACCGATATAATTACACAACTTTGAACTTAAATAACGAGGGAAGCTATCAATACAATCACTTAATTCCAGCCCCATATTATTACAAAAAGACTCATAAAACCGTTGCTTTAACTCCAAACTCATACAACTTTAATGATGATCATCGACAACATTTTAACTTTGGACATCCAAGTAATTTCCAAATACCCCTCAAGCAACCCGCTAACATTTCCAGATCATTTTATCCCAACCATGTGACTTCAAACAATTCAGGGCTAATGTCACCTGGTATCTATCGAAATACCAAGTATGATCACTTCAATCCTTTGAACAGTCTCAATGGCACTGAATCAAACATGACTGAATTTGATATTTCTGCATTACCTACCATTGCTGAAGTAAAATCATGTCTGAGCTTCGTACTATTAAATCCTCCTTAGCAAGAAAATTAAATGATTTGCATGCTTTCACGAACAATGGGGCTGAACTTCATAAAAACCCGCACTATCCCACTGGAAAACGCAAATTAAAGTCACCGAAACAAAACGAATAACAGAGAAAAAAGGTAATTCTGTAATCACTGAAGATTTTGAAACGAAAAAGAATATTGAACGAGAAAAAAGCTGGGATGAATAAACACTTTAAATTTGAAAGGAGTTTTATTTTCTTGAAAAAAGTAATAAAATAATTGCATATTAAACGCTTCATAAATTGATTTTTTTCATCGGCTTAATGATGAACCGTTTAAAATAATCTATACATTCATACATATACATACATACAATATATAATATAAAATCATAACATGAAATTTTTGCGCGCAAATTATGACGAAACTGAGTGGGCTCTAAGGTTAATTTTCACATAGAATGAAAGCGATGATTCAACTACAACCACGAAAAATAGTCAGGACTTTTTCGGAATTCAGGGTTCTGATAAATTCACGTTTGAATAGGTTGCGGAAAAAATCCAGAATCCGTATTTTGTAGCATCGTGTTTGAGGGAAAAACTTATGTTTATTTAGATTTATTGTTGGGTTAGGAGTTTATGTAAAACTGTCTTCCGAGTAAAGAGTAAAGTTGGTGAAAACCTGGTGCTTCAACTTTAAAAAGGAGATCGAAGTTTCAACTTTGGACTCTATTTTATGCAACTCCTACAACCAAAAAAATTTCGTGAACTTAAAGAAAGGCTTTCCCAAAATGAATATTATCAAAGAGAAAAGATTTCAACTTTTGAACTTATTATGACGAGTTTTTTTCATTAAGAATTTAAGTCTATTGCATTTGGAATGCATTGAATTTGGTTAGAATTAAAATGAATTTTGCGATCAGTCATGAGCGCGGGCCAGCTTGTACACACTAAATACACAGAGTTGAGCATATTTAGGTATACTAATAAACGTGCTAAAGTGGGGATAGTAGATCCGAACACCTAGTACAGTATACATGTAACCTGTGGGAAGAAATTATGTTACAAATCTTTGGATTTGCATTTCTAGGAAATTTTTAGGGTTAGAGGGCTGAAATTTTCAGGAAATGGAGATTATACTTTGCTAGATACTCTATTTTAATGTGAGGTCAATCCGAACTCTGGTTCAAAAGCTATTCATCATGAATACGAGTAACTTGAAACCAGTGTGCAAAAACTTTTTTGATGCAAATTTTGACAAACTTTGTCAGAAGCAAATAATCAAAAAATTTTGTGATTTTGGAGTGAACAGAATGACCGCAAATCGCTGGTATCATTCATTGATAACATCACCTGAAAATTTCTTGATTAACTTGGTTGGAAGACCTCAGATGAAAGTTACATCAGTGATTCGGAAAAAAGTGCTCAACATAACTGAAAATAAAGTTTTCCCAGGATATCGAGCTATTGGTAAAAAGTTAAACGTATCAAATCATACAGCAAAAAAAGTTGTTCAAAAAATTGGAGTTAAAGTGATTCAGAGGAAAAGTTCCAAAAGTAACTCAAAAGCAAATCGTGACCATAAATGAACGATTACCGTTACTTCGAAAGGAACTGAATTATCGAGCTGTCATTCTTGACGATGAAACCTATTTCGATTTAAATGGTCATGATTTTTATGGTGGTCGATATTTTTCATGTACTGATGAAAATCAAGTTCCAGAGGCAATAAAATACAGATTTAAAAAAAAAGTTTAGCAAAAAATTAATGATTTGGGCCGCAATAAGTGCAATTGGAATTTCACAAATTTATTTTCATGAATGCTATGGTGCAATGAATTCAGATATCTACATTAAGGAATGCATTGAAAAAAGATTAGTTTCCTTCATGAAAAAACATGGAAACAAAAGAGCGATTTTTTGGCCTGATCTCGCATCATCCCATTATTCAGTCAAAACTTTACAAAAACTATCTGAACTTTCAATTCAGGTCGTTCCAAAATCATGTAACCCTCCTGCAGTTCCTGAATTAAGGCCCATTGAAACTTTCTGGAGTCATTTAAAAGCTAAAGTTTATGCCGGTGGATTTGTAGCGAAAAATCCTCAAGAACTTATCAACAGGATTAAAAATCAGATTAAAAAATTTGATTCAGACTATTTCAACCGCCTCATGAAAAATTTCAAATCTAAGGTAGATGAGGCTAGCTTAAAAGGATTATCTTTTATCCGAGCAAATCTCTGACCCTAAGCTATATTTTATCAAAAAAAAATAAATCATTTGAACCAAAGATAAAGTAATAATTTACTTTCAAAAATTTGTAACATAATTTCTTCCCACAGGTTACATAAAATAATAGGAAACTGAACAAAACTAAATTCGTTTGTATTTTTACTGTTTGACTATCAAAAAAGTCACCGATTTTGTCAACTTAACTATGACCACTACTGTCATAATAATAATAAATTAAACAGATGATGGGTACTTATCAAAGATTTAGCATCATTAAAGACTTGCTTCATTCTCAGTTCGTAAATTGAAATAAATTGAAATTTAGCATTTTTGATTGACAAGGTGTGCTTCTTAGCTCATCCGTGCCTAGTTCAATGATCAATATCGTATATTCGTATTATTAGCAAACAATACAGTTTGAAAGCGCTTTTCTAATTATTTAGGGTAAATTGTTTCATTTTATCTCTATACTGAGGCACAAAATCTGATTGAAGAAAATCGTATTCACTTTGATTCCAGCTCCCGACCGAAAGGACATTGCATTCAGTTTAAGGTCAGAATGGTGAAAGTGTAAACACTTGATCAAACCGGAATTGCATAAGTTGAATTTATAACTCTATCAGCCATACCTTGAATTTGAATGTTTTGCCGATTCTTACTTAACCGATGAACTGTTTACCTTGAACTGTATAAATTATAAATCTTATCTGAATCATGAAAGTAAAGTGAAAGTGAAAGAGGAAGATCATGTATGAAGTTGATAGTTAATCGTTGATCCTCCCCTTAATCAGCAGTTCATTCTGTAACCAAGAGACTTTTTTGAATGGCTAGTTTTTTGGACAGAAGAGAGACGGTATGAAATCGAAATGAAAAACGGTATAAAAGCGATTCGTAAGTGTTCAAAATCATCATTCAAATCATCTTCATTCAACAAGTAAACATCTCTAGTTTTTCAACACAACTTAGTTTAACAAACTATTAAAACAAAACTCATCATGAACTCAATGGTAAGAAAGTGATTATCAATACAAATGGACTTTCATCAAACAAGGATTTAAAGTGATCTTTATCTTGATTTTATAAGAAAAAATAATAATCTTTTATTTTCTTATTTATTTTCCCTGATTTACTGTTATAGATTGTTATCTGTTTCACTCTTCTTGCTGGTCAAGCTTTGGCCTCAAACTACGGAGCTGGTTCATACGGTTCTGGTTCATACGGTTCATCATACGGAGGTGATGCTTACTCTGCAGGAGCTTCATACGGTGCTGGTGGTTATGCTGGTGACTCCTATGCTGGTGACTCATATGCCCCAAAAGTAAAGAAGGTCATCATTGAACGACCAGTTGTCAAGCCAGTCTACCTTACCAGAAAGGTTGTCGAAGTTAAGACCATTGCTATTCCAAAGCCAGTTGTTGTCACCAAGCCACATCCAGTTCTTGTCACCAAACACGTTCCAGTTGTTGTCAAGAAATACATTGCTGTTCCAGTTAAATCATATGAACCATCATACTCAGCTCCTTCATACGGTTCCTCATACGGTTCATACTCAGCTGGTGATGCCTGGTCTGGTGACTCATATGCTCCATCATCTTACGGTTCAGACTCTTACGGTTCATCTGGTTACGGTGATGATTCCTATGGATCTGACTCATACTCATCAGGAGGATATGGTGATGATTACAAAAAGGCTGCTGCCAAGGCTTAAGCTATTATAAATTGATCATTAACTAATTCCATTAACTATCCATTTGTGTATAAACATATTCTCTCAATTCTTAATCTTAAAATCATTTCATCTCAATTGTTTCTTGCAATTATAATGTACAGAGCATCATAAATCCTGTATTTTCCCATTTTATTTCATACAAATGATCAAATATCATTTGCTTGAAATGAAAAAGTCCTCATAAACATCACAAAATGCTTACATTTATATACATCTGAATCAATTGCTCAATGTCCATTTACCTGTAAACAAACAACTTTCCAGCTCATGATAAATGAAAATACAATAGTTTCATGCTATTCAGCCAAAGGTTAAGCCAATGGCCAAAATTTAGAAATAAACAGTTAAAAAATCTACTATTTATTTGTTATTTTATTTATCTCTTGTCTCTAAATTCAATAAACAATACTAGAATCTGATTTAATATAATATTTATTACAATTGTATTAATACAATGATAAATGGTTCTTTAAATGCTAAACTGACATGAAACTGATATGAAGCGGATCTGAAAAATAGAAAGCGATTGACTAAAGATAATCTAATTGTTACAATCTTTTTTATAATTTGTTTTCAATTTTGATACGAAACATTTATCCATCAAGCTAATTACATGAATAAAATCAAGCACATTTTAAAATTACAGATGATGTCGTTACATTACATGCAAGTTGCTTGCATTTGCTTTACTTCCAGATCTTCCTGGAATGGATACTTTTGTATTATCTACTGAAGTTTGTCAGGTGATCACAGGTTATTTCACTTCCAGATCCTCCTGGAATAGATACTATGTCCTGAAGTTTGTCAGGTGATGAGTTAACTGAGTTGCGTTTGAGGCAGTAATAGGTTTGATGGGCTTGAAGATTATCTAAAGAAGTAAAACGTATTCCACAGGCTACACAATAATATTGGGATAAAGGTTGATGAGGTTTTCATTTGCAATGATAATCTATAAAATCGTGAAGCTCCAATGCAACTACAGATATTTTCTGAATTCAATAAACAATACTAGAATCTGATTTATTAATAATATGTATTACAATACAATGATAAATGGTTCTTTAAATGCTAAACAGTTATGAAACTGATATGAAGCGGATCTGAAAAATAGAAAGCGATTGACTAAAGATAATCTAATTGTGACAAACTTTTTTATAATTTGTTTTCAATTTTGATACGAAACATTTATCTAATAGAAGCACTTTGTCTTAATGTTCATCTATTCGCTAATTTTGATTGTTTTATTCAACAGCTTTTATCAAAGTCAAATTTTGCCAGATTCACTAAAAAATATAATAACTAACAAAATCAAAAGGCGTTCACTTGATTTCACGATAATGGACTTAAATCTATGTAGCACTATGAATAACCTTGCATGAAAATATGCAAAATGACTTTTCCACGAACTTATTATCAAGTGTTAACCAAATCTTGAACTTAAAAATCAAAAGTTCGTTGCATTTGCCAATTGACCACAATTGCCCAGATTTTACAATCGGTCAACTTCACAATTGAAATTCAGGTTTACTACGGCAAAATCACCTTGTGTATCTAAATGCGTATTATCAACGGAAATTAATTGTCTGTTACACTCATAGTTTCGAAATTATTTAGTCATTTTTTATAGAAAATCAAAAGTAATAATATAATCTTTGATTTCTTGTTGATTTTCCGGGACAACATGCATGTTGGCTGCTTCAATAGAGGTCATGATTTTACACATTGTACCCTCTGAAATAACAGTATATATTAGGGCGATCACGCCAAACTTGACCATTTTATTTTTTGAATAACTGCGCAACGGCTAAACTTAGAGGTCACTGCCATAGCTCATTTTGAAGCTTAAACATTCAGTTTTGTTCTCAATAAGTTTTAATAAATTTATTAAAAATGGCTACCAGAGAGAAAGTAAGAGAAACGTTTGACGACTTCCAGCAACGTGTTTTTATCAAATGTGCGTGTTTTTTAGATTGGACAGTTTCAGTTACACATGATGCCTGTAAGAAAATTTTTTCTCAACGTGCGTACTCACAATCTACAGTGAAATATTGGATGAAAAGGATCAAGGATGGCAATGGTGATGTGACAGAGCACCGAGGAGGTTCATCTACAGATAACGTTATGGAGCAACAAAGAATTGATGAAATCATTGAAAAATTTGCTGAATCGAGACATTGGAGTCTCCGTTCACTTTCCAATGTGACAGGAATTCCGTACGGGTCAGTTTGGAAAATCGTGAGGGAAAAGTTGAAATTTACCAAAAAAATGTCAAAATGGGTTCCTCATGATTTGAATGATATCCAGCTTGAACATCGAGTTTTAGCATGCAAACAGAATCTGGATCGTTATTCCAAGAACAAAAATCTTTTAAAAAGGACCCTTACAGTAGATGAGACTTGGGTTGCCCTATATATGGAGCCAAGTAGGGACCAGAGTCGGGTTTGGCTACAACCAGGTGAGACTCCGCCATCTATCCCGCGTCAATCAAGAAACATTGAAAAAAGAATGCTAATAATGGCATTGGATTTCGATGGAATTGCTTTCTACAAACTGCAGCCTGAAAAAACGACCGTAGACGCTAATGGCTACATACAATTTCTAAATGAAAATATTCCAAATTGGTTGGATGGGAAAAGTTTTAAACGCCCAATTTTACTACACGATAATGCAAGACCGCATAAAGCTCGCATAGTTACCGAGTTTTTACGAGAAAAAGAAATTGACATTTGGTACCAGCCCCCATATTCACCAGATATAAGTCCATTAGACTTTAACTGTTTTGCCAAATTAAAACGCAAACTAAAAGGAATTCATCACCGAAGTTGGATGGAATTTGAACATGCTTTGAATTCAGCAGTTGAGCAACTCAATAATGCAGCAGCCTGTAAGGGCGTACAAGAGCTACCCGACCGTTGGCAACGGGTAATAGATTCTGAGGGTCAGTATATATAATGTATGAATTTTCATAGTTCAATGATTTGTACTTCTCAAAATATCGAAAAAATAAAATGGTCAAGTTTGACGTGATCGCCCTAATAATAAATAATAACATTAAATTTCTGAAATGCGTATTCTTAGCATTTGAATTGCATTAAAGTATCAAAACTTAATACTGATTGATGTTATCGTTAAAATGTTATTAGATACTGCAAAACCCAACCCAAGGTTAGATAGGTAAATGAATCACACTTTTTACGAATGAAGGAAAGAAAGAAGATCTATTGTAATGAGGACAATAAATTGACGTAAAACTTATAGGTTTATCAAATGAAGAGATAAATAGTCAGAATACCAGCATTAAATGAATGATTATTCGCTAACAATAAACTGATATAAAACGGATCTGAAAAAAGGATGAAATTCGAAGAGCTTATCAAATATAATAATTTCTGGCAAAACACATTTTGATATAAAAGACATTCAATTCCAGCAGAAGAAAAACAATTCAAATAAAATCATTAACTTCCACACAAGTTTAGTTAACATTTAAAAATGAAATTCATCGCTCTCTTTTTTACTGTTGCTTTTTGTTGCAGTGCCTTTGTTGCTGCTAATGCAGAACAATTAATCGATAGTACAAACATTGTTGGTGAAATAAAGTCTGGACAATACGATGTTACAACTCCAGCCTCATATGATTACAAGACTATTCAATCTGAAGCGTCAACTCCAGCCTCTCATGACTACAGGACTCATGCGAACGATGCCACAACTTCAGCCTCATATGATTACAAGACTATTCAATCTGAAGCTTCAACTCAAGCCTCTCATGATTACAAGACTATTCAATCTGAAGCTTCAACTCCAGCCTCTCATGACAACAGGACTCATGTGAACGATGCCACAACTTCAGCCTCATATGATTACAAGACTATTCAATCTGAAGCGTCAACTCCAGCCTCTCATGACTACAGGACTCATGCGAACGATGCCACAACTTCAGCCTCATATGATTACAAGACTATTCAATCTGAAGCTTCAACTCAAGCCTCTCATGATTACAAGACTATTCAATCTGAAGCTTCAACTCCAGCCTCTCATGACTACAGGACTCATGTGAACGATGCCACAACTTCAGCCTCATATGATTACAAGACTATTCAATCTGAAGCGTCAACTCCAGCCTCTCATGACTACAGGACTCATGCGAACGATGCCACAACTTCAGCCTCATATGATTACAAGACTATTCAATCTGAAGCTTCAACTCCAGCCTCTCATGACTACAGGACTCATGTGAACGATGCCACAACTTCAGCCTCATATGATTACAAGACTATTCAATCTGAAGCTTCAACTCAAGCCTCTCATGATTACAAGACTATTCAATCTGAAGCTTCAACTCCAGCCTCTCATGACTACAGGACTCATGCGAACGATGCCACAACTTCAGCCTCATATGATTACAAAACGACTCATAAAACACCTGATTTAACAAGCGATGCAACTACAGCCTCTTATGTTTACAACGAGACCAATCTATACAATCACTCAAATCCAGACTTATACAACTATAACGAGACCTATCGATACAATCACTCAATTCCCGACTCATACAAATACAACGAGAATCACCGATACAATCACTCGAATCCTGACTTATTCAACTACAACGAGACTCATCGATACAATCACTCGAATCCTGACTTATTCAACTACAACGAGACTCATCGATACAATCAACCAAATCTAGACTTATACAAATACAACGAGACTCACCGATACAATCACTCGAATCCTGACTTATTCAACTACAACGAGACTCACCGATACAATCACTCGAATCCTGACTTATTCAACTACAACGAGACTCATCGATACAATCACTCGAATCCAGACTTATTCAACTACAACGAGACTCACCGATACAATCACTCGAATCCTGACTTATTCAACTACAACGAGACTCATCGATACAATCACTCGAATCCTGACTTATTCAACTACAACGAGACTCATCGATACAATCAACCAAATCTAGACTTATTCAACTACAACGAGACTCATCGATACAATCACTCGAATCCTGACTTATTCAACTACAACGAGACTCACCGATACAATCAACCAAATCTAGACTTATACAAATACAACGAGACTCACCGATACAATCACTCGAATCCTGACTTATTCAACTACAACGAGACTCATCGATACAATCACTCGAATCCAGACTTATTCAACTACAACGAGACTCACCGATACAATCAACCAAATCTAGACTTATACAAATACAACGAGACTCACCGATACAATCACTCGAATCCTGACTTATTCAACTACAACGAGACTCATCGATACAATCACTCGAATCCAGACTTATTCAACTACAACGAGACTCACCGATACAATCAACCAAATCTAGACTTATACAAATACAACGAGACTCACCGATACAATCACTCGAATCCTGACTTATTCAACTACAACGAGACCTATCGATACAATCACTCGAATCCTGACTTATTCAACTACAACGAGACTCATCGATACAATCACTCAAATCCAGACTTATATAAATACAACGAGACCTATCGATACAATCAGTCATCTTTAAACTTAAACGATGGAACATATCAATACAATGACTCAGTTCCAGTTTCATACAACGAGACTTATCGATACAACAACTCAACTCCTGAATCATTCTATGAGACCTATCAATACAATCACTCAACTCCAGACTCATACAACTACAACGAGACTCACCGATACAATCACTCAATTCCATACTTCGGCAACTATAATGAGAGTCATCGACAATATGCTAACTTTACACATGCAAGACGCATGCAACTGGCTAACATTTTCAAGTCATTCAATCCTAATAATGTGACCTCTAACAATACATGGCTAATGTCAACTTCGAACGTACCCAATGACACTAAATCAAACATGACTGAATTTGATATTTCTGCATTACCTACCATTAATGAGGTAAAATCATTGTTGTCTGATCTCTGGTCTATTAAATCTTCCTTAGCGAGCAGATTAAATGATTTAAATGTGCTCACGAAAAATGGAAATGAACTTCACAAGAACTCGCACTATCACACTGAAAAAGAGGAAATTAAAGTCACCGAAACTAAACGAATAACAGAGAAAAAAGGTAATTCTGTAATCACTGAAGATTTTGAAACGAAAAAGAATATTGAACGAGAAAAAAGCTGGTACGAATAAACACTTGGATCACTTTCAACTTGAAAGAAGTTTTATTTTTTTGAAAAAAGTAATAAAATAATTGCATATTAAACGCTTCATAAATTGATTTTCTTCATCAGCTAATTATTGACCGTTGACATTCACAATTTTTCGTTCCCGAGTAATTAACCTCAGCCTCTTTCTCATCCATATAAAAGGAGTAAAAATAATACATACTAAATACACAGAGTTGAGCATATTTATACAGTATATATTAGGTATGGGAATAAGTTTCCAGAAAAGTTTGTCTTTCGTTTCATGGCGAAACAATGTTGCTCGATTGTTCGAAGTGATAAATAATTAAAGAAGATTCTCTAATGAATATATGCATAAAATGATAGGAAACTTGACAAAATTAAATTCGATTGTATTGTTGCTGTTTGACTATGAAAAAAGACACCGATTTTGTTAACTTATCTCTGACCACTACTGTTATGAGAGAGTTAATTGCTCATGAAACCTAATCTTTTCATGATAAAAATATTAATTTTTATTCGGATAGCCTGGAGAGATTCCCTTGTGAGTATTTGATTATTTCCTTACAAACGAACCAAGTTTCAAGTTCCAACGCGAAATTCAATTATTTTATATACGCAATATGCTCATTGAGTCACGAATGGTTTCTGAGGACTGCTTGTAGAGGAACCTTTATTTTGTCTGGACTAACTTGCGCTATTCGACTTGAAATAGATAAAATCTGTAGTGCGAGCCTATTTTCAATTCAGATACGAAAATTCGGTTATCAATATTTAAAAAGAAAAAGGTTTTGAATTTCAAGACATTTAACAAAGCTGAATACATGAATAAGTTTTAGTTTGATTGTTTCGACATTAAGTTTATTGCGCTTAGATAATTTTGCATAAGTTAACTTTCTAACTGATTCCAGTCTAGAAAAACCCCAATTAGTCGATAATGAAGCATCCGTCCGCTATTGCTTCACATATTGTTGTTCCGCGAATAACATTTAAAAAATATTTGATTTCGAGCAAACTGCATTGGCTGCAATCTTAAACATGCACTTTATTTAGTTAATTTTGTTAATCTTAATAGCTTTGTTAATAGCTTTTTTTTGTACAAAAGTTTCAACGGCTAAACTGCAAAAGTCAGTAAACGGATACTTGTGCAGCTTTGCTAAAAATTCAATACCATTGAGTACTCGCCTCTTTCTCAGTCTTCTAAATCCAATCTCAATATCATAAAACAGTTTAGCTGAAATTATTTCTGATTGTAGTATGTCATAGTGAGATTATGATTACATATTAAGATGAAATCAATTTCCGTTTCCTACTGATGTGGTGACGAATACTTTTAAGAAATCATTTTTGTATTTATCTCGATCTACCTGATCAAATTCTGTGTTGATCACTCCATCTGCACATATTCACGTAATCACACAAAATTATTAAAAAATGATTATTAAAATTTATTGGCCATAAACGTTTTTGGCTGGAATGTATTCAGTATCAACAATATCGCCATTTATAGCAAATTCATTAGCATTTGTTTTTCCTTGGATAATTGTTGATCAATGGTGTTGATTGGAAGTTGATTAATTTTATCGTATTCTTGTTAAATATCACATTCGCCACATGATTTTGTTTCCATTTACCCTCTCTTTAAATATATATATATATTCGTCTAAATCAGCTATAACTTGTATTTGAAATAATTTTGGAAGAACTTGAAGTGTCAAGAAAATTCTTATCCTAACTTTCAAATTAACATTATCAGTATCATGATGGTCACTTTTTCTTCTTGGCTGCCACTGCTGGATCCTTCTTTTGTTGCTTTAATTTCTTCTTTTCCTCCTTTCGTTTCTCCTTTTCTTGTAAAGATTGTATCAACTTGTAGGCAAAGAAACCTGAAATATAAATAGAAAATAAATTAGTAAAAATAACATCAATATCTGAAAATATTAGATGGAATGATAATAAGGTTAATTAACGAGAGAAACATACCGATACAACCGAGAACAAGAAAGATTAATAAAAGCCCTATTGGAATCATGGCAACTAGAGATTTATGATACTTTTTTTCTTAAAGGTTAGACTAGAGTTAGACTTTTGATGAACTATGATAAAATTGACAAAATTAACAAAATTATAATAGGTATAAAATGAATTGACTGAGTTGTAACTTGATTAATTGAGAAATGAAGACTATGGCGATTAAAGAGCAAAGAAACTAGATCAACCAATGAGGAGATGAGAAGCAACGGAAAATGATAATTGTCTACGTGGATAAATGATAAAAACTCAATATGATGATGAGAGCTGATGTTGTTGGCCTTTGAAAAGCAGCTAGAAGAGTAACCAATTAAACATTGGGTAAAATCAGATGGTGTGCTACATGTTGAGTATACTGAACTAAATCAACAATTTTGTTACATGATAGAACGTTGAACAAATTTTAAAACAAGAATTTAAAACTAAAAGGTTTTATTTTAAATTCACAGTGTAACTCAAATGAAAAAAAAACTGGAAAATATGTTACATTATGACAACCAATAGAAGGGCAAAGATAGAAGCTCATGTGAGTATCATTGAATCTAACTGACTGTTACACGAATAATTTCAAAGTAAAATAGATCATCTCAATTCATATAAAGAATATACTAAATATTAAAAGTATCATGAGATTAATAATATGGTAAAAGAGAGAAAAGATAGCTTTCAAATGACAGTTGGTGAGATAAGAATTGAAAAAAAAACATCGATGACATAAATGACAGCTTACCCACTAATGCTAAGGTGATTATTGCTGGTCCAACAAATATCCAATTGCTGAAGCGATGTTCAATAGGTCCTTCGGGTCCACCAGATAGATCAACCATTTTTACGATTTAAAATAATAAGATGATGAAGATGAAGATGGAGATGAAAATGAAAATGAAGGTGAAGGGTCTATAAACACTGTGTTAAAAAATAGCAACAAATGAAAGAGACTTGCTTACAAAATAAAACAGTTGTATTTATAAACCCTCTCTTTATGTTGGGTCAGCTTCTTGCTGCCCTAACGGTGGCTTTAAAGATAAATTTTAAATACGTAAGGTAATCTAATCCAATAAAAATCTGGCAAATAATCAATATAAAGATGATCAAAGTAGCCACATTGATTAATGATAATTTATTACTGGAAGACCATTGCTTGCCATAGACTTTAGAGTTTACATGTTCTCAACCAATCTACTGCATAATTTCATTGATACCTAATCAATAAAGATAATAATTTACATGAGATATATGAAAATCGAGACAGCTATTTTGAACATCCATGTCTAGTCTAAGCATGACTAGATTAATTTTCACCCGGTCTCAATAGTAATGAGCTAAACAATCAAATCTGTCAAAATTATTTGAGAGAAACCGCTCTTTTTCTGGTATTTTCATCTAGTGACATCTTTTGGTTGGGCTGAAACCTCTAATTTAATAGTTGAATTTCAATAATTTAAGCAATTAAATATTATATTTTGATTGAATGCAATCTCATAGAAAGATCTGAATCGAAAGGAACTTTGACGAAGATATGGCTAATTTTTTTGCAGCAGACAACAATTTGCCACGAAAAGATTTTAGTTTTATTTTCAATTGGCATCTTTTTACTCTCGAAAAACTGCTTTTGTCCTTATTTTTCATACAAATTGTAACAACATATTCCTTTCTGATTACCCTTTCTTGAATTACATTGTGAAAATAAATCCAATCTTAAATCCAATTTAAATTGTAAACAATTGATCAAATTTTTCCGCGGTACTAAAACAGTGACAAAAAGCTATATAAATCTATTATTTCATGATTTAAAATTGCTATTACACTTGATTTCACAAAACTATTGTGAAACATTAAAATCTTTTATTTACATTTTTTCTGTCACTTTCTGGATTGTAAAATCATTAAATTAACAATTTTAAATGCCACTTAAGTTTGATCAAACTTTGGTAACAAAAGACTATCTAAACCAGGCAATAGTCTTACAATTTTACAGTTTTTTATTGCTAGACATTGCGCCTTCTACTGGAAGTTAAAAAAGCTCAACACAGCTGTTAAAATCAGACTGCTATTTATACTAATTAACGGTAAGAATAGACTTCAATCATTTTGAGTTAACTTAGTACATTAATTAAATCGTGATTTAGTGTTGTTTGTTTGTTTTATCACCAGACCAATATTTGGATGATTTAAATCATTGTAAGTTGAATCTTTCTGCATCTTATGCTTTCATGCAATCAGTTTGTTCTCTTCAAGTTGAAATTTAGTGTTTCTTAAATAATTTCAATTGAGACCATGATGGCCTTTTTGCGACGCCTTCGGTCGACTATCATTCAATTGTCTATCTAGAAATTTTGCTTACAATTTTCCCCATAATTCAGTAATATTGTTTCTTGACTGCCGAGACAAAATCAGCCTGAATTAAGCTTGAAAATTTGCACAGATTTGGTTGTTGTGTTGTCTTTGATTTGTTTTGCCCTTTTATCATTTCAATTGTTATGTTCGAAGTGCTTCAATTACATTGTCAGTTTCTTACTCATCATTAATCTTCATATTCTCATATTTCCAATCCAATTACTCATGCTATTGTTACAAAATCACAAAAGATGAAAAGATTAACTTATTTGAATGTTTATATATTTATTCTCAAAACCAAAGCTATGATTTTATGTACAGTCAAGCCTGGAAACGATTTTTATTAATTTACTTCGCCAATTAAACCAAAGACGATCATCTAAACAAGTTCCCTGCTCCATAAGCGATTCCAAAGTTGAATGGATGAGATTACTTAACATCATCGCTGTCCGGAAGCACCATCGTTCGAATCAAAAACCAAATCTAACATCCAAAAATTAAAGACTCAAAAATAGTTGGAATGAACGAGGATTCAGGACGAAATTCATCCGACTACATTGTCCATCACTTTAATTCTCATAATGCCAAAAAGATCGCCACCGTTTTGGTTTTTTCTCTCATTCTTTATCACTCAGTATTGCACGTTGGTTATGGTAAGTGAAATATTTGCCAACTGATAAATTCATCTATAATTATCTTGCATCTATTTCCTCTTGTTTCCTTTTACACTTTTTAAAGGCATAAATTCATGTAAATGGCTTCTTAGTGATGGACGGTTTCAAGGTTATAGAGAATGGCAACCTTATGGATGTATGCTTCACACCTACAGTAAAATGTAAATGTTATACATTTCCTGCTAATTGATGAACTTAAAATTTAATGATTTGTTTCTTAAATTTTACAGGGACAGTAGAAGATGTCTTAGGTACATCGCCTATTGGGGTGGTAGAAATTACATCGTTTTCATTGGTGATTCTCGAATAAGACAACTATATTTTGCTTTCACCAATCTAATCAATCCAAATCTGGAAACTCCGGTCATTGATACAGTCGTTCATCACGATATGAAAGTAGAAGAAAAAGATTTAAACTTAAAAGTGGAATTCTTATGGCGGCCTGTAATAAATGAATCAATGTTTACTCCTTATCAAAATTGGTTGAGCTCAGATATCTCATCTAGACCTCAAGTTGTTGTCACAGGAAGTGGAACTTGGACCATAAAGTCAAGTAATGCTAGTCTCAAAGCATTAGAAGATTATAAGACCAATTTGACGCGGTTATTGCCTAACATGGACCGTATGGGATGTGAAATATTATGGGTCCTTCAAGATCCAGTGAATCCTGAAAAACTTGATCCCAGTCGCTCAATGATTTCCAATGAACAAATTGATTTGTATAATAAAGCAGCCATCAATGTATTGAAGTATGCAACTTCACCCAAAGTTCACATTTGGAGCTCTTCTCGTTTAGTTTCCCAGGGTTACAGCGATGATCAAAAAGATGGACTTCACATGGGGCAAACAGCTCTCAACTATGCTGTTCAGATTTTGTTAAATATGTACTGCAACGATCAGATGAATCATAATGACGGAACATGTTGTAGTGACCCAGAACCAATAACTAACATCCAAATATTAACCTTTGCGTTCACAATTGTGTGTGGAGTTTTAGCGGTGGCTTCAGTTTTTCATCAATTTCTCACCTCTCATAATCACCGACGCTGGCAACCACTGGTCAATCAAGAAGAGATTGAATTATTTGACAATCAAAGTAATGACAGTCACAACGACGTTCCTATTAGAGAAAGCCAAATGCATCTTTCTTCTTTGCCTTCTTCCTCTTCTTTTCGAACCAAAGAATCAGAAAAATCTTATCACGAACTTCTCACTTCTTTGGCCAAATTTGGCCTCCTCATGGCCTTTTTCTTCCTCTGTGATAGAACCAATTTTTTTATGAAAGAAAACAAGTATTATACACATACCTCCTTTTTCCTGCCCGTTGCCTATGTTTTTGCGCTCGGACTTTTTTTCACCGAAGAATCAAGGTACACTCATGTGCTTCATCGAGATCAAACTGATGAATGGAAAGGTTACATGCAACTTATCATTTTAATTTATCATATTACCGGAGCCAGTCAAATCGTACCAATATACTTACTCATTCGAGTTATGGTGTCAGCATATCTGTTTCTCAGTGGTTATGGTCATTTTACTTATTTCTGGCATACTGGAGATTTTAGTCTTCATCGTGTCTGGAAGGTAAAAAAGCTTTGAATTGTTTATCTGCTATGAACATTTAATTCAATTTAAATTTTTCCTTTGCAGGTTTTATTTCGTTTGAATATTCTAGTTATTTTTCTGTGCCTGGTAATGAGTAGGCCATATCAATTTTATTATTTTGTGCCATTAATTACGTTCTGGTTTTTAACCATCTATGCAACAATGAGTAGCTTTCCGCAAGTTACTAGTAGCTCTGCTGAAGGTAAACAAAATTGCCAGGTTTTACCTTTATTAATCCAATCAATAACTTTTTTTCATATAATTTTTATTTTTTTTTTCTTTTATTTTCAGTCAATCCAATCCATCATTTATACTTGATACTTAAGTTTGTGGCTTTGTTAATTGTCATATCAGTCCTTTACATGTCCGAAGTGTTCTTTGAGAAAATATTCCTTACTCGTCCATGGAAAGCTCTGTTCGTAACCACTGATGACTCCATAAAAGAATGGGAATTTCGATGGAAGCTTGATCGCTATGTATGTCATAATTGTTTTGTGAGTCAATTTATTTTAACGATTAACTAATTGCATTTCTTTCTTTTTCAGAGTGTTCCCGCTGGAATGGTTTTTGGTTATTTCTATTATCTTCTTAAACATTTTCACATTCTTGATGATAAAAATCATAGCAATTTATTTTCTAGAGGAATCAGCTTAATGGTAGTTGTTTCATCACTATGCGGAATAATTGTAAGTACTTTAATTCATAACCTGATATTTAAACATTAATTTCTTGTTTCTTTTTTAAGGGCTATGCCAGTTTCGCTTTTCTATGTAACAATAAAGACGATTGCAATGTTATTCACGCTTACATATTTTTCATACCAGTCATTTCTTACATTTGTCTTCGAAACATATCTGGACTTCTTCGATCTCGTTATAGTATATTTTTCGCATGGTTTGGTCGAATATCTTTAGAAGTATGTTTACTTTTCTGCAATATTAATTTCATTTTAACTGTTAACTTTATTTTTATATTAACTTTTCATTTTAGCTTTTTATATGCCAATATCACATTTGGTTAGCAGCTGATACACATGGAGTTCTTGTCCTGATTCCAAGTTTTCCTGTACTTAATGTCATCGTCACATCATTCATTTACGTTTGTATTTCCCACGAGATTCATCTTTTAACTCGTATTCTGGTCAAATATGCCATCTCACCTGATTGGAGATATATGACAAGAAATTTGATCATTTTTCTCTTCATTCTGATACTATTAGGAATTAAAGACGGGATGTTCTAAAATAACACTCACAGTCAAATTTCATTTCAATTGTTTCCTTACAAACAAGCATTCCATTCAATTATTGAGTCACAATTTGAACGATCTAGTCATCTATTATTGATAATAATAGACATTGTGAGATTAAAGTTCATTCCTTGGATGAACAAAAATGACTCTGATATTATTATAGAACAATAAAAATCAAATTAAATTTAAAAATATTCCAAGTGTGTAGTTTCAAGAGCTTAAATCATTTAAATATCAAATGAATCCTTAACTTTCTAATAATTCTTTTCCAAAAAGTAAAAGTTGATCAGATAGACGAAAGACGCAAACCTGATATAAGTTATATCATTTACACACATAGATATCATAATATACTTTTGAATATTAATACTACGCTCCGATAATTATTAATATAAAGCTCTATTGTACCACTTACATCTACTGATAATTGTTAAATAATTGTTGAGTATATACTAGTATGAAGAATGGAATGGAAATTAAATGTTAATCGATTAAAGACAGACGGTTAAATTTGCAGACAATATTTACTTACCATAATTGACTTTAATAGATAAATAAACTAAAGAACTCAGATCTCGCTGGCGTTTGCTCGTTCAATTTCAATTCAAGGTTTCTAGATTAGATCAAATTGAGCCTTTAATATTTTTCGAGTTGAACAATCACGTAACTAGAATCAAAAACATTAGACTGACTTCAAATTGTTAAGTTATCAACAAAATATTAAATAATTAAATACAAAAATTTGTTGCTGACATCGGTATTTAGCGTTTGTGTTAAAATGTTTTCCAAACAATTTATAATTTTAATCATAACAATAAGTGCGGTAATCTGTAAGCCCTCATCGAATGATCAAGATTTTAACACTACAATACCAAATTCAGCAACTTTAACCAATTTTGGATTCCAGGGCCATCATGACGTTACTTGGTATTTTTGTTTAAAAATGTGCAATGAATATGAGGTTTATGATAAAGTTAGTGATAGATGTCGACGAGTATTTTGCCGATCTCCTTTTGGTGATCTTACAGCTCGTACATGTACAGTCCAGGAAGCTTTGAGCAACTTCATAGATCACGAGGAATTCATCGATTTGGAGGCAGAAAAATGGACTATTCGTATCACTGCTGTTATTGAAGGAAAATTAAGCGTAGGTAAAGAAACTCGAAAAAAATTTGGAAATGCTTTGGCCGAGAATCTCAAGATTCCCAGGGATCGATTAGAGGTTGAACGTATGACAACAAACGGAACCAATCAAGCCACATTTGAGGTTGAACTTACCGAAGATTTTGGAATGCAAAAGACGAACAATGAGATCGCATACAAATTAATAGAATGGGCTCGCTTTAGTGCGGTTATTACAACAGAGGGAAACTTTTATTACCAATTTATCAGTGCAGAGCCTTCTGTTTACCATTACGTGAGATCATTTTGTGATGGTGCTCATGATAGACGGTTAATCAATTGGGACCTAGACTTTGAAATGATCGGGCAAAATGTTTTACTTAATAAAGCAAATGGACGAAGGTACAAAAAAGGAACTTACCTTGGAAGTGTTTTGGTTTACAATAACGAAGTAAAAGTTGTCAAGTTTGCAATGCTCTGTGAAAAGGTCACAGGACTGTTTTGTGAAAAGATTAAACTGCCTCCTGGATCATACGAGTTTGTTGATGGTAATAAAGTTAAATCACAATATGGAATAACAGATAAATTTGAAATTGATCAAGATTCAAATGTTAAAATTTGTGAACAAGCAGCTTTTTTCTGCATTGTCGATGAAACTGAAAACACCATTGTAGCCTTATGTTTGATAGTATCAAGCATATTTTTAATTCTCATTTTGATTACCTTTACAATGGTTCCCGATATAGCGTCAACCTTACCCGGTTTCAACACAATTAATTTAGTGCTTACCATTTTGATTCTTCAAATATTGTTCTTGACTGGTTCACAGTGGAATGATTGTTGGCTGGCAGCAATCGTAATTCACTATTTTATATTACTTAACTTTTCTTGGTCAAGGTAAGAAAAACAAAAATAGATTCGTATTATTTGAATCTTTGGTAGAATCAACAAATTAGATAAGACAATGAAAGCTGACTCTAATTTAATTAATTGACTTTTTTTCCAGTATAATTGGTTTTCACATTTTCAGAACATTTGTGTCTTTTGGATCAATTCAATACCATCAAAATTCCCACATTAGTAACCGTTTCTATTCATTTGTTATGGCTCATCTCATGGTTTTAATAATAATTGGTGCTGCTTTGGTCAATGAACAGTTATCCAATGATTTTGCTCCTCATTTCGGTGCTTATCAAGGTGTTTGTTGGATTCGCAATTCAATTGGAGTTTTGTTTTATTTCGCCATTCCCGTTTCACTGAGTAATTTACTGAATGCTATATTTTATCTAGCGAGTTTCATCAAAATTAAACAATCGTTGAAAGAAAGTTTTGCAGTCTCAACTTACACTGGAAGACCAATACGATCCATGCCTGTTCAGTTGACAGTATTTTCTCGAATTGCGACAGTTCTCAGTATATCTTGGATAACTGTGCTTTTAATACCTATTACTCCTTCTAAGTCTTTGCCTCACCAACTAGCTAAATATCTGTTTGTCTTCATTAATACAAATCAAGGTTTGCTTTTATTCATAGCCTTCTTATGGAACAAAAGAGTTGGAATGATTTGGCTAAAATGGGTCAAAAAATTGTTCAAAGTGGATTCCAAAAAATCTAATAATTCAATTGCTATTATTGAGAGCAATACTTCTCAGGTAAACAGAAGTTTTTAAAAATCAAATCAATGATTTCATCTAAATGTTGAGCACACAAAATATTAAAATCCTCTCCAGAGTTAAAAGCCATATTTCTAATAATCATAAATCTAATATTTCTTTACAATACGATTCAAAGTGAATTAAATCCCAAGAATAGTGTTAAAATTTAATAGCATAGTTTATTGATTGTTCTGTTCACCAATTTATTGGAGTTTCTCCGTTCAGAGTTGGATGATCGTCAAAAGTAAGTTGACAAGTTCCATTGTTGATTAAACATGGCGGATCTTCTAGTTCAACCAGAATCAACTGATTGACTTGAGGATGCGGTTTTAACCACACTCCAGGTGTATAAAGTGTGATTTGAGGACCATTTGTTGGCCAATATCGACCAAGACATTTCCCATTAAGATAAGCAAACCCTTTGGATAAATTGGTTGGATTGAAATAAGTGTCGTACGTCTTTGTAAAAGGTATAACAAATTCAGCTTTTAAAACTGCTGGATGCAGAGCGTTCTCTGAATTCAGTCCGATATGTTGTTTAGCTGCATTTGAATCAAATCTCAATAAAGATACAAAATCTTCCCAATCATCAATAAAATAATGAGACCATTTGGTTAATGTTTTTGACCCAAGTGTAACACTTCCAAAAATTCCCTGTTTAAGATCGTTAATAAAAATATCTGATATCAGTGACTATTCAAATATACCGAGCAATATACCTTATGTTGACTTATTTCATCTCCAAAATAAATTCTTCCTTGATTTTCAACAATTAAATCCAAGCGACTTCCTTTTTCAGCTCTGATTGGAATTGATAAACTCTTTTCTTGGCGACTTACAACTCCTTGGAATTTCTGAAACGGAGAGTCAAAGTCATTAACATTTCGCTCAAAGACGTCAAACATTATGTATTATAATAAAATCAATTTACTTTATCTATGTAAACATAGGCGCGATCTCTTAATGCATTAATGGTCAACATTGAAGGAGATGTAGACTTGAAGTCAATTGTAGTTGAATAAAGGATAAGTCCATTACGAGATCCAAGGTATTCAAATGGTTGTGGTGAATCAGAGTCAACCTTTTTCCAAAAATCCTGTGAAAAAAGTTGAGAAAAATCCATTTCCAGTTTAGCATCAATCGGCCCAATCGACAATTTAGGACTTGGTTCAATGTCATCTTTAGAAACAGGTACATACTGAAACGAAACAAAATAATCATTAATGATTTGCATGCCAGTTTAAATAAGCAAGAGCCAGAATATGAAAAGTAAACCTTTGAAATAACTTTTTTAACAGCTCGATATTTATCAGTTGGATCACCCGCTTCATCTAATAACGCATCGACATCATAAGTGGTTGGTCTTGGTAGATAACCTCCATTATTAGCACCACTTCCAAATCCAAATGAAGTTCCTCCGTGAAACATGTACCTGGTTGTCGATCCGTGAAATGAAATGAGCGTAATGAGATAATTTGGTTGGAAATGTGCATCAGTTTGTAAATTAAAACTTACATGCTTAAAGACATGTTTTTATCATAAGACAATAAAACATCCAGCCATTTGGTAACTTCATCTACAGGCTTGGTTAAGTGTGGAGTTCCCCAGGTATCGATATTGCCAATCCAAAACTCTGAGTTAACCAATGGACCGGAGGCTCTGTGAGATCGAAGTGTTTTGAATTGATCATCAGGTTGAGTATTGGTTCCAAAATCAATGGTAGCAAAAACATCATCAACTAATCCACAAGACAATAAACCTGGATTATCTGTTGTATATAAGATTATCTCATCACCTAGATGTGAACGAACAATATCTCGTAAACTTGACATGTAACTGTTATCACAAGCACTGTAATAACCATATTCATTCTCCAATTGTACCATAATAATGGGTCCACCATTTTGATAAAGGTATGGTTTAATCATGGGTAACAACACAGAAAACCATTGTTCCACATACTTCATGTAGATATCATTGTTTCGTCGTAATTGTAAATCATATTTCATTAGCCACCAAGGTAATCCTCCCTGTTGAATTGAGTAAAACAATCAGTTTAGATCATATTATTGGCTTGATGCCAACCTGTTGTTGTTACTAAGATTTATAATTTAAACACGAAAGAAATGGACTGCAGAAAATACTACTATACGACTTGTAAGTTACGATTTGAAAGAGTAAACATTCAAGAAGCTGCAGAAGCTAAATACTCATGTTTGGCTTTTAAAATGTACTAACCATATCACGCTCAGAGCAAATGTAAGGTCCAACACGCAAAAGAACATAAAGACCAGCCTTTTGAGCCTCTTCAATCCAGTGAGTAACATTGTAATTACCGTCAAATTTGTAAAGACCTTCTCTTGGTTCGTGGCCAGACCATTCAATGTACCTATTGGGACCAGGGAAAGATAAATCTTGTTCAGAGTTGAGATGGTTAATTAACTATTACTTACGTTTGTAGCACATTTATACCAGCCGATTTCATCTTGAATAAACGATCAAACCAATATTCCTGAGGAACCCTAAAATAATGAATCTCCCCTCCAATATAACGGAATGGTAAACCATCCATAAGGAAGCGGTCATTTTCATAATCGATAGTGAAACTGTTTGCGCCATTTGTTAGCTATTTTTCAAGAATATATTAAATAAGCAAAAACAATTGAAAACTTGTATAATTTAAGTTTTACAGTTACTCACTTTAGTTAGCAAAGTTAGGGTCAAAAGTAACAACAATATTACACGAAAAGTCTTCATTGTGCTTGTTTATTAGTGAAAAGTCCAATCCAATTAACCAGAATTTAATCATGAAAAATTGACAATGGAAATGGATTGAGTTTAATCGAGTGAATGTTATCTTTCTCTCCCTTAGATTGTTTCAGCATATTTTTGATTGGATAAACTTGTAACTAACATTCTGTAATTCATCAGATATTAAAGATCAAGATCCAATTTTTAATTTACAGAGCAAAGGTTTACTGTGATCAATGAATAATCAAGTAATTGCTTAATACTCTATTTTGATGCTATTTTTTTGTCGGGAAATCGTTTTTCTCAATTGGTTGAAACAACTTCTTACTAAAATCTTTCCAGTTCTTGATTAACGTATTTATTTTACTTTACTATGAACTTTTGGTCTCAGATTCGGCTCTTTTACTTAAGATAAGATTAGAGCCAGCTTACCGTTTTGATAAAATGCAAATCCATTTATTGTACCAATGATGGTCAATATTATCTATCAAACCCAGAAACTTACCTTATGTTTATATGATCAACATATTATATATCATAATATTATATGTCAAACATGTTATATTTATTTGCAAATAACAAATTACGGAACAAATTTTGATCAAATATAAAATTCCCTTTCAGCCATTTCAAGCCAGGCTTTTTCATTATGAATTTACGTCTGTGAATTGACTAGAGGTAATGTAATGCTATAAACTTTCTTTATGGTCTTGAACTGCCTTTTGTATTTCAGTTCACTGATAAAATACCATTATCGGTAAGAATGGTGTTGTAAGTGAATTAGTGAGATTTAGTTTATGACGAACACTATCATTTCAAGCAATTGTGAAAGATAAAGAACCGAATACTTAGTATATGAATAATGGCATAATTACCGAATCTGTTTCTTTGAGAATCTGTTGCATAAGAGAAAATTGCATTTCTCCTTTTGCAATTCATTTTTTCAATTTATCAATTAGTTGTAGGATTACATTTTCAATTTAAACCTGTTTCTATGTGAATTTATTGCAAATTATGAAGACATAATAATTAGCGAAATCTTCAGTTTCATTTTCAGTGAATTTGACTCATTACCTAATATTTTGCAACCAGTCGTGATTGCATTTTCCTAAAATTTAATTTAAAAAATATACGAAAAACGCTTTTGGCGCTTTCTTGCTTTGAGAGACCTCTAGCGGCCAGACTTGAAGAAACTGTGAAATAAGATTTATTATCATGTTTTGATTTGTAATCGGTCATGTGTTCATTATTACTCATTAATGTTTGGAGGTAAGATCATGAGAGTGGTTCTTCAAGGTAAAAATTTTCCTAAAGTTTATCAAAGATTAATTGATAAGAAGCAATGAGCGAGTAATGTGCTTATTGTCACGCTCTCATCTTTTGGGAGAATACAGTTATATTTGTTTTTATTTATATTTATCGTCGATTATCGCTTAAAATTTCATTCAACTTGTGGTTCTGTTATATCAACTTCGTTAATTATGGATGTTTCCAAGAAATATGTGGCAGTCGGAATTCTCTGTTTTATCAATTTAATCAATTACATTGATCGATTTGCTGTGGCTGGAGTTTTACCAGATATCAAAGATTATTACAGCCTTAGTAATGCTCAAGGTGGTTTATTACAAACTGCTTTCATTTTTAGCTACATTTTTATGGTACCAATATTTGGGTTGCTGGCAGATCGGTATTCCAGAAAAAAATTAATGGCCATGGGTTTACTCTTTTGGTTCATAATAATATATCTGGGATCCTTTATTCCTAGAGAATGCGGCAATTTGTTCATTTTTCTGAGAGCCATGGTTGGAATTGGAGAAGCTAGTTATTCAACAATAGCTCCAACAATTATTGCTGATCTATTCTATGGGAGTTACAGAACCAAACTTTTAGGTTCATACTTTTTCGCTATTCCCGTCGGTTCTTCTTTAGGTTATGTTGTTGGAGATTTTCTCGCTAAAACATTAGGAAGTTGGAAATACGCTCTTCGACTGACTCCGTTATTGGGTTTTATCTCTGTTTTTTTAATGTTATTATATTTAGAGGAACCTCCTAGAGGTCAATTTATTGGTGTTAAATATTCAGAAAGAAATAATTTCAAAGTAAATTTATCCTTTTTGTCAAAATTTCCTCCCTATATCTGGTCAACTCTTTTTTTCACTTTTTTATGTTTCACCACTGAATCTTTGCTATGGATAACTCCACTTTTTATTCAAGCTATTTTTAAATTTCGAGATGTCCAGGTTCATCAAAGGTAAGTTCATAATGATTTAAACTTAAATCCATCATAATAAAACCAAACAAACTGTAACTATTAGCAATAAATCTCTGAGAATAACCTAACAGGAAAATAGACCAATTGAATGTTTTACGGTTGTCTTGTTATGAAGGATTTGATATACAAATATTGTAATTTTAATTAACATTATTTTTTATAGAGCTTTAACAAAAGCACAATCTATGATTGAATCAAATTCTGCTCTTCATGACAAAGCATATAATCTATGCAGACAGTTCCTGTCGGGGTCTTGGAAGGACATTAAAGAAGATGAATTGGTTTTCCACTCTATCAGGTAATAAATGCGTGTAAATGCGCTTTTTTCATGCCCTTAATAATCTTTTCTCTTTTTTGCAGCGGTGGCCTCAGCAACAGTTTATATCGGTGTTCATTGCCATCGACTCATACGCCATTGTGTGGGGAGCCCAGTCAGGTTCTCCTTCGCATGTATGGACAACTCCATTCAGATGACCCAAGTCAAAATATAAATAAAATGACAGAATCAGTCATTTTCATGATGTTAGCTGAAAGAAAACTTGGCCCCAAGCTGTATGGGATTTTCCCTGAAGGACGTCTTGAAGAGTATATTCCGGTAAGTTATCTTACCTTTACTTTTTTCCTATTTTTTGGACTTAAAGAGTTGAATTAATTTTAATAAATTACTCTCTTTTAATAGGCACAAGCTTTGACATGTGAACAACTTCGAGATCCTGTTATTTCAGCAACCATTGCCCATAAACTATCTCATGTTCACCAACTTGATGTACCTATCAATAAAGAACCTACTTGGCTGTTTGACACAATACATTTGTGGTTGGAAAGTATTCATAAAATAGATGTGAAGATGATTAAAAAAGATTATCAAAATTTAGTGAAAGAATTGATAGACTTTCCTTATGAAGAAGAAATAACATGGTTGAGAAATTTTCTTTCCTCTATTGAGTCTCCCGTAGTTTTCTGTCACAATGATCTTCAAGAAGGTAACATTTTACTTCCAACAAAACAAAATAAGAGTCGCCTTTCTAGTGGGTCCAAAAATCAATTAACAAAAAGTTTATTGGAACCCAACCTTATCTTTATTGATTTTGAGTACTGTGCTTATAATTATCGTGGCCATGATATAGCCAATCATTTTAACGAATGGACCATGGATTATTCAGCATCTGAGTTTCCTCATTTTTATTATAATCCTCAAGATTATCCTAGTGAAGCTCAAAGGCGACACTTTATTAAGGAATATATTAAAGCCATTGATAAATCAAATTTAAATCCGAAGATTGACACCGAAGATCATATACTACGCGAAGCTGAAATTTTCACACTTGCATCTCATTTCTTATGGACTCTTTGGAGTATAGACCATGGATACTCATCAAAAATTGCTTTCGGTTATTGGGTAAGGACTGTAACATGATTTATTTATTATCCCTAGATTATAGTGAATTTATTAGAAGCGGTTTGATTTACGAGCTGTTCAAATTATAAATTATATTCCTTTCTAATTGATGGAACTTGTATATTATGTATCCTGTAATTATAGATGTGTTTACCAAAAGATACTTATTTCTCTTCCTTTTATCCCTTGACTTCAGATTTTGTAATTTTCACTAATTATTCTTTTCGATTCTTTATATAATTTAGGAATATGGCCAATTGCGCTTGAAAAATTATTTGGACAAAAAGAGAGAACTTATTGACCTTCGAGAATCAGGATTATTGTAATCAAAATCATCTTCACTGCCTTGTGAACCAGATACTTAAACAATCTCACCTAAATGGCATATTGCTTAAGTCAGAATCATTTGATTCAATAGATTGAGACATTTATGAGCATTTATCAGTTCATCTATGGGCTGAATATCCGTCCTCGTTTTCCTCTCCTGTTATGAACGCAGAAAATTATTTTAAAAATTTTAAATATTTTGTTAATTTTCAAGGTTGGAAATATAGTCATTTTTGAACATTTCAAATCAACACAATGTTGTGGTTTCATTTATTAATCAACTTTTTTATTTCAATTGCTTGATTTCAAATATTTATTGATTAAAAAATTCAAATTGTAATTTGTAAATATTTTCATTTTTTTACTGTCATGTGTACTTTTAGTCTAAATATATACCTGTTACAATCTAAAAAACTGTTAGTCATAAATAGAGTGCAAATGATGAAAAGGGCATGATAAGATTTTTACGAGTTTTCAAAGTTGACATGAAATTCATTCTTTGATTTGAACAAATTCACAAAACGAAATTAGCGCTTTTTTCAAGAGCCATCTATTGGGAGACATTGCTGTTGATTAATTAAAAAAATTTCCTGTAAGATTTGTCATGTTTACTTTAGACTTTATATATAAATAACAATTACTCTTGGTTTGATTTAATTCATCATTAAATGGGGGTGAAATCATTGAGGTAAAATAATCACAATGATCATGCCATAAACTTTATCAAAAAAAGTTATGAGCTAGTGGTGTGTTGTCAACTTTAGCTTGTTCTTTCAATTTTGAAAGATTACTTTTGTTTATTTTTGTTAAAATTTTTACTGTTTTCTCACTTCTGTGATTCTACTTAATAAAACCTTTGATCATGGACAATACCAAGAAATATGTGGCAGTTGGGATCCTCTGTTTTATCAATTTAATTAATTATATGGATCGATTCACTGTGGCTGGAGTTTTAGCAGATATTAAAGATTATTACAGCTTAAGTGATGCCGAAGGCGGCTCACTTCAATCCGCTTTTATCGTTAGCTATATGTTTATGGCACCACTTTTTGGATATTTGGGGGATCGGTATTCAAGAAAAAATTTAATGGCCATTGGCGTATTTTTTTGGTCAATAACTACATACCTCGGCTCCATTATTCCTGCAAATTCAAAAGGATGGTTCATTTTCATGAGAGCCATGGTTGGAGTTGGGGAAGCCAGTTACTCAACAATTGCGCCAACAATTATTGCTGATTTATTTATCGGCGGTTTAAGAACTAAAGTTCTAGCTTTGTTTTTTTTCGCAATACCTGTTGGTTCAGGTATGGGTTTTATCGTTGGAGATCTACTTTCACAAGCATTCGGCAATTGGAAATATGCTCTTCGATTGACTCCTATGTTGGGTCTCTTCTCTATTTTTTTAATGTTAATTTTTCTTGAAGAACCTCAAAGAGGTCAAGCTGATGGTGCTTCTAATTTAGTAAAAAGTACTATCAAAACAGATTTAAGATATTTAATTAAGATTCCCTCTTACATTTGGTCAACACTTGGATTTACCTGCGTCTGTTTCACCACTGGTTCTTTGACTTGGTGGGCTCCGACTTTCATGCAAGCGGTTTTCAAATTAAAAGATGGACAAGATCATGATAGGTAAATTGAGCTGTGATGAATAGTTTCTAGAATTTGCAAATTTTAACATTCGTACAATTAATTTTTTTCATTTCATGGCCAGTATTCCTCTTATTTTCGGGGTGATAACATGCATTGGTGGTATAGTTGGTGTTCTCACTGGTACCTATGCTGCTCAATATCTTCGCAAGAAAACCCCTCGAGCTGACCCATTGATCTGTTCAGCTAGTGTTTTCATTTCAACTCCTTTCATTTTTCTTTCGATCGCTTTGGCTACAAGTGTGCCTACCTTATCATGGATTAGTATTGCAATTGGAGTAACATTGCTGTGCATCAATTGGACACTCGTGGCTGATATGTTATTATATATAATTGTTCCCCATCGTCGAGCTTTTGCTCAATCAATACAAATTCTTATTTCTCACTTACTTGGTGATGCAACTAGTCCTTACATCATTGGCTTGGTAAAGTTTTTCCATTTCAAATATTTTGTCGTTAATAATTTATCTTTACTAACTATGCAATTTATTCTAATAGATATCTGATGCCATTAAGTCAAGCAAATCTTTTACATCAACCAATGAAGCACAAGCTATTAGTTTACAATACTCGCTTTATACCAACTGTATTGTACTAATATTAGGCGGTGTTGCCTTTTTATACAATTCTTATTACATCAAAAGAGATCAGGATATTTGCACTGAAGCCGCTCAAGATACGTATGGTTTTGCCATTGATGCCTGAATAAACAATCTTCTCTTTTTAGCTTTTGTGCTGCCTTTCCTCTCTACCCAAGATAGCTCTAATTACTAATACTTGTTTTAAATTAAATAAATTTATATTCCATGTAATATTATTAATATTTCATGTTCATATATTAAAGACAGAGTCTTGACATGAATCTCTTAATCTAACAAAAACTGTGTCTTCAAATTTTGTCATACGATAACACATATTGATATCAAAGCCTATATCGATAACCAAAGATTTCATGATAAAACACAAGTTTAATTGCTACAGTGAAAAAAGAATATTTACAGAAAGTAGAAAATGGAAAGAGAAAGAGTTGGAAAGCTAATTTCAATAAACATTCTAGAAAGTTCTCGGGTTCATTCAAGTTAACATGCCTGATTCAACATATTGGTTTACCATGTGGAAAAGCTGAATCTCAACAAAACTTTGATAATTGATCATTTGAGACCATACAATCACATGAAATTAAAATATTTCACTATCGCGAAAAGCAGATTTGTTGGTACATATGGAAATTGAGAGTGCAACAAAACGAAGTAATCTAAAGTCGTCTTTATTAATATCAAGCATTGTTACATAGATATCTTGGCTTCGACATAGCCAATCTTTTTGATCATTGATTACTCAGCACTTGAACTCCCCAATTAAAAAAAAAGTCCTGGAGAATATCCAAACAGAAGCTGAATAGCAATGATCATACGATTACTTGGATCGTTCTCGCATCTTTCGGCGTTTTCGCTTTAGCCGTCGCATACGCTTTTTCCGCCACTAAGAGAACAGAGATTCAAAGGAAGATACCAAAAACAGAGTAGAAAAAGGTAAAGGATGGTAAAACATAAAAAGGAAAATGATGGCACAAAAAGACAAATTAGATAAGTAAGTCTGAATCGACAAAAAACAGAAACTTGGAAGTCAGCATTAAATTTAATCATCAACTTACCTTAGCTCGCATGATGATAGACCGTTAGAATTAACAAAATACTAACTTAATTTTCATTGTTATATAAACGACACAATAAATTAAATGTACGACGTTTCTCAAGAAACGGATTCAACTGTTTTAATTCTTATTCTGTTGCTTTTATCTTTATAACGTTAAAAGTAACGTTTCCGTTTCCCGAGAATCACCAAGGAGACAGTAAAGCTCCCTCTTTCAAAATCAATCGCCGCCATAATTCAAAAAGAGTAACCGAAAGAGCAAAAAACCGGTTAATGATTATTCTAACCATCAGATGCCGCGTTTAAAGAAAAGTTAGATTGATCCAAATACAATCGAGTGCATTGAGTTTGATTGTATTTTCAATTTAATTCGCGCATCAAATTCCCATCAGTGTGTTAAGATTAAAATTAGGTTAATTATTTAATGTCCGAGGCATAAAAACTGAGTCCATGAGTGCTATTAAAAAATTTGCATGATTGACAGTTTTCGATAAAATAGAGTTCAAAGTTGAAACTTCTATCGTCTTTTGTACATTAGTAGAACCAGATTTTTCCTTCAAACTTATTTTTCTGGTGCTACTTTTAATGGTCAACCAGAAAACGAACTTATTTTGGGAAATCAAATTTTCTTTTTCTGTACAACAGATCACTTCGATTTTCAATTAAACTGACCGCTTTCTGTGACCGTAAAAGTTAAAGAGATTAAACTCATTTTTCATCGATAAAACTCATTTGTGAACAATCCGAGTCGGAAACTTTTTTCAATATATCAACAGTTCTCTCGATTAATATATAATATGTTATGACTAAGTACCTGGGAAAATCTGAGCTAGTCCATTTAATAATGAATTATTCTCTAAAACATTATGAGATTTGGGTTATAGTAAACATTTAACTTTATAAATCATAAATTAAACGCTGGTGGCAATTTTCTTGTTATTTTGATTTACAGAAAGGTCCAACTTGAATGTCCGATCCGCTTGGGCAATATCAGGTTTGCCTTTAACAGGTAAAAGTTTAATGAATGTATCATTATAAATTGTTAAAGGAAACCAATTTTGCCTACTAACGCCTTAAATCATTGACGTCCGTTTTTACTAAACTCACTAACGCCTGATGCTACAGATCTGAGATTTGCACCACGATCGTTCACAAATTGCAGAGTCATAAGGTTCGGTTTGAAAGATAAACGAATTTCTCTAAGAACTGATTGAACAACTTAAGAAAATGAAAAGAATTATAACTTTTGACCGGCATGAGTTATCATCAGGCAACAATCATCAACCAGATGGCAAAAGTTTGTGCTCACAGAAAATAACGTTTACAGTAAAGTTGCATTAACATCATAGACTGAGCTTAGAGCATTCAAGCTATCCAGATAACTCAGTCGGTGAATGATCTGGAGACTTGAGAACTTTGTTATGCAAATTTCGTGTATACTCATTTGTTATATCTCAAGGTCAGATCATTATAAAGTCATTTGAGGTCATTCCACGAAATCTCATGTGATCAATAAATTCTTTTTTCAGGAGCTGTATAAAATTCTATTTTCCATGAACATTTTTGCTGAGGCTTGTGGGTAAGTTCAAATCCCCACTGTCACGCACTAAAAGTAAAGAGAAGATGAAAAATTAAAAGAACAAAATGAAAAACAAATACACTCACCTGAATCACATAAATTCCCATTAAAATACACAAAAAGAAAAATAGAAAACTGAAAAAATAAAAATTTTGCTCCAAGACAATTGAACTAACAGAATTATGAATTTGGTTTAAGTAACAACTTGTTACTAACAAGATGGTAATCTTGAAGTTAGTACGTAGTACATCTACTAATGAATTTTTTTAAGCATAAAGTCAGAGGATGAATAATTATTAGATACCGTGGTTAGTCGACGTTATACCAGTGGTAAAAATGTCCCTCTAGCGAACTCATTTCGACTAAAGTCGGCTTAAGACGACTAGCGAACAAAAAAGGTGACAACTAAGCGTAATTAATGTTCGGGCGAAATTCTTTTTTTTGTTACTTTTTAAAGGCTTTTGCTTTTCGCTCTAACTTTTATTTAAACCATCTTAAGTGACCCTTAAGCTTCTTTTATAACGAATAATATCGAATAACAGCTAGCCAACTGCGCTACGTAACGGCTAGTCTCTCTAAAAAAGTTTAGGCTTGCTAGTCAGCTAATGCTCGCTAGCTACAGTATCTAATAATTATTTACCTTACGAACAATTTTAGATACTTCGCTACTTTGCATCATAATCCTCTTTATTGTAGTAATCTCTCCGTCTTAATTGAATTAAAAATTGAAGTCCAAAATTTGGATTCCAAACTAACCCGTGTATAACCAATTTTTTCAGTCTCCATCTAGTGATAGTTTTACTCAGGTAGTGAATGATATGGAGATGCGGTTGTTCAGCTTGGTTAACCAGTAGCCGGTTATTTCGTATCCATAAAGATGCTTCGTTAAAATCTTGTTCCATTTGAACAGAAATTTTTTACTAATCAGATGGATTAATCGGCCATTTGTAATCATATCAATATTTAACACCAATTAACTGATCCATGGTTACTTCCCTTATCCTTTAATCAAGTAGCTGGTTACCAGTTGTCGCCACAACTATAATCTCTGAGTTTATTATCAATTAGTTTGATTAAAGATATTTATCTACGTGATGAATGAAATTTTAATCTCTTCTAAGCATAATTCAAACTCGATTCTTTATCCTTACCAGAAAACACCGAAAGGTTCTGTAAATTAACGGTAATTTTTGATGGACAATTTTAGTGTTGCCTTGGAAACAATCCGGAAACGGATAACTTCCTTTGTAACATTGTTCAGTGCAAAATTTTGGTTACAAGTAACCAGTTACTTTGAGCTTATTTTTCAAATTAAACGGGAATCTACATTACAGTTTATTTTTATTGTGATGAATTTTTCATGATCATTTGGATTGTTCATTTTCTTACCGGTTAAGCATTGTCTTTAACCTATCTTGTTGAAATTTAATAATGTCAGTGAAGGTAAGTAATTTTGATTATTTTGTTGGTAAAAATTGTCAATCTTTAATGTCTTTTATTGTTTGGTAATGAAATGTTTTTCTGTTTCTTCTTGCTCTTTCTATCTTCTAATGATGATCATCATTATCTGGTTTGGCCGTCTTGCTGATGCTTCTTTGGGCCTCTTCTATACTCACCTGTTCTGATTGATTCTTAGGAAGAGTTACCGGCAAATCAAAGTTTATATTTAAAAGTTATCTTGGGTGATATCAATGTCACACTGAGCAACAATGAGAAAAAATTTAAGTACAAAGAACAATATGAAAAATTTAAACTGATAGTTAATGCTTTGATACTTGTTGTGGCCGTTTTGGATATTATGTTCAGTTTCAGGTTTGGATTCGTTTCAATTATCCCTATGTTTAAATAGTGACGCATGTTACATCAATCAGCTGTCCTCATATTAATTGCATTAAGTGACAATTTTATTTGATTACGAGTTCACTTTTGAGTTCCTTTCAGTTCATGAGACTGAATTTTTTGAAAAAAACTTATCTAAAATTTTTTACGATTTGTTTCTCTAGAGTTATAGATGCTTGTCTCCATTTCCTACTTGTTTGGTATCATTGTACTTTAACAATCCGAGAAAGTATTCTAATCGTTAATGGCTCTAGAATCAAAGGTTGGTGGAGAGCTCTGCAGTTTATTACTGGTATTAAAGCAGGAATCATAATTGTTTGGCCTGATGGTTTAATGTATGACCTTTTCCGAAGACAATTTCTTTACTATATTGTTTACACAAGTTTCCTTCAATTCCTACAATTCTATTATCAACATAATTGTTTATATCGCTTAAGAGCTCTAGGTGAGCGGTATGAAATGGACATTACCATTCAAGGATTTCATTCGTGGATGTGGAGAGGATTAGGTTTTTTGATACCTTTCCTTTATCTAGGTTATGCATTTCAGTTTTACAATGCTTACACATTGTACAATTTAAGTAAACACCCTCAATGTAGTGAGTGGCAGGTTGCTGTTTCCTCTTTTATATTCTCTGTCATCTTTCTGGGCAACACCATAACAACTTCTCTAGTCGTTCAACAGAAGTTCAAAGAAAAAATGATCAAAGGTATTCAACAAACTTACAAAAACTTACCCAGCTGTCCTTCTGTTCCAAATCTTTTGAAAAAAGATCAACACCAAGAGTGATAAAACTAAAGACAAGAACAATACTTGTTAAGTGATGGAAATCATCAAAAAAACAAGAACTAAAAAAGAAGACAAAAAAATTTAATTCGCTTCAGCCTCTCAATTGTATTATCATATCCTAAAGTGATTTAAACTAAAATGAGATTAATAATTAACTCAATTATTTTACTATCTCAAATGAAGACTCATGCATTTTTCATTTTAAAATGTTAAATTATTCATGACCTTGCATATTGTATACAATTAATCTGAATCGATTTGAAACAGTTTGTAGTGAAACAAATTGTGTCCACAAACCGATGGCATCTATCATTGTAACAATTAAATTGGAATTTTTTTCAGTCATTGATGCACTTTCGCTCTAAAATTTTCAACCCTTTCAAAGGCAATTTTTTATTTTTCATCTGAGCCTACAATTAAAAGTTGATCTTCACTGTTAAAACTATATTTTGATAAAATAAATAATTACCACTAAGAGAAAGAACTGTAGACAATTATTTTCCAGACTGAATTTTAATTGTCTGAATCAAGAAATAGGGACATCTGGTTATTAGCTTTCAACTATCTCTTGGCAGTCCTGGTACACTGATAAAAATGTGCTTCACTGAATTACTTTTGTCCACAATGGCTTCATTTAATTTAACAGCAGTGTTCATCCGACGAACATTATTTTCATCACTGAATTATGATGTTGTTATTGTTTATCCATCATTTATTAATGATGACCAGTTAATCATAAAAAAGATGTTGGTTTGGTGGTTGTCAGATCGTAGGTGAAAGGGCAAGAAAAAAAGGATTCAAAGAAAAAGAGATGAAAAAATTAAATGTTAGTTAATTTAAATGTATTTAATTGATTAACATTTGAAGTTTTGAGCAAACATATGCAATTATTTCTTAAAGCTTGGAATGAATCTTCCATCGTGAAAAAAAGTTTAATGATTGGTTAATTTTTTGCTATTTTTTTGGTCTTGAGTTTGGTTAGACCACAGCAACTGATCGAGCATTGAAAAACTTGATCAACACGGCCATCACACAGACCAGTCCCGTCAATGTACCAACCAGACTGTTGTTGATTGCGATTCCAACATCAGCTTTCAACGAAAAAGCCAGGTCAAGAATCAGGGCGACGCCAGCAATGACCAAGTAAATGAACTCTTCCTTCCAGGCTTCAAACGATGCAAATAGCAAGACGACATAGGTACAAATATAGTAAGCCATTTTTTCTAAAGTTTTTACCATGTTGGAAAAGGTCAACAGTCAACTTGATCATGATGATGATTGAGATTATCATAATAGCATACTTGAGCACGGTGGCAACAGTATTCTTAAAATTGGCCATGATTAGGATGAGCAAAGTGGTTAAACAACTAAAATTGGTTAAAAAAGTGAAAATAAAAGATGTTGAGTGAACACAGACAAAACCAAAGAGTAAAGTAGGAAGAGATAACAGCCCTGGCAGACAGGCAAAGGTTCAAGCTTCGCCTCATGACTCTGTTCACAATTTTAATTGAAAGCTTGCGATAACCAAGTGATGAATGTCATAATTTTCAATTGGCTCTATCCGCGTGGGATGAGACAAAACTTGAACTTTTCTGTCTCTTCCTCCTTACTCTTTGAATAAAACAAAATGTTTACTTGTTGATTTACCTGGGAAGTCTTGTGTTTAACTGAATAAAATGAAATTATTAGAAGATAATCCTTTTTATTTTCAACTGAGTGAAAACAATTTATCGACTGAACGACTTTCGTTGAAAGAAATGATCATTTATTAATATTGAAACCGTTAATCTCGCATGTTACAATATGTTTTTAGGTTTCTAGATTTACTTGGATGATGAAAGGGAGAGAAATGCAAGAAATGAAGAGAGAAGAGAAAGAGAAAGGAAGAAAAGAGGACGAAAATGCAAGCGGCTAATGAATAGTCAGAGTGTAGTTTGAAATGGATACGAGCATTTGGATGAAGAGGTTGAAATGAGAAAGGCTGGCAAAGATGATAAAAGATAGTGAGAAGATACGATAGTGAAGTACCATTATTCCTGAAAATAATCCTTCGAAGCTCATAGCCTTGATTTACATCCGTGATCTCGGTGCACATTAGATAACTTTATCACTTTTGGTTCGTTCACTTATCCAAACCCTAACAAAATAGTCAATTGAATCACTTAATCAAAGACAAAATATCAAGCTAGATTCATTCAAGTAAATTTATCAAACCAAAATTATTTATTGCTCTTGTTAATTTATTTAGAATCGATTACGTTACAATCAATCCACTGCAGCTAACTTATTTGATGAACCACTTCTCATTGTGAATTTCCAATGGACTTTAAAACTATTTTTAACCCAAATCATTGCTCAGAGTATATCTGATCAATTTCAGATTTAATGGTGGTTATACGTGGTTAAATGTTCAATCAATTGTTAATAATCAATGCAACAACAAATTTATTTGCTTCATCAATATTGAACTTAATGGTTACTATTGTTTCTGGCAATAATTTCATCTGAATGGAGATTAAAACCTGTAAAGATAGAAATGTCTAACCATTGGTAAATGTTAAGATTTTCATCAGAATATCTTGTCAGTTGTTTACTCTCTATTAGGACAAGATAATTGCCCGAAATAACATGTAACATCCTTTAGTTTCATTTGTCGAGATATGAGTCTAGTGAATTAACTCATTTAATCCTATCATATCAACCTTAAAGACTCTTGATTTGATTGTTTTAGTTATAATTCTGTGAAATAAGAATTGCCGAATGTTTTAGCTTATTTTTAATCGTACTGACTAGGTATTTTTATTTAAACATTATCAAAATTATTGAATGCAAATCGATCTGCTCAATAAAAATTGTGCCGTTTGAGATCGAAATAGTTTCATCACCCAAAATTTCAACTTTTCAAGATTTTTCCCTTTCCAGTTAATTCATCTGCTTTTCGTAACACTAGACGGCGTCTCATTCATTGATTACAGCGACTATTGGTCACTTCACTGATGTGCCAGATAACGGGAATAATATTTCAATAGTCCTTATGGCTTCCAATGGTGGGTTATACAGTCGCGAATGAAAAGTTTGTCATAGACCATCATCTTTGCACAAATACCATATAATGGTAATAAGTCAATCAATCTCAAGCACAATCGTTGTCATTCAATTTCTTGACCATCATTTGTCATGGCTCGAATAATATGCAAACAAAATTGCAAATTTTTACTGTTGAATAACTAGGAGTTTTTCAGGTTAATTTTTTGGCCATCCGTCAAATGCGAAGAGTCCAACCAAGCACTCAATCTAATCGATTAGATGGACAAATGTGCTCGACGCATTGGCATTGATTGTTACCGAAAGTGTTTTTGATAATATCAATTGCATGGTTATTAAAAATTTCTGCATATGTTGCATCATTTAACGATTGTGTTTGAGATTTTACTTATTGTCATTAGATTTTATATGCGTAAAGTTAATGGAAACTATTATACTATTATATGTCAAACTTTTCTTTCCCGTCTATATTTTGTTCTGATTGCATCAAATTTCATTTTGATTTTTCCAGTTATTAATCATTTTAATTTAATTTTTTCATCAAATATCAATAAAAACCCCGAGAATAAAGTTAGCAATGATAATTTTATGTGAAATTTGGCTGAAGCAAGATTGAAAATCCTGGATTTTGAGTGCTTGACGAATAGTGAAAATAAAGAATTCTCATTATCTTATTACTTTAATCACCATTAAGCGAAAGAATTGTAAAGAATTATTTTCAAGACAGAATTTTAATTGTTTGAATCAAGAAATAGAGGCTTCTGGTTATTAGGTTTCAACTATTTAAACTTTAATTGTGCAACAATTTTTTGATCAACTAATCAATGTTTTTTGTCTCTTTCTCCCAATTAATTATTTAGTCTTTTTTGTTACATAGTTTATCTTCAGTCGTTCATGAAACAGAGGAACGAAAGAAATGGCATTAATTTTTTTTTGATTTGAGCGTATTTAATCATTAGAAGCAAAATGAGTTGATTGATTAGGTAAAAGTGTTTGATGGTGGTTTCTTTGGTGTTTTAGTGTATTTGCTTTTTTGTGATCAAATGAGTTCCAAATTTGAAGATTTGAAAAAAAGTTCTGTCCAGAATTATCATCCATTTTTGCAATGAGATTTCATTTTTGAAGTTTAGTTTGATGAGATTTTTTTATGAAAAAGCATTTCATTTTGGGTTTCAATTCCAATTTTTGGTTTTTGTTTTTGAATCAATTAAATTTAATAACTACAAGATGATCAGTTGGCTAAATTTGATGATTAATTTATCTAAATCAGTGTTCGCTGGTCATCATTGAGTATGACTTGGAAAGAAAGAGTGAGAGAGTCCATGATGATGAAAAATGAAGAAAAATTTTGGAGGATAGTAAGAGTAAGAAAGGGTTGTGATGAGATCGAAAGGAAAGAGATATAACAGTATATAATAATGATAGTAATAATTGTGATGAACGTTAGATGAGCTCTCGATTTTATTGCAGGCTTAGTCAGAATCGAAGTGTTCACTTTACTTTTAGGTGAACCAAATGCACCTTAACTTTCACCCTTCACCTCATTTTCATCACGATCATCTTTTTACAATCACTTTTAAGTTCTTTATCCTCTTTTGATTTTTGGTTTGGTTTGCCTTGCAATAAATAACATAATATAATATAATAATAATAATCTTTTCTTGGGTTAAGAGTAAATTGTGATTACTTCACGGCCACCGCCTCTGACTAGAACTACTCGATCCAAGCCTTCTGTCAAAGCTTCCAAAAATTCCATATAATGATGAGCTGATTCAGTTGAACCTCTTCCATGGGCAATATCTCTTGGCAGTCCTGGTAGATTGATGAAAATGAGCTTCGCTGAATGACTTTTGTCCACAATGGCTTCATTTAATTTAACAGCAGTGTTCATCCGGCGAACATTATTTTCATCACTGAATTATGATGTTGTTATTGTTTATCCATTATTTATTAATGATGACCAGTCCAAAAATGATCAAATAATAGCAGGAAAGAGGAACCATTGAATCATAAAAAAAGATGTTGGTTTGATGTGATGGTTGTTACAGTGTCGTTGAAAGGGCAAGAAAAAAAGGATTCAAGGAAAAATAGATGAAAATAATTATTATTAGATACTATTAAATTAAATGTTAGTTAATTTAAGAGTAAATTAGTGTGTAAAAGGCTGAAACAATTAATTAACAGTTCGAACACTATCTTTGAGAAAAAACTTGATTTATTGTCTTATTTTTTGAAAATGACGCTTCTTTGTCATTTGTATTGGATAACATGGATTTTCCCGGCAAATTATTTACTTGTCGTCACTTGAAACCTACACATGATAACTTGTGCATTTTTTCATTTCTAAACCTTTTAAACTGTAATCAAACCATAATTATAATTTATTTATGTATTTTAATTAATTACCTTTTGAAGTTGTGAGCAAACAAGGTTACTCAAGCATATAAATTGCTAACTATTAAATTGTGTGTGAATATTAATACATCTGCAATTGAAAGAAATGCCCTTTTCTGTTTCATCTTTGTTTTCAACATTTTAATAAAGTCAACAAATTATTAATTGTTATAGTCACGAAGGTTAAAATTCTATTATGATCAATCTCAAATTAGTTTATTGTAATCTACATTTGATCATAAAAAGACTTATCCAAATCTTTTTTTTGTAAGACTGCAAAACCTGTAAAGTCTATTTTTTAAAGCCAATGGTACTCATGGCCCTGTCAGTATGGTCTAGGTAAGTCATTCGTACAATTAATACCTTTTAAATATCTTTTGCTAAAAAATAAAGCCAACTATTATTAACTATCATGATTATTATTTGGTTTACAGTGGGTTAACTTATTCACCTACAGGATAACAGCTGAAAAAGAATCAAGGAAAGAAGTAAATTGAAAGGAAACGTTGAATGAGCCCAATTTTGCTAATTCATTGGTTAAAAGGTGAACACAGATAAATCTGCCTGAAGCCCTTGGAATGTGATATTTGATTTCAATGTTTATTGATAGGTAAAAGGTTAAGAAGATAAAAGGTGGTTAAAACATTCCTTACATGTTACACAGTAACACCAATATTAACCTTTTCCTTATTTAACTTTAGCTCAATCAACCACATTCAATTTAGAACATAAATATTCAGTTTCCATAAATAAATGATTAGCGTCATTTTTCTTCATTTCATTCTCAATCAATTGTTACTCTCTTACCTTTTTACCCTTAACAATTTACCTAATTTATCTAATCTTTACCTTTGTTCACACTTCTCTGTTCATTCCCTGTCTTTATAAATCTTATTAATGAAGCTTAAAATTGGTCCTTTCATTATCCTTACATGAAAAGAAAGTTGAACATAATTTTGTACTATCTGTACAGCAACAGTAATCAATACTAGATTCTCGAAATCTATTCAGCTTGATCATCCTCAACATTCTCACACATGGCTAAACATTTACTAATCACTAACCTTTTCACCTTCAAATATCTGAATATACCTTTTAAACCTTACAAATATTGATCATTTTACCTTTCTTTTGCTCTCACAGTCCACTTTTGATTTGACTTAAACCAAGTGACCACTAAAGAAGCAGGAAATCACAAGGATCAAAATAATGGAATGGAAAGGAAAAAGATGTTGAATGTCTTTTCATTTTTTATCCCATTGAAGTAAACTTGACCAGCAACAGCAAAAACCCATTCCTAAACATGAACATCAATCTATTGAACCTCGACCATTGATCTTTTGTTAAGATCAGAGAGTCAATAATTTTTCTTGCCAGTCTTTTCATCTTACGCTTTCTGTTTCTTATCTTTTCATCTTCCATTGTCTCCCTATTTCTTTCATCTTTCACCTTCTTCTTCCTCAAACTTCAACTATTTTATCCAGGTTGGATAATTTAATTTGATGAAAATGATGATAAACATAACAACATCGATCAATGATCAACGTTAAAATGAAAGGATACATAAAACAAGAATACAGGAAATTTAATTGATTAATGTTGACTGAATGCTCTCAGTTAACAATTATTGTTGGTGCGAAAAAAATACAACAATTAATTGAAAAAAGTCAACACAACCATGAACCAATTAAGGTACATTGAAACAGCATTAACATTTACTTTTTACACTGTATTTAAACTTTTTTTTATCATTTTCAGATTATTATTTCCTCGAATCATTCCTAGGATTGGCAATCCAGCTCAAGTAACCTGCTGATCTCAAGCTCTACTAACCCAAAAGCCTAGAAGAATCATGAAGTAAAGTTGGAAATCAAATCTGAGATTCGGAAAAAAATCACCAATTTAACAATGAACTGCCAATGTTAACTCAAGATTTTTTTACCAGATAATATAAGATACAATTTTTTTATCTACCTTCTAAGGCTCTTGATTGTCAATAGAGATACATGATACATAAAAATGGTAACCTCTCATGGTTAACACAGAAACAATGGTTACCATCTACAAGAGATGAATGGAGGGATATTTTTTCTGGTTAGGGACGCAAGCACAGATGATAAAACGAGAACTATAGTGATTGAAATGAAGAGGAAAATGAAGAAAGGATCACCAGAGGAAAAGGAAAACTTGGAAGCAGGGAAAAGCAAAAAAAGAAGGAAAAGAAAGAAGAAAAAGTTGTGATCAACTAGGAAAATAACGATTATGAAGACTTGGAGAAAAGGGAATTTTTCTTCGCTGTATTACAACTACCCTTGGAGTTGGAGAGATGAGAAGCCAAAGGGAAAATCGTTTCAGGTTCGGATGCGCAGAGGTTACAAAGCAGTGGAAGGATGGTGATAAAGTGAATCAAGGATGATGAACAATGCAATTTTAGAGTGCAAGGAAAAGAGTTTGATGCATGATAAACATGATGTGCTTGTGGATTGACACTCTAAAAGAAAGAAGGTTCAGTACAAGATCCTGAATCTGGATGGAAGAAAGAGAAGAGAAGTTAATAAAATGAAGATGAGAAATGGGATTATGTTTGGGTTAATGTTGTTAAAAATGGGAATGCAGAGTTTGCTGTATAAAGAAAGTAACAGGGTATTGATGTAAGAAGTGTACAAATTTATAGGGAAAAGGTTCAAGTTGGTAATGAGAAATGAACCAAATGTAACTTTCATCATTTTCATCTTCACATTTCATCTTTTTTTCATTTCAAATATCCATTAGATTCAAAAAATGTTTCAAACCGTTTTTTGCTGTGAAATTAACCTTGAAGTGAAATAAATTTCCTAAACAAAAAGATTGAATCGTTCATAACAAAATGTAACGTTACTATGAAATGGATATAAATCTTACCTTCACAGTCTTCATCTTGACCATCATTTTTCTTATTATCTTATTTGCTAAGGTTAATCTCATCGATTGGACAAAAGTTTTCTCATCCCAATCCTTTGAACTTTCTTGACCATTCTTTTTCTTCTTTGCAGGTTCAATCTTTCAATGTCATCCTTAAGCTTCACATTTTTACCTCTGATATTTATCCATTGTTTCACCTTTATATAAATGTTTTTAACCTTTCAATCTAACAACAATACAATTGTCATCAAATTAGGGATCACAATTATTACCAAATTTTCTTTAGCTATTAACTTCTGTTTTCCAATCCAATTGATTTCAAATGTGAGTCTGAATGTAATAGAAACTGTTTTTTTGGTGAAAAGTTAGATCTTTAAACTAAATCTGATGCTTCCATCAATCAATCAAATGTCTTAACAAATTATTATCAACCTAATAATAATAAACAGCAATAAATATAGATTATTAACACATAGATGAATTAAGAAAATGAATGAAAAAACAGCAATATTTCATTTAATTTATGTGCTCCTGTTTAACCCATTTTTCATAATTCATTATTTTAACTAACCTTCGTTCAATTATGTTTATATTTAACAATAATCAGCTTTACAGCAAATTAAACACCGTAAAATGTTAATTTTTGATAATCAACAGCATTTGCAACTGAAAAATCTAGCCTTCAATTTACTTGAGTCATGGTATGCAACCAGACAGTTGAAATACAATTTCCTTGAGTTGCTAAGAAACTAATACCTTTCAAATTGCAATAATTTGACCAAAAAGTGAATTGAACAATTGCTTCTTTGCCACCAAAATGTAATGAAAATTTATCTTTAGAAGTTATTTCAAAGGTCTTGATTGAACTCTGTTTTTGAACTCAGAATTGAACATTTCAATAGCAAATCCCAGAAGCATTTGCAAGTTGAAAGCATTTTTGTTTATAATCATCTCACCGTTCAAATCCCAAGTGAAATATAAAAGCAAAATTTATATTCACTTTGAATCCATTTTTCAGTGAAAATAAAGTTGAAGGTGAAAAACAAAAACTAAAAATGTTAAAAGGTGAGTGAAAAATGCAAGGCAAACTTGATAACTTATGTCCATAACCATAATAATAATAATAATAACAGTAGTAATAATAGACGGATATCGAGTTTCAAAGGCAGCATTGGAAGAGACAAAATGAGATCACCTTTAAAGGTCAAGAATCTGGATGAATATGTAATATGAAAGTGAAACCTGAACCTATCAATATTGAACTTCAATCAGTTTCACTGAAAGTCTCTGCTTGTTTCATTCACTAGTCAAGTTAATCGTAAAGATTATCATTGTTGTCATCATTATCTTTTCAATTTTATCCTCATCACCATCATTATGTTCATTATGTGATTTCAACTATTATTATAATAGATATTATTATTGTCGTCTGCGTGTTCATAAAGTATCTGAGTGTTCGTGTAAATTCATTCAACATTGAGTTTGCACAGACAGACAAATGAAACTCCACCAAGCTAATTATTGGTTTCTTGCGTGATAATCAAAAATACAAGAAACACAAGCAAAGGTTCACAAGTTCAATTCAGGTGTGATCAATGTTCATTTGTTAATCTTTTTTCATCTCTCCTCTTCATAATCATCATCATTCACCATGGAATTAATCTCAACATCTGAACAGTTTATTTTCATCGTTTAACCTTAAAGTTCCTTTGTATCCAACATCAAAGGTTTTACCTTCAACATCATCAAATACATCATCTTATTCACCATTTTATTCATCCTTCTGATAATATTTTAGGGCTTTTTTTCAGAGAAGCAAAAAAACAAGAATGTGAAGTTAATAGAATAATCCTCTCATGTTTCTCATGAGAATGCTGAATAATGGCGAAATTGAAACTATCATTTAAACAATAATACATGTGAATATGTATCATGTTTAAGTTGATTCAACCGAGTCAAATATGATTATCACTTCAACAATATCAACTTTGATCATCAACTCAATTTTACCATGAAATTGGGAAAATAATTTCCCATTCAAATGAGTTTTACAGCAATCAAAGTCAATTGTTTGTCATCTTAATATTGGTCATTTTAATCAAACTGTAATTTGCCAGTTTCAAACTCTCGTTAGCATTAATAGTTAATAATGGATCAGTAAAAGGTTTGATTGACATTTCGTGTTGACCAGTAAATAGTTGAAGTGCGTATTTAGTTGATTGGTTGAACAAAAAAAAGTTAACTTATTAATAGCTGTACATCATTACAATGATAATTTTGTTTAATCGGATGTCATTGCATTATTGTAATATGCAAATACTGTGTAAGTTAATATTTGTTTCTTCCGTGGTTGATTTGATTATCAGCTTGACCAAAATTTGCCGAAATATTTTCATCTCACTAGATTGCTATTGTTCACTGATTAATTGGATAAATACTGCATACTATTCAGTTTAATATTAGATTTAATCAGATTACCTTCAATGATAATTCATTGAAATGAAAAACTTGCCGGATTATCATGCTTTTGTCTGGAAAATAGATCATTTTAACTCTATCTAAATGATAATTAATGATTTCACGATGCAAAAATTTTTTCAATCTAACGTAAGTAACTTTAAACATTATTGCTTTTCACTTTCCATGAAAGCAATTTTGTTGAATGAGCTAAAGCCTTGTATAATGCGTCTCATGAAAAAAGTCTTGTTTTTTTTGTTCACAAAGATTTGTAGTAAAATGAGCTCTTTGGAATAAAAAAGATGATTTACTGGTTTATCGCATCTTTTATCGCATCTTGTATCATTATATAATTTTGTTGTTCACTAAACAATTTAGCAACATCTCAATAAATCAATTTGCACATTTAACCAGAAAGTTAAAATTAAAGGTTTTTTTTTCTCTGTAGATTAATCTTAAGGTTATGATCAGAGAACGGAAAGATATGCTATGTTTCTATGTAGCACATATGCGAGAATATATTCACTGAATATGCAACAAGAATATTATATTCTTGTTGGTTATGATGGTAGATTGAATTAAATTTTCTAACTTTTTTAAGTAAAAAAATACGGTCAACATTAATGGATACAGGCTTGTAATTTATATACCTGAAGTAAATGGTCATGTTGAAGGGTCAAAATGGTCTCTACGTTTTTAGGATGAAATCAGATGTTATATTCAGTTAGTAGAGATGAATTCAAATCGATTAAACTATAGATCAAGTTATTAGGCTGAGCGGTTACGATACAATCGGCACTTTGCCTGGGACTTTTTAGAGGCCATAGTTCATGGGGAAACAGGGGGTTTCTCATGAACTATGAGACATAGAGATTTGTCAAAGGTACCAACAGATTTGTTTCAACGAGAGGAAGCTAATGATATATAGTTTAGACATATAATATCAAAGGACATTCATTTAGTACCTGCATATGACGAATTGCGCGGATAAAGGTCAAAATAAGGGTTGGTCATAGTTTATGTTTTGATGACTCATCAGGTCACAACTAACTATGATTCATCAAGTTCAGATCTGTGAACTATGACTAATAATAGGTTGAAATATGAGTCATAGTTATTAGTCATAGAGTTCATAGGTAAAACGAAAAATCGAAAAAAGACGATATTTGAACAGATTTAAGACTTACAGTTAACCATGACTAAAAGGTCATAATGAATGATTGAATACTTGTCACTGACAATCAAAGAAAGCTGATGTTTCCAATATTAAGTCCATGATTGAGAAATACAAGCAAAAATTTTACTCGTCGTTTACACTGTTGTTGCTTTGAATAATGATGTACATTTTCAGATCCAAGTTCGTGAATCGAGTCCTACGATCGGTTAATATGTTTTTGTAAAGTGAAAATTTTCTTTCTACTTCACTGGTTGTAATCGGAGAGTATTTCAATGAATTAATTTGGTCTGGCGTGTATATATTTTCAAAGCTCAACTGATTATTCATTATATTGATAAGCTTCTCTAAGTCCGGATTAGCGGAAAAAATGTTGTTAAATTTAATATATACCGATTGACCAAAATTGTCACTCATAGATGCAAATGTTTCTCTCAGAAACTTAATTGCATTCAAAGCTTCAATCAATTCAATTGAGTTAGATTGTAATGTGTCAAAATAGTTAATAAGAAAACAATAGTTGGTAGCGATATAATTGATTTCATGAAAAAGATGCGGTGACTTGATAATTTCTTGCAATGTTTGGATCGATTGAGCATCATCAGAGTCCAATAAATTAACTACAGAACAAAATTTTTGATAATTTAACGCATAATATTTAACGACCATTAGCCAAGTACCCCACCTGGTGGTTACAGGCTCTGGAGGTAAAGCTAATCCGCCAGTTATTTCATTGAAAAGTGACCTTCGTTCAGGAGCCTTCAAAAACACTTTTTTTCCAAGGGAAATCAAACGATCAGTTTGATTGAACAATGATCTTATATACTCAGCTACTCGGTGCAAGCCATGAATAACACATTTTATGTGTAACATTTTGGTGAATATTGGCTTGAGTGTCTTTGCTGCTTTCTCCATGTATCTAGCTCCATCAGTCAATAAAACAAGAATACGGTCATATTGGATTCCATCAGGGTAGATAATATGTAGGCCATCGATGATAGATTTTGATATAACTTCATAGTTACAATTATTATGAAAACTGACATCAATAACAAAAGATTTACCAACTCTTGTTGAGTCTAATGGTCCTCCAATCAGAATCACAACACACCGACCGAGTATATCAATTGTTTCATCAATTGCGAGCCAGAGATCACAATTGTTAAGTTCAAGTTTAATTCTCTCCATGGTAGCTTCATAATGAAAATCTAATGTTTTTCTCAATGTCGATTCATCGGGCAAGTCTTTTTTGGTCCACTTAGACAGGAAATGAGAAAATTGAGCATTTTTAAGCTTAAAAACAGGAATATTTGCACTTATAAAAGCACCGAAAAGTTCATCATTAAAGGAACCGTTAACCGCAATATTATTTGGCACAACACAGCCAAGTCTAGCTCTGGCTGCTAAGTGAAGCTTTGTTTTCAAATGTTGAGTTAATTGAGATTTCTTTTTAGCCTTAATGTCGATGAGACAAGTTCGACATTTAATAATATTATCACTAGATGAATAATACTCAGTAAGATCAGTTGGTATACTGTAATTTTTAGTAACAAGATCGGAAGAATTAGATGTTTCACTATTCATCTTTAAACAATATATTACTTTTATAAACTATTAATTACCTGCACACCTTAGTCTAGTCCTGGGAATACACCTCATTGCTACCTTTCCGTTTCCTCTGAATTTATGGTTAAATTGTAAAAAATGACCAAAATAAGACCATGAAGCCCTTGAGACTCAAAAAAATCTAATTTAAATTACATACCAACAAATATATTTGCAAGTCTTTGTTTACATTTTAGCTTTTTTTTCAACTAAAAGTGTAAGATTATGCTCAAGAATTTAGTATGTGTAAGAATATGTGAGAATCAGATTTATGCTTCATATTCCACATATGTGATTTTCCGTTCTCTGGTTATGATGAGTTAAGAGGTTGAGCAGTCCAATAGCAGTATAATAACATGATTCTGATGTAATCAGCATTTTACACATGAAAATTATGGTGGAAAAAAGAACGATAAAACTCACGGTTTAAGGTTTAGGAGTTTATTTGTTTCCAAAGGTGGAGGAGCATTTTCATCTTGATTTGGCACATTATCCAATATATTTTTGTGTTTCCTTTCCGGCGAACCTGGAGGTGTAGCCTGAGAAACGGTAAAAACTGGTTGTGATGGTATAATATCGACAACCGTGGCAGTGGGACCAAAAGTGGTTGTTGTTGAAGGTGGGGAAGACGGATCGGAGGTGGTTGGATTGGAAGTAGTTGATGATTTACGTCTGGTAGCAAAACGAACTGCCTTGGCCACTGTTCCACCAGTTACATTTGAAGATGAACCTGAATTAGCTTCAGCAGCGGCTTTGGCCATTTGGCGTAACATTTCGGTACGTTGCTCCATTCGAAGAGTACGTTCATATGTGTATTGAGAAATATCGGTGTCATTAAATTCAATTACCTCAACAGAGGCTTCAATACGGATAGCGTATAACCAAGCTTTAAGGTCTTTCTTCATTTGTATTGAATTATCTTGCATCTGGGCAACAGTAAAAACCCGTAGTTTACAATTTTTCCAAACTTTGTTCTGTTTCAATAAGAAGGGCAGTAGCATGAGCATTCCACCATCATGGACTATCCACCAAACATCAATGAATCCAGTTAAACCTGGTGAAGTTGTCTCTGGCCATTGATCAACTCCTTTTGGAACAAGTAAAGCATTTTTAGAGGCAGTCACGTTTCTAATTGTTTGCAAGAAGACATCCACTTTGCTACTATTCATTGATTGTCTCCATCCATGAGGCCAACCAAGAAGTACTGTGTTATGCTTTAATCCACCTGTTTAAACCGAATCAAATTAACACCAATTGATTACAATTCAAACAAATATATACAAAACAAAAGAGGTAAAGTTGAAAAAAAAGTAAACTCTGACTTAACCCAAAAAAGAGGTCAAAGCAAAGAGTTTCTTGATTTAGCCAAAAAGGTAGTAAATCAGTGGGTAACGTGATTTAATGACTCAAAGGTCTCAATCAACTAATTTGATTATCGTCTTCATTTATCATCACACTCCTAACAATGTTATTGTTTCTAACTGTTATCATACAAATAATTGAATGGTGACTTTTTGGATCAATATACATATATTATTCAAATGATCATGTTACAATTTATCTGTTTTTGTTTGCTTTTCTGGTTAACATATGGCGAATCACTTAGTTTTGTTTCCTACAAGATTTGAATTTTTCGATAACTCGCAGCTTTTTTGACAGCATTCTCACTAATGGGTTAATTTTTTGTGACCGTTGCAACGTAAGTATCAGTTTTTTATTGATTTTGTCCATCAGGTGATGTGTATTCAGGTTAACATTGTCAAACCTGGTCAGTTTATTGATGTGACAACATGTTTTCCTGTTACATATTATCACGGTAGTTTGCTTGAACGGAGTAACCAAGAAAAAAGAAACGAGACTAAAATTGATAAATGATGTTATATCAATCTTCTATTTGGTTTTTTCTCCCTCATTTTCCTGTTCCTCTTCGTCTTCTCCAAATTTAACCTGTTCTTCATGACTGTGATGATGGTTATTTTCACCATCATAATCATTATAATCATTCCTTGCAATACCTTGTGTAATAAAAAATATACATCCAACTACTCAAATAAATGGAGTTGGAGTGAAAAGAGCGCTATGAAAAATGAATGAGAAAAGTTGTAATAGAGAAAAGCTTCTCACATCAAGTTGTATACAAATTATTGTTCAATTTTATTTGATCCTAATTAGAGTTGATACATAGTTGTGTCCATTTACTGGTACAATAATTATTGAGAATATGTCCATCAAAGAAGTGATCGATGGGATGATTAACCTTGATCTCGAAAGTCGATTCCTTTCAACATTGTATCAATCAATCCATCAATCCAAGCCAAGTTTCAATATAAAATTCAAGCAATCATTTGCATTTGCAAAGAACACTTGCAAGACTATTTTCTGGTTGATCAGTTTATCAACCAGAAAATAAGTGATTAGACTTGACAAAATATATCAATAAATACAACGTGTAATACATTTAAAAACATTATTCAAATTATTGAACTAATTAGCGTTGCTGTTTTTACCAAAATTGATATAAATTGCATCTAAAGTCAATTTATCTCAATTTAATTCCTATCTTACACGGAAAATTCAAAATGTAACAAGTTTCCACTATTAATATTGATTATAATTATGTTTAACCAAGAAAATGCTATCAAATTTGTAACATTACCAGATGAGAAGCCTTTTGTATTTTTTAAATGTCCAACTGAGTTTTGACCATTTTTTGTAATCAAACCTAATTTTGATTTGAATCCTCTGATAAAACAATTACAATTATAAAAGATTCAATGTACAATTTGATAGTTGGATACTGAATACTGCAACATTGGATACAAAATACAAAAATAAATAATGATATTGATATGAAACTTACCTAAACCAGCTGATTGAATATAATATGATAGACCATCAGCAATATTATTTGTAATTAGTACATTAACAAAACCTTTAACCTTTTCCTCGTTCATTGCTTTAACAATTGTTTGTTTGGCAGCTGAAGCTCTTGCCTGAGCTTCAATTGAATTCGTATTTCCTTCTATACAGGTGCAGACCAGGGTTAAACCTTTACCAGCCTTTAATTGAGCCACAAAAGTTAATAGATTACGTTTCTTGATGATCAATTCATCGCCACCAGATAATTTCAACAAAACCATTATCTGAGGTCGCCAATTTTTGGTATGTGGTGGAGCATCCTCCAGCCTTAACAATGAATATCTGGCCGCTGAAAGGGCTAAACCCCTGAAACCATCGCCCCACTCCTTTTCAGCTCCTCGATATTCAATATATTTATATACACAACCAGCTATAATTATTGCTGATAAAGCATAATACCAAGATGAAATAAACATAACAAATAAACACAGGAAAACTCCTGTCATTGATAATGACCTGAAATGAGAAAAAATAGACAATTAAATGTTGATTCTGACTTATAATACTAATAATACAATCATGAAATTCAAGAAGCCTAAGGTAAATAGTGATCCGATAATGGCAAAAATATCAAATGTTACATTGGTTATGATTACATTGAGGAAAGGTTGATTGCTAATTACAAGTTAAATTGATCATGTTTGATTTCTTCTTGTTTTCAAATGATCATTAAACTTATTAGCGTTTATAATTAGTAACAATTAATTGCATTGACAAAATATTTTAATTGCTTGGTTTTCAGATAATAATGTTTACTCCAATTTTCAATACGTATTCTTATAATCTTTTTTGTTTCTCATTCCACTTTCAATAGGTTTCACCTTAACTCATCTGGTACTTGAATATTATTTCAACTCTTTCTTTTGTTCACTAGACAAATTGTATTTTCATCTTAATCTAATGGAAAACTAATGGAGTGGATAGAACCATAATTTAAAAGGCTAAATCAAATGATGATGATCACAATCAAGAGCAGAAATCACTTTTGTTTACATTTTATATTGGCTAATGTATGCACCAATGCGCTTTCAAATAGGACGAGGTAAAAATGTATTGTAAAGCACTTACATGAGCTGAATAGGTAATGCATAAATTTATATAAGTTTTTTGTTTTGCTTACACTGTTTTCACTTTTAGATTGCAAATGATTTTCATTTGAATTTATCGATCGCAATTGAAAAGATATGCGTCTGCAAACATTCATATTACACCATTAAATAATCTGAAATAATCTGAAATGATCTGACTGATAACTTCACCGACAAATTAACTTCAAATGTTGGATAAAAAATGGATTAATTGAATGAGAATCATCAAAATTACACTCTAGATGTTCCTTGAATTTAATGACTTCTGGTTTGACTACGTTTTATATTTAAAAATATGGTGATGAAACTTACCAATGATAATATTTGAACCTTGGCCTCCAATTTGGTGTTTTAAGAAGTGATTGAAGGGTGCAAGCAAGGTTGACAAACATATAACACATTAAGAAAAACATTGTTAAAATGGGTGCTATAAAGTCCAAATTACCAATAAGGAGTGCGGCCCAGGCGATTACAGTTGTTAGCATCAGGGCACGAACAGGTTCACCTCGGGAATCCATGACGGCAAACCTGTTGAGAAAGGGAACGATCCCATCATTGGCAATGGCCTGAATGAGACGAGGTGCTGAAGTAAGGGATTGAAGGGCTGCTCCAAGGGTTGAGAAAAGGGCTCCGAAAACAATTAACTTTGGATAAGGCCAAGCAACCAGGGTGACAGCCAGTTGGCCTCCAGCACAATCTCCAAATTTATCACGAATAAATAAATTATTGAAACAAGCTCCAAAGAGTACAACCGAGGAAAGGTAAACAAAAGAGGTTGTCAGTTGAGCAGCAATGGTTCCTACTGGGATTGATTTTTGACCATCAGCCAGATCACCTGAACGATTAGAGCCAGCTAAGATTCCCGTACAAGAAGGAAAGTAAACGGCCACAAAGAATGTAAACGATGTCGTTAAATCAACAAATATATTTGAATAAGGTGGTAATTCCGGCGGATATCGAGCTATTTATGATACACGGATTGAAATTGAACAATGAAAAACAAAAGTAAAAACAATTAGTAAATTCAGCTCTTAATCCTTCATTTGAAGTTAAATTTAGGTTCGGATTTAGGCGTAGGTTCACATTTGGATTTAGTTTCAGGTTTCAAATTCACTTGTTTTTGTATTTAATTCTCGTGGTTCTGCTCAATTGATTAACTCAGTTTAATTTGTAGTACAACTTTTGATTTCATCCTATCATGGAAATAATCCGAGAGTCCTTGATGACAGTTAATTTGCCAAAAGTCAAACCAGAAAACAACAATTAGGCTTGAATATGTTGACCAGGAAAAATTAATGAAACGTTAAAGTAGCCCAAATAACCAGATTATAATACTATTAGACTGTGATTAATATTGATAATTTTGCTTGATTAATAGTTTAACATACAGAATCAAAGGTGATGTTATTAGGAAAATGATTTATGGTATAAACTGTTTCATGAATTTGATTCAATGGCTGATCTGCTATAAATATAAACCTATTTATATTTGATTAATTTAATTTTCTTCTTTCTTTTCTCTAGTTTTTCATTTTTAGATGGATAAATTGGTGTTCATTTAATGACTAAGTTAGAGCATCATTCAACCCTTTTGATTATAAAACTGTAACATTTACTGTTTAATCACAATCAAAGACTAAGAATCCTTTTAACACAAAAGTCATTTGATGATTGTGGAAACAAATTGTAACCTGAAAAGACAATATATAACAACCGTTAAGAAGAGCCGTGAAAAGGTTGATCACTTCCACTTAATCAACAATTCAGAGCATAATTAATCAAAGCAAAAATGAACATTCATTGGAATAACTATCAATTATCAAGTAAATCCGTTTAAATCCTGGAATCTCTTTACTTTGAACAATTGAAATTCTGTCAACCTTAACCAAGTCAACATTAATAGTTGGCAAAGCCTCAAAGGGATATGCAAATCAACTTGAATTATTAATATAGTTAAATGTTAATAAACTTAATCAACCAATAGATATTTTCAATAAGGTTTAATTTATTTAAGTTAATCAATTCACAATTGTCAAATTAAAGCTTCTCTGTAAAACCATTTCTTGAATTAGATTGTTAACCCAGCTGTAAAAGCTATTAACCCAAAGGTAAACAATTTATCGATTACAAACTAAATCAATTGCTTATCAAATTTAGTTTACAATTTAATGATTTAACCATCAATTGGAAGGAAATAACAAATCAATACAAATTTAACTTGAAAGCTTATGATTGTATCCTTCCCAAGTAGCTGACTTTGGTTAGTAAAATGTTTGATTAAATTGAATTCAACGTCACTTTCAATCAGTAATTTGATTAAACAACAATAATTTAACATTTGTTAATTACTTAGAGCAAATTATAAATGTAAAAAGCAGTTAAATGAACTAGAAATGATTGACTTATTTGAATAAGTTGATTCATTAACTCAAAGCAACCAGAAGAGAAGTGTATTGCCAGGGTAAATGAAGAAATTGTATTAACATTAATTGTTAAACTAAAGGTAATCACCATCATGATGCTTCATTGTATTATCAAGAGGATGATGACTGAAGGATGAAATGATGAATTAGCCTATGCATAAAAGGATAACTGTGAGTTTCTCATCAACTTTATTAAATTGGATCCAAAGGGAACCTTATTTTTACCAGTAAATCAATAGACGAGTTCAATTGGAAATGTTTCATAAACTAGATTTGGTTCATCACATTGTATTGAAATTGTTGATTTAAAAATAAGTCTTTCTTCATAACCTCAATAAGTTTCAATATCTGGTTCAATTGGGTTTCTTGGTGGTAACCCAAAAAGAAATATTAAATAAATTGTTTAATTTTCAATCGCATTTTGTATTAAGTCTTGATTATGTGAGCACAAATAATCATAATCCATGCTGTCTTCTGGTTAAAACCAGATAACCTTTGGGTAAACCTGAAAGGAACCAGAAAATACATTAGCCAACCAGCTTCACAATTTAATCTTTATTTGCTTTCTTTTGTCTCTTCAGTTGTCTCTTGAAGTTTAATTTGTTTAATTTTTTGTTCATCTGCATCTTCATTGTACTCTTCTCCAACTTAATTATGCTTTAATTTTACTTTGATTTTGTGCTTCTCAGTTTTGCTCTTTTGTTTTGTTTTTTTTTCTCTATTTTGTTAGGAGGAAAGCCAAACCGAATCATTTTCTCTTCCATCTTTACCGTTATCTTTGCAAGAGCAACTTGTGTGTCCAGCAATTTCCCATGAATACTACGCATATCGCTTCAAATTTCCTCAATTTCATGAATACCGGGCGTTTTTTATTCATTTTACGCCTGTTTGACGTCATAACTCACGAACGGTTGATGCCTCAGACCTCAGATTCGAACCATGATCTTAAGAAAATTGAAAAACCATACCCTGGATCTCTCAAGGTTATTCAAGGTCATTCATCTGTGTGACCTTCAACTGACATTTGAAGGGCATTCCCTGTTCGAAGAATTTTTTTCTAACTGGCTGATGTATTTTGCATTATCATAACTTATCCATTTCAGAAGATATGAGTGTTTTTATACCGTTCAGTCTTTTAATTGGTTTTGAGTTAAATTCGGTTATCTTAACAACCAGATAAGCTTATCCGCACTTCGCCCAAACATCAGCCAGTTACAAAAAATTCTTCTAACAGAAAATGCCCTTCAAATGTCAGTTAGAGGTCAAACAGATGAATGACCTTGAAATAACCTTGAGAGAACGAGGACATAGTTGTTCAACTTTTTTAAGCGCATGGTTCGAATCTGAGGTCTGAGGCCTCAACCGTTCGTGAGTTATGACGTCAAACAGGCGTAAAATGGATAAAAACGCCCGGTATAACAAAACAATTGTAACCAATTCATCCAAGATTACTTACTCATAGTAATTTTTGACTCATCTATTGCCAATGAGTCAGGTTATTATAACATAATGCTAGACGTATGGTATCTTAACCTTGGAGTCCCAGTTCATAATATTGGTGAAGTTTTTTCATCTTTCTTGTGATAAGTGACCTTGATGAATTTTTTGTAGAGTAATTTAATAATTGATTAATAAGTGAATCATCTATATGATTATAATTACTATTAAAATCAATTAGTGTATTTAAATTTGTGACAAATATCAAAGTAATTAATTATTTAGACCATCAACAGTAAGTTACACCTTCAAAAGGTGACCTTTACAAAAACGTGGTACTCTTCCTTACCTACACTATTTAAAAACAAATTAAATCAAATGAAATACAAATAAAACAATTATTAAATTAAATCAAACAATTGAAACATTCAAATAAATAACAATTATAATTTAAATTTACTGAGAAACGCAACTCTTGCACCCCTCCCTAATTAAAAATTATTGTAAATGTCCTTTCCCACCCTCCCCACCACCTGAAATGGTCGCCTAAGCCATTAATAATATGTAACCTAAGAGATGTAAAAGAAACTCTCCTTGCCACCTATTTGATGGAGTTACTTCATAACCAAGTGCTCCGATCTGTAAATTGTAACAGGCAAAATTTGTAAATGGTTTCGTATATATGTACTTGTATGTGTTTTTCAATAAATTCATCCATTGTCTTGGCTTTTTAATTGTGGTCTCACTAATTTGAAACTACCATCCATTATGGTAAAATGAATTTATATGGTCCGTTGATTAGTCCGACTTAATTGCTATTTTTAATTTTGCTGGATTCTGGTGGCTAGTTATTAACAACCAGCTAATTGGAACTGCATTTAACAATTGTCACTATCAAAGTGTTAACAGTCTTACAGACTAGAAATTGATATTCTAATATGAAAAACATAGAAATTTTTACGAAACAAATTTGAGTCTAAATTGCATAAACTGTACATTGAATTTCCATATTTAGCAGTAATTTAATTTGGTAAGGAAAAAGGTAGGCTTGTTATTCAATTTGACTAAATAACTGATTGATTGGAAAGATGGAGAAGAAAATGATGAACAAAATAATTTGATGAAGATGGAAGGTAAATTTAGTTTGATTGAGTTGACAAGACTTTACTGAATATTGATTAGAACGAATTACCTTTACTCTAAACAACCAGAAAACCAATTCACTAGTCTTTTGGTTCTAAGTTGAATTGACTTTAATGTTAACATAAAATGATTCAGTTTAAGATTTTGGATTCTGGAGCAGGAAAATTCTAGCAATCACAGTAAAACTTTAACCGATGTAAAACATTTCCAATAAGTAAACATCAATCTGATTGGCATCTGGGAAAATCACTCAATTGTCTTAAAATTTAACAAATAATGCAAATAGTTGTCACATTACAAATCTAAATCATAAATAAACAATTTTACAATTAAAAAATTGTTCGAACACTTTAATTAAAGTCCTGACCAGCTGTTTTGAGAAACGCCATCTTTCGTTAATTTTACACAAAATAAAGTCGACTGACAATTGATTTCTCGACAACTGTTTTACATCTATTAATTCGATTGCTTCAACTAAATAAATTTTGTTCTTAATCAATATTTATAACATCATTAATATTAACAGTTGTTTAGTTAATATCATCCATTAATGGTCAATTTTTTTCCAGCAACCCTATGGACTCATAATGTGAAAAGGTAAGGTTGAATTTAGCTTAACCTTTCTAACCTATTCTAGCTTTCCCTAAAACCAATTACTTATAGACCTAAAGCCATTTTTAGTTGACCATCAACAGATCAACAGATAATCGAATTCAAACTACAATATATTGATTGACAAAATCAATGAGCCGAATAATCGTAAAAAAAGATTTAAAATAATGAGTTAGGAGGAATAAGAAATGTAACAACTTTTGGTAATCGTATGTGTATTAACATAACCATAAGGTTTCCAATTCAGTTTTCCTGCCATTGAGTAGATTTACAATTTTGTCTTTTTTCTTTCAGCCACAATAAATTCTGACAATTTTTTGGCTTTTCCAGCTCAACTGTGTCATCATCAAAACCCAGTAAACTCAAAATGTGACTTCTAAAACTTCAGGTATTCGCTTCAAAGAAAAAGTGATGAACATGATAATGAGGAGGAGGAACATAGAAGTCATCAAAGGATAAAGAGGTGAAGCTTCTCGAGACAACACAAGACGGAAGAATGAAAAAAGTTCAAGTGGATAAGCTATTACATCCTAATGAAGTTTTTTGTATCCAAAATGCGACAAAGAGAAAATTTTCATGAAATCGAGTAGATAAGAATGCTGTTAACTATTGAAAGGATTGAAACTTGAAGACAAGATGGAGAATCCTGTGGATTACTTTCCTTGGAACAGTTCTCATTTATAATCTGATTCATGTTGATGATCATTTACATTCAAGTTACTTTACAATCACCTAGTGAATCATTTTATATAAAATATTTTATCGATTCTTTATTCTACTATTGGTTGTTCAATGATTGCGGTTGTTTTTGATCTCATCGATCTTGGTTTAATTTTAAAATTATCTCATTCTTTTTCAATAATTCATACAAATTGGATGGCGAACAAACAACAATGAGTTATCAGAAATTGAATTATAAAATGTTCGAGAATTGAAAAGCAAGAGGAAATTCAATTCACTTGGATTGAAAGAAACAAAGAGGAAACAAAATCACAATTTCATCTTCCATCTTCATTACCGTAATGATAATAATATAAATCATCATCATCATCATCATCCTCCCCACCATCAACATCAACATCATTATCGAAAGTGATGGGAATAAAATCAGTTTCACTCTTGTTCATGTAAGTTAAATTTTCTTACCAATTTAAATTGTATCTTCAAACCTAATCAAACTGCTCTAGGGTAGGATATAAGAAATTTTTTGAGTGTAAATAATGTTTCATGAGGAGAAGAAAGAAAAAAAATTGAATCGTTGAATATGAATCAAGAATTGAATTTTTCATGATAACATGAAAATATTTAGAGACATACTCAGAGAAGGTTAAATTTCAATTGGCCAATCGAATGAGGAAATGATGATAAGTAAGAGGAAGATGATGAAGATGATCATGTTGGCATAAAAATTATTGATTTAAAAGATATAAACGTATAAGATGAATAAGATGAAAGTTCTTAGAATAATCTGAGCAAATCTTTTCTTTTCTAATATTGCTCTTTATTTCAATTTAAGTTAACAATTCAAGAGTTTGTTTCAACAATTGAATAAAAAGAAGGGAAACTTTCTGTTTTTCATATCAAATGTTGAACATGCCTGAAACTGTATGCAAAATTATCATTTGCAAAACTCTGAATAACATGAGAAATGAATGTAAATCGATTATCAAAAGCCTTCTTTGTAAGCAAGTTTCACTCCAAGACTTGAATATCTAATATTCAGATTCCTTTTCAACCTTTTGATGAAAATTTATTTGATCAAAACTCACAATAAGAGTCAATTAAGACTTTTCATGGATTGATTTAATTGACTTACCATAAATATTTGCTGAAAAAAGGTGATATCTTTTTTAGTCAAGTATCTTATTATCATATTATATTATTATCCCTAAATGATTATTATCTGAGTTACTTCATCAGATCATTGGCTGTTTTTTACAGACCTATTTGCATGATAAAATGATATAACACTTGAATGGCCAGATAAGCTCAAGATTTTGTTATCATTGTTTGCTTATCATTCAAGATTATCATCAAAATGATGCTGAATATAAAGTGAGGAGGACAAAAATTTCAACTATTACCATCATTATCTGAGTATTGTATGATATTCATTCATTGAAGGGTTAGGATAAAGGGTATGACGAAAAGAGGAGGAAAACAGTCAAAAGAATGATTTTTATTATGATATTAAATAGATTCTGTTGGGGTCATTCTTGGCATAACTTATATTTTCACATAACTTTCGATATTTCCATGATAGATAATGAATTCTCATTAAAAAATATCACCTTTTTATTGCTCATCAGAAAGGTGAACAAAAATAAATTGAAAATTAATTCCTACTCAATATGACGGTAAAGTTAGAGTTATCAATTGGAATGAACCTTTCAAATAATATGGAACAATATTGATTTAATGAAGAAGAACGAGAAAGAGTTGATTGGATGAAGTTGGGTAAAGTTTTGAAATGGTGGAAATAGAAGGAAATGAAGAAAAAAATTGACAGGAAAATGATAATGAAAGGATAAGGAAAATGAATATTTAAGTGAAGATGAATTTGACAGTTTGAAGAAGAGTAATGAGGATAAATGATGAGAATGAAGATAAATATGAATAATGTTAATTTTGCAATAACAATATTTGATAAAAGTCTTTTTTCTGTCTTCTTACCATCAGGATCCATGGTAACAACATCACCTTTCTCCCTGAAACGGAGAGCAAGATTTTCTTTGATCACTCCAGAAGCAATACCAGGAACTGAACGAGCCAATTTAACTTCATGATTTTTAAAATATGGATCACAGTCCCAATGGGGCTCAATCATGGTGCCATCAATTTCAGATCTATGCTGTAACCGTATATCTAAACGTCTATTGTACAATCCAGGGCCAACCTTTACCTGATCTGGTTCGGTTACACTTTGATTGTGGAAAACACAGAAAACATGCCAAATGGAATCCGGATCGGACGAGTTTTTATTGCAATTTTTGTACCCTGAATTGGACATTATCCTTGACCCAACCATGCAAAAAGTGTCAGGTGTACCATTATAGTTGATGAAGACTCCAAAATAGATGGAAAAAATGGACAACAAACAAACAGCTAAAGCAAAGGGTGCCACTTTAGATACAAATTTGACCCCAATGAAAACAATGATGACCGAAGCAATCAGTATCATTGTCCCATAGAATCTTATATTGTGATATAAAACGGATTGCTCATTGAGATCACCGAAAAGAGCTAGTTCGGGTGCAATGTATTTAAGTATAATCTCAATGGCACCAGCAATGTACATGGCACCAGCAACACCGGTGGCAAGGAAGAATAAAACACCCACGGCTCCACCAAATTCAGGACCCAGGGCACGGGAGATCATAAAGTAGGAACCACCAGCGGGCACGATACCATTAGTTGCTATGGCTGAAAGGGAGATTGAGGTACAAAAGGTGACTGAACAACAGATGAAAACAATGAGAAAAGCTGCTGGAACTCCGGCAGTTCCCACAATCCAAACCATTCTGATAAACAGGATAACACCGAAAATATTTTGAATACATGGTAAATAGACACCAGCTATGGTACCTAGTTGAGCTCCACCACCGCCACCACCACCTCCTTTTGGTGTACCATTGGGATCACCTTCTTTGGTTGTCAAGGGTAGATAATTATAATTGGCTAATTTGGATAAGATAGTTGACACTGCTGGCCGTTCATTGGGCTCTTCGCCATAAAGATACATATTTTTACTTGATCCTTCTTTATCTTCCTCCTTGGAAAGATCCATCATCATGGTCTCACCCTTTTCATCTAATCATTAAAATAATGAAATAAATCAGATATAAAGATTAATGTTTATTATACAGAAACATTTTTGACATGAGAAAAAAGCAAATTCAATTTGTTGATATTTTTTCAACCCTTCAAATAGATTCTTCAACCATTTCCATCATCATTAATACATTTTATTACTTTTTACAAACTGTATTGATAAATATAGCCTGTAAATACTGTCTACCTTCAAGCTTGTTAGTTTGTATTAACAACAATTACATTTACTTTTTATTTTTAATCATTTGCTTCTTCTTTTTTTCTTGGTAAACTCTTTTAATAAGACATCAAAAGCTTGTATAGATGATACCTGCTACTATTATTATTACACTCATCTCACTGTTATTATGATTATTGTTAGCATTATTATATATATGAATGTAACATTTTGTGTAACCATTGACTATTATTATTTTTATTATCATTAGTGAATGATATATCGTATACATGACTCAACTCTAGTGGATATAAAATTTATCAATAACTAACGAGACTCTGAATAACATATTGATAATATAAGCAAAAAGGAGAAAAATATTTTCTCATTGGATCAAATCATCAAAATTATCGTTGTTTGGGTTTAAAATATCGTGAAAAAAAGATTATTAACAGTAATTATCATTCAAATTATTAATGATTATTTCATTTTGATCAAACTATAACTTGAAATTCGCGGTTAAGCTATTTAATTCCCGCTTATATGAACATATTAACACAACATTGAAAAATGAACATTGCAATGCTTGTCTTTGAATTTTAAATTTATTTTTATTTATTTATCATAGTCCGAATTTTTTGACACTGTGTTAATTAGTCTCTTTTATTCACTGGATTCAAGGAAAGGATTTATGTATTCAACAGTGATATGTGTGAATTTGTGAATAACTTTGATTTTTTGATTGATTTTTTAAAGCTAAAAATATCCATTCTAATATGTTTTAAACCTCTTTTTAAATAGCTGAACAGCAAAGTAAATTTTAAATCTTTGATCTTGGTAAACTGTTTTCTCAGTGAAATTCAATCTAGTAAATGATATGGAAAGATTTAAAAGTAAAGCAAAGCTGATGGTAGAAAATTTCATCGCCAAAATATTGACGCAGTGAGAAAAGTGCATTATCTTTGGATGTTTTTTATTTCTCCTTTGCGAAGTGAGTTTAAGTAAAAGTATACAATGTCAAACCAGAATTACGTTAGAATGTCCAGAACAGGAGAAATTGTAAAAAAGAAGGAAAACAAAGCAGAACAAGAAAAGAAGCTGACAAAACATAAATTCAGTTTTCATTCTTAAAGCTTTTGTATACATGAGTTCCAACATTTTTTGCATCTTCTTCTGACAAGTAGATGAGGATGACAAACAAAAGTACATGAGCATTTGGTAAACAAACAAGTAAAATGTTTGAATATAAATATTGTGAACAAGCAAGAAGACAAATACAAAGAAAGACAAAGACTTGAAGAAAAAACTCAGCAAAATGAAACCCAGAAAAAACAAATAAACCAACCAAAAGGTTTATTTACCATGCAAGAATAAGATTTAATCAAGTTTTAAATGTTAATAAAAAACAGTTAAAACAATTGGCTAACGATTAAAATGAAATTTAAATGTTAAAAAAGCCTGACAAAAGCGTAGGTTTCGAATCAATGAGATTACAGGAAATTACTTTTGACGGAGACAGCTTTAGAATGAAGAAGACATTTTTCAAGAAGAAGTGATTCCTGCTATCATCGAGTCTAATAACTTCTGGTTCTTGTCTACCATGAACTTGGTTTGAATAATTTTTTCATATTAAATATTCATATCAAGGATTTTTATTAATCAATCAATACATTAGTTAATTACTATTAAGATTGTCGACAGAATTGAAGATCAAGAATAATCCAGATAATTTTGATTAAACAACTTTAAATGAAATACAAAAATGCCAAGACTCGATAAAGCTTGTAAACTCTTCTTAAGTTTACTTTTCAAGTCTGCCTTTAAAAATTTACCCTGAAAAGTTGCCATTGATCTACGGCATTGAATGAAATTGAAATGTTATTTCATTGGCTCAATATATATGGTTATATCTATATAAGATGTATTTTAATATTATAATGATGAAAAAGAGAATAAAAAAGAGGTAAACTCAATTGAAATTCACAAGAAGATGAGAAAAGATGAAGAAAAGTTATTCTCTGATAAACTATCAATTCAAATGAACTAGCAACCTTTATACTTGAATTTGGTGTCTATTATTATTATCCTTTTATCTGTTCTCTTTTTCACTCCAACATTTCAGTTTCTCTATTCAATTTTATCCCTTTCATGTTACAGTTTATCAGCATCACATTATTTCAACAATTGATAACAATTTTTGCTGTCTCTTTCAATTTGTTGATCATTGTAAATGTATATACTAGACATGTTAACATTGGTTTTGCTGTTAAAAGTATTAAAAATGCGACTTAAATCTTGTTCCATTTCATCCATTGAGATGAACATTTGAAATTAAATGTTATTGCCTGATTATTTTAACCAACAATTTAAAACTGTTTTTGATGGAAGATTCATGTTTCAAGATTGATGTCGAATTTAAATAATGTTTATCAAGTATATTGCCCAAAATTGAGATTAGTTGATTACATTTTACCATTATTTTACTGTGTTTGCACAATTGCTATTCATAATTTAATAATGTATTCAAAAAACTACCTTTTTTCATCAACATTTACATGATGGATTAGGAATTTTGAAGAATATAAAAACATGAAAATGATCAAAAATGAAGATTTGAATGGATGTTTAAAGTAGATATTACTAAATAGATTCAACTCTTTAAGATATTTTCATTTCCGAGTTCATTTTCAGGTAAATATTTTTTCATCTAAAAAAACTCCTTTCATCTTCATCATCCTTTTTCATCCTCTTCAGTCCACCTTTGCTTTATCCTTCTCCAATCCACTTCTATGTAATCATATTTGTTTACTGTTAAACCTTTCTCATTAAATTGTATTGTAAAGTTTAACGTTAAAACCTTGTACTTTTAGTTAATTTTGATGTATTTTTAATCATTTGGAAACCTTAGAAGTTAATTTTGTTCAACTTTATTGTCAAAAAACCGTCATTCAAATCAAATTTTTGGTTTCATTCAAATTTTACTTTCACAATCTTTGGTCCATTTTTAGGTCTTTTATTGGTTAATTTTTTGCTGCTCACAGTAATTTACGTTTAATTACCGATGGACATGAAAAAGTGATTAGATAATGGTAATAATACTAATGATGGCGATGGAAATGGTAAGCAAAATAAAAGGTCAGCAAAGTAAAGGTTTGTATTGTTTCAACCTTAGATTTGAGTTTGCATATTCAAGGCAAACAATTGATCAATTGTTTCCATGATTAACCAACAACTGGAAATCATTTAAATGTGTAGTCATTAATTTGACAAAAACAAGAAGGTTAGACAGAAGAGGAACCCAAATTTGGGTGCAAAAGAGTTTAATATTAGATAAATTGCGTAAACCCGTTTTTAATATTACTTTCAATGGAGAGAGATATTGATGATTTTACTGAATCAACATTGGCAAAATTCTTATATTCTCATTAACAACCTCTTGTACCAAATGATTGATAAAAACAAGAGATGAGGATGAAAATGAAGAGGAAGATTCTGCCTTTTTTGCTGGTCTCCCAAAAAATCAATACAAAACTATTGATTGGTAAGCAACTGTGTGATATATTGAGTCATTTTGTATATCTTTGTGTGTTTGGGTTGAGGAATGATGAGAATCACTAGGAGAAGGGGGAAAATGAGTTACATGGAGATGAGGAAGAATGATGATAACAGTGAGATGACAATGAAGATTGACACTGGGAAGCTAGATAATGATGATAGGGAAAAGAAGAATTAAAATCATTGGTTCAGTGGATTGATCAGGTTAGGACAATTGAATGGCCACTTGAAACATTCAATATCATTGGTTGATGGAGGGAAGATGAAGATGAAAGAATTGGTTAAATAATTGTATCAAGTTTAGTTAATGGTTTTCAATCAAATGTCCTTTACCAGAGTGAACCTTTTCTTGATCAACTAAATCACGTTAACTAACTAACAAAACTATTACAATCATCATCATCTTAAACCGATTGCTTTCAGATTGTTCATCCTTTTTTATCCTTTTGCCTTGTTGTTCATCTTGTTGTTCATCTTGCTCTTCATTGGCTGTTTAAGATGATTTTCAAGAGGTTTTGGAAGAGAGTTAAAGATAATCTTTTTGATGGTGATGATAATCTAAGTGGCTATATACTGTATTAAAATTGACCATGGAATTGTGTTCCTTGGCGATTTCAGTTATTGACCATTGACGTGAATTGTTATTTGGTTGAAAAGTGGATCCAATTTGAGGAGAAAACTTGAAACCTGGAACAGCAAACCAATTGGATATTAATTGTTGTTGATTAATCATGGTTTAATTAAAGTTTATCTTTCCTCAGAGTTTAGGTTCCTAAAAGTCTTACTGATTCTTATTGTTAATAAGCTTTTTTATATAATCTCACTGGGGAATGGTAAAGTTAATAATATTAAATACATGATGAAGGTAACCAGAATCAGTTAAAGGCGAGTGAATAGAATTATTAATATGAATGACAAGATGACTGAAGATGATGATGGCAAGATAAATGGTGACCAAGGTGAAGGATGATTAGAGTGGGTGATAGCATTGTTGGATTGACTGATTGAACACTAACTGTATTAACTTGACGCAAACCCATAGATAAATGAATCAGAATCTGGTCACATCTCGATTCTTTCACAACTCCTTTGTTCGTTGATCAATTTGCTCTGCCATTTCTAGGGTAATGGTTAATAATGGCAATCATATGTTGATGATCCAACCATGAAGACAGTATTCACTTGATATAATGAAATTGTTTCGACTTGGTTTGAAAAAATTGTAACTTCAATTGTCAAGACTTTGAAATTGGAGGGTTAACCAGGACCAAGGCTTTTCAGGTTCATCAAGTTTCACTTTTTTTCATGTGATGTTAATTTTATTTACTTTTCTGTTTTTTTCCATTGTAAATTCAATTTCAATTAGATTGATCCTTTCGTTGTTGCTGCTTCTTATTTCTTTCTGTGTCCAGAATGTTAAAGAGGATGAAAAGACCTTCTCAAGTTGCCCACCAGAATGTTCATCAGTCACAAAATGGTTAATCCTTCAATGGATGATGTATTGGGAGAGAAAGAAAAGTACAAAAGCTCGGATTCCTGTGTAACTTGTGAAGCTTTGGTATAGACACTTTGATCAGCTTTTATAATACATTGTACATCAACTTGGGTGACAGTGATCTTAATAAGGTTATCAACTACTGATTGTCTTTTACTGGTTCACTGATTAACAATAACAATTTAAATTAGACCAAGTAAATTGCCTTTACAATTGTGTTTTCATGATATGTAATATGAAGAGTCAGTGTGACAGCTAAAGAGTTAACACCAAGATGTAACATGTGAGATCCAAAAAAACCGGAAAAAGCTTTGAGAAGAAAACAAAATAATCTTTCCTTTTTTTGCTGATTAGGGTGAAAAATTAACTGCTTTCATCAGGGTTCTTACAATATTGTTAAAGTTGACTAGACACTGATTATAAGGCTGAATATTATTATGACATGGATGGTGGCGATGAAAAGGATAATGAAACTAAAGTAAACTGTAAGCTGACTGTTTACTTATGTCTTTCAAGATACGAGAAAGAAGTAAACACGTTTCCAGATGATTTATCAAGGTACAATCTATTTAATTAGATGCATTCGTTTATTCAGGTTTTGACCTTTTCATTCTTACAATAGGCACAAATACAAACAAAACAATCTAAAATATCATAGCGGAACAATCATTAGACGTAACAGATGATTGGTAAGCTCATATTACCTAGTAAGTCCATAGTTTATGCATGCAAACATATACTGTAATGGTACTAACAATAAGAGTCACAAAACCAGAGTAAACAAAATAGAAACAATAAACTAATCAGTTAATTATGTATCATACCATCGATTATTTAGACTATTAGTAAATCAATTAAGAGAAAGTAATTACAAAATGGAAGTATTTAAGCTGAAATGGTCAAGAAAAAAATCATTTAACCTGAAACAGTCTCAAGATCTTAATTATAACACTTTCCCTGGAAAAACCGTTGGAAAGATTTTGTCTCAAAAGTTTTACGATTTAATGACTATTTATCGTATGTTTTTTCTGTGTCCGTCGATTCCATGCAACTAATTTAGATTGTTGAGTCTATGATCTCAAATATTTATGTTCATCTGTGACAATAACTTACCTATTATTATTATTTTAAATTGATTTGATCTGTCTCGAGAAACCTAAATAATCTTTTGGGTTAAAGGATTATGTTTCTTCTCGGTGATTGTTTTATTATTAATTTAGGTTTGACCAATCAACTAAATCTATTGAACTTGGTGCATTTAAGTTCAGTTTCAAACATTGTCATGTAATCTTTGTTTTGTTTCACATAGCAGTAAATAATTTTAGTTTATATTTGTAACCTTCTGGTTTCTATGTTACTTTACAATAATCAATCCTGTATTGTGATAGTGTTTTATTTCTTTCACTGAAATGGAGTCAAAGGTTAATTATTACGAGAATGCCCTAAGCTTTCTTTCAAACATCATGAGATATGGAAATTCAATGAAATCTTATTCATAACCAACACTCTCCAACCAGACAGGTAAGTAAATTTTACCACATATTACGACATATTATCATTCAACTTTATAATCACTTTCTCAGTATCTAATAATGTGACTTTTACTCATACTCATTAGTCTGCGATATAATGATAATAATGTTGAAAGGAAATTCAAATCTCTTCATGCTGGAATTGGAAGGAGAAGAATAAAGAAAACAAAATGATTTTGATGAAGTTTAATCACGAAAATGTTATTTTTCTACCTTCAATTCATCTTGAAATCTTTATATATTAATATGATATTATTTACTCCTAGTTTTCACTTACAATTATCTTTTCATCTGTCTGAGTAAATGATTTACAGGAGAGATGCAGGGAATCATATTAAAACTAGACTGTAAAAAATAACAGAATCAAATTTTAACCGGTAAATAACAGCAGTTTGGAGGCTCTCTGATAAGATTATTTTCTAACTTTTTCCTCTTCCATTTCAACCTACTGAAATTATGTCTCCATGATAATAAAGATATAAATAATAAGAGCAAAGATAATGACGGTGAAAAATTCTGATGAAATTTTTAGCCTTTTCCTTCACTTTGAATTGCTTTTTTTCTCATCTTTTTTCCTTCTCTTTCTCTCTCTTCTTCCAGAGAATACAAAATGAATGAACAAAAAGATATATTACATTATAACTTAATTCAACTGGGTTGAATTATGATATCAGATTATTTTTGACATACAACTAACATACATACCTTCACATTCATGTATATACATGAAAAGGTGAAACTTGAAAATCATGTTTCACCATGTTGTATACATTTCTACTTGGATCACGATACAGAAAGGATATTCAGCTAACCATTATCAACGAGACGATAATAATAAGTTTGTTAACCAAATGAATTATATGCTGCCAATGGATAAATTACAACTCTGAATGAGCATACAAAACTACGGATTGTTAAATAATTTACCCTTTATTTCCTCTTCCTTTAATTATTTCATTTTCACTAACATTTTCTCATTTTTCCCCTTCTTTTCCCAGATTGATTTTCATAATGAAATAATTGGATATTTAAGGATATCATCTAACCATTTTTACGTGCTTTATCTAGCAATGATTTGAAGGGATTCAATATCTAATTATTACCTGAACTTTACAATTGGCTAAATTTACTTGGCACAATGGCTTGGATTCCTCATTATAAACTCAATGATTAGTCTTGTTCATCGTAAATTGCTATCGCTATCACTGAATCTTCACTATTTTTCTGTAATTTCATGTTAGATATACTGCATGGATTGGGCTCATGGACTTGATCTCCCAGCAAATTTGATTTACTATTTAATCTCAATTGCATTTTTAATTTATTGTTAAAACGATTGATCGTTGAAAGTTTGCATGAAGAGAAATGATTAATATTTTCTGAATAATTTGGTTACATTTGAAATTAGCATTTCTTTCCATAACTTGCGGTTAATTCAACTTTCAAATTAACAATTCAAATTGCTCGTTTTTTTCGTTCTCTAATTTAATATTGAATGATTAATGATGCAAGCTAAGACCGCTTTTGTTAATAAATTGATTCCAGTGATCAATTCATTATTCTAATAATGTTAATTGTGAAAACTTTTCTCGCTTTTTGTTGAGGTAAAAGTGAAATGCAAAACTGGTTACGTGTAAAAATGAGTCCAACATCTGATATGGCTACACCAAAAATCAATAAATACTTACGACCAAACCAAAGGTTAATCTGACAATTTCATCATTCCTCTTTAAATCATCATCATCATCATCTTCTTTGAGGTCTAAAAATTTTCCTTTTTTCATTCACCCAAGTAACTATCGAAAGAATCATGAAAGTTGTTGAAAGACTGTTGAAATGATGACACTAAGCTTTTGCCTCTGCTTCTGATGATGATAATGGTAATGATAATGATGATATTATGATCTCTATTTCATGTTCATCCTTTAAGCCATCATCATGGGACTTGACATGTTTAATGAAAACGAATGAAACCAAATGTGAAATAAGAAGCTAAGCCTTTATTTTCACTCTAAAAATATCTATTTTTTCAGCTGTACATTGATATATAAAAGTTAAAGAAAGGTCATTTAACCTTGTTATATTTCATCACTTGATTATCATCAAAATTAACCTCTCTTCATTTAACAATTTGTAATGTAAAATCATTTTTCAAACCATTGATTGAAATCAATTGAAATATCAGGACAAATCCAACAGTGATTCCAATTGATTAAACAATGTTGTGATATAAAAATATTTGAAAACTGAAAAAATCTTTTCTTTCTTCGATACATGATTACTATTCCTTCAACTGATTAACTAACAGTCTAACCTTTCCAATAATTATTTTCACTCTTTCACACCAACACTCCAATCAATTATTACAGTCATTAGACTATGAAAATTTAATAATTGATTACTTGGATTTGATTTTTGATGCAGCTTAAAGATTCCAGATGTTGATTTGATCCCGGTTATTATTGAACGAATTGGTTCAATCAAATGAATAATCATTTGTTTTGTATTGATTTGTTTTCATTGTACTCAAACCCAAAATTCATATATAAACATTGATACACAATTACCTATCAATAATGCGATTGAAAGTTGATAGTAAACATTGGAATTAAAATATATCGATTTTATGTTAATGCATAATGAAAACATACAATATAATAATTGGCGATTCAATATCAATAATGATTGTAGAAAGTTGTTGGTCTACCAATTTTGTTGCGATATTATCCATCAAATACTAATACTGTGATTGTTCAGGTTCTTGTTTGTTAATTGGTTAGCTTGTCCACTTTGATAACCATTAATCATGTCCTAACTGTTATCATCGATGAATCAACCAAAAAATGGAATAAGAATGAACCAGAAAAGTCTGCAAAATCAACGATTTAAGGATTTAACTGAACATAACCAACAAGGAATGGTCAAAAGTCTACTTATAGTAGGACTAAAATCAAAATGGACAATTAAGCGAAACAATTGAAAGCTTCTGATGAAAAATGGCAAGAATAGTATTGAAGGAAAAATTGTTAACTCGGATTGTTGTTGGTGAAAATATAAATCATTATATAATAGAATGTTTCAATTTATTTGGATTTCTGGGAATTGGCAGAGTTATCCTTAAATTTCAATCGTTTCATGGAACAAAATCTAAAAGGTTCAACAATACTTTACAGATTGAAATCGTAGGAAAAACAATAACTGGTTAAAAAGACTATTAACTGTCTTTTGAATCTTTGGGTTACCAGTAAAAATCGAGATGAATGTAATAACCCAAACAGAAAGTACACTAAATATAAACGATATCTGACTCTTGTGAACCCAAATGGTCAAGTACATTTATCTAATAGTTAATTTTAAGATTTCTTCTGACCTTCAAATGTTCAACAATCAATTGAAATTAGAGTGAATCAGAGATCAACAAATTACAGCGCCATTTGTTATCTTAGCTGAAATTCACAAAGTCAGCAGTAACATCAAATTCAAACTAAAGTAATCCATCGTATATTTGCCAATTTCACCGGCTAAATCCATCAAACTGTCTAATTAGTTAATTGTAAATGAAATGAATAAAAATTTCTTTTTATATGGCTGTATATTAAATATATATTAGATTAATTTGGTTAACCTATTGTAAGTCTATTACCATGCAGGACTCAAGAGAGTTGAAGGCTATTTTTCTGGCTTTCTTGTTGCTCTCACTATATTTGTTTTTTTACCAGTTTATTCACCTACAGAAACAATTGATTCTAATTCTGTACAGTCTTATTTGAATAAATCAATCTTTTATCCATTCACTTTCTCTTTATTATTAACCTAATTTATCCTCTTTTGCTTCCGTATATCCATGTACTGATCCTTGTACTGATCCAATAATAGATGGGAAATGAAAAAATAGATCACATTAACCAAGAGTAAACACATACAGAAAACGTAATGTTTTGGAGAGAAAACATAGTCAAAATCAAGTAACGTTACATTGCAATACCCAAGCATTTATGAATAAATCAAACTGATCCAATTCAACGCTATTAATTATCACAATTAATTGGTTATAATTTAATTCGTCTATTAGCTGTTTCAATTTGATTGAACTTTGGTTTCAATCCAAAACAAAAGTTTCTGTCAAAAAAATACAAATTAGAAAGTACGCCATCTCGTGATCTGTTTGTCCTTTTTTATATTTTGTTGTTTTATAAAAGCTTTTGCATTTACAATTTTCTAGACTTTTTTATAATTGATTTGTTTATTTGCTCTTTTATCGTTTTTTAAATATTTTAGGATTCAGTTCCACATTTCATTTAGCTTCCACATAATAAGTAAAACATGATTTAAGAAACCGGTCTTTTAAGCGTAGTTTAAGCGCATAGTGCATAGCTATCGAGTGATAAAAGGGCTTATAACGAATACAATCACTAATGCTAATATGTCAGGAAACACGGTAATGTATCTTCATTAAAGTCATAAAATACCTAGTTTTCATCCATACTTTATTTGTTGCTTTTAGTTTTCCCTCAACGTTTTAACTCTTATCATCTAATACATGATTGTTGTTGATATGATTAAAACCAATAACAGTTGGATAGAGAAATGGCACAAACTTAGTCGCATCAATTAAATGCTGATAAACGTAGTTAACTTCAATAACTGAAAGATATAAGACAAAAAGCCAGAAAGAAAACCAAACAACATCAAAAACAATCTCTTTTGTCTCAAAATCGATAATATTAATGTAAAATGGAGTTGATGCAAAAGCTAATCTGGTGTGTAACAAATATTGGTTAATATTGTTGATAGCAACAAACATCTACAAACATTCTGATATTGAAATGCACTAATTTGATTTATTTAATCAATTATCCTGTGTAATTTCTATGATAACCATTGGAACAATAAATGACCAGGATCAACCAGAAATTAATGATAACTTGCCATCAGTGGCAATATCAAAGGATTGGTCTAAATATGAGAAGAGCAACACTTTGAAATTCAAAATTGACAGGAATTGCATGGTAAAATTTGTGATATTCATCCAAAAATGTTTGCATCCTCCAAAAATAAAGTGTCAGAAAAAGAAGAGGAAGGAAGAGAAGGACGAAAAATGGTTACAAAACGAAGTATCAAGAAATGCAGTTGAAAACTCTGGACATGACAAGTTATCATAAAAATTGAGAGATTTTCCCTTCTATCTGTTAATATTTACAATAACATTTATAAAGGTTAGATTATCTCTGTGAAACCGGTTTAAGCATTGAAACATTTTTCCTGGTTAAAAGCAAATGGAAGGAGAAGATGGTTAATATGATGGCGATAACGGGGATGACTAGATGACTGGATAACTATGGTGAAATGGTAACATGAATTTTTGTTCAATAAGACGATGAAATGATGATGATGAATGGTAAAGTAGAAGGTTTAGAGACTGGGGGTGAAAAAAGGATGAGGAGGTGAAAAGAGAGATCATTGATTATTTGTGAAAAGGCAGAAGAGAAAGATAAAGAGTGGAGAAAGATGGAATAGATGTTTCCAGATGATGATGATGAGAAGGGACTTCTGAGCATGATATGTTTCCCATGTTGAACATGGTGAAAGGATAATGCTTTGTTGTTGGAGGAAAGGCTGAGATTGAGGAATGAAATGATGAAGAAAGTGGTGTAAAGTTTAGATTCAAAGTTTGAATCGAGAATTGAGTAAAGTCATTCGTTAAGATTTCAAAGTCAGATAGATGAACTTTCAGGGAAGAAAAAAGAAGAAAGCACAAAGAAAAAAAAAGAGAAAAAGAAACTTTCTTTTGCCATCAAAGTTATCATCATCTTTTTTTGAAGACATTTTTTTCTGTATTACTTTCCAAGCTTATTGTGATAATGTAAGTCTCTTGTTTTGTATTATTATTTTTTAGGTTCAATCCAAGGCAGCATCCAGCACAGAGGCTCTGTTAATAGATTAATAGTTAACTGTGAGTGATTAAGGGAAGGGTTTTAACTATCATTTTGGCCTCTCACAAATTCAGTCAATGTATCACTATATAAGTCAATGAATTGAGCAGCTCACACAATGATCCTGGTAATGATGAGATACTTTTCGCTTTGCTTCTTGTTCATTGAAAAAGGATTCAGTCAAGTCTTTGGTGAGTGAAAAAAACGATGATGAGATGAAAATGATAAGGATGATCTTTTATATTTTTCACTTTCTTTTTGTTTCTCTGTTTTTTCCCTCAGTTTCTAGCCAATTATCAACATCCTTGGTGCTACATATTGATTGTTGATGGAGTGAATGTTAATGGGAAGGAAGGCGTTTACAGGGAAAAGGATGGAAACAAAAGTTGAATTGAAACAATAATCAGATTATAAGGTTGCTATTGTAAAACTGTAATTTAAAAGATGCAACTTTGATCAGATGAAAGCAATTGTCTTTGGGATTCTCAACTTTCCTGGTCTCTTTCCTGGTATACTATTGTAAATAAATAAATATAAATGAACAATTTCATCCAACAAAGTGAGTATGTAATAATGATAATAATATTGTGAAACTGATTGACTATAACAAGATTGGAAAGTTTGCAATGTGATTTGAAAAAAAGGAAAACCAAAATTGATTCATTTTTTGGAAAAATGTCCAAACTAATTTTGTCATCTCTAGTTTTCCTGGTGATGATAATTTGTTTAATTTTATTAGGTTTTTTGCCATTTTCACAAATTGAATTGTTCGTTTCTCTTGTTATTGTTGTTTAATATACTATTCTGGTGTTTATCTGATTATAGATATATATATATATTTCTTTGGGATGAAAATTTGGTGAAACTGCAGATTAAATTAATGTCAAACTTCAGTGATGGTGTACTTCCAGTCATTTGGCTTCAGCTTTTAATTCAAAATGGATTCCCTGGTTCAACACAAATTGTAATCATCATCAACTACAAATTAACTGTTACAGACAAAATGGACACTTGGACGCTCGCCATGATTCACATCATTTCATTACTTTTGTTACGCTTAGTTCTGGTAACTGTCCCATGAGCCTTCATCATCTATTCCAATGCAATTGCAAGATAAACAACGAACCAAGTTGATCAAAAAGTAAACAGTTTTTAGAATCAAAATGATGAGCAAGATGAAGATGAGGATGATAGTGAGTTAAGCCAAAAATAAGCTGCTGATATAAGATGTTACAATGAATGCAATGGAAAAGTATTATAACAGCTCAAAATTGAAAGTGAAAATGAATTTTTATGAATCCATTTCTATGAAGTGATTAATAATTGATCTAATTAGAACAATCTAATCATAATTTTCCTTGTTTTCAACAGTATTTGATTGAAGCTCCAAAACAATTTTAATTGTGACTGTCAACTGAATTAGTATAATTATTACAGTCTTTGTAATGCGCTGCATTTCAGTTTTATTTTTATTGTTTATTTTCATATCAACTTGAATTTAATTGAAGTTATATCCAATTAGATGAATAATGATTAATAATTAAACATGTATAGCTCATGTTTAACAAAGTGTGCGATGATCACATAGTCATTTTTTCGTGCAAAACTCACAATTTATGATTTTGTCGTTGATGCAAAATTGACAATATTAATCAATTTGATATTTTTTTCGATGAGTGCATTTGATAAAATTTTTATCCTTCTCATTGATTGACTGGTTGAGCAATTAGATGCGGGAAAAATACTGAGCTGAACCAAGCTGAGATTCAAAGGGAATCAACTATCATAGTTGGATTGTTTAAAGATGATGGTGATGACATTTAAAATAAAAAGACAGAGGTGATGGTGAGAGTCAAAATGAAAATGATGATGAAGATGATAAATCTTATAAACACTGTGATGTACCTTGTAATATTTGTGTTTTAGCTTTTTGGTTGGCGAATCATTTGGGAATCTATTTTAAAGATTTGATCCTCTTTTGCTTTTTGCTTTAAACTCATCTTAACTTGATAAGATTGAGATTGAGTTGAAATGAAAAGATGATGATTCAGTTACTTACCCATTATTGAGTTTTACATACGATGATGGTGATGATGTGGAAGAAGATGAAGGGTTAAGTTGATTAAGATGAGGTTCATCAAAATAATGGAATCACAATTTGGTTGAATTTAACAAAAAACAAAAACAAGGAGTTAACAAGGAAAGATGAAAGCCGAAACAACAACGACAACAAACAAACAAATACAACACTAGATTGCAGAAATTATCAGGCGAATGAAGGAAGATGTTGTTTTCGTTGGATGATGATAAGGATGATGGTGATGATGGAAGGCAAGAGACTGATAGACAGAGGAAGGTGATGTGAGACAATTGATGGTGAGGATGAGGATGATGTTAGGTGAGACAGAGGAAGAAAATTATACGACTGAAAAAAGAAGGAAAAATATTGAAAAGGCAAATAATGAGATTGGAAGAGAGAGACTAATGAAGATGATTGCTCGAAAATCGAAGACACAAAGGAGTTGAAGAGAAGAAAGAGAGAGAGAGAGAGAGGGATGATGATAGAGAGTAGAAGAGGTAATAATGTAAGAAAAGAGCAGAATCCTGAAAAGGATGAGAAAAAAGGAAAAGATATTATCGATTACGAACATGAGCGGATAAATTCATCAACCGCGCAGGTTGATCTATCCATATGATTTTAAAGATGAACAAGATGAAGATGAAGATAATGTTCGAGTGAGAATCATAATTTAGCTCATTTTACTGGGTTGACATCTTTTTATGTATTCATCATTGAATTTTGTTACAATTTAAACTTTGACTTTGAAATTTTCTTGTTAATTGAACTGAATTGAATTCTTGTGAAAATATGAATTTGTAAATAGCAAGAAGAGATTGCTTCAAGGCGAGTTTATTTGTTACTAAATTTATGCTAGGAAATATAGTTCATAATAAAATAGTTCATCATTATTTACATTTTTGGGTTCATTTCTTTGTTTTTATTGGTTTATTGATTTCAGCTATTTAAGTATTCAAATTATGTTTTGAATTTTTATTATGATCTAGTTTTGACTAAATCTGTTTCAGCTGAGATAATCATGTTCAAATTATTTCGAATGAGTTTCACAATTTGGTAAATAATTCTGGTTTGGTCCTTTATAATATTTGACTGGCTAAATTTAGCCTGATTCTGTCGACTGTTAAATTAGAGCAAAAATCATGACAATTTACAGTGAAAGTTTCATTTTATTTAAAGTTACATTCTTGAGTTTCTAAAATTTTACATGATTTCCAATGATCATACATAGTAATAATAATTACTAATATTAATAATAGAGTAACAGTGAATTGTTTGAGGAATAAATGTTTTTTTGACACAAAAAAAGGTTTATATTGTAATCTTTTTGTATCAACATCAATTGATCAGCATTAGATTAGTTTTTGTTTCAGACACTTTTATAAACACTTTAACTTGAACCTTGTTTAACAATGTTCACCAAAAATTGAACCACAACAAATATTAGCAACTTTTAATTAGATGAGTTAAATCATTTAGTTCAACTTATAATAATAGCAATGATATGGATGGAGGCTTGCAAATTGTATTTCTCTCTCATTAAGCTTTTGAATAACTGTAAATACTTATAAGCCTAGTGTGCTTCAAAGACAACGTAAATATTAATACAAATATAAATATATATTTGAGTTGGTGGTTTGTAACTGAATTATTCCCTTTCATATTTGAAGACCGACAGATAAACTCATTTAAATACACAAATTAACAATAAAAGAGAGAGAAAACACATTTTTAATAAGAGAGAATGATCAGAGTTATTTCAACCATATCATCTTAGGCTATATAACTGTATTCATCCTGTGAAGATGTCCTTTCAAGATACTGCTTTTCAATTAATGCTTCAATACATTTTTTAACCATAGGTATACTTGGAGCGAAACGATTCTTGGCCTGATCAATCACTTCCTGAATAAGCTGGTTGTGCTTCATAGCTTTTCGAGCTTTCATGATTCGTACAACGGCAGCTTGTAAAAATAATTTTCTGTCTTCATCGACTGAAGAATGAGTTTGTTCAACTTCTTGATGCTGTGATTTAAAGGGAAAAATAGAAAAAATTAATTATTGTAATTTTAAATAATGGTTATTGCAAAAAACAATCTACTATCGAAATTTTTGTAATTTTCGAAATGTAAACTTAATTTAGTTATGTACAAACCTGAGTGACTTCTTTTTGATTAACTGCAAGAATCTTGAAACGAGTTCTTTTACTAACAAAATTTAAATTCAAATTTAATTGGGTTTCTGGTTCCAGATTGTATTTCATTGGAGTAGGTGATGATCCTTCCTCATTAGATGATGATTTATTAACACTAGAGTTATCGAATAAGACTGAGTCCAGAGTAAGAATTTTCATGTCGATCAGCATACTCAAATGTTTAGAGAGTAAATCCTCCGTTAGATTGGTACTCATTTGAATCTCTCTGAAAGACAACTGGTCAGTGTTTTCAAATAATAAAAGTATAGCCATATAATATGTAGACATTGATGCTAGGTATGTTTTTTTGGAGAAACAAATTTTAACCTCACATGTAGAAAGATGATGAAGGAAGGTTAATTTTCGCCCATGGTAAGTTTTATTGTAAAACGTTTCGAAATTGCAACATGATTTCTCCAAAATATGCGGCATGGAGAATGGTGAAGATAAATTTTGAGCCAATGGCCAGGCCCCAGCTTGAAGAACAAAAATATTAAAGTTGATGCCGCCCAAACCCTGTTTCTCTTTTTTGCACCATTCGCTAAAACTGTCATTTAAATCGTTAGAGATTTTAATATCGGTAAACATGCGATGAAGTTTAGACGTGAATTCATGACCACAAGCTTGTTTCAACTTGTTTATCATCGACTCTTCTGAATCCATTGACACAGATTGACAGTGTATTAACCTTTTGGCCAACATTTTGGCATAGAACTTTTGAAAAACATCTTTATCATCGATATACTTAAAAATTGTGATAGAACGTCGGAGCTTTTCATCTATTTCGAATTCATTAACACTTTTTGACGTTTTTTTCAACAAGGAGTCACAATAACGGGCCAGTAACTCGGCTGAACGACAAGGAACTTTAGAATTGACTCGATAATTGATCACATAGGAACATGCTTTATCTAGTGCTCCAATAAATTGTTGATCTGAATTAAACACATCGTTAATTAAATCGCGCTGTTTACGATAAACTTCTAATAAATTTTCAACAAAACTGTTAGCAATATTATCACCAGACAAATTGCTTATGGCATCCAAACCAATTTTAGTAAAATGTTTTTGAACCTCACTAACAAGGTGTTGAATTCCAGGTCCAATAGGTTTCAATAATTTAAACATGTTATGTAAATCTTTTCGACTTTCACTGACCACCATCCTTTGACATTCAGCATGGAGAAAGTCGAGATGCTTGGCAACCATTTCTTCTTCACAAACCTCACTAACTTTTGCATGAGAAGAAACATGAAGATATTTACGACTTCGTAAAATTTCTGAATCCAATCTTTGTAACACTTTTTCCATGTATTGCGAACAATCGTACTGAGCAAGTAGCTTAGATGCTTCTCTAGAGTAATATTTGCGAGTGGCTTCCAAGAATGGCGTCTCAAAAATTTCGCGATAAAGATTTAGGTCTTTCTCCTTCTTTTTATAAGCTTCAACCATGACAAAAGACTCGATAACTCCTTGAACCACGCTTTCATTAGTAGGATTACCAAGACGATCACTGTTGATTAAAAATGAAATACGAATTAGAAGACATTGAGAATAAATTCAAATGCAGCTGATATATTAAACGCTTTTACATTTGCGAGATTAATATTAGTAAAATTGATTTGAAAATGTAACAAGGTTGAAATTCAAGGATGAAACTATGTAGAATTGACATACTTTTCAAAAGCTTGAAGCAAAAGGTTCACGAGATCGTCAGACAAGCGTTCAATCATATATTTCCTCCAATACGAAAGACCTAATTCACCAATCTCTAATTTTTGATCTTCAGTATCCGCATAACCATAATTAAGTTCTGAATCGCCTAATTTCATTTTCTTAAGATGTTGATTATTTAGATACATGTATAATTTATCCATGAACTGTATACCATCTCGATAAACCAGCCATTCTTGATAGTAGTTTACCAACAGGTTATCACCCATTTGGACCCGTAAACATATTTGTGAATGAAGTTTTTGTACATGAGTGATGATAAATTTTTTGGTTTCCTCGTATAATTCCTCCGGGTACGGGTTAGGCTTAGCAACACACATCTTATAAACATCGGAAAATCTTTCATTCCATTCTTTCTTGTTAACATTATTCAACAAAATCACCGATTCAAGTGTACTGCGCAAACGATTCCAACTCTCATTAAAATCTACTTCCACTGGCCGTAAAGTCATTGTAGAAGATAACAAAGGATAAAGGGTATCTTTAAATGAAAGAAGATGATTTAAAACATAAAAAATAAAGCCAATATCACACGTAAATAATAATTAACGTAAACATTGAAGACAGTAAAGCGAAATATGAACAAATAAATTGACTCATATGATCAAGTAAGGTTGTAAAAGCTCTATAGATGGCATAACCGGCGCCATTTAATTGTGCAACTTTGACATTTTGATATTGAATTTCAATTCATCAACAATTTGTTCAGTTCAACAATTCATTTTAACCAAAGAGTAAACTTTAATCTTTGATTTCAACTAAATTTTTTAAATAACTTGCAATAAAAGTGCCCCTTCTTAAATTCAAATAGCAATGAATAACGGTTTTTTCAAGGAATAGTACTTCTTTACTATTTAGATTTGTTGGCCATAAAGTCTGTTAATCTTTTGATTAGCAAGGCAAACTAAGTTTTAATATTAACAAGTCAATAAATTGATTCAAATTTTGAATTCGTAACTATCAATGATCGTCAATTCGATCGTTCATATCAAATCTCACAATTAAACTGACGAAAAATTGAATTAAAAAAATTGATACAAAAAAAGTTTGATTTTACTCTTTCTGAAACCAACAGATGGAGTAGATGGAGTAGTCACCTGAAAAAGATCGAAACATAATCTTACATTAACCTCTGCCTTAAACCTTTTCCTCTTACCCTCTAAATCTTCCAAAAACAGCGACCTTTTCTTTGTTAAGAGCTCATCTCTATCACTGTTAGTACCTAATATCAGACAAACCTGTTCGTATCCAAACAATTTCTGTACTTCATCAACGGGATGCGTTAATATGCTTCCCCCAATCCTCAGTAAGATAATACACAATAAACTTGAAAAAAGTAAAAAATGTTACAATGAATTATGTGAATGGTTGCTTATTATGGTTCCTCTTTTTGTCCTTGGGTTTGGTCACATATGGTAAAGGTATCTTATGATGACAACTGTGTTTCCAATTCACTCAATAACAGCAGTCGAACACAATTGAAAGTTAATTCAATTCAAAGAGCTGTCTCAATAATCTGCTCGCGCTTTTTTGTTTTACCTTAGCCTTATAGTGTTTCAGCTTTATACTTGTTCAGACTCATTTTTTTCTTTCAATTGAGATTCTTGATGATTTGTCTGAGAAATGTTGATTCATATTTGATTAAAGCATCTCTTTAACACATCTTAAATGTTAATCATATAGGTAAGTCCAGTTTAAACAATACCGAGATGAAGTTTCTTTTTTTCATAAACCTGTTGATATACGCATTCAATTGAAAGTTTATTTTGAAGATACCTTTTGTTGTGGTCAAGAATCTCTCTCACAATTACCGGTCATTACCCGGTGAACCTTAAATAATAATATAATATAATGATATTGTTATTACAATTATAATTTATTATTAACCAAGCATAAAGACGATTCATCTTCATTGTGTATGAATAAATTTAGTCTTTAAATGTGTATTAAAAAAGAGTGTGTGATGGAGAGCGAATGATAATGTAAGGTAAAACCAAAACCAAGAAAACAAGTTACTCTTAGTTAAACAATCAACTTTTTTCAGTTCTCGCATTACTCGTAGCAATTGTAATAATTATCATTATATTTTGTTCATGCAAGTTCATCTAGCTATCGTATATTTATCATTTTATTAATAGTTAGCATCTTTTGACCATGATAATGAGAGGACAATTTTTCACTTATTAAACTCAGTGTTTGGATTGAAAAGAAAATTCCAAGTAACATAAAACTCAGATTAGCAGAGAGACCAGATTATCAAAATAGCCAATCAATCGTCTACCTTGATCAAGAATAATCAACTACAAGATTATCATTCTTTTTCTGTATTTATTTATTTTTGTTGCAGGTTCAATGATAAGGTTGATCTACACCAATCAAAAGGAAATGATTAAACAGAAAAGTCAAGAAATATATAGACCAAATTTGAAGCTTACAATGAGTTTGCAGTTGATTAACAAGTGAGTTACTTCAATGTTCAAAAATCTGAATTAACAATCAAGTAGAAACCAAGTTTACTAATTTTATCTCGTTTTTGTCCACAGAAAATTACACCAAAATTCAAAGATAAATTGAGGGAAACAATGACAATCAAGTTGGCTGTCTTTGCTAAAACATCCAAGAAAATCATATTGACAGTATGATAAGGTGATCACGCGTAGCAATTGAACGCAATTTACTCTAACATCAACAACATTTTAGACATAAATTGTAGCTCAAGTAAGAAATGAAAAAAAGCAAGATTCTGAAGCATTGATTATTGAACATATTTTTTGTTTATCTTTTGACAGAGTCATGACTTTTTTTGTGTAATATTTGGTTACTATTTAAAAGCCCGAGACCCAAAAGCTGGTAAACATATGTGTAGACTGGCAAGGTTAAAGCTTAGCAACAAAAGCAGTTTTTGAACCAGCCGATGAGAAGAGTGTACAAAAAAAAGAAAGCAACACAACGAGGACTCAGCATTTTCACCTTGAAAAGGCAAAAAAAGCCACAACCAAAATGGCTTCACCAGCACCTTCACCAATCTACTCTTACATCAAGCCTAATCAAACTGATATCAATTTACACCATTTATATTGATTCTAGGGCCAGCAGTTAACAAAGACAAAGATGGCAGGTAATAATGATGAATCAAGATGGCAAATACAAATTTATGTCTAGTGGACTGGTTTTGGTCATTGTTATACTTATTTATAAAGGTCAATGTGCGAAGTGAAAACTTTGGTTTTTCATGTTGAAAATCTTGCACTAAAAAAAGTTGCTAATAATGATGATGGCCATGTTGATGGTAATGATGATGTTGATGTTGATGGAGGAGGAAGAGGGTGGGAAGATTGAATAAGTAAAAGTAACATTCATCCGTAACGTAATTTAAAACGGCTGGAAAGGAAAGCAACATCAAGAAGTCAAATTGTCATCATTTACTATCAACTTTAATGTTAAATGGTTCCTCAGAGTTTTCTGATTGTTACCAGATTGTCTTGATTCAAAGTCATTTCAATTCTACCATTTAATTAAAACACTTAATACACTTATTTAGACACAATTTAAATGTATTTACATTTTATTACTGTAACGAAAATAGTCTATCATTGCCAGATGATTATACGATAACTTGCCTGTTGAAGTCAACTTTTTTGATAGCCTCTCATTATTCCTAGATTTATGGTTTTAATTTTACTTCCATTTTTCTCTATTACATACACTTTTTCATATAAAATTTGTTTCTTTGTTTACGCTTGCGGTTGTTGTTTTGCTTGTTTGTTGCCGATGTGATTGAACCAAACTTCCGGCTAGTTGGATGAATTAAAGGTAAACGTTTAATGTGTAAAAGTAATTTACCTTACAAAGACTAAACTTGTTGGTAAATATACAATAATAATGATAATATTATTTATTATTGAAAGAGTAAATTTTAAGGTAAAGCAAAAAAGCCTTTTGTTGCTCAGTAAAGGTAAAACTTTGTTCTCATCTTTCAATGATGTGAAACTTGAAAGGTAAAAGCTCAAGACGTTTCCAGCTTTACCAAGTTTTGCCATTCTTCAGTTAATAAAGAAGACTAAAGTTGTACTATTATTATAATACTTTGAGCAAAGGGCAGAAAGAGAACCAAAAATGAACACCTTTACTCTTCTTTTTCCTGGTATCAAAATTGGGTTCTTTCAGGTGTTGCTAAACATCAACCAGTTTACCAATTGAAACAACTTAATTTCGTCCATACAGAGAGGTTGAATCTTTACGATTAATCGTCACTGACAACTAATTTTACAAATATTATTATTATTATATATTATTATTACAATATTGAAAATGTATGAGAGTAAAAATTTGCCAAATTTCCAAAGAAATGCTTTTAAATTCCAATTACAATGACTCTTTATTTTTTCAACAGGTTTGAGGTTCCCATAGATTCCCATTTGACCTGACCTGGAATCACTCTTTGCAGGTTCAACTCTGGTTTTCAGGTTAACAATGGTTAACAATGATAGTTGTAAAGTAAAGTAAATTTATTCATCATTCAAAACCGTCTCGGTCAAAGTTTTGCCCCAAAATTTTATGTTCCATTGCTAGTTGAACTATTAACCATTCCTTTAACAAGAGCAGCATGATTCATCTTAAATTGTGCAATTGAAATAATAACTTTAACAGTCCAGACTGAAACAATCAATGATTAATCTGCATTCATGTACAATCAATGATTAAATCTCAGTATTTTTACTCAACATTCTCATTCAAACCTGAAATCGTTTAATGTTTCCCGTTTCCCATTTAACTATTGTCTAACCATTCCTAATTGGTCAATTAATCAAAATCAATTAGCTAAATCATACAATCTTTTGATTACATTACAGATTTACCTTTACCCAATCAATCAACCTTGGCAATATTGAAATACTTAAGTGAGAAGGCTCAAAACACTGTTATTATTATTGGATTAATTTTCACTAAAAATTTACTTGATTGCACTCATCAATTATAAACCTTTTTAGCCCATTATTTATCATTTGAATAATCAATTGAGAATTAATTTTCACCTTTTAACTAAAGTCTCTTTTCTTGTCATCAAATCTGATTCTTGAATTACAATCATTCATGGTAAAAATATTAAACATTAAACTAACCTTAAAACGGTCAAAAAGAAAACAAAGAAAACGTAAAATCTCGGATAATTGATTACTAAATTGTTTTAATTGTGGCAAACAAAACATTTGATTATAATTATGAGGATTGGTGAAAAATGAATGTATAACAAGCTAAATAAAAGTATGTATTAACCTTGATTGTTGAGATGTTTAAACGTTTTTGAATATTCATTTACCTTGAATAAAATTGAACCTTTTTTGGGTTAATTTTGCACAATCAACAAAATTGATTTTATTTTTTACGCAAATTAAACGTTCAAAAAGAATGAAGTTTGAATTAAAAAAGGCATTTTCATCAATCATCAAGTTTTGAGGGAAAAATCATCAAAAAAATCTTCAAAAAATAAAACAAATTTACAGAAACATTTGAGAGAAAATCGAAAATCTGAAAGCAACTTTCAACTGAGATTTTGATTGGGAATAAAAATCAAGATTAAACTGTTTCCCATGACGTTAATTGATATATCTTTGAATCACAGAATGAATAAGAAGAAAAGTTGAGACACAAAAAAGTGGTAAACAAAAAGCTGCATGAATACATTTGAATGAATGTAAATTTGAATATGTATTTGCTTAGCAGAAACAAAGGCAACTTGAATTTCAATTGCACCAGAAAGTTGAGTCCAATTTGTCAGTTTGTGTGCTTTACTGGTTTCATTCTGTTCCCATCATGAAATCATGAAATTCAGAAGAATAAAGAAAATGAAGACGAAAAAAAGCTTTAAAAAACCTTGAGTTTACCTTTTCCCGATCACGGATCCTTGAGTTAGCTCAAGTTTTTTGAGCAGCAAAAAAAGTTATTGCTCACTACTGAATAGCTGAATGTCCTTGCATCTTATTGCAAATTATTTTCATCATTATCATTATCATTATCATCACTATCACCATCATCGTCTTGAAGAAGAAGAAAATAATTCTCCATTTTGTTGCGTTCATAAAGATTGAACGCTTCAACAGGTAAGCCAGATCAAAACCCGAGGCGAATCCCTCTTTACCTGAATGTTACATGTTTTGCCTGAAAAAAAGCTCAAGCTTGTTTTTATCTGTGAAACTTTGACTTTTTTGCGCTGAAAAGAGAGAAAAAGAAATCTTCATTTTTGCCAGTTTCACATAACTTGCTTTGATTACCTGTTATAAACACTGTCATAGATTTGCAAGTCAATGTTGAAGGTAAAATAGGAAGAAGACGATCTAGATCAAATTGCCTGCAAGGTAAATTGGATTTGACATTAGTTTAAAAGCTTAATTGGAATAGAATTAAGGATATAATATGTTGATAATTTATTAACCGTATTTCAGGTTATTTCAATTATTCAATTTTGTACTCAACCTTTCAAGTTGCAATTCAATGTTTGATTTTTGCGCTTCTAAGCTTTCATTGAATTACGCTTGGTTTTTAAATTATGTTTTGTGTTTGTTTGATAAAATGGGTTATTTTTTGGAAAATTTCATTTTAATTAATTTTAATCGAAATATTATTTTATTTTTATTAACCTACTAACACTTAAATGTTTTGTCTAACCATCGTGATTGTGTACAGATTTTGTTTGCTCAATACAATATAATATATTCCTTTATAATTGTGATGACCATTCAAAAGTTCGGACTGATTAAAGATTGACTGATTGAGATGGGTAAAAAATAATCAGCCAAATTAGTACTTTCACGATATTGCACGGAAATTTGAAAAAAGTAAGTATCAAATGAAATGACGAGAATTAGAGTTTTAATTAAGAGTCTGAGTATTTGCTTAGATATTTTTCATATGACAACTTTTAATGAAACTCTGTTATTAACGATTGAATTCTTATAACTAACTGTTACTGTGATTTTCTGGCTCTACCTCACCAATATTGGTCTCTGAAAACAACTTATTATTTATTCTTTCTATTGTCCGAAAAGCTTCTGATTCGAGAATGATTTTACTTGACTCCCGTACTCGCATAGTAAAGTTTAAATTTAAAATAATAGTACTCTGTGTTTCCATTATTGTACTGCTCACATCTGTAATCCCTGTAAACATAGATTTTTCATTACAAGGTAATTTTATTTTAAAGTATATGATTCCATCTTAACAGATATGAATCATTTTATGGCTAATCTAATCTGGTCAAATAAGGATGATCATATCGGGCTACTTACGGAGGCAAATAATCACGATTAACAATGAAATCCTTCTGTCTGGTTTAAACAACTGAAAGGGGAAGAAACATTGAAACATGAGATACTAAATGAAGGAGATTTCAAGGATTCATTATAAACGTTCAATAGCGAAATCATGCAAATCTAATATCATTTAATCTTGGTTTGATCTATTAAGCTTTTATACACAGATTGATGCCATTTCTCAGCTGGCAGTTTGTTAAACCTCAAAAGGTTTCCCTTGGATTTGGTCAGATCTTTGGTCAAGCTAGAGAGGCATTTCCACATCAAACATGCCTTTGTGTTTGAAATTTTGATGAACGTGTATCAATCTCCTGTGTAATTTTCTGGATCCCAGCATTTTTGGCATTGACTTAACAGAAACATTGGAAGGGAAGGATATCTGATACCAGATAATTCAAGTTGCAACAAAAGGATATTAATTTGAACTTTTTAAAAAAAATGTTTTCTCAGCCATATTTCAGGTTCTAAATTGTTACACGAATTTACCAGATTTTCTCTATGATCACCAAGCTTTTGTTTAGTAATCATGAGGAATATTTGGATCATTCAGCCATAATATGGCTTAATCTTGACCAAAGTGCTTTTGAGCAATCAATGTGTCTTTGCTTGCTTGTTTGTCTGTAATTTTATTTTTTGATTTATTTATACTTGACTGGCTGTATTAGTACTTTTTTTTAATTCAGTTCAATAATGTTTTCCTCGATTAATTATATGATGATAATGATGATGACAGTGATTAATGGTTTAACTTGGTTGATTAACAGTATCCAATATCAGTGAGGCCTGATGATGGCTGGTAATTTTGCTAACCCTTGCTAAATACACTCTTGGTTAACATCGTAAAACCATATCAAGTCTTGTCTCTATCAACTGGTTAACCTTTTATTTTTTACGGATTATATATTTGTTGATTAATTTACCTTTTGAACAGCTAATACTTGGAAGTGATTAAAACCTGTTGCTATTAAATTAACAAAAAAAGAACTGCTCAACACAATACATTTCCTTAAGGTTGGCCAAATCTGGTTAAAGATGTTACATCAACATTTGTTAACACTCTGGTTTGTGCCTTTTGTACATTAATACAAAGTGTGTATACCTGTTGTCTGATGATTAACTGATTATCATGATTATCATTATGTATTTCATTCTCAGACAAAATCATGATTCTTGAAGTTAATCAAAACAAAAGCAACATCAACTCAAAAAATGAGCGTAAATTTAGGTCAAACATGTGAATGTGTAAACATTGAAGGTGAAGTAATACAGCTTGAAAACGGCGATTGGGAAAACAAAAAGCGTAAGCAAATTAATTAAAATGGGTTAAACTATTGTAACAGTTAATTGTGTAAAGAAGAATAAGAATGCATTAATGAAAATGATGATTTACCTTAAAGCAAATTAAATGATTGTTTATCAGAAATTAACTTTGGGTTAAATTTCAAGTCGAAAGCAAAATTTTTGCATCAGATGTAAGGTTGAACGAAAAACTCAATCTACTATAAGATTAACTGCCCATAATTTGTAGTTAAAGATGTTTTAAGTGATACATAAAGCCAGGTAAATCAGCAAATCAAATGTTTAATAATATTTGGATAATTTTATATCATTTTAATTGGACTATTGTTGGTCAAAAATAACATTTTCAGGTTAAATTGGGTTAACAAAGATTAAACTAGTTTAGATGGAAATAAAATTGGGCTAAATGATTTAAATGTCTAAATAAAACCAACAATACAATTAACTGGTTGGTTTTATCCATCATTTGCAATCAACAAATGCTCTGTTGAAGATTGATTTAGCTGGACAATAAGAGGTGTTAAAGGGTGAAAGGATGGAAATTTGAATAGTTGTCAAACCAGATTTTTTTCTGGTTTAATAAAATTGCTATACATTTCAATGAACCAGTAATGATTTGAGAAATTATGGTTCACTTGAAAATGTTAAGTTGGCTGAAATGAACAAAATGATCATTTGTAAGGTATAATCTTGTTTGCAAGATTTGCAAGAAACAATTTAACAGGTAAAGTTAATTGTAATTTTTTATCAATCATCTCATCCTAATCAACACCTTAATTACCTGATTGATTGTGGTTAATGATTAAGTTACCACAGAAGAAGAAACCATTGACCCAAAGTAAAGGATTAGCTTGGTAAGAGGCAAACAGCAACAAAAGAGCTTTAGATCGGATCCTGGTTAAGATAGTATCTTGTTTACCGATTGATTTGATAATAACAAAAAGATGTCAACATTTAGGCTCAAGTTTTTGCTATTAAATGATTTACTAAATAAATGTTTAACAATTGACTTAATTGGTGATTTATTAATTAATCAACGTCAAATTAAATTGTCTTTAACACAGACAAACAAGGTTTGACTAATTCCTTGTCTTGTGGTTACATTTCTAAAGCACATTTACATGGAACTCTCTCTTACCCTTACCATCTTTACCATTTTTTCCCGCCTAACTTTATATCTCCTTTGATGTTTGCCTGACCAACCAATGACCACTATCAACACCACTAGAAACTAAGGCTTAAGGCCGAAAAATTTAGGCCATCAACTGGTGATGATGATGGTCATAATACAATAGCTCAATAACAATGGATGGAAGGAGAATAGGCTAAAGCTAAAAAAGCAAAGGTAAGCCAAATTAGCGTAAAACCCTTTTAACTGTTTCTCATATACATAAATGTAAGGTAACTTGGAAATGTTAGTTAGCGCAAAGAAGCTCATCATCAGAAAATCATCTTCACAAGAAAATCTGTGAAGAAAGAAGAGAAGAAAAATAAGAAGAAGTGATAGATGAAAAGCATAATTACTCTAAGCTTTTTATTATTCTTAAGTTAACTTAGAAAGCTCATACAGTTCCTTGCCTTTAGGCTAATGCCCTTCACCCTTTTTGTCCGCCTTTTTCTTCCTTGAAAAATTCTTATTCTTCCCTTCTCTTCTTTCTCTTCTTTCTCCTGTTTCTCTTTTATTAACTTAATTCCTATTGCCTCTCCTTCCATCTTGCTCGTTTCTTGGTACACTCATTATTCCGTCCCATTATTTTTAAGTCGCAAGTTTATCACTTTTAGTGATCTTTTTCTTTTTTCTAATTCCTTTCTTCTTTTCTCTTCTTTTCTTTTCATCATGTTAATCAACAGGTAAATTGATCTTACTTTTATTTTTCCCCTTAAGCTGCTGACCAAGAGAAAGTTGATTTGTTATTAAAGGGTCAAGAAGATGTCACTATTGTTTACCTATCATAAACACATTCAATAAAAGTAAGAAATTCTTGGTGTTGTTATTGCTTATTTGCTCTGCTCTTATCTGATCCAACGTGGAAATATTTTACTAATTACTTGTGAAGATTTAGGAACCATTTCACTGTCTTTTGCTCAAGTTTAGCGGCAAGTAAATCTGATTACAGTTATAATACAGGATCATTTGCCAGGACACCATCAATATTAACTAAACTGTTGATCATATTTCTCAAATGATTGATCACATTGACGAAGTGTATAGCTGTATCAGATAGCTAAAAAATTAGTAAATTATATTTGAAACAAAAAAAGAGTAAATTAGAAAGTACTTCATGATTGCTCTTTTTTATTCTTGTATTGATACGTTAATTGTAATCAGAATTAAACCTCATTCTATTGAGGTTAGTTATGTTAACATCATTAAAAAATCATTTCAAACTAACTGTCAAATAAAACCATCAATAGGCACAGTCATCTTTGGCGAAATAAAACTTGTTTTTTGCTGTTCAGTTGATTGTTATACAACTATTAACTTCAATTTAGGTTTTACCAGCGATGTCCAGTTTGAGGTTATTTTTGCATCATTTGATCCACTTTGGATAATGGTCAATTCAGACGATAAAAACAATATAAAAAATTGCAAATACTAATTTCAATAAGTTAATTGGACTATTAAATTATGAAGATGTTAAATACGATCAAGAAGTTGTCGTTTGTTTCTCTCGAGTTTTAGTTACTTTACAATGGTTTGATTGGACTGAAAATAAGGCAGGTTTTTGATTTAATTTTTGCTGTTGATGAGATAAATTGACTAGACTTGATGTTGGTAGATCATTCAATAGACGCTTCAATTCCTTATATTGTCTCTTCAACTCTTTATATACTTTAAGGGGAACCATTTCTTTGCTCAATTTTTCCAATTGTTCAACTTGATCTTTCAACGATTTAACCTCTACCTGTAATTTTTCAACTAAACTTGCATATTGCTTACATTTTGCCTTCATTTCTTCCCTTTCCTTATGTTTCCTTTTACATTCATCATTTAAATTATCCAATCTAATTTTCATTTCATTTCTTTCCTCTTCCAGGCAACTTTTCAATTTGTTAACTATTTTATCACTCTCAACCTTATATTCAAATACTTCTCTCCTCTCTTCATCAAGAATCATCTTAACCCGATTGTATTCCTCCTCTGATCGCTGCAATTGAATGGTTAAATCTTTTTTCATCGCTGACGCAGTAACCAACTCATCACGCACCTTATCTAACTCTTCTGCACAATTGGCTTGATTTCGCCTGAGTCTATCAATTTCCTCTTGGAAGCTTTGGTACGATTCAATCTTGGCTTTGAGAAGCATTACTTCTTTTTCCAGGTTCATACGAAGTTCCCCATTTGTTTCCAATAGCCGTTTAAAATTGTCCAGTTCTTGTTTTAATGAACTCTTTTCCTCATTCAATTCAACTATCCGTTGCTCCAATGAAACTCTGTTGGATGAGAGGGAAAAAACGGAATAAAGAAGGAAATGAAATTATAACAATATCTGAAAAGAAATTGAAATTTACAATCAAGTTGCTCTTAAAAACACGAGCAAAAACATAGCCTGAAGTTAATTCACGAGTCTAAGTTAACAAACTATCATAAGCAGTTGAATGCAGATAAAAAAATAGCAATTGATTGCATAAAAGGGTACATTTGATTCTGCAAAGACAAGGAAATGTTGAGGAGTTTCGGTTTCAATTACCCGTGAATGAAAGCAATTAAAACAAAAGTAATCCAGGCCCAAGTTAACATACTTTTTTGCTTGTTCCAGTTGTAATAGTTGTTCCTGATGGCGACTTTGATCCCGCTCCAAACGTTTAATGTCTCTGGTTAAATTATCTTTCTCTCGGCGAAGATGTTTAACTATATCATCCAGTTTAATATTATCTTCACGAGAAGCTGTCAGTTGAGTGCGTAACATTTCAATTTGTCTTTCATGTTCTGCTAATGTTTTCTCCTGTTCCAGACTAAGATTTTCAATATTATTTTGAATCTTTGTATATTGACGAGTTGCATCTTCCAATGCTTTCTCCTTACTTCGTAACTTGTTACTTAACATTTGAACCTGTTCAGTTAACATTGATATCTTTTGCCCTTCAGGAGTCTTTGTAATCTCCAACAATTTAACTTTCAACTCTTCCTTTTCCTTTTGTATTGCTGCATTTGCAACCTCATAACTCAATCGGACTCTTTCAATGGAATCTATCATCTCCTTCTCAATGTGTTCAATCTTTTGTTTTGAACACTTTAAATCACCCAAAAGTTGTCCACGTTCCCGTAAAAGGCCATCTCTTTCCTTCTCTAACTCTAAATATGGTTCACGTAATTTTTGCCTTAATTGTTGTTCAATCAAACCAGGGTCTCGATGGTCTAGTTCACGTTTAAGCTTCTCAATTAGCTGATTTTGTTGTTCAATCTTTTTCTTTGCTTCTTCCAGTTCATCCTCTTTCTGCTTCTTCAATACCTTTGTCTCTTCCAGGATACATTTTATATCCGATTGTAAGGCTAGATAATCTGTTCGCAGTTTAATCTGTTCATCTTTCAACTGAAGATAATTTGTCCTTCTTTGTTCACTTCGCTGTCTTTCTTCATTCAACAATTCTTTCAACTCTTTCTCCCGATTGGCAAATGGTACAGTTGTAGTCGTAGTTGACATTACGAAAAATTAAAGTTATTCAGCTTCCGTCATCCAAGGTATAAAGCTAAAGACTTGCGCTGAGATCACACAATTTGACCATATTTTAACCATCAAAACTGGTTTCCATTTAAAAATGGTCAAATTTTTCTTGTCGCAAATTGTCCCAATTTTAATATCACCTTTAAATCATGAATCACTTTAATTCCATCTTGAGTTTATAACAATAAAGCATCTGATGTTAACTGTGTTGTTATTTACAACTAAATTGTTAAAATTTAGGTGAACTTTCACAAATTCAATTAAAAGCGGCAACACGATTTTTTATAATCAGACTTTACAATTGATGGAAATGTTTGTTTTGTATTTCGTTTAGGTCTCTAAGTGGTTTCTAGGTTCAGTTGGACAGTCTCGAAGTTTGTTTCACTTTTGTTGCCCAACAAACCCAACCTGGGAAATTGTGTCTCATTTGTATTCATGTATAAATTTGATACAATTGATACATTTAAGTCATTTGACTATTCAAGATTTAATGAAATTAAGTTTAATCAACTGTCAAACAAAACACTAAAACCACATGCTTTTTGTGGAAGCAAAGAAAAGGTGTTCATCTCTAATGGGTTTACTTCAAGTTATAATGTAACCTAAGGTTTCAACAAAATAAAAGCGAGAAAAGTTGGAAACGTCTTGAGCTTTTACCTTTCAAGTTTCACATCACTGAAAGATGAAAACAAAATTTACCTTTACTAAACAACAAAAGGCGTTTTTGCTTTACCTTAAAATGTTACTCTTTCAATGATAAATACAGTTTACCTACAATAAACCTTACCTTTGAGCGAAGTAGCCGGAAATTTTGTACAATCAATAAGTCAAATAAGAAGAAAGAACCACTGGTATTAGCAACAATTAAAGAACTAAATTGATTTCATAAACCATGAAAAAGATGCAACAACACGATCATTTTACATTAATAATTTGAATAGTCAAAATGTAAATACACTTTAATTATGTCTAAAATAAAGTGTATTAAGTGTTTTAATTAAATGGTAGAATTGAAATGACTTTGAATCAAGACAATCTGGTAACAATCAGAAAACTCTGAGGAACCATTTAACATTAAAGTTGATAGTAAATGATGACAATTTGACTTCTTGATGTTGCTTTCCTTTCCAGCCGTTTTAAATTACGTTACGGATGAATGTTACTTTTACTTATTCAATCTTCCCACCCTCTTCCTCCTCCATCAACATCAACATCACCATAACCATCAACATCAACATCGCCATCAACATCACCATCAGCATCGCTAATATTATCAACATGATACAACAAAGTCTTTACTTCGCACATTGACCTTTATAAATAAGTATAACAATAACCAAAAGTCTGTACATTTTCATCTTGATTAATAGCACCATCTCTGTTATTCAACTGCCGTTAAAATTAATAATTTAGATTGATATCAGTTTGATTGTGCTTTATGTAAGACTGGACTGGTGAAGGTAACCGTGAAGCCATTTTTGTTGTCGTTTTTTTCTGCTCCTACTTCAAGGTGGAAATGTTGAGTCCTCGTTGTGTTGTTACCTTCCTTTTTTGTTCATCTTTGTCCTGCTCAGGACTTGCTTTGTTAAGTCCTGGTCTTTGGTTCACATATGTTTACAAGCTTTTGGGTTGCGGTCCAATGGTAACCAAAATTTTTACTCAAAACATACTTTATGAGTCTGTTGAGGGAAGGAACACAAAATAATCATTTGTAATCATTAGATTTTAACTTTTCTTTCTTCATTCCTTACTTAACATGTAAATATTTAAATTGTTGTTTAGATAAATTGCATTCGATTGTTACGCCTGATCACCTTATCATTCAATCAACAGTTTATATCATCTTTCCGGAATGTTTGACGCTGTTCGACAGCGACTTTGTGATGAATAAATTAATCTTATATTACAGAAGTAAAACACGTAAAAATATACAAAACATTGATGTCGCTAAGAGACTGTTCAATTAGTTGAGAAATTAAGGTAAAAATTAAGGTTAAATATTTGAATTGAACGCGAAGGTAAATAAATGCGAGACAATTTTTTAAAGGTTTCTCTTCATGCTATGTTCATCTTTTTATAAGCAATTTTATGTTTTTTTTTTCGTTTCGTTTAATCATTACATGTATAAATTGACCGACAATTGTATTATTTTTTTAATTGATTTTGTTTTAGTAAAAAAAGTGGACGAAGTTGTAGCAAAAGAGATTGTGATTTGTCAGAGAAGGAAAAAAGAGGAGATTGAGAGAGAGAAAGAGTAAAAGGGATGAAAAAGAGGATGAAGGATGCTGGATGACGAGGATAGAGATGGGAAAGAGAAAGACAACAATTTTCTGCTTTTCTCGACTTAAATTTAGTCTCCTGGCCTAACACACCAAAACAAGAATGAGCTAATTTTACTTGGTCGCAAGTAGAGACAGGAATTCAAGAAAAAGAATAAGAATTAGGGAAGGGGCGAAAAGGGAGAGGGAGAGGGGAGAGAAGAAAAGGTTGTGTTTTTTTCTGCGAAAAACCGGATTTGGAAGTTTGTTAAGAAAGTTTAGAAATGTTTTCTTCTACTCCACGAAGGGTGGTTAAAGATTATTCTTAGAGGGCTTGGCTCTCTTTTTTCTCTTCTCTTCTAGTCTTCTTCTTAAAGAGGAAAAGAGAGAGAAGGGGGAGAGATGATGGGAAGATGATGGGAAAGAAAAGTATCGAAGAAAAAAAGAGAAAGAAAAAGAAAAAAGAGAGTAAAGAACACAAATAAGAGTGAGGAACCTGTAAGAGAAGAAAGAAAAGGCAAGGAAAGGAAATGGCGGATGGAGTGAGTAAAGATGATAAAGAAAGAGAAAAACTGAAAAAATTCTCACTACCAAATAAAATAGGTAAAAATTGAAAAGGTGGATAAATTAAAGGTGACGAGGACTGTATTAATACATTCCATCAACTTGAATTAAACAAAGAGAGTGGAAGATGAGGCAAGTGTAATTGAGTGTTGTGTGTGATGTAAGGTTTTAAAGAAAAAGGGACAACAAAAAATACTAAATTCAAAGTGTTTTTAATATTGAAAAATGAATTTAGATATTGAAAAACAGCTTTGATTTTGGTTGAGTTCACCCTTGATGGTGTCCGTTGGCAATTAAAGAGGAGGTTAAAAGCATAAAGAAAGTTTCTATAAATTAATTGTAGAAGTAGTCAACGTCGTCTTCGGTATACCTTGATGAGGATTATTGAGTTGCATTTATAAATGTTTTTTATTTGTTGCAAAAGGTGTGCTTGTGTGTATGCATTGTATACATGATTCGAGATGCAGAGAGGAGAGAGAGAGAGGTATTGGTCACATAAATGCTTTCTAAATTGTTTTCCATCATTCGTTCAAATGTCCAGATCAAATGTTGTCTTTTAAAGTGGTGAAGACAATGGAGATGGATAGGAAGAGTGTTTGTTTACATGATTCATGAGTAATGTATACAGTACGGTGTAAAAATTAATCCTGGTGATTTTTAAAAAAACAGAAGCAATGATGACCACAATTAAATTATTTACATAAAAAAGACACACATCCTATTTGGATTCCTGAACTCGCGATTGGTAAACCATGGTTGCGTGGATGATGTTTAAAACCATGAATGTATGAAGAGAGATGATAATGATGGTGTAGAAGTTGATGATGAAGATGATTGAGATGGTGATGACGGAGGTGATGTAGAAATTTATTAAAGTTGTATTAATTGTTGTAAAAAGCTTTATAAATTGGGTATTAAACGTTGCATCAGCATTAAGGCCAATTATCGTTGAGGGGGTCTTCAGTACCACTTCCCAGGCCGACCCAATCATCTGAGTCACCTGAATGTCCAGAGGGTGGATCACGCTTTACAACAAACCCCGGATTCGGAGCACTGGGTGCGTTAAAACCAATGGAATCAAGTCCACCCTTCTTATCTCCGAACTTTTTTGTCTTTTTATCAGGTTTACCTGAGTTTTTTGGAGCAGAGGGAGTCACAGATAAGCCATTCTGAATTGCTTTACCAAGCTTATTAGTTTTATATAGTGGTTTGCCGGCCTGGTCAAAATGTGTTTTCATCACTTCATCAATGAGATCACGGAAGTGTGAGGGTTTCATATTGTTTGCGAGGAATTGAAGGATGAACCAATTGCCCGCTCGGCTTGACAACCTTTTAAGACATTTTTTGTCTGTACTTGGAGCCATGGCTTGTAATCTTCGGTATCTAGCTGCTGGTAAAACCATCAGTACGATACGATAGACCAAGTAGGAACCGGTGACGATAAATAGAAATAGAAACCAGAACCAAAGGACAACATAAATCTTTTCGTTGACAATATTCAACGGTAAGAAGCACAGAGTATCGATTGTCTCTATTGTACCAGAGAAGCCAAACTTCTGGAAACTACACTTGGTCAATCTAGGGAACACTCTAATTAGAGGATCATAACGATAGTCTATAGATGCATGAGCAAATGATAGCCATTCCAGGCCGAGATATAAAAAGGCCCCACCAAGGAACATATTGGTGAACCATACTTGACATACAAGATGGATCATATAGAACACTTCGCACATAAAGAAATGATAGAAGTAGTCATTACTGATTAACAGAGAATCAGCCACATCCTGAACTAGTCTTTGGCGGTCATACTCATTTCTTTCAAGTATATGTTGCTGCTTAAGCTCGCTTATTAAAGTACGAATCCTTTTGGCTTCCTTTGCTTTCCATATATACCGTGGGACATAAAACAGTATAGCCTAGAAGTAAAAGGTTAAAAAACAAAGAATGAATTAATGAATTATGTTCAAAAGAATGAGCTCCCACATCTAGACTCATTATCAAACCTCCATGATAAAGCTGAATAAAGATGCAAGAGACAGAGAGACATGATATTGAAAGATTTCAAACATGTGAATTACACAAGGCCTTTCACAAACACGAAACTCTGAAAATTGCGAATAATAATGAAATCTACAAAAAAATATTTTAGAGAAATATGTTAAACTTACTTGAATGATTAAAACAAAGTAAACCCATTGGTAGTACTTATGGTAGACCTTCTTATCATTAGGTCCTTGTGTCTTTATACCTGGATAGGCGTGATGGACTCCAGCATATTCGGTTTTGGGTCCGGGGACGGAGAATGTAGCTTCAAGCCAACAATAATGTTGGATTGTGGCAATTTGGATATCACTTCTCCCACCGTTCATACATTCTATTGGTTCACCAAAATATTGCCTCATAGAAACAAACATGGTTCCAACTAAGAGTATGAGTACAGTCACTGTTGAGTGTAACTTAAAAACAATATTATCAACGCGTATTTGATTCGCATTGAATTCAAAAAGGGAAGAAAAGGTAGTCAATGCTTTTAACTGTCGAACGTATTCCATAGCAGAGCCGGGCGTGCGGCCGGTTGTGGGCCAATTAACGGGCATATCGCTCACATATCATTTAGAACGTTAACACAAGCACTGAATGGTGTAGCATTGGGGGTTACAAATGAAACAAAATAGGTTTACCCAAGCGCTGGCTTTGACAAGGTAATTGATTTAAGAGTATGAATAATTAATGAAAAAAAAGAGACACACAAAGCAAGAAAAAACAAAAGAGAGAAAAGAGTAGTTTTGTTGTATAAAAGATTGTCGGTATTGAGGTGTAAGTTATAGAATGTAGTATACAATAGTATCAATATCAAATAATAAGATAATGAGAAATTGAGTTGAATAAATTGTATAAAAAAGGAGAAAATGTAATAAATTAGAAGTTATAGATAAATTTTTAGATGATTATACTAATTTTTTTGTTTCACTTTGTTAATTATTATAAAAAGAAATTGGGTCGCCACGCGAAACTTTGATGATAAGTAAAAGAAACTGATGAAGACGATGAAAATCGGAGAGGGGAAGAAGAAAGTGATCCAGGATTGGTAACACAATTATTTTTCAAATGTATGGTAATCGCTTTGAATATTCCGGATAAATTATTGATGTTATTGTAGATGATGGTGTTGATCATATTTTGGTAGAGACATGTACAAAAAAGGAATTGGAGTTCATTTAAAAACACGAAAAATTCAAGATACAAGCATTATTTCATTATTTCATGTACAGATAAAAATTGAATTTACTAAAAAGATTCGAGAGAAGTGAGCCTTAGCTTGGGTATGAACCTGAATGGCAAAGTAAGGAGCATAAAGAAAGACTTGATTTTACTCGAAATGAGACTTACTAGTAGCGCCACCAAAGTCAAAAAAATGGCCGATAGTTCCTTACGCATGGGCACATTGAGTTAAAATCTGCGCAAAGTACGCATTGAAAGAAGAAAGAAACTGACATTTCTCTTACTCATTCTTCCTTCTTATCATCTTTCTCTTATAATCTTCTCTTTCTATAATCCTCTTTCGTTCAAAGTATTTCCCTTTCTTTTCCAGTCAAAATTCCTTTCCAAGCTTTTTCCCTCTTTTCATCTTCATCATCGCCATCATCTTTCATTCTTCTACTACTTTCTTCTTCTTTAATCTTCTTTCTTCCATCTTCTTCTCTTTCGCCATTTTTTTTTGTTCTTTCTTTCGCTTCTTAAAGAGGAAAGGTAAGGTAAAAGATGATAGAATGTGAAGAGGCTAGTCAAGTGCTGAAGTCTTGAGGAATATGTTGATTTCATCTTCTTTAAGGATTAATGGTTTTCTTTCTTTTGGCGTTTCTTTCTTTACCATTCGGGAAAGCAAGATTTTCAAGTCTGTGAGGTCAACCCTGAAATTGACCTTAAAAACATTCCTCTACTTTGATAAGGAGAAAAAATGTGGCGCTGGAGAAACAGGTTAACATCGCCATGTTTTTATCGCTCTTCTTAGCTGCTATCACCTTTTTTCACCTCCATCAGTGGATATTTCTCGATGATAAAGACTCTCTCTCTCTCTCTCTCCATTTAAACCTGCCATATAACTCAATTTTGTTTCTCTCGCGACTCAACATTCAACTTTCTTTAAATTTTACAACAATCAACATATTGACAACACACAGCATCAAATTAACGGCATTCCTCAACCCAAACTTGAACAATTTGGTGGCTAAAAAATTTTCCAAATACAAAGTAATGTCGGTCAAATAATGAAAAAAGCATGATTCTTGTTCTTCAATGGATTGGCTGATTAAACGTAAATATTCAACGTTTGACAATTTGATGCCATTTATTTCAACTTTTCCTATTACTTTCGATTTCAACTAGAAGCGTTTTACTTCCCGCTGTTGATAATCAAATTGATTCATTGCACTTTTCTTGCCAACTATTTTACGTATAAGCAAACTAATTAACCATTTGATTGTCGCATTTCTAGTTCCAGTTTTTACACTGAACAAAAATTATAAAGAGTCACTGCTGATAAATGAATCTAATGTCTATATTTTTGTATGCGTGTGGTTTAATTGAAATCATTAACCAACTGTTTATTTCTCTTAACCTTATTTGCATCTTTAGCTTTATATTTCTAATCACAATTGATTTTATTATCAATCATGATAAAAGCAAATCCATTCATTCAATAGCTTAACCAATTTTTAATAATCTTGTTTCCTTATTCCTCAACTTATTTTACTGTTGACCATAAATAATTATAACAAGGTTAATCTTCATAAATCTCAGCGTCCAGTTTGGAGGAACAAAGTTAAGAATTATTATCCACTTTTAATCGTTTTAATTTAGTTAAACATCAACTATTTAATGATCTTAAATCTAAGCTCATTGTTTTATCGCCCTTCAGCTGATTTCAAATTGTAGCTCATTAAAAGTGAAACAAGATTCAAGCTGATTGTTAACCTTTCTAATGGCGAGGTTTTTACAGACTGAATGAGAGTTTAAGAGAAAAAGTTTACTTCTTAAAGATTTGATCGACTGTTTGAATGTACTTTTTGTTTTCAGTCAAAGGTTGATTTAAATTCAGTTGAGTATAATGGTTGATTTCATCATTTAAATCAAACTCTAATCAAGTGAAGATGAAAGTTGAATGGAGTAGCAGCAAAAAAGTGTTCAACTGCAACAGCATCTAAATGGTTTAGATATAAATCCATTTGAGCTATAAACAATTCTCTGACTATTGGCTTATTTCCAAGCAAAATTGTTAACAAAAATAACTCAAATTGAACCAAAAAATCATTTGTTTATTGTGTTAGAGAGTGAAGACAACATAAGATGAAAAAGATGCTGATGAATGGCCAAAATAATTACAAGAAGATGAAGAAGAAAGCAGAAAAGAAATTTCGAAAGCAAGAAATAGCTAAAAGTGAAAGCAAACTAGTGATCTACATCATTTGGAAATGTGTTCAACACTCACAATCATGTTGATTGTTGATTTGGCAACCCAATGGCCCATCTAACTGGTTCCAATCAATTTTCAGTTTTAACAAGCAAAAACAAATTTCCAAATCACTTTTCAATAATATCGCTGGTTTGTCTTGATTAGTAGGCAATCAACAGTAGCTCAAAAGTAACAACAGCAAAAACAATTGTAACAATTTCTTTAACCATTAAAACATTCACAGTTTATGTTTAGCTGTTCATTAACCTCACTAACATTATTCCTATGTTAATTTTGTTTGATCCAATGTTAACCAGAAAACCAGAAAACTAAAAAATGAACCAAACGCTAAAGCTAAAAAATGGAGCGAAATTAAAAAGATAAGAAAACAGAAACAAAACAGAAACAAAAGAAATGAAAATGAGAGCGAAAATCTTTCTGATGAAAGTTGAACCATTTTAATCATCAGTCGCCATGTTTATCTAAAAACCAATCAGTAGACAATTTATCTGCCATTTTTTCAGTTTCACTTCAGTTTTTAACCTTCTTTGTCAAGTGATGTCACCATTTTTTCAAACTCAACAGTTAACGGCTTTTGATTTACCCTCTTTTTGACGGTCAACAAATCTACCAGCCTTTTCTGTTACACAAATGTGTGCTGCGTAAATATGGCGTCCCTCGCTTCAACTGTTAATTCTCTGTGTTTTTTCCTCACTCTACTTCTGCATTTGTGCTTTTCTGACTATCTTTCTTCCTCTTTTCTCCCTCTCTTCCTCTCCCTCATAGTCTAACCTCATCATCATAATAATAATCATCATCATCATCATCCTCTTCATCATTATAAAACACAGTTTTCCTGTTAACCTCCAAAATATTACAATCAGTCTTTCCTCAATTCTGACTGATCCTCATGGTTTCTTCTCACCGGTTGAAAACCACTGGATAACATTGATTTTCATTCTTGCTAAATTAATAACCGTTTTAGTTACATTTCCGGTTAGAAATGGTGAAATCTCTTTGAGAAATTCGATGATAAGCAACAATAAACAGCATAAACAGCAAACCCAACAAAACAACAAGTAAACCTTAATTATGTTCATCTCAATGAGCAAACATGGAAAATATGATAACATATGAATATACATATATGTATATTCATATCAACTCTCATAATTAGTTTTAGGTGTTATAAAACAAAATCAACTGCGATTGACTTTTCGCTACTAATTGCTACATTACTGTAAACTAATCACATCAGTTGGGAGTAAAGTATCTATTACACGAAAAAACAGTGTTACAAGCCTAATATTGATATACTCAAATGATAGTAACCGTTGATAATAGTGACTTTTCACTTTATTTATTTGATCTAACATTAATTTGGCTACTATTATAATCTAGCTGCAGTTTTAATTGTTATGTATATCATTTAAGGCGACAATTATGTCTGAAATTTTGTTAATTGTTTTGTTTCCATTCTCATTTCAGATCCAAGAACAGGCTAATATTTGAAGAAGAGCAGAAAGATGGAAACTGCAAGTCTATGCTGGAAAGTTCATGGTGAATTGTTGAACTCACATCTATCTCATTGAGATGAATTTTACATTTTAACGAATGCATTGTTGACACTGTTGGTAAATACGAACCAAATACCTTACAGTTTGGTTGTTTGATTAAGTTCCTGATTCTGATTCATTGACGACAATTTACGCCGATGTTAAACCTGTTAAATGTAAATAAATAAGACGGAACCAAAGTAAATCAAAGTGAAAACGTTATTTAAACGATACAAGGTTTATAAATAACACTTTTGATTGTGAAAATTGCAAGATCTAAATCACTTTTGTCACAAGCTATTACAACCCGATTTTGCGGTTAAATTGTTTGTCTTCTTCCTATTATTCAACTCTAAACCAGTAAATTATTGCAGATTATTGATCTAATTTGCTTGCAAAATAAATTGCTTTTACGTTTATTGTTTTACCTAAACCTGTAGCGGTTGAAGTTTCATTTGTCTGAATCAAATTTATCCTGCAAACAAAAAACTGATCAAGGAAGATAGTAATTTTTAATGATTTTTTCAAAGCTGTTTGTAATTTTAGAAGATGATAATTAATATAAAATTTAGCTAAGTATTTCCGTCAATTAGCTTAGTAATCATTCTTAATGGTTTTAAAATTATTTCTGAGAAAATCGAAACCACGATTTTGTTGGGAACAGAAAAGTTGAATTTCAAAATAACCAAAGTATTTGATTATTTTCATTTAGTATTAAATATCTTTATTAACACCTTGTAATTGCTCAATTTTCAATGGAAATTTTTTGCAAATTTTTGAAGATTGATCAGCAGCTTTAAGGATTGATGATTAAGTGCAAATTGTAAGCAGAATTATTTAAATTAACAACAGAAAATATTTTCATTGTTGAATCATTGCATAGAATGATGATAACAATTGAATGGTTAGGAATAATTTTATTTAACCAACTTCAATTGACCTAATTTGATTGCTTGTTGGTGAAAATTGAGGATAGGAAAGTATTAAGTTGAGTTGATATTTTGTCCATTAACTGACCTTTACTTATTGACCTTATTATCTTATCATATCAATAATAAATCCTATTAATATATTGTTGAATGGAAAATATTGAATTATTGGTTTGACCAGGCAAAATTCAAATGAAAATGACTTATCTTAAACACGCTAATCGACTTGACCAATTTGTTGGTGAAAAGGATTGATTTGAATTACTTTTATTTGATCAACAGATTAAGGATTAAAACAGTTATGGCTATTAGTCAGTGATTAGTCAGTCTTTGCCATAGTCTTTAGTCAAGTACAATGATAAGAATGGAGTCAAAATGATTTTAAATGTTTAAGATAACAATTTTTTTCTTCTTTTTCTCCATTCTAACTCACTTAGGTTTGGTTCAACTCATTCAGTTTTGAATTTTCATGAAGGAACAATGATTTTGATGATGATTTTTGCGATGGTTCTTGTGATGACAAAGGAGGAAACTGAAACAATTGTAAAGTCACAAAATGAAACAATCAGTAGCAAAAAATACAAAAAAGGCTGAACAGTGACATTTAACGACAACATTAAAGGATGGTTTCTGTGTAAATACAGTGCAAGATCTTGAAACTAGTCTGCATTTGAAAAGGGGAAAATTATTATTTCCTCATTGATGATTTTGTCTTCATATTTTTCAAGATAATAAAGATAGGATAAGGTAAGGAAGAAAAGAAGAAAAAAAGTCCCAAAAAAGGGCAAATAAACAACAGAATACACTAAGCAACAGGTTTTATGCTCCTAACAGGTCAACAACCAACGTGATGATGATGCTGATGATGATGACTGGCATGGTGAGGACCAACCAGGAGAAGGAGGGAAAGACCAAGAAAGTAGGAAAAGCATCTTTGACAAGGCTAGGCCATGAAAAAAAGAAAAGATTCAAGAATGAAAAAAGTTCTGAAGGAGAAGAGAAGAGAAAAAATCTGAACAAACCTTGAATCAGAATTGAAGATTGATGCTGATGTGGTAGTTATCAAGTCCGGTTTTCAACATATTTTTCATTCTCACACAATTTTTTATCTTTTCTTCTCTTCTTCTCTTTCTCTCATCTCATCCTCATCATGGTTGATTAACCAGATAATTTGATTGGTATTTTGGGGTGGAGCTATGCGTTATTCATATTCACGAACAAAATTTTGGGAATATTTTATTCATCATCATCATCATCATCATCATCATCATCATCTGACTGGCTTGTAAATGGCTAAGCCAATGAACATGTTAATGGATGGAGAGAAGGAAGAGTTTGATTGACTAACATTCAACAAACCATTATCATTGCTAATAATTTTCAATATTACCTGGGTTAAGGTGCAACGCTCTTACCGTTTAATACTTTGTTGCTGTTCAGTTCAAAGGCTATTCTCACAAGTCTCACTGTATTTAATCATATTCATGGTCACGTTCACTATTATTATGATTGTTGGTGCACATGTTTTGCTCTTGTTGCTATTATAACATTGCGTTTACTACCTAATATTTAGGTGTTTCAAGTACGTCACCATTTTTTACCCGCTTTTCTGCCTTAAAACGCCAAGTCAATCTGTTGATTTGTACATTTTGTACAATCAATGTTATTATCACTATTTGTTTGCTTTTATTTACAATTGTCTGTAAACAATTCAAACAAAATTTATGCTATCTTAACACTTACTCTTTGACTTTACATGGTTTGAAAGCTCAGCTAATCATTGATAATAATAATGATTAAAATGGAATACATGATGTTTTTACTTGACTTTATATTACACTATCTTTACTTTTTACCTCTAACAATATCTTTCTTTAACAATCATAAACATTTCAATTTATAATTAATGGCTGATAATAGCAGCAAGATTAGGCGCTTTGGATCTGTAAACATTGGCATGGATGGGTTAAGAAGCGTTTTTTTGCCGTCTTTCAAAGGAACCTAAGATTTTGTTCAATTTTTGGTTGTTGCACTTTTTGGTTATCAACCTTGAAAAACAATTGAACCTTTTTTAGGTATAATTTGTAATTTTTTTTGAGCTTTCAATTTTTTTGGCTTTCATTCTCACTCTGTTATATTTGCTATTGACAACAACCTTAAGAAAGGTTAATCATTAAAATTAGACGGATGAAAATCATAATGATGATTATGGTGATCACTATCAGAAATAGCTCATTAGATGTTAAATTGGTTAAAAGGTTTGAGTCAATCCAGTATCGGATATTGTAGCAAACCTGTTAACATGCAAAGACTAATTAGACCACAATTAACCGGTTTAAATATAAAATTAGTGTCAACTCTTTCAATCTAACTATTGCCTGATGATGGATTAATCGAGTAAGTTGAACAAAATTGGCTGAAAAGCATGTTAACACGACACAATTAAGGCACATTACGATGATTTGACATTGTCTTTTAAGCTCATTGCTTTCAGTTCATTTGTACGAAAACTGTCTAACCTTCAAACACCAGTGATTCTTTATTAATCAGATCTCGCTAGGTTAAATGATGAAAGCCATAATCAGGTATCTGTCTTCAATTTTATCGAGTAAATCGATTGTAACAAGGTTTCAAGAAGCTATTATCATATAATTGTGTAATATAATGGTTGATAAGATTGACACCAGCTTTTAGTTCGCTTGCGATGTACCTAGACCATCAAGAGTTTTATGGCACTTCAAGCCTTTAATATGAAAGTATAATAATCTAAATATACTCTCATTTACCAATTAACTTTTCCTTGAGCATTTATCCAAATAAACAGCTTTCACATCTCAACCCAATATTAAGTGTTAGAATATCAAGTAAACCTAATTTCTGAGCTTATTTAAATATAAACATATGAAATTGAAGATTTTGTGTCATTTAAATACGTTAATGCGTACCGTGTGTGGCCTCACAACAAAACAACTCACACCAATTATCTGTGAAAAGTTATAGATACTCTGAGTTTTCCAAATTTTCGAGTAAACAAATTTGATAAACTTTAATCAACATGGTCAGTGATCAAAATCCAGCAAAACTGGGACACAGTATGCTTACATTGACAGTGTCTAACAGCATCGATGACAGTAAACTACCAACTGGAAAACCTGCCAAATTAACCAGAAAAGATTACGCTATTATAGCTACATTTGCCTATGTAAATATCATCATTGGATGTGCCTATTCATGTTTGGCTCCTTTCTTCCCTAAAGAGGTAACTTTTTTGAAAAGCATCAAGAAAATTGAATATTAAATTTAATCAGCGATAGATATGATATATCCATCAATGGAACTCTATTAATATTTCGAAAGCGAAAATTTTTGGGTCTTCATTCAATGAAGTATTTTTTTATGAAAATAACTATTCTGAATGTATTAATGTAATAATTCAACAAGCTTTCATTGTTCAAAATTAGTCTGATATTAATGTTGATGATACCAGACTTAAAAGTCAGTTATTCATGCTAGTGATAGTAAACAAACGCTCTTACTCTAACTCACATCTCTGTTGATTAAAAAATATTTCATTTTGGTCCTCACTTTTTAATTATCAGTCCTTAAAATGCCTTTGAATTGAATTTTTTACAGGCCGAATCAAAGGGACTAACGCCATCCGTTTATGGATTTTTAATATCAATTCAAGAACTTGTAACATTCATTTTATCTCCAATTGTAGGGATTTTGGTAAGTGATGAAAGTACAGCAATCAAGTTTCCATAAAATTTAAGGCTTTCAATTGTGACTTCATAGCTTCCAAAACTAGGAATAAGATTAATTATGTTGGTTGGATCAATAATGGGCACCATTGGAGTCATATTTTTTGGGTAATTAGAAACATGATCTATTTATAATACAAGTTCGTATCAATTTATTTGCTTGAACATTTTAATATTTAGAGCGTTAGTCTGGGCTCCTTATGGAACACCGTTTGCTGTTTCATGTGGCTTGGTTCGAGGTTTTGGGTCCATCGGAATGGCTGGTATATTTGCTTGCATGTTTGCAGCAATTCCAACCTTTTTTCCCAATCACATATCTCAAGTGTTTGTAAGTGTCTAAATTTATCAATATTTATTAATAATGTTCTGTTTGTGTAATATCTGTGTGAATTAATCTTATCGATCAATTTTTTCCTAAACGGAAATTTCAGGGACTTTTGGAAATGTGTGCTTCAGTCGGAATGATTGTTGGACCTCTTGCTGGTGGTTTCTTGTATGAGGTGGGAAGTTAAAGGTGAAAGTATCCAACGAGTGGAGTAAATGAGTTTTGTTTCTTTGGTCAACTTTTCAGTTCGGAGGTTTTGGCCTTCCTTTTTTCGTTGCCGGAGGATTATTGGCCTTGTCTTTTCCATTGATTTTTTTCATTTGCCCTGAGATGAAAGGTAATCTGACAGTTTTGAACTTTGTAAATGTTACATTGACGTACATTTTTATCCAATTTTAGGTTCCATCAAAACTGAGAACAAAGCTGGAATCCTCAGTATTTTATCCAACTTCAGAATCACCGTCAATATTATTGTTTCATTAACCTTGTGTGTTATATTTGGATTTATTCAAGTATCTCTTGAACCACACATAAGAAGTGTAAGTTACTTTGATTCAGTTTACCTAAACATCTATCATAATCTGACTTTATTTGTAGCATTATCATTTTTGAAAATTGCTAATAAGCTAATGCTATAGCGCAGATCACTCAAATCATGAATGACAGCTGACTTTTTAATATTAGATGAAATTCAATCAGAATGGTGCTAATTTAGTTTTAATTGGATCAATTAACTGTTTGTAGTTTGCTGATTTGCGATCTTCAACCGTTGGCGCTATTTTCTTAGTAGTTGGCCTTTTCTATGGTGTTTCAACTTGGCTTGTTGGTTTGGTTTTGCCCAAAATTAAAGATGCAACTTTTATGAGCATAATTGGACTCTTCTTCGTTATCATTGCTTACCTTTTCATTGGACCAATGTATCCGATTCCAATAAAACCGTAAGTTTACTCAAAATAAATATTTTCAATTTCAATGGGCTTTGAAAATCAAATCTTTAGATTATTAATAAAAGGAAAACATTTTTTCATTATTCTAATTATAACTTTTATTTTCAAAAACAATCAGCTCTGTTACTTTAGTTGTTATTTGTCAAATGTTTATTGGGATTGGCGTTTCATTCGGCTTTGTATCTACATTCACTCAAGCAATGCGAGAAAAAGAGTAAGTTTCGAGTTGCAACAATCTTAGTAATTGATAGCCAATTTTTAAACATTTATTATAAAGTTAATATATCGATCTTATGTGTTAAATAGTTTGTCAAGTCTTAAGGATGATCCTGATGTTTCTGGGTTGATGAGCAGTCTATTTGTATCTGTTTTTGCATTGGGGTAAAGTAGTTTTTTAAAATAAAAATTTACCAACAATATTTATTAACAAGTGCAACGTTTTTTTGAAAACCCAAACACTTAGATCTGGTCTTGGGCCTATTATTGGTGGTCAATTGGTTGAACACTTTTCATTTCAACAATCATGCATTTTCATCGTAGGAATATCATGTGCAACTGTAAGCTTTGCATTGAAAGAAAGTTCAATTAATAAATTAATCTTTTTTTTTATTTTTCATTTCACAGCTTCTTCTAATTCTTGGTACTATTATTTTTCACAGAAGACCATGAACCATAATTTATCTATTGTATCCTTTAATGTGTGACACACAAACCAGTAAACCTGTAATAAAGTTGTATTATCTTCTTGAAATGCTATAGTCAAACTTTCATTTTTTGTTAGTTTGTCAACTTGTTGCATGAAAAATTTCCAACAGACTAACTCTAGATTCAATCGGTAAAGTGAATCTCATAAATTTTTCAACAATTTTTTATATTGAATTTTGGCAACTCTAATGATTAATCGATTCTGAGTAAATTAATTTGAAATAATCAGATAAAATTCAAATTGTTTAGCACAAAATATTTGAGGATTAACTATTTAAACAAGGCCGTTTAAGCTTAAAAGAGTAATGTTTATGTGATTATTTGATCAGAGACTCCACTCAATTCCTTTTCCTCTAGTGCAATCTGTTCACTTTATTGTATCAATAAAGTTTTACAATATTTCCAAATTCATTTCAATAATCTATTATTTCATTGAGATCCAACCAACATGATCGGTGATGAGAATCAAGATAAATTTGAAAATGATATGCTAAAAATGACAGTGTCCGACAGTATTGATGAAAGTCCACCAATTGATAAAAAACCTGCCAAATTAACCAGAAAAGATTACATTATTATTGCTACATTTGCTTATGTAAATATCATCACTGGATGTACAAATTCATGTTTGGCCCCTTTCTTCCCTAAAGAGGTAATCTTTTGTTGGGTCAATCAGTCCTTAAAATACCATTCAATCCACTTTTTTACAGGCTGAATCGAAGGGACTAAAGCCATCCGTTTATGGATTCTTATTATCAATCCAAAATATTGTGTCGTTCATTTTATCTCCGATTGTTGGGATTTTGGTAAGTGATGAAAATAATGCAAGTTTGTATAAAACTTAAAGCTTTTAATTACACCTTTGCAGCTTCCAAAACTAGGAATAAGGTCAATTATGTTGATTGGATCAATTATAAGCCCCATTGGAGTCATATTTTTTGGGTAATTAGAAACTTGGTCCAATACTTATTATATACTTATTACAATATTTGAGTATTGGTAAACATTTTATATTCAGATCGTTAGTCTGGGCTCCTTATGGAACATCGTTTGCCGTTTTGTGTTGCTTAGTTCGACTTTTTGGGTCCATCGGAATGGCTGCTTTGTATGCTGGCGTCTTTGCCGCAGTGCCAACCTTTTTTACTGATTACATATCTCGAGTGTTCGTAAGGATCTAATTGGTGCAATTTTTTTAATTATTTATTTAGGAGATTATTGATTCTGAACATAGACCTTCATAGGACTAGAAGCAAGATCTCATGTTATATATTTTTTATTTATTTTCATTATTCTCAGGGACTTTTGGAAATGTGTTATTCAGTTGGAAACATTATTGGACCTCTTGCTGGTGGTTTCTTGTATGAGGTGGGAATTTTGTGGCGTAAATATTAACAGTTTAGTAAACAAGTTGTTTCTTTATTTTCTTTGGTCAACTTTTCAGCTCGGAGGTTTTGGCCTTCCTTTTTTCGTTGCCGGAGTAATGTTGGCCTGGTCTTTTCCATTGATTTTTTTCATTTGCCCTGAAATTAAAGGTAATCTGACAATTTTGATCTTGCACTTTGCAAATGTAAACCTGTAATGTAATTTTTAACCAATTTTAGGCCCCGTCAAAACTGAGGAAAAAGTGGGCATTCTTCGCATTCTATCAAATTTAAGAATCACCGTCAATTTAATTGGTTCATTTTTCTTTTGTTTTGTATCTGGATTTATGCAGGTATCTCTTGAGCCACATATAAGAAGTGTAAGTTACTTTGATTTGGATTGCTTGAACATATAACTCCAACATTTTTTGATAATCATTGATTTACTAGTTCATATCTAATAATAATAATTTGATATTAAGATCTAACGACATCCAGAGTGGTGCTAATCTGATTAAAAATTGGATCAATCCACTGTTTGATTTGCATGTTTGCATTAATAGTTTGCTGATTTGCGGTCGCCAACTGTTGGTGCTATTTTCTTAGTACGTGGCCTTTTCTATGGTATTGCAACTTGGCTCATTGGTTTGATTTTGCCCAAAATTAAAGATGCAACTTTTATAAATATACTTGGATTCCTCTTCTTCATCATGGCTTGCCTTTTCATTGGACCAATGTATCCGATTCCAATAAAACCGTGAGTGTTAGCATTGTCAATTTCAATGGCCTTTTAGCTTTAAAAGTATCACTTTTAGGTAAAAACATTGCTCCTTTGATTATCATAATAAATTTTTTTTATACATATAATATTATAAAAACAATCAGCTCTGTTACTCTGGTTGTTATTTGTCAAATGCTTATTGGCCTAGGTTTCGCTATTGGCTATGTTGCTACATTTACTCAAGCAATGCGAGAAAAAGAGTAAGTTTCGAGTTTTGCCAATCTTTGTACCTAATAATCAAATTTTAAACTCAACCGTAATTATTTTAAATAGTTTAACCAATTTAAAGGATGATTCTGGTGTATCTGGATTGATAAGCAGTCTATTTGCATCTGTTCTTGCATTAGGGTAAAATATTCATTTTCATCCATTCAAAGTGTTTGTAATATTCATCAGTGAAATATTTTCTTTAGATTTGGTCTTGGGCCTATTATTGGTGGTCAATTGGTTGAACACTTTAAATTTCAAAAATCATGTATTTTCCTTGTAGGAATATCATGTGCAACTGTAAGCTTTTTATTAAAAGAAAGTTCAATTAATAAGTTAATTTCTTCCCATTTAATTCACAGCTTCTCTTAACTCTTGGTACAGTTATTTTTCACAAAAGACGATGAAACATAATTTATATATTGCATCCATGAATAACATAAAAATCAAAAGGTCCGGATGAGTATTTACTGAGTTATCAGTGGTTGAAATTATTTCCATTTTTATTACCTGTGCGTTATGTGACACACAAACCAGTAAACCTGTAATAAACTTTAAACCAAATTAGCTTTTCAGGATAAATCAATAATAGATTCAATATTTAAATATAAGCGTTTCATTTTGATGCTATCTGCCTTAAAAAGATCTATTCGATACAAATTATTATTTAAAAGCTAATGTTGATGGTGAAAAGTTCAGTGATAATTTTTAGAGTAATTTTTTTGCCAATCGAATGTTCAAATTGATTGTAACACTTTTTATATGACTAGTGGCCCAATTGCTGGTATTTTACTCTCGGTAAAATGGATTCCAAAATTATGGTTCAACAATGTCGCTTACAAGACACAAAATATCTCATTTTCTGGACTTACAGCAACTAAAAAAGAGACAACAAACCATTTGGATTTATACCTTTAAAATCATTAAAAAAGAGTCCAACCATTTAGTTTCTTCCCATTATACCTTTTTTATTGCTGTATTGTTGTCACAAACTTGCAGTATCATTATCTACAACTAATTAAGCTTCATTTGATAGTTCATCATCACCGTCATTATCATCATTTTCAACACTTAATTGAGACTTGATTATATTATTATTTCACTATCATAATTATCAAGAGTAAAAGATGATGAAATGTCACTGATGACCTCAACCGAAATGTAAATCTCGCTTGTTTGAAATGCGCGGGTTGTCTTAACCTTTCATTTATGCACATTGTTTACTGTTTATCGATGAACGGTTAATGGTTTACTAAAATCATATTTAATCAATTGGTTTATGCTAACAAATATTTTGTTAACAATCAGTTATAAATACAAATGGTTAACATTGACATAGTCTCTTAACTTTTCCTGTTTCCCTGTTTGTTTGTACAGGTATTTATAACCACATGTTTGATTACATTAAGGTTAGTCTTATCATCAAACCTTATTGATTTAACCTTGTTAATTATTAATTTCTAATTGTTTCTTTTACAACTGATTGGTACAGATTTGGACAATCAACTCATAAAGATAATACAGATTAATTTCGCGATACAAAAATGGATCGTTCTTTTGGTGCAATTCGGATAACAAGCAAGGATGAACGTTTAAGTTAAAACCAGAAGAATCGCTTAATTGGATTGACTCGCCTTTGTTGATCATAATTGATTGGATTCATATTTTACGATTGTAATGATGGCCATTAGACCTGTCCAACCCATCAATCCGGAAACAATCCACGCTCATGTTTACTTCCTACGCTTCAAAGGGAATCAAGTTGAATTTATAAATGAACTCGGTTAGCCATTTGGAAAGGCTGTATTGCTGCCTATCTATAGCAATTATACATTCAATTGAAGTTACCTTGTCGGTTCACTCAATCAAAACCAAATTAATGATTACTACTGCTTATTGCCAATGTAAGATTTGGCTGAATATTACATTGAAATATTGCAAAAAAGGTTAAGGAAACAATAACTATTCAGTACTATGATAATGATGATGATGACTTTTCAAAGTATACTAATAATAGTATACAATTGCATCAGAATTTTATTTGAACTTCCAGAATATTCTGTAAAATCAGGGAAAGACAAGTTAAACAAGAAGAGGAAAGAAAAAGCAAACTCATGAAAAATCATCCTTATCTTCCTCAACATCATCATTGTATTATTTGTATCTTACAATCAGAAACAAGTTGAAACAATACAACCCAAGCACAGCTTTAACTTAACCAGAACTTGACCAGAAAAAAAGGAGAATAGAAAAGATTGAGTAAAATGATTTGGTTACTTTAATTATAATGTTAATTGTAAAAAAACATGGTAAGATGATTCAGGAAAAGGATTGAAGTAGGAAAATGAGTGAATTTATATATATCTGTGTTAATATTGATCGATCATCATCATTATTTAGCTATTTTTTTCCTTGTTTTCTTCTTTCTTTCTTTTTCGTTACGAATTTTCTTGCCAATGTAAAAGCTTCGAACTCTCAGGTCAATGATCTATGAGAGAAACCAGGAACTAAGGCTGGAACCAAGTTCAAGGATCGCTCACAGAACTCTGGAATAATAGTTATCATCAGAAGTTCATTCCGAGTCTGCGTTCAATTAGAAAAAAAAGATTCAAAGTGAGATTTGAAACATACCAAGGACATAAAGGATGATGTTGATGATGACGACGATGATGATGATAAAAAGAAGACAGAGAAGGAAAAGAGTAACACAAATAATCATCTGGACTCTTTTCCTGTTACAACGAAAGCAAAGCAAAACAAATGGAAAGGTAAAGAATCAGATAGAATCTACGAATTTTTTTCGTTTCCATTCTTTTTCCACGATTTTTTTTCGTCTTCTCATCATCATCGTCATCATTTTACAAAGTAATCTGTAACATGAGTTTAGTCTAATTTGTGTACAAACACAATCCCATGAGAAGAAAAATGTCGACAGAAAAAGATGAGAAAGAAAAGGAATAAGAAGATATTAGGACATTGAGACTTCTTCGTAGACTCGTTATCTTTTCCTATCATCTCTTCTCACTCTATCTTCCTCTTTGAAACTGTACCAAAAACGTATTTGATCGATGGACGAAAAGGTTGATGAACCCTTAAGTTCGACTTTCGTTTCTTTCGTTTTCTTCCGGAAACAGTTTCATTCTTTTCTTTTCTCAGCTCTGTTTCCTATTTTTTCTTCCTCCTTCTTAACCATAATCATCATAATGATCATCTTGTTTATCTTGCTTATCTTCATCCTCATCTTCATCTGCATCTTTATCCTCTTCATTAATTTGGCTTCCTTCAACAACAATATTTAAGGAAACAAAATAAAATATTAAAAAAGATATTCTAAACTGTCATCATCAAACCTTGATAATTAACATTAACAAATAACAATCAACCATGACAATTGACTTTACTTCATTAGATAGAAACCATTGACTTGTCCTGATTTGTAATGATGGTTGAAACATCGTTAAGACTTAATTCAAAATTTTAACCCAAATTGATGTAAACATCATGCCTGAGTCTTATGTGTTTATTACACTGAATTTGTATGTCTTAATCATCATGTAATAATAATTATCATAATATATATTAATCTAGATGTGACCTTTAAGGTCAAGTAAATAAATGGATCAAATTTTAGGTTATAAATTAGTGCAGTGGAAGAAAAACAAACATCTAATGATTTTTTGCTGCTTAATCTCAACCTATTTGTTGGTATTTGTTTACATTTTGCTGGTTTATAGAAATCTAGAGTCTCTTTCCTTTTCTCTCTTTCTATCTCGTTTCCCTGAATCCGGAAGAATGTTCAGAATATCTGTCTTCTAGTAAGAAAAAGCAGGTAAATAGACTTTAAGTGATCGAGCATTGACCTTTTTGCCTTTCCCTTAAACCTTACTTTTACCTCTTTTCATCTTTTCCTTTCAACTCTTTCTCTTTTCTTGTTACTCAGTTCTATTTGATGAACTGTAATTCATGATAATGAGCATGATGAACATGAAGAGGATGATGATAATTGCTCAAAGACTCACAATGTTATTTGTCAAAAATACCAACAATAGATGCAAGCTTTATGCAACTGAAAATAATACAAAAAAAAGCAAAATCAATACTCAAAACAAAAGGTTGATTTGAAAGGTCTAAACATTTGGTCTTGTTAAATCATCTACTTTTTAAGCAAATAATAAGTGTTCACTAAATACACTAACAATTACCACCGATCGATTGCGACTAAAAGTCTTTTGGTTTAAACCTAAATAACTAGTTATGGTCGATATAAAGGTGCAATTTTACCCAAAAATGATTGACATTTTGAACCAGATTTTCAATTGAATAAAATAAAGCCAAGTGAAAGTTAAATTGTTACAATCGACTCAATTATAAACAAAAAATGCACACAAATTTGACATTCAATGAAAGCTTGAACAAAACCCATTGGTTTCATTAAACCTTGTTTCATTGACTTCCTCGTCTTCCTCCTCCACCACCTCCTGATCATCATGAGAATCATCTTGTCTTCAATGTTAACTTTACTTCTCTTCAAAGTGTGACAAAAAAGACAGAGACAAAAAGGAAAAGAAAGAAGGAAAAAGGAAAACAAAAAGATGATGTTTAACATCACAAATCGATTTGCCTGTTAACATATATCTGAACTTTCCATGCGTCTTCATGATTCCATCGTTTCCATGGTTTTATCAAGTGTGTATAAACATGAAAAGATATCCATCATTTTATACATTTATAATATTATTGGTATGGAACCCGAGAAAATATAATAACCATTATCATTGAATCCATTAAAACATGAACTGCTTTTTCAACTTTCCTGATTATCTTATAACATCTCACGGGAATCCTTCAACAATCTATTAATTGTCAACATAAATAATTGATAAATGTGTGAAGGAAGATATAATTAGTACAATTAATAATTGTTGTTGCTTGAAATAACCAAAAAGTCCATCTCTTTGAACCAGAAATAAAAATTTATGTATTTCCTAGTTGAACATAGACTGGTTTTTTATTTCTAAGGCAAGCAAACCTTACCAAAGTAATTCTTAATCTTACCCATTTTGTTAGTTACAATGAGCAAGTTAATCAACCATAATTAACCTAATCACTTGTTTACTTACCTTGTTTAAGATGGGAAAAAAGACAGAAACAGATATAACTTGAAAAGGTTTCACCAGATTAAATGGTTTGCTTCCAACAATTATAAAATAAACATTTGTTATTACATTCAAATTGTCTTTTAAATTGGATCAAATTGAAACAGTTGATATTTGCATAATCATTGACATAGTTGATTGTCATTGTGAATGATTATTGTTTGTCTGTTTGTAAATTAAATCAAAAATCTTGTCCATGTAAACATTAATATTGTCAACATACAATTCTGGTAATCATTGTGACATAATTCATGAGCATACACAATTGTTCATATTGTATCACAATGAGACTGTTTTGTGAAAGAAAAAATTACTCACTATCTTTTAATCAATTGACAGTTATAACAACAGCAACAATTGATATATTTATCAATGAAAAATTGAAAATTGATTCTGTTGTTATTATTTGACATTGCAAGTAAATTTTAAATAAAGATTGAAGCAAGAATAGCCCATGAAAATGAAACCCTGGCCTGATTCAATAACTAATAAAGTGATAATCAAAAGTTACATTTCAAACCTGATTCAAACCTTGAATTGAACACATTTATGGTTTATTGTTGGTTAAGGAAAAATATTGTCAATTGTAAGTTGATTTGCAATTTTTTAGCAACAATTGTCATCATCTTCAATAACCATCAACACAACAACCATTAATCTTGCAGCTTGTGTAATATATTGAGTTGGCCTTATCCTTAACTATTACTTAATGTACATTACGAAAAATTTGACCAATACAAGGTTTCCTTGATTATACCAATTATTAAACAAATGGATGCCAATCTTTGCGTCTTTTTTTCCTGGACACGTTTATTGCCATTGAATTTGCTTATGACTTAACCAGAGTGAATCTCGATTGCAATACCTCTTCATTGTAACTTTAAATTGTGTCCAATTTTGTGTTCAAAAAGCAATCTTTGATTGATTACTGATTGATTTTAATCACAATAATTGTCTTCCATCTGTCCAATTGTTTAACCTTTTCGACTTTACCAACAATGAGAAGGCGCGTCAACAACTGATTTTTGATGACAATAACTTGAATCTGACCTTAAAAATGTAATCAAAAAAGACAACAATTAACTTGACAATGTTTGATGAAAGAAAAGAAAAGAAAAAGATTCACATAAAATGAAATTTTATCAACCTTAAAACAATTAAACTGATAAAGATGGACAATTTGAATGATAATGAAACTGAGAAAAAAGAAAGCAGAAGCAAACAAAAAAATATCAAGCCTTTTTGTATTTCATAAAAGATGAGACAATTTAACCACTCACTACTATCGTCAACATAATCGCCATGAAAAAACTTGACGATAAGATGACATTCTGGTTAACATGATTTAAGTTCACCTTGCATTGTAACTCCAATTGAATCAAATTATATTAAAAAAGAGAAATTAAAGCATAAACAAAAGTAAAGCAAAGACAAAAAACAGCAACTCTTTATTTTAACGGACAAAAGGGTTTGTGCATAAATTTGAAAAACTAAATTAATTGATGTAAAAGGCAAGGATAAGCTTTGTTGGATTAATTAGATCTCAATAGAGTTCAGTGATGCTTATTGGTCATTATAATCATATTGTGATCTGAATAAATCAAATTAATAAGTAGAATTCAAGTTCTATGGCTAATTGCAATAATAAATCGACCCCTTAAGATTTACCAGGATTGACAAACGTTAATGTTGTTATTTTTCAATTCAATGATTAACCTTTCTTAGTTGACTAATTTTGTCTTATTTGATGATAATTTTAAATGTTAATATGAAATTTAATCAAGCAACTACCAAATTAACCTTAGTGAACATCCAAATCTTGATATCTTTTTTCTGGTAGCAGGTATTTTTTGACCCAACAACATAAAGCCATTAATATAGTCTATATAATCTGACAGTCTTATGAAGTTAACATTAAATTTGCATGGTATTGCCATTAATTGTGAAATAAATGGGCCTGATTAATGTAATTGTGTGATGATAATTGAACAATTTAAAATTTATCTCTATAGACTTGATTAAACCTGATCAACATACAATTTGTGTGTATGTTAGTGTGTTTATTTTCATAGCAACAGATAAAAAAGCCTTTTATCTGACATCCAACCTTGAATGGTTTTACCGTTGACACCAATTGATTCAACACAATTTAAAGTCAATTTAATCAACTAATATGAAGCGTATTTTTTCAAGGTTATTAAACTGATAGTTTCTCTCTTTATTTGTCTAATTTAAATAACCCAACTGTCTCTGCTAATTTGAATAATAGACAAATTATCAACATTGAAATATGTTAGACTCTTTATGGTGTGAAAAATTTCAACTTCAATTTCGTGTTGATCAATAACAATCACTTCAACTGTTTAGTATTCAGTTAATTGGGTAATTTATAAGCAATTTTGATTATTCAGACATTCAAGCAACAATTAACAATCCAATGTTGACTATTATTGAAACTGTTAATGCTTTTTGAATGGTTCTTGGCAAAACTTGCAGCTTTCCAAGTGTTGGGATTATTTGAGTTTTTTATTTCTTTCGGGTCTTAAATTACATTGATTTATGTAATGAATTTAAATGAAACCCAATCGGTCATTGGCATTGTCTTTATTTACAGACAATCATCTTGATTTCATTTCGATATTATTAACTTAATCTTGAATTATCATGTCATTTCAAGGTTAACATTCATTACTTGGGTCAATATTGAACCTTTTTTTAACATTAACAATTTACACTTTCGCAGGTTCATTTTGCTGTGTTTGATCATTTATTTGCCTCTCAATTTGCTTTTATGCTTACATTAAATATACATCAACAACTTTATCGTCGACATCATAACCATCATCGTAATCATCGTAATCAAAGCCATTTTAAATTGAAAATCAAACATAATTTACTTTCTTGCTTTAATAATTCAAAGAGTTCAAGGTCTTGAATACTTTCATTTTTCAGGTTATTTTATTGAATTGAACATTCGTTAACTTTTAGCAGAACCAATTGAAGACAAAAACAGTTGAGAATTAAATTCTTAATAAAGCTAATATTCTGTTTACCAGAAAACATTGAACAGTTTATCGTTTATTAAACATTATTCTTGATGTGAATATTAACTTTCATTGTTTGGCTAACTCAATTGGCAGGTAAAAACAATTCTTGTTGATTGCCAATAATATTTCCTTCATTCAATCTCAGCTAATTTTAACAATATTAAGATTATAAAAGATTAAAGATTGTCATAATGTAATAAGTAAACCTTGTTAGATTAACTTATTGGGATTTCTGAAGATTATAGATTAACCGTTAAAATATCCTTGTTAGTTACATAATTATACAAGGAAATGTTGCCAACTCAGACTATTTATAAATTGCTAAATTATGTAACAATAAAAATCCCTTTGATCATTGAATGAAATAAAAGACCGAAATCTATTTCAAGATTTGCGTGCTACAGATACATATTACGGTTACCATAGCTTAAGGGTTATGAGTAAAAGTTTACAGTTTCACTTTCGATTGTGGAAAATGGTTAACTCTCGATTAATTTATTTACATTTACCTGTCTAATTGAAATTGGATGCTCAGGTGAGTTACATATTTGCCCTGAAAATTGTCATTTCAATGAACTGTAGTTCAATAATTAACTCCATGATGCAAGATTTTTAGGTTTTTACTCTCACTTTTCAACAAAGATTTTTTTACAATTATAACAATTTGTTTGGTGATAATTTCTCTCTTTCTCTTTCTCTCCTTTCTCCATTCAGGTTTTTGGATTTATTTCATTTCCAGAGTAATTTCAATTCAGTATCAGCCACATGGAACAAGGAATGTAACTCAAAGGGTCTTGAGGGCGAAACATTAATTTCATCATGTTATCAGTGCTAACAATGACAAAAAACCAACAAAAGTTATGGATTCCTAAGCAAAGCGAGGAAAAAAGTGAAATTGTTGAACCAAAATGATTTTTCAATTGTAGCTACAGTAACATTGATGCATCGGTGACCACAATTTGTATTATCAACAATAATGAGAGTAGCTTTGTTTGGGTCATTCAGTTTGACACTCCTTTCGTCATTATCATCATACCATCTCTGGTTGGTTTGTTAAAAAACAAAAGAAACTTTTCAATCCATTGAGAAACAATTTCGGTTTTGGAATCGGTTAAATGGTTTAAGAATTTTTTGATTATCTTTAAAATGTCAATAAGATTTTATATTTTCAATTTTCTATTAGACTGTAAAATTCATACAGATTTAACCAATTGATTTTAGATTAACTTGTGTATTTACTCACTACATTTCTATGCATGCCATGGCGTTTTTTATACTCTTTATTCTTCAAATTTCTGATAACTTTGAGAAAATGAAAATTTACTGAAACTTGATTTGTGACGATTAACAATAACCTTTGAAAGCGGGTCAATACCAATGGCATGTCAAGTTGTTGAAACCGACCTTCCGTGCTGTGGTTAGACTGATGGTCCCTGCACCTTTGAATTAATAATTTACATCACGCATAATATGAATTTTCGTTCTCAGTTCAATTTAAAAAAATTGGTTTCTGCTTGAACCTTTTCATGTAACAAAAGGAACCTCTAAAATGATTAAATTATGGATGGTTTGATGCCAAAAACAGGAATCATTGATTGCTCAAGTTGGCTTTTAGCCGTCTTAATGTTGAACACATTTTGTGTTTTCAGAGAAAGTGATGATTCCACAAAAATGTTCACTGCACATGTATTACTGATTTGGTTGGCAGCAATCTTTCTTTGGATCAAGTTTTAGGATCTAACCATATGTTAGTGAAAATAATGCAACCAATCAACATATTCACACAGCCCAAGTTATGCGGTTTATTTGAAATTTCAAGAGAAATGGTTTTTCCGACAGTTTATCATAACCAGCAACATCATCATAGCCATCGTCTTGTCATAATTTTGCAGAGTCCAAGGGAAGCCATCCTCTCTCTGTATGGACCGGAAAAAGTGCCAAAAGATTGATTAGTGTCAAATTAATTTGCATCCTTTAAGTATCCTTCCAATTACCCTGAGAACTTGGCCTGGCCCTTAACGGGACTTCGCTTTTAACAGTGACCAATAACCAGTAATTCAAGAAACAGAAGCAACAATAAACGCAAAAAAGTGAAGCTTAACAATTTTCCAGCATTGATATCACATAGTAACTAAACAATCATAGTATAAGCAACTTAAAATATCAAACAAACAGTCCAAAATTTATGAGCACATTTCATCAATAAATTATCTCAACTAATTATGCCATTAGATTTTAAGGTTTCACTTTGCAACTCCAGTCTAATGATTTAATTTCATTAAATGGTATCACATGTTTAATTAGCTAAAATCAATTAAAATTGAAAATTTTGTACTTTTTCCTTCTCTGTATCATCATGAAAAATAGCATAACCCAACAAAAGAAATCAAGGAAAATATTCAATCCTGATTAATTTAAATCCTTTGAGTTCCCTTTCCAATATTGATTTTTAATCCATTCTCAAACCACGGAAATTGTTGGGCTTTAATTTATTTCCAGAGTTTTTGTTTCCAGTTTAAAGGTTTTGTTTTCATGAAATTTGGTTAAGCTATTGAGTGTTTTGTCCTTAAGATTAAATCCTTCCAGATTTAGTTGATTAAGATAGCCTTACAGAAAAACAATGCAGATCCAATTAACCAACATTAAGCCTGATAAATTAAAATTAACATTTTTTGAACATGAGTTTGCCAGTTTATGGTTATTAAAAGTGACGCTTTTAACTTTTCCCTTTCAAGCTTGACAGATTGTCTAAGGATGCTGGCATTGTTATTGTTGTTTTGATGGCGTTGATGATGGCGATGTCATTCGGAAAGGGAAACGGAAAAATCTAACTGTTGAAGAAAGTAATTGATACATTGAATTTCAACGAATTAACGAAACAAGAGGACAGTGAAATGCTTGTCAAATGATGAAAATGTTTAAATTCATGAAAACACAAATCAAGGACTGAATGTATATTCAGAGCAATACGAAGGTTACAATTATAATTGAGACTCATCAATGTACAACTCAAATTCATCATCTTTTCCTAATGGCTCAAGGCACATCTAAATGTCATATCTTTTTCATGGGTTTTCTGACAAATATTTTTCCGAATGGAAATTGATTTTAGTTATCCTAAACATGAATTGAAAAGCAATTTCATCAGTTATGACCTGGCTTGAAAAATTACACCTCTACAGATTTATACTAATGATTGCTGTGTAACGTGGTAGCAACATTTAATGTATTAACTATGAAAAAAATTGGGTTAATCTGATTTGAAGAGGAAAACCATCAAAAAAATTGGCAAAAAATGATGAAAAAATTGCAAGTTAACCTTGGTTTGAATGAACATGAAATTTTGTCGAGGTTTAGGTTTATTAAAGCCGAGAAATGTTGACATTCAGTTTTCATAATTCATCTTTCAAAGCTTGAAACATGGGTTGATAAAGACAGATAAAGGTGATGAAGATTGGTTATGATGGAGATGATGATAATGGTAAAAAGTAAAATAGCAAGAAAAGATGTAGGATGGATGATATCGGAAATAAAGTTATCTTAACTTCCTAATTTAGTCAATTCTGGCTTTCTCTGTAGAAATTTTTCTGTCTTTTTTGTCGATTCCCATCTCTATGCATTACCAATAGATTCACTTTTGAGGTCACAAGGATGATGAGAAGAGATGAGAAGAAGAATAGGAGGAAGAGAAAGTGAGAAAGAAGACTGACAAACTGGCAGAGAAAGAGATAGAGAGGGAAGAGAATTAGAACTTTTCTGTAGTTAGCATGAAATTGGAAACTTACGTCCAGAAGAGGTAACGAATAGACGAGATTGAAGAAAGAGATGATAAAATAGACAGAGATGATTAAATGTTGAAGAAGATAAAGTCATATTTAGCTTGCATGGAAGGTGAATGAACTCTGACTGGGAAGATTTTCAGAGAGTAAGAACTTTTCTATGAAAAATATCGATTCCAGTATTATTCTTAGTCTTGTAAGCATTTCATCATCAACTTTTGCTCCAATTCTGCAAACTCATTTTACCATTACAATTTACCTTGTAATCATCATTATCATCATCAGCGGAGGAATCAGCAACACTTGCTTCTCATGCTTGTCTTTCCCCTATTTTTAGCTCTTTTTTCATTCCATCAGTTTGGCTCGTCAGCTGCAATCAGGAATCAATGAATTTTTGGTTATTTTACCTTGATTACAGGGATGATGGTGAAATAAAAGGTGATTATCTTCAATATCAACATCAATGGCTTTCCTTATTTTAAACACCATTAAGAGCAATTGGCACCACACCTAATAACCTGAGAATGAAAATGGAAAAAGCTGTTAGTTTTTTACATTTTAATTTTCACCTTCTTGACCTACCTTTACTTGATCAAATTGTTTTGAAAAGATTCAGTTTCCATGCCTTCAAATTTGATATCAATTTGATTCAATTTTTCCTTTTGCTCTGAAAATTTGACAAAATTTTGAAATTATTGAAATTAGCTATTTGTTGGTTGTCTATAATATGTGAAGTCAAATGTATCTTCAATAACTATTCCAGAATGAATTAGCTCGATTCAGAAATGTGAATGGAAAATTCACCTCGACTTTTCAAATGATCATGAAAATGAGATCGAAAAATGGTATCAAATTGAAAGGTGTAATGAAATGAAATGGAGAAAAGAAATGAAAAAGAAAAATGTAATTACTTTTTTTCAGTCAAATGAAATTTGTGAGAGTGAAAGATGAAATCTTGCAAAATGATTGACTGGATCATTGATGGAATCCAATTAATCAAAACAAGTTTGGTTGGCATTTTTACCTTTAACAGACACGTTTTCTAACCTCTTTATCAACTATCAGTACAATCAAGAGTCAATTAGATTGAAAAGAAACATGTAAACTCATGATTCACGAGTAGGAAAAATGGACTCAACAATAAGAAAAAGGCAATTGTAACAAAAAAATAGACATTGATTGATAATAGCTTCATCCATTGTCCATACCATGTGCAAAACACTAGCATTACACCACAAAGAATCAAATTAAAAAGTGCCAATAACTGTGAAGTAAACTTAAAATGAAAACTAGCAATTAAATAATAAATACCAGAAAAAAACTTTATCAATTTATTAAGTAAGACGAGAAAAATTAAGCAAAAAATTAAATTTGGTTCTCATTTTGTGAAGCTAGTGACATCTCGAGTCGAAAAAACAAAGAATAAAAAGTAAAGCTCCAAATTTGAAGAGTTAATCAAACTAATTAAGTTATTGATATTAATATCATTATCATTTCAAATAAACAAACAAATATTGATAATTTGATTCTGGTAAGGGAATAGTTTCAATTAATATTAAATCAAGTTTACTTAAAAATAGCTCAATGATTGGAGCTTAGGAATCAAATTACATAAAAATTCTTGAAAAGCACCAGAAGCATAATTGAAATGTTTGTGCTGAAACAAGAGCAATTATCAACAATTGAAATGAATCGATGATGTATCAATAAAATTGAACTTTTGATGCTCATCGATATGAATCGATGGACATTATCGATGACGATGATAGAATCATTTTTCATCGCTTCTCATCGATTTGAATCGTTTTCATCGTTTTTCATCGATTTGACTCGATGAACATTATCGATGACGATGATGATTCGATAATAGAATCATTTTTCATCGCTTCTCATCGATTTGAATCGTTTTTCATCGATGAAATTGATAGATCGATGATCATCATTAGCCTTTTATTTACCAAACGATTATCATGTTAAAGGTGATTTATGGATAGATTTTAAAATCATCTGAAGCCTGACTTCAAAATTTGGTGGTAAACAGTGCTAAATCTAATTGTAATCAGTGGTCCACACACAATAATTATGATAACAGTGTTACCATTAAATTGCCATTTTCCCTGTTGTTGCTTGGTTCACTCGAGGATTTGTTTGCGTTTGTTTGGTCCATTTTATTGAGATGCATAGATCAACTAACTTTAAAGTTAAAAATGGATCTGGTGGCAATTAATCAACTGATGCTTACAAGTGTCTTACAATTGTTAATGACATTGAATGTAATCATGGATGGTGACGATAATGATTGCTGAATTCATTATGTTGATTGGTTTGGTAACTATTGAAAGAAAAATATTGGACTTTTCACTTGCCTTGCATCACAATCAAATGTTGTTGCTTTTGTTGTTGTTATGGGTAATTAACATTCTCATTAATATTATGTTGATCAGTTTGAGATGATTCGCTTGGAAAACGCAGAAGATAATCAAGCTTATCATCAGTTTTGTCTGAAGAAGATGAAAGTTTAGTCATACATAATGTATCATCCGACATTGTATCTCTTTCCCTCCTGCTTTTACCCGCCATTACTTTTCAACGGATTAATGATTTTAACAAAAGAGATGAGTTTCACCCATTTTTACAATCTGTTTTTAACTTTTCATTTTAAAATTTCATTTTTTTCAGATCACTTTTCCTACCTGATCATTTCAGTTAATAGGTGAAATATGTGTCTTTTTGTGTCAATGGCTAAAATTGAGCGATAACCCTGATGTCCAACTGAATCTATTTTTCTTTAATGTGTAGTTTCTAGTCCACATGATTACAGTTTTGTTATTTTTTGATTTTATAGTCAAGATTTAACTTGATTTTAGATTGCTGTGTAACTCAGTTTATTCAAGTTTACTAATACCTACCTACTAAAACTTCATCAAAAGTAAGTGTTTTTGCTTTAATCCTCTTTGATCCTACCGAATTGATCCTTTTCTAATTATTATAATAAGTTGAACATTTTTTGTGAATCCGTTGAGATTTTAAAAAGTCAATATTCCATGCAAAAGATATCAATTTTTATTTAGCTATGTGAATTATAAAGCGATTGAAACTTTTTTTTCATCCACCAGACAAGAATTGAGAAAATCCGTAATGTCATGGTGAAATTGCTGACCTGAAACAAGTGATACTTATTACGAAGTAAGTATTAATATTTTCGTTTCGACTTTCAGTGTATTACACAGAATTTATCATTAGTTTTGTAACTTATTTATTTGAATCTAACTTGGAATTTTATTGAATTTTTAACACAGAATTGTTAATTTCGTTAGTTTGGCAACTTATTTCATATTGCTGTGTTTGACTCGATTGAACTCAAAATGAAACCATTGGATAGCAATCTGATCATCTTTAGCCTGCTCATCTTTATTGCCTGTTTTATTTTATCTGCAAATGCTGAGACAGTTAATGAGTTGGACAATGGTTCTAATACAAGTGACGATAAACAAATCTCAACATTAATCAAATCATTGTTCATAAATCAAAAGGCTACTCCACGATTAACACTAGACTTTTTAGCCGATCCAGCTTTATTTGTGTCAATATTACATGCTCTTGAAGTTGCTTACTGGTCAATGCCACTTGGCTTCTTATTAATGCCAATAATAAATCTATTTCGAATGCCAAATCGACGACAATGGAAAAGATTATTAATGTTATCAAGATCTTTGAAACGAAATGATTTACACCGTTATCAAGAAAATCTTATAAAAGCTATGGAGAGGTATTCAACTGATCACGATAACTATATTGCTAAGCTATACTGAACATAAGTTGACAGTTAAGTCAATTAGCTGTACGTCACCAAGTAATGAGTAGAAAAAAGATTTCTTGGATTAAACTTTTTAAATTTTATTATTGTTGAAATAAACAGTTCAATGAAAAATTGGAAAAATATCAAATTGATTTATTTATCAACGAAATTATTCTCGAATTATCCCTTTACAATCAATGGACAAACAAAAGAAAACTAAACATACACTTGATTGGGAGGCCAATTTGTAAATTTTCAAAATACACCATTGGCTAGACAAAAATAATTACAGTTTTATATTCCTATGACAATTGATTAATCTCATGGAAAAAGACAAATCAAGTACAAATTTAATCTCTGAATTTTAATCGTACTGAGAAAAACCAACTATTAGATTGTATTTGATTTCAGTGCCAAGAATTAACAAATTGAAAAGCCTTGACAGTTTCACATTTCCAAATGAGTGAAGATTTTTTATGATGACGATGAATTGGTCACTGATTTGAATTTAGTGGACTTTTGCAAAAATTGGCAAACAAATGGACGGCAATCATGATAACATTCAATTTTCTGACATCTGAATTTGTTGAGTTTCATTTTAGCTGATTTGGGGTTGATAAGTGGATAGCTGGAAGATTGAAGAGTTTTCAACATTCTATGTTTACGTGAATTCTCTGTGCTTTACTAAATTGATTCTGAGCGGTTCAGACTGGATGAAATGATTGGCAAAGGCAAGATTAAATCTCAAAAGGTAGATCCTTTTCCCAGTGGTATGATTATTTGAGATGATTATCTGATATGATGAAAATGTAAAGATGAAATTGGCATGTTATTTTGCTTGCAAAAATGGCAAGTCAATAAAGTTAATGACAAAGAGAGGTGAACAAAGGAGATCAATGAAAACAACTGGATTTAGGTGGAAAACCATTGGAAGAGAGGAATTAGCGTTGCTTTTCGTTGGGTCCCGATCATGTCTCAAATCAATATAAACACGATAATGATAATGATGTGATTGATTGTCACTCTTGCTTTTCATCCATACTTAGTGTCCTTCTTTGATTGGTACTTTAACGGTTAACATTTCTGCGAAATTAGCCCTCTCTCTGTGTCACAGAGTCTGTGAGTGTATTACAAGACATAAGGCAATATTGGATGCAAATATTTACATTTTTATAATACAATCGCACATAACTAAAGTTAACTTAGTTGCTTAATAAATTATAACTTAAGTGGTTTTCAAGTTTCCCGATTTCCTAGAATCGATTGTTTTTCTGTCCACTAAGGAAACAACAAAAACAACAGGTAAACAGTAAGGCCAAAATTTGACATCCAATTAGAACCATTCCTATTAAAATGAGATAAGTCCATTTGTCGCTAACAAAAGCATCCAATTTATGGAGACATCCTTCATTGTTAATACTGAACTTTTTACTCTCCAAATTGTCCATGGTTATACCCTTACGAGCAACTTCACAATCAGGTGCACCGACTCGACAACAAGAGGCTGGAACGGAAAAGGCAATGGACGATCGATCCTTTCCAATGCCAATCTCCAATTTTGGTCGATTACCCTGATTATAACGTGACACTGACCAGTCAGTTAAATTTTTGGCTCCACAACATTGCATGTCCTTTTGAAGTCTATCAATGACCACTTCGGTTGTTGGTCGAGTCAAATTTCCTCGATAATTTTCTCGAATCATCTTTTGTAAGCTTGTCTGGACCTTTTCCGAGACATCAGTCCGATACTCGTTGCTCCACCAAACTGCAGCTCCACAGGCAACTCCCATTGTAATACAAAGTAAAATGTACTGTATTTAAGAAAAGAAAAAATATCAAAATTAGTAAACTTGAATTTCAATAAATTCAATTTAAATTGATTGAGATTGATTAGGTTATTGATCATATTTGGTAGCAGTGAAACCAACCTCATTTTAAAAGCTTAACAACAATTTTGAGTTTCATCACTCAATGCCTTTATCAAATATGTGTAGGCAGTCTAATTGTATGAGTCAAGTGTATAAATACATGTAATGTTGATTGTGGACAATTTGCTTTGCCTTCAGTTGAAATCAAATTTTACCATGTTAAGCACTTGTAATTTGTTTTTTCCTGTCAAATTAACCATTTTTAGACAATTTACTTTAAATCATTGATCATAAATTATTCAATAATAGACTTCAAACAATTCGAAAACCTTCAACTGTACTTTTCTGAGCAATTCAAAGGTTAAATAATGAGAGATTAAATTATCGTAGGTTTTTTGAGAATCAAACCATTCAGAACTCAATAATGAAAAATGACTAGAAATTTAGTCTCTTTTAATCAACCAACTGGATTGAAATAATGATGCTACCTAACAGTCATAATAATCCAAATCTTAGAGTTAACCTAATTAAAATTTGATTGAATACAACATAAAGGAAGCTCAATGTTATCAATGAAAATCGAAAAGAGCAAGAAAATCTTCAAAATATTGACATTGCAAGTTGAAACTAAACTAACTATATTATTGAATTGAACATCATAAGGAATCTGTCAAGTAATTTGTAATCAATTGAAAAAAAGAAACAAAACACGAAATTAAGAATGATTAAAACCTCAGCCAACTTATTAAATTGTTATCAAATGTAATAAAAGCAACCATTCATGATGTATAAATGCTTTTTCAACGTATAAATCCATTCAATTGTTTCACTAACACTCTCTTTTTTTCAATCGGACTGTTTTAATAATAAGTAAATTTTTTCTCCACTTTTTCACCATCTAATTGTAATAAATTGTGATTAACCCTACTGATGAATTAAAGTAAACGCAACAGTAACAACTATAATAACATACAACATTAAATAACCGGTTAAAGTTGACCCCAATCAACAATCATGTTCATTAACTCTTCTCCTCTCCAATGATTATTATAATTATAATCAAGATGATGATGGGTCAAGACGGTGGTTAAATCAACTTACAGTTCCAAGAAGACAAGTACTTTCTCTGATTGCTCCACAACAACCAAGGAAACCAACGAGCGTCATAACTGCGCCAAGAATGATTACCAGGAAAAATGGTGTATCGAAGAGTCCTTGAGTATCTTCAAAATTAACATAATTGTGACTCTCAGCATAAAGCAAGATTGAAAATCCAAGTATAGCAACACCAAGAAGCTGCAATGAAACAAATATTTAAATTAAAGCAAATTGTATAAATAATTAAATATTGTCAGTGTTTACAGGTTCAACTAATCAACGCTTTTTTATCCCTTAAAATAAATAGTCAAGGGAACATTGAAGAACAGAAATTTCGCACAATTTTATAAACTTGACTAGTAAATCATTGCAAATTGACTTGTAAAGATGGTCAGTTTTGGTTTGAGCCATAAAATGGAGTAGAAATTTGATGAAGTCAATAATTGATTAATCATTGAATCTTGCAACCTCTGAACTTTTTGTCTATTCATAGTCTATGATGATGCTCCGATGGGGAGTTTTCGGAAGTAATTTATCCTTTCTTTAACCGGTTTTAGCGGAACCAGGCGAGAAGTTTTTCTGGTTTCAAATTACTACTTTCATTACTTGAAACAAGACCATTAAGACTAAAAAGCAAAGTTTGAGTGACTTCATTTGTGACTTATTTTAATCATTTAAAACCTTGTTAAGTTGAACATGAAAAGTCCATAAATTTCAACGCTCAACTACAAGTGAATCAGTTCAATTAGGTAAATTGTCAATGATATTGTTGATATTGAATATTGGCAATCAATAAATGAAAAGTGTTTCCTTTAATAGATTTTAAAGTCTTAAGGCTAAATTGTATGATGCATAAATTGAGACAATACATGAAAATGAGATTTTTATTTGATTCGTTTTCCACAACTTTTGACTAATGTAAATCTTGAAATATATTAAGTTAATTGTTGATTTTTTCTTGCATATATTTGCTAAAAGATGTAATTTAAGTTCAATGGGAAGAGTTGAAGTTTGGTTAAAGATGAGAATAGAAAGTTTAGAGAATGTGAAAAGATTAATGTGAAGATGATTGAACCCAACCTGAAAAGAAACAGGGTGAGTTCAGGGAAAAATAAAGGGCATTATAAATCAAAATGTATAGCTAAGCATGATTGTAGCAATTTGCAAATGATTGAAACAAATAACATAAACAACGTTGTTAGATACAAAAGTAACGATGAAAATACGGCAAAAATAAACATAAATTGATGATAAGATTTGCCCTTTTGTTGATTAAAACCCAAAAATTTAAACCAATCATGATAAACATAATAATAATGATGTTAACAATAATTGAAAGCCAAACCAAAGCCAGTCACTAGAACAGTGATTAACTATTGATTATGTTGTTTTAATTGTGCTTTTGTGTGATTTGGAAACTTGCAAATTACCGAAGACAAGTGTGACGATTAATTAACTCTTGTAAAGGAGCTTTTTTGTAAGTCTAGAAAGATTTGCCTTTTAGTTTTGGTGAGTTTAGCTTCGGTAAGTTTTGCGAAGTCTGTTCAGTTTAAGCTAAAATGTTGTGGAAACGTTTTCTGCTTTCAAACGTTTTCTTTGTCTGAAAATGATTCAAGGCTAAGGTTAACTTGAATTACATCCGGTCTCACTGTTGGTCACAACGATGAGGAGCAAGATGAGGATGCTACAAGGGAAGTTATGCTTTAGTTTCCAGTGACTTTGAATGTTAAAGGTTCAAGTTTTGTCTCTTTGAGAAAACATTTTTTCCCATTGTCAATGAGTAGAGACAAAATGAAGAGCTAGAGCCACGCGAACAGTAGAGGTTGAGAAGAGGAACAGGAACAAGGATGATCAAGACAGGGATGAGGATAGAGATGAAGATAAGTGATGGGAAAAAGCAAGTTACATAGTGAACGAGAAGAGAGATTTAAATTTTTGATGAAATTCGAGGAATGTTTGGTTTACAAAGTGATGATGTTTAACAGATTAACAATGAAGCTGTAACTTGCAAAGGTTTTATTATGCAATGGTCAAAAGCGTAAAATGTTTGCATCGGCAAAGACTGAATAAACTGTAATCAAATTTACATGATACAATGAATTTTACTTTTTCTTATTAACATTAACTTCAGGAAATGGGTAATTTGGGTAAAAACAAAATACTGGGTTCAATTACAAAGTCACTGAGTCAAAGTTTTGTTGATCCAGATGGATAGCATTCACCTTGAGATGGGAAAATAACAAATGAAATTGTTATCAATTGATAAAACAGTTGGAGTTTAAGTTGAACAATTAATGATTGAACAAGGTGTTGGAGTTGATGACATATTGACACATCAACTTGGTGCAAGTTTAATAATCAATTGTATCGTTAAAATGATTGGAAATCAACTTTATCTTCATCATCCTAACATTGGCCTTCAACTGCATCTGCTAATGTCGACATTTTCATGTAAACATTAAACATCAATAAATTATATTTAGAAGCAAATTTAGACAGGTAATTAGTTTAACTCATGACAATTAAGTCGAAATATGTGAGACTGAAGGCCAAGGTGAAGCCAACCATTCATTGATTTATTCAGTTTTCTCAGTCATTTCCGAAATTGCTCAGAATTTATGAAACAAATTTCATTGTAATCTTGAAGGTTTTTGTAGGTAAACAAAATAATTGGCAATTTTTGGTAAAGAATTAAAAATTTGTGTTTCCAGAATCGAAATAAGAAATGTATTGAGAAATGTATTTGATGAATTTTTAGTTTCAAAAATTGATAGGAAAAATGAAATAAGCAAAAACCAGAAATCAAAAAATGACTTAAAAAATGATGCTTCTGGTTAGGCTTTGAAAATTGGCATTTTTGAATGACTTGATGATGGACATAATGGACTCGATTGATTGGCAACAAACTCCCGATTTTTCAGGCCATTTCATTTCAATGATTGTTTTACTTGTGGTTATCTGTACAATTTAATTGCAGTTTACAATTTATACAAAAACTGGACTATCCGTCAATTAATCTTGATAAATTTGTTTTTTTTCTGGTTAAAACACCATTTTTTCATCTTCATCATCAACAGCCAATTCATGATGTTAATGAAGTGAGTTGAAAGGAGGTCCGATTGAGTGGCCAATGATACATTAAGATGAGTATTTAAAACTTTTATTCAATTGTTGATTAAACAATTGTCAAAACTAGTTGACATTTTGTGGAGTTATTTTGATAAATTTGAAGTTTCCATAACATTTGGAGTCAACATCAGATAACTGTTTCTTGTTGTTCATCGTAACTTTCATCATAAACATGTGAGTATTTTTCATTAAAATTTATGTTATGCTTTTGAAATATACAATTAAATTGAACAGTTAACTCAATTTGCAAACAAAACTTGTATAATTTATATGATTGAGTTTAAAGGTGCAAATGAGTTGCGTTTAAATAAAATAGTGAATTGGATTAACAAGAATTTTCTTAATCAAGAAAATTTGGTTAAGCAAATTGATTACATTCACTTTCAGTTGGAAAACATAGTGTTAATTAGACCATACAAAATGATAATCAATTATAATTTACGGGATTTACTTGTAAAATGTTTTCTTTTCAATGTCAACTGATCCAGAACTTTTTTACCAATTTTTAAATTTTGAAAAGCTGCCGTTATATTAATAAACATATGAGAAAGTGATTGTTATCAAGTTAACAATTAGTTAAAACAGTTGAACAAGTAGATAACAAGTTAACTAGCAAATGAAAAATTTGCGTTAATTGTAATTAGATTAAATTTAGATTTTAATACACTGCCTTACTCGATCAAGGCATAAATGAAAGCTTAATGTTGAACCAGAATTCATCATAGAAAGCTGATTGACCTGGTTGAGTTGATTTAATCTAATTAGTTTAATCGATGTTTAATCAAAACCATTAAAATGTTTCAAATTTTAAATTGTTAACAGAAAAGATGAGTTAATTGTTCTACATATACTTTGTTTTAATTACTTCAATTTGATTGATTACGTTACTGATCGACACCAAAATTGCAAGCTAATCAAATCATTTAGAAAGCAATTAACTCTGTAAAAAAGTGATTAACTTATTTTGATTATAATCATCAAATGGAACAGCCAACAGTCATTAGCACAATTCGCCTAAAATTCATAATAATCAAAGACTATTTGTTAATGGGCCAAATTGTTAGTCAAGATAATCAAACTGACGATCCTAATTGAGTAAATGTTAAATTGTCAACAATTATACAAATCATTGAAACCTAAAACAATACCAAACTGTGATTTGTTTGAAATGTTTTCAATCAAAGCTCATAACTTGCAAGGTTCAAATAATAGATAAAATATTTTGAACAATTGTTATTAATAACAATTGTAAACAATTTTGTCCAATTTGTTTAAGGAGTAAACACTCTTACAATTGAAATGCAATTATTGATGGATGTTAGCCAAAAGGAAGGGAAAAAAGGTCTTCATTTAAATCAATAACTTCATGATAACTCTCAACAGCAGGTTTAAACGCATCAATCATACAGAATCGTGTTTACAGCTGAACTCTGTTAAATGGTTTGAAAGCAATCAAGTTGACCATAACCAATTTAATAACAACAAAGTAAACCACCAACATTAAACAATACAACACACCATCAACAGGAAAATGTTACAATCAGATTTTAAAACATGCATCAAGTGTGAGTTAATTGTAAAACAGCAACTAAGTAATTAAGAAATTTTGAAAGAAAATCTTGATTAGCTAAAATAAATGCTATTAATGGTCAGCTTTCAAACAATTTACCAGATAATATCAACAATATCAAGACAATCAATAGTGTTATTTTTAACCGACTTTTCAATCCAAACAATTTTCAAAATTTTACCAAAATCTAAACCAATGTGATCAGCAATAGTTAGCAATAAAAGTTAATGAAAGTTAATTTTGAGATTGATTATGAATCGACCAAACAGTTTAACCGAAGTGTCAAGTGTCTTGATTTTATTCTTTTACTGAACATTTGGTTTCCAGTTGATTAAATTGATGATGTTACTGAGCTAGTTAAGTGATGATAATGAGTTGAAGAAATGAGAATGAAAATAGATGAAAAGATCAGGAAAAGCTTTTAAATTTGTTATTTAACTTGAAAACAATGGATAACGAGAACGGGTTTATATTTGGCCTCTACTCTTTAAGGAATCTTATCAATAGGTTATTTAACTTTTAAACGGTTTACAGGTAAAAAAGAAGAGAGTTTGATTGATTGGTGAATCAACTTGATCAACGATACTTTCTCTCCATTTTACCTCTAATATGGACCTTTATTGTGTTCGGTCAATGGAACCAAACATTGGGTTAGAAAGATGAACCAAATTGATGCCAAACTGTGAAAGTGACAGATTTGAACTTTCCTTGATTCAGATAAGATTTACCTTGATCATCATCTTAAACAAACTTTACCAATCATCGTTTAAAACAACATTTACAATCATTTTCATCAATGCTTACAATTGATTCATTTTATCAGTGTGCAATTCACAAGTTGAATGATGATCAATTAACAAGTGATTATAAATGGAAGTGAATAAGTGTTTAGCTGATTGTTTCAAGGCAAGTCAACATCAGGTTTACAATGGAAACATTTGTGATTATATTAACATTCGCATGGAAATTAAGTTGAAAATTGAGTTCCAAGTTCAAGTTTGCTGCCAAAATATCAATATTTACCCTGAAAGTGATAGTTAATTTTTTTCTGTTTATAATTCTGTTCTATTCAACCCTTTCGCCATGAATTTGTCTACTGTTTTCAAATTGCTTTTAATTTATATTAACTTATTGTATTTAATGGCGGGTTCAAGCACTAAACAATCAAGACAAAAGCGTGATTTACTGCTTCCAAGGCAGTTTCCAGTGAATCCAATGACGGGACTTATGATGCTTTTACCTTTGGCCTTAGCTTTGCGTAAAAGTCGAAGTTTTGCCCTGCTTTTACCGATTCCAGTGCCGTAAGTAACAGAGTTGATTATTACAACAATTTGTTATTTTTGTGCGATCAACTGAAAGAGTTGTAAAAACATCTTTATGAGTTTAACTTTGAGCAGATGGTTGAGATACATCGAAAGGTTGAGAATTTTTTCAACGCAAATCATGACAATTGATTGATTAAACAGTTGATCAAGGTAAACCTGCGTTAATGTGCAAATCATAGTGCAAATGATAAGTTAAATTAGTCTTTCTTTTGCTTGCGAACAAATTTTTTACAAATTTTTCGGAAAAAGATGATCAACATTTTAACCTTAATTATGTTACAAGTTGTGAACATTAATTAATGTTAAAATAACATCATCTGGAAGATTTCATGGTTTTTATTACTGTAAACTAATCAAGATAGCAATTTAAAGCCAATTAGTAGGGTAAAATACAAAAGATTCAAAATTAGGTTCAGTGTTTGTTATATTGGATTGTATAATTGGGTTCAAATGAATGCTATTTTGGGATAATGTTTACAGCATTTTGTTATTATAATCATTATTGAATAAGTAATTGAAAGAGTTTTAAATATCAAATTTAGTTAATACAGATCGTCAGGCTTTATGCAATAGAAACAAGGAAATTTGATTTTTTATCATCAACTTGGCAAAAGGTCAAACCTATTCAGATTATCGATAAAGGTTAAGTTGATTACGAGCCAAGCAAACTTAATGCCAATCGCTAAGTTAATGCAACAATTAGGAATCTTTTAGATCTTGAATCGTTCAATTTATTGAAAAAATATTGCAAAATCGCTAAGAATTTCATTCAGAGTTCCATGTGTTTACAGTGTAAAATTCTGAACATGCAAATGGAGATAATTTTTTCAAAAATCGGAATCTAATTCAAAAACTTGATTCAACAGAAGGCGAGTCAATACAGATTCTGATTGATTCTGCGATGAAACTAATTAGAGTTTCTGTTTTAATGATTAAAAACTAAAAAATGGCTTCTAATGGGTTAAATCGGAAGACTGAATTGATTTGGCTGAAGAAATCTGATCAGAACTTTAAAGGAAAATCAATTAAAATTATAATTTTAGAATAAAATTTATGGTAAAAACAATGAAAAGCTGCAAATGGCTGATGAAAAAAGTAATCAAAATTGATTGTCAATTCTGTTTCGTACTATTTAGATGCAGTGAAATGAGAGTGAGAAAAGTAATCAAAGTGATGAAAAGGTAGACAAAAAGCGATTGTAATCAAAGATAAATTAAAAATTTGATTCGAAAGTATAGTTTTTCACAAAAAAAGTGTCAACTTAATCATTGAATTAGGGCTAAAATAATGAGAATGGTGGCGAAGAGCAAGGAGATTGGGCGAGTTTGAAATTAAGTTGAAACAAAAGCTTTGATCAGATGAGAGACTGGAGATGATCTCAATTGAAAAGTTTGATGGTTAAAAGTGTTGAAAAATAAAGATCAACAGTTAACTGTTTAGATTTGCAATTGCAGTTTCATGTTTCAAAATTGTTTCTAATTGTGTTAATGGTTCACTTTAATTGTATATTTAAACTTCAATGGTATTCCTTGGGCCACTTGTAAATATATGGTTACTTCGTTATCTTTCATTATGGCGTAATAATGGGTTAAACTTTCTCAACAGCATGAGGAATCAACAACAGCCACCAGTTTACGAGAAGCAAGGTGGCAATAAAGGAGATCTAATGTTAATGATGATGATGATGATGACAATGATGAAAAATATGGAAGGTAAACCATCTCATCCATGGGGTGTATCAAACAACTGGCCACCACCACCAACAGGTAACCCATGGCCAGCTCAACCAGTCAAAGATCCATGGCCAACAACAACACCAGCTCCAGTAAAGGATCCTTGGCCGTCACCGGTTAAAGACCCTTGGCCTTCACCCCCAAGTGATCCATGGACAACGACAACACAAGCACCAGATCCGTGGGCAACTAAACCGTCCAACCCTTGGGATACTAAGCCAAGTGATCCGTGGGCAGCAAAGCCAAGTGATCCGTGGGCCACGAAGCCAAGTAATCCATGGGAAACCAAACCGAGTAACCCTTGGGACTCAGCTAAAGGTGGTGGAAACCCTTGGGATCAGAATAAAGGGTCAAATCCGTGGGATCAGGGCAATGATAAAGGTGGTGGTAGTTTTTGGGATAAATTGAAGCAAGCAAATCCATGGGATAAATTGAAAGCGGCCAATCCATGGGATCAGGGCAATAAAAAAGGTGGAAATCCTTGGGATCAATTGAAGCAAACTAATCCATGGGATCCAATTGATGATGCTAAGCGTAAAGTAGCGGCTGATTTTGGTTATGGAGACATGACCAATGGTCAGTATGCAGCGATGATGAACCAAATGGCTGAAATGTTGAAATATTACATGAAAAATGTGACTACAACACCAGCACCTGGAGGCAAAATGTAAGTTTGATAAGATGCTTCATTGAGTTTCCAACTTCAATTGAATTGGCATTTTTACTTGTTTTACTAAACTAAAGTAATACTAAACCTAACACAGTTTAAATAACACCTTCACAAAGTAAGACCTTTTCTTTCTTTTCTTATTTAAAAATATTTAACCTTTTGGACACTTTTTTTAATTTAAACATGTATTTTGCTTCTTAACCCGTTTCCCGTCAGTGAGGATTGCCCAAAGTGTAATGTTCAAGTCAACATCAATAATTCAAATGCTTCACCACGACACAATCAAACTCAATCAACTAGTTATGGAGTCAAAAAGCGAACCAAAGAGGCAAAGATCAAAGCTGCACCAAGTGACCCAAGTGAACCCGAGGCACCTCCTGAAGATGAACCAGCACCTGTTGATGGCGAAGAACCTCCAATGGATCCAGTAGATCCTGATGATCCAAATGGTCGACCTATTCAAGAAGATCCTACAACGGATGGAGTTTTAGGTGGAGGCGAGGTTGACCTGGATGGTGATGGATTACCAGATCCTTTGGGTCAACAGTTTACCCGATATGGTCGGCAGAAGCAATATTTGGCCAGAAAACGTAAAGATCAAGCTCGACCTCGTCGACTTCGTGGCCATACACTTGGATCTTCAATGATACTACCTCATGAGCCTTACAATGGGGTACGATATGCTGTACCAGTAAAACAGGGTCAACATCTATCAGCTATTCAACGGTATCAATCTTCAGGCGCTCCTTCACCTTCATTGCCCATTGCAGGCCATCAAATTGTACTTGGACCTCATCCAAGTCCAGTTATTCCCATTATACAACCTGGTTACACTGACCGGACACTTGCTTACACTCAAGCTTTATCAGGTGATAATTATGGTCATCAACCGCCGATCCCTGGGCATCTATTACAATCTCAAAATAATCAAGGTCCGGCTGTTGTGCGATTTGTCCCTGTTAGAGCAGCCGAGCCAACTGACTCAAGCTATGGTTACATCAACCAGTTTGGTCAAAAAGTAGCTCAATCACAGACACACCATAGTTCATCAACTGATCAAATAGATAAGTCTAAATATGAGATATTCAGAAATGCTGAATCACAAAGAGAGTTTGATTACTTGACTGAATCTCCAAATTATTCAAAAGGGTCAAGTCAAAGTGAAACAATGTCTACTAATAATAGCAATGAAATGACCGAAGATGTGATTATTGAGAAACCAGTTTTGGGTAAACCACCACCGGTGCATAAAGCACCAATGGAGTATAAAGTGTTTGCTGGAGGAAATGATAGGCCAAGTCAACCCCAAACATCGTCACCACTACCCCTGCCCTCAACAACCCCGTCATCAACACCATCACAGTCCACTAATACAGCTAGAGTAGAATCAAGAATGGATTATCAAGATACAAATTTGCCAATGATGATGGATAAACCAATTTATGTTCAACAACAATCTGTTGAATACAGACAAAAGTTGAACCAAATTGCTAAAGATTTATCTGAAATCTCGAATAAGGTCGTTCGAGAACCAATACCGACACCATCAGCATCTCAACCAAAAGCGATCTCTTTGATGGAAACCTCATCATTACCACCAGGAAGACATAACTTTCGTGCCAATGGCCTCTCACCATCACCTTTATCAATATCAGTGTTATCAGAACCGCCATCAACAGAGACCACCTTTTCAACCAGGTCCAACTTTCGTGTCAATGACCGGTCTAAACTGTTTAGACCGGACTCTGTTGATCCATCCTCTTCTAATGGAGTCAAAGATTCCATTAAACTATCATCATTACCAACATCAAAACCTTTCAGCAATGATTCAAGAAATGATACAGTCTCCAATTCAACAACAAAATTCTATTCATATCCATTATCAGTTGAATCATCCTCATCCTCATCAGCATCAAGCTTTTCAACGTTTCCAATCTACTCCTTTTCAGAGTCCATACCATTTGAAAATGGATCACAGTTGGCTGATAAAGTTGAAAAATTCGATTCATTTGTTGATCAAAAAAATGATCTCAGGGTTAATCAAGAAAATGGTACTTATCTTTGGAAAGAAATTAGCGATAATCTTGACGCGATTAACAATAGCAATTATAATTCGAAGTTTTCTGTTAAAACTAATCCAACGACGACCATTACTATGGACAGGTTAATAGATAATGATTTTATCAAAGAAAAAGCTAGCAAATCATCAAAAAATTAATACTCTTTCAGCTAGCCAAATGATTAAAAAGCGTGATAATTTAAAGATGTCATCGATAAAGTACAAGAAAATTTGGGTTTATCAATTTGAAGCATTACAGATTAATCAAAAAGCCGCTAATATGAAACATAATGAGAGCAGATTGAAAAAAACTTGCATCAACATTACCAATGGATAAATGCGAGAAAAACCTTAAAGTGGTTTAAAGGTTATATTACTTGCAAAAATTCATCAAGATAAAACTGTCTTTATTTATAAACGATAAAGTTTTAATCACAATTTGTAAAAAAATGTAAATTAATTACTCTTTGGCATCTAAATGACCTTTCAGGTCCCTATTAGGTCATTTCAAAGTCCACTCCTTTAAGATGAAATCCTGTAAACTGAGACTCACAAAAAAGGTAAAACATCAAAATGTTCTATCAACAGTATCCATATCAATAATAAAAAAAAGATGAAAACGACTTGACCAAACAACCACTTAACACTCTGGTTATAATCAAATATCAACAATATCATGACCATAAACATAGACAAAAATTGTACATAAAAAACTGAATCTTGTACTTAAAAATTATCCAAAAAAGGAAGTTATAAATAAAACCAGAACTTACCCAAAATATGAAATTGTAAATTAATACAATGTATTTAACACAAGAAATAACCATGATTTAAAGTTCCAAGTTGATGATGTTGAATCCTGAGAAGGAAAAAAAATGATGGATAACACGGGATGAGATGAAGGTAAAGAAATATTTCTAATTTGAGTCTTTTCCGTTGACTGTTTTTTCACTTCTTTAATCAATGAATCCTTTCAACTGGAACTTAAATCAACATTAAAATAATACTCAGAAAAATAGTAAATTTGTCAATTCACATCAACTTTTTTAGTAGTTTGAAAAAAAGCACAGAATCAACAATTAACTTTACTAACAAACGTCAGACAAGACATAAACTAATCACAACTTTTTTGCTGCAAAAATGAAGACCATCGGAACCTGCCATCTAACGGTAAGTAAGATCACTCTATTTCAGCTTTAACTGTAACTCCATCTAACGTTAGGTAATGAACTCTGTAACTCATTCGGCTGAAAACGTGGATGATTTTTTTACTTTAAATATTGTTTACTTGTGAGTAATTTGAAAACCTGGATTTACCGTTTATTGCCTTTCATAGGAGTCATTTAAATTTCATTAATTGATCTCGAAATTGTTTTAATTTCGTGCTACGTTTTTACTTCTTAGTTATTTATTTAAAATAAATCTGTTCAAACTTGTTTTCGTTTTTCTTTTGTAACTGATTCTTCTTTTTTTCTCAAAACAATGACTGATTCTTGTGTCAACAATTTAGAGGATAAATTCTCCCTCATTTCAAAAAATCTTGAGGTAATGTATATTTTATTTAAACTTTTGATTTTAAATCACTACAATGAGGATAGTTATCGATTAATCTAACAGACTTATCAAGAACGAGATGATTTAGTTTATTAAAAGTGAACAGTTACATTTATCATTTCTGCTTTTTTTCTAGGATTAATCAGTCCAAGCATCCTTTATCTTCATTAGGTTCTAGTTCTGTATACGTCCCAGTTTTCTCTTGATATTTGTTGAGTTTGTAAACAATGTTTAACAATATGTGCTTTTATTCGGTTTGATTCCAATGTTTGTTTACATGTTGCTTCACTCTGTGTCTCATTTTGCTTCATCTGGTTTCTTTCTTTTCACATCATAGTTAATTAGTGATGCTGATAACTTGAAATCTATTTTAGACCAAAGAAATCTGAAAATTTGCTGGGAAATACCGATAACTGGTAAACCTGATTTGTCCTACATATACTCGATCCTTAAAGTTTCCGATTTCATTAAAGCCGGCTGTCATGTGACTGTTATATTTGCTGATCTTTTGGGTTATCTGGATAATGTTAAATCCCCTCTAGATTTACTTGAATCAAGAACCTCACTGTATAAAAATGTATTCATTGGAGCCTTTGAATCTCTTGGTATTCCATTGGATAATGTAACCTTTTCCAAAGGTAGTGATTTTCAATACGATAAAGATTATGCTCGCGATATTTTTCGATTAGCATCAATTGTTACCGAAACAGACGCATGTAAAGCCGGATTGGAAGTTGTCAAACGAGTTGACCATCCGCTACTCAGCGGTTTATTATACCCTGTATTGCAGGTTCGTTCTAAATTTCTTCTTTCTTTCTTCCTTCAGTACTTTTCGCTTTATTGTTCCTTTTATCAATTTGTCTACATTTAATGATGATGATGAACTACTTTTCTTTCTATTCCATTCCTACTGTTAACTCTTATCATTCCACGTCTACAGGTTCTTGATGAAGAATACCAAAAGATAGATGCTCAATTCGGAGACGTGAACCAAAGAGAAATTTTTAATCTTGCTGAAAAATATTTACCACAAATCGGCTACTCTAAGCGAATACATCTAATTCAACCACAAAGTAATCCATTTTTCACTTTAATCCATAACTGTTGATTTAAATAGTTTACAAATTTGTTCTATTTCTTTTTATAATTTCAGTTAAATGGCTATCTAATTTAACTCCTAATCCAGTTGAGGATGATGTCAGAATTACTCTTCTGGATCCACCCGAAAATGTGAAACGAAAGTTAAAGAAAACCTTTTGTCAGCCTGGAAATGTTGAAGATAACGGTGTTTTATCGTTTGTTAAACATATTATTCTTCCATTTTTCAATGAATTTCGCCTTATGAGAAAAGAAGCTCACGGTGGACCAATTGATTATACCGATTTTTCTAAAATCGAAGAAGATTTCAAGAGTGAGGTAAAATCAGCAAAAGTTTACAGCAAACTGAATTAAACGAGATAACTCTATAGTAATAATTTTGCTACTGCAATTAGTCTTATGAATAATTATATTTATTACATTTTTATTACTCTTTTAGCAATTACATCCTGATGATCTTAAGAAGTCAGTTGAAGTTTACATAAATAAACTTCTTGATCCCATAAGAAGTAAATTTGAAGATGATGAAGTGAAAAAATTGGTTGACTTATCCTATCCTGCTCCTGTCAAATTCAAAAAAGTTAAAAGTAAGTTGACAATTTGGTTGCATTGGTTGAGCTGATTGTAAGAATTCCACTATTACTTTAAATTATAGAAGAAAAATCAAAGAATAAGCCAGAAGTCGCTGAAGAGGTGAAACCAAATGCTGACGAGCTGAAAAAACAGGAAGAGAAATACAATTTGATCACTAGAAATCTGGAAGAAATACTTGGAGATGAAAGACTCAAAGAGGTACTTAGCCAAAGAGATTTAAATCTTTACTGGGGAACAGCAACAACTGGTAAACCTCATGTAGCCTATTACGTTCCAATGGCCAAGATTGCTGATTTCTTGAAAGCAGGTTGTCATGTAACCATACTATTTGCTGATCTACATGCATACCTCGACAATATGAAGGCTCCTTTCGAGTTATTAGAATTACGAACCCAATATTATGAGAAAGTTTTAAAAGCTGCTCTTGAATCTCTGGGTGTTCCCATTGACAAACTAGTTTTTCGTAAAGGAAGTGATTATCAGTTTGACAAAAAATTTACACAAGATATTCTGAGGTTGGCTGCTGTCGAAACTATTCATGATGCTAAAAAAGCTGGAGCTGAAGTAGTTAAACAAGTTGAACATCCACTATTAAGTAGTTTACTTTACCCTGGACTTCAGGTAATTGCGAAATTATCTATCACTCCTTTTTATCTGATAATTTCTTAATTTTTGTTATCTTTTGTTTTTTCTTTACTAGGCACTTGATGAAGAGTTTTTAAATGTTGATGCTCAATTTGGTGGAGTAGACCAAAGAAAAATATTCACATTAGCTGAGAAATATTTACCTTCTTTAGGATACGTTAAAAGAATTCATCTCATGAATCCTATGAGTAAGTTTAGCTAAATTGTCTCGAGTAGATTAAAAATTTCTTCCTAATAATGCTTACACTTTTCAACATTCTAATTTAATTTAAAGTTCCTGGCTTGGCTGGTGGTAAAATGAGCTCTTCCGAAGCTGATTCAAAATTAGATTTATTAGATTCACCTGAAGTGGTCAAGAGTAAACTTGAAAATGCTACATGTGAGGCTGGAAAAATTGAAGACAATGGTCTGTTAGCATTCGTCAAACATGCAATCTTCCCAATATTTCACGAAATTAAATTAACCGCTGAAGAAACCAAGGATATAACCTTTACGTACGAAAATTACACAAAATTGGAAGCTGATTTCAAAGATTTGGTGATTATTTAAGCCATTTATTTCCCATTTTGCTGTTGAAAAAGAACTAATTCATAATTTTGATTATCTCTCTTAACAGAAATTATCACCTGATGATCTTAAATCAATGGTAGCTGTCTATGTTAATCGCCTTCTCGAGCCTGTGCGTAAAACGTTTGAGGACCCTGAATTGAAAAAATTAGTTGAATCCGCCTATCCGACTAAACAGCAAGGCGACGTCTTAAAACGTTCAGAAGAGTAAACCTTGCCATTTGCTAAAAAATAATTAAACAACCTTTGCAACCATCATAAATTTATCTTTTGATACAATGCAAAGTTTTTATTCAATTCAATCGACGTACAATTTTATATTAACCATGCAAATTATCCTCACCAAATTTTATTTTCTTACAGGCAAATATATATTTTTATCAACAGTATTATTGACTAATATTGTGTCGCTGTCATAAAAAAATTAATATGAAAAGTGTGCTTAGTTAGATCGCTTAATGTACATAGTAACTGTAATGTGTAACATGAAATAATTAATAGAAATGCAGCCATTTTTCGAGGTCAGTTTTCAATAAGTTTATTGATCGGGCAAATGTAAATTTACTTAATCGATTGGCATCTGCTATGCAACTTTACACTTAGCAAAAAAATTGATAAAAGATTGACCATAAATGAATCCAAATGATTAAACCTTACTGCTTATTAATCTTTTTGGGTTTTGTTGTCATCTAATCAAATGAATTTGATGAAATTATTATTTAATTATGAATATAACTGTTGATAGTCAAAGTTCGAAATTGAATGCTGGCTCTCAAGCGAAGAGCCGAACATCCATTCATTATGCAATTGTTGACAGTTTTTTCATCAATCGATTCAAATGGAAACATCGCTGGTTCCATCTATTTCTCTGTCTTTTGGGACTCGGTGGGTTCATAGCTAGAACAACAGCATTTATCCTGGAAACTATTTTGAACCCAGGTTCACTAGATCTTTCTATTTCTTCCTGCATCATCTATGCCATCTCTCAGGTTTGGATTTTTGACGTAATTTTGGAAAACTTCATATTTCCTTCTGCTCAATTTATCAAATCATTTGACGAGATTTGGGGCAAATTACCGCTCTCAAGTGAACCTGAAATTGCTACTATAATCAACAAATCAAATAAATCTGCTACCATTGTTTCATTCTGTATTCTCATGAATTCTGTCACCATACTCATTATTACATCTACAATTGAATATTTTTACACTTTGAATTCATCCATAATCTACTTTTTAGGCAGCAAATCAGTTGAACTGTATGCCAATCTAATTATTGCCAATATCCTACGAGGTTTCTTCATATCAGGAGCTTACATCAAGATTGGCCACCAATATATTTATCGTGAGGTTTTTGCGATAGCTCAAGATGCCAGTGCTTCTGACTTAAGTTTTTGTCGACTTCGCCATGAACATTACGATCTAATTCAATGTGGTCATCTATGCGATGCTGCTTTCAGACGATTTGTAACAATCGTCAGTTCTGTCCAAGTTCCTTTGGCAGTTTTAATCATCTACAGTAATCTTTACACTGATTTAGACGTTATTACTAGAATCAATTATTTTCTTTTTTTAATTGATTTTGGTATTTTCATATCATTCTTTGTCCCATGTTTGGTTGGCTTTTATTCATTTCCCTCTCAAGCTCGTGATTATGTTTATCTTTCAACTTTGGTAGGAAGAAGCAATCTATTCAAGTCAGAGGTTAGTGCAGTAAAGCTCGTTTGTTTGAGACAGCGAGAGCGATTGAATAAGACACTTTATTTCGTTTGTTAAGGATCAAACCCTGGTTTCGAACCCTTCGTTTACTGACAAAATTTTGAGCAAATGAATGAGACATCAAGAAGCTTACCTGGTCCTCGTTCCTTACTGCATCTATATCTTCATATTATGTACTCCAAATGTTCATTTTTAAACAAAAAATAAAGTGTCTCATTCAATCGCTCTCGCTGTCTCAAACGAGCTCTACTGTAAGACAGAATCTCGTTCTTGTATATAACTTGCTTTAAACAATTTCCCACCAAAACACTTTTGCTAGGCCTTATATTTCATGGACATGATAAACTCGAGATCGTGTGGCATAAAATTCATGGGATTATACCTGTTGACTCCAGATATCGTTCCAACTTTTGCTACACTCGTATTTACATATGTAATGGCAATTCCAAATTTTCGGAATACAAAGTGAATTGTGGCGATATAAGACTAAATTTTGTTTATTACTGAAGAGTTATTGCTGAATTTTACTTGTGAATGAAAGATTTTCAATCAATCATTAACAGAAATAGAAATAATTTGATTGTTCAATCCATTAAAATATAGAAAATTTGTAAAATTGTTTATTATTTATTTGAGCTTCAATAAATATTATTTCTTATAAATTTCAATTCATAACAATTATTAGTTCATAATTTTTTGAATTTGCAGATGCATTATAAACTTATTTTAATATTAATTTTTGGTCTCTTCATGTAAACTATTCATTGTAATGGTTCTATGGTCATTTTGTTCAAGTCAAGAATTATATTTTAATCTCTTCTTTTTTCAAATTAAATTTTTGATTCGTCCATTCACTTTAATCAATTTGAAAGCCAACTTTTTTAATGGACAATTTCTGTTGCCAATGTGAAACGATCTGCTGAGCAGCTCGATCTATCATTCCTAGTTACTCAGTATTTGTTTGATGTATTGATTGATTTCTGAATTCACCTTTAATCTATTTTGAGTAACAGAAATTGCTTTTATAACTGAAACAGATTATCATTTCCAGCTAAAAGGGCTGATTACAAATCTTGTCAATATGGGTTTGTTGTGATGAAATAAACCTTTTTCAAGGCTTGTCGATCTCGAGTTGACGAAGGCAGTGAAGGTACAACGAACTGTATTAGATACCGAAACTAGTCATATCATATCAGTCGAAGCAGATTGTGGTTAGCTTAAGTTGCTAAGAAAGTAGCTGAGTCAGCTGGAGTCACTTAGACTCATGATTGATTCCGACTTATTGTAAATTTTTTAAACTTAAAATTAGCCATAACAAGAGCGACCGAAGATGACTATGGAGAAAATATGTCCATGAATATTTGGTTAAAATCGGTTAAATCTTTTCATTGGATAATATAATACATATAACTAACTCTTTAATAAATGTCGAAGCAAAAAATAGGAAATCATTTCATTTTTTAATGAACTTGAAAGTTATGAAAGAGTTATGAAAGTTACTTTACAAGTCATTTTTCCCTGAAAAACATTCAACATTTCTTTTTAAAAACATTACCTACTTTTCGCAGTTTATCTATTAGCGCCGAGATCATTGGAAATCATTGTCTTTCATTTTGAAAACTATAATAGTTCAGCCCAGTTTGGACTGATTGCATTCAAAACCAGTTTGATCCTTTATTAACTAGCATTTTCCTAAAATATATCCTGATGGTGATTATGTCCTCTAACAAGACTAATAGTATCGCTCATCAACAGGTTAAAATTCAGTAACTTATATTATAAATGACAAGGGGGAACTCAATTAGTGACTATAAATGGCAACATTTTCAGAGGTCAAATATTACCTACGAAAGCTAACTCAAAACGAATAAGTTCAAAATAGATAAAATCAATTTGAATGCAGTGCCAGTTTCTCGTTGGGATCTGGAATGGATGACCGAAAAAGCCACCGAATAAACAACTTAGCGAATGGTCATAAAATAGAAAAAAATGCGAAAATAGAACTTGTAAATTTTAAACATTTATTATCATTTTTTCAGTCAACTTGAGTTCAACTATTATAACAACTTATTTCAAGTCATCTATTCAACCTAATCAATCTTGAAACGTCTTTGAAATTTATCAAATCAATTCGTGGGGCGGATTTATTAATTTTCAATAATCATTAATATGTTTACATCAGACTCTCAATAAAAAAGCAGGAAAGTTAATTTAACTTCAGCAAACTTCGTCTATTACCAATTTATTAGCGTTATACAACAACACTATTATTACGCTTCTCTACAATACCTTCTGTTTAACAGCACTTGCGTTAACTCAGAACAGAAAAATTTGTAAAAACTAAATAAATCGGCTAAATGAGAATTTTTCATGATGTTTTTGAAATTGTGTGATTAACTTTTAGAAGTTCATCAATATTGTTGAAATTCTTCTCGATTAACGGTCAAAAAAGCGCCAAATAACCAGAAACAATAGTTCATTAGCGAATGATTAGGCAGCAAGGCTATTATTAAATTGAGCGAGCGCATTTCGTAGTCCGATGACATTATTCACGCGAATAAGTCCAAATCAAACAAAAGCCAAATTTATTATGTTTTTTTATTAATAGTACAGAATAAAGGATTATTCAAGAGATTACAGAATATTAGCTCTTTTCGTTTTCAGCTGTTTAATTAATAAATTATCTCTTAAATTAGGCTTTACTTTGATAGCTTAATGAACCCAAACCATTTATGATCCTGATTTGAAAATCAAGCTAAGAAGTAAAGTCTGTTCACATAGAATTCAGTTTCCAGCTCTGGGCGAATTGATACTCGAAATTTGAAAAATCAATCTAAGGCTCTTAAGTCATTCAGTTTGGATTTAATCATTTACGCTGTCTTTAAAAATCGACTGATTCAAGTTATGCTAAAAAGATTCCACTATTGGGTTCTAAATCGTTGAACGTTTTATCTCTTAGCACTTCGAAAGTTTTCAATCATCACTGAAATAATTTCGCCCAGCAATTCTTGGAAAACATGAAAACTTTTGATTATTAAATATAAAAAACCAAAATATGATAAATAAGATTGCAAAATTGCAAAATTGCATGATAATACATCAATTGTTTGATATTAAGTTTAGTACAGTTTGTTGTATATATTTTTTCAATTACGAATGTATTTTAATTATATTTATTTGTTTTATCGATTTGGATTTCAAATTTTCTTTTATCAATTCTGTATTATTTCAATAACTGAAACAGATTACAATTGGCATTAAAAAGGCTGATATCAAAGTTTATAATATTGTTACATTAGAGAAATCAAAGTGGGAGAAATAAAACTTGATTGCGATTGATAAACATACTTTGACATTGAATTTTGAACAAAGAAAATCAAATGATTGAATTGTAACAATCACCTGATACAAATGATTGATGTGACGAGAAAGCCTTCAGGTACACATTAGTTATAATATAATTTAGAGCATGAATTATGTATATCTAACTCTTGTGATAAAAATTAGATAATTACTATATAAAACGCAAGAACAATTAATTTTGTTACCAGTTCATTTTCAATTCTGCTTCTTTGAATTAATTGTCGATTCAAACTAATTGATTTAGTAGTCTCGTTATAAAATATTACAACATGACAACTACTCATTTAAAGTGTATTGTTCTGATCACAATTGGTCTATTCATCACAACATCTGAAACATTTGTAATCAAGCCCTTGAAAGCGAAAGATGCCTTCAAGCCAATACCAGTTACTGATCCAATGGTTTTAAAAGATGTCAGCTTCGCTGTGTCTGAAATTAACCGACTCTCGGCAACCAAATATCTGGCTAAACCATTGAAAATAAAGAAAGCTTCCATCTTGTTGAATGAATATGTCAGTACAACATTTGAATTGGCAACCACAGTTTGTCTCAAAGGTTCATCGACACCACTTGATAAATGTTCAGTTGATGCATCGAAGGTATGTAATAATAAACCATTTCTCATCTAGCATGAAATCCCAATTAACCACCATATCTTATTCTTTCAATAGCCAATTACGACATGCAAAGAGTTGATTGTTGACAATACACCTTGGAGAGAAGTTAAAATGAAGGTAACCCAATTTGGAAACTGTCAACCTTAATATCCATAATTTCCCGCCAACGTCCAACCATTCACAAACGGTTTCTGCAATAACAAATAAAATACATTAATCACTGCATCAATCTTACCTCGAAATTTCGGATTTAAAACAAAGAATCTTTCCAATTACTTAACTTAATCGGATCTGAGTTGTAAATTGACCATATGAGATATTAAGACGCCTTTTTTACTCATCGAAATGACTGTATTGATGAATGATTAAATTAGATGAAGATATAAAGTAAATTACCCTTTTATCAACTTGTCATAAGTATATCGATACTCACCTCAGGAGAGATTGGAAGATTGTAAACAATTTGTTAATATGAAGAAAAAAACAATAAAAAAAGCTGATGGTGAAAGAAGATGAAAGCTTAATAAACATCACATATTGACAATAATAGCTGTAATACCAGGAGCAATACAAAATGTATTATCACCATGTTTCTGATTATATCTGCTCAACTGATTCTGTTTTATTTGCTTCACTGATTTAATCTGGTTTATAAGCGTACATAGGAGGAAAATAAATAAATAAAAAGTGTCTCAGTATAATAAAATATTAACATTAAACATGAATGTAATCAATGTAAATTTGAATGCAAACACAGGTTTAACAATATTTCAAACAACAGAGGGAGGGACTTTCGTTAGCAACACCGCGTAACTGGATTATCATTATTAACATTATTTATTTTATTAAATTGGTTTACTTGATTACTTATAATTTGTGATTACAGTCTTTATACACTTTTTTCCTATGGTCCTCTATGCACTTCATCATTCACTCCATCATTTACAATATCATCATCTTACTTTAAGCCAATTAAGGTATCAAAATTTATAAATACACTTTCATCTTCTCGTCTGACCTAACTCATGTATACAAGGAAAGGTTACTAGTAAAGTGTTAATCTTCATAATTGCATTAACTCGCTGCTGCTTTCCAAAAGCCTGGACACCTTTTTTGACTCAAATACCGCCAAACTTTATTGATAGTTTACCTCCATGAGTAGCAGATTTATTGATTGCTGATTCCAAATCGTTCAATTAACATGTTATTAACATGCGACAGAAAAAGATGAGGACAAAACTAACCAAAACTCCAAAATGTTCACCTTTCTTCAACTCATTTTTTTGCCAATGGAATCATTGCTTCTCTTCCTTTTCATCATGTTATCATAACATGGTAACATGATGATAAACCCTATATACTGATGATACATACTTAAAATTTGTGGAACCATATTGAACCCTATAAAACAGTTTCCAAGTGAATCTTGCGTTTCAACTTCCTTTTGAATTCACCAACTCTTTTATCCAACTTAGTGAATGTTAGAGTTTATCTGCTTACTTAAAGCCACCATGCACCTGGCCATCATGATCATCATTACTTGTTCATTTTGTCACACGTTTGCTAGACACTTGTACATTTTGAGTGGATCAACCGAATCTAACGAAAAACTAACAAAATGTTGAAAAGGAAAAGCAAACTGACCTTGTTACTGAGCCATTTTTTACTGGCTGGAAGAGCAACTCTTTGCTTCAGTCAAATCAGTGAAGCAGATGAAATAATATATTAACTTGATCATCCCTCTGAACCCAATTGTGTTCCAATTCATCATAATTTCCTAATCAAATAAAAGTGTCTAAAGAAACAACTCAACAAGATGTGCAACATGAATTAAACTGGAAATACGTTAGCCAAATCAGGCAACAACTAGAGAAAGCCAAAGACTTACCTTACCAATCAACCATTGAAGGTAAATTATAATGTTGTTAATATAATTTACGGATAATCAGACAAATAAGCACTCAATACAGAGACAATAATGCTGATCAATTGAGATATACTTCCGATTACCAACAAACCAAGCAAACCTATTTAAATAACAAAATTTGGTAAGAAGGAAAGCCCTGAAAAAATATAAGCCTAAAATCAAACAAAACAAAAAGCAAATTAACAAATTAACACTTTTTTTCTCATGTTATTTACAGATCAAGACTGTTGCGATTGGAAAGGAACAAAAGAGTCGAGGTAAAAGATGAATCAAATAATGATGTCAATGTTTCTATTTCCTAAAATAAGGTGATGAAACTCTGGAGGATATATCTAAAATTGGACACTTAAAGGACCAAAACGGACAGCTTATACGTGATTCTCTAATAATAATAATACATGTATTTTCAAGCCTGGTGACCTTTGGGTATATTAATTTTGTCCTGACAAGCAAATCAACAAAATGGTGACAATTATGTTTCAAGAGGTAAACCAAGAAAAAGACGAGGAATGCAAGGAAGATGAAGAAACACAGGAAGTACGGTTGTAGTTGTTTTGTGTGTTTAAATGTCAACCTCTCCATTGGTGTTAATACAATTTTAAGAAAAAGCAGTTCTTATGGTCACTTAAATGTTGACCTTATTTAAGGCGAAACCCTTAAAACCATCAAACAATAGTTTCTCTCCATGTTTCATCTTCATCTTGTTCGTTCTTCAACCCTCTTCTCCTCCTCTAATTTCAAATGGTTCACTCTTTGTCAACATGGTCATCATCATCTTTTATTTAAATGTCAACCATTGGTCATTTACCTTTTGATGTGTATGAACATTTGATGCACACAAAACCTGCATCATCAATCAAAACTCAATTGAATACAAATTTTACCTTTTATTTTGGCCAAATTTTGTCAGGAAGAAGAGAAAAAAAGATGAAGATGAAGAGGATCATAGAGTGAAAGAAAGTCAACTTTTCCTTCTTCTTCACCACTAAATCTAAATTCAATGACAAGAATCCATTGAAAATTGTATTAATAAACCACCATGTTAACTATAATTATCATCAATTGTATAATATTGAAAATTGATCCTTTACATAACACTCATAATACTTAAATAATGAGACCTGAAAAGAAGTTGAAAGTTGAACCATTTTTACCATTTACAATAAAGAAGTAAAAATTAAATACAAAATGGGAATAAAATAGACTTTGAATGCTTCGTCACCCTTAACCTTTGAAAGGGTCAAGTCTTTCGTCTTTAACCTGTAATTTGTTTGTCAGCATGTAAAGTTGATTGAAAAAGATGCCAATAAAGTAACATTTTGCCATCTTAAGCCACAAAATTGTCCTAAAAAAGATAAAAGGTGGTTTTTTTAATCTGAACAAATTGTTTCATTTGATTTCCATGGATTTTCATCAATTGTTATAGATCCGTAAATGATCATTGAAAGAGATAAACTTGAATCGTATCAAGCCTCAAGGTTAGTTCACTGGGATGGTAACATGGAGAAGAGCAAATGAAGATAAATACGCCTTTAGATAATAAGAAGAGGATGATGAAGATGAACAGGAATAATATATATAGATATAGACATTTATACATATAGAGAGGATATCAAGCTGGGAGTGAAAATTTTACCTTCAATTATTCATTCCAATCATGTTTTAACCTTTTTTTCTAGGAAAATTGTTTTCTCTCAGAATTTGATTTACTCTTTGCTTTTTTCCTCTCTTCACTGTTTCCACCATCTTCACCATCTTCACAGTTTCATCTTCATTTTCTCATCATTCAGCCAATCTCGCTCCATGTAATTCATCATTCTCAAGTTTCATTTCATCACATTAATCGCCATCAAAATCAATCTTCAACTTTTCCTGTTTTTGTTTTTCCTTTTTTCTCACTTCTTGTTATCACAATAATTGTTGATACAATTAACAATTTAATGAATAACAATAGAGTATAATAATACATGGTAAAACATCCGTTAATCAGTTGAGTTTCCTGAGAAGTAAAAGAAAAAAAAGCAGAAAAAAAGTGTTGAAAAAATATCTAAACAAGACTTTTGATGAAATTTACTCCAAGAAATGTTTTTTTCCAAGTTTATTAGTCTTCATCAAAATTGATCGTGTTAATGAATGCAATCAATTGCAATTATTATTCATATGTAAATGAATTGAAGGATGAAAAAGGCTGGAAAAAAGGTTTATTTCTTCGCGAATTGAACTTTTTCTTATGTTGGAGTAAAAAAGGTTATCATAATGTTGTAAGGGACAAGAATCATATTTATCCAGAATTTTCATTCTGTTTCTCTTCTTCCTCTTCCCTTCATCCTCAATAAACTATAGGTTGGGAAGCCTTTTGATTGGCTAATGTTAAGCAGACTCTTTACACGCCTTCGTCTTCATCTTCCTTCATCATCTTGACTGTATTCAGAGTAAATATTGTCATAAAGTTTATCTTCATCTTTCACGTGAGTTTCCTTTTCTCATTGCCAATCATCATGCTCATCGTTATTATTATCAACAGTATTTCAAGTTTACTTTTTTGGAGTAAACAAAATTAATCTGATTATATCGTTTATTCAACTAAATAATAAAACAAAATTATTTCTGAACTTTTTTTTTCTTCTTAGAAAGAACAAGATGAAGATGATGAACATGATAAAGATGGAGAAGATGACAAAGATGATAAAGTGAAAGAATTGAATATTTCTCTTGTTTTTACCATCACGAGATTTCATTTTGAATTGCGCCTGAATTTGGCTCTTCTATTTTGAAACCAGATTTGAATTTTATTCACAGGTAAACCTAATTTGATGGAGAGTTCAGTCAAACATTTTACATCAGGATAATGAGTTGAATTGTAAAAGACACTTTCCATTGTTGCAATTTGATTTGAAGTAAAGTTGGTTCGACTTCGCCGTCCAGATGAAGATGATACTGTTGTCGATGATTTCGATGTTGACAATGATGAAGGTGAAGATGTTGACACTTTTGCTTTGACACTATTTGAATCACTTGACTCGATTGCATTCAAACCATTTCCTTGACTGGCAACAGGCTGAGGTTCAACATTTTGATGAGCTCTAGTCTCACCTAATGGGACAAGATTTGACTCTTGCTTGGGGTCGCCTTGAGCACAATGAGAGTCATTTGGTTGATACAAATGGTCCACTTGATTACAATGAATTAAACAGTTGATTCTGTTGAATGATGATGGTGAAGTTATTGGTGGCGAGACTGTTGAGACTAGCGATGAAATGCTTTGTTTCATTGTAAACTTGGATTGAACATTTTGCAAATGAGCAAAGACAAAAACCAAAATGAAGACGAGAACAAAATGTTGAACAAAAATTTTGGCCAAATTCATTCTCTTCTTCATCTTTCTTTTTCATCTTTTTTTTCTCATCTTCTTTCCTTTCGATCTAACTGATGATAATCATCCATTATCATCATCGCTGAATATCATGGTGATAATATGATGAGATTGACAGTGTGAAAGATCAGTTTGCTTGATCAACAACTTCCCGTTTTGCAAACTAAATAAGGTTAAGCTTATTATTAACTGAAACTGCAGCGTCAAACAATATTTTTGTTTTCAAAGCTATTTGTGCAACTCAACAGTTATTGTTGCTTTATCAAAGCTACTATTTATAAATTGTTTTGCGTATTAAAAGAGAAAATAATTGTCAACATTTTATTCAAAATTTTGCTTTATTTTTTTTTCGTCTTTTTACCTCTTTTCATAATTTAATTTTGTACATATTTGTTTGTTAACACTGATATTTGAACACGATTCATTTTAAAATATATTACAGTCGATGGATCAACAATGATCAGGTAAATGATTAGAATTGAAGCATGTGAAGAGTCAAAACAATTATTGAGTATTGTTGGTGTTTAAGTAAATTATTACACGCAATTAATTGAAAGTGAAGGTAAGCTGTGAAAAAATGCTTATTTTTTGTACACAATCCTTTGAGGATCAATTTGATTGAGTAAAGTCTTGGTTTTTTTTGCTGCAAATTTTCAGCTTCATTCTGGGTAAAAGAATCAAATTAAACAAAATTAGATTAAATGCCAACAGTTAATAGCTAAAGTTGATACTTGAGTTGTACCTTTTTGGCTGCATTTTGTTAACCAGAATAAACTTGAAACTCAAAAGAAGCTGGAATTTTCCCATTGATAAATTATCATTGAGTGTTGAGTGTTTTGTCGAGTTGCGTTTATGTACAAAGAAAGAGAAAGAGATTGATATTGATATGGTCTTACTTGAGCGCAAGTAGATGGTTAATGAACAAATGAATCTGCAAATGGTAATGATGATGATGATGATGATGAGTCTCTCTTTGGTAATGTTCAAGTGAATTGGAATGAGTTTAGTTTGGCTTTCGAGGAGAATCACGATTCCGTGGTTTACCTCTGCGTTTGATTTGAATGTTTTGAGGTTTGATAATTGTTGGTGAATGTTGAAGGAAAAGGAAATAAGAAGCAATTTTTCAAGTTGAGATCAAGAGTCAATTGGAGTTGCCATCGGAGCAAAGATTATTAGATAGCGACCAAGATTGATTAGAATTGGTCACTTCTCCAGGATTGCCCCACGAAGACCCTGAAGTACCACTGCCAAGGCCACAGCCTGCGAGGCCACTTGTTGGACCCGTTTCTGGACCTCGAGAACGGTTGAGGTGCTTCTTTTGTCGAGCTCGAGAGTTTTGAAACCAGACTTGAGTCACGCGTTTAGAAAGTCCAGTTAAAGTTGCTATCCTTTCAAGGTCTTGTCCATCTGGATTAGAGTCAATCTAGAGCAAGCAAAGAAATAATAAAATGTAAATTTTAAAAAGACCGAAATTGAGGCCAAAAAACGATAAAAAATGATCGAAAAGTAAATTTCACCGAAAAACCAAACAAATGTTTTACCAAAGCAGATTTGTCTCAATAAAAAAGTCATTTAAATGTATTGATATCAACAATAATAAACGTAAAAAAGATGTCATTCCGACTCTTAGAATGATCGGAAAAGGCCAAAATATTGTGATCACATTGACAGTCCAAGTGTGACACAATTTACAGCAAAGCAATAAATGTTGTTCTAATGAAATATGAATAGACATTTATGAGTGAAATTATGAAAGGAGCAAAGTAGTCGGTAAAAGTGTCTTGAATAGTGTTGAAAGGTTAACCTTTTCCCTTCGCCTTGTAATAACTTTTAGCCTCTTTCATTATTCAACCCTCGACCCGTGTTGAGATGCAGTTCAAATCCATTTTTACCAAGAGGCAACCCAACCAACCTCACACCTCAACCTACAAAGGTTCAACCTTAACGCTTGAAAATTGAATTAAACGACAACAAAAAAACACTGTGTAAGTTCACTTTTTGTGGTTCCTCTTTTTTGTCCCTACAAATGTCAACAAGCTTTCATGGATACACACACAACATGAAAGTACCTATCAATGAAATATATTTAAACATTGACTATATATCGTCATTTGACAAAATTGTATTGTTGGTCAATTGTAATACAATAGTTGAGTGTGTGTTTAGGTTGATGTTAAGGTTTGTCAATTGAAATTTAACGGCAAAAAAAGTGAGAAAAGATTGAGTTAAACATTGAAATACTAATAGTAAAAAGACTAAAAGTGATGAATAGAAAAATCACTTCCCAAGTTATTCTTCATCCACTTCTTCATCTTCATCATCCTCTTCTGTCTTTTCATTTTCACCTCAACAAGCAATCAAACCTTGCGTCTATAGATTCATGCTTTTGTGGGTCCAACATTACAACATTACAATTAATATGCTTGCGGCTAGAAAGTGTGGTTTTGTCAAAACTGATTGTTATACATCTCATGGTTTCTCCTTTTCTGCCTCTTCTTTTCATCCTCATCATCTTGTAACATAATAAAATCTTCTACTAAACTAAGCAAATGATTGTGTGTAGGTACCATTTTGAAGTCAATGAAAAAAAAGAAGAAGAAGAAGAGAAAAAATAAAATGAAGAAAATTTTTTTTCATTCAATTGGTTGCCGAGGTACTTTTGCTGTGTTTGCAAGGTTGGTAAGGATGAGGAGGAAGATGAAAAGGATAAAGTGATGAGGGATGGTTGAGTAAGTGAGAGTAAGAGTTGACTAGATTTGTGTGTCTCTCTAAAAAGATGATCATCAAGAAGATGATGGAAGATAATTTGATTAAATGATACACTTTTGGCTTTTTGCTTCCATTCTATTCCTTAGACTGTTATAATCCTATTTTTCATGTTCATAATACATTCAATTTTAAGGTTGAAGAAAGAAGCAGAAATGAAGAGAAGAAAAATTTATATCAAATAATGTATAAATTGGAAGAAAAAGAGGAAAGAGAAAGTGATGATGAAAGATGAAAGATGATGCTGGATGATGATGCTAAAGAGGTAATAAAACTGTATTCATCTTTACGCTCTTTCAACTTCTTTTCCTCTTCCTTTTGCTTTTGTCTTTTCAATGAAAAAACATGATTTCACTTTGGTTTCGATCAGATTCAATACAACCTTTTTAAATCAAGTTTCAATTGAAACTAATCTTTTAAAACAAAACATCGGTCATTTTGAATGCACTTATTAGGTGAAATGGGAAGCACTTTTTCATGGTCAACTTTGGACATTTTTCAAACAAAAGTGCGTGAAGGTTTGGGCTGAAAACCGAGAAAGACAAAACAGAATAGAGAAAAATATCAATATCATTGTTCATTAATATTTTTAGTTTTTCTATCAATATGATTGCACAGAATTGGAAAATTGTCTCTTCAGATTTAGTAAACTCGTAATCAAACATGATTAAAGCAGAGAATTGATTAGTGTGAAATTAAAACATTCAGTCAAAACTAAATTGAACTTAGCAAGGGTTGATAAACTTATTAATATCACTTGCCTTTCTTTCGATTAAATTTTAATCAGTTTAAGCATTTAGCTTCTTAATTTCATCCATTCAGCCTTTGCTATTTTGGCTTCTCTGTTTTGTGTTTCGCTATTTTGACCCTTTACCGCGTCAAGAAATAAAAACTTAATTTTAAGTTACCGATGAATAAACTGCTCTTTTCGAGAAACTTTTGATTTCGAAGTCGATCAAGTTTTCAATTTTTTGTGTCTGATTATTTGTGACTCAAATTACAGTCGTTATTATCAAAGTGTTATCAAATTATCGCTTCACAAGGTTAGTCTTATTTCTATTTACGCAAAATTTTACCGAAAAATAGCCGTTTTTTAAATTTTATGTCCCAGTTTTGGCACGATTAACAATCGAATGAAGCAAATTCATGTTGATTTATCGCTTAAAAATCTATTAACATTGGATTTACCTTCAAACTAGATTAATTGAATACTGATACAAGATCTGGTTTTATGGCTAAAAACTGAGTCCATTTGTGAGATTAGAAAATTTTTATGATCAGTAGTTTTCGATGAAATCGAGTCCAAAGTTGAAACTTGTAACGCCTGTTATACGTTTGTGGAACCAGATTTTTTCATTAAACTCATTTTTCTGGTGTAACTTTCAATGAAAAATCAGAAAACGCACTTAATTCGAGAAATAAATTTTTCTGTTTCTGTACAAGAGATCACTTCGATTGACGGACAAGTCAGTCACTTTTAGTAAGGATAATAGAGAATGAGCTGCAAAATCGTTTTTTACCGATAAAACTTATTAGTCAACATTGCTAATCGAACACTTTTTTCAATTCATCAACAGTCTTCGTGATTTTGAAGAATGACCTTAAAACTTTGTCTTATGATTCAATAATGGTAACATTTACAATCACCATTCTTCAAAAATTACGCACCGTTTTATACTTTACTACGTACCACAATAGCTGGATAGCTAAGAGATTAACATCTAACTTCTGAATCAACAATTATCTTTTTATGCGTCACAAGATGAAAATGAATAACCGTTTACAAAACATTGACCTAACAACAAATCAAATACATAGCTATAACTCGTTCTGCATGATTTTGAATAGTTTCATACTTTAAAATCTTATACCTTAACCATTGCTCCTTCGTGAAACCCTGACACGAAAAACGCTGTTTGGTTAGTAACAATGGCAATGAGACATTTCGGGACAGTCACATGGGAACAGCGATTGTAGATGAATGACTCTTGATATCTGAAACGATCTATACTTTTGTAATTGACTTTTCAAATGTTTCAAGGTTTGAAGGTTGATTTACCTGAAAATTTGCCTGAAGTATTTGCAGTTGTTCTTCCGTGAAAGTTGTTCGTACTCTTTTAGTTTTACTTGGTTTTGGGGTTGAACTTGACAATGAATCATTGCTACTGCTGTCATGAGAATCTCCTTCACTAGTCGTTGTTATACCGAAATGAAGTTTACACAGTAATTTCATGTCATCTGTTGCATTATCAATTGTGAACTGTTCGCCAGTGCTCATCTGGCGTTGACACAAATCACACGCAAAACAAGCTAAATGATATACATGAGATCCAGCTCGACGAACCCAATCATTTGGTGAGATTATCCTAAAACATTTTGAACACTTGACATTAGCTCGGACTAAATTGAGATAATCTTTTTTACAATAGATTCGCCCATTTTTAAGGTAACAGGAGCGTTCGGTGCTCAGAGATTCTTCGCACTCGGAGCATCTGAGACAATCAGTGTGCCATTGATGATGATGACCCGATATTAAGGCGATTAACGGTGAGGTTGCCAAGGAAAGTCCACACCCATAACATGATGCAATGATTGGTGTTGAGGGTCCGTTTAAAGCCATTAAGTTGCAAAGAGTCCAAAAGTCAAGTTGCACAAACACACAAAAGTATACAGTTAATGTGATGTCAACTTTTACATGGCTGATCTGTTTAAACTTAACCAATAATATACTCAGGTTAGTCATCAAACCAGTTACTCATTGCAACTAAATTTGTTAAATACTGATCACATTGAGTTGCACTGAAAATTGAGTCGCCTTGTTGAGTTAAAATGCGGCTTTGATTAAATTGAGCAAACAAATTTGAGGAAACTTGCAGTTGCGCTCAGGCGAAATGATCAAAGTCTCCTCAACAGATGGCGTTGCAACTCTTCGAGCCAATTGTTCGACATTCCAAAGAAACTTTATCTGTTCGAATGATCCAACAGCAATCATAATGACCGAGGAAAAAAGCCACAGATCGGCCCGGAAAACATTCGATTGTTAAACATGAAACAGTAAAGGAGCACTGATACAAAATCTAACTTTCGAATTATGAATAAGGACTTTGTGTGTTTGTAGGAACATAGAAACTGAGTCCATTTGTGAAATTAAAAATTTTTTATGATCAGTAGTTATCGATATAATCGAGGTTAAAGTTTAAACTTCGAAAGCCTTTTGTACATTTGTGGAACCAGATTTTTTCACGAGACTCATTTCTCTGGTGCTACTTTTTATGGCCAGTAAGAAAATAGAATTTTCTGCTTCTGACCAAGAGGTCATTTCGATTTAAGGAAAAGTTGACTGCTTTTAGTGAGGATAATAGAGAATGAGCTGAAACTCATTTCTTACCGATAAACTTATTGGCGAACATGGGCGATCGAACACTTTTTCCATTTGATCGTCAGTTTTCGTGATTTCGATGAGTGGCTTTAAAATTTCTAGGTACTAGGGTCACGGTCTAGGGTCATTTCAGTGAAAAGCATTTGAGCGAAGGTCAAATGAGCGAAAGGCAACTGGGCAAAAGTCACTTGAGCGAATAAGGAATAAGTACAAAAAATTTTCATTTGTGTCAAGAGTTGTAACTTTGCCGAATTTTAGGGGCATAAAAACTGAGCCCAATAGTGATATTAAAAAAATTTCTCCGATCGGCAGTTTTCGAGAAAATCGAGTTCAAAGCTGAAACTTCGATCGCCTTTTGTAAAGTTGTGAGACCAGATTTTTTTTTCATTAAGATCGTTTTTCTGATATAACTTTTAATGGCCAATCAGAAAATGCACTTATTTTGTGAAAAAATTTTCATCTTCTTCACAAAATATCTGATAGATTTACGGTTAGACTTTGCGCTTAGAGTGACCGTAATAGTTAGAGATCTCTTAATTTTGGCCATTTGGCCAAAACTTTGACATTTAATCAGTTTATTCAAAATAAACAGCTCAAAATTTTCATACTAAATGTGACTTTTGTGACTCAAGTGACTTTTGCCCAGTTGCCTTTCGCTCATTTGACCTTCGCTCAAATGCTTTTCGCTGAAATTACCCGTCCCCCATTTACACCATTCTTTCGACAATTATTTTACTATGAGCTACAATATGGCATACTTGTGTGCGAAAGATATTGACATCTAACTTATGAATCAACAATTCTTTTTTATGCATCACAAGACTGATGTAAATGAATAACCATTTACCAGAATAAATGTGACATTCACCTGACAACAAATCTTTGTTAGACACTATATATTCCATCATTTGAAATTTTCAGCAATTTTGATCGAATACTTTTCATTAGGTCAAGTCCAGGACAATTAGCTAATTTTTTCGATAATTTCATCCTACTATTTCTGAACTCAGAGAGATTCGGGGATGTTTTTCCTCGGCATACTCACTTTACACGCCAGCTTTACATATTGCACAAGTAGTTATCAAAAGTCCGGGTCTGGCACGAAGTTGTCGTACTGGCACAATACCATCTTTCGATGCGGTTAAATACCATCTGGCTTCTATTACCATCATACGGTGTTATCTATTCAGAACCATCATGCTTATTAACTCATTTTGTCCGCTCTGGCACAGCATTCTGAGTCAAAGTTGTCCGTACTAGGACAAAGGGGCTCAAACCGCTCGTACCGAGCAACGAGAAAATAATTAATAAAAGCTTCTTCAACCTAACCTTTGTTTAATTTAATTCGGAAAAGAAATCAAATTGATTTAAGCAAGTATTGCATCATTTTGTCCTAGTACGAGAATGCTGTGCCAGGTCGGACAAATTGAGTTAATAAGTATGATGGTATTGATCTAGAATGGACAATACCGTATGATGGTAATAGATGGTATTTAACCTCATCGAAAGATGGTATTGTGCCAGTACGACAACTTCGTGCCAGACCCGGACTTACTATAACTACTTGCACAGAACATCAAAATAAGGTATGACGAGTAATGTTTTGGACTAATTTTTAAAATTGAATTGCAACAGTAAGACTAGACTTACATTCAATCGTACAAATGTATTCAATGTACAGGGTGTTCAGAAATTGTCCGTGAACTTTTGATAGAGGCTACTTCAGGAGAAAATTTTCATTACAGAATAAATGTTGAGTAAAAGGAAATTATCTGACACCATGTTCAAAATTTCTGCCCTCTTCCATCTAGCAGCACTGAATACATTGATTCCATTACCAATAACAGTTTGTTTCATTTATAGTCCAAAACTGAACACCTCCGACTATTTTTTGTGGGTTTTTGTTAAGTATACTGTTTAAAGGGAACTTCTAACAATGAAGAGCAACTTTTCGCATCGATTTATTCGACTGTTAGAAAAGGATACACACAAAGCTTTTATTGATAATTTTTATTAAAATGTCCAGTGTTGCTAGATGAAAGACGGTAGTAATTTCGAACATGACCTCGGATGATTTCCTTTTACCTAACATTTATTCTGTAATAAAAATTTTCTAATGAAATTACCTCTATCGTAAGTTATACCGAAAAAAAGTTCACGGACAATTTCTGAACACCCAGTATAAATAAAAGAGTACTGTTCAATATCTTAGGTAAAATAAAAAAATGATAAAAAATTATCAAGTTATGGCCTTAAATAGACAAAGCGGCAAAATATGGTTTTGCTTTTCATCAAAAACCATATATTTTCAACTTCATACCAGGGCTTTGATTATAGATTTGAGATTACAGTAAAGGTTGTATGAAATTTAGCAACGCCATCTTTGGAGATTTAAGATTCTCCCTGGTTTACAATGCAATTGTGTTAATTATTTAAAAGAGTTGCATAAACAATATCGCTGGTCGGCGAGACCATTCACAACCTTTGCGATAGTCTAATGGTTAGCGTAAGCGATACGATTGCTAACTTTCATAAGTTGTGTTCTGCATATTGGGGTTAGCATTCAAATCTCACCGGAGTCCTGAGGTTGGGCAAACTCTCTCAAGCTAATTCAGAGTTTTAGCCTTCTGGAAACCCTCTTTCCCTACCCTGGATTCGTCAAACTAACAAATGTGTAACCAGTGCAAGAAGCTGGTGCGGTCCCTGTCGGGTAGGTCCAGAAACAGAAATGCGAGTACAACCTTTAGTTTAGTGATTAGAGGTTGCGATATGACTGCTTACTTTCATATGTTATGTTTGCATCTTGTGGTTAGCGCTCGAATCTCGTCAAGTCCTGGTGCTCGGGCGAATACAGCAATACCCCCCTTCCTGATGGATTCCCAGCTAAGCTGGATAAAGACTAGTGTCTATGGGTCGATAAAACACATAACGTTGGGTAGTGTAACGAAAATAGCGGCGTTTACCGTAAATGAAGTGATAAGTTATAATTTAAGGGACAATTTTATTGTGACACTAGATTAACATAGAAGGAGGAACACATAATATAATATAACAAAGTCATAGGTACTAACTAAAAGATGGGTTGACAGTCAAGGGTCTGTTACAATTAGCATCGAAACACCCATAACAACTCTAATGGTTAATTCTTACACTTAACTTCGATGTTAACTCTTATACAACTGCTAACTAGCTCTCTTTATTCTCGACAAGTTATACTTTTATATCAGATAAAAGGGGTTTCATCAATATTTTTCAGTGTGCATTACCATATATATTCATGATCCAAATATGGCTAACGATTAAAAGTTAATTAACATCACCAAACGGTGGGAAAATATCTCATCAACCTTATTTGGATGCATAGGCAAATTATTGGTCAATATTTACGCCACAGTAGCAACGGGTAGACGGCGCCTTGAAAGCTGTCGCGGCTGGTCGGTGCACGCAAAAATCATACAGCCTTTGCGAGGTTTTACTGCACCTAGAAATGGAAGATCAGTATTTCGTGAACAGTACCAATGTGGTCTTCTGATCTTTTATTTTTAGCTAATCTCTTGCAATACTCGAAATCGAAGTCCTTTTTTAAGTCTTTTTTTCAATTCTTGAAAAATCGTTTTTTATCAAATGTCCATGAAATTTAGTTTTGATGGTCACCTGAATCTTTCAATGGACCTTTGTTGAGTCATATTAGGTAACTTTTTGACAACTTCGAGGCCAAATTTTGCCTTATTTCGATTAATCAATACTCGCGTATTATGTTTGTCTGTTTTAACGAACGACTTTAATCCGATCGGAAATCTGTAGCTTCTGAGTCATTTGATAGAGTACTAAGGGGTCCCTAATAAATAGTGTTAATAAATTGAAATTTAAAATTAACGGTTTTTAACAAGGATATTAAAAAGAATAAAATTAATAAATGAAATATTATAATTTTCTGATCAATTTGATACCAAAAGTGAACTAAATTTCATTAATTAAATATGCTTAATAAGGCCAAACATGATGCGCTCCCAAAAAGAGTAATTTCACCCTATGGAGAAAGCAATGCATTACTCTAAGCTTATTTTTGCTTTTTGTTTTACTGCTTCGCCAAAAATGGCCTCAAATTCGTTAGAAGAGATGAAAACTGTCCAAATTTTCACCCAGTTTGTTTTATTGAGTAGTTCTGGGAAAGATGTAGTGCTAATTATGCCTAGGAAAAAAAGCCAGCTTCGAATATCTCTGACTGTAGAAAAAGTAGGTTGAAATTATCGAAAAAAGTAGCTAGTTATTCTGGACTTGACATAGTGAAAAGTCTTCGGTCAAAATCTCTAAAAATTTCAAAAGATGAACTATTAAGTGTATATTAAAGATTGAAAATAATATTTTTTAATTAAGTAATCAATTTTTCTAAAAAGATGCATTTTATGTTCATTAACACTATTTATTAGGGACCCTTTAGCTATGGGTGATGAGTTTGTGTTTATTTTGGTATTATTTTCAAACATTTGCATGGTAATTCATGTAAGTTAATAGTCTATCAAATGAATGTAAAATTTTGAATGACCTTGAATGACCTTGACATTATGTTGTAACAATTTACAATTGATTTTGACTCTTTTGGTGCAAGTCCCATTCAGCTATGTCAAATGACTGAGAAGCTACAGATTTCCAATTGGATTGAGGTCATTCGTTAAAACAGACAAACTACGAACTATATCAAAAATCTGTCGCATCATGCTATTGTGTGGATCATTTAGAATCTATCAAAATTCTAAACAGTTTCTCAATGTCCACTTTCAAAAAATTAAGTAATTTTTCAAATCGACGAAGGTCACTTTTTCGTGAGACATGCCTTTTTGCTATTTATTCACGAGTTATAAACTGAAATATTCATCAAAAATTGATGTTAAAAGGACAATAGTCAAATCGGTCCATATTTCAGAATAAATTGAACCATATATTGATCGAAAGCTTATGATGAGTAGAGGTTTCCTTGCCAAAAATCAGATCGAAATTCGTGTTCCCTAGGAAGTTATTCGACAATTCCCTTGGGACCCCATCAAGACCACATCGAACCCAACTTTTCAAATAGAACTTGACCTGACAATGGTGCTATGCATGTTGCCCTAAACCTGTGGCTTTTTGAGATATTTCAATATGAAACTTTTGCTTGATGGAAGTGAATAATCAAAGCCATAAAGAATAATCAATGATAGTTTTTAGGGTGCTAAATAACATGTACTAGGTCTGAGGTGGTCTTCATAGGGTAAAAAAGAAGCTTTTTGTATCAAATTAATTAGGAGAGTACAATCTTTAATCGCATAATTTAATATCCTCGTTAAAAATCGTTATTGTTACATTTCAATTTTGTCTCATTATTTAGAGATCCTTCAGGTTTAACAGATTAAACGTTTTCAACACCAATAAACCAAATGCAAACAACTATTAGGTAAACCCAAAAGTTTCTGACCATTTTTCAATTATTTATTTCAATTAATTGATTAAAGTAAAATTCATTCAATTTTTTCGATTTTTACCATAATCATAGAATCATGTTTGCTCTTTAATTTGCACCTAATTTCATAATTGAAAATATTGATTTACATATTTTAATTTTCATTTAATTAAATCATCTTTTTTTCAAATTTCGACAATCAAGTAAAACTGTTAATTGTTACTGATCAACAATCAAGAACTTCAAAAAATTAACATGAGTCGAGAGCTTGAAGTTCATATAATCAATGAGCAAAATTTAAAATTTCTAATCATTACCATTAATTGAAATAAATCATTGAAAAATGGTCGGAAACTTTTGGGTTTATCTAATAATATACACTGGATAGATGTAACATATTAACATGCATGCATGTACTCTAAAACGTTACTCTATCGCCTAACTATCCTAATAGTTGTCTCTTTAATCCTGCCTCCGGTGATCATCGAAGCCAATGTCCATTATAATTTCCACAAATTGAATTCTGTTTCTACTCTTTGATTACAACTTAGCCTTGGCTATTAACCGTAATTAGGCAAAAGACACTTACAATTTATGAAGCAATAACGTAGTAATATTTCATTGCTATGATGAATCTGTTTTATTGGAAAATTAAATTTGAATGTTTCTACAAATTAGAAATTATTTGGTCGATGATTATTACGAATTTCATGAGGTGGAGGGGAAGGATGATGCTGTTGATTTTGATGGTTGTTATTAGGTTCGATATGATTTCTATTATTTAATCCAGGTCCATTATTATTGTTTCTTGGTTCGTGGTGCTGTTGATTGAAGTTGTTATTGTTGAATCCTGGTTGAAACCAGATTGGAGCATGTTGATCTTGATGGGGGGATTGATGATGATGTTGATGGTGGTGCTGTTGATGTTGGTTTTGGTGTTGAGCTGGGAAGATGAAATTTTCTGGAAAAGGTCCATTTGAATGTCTATCGAAACCATTAACAGGATTAATCTCTCGAACCAAAGATCTTCCTTGATCAATCCAAGGACCTGATTGATGCCCATCACCATAAGAGCCACGTTCTTCATGCTTTTTTCCGTCAACATTATGAACCCGGTAGTAGAAACCTTGGTTGGTATTGAAATTCCATGAATTACTTCTACCGTTCTGTCCAATCTCTGGTTCTTGGTGAGTTCCATGAGATCGTTGACTTCTTTTCAGGTTTCCGTCTGGTTTCACGTAATTTGGTCCAGATTCGTGAGGAGACATCAAAATAGAGGAAGATATAGGTGGTCTGGGTGGTGAAAATGGAGTCTGTAAATGAAAGTTTCTCGGAAAAGCATCGCCGGAACGATCAAATATATTTTCCCTTGGATGTGAAGCAAGATGATGATAATCAGATGGTGGATGATGGAAATTGAAATGTCCACTTTTATCAGGCAAGTTTTCCTTAAAGCTTGACATGATTTCCTTCCTACATCACAACAGGTAAGAGCCAGTAACAGTGACATGAGAAAAGAGAAGAGTAACAGTGACATGAGAAAAGAGAAGAAATTGAATTAGATTCCCAAAATGAACAAAAAAGAGTGAAATCATTCAAAAATAAGCTCAATAAGAAAATAAATGAATGCGGAAAGAATTAATATTATAATATTCACTTATCACTGCTATTTTTTCGATTGCATACGGGCTTTAAAATGCGTAATGCAATCAGTCGTTACTTATTATATTATATTTTTGTAATTAAGATCACCAATGTAGATAAGCTTGATAATGCACGATTACGCCTTTTATACTGTATTTGATTGAATTGTCACATCAGTCGCAATCACACGCTCCACTAAATAATACAATAACCTGAAAACTAATGCAATCAAATGGGATCCATTGAACAAAATGTAAATCAACAAAATAAAATTTCATCAAATGCAGTCAAGTTTCCCTGTAACCACAAACTAACCAACATTGGTTACTTTCCTTGCTCTCTAACCATTGCCGAGACCAAATAACCAGATCTTATCCACTTATTGTAGCTACTAAACCTAATTTCCGTCTTTGCGACCAAATTTTTAATCCGTAATAAAAGACATTGATACCATTTAATACCTCGACATTCAAGTCAACACGAGGAAAAATATCCATTTGGCAAAAACGCTCGACTAAAATATCTCTATAAACAATGTAAGCCTCATTAAGGTAAAGATGTGCTGGTTATCGGTAACCGTTACCCAACCAGAGAGAAAAATAAAGTAACCAAAGATCGGTTATTTCATGGTTAGTATTAACCAGACAAATAACTGGTTACTTCAGTTACTCAATTTGATTGAAAAGACTGACTTCTTTATTGAATCATTAGGTGGCGCTAGAAGAAGCAGATTAATGTTTCAAATTTTCATGTTAAAAGCATGAGATTATTAGAACCCTCGACTGTACAATTAAATCTTATGTGACATCAAACATCCGTCAACACACGCAGTTAATAAGCACTTTGCTATCACTAAAACAAAAACCTGAATCTGACCTTTAATGTTTTACCGGACAATTTTGAGCTATTTTGTTGAACATTCAAGTTAGTCGTTTAACCAGTTAATGGATTGTTAATTTTTTAATTAACTCTAATCAAAGATTGTTAAATATGATTGATCAAGTTAACATTAACATGAATATAAATCAATGTAAACAAGTCGGTTGGAAAGTTGAACACAGTTTCATGATTATCAGTTGATGCAATTAAATAATGTAAAAGCTTAAAGTTGTTTTAATCATTTCATTCTCATCATTGTTAGTAGTTTCAATTTTCACAAATTAGCTCAATTGTTTGGGATTTAATTAATGTGAAACAATTTAAAAGATGAACTGATAATATTAAAAAATCAAAAAATTTAATGAAAGGAAAATGAGTGAATCCAGAAAAGGCAAAAGGCACTTTTAGGTTACATTTAGACGTGTATTGTGAGCAAATTGTTCATTTCAATTATAACTGTTTCAATAAAAGAAACAACAATTTACAATAGCGATGATATCATGAGAAATGATTATAATACCTTAATGATTTATCGACTAATGATGATTTTATTAGTTACTAACAAAAAGAGTGAAACTCAACAAATTGTTTTTAGACTTGACAATGATTCAACTTGAAAATAGATTACAATTTAATCAATTACAGTGAAATGATCATCGTTGAGATCAACTTTTGTCATCAAAACCTTTTACTGAATGCAATGTCTTTTTGCTTCTTGTTACAATTATAATGCAAAATGAACCGACGATGAGAAAAAATGCATCGCTTTGAACCGAACGTCAGCCAAATCCTAGTTTCGATTTAAGTTGAACTAAAATCTAACATTTGACTTCATCAACTTTGACATCGTAATTATCGCATAATAAAATATAATTGGCGATAGATGTTTGAAGATGATGTTTCTAACATTCTAAAGTTATATCAATGTTCGAAGTGTTAAATCGTTAATGTTCACCAACCATGAAAAGCAGTTTCAGCTCTTTAACACCATCAATTCAAATGATCTGCTGTACAGAAAATTTTATCCTAAAAATAAGTTTTCTCTCATAAAAATTACGAGAGAAAACTCAGTTTGATGGAAAAATCTGGTTCCATAATTGTACGAAAAGCGATCGAAGTTTCAATTGAACACGATTTTCTCGAAAACTGTTGATCATAAACTTTTTGATTGAACAAATAGACTCTTTTTGTGCATTACAAATCCACAAAGTCTCAACTCGAAAGTCTTTGCATTCATTTATTTTACCCTTTAAGGGAAGTGTTTGAATGAAAACTAGTCACTAATTACCTGATATTTTCAATGAAAGCACTGGAATCATGATTGGAATGAGGCTGATGAGAGTCTCCATGAAAGGCAAATGGACCCTTTTGCTGGCCATCGGGTTGAACGTGACGATATGATCGACTGTTAATCAATTTAGGCTCATGGCCATCTTGTCCAATCGCAAAGGGTGGATCAATGTATTGTTTACTGTTTGAGGTTTCAGCATATCTGGACACTTTAGGATGACCCTTGGGATCATCTTGATGCCAATTAAAATGATAAGCATAATTCCATGAGGATGAAGAGGCCTGGAAAGCTGAATCTTCACGATGATGATTAGGAACAATTGATGATGAACTTATAACCACAGATGATGAGACAAGTGTTAATGAGAAAACAATGAGAAGTAAACCTTTGAACAAGCAATTAAACCTAAAAATAGATGAAGCTAAAGATGACCAAGTAGATGAAGATAAAGGTGAATAATGAGCACGATAATTGACTAAATGACAATTAAAGCTCATCATTAATCAACAAATTCCTATTGAGTAAGCAAACAATCGACGAAAAGTGACGTTAAATATAAGTATTTGTACATTAAACAAACACTTAAGTAAATTTAAAAGCAAAGTCGACTTTCCTTCTCGAGTCAAACTTTTCGCGAAAACCTGAAATTAGGTTAGCTATCAACTTGAATGAAACAAGTACGACTATGATGATGATGATGATGAAGTTTCAAATGATGACCTTTATCCAATTGTTTTGCAGTTAACTTTGGAGACTCAAACAAGTTGCATTTCTTGAACTTGTCTGAACACGATGATGAACAAGAATCAAGATAATTGAAGTAAATGAAAGTTTGCTTGTTGAACGTTGTCGTTGAACAATGGACCAGTTTAGTGTAGGATGATGATGATGATGAAGGAGGGAACCGTAGTTGTTGAGTAAATGAAAGTCAATTAGCTTCTCTATTCGTGATTATATCAATGCCATAAGTCGGACCATTAGCTATTAGATGGACACCAATTTGTGACTCCATTCAATTGCAATCTATCGAGTGTTTCCATTGATTTCATCTTTAAATGGACAATTTATCGTTCGAGTTTCCAAGTCAAAATGTCTAAATATTGTTGCACATTCAATTGTTCACATTAATTGTGATTGTGTTGGTAAAACCTTGCTTTACTGTAATCATGTAGCTGAATGGTGTATCAGCTTCACCTTGTGTCCATTTTTATTCACACTTTTGTCTGTCTCTTTGTCGTCGCCATTAAAAGTTGAAAGTGAAAGTGAGAGAGAGAAGAGAAAGTCCAGTTTTGTCGCTCAGTTACGATGACCAAAAGCATGAATTAAATCAGCAATCAGGTTAAACTTTTGCTATTCAAATTTTCTCACTCACTTAACGGCTTCTTTTTGCTCTTGTTTGCCTTTCACTTGGCTAATTACAATATCTATTTATTATCATATCACTAAACGTGCTGATTGTGGTCAAAAGTGACATTTGTAGTCGCTCATGAAAGTTGGTTAACTGATCTTTATTCAATCTTCATCCTTTTATTTTAATTTTCCGACTGATTAATCAATTTCATTCTCCTTTCCTTGTGTCTTTGAAAGCTGGATGAGATTACAATATCTATTCCGTTTTGATTTAAAAAAAGTTGGAAACCGATCAGAGATAAATGGTAAAACTTGAAAAATGAATCTGAAGCCGCTAGACCAAGAATAAATGGCAAAATCCAAGTTGAATGTTTCTCAATCCTTGTTTCCTAAACTTTTCAATTAACAGTCTTTCAATTAACTCACGCCAAATTTCGGTGTATCTATTATACTTTTGCATAAGCTTGAGCGAGCCGAGACGCAATTGGACAGTACAATTAAAGTGATGACAAACGCGAGGTAAATTGTTTTAATCAATAACATTTTGTTGAGCTTTCATATGGTTTTATTATTATCAGATCGATGAATATAAAATCTCGATCATTCCAATAACAATTAACGTTTTAAGAAGGAGATTTGACAAACGAATCGAATTAAAATGAAAATTTGCATAATTTTACTATAGGGTCACATTCTGATCCAGTAGTTTCGGTGTTGTTCCTCCTGCTGTGTTAATTATTATTGAGTAATTGTTGAGTAGTTGCGAATCAACTTACTTTTGTTGTGTTCGCGAAAGTATCTTCAAACGGTGGCATAGTTTGATTTTATATAGGGAAAAGATTCCGTAGTCTTAGAGCAGAAACATGATTGAACATGGCAATGAAAGCGATGAAAAACACGAATTGAACTGTTTTATTCAATAGCATTTTGTCTTTTTGCTTTACTTGTGAATAAAAATTTAAAGGAACTTGAAAATCGGATTAACTGGAACAAAATGAAACATCAACTGATATAAATTCACTAATCGCCTGGTCGTCTTATATACTCACTTACATTCGATTTGCGAGGATTCAGCTTGCAATTAATACATTCAGTTTCATTGAATATTTATTTTTGTGTTATTCCAATCAATTAATCATTTCACAATAAATATTTATTTTTCGGTCTTATTCAGGTAACTTAAAGCAAATTTTGTTAAATATAGTTGAATTTATTACCAGAGACCGTCAGTTAATCATTCCTCAACAGTTGCGCATATTAAGTTTGCTGGTTGATTAACAAAACTCATTTTTGATTTTTAGTATGGAGCTTCATTGTTTTACTATGGGAAAATCCGTTACTTTGAGCGCTGATATCTCAAGAACTAACAATGATGAAATTTGCTGAACAACATCATTAGAAAGAACATTTCTGGAAGTTTAAGATGGCCGTATAAAAATTCTTCTAAAAGTACGTGCATCAGAATGTGCCACTTTTTCGACTTTGACAATTTACCAAAAATCAACCTGTATTTAAAATTTTTTCAATCGGACAGTGTTAATTTTCTGACGTAACAAAATCAAACAAACATTGATGACAAACAAATATTTTAATAACATTTTTACCATTTTTAGTTCATCGGATCGGCCCTTAAACAGCTAATAACTCTCAAGTATTTAATACTTTACTTAATTTTTGATTTCCACCTTAATAATTTGATTCATTGTTTATTATTGTCCAAGTTATCTGGTCACTATGACTATTTTAGCTGTTTTAGCTATTTTAATTGTTTTACAATTTGCAATATAAATAGCAAAAATACTTAAAATGATATTTTTTTATAGACGCCTGTTTCATATTTTACTTTTAGTTGGGAATTGAGCGCAAACGAAAATTTCGAGATAAAACAGAGGAATAACAAGAGATTGTTATCGAATTCTGTAGAACAGCTGTAAAAACTTGAAAATAAATAGGAATTTTACGAAGAAACAATAAAAGTTGATGACGGTTGCTTTTAATTTTGACTTAAATGCTAATAAATACAACTATATTTAACAAAATTTGCTTTAAGTTACCTGAATAAGACCGAAAAATAAATATTTATTGTGAAATGATTAATTGATTGGAATAACACAAAAATAAATAACGTATCCGGAATAAAAATGAGAATAGATTTTCAACCATCATAACTAAAGATTCACTGTTCGGATTTTCGTGAAATTTTCATCACATGTTCTCGTAAATATAAGAATATTAAATACGAAAAATCAGATTTATATCTGAACTAATATTTATTTTATCTTAATTTGAATCGGATCAAGTTTTTGAAATTTGTGCTATCTATGAGACAAATCAATGGCTAAATTTCGACTAACACTAGAGGGCGCTAGTGAAAATGGCCCAAAAAATCAGTTAATTGTGCATAATTAAACAGAAAAAGGGATTTGATGACAAAATTTCAAGGCAAAATACTTGTAGATACTAAGTGATCAGAAAACAATTTACAGTCTATCGATAGGGTGAGAGATAAGCTCAGAATTTTTCATTGAATTAACACCGTGAAATTAAAATAAATTGTCAAAATTAGAGCAATTAGCATCAACTGTGAAGGGTCAAATGACTTTATCCATTAGCTATTGTCGATACCTTGAACCATGAAAAAAATTGAGTGTCTATGATAAATACTTATTTACTTATTTGTGGTTGAAATTTATTCTCATTTTTATTCCGTATAAGTTATTCAATGAAACTGAATGTATTAATTGCAAGCTGAATCCTCGCAAATCGAATGATAGAGAGTATATAAGACCACCATTCGATCAGTGAATTGACATCAGTTGATGTTTCATTTTGTTCCAGTTAATCTGATTTTCAAGTTCCTTTAAATTTTTATTCACAAGTGAAGCAAAAAGACAAAATGCTATTGAATAAAACAGTTACGTTGGTATTTTTCATCGCTTACATCGCTTTCATTGTCATATTCAATCATGTTTCTGCTCTGAGAGTACAAGAGTTCTCACCTACAGCACCAGTAGATCAAATGAGTTCACTGCCAATAGGAGAAATACTAAGGTCGACAACAGAAAAGTCAACAGGATCGTTCGTACCTATTAACGCAGGAAACCCTGGTATTAGAGGTCCATTGAACAACTTTGGCCAGCCGTAACACAAATCATCCGAGAAAGATCACTAAACCCAACCACGGAGGGACTTCTTTAAAATAAGGGGCGAACCAACAATCGAAATTATTGACTCCATTGTAGTCCAATTATACTGATTTAAGGTTGTTTTCGAAGCAAGGAAACTCAGTTCAATGTTGTTTCTGCTCTAAGACAAGGGAAATTCGCCCCAATAAAACTGCAATAAATAATTACACTATGCCACTGCCAAATGTCCTGAAGGCAGTAACCATAGGCTGGGATTAACACAGGTGGTGAAACAACAATCGTAACTGCTGGAGCAATTGTAGCAATAATACGCAAGAATGGCGAAAAATCTGATCTTTTCATAGCTTCAATGTTAGTGAAAAAACTATGTAATTAGAGGTTCAAAGTTTGTAATTCTTATTCTCATAGGGCAACTTATTTATGAATTAAGGCGATAATGGAACCGTGAAAACAGTATTTTTGACCAACACTACATTTTGTCACAATGGTCAAGATAAGAATGGAGTTGAGCTTGATGCTGATTCCAAAGGTTCGAAATATCGAAAAGTTCTAAGCAAGTAGACCAGATGATATGAGAAGGACAGATCACAAGCAACTAGTCGATTGCTACATCTTATCAATTTCAAGAAAAATAAGCAGCAGTTAGTCAATTAATGTCGAAATGGGTTTCCATAAGAAATGAATTGAAAATTACCTCAAAGATGAAATACTGTATCCAGGCATATAATGTCACGAGGTTCTTATCCATATCATGATCGAGAGCGGCTTTTGTTTAACTGAGCTTGACTGAACGTGTTTAACTCGACTCAAAACAGTAGACACCTCAAACAAGAGTCCATGTGCCTTAGTCGAGCAACACGGGTGCTCTCAAATTGAGCGAGCACAATATGGATCCATCTTGTATGCAGAATGATGCGCTTCCAGATGAAATTGTCTCAACTGATTGAATTGAAATTCAAGTTCACTTCAAACTCGTGTTTCAACATTCCAAAGGCTATGAAAAGCATTGAAAGACGAACCTCTGCTCAAAGTTTCTCATGTAAATCGACGAAAAAAGAAAATAACAGGCCATTTTGTATTCTTCATCGTTGAAATTGTCCAAGGTTCGTTTTCTTTCACGAGATCATCCAAAATTCGTAGTTGAATGCAGTGAAAATGAACAAAACTTGAAAACTCTTAAGGTCGTTGTTTTGTCCGTCAACGGCATTAATTGTGATGAGAAAACTATTAAATCGCGTAAACATTCATTCAAATTCAATTACAATTTTAATTATCATTTGAAAGGAAAAATTGCGAGATTATCAACATTTCAAGGTTCTATTTACCTTCAATTGAAAACGATGACAAAATATGTTGACAATGTATCAACACTTTGAATGAAACAAGTTTGATAAACTCTGAATCTATTGGAATCTTGATTAATTTGTTTACATGAATCAAACTTTAATTGAAACTTTTTATTCAAACTTTATCACAATTGAATCCATTGATTGATTTCAATCATTAATAAAGTTGAAAATGAAAGTCCAAAGTAAATAGAGTTTTCCGTTCATTTTGCAACTCTTTCATCATTGACCTGATTGATTATCAAACCATTTCAATGGTCAACCTTTTGATGACCTTTCCTTTTATTCAATTGATACCTTTGATTGATGTGAGCCAATGAAAACAAACAAAAATTGAATCAAACTTTTCGTTATTTATTTTATTCAATAAAATGATTGAGAAAAATTGATAAATTTGAAAAGTCGATCGTTTCTGTCGAGTCAAACTTGAGTAATAAAAAACATTTTCAAATACACTTTTTAACAATTAAATTGATCAAATTGATTCTTTCTTCATCAATAATAATGACAACAAATTTAATGATATTGTTTGAGGAAGACAAATGGCAATGGATTATCATCAGTTCATGATTGTTGAAAGTAAAAAAATGTTCATCTTTGCGCTTAGGAACTATCGATTGGCCAGAATTGCATTTCAATGATTAAGCTCGTTACAGTAAAGTTCTGGCAACTTGGTAAATATTTTTCCTTCCTTTGAATGAACTGGTTCTCTGTTGGTGAAAAGAGAACAAGAAAATTAGTTGAAAAGTTGATCAATAGGAATCTTGGTGTTTCAATCAATTACCTCATTCGAGTCGATATGATGATGATGTATCGAGTGAAGAACCGTTGAAGAAGCTGAAGAAGGTGGATGAAGGTGGACATTGAGGTGAGCATGTTGTTGTTGAAGGTGAACATGATGTGACTTGTTTAGTGTTGAACCCTGACCTGGTAGTGATGAGGGTGGTGGTGGTGGTGGAGGGGCGGGTGGAGGCGGTGTACCAACTTGCATGGTTGAATAGTCGATATGGTTGGTTGCATAAGGTGTTGGATAATAGAGTTTACTTGGAGTCTCACAAAACTCGGAGCCCATTGAGCTTTCCTTGCCATTGTGGTCACCAAGCAGAGTCAAGATGCCATTGGTTGTGGAAAGGAGTCGCTCTTCTCGACCAGAGGTTGACTGTTCACCTAGACCTTCCCCGCAAGTGACTCCAGTCTCGTCGTATGTACCATTTGACTGGTGATGATGGGGTTGATGGTGAAGGTGAACCGATGAAGAATGGCTTTTGAATATCAAAAGTAAGGAGATTATGATTATTACAATGAGCACTATCACAGCACAACTTGTTGGCACCATTAACGTTAAACTTGGATACAAGGGTCGGCTCAAGTCGAGAGGCGATATTGTTGCTGTGAAAAGACGAGAAAAAAATCAGGTGAAAAAAGGTAATTGATCGAGTTTTCTGGTCAAAAGGGAAACTCTTTTCTCTCTTTTTCCCTGTTAATGATTTAGATTATGGTTCGGCTTTCATCATGAAAACAATTCTCATTGTGAAATGATTATTTCGGAAGTGTTAACACTTTTTTCCCTTGACAGTGAAAATGGTCGATAAGAATGAGAATGAAAGGAAAATGATGTTTCAATGTGTTGAGCCAATTGATGTACTTTCATGCAGCAAAAGGATCAAGATGAAAGATGAGAAAATGAAGGAAAAAATTCTGTACAGAAAAATGTTGAATGGAATGAAATTAATGAAGAATCAAGTTGAATCAAGAATAAAACATTTGGTGGAAGAAAAAAGAGAAAAGGAAGTTGAAAAGAAAGAGTATTTTCTTTGGAATAATTTCTCTCCATGAACAACAACATTCACCTAAGGAAGTGAATTGATATTCTTTGGCTTAACAATGGTTCCTATTTTTTCTTCTTTTGCTTTGAAGTAAATTGTTGAAGGGCTCAAGGAAATTGAGTAAAACCATGGGATAACATTGAAAAGGAAACAACATTTTACATCATGTTTATCTGGTCAGAAGATTGTTCCTGATTCACTGTCGTTCAAATTATTAAACGATTATGGTTTGGACACTAAACTAAAAGGAAAACTGATTTTTTACAAAATTCTGTCATCTTTATAATCGCATCGAAAGTAAAGTTTAAAAAGCTGAATTCTGTGACCTGCAATATTCGTTTGATTGTACTTTACTCTTGTGATGCAGATTCATGTTCTAGTTTTGAGTTCACCTCGCCATGAGCTTCCAATTGATTTACAATTGATTACTTTCTGCATCTCAAGTTGGTTCGACTTTTGTATTTTGTAAAATTTCAAACTCAACCAGCAAACCTTTTCATTTAAAGCAGAGTTCATTTACAGACAATTTGATGCCATCTATCGAGCGATTTGATAAAAAATTTAATGGAAAGTTGGAAGAAATTGAAGAATGAGAAAGAAGTTTTGGATAACTCGATGAGATTCAGTTTCAAGATGGTAACCCAGAGATTCTTTAACAACTATTATAATAGACCAAGACATTTATTGGACTGATGAAGTTAAAGACACTTGCTAGCAATAAATAGATGCAAATTAGAGCTTCAAATTGAAATGGTTTAAGCTATGATTCGAGATTAAATTAGCAGTAATTTTAAGGCTTTTCATGGGTTTAAATTTTTACTCATAGTTTTAGTCTTAATTTCAAGTCTATCAATTAGTTCATTGGAATGTTGAGCCACGAAGCCCTTAGCATAAACTTTAATTGAATAACTTGAGTTTTGACATTTGACATTGAAGAATGGCTGGAATGAAGAAACTCGAAAACACATTGAAAGCATTTGCAATGCGATGGAATGCATGGCCGCAACTCACCTCCATTGTCAGTTAAAGTGGCGAAAGTGTATTCTCTTTCAGTTGAACCAGCTTCTGAATGGGCAGCAACCAACAGCGAATACCAAGTTCCAGGTTTAAGATCAACAAGAGTAAGGTGCTTATCATTACCGTCGACTTGACTTGCCATGGGTATCCAGTCAGGCACCAGTTTAACCTTGTACTGAATCTCGAAATGGCTAATCGGACACCCATAAGGTTTCCAAGTGGACAAGTTGAGAGTGGCCGATGAAGAGTTGGCACTTATAAAAATATCTGAAATCGGAGGAACTGGAACTGTAGACAAAACAAACCCAAAAAAGAACAAAATTACAATCGAAACCCAAAAATAAAAAGAAATGCAAATCAAGCTCAACAGCTAGAAATGATGATAAGTTGGCATCATTAACAATGAAACAATGAAAGTGCAAAATGAAAAGTTACATGCAAAAATCAATTTCAATCCAGTTACTAATTGTATACAACATTGATAAGCTTCCATTCATATTAATAACAAGTTAAATTGCGCATGAAAAATATTCATAAAAATAGCTTCAATAATGAGCAACACTGAAAAAAACGAGAATAAAATGTGGAAACCTTTCCTTCGATCATTTAACCAATTTGAAAATTTCCAAAATTTACAAATGATCAGCATTTAGAGGCGCTAAATTGAGCTTAAAAATTTCATTTCAAACGTTGAAATTGCAAAGCAAAATTCAACAACTTAATCAGCGTGATAACAGTCTCAAAAATTTAAGCCTTTCACACCATTTAAATGCAATTGAAAGGGAAACAAGAAAAGCAAAAGTGAAGCGAGAAAATGAAATTGAAAAATGGTGAAAAGAAAAGAAGCGAAAAATTAATCTGCAAACTTATTGTTACGAAGTTTATCAAGACATTTGGACTGGGAGTGAAACAATGAAAATAACATTGAAATTTCACCCTAAAATTAGGAATTAGGAATAATATTTTAATAGGAAAAGAAAAGAAAAGAAAAATGAGAAAAAGAGATTTATCTTTTTCTCTTTCTTTTCACTGGTGAACATTATATTCTTGGAATGAGCAGATAAAGAAATAATATCAAAGTGATAACAATGAATGTAATGTATTTTCACTCCCTACTGACGATTCCTTGCCTTTGATTAGCTTTGAAAGTGTCTTTAAAGGTGTTTGACCATCTGACTCAGTAAACTCAATTGCAATGAATTTCCTACCTGTTCCATTGTTGTTTACATTTCATACCTTCTATGTTTTTCATTCACATTTATCTTCACTTTTCTTCTTCTTCTTCTTCTTCTTGCTTTTGAAACCTTTCTTCTCAATATTATCATTATTACTAGTTTGGTTACTTTTCTGCTTTTCCCTGTTTCTATTGTTCTTACCTTTTCTCAGTGTTTCCACCTTTTCAGTTCAACTTTAGATAAAGAATCGGTCTCATTTCGTGTCACATTATACATCTTAAAGTTAATCTTACGATAAACTTAAATAATGGACAAAATAAATCATGATTAAGCTAATTGACAAAATTGGACTTTTCCTTCTTTATTTCACTTTTTCCTTCTTTTCTTTTTTCCTCGATTTTATTCAGTTTTACTGTTTCAAAATACCTGAGACTCGGGTTTGTTCAATGCAAGAAAAGTTGAATTTTTGATTAATTTTCACCAATTGTCATCTGATTAGCTATTGAATGCGATCGTGAATCACTATTTACTTTTTTCCCGAAAAGCAATTTTGCAGCTCTTTTTTGCTCATTAGGAATTGAAAAGACAATTAATTGTTATAATGAATTAGTTAATTTGGAGAAAATTGTTGCTCATTAAATATGGAAATGGTGAAGATGAGTTGAAGAGAAGCAAATGACTGGAAAGACTTGACGGAAGGACGAGCAAAACGTTCAACAAAACAGTCTATTTGGCCATTGATACATTAGGTTAATTGGTGGTAATAAAATTGACTAATTGTTGCAAGGAAAAGCTATTAACCTTTTGTTTCTATTTGGTTAACAATAATTGTTTCGATTAATTGAATTGCAATCTAACCTGAACCCTTTGTTTTGCCCGCAATAACTTGACTTGGATCACCTTTGCCCAGGTTGTTGTAGGCAGCTATGTAAAACTGATATGAAGTGCCACAGTCCAGGTTGTCCATGACTATCGACTTTTTCAAGCCTGAAATTTGCTTCTCTTGCCAATCGGATCGGTGGCTTTTAAAGTGAATATAATATCCGTTGACCAGGATATCGGTTGAACCGTCGTTCCGTAAGGAAGTTGTTGCGACTGTCACTGAGTTTGTTTCCGTCTCCACGAAACTCCAGTGTAACTCGATGGACGAATAAGTGACTGTTCCAATGGTCAAAATGGGTGCTGGTGGGGGATCGTTGACCAAAGTCTCACAGATAATTTCTTCCGATTGTGGACCTGGACCTTTCGAGTTGAAAGCTTGCACAATGACGGCGTACTTGGTCGACCTGCGAAGATCACCGATTTTAATGGTGTGCTGATTGGATGAAAAGTGTCCATTGTATGAGTGGGAATCACTTTCATTGGCGTCATTTGCATCGCCTTCAGAATCGATCAGATCGGAATTTTCATCAATCAGTTGTGGTAAAGACTTTCGCCTTGCCTCAATCACTTTGCCTGCTTTTGTGCTCTTTAATGAACCATCGGCTGAAATGGTTTTGAATGTGTACGGATCACCCGAACCGTGGATTCGATAGCCTAAGTAGTAACCCTTGATCGGTCCGTTTTGACCGTGATGAGCAACGGGTTTCCATGTCACTTGAAGAGTCCGTGAAGTCAATGGAAACACTTTGACATCTTCAGGTGGTAAACTTGGAGCTATTTTGATCAGTTTGAAAAATAAGAGAAAAAAGTTAAAGTCAATTTCGACAATTTTTGTTTCTCTTCTCTCGGTCATTACCTTCTTCATCAGTTGTAAACTCAATTATATCACTAAACTCGGAAGAACCTAAAGCATTGGCACTTTTAATACGAATCTGGTAACTTGTGGTTGGTTCCAAGTTTCGCAATGTAACAGAATTTACTGTTCCAAGGACGGTTTCGGTAAACATTTCCTTTGATCCCCAGGAACTGGGCTTCTTCTTGTACTCAATAGTATATGAAACGATAACGCTGTTCCCCGAATAAGGAATGCTCCAGAGTATTATTACAGATCGACTTTCAATATCAGTAACTCGAACATTTTCTGGTCTATCAGGTGGCTCTAAAGGTAAACAAAAGTACACAGTTTAATAAAATCGAAAGGACTCGTAATGGAAGATGCAATTTTTGCGTTTAAATTTCGTTCAGTATTATATGAAACCAAAGTGAGAAAAGAAACTCGACAAAACCGAAAAGTCATTCAAAACCTAACTATTCCTTGTTCGAGCAATTTGACCAAATACAACTTGGTTCATTGCGTATTAGTAAAGAATGAAAAATGTTTACCTTGTAAAATAACTTGTATATTAAGCTCATCTTTACCATAATTGTTTGAGGCTGTGCAAGTGAAAAGAGCTGAATCTCTTCGATCGGCTGCTTCAATCCTTAAAATTTGTAAAAAAGTTGACTCTTTGAGAGTCTCGACAATCTTGTAACGAGGCTCCTTTAATGGTTCAAAAGCTATCCGATCCTTGCTCCAACTAATGGTTATCGGTTTTTCACCAGCAGGTTCACAGGAAAGTTCAAGTGAATCTCCCTTCTTGATTGTTTGAGCAGTGAAAGATGATTCAAAATAGGGTGGAACTGGTTGAATGGTGAGAAAAGAAACACGAAGAGAAAAGATGAAAATGATAATCAAGAGATGAGAGGATAAACAAGATGAGAAAAGGTAGACAAAAAAGAAGAAGAAAATAACAACAAAAGTAAAGAAGTAAAATAATAATAGGAAGAGAAGGGAAGAAGATGGAAAAAAGGAGGAAGAAAAGAGCGAAAATGAAATCCCAAGTACATCAATTAAGTTGAACATGATTGAGGTGAAAGAAGAGAAAGAAGGAGAAGAAAAGAGAAAAAAGTTGAAGAGAGAAAAATAATGATGACGATTATTATGAGAAGGAAGATAATAGTGATTATGAGAGTGGATAAAGACTGGGAGGGAAAACTATTAGATAAGGAAAGAAGATGATATTTCGATATGGATGAGAATGATGGACGACTGGAAAGATTAGTATTGAGTGTGTGATGACCAGTGGAAGAAGGACAAGAAGAGAGCAGTTCTGGGATGATCAATGGTGATGAAGATGGCGATGAAAGATGAAATGTATGAAAATGATTGACCGATACAATTGAAGTACTAAAGGATATTGTTCAAAATCCAATTGTTTTCCATCATTACCATCATCATTGATAACCCATGAGCGTACAATCCATGGAAGAAGAAGAAACTGAAGAAGCTGAAGAAGATGAAGAACGTGTATTTATCCAAAGAGAAAACCCTTTCAATTGTTTTCTCTTTGATATTAGTTTAACAATTTTTCGTTTCCTTTTCCTTCCAACCTTTTCATTTTCACAACTTATCAAGTTATTGTTTCCTCCCTTTCACTTTCCTCATCATTCTTCTCATCATTTTTCTTCTTCTTCCAATTAATTGTTTTACTGTTTGGATCAATTGTGTTGATAAATGTTGTTGTTTCCTTTTCCCTGTTCAACCGTTTCAATTAAACTAATTTGCTTGATGAAAGGTCCAGCAATCAATCGTTAAATATATCAAAACTGGAACGGAAGTCAATTGAATGAAATGTTGAACTGTTTAACGAAATTTCATTGTTTTCTGATGAAAGTCAACTTTCCATGTAATTATTGCAAAACTGAATTGAAATGCAAAATGTCATCATTTGCTTTTTGTTGCTAATTATGAAACATCTACGCAATGAAACAAAGCAATTGCAAAAGTAATTTACTTTTATTTGATGAGAAATGCAATTTTAAAACATTTGTTCAATCTTGTAATTGAATGGAAGCCAGAATTGATTTTAAATTTCTAATGATATGATGAAAAGTGTTCACCTTCATTTCAAATTCAACTTGTGATTATTCAATAAAAGTTGTTGAAATAAATATCCAGCAAATAAACAAAAGGCAAAATGTAATAACAATAAAGACGAATCATTTTTCCATTTATTATTTCATCTTTATTAAAATGCATTTTGAAAACCTTTTATTGCGATTTCCATTTTTATTAACTTTTTGTTTCATTCTGCGACTATCAACAATTGCAACAGATGATGAACCATTTTAATAGCAAAATTGTTTACTTTCATCTTCATCATCTTCATATCAATTCATATTTATAACAGTTTTGCTATTCAATTTGAATGAAAGTAAAATGTCAACTTTTTTTGTCTCTTCATCTTGTTCATCATCACTTTTGATCATCATCATGGTTCAATGAGATTGCAAGCTGTTTCCAGTTTATCTTTGCTATTCAATTTCACCAAGAAAAGGGCAAACTTTTTATCCATTTCAATTCAACCTTTTGTCTTGCAATTGATTACCATAATAATATTAATGTTTAATTAAACAACTTGTGAAACTTGATTGATTCAAAGTTACACGTTTTAACATTTTGTTTTGTCTTTTCCTCTTTTCCTCCAACAATGTCAACCTTTTGTTTCCACTTTCCTTGTTTACTCCTTTAAACACATTATCTTGTCCAAACAGATTGACCATTGAACTTTTCACTAAATTTCATCTCACAAAAGGCTAACTTCATCCATCTTTTTCTCGCTCCTTTTCCTTTGCTTGAACAAGTCAACTTTTCAAATAATTGTTTGTCTTGTTGTTTGTTTCCCTTTTGATTCATTGATCAACATGGAGTGAAGTAAAAGGTGAAATTGAGAATTGGCAGAATTTCTTGGCTTCTCTCGATGGAACACACATTTGTTTTCATCAGTTTCCTTACAAATTGAAATGTTGATCAATAAACTCACTCTACTTGCTCTTGTTGGCCAGTCTTTAAACCATCCAATCTTGTACTTCACCAATGTTTCATTTTTAATCAACAAACGAGTAAAATCAAACTTGACTTCACTTTATAATTAAACTGGATCATTATTGATTACTTTTTGTGTGTCCAAACTCATTAAATGACCAGCCAAGTTTCACTTGCATTTTGTGTAAAGATAATGACACTTTTTTCGCCTTTAATTAAAGTGAATGAAATTAAAATTAAATCAACTTTCAGTCATCAAAACGATCATCAATGTGACTAATCCAATCATGGTGTGTGAATGTGTCAACTGGTAAAGCAGTCTAAAGTAAGCATGAAAATTGGCTCAGCTGAGTGGAGCTCAAAGTAACGATGGTAGATCTTGATCTGAGCTGAATTCAATCTAATATTAGGCTTAGAATCATAATATGAATCAATTTTCAGTAAAAGTCGAGCTACTTCAGCTCATTTGCTCAATTGTGAAGACACATAATCTGTCTGTTTTAGTTATTTGTGGATTCTTGGATTATGATCCGCATCTTCAACAGACTGTTTCTGCATGTTTCTGTATGACGCTTGTTTCAAGTCAAAAACAATCAGCATTTCAAAGCTAAACGATCGATCCAAAACCATAATCATCTAATTGCTTGATACTTAAACTTTCTTGATTTTACTGTGCTGTGCAGTCAGATATTTGTGTGATCTTGACCTTGAAGAGCATCTCAGGTAACACTTGAACTCAATTCCCAAGTCACACTGTCTCTGGTTGTGAAGTTGTTCATTAGCTTAATAGTTCGGGTTCAATTTGTTCAATTGCAACTAATGTTTTAAAACAAATGTATTTCATGATGAATAGATGGTGCATTTGGTCCATGATTAATAAATGAACAAACAAAACGATCAAAGAGTCTTAATCGAAGGAAAAACCTTTATCCTAACAATAAATCAAAATTGATTGAATAATCTTGTACCAACTGCACCATGCTTTTTGGTGTCTTTTATCGTAGTTCATCTCTATTTAAATTCTTAAAGCTTAACCTCTTGAATGACTCGACTTGTACTGATGTTCATCATCACTATTGAATGAAAAGGTAAACATAAACTGTAAGCTGCAACACTTTCATTTATCAGCTCATCATGAATGGAAAGTGTCGGTGTGTTAATCAATCACAAAATTTAATGCTTCATGAAGCATTGTAAAGGTGTTAAAAAGTAATCAACCTTTTTTCTTCTTCCATCTTCTTCTTCTCCAGCCTTTCCATTTGTCTCATGTAGTTGTTTCAATTTCACCATGTCAACCCTTTTAACCATGTACTTTGTGATTCATTGATTGAGTTGAGATTTCATTTTTGGTGAGCAAAACAGAGAAACAAAAAGCAGATAAACTTGTTCGGATGGAGGAATGTTGAAAAAAAAAGATAATCATAGTTACCATGAACTGAAATTTTAACAACTTTACTTATGTCTGAACCGATTCCATTAGTTGCCTGACAAAGATAATAACCTTCATCATTTTTAGTAATTTCCTTGATAATTAGGCTTCCATTCTCAAGAGCATGGATATGAGAATTGCTGATAACTGGTTGATAATGAGTTGGCGAAGAAGAGGAAGAGGAAGATGAGGAGGAAGAGGAGGAGGATATTGTTGTATCTGCATGTTCCCACCAGATCCTGGGCTGAGGGTATCCAGAGGCTTGGCAGTCCATGATAACATCTTCACCCACAACTGAGTCAGCATCACTTGGAGCCAATGTCCATTTAGGCGGAACTATGAACAACGGAAGGAAGGGAAAGACGAAAAAATTATCGCATTTGTTATCAAACGAATGGAAGGGAGTGCAAATATTCAATTAACAGCATTTAAATAGCCAACTTAAGTATTAATCAAAATACTGTTTCTTCAAACTCGAGGTCAGTTCAAGTAAAATTTTCTTTCGACTTCGATAATAACTTCATAACTGTAATCGAGCAATTGAAAGCTCAATATTGACCAAAGAAAAATTTTACAAGAACTTTGTTGCTCCTCGAAAGGTTGACTTTTTACAATTTTGTAACCAATCGAAATGAACAATGAACAGTTATTGGTCGATAATAAACTGAATCGTATCTATTACATTGAGATCAATTACAAGTTGAATAATCTGTTTCTGTTGTTTGGCCCTTCATAAGCTCGACCATTAACCATTTACAATTAATTGCAATACAAAGCTGATGAAAAGTGTGATAAATTGTGTTTCAATTGTTACTGTTAAACAACATTCTGTTCAACTTATCTCATTAACTCAATCATTTAGACTCAATTAATCTCTGTCATTCGTTAATTTTCCTTCAAATGTAATCATCAAAAACTAATTAACCAAATCAACAAACAATAATCATTTACATTCTTCCCTTGCCTTCCCAGTGAAAACAATGAAACTTATTGGTAACTTTCATCAACCAACAGAAAATTTTCATTCCTCATTCACTCGATAATTACACCTTAAAGTTGGCTTTTCTGTTCAACAATCAACTGAACAAGAAGAGCTTGACTCAAGTTGATATAAAACATGAACAAGAAGCAAATTGAAACAAGCAAAATGGCTTTATCTGGATTCACTTAATCTTATTGAAACGCTTTTACCTTATTCACTTAGCAAAATGTTCAACAGAAGAGAAAAATTTCTGAATCAGAATTTGTTTTTTCTTCTTTGATTGCTAACTTGTTGAAGCACAATGTTGATTTTTTATTCAAATAATGAACCGTTTGATTAACGAAACGAAAAAAGTTGACATTTCTTTTTCTTCCATCATTTCACATTTTCCAAGTTTCAAATTCAAAGTTGAAAATTGAATTGATAATTGGCGATGAAAGGAACAGGGAAAAAAGTTGAATCGAGAAAAGAATTTTTGTTGCAATTTTTTTCTTCCTTTTCGTTGTGCATTTTGATTGAATCAGTTTAATAATATTATTGTTTATATAAAGCAGTAACTTAATCAATTCAAGTTGAAATTGACTTATTGAAATACATAAAGTTCAAGAATGGTTCAATGAGTTTGCAGAAGAAGATGATTTTGTGAAAATGATGGAAACTTTGAATCAATGAAACTGAATGAAAAAGAAGAGCAAAAGTGGTGAAACTTTTCTTCTTTACACTCTTCTTTATCTTCTTCTTTTCTCTTCAAGAGCAATTCATATACTTGAATATGGTTTCAATGATCGATTATCAAGTGAACAATTATCCTGCTTGAAACTTTTCCCTTCTTCTTTCCTTTACCATGCTCATCATCATTTTCATTGACTTTCCTCTTCTTTTCCTTCCCTTTACTTTGCTTTACACTTCAATCATTTTTTAATATCAACTTCTTTGCACATTGATTGACAGCTTTTCAAGTGATGATTTAAGAGGATCACTTTTGTTTGATTCTCTTTCGATTTAATGATAACATGAACAGAATTTTTTATCGCACAAAATTGATACTCCAATGAAAATGCGCCCAACTAAATGGCTCACATAATAAGTATCATTAACTGAAAGAATCAGATTTACTTTCAAGTTTGTGATAACCTTTTTTCATTCCAGCATTATCATCTACCAATATTAAGTGTATTAATTTCTTATTATTATCGTTATGAGTTTTTATGGTGGGACAAGGTTTAGCCAAGGGATTGAGATGGAAAAGGTAAATACTCGCAATGATGATGTGATTTGCCGTCAACTATAAGCCGAGTTGAGACGGTATTTAAAGGAGCAATTATACTCGGATACTTTACCATAGATAATGGATCATGGATTGGTGAGTGATATATTAAACGAAATATTGAGTGATCCGTAGAGAAGCAGTTTAGCAAAGTTAATCTCAAGTCGTTATTAAAGTTTTTCATGCGCTATCCGATGAGACTGTTACCTAGGTTGGGACTTTGAAAGGGCAGTCAAGAAGTTGGACTTTTGCACTGTTAAACAAAATGTGTTGACGGATAATCGATCAGATGCTATGTATCTGCATCGTCGAAACTATCAGGCAGTAACTATAAATGATAGAGCAACATGTTATACTGCATTCGATAGAATTTAATAAAATTTCTAAAAGACGATTTTTGAAAGTAACAGGAAAGTCAAAACTGGCACATTCTGAGATCCGTGATTTGATAGTCAGTGATGATTTCTCAGTCCGAGATCTCACTGTGATACCTGAGCGCTCATAATATAATAAATAACCACAAATAGTTCACTAGGTCGGCCGGTCAAAATAATGACTCCCAAAGTTTTAAGTGCTGTGGAAACTTGCCATGAAAATAATCATAGGCCTTTTTTCAAAGAAGCAAATTCATTCACCATGAGTTTTCGATTAATAAATAGCGTATCATAATAGTAGACACATTCTGTTCTTTTGGTTATTGTTCTCTTTCAGTAATTCATGGCTTCAACCTGAAATGACCGTTTACTCAACCTCTTGGTACAATAAGCAGTGACTGTTTAGCGAAGATATGAGGTGATAGAGCACCAGAAACAGAAATGGCAAAATTGATTTAATTTTACCGAATGGAGATTCAGACCTCACGCAATAGAAACAGCAAAGCTAAAGGAAAACAAGGGAAAGATTGAGGCTAAAACTACTGACTATACAATTGCAAGAGACAATAGACTGAATAGTCAACATGCAAATGGCGCTCAACTCGAAACTGTTCTTCTCTTGGACTGTCAATGGTAGAAATTCATGTACAGAACTTATCCGAAATGAAACAATGAAACGTTTATTGGAAAAGTCAGCAATTGTTGATAAACTCATCAGCAAATCATCAATTTACTTGAAGCTGATTAAATGAATCCATTTCATAACTCAAAGTATAATTCAACTGTTTCATGTTTCTTTACTTCCCTTTTCACCAACCATTATTACTTTTCCATCCTTATAATGATAACAATCTATCAATAAATTTCATCAAAATGTTCATGATAAACGTTTCCCTTTTCTGCAATCATTTTTGTTTTTTTTTCAAAATTTCATTTTTTACATTTCTCTTCATATTAAATCATCAAGTTTTACGTTATTTTTTATTGTTACTGTTAGGGCAAGACCTCTAGTAGCTTCAAATGTCAACCAGCAAATTGACATGAAACCAATTTATTGTTTCGCTTTTGTCAACCAACTCTTTAAAGAGCAACATTTCACTCACTTTTCAAGGTGGAGTTCATCTATTTGTTCAGCATCTTGAAAGTTTTCATCTTTTCTCATCATTAAAAGTTCATCATCTTTTGTATCATCTTGTTCATTTTGTCTCTTCTTATTTCCTCTTTTTTCTGCCTTCAGTTTTACTAACATGATAACGAAAAGTCAACTTATCAAAATTTTCTGCTCATTGTTTGGTAACGATAAAAATGATCAACTTGAAACTACTTCTGTCCATTGATCATCATTATCTTTCTATTTCTTTTTCTTCACAACTCTCATTATCACCTTTACTGATTCGAGTTGAAGGCATTCGGAGTTTTACTTTCCTTTCACTTCTGTTTATTCACTTTTCTGCTAGTTGCTCAAACATTTGACCAACCAATTCAAACTTTCAAATCAAATTAAGATCACTTTAAGATGAAAAAGAAACATCAACAACTCGAGAACGAAGACAAAGCTCTTGCAAACAATTGAACAATCAAGTTTTCGATTTTTTACTATTTCCAGGCTTCAGTCCAACAATTTCATTTTTTATTTAATTCTGTTAAAATGATTATTCAATTTTACTATTCGATAATGATTTTAATTTGTAGGAAGAAAAAATTTGAGCGAAAAACTGTTTGATAGAAAAGTAATTATAAAAAAGTAAAAATAATCTTTCCCTCAACACTTTGACTTTGGTTTCCCTGGTTCGGAAACGGAACCTTTAATCATTAATTAATTCACAATCGTGACGTTTGACAATCGTTTACGTTGACTGTTTAACAGCTTGCTTACTAACTTTGAATAATCGTGAACGCAACTGAGCAAACCGCTTAATTAGTCAATTCGATGAATGCAACAGCGTTAACTATGGCCAAAAACTTTTCCTTTCGAGTTGAGAATTGCGACTTGCATGGTTTTTGGATTATGATTTGCCCTTGCTTTGACCTCTAACATCATTAGGAGCAATTTCCGAAAAATGATCTTGAATGACCTTGATTTTGAAATATAGCAAATAAGTATTCGCGAAATCTCCATAAAATTTTTTTCAAGTCTCCAGTTAACTCACAGGCCAAGTAATAAACGTTTAACATCAATAAAATTAGCTGAAATGCCGGATCTTTAATCTTATGAATATTAAATCACGATCATTACATAAACAATTAACATTTTAGTGGTAAGATTTGACAATCAAAACAATTCAAATGGAAATCTTGATTTTACTGTTGTTAATCAATTTGATCACAGTTCGCCCCGTTTTCAAGAAGTTACACAGCGGTTACTGGCTCATTTTGTAGTGGTCGTTTCCTCATAATTGAACCGGTATGATTCATTGCGTCTTTAGGTGTGAACTCTCGTATTCTTAAAGCAGAAACATGATTGAACATGGCAATGAAAGCGACGATAAACACGAACTGAACTGTTTTATTCAATAGCATTTTGTCTTTTTTGCTTTACTTGTGAGTTAAAATTTAGATGAAATAAAAAATCAGATTAACTAGAACAAAATAAAACTTCAACTGATATAAATTCATTTATCAACTGATCGTCTTATATACTCACTATCAGTCCATTTACTGGGATTCAGCTTGCAATTGCATTCGATATCAGTAAATATTTATTTTTGAGCTCTTTTAACGAATTAAACATTTCACTATAAATATTTGCCATTCGGTCTGATTCAGGTAACTTAAAGCTAATTTTGTTAAAGTTGAATTTATTAGCATTTAAGTCAGAATTAAAAGCAACCGTCATCAACTTATTGTTTTTTCGTATAATTCGTATTTATTTTCAAGTTTCACCTGTTCTACAGAATTCGATAACAATCTCTTGTTATTCCTCTGTTTTATTCAAAAATTTTCGTTTGCACTCAATTCCCAAGGAAAAGTAATAAATCAAGCGTCTATGGAAAAGTATGTCCAGCCAAAAATTATTGCAAATGTCCTACCACACCCTCTCCACCACCTGAAATCTTTTGTAAATGGTAGCCTAAGCTCTTCCATATGTGTGTGACCAAAGTGAACCTAATAGGAAAGAGACACCAGAACCACACCTGATGGTGTTACTATATTTATCGGAGCGTAGCGAAGATTACAACTCAGGTACCGGTAAAAAATTTCACTTCAAACTTTTAAGTTCACTGCGTAATCTGCCGAAATACTCGATCAATTCAAAAACTATTTTGTATAAAAACTTTTAATTGCTCGTAAAATGGCTGGAAAAATTTCAAGGTCATTCGAGGTCATTTTTCGGAAACTCGATTTTCGATCTTCATAGGTCATTTCAAGGTCGTTTTGTAATTTTTACACTTGGCTTATCATCGTGAATTTTTTCACATATCTTAGATGTCGAACTCTGAAGTTATGGGCATCATGGCTAGAATACTGCGAAATTAAAACAATATTTTGTTCAATATCAATACATCTAAAATAATGCATTTATAAGACATTCCCCAAATCTTATGCACGCATACGACAGAAAATGAGCGGCATGTTAATAAGAAAAATCTTCATTCGCCCTTCTAACTTTTTTGTTTTAAGGTTTTACCCTACAGGTCTTTAATTTCACGCAAGTAATAGATCATGTCATTTTCATAACAAACGCTCCGATTATGCCGATCGATCGTCTGACCTAGTACTTAGTGCTCCGACTCGTTCAATTGCCTCGGGCATAACTTGTAAAGAGTTTCACACTGTTATGTGCGTTTCCCCTAGAAAGCTTATTTGTTTAGCTTTTCTAGTTATTGTAAGACAGATTTCTGATTTTAATCAAGAATACAGAAGTGAATGAGAATACTAAAAACGGGTGAACTCTGATGAACATAATTTCCTTCTAACGAACTTTACTGAAACTTGAAGTCCGAGTTTGCGAAAAAATTCAAGCCTTTTCGTTAATTTCAGTATATAATAAAATTAGAAATCAGAATCATAGGCAATAAGGAATCTATTATTTAGATAAAACGAGACATCGATATTCAAAGCATCTTCCCTTCAATACATTGAACTGAGTTTCCTTGGTTCGGAAACGTAACCTTAAATCAGTAATTTATTTCGTTTACAATCGTTTACGTTGACTGTTTACCAGTTTTCACAAGCTTTAAATAATTTTGAATGCAATTGATCAAACTGATTAGTTGGTGAATTTGATGAGTTTAATAGCTATGAAGAGCTATTTGGATCGTATTTTTTAACCAAACATATTCAGAGAATACAGACATTCTTATTTTTTCTGCTGAAACGGGTTGATAAAAGCTTCAGATGACTGCTGATAATTTCTTGTACTTTAACCTAAGACTTTTAGGATCTTCATTAATAGATTCATAACTAAAAGCATACAGTATGTGCAATAAAAAAAGATACAAATATTCTATTCTTGAATTATTCAATTTTGGAATAGATGGCAATTTTCAAAATGATGAGAATCAAATAATTTTGCTGCAATAAAGTTTGTGCGTTGAATTAAGGTCAAATCATTAGTTGATTATTATCGATTAATTTATTCATTACTTTACACCTGTAAACTGTAAACTGTTAGATATCTCGAGAACTAGACTCCAGATCGAGAAGTTTAAGTTTATGTTAATAGGCTTTACCACAAATCAAATTGGCATAAAAATTATCCATACTCAAGCTTTTAGATCAATAAACAAATTCGTTCCAAAGATATAGCCGTTTACTTTTGACCTATCTGTTTGAACACCTTGTAGATTCTTATTGCTAGCTCGAAGCTAAATATTTCTCCATCCTCATGCTTCCTCAATTTTCGATTTACGCAGCTTTAGTTCTTGAGTATCTACTTTCGCATAAGCATAAGACAGATGAAACATAGTTAGACAGGACAATCAAAGCGATTAAAAACGCGAGATGGACTGCTTTAAACAATAACATTCTGTTGATCGATCTTATTGTTTCATTACTATTAGATCGTGTGAATATTAAATCACGCTCATTGCATAAACACTAAACATTTTAGGGGTGAGATTTACCAAGCGAAACGAATCAGAATAAAAAATTTTCTCAATTATATAATTGGGCCACAATCTAGTCCTTAATTTCGATTGTTGGTTAGCCCCCTATCTGAAAGAAGTCCCTCCGTGGTTAGGTTTAGTGATCTTTCACGGATGAATTAAGTTGCTGCTAAGAATATTTTCCCAATTTTCCCGTGTAAGGAAGTGTGTGACTTGAACTGAACAACTGGAATGGCTGGAAATTATTCAATTGTAATCAATGTTGAGCTGAGAATGAAAAACTTAAAAGTTTCAAATTCAAGAAAAGAAATAGTTATTCACATGGAACAAGCAATTGTAGACTGGCAATAACCTGAGCTGAGAGAGGAAAGGCTGTCCGTTATTTTTTTAAACAACTTGGATCAACGATCCTTGATTCCCTTGATAGTATTTGCACATCTAATAATTTTTCACATGAAACTTTTCAAGCAACAAAATCGAGGAATGAAAGGAGAGAAGAATGTTGATTTATTAATGACAAATAAATATAAATAAATAGGAAACAACGAGATGAAGAAAACAAATTGTTTTTGTTGTTTACCTTGTCTACTTCATTAACCCAAAACATGCATTAACTCAACAATGCTAGAAGCTGTTGCTAGATGCTGTTGATGAAACAGTTGTAACAATACTCTTGGATCATTAAGTTTTTAACCTTTTTGAGTTTCACTTATTTTGTGTTACCTTGCGCTTATGTTATATCAACATGAAAACTATGATGCTTTGGTTTAGGTAAAAAAGGTGAAAACTGTTTGCTAGAAAAGCAAATATATGTTTCCTTCAACACTGACTTTGGTTTCCCTGGTTCAGAAACGGAACCTTCAATCAACAATTGTAGGTTGCGTCAGAACTTAATCTGATCAAACAATGGATATAATTGACTCAATTATCGGACGCAAATTAATTGACTTTGATGGATATCTTTGCATGACATCGGCAACGAGTTCGCATCTTGACCGTCTATTTTCACTTGAGCACTTTTTAGTATTATATAATATAATCGTTATGAGTGAAAAAGTGTTATAATTTAATTTTCTGCCAGGATTGACACAGTCTCTGTAAAATCGCTGAAATGCGCGAACCTGAAGCTTTAAACATCGCACAGTCTTCAATTTGTAAAGGTTGCGTTTGTATGCGAAATATTGGGAGCAGACATTTTCTTATTTGATTGTGATGATTATGATGATAAAGCTTCAAATGAAACAACTTAATATTTAAGTTTTTATTTTAAAATGTCTAAACAGGAAAATTTTGGGCTTTTGCTTTTCATTTTAAATGGGAAAATAGCCAAATACACCATGAAAATGATTTTCAGCAGGTAAAATGATCATACTTGCTTCCAAAAATGAAGAAATTAAGTTTTAAGCCGTTTACGTTTCCTGAATTTCATAATAGTTTTATACTCATTAGCATTTCTGTATCTTAATAGAGCAAAATCATTTCATGTTATAATAGATTGAGTATCTGTATAAACAATTTCTAGTCTAACAAGTTGCAAGTACTCTTGCTATTGCCTCTGAACAATCGATGTTAAAATTGAAATTTCATAAATTTTATGGAAATCAAATAATTTTGCTGAAAATCAGTCATTTAATGATTTGTTGTAATCAATTGTTGATTCATTACTTTACTTTTAGACTTGAAATTACTGATAGATATTCAAAACTATCAGCTATCTTATTTGAATTACTAATTGAAATGTTTACACACTTGAAAGTATAAGTTAAGTAATTGCACCATTTAGACGACCAACAATATACGCTAGATAACCAAATGGTAGGTATATAAAGCTTATTCCGAATCATTTGGTTATCAGTTCTTATATAATAATTGTTACTCAAACTCAATACGTTCTCATTGATACAGTGTGAAACATGAAATTCATTTCTTTGTATTTTATTTTGTTCTTGTTGGGCATCCTAGTGAGTATCATATTCCTTTAAAGTTCGTACATGTAGTTTAAATCTTATAGTCAAACCTAAAAGTAATTAAACTAATGTGTTTATTGTGATGGATGTGTTCAATTTCATTGTTCTATTAACATCAACTCTTTTCTGAGAACTCAAATTATTGCCATTTTTTAATAAAAAGTTTTATAATTGAACATGTTTTACCAGAATTTGTGATGTTATTGTCGCTGCAAAAGCGTCAATAACTATAATACTTGAACTTGAAGCTTCCACATGTAACATTTTTTATAATTTTCACGTTTCATTGATTGATTCAATTTCCCTTTGCATTTCAGATTGGCCCATCTTTGCAGGAGGGATTGTACGGCGATGAGCCACAATACATTGACCTAGAATGTAATAAAACTGGACAATGTCCTTGTGAGTATCGTGAGTCTTATCTATTCATCCATTCTATGTTTAATATTTCCAAGACCAAAGTTGATGGTCTAAGAAATAACATTTGATCATGATAATAATTCTGTGCTTCTTTTATATTGCGTTTTAGCTATTCCTAAATTCTCAAGTGATGGTAAGTAAAGTTATTAAATTAAATTAAATTAAAAATGACATATCATGATAACAAATGCATATTTCTTTTGTATTCTTCTGTATTTCGTTACACCTTAGTGCCAACTTTTCGACGAGATGCTGCCATGCGCAAGGGAAATTGAATCGGCCCAGCTTTGCATATGCACAATAAGGATGAACTTTCAAATGTGTAGACAATGTTTATGGAAATACATGTACTAGACCATTTGTAACAAAACTAATTAAACTAGATCTGAAATTATTATATAATAAAGAAATACTAAAGTATTGAAAGGAAATTCAAGGAAAATATGAATTGCTTGTGAGTATTAATGAGTTTGAAAAGTTGTATTTGCTATCTGCAGATCATCTTAAATATAAACTCTATGACATTTAAGTTTATCGCATTTCGGTTTTATTGGCTTTTCTCTTTTAATTTAGATATTTTATTTCTGATTTTTTGAGTATGAATTTAAATATATTTTCTTAAACTAAGCTTCAAACAAAAAATTGCAAATTGAATGGTTTAATCAGAATTCAGAATCATATATGATAACATTGATTTATGACATGAAGGGGTATCTGGCACCAATAATCGACCATCTCAGAATTGGAAAAAATTGTATTTACTGCAGATAGGTTTAAACCCCCTGTTAATTATTTGTAAAAGTTCCCTAGGGTGACGCGTTCGGCCACAATAGCGCTTCAAAGTTAAAACAATTTTTGGCGATTTCTCATGAACCAATCATGTTAGAGTGCGGTGTGTTTATCTGCAAGTAGCATTTATTGATTAACAGAAGGAAAAACTTTTTCAATACTTGGATCGCGTTTAATTGCGTTTTCTATTAGGTCGTTTAACTACGAATGAGCTTTAGATGGTCAGATTACGTTATTATTGAATTGTGATTGGCTTTAAATGCTTCTTTTACTACGAACAAAAATCTAACAGCGGCTTTTTACGATATAAAATTTCGTTTGTTTTCGCAAGTGGCCTAGTTTGGTCGATGGACTATAACTTCTGAACCAATTGACATATTGACATAGATCTTTGACATTAAGGCTTAGGTGTAATTGAGCTTTGCTATACAATAAGTTCATGGTCATCCAGGGTCGATTTCAAAATTTCATATGTACGAAGCAAAAAATATCAATTTTGAAGTCGACCCTGGAGAACCATTTTGCAAATTCTGCGATGGGCGATTCCTGGTGGCAGATACCTCTATCCAAACGTAAAATTACAAACTACGGAGTAAAGCAATCAATTGGAACATCTCTATTCTGAATGACCTTGATCATTTGATCTTTCAATGAGCAAACCAATTTTCTGAGCAACTCATCATCATCGACATTACGACAGTCAATTAATGCCCTTTTCAATTGATCAATTGATTCGTGATTAATAAATCAATTTCGCAAAAGTCAATGAAAAGGAATTTAAAATATCTTAATAGTCTGAAGATTTCATTTTGGTTTTGGTCATTTCAGTTCGTACACCCAATGAATACCAGCCCAAACCATAACTCATCCACCGCCGTTTTGCCTTTTGCTGAAAATTTCTTTATTCTTCCTGATTTCATACCAGAAGCATCTTAATGAGGACCATCTAAATTCCACTTTTTCTCTTAGCTCCATACTATATTAGCGCATTCCTAATCATTCAAAAGAAACCATTTCAGTTGCCAAGCAAATTTTGCATCTCTATGCCTTTTTGTCAAAACTGGCTTGGATTTATGCTTTCCATGTCTCGTTGTTGGATCTGCAACAAGTCTACGGTGCACACGTCTAGCTGAGCAATCAAGTTCTAGTTTGTTTGTTATGACCACAACACTCAAACTATCTTTCTTGGCTAATCTCACAATTTCTTGATCCTTCCTATTGTTATTTTTGGCCTGCCTGTCCTAATAGGTTTAGGTTTGTTTTCTGACGTGTGATTTTAAGACTTTTTCTATGGTTCAACGATCTCGTTCAACTACTTTATAAATTTTTGATATAGACAGATCAGGGTTTTGTGATCTCAACCTGAAAATTTGTTTCATTACATTCTCTGTCATTAACTCTTTGCCTTTACAAATTTCCTAATTTGAACAGAAATTATTGTAATTATTTATTACCTAAATATGAGCTAACCATCTTACTACGAACGTAATGCACCATCGCGGTATTAGCCAATGGGATAAAATTTTGTCCAAGTCAAACCCAACCACAATTAATAATTAACTATTAAATTAGAACCGTCACGATAAAGTCCTTTATAATCACGTAAGAAAAGATAGCGTCAGCAATTTGATAATGTTGATACAAATAGATCATATGTTAAAATATTAAAGAAATACATCGAACTTTTGCCTGAAAAGAAAGGAGCATTTTACCGAAGACTTATTGTTCCAGCTTCAAAGATTTATTCTATGGCTCCAGTTGGAATACATAACCTTGTTAAGATGATGAAAACTCACAATTCATATTAATATCAGTTCATTAAAAGTTTTTATGAGAAGATGTATCGGGTATGAAATGAGCATCTATCGGCCACTATGATGAACAGATCTCTTTTTAACAACTGCAGTTTCAAATACGTCTTGAACTGATCTCCAATCATGGCTTAAGAGCAACTGCCGTAACTGATTTAATTAATTCTGAATTTGAAACTGCAGTTGTTAAAAAGAGATCTGTTCATCATAGTGACCGATAGATGCTCATTTCATACCCGATACATCTTCTCATAAAAACTTTTAAATTTCTTTGGATCCTCAATTAGAGCTTTCATCATCTGATATCAACATCAATATTAAAAATCTTCACAATCTATACAATATACAGTGATGTATAAATCCACGGTATCTAACTGTTTGCAACCAAACTAAGCAAGTTCTAAGAGAAAAACTTAAACAACATGATAGAGCTGGTTCTACACAACATAGGAAAATTCATTGAAGGTGAATGTTATATTTAAGAAAGTTAATGCTTATTCATTTTTATCGGTAACTTGGATCCTCGATTGTTGATTCTCTTTATACTATTTTCCCATCTGTTAATTTTTGCCATTTTTCAAGCATCAAAATCGAGCAGTTTTATCATTTTTTGTCTTGCTAACTGGAAAGTGTACATCTCTTGGAATCACATGAAAAGGTATGAAAGGAAGATATAAAGTTGATTTATTAATTTTAATGGCAAATAAATATAAATAAATAGGAAACAACGAGATGAAGAAAACAAATTGTTTTTGTTGTTTACCTTGTCTACTTCATTAACCCAAAACATGCATTAACTCAACAATGCTAGAAGCTGTTGCTAGATGCTGTTGATGAAACAGTTGTAACAATACTCTTGGATCATTAAGTTTTTAACCTTTTTGAGTTTCACTTATTTTGTGTTACCTTGCGCTTATGTTATATCAACATGAAAACTATGATGCTTTGGTTTAGGTAAAAAAGGTGAAAACTGTTTGCTAGAAAAGCAAATATAAAAAAGTAAAATAATCTTTCCCTCAACACTTTAACTTTGTTTTCCTTGATTCGGAAACGGAACCTTTAATCATTAATTAATTCACAATCGTGACGTTTGACAATCGTTTACGTTGACTGTTTAACAGCTTGCTTACTGACTTTGAATAATCGTCAACGCAACTGAACAAACCGATTAATAAGTCAATTCGGTGAAAACAATAGCGTTAACTAAACTATGATCAAGAATTCTGAGAATGGCGACTTGCATGGTCAGTAGGGACATAAAACTGAGTTTATTAGGGCTATTAAAAATTCTTGGGTTGATAATTTTTGTGGAAATCGAGGTCAAAGTAGAAATTTCGAATGCCTTTGTTCAGTTAGGAGGGTAGATTTTTCGATCAAAGTAATCGATCAAAGAATCCAGTAAAGGGTGCTTGAATAAATACTAGTCATAATTATTTCCATTAGCATTCCCCTTGCGTTATAATTGATTGGTTAAAACTTGAAATTACAAACAGATAATCAAAACTATCAGCTATTCAATTTGAATTACAAATTACAATAATGTTTACACACTACATGTAGATAGAATGAGTCAAGATATCAACAATATACACTGAATAACTAAATGATTGGTATATAAAGCTCATTTTGAATCATTTGGTTATCATTTCTTACAATTCTTACTCAAACTCAATACGTTCTCATTGAAACAGTGTGAAACATGAAATTCATTTCATTGTATTTTATTTTGTTCTTGTTGGGCATTCTCATGAGTATTCCTTTAAGTTCATAATTTGATCCATATTGACAAACCTCAAAGTGGTTGAATACCAATAACTAGTTAATTGTGACAGACAATCGTTCAATTTTGACTAAATTTGACTAACTAAATCTAACTAAATGATCTAACTTTGACTGATTTTGACTTTGACGTTACATTTTCTTGCAGATTTGCCCATCTTTGCAACAGACGTGCAAGGAGGATAAAGACTGCAATACAGACGGGTTTACCGGTCGTACATGTGCAGCCTGTGAGTATCTTGAGTTTTATCCCTTCACCCGTGGCCACGGGTTCGGATTTATGAAATAAATTGGATTGTGATTTTCAACTAACGCATATTCTTCTAAATTTTATTACGTTACAGCTCGCGTCAAAGATGCAGAACGCATGTGTATTCCTCCCGCAATCGGAGAATTGGCCTGAAGGATTATTTAGAAGCTGCATTGATCGAAGGTAGAATTTTGACGATTAAAATCAGTGACATAAATACTAAACTGAGAAAAAAACTAACTAAACTAATATGTACTTCGATCTAAAATAAATAAAAAACTTGCCATTTCCATCTTTTCCTACTTGTTAAAATACATTTACGTTTGTAACTGAGCGCATGGTGATTATTTTATTCCTTCATTTAACATTGTTCATTACTTTAATTCACACCAGGCCCTTCAGCAATTACCATTCGCCCTGTCTTTTTGCAATTATACTTTTTCATTAAAATATTGCACTTTTTGACGTCAAGGAAAAAAGTTAAAGTTTATGCCCTAATATCAACTCTGTTTGATCATGAAAAAAGGTAATTTTGTCATTGAGATTCATCAATAAATGTAACACATAAAAGTGCCAAAGGAAAAGGAAAAAGAAATACAGTAAAGGTTCCACTTAGGTTGTATTTTTGTTAGGTTGCCATCTAATGGGATATTAAATAAGTCTTTTATCCCATATAAACAATGAAGGTTTTAACTATTAATGCCGATTATAAATTCAATACATCGGCATATGACATCGATATTATACGATGAGTTTTACTAAAGATGTTTTTCCATTAAAATAAATTTGTTTCACTAGATGTCACCCATCAAAAAAATACAACCTAAGTGGAACCTTTACTGTAGCTTTATACAAATATAATAATTTGAAGGATAAGATTCAGCGATAATGTTATTGGAAATACTAAGCCCTTTACTGATCAAATTAGATCTAGAACGAATAAAGAAATAGAATTATAATAGAAATTTAATTAATAAAAATATATCATTTTGGTCTTTTTTGGTCGTTAAAATACTGAGTGCATGATCACCATTTGCAATGATTGCTAACGGCTTAAGGGGCACATTTTTTTGAGTCGATAACAGCCGGGCCTTTGACTGCTAATTAGCAACAGAGGAAGCTTTTTACTGTATTTTTACTTCGGACGCCTTTTGTACATTTGTGGAACCAGATTTTTTCACGAAAATCATTATTCTGATGCTACTTTTAACGGTCAGTGAGAAAATAAACTTCTTTCAGTTAATAAAATTTTCTGCTCCTTACTAAGAGGGTATCTCAATTTACGGAAAAGTTGTCCGCTTTTAGTGTGGATAAAAGAGAATGAGCTGAAACTAATCATTTACCGTTAAAATTTATTGGAAAACATGGGCGATCGAATGCTGCCTCCTAATCCACTTGACTATTGTATAGCATAGTTGAAAATTACTCAGAATTACTCGTAATATTAAAATCTTTAGGGTGTTGCGCTTGTTAATTTTACATAACCATTGGCTAAATGTACAGGGCATTTCAGCTAATTTTACCGATGTTAAACGGCGATTACTCGGCCTGTGAGTAACCTAGGGACTTGAAAAATTTTTTATGAAAATTTCGCGAATACTTATTTGCTATATTTCAAAATCAAGGTCATTCAAGGTCATTTTTCGGAAATCGCTCCTAATGATGTTAGAGGTCAAATTAAGGTCATATCATAATTTTTGAAGTCAAATAATCTTATTGGTGAAGTTATGTTATTATGTTCTAGCTTGTTCGTGAGTTATTCACATTTCAATGCTAAATCATAACTTAATTCAATCTGCTATTCAAATTGCAGAGCTTTGTTGGAGTTACCCAGTCATTACCACGTGGAGGTGAAGTTGCAATTTAATGACCTTTGGGCAGTTTTGTTGACCCGGATGCCCTTGCCTGCCGGGAAAAGCTCTCTAACTGTAATCTTTGTGCATCTTCAGTTGCTTTCCTTCCAGAGCAATGCATGCTACACATCTCAAAGCAACTGAAGCACACGCCCTACTTATTTCCTCGTGGCTGAGTTCATGGAACTCTTCGTAGATAAACTCTTTGAGTTCATCTACGCTTCGAGGACCTCTCGTAAACACTTTGTCTTTCAGTCGCCCCCAGAGGTAAAAGTCACATACAGTCAGGTCAGGAGATCTTGGGGGCCATTCCCAAGTACCTCTTCTTCCGAGCCATTCAGGGAATGTTTCATCTAAGAGGTTCCTGACCTGAACTGCTTAGTGAGCAGGTGCTCCATCCTGCTGGAAGATGAAATATTCATTCCAATCTTCCCTCACCTCTGCGAGCTTTGGAAAGACAAAGGTCTCGAGCATCTCTCGATAAGAGTTTCCATTGACACTCCTTTCATAAAAGTAAGGCCCTATCCTCCCTCCTGCCCAGATCCCACACCACACCATTATCTTTTCAGATCCAAGATTATCCGCCTCGAAAGACCTATTTGGATTTGATGAGTCCCAATAAACACAGTTGTGCCTATTGACAGTCTGCGACAGAGTAAATATCGCCTCATCAGTCCAAATGATTCTTCCAAGGAGATCATCTTGATCTTCGAGCCTGACTAAAACCGTATCACACCACTCAACTCGTCTGTCAAAATCATCTTCATTAAGTTTATGAAGAAGTTTTATGTGATACGGCTTTAGTTTGAGGTCTTGTCTCAAGATCCTCCATGCTGTGGTGTGGGACATACCAACCAAACTTGCGATACGTGATGCAGAAATAGATAAGCCATCGTGAGATGCCTTACTCGCAATATTGCGAACGTTCTCAATGGCTTCCTCCGTCCGCACCACTCTCTCCCTTTTACGCTGATATGTTACCGACCCATACTCCCTAAAAACTTTATAAATATGACTGAAAGTTCCTGGCGCTATTTTCAAATATCTTTGATTCCAGGCTTGCTTCACTGCTCTCAAGGCATCAACACAAGATTTTTTATAGGTCAAATAAAAAACTCTGAAATATCAATTTTTTGCGTTTTTGAAAATTTGTGCGACAATGTAAATGCTTGGAAAATGGTAAATAGCAAATGAGATAAAATAAAATCAGATTGAATTAAGTTATGATTTAGCATTGAAATGTGAATAACTCACGAACAAGCTAGAACATAATAACATAACTTCACCAATAAGATTATTTGACTTCAAAAATTATGATATGACCTTAATTTGACCTCTAACATCATTAGGAGCGATTTCCGAAAAATGACCTTGAATGACCTTGATTTTGAAATATAGCAAATAAGTATTCGCGAAATTTTCATAAAAAATTTTTCAAGTCCCTAGGTTACTCACAGGCCGAGTAATCGCCGTTTAACATCGGTAAAATTAGCTGAAATGCCCTGTAGATAAAGATGCATTAATGATCCCATCTTTATTTATCTACATTTGGTCAAGTTACTATGTAAAAATATTAAACGCAACACCCTTTAATGTCACCAAGGTCGTTATGTCGCTGGATTAGGAAGCAGAATTCTCTATAGAGAAAACTTTACACGATGCGGTCTTAGTGCGCAGATTTGGTTTTCGTATGACATGTACTTATTGTTTGATGACTGTTGGTATGATGGAATGAAATTGATATATTATATTATCGCAATAATGATACTGTTGGAGATTTTGAGGCTAGGGTCTACATTCGAAAAATTGGTTCCACAGAAACAATTGAAGATGTTTCTAGTAGCCCTACACTTCCTCGTGCCGGCGAATATTATTATTCTTTGGTATATTCACTGCAAAGTGTAGGGTTTAAAAAAAATGTCACGATTTATGGGATACCATATGATTGGCGCAAATCAGTGATCGATACATCAGATGATTACTATGAAGACATAAAAATGTAATATGGAAATCAATGGAAATCCAGAAATCAATGGAAATTGATCGTCTGAATAACTATTTATGCTGATCTTTCGGTGGTTAATTCACTTTCACCCCAATTTGGAGTACTGATTGGACTGAATCTACTTAGCAAGATGGAAGTACAAGTTGATTGCCATAATCAAACTATCAAATTAAAACCATGTTTAATAGAACAGAGGACTGTTCAATCTAGCGACCGGTATATGTAACATAAAAAAATGATGAAATCTCGGTTGCTGATTTCAATAGCTTTTCTCTGCCAATTTCTAAATGAGTTATTCTTCAAATAGTTGTTTGGTAAAAGTCAGCCCTTTTTCTTTCTCTTTCAAAGAGTATACACCTTGTTCAATAGCCTTGCGACATCTTTTTTTCTAAATAACTTACAATTACAAGCCGCGCCTTTTCTTGATAATGTTTTAGAGGGCGCTTTTGTTGGATAAAGGAAATAGCTTGATCACCTTTCGGACGCCATTTTATAACTTTTATTTTTACCAGCTTTTTACAGTGTTTTTTACAACTTATCAAAATGAGTCGATATACGATTGAAGAAAGAATTTTTTTGGTGATCTCGTGGTACGAGTGTGGAAGGAATCCAACTCTGCTGCTGAGAAAATGGTCTTTCACCTACAAAAATACTGAAAAACCGTCCAGATCAACGGTAATGAATCTGATCCAAAAATTTGAAGCCACTGGTTCTGTTGCTGATGATAAAGAAGGTATGGCATCCAAAAAGGTAACTGTGCGAACTCCTGAAAAAGTTGCAGCAGTTTCTGCAATCCTTGAAAATCAGCTATCCACCTCAATCCGTCAATTGGCCAGTCAGGCTGAAGTTAGTGTTGGGACGGCATGGACCATTTTACGCAAGGATATTGGTTCATATCCATACAAATTGCAAATTGGACAGCCATTAACTACTGAATCTTGCGCGAAAAGAGTCGAATTTGCTAACCTGATTTGCAACATGTTGGATACTCCTGACGCGAATCTCGATCCAAAAAAGATTATCTTCAGTGATGAGGCTCATTTCTGGCTCGATAGTTATGTTAATAGGAAGAATTATCGTTTCTGGTGGTCGCAAAAGCCGAACTTGTTGTATCCAAACCTCTTCATCCTCAAAAACTGGCTGTTCGGTGTGGTTTGAGTGCAAGTGGAATCATTGGTCCTTTTTTCTTCGAAGGAACAGTCAATTCTGAGCGATACAGAAACCTTTTGGAGGAAAAAGTCATACCAGAATTGCAAAGAAAAAACCAGATTGATGATTACTGGTTTCAACAGGATAGAGCTCCACCCCATTCAACCAATATGGTTCTTGATTATCTGAGAGATAATTTTTATGACCATGTTATTGCAAGGAACTTTCCAGAACGGTTTGGTTATGGAGCTGCGTGGCCACCTTATAATCCGGACCTTTCACCATTAGATTTGTTCCTGTGGGGTTATGTTAAAGATAAAATCTACCAGAACCGTCCAAAAACCATTCCTGAGTTGCAAGATGCCATCGGAAGGACCATTGCAGCCATTGATCCTGCTGTTTACCCGAGAGTCATTGACCAATTCTGTAAACGCATTCGCCATCTCATCGCAGTAGAAAGCGCTCACTTCGAAAATATAGTCAATTGATTTCCTTTTTTGTACTTTGAATAATACCAAGTTTGATGCATTTCTGAAAACCGGTTCAAAAATTATTTAGAAAAAAAGATGTCGAAAGGCTATTGAACACGGTGTAAATGTAACTTGAAAATAAAATTAACGTAGACTCGGAAAAAGTGTCTCAACTTTTGGTAAGACTGCATATTAGCCCCCCCTCTGATCTTGATGAAACTTTGTGTATATACTTATTTTGGCGCGAGATTTCGATTTATGAAATCTGTTGGTCCGGAAATTTGTACTTCCGGAGATACCGGAAATAGCTGATATCTCGAGATGTAGAATGAATACATGCACACATGGTACAACACTCGATAGAGGACAATGAATTCTATACATCTATGAAATTTCATGCATTTATGCGCATGCGCAGTAAAGTTACACTGGAAAAACCATTGAAAAACAGTCATTTTTTCAGATTTTTTCGGCTAATCAATCAGAAAGGGACCTGAATTATACCAATGACATCACATGCGATAGTACACCTCATGTTATATGTGTGTATGCATTTTGCAAGAAATCTGATAACATACTGAGACTTTAGCTTTGTTTAAATGGAAAAGTTAGTTTGTATACCCATGTATACCCATGTATATTCATATAAACTTTTCATATTTCCCATAAACTTACATGGTTAAATTCCGAAAAGGAGTAGGAATGATATGATAGTGTAACGTTAGGTAGGGTATAGCAAGTAAAGTATGGAGAATATGGTGATGAAGGGTATGGTGCGGTTAGCTTCGTTCAGTGTGATGGACTTAAGAATATGATGAGGTAAAGTATAAGGAATGCTAAGTTGAGGTAAGATTAGACCCGGGTAGGTAAAGTAAAGTGAAGTAAAAAGAAGTACGGTAGGGTAGTAAGGTTAGGTAAAGGTAAGGATAGGGTATGTTAAGGTATACGAAATAGGAAAAATGAAGGAAGGGGTTGTTGCGAGGCTGCGAAGCAGCCGAGCGCGCTTGGGAAGGGTGACCCCACCCCCTTTTCGAAGGTTAAGGTGGTGCTTCGCACCACCTTAACCTTCGAAAAGGGGGTGGGGTCACCCTTCCCAAGCGCACGTCGTGCTCTAAACCCTTGCTGAGACCAAACAGCACTAGATTTCCTATGCAATTCCACGTTAAAGAATTGAATCCACCTTCGCGTGGTGCTAGTTGCATTTCCTGAGCAGCCTCAAACCACAAAATTGAGAATTTTGAAGTGTGATTCCATAGGAGATTTGCAATTTTTGAACTTGTCAATGGGTATGGTAACTTACTTTCAATTCTAACAGTTCTAACTTCCCTATACATGATCAGAATTTTCTCAAAATGCATACGCACGTATAACATGAGGTGTACAATCGCATGTTATGTCATTGGTACTAATCAGATCCCTTTCTGATTGATTAGCCGAAAAAATCTGAAAAAATGACTGTTTTTCAATGGTTTTTCCAGTGTAACTTTACTGCGCATGCGCATAAATGCATGAAATTTCATAGATGTATAGAATTCATTGTCCTCTATCGAGTGTTGTACCATGTGTGCATGTATTCATTCTACATCTCGAGATATCAGCTATTTCCGGTATCTCCGGAAGTACAAATTTCCGGACCAACAGATTTCATAAATCGAAATCTCGCGCCAAAATAAGTATATACACAAAGTTTCATCAAGATCAGAGGGGGGGGCTAATGTGCAGAATAGCCCAACTTTTTCCATTTGATTCTCAGTTTCCGTGATGTCGTTGATTGGCTTTAAAACTTTCAAACAAGCCTGATATTTCAAGAATTGTAACACTTACAAAACCCATTCTTTCAATATAGCATACTTGTGTGCGAAAGATATTGACACCTAACTTATGAATCAGCAATTATTTTTTATGCATCACACAACTTATTGAAATGAATAACCATTTACCATAATAAATGAAAATTCACCTGCAAACAAATCAAATACAAAGCTTATTTGTATTATTTTGAAACACTCCATATTTCAGAATATGGTAGCGTATAGTAAAATATTATAATTATGCAAAGAATGGATTTTGTTTGTTTTTTTGATAAATGCCATCTATCGGCAGAAAAATTCAAAAAAATTTGGGAGTGGGCCAAGGTTTACCAAAAACTATACAGGTAAGCCTTGGCTGGCTATAAGCCTATTTTCGTGAATCTCATGAAAATCTTGATTATGAAAGTTGCGTTATCGCGGCACGCAGATTTTTGATTTTAACTTTTAGTCTTCGCTTAGCTCAGACAATTAAAGTTGAAAAGGTTTCAGAATGAAAAACAATTTCTCATGGGTACCTGTAAGAGGAGAAAATCGGTATTATCGGATTGTACGAGCGTGTTGCTTCATTTCTATGCGAGTGATGAACATAAAATACAGGGCTATTCAGCTACTTAGTAAGATGTTGAACGCCAATTACTTGGAAACCAGACATGATATTGACCTGGAAATCGAGTATAGTAAATTTCAGAGACATTCATTTTTTATGTTTCAAGCTCACGGTCATTCAAGGTCATTTTTCGGAAATCGCTCCTATGCCCTTGAGAGGTCATTTGAATGTCATTTCTACATTTTCAAGGTCGAAAATTTTATCCGCGTAAGTTTTATAGCGTTTGTCATGAGATTTCAATAAGAAACAGTGATTCAAAGCATCGAGCACACATTGAAAATAGTAAATGCTGTTAACAGTCCATTCATTTTATCTTTGCTTTCATTATCATTTCAATCAAATAATTCAATCAATTTAATAACAATCATGAGCCCTAGGCAAAAATTCAATCGCCAACAAAAAACGGACATTTTTTACCAGTTTTTGCTGAATAATCGATCTCATACGAGAACGACAGCAGCTTTAAAGCGCATATGGGGAGACAGATTTGTTAAGGTCTGTCCTACTACGATGAATAACATCGAAAAAATTTTTCTTCAGTACGGCTCGGTTGAATATCAACGGAAGAGGGTCAAAACAGTCAGAGTGCCAGAGAGAATCGAACAGGCGCGTTCTTTGACCGCACAAGCCTCTTCTGATGGACGTTCGCTCACTTCGGTTCGGTTAGCTCCACTTATTGGGTCTTCACAAAGTACGGCGTGGAGAATTCTGAGGCAGGACTTGAAGTTGAAACCTTATCGACTCAAACTTCTTCATAAATTAAATGAAGATGATTTTGATCGTAGGGTGGAATGGTGCGATATGGTTTTAGACAGGGTTAGTTCTGACCACAGTTTGCTCGAAAGAATTATTTGGACGGATGAAGCAATTTTCAGTCTGGCGCAAACTGTCAACAGGCATAATTGCGTGTATTGGGATTCATCCAATCCAAATCGTTCTTTCGAGGCTGATAATTTAGGGTGTGAAAGAGTTATGGTTTGGTGTGGAGTTTGGGCAGGGGGAAGGATCGGGCCTTATTTTTATTCTCGGGCTGTGCATAAAAATTCTTATGAAGAAATGCTTCGAACTTTTGTCTTTCCCAAACTCGCAGAAATAAGAGAGGACTGGGAGAGTTACTTCATTTTTCAACAAGATGGAGCAGCTCCTCATTATGCAGTGAATGTCCGGAGGCTGTTAGACGAGACATTCGATGAGTGGTTAGGTCGACGTGGTACTTGGGAGTGGCCGGCACGGTCTCCGGATCTCACTGTATGTGACTTTTATCTCTGGGGTCGTTTGAAAGACAAGGTTTTTGCAGAAGATCCTCGCACTATGGATCAGTTGAAAGCAGTGATTTCCGATAAGTTCCATTCCTTGGAACAATCGGAAATCGCAAAAGCTTGTAAATCTGTGGAGTTCCGTTGTCAAGCTTGTATCGCATTGGAAGGGCGACAACTGAAGCTCCACAAAGATTACAACTGATAACATTTTGCTTATCACTTCATTCCCGAAGCAGCTTTTCAGTACGGAGTGAAGTGAGAACCCCGGTAGGCAAGGGCAACCGGGTTAAAAAAACTGCCCAGAGGTCAGCAAAACAACTCCACCTCCTCGCGGTGCTGACTGGGTGAAGCAAACGGAGCTCTGTTCCGATTTTCAATGTGTGCTCGATGCTCTTCCGTTGATATTCAACCGAGCCGTACTGAAGAAAAATTTTTTCGATGTTATTCATCGTAGTAGGACAGACCTTAACAAATCTGTCTCCCCATATGCGCTTTAAAGCTGCTGTCGTTCTCGTATGAGATCGATTATTCAGCAAAAACTGGTAAAAAATGTCCGTTTTTTGTTGGCGATTGAATTTTTGCCTAGGGCTCATGATTGTTATTAAATTGATTGAATTATTTGATTGAAATGATAATGAAAGCAAAGATAAAATGAATGGACTGTTAACAGCATTTACTATTTTCAATGTGTGCTCGATGCTTTGAATCACTGTTTCTTATTGAAATCTCATGACAAACGCTATAAAACTTACGCGGATAAAATTTTCGACCTTGAAAATGTAGAAATGACATTCAAATGACCTCTCAAGGGCATAGGAGCGATTTCCGAAAAATGACCTTGAATGACCGTGAGCTTGAAACATAAAAAATGAATGTCTCTGAAATTTACTATACTCGATTTCCAGGTCAATATCATGTCTGGTTTCCAAGTAATTGGCGTTCAACATCTTACTAAGTAGCTGAATAGCCCTGTATATCTTACTAAAATAATTATGTACTGGGCATTTTTAATCCTGTACGCATGTTGCAGTCATAACTCGCGAACATTCATGCTACTTTTTAAGCCAAACTAAAAAATCAATTTTGAATCTTCTTTGCGCATGCACATTTTCTTCATGTGCGTGGTGATTGTTTTCCATAGACATCATTTATATCGATTATATCACTTTAGGTTCGGATAAAATCACGTTTTTATGCCTGTTTATAGCACGGTTATCTTTCCGTTATAAAAAAGCTTTTCCATGACAAAGGTCTATAATAGGAAGTTAAAGTAATAAAACATTGACCGATAAGGCCTTCTAACACAAATGTGTGAAAAAGTGGCAGATTTGCGTCAAGGTTGTGAAAATTTGAAGGTTTAGTAAAAATAGTTGAGGCAAAGATTTTATTATAGCCATAAAGTTTACAAAAATATGATGAATACAAAACTAAGAAAAAAACTCATTTGTCCTCCGGTCTAGGATAATGCCAATAAAAAACAAAAACTTGTCATTTCCGTCTTTTACGTTTGTAAATGAGCGCGTGATGATTATTTTATAATTTTCATGTAACATTGTTCATTACTTTCATTCATGCCAGGCCCTTCATTGGTGGCCATTTGACATTTCATTGTTCAATTATACTTTTTCATTTAAAAGACCGCACTTTTCCACGTCAACGAAAAAAGTTGAAGTTTATGCTTTAAAATCAACTTCAACTTTTACAAAAATATATGATAATAACTTTGCTTAAAGAAAGGCTTTTTCCTTTCGAGATAAAATAATCTACCGCGGGAAGTGTCTCAAACGCTACAAAAATTTCCTTTTTTTTTGACTTAAAATATTCTTATGGGGAAGATATTAGCTTTTGTCAAGCCTTTCGTTACGAAAATTACCCGTTTTAAAATTACAAGGTGTCAAAGTTGTTTTTCTATAGGTTGAAGTGTTAAAATCGACTAATGTTGATATACAAGGTGTTCAAACGGGTAGGTACAAATTCACGCCCTGATAACTCGAGAACTAGACATCCGAGGGAGCTCGTTCAAATTTTATATTGATGAACTTGATCAGGAATTTTTAATTAGCTATTGAAAAATTTTGCTAAAATGTGATAAAATGTCGAAATTTGGACTTAAACATCGAATTTTTTGGGTTAATCAGATGGATATCTGTGAATGAATGTCAGAAAAGTTATGAGAATATTCGAAAGAATTTAGAAAAAAATGTTCCTGCGGGAAAAACAGTGCAAGCGTGGGTAATTTAGCTTTTTTCGCCAAAAATAGTTTTCTAGCAAATTTTTTTCTTTTTCAGGTGCTGGGACAAATTAGTCAGAACTGGTTAAGTCAGTGATGATATTGAGTCTATGAAAACCTCAACTCGCAAAGTCAATACAGAAGAAGATCGATTTTATCAAAGAAAAACCTAATGTAAGTGTTAGAAAGGCAGCACAAAAATTGAATATTATACAACCGACATTTTTCAACATAATGAAAGAGCTAAAGTTTAGCGCTTACAAAATTTAGAGATTCCATGATTTCAATGAAAAACCACGGAGCAAAACGATTCGCATTTGCTGTTAATATGATGAAAAAAATAACAAATAATAGTGGGATGTCATTATTCAATATTTGGCTTACTCAAGTCTGGTTTGGCAAGTCTGGTGCACTCTGGAAAGAGGGCTCAATTCACAGAATTTCAGATTCTGGGATAAAGAAAGACCCAATACATTTATCACAAGGAGCTTGCACCCGAAAAAATTCTCGTTTGGTGCGCGATATCCGCTGATGGGATCTTTGGTCCATATGTAGTGAACGGAACTATGAATAGTGAGCGTTATATCGAGATGCTGGACAAAAAATTCCTTCCTTTCATCCAAGGCGCTAACCTTTTAGAAGATTATTTGTTTATGCAAGATGGTGCTAGGCCCCATAGGACTGCAGAGGTATTCAACCTTCTTACTGAATATTTTGGACCTCGGTGCATAGCTTCAGACTATCCAGCAGCAGTTAAAATGAAACAGCGTGGCCGCCTAATTCATCAGACCTGAATCCTTGTGATCACTTTCTTTAGGGTTATCTAAAAGACAGAGTATTCAGGAGTGACCCAAAAACGCTTAGCCAGCTCGAACAAGCAGTTTATAATGAGATAAATAACATTTCAAAAGAAACTTGTCAAAAAGTTAGATTTGAAATCGTCTGACAGTCATGCTTGCAAAGGAAGGAGGGCACTTTGAGCACATTTATCATTAATTCCCCATTTAAACCTATCTATATATAAATTTTCAGATCAATAAAAAATCAGTTCAAAAGATATATCCGTTTACTTTTTGACATACCCGTTTGAACACTTTGTATGATAAAATGGTAAAATCTGGTTTTCACATTTTTCAATCGATCCAGATTGTTTCTAATAGGCTTATCCTATTGAAAAATTGAAAATTTGATGAACTGCAACTTTTAAACGGATACTTTGCGTAAAGAAAGGCTTGACAAAAGCTAATATCTTCCCCATGAGAATATTTTAAGCCCAAAAAAAGTTGGAAATTTTTGTAGCGTTTGAGATACTTCCCTCGTAAGATCAAAAGGGCACTTTGCTACTGTTTACCCAAAATCGTTATTTTATTTCTGGTAATCTCTTGAAACACTTGGAATCACATTACTTTTTAAACACCTTTTGATGATTTCTTTATGAATTGTATACCCTTAAGTCCACGTTCAGTTCTACTAATGAAGTTAGGGTTATGGTTCATGAAAAAGCCACAAAAGACGAATTAACTGATTGTTTGCCGAGATCGTGGATGTATCTAAAGCTCCAACGTTTTGATGAGTATACTTGACTGGCAAAAATTAGGTTCAATTTGTGGGTTAATGAAACAGCAAACAACCTTTTGTTAATTGCATTCGATTACAACAGGAGTAAATTTCCGTAAGAAGTAGGAATTCGACTTGTTTCGTGTACAAAGACAATTCGGAAAATGAAGTGTCGGCTAACTTGGGCCAACATGAAAAAACTACTTAGAATAAACTTTTGTCCATCTCTATAGCTTTTGGTTGTTTGACTTTGTACAACCAGATTGAGCTTCAACTACTAGAAAGCTTGCTTGTACTTAACATTATCAGAATTGAATATTCAATTTTATTTAGCTGTTTCAATTTTTCGTGGAAAATAATTTCCTTCAAACATTCAGTCTGATTTGAGTACAAAAATGTGAATAGATGAATGATAATGATAAAGCATGATGGAGAGCCGAGAGATTTGCCATGAACAACCAGAAAGAGTAGGCAATCTTTGATGTGTCCTTTTATTGTATTATTGAAAAGCTAAGTTGTTCTCATTGAATCAACCTAATGGTTTGTAAAGAACCTTGGCTTCATCATAAAACCATTTCAGTCCATTTTTGGAACCCAAAACTCAACTTTTTTTATCCATCCATTCCTCTGTATCTTTCACACAGAATTATACTTTTCTTCTCCATCAACATCATCATCTTCATCTTTTTTCTTCGTCTTCTTCTTCAACTACCTTTTCACTCTTATTGTATTCCTGGGATAAGATGAAGAAGCGAACAAAATTTGCAACTCGAAATGTTCTTTAACCTTCTTCTTCAAGTAACTTTTTTTTCTAGCATTCACTTTGTACTTTATTTAAACTCTTTCATACTGTTGTATAATCTGTTGTGCTAAACATTCAAATTCATCATCATCATCACAAGACAGTTGAAGCTGCATGTTTCCCTCAATTGGCTTTTGTGAAAAGCAGAGAATCATTGGTTTTAACCTTTTCCAACAAACCATTTTATTTCCAATTTTACCTCAAAAATTTCAACCAAATTTGACTAAACTGAACCTCGGGAGAGCTGGATTCTTGTGGCAAGACAATGAGCCTGGAAAAGATGGAATCTTTAAAGTTGAAATTCATAAATGAAAACACAATGTCATCTGGAGTTGACATGATATCACAATCGTGGAAAAGAGAAGCAAAAAATATGAAAACATTTCCAGCAAAGAACAAGTTAAAGACGGAATGTTTTTGTCTAAAAATAGTTGATAACTGTAGAGTTGAAAGGATTGGGAGTTGAAAAAATGTCTAGAAAATTTTATCATGCAAAAGGTTGAACAGTCAGGGAAAGATTATTGTTGCAAATCATTGATATACTAATATGTAAGAAGAGAGATGAGAGTAAGAATGGCAAAATAGTTTTTCATTGTTTTCATCTCATTCTTACCTTCTCAGTCAACAGAAGATATTTTCAACTCTTTGAGAAAGCTTATTCATTCAAATTGCGTTCTCGCATTTTTTGAACAGATTTGATTGTTAATTGTCGAACGAAAGATTCCCAATTATCTAAAGCCGTCACTCCAAGAGTTCATACATTTAGACTGAACTTCGAACACATTTGAATGGATAAGATTTGCAATGAATCTTGTCAAACTTTTTGGAGTAAATTTATCGCCAAAGTGACCAAACGAAGCAACTTTTTTCACCCAAAATCGACTCCTTACTGTTGACTGAGTTTCTTCCTCTTTTGTGAACAACACTTTGATTCCTTCATTTTTGCTCTTCATTTTTGCCTGCAACTTGATGAGCAGAAGGAATCAGTTAAATAATGGTATTTTCACCATCATCTTCATCATCATCTTTGCTCTGATGGAGAAATAAAATCGGAAATGAAAGATTTGAGAATCATTTTCCTGGAATGATTCATGATTGAAGTGAGTTAAAGTGAGTAAATGTAAAGTGAAATCTCTTTCCTCATGTCAACAGATCAAACCACCTTTATTAATTTCTTTTTACTCTCTTCTTCCATCTTCTCATTTCTCTTTCTCTGTCATCATCAGAAACAATTCTTCTATTAACTCGTTTTCTTTCATTTGCCATTTTTTCTCTTCTCTTTTTTCGCCATCTTTTGACTAATTCCTTTTCTCTTTTTTCCATCTTTATCTGACTTTTCCTCTTCTTCCTTTCATCTTTGCTCAACAGTCAAAAATATGATTACCAATCTACAATTCCGTTTCCATGTGACATCAACATCTTTACTGCCAATCAAATGAACTTTTTTCTTCTTCTTTTTCGTCTTTATTGTTCATCCAACTTTTCATCCTCTTTAGTCTCTCCATAAGTTGAAACCTTGAAAATCATTCATCTGAATGAAAATTTCTTTTTTTCTCGTTCTCTTGCTGCATTAGTCTTTCACCTCTTTCACCGTCAGCATCAACAAAATCATTGACCGACTTCGTTTGTCGATCATTAATCACAATGATGGTTCAAACTAGAGATGAAATTATGTCACCAATCAGATTTCATTTCAAGTGAAACAACAAAGTTGATTCGCAAGAAATGATAGTTGACTTTACACATTATTTCATTGTTATCGGCGAAGGAAAATATTGTCAGTTAATTACTGGACTTGACTGATATGACAATCAAAATTGATAGTTTAACCCTCGTCATATTTATCAATTAAGAGTTAGGTTAGATTAGGTCAGCTTAAGTTGGTTGGAAAGGCTCGCATGGGATACTTGAATTGAGAACATGCTATCACACATGAATAAGGGTCTCCGGGTCTTAATTGATCAGAGATTAAAAAATGAACAGGAGTCAGTCATTTTATACTAACTTGGTTCTCATCAGTTTTGATCAAACTGTGAAGTAAAATCAAAAAGTTTACGAAGAAGTTCTTTCAGTTCGGAAGTTCCAATTTCCGAAAGATTTGCAGCTTTTAAAACTGAACTTTACCTTTAGCGTCATCAAAATGCAATATTTTGCATTATTGTTACAATAAATCAGAGCAGTACTCTTAACAAGTTTTGTTATTTGCAAGCAATTTACTAGGAATGAAGTCAACCAAATGAGTAACAGCAAAAATTGCTAGAGATCACAATACATTTGAACTTATAATCATTCAATTATAATTGAATGAAAAACTATTTGCAATGCTGTTAATTGAATCGTTAGCTTCATGTTAAAATTGAACTTACCTTTAACCAGTACATTGATTGTTTGATTGGCCGAAGCTGCCAGGTTTGATATGATGCAAGTGTAGTTGCCATTGTCTTTGAACATGACTTTAGAAATGAATAGCGTTGAAGAGTATTCATTGATGGATGAAATGTTGATATTTTCATGTTGAGCAGGGTCGATTGGTAATCCATCTTTGGTCCAGGTAAAGGTAAAGGGTGGATCACCGTCAAGCACATTACAAGTCAACATATTTCTCATTCCTTCCCTAACATTGGGTGCCGAATCAATGGAAATGAGTGGAGCGACAATGACTTGGATGAAAACAGACGAAGCTCCACTTTCACCTTGTTTATTGGTCACCAAACATCTATACAAACCTTGATCATGAGAGCGTTCAACTCCACGAATAACAAGAGTCCCATTGGGAAGGACAAGATGACGATGATTCTCGGGTAGACGCGAGTCTCTTCGATACCAAACAATTGAATCGATGGGGTGACCCGAGTAGGGACAGTTGATGGAAAAGGTTGACCCGGCAACAACAGTCACATTGCCCATGGGTTTAACTGTGGGTCGACCTAGAACATTGACACGACCCGAATGTGAAGCAGAGGAACCAACACCATTGGTTGCGAGGCACGTATAAAGTCCACCTTCGTCAACAGTAATTGACGTAATGTTGACAAAGCTATTGACCTGACCTTCACTAGTCACATAGTCACCGACCCTGATGCGAAGCTGTTCACCAATGGGGAACCCATCAAGGGTCCAGGTTATCTGTGGTAAGGGCGACCCGGAGGCAGAGCACTTGAGTGAAAGACGAGAACCAGGTTCAAGTAGAATTGACTCGGCAAACAGTTCGATCAGTTTGGGTGGATCATCGGCCAGTGTTAGGCTTGACCAATCGGAGCTTTGACCAACATCATTGGTCACACTGCACTGGTACATTCCACGATCTTCTCGTTTAAGATGAAAAATGGTCAAACCATGTTCATTCTGACGATAACGGTTATGCAAAGGTAAAGGTGAACCATCTTTTCGCCAAAATATCTTTCGAATGGGCGAACCGGAAATGGAACAATTGAATGAAACCATTTCTTGACCTTCCATTGCTACAATTACCTTTGGAAGTAAAACAACCTTTAAAGGTTCTGTAAAGTAAAAAAAGAAATTCAAAATTAAATCATTTTTTTCGATTAATTTTGACGATAAACTTGTACTTTACAATAAACTGAACAGAAATTGAAACAGAAAAGTTTAAAGATAAAAAAGTTCTGATAAAGAAAGAAAACAATTCTTTTAATGAAATTATAATTAAATCAACGTCAAAAGTCAAGAGTGAAATGAAACGGGCGAAAATTGAAAGATTTATTAACTTGAATAAGTTTTCATTTTTGAGCAAAATTTTGCTTCTTTTGAAAATTGAATTTACATTGAAACTTATGCTCAGATTATCATGAAGCAATTCAATTGATTTGTTTAGCCAACAAACGAATTAGATTTTCCCCTTTTTTCGTGACTTTTTTGACAAACCTCGATAAACTTGTTAAAGAAAAGGGAAAATAAATTGTTTGCTCTTTTCACGGAATTTTCTGTCTTCCAAACTCGACACTATTGCTACCTGAGTGTATTCAATTATTTATTCAACTTTTGGTTTTCCTTTCCTGTTCACTTGTGAAAATCAAAGTTGAAAATGTGAGAAGAAAAAAGCTGCTACTTGATTTAATCAATGACATGGGTCATTAGATTAAAGATTGACAAGTCAAGTGTCCATTAGTTTTGTGGGTATTTTATCTTCTTTACTCAGATTTTCCTTCTTCTTCTTCTTCCTTTACTTTTTCTGCCTTTTCTTTCACTTTTCCGAGTTTCTCTTTTTGCCAAAGTAAAACAAGCGTAACAAATGTTTAATCAATAATTATTATCTGGTCCATCAACTTACCTGTAACTTGCAATTCAGTTTCAATTTGATCACGTCCAATTGAATTGTTTACCGTGCAAATGTATTTCCCTGAATCGTGCAGTCGAACCGGTTTGAAGATGAGAAGACCATTTAACTCGCTAAGTCGATTATCTGATGATGAGGTGAGCTTCGAGTTACTCACAAGTAAAGGCTGTTGATATGGATCAGAGGTTCGTTTAAACCAAGTTATACTAGGCACTGGTGAACCTTGACCAGAACAGGGTAAAATCACAGTCTCTCCCGATTGAGCGATTAAACGAATCCGACGATCAGTTACTTTAGGAGCGACATTGCTGTGAGGCTCTGGGAAGGAAAAGAGGAAAACTCTCATTAGAAATACTTTCTTGTTACTTGATACTTTGTTAGCAAAATGACAAAACTTAATCAATGGAACCACAAAATTAAAGCTTAATGAGCTAAACTTGCATCATGTTGGATTAGCTGCAAGTTGAACCTTCAAGATTAGTTAATGATCAACTGATTCAAGGATGAAAACTCTTCGAAACTCTTGAGACTCTTTTTACTTGCTTATTCTTGTGTTGCAAACTCGAAAAGATGTTGACCCAATGATAACAAAAAGCACATCAAAAGACGAGTTTTGTAGTTTTCAAGGTTGGAATAAAGTTCATCTTTGAACATTTTTATCAAACTCAATTTCATCTCTTCATCTTGTCTCTTTATCTTTTGTTGTAAACTCACAATTGACCTTCATCTTTATCCCTATCATGAACATCTGAACCCTTCTTTTATACCCTCAAGACTTGAAGTTCACACCTCATTTACTTGACATGTAACAGAACATTTCGTTTCTTTTATCATTTTATCCATAATATTATTCCTTGCCAGTAAATTCAGTTTATCTCTTTTCATTTTCTCTTCTCACTGAATACAATTTTCCGAAGAAAAGAGAAGAGAAAAATTGAACTATTCTTTGAATATCATTCTAAACTCGACTCATGATAAAGTAGTAAACAAATTAGCAAACGAATTGAAAAGAAACAAATTGATTCTGGAAATGTAAAATGACAAACAATTTGGTTGCAAGAACTCGATCGATGAAAAGGGCGATAAACTGTTTCGATGTAAATCCAGTGACGGACAAGTTGCTTGACAGGTTTGTTTGATTAATGAATCGCAACTTACCTGTGATTATCAATCTTCCTGAATTTGAGCTCAATTTAATTTCTCCGCTAATTCGATGTTTGGTTTGACATCGATATTGATAATTATTGTCGAGCGAAGGATCAACTCGTTGAATGTAGAGTTCACCAGATGAGAAAATAAAGTGACGACCGCCTGAACCATGGAAAGGTGAGGAAAGAAGGAAAAGAAAAGGAGAATCAGAAGAAATATCAATGATAAACGATTATCATTAAAAGTCAATTTTTCATGTGTGCAATTTGATGCTCAAAAAATGATTGAAATTTATATATGTATTCATTAGAAGCAAATATTCATAATCTGTTTCACTTTAACCCAAACTAACGATGCTTACGAGTCTTGAAAAGTTGTATCAATTTATCAACAATCATCTCATGTAATGATGCTATTCAATGTATTAACAATATCGAGTCGAGCAAAAATAATAATTTATTACATTATATTAAGGCTATTATTATGAAAGTTATTCAATTTGACAGAGAAAATGTTTCTTTTTACTTTCTTCTTTCCTCTGCAACAAATTTGAAAACAATACACAAAAAGAGCAGAACTTCTGAATCAACATTGAAAATGAAAATTGATTGTAAACTGAGTCGAGAAAAGAAGAAAAATTTTCATGAAATGAAAAAGTTTCAATGTTTACGGAACAATATTGAATACTTGGAATGAATACACAAGTTGGACGAAATTTTAATAACTTCTTCTCTTCGAAATGCATCAATGGCTGAAATGGATCGTCTTATTAGTCGCACTTCAAGAGTCAACAGTCATTCCTTCAAAAAATTGATAATTTCTTTCTTCGCTTTTCAAAGTTAACTTACACTCAGCGTAATAAAAGCATCTGAAACTCGACTCAGATTTGGAGTTGACCTAACCTTAGAATGCTGGAAACTCCAAGCTGAATGTCTTGCAAAAGAATGAAATTTTTTCCAATAAAAAATGAAGTCTATTTTTTAATAAACTGACTATTAGGTTATATTAACTCGACTCAAAAGGTTAATAAAAGTGAACTGATTAGGTGAATAGCGTCAAAAGGCATTAATAAAACAGTTGCCATTAGCTTGCATTGTTGCTTTGATCCACTTTTAGTTTTTGTTATTTCGTTTTAAATGCAATATAAACAGCGAAATGTTGTCATTTTTCAACTTATTTTCTCATCTTTCCTCTTATTATGTGTCAATCTCAATCTTGATCAAAACTTACAAACTCCATGATATGTGTTATTAGTTTTAATACATTTCTTTCCTTCTTTCACATTATTGTTTTTACTCTCTTCTCTCTCATTGCACAGTTTCATATCGTCTTTATGATATTTTTGTTTAGTATAACTTTCATATTTACTTTGTATGAAGTGAAAACAGAAGAAAGAAAAAAGAGAAAAAATCTGTTTCAATTTCATTCTTTCATCGCCATTCTCACAAGATTTATATTTACTTTTACTTTCAACATTATAAGCTCAAGCTGAACTTTTCACTTGGTCAATATTTGTTTTTTAGATGTTGCTTGATCCAATGATGTTGTCAACATCGATATTGCAATCATCAAAATTATTATCTTTTTTGGTGGCAAAAGTTCATATTCAATTCCATCATGTCTCACCAATTTATCAGTTATCACAAGTGACATTGTTTCAATCCAACTGAGCATTGAAAAAGAGATAAAATTTTCGAAACTTTTCTTCTTCTCACAAATGAAAACATTGATCTTCATTTGAACCAATTTCAATCGCAAAAGCGATTCACTTCTTTAACCAAAATCCATCATTAAACAGCTTGACTTTTGCTCATTCCCTGATCATAGACACTTCAAGAGTGAATCCCAAAACTTTCATTTCTTTCCTTTCTCATTACATGAAAACTCGAATTGAAATTTCGATTTTATTTTCGTTTTTTCTTTCAAAATCTGTCACTGAGCTTCGACATAAATGAATATTCAAAGATTTTATGATTTTCCTTTTAAACTTTCCATTCCAAGTCGACTCAGAATTTTTCAGATTTCGCTCAATTCCAAAGTTAATTAGCATTCGTTATTAAAACTAAGCTGAAACTAATTATTAAAAGTTAATAATGAAGGTAACAGTTTTGATGGTTTCTGTTGTTTCACAGAGAAACGTTGTTTCAATTCATAACTTGATGAAAGAGTTTGGATTATTTACTATTTTCATTATTTTCATGAGATAACATTTTCCATGAGAACAGGCAGAAAGCATTGAAAAAGATTGAAAACAATTGAACAAATTAATTGCGATAAAAACTCAAATTGTTAAATTTTTCTAATTGAATAAAAATCCTTTCAACAGAATCACAATTGCAGGTTAATATCAACAAAATTCAGACTCATTTTCATGTTCATTTAAGAGCAAAGAAAAAAATTGAAATTGTTTGCTATTCATTAGCAAGTAAATGGTTTAATCTGATTATCATTTCACTAATATTCTTGAAAAATAATTTCCATTCTCTTTACCTTCAACTGTTAATATTAATCGTTGAACAATTTGGTTAATCTTTCAGTTTGGTTAAACATTTTTCACGTCAAAAAGTGATTCGCTGCCAGATGACTGAGATTGAACGTTAAATTGATAGTTGACGTGACTGGGAGTGAAATGAAAGTTATGCAAAAAGCAAATAAAACAGAAAATCAATGATAAAAGTATCATGTTTGAACCATCATTATCATTATTAATTTAACTTATCACTTAAAGTTCATTCCCTGCAATTTCGCATTTCGATATTTTCCTTTTCCATTCACTTGAATTAGAATTTTTTATCATTTTCTTTGATTGATTATTATAATTTCCTTTCATTCTGTCTCTCAATTACTATTATATCGATTGCAATAACGTTACATTGACAGGTCAAGATGGTATTATAACTGAAATTATCATCACTTTTGGATCAAAGGAAAAGTATTATAATCTATTTCAACCTCAACATTTTGAATGGTTAAATGATTGATGAAGATGATTCTTAAGCTTATCAACAGCTCAACATATTAATATCATGAACCAATTGAAGGATGATATAGATAACAAATTGTGCAACGATGAAATTGTTCTCATGTTTGCAATGATAAACGAATGGTTGCAACTCGCAATTTCGAGAAAAGATAAACTTTCAAAGTCGAATCAACTTTAAATTGCAAACTTACCTTTAAACAAATCTGATTGAATAATGTTTCCATCGCTTCGTAACCATGATATAACATGAACATAATCTTTAACAAATGTCGGTATATTACAACGAAGTATCCCAGTGTTGCCTCTTATCACAAAATCATCGTAAACTTGAACATCATAATGTTGATAGACAACTGTTGAAGAAGAAAAGATTTCAATTTTTCATGAAAATTAAACTTTAATGGAAAGCATTGTACTGTCAACTTCAAGTTGAAACTCAATCAGTGAATGGAAAATTTTATTTGTTCATTTTTTGGTTTTGGATTCTTTAACACCTTTCCAATGAATGTAAGTCTTGTACAAGTGAAAGCATGTAAGAATAGAAATTATCAGGAATTTACTCATTTATCATACCTTTCAACTTCAAGGTATGCTGATGGGAAGGAATACTTTTTTACTTCAAATAAAGTTATCTCTTTGTTGTCACCACCAGATTGAACATGAATCTGGAAGAATTATTAGATGACTTTTTTCGTCATTTGTCTCATCTTAATACTAGTCAACCATTCTTTAACCGTTAGCCATTCGAAGGGTTTTTAAGGAATGAAGTTTTCGCTTCCCTGAACTTCATTCCAAGTCATTCTTGTTTGGTTAATCGGAAAACGGCAAACACAAGAAGAACATGAAAATAAGACTAAAGTGAACTTTGCCGATTCAAACACTTCTGCTTGCATTGATACTTAAAGTACATTGAAACTTGATCAAGATTGGAATACATTTCAATTATGATTCAGGTTGACATTCATTTATTTTCATCTCAATATTGAAGAGCAAATTGTTAAGATTAAGGCCTTAAGATCAGGAAATTGCAACTAAAATCAGAGAAATAAGAGATTCGAATCCGGATATTGAAAGTAAAGATTTATTACCGTCAAAGGTACAGAAACACGAAAAAATCGAAAAAGCTCATCACACTCTTGACATAGAAAAGTAATTATTTCTCGACGTTTATTTTGATTCATTTCTGCAAACATGATAATGAATAGAATAAGGTTGTTCCAGACTAAAGTACCAAGGGTTAGGAAAAAGATGATACCGTTTTCAAAATGAAATAAAATGTCGGTTTTCGATTTTTTTATTGAACTTTTCTAATAAAGAGAAAAATTTAGCCTTTCATCTTTCATTTGGTACTATGATCGTAGTTCTGAAACACACAGATAGCGCGCAGATCGATTTTTAAAAAAAAGTAGACGAAGAACATTTTTGAAACCTATGGGAAATTTAACATATAAAAACTAAGTTTTTCCGATTTTCCATAGACGCTCCATGTTAAACTCTAAAAAGTATTTTTCATAAACACTTTTTAAAAATCGCTCTTCGCGCTATCTGTGTGTCTCAGAATTACGATCATAGTACCAAATAAAAGACGAAGGACTGAATTTTCTCTTTATAAAAGAATTTTAGTCAAAAAAATCAAAATTCGACATTTTATTTCATGTTGAAAACGGTATCATTATTTCCTAACCCTTGGTATAAAATCCAAGTTTTTTGTTCGATATTCAATTCTAGTGCAAGTCAATTTGCTTCTGGCCGATGAATAATTGGCAAAGAAATTGAGTTTAAATTGTTTAATACAAAAAGATGATTAAAATGATTTGAAAGATGAAAATCAATGAAAGCAAAGGAAAAGTAATGGATGTTAGCAGCAGATACAAAGTCAAGTGAACCGATCAATTGATTGTTGCTCAGTTATCAATAAGATGTTGAAAGGTTGAGAATTATGATTTTTTCTTCTTCTTCTTCTTCTTCTTTTCGCAGAGAACTTGATAATCGTCATCTTTTCCATCTTCTTGCTTAACCCTTCATCATGTGCTTCTCATCTCATCATCCATCCTCCTCTCAAATTGAAAAAAAGACTCAACAAGAAACAGAAGAAGGCGAAGGCGAAAGAAAGCGAAAAAGAAAAACTTTTCTCAATAATCATTGGTAAGGAATGAAGGATGATGATGATGCTGAAAAAAATATCATCAAGGAGCCAAATAATATTGGTCTTTACAATCATCAATCAACTTAAGTTGTTTCTTCTTTGCCAACATTTATATCTATAATAATATTATTATATATTGAAGTAACAGTTTCATGCTCTTCATCGGCTTTTCATCAGACAAGAACATTGTTTCCTTGGAATTCGGTGAAGAAATGAATTCATCAAAAATTGAGCAAATTTCAACCTTTAATTTGTTTCCATTGGAAAAGTTCATCACTTGAAGAAAAAATTCTCTTCTCTTCATTATCTGTTTTGCATGTGTGCAATTGACACTGAATTGTGATAAAAGTTGGAAAATAAAAAAAAATGTTTTTTTCTCATGAAAAAGAAAAAAATGCATTTAAAAAGAGAAAAATTCTGAGCTGAAAAAAGTTCATTTTGCGAAGTCTTTTGGCAATTTTGACGTGGAAAATGATTTTTTGGTAATCATTTTTTGGGTTAGAAAATCGGTTAATGGAAAAAAGTTCATCTTTTTTTGCATGCTTTGAATATTCGCAGGAAAAGATGATCTGAGTTTGGAAGGAAGAAGAGCTTTCAAAGTCAATATTGGACATTAAGTACTTGACTTGTGGACTATTGTTATTCTGGCCAAAAGAGTGAACCAAAAGTGTTACAACAATTGGTCAAGTTGATGAAAGTAGTGCGACTTTCATTATCTTCAAATGGATGAGACAATCATTTATGAATCTGTTTGCCAAACTTACAACTGTGATCATCAGTTTCTTTTCATTGTTCAATCGCAATCATCTGTAGTTACAGGTTAGTTTGAAAGGCAAAGATGGGCGAGAAAAGAGAAGAAAGTTTCCTAATTGGAACAAGTACAAGCATCAACATGAAACTTATTTTGGACTGAATAAGATGAAACAAGAATAATCAATGAATGAATGGATAGAGAAAAGGATAATTCATTGGTGTTGATTATCAATGGCGAGTAACAAAAGATGATCATCATTATGATGAAAATGGTGTGTAAAAAAGGAAAGAAAAGAATGCGAAAAAAGGTGGAAAAGAAAAGCTGATAATGGTGGAATATCAGTTGATTTCATTACGAACTGACCAGTAACACAAGTCGAGAGGAGAGTGAAAAAGTTATTCAGTTTATCATCACTTCAAGTGGATTCTAATCATGCAATTGGAAAGTTTTGTCAATTACAGATGAGATGAGAATGAAGAATCTTTTTTTCGTTTCTCAGATAAAAGGGTGAAACATAATGATGGTGAAGAGGGTGAATAACTGTGAATAAAATGGACACTTAGAATGAAACAAATCATGAAATTTGGTGTAATATTAGAGACAAGATAATGATTAACTTGACGTGTTTAACGATGTCAACTAATTCGGTTAAAAGAATAAGAAGAAAGTCAATCAATTTGTCACCCAGTTTTACATCTTCAGTGGCATTCACTTTACGACTATCAATACTTTTATCCCAGATTTATTGATAAACGTGCTTGAGATTCCATTAGAATGTCGAGATTTCTCAGAACTGAATGGTTGAGGATTGTGAAAATTGGTGTTTAATGTTTGCCTTTGTGAATCGGGTACAAATGGATTGAAGTTGCTTATGAAAAGTTAGGATCGACGAGTCGATATAATGAGAAGCATCGTTAGCTGATCTTAACAAGAAGCTGAACCCTCACGATGTGCATTAAGCAGTTTGGAGTTTAGCAATATGAGCGATATTTGTTTGGTCAGGTTAACAGCATGAACCTGATCAGCTTTTGGCTTCTTTTCCATTGCCTTAACAACTTATGCAGCTTAAGCTTAGAAAAGATTAAAAATGAATTTTTAGATAAATTTTGCTCTTCATTTGCAAATAATGAATGGAAAAGAAAAGTTTAAACAGTTTACGAGATGAAAAGTTGAATGAATGTTTATTTAAAAGCATCTTAATGTCCATCCATGTGGTTGACCAACTGCGTCTTTTTTTGTTCATCTTGTAACCACTTGATAAGAACAAGTATCAACATATGAAAAGGCAAAACCTTAATGGGAAGCAAAAAACTCTTGTAACATTCACTTTTCTTCGATTCTATTTTTTCTCGTTGCTTCTTCAGGGTTACTGAATTTTCTTGGTTTATCTTGTAATGTTGATCACTCTTCATTTACTTACTCTATCACCATCCCTGTTGTCTTCATCTTCATTCCACCCTCCTGACTGAAGAAACATTTGGATAATCAAAAGTGAGAAAAAAGATTAGACTTGCCTGTGCATTACATGCTCAGTTAATTTTGACTTAGTTTTTCATTCTCCTCTTTCTCATCAGTACTTTATCAACTCTTTCTCACTCAAAGTCAACCAAAACTCATAAGGTGATTCAATAATAACAATCATCTGATCAACAGATTCACACACTCTACAAATCATATTGATCTCGGTGGAAGCTCAAGCAAAAGTATTTAAAGAAATGCTTTTTATCAATTGTTGATTGCTTCCCAACAGAAAATGTAAAGAGTAATAAAGAGAAAATTCATAATGTTCACGATTAAATCTCGTGAGATGCTCAACCTGAATTAAATTGTTATAAACTGTATGAGGTAAAAAAGGTTCATTAAGAGGACATTTGGTTCAACGTTTTCTGTTGCAAAGTTTACCTCTGTTTAGGAATGGCAAGACTTGATTTATTATCATTTTTTGCTTATCCTTTAATATCATCTTAATACATCCACAAGCTATTATTTCCTGTTTAATGTTAAACACTGTTTATTAACCTCGCACTTTCTCATCTCATATATTTTGTATCAATATTGAAGGCAATTACATTAAACTATTGAGTTGCGGGTAAAACAAATTAATAATAATTTGTTGAATAACATTTCAGGTTGGAATATTTCACGTAAAAATCGATAATTTTTTTGACGATTTCCATTTTCTCAGTTTTCTTGCAGTTTCTGGTTGGCTCAAGTCATCGCTCCAAGAAAGTCACTTTTTATTGGCACATTTGGACATCAAACATGGTTAATGAGTTTTTAATAACTTCTGTACTTCTGCAATTCTGAAAGTTTTTGTGTTTTCGATGCAAAACTCGAAACTTTGTTTCGAATAATTCATTAAAGATGATTTCCATGAAACTTTTTAATGTCGATTTTAATCTCTTTTTATTAAATTTTGAGCTTCTATCATGGCTCATTTCTGTATAAGTTCCCAACTTAATGGTTAAAATAAGAAATTTTCTGATTAGAATCGAGATAATGAGAGAAATACGTCATGAAAAAATGATGATAATGATGATGATGGCGAGATAAAAAGAGAAAGTTCAAGATGAGCTTAACTTTGTGATTAGCAAGGTTGAGCAACATTTTCGGGTCATCAAAAGATTGTATTAATCATGTTTAATTCAACTTTGTTAATATCAACTTTAATAGCTAGTCAGTGCATCAGCTTATTCATGAATCAGATAAACAAAAATTCTTTAAGCTTTTACTTTAAAAGGTAAACCAACGCCTTATGAAAGTGGACAGAATTGATCAGTGTAAGATGCTTGCTTACAAATTAAACACAAAAAGTTGACCCACAAAATATAGATGCACACACTCAAATAATAGAACGACCGAAATCGGGGGAGACTGATATGATATAGTAAAGACTTTTATTAGAGACACAAGATTCAGAACCAAATGACAGGTACAAATTTTAAGGGTTAAATTGTTAGAGGTTTGAGTAATACTGGAGGTTAAAATAAAGTGTTTAGTTAAACATATTTAGGGTTAAACAAAGTTAATAAAAATTGTATTGTAAAATTAATTAAACTGACTGGCTTTTCAACATGTATCTAATTGATTATTGGAAGGAGATTCTCCTTCCTTTTTAAATACAAATCTTTCATCTTTCTCATCCAATTGATTAGTTTGATAAAGCTTAATCTAGTTGGAAAGCAGTTATGCTTTCCCCTTTCTCAATCTTTATCTATTCCCCTTACAATCAGCATTCAATTTCTCAATCCATTTATTTGCAACGAAATTGCGAAAGAATTTCCAAATTAATAAATTGAACCAATTGAGAAAAGTAAATCATTTCATTCGACAATTTGAATAGAAATTTATTTCAAAATAAAAAGGCTGTAAATACAAATTAAAATGTCAAAAAAGATTACTTTCGTTAATGATAATCGAAATTGCTCGTTGAAAGGATTAAAATTGAAAAATGGATAATTTCATTTTCGCAAAAGAGACAAAATCGGATTAATTTGAGCCTCAACAATCACTAAAATAATTTATGATTCATAATAAGGATTGACTTATCTTTTTACTCTGTCAAACTTGTGCTTCTCCAAACATGTAATCATTTAAACATTCAACTTAATCCAACTAAATCTAACCAATAATTCTGAATTTGGAAAAAAGAGAAAAGAAAAATTCCGAGCCAATTTGAGTGGCTGGGAAGGTGAAAACAAACAGATGCGATTCAGGTTAGATGATGAACCAATTTTACTAATAATGAGGTCGGCTTGTTAAGGTAAAGTAAAAAGGCTTTTAATAGGATTATCTGAGGTTAGCACAAAGTTTCATCTTTTAACAAAATATTTGATCTAAAGTTTTATTGAAAAAAAGTAGAGATAAAGTTGAAATTAGAAACACAACAGCAGCGAAAGAATAAAACAGAGCATTTTACATTCAACAAATTGAGAGGCTTTGGAGCAAGAAATAATTTGCAAACTTTGAATAAATTTTCACTCCCAGCTTCTTGGAGGGATTTTTATCACTCCCTGTCTCATAGAGCCAGCAATGCCTCTTGGCCATTTTAAAGTGCAAAATGTAAGAGAAATATAACAGATTCAAGACAAATTGGTGAAACAAAACGTGTCACAATTTTCTTGTTTATCATTTTCCCTGTATTGTCACAATTTTCCTGCGTTATTATATTCAAAGTTTATAATATAAGTTGTTCAATATCTTTATGCATTCATGTTTCTAGATATTCACAGGGAAGGAAAAGTTATATTTATGAAACAGGGAAGGCAAGTAATCATAATCTTGTATCCATATAAAATTTTGTTTCATTTTGATGGGAAAATGTCTGGATACATTGTTCGGTCTCATGAAGACAAATTTTCAAATATGAAAATTACATTATCCAAACTACCATGGAATAAAATATTGGATTCCAATCTTTTTTTCTCCTTTTCTCACTCTGCCAATCCATTAGTACTTGTATCAATAGTAGATATTTTTCACCCAATCCTAGCATCCTTGATACATAGACAGGGAGTGAGAATATGATTGAGTTGAATAAGACGAGGAAATGTTTTTCCTTCTCTCCTTTTGTCACCTTTCCCTCAGCATTTTTATCTGATATTCACATTTTTTCTTCACTGAACAATATTTCTCTCTTCCACTGGCATTCCTATCAAATCATGATAATGGTGGCGATGATATCATGAGTAGTGAAAAGGAATTCAAATAACTGTGACTCGAGAAATTTGATATTGGCCAAAGAATATTCTTTTATTGATAACAGCTTTGACCAATTTGAAATTTTGCAACACATCAAAATATCAGCTGAAGGATATTGTTACAAGTTTTCTTGAAAATTCCAATATAAGTTGTTTATTGAAAAACTTGGAGTCTCCCTCCCAGATCAGTCTGGCATTCCACATAATTCTGGTAGCAAAAAATTCTTGTAAAATAATTCAAATCTGAATACTTTACGACTTGACTTCAATAGCGATTAAATATGCTCAAGATATTCATACATTTGCAGTTTTTATTTCACACCTTGGGATTGAAAAATCACGCCCAGAACTTCGCTCTGTTGGCTAGAAGAAGTCGAATTTCTTTCCCTTTTATCTTAATTTCTTGCGCTTCTACTTTCAATGCTAGATAATAGGCACTGATTGGGATGAATTGCATAAGATATTGATTTATCATATTTTTGCATATTCCTGTCCAGCATTGCACTTTGCACTGAATGAAAACTTTCATGTTAATATCACTTTTATCGTTGTCCTGACGACTTATCTGTGGACTCATTAATTCGTTGATGATAAATTAGGTGTGACTCTATCAGTTATGCTAATGATTTGTGAAGTGCAGGGAATGCGAATTGAAATTCTAATGATATCAATAGAAATATCATTAACAAACATAATAATCCTAACAAGCATATTATTACCAGTTCAGACACTCGAAGTTTTGTTTCGTCGCTTGCAACCATTTTCACACAGTTTTTCATAAACATTTCCTTTCCCATTATACATTTGCTTGGATGATAATGATGATGATAACGGTAGGATAATGATAACTTGAAATGGGTGGAGATTGTTATTAGATATTGAATGAAAATGAAATGATAAAATGACCCAAAGTGATTTGCATCCATAATTTAACCTTAACTCTGCCCATCCACTGGTCATTCATTATTTATGCTTAAATTGCAACAATTTTCATCTCTTTTTTTCTCTTCACTCATTATATTTCAACATTCCCTGACTTCTTTCAGAGCCAGATATTTCACTCCAAAAGCAACAAATAAAGGAAATATGATCTTCGTGACATAATTTGAGTTCATCTAATCTCAGTTATCAAAGTTACAGGAAAACTAATGAGCTCACACAATTATCCCTTTTATATCTACCATTATTATAATCATTATCATTCCCAGTGATTTGTTTCAACATTTTAATTTTTTGTCACAAAACTTGCTCATTTCATCTGCATCATCACTTTAAGTTCAACTCACCAGCTTTCATTACAGCATGAATTACATACAAAATCGCAATGCTCTCTTTTAATTCTGTCCATCACTATCATTCCCTATTATCATTCCCTGTGCATTGACATTATTTTCTCATCTTTTCTTCAGAAAAAAACTCCAAGCAAATTTCAATTCCAATTGATATTAGAATAAAATTTCATGAGAAAATCATTTGTCAAATAAACTTGCAATTGAGAAATTAAAGTTGACATTTATCATTGTTTCTACTATTCAATCAAGAACATATTTTTCATTTCACTTTAATAAAATTATTTAATCTTGAATTGATATTCGTCGAGAATTGGCTTCCTATCATATTCAAATTCTCTGTTTCATTTTGAATGATGAGTCAAAAAGCAAAAGAAGAAAATTGAAACAAAATTCTGTCAGAATCACAATTTCGTTCTATCAAACATCATAAAAAGAGATTATTCAAATTTAATTAATTTAAGAACAACATGAGTTTCTGAAAATATTGTAGAATTGGCATGTCATCTTGGAATGACTTTTCTAGTTATCATTCCCTGTTTCATTCCAAGTCAAGCACAAAGTTAATGTTTAAAAAGATTTACAAAGAAATGTAACTTAATTATCATTCCATTCAGACATTAAATTATCGATTGTTTGGGATCAAATGCTCTCTCTTCAACTGAACTGATAAATTATCAAATTTCATTGAAACAGTTTTGCTCTGCAAGTAAAGCTTCCATAATCATATTCATTCATCATCGTATATTAAAATTTTGTTTAAAATCGTTATTCTTTACTTTTCATGAGTGATGAGGAGAGAGACCAAGTTGATGAGAAAATCTTAATTCAACTTAATTATTTCAAAGTTTAAAGTTTCGATGATAATCTTGTTTGACTAAATAATAAGCCAAAAGTTTAATTTTCCGAGTAAAAAATAGGATTCGCCATGAAAAAAAGCTTTCTGTCAGTTCATTTTCTCCCTTCATGATTTACGTTTTCCCTTAAATAGCAAGGAATAATCAAATGCAAAACATTCATCTTGATGAAACTTTTGAATGAGAGAGGAAAATGATTAAGAAAATGCTTGGTCGCCCGAATTGCATGGAACCAGAGGAACGTGTATCAACGATATTTCATTTCATCGCAAAATGTTTCGCTATTCATTACAATGAGATTACGTGATTATATCAACGGTATGATTGATGAGGAAATGAATGTGCAAGATAAGTGTTCCGATGAATAATGTGTTGAGAAATTTTTCTCTTCTATTCGTGTAATGAAACAATTGTAATACAGAATTCATCTTGTTGAATACCTTTTCGTTGCAACGAACTGATGACAGTGATTTTGATGGATAAAGCAGTTATCAATAGACCAATCTGTTCACTGACAATCACACAAAACAAAATCATGTAATTTCTAGGTATAAATACTACCATGACTACAGAATTTAGAATTCGCGGAAATTCAAGGGATAGAAGAAGAGCGCAGATAAAAACACAATGAACTTCGATCAAACTCGTTTTTCATAATGAAATTCAAATTCTGGTGAAGAAAATTCGTTTCAAAGTTCGTTTTCAGTGCGATTTTCGGATGAAAAACGAAAATTAAAGAAGCTCTTTTCCATCGAATTATCAGAGCCTCGCATCACAAATTGAGAAGCTTCTGCTCCTTCAAGATTTTACTACTAAATCTTGTTGATTCGGAAAAATCTCTTGTCAACTGTTTAGCAATTCAGATATAATTGAGAATGGATTGTTACTTTGGATTTGCAAAGTTGAAATGCTATTGGAATGAAAAATTTTCCAACTTTTTTGTTTCGCTTTTTGATTCATAATCTAAAATTCATCTTGAACACTTTTTGTTGTTGACTCAAGACTGATGTAAGAAATGAAAGGACAAAAAAGTACATTTAAAATGCAAGAAAATAGAGAAAAAGTAACAAATAGAGAATTTGAAAAATACGAAAAATACGAAAGTAGAAAATGCTTTTAAATTTAATAAGAAAACATGAAATATACTTTTGAACATAACCACTCATAATGAGAATGGCAATGATGATATTTAATGTTATTAATAATATAAAACAGTGAAACTGATTTATCAAATGTTAAAGTTCTCTGTCATTATTAACAGAATTAGTCGAAAGTTGCAATTTCGTGTTATTTTTAAATCACTTGCATACAAGAATTGATAACTTGAAAAGTCAACATTATTCGATTTCCAGGAATTCGATAGTCATTTCGATTTCTATTCAAATGTTAATAAAGTGCAAAATTATTCTCATCGCGATGGAAATGATGAAAAGAACAAGAGAAAAGAGAAAAATGAATCTATTATTATATCATTTTGTTAATCATCAACTGATTGACTTTTCGTTTTTTTCCTTCTCACTCTTTTCCATTTCAGTTCATGATTATAGTCATGATGGTGAAAGAAGGAAGATGGATGTTGTTTTAATGGAATGCAGATGAATCATCAATTTTTACTCTTCTCACCATCCTCATGAGATCAATTCATTCAACTGTTCATCTTTCATATTGCACATTTTTCACCCTGAAAAGTAGCAAACTTTTTCTTTTTTACCAAAAAATCGAAAATTGTGATTCACTCAAGAGTTTCAACTGTTTCATCTTTCATCAGTTTATCTCAACTTTTCACCCAACAGCTCACAATTGACACAATTTAAAGTGTCTTTAAATTTCATGGGTGACTTGATGATAACGGAAAAGCATGAGAACGATAAAAGTGGATATAAATGGCTAGTCAAGTATTGAAATGAGAATTGGGCAGAAAATTTAATCACTGAATCGATGCAATTGATTTTCCTCTTCTTCTTCTTCCAAACTCATAATTTCAATGTAAATGATTCAGAAACATTTGGAAATTTTGGCGAAGAAAAGGTTCTTGAAATTTCTTTTCTCCTCAAACAATATTAAACTGTTTACCTATCCAATATTGAACCTGTCCTTTGAGGAAACTTTATGTACATGAATACACATTGAAAAAGTGATCACATGAAAGTATTTGTAGCTCAACATGAGCATCATGAAACGATGAAACCAAAATAATCTCATTTTTTTTCTTTTCCACAAAATCTTTTTTTGTCAACATTATTTCAATTACCAAACCTTTTTCCTCGCTTGGTTCCTTGATCATTCCTGTGATGATAACCAATCAATCTGATTGATGGATTATCAGATTTGAAACATTCAATCCCAAATGTATTGTAGCATTTATAGCAAGGAAAAAAGTTCAATTTCAGTGGATTATTCAAGTTTTCAGTGTTTAAATAACCTCAGAACAAAATATTCCAATCATCATTATTGAAATTTCTTTTTCTTCTCGTTCTATTCAAACTCGAGTTTATCAGTTTCAAGTTGACTTTTGCCTGGAAAAGTTTCTTTTTTCTTCTTCAATCGAATATTCAACCACAACTTTTGAGAGTTTTTTTCAACGAAAAGAAATTTCCTTTACCTTAATATCATTCAATATAAATATTATTAGACCAGAAGCTGGGAAGGAAGAATCATGCTATTGGAACAGGGAGTTTTAAAGAGAATCAGTTCAAGTTTATTTTTAGGTTTGGACAAATATAATGGTATTTAAATTAACGGAGAAAAAATGAGAAGAAAAAAAGTTTTATTTTGCTTTTCACTCCCAGCGGGCATTTGGAATAATCTATATGTTATTAAATAGAAAATATTTTGTTTTTTCATTTCTTGTTTATTCTCTCGAGTTTCAATCTCAGATAAATCGTTTTATAAATATTATTCGAGTAACCAATTTAATTGAGTCACAGTTTCAACTAGGAAAGGATGAGAAAGACATTGGTTCTGAATTTGATGACGAAAAGCATGAATTTTCTTTCGTTTCAACCTTTTCTTTTCTTATCTAGGTACATCTATTCATGAAAGCATGACGAGATTAACTGCTTATGGTAAAGATGAAATGTCTGTGGTTAGGTGAAACTCTATGCTAATTTGTAAATGGATTATCAGAGTCTTTTGTATTGACCGATGGTCAAAGATGAATGAGGCGATATTTTTCCACCTTGGATCAGGAGAAATAATATTAACTCTGTTATTAACTTAATCTTGGAGTAATTTGAGGATGGAATGAAAGTCAGGTCATGGTGAAGGAAACAAGATAATGAAGAGATTTTTGTTCTTTTCTCATCGGTTTGGTAAACAACTTTTAGATTAACATGGTTTGTTGTTATTTTTTGTCCTTTTCCTTCCTGTCTCTGCAAGAATTCTGACTTTACAGCAACATTGAAAACCCTGAAACAATATCTAACATTTTTTCTGGTTTTCGATTAAAGTTTTATTGGAATTCTGCTGAAATTCATTTCATTTCAGGTTCAAAATTTACTCAATTTCATGTCTAGTTATACTTGTTAAGTTACTTAAGTTAAACTACGAGACAAGTTGATAGTCAAGTTACTCTGACAGTGAGTTGAGGTAAGCAATAATGAGCTCAACCGTGTAACTAGTATTTTGACTCAAGAGGAATCAACAAGTCCATCGATGATTTAATCAGTTTAAACACTTGACCGGTAAGTAAATACTTTCCAGACAATAAATGAATGCGACAGTTTTGAGGTGAATTTGTGGCAACAAAATCAACGGAAATGATTTTCTTCCATCAGTAAATATCAAGTACTCTGTTAATGAAGCATAAATACTCGAATGTCTCCCTTGGCTGACAACAAGTTCACAACCTAAAAGGTTAACTCTTCTAGGTTGACTTTTGTACTCCCATGGCTTGATTGCGGTTGGACGATTAGTGATTCACTTGCAAGTTGTTTTTGCTATTCCACCAAGTCTCTTCATTTGCATCATTTATATTCAAGATATTATTCAATATTTGTAAACCAAAATTGTTAAACTGTTGAATTGCTGTCAGTGTTGCAACCAATTTTGATTAATATGGAGAACTGAACTTTTCTGATTAACTATTGTACAAAATAAGATGAAAAAGGAAACTTTAACTAATTGCTTTTACATTTACTTTTCCATCATTTTGTTTCTGTTTTATACCCTTTTCCCTAACTCTTATTATCATTTTAATTATTATTCTTACGATTATTAACAGTATTTATTCACCTTTCTTTACCTTCCCACCAAGTTAATTGTTAATTATACTATGTTATGAGGCGCATAATTTGATAAATTATAAGACACTTTTTTGTTTCTCCAATAACTACTCCAAGCAACATGATGAAGCTTGATAAATGATGAAGGTTAACAAAGCAAAAAAACAATTCTCTTTGAAAATTGGACAAAAAAAGCAAATTGAAAATATAGACAGAAATATTGAAATAAACTTAGCAAATGTTTTTTGTTGAAAGAAGAAAGAAAAGACTAAAAAAATTCATGACCAACTTTTCATTGTGTATTAACCTGATTATCATTATAATGATTAGTGTAACGTTTACTGGGACTGAGTAAAGATGATGGTAAGTCAACATAATACAAGGGAAGGGAAAAACAAGTAAAAAATTGATTCTCTAATGGTTTACATTGATCATTAACTGTTAGCTTTAAGGTGAAGGCGATGGTAAAAATATAATATGCTTAGTATAAAAATAAATAGTTTATCCACAAAAAAATCATACACAAGATTGAGACTTCCTTAAAGGCAAATGTTTATCAAATTTTTGTCTTCTTCTTCTTCTTCTTCTTTACCTTTTTATCTTCACCATCATTCTCATTCAGATCATTCTCATTTTGTATATACTTTTTGGCTTACTTTTTGACAACAAAACAAAAAATAATCTATGAACCTTGAAGGTAAAGAGAAAGGGTAAAATCCTTCTGGGCGATTAAATCTATTACTGTTTTCTTTGCCTAATATTGTTGTTAATGTTTTCCTTGTTGCTTGTCATTTGTTTCATTTACCTAAACTGTTCCACTTTAATCATTGAATGTAAAACGATCAACGAGTTTGGCTGAAAAGTTGAACAATTATTGCTTCGCACTTTCCATTAACGACTTAAATTTTGCTTCAAAACTTTTACTTTTCATTGTTTTCCTTTTGTTTTTTTGAAAAAAAAGGAGAAACAAAGTTCGAATCAGCTCAAGGAAATTTCGAGTTTTGATCAAAATTTGAATGAAAACAATAAGTTTGGGTGAAACAATGAAAGCAACTTAGCCGCAAGAAAAAGAATCTTTCATTTCCAATCAGCGAATCAATGGAAACTCTGAAACTTAATATTATTCAATTTTCATGTTCAAAATTGAATCGAACAGAAAATTTCTCCATCTCTTAATAGCTTATTCATTATTCATCATTTGTAATTAAAGAATACTTTTAGGAATGAAATTTCTTTCAGAAAGTTTTTCATCTTCTTCTTCTTCTTCACATGTCATGTTGATATTTTGATATTTTCTTGCTTTTCTTTCTCTTCTCTCCTCATATCATTTCAAGTCTCATGTTATCAAATTTTTTTATCAAATTTACTTTTCTTTCTCTCTTTCTCGCTCCTCTTAAATATTTATCATTTCAGTCTTTTCCTTCTTTCCATTTCTTTCATTTCATCGCAACTTTTTTATGCTCATATGTACACCATGTTGAGATATTAATAATGCTTATTACATTTATTATGGCGATGATTGTTGTCAAATTTACTCATGATAAGTTATCTTGAGATTAAATTATCAACAATTTATCAACCAACCTTTTATTACGACTGGGAGTGAGGAGAGCAAAAAATGTTTACATTTTTTGTCGCCATTTCAATACTTTGTTTCTACTTCTGCCATTTTTTGTCTTCCATGACATTCCAATTAAAGTGAAACCCATTTTTACCCAAAACTTTAAATTGATAATAAATGAAAGTTTCTTTTGAAATTCATTTGTTGGAGTAAATTAATTGAAGTCTAACTTCAATTAGTGTTTACCATTTTAAATGGTTGCACTTTATCGTTTTGGGTATCAACTTACAAAGTAATTCAATATTTAGGTGAAGCTATTTTTATTTGTTGCCATTTAATTGTTTCAAATGGTCAAGTTGACCTTAATAAAAGAGTTTATTCTTGGAATAGACTGAAGATTCTTGACCTTGGTCAAGGTTCAATGAAATAGTAATTTGATAAAGTTTCTGGTTAATCAGTTAAATGTAATGAAACAATGGGAAGGAATGAAATTTAAACCTTATCTTGATATCAAATTTCATTAGATATTATTTCATACAATATTAAAAATTTTTCTTCTTTTAGTAATTTCGATGTTCAACTGTGGAAATTGAGCCACAAATCGAACAAACGAAAACTTATCGTTTGAAAATTCCGCTCATTTCTACTGTTGTTTGAACGCCAAGAGCAATTTGTCAAGAACAGCAATTTTACATCAAAATATTTTGAAAATTTCCTAAATCAGGGTAGTTTGTGCCTTGATCCTTTCAAGTTAATTCCAGATCAGTTTTCTGAAATTCATTATTTCCATGTTCACAGTGTTCATGTTCACTACCTGACAAAGCTTCACTCAAAAAGATATTGACAGTTTAATGCTTTGGACAAACTTGATTGGCTCATCTACTCACTTGCTTTCACCCGAACCGGGTTACTCTCAATGGTTCCGATGACATTTGTTGCTCTACACTTGTAGATTGTCGAGTGCACATCCCCACGGTACTGGGAAGGAGTAAAGGGCAGAAAGACTAGTGAACCATCGGGTGAAACTTGACGAAGGCTGATGATGTCAATCAGTGGTGTACCATCATCTTTGAGCCATACAATTGTTGGCGTTGGTAGGCCACTTGCTGAGCATGGAATTATGGTTCCTGTTGAGTTTAAAAAGTCAACCAAAAGTGGAGGTTGTCGGGTAAACTGTGGACCCTGTGAATCCAGCAATGATGGATTACCAGCTGGAAGAAAAGAAAATGAAAAACATCTTTAAATGAAAACTGAAGCAATAAAGAAAAAGCCTTTTTCCTCTTGCATTTGAATAACAAATGAAACACTTTTTTCTCACTTTATTAGCTTACCATTATCAACTCATGATAAGCCTTGATAAAATTGAAGCATCAAAATTCATCCAAATATTTGATGCATTATAAAAATTGTTATTCCAACAGAATTTATTATTAGCATTTCCATCAACTTACTTTGTATCATTATCATAATAATAATGCTATTTGAGTTATTATCATTAAGCTGATGTTGAGGTAAGATGAAGACAAATTGTCAATTCATGTGTTCATCATGATATATATTCAGAACAATTTTATTGAACATGTAAAGTTATGGAAAGAGAAGAAGAAATGCTTAATTCTATTCATATTTTGTTTCTGGAAACTTTTCATTATTAAATTTTAAACCATTCAGTATAAAGACATTTAATGACGAAAAGTTTCACCAAAAACAAAGATAATTATTGAAATTTTCCTTCATGTTTGATGAAAGTGAAGGCAGAAATATTAACAAAAAAGATTGACTTTGAAACAAATGCTAATTTAGTATCAATAGAAAAGGTAATTCTCTTCATTTATGCAACAAAAAGAATGAATTTGTCATGAAAGTTAGAAAATGGAAAATGTTGTTTTCGAGTTCGAAAGCTTTTCTCAAAAGTTGAAAATATCTTCGAATCATTTTGTTAATTCTGATCAAAGGTAGTTAAATGATTCAACCCTATCAATCATAACCTCAACATGAATTGAAAGATGAAATCTGTAGCTTCACTTATTGGATAAATTGGAATTTTCATGAGTCTCTTTCAGAACAATGAAAGATTCAAATTGATTTCCATTGAAGAATGATGAAGTTGACTACCATTATCTAATCATAAAGTGTTGAAATATTCCATGAAATTCGGCTTTCATTTTTTTCTCTCAACATTAAAAAACTTTTCGCTCAACTTTTCATTATAAGTTTTTAATGAGACTAAATGTTGTTCAAATAAGTGAATGCAATTTCACCTTTAATACTTTGATTTGCATTTGGAAAACTTGTTTGTTCAATAAAAATCAATTATAAAATAAATGAGTTCACCAAATGTTGCACCAGAAAATGCATTTATACAGAATTCAAGTTTTGCCAGAGTTTCATCGAGGGTAGAAAAGAGAAGGAACAAAATTTTCTCTTCGAAATTGCAACTTACATGTTCGATAAAAGGGTAAATTGCTATTAAATGACGATGATGAGGTTGACCATGAATTTGTCTCGGTTAATCTTGATCGATGAATTTCATTAACAGAAAGTCCAATGGAACGCGCAAACAGCAATATCCAGACAATTAAGCATCTCATTGTTTCACAATTAAATGGTCATTATTGGTTGAAGCAAGAAGTGGAAAGGTCAACGAAAAAGTGTGTTCAACTTTCAACTCGAAAATCATTGGCAACTAGACAATATCCATTTGGCTTTCAACATTTGTCGATTCATTTCTTTTCACTTTACTAACACTTGAAGTTATCACTGAGTTTTAAAACTTTGATTATGTTTTGTCACTTCGATAGCTTTGATGGTTAAACAATATTTCACTTGAAACTTCATTATGGCTCAACTGGAAGACAAACATTTTAAGAGTTTTTTTCACGAAATCTTTCGTTTCCTTTTACATTGTAAAGTCAACTGTAACTGTTCACTTGCTTCAACTCAACTGAATTTCGTTGAGCATCAACCACTTTGATTTGATCATCTCAATCCTATAGATGAAGTAACTCACTCTCGACTCCCATGTAACTTGATGTTGCCTTTGTACTCATGTCTTTTGTGGTCCAAAGTAAATTGCAACTAATTTGGCGTAATTTGACAAACAATCGTGGAAAACATTGTGAAAGGTGAAAAGCGCGAAACGCGATTTTTAAATCTTTAGAACTGAACAGTTTGGTTACTTTTTATTTTTAATTATTAGGTTAATAGGTAAAGGTGATATTTGAAAGCTGAATTCAGTTGATTCTCTTTGATTAAAAATCTTCGAGAGTAAAAATAGTCTTTTTCTGGGGTTCAACTTGAGATGTGAGAGGACAAGGAAAAGAGGAAATGAGAAAAGCAAGATGATGGAAAAATGTTCATGATGATGAAGAATAGTTATAGATTGGTTGAGATAAAAAAGAAGAGAAAAGGTTAAAATGGGAAAAAGATGATGATGGCGGGTATGCGTGAATTGATATGTATATAACGTCAGAAACAGAAGAGAGGAAAAAGATGATGATGATGGAAGATAAGGAAATAAAGAATGTGAAGATAGCCATGGAAGCTTGAATAAACTGGAACCAAAGTAAATGAAGCCAATGTTGTGCTTAGTTGAATGTCTGGTTGCATCTGTTAGACAAAAGTTGAAGTTTCCATTAGCTTCAATGGCGAACTGCAAACTACGTTTTTTTCTCGACAAAATCTGACAAATGCGACTGAATGCAAGGGTAAAATTAATGACCATTCCTAATCGATTCACAGATTTGATTTGCAGTTTAACTTTTTCTCTGAATTCTTGTGACTTTCAATATTCAAACATTTTTACCAACAAATTGGTTGGATCAAACATTGATTTCGTTGCTTGAAGATTTCCGAATTGCTAATGTTTGCTAACATTTTCTCATTCTTTGCATATTATAATACATTCAACGAAAGAGTACTAATACCAAATCTAGCTAATCAAGAGCAAGAGTATCAATCTTAGTCCATTAACTGATTCCATTTGTGATAAAAAAAATTTATCAGTTATTTTCGATAAAATCGAATTCCAAGTTGAAACTTCATACGTATTTTTACATTTGTGGGACCAGATTTTTTCATCGCCCTGATTTTTCTGGCGTAATTTGCAATGACAATTCAAAAATGCACTCAATTCTGCCTCTGACCAAGAGGTCACTTTGATTTGCGAAAAAGTTATCCGCTTTTAGCAAGGATAATATAAAATCAGCTGAAACTCATTTTTACAAAACTTATTGTTGAACATGAGCGATCTGACCCTTTTTTCGTTTCAACAGTTTTCGTGATTTTGATGAATGGCCTTAGAACATTATGGCTTGATATGGTTACAGTTACAGTCACCACTTTTGAATAATTATTTTATAATATTACAGTCGAGTACCTGAAATTGTCCGTCTTTTGTTTCAGGCGCAAAATTTGAAAACCTTAATTTACAATTAAAATTTAATTAAAAATGGCCCGATAATGCTATTTTTTAGATTGATCTCTACTCAAAGCGTAGTCTTTAGTTGAATTTAATCTAGAAGATCAAAAATCATCATTAAATTCGACGATTATTTAATTTTTTAAATTAAATTCGAAGGTTATTTCAATTGATACGAGATGGGGAGACCATCGAATGGACAATTTTGGGTACTGACAATTTCAGGTACTCGACTGTATTTGCCACAACATTCTTAAAAACAAAGCGGTTTAAAATAATACAAAAAAAGAACTAATGCTTTGTATTAAGGGGTCTCATGCAAAGCAAACCAAATTTATTATTTTATCGAATTCGATCTGATTATCGTATTGAGATGAAAATTGGTGGTCAACATCTTTAATAGTTAAAGTTTTTTTTGCAATTAACAAAAATTAATATCTCAATTAGTTTAAGAGATATTTAATCTATACAATATATAAAGTCAAAACATGAAATTTTTGCGCTCAAATTATTTCGAAACTAAGTGGGTTTCAAGGTTAATTTTTACATAGAATGAAAGCCATGATTAAACTACAACCACGAAAAATAGTCAGGACTTTCTCGGAATTCAGGTTCCTGAGAAATTCACGTTTGAACAGTGTGGGGGAAAAAATGCAGAATCCGTATTTTGTAGCATTGTGTTTGGGGGAAAAACTTTTGGTTATTTAGATTTATTGTTGGGGAAGGAGTTTATGTATAATTGCCTTCTGATTAAAGAGTAGAGTTGGTGAAAACCTGGTGCTTCAACTTTAAAAAGGAGATCCAAGTTTCAACTTTGGACTCTATTTTTGCTCCTACAATCAACAAAAAAATTACATGTGCTTAAAGAAAGGCTTTTCTAAAATGAATATTATCAAAAAGAAAAAGATTTCAACTTTTGGAACTTTTAGAATAATCTAACGTGTTTTTTCATTAAGAATTTATTTCTTTTGCATTTGAAATTCCTTGAATTTGGTTAGAATTAAAAAGAATTTTGCGATCAGTATGATCGCGGGCTGGCTTGTTGTAATTAAAAATGACAAAAAATAAAAAACAAAAAAATGTATTTTGAAAAATGGTCAAAGGGGGGACCTTATGAATAAACTGTATTTTTGATTAAAATGAATTTTATTGAATAGGACATGTAAATTTTTGTCAAATATCTCTTAAACTAATTGAGATATTAATTTTTGTTAATTCCAACTATTAAAGATGTTGACCACCAATTTTCATCTCAATACGATAATCAGATCGAATTCAATAAAATAATAAATTTGGTTCGATTTGCGCGAGACCCCCTAATATTTCATTTATTATCAGGTAAATAAAGAGTGTTTATACAAGTTTGCAACTCATATTACGAGCGTTTATATTCTGTTTCTGATATGATGAGCAAATTGTGACTGCGTTTGCTTTGGCTTAAAATAAACCCAATAAAATGGAAGCTATGGTGGTCAAGTCAAATTATAATCGAGCCTTTGAATCTTTCGAGCCGAAAGTTGACAAGATATTAGAATATTTGCCCAAAATGAGTGAAGACGAGCTATTTTTCTTTGCAGCTGGCACATACCAACTTCATACATAAGGTTATACGCAAGAAGCATTTCTCTGATGCACGAAAAGAGTATCCCTGTAGATTTTGAATATCAAGTTGGGGAAAACAGCAAATCTTGCTTCGGGCCGCAAAAAAAGCCGAGAAAAAACAATCAAAATCATTGATTTGATTCCTTTTTCTTTTGAAACGCTAATAACAGCGAAAACCTATTCTATTTTTAAAAAAATTTGTTAACCAACATCGATATTAAACAAATATCTACTGAGTGTATCAACCAATAGGTAGCACTTTTGAAGGCTTATAACTCAGCAGCCTGTATACTTATCTTTATGACAGCGATCGGTAGAAAAATGTCAAAGTTTTGTTTAGCATACTTTTGCAAATTATCCAATTAAAGGCCATTTTTCGACAAATCGTCAAAGTCGAAAAAGTGACTCATTTTAGTGGTGATTGCAATGGTGAATTTTTAACCAAGCCAACTAAAATGTGCAAATTTTCTGTGTCAAATCGCGTGTGTTTCGTCAAAATCGAAGTTATGGTTCAAAAGTTATCGTTATTCAAAGTCGGGACATTTGAAAATTAGGGTTTTCTATTACTTCAATAGATATGCAAAGATAATTGATAAAAATTTTTGGGAAGACAGATCCAACTATCATATCTGACTTTAAATAAATCAACATTGAATTCTACTTCTATTAAACGAAGTCAGAATTTGGTTTCACGCTTCTTATTGGATTTATTAAAGCAAGCGTAAAAAATGCGATTTATCAAAACATGGTCAGTTTCGTGTGCTGATAGAATAAATTTAATCTTTTAATTATATTTCCAGTTCCATTTTTTTGAAATTAGCTCTTTTTTGATGTTTCATTTAATACTTTATTTGGCATACACGTCCTCACGCATTTCATGTATTTCTCAGATAAATCAAAAACTACATTTTCGGAAAATGGATCAGAGTTTCGAAATAAACATAAAATTTGATATCTAATATTGTGATGACAAAAAATCTTCACTAGGCACTTTCTGCTTATATCCTTCGAGTAAAAACGTGAGTTCAGATGAATTTGCAAAGACTGAGTACTAGGATGAAGGTTGCGATAAATGCGTTAACATCATGTAAAAGGGATTGATGTTGAGAAGAGATTCTGATTATCAATAACTTGATGCAATTTGTTGTGTGATGGGAATGTGCCAATGAAACGAGTGTAAAGGTGAAAAATATGTTTGGACAAAATAGGTCGACGAGAAGGAATGTTTTTTTTCGATGAAAAATTCGAAAAATGTTTGATGAATTATGCCACATTTTGCTTAGAGAATCCAAATTGTATCAACAATTGTTGTATTGACAGATTTGCTTTCTTTGTTTTTCTTCTTTACACATTGCTCACTTTCATCCAAATCGAGCATTTTCATTGTTTTATTTTGTTCCCCTTTTCACGCACCATTCATTCAGCTCATAACTTTTCGTTGTTTCTAGTTTCTTCCTTTAACCTGAATCGTTCAACATTTATTATATCAAACATGATAGAAGCAATAAAAAATGAAACTAAATTCGCTGCAAAGCAGCCTTTTCCTCAACATTAGTTATTACTATTAATATTGTTATTTGTTATCTAATATTTTCTCTCCAGCCCTTTGCTTCCTTTCAATGTTTAGTATTGTTGTTGATGATGTTAGTGTCCCATGAAATTTTGGATATAAATTGAATTGTTGACTCAAGTGAATGACAATTTTTCGATGTAAATACAGTTTCTCTTGCTTTTATTTTCTGAATTATTCTGATAACAATAAGAAAATAATTTACGATTCAACTTGACCAGCTTATTTGGAATCATTCAGACAACAAGAAACAATTAGACAATCGGACTGGAGCAAAAGAAGAGAGTTCAGGGAAAGATATTTCTATCCTTGCTTTCAATTTTATTAACACTAAATTCATATTAGAAAAGTTCATTTATCCATTTTAAGTAGTTCATTATTTGAAAAGTTAAAGCAAAAGCTATTAAACACTTAGCATTTAATCGATTATCTTTGAATTTTTCCAGTTTCGACAAAAAATCTTTCGACTTTATGCCTATCGATTTATCTGTCATTCATTCGTTAAATTAGTTGACATTGAAAGCTTTTCTTGCGTAGTGTGCATCATCATTAATGAATTCATTTGGATTAGTGAAGTAACGACGTTTTGCAACCTAATTCGAAGATCATTACCTAGATTTGCATCCTCGATCTCGGTTCACATTGGATATTCTTATCACTTGGGATTTTTTACGAAACCTAGTCTAACAGACTTTTCAGTTCTTCGATCTTTATATATCAATTAACGAGTAACTACTAGTTATAAAAATACACGTTCAGTTTCTATCGATAAGTTTTTGTTTTTGAACCAAGAATCTCACATTTTGAATCATAAGACTCCTGATCAAGTTTAAATTTCCTATAAATTTTTTTTCTACAATGGCTATTAGATTTGTTGGCTTTCCTGTGCAGAAATGATTGTAGTTGATTACGATTATTTTGTTTCGATATATTTTGAACTTTTCATCTGATAAACACTTTATCTAACCTTTTCTGTCATTTTTGATTGAATCAGATCATAATCCGAGAGCCTTGGGCTCAGGATATCAAGACTTTAATGGTATAAAACAAAAGATTATCATTTCTTACATTTAACTGAACTTTTGGTCGAATTAGTTCTTTTGTTCATTTGTCTGTTGGTCGATTTATTGATCCATTTATTCATGTTTATTCGGTATTAGCAATGTATTCGATTATCTTGATAAAACTCAGCAATAAAAAATCATCAGAACAAAAATCTTTTTAAATGTTTAAAACTTTTGTACGAAACTGCTTCGTCTGAAGCTATTCAACTATAATGCTGCCTTCTAGTGATCTAAAACTGAAATGCTGAATCATTGCATGAAACAGTTACAAGTAGACCTGAGAAGATCGCTGTTTTTTAGGATCGATCCGAGGATCGGATCGTAAGAAGAAACTTCGATTCAGGATCGAGCTTTAATCGATCCCAAACGATCCTTTTTCAAAATTTTTGATTGGATTAAATTATATCAGAACTTCTGTATTTAAGAGTAATAAATAAGTTTAATATTAATTTTATGATAATCAATAGATAATCAAAAAGTCCATGATCAGAGATGACCTTTCTGTGCTTATTTTTCTGTCCAAACTGAGTATCTAATTGAGGCGGCAAATTTTGAATAAAAATTGACCAAAAATTCCCCTTTTGATTTTTATTTAGCTCTAAATATAACATTAGGACACATATGATTCGAATTCATGTTAATTGGTCAAAGATAAATCAAAAAAATTCATTTTGACATTTTCAAATAGTGGAAATAATTCTAAAAAAATACACAAAAAAAAATCGATCCGTGCATTGATTAATCGCTCCAAAAAAAGATCGGATCAAGCTCGGATCGCTGCATGTAGGATCGATCCGGATCGATCTTTAATCGGATCGTTATCAGGCCTAGTTACAAGCAAAACAGATGATACTCTCTACTGGTTAATTTGTGAATTGGTTAACAATTTTAATCATTGAGTTTGTCAGTCAATTAACCTTACTTTCATAATCCTAGAGGGTGTTAAGGTTTATTTCTAGAGTTGAGACGGTTACCACTAACCGATGATTTGGTTATTGGCAGAGTAAAGGAAGAAGAGAGAGCAATTCAATAGTTGATCTAACTGAAAATTTTTTTCTGGTGTCAGAAGATGGTGCAAGAAAGAGACTCTTTCTTTTCTCTTTCTTTACAAATTTTTTAGTCTCTTTTTCTCTTTCTTTTCTCTTTTCAACATTTCAATTCAATCGAAACAATTAATATTAGCATTGGGAATGGCTTTTTTGACTATTTTTTAATGCAATTAGTGTTATTCTGTTTGATGTCAATGGTTTTGATGCTCAGGTTTCTAATTAAATGATAAAATTGAGATTATTTAGTGAAAAATGCCAGTTTAACTAACAAAATCTGATCTCAACATGCAAAAGTCTATCAAAAAGTTTTTTTTATTTATTTTATTTTACATACAACTATTGATATTTCATTTCATTATTGTTTTGTTTGCATCTTTTTGTTTATTATTGCATGGTTATTGCATGTGCTTATTTGTTAATGTTTATCTTAAAGTGCCGAATTGTGTTATCATAAACTGTAATTCTTCAAAAATTACAATGTTTCAATATTTTCATTTCCATCTGATCAAGAAAAGTGCCAAACCTGGATTGATTTGTTATCGTTTGCTCTACCATCTCATCTTCACAGTCATAACTGTGCAAATGTGTTTGTTTGCTCACGACATTTTTCACCAATCATGTACTCAACTGACTGTAATAGACGCAGACGTCTAGTCAAAAATGCTCTGCCCGATGAAATCATTGCATTCCCATCAGATCTCCCATCACATCAAGCAGCTTCATTTACATCAACATCAGCAACTTCATCAGTATCTACTCAGTGTTTTTTATTGAAAGATTTGACAGCTGAACTTGAGCGAACAAAGAAAGAGCTGTACAGTCTCAAGAGGTCATATTCACGTCTTTCTAATAATCCACCAGAGAGCTTCATCATCAAACATCTTCACAAAGTCAAGCATATCGTACCAAACGAATCATACTCTCTTTTTCTAAGTGCGATAGAAAATCATAAAAAGAAATCACGTTCTCGCCGTCATACCATCACCATAAAACTCATTGCCAGCAAACTTTACTCAAAAAACAGACAAGCATTCAGAATGTATCGTTCTCATTTTGCATTGCCATCCATTCGCACCATCGATCGTCACAATCAGCATCTTTCAACACATCCAGGTATCACCCCTACTACTGAAGACATTCTTCAAAGAGCTGCCTCCACCCTAGATGCTCAAGATACTGTAAAGAAAATTAGGTTTTCCAATTTGCATTCAAAACGTTTAACCAAACGTCGGGTAATTTATCATTTAAAATAATTAGAAACTAACAAGGAAACGTACAAGGAAAAAATGAAAATGAAAGCGTTTTCCTTATATGCCAAAAGGAAATACATGAGGGAAAACAAGCCTTCCCCTACCTAAAAGAAAAACCGAAGAATCAGCTAAGAGTTGTATAGATGTATGTAACCCAGAGTAGTGGCAACTTTAACGATCAACTTTTACTTTTCCAATTGTTCTCAAAAAACCCAAAAAATCTTATGTAAATGGAATTAAGTGTTTCACCTGAACAGTCAACCATTGGTTTAAGTAAAAACTCATTGTTCAAACACCCTGATTTCATGGTTTTCACAATGTTCATCACCAAAAACAGTTCAAGTGAACCCCTTTACTCTGCATCAACTCAATCGGATGACCCTTTTGACCCCATCCCGAATCAACGATTCAACTTGTGTCCAGTTTTCAACATCAACTTAGAATGACCTTCAAATTGACCTTCTCTTCCATCAATTCAATTTTATTGTTCAAATGTAATGGTTTACCCTGACTGTAAACAAAAATTAGTTAATAGCAAGTAGTTAGTTTGAAAATTAAAGATTTATAATATTGATTCAATACATTTCAACGTGTATAACATTCCAAATTCAACCCGTCCCTTCAAATTTGGCATCCTAGCGGGGATGTAACTGAGTTTTTACTGGATTTGGTTCCTTGGGCATAAAACTAAAGTTAAGTATTACTTTTTTAACGCATAAACATTTATTTACATTGCTTGCTATAAACTTGCTAACGAACTTCGGATGAAAGATGTAGAATTAAAAGGATTAACTGAATTTTATTGAGCGCTTTAACTAAAATTAACTGAATTTACTTGAATCAAACTGATAAATTGAATTTAACTGAATCAGATGGCAGTGAAAGAACTGAAAATTAAACTGAATTAAACTGAATTAAACTGAATTAAACTGATTTAAATTGAAGTGAATTAACTGAAAATTAACTGAATTAAACTAAACTGATGATCTGAATTGAATTAAACTGATAAACTGAATTGAATTGAACTGATCAACTGAATTAGATGTAAAAAATTACCTGAACTGAATTAGCTGATATACTGAACTTAGTTAACTGAAAAATTAACTTAGATTGAATCCAACAATTGATGATAAGTCCAACTTCAATTACATTCTTCATTAATAGTGAAATCATTTTCAAAGTATTTGTACCTTTATCAATTTTGACCTGAATTTTATAACCTTTAGTAATTTCATACTGCTTTCAGCAAATTAAAACCCGGTGATTGGGGTGACTTTACATTAGATGAAAGGACTATCTGCCAAAAATTTGACTTTCGAGTTAAGAGTCAGGACTTTATGGGTTTGTAGGGGCATAAAAACTGAGTCCATTTTTGAAATTAATTTTTTTTTTCGATCAATAGTTTTCGAGAAAATCGCGTTCAAAGTTCAAACTTCGATCGCATTTTGTACAATTGTGGAACTATATTTTTTTATCAAAATCATATTTCTAACATAACTTTTAAAGAACTATTAGAATATGGACTTATTTTTGGAAAAATGTTTTCCGTTGCTGTACAACAGGCCGCTTCGGTATTCGGACAAGTTATTCGCTTCGGCCGAGGGTTATAGATAAGAGGCTGAAATTCATTTTTCGTCGATAAAATTGATTGGTGTACATGATTGATCGGCTACATTTTTTGATTTATCAACAGTTTTCGTATTTTCGGCAAGTGACCTCATAACTTTAGAACGCAATATCTCGCGAACGAAAAGACTTACACACATTGTTATTAGATCATTTCTATAAGTTTACTCTGCACTACAACCGAATATTATCTCAAGGTCATACAAGGTCATACAAGAAAAAAGCTATTTTACATCAGTGGATAGTTTAGCACAATGCCTCTTTCTTTGTAATACGCTTATTTTCTTCGATTATCTTTTTTTATTTCTGTTTATCTAGATAAAGTGACTATTTTTGTTAATGATGAACTGTTCAAATAACTGATTTTTATTTTCAATAATTGTGATTTTGGTAGAATTATCTCTTCTAGAACTTTTTTTCAATTTATCAAAGTATTCTAAATATTACAGCTCTTTTGCCGCTCAAAATATTCCAATGTAAGTATTACAAAGAGATCAAGTGCATTACCGTGTATCATGAAATGTTTTATTACAGAATTTTTGTTGATTTTTCATTATAGATGTTTGAATTCTGTCACGTTTGCGGAAAACGTCTCTCGTTGAGGAATAAAAAATCGTACCCAAGAGATGATCTATCAGAGTATATGACATCAAAAGAAAGGATATCTTTGCGTGATGATTCGAATAGTATTTGTAGGAATTGCGGCAATATATTTTGAACTTTGGAGAAGAGATAGAAATGCTGAACAATATAGACAATCTACAGAAACTGATTCCGAAATCTCGAGTCAATCAGCATCAGTTAGTCAAGGTTCTTTCAGCCCAATAGGCTCAGAAACATCATCGAATGATGATCTTTTCGCCCCAGGACCATCACGTCGTAAACGTCAACGTTCTGATTTGACAAATATACGGCTCATGTCTACAATGATCGAAGAAGTTGATGATGAGGAACCAACTTTTCGAACTGAAAAGTTTTCAAGACTTTATCCCAGAAGAGGCTGTTTGTATGGATGTGAATGGACTAGAGCTACAGATCTACGAACATTGACATCAGAAGAAAGATTTCATTTATTGCAAGATCAACAGATTTACGCTGAGAACGAAACTTATATATGCAAGTCTCACTTAGATACAAGTGATGATGAAAGAGCCATAAACAGAGACCTTCACCCATGATTTCTCAGTCAAAGCTTTTGAAGATGCACTGACTCTTTCTTTAAAAGCCTCAGTTGCCAAACCTTTTCGAGATGGAGTTCCTGTCGCAGATGAAAAATGTAAGAGATGGACTGGTTTATCTTATGGACAGTTCGCTAAATTATCATCTAATATCTGTGTCAAAAATACAAAGAAAAATATGTTACCCCTTGCCATTTATCTTGCTAAACTTAGAACTGGAGATACTATTGATCGCATAGCTGACACATTCTGTTTGCCTATTAAAACTACTAATACCTACATGCGATTAGCAAGAGAAGCCCTACTAGACCAGTTCGTTCCAAAAAATCTTGGCTTTCCTCACATAGATAGAGAAACAGCTTTAACGCACATTACTGATTTATCCAAAGCTCTATTCAATGTTACTTCTGAAGATGCAGATAAAATGGTCTGTGTTGCTGATGGCACTTATATTTACCACCAGAAAAGTTTCCATCATTCGTATCAACGCATTTCATATTCTCCACACAAATACAGGAATCTATTTAAACCTATGATGATTGTTGCTACTGATGGTTACATTTTAGATGTTAGAGGCCCATATTCAGCCAAAAGCAACGATGCATCGATTTTCGAAGATATCATCCGTGAGAATGATTTCGTCAATTTTTTCACTAGAGGTGATATATTTATACTTGATAGAGGATTTCGTGGCTGCCTAGAAAGTCTTAGAAAGAAAGGATATAGACACAGATCACCAGAGTTCAGTGCACCTAATCAACAACTATCAGTTGAACAAGCAAACCGATCCAGAATGGTGACAAAAGTTCGATGGATAGTAGAAGATGTGAATGGAAAAATTAAATCGAAGTTTAGGGCTTTTGATAAGGTTTGGCCGAATACTGCTTTAGATCATGCATTTGATGATTTTAAAATAGCATGTTCTATTCATAACAAATTCGGTAAACGCTTTCAAACCGGTGAAGATTCACAAATTCTAGCCAGCCTTATGCTGCAAAGGTACAATCAGCCTAATAAGCTAATAGATTTTGTACAAGGATTTGAAAGATGGAACAGCAAAAATTGGCATACAATTGATGCTGACACCTTACCAGAATTTCCAAAATACAATGAAAAAGATCTTTTTATGTTGACCTTAGGCCCATACCAACTCAAAATGGCCGAAGGTTATTATCTAGAGCATTCATCTGTTGATGGTTCTTTCCGCATTCAAGTACAGCGAGATCCTGAATGTTTAGAAGCAGATGCCCAGTCTTTGTCTATGGATAATCCTAGATTGATAAGAGCAAGAATTCAATCGAGGCACAGCAATGCTACGAAATATATTGTTCTGATTTGCTTTGATAGGTTCGATAAAACCAAACTTCTTCATTATTGTCAATGTAAGAATGGAGCACGAACAGTTGGCTGTTGTGCACATGCTGCAACGATAGTTTGGTATTTAGGGTGGGCTAGGTATCAAAGCAATTTACATCTTCCCTCTGTACCAATGAATATCCTAGAAACTCATCACTGGACCGATGAGGATGACTGAAATAAGCGTTTATAATTAAAATATGCCTAAAGTTGCATTTACAACTCAATAAAATAGCTTTTTTCTTGTATGACCTTGTATGACCTTGAGATAATATTCGGTTGTAGTGCAGAGTAAACTTATAGAAATGATCTAATAACAATGTGTGTAAGTCTTTTCGTTCGCGAGATATTGCGTTCTAAAGTTATGAGGTCACTTGCCGAAAATACGAAAACTGTTGATAAATCAAAAAATGTAGCCGATCAATCATGTACACCAATCAATTTTATCGACGAAAAATGAATTTCAGCCTCTTATCTATAACCCTCGGCCGAAGCGAATAACTTGTCCGAATACCGAAGCGGCCTGTTGTACAGCAACGGAAAACATTTTTCCAAAAATAAGTCCATATTCTAATAGTTCTTTAAAAGTTATGTTAGAAATATGATTTTGATAAAAAAATATAGTTCCACAATTGTACAAAATGCGATCGAAGTTTGAACTTTGAACGCGATTTTCTCGAAAACTATTGATCGAAAAAAAAAATTAATTTCAAAAATGGACTCAGTTTTTATGCCCCTACAAACCCATAAAGTCCTGACTTTTAACTCGAAAGTCGAATTTTTGGCAGATAGTCCTTTGTTGTAATCAATTGTTGATTCATTACTTTACTTTTAGACTTGAAATTACTGACAGATATTCAAAACTATCAGCTATCTAATTTGAATTAATAATTGAAATAATGTTTACACACTAGATAGTACGAGTCAAGTAATTTTGTCAGTTAGACGATCAACAGTATACACTGAATAAACAATGGTAGGTATTGAAACTTATTCCGAATCATTTGGTTATCAGTTCTTGTAATTATTACTCAAACTCAATACGTTCTCATTGATACAGCGTGAAACATGAAATTCATTTCTTTGTATTTTATTTTGTTCTTGTTGGGCATTCTAGTGAGTATCAGTCAGTTCCTTTAAGTTCTTACTTGTATTTTAAATCTTATAGTCAAACCTAGAAGTAAATAACCACAACTAATGAGTTAATTGTGATTGATGTGTTCAGTTTCATTGTTCGATTAACATCAACTCTTTTCTGAGCTCAAATTATTGCCCTTTTTTAATAAAAAATTTTATAATTGAATATGTTTTACCAGAATCTGTCATGTTCTTGGTACTGCAAAAGCGTCATTAACTAATACTTGAACTTGAAGCTGCCACATGTAACATTTTATAATTTTCATGTCTCATTGATTGATTCAATTCTCTTTTCATTTCAGACTTGTCCATCTTTGCAGGAGGGATTGTATGGTGATGGGCCACAGTACACTGACCTAGAATGTAATAAAACTGGCCAATGTCCTCGTGAGTATCGTAAGTCTTATTGATTCATCTATTCGATGTTTAAGGAATGTTTCCAAGACCAAATTTCATGGTCTCTGAAATAAAATTTGATCATAATAATAATTCTGTGCTTCTTTTATATTGCGTTTTAGCTATTCCTAAATTCTCAAATGATGGTAAGTAAAGTTATCAAATTAAAAATGACATAATATAATAACAAATTCATATTTCTTTTGTATTCTTCTGTATTTCGTTGCACCTTAGCGCCAACTCTTCAACAAGAAGCTGACATGCACAAGGGAAATTGAATCGACCCAGCTTTGAATATCAATAAGGATGAACTTTCAAAAGTGTATATGGACAATGTTTAAGGAAATATTGAACTGTGAACAAAACTAATTGAACTAATTCTGAAATGAATAAATACTAAAGTATTGAAGGGTAATATAAGGAAAACATGAATTGCTTGTGAGTATTGAAACTTTGTTTTTGCTATCTGCAGATCATCTTAAATATACATGCTGAAATAAAGTCTTTTCTAGGTAAAAGTTACTTTCTTACAATTATTGTGTTATTGTTGAAATGAATGCCTATTTATTTAATTATCTCTGCTTATTGTAAGACAGATTTCAGATTTCAATGCAAAAGTGTTGAAATACAAAAAGTGCATAAATTCTGATGACTTTCATTTTTTTCTACTGACTCAAGTCCAAGTTTCCGAAACAATTCAAGTTTTGCATTTATTCATTATACTGTGCGTTTTTTTATCCTGTACGCCTGTTTGCAGTCATAAGTCGCGAACGGTTCATGCTACAGATCTGAGACTCGAACTACAAGCTATCGCATATTGAAGAACCTCAAGTTCAAACTCTCAAGGTTATTCAAGATCACTCCGTTGTTTGACTTCTTACTGACATTTGAAGGTCATTTTCTTTAAGAGCAAACTTTTTAAAACAGATTGGTGTTTGTTGCACGTTCATAACTCATTCTGAACAAAAGATATGAACGTATTCATACAATTCAGCTTATGATTGCAATCCAATTATCTTTCTAACGATGTATGTCATGGACGTGCAACAAACACCAATCTGTTGTAAAAAGCTTGCCCTTAAAGAAAATGACCTTTAAATGTCAGTAAGAGATCAAACAACTGAGTGACCTTGAATAACCTTGAGAGTTTGAACTTGAGGTTCTTCAATATGCGATAGCTTGTAGTTCGAGTCTCAGATCTGTAGCATGAAACGTTTGCGACTTATTACTGCAAACAGGATAAAAAAACGCACAGTATATTAAAATTGAAAATCAGAATCACAGGCAATAAGAAGTGTATTATTTGGCCGACAAAGCATCTCTCCTGAAGTGAACACATTTGGACCAATTCAACCAAAACAATGATCATGTGTTAATTTAAATCGATATTTGATTGAAAGATGTTAATTATTGTAGCTGAAAGATGGCAATGACCATCTTTTTACCTATTATATGTAATATTTTAAGGCCATTTAATAACATTTATTAATAATATTCATTTGGTGGTCAATATTTCCCATTAAATTAACTAAAATTTGCTCTCCACGAAGCGTGAACACCCTTGTGGTGTTACAAAGACGGATTTTGTTTTTAATACGGGAATTAATAATACGGGTTTTATTAATACGGAACTTTCTTTTACCCATTTTACTTGTTCAATCTGAACCATCGTGTGATGTTAACTAATATCTTCTAAGCCGCACAAAGTATAGCGCTAGATGAGTGGAGTATGAGCCACTCGGCTATATGTGGTGCAAAAACTAATAAATTACTATATAAACCAGTAATAGTAACAAGTAGATACCACGCTTGAGCCAAAGCATATATGGCGCAAGAGGAATGGATTTTGAGCCATTCAGCCATAGGCTATATTTTCCCGTTACGGTTGAATAAAGATACATATATTTACATGTTTTATCTGTATCTCAATGCATGCATGCCCGTGTATGTACATATCTGTATGCCCAATAGCTTTCATTGCGCTTTTAGCTCTCAACCCCATTTACATTGTTGTATTGTTAACACTCATTACATCATTAGCTGCTAATTGAAAATTGAAAAATTCCTTATAAACAACCTTTCAATATGTCCTATGGTCTAAAATGAACAAATAAATACCAATATCAAAAAAAATTTCTCATTTCTGTCTTTGAGATAGAAGACAAATAAGGGTGTACAACCGAATTAGATATAGCTTGAAAACAGCTTGATATGCGATTAGTTTGATGGGTAAATTTGATACACTTGACCACTGAGGTTTGATTGGATTAAAATATAACGTATCATTGGTTGTTATAATTTATTATAACTGTTGAAATAGAACGTAGCTCCTTAAATACAATGAGATGAAAATAGCTGGAATTTACTAAAATCCATTTAGCAATCGTTAAAAACTAATCAAAATACAATTATTTATTGATAATTTTATGTAATTTGATAATTGTCCTTTGTATATATTCATATTAAATCAAAAGATTACTGAACTACTTAAACCAGCAGCACCAGAAGAAGAAGCAGCAGCCGCAGCAGCAGCTGCAGCCGCAGCCGCAGCCGATGCTGTTCCAGATCCAGCACCGCCTGTACCATAACCACCACCATATCCACCAGCCCCTCCAGCACCAGCAGCACTAGCCGCGGCAGCAGCCGCAGCCGCAGCAGCAGCCGATGCTGTTCCAGATCCAGCACCGCCTGTACCATAATCACCACCATATCCACCAGCCCCTCCAGCACCAGCAGCACTAGCCGCGGCAGCAGCCGCAGCCGCAGCAGCAGCCGATGCTGTTCCAGATCCAGCACCGCCTGTACCATAATCACCACCATATCCACCAGCCCCTCCAGCACCAGCAGCACTAGCCGCGGCAGCAGCCGCAGCCGCAGCAGCAGCCGATGCTGTTCCAGATCCAGCACCGCCTGTACCATAACCACCACCATATCCACCAGCCCATCCAGCACTAGCAGCACTAGCCGCGGCAGCAGCCGCAGCCGCAGCAGCAGCCGATGCTGTTCCAGATCCAGCACCGCCTGTACCATAACCACCACCATATCCACCAGCCCCTCCAGCACCAGCAGCACTAGCCGCGGCAGCAGCCGCAGCCGCAGCAGCAGCCGATGCTGTTCCAGATCCAGCACCGCCTGTACCATAACCACCACCATATCCACCAGACCCTCCAGCACCAGCAGCACTAGCCGCGGCAGCAGCCGCAGCCGCAGCAGCAGCCGATGCTGTTCCAGATCCAGCACCGCCTGTACCATAACCACCACCATATCCACTAGCCCCTCCAGCACCAGCAGCACTAGCCGCGGCAGCAGCCGCAGCCGCAGCAGCAGCCGATGCTGTTCCAGATCCAGCACCGCCTGTACCATAACCACCACCATATCCACCAGCCCCTCCAGCAGCCGCAGCAGCAGCCGCAGCCGATGGAAACGAACCACCAGAACCACCAGAACCACCAGAGCCACCAGGACCATCAGGACCACCAGAACTATCCCCACTAGCAGCAGCTGATGTTGCTTTAGAATCAGCAATAGGACTTGCAGCCTCAGTCATAGCTCTAGTATCAGCTTTTAAACTTGTGATACATAACGAAAATGTTAAACAAAGCGTACAAGTAAGGAATGAACCCATTTTAAAGCAATACAGATGAAAAGCAAACTGTTAATTTGAAATCAAATTGATGATTAAACAAAGATTCTGCTTCTTTTATAAAGAAATGATGCTTTTTTAAAATCAGATGTGATTGAATTCTGGATAAATATTTGAATTTGATTAGCAAAAATCAACATGAATTTGTTCTCAAAATTTGCTCAAAAAGCTCGTTGATTTTATACACGTTAATATTGTGATAGAAAGCTCTATCATTCATCATGAAAATACATTTTAGATTTAAAATCAGTTTTAATTTTTGAAGCATTCAATTTGATTCCCCATTTTCAATTTTGTATCCGATGCAAAACTGGAAACAAAGTATTTTTGTAGATTACAAAGAAGGAATGTATCTTGATGGCAAGATAATGAAACTGAAACTATAAAGTCAAATTGAAGTCAATTGAAGTTGATAATTAGACAATGTTTTGAATTCTTTTTTAACAAAATAAAGAAGTGACTATTTATTTGAAGGCAGATGAGATTGAATGCTGGATAAATTGTTTAAACTTAGTCATAAATAATCAACACAATTCAAGCATGAGTGTTTATTATTGAATAACATAAAAACCATTTTAATGATTTGTTCTAATTAGAATATATAGCATATGACATTAACCTCATTGTTAGGTCTTATTTTCATTTACATTAACCAGTTACAATAGCATCTTTATCTAGTTAGTAACTCTTGTTGTCTTAACATAATATATTCATCATTTCAAATATTTCAATAAAACTCTTTATGTGAACTATTTACTGGTTATGGGCTCAGTTTCGCAGATATAAATTAGTTCAGGTGCTATGAAGTCATATAGGCTATAAGGTCAAAGTAACTCAATTGATGAAACTGCTCTCGTTATTAAGCATAAACCTAAAGGATGAGAGCCAAATCTGCCTCCTCTCCGATTTTTTTCAAACTTGATGAGAAGATAGATCTCAATGAATAATTCTCAATGATTCAATCAATTTTTTGATCTGACTTATATATCGGGAGATATCGACGAACAATCGAAAAAAACATTCATTTTGAGGCTGCACTACTCATCCGATTTCAATTTTGATAAGTTTTTTAGATTCGGACTTAAATTATCTATAATAATAATTAGTTAAAAAAATCAAATATTTTATTTTCATGCAGCTGAAAACGATAGCAACCTTGAAACGTGGCCACAGCGCCAGAATGCCATGCGAGGAAAACAACTTCATTAATTTTTAGATGCAGTTTTTGATGCTCTATCGATTACCGAAGGTTTGACACCCACTATCGCTATGCGTTTTCTGACAAATCGCGAAAAACATAAGAAAAAACGATAATATGGCCTAAAGTGTATGATACATCGAATATATCTACTTGTTTCGATTAAATGTATAACTTACTACGGAAAACATCATTACAAGAAAAAATTATAACTAGATTTACTGTAAAACAGTGACGTCTGAGCGTGTGTATACTGTGTTCTATGTGTTCATGATGGATTGTTGATTATGATAATGATGCTGATGATGATTGTGATGATGGTGACGGTGATAATAATTTATAATACTAAAATAATATCAAAAGCGTACTGATACAAAATCTAACTTTAGAGTTAAGAATAGGACTTTGTGGGTTTATAAGGGCATAGAAACTTACAAGGGAAGTAACCTCGTTAGTACGGACAGATCAAATTGAAAGTGACTCTAATGGAATCTCTGGATCGGGAAACCTATGAAAACACTAATCTCCCATGGAGGAAATTGACCTGAGAAAAGTTACAGGGTGGCAAATGTTCTAATCAAGAAGATCAAAATGATCAATAAATTTGCAGTTAGAGTAATTTTTTTGGTAGAAATAACTTTTTAGGTGTAAACAGTCATGAGTAACATGAATCTGAAATCAGTTTTTTCTTACGACTTTTGGTTCCATAGAAAATCGCAAAAAACCGTTTAAATTTATCGATTTTGTGTACTTGTGCTTTTTCGATTTTCTCGAGATATCTTGATCGGACAAGTTTCTGGTTAGCACTAATGGTCTCGATTCAAATTGCTCTACAAACCTACAAAGTCTCAACTTAGAACTTGGAAGTCAAATTTTTACCCTAACTCATTCGAAGAAAACCAAATCGATAAATTTAAACGGTTTTTTGCGATTTTCTATGGAACCAAAAGTCGTAAGAAAAAACTGTTTTTAGATTCATGTTACTCATGACTGTTTACACCTAAAAAGTTATTTCTACCAAAAAAATTACTCTAACTGCAAATTTATTGATCATTTTGATCTTCGTGATTAGAACATTTGCCACCCTGTAACTTTTCTCAGGTCAATTTCCTCCATGGGAGATTAGTGTTTTCATAGGTTTCCCGACCCAGAGATTCCATTAGAGTCACTTTCAATTTGATCTGTCCGTACCAACAAGGTTACTTCCCTTGTTAGTCCATTTGTAAAATTGAAAATTTTTTATGATCAGTAGTTTTCTGTAAAATCGAGGTTAAAGTTTAAACTTAGAACGCCTTTGTACATTTATGAAATTAGATTTTTTCACGAGATTCATTATCTTGGTGCTTCTTTTTATGCCCAATGAGAAAATAAACTTATTTCAGGAAAAAAATTGTCTTCTTCCGACCAAGAGGTCATTTAGATTTAAGTATAAGTTGTCCGCTTTTAGCGTGGATAATAGAGAATGAGCTGAAACTCATTTTTTTACCGATAAAACTTATTGGCTAACATGAGCGGTCGACTTTTTCCGTTTGATCGCCAGTTTTCGTGATTTCGATAATTGGCCTTAAAACTTTGTGGCCTGATATTTTAAAAATAGTAACACTTACAAAACCCATTCTTTGCATAATTATTAGGGCTACCATATGGCATACTTGTGTGCGAAAGATATTGACACCTAACTTATGAATCAGCATTTATTTTCTATGCATCAAGACTGATTTAAATGAATAACCATTTACCAGAATAAATAAAACATTCACCTGACAACAAAACAAATACAAAGCTATAACTTATTTGTATTATTTCGAAACACTTCATATTTCAGAATATTGTAGCCCATAGTAGAATATATTAATATAATAATAATGATAGAAAGAATGGGTTTCGTAAGTGTTACCATTCTTGAAATATCAGGCCACAAACTTTTAAGGCCAATCATCGAAATCACGAAAACTGGCAGTCAAACGGAAAAAGCGTTCGATTGCCCATGTTAGCCAATAAGTTTTATCGGTAAAAAAATGAGTTTCAGCTCATTCTCTATTATCCACGCTAAAAGTGGACAAATTATACTTAAATCTAAATGACCTCTTGGTCGGAAGAAGACAATTTTTTTTACCGAAATAAGTTTATTTTCTTATTGGGCATAAAAAGAAGCCCCAAGATAATGAATCTCATGCAAAAATATGGTTCCATAAATGTACAAAAGGCGTTCGAAGTTTAAACTTTAGCCTCGATTTTACAGAAAACTACTGATCATAAAAAATTTCCAATTTTACAAATGGACTAAGTTTCTATGCCCTTATAAACCCACAAAGTCCTATTCTTAACTCTAAAGTTAGATTTTTAAACTTTAACCCCGAAAATGTGCTGCCATCTATCGGCAGAAAAATTCAAGAAAATTTGGGAGTGGGCCAAAGTTTACCAAAAACTTTACAGGTATTCCTAGGCCGGCTATAATCTCATTTTAGTGATCTCGCGAAAATCTGAATAATTAAAATTGAGTTATCGCGGCACAAAAATTTTTGATTTTAACTTATAGTCTTCGCTTTGCTCAGACAACTATCGATACTCATATTCTCATTAAATAAGACAGGTTGATTCATACCTCTAAAAAGTAACGAAGATTAAATTAGAGAAATGGATTGAACAACTTTTCTTTTCTATTTTTTTATCCGCAATTCAACGATGCCAATCACCATACATTTTTCGCTATACATTATAAGGCAAATGTTGAAAAACTATAAATTCAAAGTTTTTAAGCTTTGCCATGCATTGAAGAGGTTCGCGAGGAAAAGGTTTTTGTCAATTTTCATATTTATTTTTCGATGGGCAATTCAATGTTACTAAATACCATATAGCTTAGGCTATGCATTCTCTCAGAATTTTAGAAAAGCTGAAATAAAAATCTTAAGCTAGTTTGCCCAGTGTTTTAGAAGCTCGCGAAGAAAAGGTTTTTGTCAATTTTCAAATGTATTTTTTGATGGGCAACCCAACCCTACCATACATTATATAGCTTAGGCTATGCGTTCTCCTTTAATTTTACAAAAACTGAAATTAGGGAATATTGTTTTGGGTAAGACTGCACATTAGCCCCCCTCTGATCTTGATGAAACTTTGTGTATATACTTATTTTGGCGCGAGATTTTGATTTATGAAGTCCCGCATTGCGGAAATTTTTACTTCCGGAGATACCGGAAATTGCTGATATCTCGAGATGTAAGTAAGAATTTCCGCAATGCGGGACTTCATAAATCAAAATCTCGCGCCAAAATAAGTATATACACAAAGTTTCATCAAAATCAGAGGGGGGGGCTAATGTGCATTATAGCTTTGTTTTGATTGCTTTCATAGCCGCTAGTTCGAAATCAGTTGTAAAGGAGGGTCTCCAAAAATCTTCACTTTTTTATCTTTATTAGTTAAGTTTCAGATTTAGATTGAGCATGCAAAAATGTATAAGCGCACCAAAAATGGTTTGATTCTGATGACTTTTATTTTCTTCTATGCGCTTCACTATTGACTGCAGCTTATAATTCAATCCAAGTTTTTCGTCCATTTTAATAGATATTTAAAATTTTTTTACTCAGAATTATAGGCAGTAATAAGTTTATCATTTTGACAAAGCAAGAAAGTGATATACAAATCACCGGCCCCAAGCGCCGATTTTGTCCGATTTTTTTTTACCTTGATTATCTCAGCATTCATAGCTAATAAAAAACTTTTGATAGCATTAATCAATTGTGTCAAATGCATACTACAAGATTCTGAAATATGAATATAAAATATTTCATGGTATGGCCTGCAGCAGACCCGAAAGTCGCGCACTTTGGCCTTGAAAATCTCAGTAACCGCTTATCCCAGAAAAAAAATGAACAAGATTTTTGTGATCTACATAGTTGAATCTATAATGAAAAAAAGTTGAGTTCTTAACTAATAAAGATAAAAAAGTGAAGATTTTTGGAGACCCTCCTTTACTAGGATTCCATATCAATCCCATTTCTGAACAGAGATCTTGAATTATTCGTAATAATCTGATGTAGACTTGAGTTGTTGCTGCTGTGATCAAGGCATAAACTATGGGAATCATTATTGAATTTTTGATAACATGTAGAGAATAGAGAGAGTGGAAAATTTTAGGCACACTTTTGAAAGTTTCAACACAATATACATGATCAGATTGAGCGATTAGTTTCAAAAAGTTGTCCGTAGCAAAAACCAGAATTTTATCATCATTTCCATCATTGACTCTGAAAAACTTCTCACCATTAGAATTATAAGAAAAAGATTCAGGAATTTCCACCATAGAGCGAGATATCGGTAAAGCAGGATAACGAGAAGATCGAGCTCGAGAAATTGTATTTTTTATGCTGCTGAAAGTCCTTAGTGATGATGCAACTTGTTCAGTTTCAAAGCATGATGATTTGATAGTTAGACGGTTGGCTTCATCATAAGTTTGGCTCAATTTAGGATAATTATTAGCTGCAGCTAAATCTGCTGCATTTCTGTTCTCTTGAAATGATAGCATCTAGATCAGGTTCATGGCAATGGTCGACTTGATGAACAATTTCATCCTTTTCCATGGTAACTTTTCCTTTGCACTCACTAACGATACAAGTCCAGTATATTGAATCACCATAAGAATTTCTTCTCTGGAATACAAAGTTATTAAGAACTAATAATTTAGCACCTCTAGAAGATTTAATGAATTTGAATTAGATGAATTCCATCATGAGATGAGTAAAAAATGAAAACTCAGTTGAAACAATTTAAATGACTGAAAAAATGATGAATTTCAATTTGAATATGTCAGTATGTTGAAAATGGTGAAAATGGTAAAATTTGACATAAATCGGTTCTATTTACTAATTTAAGCTCATTTAAAAGTTCTGAATATTAAGCTTCTTAATCAGTTTATTTCATTTTGCCCATTCAAGTTCAGCTCCCATGCCCTTTGCTCATTGCTTACTTGCCCATTTGTTTTTTGCTCAAATAGACCGACCCCACACCATGTATTGATAAGATTTTTTATAATCTAAGCAATAGCAAATAAATTAATAACATTTAATATCACAATAAGTCAACAAAATTGACTGCAATAATTATCTGCGCAAATACGCAACCGTGCTATCAAATTATCGATGACATGTGGAAGTGTTTCAATATTAATTTCCTCCTTTATGAATAATTTCGATTGTTTCTATTTTTCGGTGATCTCTTTTCAACTTTATCGTCACGGCTGAGGGTTATAGATAAGAGGCTGAAATTCATTTTTCGTCGATAAAATTGATTGGTGTACATGATTGATCGGCTACATTTTTTGATTTATCAACAGTTTTCGTATTTTCGGCAAGTGACCTCATAACTTTAGAACGCAATATCTCGCGAACGAAAAGACTTACACACATTGTTATTAGATCATTTCTATAAGTTTACTCTGCACTACAACCGAATATTATCTCAAGGTCATACAAGGTCATACAAGAAAAAAGCTATTTTATTGAGTTGTAAATGCAACTTTAGGCATATTTTAATTATAAACGCTTATTTCAGTCATCCTCATCGGTCCAGTGATGAGTTTCTAGGATATTCATTGGTACAGAGGGAAGATGTAAATTGCTTTGATACCTAGCCCACCCTAAATACCAAACTATCGTTGCAGCATGTGCACAACAGCCAACTGTTCGTGCTCCATTCTTACATTGACAATAATGAAGAAGTTTGGTTTTATCGAACCTATCAAAGCAAATCAGAACAATATATTTCGTAGCATTGCTGTGCCTCGATTGAATTCTTGCTCTTATCAATCTAGGATTATCCATAGACAAAGACTGGGCATCTGCTTCTAAACATTCAGGATCTCGCTGTACTTGAATGCGGAAAGAACCATCAACAGATGAATGCTCTAGATAATAACCTTCGGCCATTTTGAGTTGGTATGGGCCTAAGGTCAACATAAAAAGATCTTTTTCATTGTATTTTGGAAATTCTGGTAAGGTGTCAGCATCAATTGTATGCCAATTTTTGCTGTTCCATCTTTCAAATCCTTGTACAAAATCTATTAGCTTATTAGGCTGATTGTACCTTTGCAGCATAAGGCTGGCTAGAATTTGTGAATCTTCACCGGTTTGAAAGCGTTTACCGAATTTGTTATGAATAGAACATGCTATTTTAAAATCATCAAATGCATGATCTAAAGCAGTATTCGGCCAAACCTTATCAAAAGCCCTAAACTTCGATTTAATTTTTCCATTCACATCTTCTACTATCCATCGAACTTTTGTCACCATTCTGGATCGGTTTGCTTGTTCAACTGAAAGTTGTTGATTAGGTGCACTGAACTCTGGTGATCTGTGTCTATATCCTTTCTTTCTAAGACTTTCTAGGCAGCCACGAAATCCTCTATCAAGTATAAATATATCACCTCTAGTGAAAAAATTGACGAAATCATTCTCACGGATGATATCTTCGAAAATCGATGCATCGTTGCTTTTGGCTGAATATGGGCCTCTAACATCTAAAATGTAACCATCAGTAGCAACAATCATCATAGGTTTAAATAGATTCCTGTATTTGTGTGGAGAATATGAAATGCGTTGATACGAATGATGGAAACTTTTCTGGTGGTAAATATAAGTGCCATCAGCAACACAGACCATTTTATCTGCATCTTCAGAAGTAACATTGAATAGAGCTTTGGATAAATCAGTAATGTGCGTTAAAGCTGTTTCTCTATCTATGTGAGGAAAGCCAAGATTTTTTGGAACGAACTGGTCTAGTAGGGCTTCTCTTGCTAATCGCATGTAGGTATTAGTAGTTTTAATAGGCAAACAGAATGTGTCAGCTATGCGATCAATAGTATCTCCAGTTCTAAGTTTAGCAAGATAAATGGCAAGGGGTAACATAATTCAATTCCATGAAAGTTTCTCAGATACTTGTTTGCTATATTTCATTAACAAGGTCATTCAAGGTCGTTATTCGGAAATCGCTTCTGATGATGATAGAGGTCAAACAATTCGGTCAATTTCAAGAGAGGTCAATTTTTATGCCCCTACAAACCCACAAAGTCCCAACTCTCAACTAAAAAGTGAAGTTTTTGGCTATAGTCCTTAAGCCCTTAATGTAGAAAAATATTCTTGTAAAGCAATACAACAGTTTTGTTGGTTCGATTTGCATTGTTAAATGATTGAGAGGTGGTTTGCGATTAACTTTCTTGGTTCAGGGTTAAGATGTGGATAAGTGTAACAATAAAAGATGACTAACTTGATCAAGAACGAACCGTAAAGATAATACACTTTATGAAAGAAAGCTAAATGAATTTACTTATTTAATAAAGGTTTTAATGATTGGTTAAATATGATTTGGTATAGTTATAACTAGGGTTTTAAGGGATTAAAGGGATTTTTGGTAGCGTAACATTAATTGGGTTAATTAACTTTTACAATAATGTCTGTGTGTTTTATCTTATTGTTCTGGTTTATATATATTGAATATTGCGGATGCACATGTACCTTATACGGTAAATGCCAAGAAAGGTTACAATTGATAATAGGAAATAGTAGATATGGATTATATAAGGTAACTCAATGGTGGGAACGGAAAAGTAAACTAGAAACTTAAAAGGGGCTAATAATTCACCCTTCTAACCCTTCACAAGCGCCCGTCATGACCTGAACCCTTGTTGAGACCAAAAAGCACTAGATTCCCTATGCAATTCTAAGTTGACTGATTGAATCCACCTTCGAGTGGTGCTAGTTGCATTTCCTGACCCTTCTCAAACAACAAAATTGAGAATTTTGATATGTGATGCCATAGGAGATTTTGAATTTTTCAACTTTTCAATGGGAATGGTAACTTACTTTCAATTCTAACAGTTCTAACTTTCCTATACATGTTTAGAATTTCCGCAAAATGCCTCCACTTATGAAACATGATTTGTACCTTTGCATGTTATGTCATTGGTACTAATCAGGTCCCTTTCTGCTCGATTAGCCGCAAAAATCTGAAAAAATGACTGTTTTACAACGGTTTTTCCGATGTAACTTTACTGCGCATGCGCACAAATGCATGAAAATTTATGCGTGTATAGAACTCGTTGTTTTCTATCGAGTGATGTACCACATGCGCATGCTTCTATTCTACATCTCGAGATATCAGCTATTTCCGGACCAACAGATTTCATAAATCGAAATCTCACGCCAAAATAAGTATATACACGAAGTTTAATCAAGATCAGAGGGGGGGCTAATATGCAGAATAGCCCATATTTGATTGTGATCAATAAATTTTACCTGCTGAAGCCATGACAACAAATATCTCCTTACAGATTGAAAGATTTCATCTTCAGACTTTTTGTGATGCCCGGCAGTACATAAAATAATTCATGACTACAACATCACGTCCTACTTACCAGAGAAGAAACTCTGGCGGAGATCGTGGCGAGCCTGGGGAAAAGTTTACATTTTCCATCGATATGCAAACTAACTTTTCCATTCTTACAAAGCTAGCGTCTCAGTATGTAATCGGATTTCTTGCAAAATGCATCCGCACATATAATATGAGGTGTACTATTGCATGTGTTGTCATTGGTTCAATTCAGGTCACTTTCTAATTGATTAGCCGAAAAAATCTATAAAATGACTGTTTTTCAATGGTTTTTCCAATGTAACTTTACTTCGCATAGATGTATGAAAATTCATTGTCCTCTATTGAGTGGTGTACCACATGCGCATGTATCTATTCTACATCGCGAGATATCAGCCATTTCCAGTATCTTCGGAAGTAAGAATTTCCGAAATGCGGGACTTCATAAATCAAAATCTTGCGCCAAATCAGTATATACACAAAGTTTCATCAAGATCAGAGGAGGGTCAATGTGCATTATAGCCCAAACTTTACTTTATTGGCGAGATAAATTCCTATTTCCCGCTGGAGAATCCAAAAATTGTTTAATTCTAGATTCTTTTTCAGTTCAACGGAATTCAGCTAACTTCCGAGATGATACACACGATATTATACTCAAGACACTTCCTCCAGGAACAACGGGATTTTAAAACCATCGATGTTTATTTTTTCAGACAGTGGAAAGTTTTTTATAAAAGATTTACCGAGAGGCTTCTTATCGATAGAGGCTTCTTATCGGTTGAAATAGTTCATTCCCGAAACACATTGAACAAAATGCAGGCACTGATTTGGAATCAGTTTAGAGCCCCTCCATTCATGAATATGATAAAAAATGCATGGCAAAATCTGGATTTCCCGTTCAAGTCTTTTCTTCACCCCAAAGATATTTTATATAATTAAGGTGAGGAGAAATGTCAATTTTATTGCACAAAAATTGCTTTTATCAGATGTGCTCATTGTCAGAAAACTAAATGTTGCTCTCACTTTTTCACCATGCCACTAACATCACATTTAGGTAACATTTTTTGTATTCCTCTTCATTAATTTAGTACAATCAAATCCTTCTTCTGATAATATCGACCATCCTTAAAATATGCATGGCAAAATCTGGATTTCCTGTTCAAGTCTTTTCTTCACCCCAAAGATATTTTATATAATTTAGGCGTGTATAGAACTCATTGTCTTCTATTGAGTGGTGTACCACATGCGCATGTATCTATTTTACATCTCGAGATATGAGCTATTTCCGGTATCTCCGGACTTTAGTAAGACTTTCTAAGTCGTTAGTAAGAGTTTTTAGGAGTAAGACTTTCCGCAATGCGGGACTTCATAAATCAAAATCTTGCGCCAAATCAGTATATATACAAAGTTTCATCAAGATCAGAGTGGGGTCAATGTGCAGTCTTACCGAAAATTGATTTTTAAGTAACATATTTCACATGAAACAATCTATCCAACCAACTCTACGTGCCCGAACCTAACCTTACGCAACATATTCGAATTTTAATGGGTTAATATTGAGCATTGGATGTGTGTTATGAAAATCGTACGTAAATGTGCTTGTCAAGTGATTTCTGGCCTAAATAAGCCTTTTTAAGATATTTAGCAAATATTTCATCAGCGCATGCGTCGATAATTTTTCAAATGCAGATAGACCCTGACGAGATCTAGCTATCTATATGTTCGATATTCTCATAGCACGCTCAGTTCACGAGAAATCGATCACTTCCGGTATCTCCGGAAGTATTTCCTTTTGAAATCATTATGACTTTTCGGCGTAATTTAATGCTTAGCAACTAGGGCCTACCAGTGATACAGAAAAGTTTATATTTGTTACAAGATTATTTAATCTCCTTTTATTTCCTCCTCTTTCACCTCTTCTTCCTCCTCTTCTCCCATTTAGTCATTTAATATACAGATACGAAAATTGAGTTTGTGCTTATTTTAAAATCTTTGACGCAGAATAATCGTGAAGAAAGATATGATTTCATTTTATCAATTTTAATCAGTACCTTGCTAGATAAAAATCATTAGAGATTTAGTTTTTTTCAAGTTGCTTCAATTAAGAGTTAACAAAATAATACATAAACAAACAAATGTATGTTCCAAGAACCAAAATACCTAAAATCTGTAGCAAAAATTATCTAATACCATTTTAGATTAAAAACCAGGTAAAATTATTTATCAAAATGCATAGATGATTTTAGAAAAAGCACAAACTCAATTTTCGTAGCTGTATAAATACATTCATAATTTTTGTTATATTTAATTCACTTTTCGCCAATAAACTATTTTCAACTTGACTTCTTCCTCTTCTCATTTACCTCGTAACATATTTACATAGGGGGAAGAAATAATCTCCACTTTATTTGTTTTAGCCAAAACAAACTAAACATTGAAAATTGAAGTGAATCAGTATTCTAAGATTTTGTGTGCAACTTGTTTTTATGAGTTAGCTGATAAAGAACATTTGAGAGGCTGAATCAATTTTCTGTGCTATCTATTGAATCAAGTATCACTTCTCCTCCTAATAGTTAGACTAGCAAACAAATTTCTCTTTCATTATACAAATTTTTAAATCAGCTGAATAATCAAGACTCGGATGTTCATGTTGGATGACGAAGGCTACTTTACTTTGGATCGATGCAAGAGTGTTGGTTACTATTGCAGTAACAAAGAAATTCTCGTGATTCCATCAAATTTTAGGGAAGATCAAAATTTGAGAGCAACTTTGCGTTTGGATCAAGATAAAAAACTATACATATGGGGGTTTATGTTATTGTTTCTGTCCTCTATCGTATAGTGGAGTCAAACTCTGGCTAACGATGGGCAGTTTTACATAGGCTTGCTATCACCCTTCTTTAAGAACCGAATTCCTTTTTTAGAGTTAAACGACCGTTTACTAACTTTTTTAGAGCACAAAAAAACATACAAAGATAGAGATTTTCATTTGGATTTGCATTTGGAAAAAGCCCGAAATACTGGTTGTATTCACAAGATTCACCTGTAGAGTTCGAATTCAGCACATAGTATAAATATTACCAGGAGCGGAGAAAACGCGTTTGAAATTCCAACTTTGACCTTTATTTTTTCGAAAACTGCTGATCGCAGAGAAAAAAATCTGGAATAAAAAGTATCTCTATTCTAGCTCCTATCAGCCTACAAAAGCTGAGAGCTTAAATCAAAAGTTGAATTTTCCCACCACAGTCCTTTAATAATATCAAAAAATCGCATGCATTGATACCATTTTAGTCTTTGTTTAAGGTCCAAAAGAAACAATTTCATTAATTTGGTTTTTGCCATAGCAAATGCATGGTGCAATGTCCCAACTTTGACTAACCATAACTCTGATTCTGAAGTTACGCACGCCATTTGACACAGAAAAAGTGTGCCTTTTATTTGGCCTGTTTAAAAATTTGGTATTCCAACCACCACTAAAATGAGCCACTTTTCCGACTTTGACGATTTGCCGAAAAACGCCCTTTTGTTAGATAATTTTCAAAAGCATGTAAAACAAAACTTTGACATTTTTTCTATCGTTTACTCTCAAAACGATAAAGATAAGTATACAGGTTGCTGAGTTATAAGCCTTCAAAAGTGTTACCTATTGGTTGATACACCCAGTAGGATAAGCACTGATGAAAGATCTCAAATGCAAGTTAGATATTAGTCTAGATAGAGATCAACAAGCAACCGAGTTGGGTAAAACAGCTGAAAAACTTGGCTAATGGAAATAAAATGAGAGTTGATGACGATTTTATTAACTGGTGGATCAATTCAAGTATCTTCAAATTTACCTGAATTTAAATGAAATTCGAGCATTAAATATTCTTTATTTGTCGATGTGGTTATTGTTATAATGCGATTTCAATTGTAATTTGATGTCATTTAAATTGCTTGGCATATCTTCAAAATAAACATTTACTTGAAACAAATGCAATTGCAAGCTGAATCGTCTAAACTCATATTATAGTGAGTATATAAGACGACCAGTTGATAAGTGAATTGGTATCAGTTAAAGTTTTATTTTGCTACAGTTAATCAGGTTTCATTTAGATTTTTATTAACAAGTGAAAGATAAAATGCTATTGAATAAAACAGTTCAGTTCGTGTTTTTCATTACTTTTATTGTCTTGTTCAACCATGTTTCTGCTCTAAGAAGTGCTTTCACGCCTAAAGAAGCAAAAGATGGAATGAAGCCAGTGACAATGTCTGGCATCCAACTCGTGGTCGATCATTACGCTAAAGACTGACGACCGCATTCAGATGGGAAGCACTACTGATATGTCATCCAGTGGATAATGGGAGAATCTCCATTCGAATAAACAGTAATATCCTACATCAACAACAACTATTTACCTATTGTCGTATCTAATATAATGAAATCAAATAAAATGATTTGACCTTCAATTGTTTAGAATTTTGGGTAATACCAATTTCTGAAATCAAATCTCAAAATGTATCGTGGGTCGCCTGAATTTTTCGCTTTTGCTCTTTTTGTGTTTAGAACGCGACTTTTTTTCTGCATGGATTTTCATACGCTCAGTCTAAAAAGTAAAACATTTCTTGCAGTGAATAGCGGATTTTTCGTTATTCAAGGTCAAGGTACGCAACATAAAAGGCCATCATTGACCTAAGCAGAACTCGATTTTTTTCAAACTTTCTCAATTAATAGGTCTAAGTGAGATATATAGAACTACAGTAACCTGCCAGATAATGTAAAATTCATTCAATCAATGAACGCACTTCTCCTCTCAATAGTTAGACTAGCAGACATGTTAAAAAAATTTCTCTTTCATTATACAAATTTTTAAATCAGCTGAATAATCAAGACTAGGATGTTCGTGTTGAATGACGAAAGCTACTTTACTTTGGATCGATGCAAGAGTGTTGATTACTATTGCAGTAACATAGAAAATGCTCGTGATTCCATCAAATTTTATGTAAGATCAAAATTTGAGAGCAAATTTGCGTTTGGATCGTGATAAGTAAGATTATGCACATCTTCATCTCTTTATTCCTGCAAAGGACTATAGCCAAAAACTTTGACTTTTTAGTTAAGAGCTGGGACTTTGTGGGTTTGTAGGGGCATAATTGGGGATTAAGGAATGATTGGAAAAAGAATGATGATTGTGAGTGATGCCATTCTCGAAATATCGAAGTTTTAAGGCCGATGGCCAAAATCAAGAGAACTGTTGATAAATTGAAAAAATTTTCCGACTCGAATTGTTAACCAATGAGTTTATCGATGAAAAATAAGTTTCAGGTCTCTCACTTTCACAGTCACAGAAAGCGGTCAGTTTTATTGAAAATCGAAGTGATCTGTTGTACAGAAACAGGAAACTTTATCTCCAAAAATAAGTACATTTTATGGTTGGCCATGCAAAGTAGAACCAGGAAAATGATTTTGATGAAAAATTCTGGTTCCACAAATGTACAAAAGGCGTTAGAAGTTTCAACTTTGAACTCGATTTTATCGAAAACTACTTATCATAAAAAATTTTTAATCTCACAAATTGACTCTGTTTTTATGCCCCTACAAACCCACAAAGTCCCAACTCTCAACTAAAAAGTGAAGTTTTTGGCTATAGTCCTTAAGCCCTTAATGTAGAAAAATATTCTTGTAAAGCAATACAACAGTTTTGTTGGTTCGATTTGCATTGTTAAATGATTGAGAGGTGGTTTGCGATTAACTTTCTTGGTTCAGGGTTAAGATGTGGATAAGTGTAACAATAAAAGATGACTAACTTGATCAAGAACGAACCGTAAAGATAATACACTTTATGAAAGAAAGCTAAATGAATTTACTTATTTAATAAAGGTTTTAATGATTGGTTAAATATGATTTGGTATAGTTATAACTAGGGTTTTAAGGGATTAAAGGGATTTTTGGTAGCGTAACATTAATTGGGTTAATTAACTTTTACAATAATGTCTGTGTGTTTTATCTTATTGTTCTGGTTTATATATATTGAATATTGCGGATGCACATGTACCTTATACGGTAAATGCCAAGAAAGGTTACAATTGATAATAGGAAATAGTAGATATGGATTATATAAGGTAACTCAATGGTGGGAACGGAAAAGTAAACTAGAAACTTAAAAGGGGCTAATAATTCACCCTTCTAACCCTTCACAAGCGCCCGTCATGACCTGAACCCTTGTTGAGACCAAAAAGCACTAGATTCCCTATGCAATTCTAAGTTGACTGATTGAATCCACCTTCGAGTGGTGCTAGTTGCATTTCCTGACCCTTCTCAAACAACAAAATTGAGAATTTTGATATGTGATGCCATAGGAGATTTTGAATTTTTCAACTTTTCAATGGGAATGGTAACTTACTTTCAATTCTAACAGTTCTAACTTTCCTATACATGTTTAGAATTTCCGCAAAATGCCTCCACTTATGAAACATGATTTGTACCTTTGCATGTTATGTCATTGGTACTAATCAGGTCCCTTTCTGCTCGATTAGCCGCAAAAATCTGAAAAAATGACTGTTTTACAACGGTTTTTCCGATGTAACTTTACTGCGCATGCGCACAAATGCATGAAAATTTATGCGTGTATAGAACTCGTTGTTTTCTATCGAGTGATGTACCACATGCGCATGCTTCTATTCTACATCTCGAGATATCAGCTATTTCCGGACCAACAGATTTCATAAATCGAAATCTCACGCCAAAATAAGTATATACACGAAGTTTAATCAAGATCAGAGGGGGGGCTAATATGCAGAATAGCCCATATTTGATTGTGATCAATAAATTTTACCTGCTGAAGCCATGACAACAAATATCTCCTTACAGATTGAAAGATTTCATCTTCAGACTTTTTGTGATGCCCGGCAGTACATAAAATAATTCATGACTACAACATCACGTCCTACTTACCAGAGAAGAAACTCTGGCGGAGATCGTGGCGAGCCTGGGGAAAAGTTTACATTTTCCATCGATATGCAAACTAACTTTTCCATTCTTACAAAGCTAGCGTCTCAGTATGTAATCGGATTTCTTGCAAAATGCATCCGCACATATAATATGAGGTGTACTATTGCATGTGTTGTCATTGGTTCAATTCAGGTCACTTTCTAATTGATTAGCCGAAAAAATCTATAAAATGACTGTTTTTCAATGGTTTTTCCAATGTAACTTTACTTCGCATAGATGTATGAAAATTCATTGTCCTCTATTGAGTGGTGTACCACATGCGCATGTATCTATTCTACATCGCGAGATATCAGCCATTTCCAGTATCTTCGGAAGTAAGAATTTCCGAAATGCGGGACTTCATAAATCAAAATCTTGCGCCAAATCAGTATATACACAAAGTTTCATCAAGATCAGAGGAGGGTCAATGTGCATTATAGCCCAAACTTTACTTTATTGGCGAGATAAATTCCTATTTCCCGCTGGAGAATCCAAAAATTGTTTAATTCTAGATTCTTTTTCAGTTCAACGGAATTCAGCTAACTTCCGAGATGATACACACGATATTATACTCAAGACACTTCCTCCAGGAACAACGGGATTTTAAAACCATCGATGTTTATTTTTTCAGACAGTGGAAAGTTTTTTATAAAAGATTTACCGAGAGGCTTCTTATCGATAGAGGCTTCTTATCGGTTGAAATAGTTCATTCCCGAAACACATTGAACAAAATGCAGGCACTGATTTGGAATCAGTTTAGAGCCCCTCCATTCATGAATATGATAAAAAATGCATGGCAAAATCTGGATTTCCCGTTCAAGTCTTTTCTTCACCCCAAAGATATTTTATATAATTAAGGTGAGGAGAAATGTCAATTTTATTGCACAAAAATTGCTTTTATCAGATGTGCTCATTGTCAGAAAACTAAATGTTGCTCTCACTTTTTCACCATGCCACTAACATCACATTTAGGTAACATTTTTTGTATTCCTCTTCATTAATTTAGTACAATCAAATCCTTCTTCTGATAATATCGACCATCCTTAAAATATGCATGGCAAAATCTGGATTTCCTGTTCAAGTCTTTTCTTCACCCCAAAGATATTTTATATAATTTAGGCGTGTATAGAACTCATTGTCTTCTATTGAGTGGTGTACCACATGCGCATGTATCTATTTTACATCTCGAGATATGAGCTATTTCCGGTATCTCCGGACTTTAGTAAGACTTTCTAAGTCGTTAGTAAGAGTTTTTAGGAGTAAGACTTTCCGCAATGCGGGACTTCATAAATCAAAATCTTGCGCCAAATCAGTATATATACAAAGTTTCATCAAGATCAGAGTGGGGTCAATGTGCAGTCTTACCGAAAATTGATTTTTAAGTAACATATTTCACATGAAACAATCTATCCAACCAACTCTACGTGCCCGAACCTAACCTTACGCAACATATTCGAATTTTAATGGGTTAATATTGAGCATTGGATGTGTGTTATGAAAATCGTACGTAAATGTGCTTGTCAAGTGATTTCTGGCCTAAATAAGCCTTTTTAAGATATTTAGCAAATATTTCATCAGCGCATGCGTCGATAATTTTTCAAATGCAGATAGACCCTGACGAGATCTAGCTATCTATATGTTCGATATTCTCATAGCACGCTCAGTTCACGAGAAATCGATCACTTCCGGTATCTCCGGAAGTATTTCCTTTTGAAATCATTATGACTTTTCGGCGTAATTTAATGCTTAGCAACTAGGGCCTACCAGTGATACAGAAAAGTTTATATTTGTTACAAGATTATTTAATCTCCTTTTATTTCCTCCTCTTTCACCTCTTCTTCCTCCTCTTCTCCCATTTAGTCATTTAATATACAGATACGAAAATTGAGTTTGTGCTTATTTTAAAATCTTTGACGCAGAATAATCGTGAAGAAAGATATGATTTCATTTTATCAATTTTAATCAGTACCTTGCTAGATAAAAATCATTAGAGATTTAGTTTTTTTCAAGTTGCTTCAATTAAGAGTTAACAAAATAATACATAAACAAACAAATGTATGTTCCAAGAACCAAAATACCTAAAATCTGTAGCAAAAATTATCTAATACCATTTTAGATTAAAAACCAGGTAAAATTATTTATCAAAATGCATAGATGATTTTAGAAAAAGCACAAACTCAATTTTCGTAGCTGTATAAATACATTCATAATTTTTGTTATATTTAATTCACTTTTCGCCAATAAACTATTTTCAACTTGACTTCTTCCTCTTCTCATTTACCTCGTAACATATTTACATAGGGGGAAGAAATAATCTCCACTTTATTTGTTTTAGCCAAAACAAACTAAACATTGAAAATTGAAGTGAATCAGTATTCTAAGATTTTGTGTGCAACTTGTTTTTATGAGTTAGCTGATAAAGAACATTTGAGAGGCTGAATCAATTTTCTGTGCTATCTATTGAATCAAGTATCACTTCTCCTCCTAATAGTTAGACTAGCAAACAAATTTCTCTTTCATTATACAAATTTTTAAATCAGCTGAATAATCAAGACTCGGATGTTCATGTTGGATGACGAAGGCTACTTTACTTTGGATCGATGCAAGAGTGTTGGTTACTATTGCAGTAACAAAGAAATTCTCGTGATTCCATCAAATTTTAGGGAAGATCAAAATTTGAGAGCAACTTTGCGTTTGGATCAAGATAAAAAACTATACATATGGGGGTTTATGTTATTGTTTCTGTCCTCTATCGTATAGTGGAGTCAAACTCTGGCTAACGATGGGCAGTTTTACATAGGCTTGCTATCACCCTTCTTTAAGAACCGAATTCCTTTTTTAGAGTTAAACGACCGTTTACTAACTTTTTTAGAGCACAAAAAAACATACAAAGATAGAGATTTTCATTTGGATTTGCATTTGGAAAAAGCCCGAAATACTGGTTGTATTCACAAGATTCACCTGTAGAGTTCGAATTCAGCACATAGTATAAATATTACCAGGAGCGGAGAAAACGCGTTTGAAATTCCAACTTTGACCTTTATTTTTTCGAAAACTGCTGATCGCAGAGAAAAAAATCTGGAATAAAAAGTATCTCTATTCTAGCTCCTATCAGCCTACAAAAGCTGAGAGCTTAAATCAAAAGTTGAATTTTCCCACCACAGTCCTTTAATAATATCAAAAAATCGCATGCATTGATACCATTTTAGTCTTTGTTTAAGGTCCAAAAGAAACAATTTCATTAATTTGGTTTTTGCCATAGCAAATGCATGGTGCAATGTCCCAACTTTGACTAACCATAACTCTGATTCTGAAGTTACGCACGCCATTTGACACAGAAAAAGTGTGCCTTTTATTTGGCCTGTTTAAAAATTTGGTATTCCAACCACCACTAAAATGAGCCACTTTTCCGACTTTGACGATTTGCCGAAAAACGCCCTTTTGTTAGATAATTTTCAAAAGCATGTAAAACAAAACTTTGACATTTTTTCTATCGTTTACTCTCAAAACGATAAAGATAAGTATACAGGTTGCTGAGTTATAAGCCTTCAAAAGTGTTACCTATTGGTTGATACACCCAGTAGGATAAGCACTGATGAAAGATCTCAAATGCAAGTTAGATATTAGTCTAGATAGAGATCAACAAGCAACCGAGTTGGGTAAAACAGCTGAAAAACTTGGCTAATGGAAATAAAATGAGAGTTGATGACGATTTTATTAACTGGTGGATCAATTCAAGTATCTTCAAATTTACCTGAATTTAAATGAAATTCGAGCATTAAATATTCTTTATTTGTCGATGTGGTTATTGTTATAATGCGATTTCAATTGTAATTTGATGTCATTTAAATTGCTTGGCATATCTTCAAAATAAACATTTACTTGAAACAAATGCAATTGCAAGCTGAATCGTCTAAACTCATATTATAGTGAGTATATAAGACGACCAGTTGATAAGTGAATTGGTATCAGTTAAAGTTTTATTTTGCTACAGTTAATCAGGTTTCATTTAGATTTTTATTAACAAGTGAAAGATAAAATGCTATTGAATAAAACAGTTCAGTTCGTGTTTTTCATTACTTTTATTGTCTTGTTCAACCATGTTTCTGCTCTAAGAAGTGCTTTCACGCCTAAAGAAGCAAAAGATGGAATGAAGCCAGTGACAATGTCTGGCATCCAACTCGTGGTCGATCATTACGCTAAAGACTGACGACCGCATTCAGATGGGAAGCACTACTGATATGTCATCCAGTGGATAATGGGAGAATCTCCATTCGAATAAACAGTAATATCCTACATCAACAACAACTATTTACCTATTGTCGTATCTAATATAATGAAATCAAATAAAATGATTTGACCTTCAATTGTTTAGAATTTTGGGTAATACCAATTTCTGAAATCAAATCTCAAAATGTATCGTGGGTCGCCTGAATTTTTCGCTTTTGCTCTTTTTGTGTTTAGAACGCGACTTTTTTTCTGCATGGATTTTCATACGCTCAGTCTAAAAAGTAAAACATTTCTTGCAGTGAATAGCGGATTTTTCGTTATTCAAGGTCAAGGTACGCAACATAAAAGGCCATCATTGACCTAAGCAGAACTCGATTTTTTTCAAACTTTCTCAATTAATAGGTCTAAGTGAGATATATAGAACTACAGTAACCTGCCAGATAATGTAAAATTCATTCAATCAATGAACGCACTTCTCCTCTCAATAGTTAGACTAGCAGACATGTTAAAAAAATTTCTCTTTCATTATACAAATTTTTAAATCAGCTGAATAATCAAGACTAGGATGTTCGTGTTGAATGACGAAAGCTACTTTACTTTGGATCGATGCAAGAGTGTTGATTACTATTGCAGTAACATAGAAAATGCTCGTGATTCCATCAAATTTTATGTAAGATCAAAATTTGAGAGCAAATTTGCGTTTGGATCGTGATAAGTAAGATTATGCACATCTTCATCTCTTTATTCCTGCAAAGGACTATAGCCAAAAACTTTGACTTTTTAGTTAAGAGCTGGGACTTTGTGGGTTTGTAGGGGCATAATTGGGGATTAAGGAATGATTGGAAAAAGAATGATGATTGTGAGTGATGCCATTCTCGAAATATCGAAGTTTTAAGGCCGATGGCCAAAATCAAGAGAACTGTTGATAAATTGAAAAAATTTTCCGACTCGAATTGTTAACCAATGAGTTTATCGATGAAAAATAAGTTTCAGGTCTCTCACTTTCACAGTCACAGAAAGCGGTCAGTTTTATTGAAAATCGAAGTGATCTGTTGTACAGAAACAGGAAACTTTATCTCCAAAAATAAGTACATTTTATGGTTGGCCATGCAAAGTAGAACCAGGAAAATGATTTTGATGAAAAATTCTGGTTCCACAAATGTACAAAAGGCGTTAGAAGTTTCAACTTTGAACTCGATTTTATCGAAAACTACTTATCATAAAAAATTTTTAATCTCACAAATTGACTCTGTTTTTATGCCCCTACAAACCCACAAAGTCCCAACTCTCAACTAAAAAGTGAAGTTTTTGGCTATAGTCCTTAAGCCCTTAATGTAGAAAAATATTCTTGTAAAGCAATACAACAGTTTTGTTGGTTCGATTTGCATTGTTAAATGATTGAGAGGTGGTTTGCGATTAACTTTCTTGGTTCAGGGTTAAGATGTGGATAAGTGTAACAATAAAAGATGACTAACTTGATCAAGAACGAACCGTAAAGATAATACACTTTATGAAAGAAAGCTAAATGAATTTACTTATTTAATAAAGGTTTTAATGATTGGTTAAATATGATTTGGTATAGTTATAACTAGGGTTTTAAGGGATTAAAGGGATTTTTGGTAGCGTAACATTAATTGGGTTAATTAACTTTTACAATAATGTCTGTGTGTTTTATCTTATTGTTCTGGTTTATATATATTGAATATTGCGGATGCACATGTACCTTATACGGTAAATGCCAAGAAAGGTTACAATTGATAATAGGAAATAGTAGATATGGATTATATAAGGTAACTCAATGGTGGGAACGGAAAAGTAAACTAGAAACTTAAAAGGGGCTAATAATTCACCCTTCTAACCCTTCACAAGCGCCCGTCATGACCTGAACCCTTGTTGAGACCAAAAAGCACTAGATTCCCTATGCAATTCTAAGTTGACTGATTGAATCCACCTTCGAGTGGTGCTAGTTGCATTTCCTGACCCTTCTCAAACAACAAAATTGAGAATTTTGATATGTGATGCCATAGGAGATTTTGAATTTTTCAACTTTTCAATGGGAATGGTAACTTACTTTCAATTCTAACAGTTCTAACTTTCCTATACATGTTTAGAATTTCCGCAAAATGCCTCCACTTATGAAACATGATTTGTACCTTTGCATGTTATGTCATTGGTACTAATCAGGTCCCTTTCTGCTCGATTAGCCGCAAAAATCTGAAAAAATGACTGTTTTACAACGGTTTTTCCGATGTAACTTTACTGCGCATGCGCACAAATGCATGAAAATTTATGCGTGTATAGAACTCGTTGTTTTCTATCGAGTGATGTACCACATGCGCATGCTTCTATTCTACATCTCGAGATATCAGCTATTTCCGGACCAACAGATTTCATAAATCGAAATCTCACGCCAAAATAAGTATATACACGAAGTTTAATCAAGATCAGAGGGGGGGGCTAATATGCAGAATAGCCCATATTTGATTGTGATCAATAAATTTTACCTGCTGAAGCCATGACAACAAATATCTCCTTACAGATTGAAAGATTTCATCTTCAGACTTTTTGTGATGCCCGGCAGTACATAAAATAATTCATGACTACAACATCACGTCCTACTTACCAGAGAAGAAACTCTGGCGGAGATCGTGGCGAGCCTGGGGAAAAGTTTACATTTTCCATCGATATGCAAACTAACTTTTCCATTCTTACAAAGCTAGCGTCTCAGTATGTAATCGGATTTCTTGCAAAATGCATCCGCACATATAATATGAGGTGTACTATTGCATGTGTTGTCATTGGTTCAATTCAGGTCACTTTCTAATTGATTAGCCGAAAAAATCTATAAAATGACTGTTTTTCAATGGTTTTTCCAATGTAACTTTACTTCGCATAGATGTATGAAAATTCATTGTCCTCTATTGAGTGGTGTACCACATGCGCATGTATCTATTCTACATCGCGAGATATCAGCCATTTCCAGTATCTTCGGAAGTAAGAATTTCCGAAATGCGGGACTTCATAAATCAAAATCTTGCGCCAAATCAGTATATACACAAAGTTTCATCAAGATCAGAGGAGGGTCAATGTGCATTATAGCCCAAACTTTACTTTATTGGCGAGATAAATTCCTATTTCCCGCTGGAGAATCCAAAAATTGTTTAATTCTAGATTCTTTTTCAGTTCAACGGAATTCAGCTAACTTCCGAGATGATACACACGATATTATACTCAAGACACTTCCTCCAGGAACAACGGGATTTTAAAACCATCGATGTTTATTTTTTCAGACAGTGGAAAGTTTTTTATAAAAGATTTACCGAGAGGCTTCTTATCGATAGAGGCTTCTTATCGGTTGAAATAGTTCATTCCCGAAACACATTGAACAAAATGCAGGCACTGATTTGGAATCAGTTTAGAGCCCCTCCATTCATGAATATGATAAAAAATGCATGGCAAAATCTGGATTTCCCGTTCAAGTCTTTTCTTCACCCCAAAGATATTTTATATAATTAAGGTGAGGAGAAATGTCAATTTTATTGCACAAAAATTGCTTTTATCAGATGTGCTCATTGTCAGAAAACTAAATGTTGCTCTCACTTTTTCACCATGCCACTAACATCACATTTAGGTAACATTTTTTGTATTCCTCTTCATTAATTTAGTACAATCAAATCCTTCTTCTGATAATATCGACCATCCTTAAAATATGCATGGCAAAATCTGGATTTCCTGTTCAAGTCTTTTCTTCACCCCAAAGATATTTTATATAATTTAGGCGTGTATAGAACTCATTGTCTTCTATTGAGTGGTGTACCACATGCGCATGTATCTATTTTACATCTCGAGATATGAGCTATTTCCGGTATCTCCGGACTTTAGTAAGACTTTCTAAGTCGTTAGTAAGAGTTTTTAGGAGTAAGACTTTCCGCAATGCGGGACTTCATAAATCAAAATCTTGCGCCAAATCAGTATATATACAAAGTTTCATCAAGATCAGAGTGGGGTCAATGTGCAGTCTTACCGAAAATTGATTTTTAAGTAACATATTTCACATGAAACAATCTATCCAACCAACTCTACGTGCCCGAACCTAACCTTACGCAACATATTCGAATTTTAATGGGTTAATATTGAGCATTGGATGTGTGTTATGAAAATCGTACGTAAATGTGCTTGTCAAGTGATTTCTGGCCTAAATAAGCCTTTTTAAGATATTTAGCAAATATTTCATCAGCGCATGCGTCGATAATTTTTCAAATGCAGATAGACCCTGACGAGATCTAGCTATCTATATGTTCGATATTCTCATAGCACGCTCAGTTCACGAGAAATCGATCACTTCCGGTATCTCCGGAAGTATTTCCTTTTGAAATCATTATGACTTTTCGGCGTAATTTAATGCTTAGCAACTAGGGCCTACCAGTGATACAGAAAAGTTTATATTTGTTACAAGATTATTTAATCTCCTTTTATTTCCTCCTCTTTCACCTCTTCTTCCTCCTCTTCTCCCATTTAGTCATTTAATATACAGATACGAAAATTGAGTTTGTGCTTATTTTAAAATCTTTGACGCAGAATAATCGTGAAGAAAGATATGATTTCATTTTATCAATTTTAATCAGTACCTTGCTAGATAAAAATCATTAGAGATTTAGTTTTTTTCAAGTTGCTTCAATTAAGAGTTAACAAAATAATACATAAACAAACAAATGTATGTTCCAAGAACCAAAATACCTAAAATCTGTAGCAAAAATTATCTAATACCATTTTAGATTAAAAACCAGGTAAAATTATTTATCAAAATGCATAGATGATTTTAGAAAAAGCACAAACTCAATTTTCGTAGCTGTATAAATACATTCATAATTTTTGTTATATTTAATTCACTTTTCGCCAATAAACTATTTTCAACTTGACTTCTTCCTCTTCTCATTTACCTCGTAACATATTTACATAGGGGGAAGAAATAATCTCCACTTTATTTGTTTTAGCCAAAACAAACTAAACATTGAAAATTGAAGTGAATCAGTATTCTAAGATTTTGTGTGCAACTTGTTTTTATGAGTTAGCTGATAAAGAACATTTGAGAGGCTGAATCAATTTTCTGTGCTATCTATTGAATCAAGTATCACTTCTCCTCCTAATAGTTAGACTAGCAAACAAATTTCTCTTTCATTATACAAATTTTTAAATCAGCTGAATAATCAAGACTCGGATGTTCATGTTGGATGACGAAGGCTACTTTACTTTGGATCGATGCAAGAGTGTTGGTTACTATTGCAGTAACAAAGAAATTCTCGTGATTCCATCAAATTTTAGGGAAGATCAAAATTTGAGAGCAACTTTGCGTTTGGATCAAGATAAAAAACTATACATATGGGGGTTTATGTTATTGTTTCTGTCCTCTATCGTATAGTGGAGTCAAACTCTGGCTAACGATGGGCAGTTTTACATAGGCTTGCTATCACCCTTCTTTAAGAACCGAATTCCTTTTTTAGAGTTAAACGACCGTTGACTAACTTTTTTAGAGCACAAAAAAACATACAAAGATAGAGATTTTCATTTGGATTTGCATTTGGAAAAAGCCCGAAATACTGGTTGTATTCACAAGATTCACCTGTAGAGTTCGAATTCAGCACATAGTATAAATATTACCAGGAGCGGAGAAAACGCGTTTGAAATTCCAACTTTGACCTTTATTTTTTCGAAAACTGCTGATCGCAGAGAAAAAAATCTGGAATAAAAAGTATCTCTATTCTAGCTCCTATCAGCCTACAAAAGCTGAGAGCTTAAATCAAAAGTTGAATTTTCCCACCACAGTCCTTTAATAATATCAAAAAATCGCATGCATTGATACCATTTTAGTCTTTGTTTAAGGTCCAAAAGAAACAATTTCATTAATTTGGTTTTTGCCATAGCAAATGCATGGTGCAATGTCCCAACTTTGACTAACCATAACTCTGATTCTGAAGTTACGCACGCCATTTGACACAGAAAAAGTGTGCCTTTTATTTGGCCTGTTTAAAAATTTGGTATTCCAACCACCACTAAAATGAGCCACTTTTCCGACTTTGACGATTTGCCGAAAAACGCCCTTTTGTTAGATAATTTTCAAAAGCATGTAAAACAAAACTTTGACATTTTTTCTATCGTTTACTCTCAAAACGATAAAGATAAGTATACAGGTTGCTGAGTTATAAGCCTTCAAAAGTGTTACCTATTGGTTGATACACCCAGTAGGATAAGCACTGATGAAAGATCTCAAATGCAAGTTAGATATTAGTCTAGATAGAGATCAACAAGCAACCGAGTTGGGTAAAACAGCTGAAAAACTTGGCTAATGGAAATAAAATGAGAGTTGATGACGATTTTATTAACTGGTGGATCAATTCAAGTATCTTCAAATTTACCTGAATTTAAATGAAATTCGAGCATTAAATATTCTTTATTTGTCGATGTGGTTATTGTTATAATGCGATTTCAATTGTAATTTGATGTCATTTAAATTGCTTGGCATATCTTCAAAATAAACATTTACTTGAAACAAATGCAATTGCAAGCTGAATCGTCTAAACTCATATTATAGTGAGTATATAAGACGACCAGTTGATAAGTGAATTGGTATCAGTTAAAGTTTTATTTTGCTACAGTTAATCAGGTTTCATTTAGATTTTTATTAACAAGTGAAAGATAAAATGCTATTGAATAAAACAGTTCAGTTCGTGTTTTTCATTACTTTTATTGTCTTGTTCAACCATGTTTCTGCTCTAAGAAGTGCTTTCACGCCTAAAGAAGCAAAAGATGGAATGAAGCCAGTGACAATGTCTGGCATCCAACTCGTGGTCGATCATTACGCTAAAGACTGACGACCGCATTCAGATGGGAAGCACTACTGATATGTCATCCAGTGGATAATGGGAGAATCTCCATTCGAATAAACAGTAATATCCTACATCAACAACAACTATTTACCTATTGTCGTATCTAATATAATGAAATCAAATAAAATGATTTGACCTTCAATTGTTTAGAATTTTGGGTAATACCAATTTCTGAAATCAAATCTCAAAATGTATCGTGGGTCGCCTGAATTTTTCGCTTTTGCTCTTTTTGTGTTTAGAACGCGACTTTTTTTCTGCATGGATTTTCATACGCTCAGTCTAAAAAGTAAAACATTTCTTGCAGTGAATAGCGGATTTTTCGTTATTCAAGGTCAAGGTACGCAACATAAAAGGCCATCATTGACCTAAGCAGAACTCGATTTTTTTCAAACTTTCTCAATTAATAGGTCTAAGTGAGATATATAGAACTACAGTAACCTGCCAGATAATGTAAAATTCATTCAATCAATGAACGCACTTCTCCTCTCAATAGTTAGACTAGCAGACATGTTAAAAAAATTTCTCTTTCATTATACAAATTTTTAAATCAGCTGAATAATCAAGACTAGGATGTTCGTGTTGAATGACGAAAGCTACTTTACTTTGGATCGATGCAAGAGTGTTGATTACTATTGCAGTAACATAGAAAATGCTCGTGATTCCATCAAATTTTATGTAAGATCAAAATTTGAGAGCAAATTTGCGTTTGGATCGTGATAAGTAAGATTATGCACATCTTCATCTCTTTATTCCTGCAAAGGACTATAGCCAAAAACTTTGACTTTTTAGTTAAGAGCTGGGACTTTGTGGGTTTGTAGGGGCATAATTGGGGATTAAGGAATGATTGGAAAAAGAATGATGATTGTGAGTGATGCCATTCTCGAAATATCGAAGTTTTAAGGCCGATGGCCAAAATCAAGAGAACTGTTGATAAATTGAAAAAATTTTCCGACTCGAATTGTTAACCAATGAGTTTATCGATGAAAAATAAGTTTCAGGTCTCTCACTTTCACAGTCACAGAAAGCGGTCAGTTTTATTGAAAATCGAAGTGATCTGTTGTACAGAAACAGGAAACTTTATCTCCAAAAATAAGTACATTTTATGGTTGGCCATGCAAAGTAGAACCAGGAAAATGATTTTGATGAAAAATTCTGGTTCCACAAATGTACAAAAGGCGTTAGAAGTTTCAACTTTGAACTCGATTTTATCGAAAACTACTTATCATAAAAAATTTTTAATCTCACAAATTGACTCTGTTTTTATGCCCCTACAAACCCACAAAGTCCCAACTCTCAACTAAAAAGTGAAGTTTTTGGCTATAGTCCTTAAGCCCTTAATGTAGAAAAATATTCTTGTAAAGCAATACAACAGTTTTGTTGGTTCGATTTGCATTGTTAAATGATTGAGAGGTGGTTTGCGATTAACTTTCTTGGTTCAGGGTTAAGATGTGGATAAGTGTAACAATAAAAGATGACTAACTTGATCAAGAACGAACCGTAAAGATAATACACTTTATGAAAGAAAGCTAAATGAATTTACTTATTTAATAAAGGTTTTAATGATTGGTTAAATATGATTTGGTATAGTTATAACTAGGGTTTTAAGGGATTAAAGGGATTTTTGGTAGCGTAACATTAATTGGGTTAATTAACTTTTACAATAATGTCTGTGTGTTTTATCTTATTGTTCTGGTTTATATATATTGAATATTGCGGATGCACATGTACCTTATACGGTAAATGCCAAGAAAGGTTACAATTGATAATAGGAAATAGTAGATATGGATTATATAAGGTAACTCAATGGTGGGAACGGAAAAGTAAACTAGAAACTTAAAAGGGGATAATAATTTTCACCACATCACCCCGCTTTTAAATTAAGAAATCGGTCCTCCGATCACGGCGAAGGTTTAAAATGCAGCATATTTAATCCGCGCGCGAAATTTTTTGTTTGGTCAAGCAAGGCGTTTTCTTATAGCAGCTGGTTCAGTTTCTTAATTCTTAGTTGTTTATGCTGTTGTGCAAATTCATCATTTAGTATTTTGATTTTCTGTGCCTGATATAATAGGAATTTCGTCCACCAAAAGGTAAGATTTTGCTGAGGAGGAGGAGGAGATTAAAATGTGGCCGACAGATGAGTTTACTTTCATTTATTTTGCTCTAATTTTATGTCTCTTTCTTCCCATCAAACAGGTTTTCTAATCCATCATAGCTCCCTCAAGCGCTCCCTATTCATTTTTGCAAACCAGTTAGTAGTGCTATCTGCTGGTAAAAAATCACATTATCTTATCCTTTGGCGTCCTTTTTGAAATCTTTTAAACCATGTTTGCACTATTTTTAAGTTTCTTTGCTTTTCTTTGCTTCTCTCTTCTCCCTCAAGGTAACAATGACCTAGAATATTGATAGTTAGGGCCAAGTTAACAACGTTACACCATTTTTCTTTCATTTTTTTTAGTTCAAGCAACTCCAATCATTGAACCTGTTGGTGATAACACTGGTCCGAACCATGCACAGGGTGATAGTCACGAGCAGCCATCCACTAGTCGAACAAATTCCGGTCAGGCAGAAGAGGATCAAGGTTCTAGTGATGACGAAGGTCAAACTGAAAAGCCTGTTCCAACTGTCCAAACGACTTTGATACCTGATTCGTTTTCACCTTGGCCATGCAAAACAAAGTATTGGTGTGATGATAACGACGGTGAAGGTCTAGAGATATGTATGGAATGGCAGCGAACAATCGTGAAATGTGACCGAGTCCAGAATCTAAAAAAGTTTAAACCGGAACAGCGTGTCAGTAGAGCTAAACTACATAAAGCTGGTAAAACGCTCGAGGAACAGCTGGAGAAAATCGAGGTCGACAAAGAAACGAATAGGTGTATGTTTGTCTGCATTTATTGTGGAGGAGAATGGGCTGATCTCGTCGAGCTTAAAGAGCATGTCGTTGGCGTGAAACACAGGAAGCGTTATTGGCGAGTACAGTGCACGGACAGGCTGGTCACCGATAAGATAACCAATAAGTTGAAGATAGGACTCAGTATTTTCCCAAGAATTTTCCCCTGGGCAGTCATTACTTATGATGGGGACGAGGTATTGAGTCCAAATGATGACAGGATCCCTCAGGAAATGAAAACGAAATGGTCCAAGCATATGGTTGACCATCGGAATCCTGCTTGTCGCCCTTTGCCTGGTGTTCGTGCAGCGTTCCAACCATCATTACGGCCAACGCAGGCATGCGCCTTAGTACCCAGAAAATAGGTGCTTTCCCCACATCCTTTCTTTCTTTTCTTTCAATCAATTTTTTTTTATTTTTCCTTCTTTCAATTTTGTACCCCTTACTCCAGTGGACCGCAGACCTCCGCAGATCACTTTTTAGACTAACTTTTTTGCTCATTCTGTTTGTCATGGTCTAATCTATAAGTGTTTATCACACCTAATCAACCCGGCCCTTCTTAGCCCCTTTCTGTCCATTTTTCTAATGTACTGTTTTCTTTTGTTTTTTATGTATTTTTTCTTATGTATCATGTCTATTTCCTGTACTTTGTACCTAATTACCCTTTATTACTTGTATGATTAAATAATTTTTCCTAACGGAAGCTTGTTCCCAAAATTGGTAATTGATAATCAAAAATGGTAAGTTATGTGTTTCGGAAATATAAAAACTAAAAGGAGAACTTGGTAAACATTTGTTAACGTATAAAAGGAAGAGTAACTGATTAAATTATCATTCTTTCTACTGTATTTTCAAAGTAATCTTCAAATTTTTTTTTGACTTTTCTCCTTAGCTTCCTCTACACTTCAAAATGGATTCTCGAAATGTGGGCGTTTATGGTTAGTTTTCTTTGATGATTTCTGATAAGCTGATGATATATTTTTTTTATGTGATTTAACCCCCTTTTTTTGTTTTTGCTTTTTTTTTCTAGAAAGGGAACTCATCCTCCTGTTAATTGACCATTTTGACCGTCAACGTAAACCACTTTCAATCGGACGTCTGATTCGAATCTTTAAACATTTAACTGGATTTGACTTTCCATATTCAGACATTTCTTTTGGACGTACGGTTGTTTATCTGGCTACAATGAAAGGTGTAGAGGTTTATGACAGTTGTTTCATACGTTTGGTCGATCCATGGTATGTTAATGGTGTTTGGCCTCCTGAATTCCATATCGAACACATTGAGTGATGAATTCGCCATTATTTACACTTTCGAATGATAAATGATTGTAATTGCATGTTGGTAATAATGATTATGATGATTTTTTTGAATTAAACTTAAGCTATTGAACCCACGTCAAACTTTGCAGTCTTTTCAATTCGGGATCAATTTCTTCTACTTCTTCTTTTTGCTTATTACCGTTAACCTTGCTTAGCTCAGTCAAAGGGATTTCTTCCTGTTTGTTTACTTGCATCTCTGTTCTTATTTTTCGGGTGTTCTCAAGCTTTGTGCAACAAAGTGAACCAATTTGCATGCGAAAATACTTGCAACGGTACATGATGTATCCAACACAAATCAAGGTTATGAATATTGATACTAGCAAGGGAATACTAAAGAGAGGATTAGAGTAGATTGTTCCCCATATTGTGGTCACATTCGTATCTTCAAGCTCACTTAGCAATTCGGAATGACTTTGTCCTGCGGAGAGATAAACATTCATAGCAGAAAAGTCTGTCCCTTGTAATTTGAGATCGTATCTATGATAAATTGAGAAGTAGTCATAAACTTCATCGTCAATTACTAGAGTAACATCAATAGGAAATGAAAATACCCAGTTAGGACAGGAATATAACTTTCCGGCCACTCTTATCTGGTGTCCAAAACAATAAACAAAACGAGCTGCTGATGTGGACTTAACTTGCACATTCTTAAGATTACTGGGTGCACACTCTTTCTTTTCCCATAGAGTATTGGGTTTGATGGTTTCATTTTTGCAAATGAATTGTCTGCTTACAAATAGCGGGCCATGTTGCATAGCTCTATTTTGAATCTGACAAATCTGTTTATTGTCTAGATGCATCAGAATAAACTTAGGTCCAATGTAATAGACACACTTATCTTCGTCAGTTCTCATGAAAAAAGGGTCTGGCTCAGCTAGGGAGTAATGTAAGCTCTTTCTAAAACCGTGTATCTTAAATCGCAACATATTTTCGTCCGTATGACAATTTATCATTGTCATCAATCCTATCGGATAATTCGTTTGGTCGGTTAAGGAAATGTTAGTCAGAGCAGCTATTTGATTACTAACTTTCCTCTGCTTCATAGCTTGAAAAATGTCATTCAACTGTGATCTAAGAAGTGAAAATTTGTCCGCTATACCAGTTGAAACAAGGATATTAGTGAGTAAGTTATTTTCAATTGCATCAATGCGTGCAGTATTCTCGTTAAGTTTCCTGATAACCTCATTCAATCTTTCTTTCATCCTTTTTGCCTCTAGGTCTTGTTGCATTTGTAGACGACTTTGTTGGTTTACCTGTTCCTCGATCCGAGAAACACGATCTAAATGCGTTCGTATGGCTCCGTACGTAAGGATCGTAGTGAAAACTACTGCAGATAAGATAGCCATAACTGGAGTACGAGTCGTTCTTTTCGTTACGGGTTGGCAATACTGATTCATTAAATCTAGGATTGATTTGAATTCAAATTCACACCATTTTTTAAACTTATCTTTTTGAAATTTTGGTAATAATAATGAATCTGCTAAATCTGGGCAAGTGTTTCTGAATTCGATAATAGTATCGATTTCTCCCTCTGCTTCTACCACGATTTTGTTAGCTTCACGCCATAGCAGGGGATTCATGACGTTGAATTCAGCTGAAGAAGGTCCAATGAATAATACCATCAATGTGAGCAGAATTCCAGATAACGCTTTGGATTTGGACCTTGTTTTCCTAGGTTCTGTCTCATACTGTCTGGCAGTAGTCTTTTCCGGTACGTATGAACTATCCTCTCCTGTGGATCGACTAGTTACACTTCCGTCGGTCGGGTCAGTGGTAAAGACCTGGACTTTTTCATCAAAATGCACGTGTTTGGATTCCTCAGCCAAATTTGAACTGAGTGACCCTTCTGTTCTTACACGCATTTTTCCACAAGCACATAACTTCCCTGGCGAGAAGTCAGAGTCTGGTAGAGTGGTATCTGCTTCTGTGGTAGTTCCGATAGATGTGGTTGATCTTTGTGAATCGTTTTGGGTCATGTCAAGGTGTTCGAAAGCTAATCTTTTTGGGTTAGTGACAGTGAATGTCCTATTCTGCATGGGAGTACTCGTGGCGAGTCCTCTCTGTGGAGGTGAGAAAACAAGAACATCAGTTGTGTCATGCCAGCTTGGGGACTGACTTGAGTTTGAATTTCTAGCAATGGGTTCAGCTCCATTACTATGTCTAGTCAAAACTGAATAATCCCCGCTTCCTCTGGTCCTATCGATTTGGGGGGCAATTGGTATTATTGGAGATTCTATTTCATCATGAGAACATCTGTCTTTGAATCTTTTAAGCCTTTGGATGTTCACAACCATTGGGTCCTTATTAGTTCCAATTTCTTTCACCTTGTAAACTAAAGGTGATGTCTTTTCTGTTATCACATAAGGGCCATGGAATTTGTGTAACAACTTCTTAGTCAGTCCGGTAGTACCGGGATTAGGGTAATGGACTAAAACTGTATCTCCAACTTCAAACTCTTTGTCTGAGTGTACTTGGTTGTATTGGTCTTCATTTCTTGACCTGGCTTCATCCATATTGATCTTGACAAACTCTCGCAATTTCGGCCAATCGTTTTTCACGAAGTCTGCATATTGTTTTTCATTATAAAACGGAACATCTAGAGGAACACTTTGTTCCTCAGGTGTAATCGGTTTTCTTCCATATACTAGCTCAAATGGGGACATCCTCAGACTGGAGTGATAGGATACATTGTAAGCAAATGTAACCTCAGGAAGAAATTCGTCCCAGTCATTATGGTATTTGTTCACATACATTGATAACATTGCTGCTATCTGTGCATTCACTCTTTCAACTTGTCCATTTGATTGCGGATGATATGGAGTTGTGAATAATTGTTTGATCCCATACTTATTTGTTAATTCACGAATCAAATGACTAGTGAAGTTTGTTCCATTGTCTGAGACAAGAATGTTGGGTGCTCCATGTCTACAAAAAATCTGATTCCTGATGAATTTGGCAGTGTTTTGTGCCGACGTGGAAGAGATGGCTGCTGTCTCCATGTATTTGGTAAAGGAATCTATCGCGACAATTATATACAATTTACCATGAGCTTTATTCATTGGGCCAAGAATGTCAATGTGTACTCGTTCAAACGGATAACTGGAGATGATTGGATTCAATTTTCCTGCTTCTAACTCATGTGGAGCCTTTCTCGTTTGACAAAGGAAGCAAGAAGTTACATAACGATTGATGTACACAGACATGCCAGGCCAATAGTACTTCTCACGAATCTTTTCATAGGTTTTGCCAATTCCTTGATGCGCAGAAGATAGAGCATCATGATGAATATAGCATACATCCTTTCGTAATTTCTTGGGCACAACTAGAAGATTTTCAATCTTGCCTAGTCGGTATACTTTACGGTAAAGCAACCCATTTTTAACAAGAAACTTGTCTACTTTTTTCTTCTTTTTGTTAGACAAGTCATTCAGATTCTTCAGGGTCACTATCATGGAAGAGCAGAAAGGATCCTCGTCTTGACCTAGTTTGAAACTTTCCAAGTTCAACTCAACGTGAGTAGTAAAGACATGGATCCTGTCCTCTATACCATGGGTGTCATCAGGCTCACCGACAGGGTACCTGCTCAAAAAATCAGCGTCTGAATGATGTTTACCACTCTTGTATTCAATTTGGGGTTGAAATTCTTGTAGGATTAGCGCCCATTTCGCCAACCTTCGGGGTAAGTTTTTCTTACTCTGGAGGAAAGTCAAAGCAGAATGATCCGTGACAACGCGAAAAGGTTTAGTTTCCAAATATATTTTGAATTTGTCCAGAGCAAAAATGATGGCAAGACACTCTTTTTCGGAAATGGTGTAATTATCCTCATGAGAGTTCAACTGCCTGCTCGCAAATGCTACTGGTCGCCAGTTTTTTCCATGTTGTTGTAGTAAAACAGCTCCGACACCGACTCCAGATGCATCTGTTCTGACTTCAATCGGTAAATCACTTTGGTAATGAGCTAATACTGGGGCATTTATTAATGAATCTCGTAGTTTTTCGAATGCAATTTGTTGTTCTTCATTCCACTCGAAATCTACGTCTTGTTTAGTCAATTTGGTTAGGGGTTTTGCGATAGTAGAGAAACCATTTATAAATTTGCGATAATAACTGCAGAAAGCTACGAAGGATTTAACATCGCGCACACACTTTGGGACAGGCGCTTTTTTGACTGCTTCCAACTTAGACTCTTCTGGCGATTGTCCTTCTTTGGTTATCTTGAAACCGAGGTAAGTTACTTCGGGTAATGCAAATACACTCTTGTTTGGATTGAGCTTCAAACCTGCTCCAATTATCCTATCTAGGATAAGCTTGATGCTGACGAGATGTTCCTCAAATGTTTTGTTAAATATCAATATATCATCCAGATATACTAGACAAGAATTATATTTTAATCCAGACAAGACAACATCCATGCATCTTTGGAAAGTGGCAGGGGCATTAGTTAGACCAAAAGGCATAACTTCAAATTCATAGAGGCCATCCATTGTGATAAAAGCTGTTTTTTCCTTGTCCTTTTCATTAATACCGATCTGGTAATACCCAGATTTTAAATCTAGGCTGGTGAAAATGCATGCACCGGTTAAGTAATCCAGAGCGTCATTAATGTTTGGGAGTGGGTAGTGATCCTTCTTTGTCACACTATTTAACTTCCGATAATCAACACAAAATCGATAGTCACCTGTCTTTTTCTTCACTAAAACAATGGGAGAAGCCCATGGTGAACATGAGGGTTTTATGATCGAGGTATCCAAAAGTTCTTTTACTAATTTATTGGTAATTTCTCTCTTTTCTGGAGAAGTACGGTACGGGGCTGTTGACAAAGGTCGCATATTTGGTGTATCTATGCTGTGAACGAATTTGTTGGTGAGTCCCATTTCATCTGGTTTCAGGGCAAAAGCATCTCGGTAGCTCTTGAGTAATTGGAGTAACTCGTCCTGTTGATGCGGAGGGAGTTGTTTACCAATTTTTACCTTGCCTTCGAACAGAGAGAAATCATCAGATAAATCTGCATCTTTTTTAACTTCCTGGGAACCTAAGATTCCCATACGTTCATTTTCTTCTTCTTCAGATAGTTCCACAATGTCACCATCTGGCTTGTTTTCGTATTCTCCAATCTTAGTTCCACTCGTTAAGAAAACCGAAATTGGACTAAAGTTACATAGCTCGACTTCAGCTTGTCCATGAACGATGGTTACCACAGCATTGGCAACCGCGACTTTCTTATTCTTCTCAAATTGTAGATTATCTGTTGTCACGAAATAAACTCCTTTTGGGAGCGCATGTTTCTTGGAGGTAGATACATTTGCAAACAGTCTAGTCCTCGGGGGAATTTCTATGTTTTTGTTTAGATATAATTCTCCCATGTATTCTGTTGAGATTAATTTTCCTTTTGGGCTGATTAACAAATTATTTTTACAATTAACATTCTGTCCAATTAACAATTTGATATCAGCTGGCATCCATTCGACTACTACGACAGTTACGTCAACCGTCTTTATACCACCATCGACTAGTATACCCAATTGGACATCACAAACACCAATGGGTTTACCAGTCGGGGCAAAGAGACCACTTATCGTGATTGTTTCGTTACCTTGTATCGTCAGTTGGAGAGATTCTGCAACCTCTTTTGTAATGCACGTAATCTGCGAACCAGTATCAAGTACACCTTTGATTGAACTGTTGTTAAGAAAAGCTTCGACTTGAATGAGAGGTCCAATCAACTTGTTATCTACGGGTCTGTTAACTGTTGCAGACATAGAATTTGCTTGTTGAGTGAAGGGTGGATTGCTATTCTGGTTTGTAGATGAGGCATTATTCGAATTAGTTTGTATTGATGCAGTAGGAGTGGGTGTTATGTTGTTAATTTGTCTTTGATCGTATTGTCTCTTCCTGCAATTTCTCTGAAGATGGCCTAACTTATTGCAGTAATGGCATGTCACCGTAGTACGATCTCTTCGATTGCCATTATTGTTGTTGGTAAATGCTTCCATCATAGCTAACATCTTTTCCATCAAACTTCTAACATCATTAGTTGAAATTGATTCCTCAGTTGTCCTAGCCTGAGTCGTTGCTGGTGGTGTTCTAGGACGAGAAATGGCTGGCATGCTCATTATAGAACACTCACAATTAACTGTACCTATTCCACAAGTTCCATTCGTACAATTTTGTTGTCTTACTAATGCGTAGCGCATGTTAGCATGCTTTTCGGCGGAACGAACCAAAGTAACCAATTCCTCAAAATGTTTGATTGTGGTACTATTTCTAGCATACATTTCACATTGAATGGCGGGTAATAAACCCTTGATGCAACGTTCAACGAACACAGAGAATTCCACTTTCGCTTTATCTGCATAAAACAACATTTTATCGCAATAAGTTATGACATTTTCACCTACTGATTGTTTTGTTTCAAAAAGAAGCTCAGTGTAATTCTTTCTCTCCGCTGAATAGGCAGCAAGAAACCATTCTTTGATCTTGCTCCAATTTACAATATCTCTTGATTCATCACTGGTCGTGCGTGTAAACCAAGTTTGCACAGTTGGGGAAAGGTATGTTGCCATTTTTGAGAATCTGTCTTCATCAGTCCAGTTCACTGCACTGGTAAGTCTTTCATATTCACCAATCCATTCAATTGCGTCCATAGGAGGAGTAAATTGTTTGATAGTCACTGGGGGTAAATATGCTCGTGTCATCGTTTTCATAAAGGTCTCGAAAGCCAAAGTCGAAAATTCCATGTTCTGATTACCGTTAGTAGCCATGTTTGTTACACAATGAATTCTTTTCAGCGAATATCCCACCGCTGCCACCAATTGTAACAATAAAAAATGACTAACTTGATCAAGAACGAACCGTAAAGATAATACACTTTATGAAAGAAAGCTAAATGAATTTACTTATTTAATAAAGGTTTTAATGATAGATTAAATATGATTTGGTATAGTTATAACTAGGGTTTAAGGGATTAAAGGGATTTTTGGTAGCGTAACATTAATTGGGTTAATTAACTTTTACAATAATGTCTGTGTGTTTTATCTTATTGTTCTGGTTTATATATATTGAATATTGCGGATGCACATGTACCTTATACGGTAAATGCCAAGAAAGGTTACAATTGATAATAGGAAATAGTAGATATGGATTATATAAGGTAACTTAATGGTGGGAACGGAAAAGTAAACTAGAAACTTAAAAGGGGATAATAATTTTCACCACATAAGGATAGGGTAGTTTGCAATCTTGTTGTGATTCGTGGATGTTGTAACCCTAGCTGGTCCTTTTTCAAGAGTCCTTTTCCCCATTTACATCTTCTTTCACTCACCTCACGTTCCTTTTTGCCCTTTTCACGCTTCACTTGCACCTTCCCTCACCGATATCACGTAAAATCGTAGTCTTAGTTTAACTCTTCTCAAATAAACATCAAGTTTTACTTCTCAATTGTTTTCATCAACAATTTTGGCGACCACGGCAGGATCAGTCAACTTAGTTCCCTTTCTCTTTTATCATACCTAACCTAACCCAGTTCATTCCCTGACAAGTTAACCCTTACCAGCAAACTACCAAAGTGTTATAGTGCTGCCGGTACCAGTCGCTCCATTGACCAACAAACCTAATCCCGACTTCAGACCTCTACTCAATTAGCTTGAATCAATGGAATACCACTCCGGTGAGTCTTACTAAAGTAATTTCCTTACCGCTTGATCCACTGCTTCGTTCCTAGCCCCATTCCAATCCATACTTATTCATTCAAGGTCATTCTTCCAAATTTATGGATAGTGAAAAAAACGATGAAATTTACGATTCGCGTTGCATTTGAATGATAACCAATTAATTTGTTCTCAAGTTGATTTTAATCGATTATCTTGAATGACATTCAGTATTTTTTGATATTGATTTGACTTCGAATGTGGAATCAAGCGAAAATTGATTAGTTATGATTCAAATGCGATGCAGATCGTGAATTTCATCCTTTCTTATCATTCTCCGTAAATTTGGAAGAATGGCCTTGAATGACTTTGAATGACCTTGACCTGGAATTTCTGCACATCTGATACCATTTTAGCCTATGTGCAAGCTCCAAAAAAAATAATTTCATTAATTTGGTTTTTGCCATAGCAAATGCATGGTGCAATGTCCCAACTTTGACTAACGATAACTTTTGAACCATAACTCTGATTCTTAAGTTACGCACGCCATTTGGCACAGAAAAAGTGTGCCTTTTATTTGGCTTTGTTAAAAATTTGGTATTCCAACCACCACTAAAATGAGCCACTTTTCCGACTTTGACGATTTGCCGAAAAACGCCCTTTTGTTAGATAATTTGCAAAACAAATAATTAGTAAAACAAAACTTTGACATTTTTTCTATCGTTTACTCTCAAAACGATAAAGATAAGTATACAGGTTGCTGAGTTATAAGCCTTCAAAAGTGGTACCTATTGGTTGATACATCCAGTACACATTTGTCATAACATGTTATCAGCATAACATATGTTTGTTTGCATCTTACATCGAAGTTTCATGATTTTGACTTTTTCGCCAATTTACATGTTAATTCCCCGTATACAAGTATTTTTAGCGATTAACTCTTTGAATCAATGGTGAGACTTGCTATACATTATTACAGTTAGATTGAGCACATCAAGAACTTCTTAATTATGTTTTAACATAATATTCATAATCTGTAATTTGCGAACTGTTGGTGACACAAGTTTGGGTAAGAGTGCACATTAGCCCCCCCTCTGATCTTGTTGAAACTTCGTGTATATACTTATTTTGGCGCGAGATTTCGATTTATGAAATCTGTTGGCCCGGAAATGCTTACTTTCGGAGATACCGGAAATAGCTGATATCTCAAGATGTAGAATAGATACATGCGCATAAGGTACATCACTCAATGCAAGACAATAAGTTCTATACGCATATGAATTTTCATGCATTTATGCGCATGCGCAGTAAAGTTACAGTGGAAAAACCATTGAAAAACAGTCATTTTTTCAGATTTTTTCGGCTAATCAACCAGAAAGGAACCTGATTAGTACCAATGACATAACATGCGATTGTACACCTCATGTTATATGTGCGTATGCATTTTGCAAGAAATACTATTACATATAGAGACTTCAGCTTTTTTAGAATGGAAAAGTCAGTTTGCATACCAATGAAAAAATATAAACTTTTTATGTTTCCCATAGCCTGACATGGTTAAAATCCAAATAGGAGCAGAAATGATATGATAGTGTAACGTTAGTAAGTGTAGAGCAAGTAAGGTTCGCAAAATATTGTGCTGAAGCGGTATGGTGCTATTAGCGCAGTTCAGTGTGATGGACTTAAGAATACGATGATGTATTGTATGTGAGGAATGCTAAGGTGAAGTAAGGTTAGACCCTGGTAGGTAAATTACTATGAAGTAAAAAGAAGAAAGTTAGGGTAGTAAGGTTAGGTAAAGGTAAGCATAGGGTATGGTAGGATGAGGTATACTAGATAGAGACAAATGCAGCAAGGGCGTTATTGCGAGGCTGCGAAGCAGCCGAGCGCGCTTGGGAAGGGTCACCCCACCCCCTTTTCGAAGGTTAAGGGCTAAGGGTTAGGCGCTTCGCACCACCTTAACCTTCGAAAAGGGGGTGGGGTGACCCTTCTCAAGCGCACGTCGTGCTCTGAACCCTTGCTAAGACCAAACAGCGCTAGATTTCCTATACAATTCCACGTTGACTGATTGAATCCACCTTCTCGTGGTTTTAGTTGCATTTCCTGTGCAGCCTCAAACAACAAAATTGAGAATTTTGATATGCGAGTCCATAGGAGATTTTCAATTTTTCAACTTTTCAATGGGAATGGTAACTTACTTTCAATTCTAACAGTTCTAACTTCCCTATACATGTTCAGAAATTCCTCAAAATGCCTCTAATTATGAAACATAATTTGTACTATTGCATGTTATGTCATTGGTACTAATCAGGTCCCTTTCTGATTGATTAGCCGAAAAAATCTGAAAAAATGACCGTTTTTCAATGGTTTTTCCACTGTAACTTTACTGCGCATGCGCATAAATGCATGAAAATTTATATGCGTATAGAACTTATTGTCTTGCATTGAGTGATGTACCCCATGCGCATGTATCTATTCTACATCTTGAGATATCAGCTATTTCCGGTATCTCCGGAAGTAAGCATTTCCGGGCCAACAGATTTCATAAATCGAAATCTCGCGCCAAAATAAGTATATACACGAAGTTTCATCAAGATCAGAGGGGGGGCTAATGTGCACTATAGCCCAAGTTCGACCTATTGAGTCTGGTTTTTGCTTAAGTTGAGATAACTTTTCAGAATATGAGTCGATCTTCATCAAACAAAGTTAAAACTACTTGAATTAACTTACACGTACTAACATATAAGACAAAAAACGGGTATACTATCTCTACTTCACCTAGATTAACATTTACTCAATTTTACCTAATTTCAGATCTATCCATAATCGACTTCTAAGATACCTCACTATCTCAGCTAATACACTGTACTTTGTCAAATATAATTATTCATTTATACTTTGTAAGTTAGCTTGCTTTATACTCTAAACAACTGCATTGTCAATTCATCTCGATCAGCTTTACACGCACTTTGAATAGCTATTAACGTATTCTATGTTTTCATCATAAATTCAACTTGGAATATTTCTGAAGGTCAAAACTAGGTAACAAATGTCACATAAATGCATTATTGATGTCTACTCGTTTGTCAGGACTTGTTTCCAGTAACAAACATGTTTCTTTGAATGTTACCTTTAAACTTCATGATTTCGACCGTTGGAGTCAATTTACATGTTAATTTCATATAGACAAGCATTTTACGCGGTTAACATTTTGAATCAATAGTAAGATTTAATGAATGTTATTACAGTTAGATTAAGCATATTAAGAAATTCGTAATTATGTATTAACATAACATATATAATCTGTAATTGGTTGACTGTTGGTGACACAAGTCTGACCTTATAAATCCATAAATTTTTCCTTGTGTTGCCATAACTTTTCAGAATCTAATCTAAACTAATCCTCATAATACCAAGTTTAAACGACTCGAATCAACTCACTCAAACTAAATAATAACATAACAAATGTGTGCCCAACTCTACTTCAACTAGATTAACATTTATTCAACTAAATCCAGATCCATCCATAATCGACTTCTAAGATACCTCACTATCTCAGCTATAACTTCCTCAAATCTATTCATTAATATATTGTTAGTGTGCTTGATTTATGTTCTAAACAACTATATAGTCAGTTCGTCTCGACCAGCTTTACACTCACTTAGATATGTAAGTTAATTTGACTTCATGATTTATTGAAAAATAACTAAGTCCTTTTCTTTTATTTTCTTAGGGACGATGACGATTTTTCATTATTATATATTATTCACCTCATCTCCATAATTCAGACAAAAAAATCAATTATGTTTCAACTTCTCGAAATTCGCCTAAAAAATCATAAGTATTCATCGTTTGTAATCGATTGTTGCTGATGCTTTTGAAGAAAATGATAATAAAAAATTGTATGTGCAATGGGGATTTAAAGAGCTCGGACACTGTTATACTTGGTGGCCACGTATTTTTAATAATTTATTGATTGTTTGTTGTGCTTGCAACAAAGGGTTCCGCAGTTGCGACGAATTTGAAAAAAACATTTATCCTGATTGCTGGCTTAAAGAAATGAATTTACCATAAGAAAAATGCGGAGTTTTGTATTCATTTTATTTTCTGAATCTCTGCTTTTTATTATTTATTCAGCTTTAATTAGCGGTAAGAGTGCATATTAGCCCCCCCTCTGATCTTGATGAAACTTCGTGTATATACTTATTTTGGTGTAACGTTAGTAAGTGTAGAGCAAGTAAGGTTCGCAAAATATTGTGCTGAAGCGGTATGGTGCTATTAGCGCAGTTCAGTGTGATGGACTTAAGAATACGATGAGGTAAAGTATGTGAGGAATGCTAAGGTGAAGTAAGGTAGGTAGGTACCCTGGTAGGTAAATTACTGTGAAGTAAAAAGAAGAAATGTAGGGTAGTAAGGTTAGGTAAAGGTAGGGATAGGGTACGTTGAGGTATACTAAATAGAGACAAATGCAGCAAGGGCGTTGTTGCGAGGCTGCGAAGCAGCCGAGCGCGCTTGGGAAGGGTCACCCCACCCCCTTTTCGAAGGTTAAGGGCTAAGGGTTAGGCGCTTCGCACCACCTTAACCTTCGAAAAGGGGGTGGGGTGACCCTTCTCAAGCGCACGTCGTGCTCTGAACCCTTGCTAAGACCAAACAGCGCTAGATTTCCTATACAATTCCACGTTGACTGATTGAATCCACCTTTTCGTGGTGTTAGTTGCATTTCCTGTGCAGCCTCAAACAACAAAACATAGAAATTTTATATGTGAGTCCATAGGAGATTTTCAATTTTTCAACTTTTCAATGGGTATGGTAACTTACTTTTAATTCTAACAGTTCTAACTTCCCTATACATGTTCAGAAATTCCTTAAAATGCATCCGCACATATAATATGAGGTGTACTATTGCATGTTATGTCATTGGTACTAATCAGGTCCCTTTCTGATTGATTAGCCGAAAAAATCTGAAAAAATGACCGTTTTTCAATGGTTTTTCCACTGTAACTTTACTGCGCATGCGCATAAATGCATGAAAATTTATATGCGTATAGAACTTATTGTCTTGCATTGAGTGATGTACCCCATGCGCATGTATCTATTCTACATCTTGAGATATCAGCTATTTCCGGTATCTCCGGAAGTAAGCATTTCCGGGCCAACAGATTTCATAAATCGAAATCTCGCGCCAAAATAAGTATATACACGAAGTTTCATCAAGATCAGAGGGGGGCTAATGTGCACTATAGCCTAATTAGCATTCTTTATTCTTTATCATTATTTCTCATTATTATTAAAATTGATTCAATTTCTATCTCAAACAATAAAACCTTGGCAACTTTTCTCAATAAACTTTAATTGAATGAATGAATAAGGTATTCAGTTTACTGCGAAATCATCGGTTTCATCAGATTAGTTTTATTTAATTAAAATAAATACAATTGTCATTATGCTTCGGCTACAGTCAGTGAAATTGTAACTTGTCAGTATCGTATACCGTCAGCTTACAAAAAATTCGTCTGTAACTTGACTTTGTAAGTTACTGAGAATTCTTACTGATGTCTATTGAATAATCTTGAAAAATTAATTTTATAATGTTGAAAAATCATAATTGGCCAATTTTTGCATCTCAATTTGTATTTACAGTTTATAAGTACAGAGAGTTGAGTGAATACAGTCCATCAGTAATAAAATACATATAAATTACTGTATTACAGTCTATCAATGGGTAAATTCATATAGTTGACTGTAATACATCCTTTATAATGAGAAACCCATAGAGGTCACTTTATTACAGTCAACTATATGTATTTGTCCATTAATGGACTGTAATTTACTAGTGGCACCATCCCTTCCTGCTCCTTTTCCCACCTTATCTATAGCTCCCATTGCCGTGCTCTCTCTTGCTATTACTCTTTGCTCTATTTGGTAAAGATAATGAGGTGAAAGGATAAGTTTTAATATTCAGTAGTTTTGAAACTAATAAAGCACAAATAAACAGAAGATCGATTCAGCCTCCCAAATCCTGAATATCAGGTTCGTTGTCGGATTACCAATAAGTCTTGAGACTCGCGATGATAGCAAGGTGAAAACCACAATAACCAATTATGTCTCAAGACAAAGAAACTGTTGAGTAGGTTGACCAAGCTTCGCAAGCTTGAACTAGATTAGATTATGAGTCAAAAAGCTCAACTGGAGTTTGGTCACTCTAACCAGAATAGACTAAAACAGGAGTAACAAAACTCAGCGATTACAATTAAGCAAATTATCAGGAGTTCAAAAGCTTTAATTTCCAATAGCATCAGAACAATCAGAATGTAGGCTTTAGAAAGCACAAGAACACATGGGTTACTCAAAAGTACAGTAGACTTAGTCTAGTGAAGCACAATAGAAACAAAGAAAGCACAGTACAAGTTTTGAAACGCTAATTAAACATAATTTTAATAAACATAAGAAGTATGAAAAGAACATGAAATTAATCAAACTTATCCGGTTATTTTATACTAATTATTACGGAAGGAAGAAGCACAGTAATGTTACGGAAAAGGAAGAAAGGAAGCTAAGGTAGTCTTAAGACTAGATAACCAGGACAACGGTATGACCAAGAGTTAAGTCAATTTTTAGGGATTTATAAAAAATTTACAAAGAACAAAAGGCAATAGATTGCCTTCGATAGTGAGTTCATTCAAATGAATAATTATCTTGATTTAATCAATTTGAAGTTGGGCAACTCTACCCTTCAGAGGTTTAGATAAGAAATGGTCAGTTATCAACACCATCTATTGGATTTTGAAAATTGTCAATTTTTAACTAGAATCAAATTTAGTTTTCATAAATATTTCAATAAATGGTGTCGATGAGTGACCATTTCTTACCCAATAGAGCTCATTTAGCTTTTTGTCTTCATGACAAACTTAAACAAACACCCTTTCCCACACTTTAAACACTTCTCACCATTAGATGTTTTAGAAAAAATTGCCAAAATACACTTTTAGACATTTTCAACATAAAAAAGTATCAAAAGATTTAAACAATTGTCTTCTGGCTTGAAAACCACGTTTTAATAAGATCGATCTTCTTTGGGTTGAGATCGATCAATTTTTGTGAAAGAAAAATCGAGCAGATTGATCTCAAAATTGGATCGGAACTAGAGCTGAGATGGTTACTCTAAAGTACAGTCGACTCAAAATAAATTATGCTAGGAAAATCAGAAAAGAAAGAGGAACGTACAGTCGATGGCGGTTTAAAACGCGTGAACTGACTGTACTTTCAGAGTAACCATCTCAGCTCTAATCGAAACATCCTTAAGATACCATTGTTATATTAATGCTGTAACCGTGGTTACATCGCCTTTTTATAGGGATTACTGTACTTTGAACATTTGATGAGTGGGACATATTACGAATTTCTGCTATTCTAGACGAGTCCGTTCATGAAAAATCAAATTAAAGCTAAATGGATTGAAATAAACCGAAAACCATTGGATATTACAGTCTGAATCTCGTTTCATTCTTCATTGATCATCCCTTATTTCAGGTCAGCAGTTGTAGTCTTTATTTTCATTTGCATTTTCTTAATTGTTTTGAATCATCTGATGTAAAAAAGTATTTAATCTAAGGATTCAACAGTTTATTGGATAAATTTATTTTATCAATATGGAGAAACATGTGTATAACAAAGACATTAATATTATCTGGTGCAATAAAAATCTATCATCCTATGAGACAAGAATATCTTTGTGGTCATCTCAATGAAAACTGGAAGTTTTCAAGTTTCTTCATTCAAATCATTAGACAGTTGAATGTCCATCCATTTAGAACGATTATCTAAACATCCTTTATAAAGTGGTTCCAGGGAGGGCCAAAAGTCACTCAAAAGCTGAACAAAAAGGTTAAATTTGTAAGAAAAGAAAAGAACATGAAATCAGTTATAATCTATGCATTAATGCAATTCATATTCATTCAGATTAGCAAACCTGGTAAATGGGAAGACAAATTGTATCGATGAATGTTACTTGCATCACTGGAAACTCATGTTGCTTGTCCCTGTCCATCATCGGTACAGGCTGTGAGTTAAGTTGAGTCTTTTCCAAGTCGCCTTGTTGAAAAAATTCATCAGCAACGAGTTGAGCTATTCGCTTTTGTATTGACCAAGGTTTGCATATTGCTGATACATCACATGCCGTCATTAGCATGCCTGCAAGTATCATTTTATTGCTTCCAGTCCAGTCAGTGTTGCCATTGGAAATCAACTCTTGAAATTTACTTCTTTTGCTGTTTTTATTGCAAAAGATTAGTTTAAAGGTGACACATTCAAGTTTATAAGTCAAGGTAACAAACGATAATCTTACTTGAAATATTGAGCCAAATCTGTTGACAAGATGCAAGATTCAATCATGTTTATCACTGACTTGTACTCTTCAGGTGACAACTCTTGTAAAATGTTATTGCCCTTCAAAAACGAAAAAAGATGAAGCAAAATTTATCTTCCGTCAACAGTAAACTTCAACCTTATTACCTCACTATTAAGTATCATTATACACTGATCAAAGTGATGATGCTCCATCGTTGATGTGCTGTATAAAGTTGCCAATGGAGAGTCGATTCTGGATAAAGATTTGGAATATTAAATTAGTTCATCAGAATTAATAAGTAAAGTGATGAAAACGTTTACTTTGATTGAAATGAATTGTTGGTTCCTCGATGATCTAAGTCATGGCATAAACAGGCAACAATCAGTGCTAAACTATCAAGTTCACTCATAATCTTGGACATTCCTCCAATCTGCATGTAAAGCAGCAAACAATCGTAAGCAACTTTGTTGAGCTAAAAGAGGAAACAATTCTTACCGTTAAAATGGCAAACATGGTCTGTGTTACATTGAATGAATGCCTCCAATTGTGGTAAATAACTGGACGGTAATTTTTTTTAACACTCAACAGCCAACGACAAAGTACCTAAAATGGACAGTTTAGTTGAGGTTAAAATGAACACAAGAAAATAACATTGTAAGGTCTACCTTGTATGGAATGTGAAAACGATTAATTAAAGTGAGTTCCATGAATATTCTGAGTGTTGCCAGGCAAGTGTCCATTTCAGATAAATTAAAATCATTAAAATCAAAGCTCATTAATCCATAATATTCAACACTTTCAACTTTCATGTCCTGATGATTTAAAGACATCATGAGAGAAGGGGAAATGAAAATTTGATTGATTTTTTAACATTTAAACAGCAAAGGGTGCAGTTGCGTGTAACAAAACAAAACAGTTACGAGAATGAAAAGGGACGTAAAGGCTACTTTGACTTACAATCAAATTGGCTGCTTCTTCAATTGTTGATGATGCATGATAGGATAGCACTTCAAGAGCAACTTTTTGTTTGGCCATCAATTTGACTGCCTTTTCATACATTTGAGTCTTGTGAATCCCCAGACCACAAAATATTGAGAAAGCCTGATAATAATTAAAGTTTGATCGGAGCAAGTTATTTGGATTACAGGATTAATTATTGGTTATATTTTGGTTAACCATAAAAGCTTTAAAACAAACCTCTAAAGTGGAAATGTCTACATCACTAAATAAATCACCGTTGGTTTTGTTAATCATTTGGGCAACTCCAATCACGATCCCATTGCAGTTTAATATCGGTATTGATAGTATTGATTTTGCTCCTCTAAATTGCTGTTCAAGAAATGGAATGTAAAAATCAAAAAATTGTTAGAGAATTCATCTTCAATACAAAAGACGACGAAAGATTAGTGTTCGTTTGCATAACGGATTTACAGATTGAAAAAAGAAAAATGCGCAAATTATCCGAATTTTCATGTTTCATATTTTGCATTAATAATGTAAAAAAGTTCTGAAAATTGAATAGCGATTTGAATGGGACAAAAAAGCAAAACCCTGGAATGATAAATACTTAGGTCAGTGAGCTTCATCATTGGACTTGTCGGTTGAAGAAATTGATATGGTACTGAATGGTCATGAGAGTCCTGATCAGTCAGAATTTTGCTGAATAAGTCGATTTTACTGATCAAAATTTGTGGCAGAATTGTGTGATATTTTCTTGAGAGCAGCATTCATTTGTGGATTGCAACTAACCACACTTCACATTACTGATGAAAAAAGCTGAACACTTGCAATAATCCAAACAATCAACTTCAAAAGCCCGAAATTTCATATTTGAAAGCGAAAGTTTTCTTCCTCAAACATCTTCGTTAAATTAAATTGTTGCAATTAGACTTCATAAATACTACCAATTGTAATCCATTTGTTCGTTCCTCCACTGTTAATAAAAATATTATATATACTCTACTCCTAGATGGCGCTTTGTTTTCCACTTCTTTTATTTCCTTTTTCATGCATATTTTCATGATATATGATCATATGGAAACAGGTTTTACTTACTACTGTACCTGATAATGCTGCACATAGCGCTATTATTTGAAGCTTTCTGTAGAGTTTTTTGATACCAAGGTCTTGGCCCGACTGGCCTCTAAACAGTCCTGATCTTAACAAATGTGACTTGTTTTTATGGACTATTTGAAAGAAAAGATTTCTGCAGGACTTCTTGATTTCATGCAAAGTTAGAGGAGCTGGATAAAAAGTCAGATGTGAGCTACTGACGATGTCATGAACAACAGATATTCTTATTCTTTTTAAATACTGGAATTTTGTGAAGGCTCTAGCACATGAAACATCTACCCATTAATAGAAGTGTTTAAAATAACCCAAAATGGCTCATTAAGATATGGATGAATGGGATTTCATGAAAATTGATCACAGAACACCGAAAACATTTGTAAAATTCCTTTTAACAGATTCTGAAGGATGTTTTGAGTTTGAGTATCATTGAAATGTGCCATTCACGGTCAAAAAACGAACCAAACACAAAGTGATTCATTATCCAATATGGAAGACCTGTACATTCTGAATGAAGAATTGTTGATGAATAATCTCAAGAATCGATTCATTGAGAAATGAGCATCAGGAAATGTAATCTATTAAACGAAACTCAACAATTTATCCAATAACTGGAGTACCAAGTTTAATGCAGATCAAAGAATTTAAATTTTCATTCTAACTTCATTGTTCATATTTCATTAGAGCACCACAAAACATAGTTTTCAATTGACCTTTCAATCTGAACTAATATCTTTCTTGCCCTCGAGGCATAAATACGTACCTGAGTGATGAAAGCACCATCCAATGAATCAATTTCCATATAATCATCACAGTTTTTAATGCAATTACGATTTGAAGTCTAAAAAGTGAATAAGAATAAATTATTTTAGCTGTTGTTATTTGAAAGTTATTCAACTCAATAGACTGGCACAAAAATTCGAACAACTCGGAATAAAAAAAGTAAAAAAGAGCAGGAAAATGGAACAGAAATCAATTGAATAATAAAATATGACTTTTCCGATTCTCCTACTTTGGTTTGCTTTCTTTTCCACTCTCTATTATCAACATTTTCTGAATCTCTGGGACTGAATGGAAAAATGGAAATTGAAAATTCCAGTTCAACTCGCATATCAATATTATCTTTTTCCTTGCTTTATAAATATCAAAATGAAATGCTAAACATTATAACAAGAATAGAGACACAATTATCTGTTCAACCTTAACATTTCCTGACGAAATCAATGAATAAGTAAACATTTCGATACCTTTACTGATTCAAATATCTTTTTATAAATATTCCAGATGAATATTTTTCTTCATGAATTTTACAGACAAAGGGAATGATAACAAAAAGTTCTCAAAATTTCGACTTACCTGACCAGAAAGTAAAACATTGTGTGCAAGTTTTCCGTAAATATCGTGACTACGAAATGAATTGTTGGTTTCATTATACCTTTCAATGGAAGGGAAGAAAGAAAATGTTTCATGAAAAAATCAACTTTTAATCGAAGGGTAATTTAATTACATTAACTTTGTTGCATTTTCATCTCCAGATTTCGATTCGAATATTGAACTAAAATTTTGATTCTGTTTGAAGAAACCAAATGAAGACATTAGATTAATGAGATTGAAAGATTTTGGAATTATTTCTTACCTTTTCATCTTGAGAGTCGATGTCGATCAAGTAAACCCTCGACCTTTCACATGGAAGTAAACCTTGAGCTTGGATCATTATTTTATTTATCAAAGTTTCAAGACTTGAATTTTCCTCGAAAATCGAACGAGCTAAACTCAACAGCAACTGTAAAAATATAAGGAAAGAAGATGTGATGTTTGGATTCAGTCATTCGGCTTTAGGCACATTCATTCCGATTGCTCACCTGATTCCGTTTATATTCCTGAACTGACAGTTCAAATAGTTGAGCATTTTGAATCCCGATGCCACAAAAGGTTAAATATTTCTTAAAATCCTGCAAAAATAGAAAAATAATCAAAATTTAGTTTACTTTTCAATTCATTAGCAATAACAGACACATATTCAGATTGCCTTGGTAAAGACTTTAGACTGATGCACCAATTAATAAGATTTCAACTTTATGGTTTTTATGCTGTAAAATTGTTCTACATGTTTGTAACTAATGAATTCAAAGTGTTTGACATACTGAAAGCTACTGTGTTTTTCATGCATTCATAAGACCTTTTATATTAAAAATTGAAATCTAATTTATGGACATCATCGGACTCAATTGAATTCGAGAAAATGTATAACTTGAGTCAAAGCTTTGCATTTCAAATAATAAACGCTGATCTTACAGTCATGAGTCGATCAAGTTATAAAAATGAAACAGAATGCATAAATAGGAAAAAAGCTACAACGTTTAATTGAAAATTAATCGCAAAAAGTTCGAGTTAATCGGTTCAGCTAGATTAAATGGCCAAGCTTCATGTCAACAATTTTATCAATCACTTGTATGAACTTCTGTAAAACGATTTTCATTCAGGGGCTGCTTTTACTGTCGACCATTGAGTTGAAATTTTTGTCCCGATTTTGGCCCTTCTAAGAGTTAACTTTCACGTAATCTTTCAGCACTCATATCCTTGTCATGCAAAACGAAAGATAAGTACAACGATTATCTCGAAATTAGTCCGAATTTGTGTGCCATTCTGTATTGTATTTGACTTTACAAGTTGAACAATAAAATATCACCATTGACTAATCACATTACCTCAACGTCCTGTTGACTGAAACCTGATCCATCGGGCAACTTATTGATACATTGTGCGACTCCAATTACGTCTCCTCGTCCATTGAGAATGGGCAAACAAAGGATTGATTTGGTTCGATAGCCAGTGACAGAGTCGACCTCTTTATTGAATCGATGATCCTGGAAATTGATGAAAGGTTTTCATTTTCACAACTTGACAATTGTACGAATCATCATTTTTTAAGCAAAAAAGCAACGAAATGACAACATTGCAAAAAGCGAACAAATTTTTTGTTTGGAAAAAAAGATTTTCCTCAACAAAATTCACATGTAATCTACAAAAAATATTGAACTCTTTCATTCCATTTTGTTTGTTCCATTCCTTTCTCTGTATCATGATTCATGAATACAGAGAACAGTTGAATAATTTTTTACTTTTTTTCCTTCTCATACATGTAATGTTGATATCTTTTCCTTCTCAACTCTTTCATGGTACAAATGAAAATACAATTTTTCCCTTTACAATTGATGTGATATTGGCAGAAACAAATTCCGAATTCTGATCAGATTAGAAAAGAAAAAGTATTCTCTCTTGTAACTTTCCCTGCAAAACTGTATACTTCATTCTCATCAAGTTTTGCTCATTGAACATTCATTTCACGTCAATCGATAAACAAAAGTGGAACAACAAAGTGAAACATTTTCACCAACTTCAATTTGATATCTCAAGACTAGCAAAGCAAATGTTTTAATAACTTGAATTCAAGAAACAAAAATGCGAACAAAAACTAAACAAGTTCCCCTCAATCCATTTCCTTGCACCACAAGATGAACTAAAAGCGATCCTGAATAAGATGAATACTTACAAAGAACAAAGTTACCTTGTGCAACGTTTCGATCCTAGAAATTCTCTGATAAATAGATAGAAACAGGAGAAAACATTTCTGGTGTTGCAACTTAGACTCTTAGAAGCTGTAGTTCCTAATTTTCCTCCTTTAGGACCAAATTAAAGTCGCGATTGGATTTTGGAGAATGAATGAGAAATGATGAAAGAAGTGACAAATGAATACATCAGTTGGGACATTTTGTCACGGAAACGGTACTGAATAAATTGACACATGTAACGAGTACTCGAAGGACCTTTTAAATGTAGTTTGTAATACGTAATTGAGCAAAATGCTTTTCTATTTTTTTCATTCAAATTGCATTCTTCATAAACTGGGCTTCTACATTTAATTGGAAAATTGTGAAACTTCGAACAGACCGAGTTCACAGAGACTGACCATTTTACCAATTCAATGAACTTGCACCTGTAGAGCTTGTTTGACTTGCATCATTGAAGAAACTCATTGATCAAAGTCAATGTTAGAAAGCATTAGGTAATGAGTTGGATCCATGAAAAATGTAAATCTTTTATTTTTAGCCTTTCGTTTCTTCTCAAGTTGATTGAAAGTAGCAAATGTAATCTACTTAAGATTCTGGTGAATTTGGTGATATTGAAACAATCAGATTAACATGATGCTTTGCCTGATGGTGACGAGAGTAAAAGTTAATTAAAATTGATTCTTTATTATTCTTTCCTCTTCATGTTTACTCAACTGTTTCAACCAAAATGTACAACAAGAATCGTGTAATAAAATTTTGTCCCAAGAGTTTAATAAATGGTAATCATGAAAATTGAAAGAATAAGTCTTTCATGTTATTCCAAGGTGGAACTTGCATTAGATTCCTTCAATCTCAATTTCTTGAGCAATTGAAATTGAAAAAAGAAAGAAAACATTTGAATACAAGTTGAGATGGAAAAATGTAACCTTTTTTTGGATAAATTTTCCTTCCAATTTATCGTTGCTGTCAACCTTTTTGACTTTAGTTTTTATTGTAACAGATTAATTTTATTCACTTAGACAAACTCGATCGTGATTACAATCCAATCTTTGTCATGAAATGTTCCATGTTGATGTTGAAATTGATTCTTTTATGCATTGAATACAAGATTATTACAAGCTTTACAACATTATTTGCGCATAAAATGACTTGAATGTCAATTTGAAAAGATACAAGCTAAAGGAACAAAAGTCATCAGAAGTTTTCTCATTAATCAAAACTGTGTTCTAATCGAAAATAATTGACTTGAACTTGAAGCGACGAAAAAAGGAAAAGAAATTCTCGAATTTCGTCTGCAAAATGTTCAGCTTTAATCAAACTTGCAATGATTTAATAATGAAGAGGTTGAAAATGAATAAATTAGCAAAATGATGAGCTTGGAATATTTCTGTTTAAAAAACGAATGTTCAAAATCTTTTTTTCATTCTGTTAACAAAAAAGTAATTTGATTAATTATTTTTCATTTTACAGAATTTCTCTCACAAAAAATTCTGCAACTAAATATTATAAGCTGATTTGCATCGGTTTTCGTTGGAAATTCAAGCTAGAGAAAAGTTCTTTGGGGAATTTTGATACTTCAGGAAATCACTGATTTGATTCTAATGAACATTGTAATTACTGACATTTTTGTTCATTTAATTTATAAACTATTCCAATGAATAATTATGAATGATTGCTTTGAAATGTTTTACGATTGCTCAATTTGTTTCATGACAAGTTCATGTAAACATTGATTAAACTCGACTAGCAAATGTTTATTGATTTAGTGAAGTAAATTTCAGTGTCCAACCGAACGCTTTCATTCATTTGATGTGATTGCTTTTGAAAGTAAAAATATTCACCCATTAATTGGTTAAAGTCAAAATTTTTGACGTAAATTGAAATTCATGCTTCTTTTCATCGCATCATTACTTTCAATATCATTACTCTTTTCATTTCCATTAAAACTGTTCTGATGAATATAATTATTCAGTTTGACGTTGATAATGAAATGATAAATGTTCATTCAGAAAATCAATTGGATAAATTCCTCGACAAAAAGATTTATCGAGTAAAATTAATGAGCATTTCAATGATTCTGGAAGAAAAGACGATCATCATGATTGTGGTTGAGCGAAACAAAAAGAAAAGGAAAAGAAAAAATTGGATAAGAATTTGTTCTACAAAATAAGGTTGAATATGACATTTTGCTTTACTTCAAACTTTCATTTCCAAACTTCTTTTGTGTTCTCACCGATTCTTGTTAACTAATGAAAATGTCACCAATATTGATTCGATAATAATAATGTTCAACAGAATTTAAGAGAACATTTCAGTTGTCCAGAACAAAGGATAAACAAAAGATTGGAAAGAATAGAAAGAGTAATTGGGAAGACAAAAGAAAAGTTCTAATAATGAGCAGATAATTTTAATTCTGCAGGCTTGCAATTCAACGAACCCAGAAAAGTTGGAAGTTAAACTGGAAATGAACAGTAAATTATGCAAGGCATTGACTGAAGACAATCAAAGCTGCAATTTGCTCGTTTCCTCCCAATGATTTTAAATGGACTTTGGCAAATGTTGATATTTGATGATAAAAAAAGGCAAATAATTTTCACTCCCAGTTAGAGAATAGTTTTGGGGCAAAATTTTTGGCAATCAAATTGATTGAAATTGTTTTTCATTTTCATTGTCACAAGGTAAAGACTACAGTTTCATTCAACAAGGGAATGCTTCTCTTATTTAGATAATAATGTTAATGTAAATACTGGGAGTGAAGAGAAAAAGATAATACAAAGTCAAATAGTTTTACGCATTTCTTTAAACAATTTTGTAGAATTACATTTTCTCTCGTTTTTATGGTTCTTTGAATCCAACAAAATGACTAAATTTCATTTCAACATACACAGTGAATGTGTAAATGTAATAACTTTTCACTCCCAGTCTTTATGGTTTCATCAATAAAAATAACCCACAGAATTACTCTTTGCCTGGAATCCACATTAATTTACATCATTTAAATGTATCTAGTCTTTAATTCAAGTGCTATCTTCATTATCATAGTTAGAATTTCATAATTGGCTGATAAAAAGGTCGTTAGCGATAATTCGCAATTTTATTGCATTGAAAATAGAATTTTTAGTTTTCTCATTTTTCATCCAAGTTTTCAATTGAAAAAATTTAAACTAGTTTATTGACGGAGAAATCATAGGATAAAATTGCCTGCGGAAAAGGTGAAACTAAAATAGATACCAAGGTTCGAGGCTAAAGCATAAAGACAAAAAGTCAATCGAGTTCTACTCATCTTTATTACGTCAAATTTATCATTCCCTGTTTGGATAATGTTTTCATTCCAGATAAACATTCATCGACTTTATCATGCATGTATTTGCAAGTTGTTCTCCTTTTCTCATTAGCTTTTTCCTGGTGAGCCAAGAATATAGCTGACAATATTATTACAAATTTGACTGGGAGTGCATAGTGATAATTGTAATTACTGGAATAGATTTCATGTTTAATGAAACAAAATGTTATGAGATATTGACGTGGAATTTATTAATAACAAAATGTTAAAGGTTAAAAGCCGAGTTTATTTATTACCATAAGAGTTGAATTAGCAAATAATGTAATGAATATCGTCTGTGCGCATTCTGAATCCATTATCAATTAACTGTCTTATTAGATGAAACTCTGAATGAAATATCAACGTAATTAAACTGCTATCATTTCTATAACCAATGAGTCAACATTACATTTTCGCATTCATAAGATTTAATATAAATATCAGTTATTCCAAGAACTACATAGTAGATGAAACGACTTGTGAGTTTTGTTCAAGAAAATAGTTTTTACCTGAAATTTCGTTGCGATTTCATTGTTCGACTCGCTTGCTTACCTCATAAGCATTTTTAAGGTTGATAAAAGTCTTGTGCTGAGCCACATAACCTGCGATGCCGAGACCGAAAGGAATGGGCGATATCTTTGAATACTGTTCGGCTGCTTGAATGGCATCTTCTAGTATTGAATTCGGAGTGACGTCGAAAAGTTTCGGTACAAGATAACGCTTCTCGCGACTTCCTCGAGCCAAGAATAGACTTCCTCGATCCGAGTTGATGAGAATGCAAACATTGACCAGAATTTTGTGGCAAAGTGTATTGATGTCCAATTCATTTGAAATGTCACGAATCAATTCCATTAATAAATCTTCTTCCGATAGATTTCTCAGCTGTTCACGTAATTCATTGCGAGATAATTGATCAGCTACAAGAAAGAAAGTGAAAATGAGCAAAAATGTTACAAAGCCATCTACTGTTAACTCGGTAACCAAAAAGCAGAAAAAAGTTTAATGATAAATTGAATTCTCATCAGAATAAAGTTTCCATCCTTCAAACAATGAATTCAACAAGATGAATAAAAGAAGATAAATTTCATTATCAATGGAAAAATTGATTCTCCATGAAATGCATAGAAAAGGCTAAATAATGAAATATTCAAAGTTGAACAAAAAACTACTGAAAACTGAGATTATAATCTGATGAAACTGATTAGCATTTCAAGTGATTTCAACATTTTTTTCTTCTTCTCATGAAATGAAATTTAATGTAGAGTCGAGTGGTGAATGAAGAAAGGGAAGGAAAAGAAGAGAATGACAAAAATGATTGCCAACAAAGAAAAGCACGAATAATGATAATAATGAGAATATAACTGGGAGTGTAAATAACATAATGGAAGCCAAGTGAAGATATAAATGATAAGAATGGTGGAATAATAATAATAAGGAAAGATAAAGTCATGAAGAGCTGTTCAGAATAAGATGAGACAGAATTTCTGGAGAAAACCATTTCCACTCCCAGTGGGAATTGTTTCAGTTTCAACTTGCATTTTGCTTCATTTTCATTGCTTGTTCGCCAATCTGTCCGAAACTCATGTTACCCTCATAAAAGTAAGCTATAAATGTAGTTCAATTTGGCAACCTCGAGAGACTCTTTCTTCGTTCCCATTATCATGGAATTTCGTTATCAAAATTTGTTGTCAGAATAACCAGTAAACCAGAATCGATTGAGAATCTTTTCATTTATTTCTTTTTCTGGTAACTCAACATGAGGTGATAATGGTGAAACATCAGTGAAATTGATTCAACAATTTTAAAATAGTTGATAAAAACGACCAAAAGTTGATCATCAATTTAACAATGTTTGTTTCCTTTCTTCTTTCATCTTTTTCATGGTAATTTGTTGTGTTCTTTTTGATATAAAATCATCATTTCTATTCAATGATATTATTAATTGTATGCTTACTCTATTTTTATCAATTAGTTGGCTTGCATAATTCATCCTCATTACCATGCTGATATTGAATTTTGCTTTTTTATTGATTCCAATGCTTCATGATAATCAGCAAATCAAAAAGAAAATTTATGGACAATAATTTATAGTTGAATGTATTAGCTTAAAGTAAGCTACAGTATTGGTCTACACATAACTATGATTATTTTCAACAAAAGTATATCGAAGGTTACCAGCGGTTGCAACGAATAGTCGAGATTTTAGACTGAACTTTGGAGCTTTATTCACAAAATAGTCTTAAGCCTAGTAAAAAGCTTATCTGTGCGCACAATATAAAATATAAGTTTTCATGTTAAGTCAAAGCAAGGCATTTATTGTCAAATTATGACTGAACGGAGAGAGTTCTAAGGGTAATTTTCACGCAGCATGTAAGCCATGACTAGACAACACCCACGAAAAATAGTCGTAACTTTCTCGTAATTCAGGCTTTTGAGAAACTTCAGGGGTTTAGGAATTGGCAATTCAGTATTTTGACTGAACAAATGAACTCGGTTTTTATATCCTTGAAAACCCATAAAGTCTTAGCACTAACTAAAAGAATGAGTTTTGTGTGAATTTATTTGAAAAGGTTTTTCTCATTCAAATGAATCGTTTAATTTGACAAAAGCTAAATTATTTCTGCTTTTCTCACTCTAGCAAGAGTTATTCACCAATTCGGGTCTTTTCAATGCTGATTGCACTAAAAGAACTTCCAGTCACATTCTGAGACTCCGCTTGAATTAGAAGAAAATCAGCATATAATTCAAGAAAAAAATCGAAAAAATTCACGACTATCGTTCTAAACTAAATCCTTCAACTTTCAATAATTGTGAAAATTTACTTACATTAACTGTATTAATAAGTTGACAATGAAAGCCTTTCATTTAGTTTTGCTGAAACTTACTCAAATCAAATCAATTGTCAAACGCATTTAAAGGACCAAAGATTTTTTGAAATCGATTTACTCTTTGCAAATCCAATGAGAAACACAAATTTTAATGAAATCAGCAATACTTTTAATTGCCCAAGCGAATAGTTAATGTTGCTTAACTATTATATGATAATGCAATTAAATGTTGAAATCAAACCTCATTTCGAAATCTATTTTTACAGTTTTGCTCAAATCCTTTTCATACATTAACCTAGCTCTTGATGAACAGGATTATCTAATTAAAAGATATAAAAGCTTAGTTAAGCTGATTTCCCCATAAACTTACTCATTAACCTTCTCCTTTACACACCATGAATAGTTACATTCAGATTTACTAAGCTCTTTTCTTCATTTACTTTGACCTTTTAACGGTGAAAGTTTCTTTTAATCATTGAACAAACCTTCAATTTTTTCATTAAAGCGTTAACATTTTCACCCAAAAATATGGCAAATCCCAAAGTGTAATATTTCAGTTTGTACAGTTTCGTGTTCATGGTTAAGTCAAGTCAAGTCAAGATGAAACATTTCACATCTAAACTGAAACTCAATACATTTTGAGCAAACAATCCACAAAAGTTAATTACTTTATCAAGTTTAATCCATTTACCAAAGGCAATTTAGATTGCAAGGCTTGGCAACCAAGAACTTTATAAGAAAGAAAAAAAAGTGAAAATTCTTTTTCTATTTTCGGGAAGCGATTTTCCTAATGATTCATTGAGGATTCCAGACAATGAATCAACCATTTAAATGATTGTTTAATTGTTTATACCTTTCAAGCGTTGAAAGATGAAACGAAATTTTGATAAATAAAGTTGCTCAGGAAATTGGAAAACAAAAGGTTCGATGAAAAGGAAAGAGTGAAAAAGTTCATTTACGGTTAATTTGATAAAGAAAACAGTGAAAAGAAGAAAAATTGGAATGCAAATGAAAGGCAAATCAAAACCAATTGAAATACAAAATAACAAATTAGCAAATGTCTCATTAAATGGAACAGAAAAGTTGAAATGGTTTCAATTGAATGAGTAAATATCAATCAATCAAAGAGCAAAGCTAATCAGTTGAAACTGACACTTGATAAACTCGAATATTGCAGTTTAATCTTTCACCAGTTAGTTGATTACAAGTAGGCTGATGATGGTTATGATGATGTTGATGGCAAGAGTGATGGAGATAAACCAGAATTTTGGAAAATCTTCACAGAAGCAAGGTTTTCTTTCTACACTTTTCTTTCTTTCAAATGAAGGAATACAAAAAAGTCTATTCAGTTGTATCATCAACACTAGAAATTATTATTGTTATCATTATTCTGGTTGACAGATGATAACCTTGAGTAATGATTTGTGAAATGAAATAACGTTTCATCGTTTCATACAAGTTGAATGTCTTAATCTTGTTCAATGGTTGGAGTGAAGAAGAAGGAAAAGAGTTGAACACTGAAATGAACAGTAAAATAGACAAAAAAGTCTTTCGATTTTCTTCTTCAGTCTTTTTTGTTATTCAACTTTCAACTGATTATGTGATGTTCTGTAATATCAATGATAATCTTGCAAAGATGAAGTGAAAGGAAAATCAGGGGGAAAACTATTTACTTGACTAATCACAATGTTTTTGGTTTCTTATCTTTTCCTTTCTGTCTAATCTTTCTTTCGTAAATTTTCCTTCCACAAGAACAGTCAACATGATGATGATGATGATGAAGATGAGGATGATAGTGCGACTAAAAATAAAAAATAATCACTGAAAGCTTAAAAACATCTCTGAAGGGTTTCACATGTTTAGCGAGCTTCTGTTTTGTTTTTCACTTTTTTCTCGCCATTTTATTGTTTTCGCTTTTTGTGATTGAAAATTTGTTCATTAATTTTATTTCTAACTTTGATTGAAACCAAAATTCATCATTTCTAATTGATTGACTATCGTTTAAAGCTAATCAATCATTAAATTGATTGATTCCATCAACCATTGTTGTAGTTTCAAGTCTTAAAGAAAATCATCTTTTTTCTTCTTTTCTTTCATTTCATTGATTTACTGTTTTACAGCCAATCATTTTACTTACCTTCATTTATATTTAGACTGGGTCGATGGGATTTTCGGGTTCCTTCAAGAATATCTTGAAACAATTCTGAGGTAACTGAATTGCGTCCATGTTTACTCATTTCAATGTAAGATTCAGCAAGTAAAGTATCATCTTCATCTTTACCCGGCAACTTGGTAACATCTTTATCTTCACTAATTGAAGAGATTTTCTCATTTTCACCTTTTCCTTGAAACAAACTTTCATTGAGTTGCTGCTTTTGTAATTTAGATAATGATGATGATGATGATGATGATGATGATGACGAGGAAGATGGTAAAGATGCTTGATGTAATTCAGTTTTCATGGAGTTTGATGATGAACAAGGTAAACATGACAATGAGTCTTGTTTCTCAGGGTAAACCTCATCTTTAACTTTAGTCTTTTCCTGTTCAATTTGGTCAGTCTTTGTTGTCATCTGTTTCAATGATTCAATCCAAGGTTCAACTTGATCCGGGTTAACATTATTTGCTAGCCAACATTTGATGTAATCAGGATTATCCTTAAGATAATTATCAACAATCTTTTTCAACTGCTGTTCATCACAATCCATTGATTTATCCATTTTGATCTCATCAGTGTCATGCACTTTATTGCAATGGTTAATGGTTTCAATAATTTATATTAATCACAATTTAAATCACAATTGGAATCACAAAATTTTAATAACTTTTGCTTGGTTAACTTTGCTTCCCTTAATTTGCATAAATTTCGTCAAGTCTTCAGCTTTACCAACTTCAACTTCACCATTGATAAGGCCTTTGACGAACCCAGTTTTGATGCAGAAGGTCGAACCCTTTAGGTTACGATTTCGTCTCTTGTTGGGGGTAAACCATGACTTTTAATGTGACAAGAATTTTTTGTCTTCTTTTTCTTTCTTTCTTTTTATCTTCTTCTGCTTCTTCTTCTTCTTCTTTGGCTGCTTTCATGGCATTCAAAAAGTCATCTTAAAGGATTTCAGTTTTTTTCTTAAATTAGCTTATGTAAAAGTTCATGATTATTCAATAGAAATTGAAAGTTAACAAAGGGAAGACTTGATGATGACGATTATTATTTGGTAAAAGGTAATGGTAAGAAGGAAAAATGAGAAAAAATAGATATTTTTCTTCACTATTTAGTTTTCTTTTTTTGTTGTTGATCCTTCACTGACTGAGTCTGAGACTTTCTCAGCTCAAATTTATCTCAACTGAAAAGAGAAACCTTTCTTGTACGAGAAAAAAGGCAACTTGAACTCAACTGAATTGAATACAATTACAAGGAGACTTGAAGATGAGGCTGCGTGCATTTATCTTCATCTGTAATGTATACTTGACTCTCACTTTCTGTCTGTTCTTTCTTGACTCTTTCGTTTTTTTGCTGTCTAATCTTGTGTCTACTCTTCTGGTTGTCACTCTGCTTCTGTCTGACTAGAGTCTTCATTTTTCATGCCTTCGTAAGTCCCATTTGGTGCTAACCCACTATTATAATGAACACTTTATCACTACTTTTCTTTCCTTTAAATTCAATATCATAATAACCTGAAAACGTACTGTATAATAGCGATAACAATAATGACAATCTATTGACAATAAGTTGAAAGAATCCAAGGATCATATTTTGGGAAGATTTAGATAGTGAAGATGGTGAAGAAAGAAAAAGAAGCTCGAAATTGTCAGTTGCTCACTGCAACAGTAGAGTAACCGAAATTTGTCAGTTTTTCAATCGGAATCAACAGCAATTTTCTCGATTCCATGAAAGTACATGGAAATGATTCAATATTTTATTATTTATTAACAGATCATCTCCAATTTAAAAGTAAATTAACTGCGTTTTTGTCTTTTTAAACGAAAAGGTAACAAATTTTATAGTCTTAAATCAACAAATATTCAATTTTTGAAGCTTGAAGTTTTCAGTTTATCCTTTCAGGTTTCGGATTTAAAAATCTTGACAATCATGGGCTCAACTATTCAACAGGCTTGGTAAGAAGGATAATCGATGAAACAATTTCTACAACAAACTCTGATATTTCTAGACATTCACCTTTTATTAAACTCAACTTAAGAATAAACCTGAAGAAATTTGCTAAAGGAAAATGAATTCAGCGATTTCCATTGATCCAGTTATTTTAAATTGTGGATGAATGTTTTAAAATTGAATAGTGGTCAATTCAAAGTAATAAGTTGCTCATTTCAAACTATTACTTATCGTTTAGCTGCCTTGTTCACAATGCCCGATCTGAAATCAGATTTGTATTCTAATGATAAGAATCTTAATGTTGATATCTTATGGGTTGTTTCAGTACAAAATCGGAGTGTTCAAGCTTGAATTTTACCTTGCATATTGATTAGTGTACATTAATGGAGATTAAACAATGAAAGGTGTCATTGAAGAGCCCTTTCTGATTTATTTTTTGTCATTCTTTTGCTTGAGTTTCATTTTTGTTTTCATAAAATCGAGATGAAGGCGTATGGATAATGTCGATTTATTTTATGTTGTTTGGATACTACATGTTTGATCATTATTGTTTGTTTACTTTAGTAATGTGCTATTTGTCGTTCAAGCTAAACAATTCATTTTTTCGATTTCTGGTTAAAAAATTCATTAATAAACCTCACTAACACTTGACCTTTCATTTACAAAAATTCGCCCAACTTCTATGCTTTTGACGATCAGCGACAATCACATTTTGGCGATCGAATATCTTTAGATTTGCCATTGCGATTAAATTAAATCTAATTCAAAGTTTTCAATGGATATTTTCAGATTTAGACGTATCAATGTCAAAATTCATAAAACAAATAGTTCAATAATTTGATTGTGAAATAATGAAATCAAAATCTACTTTGGATATTGTTATCAGTCTTTCGACAGCTATTGTATAATGTCTGGATAAAAACAGTTATTTGAATTTCTATTGTGATTCATGATCGAAAAGATCAACGACGGAATCAATAACGGGTTTGAAATTAGTTTAAGATATTTTTAGCGCTCGTGTTTCTGTGTATTTTATAAAGCTACAAATTTAATGAGTTTGACAACTTTGCTTAGAGCGATAGATACCAATAGATACTCGATGAATCCAAATAGACTTTTATTTTTTTCCTCTTACAATTTGTTTTGTTTCATTGGATTTTCTCCACTATTTATTTAACTAATTTTCTGGTCAATAATCTCATCAGCTATGACAGGCTTTTCATTGAGTCTTGATTGAACAACATAGATGGCAGGAAAGAGAGTAACATTTGTTTGCTTGAATAGCGGCGCCGTAAAAGCTGCTTACACCCAATAAATTGCTTGAATAGAGAAGTCTTGGTTTTTTAAACGTTTTATTTTATTTAGATTGTTTGTAATTGTGACGATGTAATTCTGTCATTAGACAATTTTTATTCAACTAAAGATTGGCATAGTTTCAAGTATCACTAAAAGTTTGTATACCATTGATTATCAAATTGGATCAAATAGTGATTGTGTATGGTTAGTGGTAAAAATTCCATTTCTGGCTCACCCATAAAACCAGTTGCAACAAATGACTGTGCAAAAATTTGAAGTGATACCAGGGCATCTATGCAAGCACATGTTTCAATTATTACCTAATCATCGGTCAAAAGGACGATGAAAACAATAGAAACAAATTACGATAGTAGTAATAAACATACACAAGATAGCACAATTTTATTGATTTTTAATCGATTGGCTGCACTAACCCTAAAAAGAAAGAAAGGTTAATTTATGCAAATTAAATCACGATAAACAATTAATTTATAATTTACATATTTTGCTTATAAGGAAGTTAATTATAATCAACATTAGATTAACCCTTTAAGGCTATTAACCCTTCTACATTTTGAAACAATGTAACAAAAATGATCACGATTAAAATTATTTTTGATCATCTAATTATTCAGTTTAATTTTAATCTTGATACGGATGTATTGTTTAATATATATCACGATTTTCATAGACATAATGAAGAACGATATAGCATCTTGATTAGTTTTTTCTGAATTCGTATTAGTTGTGACCAAGATTTATTGAATCTAATTGAACTTATGGAAATTAAGAGGGGCAGTAAAAAGTATAAAAAAGAAAAAAGAAAGGGTTGGATTCGTTCTCCTGAATCATTTTCAATTTGGAATTCTACCAGTTAAGTTCGTTTTTTTGTTTACATATTGTGCAGTATTACTGTCCGCATCACCGTCCGCATCACCATCATATTCACCATCAACCAGCAACTTAATTTTAAAAGTCAGTTTTTTGTTTTTTAAAATCGTGTTTAAATCCAATAAACCTAATCCATTCATTGAATGATAATTTGTAGGATTTCTGTGTTGCTTTCATTTAGGTTTGTCGTAATGGCAATTCAGTGTTACAGTTGGTTACAGTTATATGGGTGACAATTTGGTAGCAACAGAAGCAGATATTGATTCCATAATTGATGAATTGAATGGGATTGCAAACGAGTCTAACCATTCACAGTTGACTGTTTCATACACGACTTCAAGTTTCTGTACGAATGCACTAACTGAGTCAGCTGGACCTGTGGTTATTGTCGATGATTTTGAATCCAATGATGACAATTCAACGTCACTTGGTTTCAAAGATGCAATCTGTTTCCAGTCAAGGTTGATCTTGACCATTGCACCTGATTTGTCGAGTGATTGGGAACAAGTAACACCAATCCAGCAACCAGCAATGCTTGTTCACCAGTAAGACATTGATCAGCATATGCTGCAGCAATCTCACCTAATGAATGACCCATTATACCGTTAGGTTGTAACTCCAATAACTTGATCAATTCAAACAGAGCCATTTGAGTAGCGACCATTGATACTAATGATGTTACCAGTTCTCGTGATGATTTACCGTTTTCCTGGGTTAGCAACTCGATCAGGTTAATACCGAAAGAAGTCAATACTGAATTGAAAGATTTCATCTTTTCATGGATCATTGGGATTGAGATTAACTGGCGATTAAGATATATCAAAAGAGTAACTTAGTAGTTTGTAATTGTTGGAGATCAGCAAACGTAATTAATCAAAGCATTTTAAATTGACACAATTTCTTTAATTTTTATGAATGCGTTCTCTGTACAGTTCATACCAATGGGAAATAGCTTTTTCTTAGATGAACTTTCAATTCATCGTTGCCTTCCATTTTGGCTAATAAATATTTCTTTAAATTTAATGATTTCCATAATGGTATGCAAGGTTCAGGTTGAGGTTTAGGAGGATTTGGGAATAAAAGTTTGACAAAATTTGCTGAAAGTGTTAACTTATTTTTATGGATGTCCAATTCGGTCTATCGAGTTTAGATGAGGTTACACAAACATAACAGGTGCAATCCTCATCCTTGTCTTCCTTAAAATTGGAATTTGGATTTGATAGAGAAACAATGGATGTAGATGGTGAGGAAGAGGAATTGTTTATAGTTGTCACAAACCGAACAATCACAATTTTCATCACAGATGCTGAAATTATTTGATTCATTTGATGTTGCTGATGAATCCATGATATAATTATCTGAATGAAGCAATTAAGTTAAAAACTATTTATATTGAGTAAATCGAACAAATGAACTTGTTATAAAACTTTTTTCACTATTATAAAGAAACAAAGTGTATACAATTCAGGCACTTATTCTCATAAAAAATGAAACTAAAAAGAATTTGAAAAACTATCTTTGATTTTACAGCTCTTTTTAACAATCAACTTTATCTGTTGAACAATCTGTTTGCCTTTTAACATTCATCAAAAATTATGAGTGTTCAATTTTTTGGTTCATTGTGTTGTGAACTTACTTTTGCACTGATACTTTATTTGCTCAAACTGTTGAAAATGCTTTAAAAATAAGCAATTATGAATTATCAATTTTTCAGTTCAAAGAAGGCTATAGTGCACATTAGCCCCCCCTCTGATCTTGATGAAACTTCGTGTATATACTTATTTTGGCGCGAGATTTCGATTTATGAAATCTGTTGGCCCGGAAATGCTTACTTCCAGAGATACCGGAAATAGCTGATATCTCAAGATGGAAAATAGATACATGCGCATGGGGTACATCACTTAATAGAAAACAATAAGTTCTATACGCATATAAATTTTCATGTATTTATGCGCATGCGCAGTAAAGTTACAGTGCAAAAACCATTGAAAACAGTCATTTTTTCAGATTTTTTCGGCTAATCAATCAGAAAGGGACCTGATTAGTACCAATGACATAACATGCAATAGTACAAATTATGTTTCATAATTGGAGGCATTTTGAGGAATTTCTGAACATGTATAGGGAAGTTAGAACTGTTAGAATTGAAAGTAAGTTACCATACCCATTGAAAAGTTGAAAAATTGAAAATCTCCTATGGATTAGCATATCAAAATTCTCGATTTTGTTGTTTGAGGCTGCACAGGAAATGCAACTAACACCACGAGTCAATCAGTCAACGTGGAATTGCATAGGAAATCTAGTGCTGTTTGGTCTCAGCAAGGGTTCAGAGCACGACGTGCGCTTGGGAAGGGTCACCTTACCCCCCTTTTCGAATGTTAAGGTGGTGCGAAGCGCCTAACTCTTAGCCCTTAACCTTCGAAAAGGGGGTGGGGTGACCCTTCCCAAGCGCGCTCGGCTGCTTCGCAGCCTCGCAACAACGCCCTTGCTGCATTTGTCTCTAGTATACCTCAACATACCCTATCCTTACCTTTACCTAACCTTACTACCCTACCTTTCTTCTTTTTACTTCACAGTAATTTACCTACCAGGGTCTAACCTTACTTCACCTTAGCATTCCTCACATACTTTACCTCATCGTATTCTTAAGTCCATCACATTGAACTGCGCTAATAGCACCATACCGCTTCAGCACAATATTTTGCGAACCTTACTTACTCTACACTTATCAACGTTACACAGTCATATCATTTCTGCGCCTATTTGGATTTTAACCATGTCAGTCTATGGGAAATATAAAATGTTTATATTTTTTCATTGGTATGCAAACTGACTTTTCCATTCTAAAAAAGCTGAAGTCTCTATATGTAATAGTATTTCTTGCAAAATGCATACGCACATATAACATGAGGTATACAATCGCATGTTATGTCATTGGTACTAATCAGGTTCCTTTCTGATTGATTAGCCGAAAAAATCTGAAAAAATGACTGTTTTTCAATGGTTTTTGCACTGTAACTTTACTGCGCATGCGCATAAATGCATGAAAATTTATATGCGTATAGAACTTATTGTTTTCTATTGAGTGATGTACCTTATGCGCATTTATCTATTTTCCATCTTGAGATATCAGCTATTTCCGGTATCTCCGGAAGTAAGCATTTCCGGGCCAACAGATTTCATAAATCGAAATCTCGCGCCAAAATAAGTATATACACGAAGTTTCATCAAGATCAGAGCTAATGTGCACTCTTACCTCAAAGAATTGTGAACCTCACAACCTACAAACACTTTTCATGCTTACTTAAGCAATTTGAATTGTGAACTTACTTTTGCAATTGAATTGATACTTTATCTGCTACAACTGTTGAAAATGCTTTAAAAATAAGCAATCATGAATTATCAATTTTTTAGTTCAATGAATTGTGAACCTCACAACCTATAGATAAATAAGAAAATAATGAGCAAGCAGAAATGCATGAAATGATTTGTTTCAATCAACATTTGTACTGAAGAAAAAAAACATCTATTTAGTAAGTGAAGTAATTATGATTCTAAAGTAATGGGGAAAGTTAATTTAACATGGCAAAGTGAATCGGATTACGTGAAAGCGGAAAATAAATTGATTTCGTTTAGTTTGTTTGTACAAGTAGCCATTATTTTCCCTTTTCGCAATTGAAGATAAATCACAAACTTATAATTGTAAATTTATTCATCAATCAAGTGAAGTTAATTTGTTAATTGGATTTTGAGAAAGAGGGAGCTAAAGTGAGCTTGTCAAGTAGTATAAAAGAAAACGCAACTGAGATTTTTTGTATATTCGTTTTCATTGGGATAACTTGTTTAATACAGTAGCTCATTTGACATTTAAATACTTGTTTTCAATTTATAATTTCTCAAGTTTGAATCTTGTGATAATCTCAAACTCTTTTGGTATTTTCTTTTATATTTCCTTTTTGAACAAGATTTTCATTTATTCTTCCGATAATGTCTTCTCAATCAAGTACTTAGGTGTTAAAGTAACTACGAAACGATCAAAAAAATCTCCTGAAATTTCTGTAGTTCCAAATTATAAGGATGTGACAATTAATCTTCCAAACAACTTATCGTTACGTATTCGTACATGCCGAAGCTTGTCACAAATGCACTTTTTTGTCTGTCCTCAGGTGCAAGTTCTACCTGGTGATAACCTGACCTTAGATCTAAGAGACTAAAGTATTCTGCACCTTGTAGAGCATCTAACGAGACATTTATATTTGGAATAGGATATGAATCCTTTACTGTCACAGCATTTAATTTACGATAATCGACACACATTCTCCAATCACCTGTCTTTTTGCTGACTAAAACAACAGATGAGCACCAAGGTGAGAATGAGTCAACTATTATGCCATCTCTTAATAGTTCGCTAACAATTTGTTTCGTAATTTCTCGCTTTTGAGTACTTTGAGAATAAGGTGATTGTGCAATAGGTGCATGGTTACCTGTCTCAATTCGGTGCATAAAAAGATTAGTTCTTCCTAATTCTTGTGGTGTAACAGCAAAAGCTTCTCTATAGTTATTGCATAACTGATACAACGTTTGCTCTACTCCACCTGGTACACCTTTTTCGACATTTAACTCTAGTTCAGGTAATTTTGGTTTATCTACGAACGTTGTGATAGGTTCAATTTCGATACCTTCGGTCAATTCTGATAACTGTTTTGTCTCAGAAGATACAAAATCATCCAAGTCATGCATTTCACTGGAATCCCCAGATGTCGCCGAAGATTCTACATTCGGTCACTATCTGACGATTCGCTCACTGATTCTTCTTCGGTAGTAATCAATTCCACGGTTGGTTGTTCTTTACCTATTTTTATCTTTTTATTTGCACAATCAATGAGCAATTACCTGAGCTTTTGTCAATAAATCTTGCCCTATTAATACCTTGAATTTGCGTGGCAAGTTATTGACTACTTGCATTTTAGTATCAATCATAGCTATTTTCTTTCCGTCTGTAATTTTTAACTGAACCTTAACTTTTCCTAAGATCGGTAAAGGTTTATTGTTTGCAGCAAATGGTGTGGGGCCTTTATATTTAGTTACATTTAAGTTAAGTTTACTAACTAAATCTTTAGTGAGAAATCTCTGATCCCGTGTCTAGCATTGAGTCTACCTTACAACCATTTACCTTTACAAACTGTTGAATAAGATTTTGATTAAGTAAATGAACAACTGGATTAACAAACATATTGTCATCTGATTCAATACATTCAGAATCCTCGGATTGTTCATTCCGATATTTTGTAATTCTTACTTGCGGAGTCTTACCGCGACCTCGACCTCTACCTCTACCTCTGTCCTTACTAGGTGGTCTACCTCTACCTCGCTTTGGTGAAGGTGATCTTTCTTTTGATTTACTCTTACGTGCAGGTTCTTTAGGTGGGTCTGCTTTAGCTTCAGGTCCCGCAGTAGACGTCGAAGGTCTATTTCTCCAATTTTCAGTATCTGCAGTCTCTTTAGGAGGAATTCGCTTTGCGAAAGTTCTATTACTAACACCTGGATTACCTGGAGTGTAATTTTTTACTGCTGTTTGATAATTTTGATTAGCTTGCGCAATTACCTGCTGATAATCCTGATTGTATTGCGAGACATTTGGGTTGTAGTTACCTGTCGGGTAATTATTCAATGTTTGATTACGATTAGCATAGCTATTTTGACCTGTTTCATTTTCAGGTCTTTTAGCGAAGTGGCACCTTTCTTCAGTATGCCCTAATCGTTTACAAATATTACATCTCTTAAAAAATCTAATTTTTCCTTCATTTGCTGCACTTGTGTTTGCAACTGAAGTACTTCTCGATTAGGGCATCGAATGGTGTCGAGCAGCTATGCATAGCTCGCTCAGCCAATCTTGCCGCCTTTACTAATTCATGCAAAGTTTTTGGGTTTTGAAGAGCAATTCCATCTTTAATTTGTGGTAATAATTTTTCTTTTATCATGCTGATGATGCAAACTTCAGGTGTTTGTTCATGAATTCTTCTACATAATTCATGGATTTCATAAATAAAAGCGATGTCGGATTGTCCGACTTTCTGCTTAGATTTATATAGTTCCTGTGAAAGGTACGATCTGTAATCTGCATGACACAGATCTGCAAACATTCTGTTTTTGAGGTCAAGATAATCTTGCGGTGGGCCTTGTGGTGGTGTAGTCCTACCTGTTGGTGCGTCAGGTAGACTAGTTACACTAGGTACATGCGAGGTTATGGCGTAATACCATCTTCTTGCAGTTCCTTGTAGATAAGCTGGTAACACATTGAACATATCTTTTTGTGTCCAGCCTAGAGCTTTGGCTGCAAACTCAAATGAGTCGAACCAGTCAATAACATTTTCATAGTCGTCAGCCGAGAAGAAGTTGATATTGACTGGGACGTTTGGAAAAGTAATATTAGCTGTAGTAAGAGGTGACACTAAATTGTTGTTATGAGTCTCCTCATTACCTGTTGTAATAGAGTGTTCCATTTTAATTCTTTTGTTTATTAATATTCTTCCAAAATGCTTAACGTCTAATTTCGTCTGATAAAATGTTGTCTGATTCGACACAAATACGACTATAATCTACTGATGGAAAACCAGTTTTTTTTGGTTCTTACCTTTCCCTACCTCATGTAGGTAGGGAAAGGCCCTGATTGGTTACGTTTTGGTAGGTCGGCCATTTTATGCGGGAGAACATTTTCTCCCTCACGCTGCATAAAATGGCCGACATTTATTTGTTTGGATGCCAATATTGGACCCGACGGAAGCCCTGCTCCGTTTTAGAAAACCATGTTTTTGCTAAGATAAACTTCAAAATATGTCTTTGATATAAACAGTCTTTGAGTGTTACCATCTTTACCTTCGTGGGACCAGTTTCAAATTTATATATTTTGTTTACCTTAATAAAGTTGTGCCTCACCATGTTTCGATCAAAATTTAGTCATGTAAAAGTTAATTGTCATCATCTATTGGGATAAATTGTTTATTCGTCCAATCTCATCAAATCTGTCGTTCATCTGGATACCCTCTATATTGGAGTTATTGTCTAAATGTGTTGGAACGTGTACTCATCTTTACATATAAACCTGCAGTATGATTGTTTGGCTTACATCAGTTCATTATGTTAAAATACTTCTGTTGACAATTTATTGTTCAGTGATGATTAATTAAAATTGTAAATGCATGACTCAACTGCTCTTTATTTCTATTTTTAAATAGTTTCGTTTCCTGTTAAGCACCAATAATGAGACATTTTAATTATTCTGCTACCTTTAAAATTTAAATATTGTCAATAGCAAACAACTTTTGTCTACCTGTGTTGAAAGGTGCAACCATCTTCAACTCCTACTTGGCAATTTTGGCATCCTAGCGGGGATAAGCTCAATTAGCGGGACGAACCATAGTGGCCTAGAAGTATACGTATTGGTAATTCACTGTTGGACAGTTAAAAATTGAAAGTTAAGTTGAAATTGTTCGTTTATCTTCACAGTTTATTCAGAGTAATTGCCATATACAAACTGCTCTCTTGTAAACTTATATTTGCAATGTTGTGCACCATTCACATATCCTATTGTTTAGTTGGTTCAATTTACTATCTAACAACAATTAAGGAACAATTATATGGTTAAATTTTAATCTGGGATTAAGAATTAATTAATAAGTAGCTTGCGTTAACTAAAGTTTATCTACTGTTCTGGATAGTTAGCAACAAGGTAAAATTATATTTAACTAGAACAATTAAGTTTAACTAACATACGTTGTAATCAAGAAACAAGTTAAAGAACTATTACTAAATGAATTTAAATCGTTCGAACCCGGTGATTGGGTATCCTGTTAAGTATTACTTAGTTCAACGTAATGCATCAGATAAACTGACCCAAATAGAACAATTGAGCCTAATTTAGCTGACTTGGATTAGCTAACAGTAGTAAGTCAGCTGAACTTAATGAAGAATAAATGCAATCAAATATTAGAGCTGCATAAATGAGGTTAAATGAAATAACCTGAACCGGGTAATTGAACTAGAATAACTGAATCGACCTAATTAAATTACTTCTAAACATCAAAACTAACTCAATTGAACTGAATCTAATTTATGGAATCAACTGATTAAAATAAACTGAATTAACTGATTAAAGTAAACTGAATTAACTGATTAAAGTAAACTGAATTAACTGATTAAAGTAAACTGAATTAACTGATTAAAGTAAACTGAATTAATTGATTAAAATAAACTGAATTAAAATAATTAACTGAAGTGAATTAAAAGGAGCAATTGAAATATTAAATTAAACTGAACAACAGAACAACAATTAAACAGAGTAACAAAATAAATTGAGTGGATTTACTGATGATCAGTCCAACTACAGTAATCTTCTTCATTGATATTGAAATAGTTACTCAAGTCTTTCTACCTTTGAGTATCTTATTAATTATTATATGCAATTTAATCAACTTCATTCTAACAAATAAGAAACCCGGTGATGGGGTATATTGATTTGCTCGGTGATGAGTTAATAAGAAAGATGTGTAAAACATTTTGCTGCATTATAATTTTAACTCTTTGGATTTTAGTTGGGGTTCTAATATGGAAGACAAAGTTTATGAACTTAAATTAACTTCGTATAGTTTAGCACTACTATTATTTTATTAGTTAAATGATGGGCATAAATTACTATTATTGGTTGTTGTCTACGATACCAAGGGTGTAATCTCAACACAGAGCTGATTGCTTTTATTTCTATATTATTATTAATCTTAGTCATTTAATCATTGAACCAAGGTGTAGCATACAATAAGATTATTAGATTCTTAATCAGTAATATTGGTGTTTTAATAATTAATAATATTCCCTTTTGGCTATAGTGCACATTAGCCCCCCCTCTGATCTTGATGAAACTTCGTGTATATACTTATTTTGGCGCGAGATTTCGATTTATGAAATCTGTTGGCCCGGAAATGCTTACTTCCAGAGATACCGGAAATAGCTGATATCTCAAGATGGAAAATAGATAAATGCGCATAAGGTACATCACTCAATAGAAAACAATAAGTTCTATACGCATATAAATTTTCATGCATTTATGCGCATGCGCAGTAAAGTTACAGTGCAAAAACCATTGAAAAACAGTCATTTTTTCAGATTTTTCCGGCTAATCAATCAGAAAGGGACCTGATTAGTACCAATGACATAACATGCAATAGTACAAATTATGTTTCATAATTAGAGGCATTTTGAGGAATTTCTGAACATGTATAGGGAAGTTAGAACTGTTAGAATTGAAAGTAAGTTACCATTCCCATTGAAAAGTTGAAAAATTGAAAATCTCCTATGGACTCGCATATCAAAATTCTCAATTTTGTTGTTTGAGGCTGCACAGGAAATGCAACTAAAACCACGAGAAGGTGGATTCAATCAGTCAACGTGGAATTGCATAGGAAATCTAGTGCTGTTTGGTCTCAGCAAGGGTTAGAGCACGACGTGCGCTTGGGAAGGGTCACCTTACCCCCCTTTTCGAATGTTAAGGTGGTGCGAAGCGCCTAACTCTTAGCCCTTAACCTTCGAAAAGGGGGTGGGGTGACCCTTCCCAAGCGCGCTCGGCTGCTTCGCAGCCTCGCAATAACGCCCTTGCTGCATTTGTCTCTATCTAGTATACCTCATCCTACCATACCCTATGCTTACCTTTACCTAACCTTACTACCCTAACTTTCTTCTTTTTACTTCATAGTAATTTACCTACCAGGGTCTAACCTTACTTCACCTTAGCATTCCTCACATACAATACATCATCGTATTCTTAAGTCCATCACACTGAACTGCGCTAATAGCACCATACCGCTTCAGCACAATATTTTGCGAACCTTACTTACTCTACACTTACTAACGTTACACAGTCATATCATTTCTGCTCCTATTTGGATTTTAACCATGTCAGTCTATGGGAAATATAAAATGTTTATATTTTTTCATTGGTATGCAAACTGACTTTTCCATTCTAAAAAAGCTGAAGTCTCTATATGTAATAGTATTTCTTGCAAAATGCATACGCACATATATTATGAGGTGTACAATCGCATGTTATGGCATTGGTACTAATCAGGTCCCTTTCTGATTGATTAGCCGAAAAAATCTGAAAAATGACTGTTTTCAATGGTTTTTGCACTGTAACTTTACTGCGCATGCGCATAAATGCATGAAAATTTATATGCGTATAGAACTTATTGTTTTCTATTGAGTGATGTACCTTATGCGCATTTATCTATTTTCCATCTTGAGATATCAGCTATTTCCGGTATCTCCGGAAGTAAGCATTTCCGGGCCAACAGATTTCATAAATCGAAATCTCGCGCCAAAATAAGTATATACACGAAGTTTCATCAAGATCAGAGGGGGGGCTAATGTGCACTATAGCCAAAAGGGAATAGTTGATTTATGGTTCAAAACTAATTTAACTTGAGCTTTTACTTAGGTGTGGTCTCATTAAGATTAACTTAATTGAGTAAAGTATATATATGTTGTTTTCCAACTTAAAGTAATTTAACGTCAGATTAATGTTTAAATCCAATTAATTTAAAGGTAAATCTCAAAGTTCAAATGGTTTGAGAAATAACATACAAATGCATGCAAATACGAGTCGCAAATGAAATCAATAATTTGGGTTTATATTCGGCTCAAATACGAATGGCGAACTCAGGCGTTCTATATTCTTGAGCTTCAGAATCTGGTAGTAATATTAGGTATTAATAACTCAATTATGAATGGCGAACTGAGGCGTTCTGTATTCTTGAGTTTGATTAAATTAGGTATTAATTAGGTATTAATGACTCAATTGTGAATGGCGAACTTAAGCGTTCTGTATTCTTGAGTTGATTTAGACTAGGTAGTAATTAGATGCGGGTGATAGACTTGGACTTAGGTGTTAATTTGGGATGCAAACATAAACAGAACCCAGGCCTGATTTATCGTATTGCTGGTAAAGTGATTAATGTGAGAACTCAAAGAGAAACAAATTGAGATCAATTTACAGTATGTTATGCATCAAATAATGATGAATTATTGAATCAAATAAAATGGTTGAATGTCTAGATTAGGACAATTGTTAATATTAGACTAGGTTGTTTGATTGAAATGTAAATTGAAAGGTAAAATGTCTTTACCAGCATAAGATACTATTGATGATTAGGTCTAAGCTTAGATATTAATTGCGAACCTAAATATGATAACTCAATATTGACTAGATATAATTTACTTACGATTATTAATTTATAGATAAAGTGATTGGATGAAAAGGTAAACGAAGCACTTTATGTAAACCAGCTTAGCATAGAGATTTTAATTGAACAAAGGTTAATAATTATTGTTGTTTAATGCTGATAACATGAAGGTCATGAGTTTGTTGCATTCTTTTCTGGGCAATCTGTACATGTTGAGAGGGTTTAACTTTATCTGAATACTTATCGTCTCACTTTGCAGCTTCTGGGTGGCCTTTCTCAACATCTTTATCGTTTTGTTTTCCAGACATTATGATTTAATGTGAATTACTAGGAAGAGATTGTCTAAAAGTGATGGAAGTGAAGATGAAGATTACAATTAAAGAGTCAAGCACTGACAGAGTTGCGGATTAAAAGTGATATTTGATGTAGATCTAGCAATACACTGAGAATTGAATGATGATAACACTGCACTATGGATGGCTAGTTGTTAGTAAAATGGTGAGTAGGTGAACCAAATTCAATTGTTTATCGTAAGTTTGCTGATAAGTAAGACGGCAATTAAATGGTTTAGTATTAACTATTACAGTCACAATTTGTTGAATTGTTAAACACAACTTGAGATAGCAACCAACTTATGGGTTAAAGATGATGATGAGTAAAGGTTAATTAAACGAGCACAAGTTTTACTGTGAATCATGTTAGTTTATGGAAGTAGATTTGGAAACACTAAATTGTAATTTAAATTAAATTTATAAATGATAATAATAATAATAACTAATTAATTAAAGAGTTTAAAAATGAACATTTCAATGTTAAATTGATGCAGTTTAAACACTGTCACAAATGTTTGATATTGATAAATCACAATTTTTTTATAATATTTAAGTTGGAAAAGTTTTAATCACAATTTATAAGCGTTATAAAACGAACTATCGTTGTTAATGAATTTCAAAGGTACATTTCCTTATCTCGGTGGAACCTCCAATTTGAAAAGAACTTTTGAACCTTAATTAATAACATAATAATAGGTAATAACATTCAGGTCAACAAAACACCTCTAAATGCATTGGATTGCAACTTAACCACCGGGAAAGATCCTGACTGTAATCTTCATGCATCTTCGTTTGCTTTCCTTCCAGAGCTTTGCAGCTGTGGATCTTAAAGTAACTGTACCACATGCCATACTTCAATCTCTATGGCTGAATTCATGGAGTTCTTTGTAAACTCTTTGAGTTCATTTTTGGTCAGTTGGGCTCTTGCAAACACTTTCAGTTTCAAACAGAGGTAAAGTCACAAAGTCATGCCAGGAGACCTCGGGGCATACGGGTCAACAAAACACCTCTAAATGCATTGGATTGCAACTTGCCCTCCACGAGGTAATCACTGAGCTACTCCAACGAAGCTCTGCAATTCGCATATCAGATTGAATTCTGTTACGTTTTCGCATTCAAATGTGAATAACTCACGAACCACCTATGACATAGCAACATGACTCTACCAGTAAGATTATTTGACTTCAAAAATTATGATTTGTCCTTGATTTGACCTCTAACATCATCATGAGCGATTTCCGAAAAATGACCTTGAATGAACTTGATTTTGAAATATAGCAAATAAGTATTCGCGAAATTTTCATAAAATTTTTTTCAAGTCACTATGTAACTCACAGGCCAAGTAATAGCCGTTTAACATCGGTAAAATTAGCTGAAATGCCCTGTAGTACTAATAATTGAAAATTATTTATCAACGCAATTAAGCAATGGTTAGATAGTTGAGCGATGAATCAAGGTAAGATGCAACTTGCTCACAATATTCCCTTAGAAATGATTCGTGGTTTCCTTGGACTCGATATGTTGTTATTTTACCATTAACATACTGAAAAGACAAAAAAATAGATTTTGTTGTAGAAACTGAAAAGATAGCAAGTACCTAGGAGCACTGGGTGTATACGAAAATTCTCCTTTCGAGCTCAGGATTTAGACTCGCAGAATTTGTCGAATTATGAAAAGGAATTTCATGCATGAAATTAAAAGAACTCTCCGATCGACAGTTTTTGTTAAAATCGAGTTCAGAATTGAAAATTCGATTTAACTGAGTTTAAAGGAGGATAGCCAAAATGTGGGATTTTCGGCCTAAGATTCAGAATAAAATGAACCATATATCAATCGAAAGCTTATGATCTGTAGAGTATGCCTCCCTAAAAATCAGATCGAAATTCGCGTTCCCTGGGGAGTTATTCGGCAATTCACTTGGGACCCCATGATGACCAAACCAGACCAACTTTGTCAGATAGAACTTTTCATTATGATTCCAATGATGATATGCATGTGTTTCTAAACCTGCGGCTTTTTGAGATAATGCACTTTGAAAGTTTTTTTTAATGGAAATGAATGAACAAAGCCGCGCCGTTGCTTTTTTACCCTATGATGACCAGATCAGACCTAGTACATATTGTTCAGCACTCTAAAAACTATCATAAAAGTCTGAAAAATATTGAAAATCTGCTACTGCAGGAAAAACCGCACATTTAGAAAAAATAGGTCTGATCTGGTCATCATAGGGTAAAAAAGCAACGGCGCGGCTTTGTTCATTCATTTCCATTAAAAAAAACTTTCAAAGTGCATTATCTCAAAAAGCCGCAGGTTTAGAAACACATGCATATCATCATTGGAATCATAATGAAAAGTTCTATCTGACAAAGTTGGTCTGGTTTGGTCATCATGGGGTCCCAAGTGAATTGCCGAATAACTCCCCAGGGAACGCGAATTTCGATCTGATTTTTAGGGAGGCATACTCTACAGATCATAAGCTTTCGATTGATATATGGTTCATTTTATTCTGAATCTTAGACCGATTTGAGTATTGTCCTTTACTCATCGTTGACAAGATATATTACTTTGCAAAAAACTGTGACGCATTTTGTAATTTGATCATTTCCTGCTAAAACAGTATTTCCTTGAGTTTTTTGCCTTTGTAGAGAGCTGACATCTATGTCAACTATTACGTGGGGGAACATTGAATTGCACAGTTTAAATGAGTCTGATTCAATGGCTCCAAATTAAAAAAGGATAATACAAAAGCAAAAAGGAAATATTAGGTATACCGAAAAGTAATGAAATGTTTTAGCTGTATTATCATTGCTAAAAAATTCCTTCTATGAGAAAGGGGTATCTGCCACCAAAAATCGACCATCTCAGAATTTGAAAAAAATTATATCTTATGAAAATAGGTTTAAAAAACTCTGTTAACTATATTCAAAAGTTCCCTAGAGGGACGCGTTTGGCCACAATCGCGCTTCAAAGTTAAAACAATTTTTGGCAATTTCTCATGAACTAATCAAGTGAGAGTGCTGAAACTTCGTGTGCATATATCTGTCAGTAGCATCTATCGATTAACAGAAGGAAAAACTTTTTCAATACTCGGATCGCGTTTTATTGCTGTTAGGTCGTTTAACTTCGAATGAGCCTCAGATAGTCAGATTACGTTCAAAATGGATTTTGATTGGCTTAAAATGCTTCTTTAAGATGCACAAAAAGCTAACAGCGGCTTTTTTCGATATGACATTTAGTTTGCCTGTTTTTGCGAGTGGCCTCATTTGGTCGATGGGCTATAACTTTTGAATTAATGGACATATTGACATGGATCTTTCACCTTAAGGCTTAATTCACTTGAGCTTTACTATACATAAAGCTCATGGTCATCCAAGGTCAAAATTGCATATGTACGAAGCAGAAAATACCAGTTTAATTCGAAACTCATTTTTGAAATCGACCTTGGATGAACATGAGCTTTATGTATAGTAAAGTTCAAGTGAATCTAAGCCTTAGGTTGAAAGATTGATGTCAATATGTCAATTGGTTCAGAAGTTATAGCAATAAAACGAGTATTGAAAAAGTTTTTCCTTCTGTTAATCGATAGATGCTACTGACAGATATATGCACACGAAGTTTCAGCACTCTCACTTGATTGGTTCATGAGAAATCGCCAAAAATTGTTTTAACTTTGAAGCGCGATTGTGGCCAAACGCGTCCCTCTAGGGAACTTTTGAATATAGTTAACAGAGTTTTTTAAACCTATTTTCATAAAATATAATTTTTTTCAAATTCTGAGATAGTCGATTTTTGGTGGCAGATACCCCTTTATGTTTAATTGTGGCTTAATTGTCATCATAATAGATCGGACTAATTTTCAAACTTTGAAAGGTGTATGTGCCAAGAAAAATTGATCTCTTTATAGAATTGAAAATTGATTTGATTTTATGAAAGAGAACATTTAAAAGCCATGCTGAGTCTTTTCAAAACTTTCTTAGTATGTCGCGTCTGGTCACAATTACGCTTCAAAGTCGAATTTATTTTCAATAATTTCTCGATAAATATTCCTGAGATCTTAAATTTTGTGTAGAAATAGATCTTAAATAGTTCTATCGATCAACAGCCGGAAATATTACTATTCATAAGGAAAAAGCCTCTGTCAGGACACATTCGGCAAGTTAAAGACCATATTTCCGTGATCGGGGTTGAGTTTGACCCAGCCGTTATCAATTGCGAATGGATTAAGTAAAACGACCTAATCACTATATCACTGGATCCAAGTCTTAAAATAGATTTCCGGCTGTTGATCGATAGAACTATTTAAGATCTATTTCTACACAAAATTTAAGATCTCAGGAATATTTATCGAGAAATTATTGAAAATGAATTCGACTTTGAAGCGTAATTGTGACCAGACGCGACATACTAAGAAAGTTTTGAAAAGACTCAGCATGGCTTTTAAATGTTCTCTTTCATAAAATCAAATCAATTTTCAATTCTATAAAGAGATCAATTTTTCTTGGCACATACACCTTTAATGTTCCCTATGTATTAGTTAACATAGATGTCAGCAATCCAAAAAGGCAAAAACCCAAGGAATTTCTGCAGTATTATTTACTAAGGATTAATAATAGTATTTACCTTGGATAAATTATAATCTGGACTTGAAAATTCCTCACCATCATCTTCTTCTGGCTTTGTACTTCGAATGAGAACCAAATCACCAGCGAATTTTTTCTCAACCTTATAGAAGTAAACCAATTCGACTTTATGGAAATAATGATCAGCAGCCTGGGAAAGTTTATCTCCATCACATTTGAATGCGGATACTTTTGAGATTATTTCGGACATGAAATTGCACCTTTCTTGTTTCGTTTTATATTTTAGCAATTGAGTCTTCAGTTTATCCCTTGATTCAACTTGGATGAACAGCGATGCAAATCCAACGAGCCAGTTAATATGAGCTTCATTCTCATCAGCAACCTGCTCTCGCTTAATTAAAGCTGCTCGGGCTTGCACTAGATCAGGAGATGCATCAAGTAAAACTAATCTATTAACACTTTGGATACCGAATTTCAGCTGCAATTGCATGGCCACTTCCATAGCTAATAGACCACTGAATGAGTAGCCAACCAAATCAAATTTTGCTTCATTTGGAAACTTTTCGCGTATTTGGCTAACATAATACTCAGCTACTTGTTGAACTGATTCATATTTGATACAATCAGCTATCCAATTAACTCCAATAATTGGTCTCGTAATATACTGAAGAACGGGTTTGATTGATATGAAGTTCCCTTCAATTGGAGGGAAGTAAAGTACAGAAGAGCCATCACGAATCGTTAAAGGTACGAAAGTATCATTTGGTGTGTTTAATGGATCAATAGACATAGCAGCATCAGTCAATCCATTTTCATCATTTCTACTTCCATTTTCATTCATTGTCTTCTTCTTTTCTTCTATTCCAGGTAAATCTTTTATCTTAATATTTCGGATTTCTTGAGTGGATAAAACAAGACTATAATCCCGTTCGAAAACTTGTTTAATTTCAATAGCCATCAATGAATCGAGTCCTAAATCACCTAAAGTTGTTTCAGGATCAAGTTTAGATGGATCTTTCACACCAAGAATGTGACAAATCACTAATGATTCTTTCCCTGCACTAGCCCCTCTTCGTTTGTCAGATAATACAATCGATGCAACCACTGCGTTAGAAGTTAACAAGAATTTATCAAGCGTTTCGAATACTGAGGGAAGTCGTTGAGGAAGCATTCCTGCAAAACTGATATCTTTTCCTGCCATCATCTCAGCAACAACACCTACGTCACCCAAAATTCCCCATTGTATGGCCAATCCATGTAATCCATCAGCTCGCCGTTTCTCACAAAGCCTTTCAAGAGAAGAATTAGCAAATCCATAATTAGATTGACCAGGATTACCTTTACCCGAAGCGATTGATGAAAAGCACACAAAATAATCTAAATCAAGTCCAATTGAACGAGTTATTTGATCAAGATATGATGCAGCTAATGCTTTAGGTGCTACAACTTCTTCGAAAGTTGAAGGAGTTTGATTTTCAAACAAAGCATCTTTAAGAACCATTGCTAGATGAAAAATACCTCCAATGGGACCAAGAGAAGAGGCTTGTTTCAATAAACGTTCAACTGATTCAATTGTCTGACAGTCTTCATTGGAAACAATTATTTTTGTATTGAATAGCTGATCTTTCTGGAGTCGATCCAACATAAGGTGTTGATAAGGCTCTCGAGGACCTGTCCTAGATGTCAATATGAGTTTGGCAGCGAATCTTCTGGTCATCCACTGAGCCAGCTCTAACCCTAATCCTCCTAATCCACCAGTAATAATATAGCATTTATCAGGACGGAAAAAGGTTTGACCAATGGCAGGTAATATCTTTGGTCGCGGAATTGGTTCTGTTTTTCATCACGCATTTTGATTAACACTTTACCCATGTGTTTGCCACTTGCCATATAACGGAAAGCTTCTTCCACTTGATCATTCTCAAATATTGTGCTCGGCAAAGGCTTAACTTCACCATTTTTTATACCTTTTTCAACCATTAGTTGAATTGCATCCCAAATTGCCTGACCTCGCACAAGATTTTTGCTTAAAACGTCTTCTTGAAGATGGGCTATACAACATGCGTGATATGATTTGTTATTGTCTAATATTGTTGCATCTGTAAGAAGATTAAGTACTGTGATTAACATCTCAGCAGAATAGTGTTCTTTACTATCCTTTTTCAACCATGTAAAATCATGGTTTCATCATTCATCATTTATTTATGCCACTTTTTATAGCCTTTTTAGGAAATTTTTGTGTAAAGATTTTGAATAAACCGAAAGAGCTATAACAAGGTAAATTTTTATACAGCCTGAAAGCCATGATTGGGCTGAATGTCCGGAAAATAGTTAGAACTTAATCTGAATCCAGATTACGGAGAAACTCACGTATAAAAGGTTTTGGAAAAGAATGCAGAATCCATATTTCTTAGCATTGCGTTTGGGGAAAAAGCTCTTGGTTTATTGTTGGATTAGGAGTTTATGCAGAGTTGCATTTCGAGAAATGAATGAAGAGTTCGCCCAAAATATTTGGTGCTCGAGAGATCGAAGTTTCAACTTTGGACACAATTTTTCAAAAGCCGTCCATAAACTTTTGAACGTATTCTAACGATAATTTTTTTCTTTAAAAATTTGGGTATTTTGATCTCAATTGACTCTATCTACTTGGTGAAAACATGCGTCATTTGTTTTCTAGGAATCAAGGTTGAAAATATGATAATATTTTTTGGTTGAGTAACCAATTTTTCTAAAAAATCATTTTATTTTCATTAACACTGTTCATTAGGGACCTTTTAGGTTCCTGAGAAAATCATGTGCTAACAGGCGGAGGAAAAAATCCGCAATCTATCACACAGTTTTTAATGCGTTATGGTTTATTGTTGGATTACCAACAATTGCAATAACTCTTGGGTTGGTATTAGTAAGGTATTGGTAATAGTTGTGCCCTGATAAACTATTAAGGACAGAACTTAACTGAACCCATTTGAGTAATTAAAAATCTCTCTGATTTAACGTTTTGATAAAATGGCTTCAAAGTTTAAACTTAGATTGCATTTTGTTTTAATAATGTAGTATTTTGTAGTATTAATAAACTTATTACTTACCAATCTTAGTGTATTGAATCAAATCATATTTTCCTATCTCAATAAATCTTCCACAATCAGTGAGACATCGAATTGAAGCTTTGAACTTATCATCGGCCAGTGAATTAAGAACTAGATCAACCCCTTGACCATTTGTTACTTTCATGATTTGCTCTTCAAACGACGTTGATCGAGAATCGGCGATATGATCATCATCAATTGCTGGATATCGTTGCTTAATAAAATCTCTCTTGGCTTGATTTCCAACTGTAGTAAAGACTATACAACCCATTGATAGACAGATTGAAATTGCAGCTTGACCAACTCCTCCTGAACCAGCATGAATCAAGACAGATTCACCACGTGTCAGATTACCTCTAATGATTAAACCATAATAAGCGGTGATATAAACGATAGGAACTGTTGCTGCCTCAGCAAGAGTCCAATTATCAGGGATTTTCATTCTGTAGTACCTTGAATCGACCAATAATGAAGTACCTATTGAACCACCAATAGAAATTCCCATAACTCTATCACCATTGGCATCAATACCAGAATACTCCATTCCTACACGAGATTCATCCACTTTATGATAATTCTGTGGATAAGCATGTAATAGTAACCATCAGTGGATACAATTTTCATTTAGAATCTTTTCTTGATTTTCACCAATTCCTTTAAAACGTTTAATTTTTGTCTAAATTATCTTGAACAATTAACTTAAGTCATTTTTAATCAAAATCATATTGTTGGCCAAGAAAAGAAAAAGAAGGATTAGATTTACCAAGGAGAAGGATTCTCGTTTTTAATAGTTATTAATTAGTATCATTGTTAAAAGAGTTTAATTTGTAATTTGATTTCGGAAGTGATTGATCAACTGATCAAAATAGAGAATAAAATTAATCTAAAAACCGCTGGTAAATTTTGGTATCAAGATCTTCATTGGTTTCATCATAAATTGATATTTAACATACATTATTATTATTAACGTATACATTATTATTAATAACGTATACTGGGTCATCTCATCTCCTCATCTCCTTATCTACCTATCACTTAATCACATCATCACCCAAACATTTCTTGAATACGTTATTATATTAACTTGTATTAAAGGACTGCGCTAATTTTGCATACATTATTTTATTAACGTATGGTAAAAGACTTATATTCTTACAAGTCGACAGGATGAGCTCTCGTGGTTCTCCTAGTGTTTCACCTCTACTCAATTCATCTGAATTGAATGACAATGGCCCTGATTCTGATGATTCAACTAAGGGTACTCGAGAAAATTTTGTTATTGAAATGCAATCAGGAGAGAAAGTCGATCAACAACGAGTAAGTACATTATATCGACCTAAGCTTCATGTTTTCAATGGCCAAGAGAAAGATATTACTGTTGAAAATTGGGTAAAAATGTATGATACGATTGCCCAAAGTTATCAATGGTCGGCGAAAGAAACGCTCAATGCTCTTTGTGAGTATTTAAGTGGTGAAGCTCTGAATTTCTTCATTGAAATAAGAGATGGCAAATCCTGGGATGTTATTAAAAATTCTCTTATTGCTCGATTTGGAGTTCAGGCAGTTGATCCTATTGTGGAGTTTTCACGTTTGAAGTTTTTTCAAACTAAAGACGTAAATGACTATTTTCTACGAAAGAGACGATTGGCTAATTTAGCTTGTCTTACTGAATCACAAGCTGTAGTATTAATGATTGAAAATTTATCTGATGAATTACGAAAATGTTTCATTGGTCATAGAGTCAGCACTTACAATCAATTTTGGTCGATTGCTAAAGCAGCTGAAACTGCTCTTGAAAAACGTGGTAACAACTTTCATCATCATTCAAGTCAACAAAATCGACCACAAAAAAGAAAATTCGAGTCATCAAACAAACCTGTAAAGAAACAACCAAAAGGAGCTTGTTGGGGTTGTGAACGTGCAGGTAAACCCAATCAACTTCATTGGTCTAATGAATGTCCATTGAAAAAAGGGCAAATTAAATCGGTAAATCATGTTGATCGACATTTTGAACCATCTACCTCAACTCGAAGTCAACAGACAACAGCACAAGGTAAACCCAATAATTTAAACTAATATCCAGGTCTGACACGAAGCCTTTCCATATCATCATCCGAGGTATTATTGAATCAACTCCTGTCACTGTGTTATTCGACCCGGGTTCCTCAATTACGTTGTTGGATGAGAGTTTTATTCAAACTGGTAATCTTATTTACATTAATAATAAACTTACATCTTTCTCTACATTGACTGGAAATGGTTTTGTCTCAGGCCTGGCTAAAATAACATTGAAAATTGGACAAATTTCGAATAGTGTTATTGTTTGTGTCACTAAGCTAGTTGGTTTTGACTTACTATTAGGATTGGACAATATCTTCAAATTTAATTTGAAATTTGACTCTGATTACTCGATTGATCAAAATCCTGCTTTTGTTTTACCAACTAATGTTCAGCTAGTTGATCCTCTACAAGTTTTTCCTGACAATTTTTATATTGATCTTAAGTCTAAATTAAGTAATGAGAATGCTGGTGGACTTCTTAAGATATTGACCGAGAATCATGAGATATTTAGTGATAATAAGTTTAGAATCGGTCGTTTATCTAATATTGAATGTGTCATTGAATTAAATTCAAAAATTCCGATTAACTCAAAACCTTATCGAACAAACTTAGAAAGTCAAGCTAGAATAGAGAAAGAAATTGATTCATTATTAGAAGCAAATTTGATTCGTCATTCTTTTTCTCCTTATGCCTCCCCTGTTACATTAGCTTTCAAGAAAGAAGATGGTGATAGAACTCGTTTTTGTATAGATTATAGAAAGTTGAATGAGATAGTTATTTCAGATAAATACCCAATGCCTAGAATTGAGGATATAATTGATAATTTACATGATAGTAAGTTCTTTAGTGTTTTCGATGTCAGATCTGGATTTTGGCATGTCCAGATGCGTGAGTCTGACATATCTAAAACTGCTTTTGTTACTCAGAACAATCACTACGAATGGTTAGTGATGCCGTTTGGTTTCAAAAATGCCCCTGCTGTCTTTCAAAGGGCTATTAGAGGAATCATAGAAAAACATCAACTAACAAATTTTTGTCACAACTACATTGATGATATCATCGTTTATTCAAAAGACCTTGAAACTCATCATCAACACATTGCTTTACTTTTAGAAGCAATGAAAACTGAGAATGTAAAACTTAATTTTGAAAAATGCAAATTTGCTCAACAAATAGTAAATTATCTTGGTCATCAGCTATCATTGAATGAAATCAAACCTCTTCAATCTAATATCGATTCAATACTTAAATTGACACCACCGAATAATCTTACACAAGTAAGACGATTTCTCGGTAAAATCAATTACAATCGTAAATTCATACCAAAAATAACTGAGATTCTAGAGCCAATTCATAAATTACTGAGAAAGGACAGTAAATTTGAATGGACTGACGATTGTCAGAAATCTTTTGAAAAACTAAAACAAATCTTGACCTCTGAACCACTGTTGAAAATGTTCAACCCTAATCATGAATTGATCTTGGAAACAGACGCCAGCAAAATTGGTGTTGGTGCTGTTTTAAAACAAATGGATGAAACTAAAAATTTATATCCGATTGGATATTTCTCTAAAAAGTTGACGTCATATCAACAAAATTATCCGGCAACTCATCTCGAGTGCTTAGCTGTCATTGAAGCCATAAAATTTTGGCATCATTACCTTTATGCTAAAAGGTTTACGGTGATTACCGATCATGCTGCTCTTAAGTCAATCAGAAAATTGAAAAAACCAAATTGTCGCTTGTTCACATGGGCTTTGTTCATGGATCAATATGATTTTGAAGTTAAATATCGACCTGGAGTTGAAAATGTACAGGCCGATTATTTATCTAGAGATCCAATTGAAAATAAGGAAATCGAATGTCCTATTCGATTGGTTAATTTCATTAGCCTTAATGAAATGAAAGCTGAGCAAGATAAATGTAAATTGAAAATATCACGATTAGTGAATAAGGATGGACTTGCTATTAAAATTGATAAAAATGGAATTGAAAAAGTTATTGTACCTGAGGGTCTAAGGTCAAAACTAATGAATAATGTTCATGATCAATTTGGTCACATTGGTGTCAGCAAAATGTTGACTATTTTGGGTTGGCTTTACACATGGCCAAAAATGACTGAAAATGTGATTGACTTTGTTTCTAGCTGTTTGCCCTGTCTAAGAGGGAAAACGAGAAGAACTAAAAAGGTTGGTGAAATGGGACAATTCGGTCCGGCTGGGTCACCATTTGACATTGTGTCAATTGATACAATCTGTGGATTAGATGGATACAAGTGTAAGAAGAGATACATACACTTGGCTGTGGACCATTTCACACGATTTGTGTGGGCCTTAGGTTCAAATAAACAAACTGCTTCTGAATTTATCAAGCTTATTGATAAAATAATTCAATTAGGAAAACCTAAATTAATCCTTGCTGATCAATACACAGCAATCACTTCAAATGCTTTCCTTAATCATTTAGATAATCGTCAAATTGAGTTAAAATTTATCCCGAAATCAGCTCCAGAATGTAACGGTTTATGTGAAAGAGTTGCTAACACTATTGTGGACAAAATCAGAATCAAAATGATTAGCAGTAACTATCGTTATGGTTGGATTAAATATTTACAAAGATCTGTTAATGAATACAACGATACACCACATTCTGTCACTAGTTTTACTCCATATTATCTGTTAAATGGTAAACTGCCTCATAACTGTGAAAATGTTCAACTTACATCAATTGAACGAGCAAGAATTGAAGCTTTCCAAAATTCGACTAATTATCATCTGAGGAATAAGCAACGTTATGACCAAACTCATAACCCTCACCAATTTCAGGACAATGAGCAAGTATTTGTTAAGAATCTTTCAGTTTTGCTCGAGGTAAATTAGACGCTACTTATTTAGGACCGCTCCGAATAGTTAGGAAAATTGCCAATAATATTTATGAAGTGGCTAGAAATGAATCACCATTGGTATTAGAGCAAATTCATGCGAAACACTTATTACCAGTAAAATCAACATCATCAAATTCCTCGGACTAAGAAAACGATCTTTTATTTTATCTAAGCTATTCGTTATTTTTATTTTTAATATTTAATTCCCAATTCAAATTAATTCATTATAACCCACGTAATTCCTAGTTACCTGTAAAATGAAAACTTGGAAAGATTTGTTCAACCCTTAGGTCGGGGGATGTAATAGTAACCATCAGTGGATACAATTTTCATTTAGAATCTTTTCTTGATTTTCACCAATTCCTTTAAAACGTTTAATTTTTGTCTAAATTATCTTGAACAATTAACTTAAGTCATTTTTAATCAAAATCATATTGTTGGCCAAGAAAAGAAAAAGAAGGATTAGATTTACCAAGGAGAAGGATTCTCGTTTTTAATAGTTATTAATTAGTATCATTGTTAAAAGAGTTTAATTTGTAATTTGATTTCGGAAGTGATTGATCAACTGATCAAAATAGAGAATAAAATTAATCTAAAAACCGCTGGTAAATTTTGGTATCAAGATCTTCATTGGTTTCATCATAAATTGATATTTAACATACATTATTATTATTAACGTATACATTATTATTAATAACGTATACTGGGTCATCTCATCTCCTCATCTCCTTATCTACCTATCACTTAATCACATCATCACCCAAACATTTCTTGAATACGTTATTATATTAACTTGTATTAAAGGACTGCGCTAATTTTGCATACATTATTTTATTAACGTATGGTAAAAGACTTATATTCTTACAAGCATTAAATGGAATCCTTCCTGAAGCAACCATAACATCTTTGAAATTAAGTGATCCGTAATAAACATGGACCATAACAACGTTTTCTTTCATTGATTCAACAGGTAATGGAGATGGTCAAGTGTCAAATTGGGCTTGGAACCATCTGAATGAAGATAAATCACCTTTTGTTGTGAAGTCAATGTAACGATCTTTGGTATAAACTGTAAACTCATCGAGATCTTCAAGTAGCTGTGGGGATAAAGTTCCAACACAATTTCCATTTATTATGTTGAACGCTAGATCTTTAGCAAGAATCTCATCTGGGATTTCAATTTGTTCATCTTCTTCTTTTGTTGGATAGTATAAGCATCTCAATAGGTTACCTCTTGGCTCTTTACGGAGACAAGTTAATCCAAGAATACCATTAGTCGATCCTGACCCAACTAACCATACCTTATTGTCCTTTTCAACCAGCTTCTCTTTCAATTCATTGACCCAATCATAATTGTTCAGTGTCACTCGAATAGTTGAGAAAGTTGATCCTTCTAACGGAACGCATTTTCGAGCAAGAATCGAAATCCATCCTTCATTGGTTAAATGTTTTGTTGCGATCAAAGTGAATCCAGTTTGCTTAAATGTTGACTCTAAACCTTCAATGTCATTAAGTTTGAACTCATTTTGTGCTATCATTGAATCTAATTGTTGTTCAACTAAAGTCAATTTGCTTCTGGTGATGAACAGAATAAAACCGCCTTCCTTTAAGCACTCGTGAGTGACTTCCAATGTTTCTTTCAGTTTAAACGTAACATCGGCAGGCAATAGATTCTGGAAGTTAAAATTAACTTGATCATCTCTTAATACAATCAAATCTGATGAATGAATATCACTCATTCGCTTAACATCATTATGAAATTGAATAGCTTTTGGACCATCTTTTTCAAAGAAGATGAATAAAGACTCAGGAACTGAAAATATTGTTTTTGAACAGATTCCAATGAAATGAAAGTAATCATTGATATCATCCGAAAGAGAGTCAATAGAAAAGTTGATGTCAGAAACTAAGATCTGCTTCGATGAAATATTTTCACCGATTATGGACAATTGTGGCTCCAAGCATGCTTTTAGTGGTTCCTTCATCAACATATCTTTAACTAAAAATTTACGATTCGATTCAATGAGACGTTCAAATTCACCTTTACCATCTTTGACTGTAGTTTGATTTTCGTCAGTTATTGCCGTTGTACAGGCCAAGTAAAGGATATTTAATAATGCATGAGATTCTTCTTTGAGTGACAACATTCGTTTAATTATCTCCTCATCATGAATTGGAGAGCCAGAACGAAGATTCTCAATGCACTGACAACAATATTTTGAATAGGAATCCAATCCAATTGATGTTTTTTTTGGTTAATGAGATTGATTGATCATAAGGAGTAAACATTATTGTCATATTCGCAATCTGATTGTGAGTATCTTGACGACGATCAACCGGAGAAGCTTTAGCTCCTTTAATAAGCAGACCTGGAGCAGCACCGATATTGGCTTCTCTATCAAAGTAAATATCAATTGTTCCTTCTGTCCCTTGAGGTGCTGATCGTCTGGAAGATTCAAACGATTCTAATGTAGCCTTTTGGTTGATGAAAACGTATTCAATATAATTTGGTAAATATAATTTACGATCTGATGAGCCGAGTAGTGATAGCTGTAAACAGGAATCAGCCATGCTAATCCAATGAGTCGTCTTCTTGGTTCGACCCCAACTACCATCGGATAGAGCTTCAGTTAAACCCTGAAATGAATCACCATAATCGTAACCACGAACACGATACTCTTTATAAATATCTTTGGGTCCCAGGGTGATAGCATTGTCCTCAATTGGTCGATGAACCAAGGCAATTTTAAATTTGTAATTAACGTAGCTTGGTATCCTCAATCTACCTGTTGCACAAATGGCAGCACTTTCCTTAATTGTAAAATTACCGCTTTTTTCATTGACATAAACAGTAAATTTGGCTGGTGAGTTAAGGCTCAAAATTGTAGCTCGGTATAGTTTTACATCGAAAAATTCGATTGGTAAGTTTTCTTGGCAACCATCAGCCAATTTGTAAGCAATGTCATGCCAAACAATGTACAAGTAACCAGTTGCTGGAAACAAAATACGTCCATCAATACAATGGTCACGAATAAATTTCCACTTCGGATTCATTAAATCCACAATTGTCTCCAAATCTATATGTAAAGCAAAATGTTGAGGATATTTAGTGACTAAATATGATGCTGAATGGTCCCATTGAAGTAGATGTCCAATCGAAGGCGTCTCACGAGAAACAGGATACTTTACAGTTGGATAAAGTTTTTCAATTGAGGGATTGTGTCCAGCAATATAAATCTCACCAAGTGATTTAAAAATGGACAAAATTCCTTGTTGATAATTTGATGGTGAGTTATCGATTTCATGACCCAATATTGACATTCTTATTGATGATGAACCCAATATATCAGATAAAACATCCAACGTCCGTTGAGATGAACCCATTTCAATGAAGATGCCATCAGTTGGTAAATAATTTGATGCTTCATAAAAGTAACTGGGCGATTTTAACAATCGAGTGAAATAGTGTGCTGTTATGTACTGACAATCGTAATCATCCCAACGTTTAGGTTGAGCTGAAGTTATCAGCCAGGTGTCAGAGCGTTGTTTACAATTGGTCAATATGGGTGACAACTTGGTAGCAACAGAAGCAGATATTGATTCCATAATTGATGAATTGAATGGGATTGCAAACGAGTCTAACCATTCACAGTTGACTGTTTCATACCCAGCTTCAAGTTTCTGTACAAATGCACTAACCGAGTCAGCTGGACCTGTGATTATTGTTGATGATTTTGAATCCAATGATGACAATTCAACGTCACTTGGCTTCAAAGATTCAATCTGTTCCCAGTCAAGGTTGATCTTGACCATTGCACCTGATTTGTCGAGTGATTGGGAACAAGTAACACCAATCCAGTAGGCAACCAGCAATGCTTGTTCACCAGTAAGACATTGATCAGCATATGCTGCAGCAATCTCACCTAATGAATGACCCATTATACCGTTAGGTTGTAACTCCAATAACTTGATCAATTCAAACAGAGCCATTTGAGTAGCGACCATTGATACTAATGATGTTACCAGTTCTCGTGAGGATTTACCGTTTTCCTGGGTTAGCAACTCAATCAGGTTAATACCGAAAGGAGTCAAGACTGAGTTGAAAGATAATAATTTTTCATGAACCATTGGGATTGACATTAACTGGTGAATTAGATTAATATCAACAGAGTAACTGAATAAAGGAGGGAAAACTATCCAAAGAGGCTTCCGACGTTCAGTTTCTCCGCAATCAGACATTATTATTGATTGATTATTGTCCAAAAGCAAATATCCTCGATGTTTTAAACCAGTTTCTGGTTCAATTTTGCTAACATCATTAAGCAAGGCTAAAAGATCGCAAGTTAATTTACCTTTGTGAGATTTAATAAAACTCTCAATTTGATTCAAACCCTGAATGGTTCGATTGTTGAAATTAACTAAACGAGGAATTGATTTGTCACTCAACAATTTGTCTTCAACTGTAGTTCGTTTAGGATTGGCAGCTAACACTGAATGAACATTGACGCCACCAAACCCAAATGCATTGACTGCAATTAAATCCTTTTCATAAGGAGTTACTTCCAAGACTGGTTTAATAACTCCTTCAATTAGTGACTCAATATATGGATTAGGTTCATGGAAGTTTATATTTGGAGGAATCAGACCATTTTGAAATATCTTGACCACCTTTGAAATTGCACAAAGAGCTGATGTCCCTTCACTGTGACCCATGTTTGATTTAAGACAGCCTACTAACAGAGTTTTGTCTGAATTGGGTCTCAATGCTTTCACCAAGGAAGCGCATTCAATTGGATCACCAGCTTGTGTACCAGTTACATGAGCTTCAACATAATCAATGATTAATGGATCAATTTCCAGCGAATTGTAAATTGATTGTACCAAACTCAATTGAGTCTCATGTTTTGGAAATGTTATTCCTTCTGGTTTGTAACCGTCACAATTTGTTTGACAATCAAGGATTCGGGCATAAATTCGTTTGGAGACTGACTCTTTCTGTAAAAATATGGAAACAACAGCTTCAGATCGACAATAACCGTCAGCCGAGGCATCAAGACACTTGGATTTACCATCATCTGCGAGCATGCTTAATCCACAAAAAGCAAACGACATGTAGGGACACAGTGTAATATTAGTACCAGCAACAATGGCTTGGTCACATTCACCTGAAATAATTGATAATAAAGCTTGGTTAAGAGCGGAAAAACTTGATGCACACGCTGTATCAATCGATGTTGTAGGTCCATTCCAGTCAAATGCATGGGATATTCTGGGTGCGCCAAGCCTAAAATATTCAGCAGGATTTGATTCGGATAGAGCAATCGACGCATCATTAAAACAGCAGCCAATGAATAAACCAGTTTTACTTCCACGTAATGAGTTAGGACTTACACCTTGTATAATTTAAAGATACAATTATATCATTCAATTATATAATAATATAATTGTTTTATCAGAATTATGACTTTGTTGGAATTTTAAAGTGACAACGAAGCATATCAATTATTAATAAAAAACTTAATCTATAATATTAATATTTATATAATAAATGAATTGCCATCGACTAATATTCGGTATTTCAAAGGATAAACTTAATGGTATTTAAACGAGATGAAAAATTGTGACACCATTAAGTCCAAGTACAGAACTGGCAATAAGTTTGAGGACAGCAGATTTTCGCGGATATTTCAATAATTTGATTATTAATTATTTTTACTTGCTGTCCTCATAATTTTTCCATATGCAAAACTAGTTTTTGCTTATTTTCTTACATAATTTTTTCTTTTTCTAAATTTTTGATTGTATTTTCAATGATGCTAAACATATCTTGATCAAACATTTCTCTGAATAATTATTGATGAAAATCTACTGTCCTCAAACTTATTGCCAGTACTCTATTAGTAATAGTTACTTAAATGACAATCTGTATGAAGTTGAATCAGTTGTCTAGTTGATTGAAGAGACTATTAAATTATTGATAATACCTGAGTCCCAAATAGCTTCGTAAACTGTCTCATGAAGTATCCTTATTTGAGGATCAATAAAATCGGCTTCTTTCGGATCAACACCAAAGAAATCAGTATCAAGTCGGGATATATCCTTCAATTTACCACTGAAACGAGGTAAATTCAAGTAATCTGTAAATGAAAGAAGAGTTAATTAACATCTGACTAAGATAAGTTTAAAATTTAATTCCAATTAATCAATCATTCAATTTGAATACATAATTTACGTTTTTAATATATTAATTATAAAGCGTAAACAAATTTTGTAAACTCACCCAATGGCCAACGACTATCATCAGCAGTAAATAATTCATCCCCTGCCAATAATTTAGTCCAAAACTCTTCGAAACTGTCTGAATCAGGATATTTTCCAGAGATTCCTGAAATTACAATATTTTCTTTGAATTTCATGATTAAATTATGGTTAATTAAACTTTTGTTATCAGGTTAAAGGAAATAATAAACAGCAACAATGTATAATGATGAACATTTTCTTTATGATTGTCTTTTAAGTTAACTTTGCCCAGTTAACTATTAAATTAACCGATCGCAAAACAGTTCCTGTTTAAACTTAAATACATGATTAAACACTGGTTACTTTCGAAATAGTTAATTAAATAATGCAAGTATACATTATAATATATTAGCAAAGTCAAAGTGTATAATAAGAAATTATCTGGCAATCATCAGAGTTTTAAATTAGAAACATTAGTTTTAATTTAGAATAGAAACATTTCAAATTTGAATCATGTTCGATGGAATTGTTTGTCAAATACCAGTTTTACTAGAAAAGCGACAAAATAGCTCCTTTTTTGTAAATGGAGTAATCATTACTTTCTAAAATGTTATTTCTGTTCAAACAGAGTCAGATGTTTGTTTTTGCATTACAGAGTGATCGGAAAGTTTCTATTATCTAAAAATCATTTTTGATGCAAAACAAAGTTAAAATTATTTTCTGGTCCTAATGTTGCAAAAAAGATTATCCTCGAGTATTTGGATACGCATTTTAATCTCATCACCTCGATACCAGGATATATGAAGCATGAAGATTTTTGCCCTCGATGCTGGTTAACAGTCAAGAAAAATAACTATATTTGCCTGGGTATGGGACTTTGGATTCACAAATCAAATTCACAAATTCAAATTTCACACCTAACTGTGAAAAAAACCTGTCGTTTTGAACAGGGGTCAGGGAAAAGTAAGTTAAGTTTTGCCTACTTTGTGATAAGATGTCCTTTAACCCCGTCTCAGTGATTTTCCCTGCCCCCTATTCCCGAAGTGAACCTGCATGTTCACTGGTTTACCACTGCCCACCAGAAAAACTCAAGGATAAAACTACCGAAGTTATGGTGGGCAGTGGCTCGGCGGTGAGTTTTTTCCCCTCGGGAAAAACCACCAGTAACAACGACAAAAGAACCACTAGTGCCTCTCCTGTCGTGATTTGGCTTGTCTAAACAGGCAACCAGTGCACAGCGGTATCTCTACAGTCACTAACTAAGTGGCTATTAACAAGAATGCTAAAGTGCAGCATTACTATTATGGACGCTACTTCGTTAGGGACCTAATAGACGTTATATGCAGCAGCCGGCATTTGTATGCAGAAGTTTTCAAAGATCTACCTCCATAATTCCAAGAGGCACCATTATGGTGATGATGATAATGATGATGCCTCCGTTGGTTCCTGTTTCGTTATTGAAAATGAGGCCGGGGAAGCTATTTATGCTTTTCATACCTCATTATCTTATAATAACTGCATCTATGCCAACGAGCTAAAACCTAATCGACAACGTTTGGCATAGATGTAGTTATAGAGCTTCATTTTATTTCAATAATACTTATAATTTTAAAATTTTATAATTATAATTTTTTTAATAATAATATTTTAATAATGATATAATTAAGGTTTAAAACTTTTAGGCAAAACTTTCAAAATTTTTACTGTTGTAAAAACATTTACCTTTTCTTCCCTCCCTTACTTTCAGCACTAACTTTTTTACCATCTTCATTCCCCCTTTTTCCCTAAATTAAGCTCATATAACACCATGTATAACATACCTTCTGTACGTTGTTTATGCGATTTACATCAGTTTATTCAATTAACACTTAGTAGGAATAAATATTGATACATTAGCAGGAATGGATATTTGTTTAATCTGAATCATCTACCTCAAATTTGTCAAATATATCAGCTGAAAAAATTCTAACTGATTCATAAATCTAAAATTGATAGATTAAAAAAATTAAAACATTTAGAAATCAATTAGAATGTTTAACCATGGTTAATATATTAGGTACAAACAAAACTTAACTTTTCCCTTGAGTTTAACAGCTTTTTGCCTATTTATGCAGCTAAAGCTGTAGAAATGACATTATATGGAGTACTATTTTCGGCAAAATCGGCTTTTGATCTCAATTTTCTCGCGATCCGAAAGTTTCTGAAACAAACGAACACCCTTTCCCTAATTTTTTGCCTTCTATCAAACGCACATAGTCTCAAGTGAAAATTATTGAGACACCTGAGACACTTTCCACGTTAGGTGACATTGACATGGATGACATTGGCTGACCTTGCAACGATGTTTTTGGCAGTTGATATCATTTTATCCTTTGTTTATGATCAGAAAAAATTTGATTTTCGCCATAGCAAATGCATTGGCAAATGTCCGAGCTCGGACTGATCCTAACTTTTCTAATCACAACTTCTATTTTGATTTGGTGAACGTGAATCTATGTAAAAAATCGAGCTTCATGAATTTGGCAGAAGGAAATATTATATAAATACGGTTTGTTTCAGTTGGAAATGAGCAGCATGCATTTCTCTGGAAGGAAAGCAACTGAAAATGAATGAAAATTACATTTGGGGAGCTTTTCTTTGTAGGCAAGGGCATCCGGGCTAACAAAACTGCCCAATGGCTATTAAATTGCAACTTAACCTTTATGTGGTCATGACTGAGTAACTCTAATGAAGCTCTGCAATTTGCATATCAGGTTGAATTCTGTTACGTTTTTGCATTCAAATAGGAATAAATCAAGAACCACATAACAACATAACTCGCCCAGCAAGATTATTTTATTCATAAATTATGGTATAGTCTTAATTCGTCATCTAACATCGTTATGAGCGATTTCCGAGAAATGACCTCAATTTTGAAATAAATGAGCCTCAATATTTCGAGAACGGCATTACCCACAATCACCATTCTTTGACTAATCATTAAATTTCATAATGGGCTATGATATATTGAAGAATTAAATCATTCAAGATAATTGTCAGATTTGATTCTTGATTTGTAAAGGCGAATGGATACTCAAACACAAATCTTTGATAAGTTAGAAGGATATTCATTATTAAATGAATTAACTTGGACTTTTTCGAACATTGAGTCACATAATGTTATAGCCCATTATGAAATCTAATGATTAGTCAAAGAATCGTGATTGTGGGTAATGCCGTTCTCGAAATATTGAGGCTCAAAGTTTTAGGGCCAAAGGCCAAAATCAAGAGAACTGTCGGTAAATTGGAAAAAGTGTTCAATCGATCATATGTAGCAACTATTTTTGTCGACAAATAATTAGTTTCAACTCTTACACTATTACGGTCACAGATCGCGGGAGGTTTAACTGAAAATCGAAGTGATCTGATGTACAGAAACAGAAATATTTATTTCTCAAAATAAGTGCATTTTCTGATTGGCCATCAAAAGTTACGAAAGAAAAATGAGTTTCATGAATAAATCTGGTTCCATAAGTGTACTAAAGGCAATCGAAGTTTCAACTTTGACCTCGATTTTCTCGAAAACTGTCGATTTGAGAAATTTTTTAATAGCACTAATGGACTTAGTTTTTATGCCACTACAATCATACGAAGTCCCAACTCTTAACTCGCAAGTCAAAATTTTTACACATTCTTCTTTTCATAAAAATTTTCTAAAGTCTATAAGACACTCAACAGGCCGAGTAATAGCCGTTTAACATTGGAAAGCTGAAATGCTCTGATGATTTGTTCAGGACGCAATAAATTAAACATAGAGCCCTGCGGTACACCAAAAATATCAGATTTGTATCTGAACAGGTTGTCTACGCGAGTCATAAGTCATGTTCCATGTACAAATTGACGAACAATTTGTAAATCGGATTAGCTCAGCACCATTTTTAGTTCATCAATCGTATGGTCAACTTTTATCGTATCAAAGGCTTTTTCCAAGACAGCACACATTATATTCTTATACTCAACGATGCATTAGAAATCAATTAACATTTAACGAAATGATCTACTGGACGTTCCAACCAATGGGTCGGACGTTTGAAGGCTAATACCTCAGAAACCGTTTATGTGATTCGCTTCCTTTTTACATGGATCGATGTTACTTTCTTACCGCAAACAAAGGCTGAAATGATAACAAATGCCAAAAAATTTTGTTTGAAGGTCATCCAAGGCCATTCTCACAAATCAACGCGCACTGCGTTTGGTAATGCAAATCAATAGCAAACATTAACTGAATGTGATAAAATTCACATTTAAGTGCTTTCGAAATCAATCCAACTTTTAAATCTTGGATTCTGACAAAAATTGGTTAAAAATCTTACAAATCCAATAAAAATTGTGAAAATTATTTTTTTTGTTTATTCATCGTTTAATTATTAGAATGGTCTTGGATGATCTTCAAACGATTTTTTTGTATCTGTTGCTTTTTAGCCTTTGTTTAGGGTAAGAAAGAAACAAATTCTGTAATTTAATTTTCGCCATAGCAAATGCATTGAAAATTTCCAATCTTTGAATTATGATAACTTTTGAACCATAGCTCTGATTTTGATTTAACGACCGTTAACCAAATTAAAAAATTGCGACTTTTGATTGGCTTGGTTCAAAATTCTTAATTTTCACTACTACTGAAATGAGCCACTTTTCCGGCTTTGAAGATTTGCCAAAAAAAGCCTTTGCGTTGAGGATTTTTAAAAGTATACCAAACAAAAATTTGACTTTTTCATCAGTCCATGTAAAAAGGATGCGAATCGCATCGCACGGTTGCTGTGTTATTAATGTACCCAATAAAGTAACTCTATAACTCGAGTTTTGGTCATTTGAAAGCTTGTTTGTTATGAAAATTCTGTGTCAATACATTCAGCCGGTTTATTCATATGAAATTTGGTTCTATGCAAGCAAAAATGATTGTATAATATCACATTTAAGCAAAATTGTTGGCCGATGAATTCCGCTTCGATTCCCAAAGGGAACCAGAACCACAACAGAAATTCGTGCCCAACAATGCTCAACGATTACTAGTATAAAAATGGAATCGGAGTGTATTCTTGCTTCACTGAATCAAGTTGAAACAACCACTCAATAAGCCTGGCTCGTATCATCTCCAAAAGATGGAGACTGCCCAATTGAAAAGCAACTGTAAACTTAAACCCAAGTCAACCCAAAATATCCTTTCTAGTGTTTGAAAAAGCTAAAAGTTGAGCTGAAAATCAGATGGAAGTCAGTTGGAATTGGAAACTGGATAACCTTCAGGGCACAGGAAATTCAATAAACAAAAATGTAGAGCAATGAATTGTCGAGTCAACTGAGAAATTTGGACATTTCAAGTTATCAATGTTTATTATTTAATCTTGCAAAATTACATGAATATCAGTTGAATATATTGTATATTTGGAATTGAAATTAAGGATATAAAATCAAAAATTTAGAGTAATTTTTATTAGATGGCTTCGATTATGATCACAATCAACTAATTGACAAAAATCAATTTCATTTACAACTGGATTCTGTATCCACACTTCAAATGTAAAGAAAATCTCGTTTTTAAATCAGTTGATTCTTCAATGCTTTAGTTTAATTGTTGAAGAAACTAATGAACTGATAAAACTCATTAATTTCAACATTTCTGTTTGAACAAAAGTCAACATTATATTCATGTTTTTCTTAATCAGTATCGAAGAGCAAAGATAAGCAAAAAATAATGGCTTTAAGGTTTCAATTTCCATTGATGTTTGCTTTTAGAAAATAGAAAAAATGAATCTAAATATAAAAAATTTTCAAGAAAATCGCAAAATTGTGAATATATCTTTACTTTTTTTCAATAATCTCAATAGATGGTGACTTATTTGATGTGAGGCGAAAAAATTAAACAAAAATAAATATAATCAACTCTCTCTTTGATTATTATAGTTATGGAGATTAAATATGGATAGGTTAAGGGAGTGTTGGAGTTTTGTCAGATTATTTGGAGTCAAACTTGGTGATACACAATTGTTGCACACTTGTACCATTATCATAATTGTCCATCTAAATCATATCATCTCATCTATAATGCTCAGAACAGTTAAATTGATTGATTGAGAGGAAAGGCGAAAAATTGAATTGTCCATTTGAAACCGACTCAGATCTGATTCATCTTCTATGATAACTTGTTGATTAATTCAATGAAAACTTGGAGTACAAAATTAAAGTAAAGCAAAAAGGTTGAAATAGATTTAAATTGAAAACAAATTTCAACATTGAAAAGTCAACTTTTCGTCTTCAATTGCAAATTAATTTACAAATTTAAATTAGTGTTTAGTTTATGGAAGTAAAACCACAAAATGGATTGATTGTTAATTTGTTGATTGATTGTCATTTCATGTGTTGATTTTCAAGTATTAATTTCTAGTGTTTTGTTTTTTTGGTTCCATTTTCATCTTCAACTGGTCAACTCGACTCGATTCCAACCCAGTGATATGTTAACCATTTATTTTTACCTGCTAATCCAGTGTTCAATTGTTGAGTCAATTGTACCAAGTAGATGTATTGATGTTGATAAACTTGGAAATAAAATTAATCCAAATTATTTAAACATAACGGTTGGATTTCTCAGTTCATTTAAAGGATATGGTTTGGGCAAAGAAATTTCAGGAGCCATTCCATTGGCAATCGAGCAAATTAACAGGTAAACATTTCAATGATTAAATTGACTCTTCCAATTGGCCTGACAATCAATGGATAATTTGAGTGAATCCATTTCAAGTTGAATATGCCTTAATGTTAAATGTTGGATGTTTATCTTTAATGTGTGTTTACCATCTATACTTTGTAGAGATCCTCAACTTTTGCCGAATCACACTTTAAATTTTATCGCAATGGACGCTGGTCAACCCAATACAGCAACCTCCATTCGTATGATGACCGAGATGAGAGAGCAAGGTGTTTTAGCATTCATTGGACCAGAAAATAGTTGCGTTTCTGAAGCACTTGTTGCTACTGCCTGGAATTATCCAATGATTACTTACGTAAGTAGCTATACATTGCATTCCTAGCTGCACTGGTAATCTTTTAATGGACTGGTAATTTCACCAGCTTTTACCCATTTGAAAAACAGGCAAATCTTTTCAGATTGTCCATTATATAAGCAAATGTGTTGTATAATTTACATTAACCTCAATAGAAAGTGTCCATTTGTCAATCCAGTTTTGATGCCTTTTTTGTTTCTGTTTATTTATTTGATATTCTTGGTAATTGATGATTCACGGCTATCAGCATGATACAAATTTTGCTCATCAACTTGACCAATCACAGTTTCTTTTTAATTTAACTGGATAATTGGGGTTTCGATGGGAAAAACAACCTGACAATAATCTTGATTCATCGTTTACTTTATAGTTATTGTAAAAGCATTGAAAAAAAAACAAAAATTGCTACTGTTCAAGTCTGTTGTTGGTGTTGGCATTGAAGGTTGAAGGTTGAAGACTAAGCAATGCCTTGGTAACAAATAAATAACAAGCCATTTTTCACCCATTATTTAACCTTTTGTTTGTCCCTTTTGGTTCCTCAAAGCACACCTTAAACCTTATTAAATTTGGCTTCCAATTGCTTACACCTTGAAACCTTTCGTATACTCAAATAAGATCTAAATATCACAATAATGTGGGAAAAAAGAAGTAAAAAATTGTGTAAAATCGACGAGTTAAATTTTGACCAGAGTTGCAACCAGATTTAGTGAATGCAAGTTATTAGCTATTGTATGACAAACTCGTAGAGCCAACTTGAACCAGAAAAACCTTAAGATTAACCGATTTTTTTCATCTTCCTTGACGACTATGTTAAAGTATACGATTAAGAAGTCGTTTGTTTGATTGATTAAGGATTGACCAAGCTTAATTTGTTACTTTGTTGCCCGTTGGTTGACAAGTTAACACTTTTTTGCCTCTCATAAGTACTTATTGCAAATGTGACATTGTGAAAAAATAGACAGGAATAACTGGAGGTGGAAGAGGCAAAAAAGTAGTTACAAAAACAAAATCCTTTCTGCCCTTTATTATTTTAACAATTGAATAACAAGTCTTTTTATCAACCTTTCAAATTTTTTCATGTTTCCATGATAGAAATGTGCTGATCGAACTGTTTCTGATAAATCAGTTTATGCAACATTTGCTCGTACTTTACCACCAGGATCTAAAGTGTCAAAATCCATAATATCTTTACTCAAACACTTCAACTGGAATAAGGTAAGTCAATTGGCATTCACGGTCAATTTTTAAACTTGTAACAATAATTCTGGTAATTGTTGGTGATCAGTCACATAGAAGATAAAGATTTGGCAGTTCTGAAAATCAATTGTTGTCCAAATACAAGGCTAAGGTCAGAATGAAAGGTGTTAATACGGATACTTGATTTATTATAATTCAGTCGTCAATCTTTTCGTCTTGTGCAACACCTACATCGATTGTCATACTCATTAGGTTGTGTTTGATGAGTTAATCCATTGAATCTTTACACCTCTTTAAAGTTAATTGAAAGGAGGAGGAAAATTTTGTAGATTTAACATGATTGAGTGAAAAACGTGGTGCTCAGTAGAGATCAATTGAGGAATCAATGTTGATCAGTCTAGTTTATCTTGCAGAAATGATATTTATGGGCTTTTTTGGTTAACGTAAATATCAACTTGATTATGACGTAAATCATTGAGTTAAGACTCTTCTGGATCTGTTGCAATTATTTTCATTGGAGTTGACATTGTAAACAGTTGCGTTTGCAATAAACATATTCAAATTATGACAGCAAGAAAAAAGTAGGAATAAATCGGAAGTATAATTGTTGTACTTTTACAAAATGATTGCCATCAAATAGGATGATAATGTGAAAATGTAACGTTTCTTGCATATAATAAATATTCCTTCGCCATCCAAGAGTTTATTGTATGGTTGCATCATTGACTTTGTTTATTTTGATTAATATTGCCATGCAGATCGTGTTAATAGTTAATAACAATCCAACTGATCGACAGGTTGAAGAGGCATTAATTGCTTTAGCAGCTCAACATGGGATTCAGATAAACAATACGTATTATTTGCCATCATATTATCTGACCAAACACAAAACCAAATTGGAAGAGATTATTGATGATAGTTATTCTAAAACTCGCAGTAAGTACATCCAGTTGAAATAAATTTTGTTGTCTGATTCTGTTTGAATTCAATGTTGCTATTTGATGAGTGGGATGTTGTCATTTTATCATTGAATCCTTTAACTGTTCAATCCTTTCTTTTTGTTTTATAATTCAGTTTACGTTCTTATATCAGACATCGAGGCGGTTGCTGATTATGCGCGTCTAATGCAACAACGTAACTTATTAACAACCGGTGATTATGCGATCATCTCAATTGAAGATGAAGTTGTTTATACACCAGAAAAGCAGGAAAATTATTTCCAAATATTTGAAACCTGTCTCAATCAAAGCAATATAAGAGAGGTTTGCGATTACGATCCAAACATGTCATTCCCATTTCGAGCTGTTTTCATTGTAACACCAAGTGCGCCCATCAATCCAGACTATGATAAATTTAAGCGAGAAGTAAACTGTCGTAACGGGAGGCATCCATTTAATGTACCAATTCACGACTTTATTGAGCCTGATGTAAGTTGATTTCACTATTTCATTGGGATAAATTTAAAGTTGATACAGTCACGGAGTCACAGTTTATTATTCACGAGCAACAGCCGAAAATGAGTCAAATGAGCATCTTAAATAGTCCACCCTCCAGTTACTGTATAAATCTTGACGAGCATGAATTATAGGCAAAATCAATCCAAAAATAAACAGAACTGTGCAGATAAAACGAATAAGAAAATCAGACTAATATCCTTGGCTGTAGCTCTTTTCAAAAGCTAATCTTTTAGCGAAAAAATTGGCCAGTCTATAGATCTATCTGCAATATATCCACTCAAAGTCAAGGCAGACATTTGGCGTCATCTAATTCCGTCAAGGAGCAAAGATTAATCCGAACATGCAAAGCTTTTGTTTTATTTCGCTGATATCCCTTCACTCACACTTCCACGTGTGTGTTGGTTGTTTTTAAGAGCAAGGAAATTTCATTAACAGTCATGATTCTTTGCCATCCTATTCGTTCAAATACATAGAGCATTCAAGCGTCAGTAAATCAAAGAATATTAAAGTAGTTAGTTAATAAGTGATTTTTTAATTTAAATTAAAAAATCACAAGTTTAAATTGTTTATTGTTTCACCCAATTACGGGAATAGGGATACCGCTCTCCCAAACGGTTACTCTCAGTAAGTAGAAAGCAACCAATAGTGGGCACTCAGGCGTGCCACACAACGGTCTAGTTAACCGTTAGGAAGGGAAATACAAATACAAGTTTTGATACAATATCGTTCGTTTACAATGTGACCCACTCCCACACCAAAAAAAAGAAAAACGAAAAAGGAAAGCAAATTTTGAGATTTAAGGGGAAAGCTGTCATTCTGTGAAGGAATTAGATTAAGTTGTCGATGTACTGTATGTCAGTTGCGAGGTTTTGGTTTCTCACCATCGCCATCTTACGAAAAAACCGTTTAATTAAAAAGAAAGAGATTTTCTTATCTTTGATTTGGAAGGGGCTAGAGTTAACTCTTTGTATCCCTGTTAATATGGTGGTAAACATGTTTAGCTGTTTTCTTTTTAGCTTGTTTATTTTCGTTTATCCTAAATTTCAGCTGTTTACGACAAGTAATCAACTGATTAACTCTTTTAATCTTAGGTTCCCATTTATGCTGGATTAGCTTATGATGCTGTTATGATTTATGCAATGGCTGTGACCGAGCTTATCAATGATGGATCTGATTATACCAATGGTACTCTTGTGGTTGAACATATTAAAAATGCTCGATACCGAAGTAAGTGTATTTCAAATGTCAAATGTAATAGCGAAAAGTTATGAAGCGTTTGAACTTCATCAATAGTTACTGATATGTGGATTTACTTTACTTTACTTTTACTTTTTCCCTCGTTCGTCTTCATCAAGGTATACTTGGATTTGATGTTACTATTGACGAAAATGGTGACGCTGAAGGTAATTACACCTTATTGGCATTACTTGACAATCCACAAGCTAGATGGTATAATAAAACAACTTGGAATAAAACAATGCAACCAGTTGGACGATTCACTTATCAGAAGGGACTTGGGCTGCCTGTAAGATTTATTAAATTTTATTATAGCTTGTCCATTTGATTAATATGTCTCTTAAACATTCAATAGTCATTAAGCTTGGAACGTCAAATAGACTGGATCGCCGGTGAACCTCCAGCAAGTGAACCTTATTGCGGTTTCGATGGTGAAAAATGTATCCACAAACCTAACTGGATTGTGATTGTTAGCTCATTTGCTGGTTCACTAGTATTATTTATCATCTTTTCGCTCGCGTTCAGGTAAGATACTATTTTTAATGAAATACTTTTCTAGTAACTAAATATTCATTCCTGTCTTTTTAGACATTATCGCTATGAATATAAACTTGCCTGCTTGTTATGGAAAGTTGACATAAAGGAATTAATTTTGTTGAAAACAAATTCAGAATATACTATTCAAAATTTACGAAATACAATCAATGTGAGTAAACGTACATCTGATTCAAGATTACCTGTTTTTTTCAACTGTAATCGGAATAATGTTTATTTATTTTGCATGTGTTTGCTTGTTTCAACAATTTCATACACTTTTACTTTCATCCTAATCTTTTAAACGCTCCCACTATTGATAATTATAATGTTATTTACAATCATCGAATTTTAATTGCTGGATTAGTTTCATGGATTGGATCCCTATCGCTTTTCAGCATTCATCTCAGCTCAATCAGGATCAAACAGGAATAATAAAGGAATCCACACAGATGGAAGTGATGGAGAAAATGACGAAATATTTGCCAATGGAATCGGATTTTACAAGGGAAATGTTGTTTTTATCAAAAGAATCTATAAAAAGAGCATTGATTTGACAAGAAATGTTCGTAAAGAGCTTATTCAGGTAAATGAAACAAAACTACTATGATTTTTCAAAATAATATTTAAAAATCTCAGTTTCGCATACTTATAGTATTGTTTTGATTACTGTTGATTATCCTAATCAGATTCGTGAGATGAGACATGAAAACATTAATCCATTCATCGGAGCTTGTGTTGATGCGCCTAATGTGGCGATTTTGAAGCTTTACTGTGCTCGAGGTAGCCTTGAGGTAATTATATTTTGTTTTTTTCAAAATCATATCATCTCTTTGTGTTGTTTGTTTATCCAGATTGACCATAACTTGATCTAGATTAAATATTAACACGACTTATGCATGACAAGTTTCAACATGAATCTGATTTTCTAAGATTTATTGACTTGATTTAGATTTTTTCAAATTATTAACAATTTTTTTATTTCTCTACTTTTTATTATTTTTCTCATGATTATCGCCATCATTGTCATTGCAATCCATATTAACAGGATGTTCTCAAGAATCAAGATCTTGATTTGGATAATATGTTTATAGCCTCACTGGTAGCTGATCTAATTAAGGTAAGATCTTGACCTCAACTTTTTGTCCTCTTTGTCTGATTGTTATTCAATTTTACTTTGGACTATCAGTTCAAATCAATCAACTCACAGTATAAATGAAACTAACGGGGACTTCAACAATAAGGGTAGTCTTAATGTACGGGCAATAACATTCATTGACAATTGGACAATTGATTAAATTATTTTCTGTGATTATTTGTTTCTGTCATAATTCTTTCACTACTTTTATTCATCATCTTCGTCATCACCTTCTTTCTCTCTTACTTTTTCCTCCCTCTTTTTCCTTCTCGATTCTTCTTTTTGTCTTCTTACTCTGCCTATGACCATTCATGTCTAAATTTATCCATTAATATTTCTTTATTCATTAATTTACTCCTTTTTCTTTCTCTCCATAGGGAATGATTTATCTTCATGATTCTTATATTATATCCCATGGCAATCTTAAATCCTCCAATTGTTTGGTTGATTCTCGTTGGGTTTTGCAAATCACTGACTTTGGTTTGCACGAGTTCCAACAAGGACAAGAATTTCCTCCAGAATATGCTGAGAAACGGGAAAGAGGTCAGTTGGTTTCACGATTTGGGCAGTTTTAAATAAGCATCAATAGAGTTTTTAACTAATTTAACAATTTAACTGTAAGATAATTAATCTACAACTAAACCATATGTTTTTTATTTAGGTTTACTGTGGCAAGCTCCTGAACTATTGCGACAAATTAATCCGCCGTCACGAGGTACTCAGAAGGGCGATGTTTACTCATTTGCTATCATACTATTTGAAATAATCGGACGTAAAGGACCTTGGGGAATCTCTGAATTATCAGTCCGTTCAATATTGGATAGAGTTAAATATCCAAGTCAATATGGTGGTCACATTTTTCGTCCTCCGCTCAATGCTCTTCAGTGTCCTGAATATGTTAAAAAGTGTATTAGAGATTGTTGGTATGAAGATCCAGAAGTTAGACCAGATTTCCGTTTTATTAATATTCAATTAAGAGATATGCAAGCTGGATTGTAAGTTATTAAGTTATTGAAAATTGGATACATATTAACATTCAATTTGTGGGTCTCTTTTGTTATAGAAAGCCAAATATATTTGACAATATGATTGCAATTATGGAAAAGTATGCTTACAATTTAGAAGGTTTGGTTCAAGAAAGGACTAATCAATTGGTGGAGGAGAAGAAAAAGACAGAAAATCTTCTCCTTCGAATGTTACCAAAGTGAGTTTCTTTTAGATAATTTTTCGCTCTACACAATTAGTATTTTAAAAAATAAAAGAAATGTTTAATATATTAATTGATTGATTTATTAATACAGACCTGTTGCTGAACAGTTGAAACGTGGACAACCTGTTGAAGCTGAAAGTTTCGATTCAGTCACAATCTATTTCAGCGATGTTGTTGGATTCACAGCTTTATCAGCATCCAGCACACCTCTCCAGGTAAATTGAGATCACATGCTTGTTTTATTTTACTTTTTAATTATTCATGAGCAATTACTCAAATTAACCTTTCATTGTCATTTTCACTATTTGCTAGGTTGTTGAATTGCTAAATAATCTGTATACGTGTTTTGATTCAATCATTGGACATTATGATGTGTACAAAGTAGAAACTATTGGTGATGCTTATATGGTTGTTTCAGGTTTACCCATTCGTAACGGCGATCGACATGCCGGTGAAATTGCCTCGTTAGCTCTTCATTTGCTTAGTGCTATTCAAAATTTTGAAATACCTCATAAACCTGGAGAAAGATTGAAATTAAGAATAGGAATTCATTCTGGTCCCTGTGTAGCTGGTGTTGTTGGACTTAAAATGCCTCGATATTGTTTATTTGGTGATACTGTTAATACAGCTTCGAGAATGGAATCAACTGGTGAAGGTAAGTCAATCACAGATTCAATTCTCAATTAAACATTCTTAATGCATAATCTCTCCTTCATGTAGCTCTCAAAATCCATGTGAGTGAAGCTTGTAAGATTATTTTGCATAAACTTGGAGGTTATAAGCTTAATGAGAGAGGAATGACTCCAATCAAGGTGAGATAATTTGATTACCACAAAAACAATCTGCCTTGAAATTGAATTAATCGAATATATTTTGTCCTTTTCCAATCCAAAGGGTAAAGGAGAAATGAGAACTTATTGGCTTTTGGGTAAAACTCGTATTTCTCATAACCATTTATCGGCTGCTAATACAATTACTGAAATAAATGATTTTAAAGAATTTTCTGATTCATGTTTACGTGAAACCGGTTATCCAAGGTCCACAAGTCCTGATCCTTATAACTTGAAAATAGATGATAATTGGTCTAATAGATGGCTATCAGTTGATGACAATTATCATTGTACCAATTATAGTAACTGCTCTAAATTTTCATTAATTTGTAAACAAGGAGAAGGAGGAAGCGGTGAAAATGGTAATGGTCATGAAAAATTCCGTCGTATTAACTCTTGTGCCTTGGATGACAAACATTATCGTAAAAACCGCTCAAACCAGTTCCACTGTCCATCTTATCATCAACATCAAAACTGGCAGAATCAACAACAAATGATTATTCAACAGCAACAATTGCAGCAACATTCACCTCAGCAGCATCGTCTTTATTCAAGTCAACAAAATGCTCAGAAAACAGCTCAACATCGTCAATTAACGCGAAATGTTACAACTCATTTTGAATCAATCTGTTTAAACTTACCTAGAGACAATCAAAGCTGGAAAGATTTTAAATCATCAAGTGAAACACCCAACGAATCTGTTGATCAATCAACATCGCCAAAATCACAGACCATCATTAAATTACAAGAAACCAACAATTTCTTAAAGTGATAATTTCCATCTTAAATAGCAATCATTTTTATTATAATAATTTATACATAAAAAACTTATGTAGCTGGAAAGAAACTTTTTTCAAATTGTAATTTTCCCTGTTTAATTATTGGTATCTATGTTTATAATAATTAATTGAAACAACCAGTGTACATAAACAAAATGACAAAAGACCAAAGAGTAAATTTTTCAATAGTTTAGTTAACTCGTTTTTATTTGTCCTGATTGTTGAAAGCTTTGACTCGAATTCAGAGATAATAATCTTTTTTCAAGCCTTGGAATCAACAGAAATTGCTTTCATCTCATTTTCATTGTTTTCAATGCTGAAAGCGTCTTGCTCCAATTGAAGTGACAATAATTCAAGGATATCAGCTAAATGAGATTGTTGAATATTTTGTCCCAATAGATAGAGTATAAACCAATCGCCATAAGTCAATTGATTAACCAAATCAATGACCACCTGAGGTCTGGAGCGTCTTGAAACAATTTGTAACAATCGGTATCTAGCTGGTGGATAATAGAAGCAAGACACTCGATATATGATTGTAAGAAAGGATACAATTGCAAGGATAACGAGCCAAATCCAGAAAGCAATGTAAATCTTTTCATTAATTATATTCAAGGGCAGTAAACAGTAGTTATCATAAATTTGAACATCACCGGAGGAACCGTAATGATTAAAATTGCACTTAGTCATTTTAGGAAACACTCGAGTTAATGGGTTAATCTCTTCAGCCGATCCATCAAAAAACATAGCCTGCCAGCCATAGTCAATAAAGTTGCCACCAAGAAATAAGTTGGTAATGTAAAATTCAAACAAAACATGGACAAAATTCAGGATTTCACAAAAAAAGTATCCCAATGCGTAGCTGTTAAATTGTCCTTTGCGAGAGACTAAAAATTGAACCAGTGAAGTTGCACTTTTCGCTTTTTTGCCATCATCAAGTAAAGCTTTATTCAAATCAGCAACCAACCGTTTAACTTGACCTTTTTCCCATCTCTGTGCACAAAATATGTGAATATTGATGATTATTTATAAAAAAAATACTCGACTTTATCAACTAATTTTACTTACCTTCCAAAGTAGGTGAGGAAAGTAAAAAGCTAAAGCTTGCAAGAAAAGCACAAAACAAACCCACTGGTAGTACTGATGCGGTAATACTTCATCTTGACGATCTTTCTTTTCAATACCAGGCATAACAACATCTTCACCGGTTACCTTGGTCAATGCTTTCGGCATAGTAAAAGTACCTTCAACCCAACAATAATTATTAATCGTTTTCGGGTTAACCGTTTTAGCCTGAGTTAGACACATTATTGGTGTACCAAAAAATTGATAAGAGGTTACGACGGTACAGGCAACAATGAGAGCGTTAAAGGTGTACTTGTAATGTAACTTGAAAGCTGTATTATCAATTGTGGTTGACTTTATTTTGCCCAGATATTTCAATTTTCTGGTCAATAAAGGCATCAGATAACCAGCCGTAGACATGGCGAAAGCTTAGTTGGACAATTATTAAAGATGAAAAATTATATCCACTGATTGGGTTTACAACGGTTGCAAACAAAATTAGTATGAAGATAAGTTTGATTCACCGAGAGAATAAATTTAAAAACAAATTAGCCCGATTTGGGGCATAATAATAGGGATTAACTTGAGACAATATTTAAATTTTCTTTGTTCACTAATTCAATCTTTAGCTCATTTAATGTTTAATTGAAATTGTCGATAAACTAAATAAATTTACTTTGCGATGTTTAAGCGTCTAGATTGTCGATTGAAATGATTCTCTGAGTGAGGAAGGGACAGATTGGTGAAAAGGTCACCCTTGTTTCAATGTTTACTCTGTTTCTTGGGTTGATCATAATTTACTCTTTTTAATTTGATAGCAATTGAATTATCTCTTATAACCAAGGAAACCTTGAGCTTCTTCGGATCAAATGTAATTACAAATTAATCTTTCTACTTTACCAGTTTATAACGTTAACTACTTTTTGCGGTAATAAATCTGAACTATAAGAAACATCTTTCAAGTCAATGAATAACAAAAGTTGCCTTGTCTTAATATTTGTCTATTATGAGTAAACATGAGTTACAATTTACAATTTCTGGTACGAATATAGCTATTAAATCTGATATTGAGTAAAAGGATCATTGATTGTATATGTGCATGGGTAGTGTAAAATATTGGTGACATTTAATTTCAGTAATAATGGATAAAAGAAAACATGAGAATTGTTTTGTCATGCTTGTAAAAACCATGTGCATCAAGAAACTAGATTTCAGAGTGAATCTTGAAAAGGTTTGATTGATTTAAAAATATATAATTACCATCACCAGATTATGCGTTAAAAAGGCTACGAATAAATTTGTATTATTAATAATTTATTTAATGACGATATTATGGTGATTGTCATGATTGTCTTTAGTCATTTTAGTCTTTATCGGCTCTTAATTTAGATTGATGATTCTGATATCTTTTTAGCTTTAGGGACTTGATATTCATCCTGATCCAATTGTAGAGCAAACAATTCTAGTACTTCGGTTAAATGTGATTGTTCAATATTTTGTCCAACCAAATAGAGTATAAACCAGTCACCATAGGAAAGCGATTCAATCAGGGTTACATGGGTCTGTGGAGTGGCTCGACGACCGAGATACTGAAGTAGCTTGTGTCTAAATGGTGGATAGATGAATGAAATCAGTCTATGAATAACAGACAGACAAGAGGCAACAGTTAAAAATATGAGCCATATCCACAAGAAAAGATAAATTTTTTCATTGATAATGTTTAATGGAAGCAGGCAAAAGTTATCGTAAATTTGGATATCGCCAGAAGAACCATAAACACGGAAAGTACATTTGGTCATTTTGGGAAACACTTTGGTCATTGGGTTTATCTCTTCAATATCTCCAGAATAGGCCATCACTAAGTAACCATAATCGAGAAAACAGCCTCCCAAAAAGGTATCGGTGATAATAATTTCAATAATCACATGGAACAAATTAAATATCTCACAGAATAAAAATTTGTTGGCAAAATGATTAAAGGTTCCTTTACGGTCTTTCAGAAAATTAACCAAAAAAAGAGAGTTTTCTTGCTTTTCAGTCTCATCAATTAGAGCTTTATTAAGGTTTGTTATTAATTTGCAAACTATTCCATTTTCCCAATTCTGAAAGTAAAAAAACAAAAAAGGCAATCAAATGGAGGAAATATTGTCAGAATCATTCAGAAGTCTTAAAAATAAATAAAAAATGTCTGAAAACTTGTCCAATGTGAATATTGTTTTATTGCTTTTTTTCGTTGCTTTGTTTTGAACTGAAATATCACCAAGTTGTCGATCACTTTTTTAAAACTAAACCATAATAATTGGAAAGATCATACTGGTCATTTACGAAAAGGTGTGGACAATTGGGTGAAAATGTTTGTCTCTTCTAATCTGAATATTTTCACTCAACTGGTGAAGATAAATGTTGAATGATTTGTTTTGTTATCTTATCTTTTTAACGGCAAATTACAAGGAACTTTAATATGGATCAAGTCTTTGATTGATTCCTATCTGATAAAAATTAACCTTTCTTTGTTATGTTTATTTTTCAATTGTTCAAATCTAACTATTATTCTGGTAAAAATTAGATTTTCTCATTAAATAATGTTAACTTACCTTCCAAATAATCCGTGTGCAGTAAAAAGCTAGAGCTTGAAGAAACAAAACCCACCAAACCCATTGGTAATATTTGTGTACCAACAAATCAGTTGCATCGGTCGGTGTTTTCTCAATACCTGGTAAAGCCACCTCGGTTCCCGGTACTTTGGTTAAAGCTTGTGGTATGGTAAAGGTTCCTTCGATCCAACAATAATTGTTAATGATGGCCGGGTTGACAAATCTTTCACTTTTAACACAGGTGATTGGATCACCAAAGAATTGGGTACATGTAACCACAATGCTGGCCACAAGTAGCATATTCGTTGTCCATCGGTAATGCAATTTGAAAATTGTATTGTCGATTGTTGTCTGCTTAATTTTACCAAGGTATCTCAATTTGGTACCAAGTAAGCCAATCAAAGCTCCAGTGGCGACCATGTTGTTTCTTTAATTTAACACTTTTGTTTTGCTATCTTTTATGATTCTTTCAGGATAATTAGCAATCTGTTGCGTTGGTGAAAAAACACAAATGGAATCATTAATTTTGTGAACGGAAGTGTTTAACCATACTCATGCCTCTGAAGCTCTGAAAATGATTAACCAAAACTATTTTGCTATTCACAACAGGCATTTAGGTAATCAATTATAGTTCAAATTACCAATGAAACATGATCAATGGTTAAAATTTCATGTATTATTTTTTCTCAAAACATTGATGAAATAGACTCAGTTAAGTGTCTGATTAACAGTCTGAGGATATTTATTTGATTATAATAACAAGTTGTTTCCAAACTGAATAGTTCTTATCAGTCTAGTCAATATAATTGTTCAATTATCACCATTTAAATCAGCCTCTTGAATAGTTGTAACTTGTATTAACAGTTATTAACAAAAGTAAGCAAGGAAACTGTGTTTCAATTAGAATATAAAAATCAATGAATGGCTTGATTTTCATTTTTCAACCTAATTCTCTGTAGACATTTTTCAATGAAGTGAGATTTTGTGTTGAAATGTTCAAATCTATCAGCAACATGTTATAAATTGTAATAATTGTAAATAGCAATAAAATTTTTGCAATAAAAGTCAACCAAATACATTGTAATGTAATGTTGTTGAACAAATTGAGGTTCAAGATGATTATTGATGCTGATTAAGAGGAAACAAAATGAATGATGAGTACATTGGAAATCATAAGAATCAATAAGAGCAACTATAAATCTAATCAAGAACAAAGTTCAACAATCAAACAACATTTACCTAAATATTAATAATTGTCAAGACTCTTTGTTAGGTTTGAATCAAACTGTTCAATGATAATGATAACTTAAACTAGAAGGTAAAAAGGTAACAAGGTAATGTCTTGAAAACATAAATAAAAGTGTTTTCCGTGAAAATTGAACTTTTAAATTTTTCATAATTAGTCTCACATGAAGTGATCTAACATTGTAAGCTTTACACATTTAGACTAAAAGTAACTTAATTTAGGATAAAGGTTGTAAATTTTGACTGAGTTTATCCGCAATCAACTAGATTGTTGAAGTTTCCGTTTTCACATACAGTTAGCAATAGACTTTGATTGTGATGTCTAGATTAATGAGTTGAAATTAGAAAAGCTTTGAGAATGACAATTTTAATCTAGTTGATTGTTGAAAGAATGAAAGTTTAAGAAAATTCTTACCTTTTAATGGTTTTATCTGATCAGCAACTTTATCCAATGATCGAAAAAGCTTTTGATTTCTTTATGATTAATCCATAATCTGTGGATAACTTCAATCACTTACATGTTAAATTTAATTAGGTTGAATGTATAGATTAAAAGTAAGTTTATTAATAATAGTTGGATTAAAATCTATTGGATTGCTATTTGTAAATACCTGTTAATATAAGAAATGATTAATCCATGTGATTGTTAAGAGCAGCCTTGATCACAAAATGAATCTAAGTGATTATAACAGGTAAGATGCCAATAGTGATTAATAAAAAATCGATAGGTGTGGCTAATTATGATCAAAGTAAATAATCACGTGGTTAAACTGGGAAGTTTGTGGCAATTGTTGTTATTAAAACTGCAGTTGGTCAGGTTTGAGTGAATAGGAAATGATACTTAGAAAACTAATTTTTATTTTTCTTCGCGATATTCTCTGATTTTCGACAGTTCCATTGAAATTTTAATACAGCGCTACTTCTCGAAATACAAAGATAATGAAAATTTATCATGTTACATTCAATGTACTTTGCTTGAAGTTTATCCTTATTTGTTTTTATTTGATAGTTAGATTTAATATGTGAATATGAAAGATGTAAATAAATTGTAGGAGACAATTTGATTCAAATAATTGTTTTTTATGGTTTGTATAAATTTTTCTGAACAAATTTGAAACGTTGTCCATAATACATGAATTTGGGAGAATAGAAAAGAAGGAGTTTAGCTTTTTGTTTATTGTTTGACACATGATAATAATTTGTAGTGAATTCTTGTGTAGATGTAAAGCAAAAAGAAGATAAATATGAGTAATAATTATAGAAATCAAAATAAAGCAACAAACCAATAGAGAGGTAATTTGAAGAAAATGATTGAACAGAAAAAAGGTGATTGACAAAGGGTTTGGGAAATATATAAACATTCAAATTAAGCAAATACTTTAGTCGTTCTAATTTATATTATACAGTGATTAATTAGTTGGCCTAGAAGGGAAAGCTAATTTAGGTGGCAAGGAGATGAGGAAAAATATATGACGACGATTGTAAGCGAAAAATTTGAACGAAATGAAAAGAAATAATGAGTGGACGAATGTACAGTAATAGTCAGGCAAACATGTATTATTAATCATGTAAACTTGATTCAGTGATGTAAACTTCAATTGATATCAAATCACTGATTGGTTGATTACTATTTCTCGTAAACTAATGCAAGAAAGAGAAATATTGATGTGCAATTTTTCAAAGCGAAAATGACCCTTATGCTTATAGCAATCTGTCGAGATATTGAAATAATTCAACTGCAAAAGCATTCACGAAATATCAATAAATTAATCATCGTCGTCGAGACAGATAAGTTCAGGTTGACTTGAAGATGTTGATGGTATACTGAGCGAAGATGATGAGGATGCATGATTTTGGCTCTGTTGGAATTGTAAAAAATAAAATTAGTTTCAAATGTAAACTTTTGAATTGACATGAAATTCATTTTTGACATTAGACATTATTTTACCTGAGAAATCATATTACTGAGCAATGGTGTTGATTCTGGAGGCATGCTTTGACCACCAAATATGGCTGAACACTTAGCTTCGTCAATTTTCAATGAAAACATGCGACCCTCGTGTGTACGCAGATAAACTTCATTCTGAGGACTTCGAATCATGAAAATTTCCATTCCTTTAGTTATTTTGACTACTTCGCGATTAGATGCGCTTGCTGGAATAATGAAGTCACGAGGGTTGATGAAGGCTTTTACAAAATAGCCCATACGAGAAAGTTGCTCGACGAAAGCTCCTGGGGGTAAATTGTTATACTGATTAATAATGCTATTGCGGCTCAAAATATTTGGAACCCTTGGTTGATTGAATGAATTATTTGAAGAGTTTGGTAAGTTAAAGTTTGGGTGACCAGCAGGATTATTGTTCCATCCATGGGCGTTGAAAGGAGTGTACATTCTTGATCTTACGGGAGGTGGCACAATGCCAACCGAAGGATACAAGGAAGGTCGTCCAAGTGCAGGTTTACCGGGAATATTTGGAACAATCGGCACATTGGCAAGGAAATTAGGATTAGCTAACAAAGGATTTTTAGGACCAACACCAGCACTGCGAGTCATTTCTTGCTTTTGTCGGAAATAAATTGCTTCCGCTAACTTTTTCTCGTATTGAGATAATTTGCTTTCCTTGTGATCCAAAAGAAGAGATTCGTGTTCAAATGGGGGTTTCGATAAGCATTGATTCATATTTTTACAAATATAACTGATAATATCATCTTCGTAAGCGTCACATTCTTCTTTTGAGTATGACTTCACTTCTGATAGGTTTATATCATCAAGATCCTCAATAAGAGAATCAATTTCCCGCTTAGTGAAATTTGTTTCTGGATTAAGCTCGTCCACAACTCGATGAGAAACTTCTTGCTTAGTTATTTGTCGATCATAGATTCTTTTCTCCAGTGATTCATCACAAATCAACCGATAAATGAAACATTCTTTTTGTTGACCATAACGATAGATACGACATGCGGCTTGTGCATCATGACATGGATTCCATGAAGCATCAAATACGATTATTCTATTGGCTCCAATTAAATTGATACCAAGACAACCAGCTCTAGTGGACAGTAGGAAAAGATGAACAGAACTATTTTTGTTGAAAGAATTGATCAATTTCTCTCTTTCGTTAGCACTTGTCGATCCATCAATTCTAAAATAATTGTTTCCTTTGGACCATTTTTCAGTTCTACTGTCTGTTTGATTTTCGGCTTTAGGAACATTGCGTTGAGATAAAAATTTCTCAATGATATCCAAGGTGAATAGAGAATGACTAAAAACCAAAAGACGATCGCCTTTCTTAATTGTTTGCTCAACGATTTCGAAAAAGAGCAACATTTTTAAACCATTTTGTAGTAAACCGGGCTTATAATTGGCAACAATAGGCTCTGCCCAAGTATAGTCCATCATTCTGTTAGGATAAGATCCGGGTGTTGTAAAAGGTGGGTTGGTCGTTGTAGATGGCGTCGGTACATCAATAAGATTTTTGTACTCAGCAAATGGATTTAGAGAAGGATTGTTTTGTTGTAAATTCCAGTTATACTGAATATTCGAATGAGTTGGTTGACGTGAACTACTGCTAGGTTTATTCAAATTATAAGCATCGTCAGAGGCTTCCAAGTCCAAAATCGGTTGAGTCGAAGGCTTAGAAATAGTTGAGTTAGGATGATTTGATGGATTGTGATAAGAGCTGGCTTGATGATTGTAAGATGAATTAGAGGCAAAATAAGAATCAAAGTTGTTACCGTGATTAACGCTATCTGAGTTGAATAAGTTGAAATATGAAGAATTGTTAATATTAGAATTTGTCTGATGATATAAGTCATTGTGACCTGAATTCTGGTTTTGATATTGAGATGCTTGTTGATTTATGAATGTTCTCTCTTGGTTGTTAGTTGAATTAGAGTAATCAGAAGATGGATTTAGCATACCGTCTATTTGTTGACCGTTAGAGAAAGAAACACTGTAACCATTACCATTTTGATCGAATGAACTACTTGGATTATTGTTGGAGTGTAAGTTCCTCGCTTGGTTCAAGTCTTTTTTTGGTGAAAACAAATCTTCATCTTCGATATCACTGAGTGTAACTGTTGTTGAATTTTTTCCGCGTTTACCATTTTTTGCATTGGAACTCTGATTGAATTGAAATGAAATGAATTGTTAAAAATTTATGCTAAATCAAATAAAATGAATTTTTTGTTACCTTATCGTTAGAACCTTTCTTTTTACCAGTTTTTTTATCTGTTTTTGTTTTTTCTCCAATATCGATATCAAGATCATCGAAATTTTGACCTTCCTTTACAATTTTATACAATATATCTGGATGGTTCCAAATCTGTGAAATAAAACCAAAATTCGTGATAAAAATAAAATGACATACAACTTCTTAATCAAGATAGCTTACCTTACAAAATACTGAGAACAACATTATTGGATTGAGTCGGTGAGAGTTAGCAAGATCTTTCTTTATCCTATCGAGAAAAGCTAACATCAATTTCTTTTGAATCGGAGTCATACGAACGAGAATCACATGTTCATGTTTTCTAGGTAGTGATTTGGTAAGAATTGAGTGACTTCGCCTAAGAGGGAAAATGAGAACAATTAATACTTGTTATTAAATATTGCTTACGAAATAAAATACCTTTGCACAAAACCTCGAAGAAGTTTATGTAATACGTGAGCACGTTGTTTCATTACTCTTTTATCTTCAGGTGTACTATCAGCACATTGACCATTACTAATTGGCCTTTCAAACATATTACAAAATTCTTGTTTAGTACCAAGAAAATTAGGTCTTACGAAGTCAACCATGCACCAATATTCAATGAGATTGTTCTGCAACGGGTAACCAGTTAATACAACACGTCTACGAGTTCGTATATTTTTTAAAGCTAGAGAGGTAGCGGCATTACAATTTTTAATACGATGTCCTTCATCACAAATGACAAGATCTGGTCCAGGATCGACCAGAGCTGCTTTAAGCTCAGACATGAGATGATCATAAGTTTCTTTTGGCAGACCTTCAGTTTCTTTCGTTTTCACTTTCTTCCCTTTTGCTGTTTTACCATCAGTGGTCAATAATCGGTACATTTCGTAACCAATCAGAAGGACTCCACCGGATTTTCTCCATGCAACTATGATAAGTAATGACAGACAAAAAAGAATTAGATTAAGATATTTTCAACAAAATAAGTGTGACTAAAAATTTTGCTTACGAATTTCTTTGGCTCTAGAAGATAATGTTTTACAATCATTTAACATAAATACATCGAATTGGCGAAATTTCATCTCCGATGAATTGGGCCGAAAGGCAGCAACTTTTTGAGAAGGTAGCCACATATCAAATTCACTCATCCAATTCTGAAGAGTATTGATGGGGACAATGCAAAGAACATATTTTGATTCAGTATGAGTTAGATAAACATCAATGAAAGAGATCAACTGCAAAGTTTTACCCAACCCCATACTGTGAGCTAGGATACATCCTAATCCCTCAGAAGTTTTATGCTTCCTTAAACATTCTACTATATTATCATACAGAAAACGGATTCCTCCAATTTGGTGAGGTTTAACGGCTTTGCCAAGTTGAGGGGCCAAATAAATAGGCTCCTCATTTTTATTGTGACCAACATTAACCAAAACGCGACCTTGTTCATCTGGTTGATTAAACCTATCATCAGTATGAGCACCATCATTGTTAGTATCGATAAACTCAACATCACCGGCACTTCTTCTTTTTCTTTCTTTTTTATGTCTATTATTTGCCGGGAATTGATCGTCGTCACCCGAGAATTCATCATCCGATGCAATCTCAATAATATCTGCATCTGAATCATTTTTGAAACCATAACCTGAGTTGCACGGAGCAATCAGTTCATCGTCACTACTTAAAACCATCACATCATCTTGACTATTTTGTAGCAAATACTTTTGGTTTTGTTGTTTCATTAAAGCAGCACGTTCTTCCACTCTTCTTAAACGTTCAGCTTCTTCTTGTTGAGCTTTAAGAGTAATTTCATTGACATCACCATCAGAAATTATTTTCTTAATATTTTTTCTCATCATATATCGTTTAGCCTTTTTACCATCCTTAGCAGTTTTGCCTTTTCTCTTTAAACTCTTGCCTTTGAGTTTCCCAGCAGAAGTCTCACTTTCTTTCATTAGACCTTTAGTCAATCTATTGGAGGTTTTCCGAACAGCTTCACAACGCTTATTGTTCTTAGTTGAATCTGCAAGTTGATTGTCACCGACATCGATAGATTTCATGGAGATTTCGTTAAGCTCGGAATCATTTACATTTTTATCATCCTTAAACCTTCCATTTTCATTTTTAGATTTTTCTTTATCGTCCTCGTCTGATATTTGCTCATCTTCAGACTCTTTGTCCTCATCATCATCACTGTTACTATCATCATCATTATCCTCAGTATCTTCATGATCCTCTTGGTCTTCATCATCATCCTCGCAGTCAGTTACGATTTCATCTTCAGAAATGTTAGATCTGCTTTTGTCTCCGAAAGGAAGTGGAGATTCGATGGGTAAATCGAATAGACTGGGAGAACATTCATTTTCAGTTGAGTTAAATTCAGTTCCCGGCTCAATAGCACAATTGTCAGAGTAACCTCCAGAGGTTCCAAAGACCCTCAAGTCACCATCATCTAAGGGTTTGTCTAGCAGTTGGTCTAATAAAGGATTACTTTTTGATTTTGGGTTGGTTCTTGCAACTGATGGTGATAAACATTGAGTTGCCTCTTCTAATATACGCTCCAAGCTGGATAGATGTGAAGAAAAATCTCGGTTATTGGTGTCTTTAGGGTTTGTTGCATTAAATATATCTGTTGACCCCGGTAACTTAGTATCCGTTACCTCTGATGTGAAATCCATAGTTTACCAAAAGGTTTAAAGAGAATTGAAATCATCACAATGACAGCAAAAATAAAGAAACAAACAGTGAATGAAACATAGTTATTATTAGATCACTTACAAACAACCCTAATACCAGAAAAACATTCTGAAAGAATGGAGAGATTCTGAAGGACTTTGGTGGACAGAAATTAAATAGACTTGATCGAATTTAATTCGTAAAGAGAAGAATAGTAAATTCAACTTTCGAAGAATAGTTTAATTAACACTTAATTGGACAGAGCATAAGATAAAAAAGAAGCAAATATTAAACAAAATGATTAAAGAGAAAGAAAGAGAGAGGGAGAGAAGGAGAAGGAGAAAGAAAAGAAAGAAAAGAAAGTAAATACTAAAGAACCAATCAGGTTGACAGAAGGGTGCACTTTTAAATGTAAGCGGAAAATATAAATTATGAGGTTTTACCACAATTACATTAATCTGGTGAAATCAATTAAACGTCAAAAAGAGGATTATCAAAGAAATTAAGAATTTATTTACAATGAATCGGTCTAAAATACAAGTAATTTTTATTTCACATTACTCAAGCTCAAATTTCGCTTTAATAAACGTGAGGCTGTCATATGTTCTCAATGTTTATGCGGAAATCAATAATTATAATATTGGAATAAAATTTAAATAATGATGAAAATTTAATCAATTTATTATCATTAAGTTGATTGTAATTAGATTCTTACTCAATTTCTTGCCTATTCGGAGAAATTCAAACTATTACAAGAATGAGAAGTTATCCTTTCAAATGAAAGTTTATATCAGTGTTTTTTTAAAATGCATGTTACTCTAGACAAATAAGATGTTTATGAAATTGATTGGTGATCTTAATCAAATTAAATGTTTGGATTTGCCAAGAAGTGCATTATGATTAAATAACTGAAAACATTCAATCTGTGCTTATCAATCAGTTTACAGTGAATTTTATTTTCTAGTTAGATAGTTTAAGGTCAACGGTTCGTGAGTTATTAGCGATTGCGGTTTCAAAATCCATTTTTGTTGAAATCAATGATTTAGATATTTAGATTAATATAATAACATTCAATATGTTGAATATCAATGAGAAACGAAATCTTTAAACAATAAGTTTTATTGACTTACAAGGGAACCTCACGAATTCATAATTGTTAATCAAACGAGAATTGTTAATTGATAATTGTTAGTTCGATATCGAAATTTCAATGGTCGGTATCGGTACATTAGGCCTTGTTGAAGACCAATACAACGGAATTAGCTGCCACCTTTTCGATTTCGGCATTTTACCGCCTCTTCTCTAGAAAAAATTGTATGCTCTTGTATGAGTATTTAGGTCTCAATTTTAAATGTAACTTCTGCTGTTCAATTGGCGTTGCTTGAGGCGAGATCAAAAATTTTGTAAGTAAAGATCGTAAAGGCCTATTTGCTATAAGTTGCTACTAATAGATTGAATTATTGAGTTTGGTTTAAAGTTTGATATTTTTACTACAATTATTATTGAAAGTACTTTTTAATTGTGAATCGGAGTGAAATTAATCCCAACATTAAACAATATTTATTGACAAGACCCTGCACTATTTATCTTGCACCCTACTCTTTGGACTTACTTAGACAAAAGAGAAAAGGTAGAATCGACATGAAGTATTTAGAGTTTTAGCTCTTTAACTCTTACGGGCACTCGAAGCGATCGGTATAATTGAGAATCGACATGATGTGTTGTACAGAAACAGAAAGTTTTAATTCCCAAAATAAGTGGTTTCTCTGGTTGGTCATCCAAAGCTATATCATAAAATGAGATTCATGAAAAATCTGGTTCCATTATTGAACAAAAGGCGATCGAAATTTCAACTTTGACCTCGACTGTCAATCGAATAAATTTCCCAACAGCTCTAATGGACCCAGTTTTTATGCTCATATAAATACATCCAGTTTTAACTCTTAACTCGAATTTTTTGTCCAATTTCCTTTGTACTATTTCGCTGGTTTGATTTTTCTTTTCCTTCGACTTGTGTTTCAGCAGCTAAATAAAGTAAGGAACAAACTGAAAAGTCGTAGAAATGATTAAAAACGAGAACTTATTGTTGATAGAATATAATCATTATAAATACAATTAACTTGATGAAGAGTTAATATTATCATAGATCAAGTCCACCAATCATAGGTAATCAAAACTAACTCCAGTTATGGCTCTCAACTATCATGACTCGTACTGTTCAATTCAATTCTAGACAATTCTGTGCTACTTGTAACATTAAAATTTACCTTTGTCAAAACTTCAGGACATTAAAATAAATATTAATTATAATATTGATTAAAATTTAAATTAAAAGTTTGGAAGATAACTTGAAGAACTAATTTCCGTTACTTTATTCAAAAGATGAATCGTTTATCCTGAGTAAACTCATTCTTGCTGACAATCGTGGGACAAATTTATGAAAATTAATAAACTGTCTGAATGCTTTATGAATATGAATTAAATTATTTAATTATTATGAGTAAAGAGACTCTGTATTAATTTTATTTTACATTTATATAAAATGTGACAAGACAACAAAATTTCAGATGATTTTTGTGTATAATTAAGTAAAATTAATAATAGCGCACATAAGTTTTGCCATTAGTTATTGGTTGATGCCCATTCAATAATAAACTGTTATTTAGTAAAGCATTACCATTATTAACAGTTCCGTTCATTGAGCCGTTCATTTTTGAGTAAACAGGTAAACTGTGTTTAGCTGCATTTTGTTCATGTTTCGCTCTATTATAAAGTAAAACGCCAGTAACAGCTGTACACATACCAAACATATTTGTAAATGTGATTGGATTTTTCATTGTGATTAGGCTAACTATAATAATTGCAATTCGTTTGGAACTATTGGCAACACTGTAAGTTAACGGTGTAACCAATGAAAGAATAGTAAAAGCTATTATGTTTTGTAGGAAGGTGAGAAAACCGTCTAAAATGAGATAAGCATAGAGATGATGGGGAATCTCCGTGGTTGCTTTAAAGATGGAAAAGAGGTCCATATAAATCCATGTTGGTATAGAAAAAAAGAAAGCATATTTGGCAAGAATTGATAAAAGAGCCAAATGATGGAGTCCAGGTTTTTCTTTCATCACATTTTTTGAGAAAATATTCAACAAGGAAACGATGAATGAAGATAGTAATGCGAAAGTTAATCCAACTAAATTAAAATTAAGCTCAGTGACAGTTGCGATTGAAACACCGGCTACAATTGGTATGATTGATAAATAAACCTGGGATGAGAAAAAATAAAAGAATTAGAAAGGCGATTACACTTGTTAGATCTTGCTAAAAACAAGAAGCTCCATTCATAACGTTCATGGCTTTGGAAGTGAGAAAGGACAAAATCAGAAAAAACTGAGTTAAAAAAGGAAGGGAAATCGGAGATAGATTGAAACCAGTTTACGATAAAGGAAGGATTCATGAAGAAAGGCAAAAAAGTAAGAGTAAATTTTGATTAGGTTTAATTTGATACTTGTCAAAATTTACTGTAACGCAGAACACGTCTGATATAGTTGATTGAGGCACTTTTTAGATGGATAACGTTATAGTCTTTAAAAATGTTAATTTAGCTTGAAGCACTGAAGCTTTAATAGTTTTACAAGCTGTATGATATTAATAAAATTATTGTCCAATTAAATAATTATAATTATCGAAACAGAATAACCAGATGAATTCAACAATCAGCACTGAAAATACAGGAAATTGAAAGAAACTTACTTTGGTAGTCTGTTTCTCTCCATTTATCAATCGAGATAAAAATATCACAAATAACGGCATTGTTGATTTGACTGTGAAATGAAAAAAATATGTAAGTTAAACGGGACTATATTTGTGATTTTTTACAATTGCGGCTTACCTGTATGTGAATAGCTTATTGGAACTTTCCAAATTGAAATGTGAGATGATAGGGCCGCGGCAAATTTACCCAATGCTAAGGGCAAAATCATCCGCCAGAAATACCTTCTCTCAAATGTAACTTGTTTTTCACTTGCTTTGAGGTACATTAGGATAGGTTTCAAGAAGACATAAATTGAGGACAATTGTACAATAGACACGGTCATTGGGAATGGAAAATGGGTTAAGATGGTTTTACTAACAATTGCATTGCTTGATGAGACGGAATACCATAATATACATAATATCACAATGATGAGCTCATTTTTTGGCAAGACTTTCATTTTAAGGTTATAAAAATGAGATTGTTTAATATATTACTAAATCACCTATTTAAATTAAATACAAGAAAATGGATAACCAACAAAAACCAACGAATGAACACTCAATGAATCGAGTATTTGAGTTGGAATAATATTCACAAGAAAACAAACATTTTCAACAGAAACTGATTAAATAAACGTTAGGTAATCAGAAAATTACCGGGTATTTTCACAAGATAAGATGATGGATACATGATGACTTTTTATTCCACAATAATGTAACAAAATGGTAAAAACGATTGATTTGGTATATTTTAAAAAATCTTTGGTAATATCAGGTGCTAGACATGATTATTGCTCGACAAAACTAGTAACTTATTAATTGACAATAACGATTTAACGAGAACAAACAAAAATAATGAACCAAGATGTTTTATAAATGTTGCTTACCACGTAAACATGATCATTTGTCTATTTACCTTGCACCGGCGCACTCTTACCTTGCTGAACTCCTCGCTGAAACGACCAGAAATTTTTCATTAATAAATTGCTGAACATATCATACAGGAATTGTTTAACGCACCGGAATATGTTTTAAAATTATGAATCAAATCATCTCCTACATCACTGTGAGATAATCATCTATGAACAGAAATATTTTTTCCTAGATAGTCTCTTGTAATCCGCTACATTGCGGATCTGGTAAGCGACCAGAAATTTTCATTAACTAATTTCTGAACACGTGTAATTATACATCTTACCAATTTTCTTGTTTAATTGTGTTCTAATTACTCAACTTCTTGTTTATTCGGAGAAATTCAAACTATTACAAGAATGAGAAGTTAGCCTTTAAAATGAAATTTTAAATCAGTGTTTTTTTAAAATGCATGTTACTCTTGACAAATAAGATGTTTATGAAATTGATTGGTGTTCGTTAATCAAATAAAATGTTTAGATTCACCTAGAAGTGCATTTAGAATAGGATTTTTAACAAAAATGTTTTATGATTCAATAGTCCAAAACATTTAACAAAGAGTTATAATACTCTTTGACATTTAAACTGTGCTTATCAATCAGTTTACAGTACCTTAAGACCTTTAACATTAAAAAGAAACGATTCAGATAACATTTAATGTGTAATAGAATTTATCAAATTTTCTTCTTTATTTACCTTTTTCTTTATACAAGACATTTGACTTCGTCACAAGTTTGCTTAGACAAAAGAGAAAAAGTAAAATCAACATTCACATGAAGTATTAATTAGTTAAATACGTTTGTATTTTGCTGGTTTGATTTTTTCTTTTCCTTCAACTTTATCTTGACATGGTTGTGTTTCAGCAACTAAATAAAGTAAGGAACAAATTGGAAAGTACATCAAGTATAGAAAGGACTGAAAAACGAGAACTTATTGTTGATAGAATATAATCTTTATAAATACAATTAACTTGATGAAGAGTTAATATTATCATAGATCAGGTCCACCAATCAAAGGTAATCAAACCTTATTGAGTCTCCAGAATTTGATGTACTGTCACTACCAGAGTCATCGTGATCGTCGTCTTCATCATCCATGTAAGACGATCCATCGAAAGAGCCAGAGTAAGCAGATGATCCACTATCAATAGTGATAGGAGAAGGATAATAATCTTCTTCATCATAATTCGAATAGTCGTTTAAAGCTTCTATACTTGAATCACTTCGGTCATCGATATCATAAGTTTCACTTTCACTAAGACTTTCATCTTCATCTTCATCTTCATCATCAATATCATCTGGATCTTCACTATCTTCCTCGTCATCATCGTCATCGTCAGCATCTTCATCATCCTCATCCTCGTAATCCTCCTCGTCGTCTTCATCAAGCGAGTGACCATTTTCAGCTAAATAGCCAAGAAAACCTTGAAAGAACTCATCAAAATTTGAGTCCTCATGCTCGACGTTTGAAGATTCTGAGGTTGATAAGCTAGATCCCGACCTATTGCCGAAAATACCGTAGGCAGGAAATGGTGGAAAAGCATCAAAGCCAGGGCGCCTATTAGAGGATGAATCACTATGAGAAATAGAATCCGAAGAATTCTCAATCTCTCCAAAACCATTCCAGGCACTTAAATTTGATAAAAAAAGGCGTCGACCTGGAAAACGAGTATCTATCCAAGATAAAAATGAATTGAGAGGAAAACGTTAATAAGACAGAAATATAAAAAAGTAATGATAACGCTTACCGTCATTTCTTGAAAATCGTTCAGTTGAAGTGGGCCTATCTTTGACCACATCAGCTCGTCTTTTTTGAGACTCATCGTCCATAGTACTCACAACTTTTTCAATCACATTTTCCAAAATATTTTGGGGTGCAGTATCTAAAATAGTCTTTCTGCAAATAGGACAGCGATGAGACTTGCTACGCCATTGTTCAATGCAAAATAAGCAGAAGATGTGTGAACAAGCCAGGGCAACGGGTTTGATATACAACTCATGACAAATAGAACACATCAATTCGTTCTCGAAAAGGTCTTCTAATTTATTTTGAACATTTTGTTCCATAGGAGAGGTATTCATAACATTATTGCTAATGGAGCTAGTATTGACACCAGAACAAGAGGCACCTTCATTGATTTTCAAGTCTTTCGATGAACTAGGTAACAAAGTTGTGTTTTTTTTAGCAGTTTCATCATTTTCTGTAGGTTTCAAAGGTTCTAATCGGTTAGATGGATCAGACGACGGTTCAAATTTAGCTTTTGGCTTTTTGTTTCTCTTTTTTCCCGTAGCAGCAGATGACAAAGACGGAGCAGATGAAGAAGTTATTGATGAAGATGATATGTTTATAGTTGAATTGGATGATGAGGCTTCAGGTTCTGATGTTGGAATTTTATTAATTAAATCACAAGCGGTGTTCTCCTTCATTTCATCATTTTCTTTTTTTAACCGTAAAAATTCTTTCTCCATATCTTTCAATTTTTTCTCTTCATCTCGACGCTTTTTCTCCTCTCTTTTGGCTCTTTTTTCGCATAATCTTAACTGCCTCTTCTTAACGGACAACATATTTTTTAATTTGGTCATCTCGTTGGACATCAGATTACACCTCATCTCTTGAAGTTTTAACTTTTTCTTTAACCTTTCTGCATTGTTTTTGCTGCGATGGTGATTTTGTTGTAGCTGTTGTTGGTTGAGTGATTGGTCCAAACCATTATTTTGGTTTTGCTGAGTTTTGACACTGGATTTAGACATGTTTAAGTCAGACTGAGCACTTTAATGGTTAAATCAATAAAGCACTTGGTACAAAGATAAATAACAAAAAAGTGAACTAATTAGGCAATTAGCTCGGTTGATAACATTGGTAGTTTTAAATCAGTATTAGTCGAATTTACGAGTGGTGAAATCTGGTGGAGAATTGACTAAAGCGGAAGAAGATGTCGCCATCTGACGAATAAACAAAAATAAGATTGCAAATCATTTAATCCAGTCTCTTTAATCCGATTTAATTGTGTTCAACATTTTAAAACTTTCTCCTGATTTCTGTTATTCAACGCTAAACGCTTTTCCGATTTAATTACTGATAATCAGTTTAAGCTTATTAAATCAAAGGTTGAATTTAAGTTTGATTAAAATGTTTATTTAAGTATGAAATGAGTGCGACAGATGGAGCTAGTTGCCAGGTTGCGTATTTTAACGTGTAATTTTAATCAATTTCAACATTAATTAGTCGATTAACTAATCATCTCTTGATTGGAATATTTGAATGTTTTGTATGCTCAGTAACCATCAAACTTTATTTTATTTTTGTGATCTGGATCAATCAGTGTAAGCATGAAGTTTCAATATTTTACATAATAAGTGAAGACCAATGGAAACAGAATGACCATAAACAGAAAACGAAATTGAAAAAACAAAACCTCTCTAACCAATTAGCGTAATGAAATTAGCCGCAAATTGAATCAAGATAATTTAACAAAGAAAACAAAGGAAAGAGTAATCCGAATATCCTCAACTTCAACTGGCTCTTTAACCCTGAAATTCAAACCCTCTATTGAAACTGCAATTTCACAATTTGTTATCTGGATTCTAAGCTGAACCTATTCTAATTTCAATTTTCCTTATCTCTTTAATATTTCCTAAAGAGTAACAATAAAAGAAAACAATTGATTGCCAATCAATTTCTAATCATGGAATCAAAACAATTAATCAATTTCAATCAATTTTGCTGGAAGAATAATGTTGCAAAACATGGCAAAGATAGAAAATAGGATGAAGTGTAAAATGACAATTAAGAAATGATATTTTAAGTTCAAAACAGCTTTTCTATTTAAAACTTCAGCGGAAATTTTCAAACATGTTTTCACATTAATTAACGATTTGTCTAAAAATTGTCTTGAAAAGTGAAAATTTAAATCGATTGACAGCAAATAAATGAAAATGAATGGAAAGAAGTAAAGAGCTTCACAATTTTTAAGAAAGCTGATTGGTCTTGATCACTGCGTTTAGATAAAATTATCAATGATCTACTTCGAAGAAATCTTCTTCCGCCGACAATTTACGTGTTTGGATCCTCAAAATCAAAAGAATATCGCAATCAATTTTGCTATTCAGCATTTCAATACTATCAGATGGCTCTACTTTAAAAATAAAATTGTGTTTAAAATTTTTACATCAGTTCACAAAGTCATATCAAAAACCAATTAGCTTCACAATTTCTTGATGTAAAACATAATCTTACACAAAATTCAATGACAGATTTGAATGGACGATTTTTAGAGTTTGAAATGATTTCTTTTTAAACGTTTATACCAATTATAGCAATATAATCCATCAGATCTATCAATTTACCGGCAAAAAAGTCCATAGATTGTCAAATAATGTTATCGCCTGATACGTACTTTAGCCATGTTTGCCTGATTTTGATTATAATCTTGTCAAATCAATGTAGATGGCACACCTAATAACCTAAATTTTGCATGCCTTTAACAAATGAAAATTAATGTCTTTGTACTTTTGCCAATTTTTAAGTCAAAACTTACGAGTTGATGAACATTCAACGAACATTGATCTTCAAATCCTGCGATTTATTTTTATTTACATTTTTCTCTCTCATTTCTTACCAGGCTCAGCAAAAATGTAGACGATTACCCTTGAATTTGGTGTTTACCAGAAGATAGAAAGAGTTTATCGAGGAAAGGCTCAAAGATTGACTTGCTTTGTGAAACTTGGCAAACGGCTGATTGAAGGGGTCACAATGTTATAACTTCCGTGTCCAGCTTGTAGAGTTTCTGGCTGAAAGTTTGTTTACTTATAGAACTCGACGAATTGAGTCCGAATATATGGGTCATTTTATGCGAAAATGCGCGGCTATATATTCGGACTCATCAAAGTCATTAAGAAACTAGGCGAGCTGGATACGGAAGTTTAGACGCCTGTCTCTATGTACTCATCCGATAGACTCTAATCAATCAAAGTTGGAATACATAGCTATTTTAAAAGAGATTATGAAAATAAATTTGCTTCGATTAAGTTAATGTTGCATGTTAAGTTTCAATATGTAAAATCAAGTTTTAGTCAAGTTGATGGATCAATTTTTAAATTCATTACTTTAACTGTAGACTTGAATTTCAGACAGATATTCGAAACTATTCGCTAAATAATTTAAATTTAAATTAACACACAGAAATAATGTTTACACACTAGATAGTATGAGTCAGGTAATTTTGTCAGTTAGACGATCAACAGTATACACTGAATAAACAAATAGTAGGTATATAAAGCTTATTCCGAATCATTTGGTTATCAGTTTTTATAATTGTTACTCAAACTCAATACGTTCTCATTGATACAGTGTGAAACATGAAATTCATTTCTTTGTATTTTATTTTGTTCTTGTTGGGTATTCTAGTGAGTGTTATATTTCTTTAAGTTCATAATAGGAAACCTAAAATGGGTTGATTATAACAATATAACTAGTTGATTGTGACAGACATTTGTTCAATTTTGACTCAATTTTACTCTTTTCTTCCAGATTTGCCCATCTTTGCAGTATCAACGTGTCTCTTGTGACGATGAAGGAGTGTGTTTTGGATAACTTGATTTTCCGAGAGTGGAATTAAGTCAGCGAAATAATCGTTTGCATTCATTGGATGTGCAATGAAAAATATTTAACTGAGCACTAAACTGATTAAACTCTGTCCTCTGATCTAAAAAGAATAATATAATCAAAATAATAAGAAAATTGTCGCTTCCATCTTTTTTCCTCCTTTTTAGAATGAATGTCAAATGCTTTTTTGGGAATTTTTCGGGAAAGAATAGATTCTTTAATTGCTAGCAGTGTAGAAAATTTATCAATTGAAAACAAAAACAACATCACCACCACCATAAATATACCACCACTATTAGCATCACTATCTGCTTCAGTCATTACTGTTGTTGATTTTTTCCCTTTTTGTCTCTCCTTCCACTCACTTACTTACTCACTCACTCACTAAGCCAGTCATTCAGTCATTCATTCTTCTATCTCATTTTCCTTCTTCTCTCTTCATCTTCAAATATACTTGAATATATATATTTATATTTTTTTCATGTAAAATGATGCCTCAAGCTCATCGGATGTCTTAATAATCAGTTATCTTTAAACTCAATCTTTTTCTGATTCTTGAACGATCCTTCTCGATCAAATCTTAAAATATCTCTTTCTATTAACCACTAAACACTATTGACAATCATACAACAACGTTTATGAAGTTTTTCACATTGTAACCCGATCAAAGATAATAATGACAACATCAACAAAAGAATTGTGATTTTTTGATGGAATTAGTTTAATTATGTATTTTAAAAATTTGTGTTTCACGATATTATGATGTTTAATTACAGCCGCTATTGGATTTATTTTGGATATATTTGTGCTTCATCCATTTTTTCCTAGCATCTACAGTTATATGAATACATCCTCATCATCAGTGGCATTGTAATGTTTACATGTTACGGCTTACATGTTTGCATCTTAAAATTATTTTATATTCTCGTTTTAAATTATTTATTGGTTACAGACTCAGAGACAAACCTACTAAACAAACAAATGAACTAGCAGCTAAGGTAACCTAGTCCAACGAAGAAAAGCTGATTTAATCGGTCAGTTTTGTAGAGTGGCTATAAACACTAATCTCTTTATGAGAATCAGCATTAAATTTCACATCTAAATATCGATTTTCATTGTGGTTTCATCTTTGATTATTGTTTTACATTTGGAACGATGAAGAAAAAGCGATCTATCGAAAAATTGGACTGTTTTGAGGGGAGACAGAACAGAATACATATTGTACTATTGAATTTGCATTATTTAATCTTGAAATTCAATTTTGCAATTTATGCTACATTACTTTATGAGCAAATTATGAGCAAACAATCGTCTTCTTGTTTGTCAGTAAAGTTATCAAAAATTTTTGTTTAAATTATGCAATAAACAGTCAAAATCAGAGTTTACTTGTCTCTTTTCATTGCAGAAAACAACATTTATTAACTGTCAAAATTTTTCAAAAAAGTTACATGGTCTTTCAACTCATTGCACTTACCAGGATGTTAAGCAAAGTTAATCGAAAATAAATAAACTAGACTATTCTCAGCTTTTTTCCTACAATTAAAGCACAAACATTTGAAACATTTCCTTGAAATTTACAGCCACATTACAGCCATATTAACATAATACTGGTTTATTGAGCCAACACATTACGTTGAACTTGGATTGAGTATCTTGTCCACTTTACTTTCATCAGATTTGCTTTTCAACTGAAATAAAGCGTTAAATTGCGAAAATCAACTGACGATAGATCCAATTTATCCATCAAGCTTAAAATATGCTTTATAAACTGATTAAATCATAATTTATCCTGATTTTAAATTATCAAAATTTTTAAAATTTAAAATCGTTCTTTTTTATGACAATTTAATGATTTAATTTGAATGAAAACGGCTTTTCAAAATGGCGCTTCTAATTAGTGTTGCCAATGGATTTTTGTTTTTGATTAAACGCCCCTTTTATTACCGTTATTTATCTCACTTTTTTATTCCATTTACTCTAATCTCATTGTATTATTCAAAATTAATATTGACAATCAAGTTGATTTTTTGTTGATTTAAGTAACCATTTTAGATTGACTTTGACGCTGCTCTTTCATCTTAATCATGGCAGTAGCTGGTGATGGTAATGACGCTACTCCTGTAAATGCAAGTGTATCTCCTGACGAAAGTGAAACTCGCAACTCTCAATCTAATTTAACTGATGGACCAAATAATGTGCAAATCAAAGACAAAAGTGATAACAATAATCATGTTCAACAACCCCTTTTAACTAACGATGAAGTTGTTAATGCTAACAGTCCATTAAAAATTGTGGTCGTCGGTGATGGAACTGTTGGTAAGACTTGTATGTGCATAGCTTATACACAAGGAGTGTTTCTGGACAGTGAATATGTTCCTACAGTGTAAGAGTTTAATTTTGTATTTATTTCACCCAATCCCGTCTGTGACTGTTTGTTGGAACAAAGGATGAATTAGAGAACAAAACTGAATGCATTGAGGTATTTCAATACACCCAGACTTTGTTTTTCCAAGTTTGACTTTAACAGCTTCTAGTAATATGATCAAAATATGTAACCATATGTAAAATTGTAAAAGAAACTAATTGGAACTGTTGCCAAATAGTCAAGCTTATCAGGCATGAAACTGAATAGTGATGATTGAAAAGAGCATTTTCAATCACAATGAGAGTGAACAACCTTGAAAGTCGTCATTTATAAATTGTTTCCGGAAAAAGTTGCCTCGACAACGATTCATTTTGTTAAGTTTGATTATTATACAATCGAAAAAAAGTTACTTCAAATGTGACGGTTTGGGTGTTCAATGGCTATCAATGTTTTTGTTATTAGTAATGAATTTTTTTCTACTTTTGTTTATTTCACATTTGGGTGTCGCGTAATACTGCTCATCTCCAATGGATAGATTTGAAAATTACACTGGAACACAAAACTATCGAGGATCAAATTATCAACTGGCTCTTTGGGATACTGCTGGTCAAGAAGATTATGAAAGGTTGAGACCGCTCTCTTATCCTGGGGTAATAATATTTGGTATAATAATCATGTCCAATGGCTATTTAATCACGTTGTTATGAGTTATATTCCTGAATGTTGATGAATTGCGCAGTCAATTTGAAATAACTTGTCAAGTTTTAACCGTCAACTCATTCTATTCACCTTTATTAACATTATTCTTTCACGTTATTAACAGGTTACTGTTTTGACAATCAATTTATCTTTTATCTCTTCTACATAAGTGTAAACTGGTTGTTTAGTTAATGCCGTTCCTGCCCATAGATGATTTCATCCGCTCCATCATTTATCGACCCAGTTATCTAATTGTTTATGATGAGATTCAAACGATATTTTACTTCTTTTGGTAGCAGTAGTTGTGATAGCTGAGAAATTCGTAAATTGATTATTCCCACTAATATTGTTAGTTGATTATATTTAATCTTTGATAATTTTCAACCTTTTTTCTTTCTCTTTCACTTTCACATGTCCATTATAATTTAAATAACTTCAAATACTTAGATCCAATCCTAGGTGAAATGATGAGTAATGAATTATTTATCAACCGTTAACATTTAGCTTTAAGCAAATAATTGTCTGTTTATTTCAAATTGCTCAGTCAATCTGTTTTTACCCTTCTAATGAATTTGTCCAACATTGTTTGTTGATGATTCAAATCGCGATTAGTTGATGATAGAAGCTTCCATTTGTTCATCCAGTCTTCTCCCAGTCTACCTAATATGTATGAAAATGAATTCAATATAGTTGTCTCAATCTATAATAATTTAATCTGTTAGCGTACTTTATCAAAAAATTTTGTTTATTTAACTAGACATTTTTTGTCTCCAGTCTCTGAAATTGATTCTTTATTTATTATAGTATTTAAGCTGATTAAAGATGAAGATGTTAATGTTTCAATTAAAAAATGAATTATTTCGAATTTAACTTATACAGAACTATTCAACATTCATCCAAAGGTCAAGGTTTACATGATTTTATCAACAGCTCGATGAATTTCTCTAATTACCAATCATTTCTCAGTATAAAACTTTTTAATTCTCACAGCTGTGAAAACACAGAGTCATGTAGTTTTATAATTACTTGATTAATTTGAAATTTACCTATCTTGAAAGATTTCAACCAAAGGTTATAACTCTACATGCTTTCTCAAGATCAAATCAGAATTGCTAATTCATATTCTATTCATTTTCACTTTTATTTCATGAATATTTTTCTGATCACATTTTCTCTACTTTTTACTTCTTCCTTATTTACAGACTAATGTGTTTCTGCTGTGTTTCAGCATTGCCAATCTAAATTCATACCAAAACATTATTTCTAAATGGTATCCTGAAATTAAAGAACATGCACCAAGAGTTCCTTTTATTCTGGTTGGAACAAAAAGTGATCTCAGACCAGCAAATCAAGCTACAACTCCGTGGTACCGTTCAAAGTGTATCGATTCTTTAACCTCTCAAAGAAATGGATCTGAGGAAATATTCATAACCACCACCATGGGTCGTAAATTGGCTAAAAAATTGAATGCCTCTGGCTACGTTGAATGTTCAGCTAAAAGTTTATCCGGAATCAATGATGTAAGACAACTTTTTTAATCATGAAGCCAAATGTTGAAATTTAATGTCATTAGAAAAGTTTCTACATTTTCATACATTCATCTTGGAGTGAATTTCACGAATGAACTTTTGAATGTTTCTCCGTATTCCTGATCTCACAAGCATGTTTCATCACTCACACTTGTCAGTTTATGACTATCAGTCAACAACAGAAAACTTATTTTTTTGTTGTGTCAGAATTGTTTCGAGCTTGACATAATTTAATATGCTCATTGCCGATCTCCTTTGTGCTTTATTTAAAATATCACTCAAAGATGTCTTCTCAACCAACTTGCTTGAGATAGTGATTTAACTAGTTACTTAATAATAATAATTACAACAGTAATAGGCATCATTATTATGAATATTCATAATTTTCATGAGTCTGTTTTAAAATAGATTAGATATGTTTGCTATGTTTGTTTCAAGTAAACTCTAGTTACAGTCAGTCAATCAAAGTGAAATCAAAACCATCAATATTAATGATAAACCTTTGTTAATGAATTGTGAAACGGAAAATCTAATCTTTTCATCTTTTCTTCTTTATTTGAACACAGGTAATTTTGGAAGCCATAAAAGCCGGAATTGGGGATGTAGATAAGAAAAGTCGTTGTTTAATCGTTTAAATATTATTACATGTTACATGACATAAATGGTGAAACGCAAAAGTTGTTAAGCATTATACCTTTCCTTGAACCAAATCAAATGACTGTCTTTTGGATTCCTTTATCAACTTGATCGTACAATGTAAAAGTATTACATATTCAGACGCCTTCGATTTTGTTTTCAATTTTATATTCATAATAACAACTCACCTTTGATCATTCCTACTATTTAAAGACACTGACTGAATTTTACTGAAATAATTTACATATACACATATTTATAGACAACTATTTATGAGACTGACTCTATCTGACTGGCTCAAGTTTACTCATCTGAGAAACAAGACGTATCTCAATTTCAATCATAAACAACAAGTATTTCCCCGAGTTTTTCGTTTTTCCTGTTATGCTGCCATCTAGATGAACGTCAGAAGCAAACAATTAAATTTTATAGCTTTAACAATTAGTTCGATCTAATGATTTTCCTTTAGCCTTTCTAACCTTTCCCCTTCAAGAAGAGTCATTAGAGTGGACTAATTGTTTGAACTGTTAAATTTAATTGTTCACCTACCAGCATAGCAAAAAAAAACAAATGTTTTCAATATGAATGTAAGGAGTAAATTTTCCTTCTAGCTAAGGATTGTGACTTGCAGGGTTTGCAGGAGTATAAAAATGAAGTCCATTCATGAAATTGAAAATATCTCTCGTTGAAAACCGTTTTTGCGAAAATCGCGTTCAAAGTTAAAGCTTAGATCGCCTTTATTCAGTTATGAAAACAGATTTTTTCATAAAACTTATTTTCATAATGTAAATTTTGATGGCCAACTAGAGAGTGCACATGTTTCGGGAAATAGAATTTTAATTTTCTGTGGAACAGATTGTGATTCTCGATTCTGCGCTTCGAGTTACCATAAGAGTTAGAAGCTGGAACTTTTTCGGCGATTTAAATTGTTGCCACATATCAACTATCGAATACTTTTCAATTTATCCACAGCCCTCTCTCGGTTTATCCGGTATTCAGTCATATTATGTTATAGTCCATTGTAAAATCTTTAGCGAAGTATAACAATTGAGGTTCTAAAATGGTGTAGAAAACAAAATCCGTTTTACCGTTTCCATATCAGAGTAAACGACATGAGTGATCCGATAATTTTCTGGTGTACTTTTGAATAATGTCTGTTAGAAAGATTCATCAGAAATTGAGTTTGTATTTAATTTTTTATCAGTCAGATCAAAAATCGATTAGCTTCACAATTTCTTGATGTGAATCAGGTCTTACAATGTTAGCGCTATTCGATAACAGCTTTGAATGGACGGTTTTTAGAGTTTGTGATAATTTTTTCAGCATTTATGCCAGTGATTTCAACATCAATGACGTCCATCAAATCTATCAAAAGTCCATAGACTGTCAAATAATGTTATCTCCTGATCGGTACTTTAACCACTTTTGTCTGATCCTGATTATAATCTTGTCAGATAGATGGCATACCTAATAACTTACAAGGGAAGTAACCTCGTTGGTACGGACAGATCAAATTGAAAGTGACTCTAATGGAATCTCTGGGTCGGGAAACCTATGAAAACACTAATCTCCCATGGAGGAAATTGACCTGAGAAAAGTTACAGGGTGGCAAATGTTCTAATCACGAAGATCAAAATGATCAATAAATTTGCAGTTAGAGTAATTTTTTTGGTAGAAATAACTTTTTAGGTGTAAACAGTCATGAGTAACATGAATCTGAAATCAGTTTTTTCTTACGACTTTTGGTTCCATAGAAAATCGCAAAAAACCGTTTAAATTTATTGATTTTGTGTACTTGTACTTTTTCGATTTTCTCGAGATATCTTGATCGGACAAGTTTCTGGTTAGCACTAATGGTCTCGATTCAAATTGCTCTACAAACCTACAAAGTCTCAACTTAGAACTTGGAAGTCAAATTTTTACCCTAACTCATTCGAAGAAAACCAAATCGATAAATTTAAACGGTTTTTTGCGATTTTCTATGGAACCAAAAGTCGTAAGAAAAAACTGATTTCAGATTCATGTTACTCATGACTGTTTACACCTAAAAAGTTATTTCTACCAAAAAAATTACTCTAACTGCAAATTTATTGATCATTTTGATCTTCGTGATTAGAACATTTGCCACCCTGTAACTTTTCTCAGGTCAATTTCCTCCATGGGAGATTAGTGTTTTCATAGGTTTCCCGACCCAGAGATTCCATTAGAGTCACTTTCAATTTGATCTGTCCGTACCAACGAGGTTACTTCCCTTGTTAGTCAAGTTTTTTAACTGTAGACGTGAATTTCAGACATAAAACAGAATTAAGAATTGAATAATTGTCTTTTTTAAACTTGAGGTGGTTGATTGTACCGCAGATTGGGTGTACTTTTGTAAAACACCAGATGGAATTGTATTTTATTATAATATTCTGATCTTTTTCCTACTTGACAATTTTGTCAGGCAAAACTTAACAAAGTTTACATGCTCATGTTTTCAATAAAGGCTGAAGGCAAATCACTTGACTGGACTAATTGTTTAGACTGTAAAATGAATTGTTTTCCCCTGTAGTTCGCATAGGTGTCACCACTCAAAAAAATCAAAATATACGGAATTCGACTGTAATGAGTTGACCAACAATTGTCTTGAAAAGTGAAATTTTAAATCGATTGATAGCAAATACCAGTTGAAAATTATTGGAAAGAAGTAAAGAGCTTCACAATTTTTAAGAAAGCTAATTGGTCTTGATCACTGCGTTTAGATAAAATTATCAATGATCAACTTCGAAGAAATCTTCTTCCGTCGACAATTTATGCGTTTGGATCCTCAAAATCAAAAGAATATCGCAATCAATTTTGCTTTTCAGTATTTCAATACTATCAAATAACTCTACTTTAAAAATAAAATTGTGTTTAAAATTTTACATCAGTTCACAAAGTCATATCAATAAACCAATTAGCTTCACAATTTCTTGATGTAAAACATAATCTTACACAAAATTCAATGACAGATTTGAATGGACGATTTTTAGAGTTTGAAATGATTTCTTTTTAAACGTTTATACCAATTATAGCAATATCATTTATCAGATTTATCTATTTTCCGGTAAAAAAGTCGATAGACTGTCAAATAATGTGTCTCCCGATCCGTACTTTAACCATGTTTGTCTGATTCTGATTATAATCTTGTCAAATAGATGGCACCCCTAACAACCTAAATTTTGCATGCTTTTAACAAATGAAAATTAGCAACTGAAAAATAATGTCTCTGTACTTTTGCCAATTTTTAAGTCAAAACTTACGAGTTAGCTGAATTGATGAACAGTCAACGAACATTGATCTTCAAATCCTGCGATTTATTTTTATTTACATTTTTCTCTCTCATTTCTTACCAGGCTCAGCAAAAATGTAGACGATTACCCTTGAATTTGATGTTTACTAGAAAATAAAGATTTAGAAAGAGTTTACCCAGTAAAGGCTCCAAGATTGACTTGCTTTGTGAAACTTGGCAAACGACTGATTGAAGGTGCCTCAATCCTCTATTTTCAATTGGGTCAAATTAAGGATCAAACAAGGATTAGAATAATCTACATGCCAAAAGTCACAGTTTAAAGAGTAATCAGTGCAGTTGAGATGTTCAAATTGAATTTACAAACCTGAAAGGTTATTCAATTAAATCTCATTGTTTGGCATTTAGAATTTTCATTTGCTATCCGGTAACAATCAATAGTAAATTAAAAAGACGCAGAAAATAGAATTTATAATTGTAAATTAATTGACGAAAATCAGATAATAACAACTCTAGTATATTTAATAACTAATGGTATTGTCCCTCTCCTATGATGCTATTTATAAACAATTCGATAAATCTTGCTTCCGAATCTAATTTGACGCCATTCTAATGCCATTCTATCTCCATTAAAAGTAATATTCATGCAAATATTGGGTTGCTATTTTTAACTGAATCACAAATTGCGTGATTATGTACATCTACTAATAGTTGATTGTTCATACATGTATACTGTATATTCATAACAGGACATCAATAGAGGCTAAACGCGTCAATATAAATTTACAAATATTCAAGATCAATAAATGAATGCTACAATGTATTACATGTTTTTAAAATAATTTAACCTATTACAATAATCAATCACAATCACTCAATTATTCATTATAATTGATAAAAGGAATCAACTTTTAAGCTTCTTTACCTTTTGTTGAATAAAACCTTGAACGTGGACAATAAATGTGAACCTTACATGTAATAGCAGATTACATGGTAATTTGATGCAATGAGGAAAGGATTACGTTGATCATGACCATAAAGATGGTTAATTGATTAGCTAAAATGTCATGTCAATGTCAGAATCTGTGGTTGTAATGAAAAGAAACCAGATTCGTGTACATTTAATGTGATAACCAAATGTCAACCAGTTTTGCTTTTATTGAGCAAAGCAACAATAGTGAAGGCAATTAAATCATTAGATGAGCAGTAATCAGTTAAATAAGATCAAACTTGTAACATTGCAGATAATAATGAATCAGGTGTTAAGTAGGAATTGAATAAGCAGAGCAAATCTGTTAGAATGGATGAAAGACTTTTCCATTATGATAAAGCTCAATGCAAAAGCAGTGGGAGAAAACATTTTACTTACGAATTTGACTTTTTTCATAAGGTTTTTGAGTGTAATTACAAATATTTGACTCATTGTGAACGTTTATTGGGATTGGATCTTAAGATCTTATTAAACAGTTTACCATTAGATTAGGTCATTAACATTGAAGAAATATCATCGAACATGGTCTGAGTTGGATTGAGCGGAAACATATGGAGCCTAAAATAGCCGGTATGCAGTACAATCCAAAGGCATTCCAAAGGCTTACAATACAGCTTTGAATTGAAAATTTTGAAGATTTTTTAGTAATCAATAAATCTCATTGGTTATATGAAACTTAACCCAACACACTGTTAGTGGGTTTTTTCATTTCTTTCCTATTAATTTCTTAATCTTCAAACATAGCGGATCAAACTTGCGATCAGGTCAATATTGATACTAAATTTACTTCAACTATAACCATTAGTTTATATTTGGGATACCCTTTGTATTTTTACGTTTTATCCAGTAGAGACTTGGAGTAACCATATATAATGGTATCTACATGTGTATGTTATCTAGATATCGGTATTGAAAACTTCTACTCTGAATAACACCATAAAATGCTGTATGTAATCTTGACTCTGTGTAGTCTAGACGGGACTGGCTTTTTCCGCCACTTTTTCAATCTCTGTTTCAAACATTTTACACCGTATTGTCCACGACTCAAACCTAACACATCCACCAAATTAATCAGCTCACTTTTAAAAAGTTTAGTTGAAATGATTTTTTTGAACTTAATAAAGTAAAGCATCGAAAAGATTATTTGAATTGAAAGAGTTTCCCAAAAAGTCATTCTTCATTTTTCGAATAGTCAACGATTGGCTCAATTTTAAGCTCTTTTCCAACAAAATCTTCATCTAATTGAGTGATCTTTGGATCGAGCTTCGAGATAACCAATTTTCTGTTTAACCGATCTATTTTTCAGCAAAAATATCACCATTAACCCTTTTTAATGGCTTTCAGGCTTATTCTGAAAGACTTTCATTTCATTTTTTGAGAAATCTTTTTCCATCGAAAAATTCTTTCTGGTTGATTCACTGAGTTTTTGAAACACCTCTTTTCTTAACCTCATCTAACTGCCAGCATTCAACGGACTGAGCTTTATTCTTGACAATTTAGCTCTAGCAATCTAAAAAGTCAAAAGGCAAGTTTATGAAAATCACATGTAAAGTGAGATAATTTGTTATTTATATAATTCATCTAATTTTGATCAACCTTGTCAATTATCGCATAAACGCCAATTAGTTCTTGTCTTCAACCAAAATTCAATTATCAATTATTGACATTAAATTCACATGATTTCAGTTCAAATGATTGTGTGTAAGCAAATCGAAATGAAATGCCTGTTCAAACAGAATCAACTTTAGGGTGTTTATTTGAATGTGTATTCATATCAATTCATTTCAATCTATATCAATTATAAATTGATCTTGTCATGACTGCATAACGATGATTAAGTTAATCATTAAATAATCTTGTATTTATTCAATTACGACATTAACAAAGATTTTAATATTGAATGTATTGTGAAAATTGGAAGCCTTGAACTGCAAGTTGGCAATTGAATCATTTAAATTACAATTGTATACAAACCCAAATGTAAACTTGATCTTGTTAATGCTTACTGTTGAGGGTTTAACAATGATCTAGGAAAGATTGGAAAAGTTGATAACTAATCTGGAATTAGAGAATTGTTACAAGGAGAAGACGAAAGTGAACCAGAAAATAACCAGAAAAAATTGGTCTCAGCATTTGCTGGTAATGAATCATTACCAACATTCATTAGTATTGAGTTCGTAGACAAAAAAGATTAACTTTTATACTAAACCAATAAACATCGACTGTTGATCATGGTTAATAAGGTCATGTTAATTGTTGAATTTATAAAATACAAAAAAAAGTTGATTCAAATTTATTCGATTCCGGGAAAGCTGGTTGTCTATTTGGTTAACCGAGGACTTGAAGATAAAAACCAGAAAAAAATAATCACTAATAACTCAAAAGTCCAGTATACTAATTGCCAGCAAGTGTTTGCCTTTAAACGTTAATTAATCAGCATCTCATGTCCATTAAAAACGTATTATGACATTTTAACCAAGTGTTAATGGTTTTACAATTTCTGGTTTGGTTGATTGAATTGATGTACAAAGCAACGAAAGAAAACTGGTTTTCTAATCAGTTGATTTTTTGTTCATTGTTTAATGATAATTATAAAAGTCAATGTTGCTGTGAGGCAAAATTAGCATGAAAAATATGAACTTGCAATAAGATAGTAAATATTGGTTAACGTCATTCACAGATTGCAAACAAACCTGTTGTAAGATTGTTTGAAGACAATTAATGACATGTAAAATGATTATTAAATTTTAAATCAATGTTTGCTTGATTCTCTTATTGAAGGTTAAAAAAGAAAGGTTTTTACAGCTTTGAACTTTTGCCAATAGTAATGACAATGTATTTGATGGTTAAAAGGTTTTAATTATAATAGGAAAATGGATTGAAATGCCTGACAATTAATTGTAAATCAATTGAAATTAAAATTAGCGTTGAGGCATTACACAGTATCTTTAGATTGCAAGTTACACCATTTTACACTTTTTTGTAAGATTTATTATATTTGCTGAGTTTTTTGTCCTCTTGTATCTTTTTTTTGCTACTACTGCTACTTTCAATTATAATTGGCATAATTGACAATTTAATCTAGTCTAATCAAAATTGTTGAATATTGTTTTATCAACTGTTAAGTAAATCTTGTTTTGTTTGATTGCTTTAAATGTCAAAAATTGAAATCAATGTTGAACAAGTATCAACATCATGTTTCATTAATCTAATGTAAAATGATAACGATACTTGAAAGATAATAGAAAAGGAACAAAAAAGATCACAAAAATGAACCAGATTTTGTCTCCATTCTCATTAACCTTTTTGTTTACTTTTGTCATCATGTTATTTAACTGATTGTTGTCTTACCTTCATTTTACACCTTTCATTGGTCATGGTTGAATTAATTTAGTTCAATCTTTTTACCTTATATTACAGTTAGTAAACCATTTAGTAAGCATTTCAAGTCAAAGTAAAAAGGGTTGAGTCGAAAGCATGTATTATCCATCTTCACTCTGACGATCTTCTCTTCAACTCCTTGAAAGTAAAATGTTGAAACATTTGAGGGGAGATAAAAAACGATGAGTGAATTTAATTTGTTATTTGGATTTCATTTCACTAACTTGCTAAATACATTATTAGCTATTGATTTTGATTGCATTTAATTTAAAGTTCAGCTCTGTCTTAATTTTTACTGCAACATCTGTGTTCTTTATCGAAAACCCGTTTTTTCTCAACGCCATCTGGCTATTGTCTGCTGAAGTAATTCAGAATGCATAAAGATTCAGAAGCTTTCTTCTCCTCATCCTATCCTCTTCCTTCTCCTTTTGCTTGATCTTTTGTTTCATTTTATTTATTATCATCATCAATTCTAATCAATTTCATTTTTAAAGTTGCATTCTGCGATAAGTTAATTTCATTTTAAGTGGAAGAGAAAGTTAAAAGGAAAGAAAGCTGCTGATTTAAATCTATTTTTTGTGTGTTTGATCTGTTATCTTCCTTTTGCTATTGTGCATCAGTTTAGTTTAATAACTTGTGGGACAATTTGACTGACTCCTGATGTGACCATGAAAATTCATCCCCACTCAAATAAAGCAGCTATCAACTATCAGCAATCATCATCAACATCACCACCACCATAAATATACCACCACTATTAGCATCACTATCTGCTTCAGTCATTACTGTTGTTGATTTTTTCCCTTTTTGTCTCTCCTTCCACTCACTTACTTACTCACTCACTCACTAAGCCAGTCATTCAGTCATTCATTCTTCTATCTCATTTTCCTTCTTCTCTCTTCATCTTCAAATATACTTGAATATATATATTTATATTTTTTTCATGTAAAATGATGCCTCAAGCTCATCGGATGTCTTAATAATCAGTTATCTTTAAACTCAATCTTTTTCTGATTCTTGAACGATCCTTCTCGATCAAATCTTAAAATATCTCTTTCTATTAACCATTAAACACTATTGACAATCATACAACAACGTTTATGAAGTTTTTCACATTGTAACCCGATCAAAGATAATAATGACAACATCAACAAAAGAATTGTGATTTTTTGATGGAATTAGTTTAATTATGTATTTTAAAAATTTGTGTTTCACGATATTATGATGTTTAATTACAGCCGCTATTGGATTTATTTTGGATATATTTGTGCTTCATCTTGTCTGTCAATTTAATACATTGCAATTGGAATAAACTATCGGTTTCTATCTCTCTCTCTTTCTTTCTATCTCTTTTGTTTCTCACCTGTTTGGTTAAAAGAGCATCAAACAAAATGGATAAAAGAGACTTGAAAACGAGTAAAATCTTGTCAATAATCAATGAGACTATTAGTGATTCAACTGAAATACCACCATTACTTTCCAATGTTTCAACAATTAATTCAACAGTTTCGGCTGTAATTTCTTCATCTACATCATCAGCATCTATGTTCCCAGCATCCACAGTGATGGCGGCTATAAATACATCCTCATCATCAGCGGCCGTTAGCTCCGATTTTGACGGCATCGAGTCTGAATTGATAGAAAAAGTAATTGTTAAAAATTTTAATTATTTCTTCCCGAATTGATCATATCATAACTGATTATTACATCCTCAATTTCAGTTAAATATGATATTTTCACATTCATTTAATTTTTTTCTCTCTCATTCACAATGTTTTGCAATTTGCGCTCACAATATAATCTTGTTTCCCTTCACTTTTTTTCTTTCACCAGAGTTGGATATTCTCATTGGTTATACTCATTCTCTACTTAACATTAACATTAATCCAAGCCTATGCCTTTGTTCGCCAACGAACACGTAACTTATTGGTTTATCTTTTCACAATTTCATTAGAGATGTACACATTAGCACTATTCCTCAATTCCTTAGATGTAATACTCTTCCGCTCAGTCAATGATGAACCCAATATGATGCCATTAATTGTAGACATATTACGGATTTCAGCTTTGGTACGTTGACATGTCAACACTAAACAAATATGTTTTATTTTGAATCAGAAATTTTCCATTTATCACTCTGATTTGTTTACTGATAATCATTTGTATTGTTTGTTCCGAATGATTTTTCTCTCATAATTGATATTCTCTCTTCTCATCTTCTCTCAGGCTCTATTCATTCTGTTTGTTCTTATAATTGCCAAAGGATGGCCAATAACTCGATCAGAGGTTACAGCAAAGCCCCTTGTTGCCATGGCTTGGTTTGCTTACTTGGCCTCTGAAATACTTTTATACAGTTGGACTGAGGTACTTTCATTTTCATTTTCTACTTCAACGTTCAGTAATTTTCATCAAATTTTATCTCATTTCTCAATGTCTGTATCTAGGGATCCTTGATTGAAGAGAGTGAGGATAGATATTTAACCCTTCCAGGGTGGATAAGTTTGGGCTTACGTATAATAATCATGATGTGGTTTCTATTTGAACTACGAGCTACAATGATGTTGGAACAAGATCAACAAAAATTACGGTTTTACCTTCATTTTGGTGCTGGTATTATGGTTTGGTTTGTTTACCTACCAATAATCGTTTTTGTAGGATCTCAAACATCAATTGAATGGAAGTACAATTTCATTTCTGGTACGTTTATTTCCATTTAATTGAACTCAATCTATTTAATTTGACACATTTCACATCAATCAAATTCATCCTCATAACTAATATTTACATCTAATTCTCTTTCTTGCATTAATTTAATAGTGTTCTCTCTGTTGGTTAATTTTCTGGCTTATGCTGTAATGGCGCATTTCCTCTGGCCAACGAAATTAACATACCATTTCCTAACCCACCCAACTGAATCAGATTACTCAGAAGGAATAGATGAATACGAGGAAGCATCCAGAGATAGCTTTAACTGTTTATCCCAAATCAATTATGGTAATGGAATTCATCATCATAGATTTGGCCATGATCTTCGTTTACCTAGCTCAAAGACGTGAATTATTGTGTTTACTTTTCTTTCCCTAATTTACCTTTAGTTTGTAACTCTTTATTTTTTCTCTCTCTCTTTCTCATTCTCGCTTTATCTTTCATCTTCACAATCCCTCAATTGATCCATTAGTTTCTACCATTATTATATATCACAATGTATAATAACTCACCATGAAGATCCTTGAAACATTTCGTAGCTCACAAAACATTTACCTATGGGTTTCAACTCATCTAATTTCTCAAACAATTATTGTTTGCATTGTCATGACATAAAAAGAAGTCCACTAATCTCGAACAAAACCTTAGAAAAGAAAGAAAAACGCCAAACAAAAGTTAAAATGTATTTGTTTTGTGAGTTGATCGAAAGAAATAGAGACAAATAACAACTTTTCTCAAAGTGTACATAAATCATGCAAAACTACTAAATGATAAAAAATAGCCAAGAGTAGGAATACAAAAATCAGATTTTCTCTTGATCTTCATGGAGTTGTTAGAGAGTAAATAATGGAAACGTGATTTTGAGAACAAATGATCGCTATTCCTGATTCCTTATTTACTCTCCAAATTGTTTTAGAATGTTGAGCAAAATAATAATTCCAAGCTAATTGATTAATTCTTAAAGTGATTACAGAAAAATTGAGAGAAGCTAAGTCCCAAATTATTGATGATATTGAATTTTTTATAGATTATTTATGTAAACATTTTCTTCTCACTATCATTTCTTTTTTTACCAAATTTCCGTTTAATTATCTAATTCTCCTCAACCCTAAATTTCAGATGAAATATAGTGATATGCTATTGCAACAACAAAGAAAAAGAAAGAAAAAGAAAGAGTTTCTAGGAAGTGAATTGCAGCAAAAATTATGAGACATCCTTAAAAAGCTTTTAAGACTCATAATAGCAACTGTAACCACCTCCAAAATAAAACTAGGGAATCGATTGCTCAAATGATATTAGACAGCAAAAAATGTAATGAAATTGCATTTTCATTTGTTGTGTGAGTATGAAAAAAAACAATGTAAATTGACTAGGAAGGAGAAGGAAGTTTATTATTGCAAATGTGTGTCCAGTAAATCCTAAATGGATTGATTGTGATACACAGACTAATAAAGTCAGGAAGTCACGCTAATTCTGATCCTTGATACTGAAAATAATAATCAACATATACAATATGCTTCTAAACCCTTTCATTGTATAACAGATGAAAAAGGTCAATGATCTCTCTTTTTTTTCTTTCTTTCTCATTTTCTCTTCTCTTCTGTCTCTCTCAATTTTTTTACCTAATTTCTTTTCCCTCCTTTACTTTCTTTCTTACGCCCAACCAATTGATTTTTGTATTATGTAAATATATTATTCATCTTGAATCATGTAAAATAATATAAACATACACACAAAAAAACACAAACAATCATCGCCACCAAAAGAAAAGCAAACGCAACCAACCAACTCTGTACACTGTTAAACAAGCCATTTACCACCAAAGTCCTGTTATAGATGCCTTGATGTAATCATCACTCTGACAAAAGCAACATCAACAAATCAACGAATCAATAAACAAAATTCATACAAAAAGATTTGAAAACAAAAAAAGCCAAACCGGAACAATTTTTCATGGAAACGAAAAGGATCGATTAAAAGATGAACAAGATGCGATCTCATAATAGCTCATGAATTGTTTAATGTGAATTAAGTGCTAAAACCTTTTAATTTGTTTTGTTTTTCTTTCACTTCTCCCCTCATCTCTTTTACCTACTGATTTTAACCCTTCCTGATGATTTCTCTCTTCTTTTCAGGGCAACTTTTCTCTCCTCACCTTAGATTTTATGCTCAATTTAATTATTGTTACTATTATTGATCTTCGTTAAGGAGAGAAGAGGATCAAATCATCTTTTAAAATCTTTTTTCTTTCTTTTGTCCTTTTAGAGTGAACCCTTTTTACACTCTAAATGCATCTTATTGCTCATCTTTCAACTTTCATCTTTCTTATCCCTCCTTCTTTCGATTTTATGTCTAAATCCAATCATTTTTTGCTCCTTTTTTCATTGATTGCAATCTATGGAATCATCGAAATGAACAATTCTTGATGTAACATTAATTTACTAATTTTATCTTTCTCTACTTCCTCCTCTTCTTCCTTTCTTCTCATCTTCACTCTACTCTTATCCTGTTTCCATCGATTACAATATTACTTTCCATTTTCCCTGCAATCTGTCAAAAAAGTTTGTCTCGCACATTAAGAACTAATCAGAAAAGATGATAAATTTATATATAGTCACTCATATTGTATAAATATAAATACCGTTCATGGTTATAAATAAAACATTTCAATAGAATCGAGAATAAATAAAATTTATCGTGGACAATATCATTCACTCTATAACCCTATTAATTCCGAATAGGATTTATTCTTGATCAGTTACTATCTGAAAATATTCTCATCATATCATTAATATAATCACATCATCATCACCATCATTATGTGTATCATCTGTTTAATAATTACCAACATATTTTGTTTCATCATTCAATTGATAAATTATTGAGGCTTCCGGGTTAACTCTTCTTTTTGCATTCAACTGTTTTTTTAAAACAAGCTTCTGCATATACTTCATGTATTGATGAGTACAATTAATTTTCACTGTCATATCAATCAATCTAATTCCATTTTTCACATTCATTTATAACTTTACTTACCGAGTGAGCTGGTCGAACAGCGTGAAGATGAGAAACAACAGGAGTTACAACTGGAGTAGCTGGTGTTAGCTCAACTATCCGATGATGATGATGATGATGATGATTGCTTGGAGGTTCAGCAATTAAAGTAGCAACTGTTGAAGGTGGAGCGTGATGGTGCAGATGATTATCTTCAATAACCAAACGAGCTGGTTGAACAGAATGGATGTGTGCGTTGTTATGATGCCCAGAATTAGCCAATGAAGTGTAAACAACTTTCTCTTCAATGATAGGTGATTGTTCAATAATGGCCTCTGATTGATGACGGCCATTAAATTTAAATTTATTTGATCTTGAGGGTCGACCTCGTTCCTCTATGGGCATTCTTGATTCTCTGAGACGATCAATTGATTGTTGTTGATGTTGCTGTTGAAGTTGTTGTTGTTGAATCTCCTCATAATAACCTGATGGGGTCATTGGTTGATTAGGAGTTGATAGCTCCTCAACTGGATCTAAGGTTTCAATTTGTTGTTGAGTATGAAACATTTCAACTCTTGATTTGGGTTGATGTCGAACTGAAATTACCTTACTATTTCTTATGACGCCAGTGTGTAAATGATCAAGGATTGGTTGAACAGCAAAAGCACCTAGTCTGTGGGTATGACCTGTATCACTGTGAATTGCTGAGACTTCAACAACTTTAGTATGTACATCTGTATGGATAGGGTTGATAACCGGTCTAAGAGGCACAAGGTGAAGATGCGGAGGAGTTATCAAAGGACCATGAGTAATGATGGCACCAGTAGGTGGTGATGAATACCTGGGTTCATGGATCTCTTCAATAATTTCAACTGAACTTGGTCTTTCAATTGCTGGTTGGTGTTGTTCAATCAAGGCGACTTCTTCCGACAACGGAGTTTCAATAAGATGACCATGAAGATGGCCTTTTCTAACCAATTTATGTTCACCGTTTGCTCTGAAATTGGTTTGATAATTTCTTTCCCTGTGATGTCCCATTGACCCATGAATGGACGCTGGCAGTATGAGAAGTAAACATGATACCTGGACAAGGAAACAAATAAAACAAAAGAACGTCAATTAAACTTGATTCTTTGATAGTTCCTAAGGCACATTTTCAGGGAAAAGTATTGATTAAAGATATGTTTGACTTACAACTGAGGTGATTGAATTGATGAACATTTTGATGATACTTGTCAATTGATGGTTTTGATGAAAATGAACTGTCTAAGATGAAATGAATAGCCATTTATGCAGATTTTTGTCAATAGGCTGGATTAACATTGATGACCATTGTTAATCGTTTCATAATCGGTTTCTCCTGATCACCATATACCATTAAAATAACGAACTAATAGACAAGCAGAATGATTGACTTTATATTTTTTTTCTTTAAATTGTAATCTTTAAAGTGTTAACTGGACAATTAGTTCCAGTATGCATATTAAATGAGATGTCTTTACTTATGATTTACCCGATTGCTTTTAGTCAAGTTATTTTTTTGAAAGTGATTCTTTTTTTCACCTTATATTGATTAAAATCCGTAAAATTTTAGGTTTTAAAGTTTAAATTTTATTGAGACTGATTAAATTCGAGTTTTAATTATTTATAAAAGAAAAAGTTTGAGATGTCCATTTGAGAAAATAGCTATAACCTCACTTGAACTCAGTCAAAGCGAATAGATCAAACCCTTTGCATCATAAATTTCATCTTAAAGGTAAAATTAATTAAAGGTTTCAGGAAAGAAATGTTTTAGTCAAACATTTATATTACAATGTTTAGTTCATTTTATTTAATTTATTGTTGATTTTACTTTAATAAAAAGTACACATTAGAATCTTCCGCTTCGTTTTCTTCCAGTATATTTAGTATCTTCTCTAACTTCTTTTCCTTGACGTCTTCTTCTTTCTTTCTTTGCAAGAATCCATTCTCGAGATTTTTTCGCAGGCTTTCCTCGGACTGGTTTACTTTTCATTTTACGATTGATATTGGAAACTGCTGAAGGTAACTCATGTTCATTTAACAGTGGTTTGGGCATTACTGGATCAATTCCTCCAGTAAACAGAACTAGGTAAACTTTTTTGGCTTTTGAACTATTAGGATAATCGACAAGTAAACCGCCAGTAAAACCGGCTCGCATAGCTTGAGTGGTGATCAATTCTACTTGTTTATCATCTTCTGGATAAAACTGAAACACTGCTTTACTGCCACGAGCAAGACAGCTATACAAACTAGTGAAAAGTTTTTTCAACCTAGCAACAGGATTGTGTGATTTTTTATCCGCATTACATAACCATTGAAGGGCCGAGATACTAATAGCTCCGTCAAATGTTCCAGGTCGGAAAGGTAATCCTTGTCCTAAATCACCAAGAACCAAATCACCTTTCTCTAAATCACGTTCCTTGGCAACATCCAACATTGATGGTGAAATATCAACACCAACCCACGAATGGCCAGCTTCTTCAATAGCAGAAGCGGAAAGACCTGAACCACAACCAAGATCCAAAATGTGAGCTTTGATACCTTCAGGAAGAGCTAAAATTTCCAGAGCTCTTTCAGAGAGTTGAAATTGCACTTCCATAATACGAGAATTTCTCGTATATTTCCTAGCTTCTTCATCGTTGTAATAAAACTCTGGTGGAGCTTGATATTCTGGTCGAGCCATGATTTTAAATAGAACTTATTCACTTAAATTACACAAAAAAAGAAAATGACAGTGAGAAAGTGTGCATAAGTAACAAGAAAATTGGTAAAATGGTAAATTGGGAAAATTAATAAAGGTATAAAAAATTTATTAACCAAGAATTTTGAATTAGAAAATATTGTGTTTTGTTAAAGTCACATGTTACAAATCTAAATCTCTTTAACCCAAAGAGTAAACAGGTTTCAAACCCGCCAACTTTGATTTATATTTTCTGCTCTTTACCATGGAAACATGAACCATCGAGTTGCGATTTTCAATCCATTTTGATTTAAAATATAATAATATAATACAATATTAATATATTTATGGTACCTGTCAAAACCATAAGCTTTTATTTATCAGTAAAGTCCTAAAAGCATCGTTGAAAAAAATATAAGCTGAAAGGCGTTATTTAAGGATATCTCGTAAAACATTTTCTGAATTAAATCAGTACTGATCAACTCGCAATAAATATTTATCTCAACCTTTATTTGAGGTAAAAAAAAATCAATAAACGAAAATAATACCAAATAGATGAATTAATGTCACTCTTTTTTGTTTTAGCTTTCAAATCTTTCATTTGTATTAGCATTTAATCTTTCTAATTGATTGGTTTGAGTGTCATTAATTATTGAAATAAACCTTATCTTCCGATTACTTATAACATCTAAATAACCCAATTTTACTGATTTTTGACCGATACCGTTGCATTTTCAGTCTATATTCAAGTTATTTGTGCTGAAAAAGTGAATTTAAAAGTAATATTGATCATAAAACAGGTTCTATTTCCTTCTACAGCTTTTAATTGATTAGAAAGTTAATCACTGATTACTTGATTTTTAAATACAGCTCTAATAATGTTTTTAATTAGCCAGTTATACAACGATTTAGAATCTTTAAAATAAAAATCATTCTTTTTTTCATCTAGAACATATCCAACTGATTCAAGTATTGATCGATAATCTGAATAAAAGTCAACAACAGCATGAACCTGGTAATACATGATCACGTAATCATCACATCTACATAAAGCTATTAATCCATCGGGATTTCTCTGAGTGAAAATCATTTAATAAGAAATAGTTGATAGTAATCTAATCGACTTCTCTAGTAAATCTGATTCAATTAAACATTTAATACAATAAACATCATTTTGAATAAATAGTAAATAATTTTGGCAAAATGGTCTGATGAGTTGATTTCAATATTATTGATAATGAATATCTAGATATATAAATTGAAAATCATTAACTTGAACCTCTAACATCATTTATTTGAACACAAGTTAAAAGCCAAAACAGATATTAGTATACAATCAAGGATGTAGACAACAGACTTTAAACGAGCCTGAAAAATCTCGATAAAATGATTAATTGAAACAACAAACGGTTCAAAACACAAGAGGATTAATTTTTGATGATACTTTAACTTCTTAAAATATTGGAATGTAATGTTCGCGTTTGATTGTATGTATCCGTTGGGCGATACATTCAGAAATCCAAATAATATTCCGGCATTCTTGCTCCTTCAATTTTAGGTAAGCATAGAAGACACCAAAATGAAATTGTAACATAAATGCATTAACATTTAGTTTGACTTCATATTCAAAGAATTTGTCTTCCAATGTTTTCTCATCAATATCTCCTTGTCCTCCTCCTGATTCAAATATTGATCGATAATCTGAATAAAAGTCAGCAACAGCATGAACCTGATCATAATCATCACATCTACCTAAAGCTGCTAAACCATCAGGATTTAGTTTACCACATCGAGGATACAATTTGGTTCGATCTTCCCTACTCAATTCAGTTCCAAATGAATTTATGGTTATAATGAAAGCTCGCCTATCTGCTTCAAATGCTACAATAAACAGAGAATAAAATATTACAATTAGCACTGATAATTTAAAAAATAAATGCAAAAAGGAATCATTTTTACCTAAAATCTCGCACATAACTTCACCAGTTGTGCCTCCAATTTCATCTTGACAAAACTTGTAGAAGCTTTCAAGGTATGCTTTGTATAGTGTATTTCGGATAATTTCAATATTCATTTCATCCATATCCTGTTCAGAGAGACAATCAACAAAAAACGGAGCCAATGGTGTATCAACAAGAATCGCATTGTACAAATCAGCAGGAGTAGTTGCCACATTGATTGCCTCCATCTGGTCAAACCGTCCAAGAGGGTGACATTTATCAATTAACTCAGGTATTGGTCGCTGATGGAGTGTTCCAGTAATTAAAAGAATTATATTATCGATCATGTAGGAATAAGTGATATAATCAAGAAATGTTGCCAAAGGTTCAACAGCTTGATTGCGAATATGATGAAATTCAGTGACCAATTTTTCCCTCAATTTATCCTCAATCACCGAAACAGCCAAAGGTGATGGTTCATTGGCTAAAAAGTTGCCATAATCAGTGCTTTGTAGATGAATCTTAAGATCTGATAACAAACAAAATAATTATAAATAACACTAGCAAAGTAATTTAAGTATATAATAATATAATAACATTTTTTACTTACCATCTAAGGAGTCACATTGAACCAAATTAATATAATCAGATTGTTTCAATATACCGCATTTAAATCCACGAAGTAAACCTTCCAAATAGCCATTGTCCACATTGAATAGCGCTGATAGAAACATTATTATGCTTTTTGGGTGTTTCTGCTCTCCTGCTATATTGTTCAGTCAAACTTCAAAAATAAACACAATTTAATCAACAGTTAGATTATTATAGCCCAATTTTTACTGATTTAATTCCACATATTGAACTAATGATATGATGGTTGAAGCAAATACCCAATCTAAAGATTTAGTCTTTACTCATGACACAATCCAAACTAAACAGAGCAAGTCTCGAAGAACCAATTATTGGGTAGAAATTGCAGTTATAGCATAATACCGAACTTAATTGTAAGATCGTAAGTTGACAAATATCAGCGAATCTTAATGAATAATTGAACCGCTAGAATGGACTTTAGGAATGAAAAGGTTTTTCTCAACTTTAATCGATTCATTGGTGAGTAAACATGCATGTATAAGGAATGATTCAAGCCATTCATGAAATAATCAGTGATTGATTGCTTGAAACAAAAACCATTGAAAAATTTCAGAGGGACTTTAGTTCACGAAACCGTTTAATCAGTTTAAATTTTATTCATTAATCAATTAGCTATGATGGACCGCTTTAACGACATTTTACAAAAAAAAGAGCTTCACTGCTTGCCTTTTCTGCACGAGCTTGAAGCACCGAATTGAAGAAATACATATGTGTATATGTATTTAACGTTATTGTTTAGGTCATTATCGTTAGCATTTTTTTAATGAATATCGAATTTCAAAAGATCGAATTAACTATTTTTATATGGGTTTACATAATTATAATCTTTAACGCACGTTGAGAGGTTAAATTAAAAAACGAGAAAAGTAAAGGCTAATATTGGAAAGTTGATAATCTATTCTTTAGTAATATTGCTTGTTTAATATTTGATTCACATTTCATGTTTAAGCTGCTTTTTGCTTGATAATCAATGGGCCAATATTATCACCAGTTTCTTTGTTGTGTTTATTATGAGCTCCATCACAGTAAGGAAATTTCTTGGATTTCCAGCATCGACAGAAAACCTCATTGTTTCCCAAATCTTCCATGTCGAATGAATGTACAACTTTGGCATTATCCTTCTGAATGCTATGATTGATCTTGGCACTCATTGAACAAACTTGCCATTTCGTGTAAAGAGCATAGGCCAATGAAGCAAAAGCAGTACCATAAGCTAATATTTGTCCAGGATCCTTGACTAAAAATATGAAAAAAAGAAAGTCAAGAGAATGAATAACACACAAATTTAGTCAAAGCATAGTTCAGCTAGTCAATCTTGTAGATCTATGATGATTGATTAAATTTGACCTTTTCTAATTGTCGGAGCAGCAAAGGAGATAAAAAAACCTGATACTTACATGATTCCATGATTCAAATTACAGTTAATTACAATCAAAATAGATCAATTTCCTGAGAAATAATTTTAAAGTGGTTTATATTCTATGAAGACAACGTTGTTTCTTAATTAATTATAACACTGATGAATGACTAATTTGATAAAACCCAGATCAGATAATTAATAATAAAATTGCTGAAGAATTATAAACAACTTTGTAGGTAAAATTGCTCAAAATAAAAACACATCAACACCTATTGGCAACTGTGGTAATCTCTTACGAGCGGGAAATCAAAATTTCTGTTATGATGCAAAGAAATAAGAAAATGTATTTTAAATCAAAACTGTAACTCAATTTGTTTATTAATCCAATTTTTAGCCATAAAATTTCAAGTTTACGTTAATTGGTCTTTTAAATGTTCAGGTTATTTGAAGGGATTATACAGTTGCTTCTTAAATAATTCGCAAATTGTTATCCTTAAAATTATGAGAATCTTTTAAACCTCAAAATCTATTCATTTAAAAGAGATAAATACAAGATCATGTAAGATAGTGTGAATAAGCGTAACGACAATTGAAATAACTGTTTAATGTGTAACAAAAACTACAAAATAGTTCAACCATGACATTAACAAATTTCAGATACAAAATGAGCTAATTGTTATACAATTGTTTCACTCTTCATTTGCTTTGCCATTAGCTTATTATTCTCATCGTTAAGCAAAAATTGCCGTTATACTTGATAAAACATTATATTTTTTGATACATAACAAACATAAAATCCATAATCTAGATAGATTATCTAGAAAAATTAAGATTCATCTGGAAAGCAGATTTAAAACGGCTAAAATTAACATTAACAATAAACCAGGTTTGATGTTACCAGAAGAGTTGCAAAAATCCTGGTTACAAAAACATTTATCCATTCGAGTTCCAAATATATATTCCGTTTTACATGTACTGGTGAAATCTATTTCAGCTCCAGCAGTCGATCCTGATTGATCACATCCTCGACTCCATTGTAAAACAAGCCCTAACCAAAATAAAACGATGAAATATGATCAAAATTTGATCAAAAATAAATACAACATGAATGTACATCTAAATTAATTTTTGATTTTCAACATTAACTTACCATTTGGATCTGTCATTGAGAATAATTCACAGCCTGCAGGACACTCTCGATACGGAACAACAGCAGCAGTAAAAAATCTTGGACTGCAATTATCTGGACTATTGTAACAATTAAGATCGGTACATCTATTGATTGTAAAGTCACATGTGAAACACTTAATTGCGTCAGCTGTAATGAGCAAAAGAGTCAACAAAGTTTCAAGTTTACCAGTTTTGAGACAAAAATACTTAAAATAAAGACTTACCCATATCAATTCGAGAGATTATTATTTTTAGTAAGAACATAAACCATAATTTAATCAACTCCATCATTCATTGGTAAATTTAATTTGAAAATAGAGACTATTTCGAATGCAATGATTACACAAAATGCATATTTTCAGATGGTTTTTTACAGGCTTGATTGCTCACTAGAACTGAGTCATCAGTTGCTTTGATGATTATTAATCAAAAACCAATTTCTTTGCATTCATAAAACGCTTATAAAAAATCACTCTAACATGACTCAACATTTCCTATGATTTTTTGTTATAATTTGAGAGCAAGTTGCCAACTCATTGACTTTCTGGTAGCCACAATCAACTTCCTTATTTATGAATCCATCCAATATTTTGAAAAATTTCGGGTCAAATTTCGACAGAAAGAAATTCAATGTAACTTGTTTATTTTTTCATTTTTGGGTTCATTTTCAGATAAAAAGTACAAAATACATTCTATAATAATTTAGAATGACAGCTATTATTAAAAAATCCTATCCTCCTAGTAGATTTGGTCGATACTAACTTTATGTTAAGTTAGTAAGTATCGTATAATTTGGACTAACGTAATGACAGCCAATGGCAATTTTAGAGTTGAGGATGAATTACACAAATCACCAGAACATGTACAAATGTCTTCCTTTATTCCAATTCGGTAAACTGTTTCGCAAATGTTAACCGATGATCCACGGGTAGGCATTGGCTGAGTTGAGCAGCCTCGATGCCAACGGATTACTTTGCCTGAAAGTAACAGATAATTTTCGAATTTATTAAGAATAAAAACATACAAATTAACATCTACATGAATGTTGCTGTAAAACTTACCGTTAGGATCTGTCACTAGATGAGTTTCACATGGCCCTGGACATTCAATTTGTCTAACATCCCATCGCTGGAAATTATTGATAGTACAGATATCACGGACTTCACGACAATTTGATAAAGTTGGACATCTCCGGTATTCACACTGATAACAACGAATTGAATAGATCTCTGTTGGTACAAGAGATTAAACGTTTAAAAATAAAGTAAAACCAAAAGTTCAACATTTCTTACCTGGTAAAAATAGAGAAACGAGGAAAAAAATCAAGACAATCATCATTGGAGATTTTAATTTGTGACTTTTATCTGGAAAGATGAAAACAATAATGGTCTGGCCATCATCAGTGAGTTAACAGTAGGTTTTAGCCAATCTCCAATGATGATAATCTTTTCTTCTCATCATGACAATGCAACCTTTGCTTGAATTTCAGAGTTACATTATTCCTACATAACTAATGCTTCATAATTTCAATGAACATACTTAAATATAGAAAAACTTGGACTCAGCTTTAACATTTTTTTTGACAAAAAGTTTAGAAATAATCCAAAAATATAAAAATAATAAAACGAAGAACTGATATTCAGAATAGTCAAAAGTAATGTTTTCCCTCCTCTCACTGAAGCTATCACATGTGTTTACTAACATCTTGAGCCTCATTGAAGTCACATTGGTTTTTGTCGATTCCTTTGCTTAATTGTGTTTACTTATACTAATTTTTTCCTATTTCAACTATTCCTTATTAATTTAAACAGTTTTTATTAGTATTTGTACCAGAGCAATGAATTAATCATGTTTTTGCTTATAAGCCCTTGTTCTATGTAGTGTTTGTCTACATTTGTTTTTTTACCCTGCGCTAATTAAAGTCAGTATACTTAATTCAACTGATATGCATCGTATTACTACATTTTCTCAATTTAATTGTGCTCCTTATTGTAATAAACTATGTTTGGTTCATAATATTTACACATTGGACAGAATAAGTGATGGATTTAGCTGATTTTATACCAAGCTTACCCATCACTTTAGCCAACTATCATTCATCTACTGTTTGCAAAGTACCTTTAACCAGCTTCCGAACTAAAACCATAAACGAACATGATTATCTTGATGCTGGAGGGTCAGGAATATATGTTCACAGGCCTGATAAATATAACTTAAAAGGCTACAAGCTCAAACAAGATTCAATTGTGAGTTCACCTTTCTATCCAAGATGTTTTACCTTGCCTCTTATTGTTGCAGATCAAGCAAGATATGAAGAATCGACTAAATTTCAATTCAGTCAGCTTCATAGTAATAGTCTTCAATATGATGATAAATTCGGTTACTTTTTCTATGCTGATCCCATAAGCAATAGGATAACCTTTAACAAGTTGGAACGAGATCCTGATCATATTTATAAAACATGCATTGAATCTGTTTCATCTCAAGAACCTGAATGCTACCTTTCTTTGGATGGAGGACCAATTTGCGAGATTTCTCCATCTTTTTGCCACCAAAGATCTGATCCAATCTCTTTGGTTAGACAACAAAAATCTATTTCTGTGATAAAAATAAGCGAAAATAATGGAAAGTTCGTTCTTAGTCCTGAGCCATTAATTTTCAAGCCTTTTGTTACCAAATCATATGATAAATTTGAAAGATTTTGGAAGATATCAAAATCCTATTTGCTTGAACATTCTGTTGCTCTCGGATTTACTAAAGATAATGGATATGTATCTGTTAAAGATTATGATTTAGAAACTGAAAAATTTCGTTGGACCTGTAAACCTAAAAGGTCGAATGGTAAAAATCAAGTATTGTGGAAACATCCCGTTAATTTATTTTGGCTTAAAAATCACCCTAAACTCTTAGCCTATTGTGAACTAGATAATTTTTTGATTCTTGATACTCGTGATAGAAGTGCCAGATCAATGAAAAATATTATGAATGTTAAGAATTTAAACTTTGTTCGAGAATGGGAAAGATTCCGAGGTGCCTGTCAATTGTCAATCACAGATACTCAGTTCTTGCTATCATTAGATCACAAGCTAATACTCGTTGATAGCAGATTCCCAAAAAATAATTTACTTCAATGGAACCATATGTTGTCTTGTGATTCAACCAATGGCTTGAGATTTCTGTCTTCCACCTCAATCGAAAATGTTGGGTCCATAATCACCCTAGCTAATAAAAATCAAGCATGTTTAATCACTGTGGGCCATTTCGACATAAACATAACTCAACCTCATTCTCTTCATTTTCCTCTACATCTATCACAGCCTGAAGATTGTTGGCATTTTTCATCAAACGTCGATGGATCTATTTTACAAAAGCTAAAAGATATTCAGTTAACAGGTTTATTCGTTCAACCTGACGATACCGGATATTCTATTTGTCAAGTCACTTCTGGTGGTGATTTTTGGGTTCAAGATTTTTTCCCCAAGGAATCAATCGATCCAGATCAGAGGTTTACTTGGAGACGCAATTGTTGCGCTGGAAATTCCACGATAGATGCTGAGGTCAATTCTTTACTGGAAAGAGCCTTTTCAAAGCTTATCACAAAACCAATGGGAAATAAAACTTTTCAATCAAAAGGAAAACACTTAAATCGAGATAAAATTGTAATATCACAGGAACCAGAATTGATTATGCCTCTTCCTGACCCCAGGTTTCATTCAACCCAATCTAATAAAAATGATTCTGGCGATGGTATTAATGAGTCAGAAGCTTTTAAAAGTCTGATCGATAAGCATGTAAATCTATTGGGTGATGATATTTCATCTCTAAATGAGAACCAGTACACCCTCAAATTACTATCTAAATGGAGAGAGGCTGAAACCAATTGAATTTTTCTTTATATATTTTTTACATTTTTTACATTGTGATCAAACTAAGTACAAGTAATCAATTTATAATTGTGCATGCGTTTTCATGTAATATCAAATCAATCAATGTACCAATAAAGTGTAACTACAAATTGTATAAAAAGGTTATTTTTGTTATCAAACCATTAATAAATAAATTTTTATTAGTAAACCAATAAGAATTACGTCCAGTTTGATATTTTGGTATCTTGTTTGATTATTTATTGTGAAAACTGATAGCAATAACTTCTTTTTACTAATTATTAATTACTTTCTGCTTTTAACTTTGTCTCCAATCAAGTCTGATCATTTTCCTTTTTCTTATCAAATCGCCTTTAACCCAAAGAGTAAAGAAGAAGAGATAGCTCTCCATAGGAAACAATAGGAAGCGAGGTTGGCGGTGCTCGGCTAGAGGCGCTCACATCAGTCACTTTTTCAATTTCTTTCAATTTTTAATCTAATTTTTTAATCTAATCTATCAAAATACCTTTGAATTACCTTAAAGCGCCCTCATCAGAACCACTTTTTAAGCTTCACAAAATTGTATTGAGAGAAACCTCTTCTCCTCTACTCTTTGCTTTAACCTGTTCATAGCTTAGATTCAAGTCTTGTCATTTGTAAAGAACCCATATGTACTAATCTTTTACTTTGATAATGTTAGTCGTTATTGTTAATTATTTCAGTTTACTTTATCAAAAATCTGATTAACTGGCTAATCATTATAAATCTTTTCCACCCATTAAACCAATTGGCCAAGACTTGGTTTTATCAAAATGCACCGTAGCTATTTAACAAAAGTCTCTGTTATAAACCTTCTCTGTCAAATGCAACCTGTCCATTACCGTCTCACATTGCTCAAGTTATCATCATTTAATATTTAATTTTTGTCAACCTCCTTTTATTAATTTTGTGACAATCATCATCTTATTGAACAGTGGAAAATGATTGACACTCAATCAAATCAACCAAGTTTGGTTTCTAACATTATTTCAATCGTTAAAGTTAAATCAAAGGACCCAGCCAAAACCAAAGTCAAGAAAAATAAACGAAAGGACAAGTTGTCGGACAAAAAGCTTAAACAGTTAAACAAATCGGATCGCATGTCACTGATGGTCGATACAATGGACTCTAGCGATGATGAGACCGTTGAAGAAGGCAACTTTGATATAAACAACAACCAAGAACCAAATATTGTCACCAAGATTAGTGCTGATGCTATCGTTGATGGGTCACCAAGTAAACAAAATTCATCCAATAGTGACCGTTGCAGTGTAATGTAATTACTATGTGTACACTTTTTAGCTTTTTTATTTTAATCAAATTAAATATTTGAATTTTTACCTTTTGTGTTTTAACTTCAATTGTTTTAAATTTTCGCGGTAATGCTTAATATGGAAGGAGCTTAAATGTCTCCTTGGTGATTTTCCGGAAATAGCAAAAGCATGAAATTGTCTATTTAAACGAATGGCGTTCAAAACTTAAAACGATAATAAATCTAACAATTAGATGATCCAGTTATGAAATTTTGAAATTTTATCATGTATCCATGCTGCCCGAAACCTTTAAACTTTCTCATTGCCTCTCTCTACCAGTTGTCCAAATATGAACCACTAATATTCGAAGGATAATATGAAAAGTAAGTTTGATTTAGCTATAAATTTTTCCTTTACATTCTTGAAACACTTGAGTCTTGATTCTATGATGATACCTGAATTTTTGCGTGATTTCCATGAGCGCAAAATGTGAACTGATTTAATGAGGCTGATATCGATGAGTCGAGAGTTTCAATTGTACCTGGGTGTTTTTTCTTATTAATGCTTCTCACGGATAGCATTTTAACTAATTTTCTCCTTTTCTTTTTTTTCTGATCTTTAGATTGCATTGGATTTCCAACTGGTGGGAGACACTTTACTGTTCTGAAATGATAAAACTTTCTCCAACATTTCAGATTTCTTTGTTTAGTTAATCAGCTAACTCTATCAAACTTTTTTATAAATGAAAAATCCACCATTGAAGAGATTAGAAGTCAAAAATCTTCTAAAATGAGAGAAAGAGCTAATTAATTTCACAGAAAAATGTTCTTACCATCTCACGGTTTTATCAAGTTAATGCTCACCCGAGCAGGTTCATGAGCATCTTTGACAGAGGACATTTACACTGTAAAAGAGAAAGTAGCTCATAATTAATTTGCTCAAACCATTTAAATTCTGGTTTCAGAATAATTTGGGCGGATATTCTGTGAAGATGGATTTCACCAGTAAAATAGAAAGAAGGAGAAACAAAACTCATCGAAAGAGGCCATTAATATTTACCAAAACCAGATCATGGTTTCAATCACAAGCTTTTCTTCTCAATTTTCCAACCATCATTTTTGTTCAACAAGTTTCTCTGGAATATAGCCTTAGGGTTGATGAGTTTTCTTGCTTTGCATCTGACTTCATCTTATCCCTTACATCCGAATTTTTCAATTTTTCCAACTCACAAAGGATAGTCTTTATGATGGATATTTCCCATCTTGAGTAAATGTTTTCTGTTTTCTGGTAATACTGGAAAGAAATATATTTATTAATTATCATTATCCTAGTCATTATATACCATTACTTTCATAACTATCAAATTGGCTACAAATGTTTCAACTCTTTTTCAAGCTGAGAAAAAGGTTCACCTAGTAACATTAATAAAATGTGATTAAAATGTTTTTTGCAAATGAATAGATTTCACCTTCAAGCAGGGAATGGATGCATGTAATTGAGTAGTTTGTACTATAATTATTAAGTGAACGTTCTCTAGGTTTTAATTACCTCCCACTAATAAGAAGTTTGACTGCAATCAATGGAGAGACAACTAAATTTTGGTCAACGAATTCATGAAAAAATATCCTTTCAAATATCGCTTGACAAAAACAGTTAAACTGATTGATTGATCGAGCTAATTTGATTGAAATAAAGATATTATGATGATGATTTGATTAACTCGTTTGTCTTTTTTTAAAGGCAATATTAGTCGCTGAATAAATAAGATGGCAACAAGAATTAATCATCCACCATTAAATCATATTGATGAGCCAAAAGATTGGGTCACTTGCGATGATTAATCAAAGTACAAATGATGAGATAACTCAATACAATCTAATCATAAAATTAAGATAATACATTTCAAAAGCTTTTTTAACCCTTATTAATTGAAATCATTCGCGTCAAAATGTTTAAAAGCAACAGCCAAGTGAGATGATGGATCACCTGGATCTTTGATCAATATGATTTCATATTTAACTTTTCATGCTGAGCTTTTAACTTTAAGCAAACTGAAAAACTAAATAGGATACATTGAGTTAATATTACTGATTTAGCTTGATACTTTAATTCAAACAAGCTTCTTATTGGCCAAAATACTAACTCGATTGTGAATCTGATGATATAACTTGATTATATAAAAAAGACTAGAAGCGTAATAGACGGTAAAAGTAAAGATGATAAAGTTAATGATGATGACCATGATGATGATGATAAAAATAATAAGTGGAGAGAAAGTAGTTAAATCAGTAAATATGTTTACATGTTGAGAAGAAAAAAGAGTGAAGATTTCCTAGGTCACCTGAGGCATAATTTGATGAGAATGAAACTTCTTGGCATAACTAAAAAAATGATTATCCAATGGTCTAGGCCAATTTAATTTTCGGGTTGAACCTCTTCTTTCTTTCTCCTTGGATTTCTCATTCCTTTGGTAACCAGTTTTGGTCCTTAGACTCAGCCAAATAAACATTTTGGTTAACTTTTTTCTCTCTTTCTCTCCTTTCTTCTTGATTTTCCAACTTTTTTGTTGCTCATTTCATCTTTGTTGAATATGTATCTTTCTCCCAATGAAAAGTGGCTTCAGAAATCAGGATTGGCCCTCTGGGTTGGAAGAGACACTTGGAAGAGAGAAAGAGAGAGAAGGTGAAAGTGAGTAAATGAAGCAAAGGAGAGTGAAAAGAATCAAGAGAAACATCGTTAAAAAGGATTTCTTGAAAACTTTCATTTTCACTGTGAGAGTTGATTTTAAATTGTGTCAACCGGCCGGAGAGAATTAAAATAATTACCATGTTTAGACAAACTGTAAGCAATTGACAGATCCACACAAACAATCTATTCATTATTGTTCAACCTTTTAGGCAAATCCTTTTACTGATTAATCCCCCTGTTTGTCCTAATTACTTCGAAAATTCCTTTGATTGTCCTTTAGTTAAATTTTCCTCATATTTGCTACCATTTTTCATCGCAATTATTATTAAAATGATTTTCTTGTTGAATTTATTATCCTCTACAGATAACCACAGCGTCGCTGGTTATTTTACTTTCCATTGGTTTGTCATCAACGACTCCTGTGTCCAGTGATTCAAGTGACTGGTCAACACGAATAACTGACGATGTTGAATCAACTCATATTAACGGTCCAATCAAATACAATTTTGATGAGTCCTCAGGTAAACTATCCTTTTTACATTCCATAATCTTAACCAAAGTTGACAGCCATTACATTTAGTTGATTAAAATTGTTGCAGCAATTGACATTCTCATGGTTAACCATTTTTTTTAATCAAACAAACTCTTATTCAATTAATTAATCTTTTTTCCTGTTCATTCCATTCTTTTTTAAAGAAATTGACTCCTCATTTTCGAAGAGAGAAGTCTCACCGGTTGTCGGTCCGCTAGAAACACCATTAGTCTGGGGAGCTCGCATTGAATCCTCGCCATCAGTAGGTGGTGTCGATGTTTTGCCTTCATCTGGAACCAGGACTGGTATTTTTGTAGGAGGTGATAATAAACAGAAAGTTGATTGGGCATTGAATCCTGGTGATAATAAAAAATTATATTCAACAAATGATGCTTCTGACGTTATTGAACAAAAAAAGGAAGATTCAGTTGCTTCAGCTCCTGAAGTACCAAAACAACCAGAGTAAGTTGAACAACCAATTATATTATTATCATTTTTCTGTCTTTTTTTCTGTCGTCTCTTTTCAACCGATACAATTGACAGTCTGTTATTTGTCATCAGTTTTGTTTTAAATTTAACTCACAATTTTGTTCTATTTCCTGAATCTCAACAAAATCAGAGACTCTAATGCTGATGCATACAAGGATATTTTACCACCAGTTTTAACAGGTAAACGTCGACTTGCTGAAAGTGATAAACCAGTTCAATCATCGGTTACAAATGATAACAAATCACCAACTGTTTCATCGCCCACTAAGGATTCTGACAAAGTTTCATCGCCAGCATCATCAGCGGTAGATATTAAAGGATCTTTAGGTGGTGCAGTCTCACCAGATCAGTCATACCTTAAACCAAGTGATAAAACGATTCCTCAACATGTTTACACCGAAGATCAATTTCCAACTGTGATAACGATTAAGGGACGAGAATACCTTGTTATACCTCATAAAGGTAATAATGTTCAACCTGTAGCACCAACACAAACCTCAGCTGGCTCATGGTATTCACCTCCAGGTAAATATAAATCTATAACTAGAAATTGTTAACAGTTAACAGTTTTTCTAATTGATTATATCTGTAATGCAAATTTTTCGATATTTTTTCGCTTCAGGTCAGGGTTCTTTTGTAAAAAATGTACAGTCCAGTAGCTTTGGATCGTCAATTTTCCCCAATTATCCAGTTTTACAACCAGCTTCCTTAGTTGTTGGCCCTAGGCCCGACACAGTCCCTTTCCCTAATCAATCATTTCAATCATCGGTCCACTCATCATCCGTAGGTTCTTCTCCTGCTGTGGTCGCGTCTTCGTCTTCTTCTTCTGTCTCATCTCAAGTTGTTGGGGAGACTGCAGATCAAGTAGTCCCAGATTATTCTCGTTATCCTGGTCATTCATTTGGGAACTTTGATATTCACCAAAGTCCACCAAGTTTTGCTTTATCCAGTAAATACCCGATTTATCACTCGTCAGCATTCAAAAATCCAAATATCCACAGTTCGGACGGTAATCACCAAGATCATCCCGTTCAATCCAATGTTTTCTCGCACTCCTTTGGACAATTTAGTCCATTTTCATTTCATCCACACTCTCTACAGGGTTTTCCTTTTTCTCCACAATTAACCAAGAAGTATGAATATTTTGCTCCAGCCTCTCCCCACGTTACTAGAGTTGTATCTGTACCAAACCCCCACACCCAAAGCCATTCCTATCCAGTAGCTTCTCCTCCTTCATTTGTGTCACAATCAGTGACATCAGGCTCATCCCAGTCAGGTGAAACAACTGTGAATGGTGCTCCTGTCAACCCTAATTTGGTTCAAGATGCATCATTTTCTCCTAAACTTCAGGATCCCATTGCTGCTCAATCCTCTCCAGTCGATGCTGGTTCCCAGCAAGAGTCCAATAAACCAATCAAACCCGAATCTAATCTTCATGCACCACCTCAAGTACCCTCATGGAGCCCATACGGTTTTTCAGTAGTAGCTGGAAGCTATCCAGTTCAATCACCACCGTCAGCCTCTGTTTCTTCTTCCTCTCCATCTCTTGTACCCTCCACACTACCAGTACCTCTTTCACCTTCTTCTCCCGCTCCACCTTCTTTGTCTCATTCTTCACCTTCATCTTCAACTGTTCCCTCCAAGACGCATGTAGAGTCACCAGTAACAGTGACGGTTGACACAAAATTTCCCAAACAATCAATCTCTCCTCCTTATTATTCCTTTGGAGACAACGGAGTTAAAGCAACATCCAATCCCGAATCAGCTTCACCCTCAGTCACAGTTGGATCCTTCAATGTAAACTCAGCAGCAGATCAACCTGTCAAAGGTCAATCTCAACAGCAAGACCAACAAGTTGGTGTTGCCGGTGAAACCTCAGTGCCAACAACAATCGTAGACAATAGAAATCAATACGCATCAAATAATCCTTCATCATCATCAGGATATTTTGTATCTTCAATTGATCCCGTCTCCGCCTTTCCAAGCTCCTCTTCATCCTTTTCATCTGCGGCCACTTCTGCCTCATCACCCTCTCAACTAGGATTTCCAGATCAACGAAAATTTTTTGAACCTCCATGGCAATATGTTTATAACTATCCAGTTCCAATAACCTCAGCTGGTCACTTTGGAGGTGATTCATTACCAACTTACAATGTCCATCCCCATTACAGTAATGGCCAACTTTTTTACAAATCCGAACGATCAGGACCAGAAAATTTTGAACAAAGTTATGAGCAAAATGTACCAGTTTTGAACTAATTGGTAGGTCAATAAGAATACATTTAAAATGATGAAATTTCAACTTTAAAAACAAAATCAGATTTCACTTGGTTGCGAATATTATTTACATTTTCAATAAAATTAAGGTTCGGAATGTGAAGTCTGATTTAGCTTTGATGGTTGAGAGGACATTTGACTTACTTTTAATTTGGTAAACAGCTTTTCTAATTTTCTATATTTTATTTTGAAATTAGGAAATTTGTTGATCAAGAAATGGATAGATAACAATTGTTCAAAAGATTCGACTGAAGAAATCAATTTTCTCTGATATTAACTTACATTTATGTAACTTTTTTCATACCAATCATTCATTTTATGTAATTTTTAATTCAATAAAAAAATACTTCTCTAAAAATCTTAACAATCTTACAGTTTGATTTCTGTAACCAACTAAATAAATCAAAGTGTTCTAATCTAAAGATTTAAAACATTTTTACTGTAATGATTTGATTAGGTTTAATTGAATCACTCATAGATACAGCAATGTTTTATTCCGATGAAACTAATTTCCAGCTGTATTAACTTTCAGAATGATGTGAATTGGTAAAATTATAATAATCAATGCTGTGATCAATCAATTGACACAGTCTCATAAATCTTATGCAAAATTATTAAAGCATGTATTATTTTTCGGTTATTCAATATGATTTATTAACAATTGAATTGAGTATACTGAGAATTTGTAATAGCATTATAAATAATTAAAACTTTGCAATTGATGTTTGAATGCCTGAATAATTAACTTACCCAGAGCAAATGTTGAACATGGACCAGAAAACAAAAGTTTAATACAATGTATAAGTAAAAGAGATGAATGATTAAACTTGAGTATCAATAAATTCTCATCATTCTTGAATTTTCTCTCCGTGAATTATCCTTGCGCGATGAAAATTTGAATTGAAATCATGGTGAGCAAGTTGTGAGGTCGAATTTACAGAGTTTAGGACTAATCAAGATCCACAACGAGAGGGTTTCCATAGGACATAACAACAGCCCACGAAAATGGCAATGAAAATGAAAAGGCATAGAAGTCCAAGCAAATAAATTATCCATGAGGCAAAATTGTAGATAACTGGTGAGCAGAAATGATTGCTTTTGTCATCATCTGTAGTTGATGGGTGTTTAAATACAATCACAGCAAGGTAAATAACCAGAATAAGGGTTACAAAGTTTAGGATAAAGCTGAAAGTTGATAAATGCGATGAACCAGTTGAATTACTTTCAGCTTGATTATTCTCAATAATATATAAATTACGAATATGATCCATAACGTTAACAATATTATTGATTGTTGTCACAGCTCCCATGAAGATCAATAAACCAGGTAATTCAGGAATACTTTGGCAGTCATCACGATATATGATTCCTAAATGGCAATAGAAGTTTATAAGTTTTGATATTCAGAAAGTTGTCCGCAAGGATTGACAATCAAAAATTTGCTTATTACCAAAGACTATCATTGCTAGAGGCAGAAATAATACTCCACACCAGCAGCTGATCCATAGAACTGTGAAAAATGGAAATTTGAAATAAATTAAATTGAATGTGAAATGATTGATGGGTAAAGATTAATCTTACCTGAAGCCACAATGACTGAGACAAATGAAAGTCTATGAAACACTGTTCTTTCGTTGGTTTGTTTGTATTCTGAATACAAATTTACTATGCTTCGATGTGAGAAAGCTGATCCATCAAGTAAATGACGACCTGTTGTTAAGTACATGGTATTGAAAATTAGTTGATTTTGGGGATAAACAGTTGATTAACAGAAATTTCCTTGGATAGAGTTGAAAATCAAGTGGTGGTTTGTCTAGTGAATTGGTTAAACAACAACACAACCAACAGTAAAAGTGATTGCTATTTAAAAGCATTGACTCAAAGCCGCAGTAACATGGCTAACGATTCATGCTTTGATGGATTAAAATAATGAGAAATGAATAGAAATAGAAGTTGTTATGCATCAAGTGCGGTTTCAGCTAATTGTATTTTCACAATAATTAACAGCCAAGGTTTGATTGCTGTCGTCTAATCAATGACTTGATTAATAAATGTGTTGTAAAACAGTCAAGAAAACTTTACTCAATGATTTAACTGTTCCAACGTAAAAGTCTAATAAAAAGCTAATGTTCTTTGAAATCGACTTGTTTAATGAGCTATTAACACCAATTTCAACAAAAAGATGAGATTGAAACAATAATTTAGATAATAAAAAATGTATAATCATTGATGCTAATCATATCGATATTGCAAAATTAGTTAATTATCATAACACAGATCACAATTGGAAACGTAGCAACCAAAGAGTATTCTAGTTTTTTTGTGGCAACATCAAAGAGTAAAGAAGGCAACTTTACTCTTTGGGCAACATTAACTTTATGGCTAACCTGTTGATAATATGGAGCCTTTACTTGTAGTATTGTCTCCAAGCTTATTTAACAACGGTTTCTTGTCCAGTTTAGATCCATGAGTTGATGATGATTTGATTGGTATTCCGGTATCAACAACAAATTCACCCGAATCAATGGAACTTGTTTCTGTTGAATAATTTCCAGAAGGATCATAATTGACTTTCTTTTGGTCACTTGTTTCAATTAGATGGCAACCAGTGACTGGTTTACATATGGCTGTTGATGACGCAGAGTTCGTTGTTTCCATTTTTATCAAATGTTCCAGAAAAACCTAGTAATATTTACATATTTCATCAGTGATGATAACAAAAGACAAATTTATTAATTGAATTAGTAAAATGTTTAGAATGGTTAAGCCGAGGTAAGTTAATCCAGCTTAATGATCATTCTTGTTTCTAATCCCTTTCCCTTTTTTATTACTCTCTAACAGTCAAACCAAACAAAAGGACATCATCATGGAAACATAAGCTATCCTGAACATTTTGTTATAGCCTTGCATAAATCATGATTGTTATTACGCGTTTTTCTAACTTACCCACAAGGCCTCAGTACTGTCTGAAGGGAAAAGACGAAGAAACGATGCGTTACTTATGCCACTTCTTAACTGCTGATGAATGTTACTGATTGTCACCAACCTTGATGATAATTTGTTTGGTTAAAGTTTGTAAACACAGCAGACAAAAACTAAGAATAAGTAATCAAATGTTCAGTAGGTGATTAACTGAAAAAGCAAAGATAATTTGACGATGATAAAACAAAAGGCATGATTAATTAACCAGAGAGATGGGTAGATGTCTGTTTATGATGATTAAGGCTATTGGATAAATAAAATTGGAGCAAATCTATGGATAACAAGCACAGACTTATTTCCCTCGGAAACAACCAGAATTTTATTTGTGTGCTCATCTTTTGGTTGTTTGATTTAAACAATAAGCTAATGAACAGCTTTTCCAGGTGATTCAAATTATAATAAGTGTAAATGCTGGAAATCATTTAATGATAAACAGTAAAATGTGTCGCTGATAAAGTGCTAGGATTACTCATTTATCAATCAACTTAACTGTAACCGATTAAGATTACTTTGTAATTTTCACCAGTTGACCGTAAGTTTATTTTGAGATTAAAGGTAAGAAATGGTGAAGTGTTTCAATGATTATTAAACAATTCATTACAATTTATTATTTCTTTCCACAATTTGATAATAAATACAAAAGCAATGCAATATGAAGCAATTGAAGATGATGAATGCCAGTGGCGGTGAAGATAAGAAAAAGATGAGCATTCAAGTTTAGTATATAATCAGGCGATTCGTAATTTTGAACATTTCCAATGGTTATGATTGAAAGTAATCAGATGATAAGATGACGATGATTAGTTTAGGACCAGAAGTTAAGGCGAGAATAAAATTTGCCAAAATTGGCAAAAGTAGAAAGTATAGGGACAAAAATCCGCTTAGCAGTTCACCATGATTCACAATAGCAAAACATGTAATAACTTGCAGTAAAGCTGTAAAAATTGGCATAATCACGTATGAAAAATGCTGAAATTAAGCAAAATGATTTTAATCATTTGGCAGTTTATGTCAATTCCTTGAATTAGCTCCAATTGATAATCCAGTAAAATTGATGCTGTCGGAACATTAAGTAGAGAGAATAATGTTGTGCTTGTTTCAGCCTCTTTTTTCGTTATCAGCTAAATTAGCGTCCGTTAAAAAGTCAATAATGATATTATTATTATAATAATAATCTATAAAACACGAATATGTTGAGACGAGAAAAGTTGAAGGATGAAAAATTTAAGGAAGAGATGATCTTGTCTTTCATCTTGATCTGGTAAACATCCAAAATCAAGAGCAAGCCTTACTTTTAGTTGGTCCTAAACTGTTCTTTTAAGTAAAAAACAAAATTGTCCAAATGACGATCACCGGTAAAAAAACAACTATATTAGCAAGATTGACCATTGACTTTAGGCTATTGGCGAGGAGAGTTTGAGTCTTGGATCACCTTTAACTCTCTTTGCTTTCTCTAATCTCTATCGACGTCCATCTTTTGAATGGTTTTAGATAATGATGATGGTTGTTGAATGGCCATTCCAAGTTTCCACTTAGTTTTTCAGTTTTTTAATAACTTGTTGATCTCCTTTTACATGTATCTCAATGTCCTGGGAAATTAGTTTCATAAATACTATATTTCAGATCTAAGATTGAATGATGAGGCTACAAATCAATAAAGATAAGCAAATGAATGCCATTGATAGCTTTTACGAGACTAAACAGTTCATCATACCTTAATAACTTTGTGAAGATGTAAGGAAAATTAAAGATTCGAGTTTCAATTATTCAGTGAAAATGTCTCGCATGCTAACACATTCCCATTGGTTTAGTGGCTGTTGTTACCGGATTATAGTAAGCAGTTAGTCCCTTTGGTTGAACCATTTCGATCAAGAAAACGTATTCCGTTGATGGCTTCATATGATGTATTTTATGCATTATAACGTGATTTAAACGACTATCCGTTAAACGAGGAAACTGGCGACAATGTAAACGTTTAAAATAACGCGATTTATCCAGAAATTGAGCAAATCTTGCAGGTTTTGTTGGTTTTTTGAGATTACTTTTGCTCTTCAATCCTTTCACTGATTTTATATTCTTCAAAAACTCACACCGAGCTGATGAAGTTGAATTCAGATTAAATCCAGGTAACTCTTTCAACTCTTGGTGAATCTGTTTTTCTGATACATCTGGTGTAATTGGAGCAGCATATAAACAATATAAAACTTTGTCATCAGGAGATGCAATCCACGCTAACTCAACAGAGTCACACGTTGTCAACAGATCAAGAACACGAATATTCCGATCACGAGGTAGTTGAGGATCAGGAATATGGGATCGTTTTTTACTGATCATTAAATTAACATCAAATGATAGTTTACCATATCCAGTCAGGGAAATAATCAACAATTGTTGGTTATTTTTTGCTGTTGAACTTTTAATTGTGCTGTTATACCATTTAAGCCCCATTGGTATATTGATTACTCGGCTCCCTTTGATTCCAATCTCTCTAATCATCACAGAATTGGTTAATCCTGCACCATTGATTGTAACATCAACCTTGCTTGAATGGGAAGTTGAGCAAACCTGAACAAAGAGCCAAAGATTACCACCTACACTGAAATCACTATCATTATAACGATAAGAAAATATCTCAGTGAAATTATTTTGTTTGGACAGATTCGCATTGGTCAAACGTTTATCTCGAATTCTAGTTAATTTGGGCCACAGCAAATCTGCCTTTTGCTTTTTAGAAACAACATCTAATGTTAAAGATGGTCTTAACAATTTTTTAGATGGAGCTTTCGTTGTTAAATTTAATCCTTTGTAAAGTGAAGTTGCTCTAGTTGCTCGATTGATTGCAACCACATCAACAAAATAGCGAGTTGATGGGTCAAGAGATTTCCAAGTATGATGATAGTTTGCTGATTTGTTTGCCTGCTCAAGGCGAATGATGTTGTATTGAGTCCAATTTTTCCTCAACTGTTCAGCTTCCCAGGTTTTGGCCATTGTACGTTCGTACCAGCGCGTAAAAGGAGTAGATGATGAACTGATAACTTCATTGTCAAGTTCAGTGTCCTCAGTTGCCTCTACGAGGGGTAAAACTGGTGGCCATGATGTAATCATTTCAATACTTTTATTGGACTTGATTAACGAATGGTTTAAAGATTGATACTTCATGAGAGTTTCAATCTGTTCAAAATACTCGCAATAGGATATAAGATTATGATCTTGATTGATGGTCACATAATAATCGATAGAGTAATCAGGTTCACTCAATGAGGGACTCCAATTGATAGTGGCACTTGAATGAGTCAAAGAAACCACTGAGAGTGAATCATTTATGGGTAACAAAGGGTGAGGATTGAAATGAGACAAAATCAAAGTACAACTCGTCGCTCGTTTGTTAGATGACAATTGGATAACATATTGACCAGCATATTGACGACGAATATCGGTAAAGCTTTTCCGTTCCATTCCACTGTATTTAGCCAAAAGTAAATTTGATTGTAGTGATCCATTGGATAGTTGTTTAAGGTCATGGCGATGTCGTTTTCTTCGGGCTCTTTCTTCATCCGATTGTCTATGTTTACCATGACGACGACGTTTTCTGGCGCTAATAAGTTCTATTAAGGGAAAAGCAAAAGATAAACAAAATAATTAGATTATAGTTAATAGGAAATATAAAAATTAATTATTCACAATTAGATAAACTTTGAAAGCCAAAACACACAATAAGATTATTAATTTTTCATTCAAACAGTTAAAGTTGATTGCCTTTAAAAAAACTTCTTATTATATTTTAGTGTTTATTAATGCTTCTAATAATGATCAACAAACTTTTCCAAACATTATTACATGGAACAAGACCTTTTTTCACCAAAGTCTGTTGAAACTCCATCTTCATCTTTTGAATTTATTTGCTAGAGCAATTAATTATCATCATAATTGTAAATTGATTTATATTGACGGTTAACAAAAATACACTTTTGGTTAAGGTTGCTTAGCGAGTTAACAAGAGTAGTTTGTTATGATCCCAACAATAAATTAACATACCAAGTTATTGTTGAATTGAATAAATTATCACTTAAATTGACTAGCTTTTTAAGTGAATCAACATTAATCAAAGTAAATCATTTTAATCTGAATCAATGATTTCCCGTTTTTTTCAAATAACATAACAATATAAATTGAATTATGTCTTCTTTCATATCTGTCTAGCCTAAACTAACCCTTAAGGACTGTGATTTGACAAATGTTTGATTGTTTCTTTCAAATTAGTTGATTTTAAAGTCTAATCAAAATTAAACAGACTAACTGTTTAACAGAAAGTTGACTAGTTTTACAGTTGATTATTATGGAGAGACTCAATGTAGGTTTACAAGGGAAACTCCTTAACAACTCAAGTTGTAAATAATCAACTTCAATCATCATAAATCTCATCTTATTTTACAATTCACTTTTCTTCCTCATTTTTCCACTAACATTTCTATCAGTTTATTATTCATATTATTTCTCTTGCTCTTCCTTGTGGATCATCATCTTCATGTATTTTCATCATTTGCCTGTCTTTCAATGTCTTTACATTAATCGTCTTCTCTTTCAGAGATGAACTGCAACCATGAATTTCCTATGAAAATTTGCCATAAACAACTGAAGCCATCCATTAAAATCATTGCTTATTCTGAGTTTTCCTTAATTAATCACTATCCTATTGAGTTTGGAGAAAGTTAACTTTAGTGAATCAAATCAAATTGTATACCAAACCTAAAGAGAACAAGAAAATAAAGAAAATAAGAAAACATGTAATTTATATATTGATAAAGGGATAAGATGTGATTATATCGAGTAAAAAAGAGGTATAAATATGAATAGATTGGTATGAATACTGAAAAGATTCATACAAGTTTCATACTTATGAGAAGAGTCCAAAAATCATGGTAGAGTGATCATGATTATCATCATAATCTTAGATTTGGGAAGAAATAAGAATGTATGATTTATAAAAGATCATCTTTCAAAGGTTGAACAAAATTCAGAAAGTGTCAAAAATGAAAAATTCAACAGAATCATGATGATGATACATTTCAACGTTATAACAGATATTACAATGTTAGGCTTGTTAGCAATAAAATGGTGAATAAGTTATAATCTATTTTGGGCAACATTACAGCTTCGCAACTCCTTTTTAAGCTAAAATTGAGCCTTCTCTGACCATGGATTAGTCTTGAGCTTGCTTTTACATCCATGCAAATTTGAGCTTTGATGGAGTGAAAATTCAGCTCAAAAAAAGTCAATTGACTACATAAATATTAACATCAATTACCTTATGAATGGTTATTTTACTTTGCTAATACAAGTCAAGATTTGACAAAGGAATGTTCATATAAATACACTCAAAAATGGGCTTAAAATGCGAAATGCTAAAGAAAACCATTCATCACATGAGTTAGCATTGAAAAACTGTAACTGCAAAAGGCAGAAACAAATTCAAATATTATCTTAACAGATTATCCTGGGTGACGTTTGAAGATACATGGGACTCAAATGATGGATGTTACATAGAAAACCATAGGACAAGTTACATAATCAGGTAGAGGTAGAAATACAGTTGATAATTGTTGTTGGGCTTGATTATCAAGGTTGATTAACAATCTTGTTTCAAGTGAATTCCAATAGTGACTCGTTTGAGAAACTGTGATTCTAGAAGTGAGAAGGAAAGTGTAATTTTTAACATTCCTTTTCTTGTATATTTGATGAATTGAAAGGCAGTGAAAATTTATTGACGAAACTTCTGATTAAATTACTCGCACCTTAATTGCTTTTTTGTCATTGAAACTATCAACTGATCGAACCAACAAATCAGAAATGAAATCTCTGAAATATCTCGGTCAGGTTCAGTTTAATTACACATTGATGGGCTTCCATTTGTAAAATGTATCTTTCAATTCAATATCTATCCTTTTTACAAACATTCAACAGAGATTATTGGAGCAAGGTTGTATTTGATATTGAATAAAAGATTATTTAATTAACTAATCAAGTCAAAATTCAGTGTGATAAAAAGATTCACTAGATTTTGACACTAAATTTATGATCTTTGCTGTAGGCATTCATCAGCAACTCAAAGATGAGGCCTTTTCGTATTTACGATGATGACTGTTAATGATGAAAAATAGATGATAATAGTGATTATGATGGTCATTTTATAGCTTTTCAAGCTTTTTGCTGAAGGTTGGTTGGAGTGAATTTTAAAATTTATCCCAATTAGAGGAAGAAGATTATCTTATTTTAGTTGATTCAAAATACTCAACAGTTTTATAATCTTGGGATAACATAAAAAGATATCACTTAGTCAATCTGATTGAGTGTAAACTACTTTCAATCAAGGTAAATAGGTTTAGATGAAGACAGAAATGACATAAAATGTTGCAAAATAAAACCAAAATAAAAGATATAAAATATTATTAACCAAGTAAGCGATGAAAAGCAATACAATCTAAAACCAATCCTAAGGTATTGCAGTGTTGAAAAACAAATCTCTTTCAAAGGCTAATCTCACGTAACTTTACGTGCATTTAGCTTAACTGTCAGAGTTCAAAAAAGCATATAGTCTTGAGTGATTATAAATTTTAAGATTTTTTTGCAACAATTTATCTTTTTACTAAATAATTCGTGAATATTATTTTGATTAAATTTAAAATTTCATCTGCTTTAATAAGTGTTCGGGTTAATAGGAACCTTTTTATTGTTAGAGCCTTTAAAACGGTTATGTACTCTGCTCCGATTTTTATTTTGCTCTTGTGACTATCATCGTTTTTAATCGGTAGATTTTATGATTTGATTCAACTCGGTTTCCCTATTCTATTTTATCTAATTTCCTTTTCCATTTTTTTTCTTACAGGTCAAATTACCTATCGATCTCAATAGAAATGGCAGTTGAATCAAACAATTGACACAAAATGGACAGTTTGGCAAGTTTTCTATCTCCACTTACTAGTACTGAGCCTTGTTTTTCTGGTGAACAATACAAAGAGGCTTTAGATCCAACAACAAAAAACAATGTTGATTTATATTATCAAAAGGTGACACCAACAAGTTACAACAGCACAATACAATTTGTCGATAATTTATTGATGTTTTGGGTTTAGTTTGATCTGTGCATATCAACTTTGAAAATCATCATCACTCTGCAATGATAACAATAATCACCACAATCATCAACAGCCTTTTCATGTTTTGACAATTAATTGATAATGATGCCAACAAATGGACAAACTGATCGACTCTAAGCAGATCGATTAACTGATTATAAGTATTATCTTTCTCAATTGACAGAATCTATTGCCATTAACCATTCATTGAATACAATTCAAATATATTCATGGATTTGTGTCTCTATATAGATATTAATATATCTTGGGTAAATATTGAATGTAAAGGTTTTCCTTGAACAATCAAGGGAGGACCACTCGTGATCTTTTTTACATATTCAATGCTATTAACAATACTTTTGTTAATTTCTCTGTGTGTTTAGATATGTGTAAATGAATTATTATCCCAGATTCACTTGACTTGACTTGGACAGTCTAACCGTACGGTGGAGTTTTTATTCCACTGGCCAAAATAACGATTATCCTTATTGACCATTTATTTTGCTGATGATTGTCTGGTTCCTAAATGTTTGCTAATCTCTACTTTCTGGTGACAAACATTTCTTACTCGTTTCACGGTTCATTTTGTTGAGTTACGCTGAATGGACAAGCCTAAATTGTTTGTATGTGTTAAGCCTGTAACAAAACCACTAACAGCGTGATACCTTTAAGAATGGAACGGCAAAGAAGAAGAAGAATAAGATGAAAAGACTGACAAACCCAATAAATACAGATACGAATCACTGTTATTACTGTATTAATATGTAGGTTGGAGCAGAGGAACAAGGAATGAAAATTCCACCAAGAAAAAATGTCTGATTTTCCCAGCTGATATCCAATATCAAAATCATCGAATGCTGTTATTGAAATCATTTTAACATTTCCGTTGCGCCACACATTTCGCTATGGCATTTTTTTTATTGTAAATGGTTACAAGCATTTTTGGCTGACCAAGTGATTCAATCTTAATGATATAATGATAGGTTAAGGAAAAAACCCGACAGTTTCCTTTACAAATAAAACAAGTTGAGCTTGTACAATGCCAACATTTTTTTAAAATACAAATTACTTCATTTCAAATACATTTGAAAGTTTTGTGAGATTTTAAAAAAGCTAACTTTGAAATCAAAGGTTTAGTCAGGTTTAGTCAAGTTTTAAGGTCTTAAAGGATTAATCTTAATCCTTTCACTGTTGACTTGTTAACCGATCTCTCATTGTTACATCTTTTATTTTCAATTATAATTCAACGATCCTATTGAGACATCATTTTCTGCTGTTGTTTACAAATTGCTTTTCCATTGTCACAGTCATTCTTGTGATTTTCATTATATTTAACTTTTTGTATTTCTTTTTCTGCAATTCAATCTTTGTTTAGCCCAATATCAATATCAATGAAATACGATATCAAAAGATGACATCAACTGTTGAGAATCAAAATGTACTTTGCATTTCAAAACCAATTCATTTTAACTCTTTAATCTCCATTGAATTGAATGTTATACTAATTTTCCTCTTTTCCATCAATTTTAGGTTCTCATAACCAATGAAGTAATGAATCTGAGCATCCCAACATTACAATAATTTAACCAAAATATTATCTAATATCAATAGAAGGATTCATTTGAGTAAAGATCAAGCATCAAGGAAAACATGGAAAGCTGAAAAACAATAGAAGAAATGAGGACACGAAAAGTTTACCGTCACAGGATAAATTTTACATTATCATACTGCTTTTCTTCAACCAAACTAATGTAAAGATTGATTCAGGGATACAAGTTAAATCAATACAAAAATTTGGACCATTGAGAGGAAAAGGGCAAATAATCAGAATCAGCAACAATGGAAAAGATTTGATAAAAATGCTCATTCATCTGAACAAATATAAATCTCATTTACAAACCCGAATTATTCATCAAGAATGTCGACTCGCTCTGTAAATTAGCAGCCATGACAAGAATTTTCAGATTTTTAAATAACTTATTTAGTTTTTCATTGCTTATTTCAGCTTTTTTTTTGCTCTTACAACTTTATAATACTTTATTGTCTAGTAAGAAATAACACAGAAACTCAGAAGCTTGATATTCACACATAATTGTAAATATTAACAGTAGGTTTCTGTTGATATGCAGGGTTGTTGAACTACTAATCCCAATCCAAAGTTTCAGGTTATTCACGCTATTCGATATTGGATGAGTTCTGATTTTGTCAGAAATCGTTTACTTTGACTTTATTTCAATCTACTTTTTTGTCCAGCCCTTCAGGCAAACAAGCTTTAAATCGTTTGAGTTTCGTATTAAAAAAAGTCTTAGATTAATCCTGAAAGTTTCAACTCAAACTTGATTCACATCCAAGTTCATTTCTTCCATGTTAAAATGATGGATAAATAAACAACGATTCAATGGATCTTTATCGATTCAATCATCATATAATCAACAATATTCACATTATGGAAGGAAAACAAAGTTAACTGATTAATTGAATATTTAAACAATCTTCAAATGGTTTACTTTCATGAGTTTTGATTGAATTGTATTATTTCACAAAAATTTCCTCGTATTTTTTCGTAATATTGGCACATTCTAATTGGTTGCAAAATTTATAGTCAATTAATCAATTTCTGAGTGATTATTCATCTTGGTGCATTTCCATTTCATTTTCAGATTATCCAACATTCGAATAATTAGACAGTTAGGTTAGATAATTGATGTAATCACAAGAAATTGGATACTGGAATTATTTTAAACTTGCACTACCAAATGATAATTGATGTTTTTGTCTACTAATTGATGATTAACAGAATCCAATTATCACAATATCAAGTTGAATAAAATTTTGACAATAAACAGACGAAACCAGTTTCAACAATTAACCAATGTTTGTAATTCTAAACGTTTCTTTGTTAATCAATTATCGTTTTTCAAAAGGCCGTCAAATATTTTGCCATGAACTTTCAATGAAGGGTTAATGGCAGGCAAAAATGAATGGCTAAATAAACTAATTATGTAAACAAGTAGTATAGTTATAGTTAACACAGACGAATAGCTTAGGAGTTCAGATTGATAGTTTGTCCTACCTTTTGCGTTGATATCCTCGACAAATTCAAACGTCCATTTGATTGGATCAGAGCATGGAGTTACAGTTAATGTCAATGGAGCCTCAAGTTTAGAGTTGATTGTGAATGTAAACCTTAAAAAAGAAAACAGTAATTACACTTTGAAATCATACTTAACACTTTTGTTGATCTTACCTTTTAACCTCTTCATTAAAAATGTAGATTTTAATTTCTTTATTCAATGGTAAATCAGTTGGTGTGAAAAATTTGGGCCTATTTAAGGTTTCATTGTGTAATGATTTGGTCCTTAACCTTTTGACATGAGTTGTGAGTTTACCTGTGGATTCAGTTAATCTTGAAAATGATGTCTGAGTATGTTGACTTGAACTAACCACAAACAATATGGAACAAGAAATAATAAGGAAACAAATGAAATGACAGTAAGATGGTGGGTGAAACATGATTCAATGGGAAAAAATGAAATACTATTGAAGAAAAGGGTTGAATGTGTTTATATGGACGAGAAATTAAATGTTGTCAAATAAATTCTTTGTTCAATCCAATTTTCAACAAGCAAAATTTTCACCATGGGAAGACAAAAAAGTTGTATTTTATGATGGTGGTCAGATGGTTCAACATAAGTTCCTGTTGCTGGTTAAAAATCATATTTAATTAGTTAACAATAAATGACGAGTCAAGTGTAAAGCACAGAGGCAAAATGGGTGACAAAAAAAAGAAATGATTGGTGAAAAACTAAGAACAGTTTACTAAACTGGGAACAAATGATGACTAGATTGGTGATTGGTTGCAGAGGATTGTGATGCTGATGATGGTGACGATGATTTATAAATGCTAGTAAGCAGAAGAGTGACCAAAAAAATTAGCAAAAAAAGTGTCGCTTAAAGATGAAATGTAAAAGAAGCGGCAAAATTAGATTGAATCACGTTGATGTTACACAGTGAATTTGTACATAATATTGGTACCTTTTTGGCAGTCTTTAAGCGTGAATAAATTAATTCGAGCACAGAGAGAGAGAGAGAGAGAGAGATGATGCTTAATTTAGGAATAACGTTCAAGTGTGCATTAGAGAGAGAAAAAGAAAGAAAAAAGAGAGTGCAAAGAAGACAAGAAGATGAGAAGAAGATGAACGAAAAAGATCAATAGACGAGACGCTAACGCCATCAAGTGAATAATTTGGAAAGCAGTTGAAGTCAAAGTCAATCGTAATTTTAATGTCAGTAAAAAGGTATCAGTCATGATTGTAACAGTCTCGTGTTCAAATTAAAAATTAAATAGATATTAAGATTGATGGAAATTAATTTTTTGAAAGATCTGTCAATGAGTGGCAGTAAGAGTTGGCAAATAAGGTGAATGTCTAATAAAGGATTTTCCGAGTAACTCAACTGGTTCCAATTTTTGATAGTTATTGACTGTGATTAATCTATAATCTGTAATAGCTTCCATTCCTTGGTACATAAAGAAAGCACTGAACAATTGTCCTTTTCTGAAACAAGGCCACCAATATTTGAAGTCGCTCCACATCTGATTGTTCGGAATGGAGTCGATTGGGAACCATTTAGGTTTCATTTCATCTGATTCTGTTGGATTTCCAGAAAACTTGGGAACTTGGAAAACATGAGCTTCATGGACACATGAATAAGTGTCGGAATCGCAGCAAAGAATGCCAACTTTAACAATTTCTTCGGCAATTAATGATGACTCCTCGAAGAGTTCACGTTTCACTGAAGTTTCGATGTCTTCACCAACATCAACTTTGCCACCGAAACCATTCCATTTATCAACTCCGAATCCTCTCTTCTTGTAGCCCAACAAAACTTGATTATTTTGCTGATCAGTTACTAGAACCAAGTTGTAAATTTTACGTGGTTTAACCATCATGGTTTCACGTTTAATGAATCTGGAATAAATTAGAAATGAATAGAAGATTAGAAAAAATGAAGCAATTATGGCAATAAGATCTGGTTAAATATGGAGTAAATTATATAACATTCGTATTATCTAACTATTAATCGTATAATCTCGACATTAGACTATTTATTAATAGTAAAATACGCGTCATAAATTTATCAAGATGAGTTCAACTTGGATTCAGTTAACTAATTGTCAATCTAACGGTTAGAAACAAAGAAATGCAACGCAACTGATTACAGTTAAAAATAGATCAATACTTCGTTAAGTTTCATAAAGTTAGGCTGAATATTTTACTTACTTGAACTGATTTCTTAGTATTTTTGCACAATTCATTTTATCAATTAACTGATGATAACTAAATCGCATTGAATTGAAATGAAACTGTTTGAAAGACAACTGGATACAGATATTCGGTGTGAGGTCAGAACAGCAAATGAAAGATGGCATAAGACAAAACAGCAAAGTGCTAATGGCTTTTAAAATAATATGGAATTTTTGAACGGTTTAAAACATAAATCGGTTTAAGTCGATTTTTAATCCGCTTAAATCCCTGTTATCATTGGCTATGGTCAAGCATTTTCAGCCCAGTCTTCAAGGATTGGATAAATCAGAGTTGCTCAATCGGGGCGATTCTGCCCTTTCAATACTGATTAACATCATGTAATTAAAATGTTACTCTCAAGTGGATCAATCATTGTGAATCAATCCGTTATTTTTAGTAATAGCGGCGCACCATAGATGGCATTAAGGGGCAAAAAATTGACTCGAAATGTTTATTTCAATATCGTTTTAATTATTTCAACAATTAGTGAATAACAATTGTGATAATTGATCTGATAATTCAAAGAATATTCAATCTTTTTTATTTTTTTGAATGTTCTGTATTAGAATAATAAATTCAATTTCTTAATTCTGCTCCTCAACCTTGCAAGTTTGTGTATCGTAATATCACATCAACTAAACTGTTCAACAAACCAATTAACTTTGTTTTTTTCATTCTTCTTCTTTATTGTGGGTTCATTATTATGCTTTTGATTATCGGTGGTCAAGGATGTTAACATGTTTTTATTTAATGCGTTACCGTTTCAACTGTACAATGAGATGCTACTAAATGTACCGTTCAACTGAATTGGAAGAAGAAAGGTTGATATTCCTAATGCAGAGTGACATTACCAATTGAATTTGTGGGTCGAAATTAATATCATCCCTTATTTGTATTATTGAAGGAATAAACAAGTGAAATGAACAACATGAAGAAGCAACAAATTGGAAACAATCAAGACTGTTGGATGAGTAGTTGCAACCAAAAATTTATGGGTTTAACCTTTGACTAACAATGAGTAAAAGTTGATAGGTAGGTAAAAATGGTAATCATCTGAAGTTTACTTTCTTTCTTTCACTACAAAGAGATTTACCAATATTTTGATGCTTTCCATGGGAAGAAAACTGGAAAAAATAAGGAAAAAGACTGTGGAGAAGACGAAGAAAGATGAGAAGAAAGGAGAAGATAAGAAAGAGAAAGAAAGAAAAAGAAAAGAGAAGAAAAATTTGAAGGGGAAAAAATCTTTTCGTGTTGACTAACAGGTTAGGTTTCTTTCTTTTCTGTCTGCACATCTTTTCTTCTGTCTCCCTCTCTTTTTTGGTTAAGCTAAGACATTTTTGTAGCTCACGATCGGAAAAAGAGGGAAAAAGAAAGAGAAAGAGAGAGACTTTTGCTGAAAGAAAGATGATGATGAAAAGGTTAGCTCTCATTTGTAAACTTACCTTCACTTCTACCTGCGACGAAAGAGACTAAAATATTTGATTGGTGAGAAAGCAAAACTTTTCTTCCATTTCTTTCTTTCTTTCCGAATAACGACAATATTTTTCTCCTTTTTGCACCCATTTTTCATTCAATTTTTACTCTTTTTAACCAGTTTTCTTGTTCCTTCAATTGTTTGGATGTATATCTATTGATTACTGATTAATTTTACCCAATTTCAATGTCTCCATTACAGTGTTGCTGTTAGTTTTTGTGTTTGTTTTGCCCAACAAATCGTAACTTCAAAGTGAAACAATTTCAACGGATTATTAACTGGATTACATGTGTTTCTGTTTATCCATCAAATTGGTGTTTCACATTTTGTTGATCAACTCTTCTCTCTGATCTTTGTCTCACGGTTTAGTTTGTTGGATTAAACATTATGGTTTTATCGGTTTGGAAAAAATCGTCATCTCAATTGTTGCAACTGGATTGTTGCTATTATTGATACCTTTCAAATTATCATCACAATTATTCACCACTAAACATAGGTCAACTTTAATACACAATGTTATCAAATAGGTACATTGGTTTGTTTAATAAACCATGTTTAATTGTTACGATTTGTCTTTACCTTGTGCTTGTCAACCCTCTCATTCAACCAATCAACTGTCAATCTGATCAAGGTGAGTAAACCTTAATAGCATCATTTCATTCGTGCCATTTTGGATCATTTTTTTGTTCAATCAATCTCGATTCCTATTTACCAGTAAAATGTACCGGTGAAACAGTGCCAAACAAACTACACTGCAAAGGTTTGAAACTGTTCAAATGTCAAACTATCAAACTATCAAAGTAACGAAAAGCAAATTGACGAATATCAGATCGATTGATATTTTCAGAAATCAGTCAAAACTCAAATGCAAATTCAATTGCAAACTTTGTTTCATTATCTTTTGATTTCCAATTTTTTTTTATCGAAATAAGTCACTGTCTTTGCGTTATTTGGATTGTCGTTGTTGATGTAATCCAAGCTGAATTTTTGTGATTAAAGAAGCTTTAAGTTGGAATTGATGAGGATCACATGAACAGGTTTATAATAGCAAAAATTTTTCCTAATGATTCAATACCTTTGAAAGAGGCTTTCCTTTCGTCAGTATTTTAGGCCCTCTCAGGGTTGATATTCTGGTTGAAAAGTGAAAGATCAATCAACTTTTCATTTCTTACTTTTGGAAATCGGCAAGAAACTTGCCTTATAATGATTATGTTGGTGCAAAAAAAGTTACTTCAGTTCCGTTCAGTTTGCAGATAATGTTGATAAAAAAGTTATCCTATCAAGCTAATTTATTTTACCTGCAATTATCGACATTAGATCAATTTAATTTTCAAATGGCTCAAGCCAATGATGTTACACTAACTGAGCAACATTTTTGTTTCTTCACCCGATGAAAGTTCATTTAAAGTGGAATATCTCTTTATTAAATTTCCTATCCCAATCTATCATGATCAACCATCGTATCTGTTGGACAATTTTTCAAGAGCAAAGCTTTCCTCAAATTGCAAGACCAATTCAAATGTAAATATTTATTGAATGTAAACCTTAAAATGACCACTTCGAGATCAACAATTGAAGCGCAAATTATGACAAAAATAATACCAAAATTGAAGGTAAAAAAGGAATGCCAATGAGTAAATGTTTATTACTTTAAATACACAGCCATTTATTAAGGTTTACCTTTCGGTTAAACAAGAAACCAAAGACCAAAAAAGAAGAAAGAAGAATGAGAAAAGAAGAAGATGAAGGTTAAGAGAATCAGGTAAGAGGTCAAACCCAATTTCTTTTTACATTACATAGAGAAGTGAAAGAAAAGAAGAAAAAGAAGACGAACAAGAAGATGAAGACCAAAGAATCTCATTGATCAAAGCTTACCAACAACAACAAGTAAAAGCAAAGAGAGAAAAAAATTTTCTCAAGAAAATTAGGAATTGATGGTGAAGATGGTAATGATGATGATTATAGAGGCCAAGGAATCGTAGATCACCCGTTAATAATGGACTTCTTTGTTATTATCACTGGCACTACTTGGATTATCATTATTATAAGGTTAACACAATAAACAGGGTGCTTCTTATCCTCATGTTCATCAAACCTTAGTCTGGTAAAATAGACTTGTTAATTGTGTTTAAAAAAACAAAAAATGTTTTCATTGAATTCAACTATTAACATGTTGAAATGTTTAAAATGATGTTTTCCATGTTTCAAGAGAAATATGAATTTATAATGACAATTGACTGACAATCAGCTAATACCTTTTGAAGTAACCAGAAATTGACTTTTGTTATTCCATCCAAACTCTAGTACTTTTTTTCATGTTAACCTAACCTTACCTAATACTTAACCGAAGACCTTGTATTACCTTGAAAATGGCTGTATTACATGATTGATTAGTTGATTGAACATCTTATTTTTTTTCTCTCTCGCTCTTCTGTCTGTTTATATTGATTGTAATACAACAACCAGAGCAACAACAATAACAATCAAACATTAAACTTCAAACTGTTACCTCTTATAATCATTATGGTCATCATTATGATCAGTTTGTTGGCCATTATCCTTCATCTCTATTCAATAATTTAATGATAATTAGTTCTGTAAAATTTTCCTTTTCCATTCTTTCTTTTCTCCATCTTTTTTGATTAGATTTGAATGAAAAGAAATGAAAGATAACCTGAAAGAAAAGGTAAAATCTGCAGAAAGATGATTCTAATGTAACCTGGAATAAAAGCTTTACCTGCATTTGAATCTAATAACACAGGTTTTGAAAGCAATTTTTCAAAAGATGAACTATTTTTAAGCATAAGCAAAGTAAAATAACAAATGATAACAATGAAAAATATAACATGATAAAAGAATGCTCAGTTTTTAGATAATTTTTCCTTCTTAACCATTTTTCATTCTGCTCTTCATCAAACATTGTTAACCTTTCCATCTATTAAACGTATATTAAATGTATATTAAATGATCACAGTTAAATTTATCATCAATCTGATGTAACTTGTTGAGTCTGCCAGGTTTCATTAGCAAATAACATTAACATGTTAAACCTTATTAACCCATTCACAATATCATTATCAAAAGTTGATTATTTTAATTGTTGGTAAAGTTGCTCTTTACATTATTTCAAACTAACCTTTTATCCACACAAAAGTTCATTTTTATTATCATTTATATCAAATCTTTTCTCAATTTTTGACTCTTTTTTGTTGTCCTTTCCTTGCTTACTTAAAGCCGGATATAATAAAGAAGATGATTAAGTTAATTGTTAACAGGAGCAGTAAATAATTTCTTAATTAACCTTTTCAAGATGATTTCTGGAAGCCTTTTGGCTGGTTCACTTGTTAACCAGAAACAATTGAACCAGAAAAAGGTTTCAACAAATGATATTCAATTGTTGCTCGTCAATTGTTGTTATTACAATCAGCATTTGTGAATGAAAAACGATGAGCCAAATAACGAAAAATGATAAATAATCTTTCAACACTTGCGTTGCTTATTGTTAATGTGAACATTTAACTATCACTTATTACCGTCATTATTGATACAATTAGATGATTAATTGAAGGTCCAGTTACGATCATGAACATATCATGAATATATCATGGATAAAGTTGATAATGATTGGTATTTTATTAAGTTAACGAAATCTAAAAACCACAATCATGAAGCATTTAAATCACGACCAGCAATTGCCAATTGAACAATCAACTTTCCTTCTTATCTTGAATCTTTTAATTCATCGATAACCTTTAATCATCGCCATCATCATCATGTTGCTCATCATAACCATGAGCTATGAGGTACTATGAGTATCTTCAATGATGATTACCTTAACCGTGACTTAACATGGTTAACAATTGACAGTTGAGCTTCTTTGAATAAATTTTCATCAGTTGATTGTGTTAACATTGATTTCAGCATTTTTATGTTCAAATTAATCTGTCCAAGTTTATCTCAATGTTGAGCTTCATCTTTTTAAATCTTGGAAAAGGTTAAACTTGAACGTGATTAAATAGGATTAAATTTAATTAAACCTATCAAAGATGAAGGCCTGATGATAGGCCTGTTTAGATGTTTAATGAAACTTAGATTGAAATGGTTCAAGTAACCATATTGATTTTAATTGAAATCAAACTCGCCATGAAACATGATTTCTACTTCAATTTGTATCATCTTAACTGATAAAAATATTGAAAATTGTTTACCAGAAAATATTGAAACCCAAAAAAGTGAATCATTAACATAATGATTTATAATAACTTTACCCATTGTGAACCTTTAAATGTTTAATATCTATTATTCATTGTCAATGAACTTTCCTCTTCAAGAGATTTTCATCCTTTCAAGTTGATTATCATTAAACCTTTAAATAGGATCAAAGTAGGAAAATTGATAGACAATTATCATCTCAATAAAAAAATTTACCTTTTCTTCTTAACCTTACAAATGAAAATATGATTAAACCTCACCTATTCAGTGGATCCATGAAAAGGTCAGAAAAAAAACGTTTTTCCTAAATGATTCGATTTGAAAGGAAAAACAAATTCCAAAGTGCGCTGATCTCTCGTAATCATAAACATGATTAACATATCGCTAAGCCTGAGGCTGGTATAAACACACCTATGGTGTGACTAACTCAAGACTCACAATAAACCTGTAATCTAGAAACTCTGAAAATGAATAGACTTGAACTTTTTGTTTTTCACTTTTACCAAGTTGGATGCTTGGGTAAACCAGACATGGACAGATGAATATAATCAAGACAATAGTCCATAATTGTCGAAGCGTCTAAGATAATTGGCAACGTTTGTTCGTCTCTTCTCTTGATTCACTTTTTTCACCTTCAAGAGTTTACCTTTTTTACCACACCTAAAATACAAGGTAAACTGATTTACTAAGATGGTGATAATCAATGATAATGATCACCTATTTTTGGTGCTCTCGCCATCTTTTGGGTCACTCTTTTCGCCGCTTGGTTCACCTTTCAACTTCAGTTTTTTTCCTCAACTCCTCTTGCTCTTCATTAATGTTTCCTTAGTCACTTTTACTGGTCATCTTTTTTTCATGGTACTTTATGCTACAGTTGAGACACTGTTGAACATTCAGTCAACTGGAAACCTTTTTATCTCTAACCTTACCTTCTCATCAATATACCTTATTCTTGTACCTGATTTGATTGATGGCTTTCTACAAATTATTACAATTCTTTATATTTGATTGTAACAATAAACTACTATTAGCAAACGTTGATCCAAGTCAATCGTTGGTTTTAATAATAATTGTTGATATTAATCATCAATCACTGGACTTTTGAAAATCTCACTTTTACACCTTCAATTGTATGATATTAAGCTTCTTACTTTGACATTATTTATAAATTATAACCTTCATTTTAAAGACAATTAATTGCACAATTGATGTTAATCAATATTTGTGTGTTTTGTCCACTTTTATGGCCTTTCTTGGTTTACTTTGTAGGTTCAACATTGAAACTCGGTTGTTGCCCATTCAACTCCAAGGTGGTCAAAGATGACAATCCATGGCCACCTAGAGGAAAGTTGAAGATGAAAATGAAGAGCCGAGAGAAAGAGCGGTAGACAGAGAAGAAGATAAAGAAGATAATTCTATGTCTAACAGCCCTTGAGTTCAATTGTTTTGTTGTTATGCTCATCAAAACCTATCATTTTCATCTTGACCATTTAAATAACTTATTTGCATTGCTTTTTACCTTTATCATTGTATAATTTTCAATTGTTACCCTTAACCAGTTTAGGTTAACCAAACTTGAAGTTTACTTCAATTGCTTTTTGTATTTTTGTGCAACTTTTGTTTCAATTTTTGGTTTCGTTTTTTACGTTTAAACTTGATCAAACTGTGATCAGTTAATTTCAAAATTTCCTTCATTTCTATTTTTGTTCCTCTTTTCATTGTCAACTGTTGATCTTTTGCAACTTGACAGTGATCATGATGTACTTTAAATGTCTCATAATTTATCATGATTTATCACTCTTTATTTAATTATTTGATGATTGATATTGATTAGGTTTGAGAGAAATTAAAACACACTTCATGATTAGAGTAACGATGAGTGCTGAAAAAGATGTCGAAAGGTTGACTTAAATGAGATTACAATTGATGGTTAATCTTTTGTCTTCTGGGTTAGATTATTGTAATAGTTTATTAACATTACCAGATCGTGATTAATCAGTGTTTAGTAACTGATTCAGTGATGATTGAGGTTGCCATTTTGAAAGTTAAAGAGTTAAAAGTATCACGTTTAAGTGAAAAATTAAAGGTAAAAACAAGGAGAAACAAAAATGAAGCCAAAATGTTGAAAAGTCAATTGTGTTTACACAGAGCAACGTTAAGATAAACTGCAACAATTTAGACTAAAGCAAGATTTAAAGTTGATAGTGATGAAGATGATGCTGGTTATGTTGATGATAATATCATGAACAACAAGTTGAAACAATAAATCATCTTTTAAGCAAATTCAATAATCATTATTATTCAGTGGAAGCAATAGTCACCAAAAAGAAGGTTGTTTCAAACCTTTTTCTGATCAATTTCATGATTTATAAATAGATTAATTTGAGAATATTTTGTCACTACTTTTTAGCTCTTATTTTGACACCATTTACTCACTGATGATGATGATAACAATGATGTTATATTTATGTAGAGCAATAAATAACATGATAATGTAGGAAGATGGCTTTTGGTAAAATGTTTAACTTCATTGTGTTTAATATCGTATTGTTGATGATGAACAATTGATCTAAGAATAAAGTTTTCAGCTGAAAATTGATTAATTGTTGAGATTAACTGATCGTCACTTTCATCGCTGATTAACAATGGTTTAAGTATCAAATTTTGGCTCAGACTTTTACTCAAATGATCGATATCATGAAGCTACTGAGAGCCATTTCATCAAAGTGATCAATTTTTCGCTTCTTTTTTGTCTATTTGTTTGTAATTTTGTTCAACACACCTTTATGTCCATCATTATAACCTTTATTGTGATAACTATTTATCACTTTGAATCTTGACCATTTTTACCTTGTATTCAAGTTTAATAATGATAACTTGGAAAAGGTTTTACTACAAAATTAGATCAACTTTTATCATAATCATTATTATCAAAACTAATAGGCTTGTAATTGAAGCAATTTCAGCTTCATTTTCAGCCCATTGACACAGTTTAGGGTTTAATTGTTATTTTAAACATGCAATCATTGAATGTTCATTTGTTAAATCAACTAAAATGATCAGTTATCTGATCAGATCTGTGATTGATCAACAAATTGATTATTCAACTTTGCTTTGATTAACAATTCACCTGTAATTGTTGAACCTTTTTTCTGCTGTTAGTTTATCCAAATTATGACAGAATAAATTATGAGTAAACTGTTGATTTACAGTTTAATGTCATTGATCTTGAAAGGTAGTTCAGTTGGAAATATTTCATTGAGTTAACAATCTTAATTCATTAATTAGCTTAAATTTAAAGATTGTTCAGATTTCTCACAATATTTAGATACAGAAAAGTCTTCAATGCTTAACAAAAAATGTTGACTTGAATGTGTCCAAGATGTCAATCAAGAGACTCTCATGATTGTCGTTTTAATACAATTTATTTATAAGCACACTGTGTTATCGTGTTAACTTTTACCTTATTTCATGAAATTTCATTGAACCTTTTCCCTTTTCTCATGTAACTTATTGTAACTGGAGACTCAAAATAGTGAACAACAATTTGGTCAACAGTTGATTCCATCCAAATATACCTTACATTAAAATTTTACAACAAATCACGCAAATCTCTTACCCTTTTAACACTTGATCAATAATTGATAAACCAGTTTAAAACTGATTGTTGTGACTATTTTGGTGACTATTGATTACCGGTAATCTATTAATATTGTAACCAGGATATCGTTTGATGGCCTCCTTGATCGCTTGGTTTACCAGTTTCTATCTGCTTTAACGATAAGTTGAATAAGAAGATCAATTTTTAGTCTAATATTGATGAAAGAAAGTTGAGATTAAAACAATAATAATAGCAAAATTCATCATCATTAATAGCTTCCGACTCCAGAATTGAATCGACATTTTTTAACATTAAAATATCCTTTGGAAACAAGACTAATCAAACCCATTTATCATACAATTTGACTCAAACCCATTTTGCACAGTTTTGGGTTCATTGTGATTTTCCTTTGATTAATCAAAATTTTCTGTTTGATTGAGAAGATTTATTCTGTCAACTTTCACTTAATAGCAACTATTAATAGCTGACAGGTAAAATTGACAATCAGATTGATGAGTCTAAATTCAGAGCTGTTAATAATGATCGATATTGAATGTGATGCATTGTAGTAGATTTGAGATGAAAAAATGCATTTCAATCTTTTGCATTGCTGGTGAAAGGTTAAGGTTTTTGCAAATATAAATGATTAACCCGAAAATACAAATCAATAATTAGAATCAATTGTGAATGTTGAAAGAATTAAAGTTGAATCTTTAAATTAACAAATACAAGAATACAATTAAAGGGACAATTAAAGGTTACCTGTTGCTTTCTATGATTGATTTAATTCATTGTAAAGTCTCTTTTTTAAACCTTCAGTTTGATTCAAATTTTCATTTAAGTATAATAATGAACGAAGATTAGCTTTGAATGGTTAATTATTTGGTAAATCAGGTTTAAATTGAAAATAATTAAAAATAGAAGATCCTGTTTAATAAGTACTCATTGTAATTGAATCAGTTCAATTGTAAATGGTTTGTTAGTTGATCAAGATACCTTGAAAAGTGATTAAACAAACAAAACCTTTGACAATCAATTTGGGTTACAATGGATTAAAAGTGAGAAAATTCGTGAACCCAAAAATCAAATTCAGCTATTAATTGATATTATTTTGTTAGTTAATCATTATCAACATTTGGAAGAATCTTTCAACCAAATTAAATGATATTTGCTTTTCAATTTGATTGCTAATTGTCTGTCAATTAAGGAAACACACTGACGTCTTAACGATGGTCGGTTTGTGTTTTGTCACAATTGATGTTAAATGAAACAGGTTCAACAATCAAATTTGACTCTCAATTGTTCAACTTATCATCAATTAAAAACATTGATTATGATCAGTTGTTTCCATTTGAAAAGTGAAAGTGAACAATTAAACAATTTCTTCTGGTTACAACGAAAAATTTAATGCTAACAATTTTCTCCTCCTTAACAATATGTTAATTTAATTTGATAATAAATATAATTGATGATCATTACTCTGATGGTCAAGTTTCAATAGCAATATAATTATTAATTATATAACTATTATTACTTAAAAAGAGGATCAAAATGGATGACAGTTTTATCCTTATCATGCATTTGAATCTAAATTTTGTTTTTTTCTTGATTAACTTGGCGAATAATTAAAGGTAATTGCGTTTGATTATCCAACTCTTAAGGTTACAAAATTGAACCCTTAATTGCTACTTTCTGCTGTTCTTTTTACATTGTTAATCAATCTCTATTGACTACCTTTTTTGTTCACTAATTTACATTTTACAATTGAAACAATCAACGCTCAGGTTGACTTGTCCATCATCCTACTACTAACACCAACAATTTATCAACTATCACAAAACCGATTTCTTAAATTACTGATTCACTAACCAACATAAAGTGACTTACATTTCAATTCATACAACAAATTGTATTTGTAAATTAATCTTCCAATGTTTTCCCGAATCATATTTGGTTGTGATCTTTATTAACATTATTTGGTAAACATTTTTCACTTTCAAACTTGCACAATCAAATTAATCGCAAACCTTATTTGTGAACAATCATCTTGATAATTATGATCGTCTTTCAAAGTGAATTAATTGGATTGCGTGAAAGTAAATAATGTGAATCTTGATTGGGATTCTATAAGGTTTTGCTTCGGTGAAAGAGCTTGAAATTGAATTTAAATTGTATTCAGATTTATTGTTGAGATACTCTTCATCAATTACACATAATAATCAAATGTAATCATCAATGTAATACTACAGCAACCTTGCATTATACAATATATTCAAGTTTATCATGTAAGAGGAAAAAAGTGAACCGACATTTCAATGTACAAAAACTGTTTTCAATTGTAATTTGATTAATGTCGAGTCTTTTTTTCTGGATCACAATCATCATCAATGGTCATCAACACAAACACTTACTCCTTTGATGCTCAACAAACAAAAGCATAACTTGATTCATTGCAATTTACATTTTTTTTTGTAGAGTAACTCAATTTGATAGTCACAGTTTTCAAGGCTAAGACCAAATGATCATCATTTTGTTATCATTCAATTATTGAATTACACGAAATTAAGAAACGGTCAGATCATTCGTTGTTAAATATACATTAATATGAATGAAGGCAATGCTTTCGCGATCAACAGGTAATCCATCATTTGAATTAACAATCAACTTTAAATCATTTGAAGCCAGTTGATTTGAGATTTGAGCACATCTTATCTTACAAAAATCAGTTTAACCAGAAAACCTTTTCCATTTTGTCCTTCCTTCTTTAGTACAATTAAATGATGATCGACAATTAACAAGCTAATTGAAACAACAATTAAAATGGTCAAGAAGTTGAAATAATTAAAATAATATAATACCATTTAATTGTGAAAATGTAACTTGAAATGCAATGCAATGAAAAAGGCTGAAAAGCAAACCTCAAAACAAAAGTCACTCTTCCTCATTGAATCATTTTTGTGTCAAAAATACTTTCTGTTTCTGTACCTTTCAACTCCAACATCATTCAATTTAATTTCACCTTTTTTTGTGTATTTACTTACCCAATTCACATGGTAACAGCGATATGATATTTATGACAATAAATATTTCACCTTATTAACCTTCAAATGATTTGAGTTAAATGCCCATTGACCTTAAATCATGAAAGATGATATCTTGAATTAGTGTGAGAAATGGTATTTACCAGTTTTTTGGGAAAATTTTTCCCAACGAATGTTTTCCATCTTTTTTTTCAGCAAACTCTTATGTTTACATTTTTTGATTAACTTCAACACTTCTCATAACTTCAATTATGACTTTGGAATTCAGAAGAGAAAGCTTCATCATTATCATCATCATCTATTTGATTGCTGTTACAGTCAAGCTGCAACCCTTTGAATTATCATAATATTAGTTTATTTTTGTGTGTTTGCTTGTGTTTACTTACAATGATGAAAAGACGTTGGCGAATAATAGAGAGACTACAATAATGATGATGATCATCACGATGATTATGATTATTATTATCTTTATTGTTACCTACATTGACTATGCTTTCATTTATTAATTTATCTTCTTCAAGTTTATTCAGTAATTTATCAGTTGATGAAAAGTTGATGCAAGCTGATGTATTAAGTTGATATAATTGTGCACTTTACATTGATGTAGGAATAAAATTGAAATATCTAAATAGAAATAAATTTTTGCCCTTTAAATTTCATCAATTCATCAACAATTACAAAAGAAAACTTTGATGTATCATTAGGTGTAGGAAAAAGAGTTTGATTATGAAAAACCATGATATGTATTCACGGAAATTTGGAAATGAAAAGACTCTTACAATTGAAAATTTGATACAATAAGAGTCGGTGTTTGCTCTCGGGTAAAGTGCGGTTCTTGATTATTATTCAATAAATTTCGTCTTTCTTTTCAATTCACACGCTAATTCAGGTTCAGACTCTTTCTTAACCATTGAAGAGAGTAGAGATGATGATAAACAGATGATAATGGTGAATCTCTATGAATTCAATAAGATTCAAGATGATGGTTAACAATGGAAAATAAAATACAAACAGAATGAGAAACGAATGGGAAAACAATAAAAATAATCGTGATCCACTGATAAATATCATCATCATCATTCATCACAATTTGTAATGAAACCTCTGTTTTAATTTTCCCTTAAACATCTTATGGGTTGAGAATTTCATATCAATTTAAAGGGTAGAAGAAATTATGAACCTCAGCTTAAATTAGCACGATGATTTGCTGATTAAAAATTCATCAATGTAACCCATGGTTGATCAATTTATCATGATTCTAGATGGATTTGTATCTTGAAATTTGATTGATTTTATCTATCGAATTACCAGCCATCATCAACATCATTAACATCCAAATGGATAAATGATTTGAGTTTCAAATTTTGCTACAAAAGCCATTGGTTTCAGCAAATTGCCTCCAAATCCTACTTCATTTGGCCTGCAAAATCATTATAAATTAGCTTCACTCAATCTGGTAATTTTTATAACCTCTTGTTAAGCTGGTTGGGATAAACAAAAGAGAAGAGCAACTGATTAGAGTCACAATGCATCAACTGTAATAACAATGATGAAAGCTTAACCTGAAAATGGTCAAATGTTTCTTTATACTCCTTGTCCACTGCGTTTCTAGTAGACTGATGTTTCGTTTTTTGATCTCTAATGTGTCAACGTATAAATCAAAATTTATGTTAATTCTGGCAAAATGAAACGATGATAAAATGGCCTGTTAAATTATCAAGAGTAGGAAAGGGAATGATGAAGATAATGATGAGGCTTGGATCATTGGTTGTTGGTCAAACCATCATCAATCTTTTCCGTCCACTTTTTTATGTATGTTAACCTTTTCTTCCAGGTAATCCTTGAAATGTTCCTTTCCTTCATTATATATAATTTGGAAATTGATCTTTGCTCTTCTCTTTCCTTGAAAATTGGTCATCCTTGGATGATTTTAAAAATTTATCAATTGGAATAGACAATCAATCACCATCACCATCATTATAATCATCATCGCAATAACCATCATCATCACCCTTATTATAATCTCTGATCACTTTCAGTACCTTGAAATGAGGGAGAGAGAAAAGTAGAAGGTGATGTGTTTAAATTAACTTTGACTGTTGACTGACTATTGTTTGATTCGTTACCTCAAACTAAAGTTGGCTGAGGAGAGAAAAAAAGTTAAAGTAAACAAAGAGTGGCAAACATTTTTCTACTCATCATCTTACACAAGACGAGTTTAGCCACCAGCAAAGGTGAAAAAAGAAAGAGTTTATCAACAATCATGTAGAGTAGAAATCATTTTTTAGCTATCGTCTGAGGTATGTCGACGCTTAATTCTTTTTTAACTTGTATCTCTTATCAAATTATAATATTTAAAGCATTCAACAGGCTGACATCAGACCTTGACTTAGTTAACCCATTGACTAACTGTAAGCAAATAAGTAGCAACAGCTACTAACCACCATCAAGTAAACAATTGAATAATGCTGATAGAGCTGGCAATGAAGAGAAAAATAGTTTTATCAGTTATTAACACTTTTGGTTTGCTCTCCTACTCAAGATTGTTTTGAAATGATTTGAACAAGATGATGATGAAAACGATGATGTTGTTGTTGTTGATGATGAATAAAACAAACCATAAAGGGAAACTTTGACCTTGCTCATTACAAATACAAGTAAAACTTGTTGGTAAATTGCTGTGTCAATCTTTTGTCACTTTGATGTCACGTCAGATGGATGTGTTTACATGAATGATTCTTTCCTTGTTGTCATGATAATTATTACTGTACTATCATCTACATAACTAGGAACAACGGCAACACTGAAACATAATAAAAGAGAAACTGATTTAGAAAGAAAGAAAGGAGAAAAAAAGACAAATCAAGTAAAACTTACAAAAGTTGAAACAAAGGCTACCCAAACGAGCGGCAACTCCTTTAGCCATTAATAATAAAAAGTCGGTTTTTATATGGTTACTCAAGAAAAATGAAAATCTTGAATAGGAAATGAAAACAGCTTGTTAAACCACAGTTAACTACACAAATTAGTTATGGTAATGATTGATTTAATTTGATTTCCTCCTGATTTTTTACAATCAACTAATCATCATCAAATTTAAATGCATGATATGCATCGATATTTGATAAAGTTGATCAACCCAATCGATGATATCAATACATATCATTATCTTTTTAAGTTTCAATCCAATCTTTTAGATATTTAGCCATTAATTATCATTTCCAATCAACAATTTAACCCAAATTTGTATTCATCTAATTATATTTATTTGTTTACTTTTATATCAATTATTTAATCATTAATTTGATCAAAATGAAGTAATTTATAACTTTTTAATTAATAAATTTTTCTATTTTGGATCCCAAGTATCCGATAATTTAGGATTTGCCGCCATTTTCATTTTTGTCAGCCATTAAGAGCATGTCTTGCAATTTTTAGAGTCTAATCAAGTTTGAAACTTTTTAGCCAAGATTTATAACTTTATGAGTTTTAATGTATTTACAATTATGATTATAATTTTTTAGCTTTGCATTTATTTTCACGGAGTCACGCTCATATCATCATTCTCATCATCATCATCATTTACTTCTCATTTTAACATATTTTTGTTAAGATATTTTTCTCTCCATCTTTTGGCCTCTTTTGTCTTCCACTTTTTTTCGCTATAGCCAACTGTTGTGAATGTTAACTGATAGTATTTATTTTACCTGTTTCTTTGTGATCTACGTGCTCATCTTTAACCAGTGCTAATTTAAGGATTTTCAGCTCGTGCTTAGACTTTTCTTCATGTTCACCTTTTCTTCTTTCGTCCTCTCTCGTTAATGTCTCCCCTTAACCCAAAACTTAGTTTCACCTTCAACCTGAGTTGTTATCATTGTTAATTATAGCTAAACAGTACATTAAGTCTGTTTATCACAAGCAAAAATCTCTTCAGTTACTTTCTTCAAGGTGATGATGATTATTTTGTTGCTAAAGAAGATGATATTCTTACTCTTTCTACCCTACGGACTCTTGTAAGGAAGTGAGAGGGTGGGTTAATACGTGTTTTCGTCTTAAAAGTTTATTGCTATTATCATTATCATTATTGTTATCCTCACCACTCACATAATCTTTGCCCCTTAATTTTTTCCTATCATTTTACTTCATCTTTTTTTCACCGTTTTGTTTTGTTTTTTTTTCATTTTCAAGCCAAGTTTTATTACATTTTACAATACATTTGTCTATGAATTTGGCTTTTATCATTTGATCGTTTGGATCAATCGCTATTGAATGGCTTGTATTGTAATGGATTTTTGATGACGATGATGTGTAGATATTTCGCTCCTCATGATTAGATTATTGATGCTGATATGTGTCCTTTAAACTTCCCTTCTATTGCTGATTCCTTATTTAATTGGCGATGTCGGTGAACCTGAATTTTGTTTCATTTTTTTACTTAATGGAAATGATGAAGATGAAAATGAACAGGTTTCCAAGACTTTTCCCTTTCCAAGTCAATCTCACTCCTTGTACTTGTTAAGTTTTAGCCTTAACAGTGAAACTTTTCTGGTTGAAAAAAAGCTCTAAGATCAATCAACTTTTCATTCTTGGTGTAAAACAAAATCCAGTTTGTTGCCAGTGATAATGATTGAAAAAGACTACAGAATCCCGTTGAGATTAAAACATAATTGTAATATTACCGACTGGAATAGAGGAAAGTCTATTAACTAGTAGTTTGATTTGTCAAACTATAAAAAAAGGAAATATTGGTCCAGATCATACACTTGATGGCAACTTTATTTTAATCAGCTGGCTAATTGTATTCATAAACATTTCGCATCAATAAGCTGGATCAATTTGCACGCTCAACAACAAAAAAGTAGCAATAATAAAATTTTCGTTGATGCTGACAATTTTCAGTTAATTTTAGCTAACTGATTAGCTCAACCAAATAATCAACGAAAAAGGCTTATGAGAAATATAACTGTAAATGTTAACTGTAAATACAAATATTAATAGAAATGAAAATGTCATTGATCTTGAAAAGTGTGCAAACAATTTTCCAACACAATGTTAACAGCAATTATTTAATCATTTTAATTGTTTAATTTCAATTTTCTCACAGGACAATGAAAGTGTTACTGGGAATGAGTCAATGTTATAACCGTGAAAAGTGAAACATCAACAAAACTGTGTTGATTATAATGATGATAAAGTCTACCATTGAAAAGACCACACAATGGACGGTTAACGGATTTTGAATGAAACTAAATTATCCTCCCACAATTTACTCGGATAACCACTCTAATTGTGATTAAATGTGCCTAATTTGAGCCATATTCATTAAAATATGGTTTCAACATTTCAACACTATTTTTATCCATCATCTTAATCATCATAATCAAGAAAAAAGGAAAGTTTTAACTCCCATGGTGATTCAGTTCAGTAACCAAATGTTAATTACAGTCAAGGGTAACAACGATAAGAGGACATCAAATCTTGATTATATCATGATTAAGATGATTACAAAAGGCATATTTAGTGACATACTAAAAATGAGCAGATATTTCTGTAAACATGAATATAGTTTATCAAAGCATTAGTTAATCAGCATGCAAACACAAAACAAAACAATTGAAACACGCAAAAAGCAATAGTAAAATTGAAATCACAGTTTCTCAAGATTAATATTAATCTTATTTCTGTAACATCATTATAATTTTACTCCTCATTTTTGTGTGAATTTGTAAATTGGTGAACTTTCATCTGTTTAGATTGTGTTATACCTCATTAAATCAGCTTAATTTAATGCTTTAAACTGCTGATTGTCGTCTTAAATATTTCAACTTCCAATTCAATTGTTTCCCAAAACAAATCAATTTCAAGGCTTCATCGTCATTCTTTAAGAGATTGTTTAAGTTTTAGACTAATTGCACTGGTTGCGACTATTTTTATAACTTGTTGATTACCGGTATTGTAATTTATTAATATTGTAACCAGAATATCATTTGATTGTCATTCTTGATCGCTTGGTTTACCAGTTTCATCAACCAAAACGATTAACAAGTGGGATGAATAATATAACGTTAAGTTGAATAAGAAGATCAATTTTTAGTCCAATATTGATGATTAGTTGAGGAAGTTAAGATTGAAACAATAATGATGATATTTGGCCAAATCTATCATCATTAAGAGCTTCCGTCATTAGAATCAAATCACTTTGTATTGACATTTCTTCACAATTTGTTTCAACAATCAACTTTGTTTTATTTTCCTATTTACCTTTTAATTTTTTAATTTTGTTTGTTTTTTCACATTTTTTCAGTTTCAATGGTTTTCATGTTTGAAAGAATCAAAACAATTGAATTGTCCAGATCAACAATCAACAGCAATTGCACTCATATTAATAGATTATTTTACATTTTATTGATATTCACATGTTTACCTTTGATTTACAATCAATTTACATGTTAACCTTTTTTTGCCATTCATTGTTTGAATTGCGTTTGATTTGTTTTAATACATTTCCATCATGCAACCAATAAGTTTACAATCGAAACAGTTGATAACAAAGTAAACGTTGATTCTGTTCAACATTTACTTGTTTATCCCATGTTTACCAGTTAAACATACCTTTTTATTGTTATCATTTATTCAAACACCAATCTATTTCTGAATTTGATTCCTTCTCAAGGATTAAAGCAATATTGTTTGATTGTTAATTCTTGATAATATCTGAAAAGTTAAATCTCTTGGCATTCAAAGATTAACCTTTCAATGGGATTAATGAATGAAACTCATAAATCAGACCAATTATCAACTAAATATTTAAAGATTGTGAGAAGGAAAAAATGTTAATTATAATGATGTTAATTTTGATTATTTGCCTTCAGGTTGTTGGGCCACACAAATTTGATTTAACTTGATATTAATCTTAGCAAGTATTCAATTATTTATGGGCAATAGCACAAAGAAACTATGGTCAATACTACGATTGAAACCAGTTTTGTTTTCAAGATTACCTTTAATAGTTTAAGGTTACTCAATAAACAAAACACAAAAATAAGGTTAAAGGTAGATGATAGAGAGAGATAAACAAATAACCCGTGCAATGATAAGTATGAAGTAGCAAACAGAATATCAGTTGTTTAAATTGAATTTTTGCACATTTCCAGATTTTTTTGTTCAAAATAAGGATTGGCTGTTGATGATAATGATTATGATGAAGAGGAAGAGGTAAAAATGGTTTTTGAGTTGCAATTGAAGATGAAATTGAAGTGGTCATTTTGGATGAAACAAAAATGTGGTTACAGTAGCAACAACACAATGTTTAGAAACTGTAATTTTATCAATTCTCATTTTGACCATATAAATACAACTGATGATTGTGATTGTAAATGGGTTTGATTTTACAGGGTCAAACTGTATAAATATTGTACCTATTTGTTTGCTTTGATTGGCATAAACAGGGTACATGGTCAATTGGCACTGATTTCATTGTTATCATCTTGGATTGCTTATTTGTTTACTTTGATTGTCTCTTCTGATCAAACCTATTAATACATATTTACATGTACTTTTTGTATTTTCATCATTACCTGACAATTATTCAAACTGGTCAAACAAACTAGATTGAATTTAAAGTCAATTGTTGTTAATCTTGTTAGATCATCAAGAAGAGCTAAAAGACATCTTCAATTGACTGTTAGCCGATTAAAAAGGTGATGACCTGAAGATGGGAAATGTTGATTTGAAAACAAGATTGTTTTCAAAAATGTTAACACAATGTTGCTTCAACTCGTTTGTTTGCAAAATTTCTGGTAAAAACGGCAGCTTCGGGAGATTTGAGCTCAACTGTTGAGATTAAAATCAAAATTACCAGAAAAACAGTCACATTTTAACCAAGAAACAAGAACCAAGAAGCTTTTGAAATAATTTTAGTTTGGACAATCAAAATCAGCTCTGAATTAATGGTTTATTGAATTTTTTGTCAATTTTCTCGATATTTATCCTTGTCTGTACAGCCGTTACTTTTGATGATACTGAATCTGGTTTTCCTTCTCACTCTTCAGAAATTCATTTGGTTCCAATGATTTTTTTCCTTGCCTGGTATCTTAATTACTACAAGGAACCACTAATATCTTCATTAAAGTTAATGTGATTTTGGAAGAACAGAAAAAAACGATTTCTCACCCTTTTTCACCCAACTTTTCACCCAGAAAGTGCTAAACAAATGTCTTCCGTCTTTGTTGTACAATTACATGGTAAATTGTTGAGATTGCTTCTTCCCTATTTTTGGTTTACTTTGATTTATTTCAATTATCGGTTCATTGATTGTGTTTCATCTTAATGGCTGGTGACTGTACAAAATAAAATCCTTGATTAACCACTTTGTTTAGTCATTTAATATCACTCGTCGCTTTTAATATAATTTCAATTGTCTTGACATTAAACGGTTGTCTTGATAACCTTTTTAATGTTTTCTGTGGTTTCCGTTCAACCATTTTTTCATAATATATTATCACTTTTCACGGTTCTTCCAATAAACCGTATCGAAACAATTTAATTGAAGATGGTTTATGACAATTTATGAAATATTGTCAAACAGTCTAAATTAAATTAACTCATTTCACCCATTTTAATGGATTATTAACTTTAGCCAAAGAGTTCTTGGCTCCAAATTTTGGCTCTTCTTATTTTTCCTTCAATATTTTCATTTCTTTTAATACTGTCTTAAAACCTTTGCATCTGCATATTAATGTTATCCAATTTTCCAGGTTAATTGTGATTATTTAACAAGGAAAAAGAAATTAACTTTTCTCCTTTTCAACCTTTCTTAATGTTCAATTGTACCTTTAATCATCTCCTTTATTCCGGACAATATTGTTTGATTAAATGTTGAGCTAAACCATTATTAAGTTGAACGTGAAATCTTTAATCTTTAATGATGATGAACTTTACTAATCATGTTAATGGATGAACATTTATTGTTATTTTTCTCAACTTTGTTGTTTAACTTAAAACTGGCAAAAGTTAATTCATTCAGGTTAATCAAAAGGTTGGCAACGTTAATCATAACCATTCATTATAAATCAATAACACAAAATTGATGACAATTAGATGCTTCTCAAGCTAATCTGATATTGGATAAATGATACCATGAAATTAATTGGTTGTATCAATTTCTGTTAATTTTATCGCCACTTTATGCATTACAAGATTTTTGATTAAGATATCATTTCTTATTATTACTCCATTACTTGATTAATCCAGTCAACAGTCTTGAGATTCGTTGATGACCATTTACTAGGTCAGTTTGGTGTTACCTTTGCTTTGATGACCATCTCTAATAGATAATTTCTGGTACCTTTCACATTGAACAACAATTAAGATGATAAATTGTCAGATAGTGAAAGACAATCATATCTAATCGGGAAAAAAATCTGAGCGAAAATGATGTGAAAAATTGAATTAAACAACTTGGATGATTAGGAAAGTTGCTGGTAATTGATGTCAGTCAAAAAATTATTTCAACTTTTGCTGAATCAAAGAATCAGTTTCAATATCTCATAGGTTTTAACACGCGATCAAACCGATAATTCTTAACTCTATCAAAATTGAAGGAAATTTCATTTTTCATCAAAAAATATGAAACATTGTCTGGACAATAAGCATTAATATGCGTGAAACATGTACTTGATGAATGTTTTACTTTAAACTGTTGATTCTTTCCATGCTGTAGCATACCTTTCCTGAACATTTTATCAGTAACTCAATCAACATTATCATCTTCACTCTCACCAATTTTGGGTCGTCTCTATTGTAGCAATGAAAACACTGGATTCATTAACTTTTACCTTTTTTCATATACTTAACTGGTTAAGAATATCATTTTACTCTTGATCCAATTCAAAATGGCCTAAATTGTACTTCCCTGAGAAAAAAGTGAAATCAAAAATTCAATTGTTGATGGAAATTTAACTCATCTGTTATCTGATTTTTCATCAACAATCTTTGATGATTAAGTGTTAAACTGAGTCTCATTCATTAACAATAAGAATATTTTTTTCTGTTTCAAATCTTTGAAATTCAACTCTAGTTTACAATTCATTTCAATGCGATCAAAACTGATGAAAATTCTGTACTTGAGACTGAAATTTTCATCTTTATCGATAGTATTCTGGTTAACAGCTTTTAGCTAGTACTTTAAATGTGAGATTTTTTTGTTTTGTAAGATTTGAAGCTTGAAATTTTCTGAATTATTATATTGAGTTACTCAATGATGGCGATTGAAATGCAAAATCACAAACTTGACTAACGGTTGGTTTCATGCTAAAGTTAAAAGATCATTTGTTTTTCCATGTAATTAATGAAACTGTCGAGCAAAAAAAACTGGTAATTTGGTGACAATAGTGAAGATAATGATTATGTTTGTAATAATTTAACACTAATGATTCAAAAAAAGGTAGACTTTAAGGTAGCAATTTACAAAGATTTTTTTCTTCTACAAAAAAATAGATATTTCCTGAATAAAAAATTGTCAAATGTGTAATTACAGAATAACATTTACCGTTATTAACCATCCATGTCACTCTTGAGTTGCTTTTTGTTTGCCTTATTTTGACTTACTGTTACTTGAAGAGTACATTTTTCCTATTTTCACCTGATTTACCGTGTAGTTTGTTGGCCTGGAAATTGATTTTCAATTGAAAAATAAATTCTGGAGGCTTTAAGTATTACTGTTAAAGAGTTGGTTTGTTTATTAATTTAGTTAATCATGTTGAACATCCTAACATTCAGCTGTTCCTCAACCCAGAAGAAAAGGATAAATTGATTCGGTTTGCTCAAAGAATCCAGCCCTGACATTATCAAAAGTAATCTTTACTGTTTTCAGGATCTTCTTACAGGTTATTTTGAATCATCATCATCGCACAAAATGAATGTTATTACATATTGTTGGTGCTTTTTATACTTACCTGTTTGCAGTGAAAACGGTTAAGAAGCTGAGACAGAGATGGGAAAAAGATAAAACAAGAAGATAAAGAAAATTGAAATTCTGTAAGATGAAGAGGAAGATTGGTGAATACGGTGGTAAAAAAGTAATGAATTGTTTTCATTTGAATCAATGTTTTCTTAATTTGATTTTTATCTCGTATCTACTTCGAGTTTTCTTGCTCTTCAATTAACTCTACTTTGATGCAGCCCTTTTCACCTTACAGTTTTAATATTTCAATTAAACAAGTTAGGATTGTAAGGTAAGGTAAATTGAATACAATATTGTATTAACAAGGAGGCTTTACCCTTCAAGTATGCCTGGTTTGATACATTTTTCATTTCACCTTAACGATAGTCTTGAAACTTGAGTGGTGATCGACTCCCGGATAAATTGCTGTTTACATCATTCAAGAAGTAAATGTTCCCACTAAACCACTCCCAATTGACCAGTTAAACTATCCAACTGCACCAATCCTTTTGCCCATCCGCATAATTTATCTAGCCTTTAACAACTTTCGGTGATATCAGATGATAATCGTAGTTACCGTTTTTAGGCTCATCTTTTTGTACCAAACCTATTTTCACGTATCAACTTGTATTCATTTCACTGTTAACTGCAAGCTTAAAGATATTCTGAAGATTCATGAGAAGCTAATGAAGCAACCATAAGATTGTTAACAATTTTCCCTTCAAATATTGATCTTTGAAGAAAAGTCTTTTACAATTTAAAGTTACAATTAAAGTGTAAGGTTAATCATTGATTGAAAGGAATAATTGCTATCAAAATTAGCCAATTATCATTTTACATTTACTTTTAAAACAATTAACTATTAGAAATTAATTTATCGAAAGATTGATATTGATCCATTTCAATTTAGCAATTGTTGAGAGTCTTTAAAAAGCTGTTTTCAGGATTTTATGATATTTGGTCAGAAGATTTGTAGTAAATTGTTGAACTTTCAAAGTTGGGTTTGATGATATTGCTATTGACACTTTATGAGTAAAAAGTCCGAGAAGTGGTCAACTGATGTTAAATTGTTTTTCCGTGATAACTAAGTCTGAGTCTATCAAGACTATTACCTGCTTTGGTAACAATCTTAGATTCCGTCTTTTCAGCAACCAGCGTGAGATTCTGATGATGTTCAGTTAAAGTTATTACCCTTGAATGATGGTTAGCAAGTGTGATACCTGCTTTTATTTGTGTCTTTATTCATTTGTGATATGAATGATTATTCAATCATCGAGTCACACTTTTCATGATTAATCCAGTTCGACTTTATTCAATCGGTTATCCATTCAATCTAATTTTACAGCAGCAAATTGTTGATTGAAAATCGTCATCTTTTTCCCTTTTATCACCATCAATCAATCATGTAAATGATGGAAAAATCGTTATAATCTGACTCTTTTCATGATCAATATATTATCCATCAAAATATTTCCATTTCAATATCATTTTCTCATTCCTTCACCGTTTTATTTCTGTCTTTGAGTTGCTCAAAGATTGAACATTTTGTTTGACAAATTGGTTTAAAAGAGAGGCGATAATTTTGATCAGATGAAGAATCAATATTTCCATTCAATTTGTCTGATTATTTTCACTGTGTAATCATGATCTATTATGAAAAATAACAACTATAAATCATCTATCGAGCATAACTTTAATTTGTTGAATCTTTCTGTTTGATGTAAACAAAATAATGATTGCGATGATGACCAATGGACCAAGAAGAAGATTTGGTTTGCTTTAACTGTAAATGTGATGATTTTTGATAATTAAGGTGGATTAAGATTGAATGTTGGTGCAAATTTGTTAAACTGATTGGTTGGGAAGTTAATTGTTAATAAAAATTGTTTTCACTAACCAATTTAGCCCTCTCATTAACAATAATTACCTATTTTTGGTTAAAGTTAATAATGAAAACCAGTTACAAATTTGCTTTGTTCCTACATTTTGTTACCGTTGATGTAATTATTAATATTATCATTTCTCTCATTACTATTATTGTTATGATGAGCATGATTTTGGATGTGATTAAGCTCAACAAATGGTACACAATTAGATGTAATTTTTATATCAATGCAAATCCCAATCAACAGTCAATCATTCCTTTGCGTGTCAATAGTGATATAAAAATTTCCTTCATTAATTTTCTGGTAAAAAACATCTTTTGCTCCTTCAGTTGTCCACAGACCAACAATGAAGCAAACAAAATCAAAGATTACAATAAAATGATCAACAAAATGGTCAACAAATTGTATCAAAACATAAAATAAGAAACAGTTTAAAGCAAAATATTAATATTTGAATATCAACTTTGAATTTTGAACGAAAATCAAATGGAAATGAGATTGAACAATGAACATTAAAATACCTTTTTGTTGGCAAAATTTGAGACTTTATTAAACAATTGTTTTCTTCTATGATTTACAGACAAATTACTCGTCCAAAGGGTAAAGACGACAGTAAATACGATCTCACTGCAATGGTTAGCTCCTAAAAAAATTGCCATCACTAGTGGCCTTAGGCCACCGCAAATGATGGTCTATCATTATTTACTAGCAAATGGTTCTGAACCGCTCAACAGTCATAACATACCATGGAGCTCCAAAGGAGTTAAGGTTAGTATTTCTTCTTCTTCTTCTTCTTCTTCTTCTTCATTCTTTTTATTCATTCAATCAAAGTTTATTTCTCAATTTTATTTGGTTGATTAATAGATTTCAATGGTCAAATGCATTCTATTTGTTTGCTCATCAATCAAAATGTTTGAGCAAATTTGATAAAACAGCAAACATTACATTTCAATTGCCTTCTCGAATGGCTGGTAAAAGTGTATAAAATGTATGAGAAGAATGTAAAGATTTTGAAATCAAATTAATCATTTTTATATTTAAAATTAATCTTCCAAATCATCCTAGTTTCATTTGAATCATTCAATTTTAACCATTTCAAGTTCAACTGATTTTAACAAAGCTGATGGAAGCTGATTCTGAACCAAAATATCGGAAGATACGATTGAAGCAGTTAATTGAGCGAGTTTCATCAATTATTAATCGCTTGTTTACATTCCAATCGTTTCGATCAATTCAAAGTTGAAAATTTCGACAAAAATCAACTCTAAAAACTAAACAGTTTCGCATTCTAACTTTAAAATCATTGTCTTAATCAACAGATTCTTTGAAATGTAATTTTTCAATTCACAAAGAGACATTCATTCAATTTAGAGCAGATTTTGAGTAAAATATTTAATGAATATTCAATTAATTTCTGAATAATTTTGAATATCTTGAGCTTGTTCATCTATTTTTAGGATTGATTAAAATTCAAAATTAAATATTACAAATAAATATCAATGTCAGCTTTCATCGCAACCATTTGGATTAACTGTTGATTTATCGAATCAAATTTATCAGATTGAAAAGCTTACATTCAGGTTTTTTGAATCATGTTTTCAAGCCATTTTTCAATTTGAATCTTAATTATAAACATTTAATAAACTAATTTATCTTCTGGTTCTTTCTTTCCTTTTTTATCATTTAGATTGGTTTGTCGTCCGATCAATCAACGGGCTCAGCTATAATTGAAAATTTAAGACCAAACAATAAATACTTGGTTAAAGTTGAAGACGACAAGATGAATGAAACTTTAATCGTGGAAACAAAAGGTTATAATCTGAATCTTGAACTAATCTTGAATCACCTGAGTCAACTTGAATTTTGATATTAAAAGAGTTGGAAAAATAGTGCAAAGCAATTTCCAGAAATAAGAGAAACCAATTTACCATCGTGATTACCAATATACTAAATTAGTTAATCATTGCTTATTTTCCCATCAATTTTTCAAACCAATCATGAACTCAACTGTGATTGACATTTATCTATGAATAATTTACAAATTGCTGAGTAATTTAATAGATGTGAATAGATACAAAGCGTGATCCACTCCTCTAATCATTCAATAACTGCCCAGCATTATTAATCCACTTGTTTAATTGAGTGAATTAGTCTTTACCCTTGAGCAATTAAAAAAGCTAATACAAAGATAATAAAAGGAAGAGGTTAGAAATTGTTGGTTAATTGATGCTCATCTTGTCTTGTATCATTAATAGTTTGGTAGCATCTTAATTGTCCTCTTTTGTAGCACTTTTAATTACAAGTAAATTCAAAGGTTGCTGCTGCTGTTATCATTATAATAAACATAATACTGGTCATCATGATATCTTGTTTTGCATTCCCAATCAGACGGAAGTTTATTTCACTCCAGAAAAGGAAATGTTGACATTTTAACGTTTAAATCAAGTTTAAAATGTAAACTATTAATCTAATTACCAATGTAATTCACTCTTATTCACTGTTACTTTATAATTATTTAGCTTAACTTCAAACGTTGAAAAAATTATAACTAAATGATCATCATTATGTTTATTATTTTAATATCACAATTAACAAAAGCTCCAGCATTTGTTTCAATTGTTTAGGAGCAAATTGTCATAATCAATGTATCAGTCAATTCATGCAAATTTTATTTTCTTAATTGTATTTTAATTCTTGTCTTTAATTTTTCTTGCTTCTTTTAGATGGCTGTTTCCACAATTCATCAATCTATGGAATTGGTGATCGATTCAATATCTCCTGTGATCAAATCTGTATTTGCCAAACAAATTCAACGGTTAAATGTTCAGATCGTTGTCCGTCCAAACCCGATTCATCAAAAGGATCAAGTTGTATAACCAAACCTGATCCAAAAGACCCTGAATGTTGTCTTGTAACTCAATGTGAAGGTAAGTTTGTCTTGCTCTGACCATAATTGTTGTAATAGCATCTCATGAATATTAATGATTTAGAAAGTAGTGATTATTATCAATGTTATGATTGTTATTGGCTGTTAATAAGCGCTAAACCTGTCAATAACCTTTTGTCAATGAGGTTGAAGAGTTTATTATATTTTTTATCATTTGATTTTATATTTCCATTATTTTCATGATACATTAGAGTATGAAAAAAGTGTATTCTTGGTGTATAATCTTCTTATTATATCTTTATTTCACACAATTAAGTTGATAACCATCCTTTTTGATGGATTTTTTCGACTGAATTACATTTGAGAAATGAAATTTTTGGCATCTTTACTGAAATGTTAATAACCAAATGACAGATTCTCACCTAAAATCAGTGAACGATTGAGATCAATCATATATGTACATTAACAGCTATTAGCCAATTGGCAATCAAACACTGTTTTCATTTAATCACTCTCATCTCCATGGTGGATAGTTTCCCATTGAAAAACTTGCCTTTTCTCATCCAAAACTAATTGATTCATCTTTTAACTTTTTTTTGTTTCACTTTATTTTACTTTTCTAGGTGAAGTAAAACCAATGGAATCAACCAGTGAAGCTCGACCTAAAGTATTGGTTACAAGTAAAACTCGAACCTCAGTTGCCTTTGCATGGGACGATTTCAAGCTTCCTAATTATGAGTCTGGCTATGTTATTGAGTACAAGCATGCTGATAATTCATCTCTGGTTGGAGTAAACAATCCCATCAGTATTGATCAATCGTTGAGCAAATCAAATATTACAAATGATACAATGTCTCGATCTGATTGGATTCAGGTTCAAGGAAACAATACACCTTTCTGGACTTTGGAGGGATTACAGCCTGGTTCAAGTTATATCATCAGAATTGGTCTGTGGGAATATCCATTTGATGAGAGGAATAAAAAAATTGACTCTTCAGATCAATCAGAGATGATTATTGTAACAACCGAAGAGGGTTGCATTAAAGATAATGCCTCTTTCCCTCTGGGCAAGCAAATTGTTGATGGATGTGAATCACGATGTACCTGTCAATCAGGTAACCTTTGGGACTGTAGATCAGTTTGTAAGGAGCCATTTATTTCGAAGGGAACAAACATGGACCCCTCTTGTACCGAAACTCCTGTAGATGAGTGTTGTTCAACATTAAATTGCCTTGAAACCCGCAGTGAACCTCCCACAAATTCATCTGAAGATGTACTTATAACATCACCTCCATCCACTCAGCCTCCTCCCTCGGGATCAGGAGAGATTGCTTTTTCAGATAAACCTGGTCACTGTTATGAGCCCACACGAATTAGATCCGAGACTGGTCTTTGTCTTGAAGAGTGTCAACATGATTATCATTGTCGTGGTCTGGATAAATGTTGTCCCACTGCTTGTGGTGGATCAGTTTGCTCTGAAGCCAACACTGGGTCACCTAAAAGATGTGAAGCTCTGGTTTGCGGACAAAATACACTTTGTCTTGATAATCATAGTGACTTGGATCCTCCTAAATGTGCATGTAAACCTGGATACCGAGGTGATCCTTATGATTTAGTTAACGGCTGTCGAAAAGTCAACAGTCGATCCAATTTGATTTGTGATTACAAAAATAAAACTTACGGACCAGGTGAAGAGTTTTTTGATGGCTGTGACTTTAAATGTATCTGCTCAGAGGCTTTGGAAGTTGAATGTAACCCTCGATGCCCATTCATTGGGTCGGATGAACCAGTGACCACAGTCGATCCTTTATGCACCATTATTCAAGACCCTAAAGATCCATGTTGTAAAACAATGGCATGTGAATCAAAGCCAGTTGATGCTGTCAGAGTTAACTCATCTCAATCAGCTAATTCGCCGATATTCAGTAACGGTGGAACTGTTGGAGATACCGTTTCGGTCGATGCACCATTACATGTTTCTGGATGTCGATATGAAAATATAACCTATCAACCTGGTGAATCTTTTGTAAATGGATGTGAATCTCGTTGCATTTGCAAGGAAGGTTATCATCTTCAATGCGCCCCTCGATGTCCAGTTTTTCATGGTTACAATCAAAAACTTTGCTCTCTAATTCCTGATCCTGATGATCCTGAATGTTGTAAAATTGCTGTCTGTGATACAGAAAAGGTTTCATCCAATGTTAAAAAGATGGAACCTTTCAATTTAATTCTTGACTCGGCAAAGGCCACCAATTCAACGCACATATTGCTTCGATTGATTATTCCAAACTCAATTCATCACAAATCAAAACATGTATTCCTCATCCGATACTCTAAAGTTGACTCACAAGTTACTCCATCGTCATCCAATGATTCTAACAATCGTGTTTGGTCAACTAAGGAAGTATCAGAGGATGACCTTAAATTGTTGGAACCTGGAATGTTTGAGATTGATTTCAATGGACTTCTTTCGTCGACTGAATATTTTGTTGAAGTTAAAGAAGTTAAATCCAATTCAACATCAAATACGGTTTTCATTAAAACATTTCCTGAAGGAGTTGATTCTTCATTTAATGGTTGCTTTTTCAACAATCAAATTATTCAAGTAGGACAAGAGTTTTACGATGGATGTGAATATAAATGCGTATGTGGCCAAGGAGGAACCCGGGAATGTGAAGATCGTTGTCCCGTCTATATTGATACTATTGGTTTCGAAGAGTGTGAATGGCTTCCATCTCCAGAAGATCCATGTTGTACCATTCCTGTTTGCTCAAAAAATAAAGATACAAATGAAAAGGACGACGAATCAATCAAAAACCCAATTGATAATAGTAACGAACCTTCCATGGGCCATCAGCCTGTGTCGTCGTCGACAGCTCGACCCAACCCTTCGACATCATCATTACCTGTTGAAACAGTTGAGCCTTTCTGTTTAGGAAAAGATAATCGTCTTCATTTCATCGGTGAAGCATGGGATGAATCCGGTCCTGGAGGATGCCTCAAACAAACTTGCCGTTGTGTTCAACTAGCCAATGGTACTACAACAACTCGATGTCATGGTGGTTGTCCTCCAATTCCGCCCAATACAACCAAGCCTAGTCCAGGCTGTCCAAAACCTTACTTAATTACACCAAGTGATCCATGTCTTTGCCCCTATTTGATTTGTGATCACAGTGAAGATGAACCAATTCAATCATCAACTTCTTCCATTGACCAGCAAAACCATTCATCTTCATCATCAACGCCTCAACCAACTTTAGCCTCGTCTGAAAAGCCTATTCTTCCAGATACAAATCCAGGTTTTTGTTTGTTCAAAAGTCGAACAATACCCGTTGGTCAATTTAATGATGGCTGTGAGTCAGTTTGTGAATGTTTTCCCAATGGTAAAATATCCTGTGGTCCACTATCTTGTCCCCAATTTTTCGAAACACCAAATGAAAAATGTCTTGAGTGGGAATTGGATCCAAACTTCATTCCTGAACCACCAAATTGTTGCCCTCGACCCACTTGTAAAAACGATGGCTCATGCATATTTGCTGGTTTAAGATTCCCAAATTTCAAGCCTATTCCAAATGAGCTTCTTCCGTGTGGCACTCGGTGTGTGTGTATGAATGCAAATGTAACTTGTGAAAATCGCTGTCCACCCATCCATGAAACTCCACCACCTAATCTTCCTTGTCCCCTGCAAATGGCTTATCGAGGACATTTGCCTGGTGACGATTGCTGTTTACACTGGATGTGCCGTGATTCAGAAAGATCAGGTAATTTTCTGAGAATTGCAATCAAAATCAATAGATCATCTTTTGTATTTAATTTACCATTTTTAACAAAATTTTCACTTTATTTTTGAACAGTCTTTTGTATACACAATGGCAATCGTTACAAGGTTGGTGATCAATGGGAAGATGTCAATCCGACCAATGTCTTAGGACCTCGTCGTCGATGCTCTTGTAAACCAACGCCTCCTTTGGGTAAACCCCAGGTTGATTGTTTTGGTGGCATTTGTCCTAAAATTACTGAGAGACATTTAAAACCTTCAGCTGAATGTCCACTTCCAGTTTTAATATCACCAGAAGATCCTGTCCTTTGTCCCTATGTTATTTGTAATTATTCAGAAGAAACTGGTAAGCTTTCAATTCAACGAAAAGATCACAAATAATTCACGCTTTATTTACTTCCTCTTAATTTTGGCAATCAATTAATTCTTTCTTGTTGCTCTTTTTCATTACAGGCAAAGAATTAGAAAACGTTAGTGTTGTTGCCATGAACAATTCAGCAGTACGAATCAGATTCACTCTTCCATCACTATTTGTCGGCTTAATTGGTCACGCTGAAGTTCATTTCACAACCGATCCAAACATTCAACGACACCAATGGAATGTTCAAAAATTTGCTCGCCCCAAACGACTTTTTGACACTGCAAACATCGAGTATCATCTTGGCGGACTTAAACCCGATACAACTTACTATTTCCAAGTTCGAATTCTAATTGAAGCTCTTCATTCAGGACCTGAAAGTCAAATTTACAAGCTATATTTACCTGCTCCAGGTTCATCAGTTTCCGGCTCTCATGGATATCCACTTACAAGTTCAACTTTGATTTCCTCTTCATCAGTTTCATCTCCGATTCCATTCACATCTTCATCAACTCTTCCACCTCAAGTAACGATGGATGTTGAGCTTCACGTGGTTGCTGTAGACGGAACCACTGCTAAGTTATCTTGGAGAAAGTTGGAACCGCGAGAAAAGTCACTCATCGATGGAATCACAATTAAATACCGTTTAACCACTGATCCATTTGATAAATGGATAACCACTCCCATGATTCATCGTGATGTCAATGAATACACTTTACGTGATCTAAGACCTGGACTTTCTTATGTGGTTGATTTAATTCTTAGACCAGCGGAAAGTTTGCAAACTCAATTACTTTCCGCTAAACCAGTTACCATTGAGATGCCAGCTCGTCCTAATGAATTTGATTTTGTACCCTCAATTGATGTTTCCCCTGAAAGCTATCGTACTATGATGAAACTTCGTGGTCTTCCTAGGCCAACTGATAAATATGTAAATGTTGTTAAAGTTAATTTCCGAGAAGCCAATTCAGAAGGATTGGAGAATAAGATGATTCACATGTTTAAAACTCCATCTGAAGATGGAACCGTAATTGTTGATGGATTGCGTCCAAATAACCGTTATAAGGCATGGATAGATCTTTACCTTGCTAATGGAGCTACCCTTTCAACAAATACAGTAACATTTAATACAAAAGAAGATCTTAAACCTGTAATTAATGAAAACAGAGACGATGATCCATCAGGTATAACTTGTTATAATATAACTTTTACTAAACAATTATTAATTTATTTAACTTTCTTTTCATTTATACAGCCAATGAAGCTGAAGCTCTTAAAGAAAGTAGCAGCGGTGAAGCAATTAAACCTTATTATATTGCTTTGATGATCGTTGCCATTTTTGCCATTATAACTGGAATTGGATTTGTGACTTTACTTTGTGTCTTAATGAAAACTAAAACTTGTGCCAAAGCAGCAATAACTCGAGCTCCGTCTGAAGCAGCTTATGATAATCCCACTTATAAGGTAATTTAAGATTGATTGATACTTGAATTGAGACTCTAAAAAACATTTTCATTCTATTTTTCAGACTTACGATGGTGAAAAGCCTGGAGAGGAACCAATAAAACATGGACCCGCGTAAAAGCCCGAATCAAGCAAGAAATTATTTTAATCTTCTTGATTAATCGACAAAAAGGTCAATTTGATCTATTCATGTCGTATTTTTGATCGCTGTTAATCTATTCATCATTATGTCTACCATTATGGATCTCTTATTTCTTACTTACTATCGAATTGTTCATCAAAATCATGATTAAGATCATCTTTATTGTAACTGGAAAACACCAGATTCAACTCATATTGAATAAGTTCATAGTTGTCTACACAATTTAAACCTATCAACAATTTTATATCATATTATGTATAATTTTCAACCAAAATCATTGTCATCCTCACCGCCAACATTTGATCATTCCAAGTTGCACAGTATCATCTGGATTGTTTTACAGGAGCTCATCAGAAAAGGATGAAAACCACAGTCGAAAATCATTTATCAATATGATAGAAACGATACAACAGACAGATACAGATGTATCACTTTGACTGCTTAAGAAAGTGAAACTTGATCGTGTATTAACAGTTGAACCGTTGGAATCAATCGTTGGATTATTTTGTGTGTAATTCACTACTCACAACGCCATCAACAGGCAACCTTCTGCCTATTTATTTTTCCAAATCATATTATTTTCGTTGTGTATACTTATTGTGTAAGTGATGAGGAGATTCTTGAAATTGTCTCTTCTTCATCATTATTTAGCGTTAATCAATTTTTGCCTTGTTTTGTATACATGAACCATCATCATCTTCATCACATTCTCCTCAATCTCATCTGATTTATCTAACCTTATTAAGGTTTCAAGTCTTTAATTTTTAAAAAACCAACGATTTGCTGGATGCGCAACCACCACAAGTGCTTTACTTTTATTTTCAGGTTCAGAAGATAATTAATTTTACTTCTTAATCGCTTTTTAAATTCAATTGTACCAATATTTTATTTTAAAATAGTTCCCCTTTTAAATTGTTAGTCCTTAACTTAAATAACCGATCTTCCAAAACCCATTCTTTATCCATTCAATTGAACTTGAGCAAAAATAGTACATTTTTGCAATGATTTATTTTATCCCGATTCAAATCCTGCCATTTTTACATTTTGATAACAAAAAAATCTCAAAAATAAGTTGTATTTTTGTAAATAAAAATCCAAAAGAGTTACTCTTTTATCTTAATACTCTAACACGCGTCATTTAATTATTAATTTATGCTATTCAAGAAATTATCAGTCAAAACTAGTAGACGAAAATGTAATAAATCAAGGAAATAAATCAAGGAAAATCTCGTAATACAAGGTAACAATCAAAGTATTATTTTTCATTCAAATTAATCCTTTGAATAGATGTATCTCATGATTAAAGGACCTTTAATGATTAAAGGTCATAAACATTAAAATTGAAAAAAAGTAATCTATAAATTGTGAACAAAAGATTAAAACTAATGCCCACTTGACAAGTATTCAAAATTTGCATAAATATGTATATCAAGCAATTTAAATAATGTAAAAAAGGTGATTCGATTAATAGCTTTAAACGGGTTTCTATATGAAATACGAAGTAGCATGATGCGTAGTCTTGATGGCGATGGTAGAGTGAAATGATTGTGAATTATAAGAAATGTATTTCAATCAATAAAAATGAGATAGAAGAATATTCGGGCAGCATTTATCGTCGATTTAACTAGCTAAATGGTAATGTCTTTTTCGTAATCCAGCAAGTCTCATTCTTTCCCTTGTGAGTTCACTTTCAAGTTCTAAAAGGCGAACCTGACTTTCCATTTCCATTTTCTTAGCTTGATGTAGGGTAAGTTTGGAGAAATCCATTGTATCTATTTCCTCGGTTTTCTCGGCACAACTTTTGGCTATTGCGACAACATTACCAGTAGCTTCTCGTACTTCTTTGGATGACTGAGCCAGTTTGGACATCTTTACACTTTTAGAATCAGCTTTAACCCTGGAAGCAACTACAAGTTGAGCTGTAGCTGCAGCAATTTCATTTGAAGCAACTACTAATTCCTCAAATTTAGCTTTTCCAGCAATTACTTTGTCAGCTGCTTCACTAAAATAGAATAAGAAAGATTTTAATGTAATTTAAATTTCATTATTTATCGCTAAGATAACTTACACTAGAAGTTTTGCTGCAAGAGCAACTACTTTGGCAGCCGAAATCAGGCCTTCAGTCCAACGATGATTCCTTTGATAAAATTCAGAAGGCGAAGCAGATCCCTGAATAGAAACAAGAGTTATATCAAATTTTGAATAATGAGGAAAAATAGTTTGAAATTATTCAATACATACTTTTCCTTGTACTATAATTTCTTTTTGCAACTCCTTTGAGTTTTTCACTAGACGAAGGATGGCCTGGTTATGATAAAAGTATACATTAAATGCATTAGTTATAATAAAATAGATGTTTTAATTAGCGATCAAAGTACCTGCATCAATCCAGTACAAGCATCGAGAATATTTTCGTTGACTTCTAATGTAACTCCTGTATCTTGCTTCTTTGATTTAGCCATCATTTGCTGTTAAATTTGTGAAAATAAATCAGTTAAATTTGCCTTTTTGCATCCAATTAATGAAATTTACCTCTAATTTATTAACTGCTTCTTCAATTGCCTTGTCCATATCAGTCAATTCTTGGGTAAGCAATTGTTCTAAATTCTGATTTTGATTAAGATTCAATTGTGGCATAATCTTAGATCGCAAGGCGATAATTTCGTTGACACAGGAACTTGTGACTTCTAATTGGTTTTTGATGTCGACACGATTTCTCATTTTTTGATTTAATTGAAGAGAAGAGTTAACCAGATTTTTACAATGATTCATAAGTTCTGTAAGTAAACGGAATCAGATTAATAATTAAAGCAAACAAACTTTCGATTAAAGTAGATAATTCTAATCTTTACCTTGAGCCAGATCAAAGTTAGGTAATGTTTGGTAGATGACTCGACCACAATGGAAAGTATGAGATAGAGAAGAATAATAATTAATGATAAATTTGCTGATGTCATCTAAATTGATAAGTAAACTGGTAACATTTTGTGAAGCTGAAGACAGTTTTTCCAGCCAATCTTTCAGACTATCACATTGATTGAAGAAATTTTCTGTGGGAAGAGAAAAATAAAACAAATAAAATAAATAAAAAAATACAGAAAAAAAGTATTATTATCAATCCAAGGAATGGAATCTATCATTTCACAATCAATCATCTAAAAACAATCTTAAACTTGACATTTTGATCTTGATCTAACCTGATCTACACATAAGAGGAAGAAAAAAATTGAAAGCAATTTCATTCGATGAATAGATGAAGCTATTTTTTCACGTTATGATCCAGGCGTTAATAATCTCACTTTATAGATGTTTCATGCTTGATAAGATACAGCTATTTCTGGTCATATTTGATGACTTCTTTTAAAGTCAAAAGTTTAAGTTTGACTTTAAAAGTTTGATTTTGTAGTGAATTTCTCTAATTTATATGACGTTTAAATGACTGTTTGGAGATTAAATTTCATTTAGCATACCAGGTGTTGAAAATATTGTAACGGGACAGTTTCCAGTATCGATATCATCATTTAGTTTAGATGTGGAATTGTAAGTCTCTTGAAGCATAAGATCTATAACGAAAAGGTAAAAATGAAATGAATTATTTAATTATACACAAGAGATAAAGGTCAGAAAGAAATTTGCCTCAATTTCAATAAGTCTGTGTTGGTATATTCTTTCTACTTGTTTCTTAGTAGCAATTAAAGTGGAAGATTGTTAAGAAACAAATAAACGACGATAACTGAGACAAAGTTATAGCTGCAATTTTTTTGTAGATACCTAAAAGATGCCATTTAAGCTCATTAAATTTGGCTTCCCAGATTCTCGACTGATCCTCGATATCAGCTTTAACCATGAGAAGATGCTTCTGAACATCACTAAGTTCACCTTCAGTTTGAAGTTTCTCCTTTTGAAGTAAAGCTATTTCGGTGAGCAACTTTTTATTGTAAGCTTCAATGGCTTCAGCTTTTTCCACAGTTTCATTTTTGATGTTATTTTCTTCAACTTTGTGTTTCAAACCCTTTAATTGCTCTTCCAGACTCTGAAAAAATATTGATAGTAAAAAAACATGTCAGTAAAACGTGACTCTGAATAAATGACATTCACTCAAGGAGATAATTGTTCATTTTGATGTTACCTCTTTGGCTTTAAGCTCGCGTTCCAATGCTGATTTCGCACTGATACAGTTTTTGTCAACTTCAGCTTTCTAAAAAATGTAAAAAAAACCAAAAAAATTACGATAAATTTTAAACTTCACAAATTTCACTTCTCATTGTCAAACCTACCGCTCTTAATAGTTCAATATGTTCATCTCTCAATTTTTTATAAATATCAAGAACTTTTGCTAGTTTCTCGTTGGCTTTGGTATTCTCCTGTTGATTATCCGTTCCTAATTTTAATTTGGTAACTTCTTGTTTCAATTCTTCATTCTCTTTCATCAAATTATCTTTATCCATAGCTATGGCCTTTAATGCTCTATCTGATTCAACTGCATTACATTCAGCTTCAGTTAATTTACGCCGAAAACTATCAATAATACGCCCATCCTGAGATATACAAATAAAGAAAAATGAAAAAAAAAATGTTTGATGATTAATCATAAAATTAATTGACATTTAACGAGGTAAACTAACCTCAATACGGATTTGTTGAATCTCCATTTCAAGCTCATCTATACGGCGTTTCAATTTGATGATTAAGTTATCTCTGTAATGCAAAAAGGTACAATTTAGATGTAATAAAAGTATAACGGAATAATAATCAACATCATTATGACTTGATTAGAAGAAAAAATGATAAAATAATTTTAAAAAAAACATTTACTTGACTTCTAATGCTTCATGAGAAGCAGATCCATTGACTGGTTCTGATTTAAATGACCAAACTGATGAATTTTCGTCACTTTTCTCTTTGTCATTCTATAAGGTAATAATTATGTAAGAACCATTAGAAACCAATTTGAATTTGAAATTTTTAAATGCAAACCTGATTATTTGGAAATGATAAATCAATAAGAGTATCTGTTGCTTCAGATCCATCAGGAGAGTCAGATTGTTGAGGAAGGATGACAACAGGTGTAACATGACTTTTTAAATCAGAAGCTAACAGGAAATTTGGTGGATTCTGTAGAATGAATTTAAACAATTAGATTGTAAAAAGGAATCAGATTATTGTCTGTAACCTGAAAATGCTGATTAAGATTACTTCAAGTTTTATAATCTTTTAACCTTTCAAAGCAGACAAAATTGATTATTCAAGAGCTGTTTCACTGTCTATGTTTTGTTTACCTTTTTTGACTAACGAGGGATCAAGTTCTACAATTTAGTTCAATCTTGATTAGTTAAAACACCGAAATAAGTTTAAAGTCAAACAGCATGAGATGAAGTTACAGATGAAAACCTCTCAAATGAGTAGTTTACTAATTAGATAAGTGTTAACGCTCAATGATCTTAAGATAATCTTGAACAAAAGTATTCATCACAAAAACGTTAACCTTTGCTACGTTAAAAAATATACATTTTTGGATTTCCTTTTTTTTGTTTGCTTGAAAGAACGGCGACTAATTGGAATGGAGTATCTTAATTAAAAGGCTTAATTTATATTTAAATGTAAAAAAGTGTTTATAACAAATTTAAAACTAATTTGCAATTTAGTTATTAATAAGTTAAATAATATCTACTTACATCTGGTAATAATGGTATTTGAATAAGATATCTGAAATATTGTAGATTGCTTGAGTTGAGATAAAATTGTTTCAATCTATTGAAAAAAAAGAATAAATGAAGAGAAAGTTGAAGATTTTAATGAAAATAACGGTTAATATGGAAGAAAAAAGGAGTTAATTTCAAGATAATTACAATTTAAATTGAGTTAGGAATCTATCTCTGTGACCATCAAGTGTTCCGGGTGGTAATGCTGAATTAATGAGGCAAATTAAGAGAAATAAAATGAGTTAAAGTGTGACTAATAGCGATTTAAGGATGAAGGATAGTTAAAATATAAAATGAAAGTAGAGATTCATTGTGAAGTTCAATTTTCAATTGAAAAGATTATTTTGTACAAATGAAGTATTTGAAGGTTAATTCAAAGAAATTAGCTTTTCCGATTTTTCTAAAACTCACCAACAATTCAATTCATTACACAATACAATCAACTTTTTTGTTAACCAGTGTAATGGTTAGGAATGAGAGGGAAAAAAGTTTGTGTATAAAATAGATTAATGTGAATGAGAATGTCAATCTGTCAGAAATGTTATGATGTTTACTGATGCAGAGAGTTAGTTATAGTCTATTACATTGTACCAATCAACTTTTCATCCTCTATCTCATTGAAAGAGCATTAGTCTTGCTCTTACCATTTCACTAACAGCATATGAATATTTGAGTTGTTGATGAGTAGTGGATTAATTAGGAAAAAGTAGTAGCCAAAAATAGATTTATGAACCAACCTCCATGTAATTTGAATAAGACTTTCACTGAGTAATCATAGAGTTGACTTGAGTCCTGAATACAGGGAATCAGAGGAGCTAATCGACATTGTCCAGCACTTGTCATCGAATTGGCTCTAGACATGTCCAAAGATCCAAAAACTTGAACATAAAAGAGGAGAAAAAAGGTTAACACCTAGAAAATGACTTTTTATGAAAAAGATAATGAATGACCAAATCACCTGCTGATTGAAGGTTTAGTATTTCATCTAAATAATCAAACATCTCACATGAAAGTTGAAAACTGTAAAAAAAATGAGAGGCAAAGAGATCAGTGAAAGTCAAAGGGGAAACACTGTTGTCAAGCATATATTTGATACATACAAAACATTTACGTCTCTTTCACTGATTTCATCAAGCTCTTCATCGGTGACCAGTAGACTTCCCGGAAATCTAATATTCCGAACATGAAAATCCATTTTTGACACAAGTAGAGCACAGTAACTCTGTATAAGCTTGCCATAACCATCTTTCAGAGATCCCCAGAATCGACCAAGATCACTAATTATTCGTCGATTTGGGTATGCATCAATGATGGCTTTAGGATGTCCTTCACGGAGAAGTTTATGAACAACATGACAAAATTTCCAGCACACAATAGGATTCTCTTGAAGAGGTAATTTAAGAACAAGGTTCCAGAAGAATTGTGATCCTTTTTCTCGGAATGACTCGATGATTATTCTTCGAACATGTTTCTCTTTAACTGGACATTCATTGTTGTTGACAGCTTTTCTAATACTATTGGCTTGAGAATGGTCAACATCGGAGAGAAGAGACATCACAATAATACAGACAGAGACGTTTTGTCAACTGACAATCAAACGTAGACATTTCAAAACACATTAAATGAAGTAAAAGCAAAACAAGTCTACAAAACCGATACAAGCGACTTAAACGACATCTATCTTATGTAAAAAGATCTAAAATTCAGCGGATTTGCAGCAACTTATTAAGTCGATAACAGTCAGGAATCAACTTATAAAATTAGACTCCAAAATTCAAAAAAATATATCTAGATAAATCGATGAACAGCTATCAAAGCAATATGATAACATAAAAAAATCAGAAATATAAAAATTCACGAAAAATGAAATGAAAAAGAACGCTTTCCATTATGTGTCCAGAGTTTATTGAGAAGTTCATTTGATTTGGAAACACATGATTTAAACAAGATGTTGAAATGATTTTATAGCCATTAAAGCTACATTTTAAGCAAATGTCTTCAAATGTTGATCACTTTTAATAGCTTGGACATTTTGAGGCAATAGATTACAAAATAGCAAGAACATTAGCGCTGTAGGAAAAACAAGATGATTGGATCGCGAGAATGGAAATAGGAAACAGTACAGAATGAATTTGAATTAACGTTTTCTTGGGGGTGCACCGCTACTTCCACCGCCACCGCCACCGCCACTGCCTCCTCCACCACCTCCTGGTCCTCCTCTACCACGTCCACCACCACGACCTCTTCCTCGACCTCGTCCTCTACCTCGTGCAGCTGCTTCTCTCTTTTTGGCTTTAGTTTTAGGAGTATCATCCACTAATAGTGTTTCTAAAGGTAATGCATCAGGTAATAGAAAGTATCTGATGTTATTTCCTCTAATTGATAATGCTTCCAACTTTACTGGATCAGAACCTTAATATTACAAAGAAATAAAATAGATTCGATATTTAGTGAAATTTTAGAATGAAAAGGGAATAATAGTCATACCTTTAGGTGGAACTACTTTAACAGATTTCATATGTGTATTCATGGCAATGTCAACACCAGTAACAGTACCAGTCACAACGGTTCCATTTTTTAATTCTACCGTTAATGTCTCATTAGAAAGTTTCATTAAAAATCTTAAAAGACAAAAACAAAAACTGTTATTCACTTCAATTCAATTGAATGCATATAAACAAAACACAGGAACAAAAAGATACAAACCTGACAAGCTTCATAATGAAATATTGATCACTTCAATTTCAAAGGATATTCTGATAACTAAATTAATTAAATAAATTTTAACAAAATCTCAAACTTGACGAAAGTTCATGCGATGAGTTTGGTCAGAATTTTTGACTCAAAAATTTTAAAATTTCGGCTCCGAAAATTCAGCCGACTAAACAAGTGGTGCCATCACGGAGCATTAAAGAGAAATGTATCTGAAAGCGCTATTGGTTCAAGAATTTAAAAATAACTTAATTCTTTACTTTCTACACTTAATTACCTTATACAGTAGTCTCTCGATTTGGATTTTTATCTAGATTCACCTTAAAATGATAATTTTAATTTTTCTATTGTTAACTCTACATTTTATAGCCAGTCTAATGATATTTTGATTATTAACTTTTGACTGGTTATGTTAAAATAATCAACTATTTCAACTCTTTTATCGCAAAAATCGAGGGACTACCAAAGAGTAAAGTAAGAAGAGATAGCAATCAAAAAGGAAGATTTTAATTCAATCTTATACTCACTGGAGGGCGACAATAGGTAAAATTAATGAAAAATTAGAGCAAAAAACTAAAAAAATGATAAGAAAAAAATCGCGATAAAAAATTTATTAGTGTTTTCCAATGCAAAAGACTGCGAACAGAGTCATCCAGTGAGTATAAGAATGTATTAAAATCTGCCTTTTTGACTGCTATCTCTTCTTACTTTACTCTTTGGGGACTACTGTAATAAGAAAATCATAAAAAAAGCCAATTTTTTAAAAAATGGTTAAGATGAAAAAATAATTAAAATCAAATGAATAATAGGAATAACAATATGATATTTAAATCAATAGCCCGATCAAACGTCTTAAAGAGAAACTTTCCTGTCATAAATGAATTTTTCTTGTAATAAAGCATTTACTGGATGACCAGAAGTAGCCGCAGCATTTTTTTGAATAACCTAATGAACGATTGTGATAACTTCCGTTTACATAGACCATGCCTAAGAAACTTTTGAATCCTGAAAACTTTTTTGGTAATGAATTAATTTTCTTTTTTTAAATGTTATTTTGCCTAAATATCTCAAGCATCATTCATGCGACATATCACTTTTTAATGGTTCTCTCTACCAGAAAAAAAACCTTTGGTGATATCTATTATGGAGAGCTGTACATATCTATATCAGAAAAGCTGATGAATCTGGAAGAGCTCAATTTGGAATTTTAGTAGTATTCTGAACTTTGCTTTGCATTTACCGATTCAACCACCCATCTCACTTTGGTGACTCACTAAAGCCTCTATCAAGGATGAATATATCCCCAGGTATAAAAAATTTCTCAGCTTCTCTTGAAGTACTTGATATGTGCTTCAAAATTTTCGCGTCGCTGTCTTTCGCTTTATAGTTTGTAATTAAATCAACTATATACCATGTGGCATAACAATAACCATTGGTTTTATAAGCAGTGATCTTTTCTCTGAATAATGGTATATTTGATGGTCAGGATTCATACTTTTCTGATGGTACATGTAAGTACAATCAGCGTATACAGTTACAAAAGCTTGGCTGAATGAATAAATTGCTTATCAAAAATTGACAAAAACATTTTCCTCGCAGACATCTAAAACACTAGATTGAGCAATCAAGCATTTTAATGACAGTTTTTGTCCATTGATGTTATTTCATTGTTATTTGTTTTTTGTTTTGCATTTATTTTTCAATTAATAAAATATTTTTGTTACATATGAGTTGCATAAAAGAATAGCACATTTTCCGTTCTCCAGTTATGAGATATAAACTCGAAGCCCGAGCGTTTGAGTAAACTGTGCTCAGTTATTTAACATTGTTAGTTAACTATTTAATTAAACAATTTCAAAACAGTTCCAGTTTATAAATTTGATTGAATACTAGTTACAATCAACATAGTGGTTTAAATGATATCAACAAAATGACGCAAGTGATGGATCGCGCATGGTGTCGACCACAATCTTTGAATCTCATTCCGATCAGTTTCCCTTTTTGTTAAGATTTCACGAGCCTAATCACGACTCAATTGGTTCAGTGAATCTTGGACTGGATTTTGAATCAATCTAATTGCATTCCAGACTTATCAAATAACCTCTATTGTTGCATGGGATATTTGGTTTATTGTCCAAAGTTTATTCATTTAATTCCAAAATGATTTCACCTAAACATTAAGTTTGCCTTGAAGTGATAGCTTTCTGTAGTTTTTGATTCGCAAAATTTTTTATCAAATAATAGATTCGAATTGGTAAAAGCATAACCATTTTAAAGTTCAAAATAAAGTGTTTTTAAGTTGACGTTTAAGTTAATAAACGTCACAATTACTCGACAAAATTGAAATCAATCATATGATAGATTGTATGATTTATTTATTTTTTTATTCCAAAAGTTTGTTGAGATAACTGTTTTAAACAAAATCATTTCAACTAACATTTGTCATTTCGAAGCTCGATTTTGAAGTTTTTTTCACAAAAATTTAAACGTTCCAAATGAAACCAGGTAATTCCCAACCCATTGAGTCTTTTGAGTGTTGATTATATGTAATGCTGACTAATGCAATTCAAAACATCAAAGATGATCACTGAGTTTCCTTGTTCTTAAAGAATCTCATCAAGTAGTTCATTTGATCAGGTTGAGCGGTTAACTTTTTAAAAATATCAATCAGCTTCTCGTTTGAAATTGAATCCAGTTGTGGTAACAAGGCTTCAATAACATTTGCATCTCGCCTCTTCCTTCCATTGATTGTAGTTGTGGTAGCTGGTGGAGCCAGATTGAATCCACCACCGGTGTTACCCAAAAACATGGAGTAAAGAAGAATCATCAACGGTAATCCGATAAAACCAATGGCTAAAGATATCATAAAGCCAACGACCAAGGTTTCAATGCCACCATTGAAAGGAGCAAAAGTGGTTCCATAAGAACCATAACCAGAGCTGAACCATTGGCGAGGATCACGATCATAATTATAATAAGGGTAAGGTACATTGCTGGCCGTTAAATTGGCAGCGGCTGGTTTAATTCCATCAGCATTAACACGACAATTAGTAAAACTTAACCACAAACAAATGAAAATAAAAAGACAGTGTTGTCCTGTGAAAACGAAGGTAAAATGAGCAATTTACATTGAAAGTAACTCTTAAATCTAAATCAACGAGTTCAAGCTTACCTAAGCTTTTAAAATTACCAGAATCCATTGTTATCACTTATTGTCAGGTGAATCCAGTGGCACAGTAAAGTCAAAAAATATACAACAATAAACTAATTTTTTGGTATATTGACTGATGGCGATGGTATAACTTGTTGAAAACCTTTTAATAACAACGTACACTTGGAAAGTGAATACTCTTGATGGCCCAACATTACCATTTTATACTCGAAATTGTATGAACGGATCCCGATTGTTCACCATTAAATTGTTTACTTTTCTATTAAAGCACCATGATACAATCTTCCATTCCAATATGGATTGTACTCGGTTCCAAGGCGATGATTTATATCAATATGGAGACCAAACCGTTAAGAAAACCTACTTTCATCTAATTTTCACTCTTTTTTTGTTTTCACCTTTTTCGTTATTGTTGAACTCATTTACTCCAGTATTTACATTCACATTATTGTTCCTTTCATTTCTTTATATTATCATTACTGTTTCAACTAGTTTATCCATTTTTCTCAAAATAGTCTCTTATTGTTGTCCATCAAATCCGTAATGTTTCTTGTATTCAATATCAATATTATGGAAAAGTGACTTTTCAGAATACGTTTTGTTCTTTCTTTCAAATGAATCAACAGAATCAACATTAAATTATTACATAAATGAGGAGATAAATGCGTTTTAATTAAATCTATTGATCCATGTTAACAATCAAAAAGAATACACTTTTCGATAGCTTAATTTTACTTCTCCTTATTGTTTTGTCTTTCTTGCAGGGTTAGTTTAACTTGAAATGCTTCAATTAAATTCTAATTACTGCTATTTTCAATCTAAATTAAACTTTAATTTTCTATTAATATCCATTTTCAACTAAAACTAGCGATACTTGATAGTTGTAATTACTGTATTTCCTATGACAATCAATCAATTTAATTTTCAAAAAGCGAGCCAAAAACATAAAAGCTTATTTACAGCTGATAAAAGTTTTACATTCAAGAGTGATTTCAATTGTTTAATACATTTTCTCATGTAATTGAATCGCTAATTCAATAAACATAATTTTAACATGATTACATCTTTATAAATCTGTTTACAACAGTGTAAAATGTTTTTTTCCTGATTATCATCATTATCTTTTCGAGTTTCGTCTTCCATTTTCATGTCTTCATCTCTACATCAAATCAATATCACTTTATACCAAATTGTTCCTTTCTCTTTCTCTCTCTTTCTCCATCTTTTCATCCTCCCTGGTGTCTGTCAAAATTTCCCTTAGGCCATGTCACTTCAAATCGTTAGTGTCAACCGTATAAAGATCAAATCTTCATCCATTTCCAATTTTTTGGCCATCTTCTCGCTTCACCAAACTTCAAGTTGAACCAACTTTGATCCAAATGATGATAATTTTTATGGACTTGTCCTTTTCATATTATATTATCTTGTTTGTCGGATAATCATTAAAAAAACTCATCATCTGTTTTTTTAATATCTTGACATTTCAATATGATGATCTAATAATATTTTTCCTGACTGGTTCAACACTAATGTGATTTTACACATTAGAGTAAGTACACAAAGAGTCTATTTTCATATTTTGATATTGAAGATAATTTTTGTTTTTTCACTCTTTCTTACAGGACCGATAAACCAGTTTTTAAGCTCAAATAATTATATTTATCACCATTTACATCGCTATTGTCCTTTTGTTGAATAGGGAAATTAGGTAGCGCTAAGTAACGTCTACAACGGACAGAAATGGATTTTATCTTATTAAAAGAGTTTGGAAACAAATCACAGTTTTATTTGCAGTTGAAAGGATCATTTGAAATTGATCATGTTGAAGACGATGATAATCATGATGATTATGGTTAAGCAAAAGCCTATTTCTTCTCTACCGTTAACAAGAAGATGTAAACTGAAAAGGCATGAAGAAACTTTTCCTCTCCATCTTGAAGAAAATACCTTTTTTTCTTCCTCTTCAAGTGATACCTTAAGCCATGACGAAGACCCATATCAAATGATTGTGACAAACAAATCATTCACTTAAATCCGGCAATTTATTTATCCAACTTAAACATTTCTTATGCACTTTCATGATGATGAGCATTCTCATCATGAAAGTGTATAAGATGCAGAAGATAATCTGAAACATAATTTTTATTCTATCAATCTGTATTTTTTTAAATCAAGAGGCACATCAATTCCAATTTTATTTCATTATTATTACTTAACCATTAATCTTTTCGTTAAAGTACTTATCACTGCTTACTTTGTGTCATCGCCATTATTACATAGGAATCAAGTTTACTGAATATTTTTGGTTATTAGGATTGATTTTTATCGTAAATTATCAACAATTTTAACCATACCTGGTAAGCTTTATATATTTCAATGTCATTAAATTGTAAACTGTGATTATTGCTATTAAACAGATTAAGTTGCTTTCTTGTGCAGATCAAGATTCATCAACTGATACAAAATCAATAGACAATCTTATTCATTTTTTCGGTTAACCTTGTAAAGATTAATTTTTTTGTGTCAAATGAATTAATCATTACTATCAGTGCATGGCTTATCAATTACATTTCAATTCAGACACTTGATCGGTCTTATCAAATTGAGTTGCGGTTCTTTAACCATGTAACTATTCAATTAACTTATCATTTAAAGGTACAATTTGTTTAAACATTTTTGCACTCTTCATCTCAAAAGGTTACATTAATAGCTACAAGTTGATCATGATAACACAATGAAATTGCAATTAGTTTAAGATGTAGAATGAAAATATTAATCTGTTGAAGAGACTAATTTAAATATGATGGATTGCTGGTGATGTTGATGAAACAAATTTCCGTATTTAATTAATTATTAGTAACATGTTGATATCCAACTGTGTGAATGGGTCGTGATGAGGAATGCAATGAAAGAAGCTCCTTAACTACAGACATTGATTGAAAAATGAGGAAACAAAGCAAATGATTGTAAGTCAGTTTGAAATTTGATTAACTCTGAAAGAAAGTCGAAAGAGTTATTATTCAATAATATTATGAATTAGCATAAATGATGACTTTAAATAATCACTATTTATACCAATAATTTATTAAACAGCAACCTTTATGATCTTTAACCTTGCTGGACTTGATAGCATTTTTGATGGCAGCAAACAAAGTGGATATCGCTTTGCCCTTAAGATAACTCAAGACCACCAATTGAGGGACGGAGAAACTTGATCGCTCCTTTCACTCACCCAACTCTCGTCATCTTTCATCTTCCTTAATCTTACAAGAAAAGATGATGATAATGATGATGAGGATGAAGAAAGGAGACCACCATGAAAGAGACTATATTTGTTTTCCATCTTCTCGTCTTTCTTAGCTTGATATACAAACTAATCATTCACTCATCACCATCATTTCCATCATCATCAAACAAGATGATATTGATAGTTGAGGTGCGTGTTTCACATTATATCATAAATATGATAACCATAGGCATTCAAGTCGTTCTGATCAACCTTGTTAAAAGCCATGTTTCAATTTACTTGGATGTGGTTAACAGTCAGGTTTTGCTTGATACCAATCTTTTCCCATTTATTTGCACCTGTAAGGTAGAGAGAGAAAAAAACTTTAAATAAGTGATTAAAATCATTAATCAGCTCTCTTTCTCGCTTTCTTTGTTTTCTTCATTGTAATTGATTTAAATTACCATCTAAGTGTAGGTTAACATTGATTAACTGTTTTGAATAATTTATTGCTCATCGTGGTTGATTGTGTTCAACATTAATCTTAATAAAATTCAGATGGCAATCTTAGTTTCCATGTAAATTGAATTAAAATTTATGCTAATAGTTAAACCAACTAGTCAGATTGAGCAAGATATCGAACCAAAAGGGTAAATCAGTAGATGACAAAACAAATTTCAAGACTTGTCTCGGTAATTGAACTTGGTCAAAGCATACAGCTTTTGATTGTGGCTCTTTGATACTGTCATTTTGTTTCATTTTACAATACTTAGGGACGTTTATAGATGATGTGAATCATGCAAATGGTTCAGATGGTTTCTGATAAATAGCCTGCATCTTTTCCTTCATCATTATCATTTAACTACCTGTGGCTCACCAAAGAGTGATTCATTTTTATATCCATTAAAATCACAAAATACTGTTGTATAATATAAAAAGCTGGTTACTGGTTCTTCACCATCAATGATTATCTACTTCAGTAATATTTGTTAATAATACAAAAAGAGCAGCGAAAGAGGAGAGACTAGTGATGAGGATGATGAGGGAAACGGGGAGAAAGATGATGATGAAGAGTAACGGTAAAAACGATTGAAGCGTGTTTAAGCTGTTTACCAATTCAATGGGAAACAAAAGGAGGAATCAATGGAAGGTGATAGACTATGAAGAAACACTAGATGGAAACAAAATATCAAACTCAAGATGACGATGATGATGGTGAAGATAAAGAAGATGGTGATGAAGATGAAGAGGATAGAAACAAATGAAGATCACATAATATAACATAAATCTTTTGGTCTTTAGCTGAAGATGAGCAACAAAGAGTGAGAAGAGAGAGAAAGGATATGAATGGCTGTTGTCTTGTTTCCAATGGGAATTGCAGGGAACACATCTAATGGCGTCTCGTTCAAACAACAATTTAAACATCTTTTTCTTTGCTCTTTTTTTCATCATTTTCATCATTTCTTTTTCCTCCTCCTCTATAATATACTGAAAATAAACCTCTAATAGACCATTCAAATTTTGTATTATTCCCCTTTGACCTTACTCATTGTGACCTTATCGATAGCAATTTGATGACACAATCACACAGAGCTTTGTAGGTTGACTTTTTTGTCTAATATTTTTCACTCCAAAAAAGCAATCCATCAATCAATCTCAATGGGTTAAAATAATGAAATTTTATCAATTTTAACCAAATTTTATGTTGCTGGAGCCTCAGTAAAATTGTTGATTTGAAAATGTTTTGACTAGTTCTTTTGACAATAGTTATTATCGCATTATTAGTCTGAATCAGGTAACACTGGCTAATGATTAGAGAGTAATTAAGGATGATGTTTAACACAAAAAAGAACAGCAACTAAAAACTGTTTCATCATTTATCTTGTTGCGTGTTTATCTGTATTAGTTTTCATTCACACTAACCCATAACACGATGCTGATAACAACAATAACAAACTGATATGTTGGGAGTGTCCAATGAAGATGATGAAGGTGAATATAAAAAAGGTCTGTTATACACACGATAAGCGGATTAAGAAGCTTTTATTGGGAGATTAACGTAAGATGAGAGGGATTGAAAAACATATTAGCTAAACATTGACAACACACACACACATTATTTGTAAATTATTTGAAACAAAACTGTAAACATGCGACGAGTCCAATGTTATTTAATAACAAATAATGGCAAATATGGTTAAGTCAAATCCAGTGTCCATCAGCGAGTGCTTCATTAAGGTTGACTGTTTATTGGATAGTTTCTAGCTTTTAACATCTTATGCCTTCTATCATTAACAGGTTAGCTGCAAGTGAATAGAAATGATAAGAAGATTAGCAAATAGTCTATTTGTTTATGAATCAACATGAAACAACAATTAATCAATCGTGTAAAACAATGAGATAGAAATTAGTATTTCATAGTGTTCAACTTTCTATGCGAAATACGCTTTGTACAGATGACATTATCTGCTTTTTTCATCGAGAAAATATGTACTTTTAAAAGTAAATCATTAACATTGATTATTGTTGTTAACTGTCTTGGTGTTTGCCTTAGCTGTAGGTTGTTGTAACTGATAACCATGATGATGATTTGATGAAGATAAAAAATTGTACTTTTCTCAATGAGCAGAAAATCAAAAATGATAATCAATCAACAAATTACTTATTCAGTTGACTTTACATTAATCTTTGTCACATTGTTACAAAGTTAAGCATGATTGATTATTGTAATGACTTTAACCAATCATCATCATATCAACAACATGATCAAGAAACAGAAACAGTGAACATAATTAGATGCAAAGAAAAGCTAACAAAAAATTAACCTACAAGACAAACTAATGGGATACATGAAACATTTTATCTTACCTTGACTTTCTCGTTGATTGAATTAGATTATCGAAATTGATTGAGCCTCTTAACGGTATCACACTATCATAAATTCAATCATAATTCAAAGTTAACAAATGATCAATGATCACTTTAATGTAATCAAAATGTGGTTAAGAAACGATTAAACTTGAAAGCAAATTGAACTTGTCTCTGTCACACTACACTGCAAGTCAGGAATCATCTACTAATCTTGATCGTCAAACTAACTAAACCTTTACATTGACAAATCAAATCAGAATAGCAATTAATGCTGTGGAATCACTGAATTTAAAATTCAATTTGTGACTTTAGAATCACATTTTAACCATTGAACCATTGAATTTAATACGTAAATGGTTATCTGGCTTTTAATGTTTTCATTTTCAATTTCATTTTTTCTTATTTTTCTTCCATTTCCATCAACCTTGATTGTAATTAATTTATTTGTAAAGTATAAAGATCGGAGAAAAGTCTCATTAAGGATTTCAAAATTATTAGGAAAATAGCCGCAAGTCATTAGCCGTCATCATTCAATTTAACATTAGGTAACTGATTACATGAACAACGTCTCTTGAGTGTAATAATATTATTATTATGGATTGAAAGGGAATGTAAATGTTATCTAGTAAGACTCATCAAGATAATCATGATATTGAGGAGGAGTAGCTATTAATTGTTGTGATACATAGTGAACATATAATACATTGATTTATTTCAATTAACCGAGTAACCTCAAGGTTAAAGGTTAATCACATGTAAAGTAAAATGTTAGCATCTTCATCCATTGAAAGTCAAATAAAGCATCACATTAACTTACATTGAGTCAAATCAAATTTCCTTTGCACTACTTTCATCAGCACCAATCTTGAATTACAATTGTAAGCTTTACCAGACAAAAGTCAACTGTTTGTTCATTAGTTGGATAATTAGTGGAGAAATGTAAATTATGACAATGATAACTTACCCATTTTTAGCTAATGAAGTGACCATCCATGTTTAGTAATCATTTTAAGGTAATATTCAAAAGTTAATTTTACCTCAGTTTGTCTCTCTATTTTCACCATCATCACCATCCTGTTCAAATAAATCATTTTGAAAATGGGATGTAAATTAAGAAGAAGTAAAAGAAGAAATGATAAAGATGAAGATAATGATGAAGATGAAGATGAAGTAGCCTTTAAAAGGTGACTTAAAGTAATATTTTATCATCACAGTAGGACACTTTTCCAGAGAATTATTACTCAAAAAAACTGAAAATCTTTCATGAAGGCAATTCGCTGGATTTTTGTCTTCAACATATTACTTTGATGATGATTTTGATAAAAATAATAATAATAAAGTAGCAATTTATTAATATATATTTTTATTTAAGTTTTTGTTTTATAACAGCTGACTTCCAATAATCAGACCCGAGTTCAAATCCAAGTTCAAGTCCAAGATTGAATTTACATTTTTAAATCAAATTCCGAGTTTTGATATGACAATTCGAGTCTTAAATTTTTACAATTTAAACAGTTAAGGACGAGCTTATCATAATTGTTAGCAAATCATCATCTAATTATTTAATTGTGTTGTTGACTAATTATTGAAAATACAAAAATCGCGCTCAAAATTTGATTGGACAAGGTATTAACTATTTTATTATTTTTGGTGAATATTTTTGCTTGTTCATCTTAATTCATCTTAAGTCTTTCATGATTTATTTTTGTGATTACTTAACGTTCCATTATTGATTTTTAATTATTGTTTTAAGTGTTTTATGTGAACAAAAAGTAATTTGCCTCTTGATGATGACAAGATGGTGCTTTAAGCTTGTTCAGGAAATAGGTTAATTATTTTACTAATTGTCATTGTTGATTTACTGTGAGCTTACCGGAAAGACTTAAACAGAGTCAAGAGGAAAAACATTTTACCAATGGACCTTGCAAGTCAACATTTTTACAGTTAATTGTCATTGTAAATGTTGTTGTTAAATGTCCTCTTCCTCCTCTCTTCCTCTACTTCTTGTACTGGTTTATAATGGATGAAAATTCAATTATCATTTGATTTATGAAAATCACAACAACAAGATCAACGAGAAAAATAGTGAACCTCACAAACACAATAAAGATGAGTGGATTACAGATATGATTAACATACAGGATCAAGTGTAAGGTTAGTATTATATTTGCTTTGAAGCCTTTACTTTTTATACTCATTATTAATTTATGTATTTTATATTGTGTTATTTTTATGCTAAGGCGGATGACAATGGTGATAATCTGAAGATGATACTTTTTTTATTCAACATCTCTTTCCATCTCAATGAATATGGCTACTGGAAAAATAGCAAAGCAAATCTTTTACATTTTTTGCTGTTGACTTGATTCTCTGGTTCTTCACAGTGAGACCGGCAATGCGGAGATGAGGAGGATGGCAAGGAGGATTGCTATGAGGATGCTGCGATGAGCATAATATCAAAGATAATCTAATTACTTGCCAAGAGGCAAACGCTAATGGTTTCTGTTGAACAATCTGAACCTTTTTGTGAGATTCACAAGTAATCAACTTATTCATTGTTGAAGCAAATCAATTGGTTAAATGTTGCCATTGCTTCCTTCATGTATAAAGTGGTAAATGGATGATCATAATAATCATAACAAAGACGCCATTATTTTTTTATATCGAAATTTGTTTTATCATCTTCAATAAAGACATTATTAGATTTTTAAAAATTGTGTTTCGAAAGGACTATTTTGTGCATTTAAGTGAAACATTCAAAATTTAAAAGTTTTTCAGCGTCATTTTGATTCCAAACACTGCTTACAAGTTGATCTATTTTGATGGTTGCTGGTCAAACATTGATTTTTAATTTCTATTCAACTATCATTGATTTTAGAATCAATAATTATTTGGAATCTAATTAAATCTTCGACCGTCATATCTCATTGAATTTTCAAATCAATTTAATGTTTTGTGATGTGTGTTTTTGATGATAAAATCAGGGAGAAAAACAAAGATGATTTGACGATGTTAATGATTATAATATCAATAATGACAATGAAGAAGCATACAATTTAATAATGAACAAAACATTAAATTGTATTAGTGTTCTTTTATAATACATTTACATTTGTTGATCGATAATAATGAGTTACAGTGTTACAATTAGCAATTTTTACTTATCTTGTTTTTTCGCCTTTTTCATATTTGATTCAATGTATAATAAGTGTTTCAGTTGTTGTTTATGATAACAATCAACTGATTAAACAAACGGAAAAGAAGTCAAAGTTGATGTGATGAAAGTGGACATAATGATTAGTTGATCAGAAGTAATCCAATTCATTTATCAAGGTTGACATCAGGACCAATAATAAGGACTTTCCTCCGATTGCTAGTTGAGTTTACGGTTGCAATTCCAATCCTTTCAGTGAAAAACAAAACATGTAGCTCTTGGACAAATTAAATGCTGATGAGAGTTTTGTCCAACTTACAATCGTCCTCGTCATTATAATTAGTAAACTGTTGTTATCTGTTACCGTGCAAGGTTTTGTAAAAAAGATTTACAATTTATCAAAAGATCTTGGATTGGTTAAAAGCTCTCGAGTTAGACGCCATGTTTGCTTGGCTGCCGTCTCCAAGTGACTAGAGATGAACATGAAGATAAAAATGAGAAAAAAAGGAACAGATTATTTAAGGAAAATTCAACAATCAAAGTTAATTACGAAACAGACACAAGATAACAATTTTGCAAAAATCAGTGATCCTTATTGGTGAAGATGAAAACAAGATCAACAAAAATGCAAACTCAAGCTGAAATATTAACTTTTAAAATGAGTGAAACAATGAAATACTCAAAGATTAACTATGAACCTGAAAAATGAAATTCAATAACAAATTTTGAAACAGAAAAATTGATTTCTCAAAAGTCTTCTGAAAGTTTAACAAAAAAAACAAATGCTTAGACCAACAACTTTGATTTTTCATGAATTTGGTGTGATCTAATAATTTGATTATTGATTTGATTGAAATTGTGATAAAAGGATATTTTTTCATGATTCAATCAACTCAAAATCTTCACAATTTTCAAGTCTTTTGAAGTAGGAAGATGAATAAAGATACTTTAGTAATCTTTGAGCAGGAAAAGAAGGAGGTTTGTTGATAATGTTTGAAGAGGTTGAAGATGTTAAGGTTGAGGATGAGGATGAGGATGAAGAAAGTAGGAGGAGGAAAAGGTGGAGTATATTTACAATAATATTTACGCGAAGCTTACGCAGCCTCATCGTCTTGATTTATCACTGAATTATTATAATAAGAATAATCATCATCATTCATTGGGTGTGACATGATAGTTTAATCAACTCAACAAACTTAAATTTTTTCAACTTACACACAATATCGATATTAAATGAAAGATCAATTGTGAAAAATGTAAACATTTAAATTGATATTGATTATGTAAATAAGTTTGTCAATTGATGTACATTGTGCAGGTTGACCGTCCAGATGATTTAATATTAAAGCCGTGTTATTAACACAACATACTAATAGATGGTCATTTGGTTTTATTTTGGTGCTCATTAAACTAATGGAAATTAACATTATCATTGTTACCAGTCGCTTTTATTATTAATTGTAAATGAGTTGAGGGAATTGTTGACTGCGTATTCAACATTCTAGGCTACAATTGATTGTTTTTGTCTTAAACAACACAAACCATTAACCTTTTAACCATTTAATTTGACTGTTTGGGTGTTGATGATGGTCATGTTTGTTCAGAGTTCAACCATGAAATGTTGTTCCTCTTTTCAAATATTACATACAAATATATATATAATAATGATGATATTTGTAAGATGGGAAACAAAACAAAAACTGTTGGTTTGTCAAGCTTGTAATTGAGTTTTTAAATGAATGGCTATGGAGTTACTTTTGAAACTTATGATACAGTAGTCTAAATTGGGATTTGATATTTATTATCATTATAAATGTTTCACAGTAAATTCAGTCTTATAGGTTCATGATTATCAGATGGTCAGGAAGGATCAAGATGAAGAGGATGAAAAGGCAAGGATCATCAAATAAGATTGCAGTGAGTGCAAATAGTTGCAAGAAAATAATGATTTCCAGAAAAAAATAGAGTCAAGATGTTGGTTAACAATTCGTGAATTGTTTTACTGAGGATTGATCATGATCAGGGTTAATTAATTTGATTTAAGGAGATTGTTAGCTTTTTTTCCTTCAGTCAGTCAATTATTTAGAAAGGAATGAAAGTTATGATGATTGAAATTGAATGCATTTTTTGCTGGTTCAAAGTTTTCTCCATCATTTTCCAATCATTTTGGTATCAAATTTAAATCAACACTTGAAAATGATTAAATTGGGAATTAAATATCTTAGACCATATTTTGTCTGCCCATTTTAACTGACCTAGTCTAGTTTGGCTGTTTTTTTGCACAAACAGTAACTATTATGTTACTCGCTTTTATACATTAAATAGATGATTATGGTTGAATGGTTGAGGTAAAATGTTGGCTGCTTTTAACATTGCTATTGTGTTTTTTGGGTATTGTTATTATTATCATTATTTTTACTAGTATCAACATTGAAAACGGTAATCAGTTAACCGAAACAATGTCCAACTCTCATAGTGTAAGAGTAGTTATAATAATGACAAGGAACCTGTCAAATGGGAAAAATAAAGCAGAAACAAATCAATGTAAAAGCATATCAAAAGTAAATTAGAATGGTGTAAACATATAATTTAGAAAATAGTTTTGTAACTTATCACTCCATGCTTTTTTTGCTTTTCAGCGATAGTGATTGTCTATCTTCCATTCAATCAACGGTGAAAACAAACTCTTTAAACGATCAATTATTAGAATCAACAATTAAGAATCAATTTTAAGAAAAAAAGGAATCTAAAACGCATATGAATATGGTTAAATGATGAGAATTTTTGGGTTTCATAGTCTTAGATCACCTTGCTATTATTAATATTAGATTTCTTATCTTGTGAATGTTTGAACTTGATCTGGTCAACTTTGATCATTGATTATGACTTGTTCATAGCCTTACCTTGCGGACTTTGCTTTGAAAAGGTCAAGGTTAGGTAGGAAATAGTGTGGACATCGACGACACTGTAAACATGAAATTAATTGCAATAAGATTCCGTTGATTCTATCACCTATGGAAGATTCTGTCCATTCACTATCCAGTGGATGTTTCTCACATTCATAAAGAACGAGACTTTTCAAATGATAAGATGTAATTGGTTGACCAGGTAAGTCGAGATGGCGATCCCTCAATGTTTTTAAGATTGATAAACACTTCTTACGACAACCACCCTGGAATTTAGAAATGAAAAAATTCAGTATTAAATTTTATAAATGATCAAATTTTGAGCTAGCTTGAAATACTCTTAATTGATATCTTTTTGTTTGCTTGATAATTCATACCCATTTGTTAATTATAAATACATACATAATTACTTTGAGTTTTTTTCTGGTTATGACATTGTATCTATTGGTTACTGGGATAATTATTTATTGCCATTATTAGAAGAATCTGATCTTGAATATTGCTCTAGCAATTGGTTTAATTAACTGATTAAACATTCAAGTCTCGATTAAAGAGAGTTTTACAGCGACACAAGATGAGTTTAAATTTATCATACATGATATCAATTGGGGTTGTTAGCTTAACGGTCATCGTATAAGGAGGTGAAATGGAAAGGGAAAGGTGTATCAAATGGGGTGGAGAGGAAGGAGGAAAATTCAACCTAACTTTTAAATGTTGATTAATTAGTTGATTAACAAACCTGTAATAATCGATTTTCAGCTTCAATAAAACTCAAAACCCAAGCATCACCTTCCATTGAGCTTTGTTTACCCTGTTAATTGAAGAAACCTTAATTAGTAATCATCGATAATAACACTTCTACTGAATTTAATAATACTGATAAAAATATCTTACCTGAAGTGTTACACATTCTTTACTGAGTAAATCAAATCCTTCAGTTTTAATTTCAGCAACAACACTTTGAGGCGGCCAAGAACAGTCAGGCAAAGGCCAATGAGCAGCTGAACGAGGCCAAAGGCCTTGACAGCGAAAAGCTAAGATACAAAATGGTACAATAATTAGCATAAAGTTTTGAGGTAATAACTCGGAAGAAATATTAATAATAAGTGACCAAATTTTAACATACCTGGAGTAATTTGAACAATATAGCGTTCTCTAATTCGTAATTTAACTTCACTAGTGTCTGCAATCATTTTAACCATATCTCGATAGGTACTTTTATCACAAGCTTGAGCTACCTAAAATCAATAAAATGGTCAAAAAAGTAAAACAAAAAAATCGATTAACAAAAAGCCCTTATAAAAAGTCCAGTAATCAGTCATTCACACAGCGTAAGATTACATGTTGAAACAGCTGATTGTTTGGAGGTAAAAAGTGAGGGAAATGGCGCTTATTATAATCAGTTAACCATCATCAAACGCTTTAAAACAATGATTATTGATTAGGTTTATCCATTATCTATTATAGTATTAAATTTTGTTCTCATTAATCAAAATACCAGTTCAACTGTTAAGCAACTATTAATTGAATCATCTATTCGAGGCATCCTTGAACACTTGGTTGCTATGCATTACAAAAATTATTAATATTTTTCCCCTTTTTACTGGTTCAACAAAATGGATGACCTTAACTATTAGTAACTAATTATTAACTAATAGTAAGACAAGTCTTAATAAAAATCAGAGAATTAGAAAACAAAGTATTGATTGTAAGCAATTAAAATCAATACTACTGATTAAAAAACAAAAGCGGATCAAAAATCAGTTAATGTAAGCAGCAAGAGCTAAAATATAAAGTTATTTGTATTATAAGATCACTTGAAAAGGTGCATGTAAAAACGTCTGATGTAAGGTTAACAATTTACTAATTTTCATCTGCTAAATATTCGGACTGGACTCTGACAATTGTGGAAATATTATTATAAATTTCAATACTCACCAGTGTTTGAAATCTTGAGCGTATTTTCCTCGCAGAAAGGTAACCACTGGCGGTTATAAATTCAACCCACAGTGACATTGATCGTTTCCTACCATCAGAAAGCTGAATAAAAAATTGAGATGCAAAAATAAATCATTTACCAACATTAATATTTGATTGATTTTGACTGCAATCAATAAGTAAGTTAGGTTGCTATTTTGCTGTCTAATCAAATTATCAACGTCTCATAATTAATGTATATTTTAATCGTACAGTTAAATACTGAAATGAATAAATAATGTTTCAGCCAATAACAAATTATTTTCTTCCATGCAATCATCCATTTAGCATAAAAATTTAATCATCTCAAAATTAACTTTCCGATAACTCTATTTTGTACAGTTAAACATTCACGGTCAACAATTAAAGTCAACAACAATCATTATTAGACCAGGTAATTTGTTTTTGAAATTAGATGAAAAACATCCGCTAAACATGAAAAGTATCAACATATAAAACCCAAACAATTGATCTCAATAGTGTTTACCCATTTCTGGAAACAATTTGTTTTGTTTTCTAATCATTTATCTATCAAGTTTACTGATTATCATCAACAACAACAGCCAGAAAAACCAACAATTGTATCATAATAACATCAATTGACAATTGCACGTGTGTTTATCGCGTGTCAATAAGGCCTTAAGGGGATTCAAGTGGGTAAAATTGTTGATAACACAGCAATTCAATGTTGCCTTGTGTTCGTTATTGTTCATTTTGCTCATTCTATTACAATTTGTCATGTTTATTATCAAACATTTTTCCTCATTTTTATTTAAAAATATAATATAACAGCCAAAAAATTGAACCTTATTAAATTACAAATTAGATTGGTGAAAGAAGCAGAAATTTTGAGTCTTTGTTTCTTTGCTTCAATCAACTCTCAAGATTGGGTTGAAATGAAAGGATTGTCCAAACAGATGCAATAAAATTAACCAAAAGGTTAAAATGGCTTACCTTAAGTACAGCACATCCAGGTAGGGAACCATCATCTACAAAATTAAATACTCCCATTTGATTTAAATATAATATAACTTCAAATTCATTTGGTGATATAACTTCCAGACCTGGAGTCAGATGATTAAGGATAAAATTGTAAGAAAGATTTATATTAGTAAAAATTGATCAATTTTTACTTTTGATCCACTTTGATTTCAATCAACTCTTTTTTAGTGATTTATCGCAATTAAACATTACAATATAACTGACTTTGGCCAATTACATTGTATTGTTTATGGTTGGTTGTGCTGATTTCATTTAATAAGGGTCTTTAAGGTTTGGTTTGCAATTGTTAAAAGATGTACTTTTGCCTCGGCTTTTGACTCTTCATTTTAAGGTTTGATATCAGAACGAGATTAGACTTTCATTCAACTGGATTGATACGATTTTATGGTTGAAATTAAATTGCTCATTTTGCTTGGGAAAATATATATTTCTCACAGAATCATATTTATCAAATTTTATCATGATAATCCCATGTCAACTTGACTCTCAATTATGATATGAAAGTTGAATAATTGGCGAGCAAATCAATGCTTTTCTGGTTCAATTATATGCTTATTAAGAAGACAATTTAAAGCTTACATTAAACTCACTTTACACTTGATAAACCAGTTGACTGATAGTTTAATGTATCAATCAATTTGTTACAGTTAATGAAAGCATAAAGGTTGACATTTTTACGCTCTCAAAATTAATCATAACCATTAAATTGTTAAATCAAATCGTTTCAATGAAATTAAACACAGATTAACCACTGACTATTTTTACCGGTGAGAAAATGAATTGAAACAAATATTTCAAGAGCAGATTGAGAAACAAAGGACCAAAATCAGTTTTTGAAGGAAATTTTATATTAATTGTAACAATTAACCTTTGAGTTGTGTTAAGGGTCGGTCATTTTCATAATATCCATTACATTCACTTAAACTAGAGATGAATCTTGGCTCTTGTACTTCAACCTCCTTCAAAACATCTTGAACAATTTTAACAATCTCTCTAATTGTTTTGGCAATTTGTCCTCTTCGATAATTAACTCTATCAGTACAATACCTATTTAGATGATACAATAATTTAGGGGTTCCATAGGGTGTAACATCAGGTGGAACTAACATGTTGCAAATTGTCACAATTTAGACAATTTGAAGACAAAATCACAAAACGAACAAAGATTGTAAGCCAAAATTTTTGGCTTATCCAATTGGATTATTGGCCGATTATAGTTGATTATTGATCAATTTATTATTAATAACACTTATTAAGCTCCATTATTGCACACACAGTTAAATATTGATGATTGTTGTTACTTAAATTGTCCATTTATTAGTTGGTTAATCTTCACCAATTCAACGTAATTCATAATTTTGTTTCTTTTGCTTCCTCAGTTTCCAAGATATTGGGTTCAAAACACTGGACCAGAATTTTACTCAACAAATGGGTTCCTATACGAGTATGATGATGATAAACAGATGATGTCAAAGATGGAACTGAAAATTCATATTTCCTGGTTTTTCATTTGAAATTAATTTGGCAACGAATTTATAAATTAAACAAAATGATGATCAATTAAAAAAACAGTGTTTACACTCTTGTTTGCTTTCCTTTAAATGGTAAATATTGAAGTAGAATGAAAATTTGAACAAAAATGAAGCTCAAAATAAATCAAAGTTGAATCCAGGTTATCAATTGATAAACACAACAGTATTAATTGAGAAGAGCAATTATCCTTTGCATAATCAAGTTAATTATTAAGTTAATGGTTAGACTTTTTGTGTGTATAAATATAAGTAACAATTAATCGCTGTTGGTTGTAATGATCACAGTTTTGTTTGGTCTCACTGATCTCCTTTGATCATTACCATAGACATCGATTATAACAGCAACAGCAATCAAAATGATTATGATGATGAAGATGATGAAGATGATGATAAAAATGATGATTATGATGAAATATTTGATTTAATTGATTGTCACTTGTAACTAATAAAATAATAATATTAAGAGAGTATCAAAAAAGAGAGTTTTTAGTCAATGTGAATGTTTAAGTTTGTTTGCAAGGACAATACAGAAACACATGCAGAAAAATAATGATAATGTTAATGATAATGATGATAATGATGATGATGATTATGATGATGAGACTAATATTTTCTTCTCTCTACTTCAGATTCTTGGATGAAGATAATCACTGGAGCAATCTCAATGAATGGGAAGACCGCCTTGAAGATGGATCCATAACCAATGGCCAAAGTTAAACACGCCTGTAAACAAAGCCTACAACAGCCTGAAGCATCAGCCTGATTCACTTACACTGACGCCTTTCTTCCTCTTTCACCGTCTCTTACTTCACCATCTTCATCATCATCATCTTTACCATGTTCATGTTTACCCTGGCAATGATCATCTTTGGATGATGATTCTGCTCTTCCTCAGAGATTCAGTATAGATTGAGGTTGTGAGCTTTTCAACCTTTTGCTTGTTGTATTTCACTTTTAACCATTGATTTTTAATGTCTTTTCAAGAGGTTTTTCTTACTCAGGATTTATTAACATTGCGCTGATTATTATTAGTCGTACTAGTAGTAGTATTATTATTAGAGGTACTATTTTATATTTTTTTCGTATGTTTGCATCGAGAAAGACTGAAAAGTTATATTACCTGTCAGGCCTGAAAAAACGCGTCATTCATTGATTTTGATTAAATCTGATGACATTAAAATGTTTACTTCAATGTTCAACCTTTTAACTTCAAATCAATCCCCATCAAATAATGTAATTGAATCAACATTTAATTTGACATTGATCAAAGATTGTTGGTACCTTTATGTATGTACAAAAAAAATATACTAATGTAATTTAACAAATTGTAATGCACATACATTTCATAATCAATTTTCAGACTTTCACTCTCATTTCGTGTTATAATTTAATGATCATTTTTATTGTATTTCTTTTGTTACTGCAATAACTACAATCAAACTTGAATAATTGTAGTATCGTAGTTGTACAATTGATTTTGTTATGCACTCAACTCATTGATATTGGACCAGTTTAGAGTTTTGTTTAGGGTATTTTGCTGGGGACTTATTACAGTATTATAATAATTAAAATATAAGATAAGGTTCTATGTCACATTGTATTAGCATCTCGAGATTGTTGATTATTTCTGAATGATTGAGAAAATAGGCAAGAAATTCAGCAATATTTGGATTATGTCTTGAATATGATGCACATATGTTGATAATGTCGATAAAAGCTTAAGGGAGTGAAACCATCTTTTGGCCTTTTTTGGATCTCTTAATGGGCCACACAGAGTTTCAAGAGTTGAAATGAACATTCACTTTAATGAGGTAAATAGATATTGCTAAATCACAATCATTGATCCATAATTTTGGCCAATTAAGCAATAAATGAAACAATGAATAGCCAACGTGAACCGGTTCACCTTTTGTGAATAAATTTGAAAAGCCTATTTATTGTCCAATCTGATCTGGTTTTAACTTTGTTTTACATTTTTGCTGATGATTATCAATAGATTCTGGTGATATTCAGTCATCTGTATAAGAAATAAAGAATGAAGAAGATAAGAAAAAAAAGAGAAAAGAAGATAAAATGATTACAAGACCATTTTGAATCATATTTTTGGGGTTTAAAAGTTGGATGTTTAGTCTTACCATTTTGTGTATACAATTTTAATAGGTTGTCTTTTTTACGCATATGATTGATAATGCTCTAGAAGAGACTAATGAAGAAAGAGGAAGATGAAGATGAAGATGAGGATGGTAAGATAGAGTATGATGAAGAGGAGGAGGTGAGGTAAGGAGGTTTGTGAAACACTCTATCGATCCCTATCAATGTTACCAGCATATATGTTTTTAAGGTTCAATGCATTTCAATGGTAAAAAGGTTTAGCTTTTTTCTCTTGTATCTTTTATCTTTAGCTTTTGCAAATGGGAAATAAAATGGGCCACAATGGCATCTATTATGACAGGGTAAAACATTATCTTAATAATACAGATAGTTGGTTGTTCAGTCACAACTGAATTGACTTGAATTTCAACCGTCAACTATTAAATAATTGGAGTTAAAAGATGGACTTGGCAGCAAATTTTCCATGGAAAATCACTAAAACATTATTTTTCTTTAAAATTTCTATAGTTGATACTATTTAAACCTTATTTTCATAAATTTTAGATTCTTAATACTTATCTAATGATTAGGTGAAAGTCGAAACGTTTAATGATCTTATCGTGAATTTTTATTTCATTTTTGTAAATTTCACTCGTAAAAAAAACAATAGATGGCAGCAGCACCGCGGCGATTAAGTTGAGAACTCGATTTTTGAGAATCGATCATAAATGAAAACAAATTCATTTCTTGAACATTAATTTCTATTAATTGCAGATTTTCTGATTGTTAGCAATTTATATTTTGAATTGAGCTAGGTTTTAGGACTTTTATTAACCTTCAATTTTATTCAAAACACAACCATTTTCATTGTTAAACTAAACAATTCTGTTTTATTACAAAAAGTTATTTGAAATTGAAAATAAACCTTCGATCCAATCATTCAAGTACAAAACTATTCATGTTATTTAACTCTTTGTCAAGTTAACTTGACTTTTTGAATCGATTTATAACTCGAAGCATTCGCACCTTGACTTAAACCCTTGAAGTCGTAAAGATGAGAAATCATCAGCTTCTTAAAAATGGCCTTCTTATAATCTCTTAAAAGGAAAAGGAAGTCTCCCTCAGGAAGTTAATATCGCAAGTAAGGTAAAGGTTTACTTACCTCGATGTTCACTTTCCTTTTAAAAGCCACTGAATCGATATAATCGATTAGAATTTCATCAAGAATCATCACTAGTTTTGTGTTCAGTGTCAGTTGTTTTTCTTGTGTAGTGAGGCTCATAATCAGCGTTCTGTGCTTTAATTCATCGAACATTTTCTCTCTGTTTTCACTTTCATCACAATTGTCAAAATCTTCATCTTTTTAAATCATTCTTTTATCAACATTATTACGCTTTTGTTTTTATTTATTTTACAATGACTGTTAATAACAACAACAATAACAACTCAAATAATGCTGATTCCAGCAATAATAACAAATTGTTCTCTCTCAAAAAATGGAATGCTGTAGCCATGTGGTCTTGGGATGTTGTCTCCGATACATGTGCTATCTGTCGTGTGATTCTTATGGACGCTTGTCTTCGGTGCCAAGCTGATAATAAGCAAGATGATTGTGTTGCTGTTTGGGGTGAATGTAACCACTCTTTTCACAATTGCTGTATGTCATTATGGGTTCAACAAAACAATAGATGCCCTCTCTGCCAACAAGAATGGGTTGTTCAACGTATTGGTAAATAATTTCATTCACGCGAAATTTTTTCTGGCGGATCATTTTGAGCTTAAATCTCATCCACAAAACATCATTGTTTATCATAATTAACATAAATACAGAGAAACAATTTCTAGGCAAGTCCTGGACGAGATTGTTAAAATATGTAATTGGTTCAAATGAAATGACAATGTAAAATATTGATGGAATTGTAATTAATAAAGATTAAATATTTATGAATCAAAATTGTGAGTTCAGAACAAGAAATTTCTAATTTATTCTTTATCTTTTGTTACTGTTGGCATATGTAATTGGTCTAATTGGTTTATGATTAGCTGCTGCTTGCTGTTGAAGTTGATAAGCCATCGGATGAATCTTGAAACCATATAAACGCGGAACAAACAAAGAAGTAGGTTTTTTAGGACGATACTCAGGGTGAACCATGAAAAGCATATGGGGGAATCCAGTGCCAAAATATGCACCATCGGTGTGTTGGTGGCGACTTGATTTAGGGTTATACACATCATTACACTTGGGGCAGTACACTTTAACCATTGCTTCTCCAGGAATGTCAGACAAACCTAATGAATAAAATGAAAAGATATTGTTAGATGATTGATGAAGGATTAGACGATAATAATGGTAGTTTAAGCTAAAAAAGAGACGCCAGTTTCTTCGAGATACCAGGATGGAATGATACATAAAACCGAAGCTGGTTGACTAAACAGTATAGAAAATTAATCTCTGGCACATTTTCATCAAGTTTGCGCATTAGGAGTCCAGATTTTCATATTTACAGATTTCTGTAGTCATGATAAAATTTTCAAAATAGTTCTTGATAAGCAACATTTCGCAATACAAGAAACATATAATTTTTTCAACTTGACAGTAGATAGGAACTTGAAGTTTCTCCTTATGCGCAAAGAAAGAAAAATGTACCATAACATCATTTTCTATGCTGTATAATGAGCTTTTTGTACTAAAAAACTGTGATTGAAATATATCTCATAAAACGAAATGCATTCATGAGCTAATTATAGATAATTGCTGATTCCAAACGTCTGCACAGCGTTTTCCTGAATATTTCTTTTGAATTAATCATTGATACCTACCAATGGGAAGAAGTGGTTGATTTTCGCAATAAACTCTTGGACATGTTGAGAATTCTCCATTTTGATACTTTTCAATCATCAAAGCAATACCACGATTTGTCAAAATATATCGGGCATGAATGAGACCATATAACATTTCAGCGGCTTGTTCTACCACATCACTATGACTTGGATTATCTTCGAGTTCATCATCAGGTTCAAGGTCAAGAATCATATCTAGCGCTTGTCTATAGTGTGGTACACTGTCAGATAAACCTGTGAGGTTAAATTTGTCTTGTATATAATCTTCATCGACTTCACAAAAAAACTCGTTTCCTCGCAAACCACAGAACCAGGAGATCCACGAAACCTCTTCGGAGGAAGACATATTTATAGTCTAAAGAATGAAAGAAATAAGAAAATTGGGAAAAGATAGGATGATCGGAATGAGTGATATGAAGACAATCAAGAGAAAGGGGTTAACGGTGAGTTTGTACTAACCCAAGATGGCTTCTTGTTTAAAACAGTTTACAGACAGCCAGTATACTAATTGTAATTGATATTAATACGAAATAAAGAAATTCTTACCTTGATTGAAGTGCCCTCAGAGATTGACTTTAAGCTAAAACCTCATAAGTAACAGAAGACAAATTTACAATCAAATTTAGATTTTTGATATTTTACCAATTTTCAATAGACAAATTGAAAAGAAAGATCATGCGTCGCAAGCTCCGGAAATATGAATATTTTAAAAGCCACGCCATCTATCCTTGCAACAACAAGCCGTTTCATTTGGTAGATTTTAGTTAATTAACTTTTCTAGATTGTCTTTCTTGATTGGACCACACAATTGTTCGTTATCTCTCAAAAATTTATTTTAAGAAAAAGCAAAAAATTAATAAATCAACTTTAAATAAAAAAAATTAGACAAAAACTTTGAGTTTCAAGCCAAGAGACTTGAGTGGTTTATAGTCATAAAAATGGACGCATCAATCTTTGTCCATACAGTATGACCTCATATTTGTAATTAGCCATGAATTTTTTTAATCATCAAGTGTAAATAATTCAATTTTGGATTATTGACCTGATTTTTTCACGAATCTATTCAATTAAGAGCAATCAAGTTTAAGTATGATTAAAGATATAAGCAAGATTTTGCAGATGAACGATGTTTTGCTTTACAGCGCTGCTTTCAACATTTAATTGCCAAAGGTTGTCATAATTTGAGAGTATCGTAGCCTGTTATTAATAAAAAAATTTTCCCTAGTCTTTAATTGTACACTCAATTTATGTTGAAAAAGTAAATTTAATATCAGTAAATAATATAAAGCGGAAAGATAAAAAACTTATCACATTTTAAAAGTATTAATAACACAGAAATGTTCAATCCTTTTTGATTATAAAATCTAAGTAAATGCGCTTAATTTAGATATTAAGATATGAGATATTCAGCATTCAGGAACAATTCCCAGCAAAATTGTTCGGATTAAAACTAGATAATGTTCATTATAAGCAGCAGACAGTAAAATGCCGATTTGCAGTTTCAAACGTTGGCGGTTTAAATTTTGTTATTAACAAGTAACCGGTTACTTGTAACTGGGAGGGACTCAATGTGGTTACTGGTTACATTAAAGATGAAGTTGAATGAAAGGCTTTATCGGTCTTATTTTCACCGATAAATCTGTTAGAATAGAGAAATGTTATTCTCAGTTGCTGTCAATTTTTTGTTACAATTTTACTAAATTTCCTCTTTTTACAATTATTTAATGTTTCCAAAAAATTTGCCGATTTGATTAATTTATTTCACTCACAATAATTTTGTGTTATGATATTAATGAAATTTTGTCATTCTATACAACTCAACTGGTTGAATTTATGTAACGTATTAATTGTAAAGTTGCCGTTTGTATTTACTTAAATTTATGTTCTCATGTGTTGTTACCATTTTGGTTGCTTTAAGCGGATAAATGCTATCAAGTGGCCTAGTATTAAATAGCATTTATTTATTGGACAATTCATCTCTACTGAACAATTTAAATTAATTTTACAATGGAACGTGAATCTAGTAATAAATTTAACGAACAACATCACCAACAAGGTCAACATCAACAGGAACAACAACAAAATGATCAACAGCTGCACAATTTACAACATTACCAGCAGCTTCATCATCAAGATCTTCAATCGAACTTGAATCAAGAATATCTTGATAAAAATGAAATCGAAGAACAGATTTATGAAAAAGCTAATCTAGAAAGCCAAGTTAGATATGGAGTCCCACCCATTGAATCTGTTCCTACAATACCTCAATTGAGACACTGGAGTGAAGTTGTCTATGAAGCTAAAGAGGTTCGAATAGAGGAATGGAGTATTGCAGGGGGATCTGATTATGGACAATTGCCTTATTTAATGGACTCAGGTGATATTTTGTTAGAAGTTAATGGCCATCGAGTTGCTGGTTTAACAAGGAATGATGTTATTGATTTGATACACAATAAACCATTGGTTGACATAAAAGCTGTCTCAAGTAGCTCCTCTTTTGGCCTTCCTATTGACCTGAGGGAATATTTATCTCGAAGATTTGCTCGTGGGTCTGTTGACCATGATTTACAGGCAACTATTAGAGACAATGTTTACATGCGAACCATTCCATGTACAACAAGGCTTCCCAAGCCGGGTGAAATCGATGGAGTTGATTATAAGTTCATTACTACTGAAGAGTTCATGGAAATGGAAAGGAGTGGTGTCCTTCTTGAAAGCGGAATATTTTCGGGTCATCATTATGGTACTCCATTGCCATTATCAAATGCTGTTAATTCAGCCATCCCAGTGCTTCCAGGATCTAATTCAAACTATGAGAACAAAGAGATGTTAAATAGGAATGTTTCATATGTAAATTCTCAGGGAAGGGAAGGAGGTGATCCAAATAACCCTGACTCAAATGATAGCGGTGATAAACATCCAGAAGGCACCAGTACTGGAGAACCTGTTATTGGACCTGGTGTCACGGCTAATCAACTTTCAGCCAATTTGGCAGCTAAACGAAGACGAAATAGGAGCAATATCGCTGCCATCGATGCTAGTTCATTGCCTCACGGTTGGGAGAAAATAAGTGATGCTCATTATGGTGTTTACTATATTGACCATATCAATAAGAGAACTCAATATGAACGCCCTTATGAAATTGAATTAACCAAAGGTGCCAATGGTTTCGGGTTTACCTTAATTGAATTAGATAAGGGATTAGTTGTAGTTAAAAATATTGTGCCAAGAGGACCTGCTGATCAGAGTGGTGTTATCCAACCGGGAGATGTTCTAGTTTCAGTTTCTGGTGTTTCAGTCTCAGGTCTTCAACATTCAGAAATCGCTCGTCTTTTCGGAACGTTTGTTGTAGGTGATCGAGTTAAATTAACTTTTGCCCGTGGTTATCAACTTCCACCAGAATTTACCAACGAAGAAGATAAAGAGTATGAGTTCTTGAATATTAATTTAACAAAAGGCTCAGATGGTTTTGGATTTACCATATCAGATAGTAACAAGGGTCAAAAGGTAAAAAAAATTCTTGATGTTGATCGATGTGGCTTACTTAGGGTTGGAGATATTTTGGTTACTGTTAACAATACCGACCTGTCTAGTTTACCTCATGTTAAAGTTGTTGAAGCACTCAAACAATGCTCTATCGGTGACACAGCGAGTATGACTGTAAAACGTAAAAAACGTTTTCGAAGTAAAACCCCTATAACCCTTCAATCTCCCAACACTATTTATGAGAAAGAAGCTAATACACCTCAACGTAATTGTAAAACTCCTAATTGTGAAATGATGGCGCGACGAGATCTTGATTACGTGAATGATGAGCAAATCAATCAACAACAACTTCAACAGCAACTTCAACAGCAGTCGGTAAGCGAACTTTATCAAACTCCTCAAAGCTGTTTAATTAACAACAATGCATATGAAAGCAGTGCATACTGTCAATCAAGTAACTATTCACCAAATAGTATGATGATGAATCAAAAAGCTACACCAAGTCCATCCTCTAATATGGGTCTCAATGGTGGTCAACATCCTCACCTTCATCACGCTAGTAACTCCATGTACAATATGGTTGGAGTTGGAGGGATGAGGATTGTTGGACAAAATGGTCCAGTTATGAATGCAACGTCATCACATCTCAATATGGATCCTTATAGTCTCAGTGAACTGACCAGCGATAATTTAGTTGCCAATGGTCTTGTTACTAATCCTCCTCCTCCACCGCCTCATCCTCATTTTGCGCATATGATTCAAAATGGCGATGAAATGGGTACAGGAGAAGAATATCTTGGCCATAACAGATTTCCTGATGAAGATGATTATGAATACTTTGTAGTGGTCCTTACTAGAGGGGAAGCTGGTTTCGGATTTCGCATAGTTGGAGGAGCAGAAGAGGGGAGAAACATTTCCGTTGGCTCCATAGTGATCGGCGGAGTAGCCCATAAAGATGGTATTCTTAAAGCTGGAGACGAAATATTGTCAATCAATACAAGGGACATTACTGGAGCTTCTCATCATACTGTGGTTAACCTCATGTCTTCCTGTGATAATACAGTCTCTTTGCTGGTTCGAAGGAAGAAAAATTCTGATGCTTATGATGTTGTTCTTCAACGAGAAGTTAACGAGGATTTTGGTTTTGTAATTATTTCCTATGGTAATTGTGCCTTGATTGGACGAATAATCGAAGGAAGTCCAGCTCACCGATGTGGTCGACTTAGAATACGGGATAAAATAATTATGGTCAACGGACAAGATATTCGTAATACATCTCACCCTGAAGTGGTCAATATGATTAAAGAATCAGGTCGTGCTTTATGTCTTCGCATTATCCCGGCTGACAGTTATTCTGTTGAGCTGATTCGGGGTCCTAAAGGTTTCGGTTTCTCAATCCGAGGTGGAGCAGAGTTCAATGGAATGCCTTTGTTTATTTTAAGAATTGCTCCAGATGGACCAGCGCACTCATTACTCAATGTTGGTGATGAAATAATTGAAATTAATGGCATTAGTACTGTTAAAATGACGCACGCTGAGGCAGTTCAAGTTATTCATCAAAGTGGCGCTCAAGTTAAACTAAAACTCAGACGCAATGCAAACCCTAATGTTGTTCCTCCGCCAGCATATGATGGAAACAATTTTCCGCAAGCAATAATGTATAACAATTCTTATTCATCTTATTCTGCTCCAGCGTTGATTCAACAACTACATACTATGCATCTCAACTCATCTTAATCAAAATATTGATACCATGTTTATCAATACTAATCGTTTTTAATGAAACATGGTCACGAAAAGCGCAACCGAGTAGAATTTACAGCCGAAAATGAAAGCATTTCTTGTCGGGAATCCAAAAGAATCCTGATAAAAATTCTTACAAACTTCAATTATTGATGCCATTATTCGTTGATCTGAATTTAATCGCTAAGTTTTTCTTTTTCTTCAAATTTTCTCTTTTATAATCACTTTAAGTTGCTTTTATTTTAGACCAATTTAGGTGACAATTATTTTACTCTTGACCGATAATAAATCTCATCGACACTTTTCTGGGAATGGTCATCATTTTACACATCTAAGTACTTACTTTGATAGCTTATTTCCTCAATGCAACTTTGATTTTATCCATGAGTATTTTTCATGCTTATCATTTTTACGTGAATCTTTAAACTTTCCCCTTGTTTTTTAATCAAAGAAAACTTTCATCATCATTGCTTCCAAACTTTTACATCATCATGTAGTCTTCCTTAACAATTTTGGAATCTCCTCGGACCGTTATTCGTATTTTTTCATCAAGCTGAATAACCCGGAAATGAATCTGACATGATTAACTCTTCAACACCATGCACACACAACCACCGTTGTCAAACTCAGAATCGTCAAGATTTCTAGTCAAAATGAAATCATCTCATCTGTATTTCTGATGGTTGATTGTTTTTATGCCACATAAAACTTTTTATTTCTTATTTTTTTCTTACTAACAATCTCAAAACACCGCCTCAAAACGCATTTAATCTTAATCAATCTAAAGCTTCACTATTTACAACTCATTCTCAACTTTTACAAGCACTAAACCAGAGAAGAGCGAATCCAACAAAAAATACAAAGATTATTAAACTAAACTTAATTTTATGGTAACGAAAGACTTGATTATTGTTGATCTATGCTTCTCGCCAAAACTACTGACTATTGATGGTGACTTTAATCAAATAATGTATTGCTCATCTCCACTAATAATAAACTGATTTTTATTTACATGGTATTAGTTTAAATGTGAGCTTATCCAACGTTATGTTATTCTAACGTGTAAACCTGTAAAACATGCTGTAAAACAAAAAAAAATTACTAACAAGTGTTAACCAAATCCTTAGCGAAAGACTAAACATTTATGGTGACGATGTTAATGACCCTCTCTTATGTGGAACCTCAGCTTTTATTTTCATATAAGAATATATATTCATTAATATTCCGACAATTAATAAATCAAATAATTGTATTAATTATATTAACCAAACTCTTTTCCAGTTTATTTCATTTTCAAATTTGCAAGCAATAGTTTTCAATTAATTTATTCTAAAAAGTAATTTCAAAATATTAAATTTATTCGTTCTCAAGTTTTGTTGCGAAGAAGTCAGTCTTTTAAATTAATTATAAAGTTTGTTAAAAAAATAATTATTCAGCATAAAAAAGTCCATTTGAGAAACTGTAACTCAGATAATACTTTCACGGTAATTTTTAGCTTTGGGAGTTGATTGGATGTATCTAAAAGGTTGTTGATGAGTTTTAGTTGATGTGTTGGATCTTTTAATCCCAGTTAAGTCTATTAGACTGGACCAATATTTATCATTTGTCATTAGATTAGTAAAACTTGAAAAATCAAAAGAATTTTTAATCGATTGATTCCGAGATACTGATGAAAGTGAATCGTTGAATCTACCTTCTTCCAAAGAAAGACTTAAATCATCGGAAGAAAGAGACAACTGTTGCTTGGTAATTTGTGGATTATCCTGGGTAAAGGTTCGATTGGATGAATTGGGTGTTGAACATTTCGAAGATGAAAGAGATGGCAAAGATTGTTGAGATAAGGATAAAAGTGATGAGGAAGATGCATCTGTTAAAACTAATGAAACGGGTTCATTGTCTCGAAGTTTTTCTTCGCCAATAACAGATTGGTCATGAGTTACTTTACCACAAACATATGTTAAATTAGAGTTCAGAGGTTTTTTATCACCAAAAGAGATATGATTTACTTTCGTTGACAACTCTTTATGTTTATAATTAACAAGGTTTTTGATGTGTTGTATTTTCGTTACTAGTTCTTCTAGATTGACATCAACCAGAGATGACGAAACATCAGTTGAAGATTTATTTATTTCACGATCAACAGATTCTTTGGTCGTCTCTTCGTGGGTTTTTTGTTTAGATTTAGACCTTTTGTCTGAAGGCAGCGGTAAGTAAAATGTTTCACTCATGTCATGTGCCGGTTCGACTTTTGAAGTGTTTATTCCTATGTCTTTGGTGTATTTCAACTTCTCAGTAGGTTCTTCTGCCATTAACTTGCTTATTTTTTCTGCAACACGCAAAGTAAGCAGGTTTTCAAGTCTCATATTCACTTGTTTGAAAGGTGTGGGCACGTTTGGTGATGGAGCTGACCGATTAAGTTTTGGTTTTGATAGTTTATAAGGTCTTTCTTCCACAGGTTGATCAATACGAGTTTCAGATTGAGTAGCAGATTCAATATGGTTAGCTTCAGTTTGCACTTCAACATTTTTTGCACCTTTTTTCTCGGTATGAGCATTCACTTTAGTACCTTTTGTGCGGAACTTCACCTGTTTAAAATCTTTAGTAGTGCTTGGTTCAAGATTTTTCGCGCGAGATAGTTCTTTATCTTTTTTGAGTTGATTGATCTCATTTTGTAAAACATTTTCCAATAATTTCCATTCATTCAGCTTTTCTTGATATTCTTTGTTGATTTTCACTTTTGGTTTTGGACTTCGCATACGAAAAATTTCTCGTCGTCGTTTAAGCAATTTTTCCTTTTCCAATTGTTTTTTGAGATCCAATAACTTCAAACGATGAATTTCTTCTAATAGCACTAATTCTGCTCTGGACTGCGGACGGAAAAGAATTAATAAATCAGTTCAAAAATTATTATATCAAAAAAGATTTATTTACCGTGACTCTTTTGTCTCTTTGTTTAATCAACTCATCAACAATGTCTTCTTCATTTTCGTGCAGAATAGCTTCAGCGTGGGCTCGACCAATGGTTCTAACTATTCTATTGAATTCAGTCCGGCATTGTTCCAATTCACTTTTGATCTTTGAAATCTCTTTTTTGTTATCGTTAATTTTAGCTCTTAACTTCGATGCTTCTCTAGATCCATTTTTACTTTGATCTTTAGAAAACTCAGAATACCTTTTTCTTGCCTAAATGTAATAAAACACATCATATTTCAAGATTAATTTAATCTATTATTGCTTAATCACAATGTGTGCAGTTCAAATCATTCAAAATAATCCGCTTGTGACACATATACCTTACTCGAATTTATAAATCAAATCTTATAATTGATGTTACAAAAAAAAAATTTAAATCTATTTCGTGGAAGACTAATTTTAAAGCGACAAATACAAAAATGAAAAAGCGAAAAGCGAAAAGTAACAAGTATTTCTTGTGTGTATCTTGTTAAGATTTTTTATTGATATGAATCAATAAGTTTAATTAATTTACAATTTGATTGCAAGTAAGGTAAAAATAGAATATTTTCATAATACTGACAACATATTTTAAAAGCATTGAACAGCATAAGATCTAAAAAACTGAAAAAACAAATGAATCAAATAGACTTACCCCAATTAAATTTCTTACTCGTTGATCTTCGGCTTCAAACGAAAAATAAGAAGTGATAACCATGATATGATTAAAATACACTGATTCAAAATATTTCTTTTACAGTTTAAAAAAAAGTTTTGAAAAATGACGTTTAAATAAACGGTTAAACACTTTTTAAACTCAAAACCGTAAACAAACCCATTCAGGGTTGGTTTGTTAATAAAAAATCGTGATAACAAGAATGAAATCATCACAAAATGGACATTTCCTAATGATTTTGTATTATTATCACAATAACTTTTTGAAACAAGAAAATTTTCAAACAATTGAAAAAATTTTTATTTGGTGCCGAACTTAATCAAAGATGAAGAATGCTACTTTGCTAGCAAAACCTCACATGGATGTACAATCTTGAAACAAGTTTGGCTTAAAAATCTGAAGGTAAACTTAAGAATTTTATTTCTCATCTCAAGTTGATAATATTAAGCAATTACCATTTATGATATAAACAAGTGTAATTTATTCGTCCATCTTTTGGTGAATATGTGATAAAATAACAGGGGTTATTTTGTGGTGCCGATGTATCTTACAAAGATCTGTGAGAGCATCTTTTTGCTCATCTGAAATGTCTTTAGAGTAATTTTCAACAAAAGCTAAAAGGGATTGGTACCAAAGAACAGGTAAATCTCGTTTATCAGTTGCAAAACGCAGAAAATGAGCTACAATGGCATCTATAACTCGATAAGGTAAAGCATACTTTTTTCTCAATAATGTCAATAAAAAGATGCTGTTGGCTCCGCTGTATTCCATTTCAGCTATCTTCAACATTGCTGCACATGAATGCATCAAAGGTATACTTGTTTTAGCTAAAATGCTCGAAATTATAACAGCTTCACGAAGAGTACAGTCACCATCTTGACACAAAGGCAACACGATACCTGAGGATTAAAATAAGAACAAATTAGATTTTGAACTTAGTTTGATTACTTTGTACTCGAACAAACCTTTATAGAATGCTCCAGGTTTGAATAATGCTTTTTTCAAAGACTGGTAAAGATGAACATTTAATCTTTTGTATTCAGCTATCTCATCACGAATCCTGGGTAATAAAATTAAATTAAAAAATCTCTGGGCCATTTTTTCCTTCAAATTTGCAGTAAATAGACGAGTAGCTTGATACATTGCTGCTGATGTCCAATTATCTGGATCTGTGATACTCAAAATTTGTTCCCAATTGGAAAGAGCTGGAATAATCTTGAACGCTTTTGGTATTTTACCACTCCTGTATCTAGACAAAACAATCTTAACACCTTTATACAATTCAACAATTTCTTTATCTAAATCTTGCATTTTAACACTTGCAATATCAGAAAATTGGGTGTTTACTTCTGTTTCCTTTTCTTTCAACTTTTCCATAATATAATCTGCTAAAGTTTTCTTTTCTTTTTGTTTTGGATTCATGAAGAGTTGCAGAGCTATTTCATCAGCTTCACTAACTTTGAGATCTTTGTAATAATCTTCCTGGTCATCAACATTGACGAAAACGTCATCTTGCACACCTTCGCCTTCTTTGATATCTAGGTTGGATATAATAGCACCAAGATCTTTAGATACATCATCCTTAAGTCCTAATTCCTCCTCCAATTCTTCTTGTTGATGACGTGCTTCTAACAATATTTTTTTACTTAAACGACCATCGATGAACTAAATCGAAAGAAAAGAAAAATTGAATCATACGCAAACTCAAATAAATAAATAAAGCGATAAATGAACCTAATTTACCTTTTCAGCGGGCTGTTCATCATCATTTTTCCTAACCCGAGTTGACGGTTTAACAATAGCATCTTCTTCAAGCTGTTGGGCCAAAGGTAAGTTTCGCTGAACATTCTTAACTTTTACTTTTCTTGTCTTCCCCATTATTTAACAAAAATTAAAGTGATTTTCAACCCAAACGGATTAAATTAACAAATGAATATTAAATTAAAGCTTATTTGCTTTTTTATCGGAAACACATGCACAATTTAAAGAGATAGTATTTATGAGACAAGCAAGTTGCTTGAAGCAACAACATGAGACTCGATAAGCAGCACCATCTATCCACTGAAACATAATTATTCAGTCATCGATATGTAATTTAATAATATTTGATTGTTTCCCACTTCAAAGAATTGATCATCGAATAGTTGACCGCGAATTTCTAGAAGTCAATGATTACATAGGTAAATCACAATTAAAACGAAATTACAAGTAAGAATTTAAGCGATTTTTCAAAAGCTTGAGCCGATAGCGCTTCAAATATACTTCACTTCAATGTTAGATGATGGCACCACTGATTGTCGGCTAAAATTTTCGGAGCCAATACCAAATAAAATCTGAGCCCAAATTTTGAAATTTTTGCAAAATTCATCGCATGAACTCCCATCGAGTTTGGAAATTTTCTGTAAATTTAATTGTGTAGCAGATAAAATATCGTTTGAATTTAGATTGAACAATATTTCATTATGAAGCTTGTCAGGTTTGTATCTTTTTGTTCCTGTGTTTTGTTTATATGCATTCAATTGAATTGAAATGAATAACAGTTTTTGCTTTTGTCTTTTAAGATTTTTAATGAAACTTTCTAATGAGACATTAACGGTAGAATTAAAAAATGGAACCGTTGTGACTGGTACTGTTACTGGTGTTGACATTGCCATGAATACACATATGAAATCTGTTAAAGTAGTTCCACCTAAAGGTATGACTATTATTCCTTTTCAGTCTGAAATTTCACTAAATATCGAATCTATTTTATTTCTTTGTAATATTAAGGTTCTGATCCAGTAAAGTTGGAAGCATTATCAATTAGAGGAAATAACATCAGATACTTTCTATTACCTGATGCGTTACCTTTAGAAACACTATTAGTGGATGATACTCCTAAAACTAAAGCCAAAAAGAGAGAAGCAGCTGCACGAGGTAGAGGACGAGGTCGAGGAAGAGGTCGTGGTGGTGGACGTGGTAGAGGAGGACCAGGAGGTGGTGGAGGAGGCAGTGGCGGTGGCGGTGGCGGTGGAAGTAGCGGTGCTCCCCCACGAAAACGCTAATTTCAAAGTATAGTACTTGAACATTAACTTTACTTGAATATCCTTGCGTTAATTGTTTTACAAGTTCTTCATTATTCACGATTACTTCACTCTTTTCAATATTTAGCGTCCGATGGTTTGAATATGCTGTAATTTACCGAGCTCTCGAGCTAATATTTGCTCGTGGATTAATATATTGCAACATTGTTTAAGATGTACCTTTGCAGATAAAATCATGTCTATTCACAACTTAAATTATATGTCCTCAAGCCAGATGAACACCTCTATAAATTACTGATTTATCTGAAATATGCTATAACATTTTGTGTTAATTACTATTTCATTTATCTCTAATCCGTTCAATATTGAAAAGTCATTTACGTTTAATTTATTGATTTCACAAATGTTTATTTTTTATTTAAGTAAGAAAATTAATATATTTTGCACATTATGATTTACAGACAATTTATGTTGATACGAGACAAGAAAGACAATGATCGTGTCGAAGAAGTATTTTTTCCATTTTTGGTTTGGCGTCATTTGTACGATATTTGTTGAAAAAGTATTGATGAAAACATTCAAGGTTTTAATCGGTAGTGGTATTCAAAGATGCTTGGTCTTTCATTTGTTATTTTTGTGAATAAAAAAACAACAACAACGATACGAATTAGATTAAGAAATCAATGACAACAATATACACAAGCAAGATTTTTAGAAAAAAAGGAAACACTGACGAGTGAAATACCAAAAGAAGTATATAGTAAAGAATAATTTTACACCATGAGTAGCACAGTGAGACTCTGAGATAGTAACAATGTAAAATATTTTTTTTTGAATGTTTTATAATTAACAAAGCTGATGATGATGATGATGATACTGGTGATGAAAAATGAAACATAAACATAAATACTGTTGACATTGGTAAAGATTTGGATGTTTTGATCAAACATTTGTTTTGTACAGAAGTTTTATAATGGAACCAGTTAATTGTCTCTCTTCATAATTATGCAAAGAGTTCATATTATCACAATCAACTCCCAAATTGAGTGTACTTAGATGAGTCTCTATACAATCCTCTATCAGCTTGATAAAGTAAAGTAGCCAATATTTTGTCGTGAGTAATTGTTTTAGACGGAAGCACTATCTGTAAAAAAAAGATCAGAAAAAGTTTAATAACTACCAAAACCAATTAAATCCTGTTCTTACCTTGATTATGTCTTGTGGAGCCATTTTATGGAATTTAACATCTCTCGTTAATCTACTCATGATTGCTTTTAATTCGGCAAATTTGGCAGGAGGTAAATTATGGTTGTTAACATTTTCTTTGGTAACTAAGATAGTTGGATGGTTTGGATCGCTATTTAGCACTTTATTCACTGCCCATTGATGCATTATCTGAAACTTTTGAATTTCAGTTAAGTCTAATCCAGGACGACTCAGTATACTGGTGATCATTGTTTCACTGAGAGACAAAAATTCTGACCGTGAGAAAAATTTACCCACCCTAGGATCTACAAATTTCAAAATAGTATTAACCAATTGTGTTGCTGAATTGTATCTCCAATAATAGTTTTCTAATTGATTTAACATTGACGGAACCACACTTAAACGTAGGTGAGTCTTTGCATGATGGAAACAAGCTTGCAGAAGATCAGGTAAATCGAAGTGTTCAGCAGCACAGATTAGCCCCGGAATAGTATCACAAGTTAAAGGACATGAACCAGAATGAAGATATTCAATGAGAAGTTGAAATGTATTACCATCAAATTCAATAATGGTGAACTAAATTTAAGAAAAAGGGTAAAGTAATTAGTGAAAGACAGATTATTTAAAATAGATTTCCTGCAAGTTTTGACGCGTAAAATGTAAACATTCTTTACCTCAGTTTGGGCTAACTTATTTCGATCAATTTTAGCCACATCGGCACAAACTGAGAGACTAGGTATTTTTGATTGATCTGCATTGAGATCACGAGCATAAATTGATTCACTTTGCCACCTTTTTATACTGTCCCCACGATTCTTGCTTCCCCAACCTGCCCAAGAGCCGGACACTAAACGAGAAAATGCTGCTCGAAAACTTCCTCCGAGAGAAGATGCTCCAGGGACAGTGAGGTAAGTTGGTGTCTTAGCTGAAGTATTTGAAATTGTTGATATGGTTGATTCTTTACGTTTACTTTTTGATTCTGATGGATGAATTATTTTAGGAATTTGTGAAATTTTATGGATGGTTGTGGCAGTGATACTACTTTTACGAACAGGGCGAGGTTTCTCTGGTGATGATTGATTTTTGTTGATTGCATTGGTTGATCCAACGTTATTTCCAGTATTTGCAACAGAAGCTGAAGCTGAGGCTGTTGTCCCAGCAGAGACTGGCGATAGTGAATTACCACTCGCTGTTGAAACAGGAACTGCACTATTCATTTGGGCGGAAGGGTTAACAGTACCAGGCGGACTGAAGCCGTAAAGCATTTCAAGAAAAACACGACTACGAATGGCAAGAATTGCCCTAACTCCATAGATTCGTCTTATTTGTGTCTCATGACACCCATTTCCAGGATTTCCCATAACATTGAAAGCGACATCACAAATCATTTTGGCGTTATTATTGAATGCACTACCAAAATCTTTGGCCAATTGATCATAGCCTTCAAATAAATCTCGCACGGAATCCAATAATGGACTAGAAGGTCTCATATGACCTATAGGCCTCCATGAACCACGACGATAAGGTTTTGGTATCTGACCTGTGGCAAGATGATTAGCTAAATTGGTTACGAGATCTTCAAGCATTTGACTTCGCGTTCGATCCTAAAACAGAAATAGTAAAAATTGTAGATTTTTAGAATAAAAATTTAATTAAGTTGACAATAGGTATACAATAAAATGTGTTATTACTGACCTGCATTCGTGCAAACTTCGGAGCGGAATAACTTGCTCTTTCACCGTTTACAATTTTTGTCAACAGCCAATCTTTTAAATGTGGTCCCTTCAGGTAAAAATATAATAAGATAATGGAAAATTATTTGTTTCTGAACATTTTGACTTTCATAAAATTACCTTTTCGAAAGTTGACTCATGCCATAAATACGGTTTAAAAGCAGATACTTCATCTCGACAGACAACGCTAATTGAATATTTCCTTACTTCATCTTCTCCGAGAGTCTTTGGAGTGGTTCGAACGACGATAAATGCATGTAAAAAGTGAGATTTTATACAACCTATAGATCAGGAATGAATGAATAATCAATAATTAAATAAAATCTAAATTTCATAAAATTATAAAGAATTAATCATTACCTGGCCAGAATGGTGTATCATCAGCCTCTATAAACGCCACACAAACAATATCATTTCCAATATGGCGTTTTTTCTGTAACTTTTGTGGGTCATTTTCTTCATGGGGAAGCATTGTTGATACATGAAACATAATTTCAATGTTTTTCCAATTAGTGTAGATTGATTCAGTTCCTGTAAGATCATGAACTGTATCTAAACCACCCTTATACTTATCAAAACCTTTCAAACGAATTCTATCACCAAGAATTTCAAGGAATTCCGCGAATAAAGGAGACTCTTCTCGATTACCCAGAATCACCTCTTCACTGGTTTGACCTTCTTTAATATAAATTATACCGACTTTAAGCTCTGATTTGACAAAAACTTGGTCCAATTTGATTAACTCATCTGGTATAGAAGGAAGCTGTCCAAGGCAAAGAGAAGGTTTTAGGCCAGCTTCATCACCCAAAGCCTTGACCACTGCTTCACGGTCATATCGATCGGCACAGATAGAGCTGGTCGGTACTAAACCGTGCAGTGAATATGATACTGTTCGCAGGAGGACACGAAATTGATCGCGGCCACCAATACTATCTTGTTTTAAGCTCAAAATAACTGGTCCAAGACCTTCATCATTGGTAAAATAATTCCAATGTTCTTTACCATAATAATATTTTTCATAAATCTCCTCTTGAAAGGATATTAGCTCATAAGGATCCTCTGATTTTGTTTGAGGTTGACTGGTCTGTGGAAGTGGTTCATGTTCACCTTTTGGTGGAGCTGGAGGCGATGGAGGTGGAGAGGTTGAATGAGCTTGCGTTATGACCTAGAAGAGAGGAGTGGGAAAAAGTAGTGGGAGTCAGTTAAGAAAAAGTCAGAATGAAATGGATGAGAAAGATGATCAAGAAAGACAAAAGTACATGTACTATAACTATAATAATGACAGTTTTGCATGAATAAGTAATTAAAAGAAGAGTAAGCTATCAACTAGGCAATACCAAAGATTACAAATGTCTAAAATAGACTAATATTTGCTTGTTTACATTTTACTACTATTCTTAATAACAATAAGAAACTTTGTAAACATATCTTGGAATATATTATTTGGTTTTAATTTTTTATCAAATTAACTCCAAAACCTCCGTGATTAACGACAGTAAAGCCTGATAATATTTTGGTAATGAATTTAAATTGTCGATTTTTTAATTCTTAAGCATACGATTTCAACTAACAGAAATTGAATATTGTTTAATACGAGCTAAAAATAGGATTCGCTTGATAATGGACTAGTCAAGAGCAGTCTGCTATTACAGTTTAATAATTAAACTGATTGTAGAAAGCAAAAGGATAAAATAAAACGTAAACGTACAATGTTGGGCTGTTTACGATAAAGCTCGATGTCATCTTTGGTCATTGGTGTTTGACTTTCAATCACTTGTATTGTGGGCGGTTGAAGACGTCCATAGGGACACATGTCATTAGTTGATTTGGATGTATCTTGTCTTTCCAAGCGGCTAACATTAAATCCTTCAGATGAGGTATTACTTCGAGGTATTGTAGGAATACCCAGTAAAAGATGATCACCCTCTTTGATACCAAGAGATTCCTTAGTACCATCTATAGCAGACGATTCTTTCTCCGGTTTTTCACTCGACTCGCCCACAGATATCTGTTGCTGATTTATATAACTACCTGGTGGACCAATTAAATTCGGTGATCCACAACATTCAATCCAATATGAAGAGGTAGGTTTGATCCCATGTGGATAACCAGAGCAATAAGGTGAACCAGGACAGGCTTGAACAGGTATCGGAAAGGAAAGCGTCGTACTACTTTTTCTTCTTGCTTCGGCATAACCCAAGCTTTGACGTTTAAAGTCCTTTAGTTTAGCCATAAACTCTTCTCCGCCAGTTCCAATGCCTGATATATCCGAGTAATGAAAAGGACAATAGACTTTATTTCCATATCGTTTGGCACAATTTGAATTATTCTGTTCCAATCTCATGCCACAAACAGAGCAAATTAAACAATCTTCATGGTACAGGTTGTTAACATAATTTCCAGGCGATGCTGTTCCAGTAGCAGTTAATAGATTACCACCCATCTCTTTCCACGTTGACCAAGTTTGGTGAGGTAATATCGGAAGCTCACATACAAAACAAAGAGAAACCATGATAAGTGATAATATTTGACAATCTAGTGAGACGGCTAATACTGTTATAGTTGACTTGATAAATTGTTTAAGACGATGAAGTAATCTATATAGCTGGTCTGGATGATGATGAAAATGATATGAATTTTTCTTTGGTCAGAATTATGGACTTGATGATGATCACAAAAGGGTCTGCCATAATGAAGAGGATATACTTATTTGTTTATTTGGTTTAAATTAGTGAACATTGGGAAAAGGGAGAGGAAACAGTGATCACAATGAGTTTATCTTCAACCAAAACTTGAACATAATTTCCTTAATTTGGTCCAATGATCAACACAAGTTTGGTCCATTTTATCAGTTGAAGAGGAATAATTACAAGTTGAAAGGTTTTTAGATCACATAGCCATATGAATAAACCAAAACAATGGAGTTGAACGAAGCTTACACTTTTTTAAATCACCAGCATTATCAAAATATGAAAATGAAAGAAAAATGAAAATCATCTTTTCGATTAGAGTTTGAAAATTGAAGATAGGTGTAACTTAACTTAGGATTAACTTGTAAATGAAATAGAAATCCTAATTTGAATTAATTGACCGTATAACTGTTGATGTGTAGATCATCAAAATAATAAGCAGTCATGGAAGTTGGTAGAGTAAGGATTGAGTGTCAGAAGATACATTAGAAAAGGATCACTTATCAGACGATTATTTATGTATATTACAGGTTGCCTTAAATTAATCTACTTGAATTGGGGATGAATTTAAAAGGATGATCAAACAATAATAATAAATCAAAATAAAGAGAGGACAATTATCATTGATAACAATTATTCATCCACTATATAAAAAACAGAGGATGCGTTCATAAACTCGAATGGAAGGGCAATCTCAGTTGATAAAATTAAAATGACAAGGAAACGAAACAAAAGAAATAATTCAGAGCCGGCAACATTTAAAGTGTATCATTAATCCATTTTTAATTTGATCCTGGTAGATCTAGTTCAAAGTGATTAAAATAATCAAAAGAATCTGGCCAACAAATATTTCTAAATGATGTTTATAGATGTTTCGATGGTCACAGAAAAAGAACCCTAATAACAAAACAGTGATTACTTCATTGTTTTGTTAATCGAAAGCTAGAACTTAATATCTAAGACTGTGACCGATTGAATTAAAATACTCGTTTAATTTGGTGAATTGATGCAGAGAAGAATTTGGAGAATTTATTATTTTACATGAACTTCCAATTTATGTTAAATATGAAAATATATAATGAGAGTTATGCTTTTTCAAGTGATGCTTATCTGTTGATTATTTTGTATGTATAATAATTTTTACGCATATTTTTGTGATTTTATGAATTTCAAAACAATAAATGATTCCGGTGTGTTCGCTGATTTATTTCATGCTGAAAATTTGAACAATCAGCAATTTGTGTTGATGATTACTCAAAGGGTAAAGTAAGGTTTAGGTTTGAATTGACCCAGAATCTTTCAGTCCACCTTATTTGAAGTATATTGTTGAAATTTATTCATTTTTTAACAATTTTGATGACAAATTTTGCCATTTTTGGGATTCTTTCAAACCAAGATATGAACTTAACCACTATTTTGAAATATTAGTTCAAAACATTAGTAGTCATACCTTTGTGCGTTTATTGACTTTAAAACTATATTTTTGGGACCGACTTTTTTCCACCACTTTTAAACACTTTTTTCATCATATTGTCTAACACCCAAATCTAAACCACCACCAAATCAATCAACACCACTTTTTAAAGAGATTTTCTCAATAAAGTTAATAATTTGTTAGCCAGATGTCCACCACTTTATCCATCACATTTGCAATCACATTTTTTCACGCTTTTGGATATTATAGATATGATGGTGATGAATAGTGGATGTGTTAGATTTGGGTGGTGGACAATAAGATGAAAAAAGTGTTAAAACAGAGATTAAAAAAGTGTTGGAAAAAAGTCGGCCCCATATTTTTTGAGTCTTTGATTCACTTCATTTGGTGTTTACAGATTAAATACACAAGTGATTCAGGTGTTTCTTGTTACAATAATAATGAAAAATAATCCAATGATTTCAATTTTGATTTCCAATCCAATGGATAACCAGGAATCAATAGATTACCAAATGAATAACCAGCTGTACCAGCAATTACATGAGCCCCTCGACCAGTTGCTTGAACATCGCGAATCCTACCCCCAGTTCCTGAAATAATAAAACACAATCAATAAAGGTTAACTTTCATTTTTCTCTCTTTCTTTACAAATTTGATTCTTAATACATGTATTAGTATTTTCATCGAAATCAGTTTGGGACTGGTTTGTTTCCATTAACTGTTATAGCACCTAGAAATGGGGCAACACCAGTAGGAAAGTTGTGAGTTTCAGCTATGAACACAATATGTCTGGTTGATTTTGGTTGATTAACATGGTTGATGCTTGAGCCGAGCCTTTTGGCGTCATTATATGTAAATCATTGAAACCTCGGCTGGCACTAAATTGTCACTAAATGCAATAATATTGTTCTTATTGCTGTTAATTTGCGTCTCTTTGATAAGCTTTGGATAGATTGGCTTTCATTTCTTCCCCATCAATAATCAATCGACACTGTTGAGACGAAAAACATAACAAGGGAATCAAGTTAGACATAAAAGATCATAATTAAAATTTTTTACCACGATTAAAATAAATCGAATTAAAAGCGCAATAAGAAATTGAATCAGGAGGTCTTATAATAGCAGCAAAAAGCAACAGTCGATTGAGCTATATTGCATGTTGATCTCGATGAATGAGACCATAACTTTCAATGAACATGATAATTTATTAGCATAATATGCAAAAATATCTAATCATCAGGACAGCTAATTTTATTTAATATTTTTTGATTGTGCCAAAAATCCAACTTGTTAATAACTTTCGATTTTGGATTGAATTTTGTTTTTTTTTGGTTAACCGATTAATCTTGAATAACCTTTAATTCACGTTATAATTTATAACTTATAAACTTTTTTAAAGATATTATCAAAGATTCAAGATAAATAAAAATAAGGAAAATCGAATTTTTTTCTGATTTTTATCCCTTAAACTAAATAAAGAGTAGATGAGTCGCAGTGATGGGGGTATCAATAATCTCAAATAAAGCAAGTGAAGTGATTATGATATTCATAAAAGATAGATAATAATGATTAGAATGATGATGGTGAACTTACCCTGAAGAACCAGTGTCTTGACTGTTCAGAATTAGATTGGGCAAGATCAAAAGATTCAACTGAAGTTGGGTTACGTTTAATCTGTCTTAAATAGCTTTGTATAGTGTATTCAATGTCCCAATCGTCAAACGATAAACCCATTTCATCGTTGATAGACTTCAAGGCTTCCTTTCCTTTACCCTTGATATCAACAACTGGGCTACGTGACTGAGTAGATAAATATCATCTGATAGAGAGTAGCGTTGCTGGGCCATTCGATCATGTAAAAATTGACAATGTTCGATTCCAGTTTCTCAGTCATTTTGCCCTGCAATTGTTACAGAGAAAAAAGAATTAGTCAAATTCTCAATTATGGCCATTACGGTAATACAAAAAAGTCTTACCTTTTCATATTTAATCAAATAGATCGTCGCTTTTCAACTCTATTTATATTTAATCCTAGCGAAGTGAATATGGCAACGGCATTTGAAGAATAAGGCGATGCAAATTTAATAGAGGTACAATCTCAATAAGAAGAGAAGTCATCTTTGTTGGCTTTTGATTGCAAATTTGACTTTTTTTAATTTTGTCGTGAAAGATGTTTGTCCTAAGACCCATCCCAATATTTATTGGTCGTTTCCACTCAAAGGATCTGTAAGTTAAATCAATATTAAAAATATAGAAGTGGTCGAAAGAAAAGAACAAAAAAATGAGAAAAATAAAGAACTTACTTGAACTATTGACATGAAAACAAATTTCTGTTTCTACACTCTTAATAGAAGTGAAAGGTTGAAAGGCTTTTTGCAATGGTTGAAACAGATAAATCCGAATCACTATAATACAAAATACTAGACATTCTGAATTAACTGTTGTGGTAATGTTGTTGATGGTTGAAAGTAATGTGGTGTTAAGAAGACATCAGACCACTGTTTGTTATTGATTGTCTTGTAACTCCATCTAAGATAAGAGAATGAAAAACAGCTGTTGAGTCCTTGTTTTTGTTGCTGTTGGCATTCCGTTATTTATTTTTGTCATTCATTTCTCTTTTTAGTAGCTAGATGAGAATATAGAATTGTTATTATCTTTTTAATTAATTCATCGAGATGAAATTTAATTTAAATCCTAAAACCAGCAAGATCGATACTATTTATCGGAGTATATTGTTGAGTAAATTTTTCACCCAAGGATGGGGCGATCCAGATAATATGAAAAAGTAATTGCTGCTTTGTTTACTTACTCTCTACTCATCAAAAAGTTTACTCAATCATATTTATAAGAATTGTTAATTTTATCAACTAATATGTGATCTTTTTGGTTTATGGTTTCAGGATATTTTCATTGAGAAAAGTCATCTCTAATCGTGAATCATGTATGCAAATGGTCTCTACTAATCATCCTATTTACATTGATCGAGTTGTAGAGGATACAAGCCAACACACATTAACAGAGGGACATTTTATTAGTCCCTTGAATGAATATCTTCCAGAAAGTATCCCAGATGAATCACGAGTAGCTCGATTTCAGCTTTTATTACCTAAAAAATGGAAACATCCATATCTCAAGCCTGTTTGCCTTCATTTAGCTGGTACTGGAGATCATGTAAATGCCATTATTCCCCATCATTAGCTAACTCATCTCATGTTTTTCATTATCTGGTATATCTTACAGTTTTTCTGGAGAAGAAGAGCACTTATGGCTAAACCATTATTACGAGAATCTGGGGTTGGTTCAATAATCTTGGAAAATCCTTTCTGTATGTTCAAGATCATGCAAACATGAACAGTCTTGTTATCGTGTGTTTTCGGAACTGCATTTATATTCTAACTTATCGTTTTTTTTTGTGTTTTCCAATAACCAGATGGATCTCGTAAACCTCCAGACCAAATTCGTTCTTGCCTTCGAAAAGTATCGGATATCTTTGTCATGGGTGGGTGTCTAATTCTAGAGTCTATAGCTCTTTTCAATTGGTGTGAAAAAATGAACTTTGCTCCACTCTGTGTTACGGGTATTTCCATGGGTGGTCATGTAAGTTTAACTTTCTAATAACAATATTCGAGCTGAGTAAAAAATTCTTATAATTTTTAGATGGCTTCTCTGGCTGGGGTGAGTTGGAACAAACCCATATCGATTATACCTTGTCTCTCTTGGACAACAGCGTCTTGTGCTTTCACCCAAGGTCTTCTATTTAGATAATTTTTTATTTTACTTCAATTTATTATACTTTTTATTAAAACAATTTAATCCTATAGGAGTATTGAGTGGGGCTATTCCATGGCAAACTTTGGAAGATCAATATGTACAATATGGTCCCGAGTTTCGTGAAGAGGTTAAAAAGATGATTCATTCTCCCGAACAGGTAAATTAATTTAATACTTGTGTAGAACTTGTTTTTAATATTATTATTGCTTCAGAATGAAATATTCAATGCTGGGAGACAATTTGCTCAAAACTTTCCATCTAGTCTCGATTCAATGCCAAACGAAAGTATCAACAAAGGTGAAGATCAAAATCAAAACCTCAAATTAGATTGCTTGAATTTTATGCGTGGTATTATGGACGAATGTACTCATCTCGGAAACTTTGGTCCTCCAGTTGATCCCGAACTTGCCACTATTGTCACTGCTTCACAAGACGCTTATGTTCCTCGTGATGGTCTCATTCCTTTGACCGAAATTTGGAAAGGATCCAAATTACGTACACTTGAAGGAGGACACATAACTGCTATACTTTTTAATATGAACGTCTTTAGGTAATTTTATTCTTTGATTTTCAGTCTTGAAATTATTATCACCTTCTCTTTGCAACTCAATACATGTATTAATTTTGTTTCTGTTTTTTTTCAGAGAGGTGATAGCATCTTCAATCAGACTAAATGCACAGAAACACTACCAACAAGAACTGTGATAAAAACTTATTGAGACTCTAACACCAATAAGCATAACAATCAAGATCGTTATTGATCAAAGTGATCATTGTGATAATTTTCATCATCTTTTCAATGCTGGTCAACTATTTGAATATACTGAAACCTACCATCTAAAAGTTAATGAAATTTTGTTATTTCTTTTCGACTTTTGGAGTAATTTCATCATTTTTATCTCCATTTCAAAATATTTTATTTAACTGCTAAGTTCAAAGCTGTAAAAGATGTCTTCCCTTTTGCCAATAAACAAAAATTTGTTGGTCAAATTTTCTATTATTTTATTTAAACGTAAATGTAATTGTAAATCAGATCTAAAAATGCCGTTTTCGCTTTCAAACAGTACAGGTATTTTGACATAAAAACTCGAAGATTTGATTTTAACGGTGCTTTGCAAAGTTAGCTAAAGTTCATGAAAAGTCAACTGTTCTCCTTCATGATTGTGTTCACAATCATTTTCAATCCTTTTCCGTACGTTAATTTATTGAAAATGGTCATCGAGTTGTGCTGACTCTACCATTCGCTGAAAATATTGGTTTATTTGGTGAAAGAACAAAGCATGAGTAATGTCACAACTCAAAATTATAATTATTAGACCAATAATAGACCAATGTATTCTAATCCAACAGTTCACGGAGTTTGGGATGGCAGCTACCGTTTAAACGATTTCCTTCTTCGTTCTTAGTTCTTAAAAGGTATCAAGGTCGAGTCCGATCGGATTGCCACTATGACCCACAAACTTAAGCAAGAATCTTGGAACCTTATTACTGATCGAATTGGGATGTCTTGTTAAACCGGAATGACACAAGATCAATATGAAAAACCCATCAAAGAGTTTGGTGTTTATTTAACTAAAGATTAGGATCAAGATTTCTGCAGCCAGCGTTTCATCTAAAAATGTCGATTACAGCAGTGGTCAGGGTTAACAAAAAAGGGCCACACTTAAGTTAAATTTTAGGTATCGCCATCTCGAGCATATTTAGTTTGTAGAGATGAGAAAAAAACAATGCAATAGAAAACTGAGCAAAATAAAGTTCGATCTTATTAATACTTTTATTGATTGCTAATAATGATTGATTGTGAAACAATCTCCGATTTGTTAATTTAATGTTAGCCTAATGGGTGATAATTGGCATTAAGACTACTAATCTTCATATGTTGTAATCTGCATCTTGAAGTTATAATTACATACAGTAGTGCTTACCCAGGGTTAAGACCCCTGGACTATCCCATCTTCCCTTCCTGATTGATTCCCAGCTAAGTTGGATGAAGTCTAGCGACTATGAGAAGGTAAACATCTAGGTAGCAAGGAGTAGACGGCGCTTAAAAGCTGGCCGGTCCATACAAGCAAAAATCCTGACAAGAATGAAATCATTACAAATTTAATATTGTGGTAATGATTTATATATTACGTATTTCATATATTGTATTGCCACAATAATAATCCATATCCAAAAGAGCACAATTTAATCAAAGACTAAGATTTGTTACTTTGCTAACACTAATTTCATATGTACTGAATGTTCAATTTTGAAACAAGTTGAACTTTATGATTCTGCAAAAAAAACTTAGAACTTGTTCGAGCTTTTATTGTTTCATATCAAGCTGGTTTATCGTTAGGCCAGCTGCAAATAAAAACGGACTTATTCAAGACGTTAGAGGTAAATCAAAATGAGTCAACATATTTAGTTTGAATGATGGGAAAACTGATAACTAATATTTCAATTCTCACCTTGCAAGTAAGCTTTACACTCGAGTTAACTTGTTAGCCATTGATTTGAAGCCAAAAAAATAATCATAGCTTTGGTAAAGAATTGGAAGCTCATTCAGAAAGACTTGAAATTCAAGAGAGAAAAGTGTCGTCAGTGAGTAATCGTTAGTTAATTACTAGTGAATATAACCATATATAGTCAAAAAAATCATAATGTTAAGATAAAGTTTTCACTCTGCAAAGTGTGTTCAAGTTAAATGAATCTGGTGGAGCAAGGTGGAGAGAAAGAAATGATAAGCTTCAGAAGTTGGTTGAGATAATAGTCACTGATAGACAACAATCAAAGTTGAACATTTTAATATTTGGCAAAGACGCTGCTGCATTGTATGTTAAACTCTTAATATTTTTCAATGAAAGATGAATGCATTCCATTGCCGAATTCAATTGAAATTCCGAAATTTAAGTAAATCAAGAAATCTTTAAATATCATAAAAACTATAATAAAGCGATAAAACAATTATCAATAAGCTTGTATTGCTTCAATCCAATATTAGCTTGCATTACATGCATATAAATGTATTATAATTATTTTATCTGAAATTTCTTAAGAATCAGAGTCAATGATGTGAAGTTTTCTTTAATCAAGAGTTAGGAGATGGCACTTGTTTGCGGAAAAACGGTAATTCAATGAAAATTGAATCGATAAAACAAGAGAATACGAAGAAAAAGTTTAAAAAAATTAAATCATAAATCAATAATATAGATTAATCTGAGATAAATGTAATCAGCGGAAGAGAGAAGATTTTAACCAAATATGGTTTATCTTCAGTGAGTCCAAAGTTACACTTATAATTGGAAACAATGATAATGTTTTGGTTTGAGAAGATATTAAACTGAGAGATTGCGGACGAATAAGACAAGAAAAAAGGGTATACAGTAATACTGAACATTCAATTAGTAAATAAGTATGGCATTCTGAGCAGTTGATTAGACTACTGTAGTTTTGTTAACTCAAGAATTAATCATCGAGTAAAGCCATACAATAAAAGGTTAAAAATTGGTATGGGGTGTTGAGAAAGTTTATGCTCAACTTTGGGGGAAAAAACATAATTTTCTGTTTATACGCGGTTGAGGGATATTTTTCCCCCTACATAAACTTTCTCAACACCCTATAGATAAATCTTATGCTTAGTGAGAGCATCCACTAAGTAAGCCATTATGGCTGAGTGGCTTAAGAACCACCCCTCATTAGCCTTTTTTGTTAAGTTTTTTTTACTCAGTGAAAATAAACATAATTTACAAAAAATACAGAGTATTCAATAATAAAACTATACATATTAACGGCATGAACACCGTTATTAGCCATATGAATACACTTTTGGGTGAACTAATTAATATTAGATCCGAAAATTGGATATAATTAGTACTTTTTATAAAACAGCGTGTTTTAGTCAGACGACTTCTGTTCTGCCTTTTCACCCCACGCACAATCACAACTTTTTTAGTAGTGGTGATATGCTCCTCATGCATACTTTTTTGATGAAATTACCTAGTTATTAACAACGTGTTATTTAATTTTTTTACAGAATGGATAACTCTGAATTGAGCTTCTCCGATACTTCATTGACTGGCACGGCTATAGAGATGAGAAACATTACATGACTCAGTGTGCTTGGTTGATTGAGATCAAAACATCCCTTTCGTCATCGGAACAGAATGTACTGCGAGACTTGAAGTGGGCAGTGGATGACATGTCGCCTGTGGAGTGGAAGATCTTCATTAAATGGTTGCAGAAATCTAAGGACGAATGGAGCACCTAAAATTGGAAACTATGGATGAATTTTTATTTTATTTTATTTTCTTTCTTTTTCTTTATATACCTGCTTATATTATGTTTGTATTGTATCTTATATTTGTATTCAGCGGCCACGCTTAATATGGCTCCTAGGGGGTGACACGAGTCACTCAGTCATATTTTGACTTCATCCTGTATTCGTACTGATGCAATAAAAAGCCATATTAGCTCGGCCAGCTCCGTCAGTTACATGTCATTTTCAAGTGTGTTGCGTTTCGCAGATTATATAGCTCACATCATGTAATTTCTTTAAGGAACTAGCTATCGCCAGTGCATGTAAAGGAACTAGCTCTCGCCAGTGCATGTAAAGGAACTAGCTTACGCCAGTGCATGGAAGGAACTAGCTCGTGCCAGTGCGTATCTGTATCATATTAGTTTCATCATGACTTACCTTAAGTTGGATATCATACAAAACCTTTAACACCGGGCTCAACACAAGAACTTTTCGAAAAAATCAGGCTTTCCAAAAAATCTTAGCATTTTTTTGTAAGCAGCTGAGAATCGATTTCTCAATCGATTGGAAGTTGAATTGTTTAAAGAGCCTCTTTGGATGAACCTCACTAAGCATAAACCTGCCGAAAGGTGCCACCTCTGACTAAGGTCTTTCTGAATAAACCTCCGCCCCGATCAGTTGCGACTTGAGCTGAATTCAATTGCTGGATTAAGAATTTAATTTGTCAATCTTGAGAAGCTATTCTTCTATTCAACTGTAATTTTTCAAAAATTGCTTTAAACATTTTTTAATTTTGTTCAATATCATAACAGTGATAATTTTGTTGTCCTAAAATGGATTCTAGCATTGGTAAGTGTCGACTTTGTTATCTACACTTCAAATTATGGCTTTCTTTGTATCAATGTCGTTTTCTTTTAGAAATCGACTTTTCGGCTTTATTTAGTTGTTGATAAACCTTTCTATCGCTATTTATTCATGTTTTTATCTTTTTAGAAGAGAAGCCTTTCCTTCAAGAATGTAGAGACATAATTGAAGGTTCATTTGATGTTTATCTTAACCTGAGTCAACAAATTGGTGATCTGGTCCATCAACATGCTCAAATGGTGAAAAAAGCTGTCCAAGAGCTTTATTCGTTACTTATTTTAACCGGTATTCACAGTAAGCCTGATCAAGGAATTTTTCTACAGCTACTTAAACCTCTGGCAGAGTGCATCATGTCAATCCAAGAGTTTCGAGAAAAAAATCGAGCCTCCAACTGGTTTAATCATTTATCGGCCATTTCAGAGTCGATTGGTGCCCTGGGTTGGGTTACTGTTTCTCCAGCACCCGCTCCATTTGTTAAAGAAATGACTGATGCCAGTACTTTTTACACTAATAAGGTCTTGGTTGCTTACAAAGAGAAAGACAAAACACACGTTGATTGGGCTAAAGCTTGGTTGCAGTTTTTAAATGATCTTCAAAAGTACATAAGAGTTTACCATACAACCGGTCTTGTTTGGAACTCGCGAGGCACACCAGCTCCAGCCTCCGCCTCTGTTCGTTCTGGTCCTGGTGGCCCTCCTCCTCCTCCTCCACCACCTCCACCAGCAGACCTTTTTGCCGAACCAGCTGGTAAAGGAGTTGCTGGTGATGATACACGAAGTGCGTTGCTCAAGGAACTAAATAGAGGAACTGAAATAACCAAAGGTCTCAAAAAAATTTCTGCTGATCAGCAGACTCATAAGAACCCAGCTTTACGATCTTCTGGTCCAACTCCATATAAGGCACCTTCAGTTTCTCAACCTGTGGTCAAATCAGTTGCTCCGCCAAAACCCCCACGATTTGAATTGGAAGGTAAAAAGTGGATGATCGAACATCAAACTGGTAAGAAAGATCTTACCGTCAGTGATACTGAAATGAGCCAATCTGTCAACATATACAAATGCAAAGATTGTCTGGTCGTTATCAAAGGCAAAATCAACTCAATTACAGTAGATTCATGTACTAAACTCTCACTAGTATTTGATGATATTGTTTCAGTGGTGGAGTTTGTCAACTGTCAAAATATTCAAGCTCAGGTATTTAAAATAGCATCAAAAACAATCTCAACTAGCAATGCTTTATTATTTTTTTACCTTTTTCGTTGATTCTGCATAGAGTATGGGTGCTGTACCAACTGTCAACGTCGAAAAGACAGATGTAGTCGAGATTTATTTGAATGCCAAGTCACTCAATGCCGAAATCGTAACCGCCAAATCATCATCAGTTAACGTTTCAGTTCCTGATGCGAATGGTGACTTCGTAAGATACTTTTTATTTTGTTTCATCAATGGCTCACACCTATTATTGATAAAATTTCATTCTGTCTGATTTATCTTTTATTATATCATTCAATCTCTAATTCATTTTTGAACATTTTATTTAAGGTTGAACATCCTATTCCGGAACAATTCAAATCAATTTGGACTGGATCAAGCTTCAAAACGGAACCTGCTGATAAAGCAGCTTAATATTACTCAACCACTTTTTACCTCTCTCTCTCTCTACCTCTCTTTTAATTATCAACACAGTCCTTATATGCAAAATTGTATATCAACATTATCAAACTGATTTATAAAACTATGAGAGAATATCAGAGGATGGTAGCAGAAATGGAGGCTAATCAATTGAAAAAAAACTAATAACAAAAGTCTAATGACTTTTTTTCATGTAACAAGAATGGATTTTATTTTAAAAATTGACAACTTAATCATATTTCAGAACGAAGGCAAAGAAATGACGCCATACTAACGAAGCGAAAAACAAACACGAATAAATTCAAGCTCAAAAAGCCCATAAAATATCAAGCCTATTTCAATGATAATAATCAATTTTTTCTTTCATCCTTCGATTCGGTAAACAAAACTATTTATCTTCATGATAAACAAACCTGAACATCCTGTAAACAAGTGCAAAATGGAAAGAGGAAAAGAAGAGTCATAAGAGTTGCTAAGCTAATTAAAGCAACCTTTTGGTTTCAATCATCATTATCATGTAAAGACTCATGTGTGGAGTATGGATAGAGTGGCAAAAGTTGACAATGTAATAGTTAAACTTTTTAAATGTTGCCAAAAAAATGGGAATTGTATAACCGTGACCGAGTTTAATTTGATCAATTTTCTGTGTGACTTTAAGAACATGTTTAATCTACAAATTAACTGCAATATGTTCCTCATCACTGGATATTAACTATCATCAAAGAGTTACATATTCAAATAGTCATTTATTTTCTCTCTTCTCAACTCAACACAGTTGACAGAAAGGTTATAGCCTTCACTTCATTTGTTTTCCTGTTTCGTGTGAATCCACTTTGCTTCACTTGGATAACTAAATGATGACTTTTAATCATCGTCAGTCATAAAGTGATTTTTGCTTTCCATTTAAATATTATAAATGAGATAGAGAAAAAATTTTCCGTTTTTTGTTTTCATATTTAACGTTTGTTTTACAGAAAAATAGATTACAGTCTTTTCATAATAATTACTTTGATATATTGGTTTCATTATTAAGTACTTAGGAAATATTATTGAAGTTTTAACAGTTTTCGGTGAGTTTGTCCAACATTTCTCTTTGTTTTATAACAAAACAACATATGTCTTATACAACAGTCTTCATTATGTTTCATTAACAATTAAGATAATTGAAAAATTATTTTGACATAGTTTGATTGACAATGTATCAGGTAGTCTCGGACCTTCACGTGATGATATTTTTGATGCTCGTGGTAATGTTTAAGTGTTATTGTGTATGATGTGTATCAAATCAAGTCTACACTTTTTGCTCAAAATTTTGATTCATATAATATAATTTTTGATGAAAAAATTATTTGCTTTGATTTAAAAAACCAAAAAGTGAAAACTAGAATCCAATTTGAATGACCGATGATAATAATAATATAACAGAGTGTGATTTATGAAGATAATTCATAATACGTAAAAAATCAATGAGAATGGAAGCAAAAAAGAAAGAGGAAATCAGAGCACTTTTATTCCCATTCATCATCTGATGGAGTATCACTGGAGGCATCACTTTCATCACTAGTACCCTGTAAAGCTCTCTGTCTCTCTTCCAAAGCTTTGGCTAAGGCTCCTGCAATACCACCAATAGGTCGAGCTTGAACAGCAGGACGCTCCAGTGCAGTGGTACCAACTGGTTTCAACTGGCAACCTTTTCTTATGTCACTTAATAAAGCATCACGCCCGGTATCGCCACTACTATTTGATTTTGATGATAAACTTTCTTGGTCAACACGATTCAATTTAGCACCATTACGGATGGCATCCATCAGAGCCGATCTAGCATCAAGGCCACCACCACCATTAGCGTTGAGAGAGCGATTTTCATCTCCGACGGATCGTGGAGCACTATTCATCATTGGGCCAGAGGCTGGTGGAGGTGGAGGAGGAGGAGGGGGTGGTGGAGGTCCTGAGCCACCTGATGGAGGCGGTGGAGGTGGTGGTGGTGGCGCCATTGCACCTAAAGATGCTGGTGCCGTAGGTGGTGGTGGTGGTGGTGGAGGTGCTGATTGAGGCGGCTTAGTTACTGGAGGATTCATTGGAGGTGGTGGAGGAGGTGGGGCTTGAGTTCGATGGTGAGGTGTCCGAGTTGGTAGAGGTGGTGGAATTCCAGTTGGAGGTGCGTTCCATGATTGTGATTGCAGCTAAAAAATGATGAAAAAAGTGTTTAGTTAAACATGAATAAATGAAATTTATACTAAGTTTTCTCATTATAAGTGTGTGAAAGATTTTTGAAAATTTAACGCGCTGGTAAACCATGAAGATAGGATTAACTAATGAGTATTGATGGGACAGTTTCATTAACGATCATATGCATGTGCTTACTTGAGGTGGTAGTGATGGAGCTTGTTTTTGAGAGAGGTGCTGATCCATATCTTGTAAACATACTTGAATACCTCCTCTTTTATCCACAAAATCATAAAGAAAACTACGAATGTTTGGTAGCTGGAGTTGCTTCTCAGTGACACCAGCAAATTCAAAAAATTTCTTGTACTCTGGAGTAACATTAGTGACCTGAATGTTTCAAAATTAATAATAAAGTTCATGAAGATTAGCAAAAAATAGTAAAAACATTATTGAAACATAAACAGGATATTGATCCAGATCAAAATGAAACTGAAACAGATTATTTACATTAAAGCCGGTTTCAGCTGTCCAACCAATGTGACGAAGATGTTGAAAATCGGTTGGCAGACCAATATCTTCCTTTCTGACTTTGGGTTTGTTTTTAATCTTTTTATCTTTCTCCTTCTTCCCTTTCTCTTTCTTTTTACTTGCTATTGGAGTATGAGTAGCAAATGGGTCGGAAGCTAAAAGAAAATAAAAAAGAGTTGTTAGTAAAAAAACAGGTCATTTCATAATGAAATATGTATTTGCAATTTATTTTGTTTCTTTGCTACTTTCGCAATTATGTATTCAAACTACTAAATAAAACAGGGTGATGAATAGAATTTAGAATAACTCTTTTGTTTCAACTTTGCTTAAACTTGAGAAAGTAATGACTTCAAAAAGTGAATTATGTTGATCAGGAATAATTTAAGTATGTTAAAGATAGAAAAAAAATGTTAGAAAAAGTTGGTCTAAAGTTGATTGAAAAGTTAGATGTTAATTTTTTGATAACCCAATTAGGAAGTTTTAAGGTAGCGATCAAGTTCATCCCCAACTAAAGTAGAGTAACGAAAACTGACTGAGTGACTCAATGAGTAGAGTGAGAATAAGAAACTTGATCACCTGAATATAAAAAAAACCTACTAACAATATTTTTTTATTCCATCTACGTGAGGTAGAATTGAGATTTATAAAGTTCTCAATGTGAGAAACATCTCAATTCAATATTTTGAATCTTCCTAACGTCTGGCTTTAGTACGACATAAATAGATAATTTATCTAAAATCATATTCAAAGTCAATATTGAAAGGCCAAGATCGTGAAATTTTTTAAGGTAGCAAATAGCAAATACAATCGCGTCAACATATAACCAAAAATGAGTAAAAAATCCAACCTGGTCCAGTTATACTGGGATAACTACTATTACTTTGTTGTTTTGAATTTTTTCCTCGTTTTTCTGTGGATAGAAAGGAAAAATAAAATGTAAGTACAAAGCAAGATGAAGAAAATAATGATCAAGTGCTGATTACTAACAGACTTATAAAAGTTGCATGAATCAGAATTAAATCTGCAATTTGAGCAGATAAAATTAACAATAAAATTTATGTCTATATAATCGGTGATATGTGATTTACCTAAAATTTTAACTTTTGATTCGACAATGTTGAGAAAATCACTGGCTTCGTTACTATCAGCAAAATATAAACCAGCTCGACAACTATCAGCTTCAAATGTATGAAAGTTTATTCTAGCAGCTTTATAATCAAAATAGCGGTAAAGCTCTTGCTGCCAGACACATTGTCGCTTCTGAGAATGAAAAAAGAGAGAAATCAAATTAGGATTTTGGGAATATATAGATAGAAATAATCTAGAAATGAATTCAACGATTAATTTTGATGTAGTTTTGATAAACCGTATTAGCAATTGATTTTATTTTTTTCATATGAAATCATATCGGTATGTCTCACACATCACAATTTAATTGATTTGGAAGCTGACGCAACCATATCACTGTATCAACTATTGTTGCATTTAAAACTTTCAATTCATTTGGTCAATAGATTTTACTATTTTACAATATACACAAATCAGATACCTGCAAGTATTGAATCTTATGAAAGCTAAAAACCAATGAAACACCAGTTCTTGTCAACAAAACTAAATACGGATTAGTATGATTAATTTGGAAAGGTAGATTGAAGTAATCATTGATTTAAGTGAGTAATGCTTTTTAAATGATAACGAGGAAGATGAATAATAGGAATGGTAACTACCGGTTACCAGGATTCTAACACGAGGTGTAATTGAAACTTACATTGTCAATGTCATAAACTTTGATGAAATAGGACCGGACAATGTTATCTTTAACAAAGCAGACTATTCCAGTGGTGTGTTTGGTCCATTTCGAGTGAGTTGGCGGTGTTGTGACCAATAATTGAACAACTGCACTTGAAAGTGTCTAGGAAGGAAAAGAAGTAGTCGCATAAATGTTAGAGGCAGAATTACTAGACGAGTAATGACAGAGGAAATTTATTGGATTAGGCAGGTAACACAAGTATTAATATTACTAATAACTGATAAGCAATACCTTGATGATAAATAAAAGAAAAATTTTCTTACCACACATTTTTCTCCTAGAAGACTAAAAACAAGATCATTTTCTTCCTTGCTAAGTAACATGGATCCTTTATTTTGGCTGGGTTTTCTCTGACCAGAATTAACATTGTCAATAGACATTGTCCTTTAAAGAGGAATTTATATCAATCGGAATTATATTTTTAGATAGAGATGATTTAAGTTAATCCCAGGTAGAGTTAGAACACACACACAATTACACATAAACATAAGATGTTAGGGGTGAACAGTATAAGCAGATGATTTTAGAAGATGGAAAGGTTAGAGTTGCACAAGAATGTGGTGTATAATAGATGTTGAATATCGTGAGGGAATATATTGTTTTTGATGATGATTTAATTGATAGAGGGACAGAAATTAGACTTTTTACGATCGGGAATGTAAAAAAGATAAAGGCCAAAAGAGGAAGAAAGGGAGGGTACACAGTGAGGTATAGAGTTGAATGATGTGAATACGAAGGAAGAGAGTAAAGAGAGAAGGGAGAGGATAAAAATGGGTTTTACTATTTAAATTACTCTTCTAGGCCCATTGGCATGAATTAACCAATTCATGGTTATCTGTGAAGTGTTTACTATCAACAATAAACATTCGTGAAGAAACACGAGTGTGAATCACCAAGAGAAAGAGATGATTCTGACTATAACAACAACCTCTTCTTGAGTCTCAATCAGATTTAAATCACGTGACTGACCTCTTTTTGTAGTATAGTTGATGAAATTTGATTGCAATTTTTACCTTTATTTCTTACCTTTCATTATTTACAGTTGTAGCCAAAATAGTAAATGCTTTTGTTATATTTACTCATTATTTTCATCAGACCCTTTCAATATTTTCTTTCACTTGTCTATCTAATTCACTCATTTTGTGAAGACTCTCTTTGTGAATGGCGTCTTTTGATTACTTCTTGTTTTTGTTTTATTATCAAAGTGATTTCATGAGTAACCAAACTCCTTAATCAGTATAAATAGTTAATAATTAATATTTCAGCTTTCTAATTCAATTGTAATATTTCAATCTGATTCCTTAATTGGCTGGTAAACTGTCCCGTGTCAGCTTCTACTTTTAAATGGATCAACTAATTTTATCACCCTTTAAGCAACCATAACTTTTTAAGATAAATGACATGACTTGATTATTGTTTGGCGCTTATTGATTAACGTGAATAACATGTACGTTCAAATTATTAATATTAAAATTTCGACAGTTAATTAGGCAATCGACTGATTGGATTTAGAAATCAACAGAAAATACTGTCAAGAAATGCTACCATTAAACATAAAATTTTATTGATAAAGTAATGGGACTACTGGGATAGGGATAATATGGGTACTGCTTGATGACAAACTAAACCAACTTAGGGTCTGAGCAAACTAACAACTTGCTGAATTTTGTCTTGAGTCGAGATTCTCGGCTGACTTGCATCTACAGAGTGATCGGAAAATTTCTTTTCCCACTTCTATTCACAAAGACAATGTTTGGTTTATTGTTGCATTCACTCTTCTACACAGATAAGACTCTGTGTAATTTCCAGTTCAGCCATTCAGGTTATTGATCATCTACTGTTTTGTCATGAAATTTCAATTAATTGGCAAAAAGCATAATTAAGTTGAATTGAGTATACTTTTAAGCAAAAACCATTATAAGCGTCGAGCTAACAATTGTAACTAGAAATATAAGTTGTCGTTTTGTAAGTCATTAAGTATAAAGGCGATGATGGCAATGTTGAAAGTGAAAAAGTTATTCGTGAAACAAGAAACAATACTATTATATAATGACTCTAGACAGAAGTTAATTGTATACAAAAAGATTAAACAAAATTATCAACTTATTTTGTTAACTACCAAGTTAAGATGTTAGAAGCGTTGAATATTTCCTTTAAGTCTTGAAAAACTTTCATTTTGCCATTCATTCAGTTTGATCTTCATCGATAATCATTGATCGAATTGACCTTCATTTTAGACCATCACCATGATAGAGAGCCGTCTAATTAACTATCTAATGAGGAAAGCTCAAAGTCAATCATTAACTTTTCTGAATTTCATTAAACAACGCTGTTTTTTCATTTCTTACTTATTAGGATCTGGAAGTGACTTGCAGCAAACCCATGAATTGAAATGAAACTCTTCAAAAGCTTGACCGATCCATTGGTTGGAATGCTGGACAGACAATTGTTACCAGAAAACCTACGACCTAAAGTAAGACGTTTGGAAAAGATGGGCCGAATAACTAAAACATGTGTCCTAGGATATTCCCAAAAAGGTCGAATGGGCAGATTGAATCATACACTTCACACTCTATCTCATATCTGGTTTGTAGTTGTGGTTTCTCGATCGATTCGCTTGCTTTTATTTGATGATCCAAATGAAACCATTTATTTGGGTGATTTTTTCAGCCAAACTAAAGGCAAAGAGTTTCTGCATTTCCTGATAATTGTTTACTATTTGCTTTTCTTTGCTTCTCGAGCTGGTGCTCATTTAAGTGAAGTCCGAAAACCTATGTTGATGTTCAAATTTTACGAGAAAATTGAGAAACATGGGTTCGATAGTATGTGCCGATTGTTGACTCCAAACAAATTTAAAAATTTTCGTATCTATTTATACGTTGCTCTTCAATTCTACTTCATTGGAATACCAATAATAGCACTTTCCTTATTCATTTTGTGCATCACTTTTGCTTTACAAACTTCAACCTTTTACTTGTCAATTTATCATTCAATTTGGTTCGTCTTTTGGGTTATCATCATTACCGGACCTTTGGCACTCAATATTTATAGCCTTTTCTGGTTTTACACTCATTTTATCAGCCTAATTACCTATTGTTCAATGTCATTGGGCTGTGTTTATGATCTCGGCGGTGTCATTCAATCAGACGTGGTAAAACATCTTGACCTTCTCGGAGAGTACTTGAAACGGCAGAATAAGATCTTGAACCTCATTAGATCTATTAACTGTGATATCGGTCCCACTGCTTTCGTTGGTTATATAATAGCAACATTTTTGGCCAATTTTTCTCTCTTTCTAGCTATATTTGTTACAAGTGAATCCAACGCAATGAAAATTATTTGCTTTGGCTTAGCGATTATCGCTTACACAAATCTTACTCTGCTTCATTTTGCTGGAACAATAGTTCATGATCGGGTGAGACCAGAGCAAAATTCAACCAGCCTTGAATAGATGTTTAATCAGTTTTTTGTTTATTCACAGTTGATGGAGATTCGGGAAAGAAACTTCTCAATCCAAGCTCGTGGTGTCAATCTAATACCATTACCAATGGCTGTATGGGTATGTATGGGTAACCTGATTAACTTGCCTAACTAATGAGCTTTTTTTCTATGAGTGTAGATAAATTCAACTCTAGAGAGGATTGAAAATGGTGAAAATGGCATCAGTGTAACTCATATATTTGTTATGAGACAATCATCCTTTTTATTCGTGAGTATTTCAATTATAATTAAAAATGCTTAAATATCTACCTACTTGCTAATTATTTATCTAGCACATTAATTTATTCCCATCTTTCTTTTGCTATTAGTTCGTGCTTGAAAACAGCGGAATCTTGATGATGTTTGTATCAAATTTTGTAAAAAGTTAAACCTAGTCTACTACCTGACTCAATTTATAATCTCGAGACACTACGTTCAAATTTCAAAATTTGAATGATATATTACTTAATACTTAAATTACTCACAGAGTTTTCATTGATTGGCTTGTATAATAAAGTCAATATTTAACATTGAGAATAGTGTGATAAGTAAATTGTAGCTACTCAATGACTGTTTGACATCTCAATTTGATCACTAGCTAGTTAAATCTACCAGCTTTTTTACCCGTTTATTCAAGACTCTTCAAACCAGCAAAAAAATGGCAACCAATTGTTACAAAACTCATTTGATTTTCGCATCAAAGAACGTTAATTTTTTCAATGACAATCACAGCTGATGGTGATAGGACAATTCATCTTGAAAGGCTCAAACTAAAAATGTCACTCACCATAAAGGATGGACTCAACAAGAATGAACAAACGCACCTGACTAAACATCTTAATTTGATTCACAATTCAATCTACCAATCGAAGTCATAGCAACAGCTACATAAACCAATGGCTTTTTCACACAAAGATTAAGGGATTGATTAACAAACTATCGTTTCTGTGCAGAAACATATTGATTACTTACAGTTTTGTATTGGAGTCATTTTGATTGTTGGGACGGAATAGTAAATTGAGTGTTTGCACAACATCGCTGTAAGGTAAACGGACTTGTGAAAAAAAATCAGATGTCATCACTGTAACTTCTAAAGCCATCAAATTTGGATAAGGATCTAAATAGAAAGGGTTAGCTGGTCGGTAATTTTGTCCACCGAAAGCACCACCATTAAATGAGCCAGCAAATCGTCCACGACCACGACCTCGATTAAACTTCCACCCATTCGCATTATAATTACGATGAATATTGTGGTTATTAATAATATTTGGATTTCTATTTATTAACTGTCTTGTTGGTCTTCGTTGAGTTAAACTGTTAATATTAGCAATATTAGGTGAACTCTCATACCTTTCCAATTGACTTGTAGTCATGCTAATAATGGTTGGAATGTACTTTTACGCAACAAACACAAATAACCAAATCAACAGTTTGAGGTGAACGTTGAAAGTTATTCATGATCACCAATCAATTAATTTAATCAATTTCAACTGCTTCAATTAGTTGATAGATATTGCAAAGTATTGTAAACTTGCAACTAGATTTATTAGATTTACACGTTAGAGATAAAGACCAGATCGAATTCAGTTCATCACAATAATAATCATCATCGCCATTATAATCACATTATATTGTCTTCGGTGAGACTCTTTCTTGAAACGAGACAATTTATTGATCCATCAGTCTTTTGTTTTTACTCTTTCCACCGACAAGCTAATCAACTTCAACTATGGCTGGCAATAATAATCGATTTGGGGATAAATTGTTCATCATTTTTACTAAGAAATGGGTCAACATGCAAAAGAAATATTTTATTCTGAAAAACAAACATTTATAAGAAAATTTCTTGCTTATTCTGTTATTTTGTTTTGTTTGTCAATATAAAAATCGATTTTAAAATTTGACTAGAAAACTCAATTTAGCTTAATATCAATGTCGATTCACTTGAAAATGTAAATCCATTTCAATGTAAGAATAAATCTGACTCTTCGATTGCAAGGAAGTGATTTTAATGGCTTTATTGATTAAAATTTAAATTATTGTCATTTTAATTTATCGGAAGTATTAAAGTTCACTATTGTAATCTATTGACAACTAGAACAGGCTTTATAACAATAAATGATGAATATTAACTCATTTTCACCTGATTGACCTTCCAAGATTAACCTTTAATTAGTAATTTCGGGTTTCACCTAATCGTGGTCTGATAACTTCTAACTTTCCTATTATTATTATTTTTAATTGCAAATTAATAGAATCACAATCTGCTTTCATAATCGCCATCAATTGGTTCAGGATAATCTTATTGAGAAAAGGCTTGATAATGACTTAAAATAAATTTTTAATACTAATCAACATTCATCATCACTCAAATGCATGTTAACCGTCATTAGAAGTTGAGATTGAGAATGAAAGATTACATCAGTCCAATCATCTTAGAAGAGAAGAGTTGAGTTATATGGTTGATTTGATTAATTAATGATGATATTTCAATTAAATTTCTGAATTGTCAAATCTTTACTGAATCTTAATGAGCATTAAAGGAAGCCAAAAGTCAAATAAACAACAATAGTCATATTCAGCACTTCTTTTCACTTTCAATGATCATTTGCATTTTCGATTTCAATCGACCAACTTGAGTGACATCAGCTCTAAAAGTGTTCTGTTTACTGTTGATTATTGACCAATCGTAACTTTAAGTATTTCAGCAACCATGTTCAGAAAAGGATTAATTTTCATGCTATTTGTCATCTATAGTTTGATGTTAACTGCCCAATCCTTTGGAACAAGAAAATTTCTTAAAGGAATTATTCTTGGAGTTTTACTGGCTCGTTCTCAACATGAACATTTTCCACAATATTATCCAACTCAGTACTAGTAAGTAATCTTTTAATCAATATACTGAATACCCAGGTCTTTCAGATTCAATTAATTGTCTCCTCATTGATTTTAACTCTCTTCAGCCCACAACAAAGACATTATTAGGAGGAATCCTATTTGCCTCCACATGGACATTAACCACTTTAACTTTTTATGGACTTTACGAGCTGGCTCGAATCATTAAACACTTCAAAACCATGTTATGCTTTGTATCGTCGTTTTGTTCCTTATAATCATCTCATATTACTTCAAATCATCAAATTAACCAAAGGCAGGATGGAAATTAAAGTTACTTTGTATGTGAATCCATGTTGCTTTGCAAGTGATCGGTTTACTGAAAATAAATCTTCAAAAACAATACAAATTAGGATAAAAAACAAGATTCTTGTTTATGTTCAACTTTAATCTTCTCACTGAAGACTAATAAAGTATCTTGATTTATATAATTAATAACTAAAGTCTTATATTTAAATAATAACAACTTTTGTACCTTTCTCGTATTTAAAAACTGATCATCAAATTTTGGCATTGTTTTCCATCTACAGTTGACTCTCAATGTGCTCAAAGTATTAATTAACTGTTCCAATTTGTACCTCTAATTTAACAAAACTAACACTGTTTAATTTGAAAAAGTGAATAAATTTAATTTAATTTAAACTTAACTGTCAATCCTCACAAATATAAGCGAAAGCAAACAAATATGTACACTCAAGTCGTAAATTAAGTTGAAATGCGCGCTTGAAGAGTGAAAGAGAGCTTTTAGGCGGGCCAAGGTTTCAATGTTCTCTTGTTAACACATAAACCTAAAAAAGAGTTAGAATTGATCATCTTTACAAGTGTTTATTAATTAAATATTGTGTTTTTATAAAAAAAATAGTAATTACCTTCAATCTTCCTCAACGGAAATTAAGTTGAAAACCAAATAGCTTTGTTGGCCACTGGACTTTCTTGACCTTACAACATTGTAAGTTGTATTTCATTTTTTTTATGATTGATCACATTGATATAAAACTAATTATTACTTATATTTTGTATTTTTTTCATTTAATTAGATAAGGATGAGGATCAAGAAGGAGATATCACCAGACTCAAGACTTCTCATTTACCGTCGACGTTTAGCTGGTGAAACATTGAAATCAATTGGTGATGAGTTCAGCATAACTCCTGAATGTGTTAGAAAGATTTTTTTGAAAATATCAAATGGTGGAAGTCCAGAAAAACGGAAAGAGAACTGGACGGAAGAGAAAGACAACTGAACATCAGGATAGATTGATTGTTAGAGAAGTTAGAAAAAATCCTAAAGTTACTTCAGAAGAACTGAAAGAAAACCTAAATTTGCCTATTTCAATTACTCAAATTAAAAAGCGAATCAATGAGCAAGGATTGAATGGAAGAGTGTCAAGAGCAAAACCTTTGATTAGCAAAAAAAACAAAACGAAACGATTCAACTGGGCGCAGGATTATAAAGATAATCCACCAGAATTTTGGAACTCGATTATTTGGTCCGATGAAAGTAAATTTATGCTTGTCAACAATGCAAGGAGAAAATTTGTTTGGCGTAAAAAAGGCGAGGCCTTCAAAAGTTGTAATCTTAAACCAACTGTAAAGTATGGTGGTGGCTCTGTGATGGTTTGGGGCTGTTTTTCCTCAAATGGTGTTGGTAAAATTTGTTTTATCGATGGTAAAATGAATGGACAAATGTATGTTGAAATTTTGAAAGATAATCTAATAGAATCAGCTTCAATTTTAGGAAAAGTTGATAATTTTATATTTCAACAAGACAATGATCCGAAGCACACAAGTGCAGCTGCTACTAAGTTTTTTTGCTGAAAATCGGATTCCAGTGCTACCATGGCCAGCTCAGTCACCAGATATGAATCCGATTGAGCATCTTTGGCAATATTTGGATGATAAAATATCGAAAAGTCAGCGAAATAATCTCAATAATTTCAAAAATGCTATCATTGAAACTTGGAATAGCATACCGTCCGATTATCTAGAAAAATTAGTTTCAAGTATGGCCAACAGGTTAAACGAGCTTTACAATGCTAAAGGTGGACCAACTAGATACTAATATTAATTTAAATTTGATCTCATTCGTTAACTAGCGACTTTTTGTTCATTCTGAGCATACAATCAAATTTCAACTCAATTTCCGTTGAGAGTGATCTCCCTTACTGTGTTTCAATCGCTATAAAATTCATGTAATACCATGAAGGCTTCATGTTTCTCCTTAAAAATTAATTTTCTTACAATAATATTGAAAATACCAATCTCAGTCTAACATGTTTTTCGGATAAAACAGTGAACTTCAAATAAAAAGCCAATTCAACTTAATTTCCGACTTGAGTGTATACAATTGGTGAATAAAAGACCTTGACGACAAAACTTTAAATTTCTGTTGTAACAATAGTATGTAGTAGATGGTGCCACTGCAATTTAAAAGAAGTATAAAACATCCCGGAAACAGTTTGGGTTGATGATATCCTATTCATCTTAGCTCTTTAAGTTTCTTTACAATCATTTGAGAACATTTCTTTGATTCGGTTTTATACAATTAAATTGTCATTTATTTTGTTTGTTTGAATTACAAAGTAATATCAACAATCAGCAAAAATGGTAAGTAAATTTTCTTTTACTGTCAAAACTCATATCCATATTGAAATATACTTCAAATTTAACCATCTTTCAACATGGCTGTTGTAAGAGTGACAACGTGTCTTGTTTCCATGCTTTCATCTATGGAATATTCTTATTGATTTTTATCAAATTTCCTAATTGCGTACCTTAATGCTGTTTCTTCGAATCTAGGTTAACTTCACCGTAGATGAAATTCGTGAAATGATGAACCGTAAACGGAGCATCCGAAACATGTCGGTTATTGCTCACGTTGATCACGGTAAATCCACTTTAACTGACTCCCTTGTTTCTAAGGCTGGTATCATTGCCGGTACCAAAGCTGGTGAAATGAGATTCACTGATACAAGAAAAGATGAACAGGAAAGATGCATCACCATCAAGTCTACTGCAATTTCTATGTACTTCGAACTTTCTGAACCTGATTTGGCTTTCATTAAAGAGGAATCTCAACGAGACAAAGATGTTAAAGGTTTCTTGATTAACCTTATTGACTCCCCTGGTCACGTTGACTTTTCTTCTGAGGTTACTGCTGCTCTTCGAGTTACTGATGGAGCATTAGTCGTTGTCGACTGTGTCTCCGGTTAGTAATCATGATTTAATATCTTTTTTGAAAATTTCTGCTCAGAAACTCCCTTCTAACTTTTAATTCGATATTCATTGTAATATTTAGGTGTTTGTGTCCAAACTGAAACTGTATTGCGACAAGCTATTGCTGAACGAATTAAGCCTGTTCTTTTCATGAACAAAGTTGATTTGGCCTTATTAACCCTTCAACTTGATATGGAAGATCTTTATCAAAAATTCACTCGTATTGTTGAAAATGTCAACGTCATCATCGCCACTTACGCTGACGATGCTGGACCTATGGGTGATATTAAAGTCGACCCATCCAAAGGTAGTGTTGGTTTCGGTTCAGGTTTACATGGCTGGGCTTTCACTCTTAAACAATTTGCTGAAATTTATGCTGAAAAATTCAAGACTGATCCACAACGTTTGATGACCAAATTCTGGGGAGAAAACTTCTACAATCCACAATCTCGCAAATGGTCTACCAAGCAAGATGTTGGCTTTGTTCGAGGTTTCTGTAACTTCGTTTTGGATCCTATTTACAAAGTTTTTAAAGCTATTATGGATTTCAAGAAAGATGAAATTACTAAGCTCTTAGAAAAATTAAATATCGTTCTCAAGGGTGATGACAAAGATAAGGACGGTAAGAACTTGTTGAAAGTAGTTATGCGAACTTGGCTCCCTGCTGGTGATGCTCTTCTTCAGATGATAGCCATTCACTTGCCATCTCCTGTAACTGCTCAAAAGTATCGTATGGAAATGTTGTATGAAGGACCTCATGATGACGAAGCAGCTGTTGCTATTAAAACTTGTGACCCTAACGGACCATTGATGATGTATATTTCAAAAATGGTACCAACCTCCGATAAGGGTCGTTTCTATGCCTTCGGTCGTGTTTTCTCTGGTATTGTTGCTTCAGGTCAAAAGGTCAGAATCATGGGTCCAAACTATGTTCCTGGTAAAAAAGAAGATTTAACTGAAAAAGCTATTCAAAGGTATGTTAAATTTTGACTTAATTTATTCAAAACCATCCCTAACCTTAATTTTGATTGATATCTTTTTCTTTCAGAACTGTTCTCATGATGGGTCGTAACGTTGAGCCAATTGAAAACGTTCCCTCTGGTAATATTTGTGGTTTGGTAGGTGTTGACCAGTTCTTGGTCAAGACTGGTACCATTTCCACCTTTAAAGATGCTCACAACATGAAAGTCATGAAATTCTCAGTCAGCCCTGTTGTGCGTGTTGCTGTTGAGCCCAAAAATGCAGCTGACTTGCCAAAACTTGTTGAAGGTCTTAAACGACTTGCCAAATCAGATCCTATGGTTCAATGTATCATTGAAGAATCAGGTGAACATATTGTTGCTGGTGCTGGTGAATTGCATCTTGAAATTTGTCTTAAAGATTTAGAAGAAGATCACGCTCAAATCCCCATCAAAACTTCTGACCCTGTCGTCTCTTATCGGGAAACTGTTAGCGAAGAATCAGGTGTTATGTGTCTTTCCAAGTCACCTAACAAGCACAATCGTCTGTTCATGAAGGCTGTTCCAATGCCTGAAGGTTTAGCTGAAGATATCGACAAAGGAGATGTTTCCTCTAAAGACGATTTCAAGGCACGAGCTCGTTATTTAGTTGAGAAATATGAATGGGATGCAACCGAGGCCAGAAAAATTTGGTCTTTCGGACCCGAAGCAACTGGACCAAATCTTCTTGTTGATGTTACTAAGGGAGTTCAGTATCTTAACGAAATCAAAGATAGTGTTGTCGCAGGTTTCCAATGGGCTTCAAAGGAGGTAATTATTTGGAGAAAAACAATTCATAATTATGCTTAAAAACTAATTTTTCGTCTTATTTTTTTGTTTTAGTCTGTTCTCTGTGATGAAAATATGCGAGGTATCCGATTCAACATTTATGATGTTACCCTTCACGCTGATGCTATCCATCGTGGTGGTGGACAAATTATCCCAACTGCTCGTCGATGTGTTTTTGCTTGTGTGTTGACTGCTGCTCCCAGACTCTTGGAGCCTGTCTATCTTGTTGAGATTCAATGTCCAGAACAAGCTGTCGGTGGTATTTACAGTGTACTCAACAGACGTCGTGGTGTTGTTTTCGAAGAAGCTCAAATTCCAGGTACTCCTATGTTCGTTGTTAAGGCTCACCTTCCTGTAAATGAATCATTCGGTTTCACTGCCGATTTAAGATCAAGCACTGGAGGACAAGCATTCCCACAATGTGTATTTGACCATTGGCAAATTTTACCCGGTGACCCATTGGACGGAAAATCTCGACCTTACACTATTGTTATGGACACTCGTAAACGAAAAGGTCTAAAGGAATCTTTACCTGATCTTGAACAATATTTGGATAAACTTTAATTATGCTTCACTTTAATCTAAACTGAATTAATTCAATTAAAAGTATAACCATTGAAGGCGACATGGTTCTCGTCTTGACATGATCATTTATCTATATATACATATTGTAATAAGTAAAAATTCAATTACAATATTTTAAAAAAAAGAATCGTATTGCCAAAAAAATTAATTCAAAGTTACATTGCTTGAGGCTAACAATTTTTAAGAAATAATCGGACTATTGACATCATATTTCAGAAAACTCATTGAAATCGACAGTATATCAATGTTTAGATTTACTCTTCCTCTAAATCTTTAATCACAGATTTGCTGAAAATGTCGAATGTTGAAAATAATTTTAGTGAAGTCTAGTTTTAAATGTTGCCATTATTTGTAGAAATTCAAGATCAATAATGAAAAGTAATTTCCGGCTCTTGATATAAAATAATGCAAACATTAACAAATCACGAAACTTGAGAATAATTAATTTATATTTTTAAATCAGTGCGAATTTGATCAAAAATTATAAAATTAACAAGAGTGTTTAGTAATCGAAATAAATTTTGATCAAAATTTGCAGTTAGCCATCTTTGATTCGCATTTTGAATTCATTAGAAAATCACAATCCAAAATCAATGCATTTTAATTATATTTTTTATTTTTTCAACTTTTCTCTTGGATAATTTCGCATAACAAGGACAAACGACAATAAATTCAGATGCACCAACAGTGATTTTTAAAAGCTATTCTTGGACTGTTTGTTCATTGCATTTGATTCTAGAGTAAATAATAATGCGACGATTCGATAGCGCAAATCATAATTGAAAGTAAGCTCTTTGGTGAAGACATTACGACTACTGTACAATGGCGACTGTATTCAATGCTCCAGTATTTGACAATGAAATGCAAGATTTCGTCTACATCAAATTTTAATACTGTAATATCTGAATACCTAAGTCTTTGAGTCAAATAGCAATTTACTGCAACAAATTTAGTATTATGATTGGATAATGACACCTTGTTAAGTCGTCCAATCTTTATTGATTTTGTAAATCGTAATTGATGGTAATGCTTTAACCGCTTTTTACGGTATGATGTTTCATTTAAACGGAAATTTTACTTCAACAGGAAAATAAAAAGGTACTTAAAATTAAGTCGACCGTCGTCCTTCAAACCTTACATGTAATGAAGCAAAATATCCAAATTCAAATATTACAATAGATATCATAAAGAATGAGGAAAGACGATCAAAACATGGATATTTAATGATACAAAGAAAAAAGCTTCAAGGAATAAAAAGATGAGCTCTCAACTCGTTATGAATATTATGTATAGGATCAGATCATTATTGGAGAAACAGAAAGAGACTCGAAAAATTGAACCAATTTCCTTCAAAGAAAACAGCAATCGGTCATCAGGATAAACAAGGAGTTGATAGATTGAAGAAAATGTCAGGCTTGTTCTTATGTTAACTTTCCACTAACATGATAACTGCACACAATGATAGTTTAATTTGTTGCTTTTTGTCTTTCATCGACTATTTTTTCTGTCCAACTCATTAATTTTATCATATTATTTTGATAATAATATAAATCGTTTCTTTTTATCTTGTTTGACTTTGATCATCAGCATAAAAGAGAGTGCAAGTATCTTTTTTCCTATTTTCCTTCCCTTTCTTCTTCAACTCCAGTCTACCTCATTACATAATCTCTAATTCAGCTAACTTCATAAAATAACCAATTTTTTATACATTTTTATAAGTAGCTTTACTTTGCACATCTTGTCTAACTTTATTCATCACCATATCTGCTATCAATGCCTGATTAACAACTTATTGGGCTAATTTTGTCAGGCAAACATAAAAAGATAATCAAAGCATAGAAAATTATTTTGATTTAATGAGTGAACTTTTCTTTTCATTCTAGTAAAAAGATCAGGCAATGAAAAATGAGTGAAACTCACTTCAGTTCCTTGACTAATTTTGTTGCATAAACTATGGGAACGAAAAAAAATGCAAAGGAAACTGGATAAACTTATCAAATGATGCTCCTGATGTTATTGGTACTTTTTTAAATCACTGGATTGTAAAACCGATGAAAATATGGTTTTAATTTAAATCAATAGATGGCACTGCAAATATTTTATGCCCTATTTTATGAGTACAGTAGGGTTACCCTTATGGTAAGGTTCTTACCGTAAGGGCCTTATCATGTCATTGGACCTACAGCTTTTAAGTCGCCGTCAATGCTAATTAATGCGATCTTTTTATTGTTTTAATCATAATGGTCAAAAATTTAGCCGTAAAATGAATTAGCGTGTCAACTTTGTTTAAAAAATTATTTTTCTGTGGAATTGATTACAGTTTAATCTCCTAAATCTTGAAAGTCTTTCAATTTCACCCTCAACACTTTTTGAGGTTCGCAAATGTTCTTCGTTCAATAATCTAAATAGCATAGTATTGTCTTATTCTGAAATTTTAAATTCTTATTGATTTTAGTGAAGTTAACAAACAATTTCACTTTTCAACTAAATTTTTTACTATTGATTAAAACAATTAAAAAATCCTATCAAGTAGCATTAGGTAGACGGCGACTTAAAAGCTGTCGGTCCAAAGACATGATATGAATGATAGAAAGGCCATATTAATGTGAGTATCCGAAATTTCAGAATTTTTGCTCATTTTCACATTTGATTTATTCAAATCACTCTCTTTTTCAATATCAAGGAAAATTAAGACATCATAAAATGAAATGAAATGCCAAGCTGTCTGTTAAAATTATGAAAATAAAAGCTATCAAGAAACAGAAAAGGATGGAGAGTGAACCCACCAGCGAGTACATAGGATTATCATAATAATAATATAATGATATAGTGATTATTTTGGCTGTTATGATCATCTCGGTACAAGATAATTATGAATCCGTAAGGAAGGAAAGGATTTGTTCCGTTACTCTGGATGACCTTCGTTTATTACCGTACAAGCTAAAAAGTAAGTACATTTCGCTCTCTTCTTTTCCGTTTTTCCCTTCATTATAATACAGGTTTTCACTTTTAACTTATCATCACTTTTTTTCTTTCTTTTCATCATACTTTAATAGGTATCATAAATATAAAAAACAAAATATATATCAAAAGAATGACTCAAAGTCCTATGAGATTCATTTCATCTTCACTCTCTCTCTCTCTCTCTCTCTCTCTCTCTTCCCTTGGTACATTCACCATACAAAGCAACTAAGATGAAACCTCGTTGAAAGATATCAAGTTGGAATCCCATTTTCACTGATCATCCAAGTGGAGCAGATCATCACCGTCATCCTATCATCTCTCTTCCTCTTAACAAAGTCACCAAAAACGATAGTCATAATCCAGATAGATATTTCATAACTATCATCATGACGTTAGGAACATCTTTTATTTTGCTTTCTCTGGAGGGAATTAAACCTTAATATCATCCAGTGATGTTAAATGACTTTAAAACGGACATTTTCAATTAACTGGAGGTTCTTTCTTCACCACCTAACCGTATCATAAAATCATTACTGTTAACTCAAACTTGATAATCATCTGGAGCAGCAAAATCAACAGCATCCCTCACCATTATCTTCATCCTCCATCCCATAATCAAAATAAATAAAAGCAACAAAATTTCATCAATCTAATGATTATTGGGTTCTAACCTTTGCTATCTACTTATTCCCATTAGTACATCTTTTCATCATTAACCACCTTATAATGATTATGATCACATTGATGAGATAATAAGCTGATGATTCTTTAAAATCCCCTGAATCTAGTTCAATATTCAATTTAAATTTTCTCTCTTTCTCTCTGCTCTGTATTTCAATTACTATCCATCAACCATAATTTCCAGGATTGTTAATTTTCACCTGCAAAGAGACGATAATCTACCGGAATCAATGAAATCGTAACACTTTTGTTTTATGATTAACATTGAAAACCTTTTCACAATTGTAATAACTTTTAATTATTATTTTTCCTGTTTTATCCTTGTGAAATGCAACATTTTAATTGGTAACAATTAATTGTGTGTTCAACTTAAATATGACAATAGTTAATTGGTTGCAGGGTAAAGTTAATTAACATTATCATTAATTTGAACATTTTATTTCATCATTTTTTTCTCATTTTTTTTACTTCATTCCTATTTTTAATTTAAACTTTCCTAAACTCAGTCTTCAATCAAACAGTTAAAATTGAATAATTATTTCTCACTCATCATGAAATTGCCATGTTGGTTGAGATGATAAAAATAATTATCAAAATATATTTTGAGTTAATTTTTTTCTCATTTAAATGAAAGTAAAAAAGGTGAAAATTAACATACAGTGACTCCAATTAGAATCAAAATGCGTCTCCTAATCATACACTTAAATGATTTGTTTCAACAATCAAGTCAACCACTTCAATTATTATATGTTTTACAAACTCTCACAGGTATTAAACTTTAATCAAAAAAGGTAGAATAAAATGAAATAAACAAAAATTAATGAAAACCTTAAATGACTTGAAAATAATCTTAAAGCAGAATCCAGAAAACCCAAGATTTCGTATTATACAGTCACAGAAAATGAGTTTGATCAAAACAAATTTATCTTTGCGCATCTTGACAAAGCAATTCATTCGGGAATTAGATAAGAAGGTAAACAATTGTTAATAATTTTAATATTTCGTTATGTAGCCATCACTACGGACAACATTGTCAATGCGCTTTGACATTGAATCTATCAATTTACGGCAATAAACTAAGTCATTTTTTTTAGTTTGCCACCAACTTGAAATAGCACTTTTCAATTCTTCTTTTGTATTTAGCGTTAGATTGCTATCCAAAAAATCTTTTTTCATTTTACCCCATACATTTTCAATTACATTCAAATCAGGTGAATATGGGGCTAATCTCAATAGTTTGCAATTAATCTGGTTCAAAGCATAACAACAATCAAACCAATCTCGTATCACATTAGCTCTATGAGCCGGACAGTTATCATCAATCCAATAGCATTCAGATGAACCAAATTTTTCCTTAATGAAATCAGTTCCATGAGATGAAATTATTTCAAGATATGTTGATTGGTCAAGCCTAGAATCAAGGAAAATTAAAGGTCCTAATCCATGGTAGCTGATTGACCCAAAAATTGACACTACTTTTCGACGACAATGATCAGATTGATTAAGACATTCAATGTTGTAACGTTCTCCTTTTCTCCTTTTAACAATTTTTATGCCATTTTTTTCTGTAGATATACAGCATTCATCTACAAAAATACATTTAGACCAATCCTGATCAGAGTGAAAAATAGCAAAATGGATTCTTTCGTGTCTATTGACCTCTAGTAATTTTGGTTTCGTTGCAGCGTGATAAGTGTTGATGCCTTCAGTTTTAAAAAAATTATTGATTGTTCTTGAGTTACAATCGAGCTCTAACTCTTTCTTGATTACAGTTGCTGGCTTGAAAGGGTCCTCACTCTGCTTTAATAAAATATTCAATTTATCCTCATCACTTAAAACACACTCAGATCCACAGTTAGCATAGTCATTATTAAGGTTTCCCTGGCTTCTGTATTTAGCTCTCCATCTTTGAACTGTTGCTGTCCCGATATTAAGTTGGAGGGAAATTTCACTATTACTATGATTATTGTTGATTAAATAAATTGCAGAATCCCTAACTGACTGGTTTAAGGCACGAGGCATGGTTAAATCACAATTTTAATAAAAACCTGACCACATTGAATTTTAAAACAAAACAAATCAATGTGTTCAATTGTTTACATTCTTATCTAATTCCCGAATGAATTGCCTTGTCAAGATGCGCAAAAATAAATTTGTTTTGATCAAACTCATTTTCTGTGACTGTATTACTCAATAACCATTTTCAATTGTTCCAATTGATCTCATACGATCAAAGCAGTCAATATCTTTCAATGACAAGTCTTAATATCGTTAATCACCAAGAGAAGCTTAATTAGCATAGATTAATGACAAATTTTCTTTTTACTTTAAATACAATTGCTTCATTTCTGGTAATAAATGATTCAATCATTTTATATTTGGCGATTAACAATGATAATTCTTTTGTATTCACCTTTCCAAACCAACAGAGAATCAATCCCAGGCGAACCAATGTTTGATTGTTAAATGATTGTTCATTATCAAGGGAATTGTCCCATTTTGTATCAAATTGTTATTATTGCTCTTCCAAATGAGTTGATATTTGATTATAAGAATTGGTAAGAATCAATTGATCAAATTTTACATTTATAAAGTGTTGAATAGACAATTTAAACACTCCAGAGTAAAAGATTATACAGTTTTAATCAGATGAAGATAGACATTGAAAATGTTAATTGTCCTGGCAAATGATTAATTCACCAGGTTTAATTGAGCCCAATTTAAATGTGCCTCAAGCATTTGTTTGACTCTTCATTTAACTTGTAATCAAAATGAATTTACATAATCACTGAGAAGATGAGTTAATTGAAAAATTATGACAAATGATTAAAATGCATTCCAATGGATTTGGTCAAAAAAGCCAAGAAAGCGTTCTGTGTTTGATCTTTAATTTCCATTTTTGATCACTTTTCCATGATGAGGTTTCAAGAAAAATTGAGGTTATTCAATTATTATTAAATTATGATTATCTTGAAGGCAAAATATCACCTTATCATTTGATGAAGATCATATTTCACCCTGAAAAGTGTTAAGCTTATTTTAAGCTTAACAGTTAATATGATTTACTTGAAAAGCTTTTAGGTGAAGACGCAAACAAAATAATGTTATATAATTTTGGATGAGCAATAAAACAGCAGAAATAAAATTATCAGTTGATCAATATCATTGATGCAATATCAATATAATAAAACAAAAAACTAAACCAGATTGGATATCAATTTACAATTAAACTGCAACTTCATCAAATCTTTCTGGTCAACCTTTCAAACAAATCAAACCAAGTTGAACCAAATTGGTTTTAGTTTTTTTACACTTTGCTTTAAAAGCTGATTTAGAGTCCATCTAATAATCAACTCTAATTGTAATCATCCTGGTTAAGCAAATGGTCCAAGCTGAATATATTAGTGAATATTAGTGAAAACCAAATCAAGTCTTACAAGATTACCATTGATCAGTACTCTGAGTAAATGTATGCTAATAGCAAATGATTTTATCACGTTTCATTGCAATTAATAGACTTAGATTATCACCTCATATAATATGATAGATCATTAATGATCACAATTTGTTACATGTTAATCTAGATTTAACACGAACATTGCCTTTAGCATTGTATTGTGAATAAAGTTATTCAATATTAACAGTTGTATTCAAATTATTGTTCAACAAGCTTCAATAATAGTTGAATGTGAGACAACTCAAGGCAATAATCAATTACTCCTAACAATTTAATTTCAATCATTTTGTAGTTTATGTATTTTTCCTTTATAGTACAAATGATGGCGTTAACAAAATCAAATTGAAAAATTTGGTAAATTATTAAAGATTGTTGTAATTTCAAGTAGTTCCTATTTAAATTGGACAAAAACCAATTTAACATTAACTTTCATCAAAACAATAAAAATTATATTAGGAAAATGGTAATACTTAAAGACAATTGAATTGGTTGACAGAGAGAAAGGAGGGAAAAAACAAAGCACTGAAAGTCAATAATAATGAGATAATCAATAGTTTACAGATTAAATAATGGCCTTAAGGTGAAATCTAAAGTGATATTCAGTTTTACCAGTGTCAATACATTATCATTATATATTTCTTGTTATTATCATTGCTATTATAATAGCAATAAAAAAACAAGAAGATTATAATGATTAGAATTGATTAAAATAAAGAAGTAACTGGGAGTGAATTCAGTTGCATGCTCATGCTCATCCATAATAACCAATGATAAACCTTGGTGAACCATTAAATCAATTCACTATTAAATGTGATGCGCATAATCGCCTTGCATTAGTGAATATTGACTCAAGAGATGATGAAGATGATGATAATGATGATGGCAAGAGAGATACACTGAAAGATGAGGATGAAAAGACCTGGTCCAAACCCTATAAGGAGATAATAATAATAATAACAAATAGCAACACCGATTGACTGGGTAAGAGCTGTTGATTTTATCTATTCACTTGATAACATCATCTCGCTATTGTTACAATTGCACCATCATCTAGTTTATAAGTTCCTCTTCGGATCCTTGACTGTCTTTGTATATCTTTTACATCCTTGTATACTTTAAAGTAAAAATAAACAACTATTAGTTATTCATCACAATTATAATAAGTAATTAAAAGGTTACATAATATTGCCAAATATCTTACCTTTCCAAGTCACCCACTTGTCTCTGTTGGACTATGCTAACCTCTGGTGGTAAATTTTTTTAGTCTTGTTTTCGTGTGCTTTTTGAATCGCAAATGAGTTAAACTTTGTTTCGTGTATCCACCATAATTAACTAGACAACCAACAAGTTTAACGGCAATTTTAATGTTTTGTTATCCTCATTGTTCAATAACCTCTGGAATCGGACATCATGCTCATCACCATCCTCATGGACCAAATCCGAGTAACATTTCATCGTTTCCTCTCTTCTCTCAGCCATCACATTGTGAGTTTCTGTTTTCATGTTTTTCGCATTTTACTTTTCCCTTTAACTATTTAACTCTTTAGTAAATTTTTTATCCTGTCAACCATCATGTCATCAATCTGACTCAGGATTTCAAGAAATGTATTAAAGTAATAGATTCTACCATCGATATCAAACGGCAAGAAGAAAGACTTTCTTAACATCGTATCAATTTTCAGTCTTTACTTTTGAACTGTTGTAGATCCCTGATATGTTTACACTTGCATCTTGTATTGTCAGTTTCAATTTGCTAACAGAATATTTATCGTTAATTACGGAATCTTCTTAGATAAGTTTACTGTAGATCAGTTTGATTTGCTTTCAACATCCTCGGCTCAATGTAACACTGATCGTATATCAGAAAAGTCTTTTATTTTAAAACATGTTTCAATTGTCTCACACAGACAGTTGATTGACAGGCAATATCAAACAAAATGTTGCTCATCTTCCGTTTCTTTATTTATCAACATCATGGTCTTAGATCCAAATTACAGTGGATATTCAAGTGAATTACAAGAAGATGCTTTTGTCCGGCGTAAACAGAGAAGGAACCGAACCACATTCACTGTTCAACAATTGGAAGAGCTCGAGAAGGCTTTCGCCCAAACTCACTATCCGGATGTTTTTACGCGAGAAGATCTTGCAATGAAGATCAGCTTGACGGAAGCAAGAGTACAGGTTAGTGTCAATCTATTGTTCAATTCAAATTCAGAATTATTTGGTATTTGGTCAAAAGTACAAACCAACTGTAATCCCATATAATTGTAGTCTAATAGCTCTCCTTGATGCATCATCATATTTTGGTTTAACCACCAAATTCAAGTATCAAATTGATTCTGATTCAAGTAAAATGGCAAGAATGAACAATTTGTTTTCATCAAGAGTAAGTTTACAGGTATAAAGCTTCTACACCTATTATTCCTATTTAACCTGGAAGACAATTCAATGAATGATGAAAAATTTTCTTTATACAGTTGCTTTTCGTCCTTTTCATCTTTCTCTTGTTGCTTCTTTTTATACTTTTAAATCCTTTTACTCATCCCAATTGGATAATCTAGTTAACAGCAAATTGATGGTTAATCCTGATTAGATTGTGACAATAATAATATTGGATTGCCATTTTTATCTTTCAATTCACCAACACAAATAATAATAATAACTACTTCCACTTTCGTCATTTGAGATATTTTTATAAATTCAGATCTTTTTTTGTATTTCATTCCCATTTGATGTATTATGTTGTCACAATTTAATCTTTAAACTTAATAATAACAATAATAATATTGTTAAATTGTAATAGTAATCAGAATAATAATCTAAATCTTCTCAGGTTACCTTTTCATATCTTTTCAAGTTTCACTCTTAATTTCATTTTTGCTTTTGCATCTTCATTCATTTGTACCAATTCAATTTACTATTTACATTAACATTATTAACCCAATTTACCTTTCCTTTGCCCAAATTAAACCGATTTAACCAATTAACAATTCGGAACAATTAATTTGTAAAGTTCAAATCAAACAAATTGCATAATTGAATTAATGGCAAATAACCTGAAAAGACTTACAAAATATCGTTTCAAAATGCACATTACACAGAATTGCTTGCAAAAACATTTATTATAAGACTTCAATACGAAAATGAAATGATACAATTTGAATAACTTTAATAACATTTCATTTGCTCAGCAATCAATTATTCAAAGGAATAGTGTCAATTCAAGATTAATAATTAATCAACTGACCAAATCATGTTTTTCATTTGCTTTCCCAAATTTTACCATTTCAATTTCAATTTCAATTTGTGAGTTAAAGTAAACTTTGTAAATTTCACTTGGAATCACATTTAACTTCATTGAACCATTAAGATGAATATTTATATATTCATCTTTGTATCTTGATTTAATTTACTTTCATGTAAATACACTTTCCAACAATTTAAATATTTAATTGCAATGTTAACCAATAGTTGATACCGATCCATCAATTTAATTTGATTCGCTGTCTTTTGCCCTTTCATTATCATCATTTTGGCCATTTCAATGTTTTCACTGTTAAATTAAATAACCTTTACCATTAGACGTAAGTTAAATTAGATCAGTCATTTTTTGTCATGAAAATATAATCAACAGCAGTTAATCCAGTTAAGTTTATCACAATTTTGTTTCAATATCAACAAACTAGTTTGTCAATGCTCTAAAATGCTGATGAAATTATTACTGAATTTGAAACAAACTTATCTCTAGTATTGTACGAAATTTGAGCGCATCTGGCTGAATAGTCTAGAATTAATTAACAATGAATTGTTAGGGATTTCGATGTGAATTTTGCTGTCTTTTCATCCTGTATTGAGTTATGAATCGATTTTTTGTTTCAAAATGTTTCAGAGTTTTAAAAGAGATAAACGTTGAATCAAATTATCATGGAATTTGATTCGAACAATTTCCACGAATTTATTTGGCCGGACGAAGAGACTTGGTACTATATCATGTGTTGGGTCAGCAACTTTGTTTTTTCCCTTGGTTTTATTGTTAATTCACCATCTTTTTATTTGTTGAATAGCAATTGAATACTTGACTCGCTTGGGAATTGTAGATGTTTCATTTCAGTTGCTGTTACATCGATGGACTATTTAATGTTGGTTTAAGGTTCACCTTTCGTTTATTTTAACATCCAAATCCAATGGTCAAAGATTGACAGTAAAATCTGAAATGGTCATTGTAAAAATATAAAGATTATAATTGTCTTACAATTGTTAGGGATTGAAGTATCAACAAAATTAAACAATCTTCATCTGTTAAATGTATTTCTTGATTTCATTGAGAGACAAGAACACCTTCAAATTGAACTTGTTTGCATCTCTTGTATTCTCATCAAGTTTTCAATCTTAATGTACAGAGTAATTAATTTGATTTCATGTTTAACCAGAATAACTGATTATTTTTATTAGTGAATTATCACGAGAATTAGAATGATTTGTTTTGTTATCTGTTCTTTGTTCACTGTTTGGTGCTATTACTGTAGTTTAAAAAAGTGTTATCATGCAATAGTTGAAATGGTAAAGTGAATGAATCATGCAACTGAATCAATTAATTCAGCTCAAGGCAAGAATCACTTTTTTCATCATCTGTCTTTCCTCTGACTATTAATCTTTCTTCATTTGTTTCATCTTTCCATTGGCTATCTTCCTATTTGATTTAACATGTTATTGTTGAAAGTGTTGCATGAATTTTGGATAAGGTTGATTGATTGGATTTGAGTTTTGCTCACAAATCTCATTCGATTAGGTAACTTTATTGGATTTTGTACATTACTAAAGGGAAGACAGGGAAGATAGAGAAGATAGAAAGAGGAACAAGATGATGAAGATGTGGAAGAAAGTTTTCTTTTTTCATTCAATTTACTTTCTTCTTCTTATTTATGATTGAATGGAAAAGCCAAACGTCTTGAAAAATACATTTAACACAATGAAATTGATAGAAACTTATTTTGGGCTGTAAATATATTTACTACTTATTTCATTTTGCCTCAAAATTGACGTTTTGTGTTAACTCACTTGTTACTTGAGTCTCTTCATTTTTCATCCTCTTTCCATTTGATTCTCCCAATTTCATCTCGATTTGATTCAAAATTTAATTTATATATTCCTTATTGTGTGTATATCAGAAGCGGAATGTAACCTGAAGAAGAAAAATAGAAAATGAAAGACAGACTTGGTTGACTTGCTAAGAAACTTGACATTTGTCATTAACTGCAAATGGTACAAATGAGGGAAGACATTTCTGTAAACACAAATGGTTGGCTAAAAAACTAAATTAACTTAACTTGTCCATTTTTTACCAAATAGTTATCATCGGCAATAATCAATTTGATAAACAGTTTTCAAAGTATATTGAATTATCAGTCCAAATAGAGTTCACATTGGCAGAATAAATAATCAAAGTTTATCGATGAAAGACGAGCCAATTGCCATCATTCTGATCCTTCAATTGTTTCAAATTGATAGTTAAAATTAACTTCTCATCATCTTGATACAGGTTTGGTTTCAAAACAGGAGAGCGAAATGGCGTAAAGCGGAAAGACTTCGAAAAGAGAAGGAAGATCGAGATAAAAGTGGTGTTGATAGTGTTGATTTGTCTATCAATGGATCCCCTAAATGTGATGATATAAACATTATTGATCGTCCCGATTCTGCTTGTCCAGATGAAGATGAGGATGATGATGAAAATTTAGATATGAGTGATTCTTCATCAAATAATATAATAACTGTTTCAGCAGTTCAATCAAAAGGCTCATACAATCCAGACGAATCAATCCTTAATGCAGTTCACCTTAATTCATCCACAGATAATCATCTTAACCAACATCTTAACCATCTTAATCATCTTAATCACCTCAATCATCTTAACCATCACCATCACCAACAGCAACTTTCCTCAAGGCTTGTTAAACCTATAATAAACAATAATATGACAACTTCACTATTATTTTCATCGTCATCTCCAGTTTTATCCTCTTCTTCATCCTCTTCATCGCTATCAGCAGCTTCATTATCATTATCTTCGTTATCGTCCTCCTCCTCATCATCTTCATCATCGTATGCAGCCTCAACATTAACAAGTACAAACACAACAGTTACACCTTCAGTATCTCTGTCAATTTCATCTATAACTACGCCAGCATCAATGATAGCAACAAATTCATCAGTTGGACCACCAATAACCTCAAGTTCAGAGCAAAAATTACCCCTCACTTCATCTTTATCCTCGACAACTCCAACAACTTCAGCACCATCCAAAGATTTAGCATTGGCTTCACCGTTAATCAGCAAAATGGCTTCTCATTTTGATCACTCGTTGTGGCGTCCATCGTTAGGAATGTCACCATCTTTACCAAATTTTCGATATCCATTGATGTCTCCTTTAGTTTTTGAAAGGTAATTAAACTATTAATTAACCCAATCAATATAATTTATCTGCATATAAAAGCACTTAAATTTACTATTAAAATCCAATTTTTCAAAATTTGCATTTGTCAATGAAATTAATTTTTCAATTGCAAAGCGATTGGATTTCTAGCTATTTAATCAATTTATCTATTTCAAGCCTATGATTTAACCTTTATTTCAGTTTTATCTCATTATTTCTTTTTGTTTTACTCATTCAAATTGACTGATGCTTTTATTGACAATTAAAATGCAACCCTTCAAATGATAAAAACTTGTTTCTAATTGACTAACAAAAAATCTTGTACCGTTTTATTTTCATCCTCATCATTTGCATTTTAGGTTTCCCCATCTACTTTCAGCTTACCATCCAATGCTAATCTCGCAACAATTGGCTGCCTATTCATCAGCTAATTTCAAAGGTAAGCATTTCTTCGGTTAATTGAATCAACATCTTTCATTTTATCAAATGACAAATGTCATTTGATAAGGTGCAAGAGAAAGAGTCAAAACTAAATTGATAAATACTCACCATGATTGCATGAATAATAATGATTAACCAGTTAACTATTGAGATGGAGCCTAGATGATGACTATGTAGATGAAGTCAACTCTAATGATTAATTGCTTGGTAAATTGTACCAGATCCATTGTTAGCTATCATTGGAAAAGCCTATAAATAATAAGGTAAATTTTCAAGCTCCATCTATCGTCAGGCTCCTTTGCCGTGTTATATAGTCTAAAAAAAGGAGGAAGAAGAGAAAGAGATTTGTTGAAAGACAAATATGGGAGTGAAATGAATATGAAGATAGACAAAGGTAAATTGATAATCTGAAAGAAGCCTGAAGATGAAGGATGACAAATGTTAAATTAATTTTAACATGGTAATATTGAACAAGTATTGCAGTTTGAGAGGAATAAAAATTGCGCATGGTTTACATTCATTGTTACTTGTTTAGTTGGTTAATTTAGTTGCTTTTAATTGCTATTAATTAGTTGTTATCATTAATGAGATAGATTAGATCAATTTTAGGTAACTTATTTAATAGGAAACATTTGTCTTTCTCCTCTCTTTTTTTAACAATTATCTTGCCTTTCGCTACTTTAAGCAAAATTACCTTAATAATTTAGTTTTATTTCTTTTTCGACTTTCTTTTTCCTCCTTTTTTCTTGATTCTTTGTCTTTCTTGATAGCTCAATATGATTAGGATTACCTTTAAAAAGGTAAAATCAATTAGGAGATAGATTGAATTGTAATCAAGTTAAATGTTCCCTCTGAAAGTCTTGCGTTAATTGAAATTCATTGACATGATCATGGCAATAATCATTGTCCAATTCATTCCTTTGCTTCTTTTTCCAACTTCATCACCAGTTACTCTTCACTTAAAGCAAATCCAATCTTTGAGACTATTATCAGTGAATAAAAGAGAAAAAATTAGATTATTAACAATTTTATTAGGCTGTTAGTCATGAAGAAATTAAATATCACTCATACTTACGGACAAACAAACCAATTCACATTAAAATAGATTGAGCCAATTTTTTATCAACTCTTTTCACGTAGGTATGTGTGGCTGTTGTCCTCCGACGGATTCTATTAATGGCTCGAATTTGGGTTCAACCGTTGGATCGATGTCTTCACCAACTAGTCCAACTGATACACTAAGCTCAACAATAGCCGATAATATAGTCAAATATCGTCTAGAAATATCACCAGGATCGGGTCAACCTTCTCCACCAATTCCAACAGCACAAACAGTAACAAATCAGTCAAGTTCAACGCCAACGTCTTCAACAATAACACCAGTGTCAATCATTAATGCATCAACTTCATCCTCGACAACACCAACAATCACAGCTTCCAGTAGTGTTAACGAACTACGACGCAAAGCCAAAGAACACTGCGACACATTGTTAGCTTCGAGGAGCAGTTGATCATGGAATATGCAAACATTTTCTTTCTGTCTCTTTAATTTGTGACCATTTGCATAATCAGCATAAACCAATTGTAATTATCTATTGAACATCGAGATATACTGTAATCTTCGATCATTGTTTTCTTGCTCTAGTCTTTACATGTTAATTTAAAAGAAAAAAAAGGTAAAATTTCTGTAACTTAAAAACACATTTTGTTTACCGTTCATGGAAATATTGTCAATATCAAAATACTTTCAATGCAATCCAACTGTAGACGATTAGGAAAGGCAGCTTTGTAATAAAACATGCAAAGAACAAAAATGCAATCTTTCAAATTCCATGTATACAAGTAATCTAAACTCTTGGTAAAAAAAAGTAATAATTAATAGAAATTAACTTTTGTTTTATCGTCAGATAAAGTTTGTCTTATTTTCTAATTACCTTCCAATAATATATTGAAAAATTTCTCCCAATTTCCTTAGTTTCCGCTTATAGACTTGTCGATTAAATAACGCCTAAGAAATCAGATTAATTTTCAAAAATTATTCCCTATTCATGGTTCAAATCAATCGATCAATCGTGTAACCTGATAAATACTTGAAAAATATGAAAAATAAAGTTGTTAGTCATGTAAAAAATTGAAACATGAAAAGTTATTTTTACCTGATGAAGGATTTGAAAACAAATCTCTTTGTATGGGTTTAAATCCACAGCAAATGTTGGTAAGCAAAGGATGAGAATGCGTTCCATTATAATTGGTATTTAATTCCTTCATATGACAACAAAATGTTTGACTTTCATGGCATCTTTAATCTCCTTAAGTTTTTATCACTTTAAAGGTGTGTATATTTGAGTAACTTGGTCAAATTGATTGGTTGCAATCATCATCTTTTCAGTAACTCAACTGAATTATATGATAACAAATAAACACAATTTGCAGACGAAAATTGCTCCAATTGAGTGGCTGAAGAAGTTTATTTTTCTTTCTTTCTTTTATTCACTTACCACAATTCCTATGAACTTTCTTGAACTCAATCTGAAGCTAAAAAAGGAACAGAAAAGAAACTCGTAAACATCAACAATAACCAAGTAATGTCTTGGATGCATTTTCACTAGAAAGAGAAGAAAAGGAAATTTATCAGGTAAGAATGAAGAAAAGGTAAAATCTTATAAAATTACTTACTCACATAAGGAACAACAGTTGATTCGCTAAATAAAAAGTAACATTAAATGTAATAAATAGTGAGTTTTGATGTTATTAAGGTTATTACAATAGGAATGATAACAAGTCACAAATAGCGAAGGATAGAGCAAACAACATTTTTGCAAAGAAAAGAAGAAATGAAAAAGAATCAAATAAAGGCCAATGAAGATGAGTAAAAACAATTATCTAATCTAGTAAATAGAAGTTATTGGCTTAATAATTAACTTAAATTCAGATCAGAAAACTTAAGTTTATTAAATTATCAGCTAATTTTTACCTTATATCCTAATTATCCTTTTATATTTACATTCATTGAAATGCTGTTAATTTTATCACATTTTGAGCTTAAATTGAAACTCTGAACTAACCATGGATAAGTAATAATTTTAATATTTTGATTACTTGAAGCTCGGTAAGCAAAGTGAAATAAAGTGAAAATTTCAATAAAATTCGAGAATGACTTTTCATCTTTGAACCATGAAACAGATAACTGAATCTAGAGAAAATCTTGTTCGTTTTTCAATTTTATCAACTCATCATCAATCTTGATCAACGTTTTGCCTAGGAAAGCTCATTTTTTGCATAGATTACGTTGGCTTGCCTCTCAGAGCGGTAAAGTGAAAAATCATCAAACCAACAATTCAATAGTTTTTAACCTTTTCTTGTTTGCCCTTACATAGAGATAAAAAGATATGAAAGATAAAGCATCAAAGGTAACATGAAAGAGATTGAGAGAGAGAAGGAAAAGGTAAAAAGTCTCAAGATGAGTAGAAGAAAGAATGAAAACGTTGAAAAGCTGAAGCAAAAATTGAATGAATTAACGACAGAATTGAAATATTACTTGTATATCAAATTGTTTAGCATATTTTTGTTGCTTGTCCAATCAATTTTATTTCAATTTGCATCCATTGATGGGTCAACCCCACAAGTGAGAATAAGTAATTTTCATATATTCACTAGAGAATTGGGTTACTTTATATTTTTTCACAAAAGTAAAGGGATAAAATATGTTAAATAGGTGATGTTGTTGGTGATTATGGTGATGATGAGCAAAAAAAGATGTTAACACAGAAACAAAGCAAAAAAAGAAAAGTGAAAGATGGAAATTGGAAGTAACAAGACGAAAATTTTGTTAAAAAATAGAGAAAAAGATTGCCTGAAGAAGAAAAAGTTAACTTGTTTCCCCTTTTTTACCTCATTTTGATTGGTCTTGCAGTTATCAAGTTTACATCTTCATGTTAACCTTTTCATCACCAACATTCAATCTTTTATCAAGACTTCAATCACTTCGATAACAATGTAGTCAAGTTGTTTTTGTTTTCCTGAGTCACAGTTGTTAGCAAAGTGAAAACAGGAATATTCAAATGACAACTTTTGTTTCTCTCACATTTTGTTGCCAATTGAAGACAGAAAAACGATTTTCAATTCAACATTCAAACAAGAATGAAAAAAACAGTGTTAACAGTAAAATTACATCATCTTGTGACAGTTGAATTTAACTCATAAGTTGAAAATTCAAAATCAAAAATAAGATAAACCCAAAGAGTATAACTATTACTCTTAGGATAAACCAGAAGAACAAAAGGAAAAATAAACAAAACTCGATTCAAACATTATCTTTGCAAAAAGTTGAATAATGGGTTAACTTTAGAAAGCAAAGATTTATCTTTTTCAAAAAGTCACTAATCTTAAGCAATCAACGTTTTCTTATTCTATTAATAGTTTTGTTGTTTTTTTACCCGGAGTGAACTTATTTTTTACCTTTTCTTCGAGTTTTCCTTATACTTATTTTTCACTGTTTTTGTTTGTGTTTTTCAATTGCTTTGAGGCATTTTGATTTCACCTGATTTAACGAAAGTAACAAGTTATCATTCTGTTTATTTGACTCATCATTATAATCATTATCGTTCTCATATACCATGATCATCATGTCTTTACATCTTATAGACAACAATAATGGTTCCCAAAAAAAATAATTTAAAATATCAACTAATGGTTTACTCAAAAATAAACTGAAGGTATGAAAATGTACAGACTAATTTTTGATTTTCCAACTGATTGTGACTATATTAGATTTACCTTTAGGCCTAAACTGGTATCATTGTTATCGCAATTTATTTGAGATTAACATTGATTTGATATCTTATAGACAAAGAAACTTGACAAAAATGATATCGGAGCGTATGAAATATCTTTTATAAACTTCGAAAATAAAACATGGAATAAATGTCTTGATCTTTCTTTCATATTTTTATGCAATCTAGTAATAGTAGTTACTGACCATCTCCATGTTTTAGCGATTGGTGAATAAATGTATACTTTCATGTAGCTTTTCAGGTCAAGATATCTTACTGAGCTTTAAAAATCCTTTATGGATATTTTATCTTTAATGCTTGTCTGTGGTCATAACCAACGAAGAAAAAGATCTGTGACTATTGGAGAACTCGATGGTATGGAACGCCATGGAATGTCTCAATATATTCAAATAATAGTAATATATAACTTAGATTTGGAGTTGTTTTCCTATTGATATGATTTTGAGAGATAAATCAAGTAAATAATAGTGAAACTCATTTTCGCTCAAGATGGTGGTAATAACAACATAAACCAATGGACCATTAAAATAAAGTTGACCAAAGTAGTAATGGTTATAATGGAGACAGCTTTGATAGAGTTGTGTCAAGTCAACCTTAACTCTCAGGTCATTTGATGAGATTTAAAAAAGAAAAAGTTAACAGAGGCAAATTTCCAGCTATTATCAAGTTGATCATCAATATTATTATCATTATCAATCAGTTGACTAAAGTTGCTTCAAAACCTGGTAAAGTGATATTTATGAGTCAAACATCGGAAAAAGTATATTTACTTTTTTATATACAGTTAACAGTTTACCTATTTTTGAGCAACTTGAAAAACCATTTATCTATTAATTTAAGTTGTCAGTTTTTCAATTTTCTAGTTACATTGACTCTTTGAAAGAGCATTTGGTTTCATCTTTACCATTATCATCCTCTCACTCTCTTGGATCCAGATTAATATCATCATCACCATCATCTCTTCTACTGTGATCCACTATAAAGCTTGATAATCTCAAGAGAAAGGTTATCATCATCACCTGAATGAGAGTATGGATAGATGTTACTGTTAACATTTTGTTTTAATGATCAAAGTAAATTTTAAAGTCTACTAAAACTGGTTAACTTGGAAAATTTGTTAGGCTTAAAGTGAATTAACACCAAAGTGACATAACCATTATTACCCGATACTCAATCCAGTTTAGGTGAGTAATAATAATTATGATTAAATCATCATTTCATCGGTTAACTACAACATTAAAGGTATTAGTCAAGACAATCGTTGTTTTTTATCAGCTATTGTAATGAATATCCTTTTTTATTCTTACAGGTATTCCATCGGTTCAACTGAAACACAGTGGTTCCATAGCCTTTCTCAAGAATATCGACGCTCAGAATGGACTGATATCAAATCTGAAATGGGCCAAAAAGCATATTTAAATTCTTGGGCTGAGATATGAACAGTAATTTATGCGATCAGTCAACAAGAATCACTCAAAGGGTTTGGATGGACAATATAATATGTATCCAGGGATGTTTCTCAATGAACCAAAGACGACTTTTTATCATATTTATGCAATTTTGATTTGCTTGATAAGTTAAAATTTGTTGACTCAATCAGATGCAAAATTTACATCAATTAATTCAAATAGTATTGAATTGTAGACAATACATTCCACAGTAACTCGTTAACCTTACCAGTTAAATCAAAGTTAACTTTGTACTTTTGGTTTTGTTTTAAATTGTATTAACTTTTCTCCCTCTCTTTTCACTGATTACAAATTCATGAGATGAGAAATTTTATCAACAACCTATTGTGATTATATTCAGATTGTTCATAATTTAGTTACATATGAAGGCAAACAAATAATGAAAATTACAATAATCAGTAAATAATCAATTGTGATTGAAGGTAAAACAAAATCAACTTCCTTCACACATCAAAATAATAATGTAACACAAACAAAGATCTCACTTGAGTCCCAATCAAATCCTCAAAATCAAATGCTAATCAAATGTTAACCTTTTCTGAATGAAAACTATTATTACAAAGTTAACACTCTGGATTCATTGAAATTACCTTTAAACACAATTGTAAACATAATTTTCACCATCAGCCTAACCTTTTAATCATAATCATTGTTACATTCACCTTATATAAACTTATTTTAGGCTTTGTTTCAATTATTAAATTACCAGTAAACAATAGCAAGAGACTCGAGAAGAAAAAAATAAGATGATAAACACAATATAAAGGGTAATACAATAAAATTAAATGGATTAATTTGACGGATAACAATTTGCTTGATTATGTTGAAGATGAAAAATGAAAGAAGTGAAGTAAAAATATAATTAATTTGATGTGTATTAGGCTCGTGTATTAACAATCATAATAAAAATATACAGCAAAGGTACAAAATTTATAACATTAATGCTTTTCTACAGGTTCAATGGTAATCAAAAATATATTTATATAAATAATAATTCACTTACAGTCAATTAATAATTAACAATACCATTTATGATTTACATTTATATTATTAAACCTTTTTCCAGGTAAATTTTATTAATTAACCGTTTACGCTATTCTGATCTAGCTTTAACTGGCTGGTTACCAAGTTGCAAGCAATTATTCAATTATCCTAATTGTAAACAATAACAATGTTAACCATAACTATTATCAACCTGATTATTGAAAGCTAAGCCTTGGGATTGAAATCAAATGTGTTCAAAAATCAAATCAATTGAACTGCAGACTGCGATTAGCTGTAAACCTGAATAAACACTCTTTATGATTGTATACTTGAAGTCCGAAAATTTAGGAACCACAAAAAGTGATGAACAAACAAACGTGTTTACGGTCCATAAAATAAAACTCATTTGAACCCAGCAAATCTTAATGTTAACCCATCAATCTAATAATAATAATCCTAATAAAGCTAAACAATGCTCCAATCTTGTTTTCATCTTGGAAATGGTAATAACAGTTCCGGTCATTTTTTGTGTTTTGTATGAAAAAAATGCCAAAATGACTGGACAACCCAACAAGATACAAATGATTGCTGCATTAAAAGCTTGCTGTTTAACCCTTAGTTAAACGGACCGACTCAGGATAACTTTGATTAACATTTGATTTCCACTTTTTATTTGGCTGACTAATTTATTCACTTATTCACAATGATTAACACAAACAAAACTATGTGGTCATTAACAAGTAACCATCTAGCAGGGGGTCAATTGGGTCAATATATTATGTTAAAGAAATTAAAGGCTAATATATAATAACAAAAGTAATTCTTATTGTAAAATAATGAGGTGCAAAAATGGAGTTACAAACAGGGAGAGAAAATATTCTAACAAATTGACAATCCATTTATAAACACATTTTGTATACAACAGTAAATTCATTGTATTTTTATTATTCCCATTATTATCATTACAGTTGAAACCTTGATAAGTTATTTGATTGCCTAAATTAATTTTCTTGCAAGATCAAGAGGAACCTGAAGATGATTAAGGATGAAAATTATGAATATAAAAAAATGTTTCAACCAAAAATATGTTGACTCGCTTGAAATTCATTGAACATATTATTAACTGTAAAAGTTAAAGGTTAATCATAATGGTAAGCTTAATCTATTTTATTTTTCTTCTTGCCATTATTAACAATTGTATTGTTGGTTGAAAATGTGATAATCAGGGAGGAATACGAAAATCAGAATCTATTTTTATTCTCAAATGCATTGCTATCAATAATATCACTGATGCTAACATTGAAATTGTTTTTTTTGTATTTTGACTGGTTAAATAAATCAGTTTCAAGGATCATTAAATCGTGTTTGCTTGTCTTTTTATGATGATAATCATCTCCATCTATTTCATCTTCAACTTGATCTTTTTATTTGTATTTTTTCCTCTTCACTGTATTTATGATCAACTTGTTTGTTTGAACCAATATTTGGATTGCTCTTGAGGTCAATTGAATGTCATTGATTGCTATTTAATCTTTGCTAATTTTGTTGACAAATTGTAACCACAAAATGAATGATATTCAATATATTTTGACTTTCATTTTATATTATTTCATGTCTAATGTGTCATTAATTTCATCAAATCTTAACCTTCAGAAAACTTGCTTAATTGTCTTTTTAGCATCTGAGTATAATTATATTGTCATGGTTGGTTATTTGAATTGAAATTGATTGACAGAAATTTTGGAATTGGAATGAATTCGAAGAGGAAAAAGCTAATTAGATGGCTAAATCAATTGGATTTGCAATTAATCAATCAGTTGATTAGGACGATACTTGATCAAAAATTGTTTCATTGGAAGTTGCGAAAATCTCATCAGCCAAGTTTAAATCAATGATTAACAACAATTGCCTTTTGTTAATAGTTTAACCAAATAACAGATTATGTATTATAATTATCACCATTGACCAACTCTTATTTTTACCAGAATCAGCTAATTTCTCATGAGAAATCACAATAATCATCTTCATCTGATCAATACAATAATGGTCAATGATTATCAATAAGAGTATCTATTTAATCCTGGTTAAGATAAATTACTTTACATAATACATCTAACGAAAGGTTTATCATCAGCTATTCAGGCTCATCGTTCATTCAAAATGTGCTAATCAATTTAATCATGAAATACTGAGTGGAAATATTATTTCCCATGATAACTATGAAATAATCCATTATCATCATTACTCCGAGCTATTTGATTACAAATCCAACTTCAGGAATCCATCCATACATAATGAAAAGAAAGAAAGAGTTAGTGGTGAGAAATGCAATAAAAACAAAATAAGATTTGGTTGTTACCTTTGCTGCCTTTTTTAATCAAACAATGTAACAAGTTTATTTATTAAATAACATTCAAACATGTTTAACTAATCATTACCATGGTACAATGATCAACTAAACAGTTCATTTCAACCATAAGGATGATTTTAGTTAATCATTGTAGCCCCATGAAACTTGATAACAGTCAATGCAAACAACCAAATGAATATTTGTATGAATTTTTTCAACTCACCTTTTTTATACAATTTTTTTTTCTTCCACTCTTAGATTCCAGGTCTTCTTGATCATAACCATCCTCATGCTTAACCTTTATCATCGTTATCATCATCTTGTGATTGACTCCCAAAGGAAATTGAGATTCCCTGTGTTAACCTCATCATCTTGAAACTATCGATTCAATTTAGTTATTTTTTTTCTCTTTCACGCAAATTGGATTTTCCCTCAACGACTAAACCGACAACACAAGAAAATATATAATATTTATTTATTATCATGATTACCTTTCAATGATGATAATGATAATATAAAGATAAAATAAATGCCAAGAAAATGATATAATTTGGTGTTAATATTTACTTCGCCACCATTACCATTAATGTTACTCCAAATTGGCTCCAGACACAAACTCACAATGAGCATGAGGAAAGAGAGAGAGAAAGGGGAAAGACATGGAGAATAAAAAGATTATTATATGGAAAAGTATAAATCTGATTATCTCAACTTGGAAAATCAACAAAAATAGAAGAAACAACAACATTTATATTGAACAGCAAAAACATACCTTTTTACATTCGTCAAATGGCTCCTATTGTTACAGCTTTTACCTTTGCTCAGATTTGAAATTCACTGCTTGACGGAACCTGAAAGTTGAATATGTTAAAAGATGTTGGTGATTATTAAGATACCTGAAATATGAGATGGAACGGGGAGTCATTATAACAATATATGAATATAATAATAAAATTGAATTGAATAACCTAAGGGCGAATGTAGATAGAAGCAAAAATGTAAATTATACTTACTAATGATCATATTAATAGTAATCATAATAAGGTTTCCCCTCAATTGAATGTTCAACTGAATTTATTAACTGTATATCATCATCATATGACATATTCCATTTACAATATTCAAAAAAATAAAATAAAAATTGATGGATTTCAAAAACCAGAGTTAATCGATATCGATAATTATCTCTAATTCAGCTCAAACAGATTATCGATAATTTTTGAGTGCTGTTATAGCCTGAAATTCACGCAGTTCAGCTTTGAACTAAAATTGTGCATAGATGGAAGTTTGCAACAAAAACTTAATTGATGAGAAAAACATAAGACGCAATCAGAAATGAACTGAACAAGATAAATAAAACCTAAACATAACAATCTATCGTGTCTTTGTTGAAAACTCTTCAGTCCATTACCTAATTTCTTTCGTTAAACGTTAATTAATTTCGGTTTCGGTTTTGCTAATCTAAATATTAGTTTGGATATCGATAATTTTTAGACTTCGGTATTATTCGGTTTGTAATTTATCTCAATAACTCTAAATTACCTGATTATGATGTAAATTATGCTGTAAATTGGAAACGCTAATGCTGCCCCTAACATACTATGGACGTACTAAATGTTACTAGCGCCATCAATCATCGTGAATGGTCATAATTGTCTTTACCCTTTTGTTTTACGTTCACAATCATCGATAACAGTTCTAAATTTAAAGATTTCAATTGTTTAAATAAACTATTAGATTGTATAATATATAAGTTGGGCGTAATAAGTTATAGTAAAACTCAGACCTTTTATCATTTATTTTCACTCCTTTAACGTGATTAAGAATCGGCTTTTTTGTTTTTATTGTGTACTGTTATCCATTACCATTGGATTAGACTCTTTTTCTGTTACATTTTTTGGCTTGCAGTTTGGCCAATTTATATTGATTCATAATCAAATTGAAGGTAAATAATCATGACTTGAATTATCTAAACTTTCACCTAATCAATCGTCAATGATTGATTAATTTAAGCTTAACCTTGTTATAGTTGTATTTAATTTGTATTAATAACGACCATGGTGATGATGGTAAGAATCGGTTGTGTATAGTATGTCATTTGTTTGAGAAACAGTCTGGTTGATTGGTAAAAGAAAATCAAATTGTGAATCAAATTGAAATGAAATTAGCTGCATGAAAACTTTTAAACGAATCACCATCGTAATTATTAGCAACTTTCATTTGTATGCTGAAAATGTTTCAACATGATTGCTAATTAATTTGATTACAAGAAAGATATATCCATTGGTGTTTGGTAAGGGAAGAAAAAGATGTAAATCGAAATGTAAATGTTTCCATTGAAAATGAAGCAACAAGAATATTGGACAATTAACTTTCGATGAATTATGAGGAAATTAAAAATATAAAAATAGAAAAGCCTATTGGTCAGGAGAATTAGAATCAAGAACTAAAAATCTTAGACAATTCCTTTCAACTTAACTATGAAGACAAGAGAAGCGTTAAAATATGCAATAAAATGGAAAGCAAGTCAACTTTAATTATGTTATTTCTTTGAGTTAATCAAGTTAATTAGCATTCAAGAAGATGCTGATGGTGATGTTAAAGGTAAAAAGAGGGAAGATAATTGTATTAGGTGAAAGAGAAATGGTTAATTTGATTGTAACATTTATCAAGTTGAAATCATAATAATGATATTTGCCTTGTGAAAATAGTAAGCGTTTCTGTAAAGCTTTACTCAATTATTATTTACTCCACAACCATTGATAATGTTAACAATCATAACGTTGATAACAATAGCAGAAAAAGTGAATTTAAATTAACAATCAAACGGAAATGATTAAACCATCATTATTATATTATTTATCTTTTTTCTCCTAGGTAATTGTTAATCATATGAAGATAATATTGTTTTGGCCTTTACAAAATTGAAGCTCAAAATGTTGTCCTGCACCTTTAATTTTTGCCTTCAACTAATACAATAATGGTAAAGATGGCTTGAAACAAAGGTAAGATGAAGATGAAGGTAAATTAAGTTGATTATTATTCAATTGATTGGGAGAAAGAGGTTAACTGTTATGTGGAAGAAATGTGAGTTACTTAGGTTAATTTAATTTAATTTGATGAGTTGAAATTAGCTCAACACAAAATGCAAAGTCTCATAGGAATGGTGAACCCAAAAAACACATATTACTTGATTATTGAATTTTATTTTATTATTTTCTCTTCTCTCCTGATCATCTTCATTCTTTCTTCTTCTCCTCATCTTTCGGATTCGCCCAAAAATATTGTCACCAGGGAATTCAATGATTTCTCATTATTATTATCATCATTTTTGCTTGTCTCAAGATCATCTTTAATCAAACCAGCTTTCAATCAAAAATGATGATCAAAATAATGATAATAATAATAATAATTACATTCTCATTGATAATTAATTTTTGTTTACTTCTCTTCAATCCATTCCTCAATCAACTTGTAACTTTAATCCGTCAAAAAGCAATTTTTAACCCAATTATCATCATTACCATCATGCAGCATTAAAAGCTACCTCAGAATAGCAGTAAATTGAATCAATGATAAATTGAAAACAACAAACAATTATAATAATCACAATCAATCTAATTTATTGCAAACCATTTTACCTTTTACACGTCAAACTCGGCAAAAAGTAAAGGTAACTCTATTACCAGGACAGCCAATACAGATGATTAATTTGATTTTTTTAATCATTTAGTTTAGCCATTTTCAAGGTTCGTTAAAACCTTGATCTTGATTTTTCTGCTCCTAGAATGAAACAACACACAATCAACCCGAAATCAATCAATAATCAATCAATCGACAGTAAATTAAATAACAAGCTCAGCTTTTGTCAATTTTTTAGCTCCACAGCTATTCTGATCTAATTGCATTAAAGTTTCTTCGTTTCCTTTTCAATGGTTATTTTTACCAACCATTGCTAATACGATTTTTAAAATGATCATAATCAGTGTATTATTATGTTAATACACTTACAATTGAGCTTGTAACACGCGTACAAGTTGTTATTTGATGTAGGATAAGATGTGTAAAAAAAGTAAAAGTCAATGGAATGAGGAAGCTCGGAGTGAGTTAGAAGTGGATATAAAAAAACATTGTTAACATTGAAAATCAAATTGTGATTATAAATTAACTGAGCAAAATAAAACAAACTGACTGTGAATGACCCTCAATTTCACCCTGTAACTGTGACCGTGCTAGATGCGTTTCTCCTCCTTGCTGTTCTTTGTTGCCCATTGTTTTGATGCACACTTGATCAACACACACTTAACATCAACTTTAGTTATTGTTGGGTTATTGTTATTATATCTTGATTACACTGATAATAGTGAAAGTGACATTTACAATGAGGATCCCACTGAGTAAATATGTGTGCTGTCAATGCATGTAGTATTATAACCTCGTGTCACCCTCTTCATTATCATCATCATCTTCATTTCTCTTTTTTAACCTCTTTTCACTTACACTTTTTTTCTCTCTCTTTTTATGCTTCTTCTAGTCTCAATTATTAATATAACACAATGCATAGGAAAATTGTGCAAACAAACTGCCAAAATTTGAGGCTTGATGGATCCATTGATGGGCGCATGTAATTGTTTGTTTAAACCGTTCATTTGCAAGAAAAGGTGATGCCTGTACATTTACCATGCAAAAGATCAGCTGGTTATAGTTCAAGAATCACAACAATATGGATCAACAAAATGACCCAACTTTGTAAATTTGACAAAAATATTTTAATCATTTGTTTAACATTTAATTTGAAACTCTTTATTGATTGTAAATCTTATGAAAACAAAATTATTTGAACAATGAAACTTTGTTGACCAACTAAACTTGGAAAACAGTATCAGCCTAATTTATCAGCTAGGCAATCAGACTAAGAATTGCAAGTGATGCAAACTGTAATTAACTACATGATTTACCCGTCTTTACTATTTCACATTTAAAAAGTGATCTTTATTACTTTGAATACCTTCTGGTATAATCTAACTGATTTATACTGACTATTTGAGTGTTTGTAAAGGATACAAAATGATTTAAAATTTTCTAGATTCAAAAGGTACTGATTTTATTAACAGATTTCTGCTTGCATTTGCTACCTCAAATACTTAATCAGATTTCAATCTTCAGATTTTTTCAACCATACTGCTTGTTACTGTCACCATTCAATGATATGACACCAGATTCGTAATAATCGCTTGTAGTTGTGTCATTTGAATCCATAGGTGATACAGAAACTGTAACGTTGCCTGTCTGATCAATTGAGGAGGACTTGGTCACGGAATAGGCAGGATATGTGTATTCAGTTATCGATGATATTGTATTGGTAAAGTTGGTATAGTTAATTACTCCTAAAGTCGGTGAAATTATAACTGTTTCGTTTATTTGCGAAGCATGAGTAGTTGGCTTACTTTCATCAGTAGAATAAGCTGTTGAAACCGAATCACTAGAGACCATCAAACTAATATCAGTATCATTTTGGAGTTGCAGTGAAGTTGTTGTCAATTCCGTGGTATTTATACCTTCACGATTAGTCTGGATTTTGCTATTTAAAGACTCTGTTGAAGTTGTTGTTACAATGTTATCTGTTTCAGATCTGTTACTAACATGTCGATCATCGAAACTTGTGTTATTAAGTCCAACTGTAGTTGAATGCATTTTAATTTCTGTAAAATTTTGAGTTTGAATTTCAGCTTTAGGCATCGATGATTCACTTTCGATGGGTGGTGTTGAATTAAATATTTGATCTTGCATTGACTGAGTTGCAGATGAATTTACAATTTCTTTATTATCGGTGACATTAACACTTGCAAAATGCTTTTCATTAGTTGTTAAATTGAATTTATCATAATTCGGATTTTTTGTGACTTTTGTTTCATTTACATCCACATTAAAGGTGTGTTTAGATGTTGATGACATTGTGGTAGCAAAGTTGGTGTTGATTTTTCCTGTATTCAATAATGCTCTTTGTGAAACTGTAGTTGGTTGGTTTGCATGGTTTGTTGATCGATTTGCGTCAGCAGAATATTCATAAAAAGTATACTTCGAACTTGGAACTGTTGAAATCTCTTCACTAGAAACCATCATAGTAGTACCATTATGGTGTTGAAGCAAAGTCAAAGTTCCTGGTGTCATTGCCTTGGTATTTATATTTCCAATATCAGTCTGGATTGTAACATTTAGTGCCTCTGTTGAAGTTGTTGCTTCAATGTTGCTTGTTTCAGTTCTGTTATTAACACGCTGACTATTGAAACTTGTGTTATCAAGTCCAATTGTTGTTGAATGCATTTTAGTTTCTGTAAAATTGTGTGAATAATATAAATAAGGATTCAAGAAAGTTTGATCATATTTTGAATCCATTTTTTGTTGATTATTGTCTTCACCTTGATCTTCAAAGCTTTGTCTTTTAGTTTCTGTCAAATTTTGCGATCGAATTTCAGATTTAAGTTTCAGCTTTTCAGATTCTCTTTCGGTGGGTGGCGTTGAATTAAATATTTGATCTTGTACTGACTGAGTTTCAGATGAACTTACAATTTCTTTATTATCGGTGATATTAACACTTGCAAAATGCTTTTCATTAGTTGTTAAATTGAATTTATCATAATTCGGATCTGTAATGATTTCTTCCGTTTTCAATAATGCTGTAGTTGGTTGGTTTGCATGGTTGGTTGATCGATTTGCATCGGTTGAAATCTCTTCACTAGAAACCATCATGGTAGTACCATTATGGTGTTGAAGCAAAGTCAAAGTTCCTGGTGTCATTACCTTGGTATTTATATTTCCAATATCAGTCTGGATTGTAACATTTAGTGCCTCTATTGAAGTTGTTGCTTCAATGTTGCTTGTTTCAGTTCTGTTACTAACATGTCGATCATCGAAACTTGTGTTATCAAGTCCAACTGTAGTTGAATGCATTTTAATTTCTGTAAAATTTTGAGTTTGAATCGATGATTCACTTTCGTTTGGCGGCGTTGAATTAAATATTTGATTTTGTATTGACTGAGTTTCAGATGAATTTACAATTTCTCCATCATCGGTGACATTAACACTTGCAAAATGTTTTTCATTAGTTGTTAAATTGAATTTATCATAATTCGGATCTGTAATGATTTCTCCCGTATTCAATAATGCTGTAGTTGGTTGGTTTGCATCGGTTGAAATCTCTTCACTAGAAACTATCATAGTAGTACCATTATGGTGTTGAAGCAAAGTCAAAGTTCCTGGTGTCATTGCCTTGGTATTTATATTTCCAATATCAGTCTGGATTGTAACATTTAGTGCCTCTATTGAAGTTGTTGCTTCAATGTTGCTTGTTTCAGTTCTGTTACTAACATGTCGATCATCGAAACTTGTGTTATCAAGTCCAACTGTAGTTGAATGCATTTTAATTTCTGTAAAATTTTGAGTTTGAATTTCAGCTTTAGGCATCGATGATTCACTTTCGATGGGTGGTGTTGAATTAAATATTTGATCTTGCATTGACTGAGTTGCAGATGAATTTACAATTTCTTTATTATCGGTGACATTAACACTTGCAAAATGCTTTTCATTAGTTGTTAAATTGAATTTATCATAATTCGGATTTTTTGTGACTTTTGTTTCATTTACATCCACATTAAAGGTGTGTTTAGATGCTGAAACTGTAGTTAATTGAATTGGGCTCTCAACGGATTGTGTTGTCAATTGATACTCAGAAGACGGATATTTTGTGCTTGTAATTTTTGTGATATTTCCATCAAGCTGCATCATTGGCGTACTTGTGCTATCATTAAATTGATTATTTTTGATTGGATCATAATTCTTGGACTCATGAACAAATTTTCCGATCTGAGTAAATTTCAGATTCTCTACTTCCCCAATATTAGTATCTTGTGTGAAAGATGATGAGTTGGCAATATCAAGTTTTTTCATTTCCTTTGTAGAGAGAGGAGTAATATGATTTTCACTCGCTTCTGTGATCACAATAGTACTTTCAGTATCAACATAACTATTTTCAGTCTCACTTTGGACACCAGCTGTCTTATTGAATGTTGGTTTTAGAGAGACTTTGGTTTCATTGCGTACATCTTTAATACCATCAAAAATATTGTCGGGGTATTCAGTAAATGTGATTGAAGCAGCTGTAATATTATCCGCGATTGCCGAAGAATTGCTCTGTATAAAGGTAAACATTTTCTGCTCAGTTGGAGAGAGCGTTGACTGCGCCAAACGCGAGTCCATTATTTCTGTTTTACCCTCGATCTGATCCATTTTACCTTCCAAAAACTCACTCGTTGTATTGGATGAGTTGGAAATCACCATTTCTGATCTCCATGATTCAGTAGTTATGCACGGCAAAAAACTGTTAAACCGGGTATCATTTGAATTGGTAGTTTCTGTGTGCCTTTCAGTTACATTTTCAGAGTAGTTTTCAATGAATGAATTGATGGCTAGCGTCACATTTACTTGACCACTGTTAGCTTTGGATGCATCAAATGTTTTTGTCTGATTTGCTTCAATTTTCTTAGCTTGACTTTCTCCACTAAAGTCTTGTACAGTTGTTTCATTTAGACTTAACAGTTCGAATGGCAGAATCGTAACATTATTTTTTTCATTCAGAAATTTAATTCTGTTTTTGCTTCTTATTTCACTTGTTAAATTGTCTAAAGTCAATGATGAGGTTGTTGAAACACTATCCATAGTAGATAATAGTGAAGCAGTCGCTGAACTTTTAGATGGCATTTGTCTCGATTTGACTGTTTGGTCTATATCTTTGGAATTAGCTGAGTTGTTTACTTGATTTGCTACATTTTCGCTCCATTGATCATTTGTACCATTGAAGTGTAAAGATTTCATTTCAGTTGTGGATTCTGAAGGATCTGTTGTTGCAGTCGTAATTAATCTTCGGTTGTTTTTTGATTCAATGTATTCTCGACATTGAGTCATTCGCTCTTTAAATCCATTATAACAATCATCTCTTACAACCCAAAATGACTCTAAATAAAAGGCACAATTTTCATAACTAGACATCGATATGTCAAGGGTTATATGAGTGTGAGAGTACATTGAAAATGGAACAGAAATTTTCTTGACATCACCATCTATATCATCCGACTCATAACAAAATCTGGCTTCATAGTCATCTGACTGTGTTATAACTATTAAACGAATCAAAGCGTTTCCAGTAATTGAATAACGTATCATCAAACAATGTGGTGACGGACCATAAGGTGGGATGAGTAGATCACTGACCAGTCTCCCGGAAACAATTAGGGCTTGATTATTTTTAAGTATCCATGAATCTCCTATTTCTGAATCATGAAGATAATCTAATTGGGTAAAGTATGAAGAATTGATATTGTTCAATGAACAAGCGTGTCCTATGAAATTGCAAACGTTGGTCGATGATGGTACAATCAAAAATATAATCAAAATTGAAATAATTAGAACATTTAAAATCATTTTGTAGGTTTACATTAGTAAATAGAATGTTACAATTGATGTTTGGATAATTATATTGCTGTTGAGTTCTCACTTGATAGACTTGCTTGAAAAAAATGTCGCGTCTGTTTGAAAAGTATCTAAAATAATTATATTGCTATCAAGGATTAATTATAAAGATTAAGACTAAAATGTTACTATAACCCGTTAACAACTTAAACACTCACTTGACTTAGGTACTTGATGGTTATTGATGGTTATTGATGTTTATTGTTATGCTGAATAAGCTTTTTTTCAAAATGAGCAAAGGTAATAATTGTATCAATGCAAATTAAATTGAATGAAATAATTTTTTGAAAAGTAAACTTGAATCATATTGATTGGTGTATGAGTAAAAAGAGAATTAATGAGAATTTACTGACAAGAACGTGTAAATTGCGTTAAATTACAAGAGTAAATGCAAAGAGTTGAAATATGTAGGCATCATTTCAACATTGATCAAATAGAGAAAATGGTTTAATAAAAATAGATTTACACTGTGTCAATCAATCAAGTAGATCAGATTAATCTTGTTGAGAATGGGAAGTTTCTGGTGAGAATATTTGAAATTTGATTTTACACATAAGCCACCAAGGAAAAAATATAAGTTTATTTGAAGGGAATTGTAAAAGTTTCTGCTCTGAGTCTTGGTTGGCTCGATGATCCTTGTTTAATTGCAATTTCAGTTATGTTTATGTCTTGCATTTCTACAGGATAAGATGACTTTAAATGTGGACGGCAAAGTGAATTACGTCCTTGAAGGATACTTAATCTCTTCATCGGATCTTCAGGATCAGGTTCACACCGGCCATTTTTGAGATCAGTTAAATTTCGAGGATCCATGAATTCACCTTCTTCATCAGCCATTGGCAATGCACGTCCAGTTCCTGGAGGAAGTGGACGCCTCTTTTTAATTGAGTCGAATTGGGATGATCGAGTTGAACTGGCAGATGAAATTGATGATGAGGCGTAATGAGTGTGATTAGCTGGATTCTTTACTGCTTTTGGGCAAATAGGAGTGCTCATGCTAAAGGTAGCATTAGGATTGTTTTGGTTTGCATTAGATATAGTATTTGATGATTGATAGGATGAAGATGATGATGGAGGTGGCGGTGGTGGCATTCTAACAGATTGAGAAAGCTTAATTTGTTCTAATTGCAACATTTTTTCTAAATGTTGATTTTCTTGAGCATATCGTTCTTTAGTTCTTCTCTCCATGATAAAAGATTCATCAAGTAATTTAACCTCATCCTCTAACTCGGAATTTTTACGAGACAATTCATGAACGATCTCTTCGAGGTCTGAACACCTCTTTGTGAGTTCACCATTGCGAGTGATCAAATCATTACAGGTTTTTCTTAATGATGTCAGTTCCTTCTCCCATATTGTAGACTTATGTTCCAACTTTTTAATTTGTTCTGCGGACCTTTTTTTATCAGCCTCTCTTTTAGAAATGCAGTTCTTGAGATCACGATAAGAGTCACTTAATCGGCTTTTAGTCAAATTTAATTGAGCGTTCAAAGTTTCCACTTCTTGTTGCAGTCGATCCATGCTTAACAGTTTTGTCTTGAGATCGTCAAGTTCGTTCTTCATTTTATCATTTGAAATTTTCACCTTTTCCAATTCTTCTTCTTGATCTTTCATCATCATTTCAGTGAAAAGGGAAACTGGCTCGGCATCTAAACCAGGAGCTTCCACGCTGAGTGGTGTAAAAATTCCTGATTCATTCAACAAATCTTCTTTGCGTTGTTCTTTGAGAGTTTCCAAAGTCTGTTGTAATTCCTCATTTTCAGCAGAAACAAATTTATATCTTTGAAGTAGATCGTCATATTTGGCTTTTAGATCTGTATAATCAACAAATTCCTTTGCAATATTTTCCATGTCCTTCATGGCACCTTCAAATTTTGCACTAAGATCCTGATTACTATTCCACGAGCAGCGAAGTTCTTCTTCCAAATCCTTAACTTGACTTTGAGCAAACTTTAAATCACTCGAAATTGATTCATGTTTGACTTTGAGCACTTCGAATTCACTTTTGAGTTTGTCATGGACTTCCAGGCTAACCATGTTGGCCATCTCGTCATTTTGTAGGTGGACCCTTTTTCTAACAACATCCAACTCTTCTCGAAGTTTTTTTATCACAGAATCCTTGCTTTTAACTTCAAGTTCCAAGTCATCAGCACGAGCTCTTTCATTGTTAAATTTTTTTCTCATATCCATCAACTCTCGGTTCATATGATACTCTTTATTATTCTGAGACTGGCACCGATTACGGTCTCGCAAGGGAGTCTTTATCATTGGGGTACTCATATTTGTTGACTGAAGGGGCAAATGTAACCAAGAAACTAAGAGGATAAGAAAATTAAACAAAGGTTTAACAGTTAATAAGCTTTAAATAAGTGAAAAGCGCAATTGAAAATAAATTAGAGAAACAGAATGAAGAAACACTGACATTAAAAAATAAAGATAAAAAACAAATTAACGCTTACCAAAATGTTTAATCCTTAATAACGAACACAATAAATTATCTTATGTTTTGTACTCTTTTTCAAAAAGAAAAAAAGTCGTTAATCTTCACTTTCGCCTGCCAAAAGATGGCGATGATTTTGAAAAACTTTTAATATTCCAGTTGAGTAAAGATTAAAACAAATCTTTAAATAAAGTAAACAGAAACCAATTACAACAAATAACGTCACACTTGATTTAGGGTTAAATTTAATTAAAAGTTTTAACATAAACAATTAATTGTCAAAAGTTAATGAAAGTTGATCTTTGAATCAGTTACATTCGATGATTTGAATCCTCGTTACTATGGTGCCGAGGGAGGTGCTTGTAGAGACGATTCCTTTCCCCAATGTATTTTGTTTACTAATATTCATTTTGATCATAGATTTAGTTTCACTAAACCGGCCTTTAATCTGGTGTTTATTTGTTTGTATTTACTTTTTTAGTCATGTTTATTCGTTCCTGAATTGTGAAGTGCTATTGATTTCAACCATTGTTCTACCAGAATGGAAAAATTAAGGGTGAGACATGAAACTTTCGAGAAATAATCAGCTTTCCCACATTTGTTTTTGTTCAAATATGAACATTTTTCATACTTTAATATGAAAATTCAACATGTGTTGAAAATAATCTTAAACTATTTCAGAATTTATCCATTATTATTTTTTCTAAACCTTTCTGGAGAAAATTTCCTAAAGTTCAGATGTGGTTGTTAGTAAATTCTCGGAGATGTTTAGTTTGTTTTCCAGGGCTACTGAAGTCCCTTTGTTTTCCAAGTTGTTTATTTTATAATAGTTCGTTTTCCATTCTGTTTGTGTATTGTTTCACCTTAAAGACTTTAGACTTTATCTTGATATCTTATGTTTAGCTGTGGTGATTCAATATTGTCTAAATTCTTATTAATGATTATCGTCATATTGATAGTTTATCTTTCATATAGGGTCTTGTCGATTATGAGGATGACGAGGATCCAGGATCTAGAGATGGCGAAAAGTGCATTTCTGAGGAGAGAACCGTGGATGAGCCAGATTTGGAATCAAACATGGACCCTTCCAATGATGAAAGTGGCCAGAGTGACTCAACATCTTGTGATAAAAAAGATATTATAGTTAGAGAAGGTGATAAGAAAGTATGCAATTCTGATGACAGAAATATAGAAGAGAAAAATAGTCAATGCGAAAAAAACAACGATACTTATAAAAAACATCAAAATGATGCTTTTGACAGCAAAAGAAGTAGCAGAGATGATAAGGTGCCATCTAAAAATCGTTCTTCTCACAAATCTTCCAAAAGATCCCGAAGTAGATCCCATGAAGACGACCGTCACAGGAGAAAAGAGGATCAACGTGATTATCGTAGGTCATATCGCTCTAATGACAAGCATTATCGGGATGTAAGAAAAGAAGACCCTAAAGATTTCTCTAGATTGGATCGTGACAGAAGGAAAAGTGATAGAGAACATGAAGACTCAAAGAGTCGATATAGTCGTGATTCAAAAAGTTCAAGTGGACGAAGAGGTAATAATCGTGATTACAAAGATCATCATTCTAGTGATAATCGAAGCTTCAGAGAATCCAGAGATATGTCCCGTGTAAATTCTTCCGATTTCTTATCAAAAGATGCTCACACAAGAAGGCATGAAAATCATTCAAAGGAGGGATCAACTGCTAATATCTATGCTGATAGTGAAGCTCGTAGAGAAGAAAATTCAAACAAGTCAAGTTCAATTCATCCATTACCTTCAGTTAATGGTAATTTTGTTGACGGGTCAGTCAATAAAGGCAAAGCTTTAGATACTAGCTATTCCTCTCCATCATCTTCAACTTTTCCTGTATCTCAGTCTTCGTTATCATCATCTTCGTTAACAGCATCAACAATAGCATCTGCAACTTCAGCCAATGTACCTAGGTATTATAAACAATCAACCTTCAATGCAACTAAATATGCGATTCAAGAAGAGAAGAAAAAACTTTTATGGAGCTCTACCAAAAATGATGATTCTCAGGTAATTATGATTTTTACTTATCTCACTATATCTCATTATCTTAATAAATCTCACTTAATTTCTCCATTAGTCAAAGGAAACTCCTAAAGTATGGCATGGTCTTCAGTTCTCAGGAGCTCATGGTCAACAAATGACTGAAAAGTTTCTCAAATTGATGGGTAGTAAAACTACTGCACCTGATAAAATTGAAAATCAAGATTCTATGGTTAAATATCAAGAAAATTTATTTAAAGATTTGGACAAGCAATACTCTTTAGCGCGAATGTCGACTCATACTCATCGAGGTATAGGACTTGGCTTTTCGTCTCAGCCTTCACCAAAATGATTGTGTTTTTGTCCGCTTTTCTTTCATTTTGCAATAATTAAAGCAAAGCGAGTTACTATTTCATAACACTAGTACATTATTTTGTACATTAGTCGTAATCTCTTTCGTTCTATCTGTATTTTGTATCAATGTTTCGTTGATCTGTTCGTCTTCATCTTTAATTTAACTAACTTTAACTTACAGTAAAGGTTCCACTTAGGTTGTATTTTTTTGTTGGGTGACATCTAGTGAAACAAATTTATTTTAATGGAAAACCAGCTTCAGTAAAACTCATTGTATAATAACGATGTCATACATGCCGATGTATTGTATTTAGTTTTCAAAAGTTTGCTCTATTGAATAACTTGCTAATAACCAAAAACTCCCTAAATTAAAATTCTTTATTGGAACCGTTATCTTTTCTGTAAATTGTTTGAATTCTTGATATTTTTTACGCTTTTATAGTTTTACTTTGTCTCATGGCTCTTTGGAAAGAGCCGGGAGAAAACAAAGAAGAAAATTTAGCCAGAGATGCTTCTATTCGGCTGTCAATATAAGAGCAATCAAATTATTCCGCATCGCTTACCACTGTAACTGTAAGACCACCAATACCGTAAGTTTGCTGATGATTAGTGTAAACCTCGTAACCTAATCCTTCTTGTGTCCGCAGAGTATCAAAAAGTTGTTCACTCATGGATGAGTTAAGAAGTTCAATAATTACTCCTGCTTTGAAGTCGACTGGCTCAAATTGATAATAGTTGACAATCGTAGAACTTTTCTCTTCCTTACTGAACGATAAAACTCGGCAAATATGATGTCCAGGCGGTAATTGACAAGCTCGATCTTGAATAGTTGAATATTGAAACAAAGGTGCAAAACGAGCAGTTGATGAAATTTGTTCAACAAGGGATAAGGCTTCTGTAGGAGTTATATTTCCAGTCACAAAGCATTCCAAAAATGAATTTGCAAGAAGCTGCCGACCAGCAGAAATAACTATTTCCCGAGTAAGATTAGGCAAAAAGATCCGTTTAACATTCTTTAGTCATATAATGCTAACAATAAATCAGTATTGCATAATTTATACCAAGTTTATTCATTAATATATCATATTTTCTTTTACATTTTCAGATTTTGGAGAAATTCAGCATCAAAATCTAATGAAATGAACGGAGCGATGCAAGGGATGATACATCTGATAAAGAATTACAATCAAGTTGAAAAACATGATTTGAAAAACTGTGCTTTTGATCCAAATTGATTTTATGTCGGCAACTTGACATCAATTTGATCGATTCTTGGGTAAAAACATGATTGTACTTATAAAACTTGAACATTATGATCTCCAAAATGATAGTCCAATGCAATTGTAACTAATTATTTCTGGATCGTCAATCAAAACCTATTGGAACTCGACAGTTTCGTCAGTTGATATTGTTACGTGATGAACACTTTCATGAGGATGGTTTTGTTGACCAGACTGTACTTGCTGTGGTTGGTTTTGATTTTGGTTACTGGCCTCATTTTCTGATTTCATGCTAAATTTCCGTGATTTGTAACTCGTTATCGATTTAACACTTTGTCTTCGAACACACGAAGGATCCCAAGTTTGCGTTTCTCCAGAACCAAAGACACAGTAAAAGACGACACCACAAAAATTTATGGCTGACGAGATGTAAAATAGTTTATACCAGTTTTTTTGAGTCGGTTTATTGCCAACGATCAAAGCTGCTCCTTCATTGGCAGATAAAGATGCTAGACTGGCAATAGCACCTGCAAAACCAGCCAAAGTCCCGGCAAAAGATGGAGCTATATCTAGATGATTCGCTGCATAACCAGCAGTCGACAGAGTTCCCAATCCTTTGCAAACACCTAGTGTTAACACAACAGCAATTCGTTTATCTTTCAATAAGGTAATCGCAACTAATCCCATCGAAACGCACCCAAGCCCTTTAACATTATTTGATACAAAAAATGTTTAGTTTTCAACATCCTAGTTTATACCTTAAAACTTACCCACTGCAGTGAAAGATTTACGAATTAATGATAATGAGACAATATTTTTCTTTCGAATTTTATCCGCAATGGTACTTCCTATCAGTGCACTACACATTGAAACCATCCAAGGAAGACTAGCCACAAAACCATTCTGTAAAAAATAAGACAATTTAGTTCTCCCTTCAAGCTTACAAAATTGAAATCAGTTTTTGATTAAATTTTACAATCAAATATCAGAAATGTACTCACGGCTTCGTGAGAAAAGCCAAGAATCTCTTCGTAAAATGAAGGAATCTGATTAACAACAATAGCTACAACCCAGCCATAAGTAAAAGATGGTAGAAGATAAGCGTAAACTGGAACGGACGTAAATATTTTTCCCCATGAGATTTTCACCTTAAAACAAATAATTAAGTTTTAAATTAATTAAAATGTTAACTGACGTTGAATTTGAGGGTAGAAGCCTCTTAACACTTACCGGATCTCCTGACTTAAGTAGTCGTTTAGTTAATATTTCTTCGAGTTCTTCTTCGCCTAAATAAGGATGTTCTTCAGGAGTATCATAAATGACAATGAACCAAATGATAGCCATGACCAAATTAAAGCCACCAAATAAGTAAAAGACGGCAGGCCAACCTCCAAATAGACTAGAGCTGACCAAAAGACCAGAAAGGGGGAGAGAAACGAGATTACCCAAGGAACCGCCAGATGAGACAATGCCATTTGAAAGGGTTCGTTCGTATGCTGTAGACCAACGGGAGACAACCACATATGTTGAAGGTTGGATCAGACCTGAGCACAAACCTTGGACAACTCGCACAAAATAGGCTCCTTTGAAACTGTGAATTGAAATTACTGGAAACAAAAGATTAACTAATCCAGTAGTTGTAAGAGCTAAAGATACAACTTTCCTTGGGCCAAATAATTCACATATACGACCACCAAATAGTGACATGACCAGAGTTCCCCAAAAAGCGGCTTGAAGCATGTGATCCTTGTCCACATTACTCCAGTCTACACGGATTTTACCCGATGTTGGTTTCATTAAAACATCGGTAGTTGAATTACTACTGTCCAGAGTTGAATTCATCGTTTGTTCATTCTTTTCAATCATGGCCACAATTGTTAAACTCAAACTTGATCCAACAAGGTTGTTGGCAAAGTTTGCAAACTGTCCCGTGAAAAATATTAGCCAACGAAATCGGGCAACATTTTGAATAGCTGATTTTATTGAAGCAATACTATGGCGAGGCAAACTGCGACGTGAACCAGACATTTTAATCGCCCGCTGCTAAAAAGAGGTGATCAAAATTGGTGTAATTTTTAAGGCACAAGTAAAGGGGCTTCAATCTCAACAGTAATCAGTCAAATTGACAAATGTTTTGTTTTAAAGGTAATTATTTCTGATTCACTTTCTTCCTATAATCCCAATTCTGATCTTTTTTTATCATTATCTAACTACAGATTTTCTATGGCTTAAGACTTTGCAGGAGCTGCGAAAGAAATTTCGATCAAGATAAAGAAAATTAAGTGAAATTATGTTATTGTTATAATAACGATGTATGGAATATTTTACTTCAACCCTTGTAATAATCACTTTACAATCAAAAGGTCAGCTTGTAATATGTTGGAACTACAACAATTGTAAGACCTCCTCAATGACGTTTGTTGAATCGAATCTACACCAGTTTAGCTAATGTCTCTCGACTAATCCTCTTCTAATCAAACCTTAACCCAAATAATTGATAAAACGCTACTTTCTAGTTAATAAATGATTAACTCGTCGAGATATCTATCATGTAATCCAACATAATGAATTGCTGGTTCTCCATTACAGTCAAACGTACCAGAGTACCAACCACATTTAGCATTGACTTTTCTGTTTGAATGAAATTGTAATGTTGTATTAACGTCATGTAGATGTTTCCCAGCAATTCAGCTTGATAATAATCTATCTATAAATATAAATGCAATAATAAATATTCGCTCGTTGATTGCTCTTTGATAATTACAATCCATTAATAAGTTTCAGACATATTTTAAACAAATTTGTGTTTAATCATTAACAATTTTTTGAAAAGAAATTTAACGATAACTTGTTGATTGTTAGTCAAAATGTAAACATTATCAATTATAAAAGATTGCAAAAGTAACCAAAAATGCAATGTGAATTAGCAATCATCCATGAGTATAAATCTGTTTATTGATGATAGCACCATGCATGTCGATTGAGCTCATTGAAATAAATATCTAAATCAATATCAACTAAAATAATGAATTGTATTCAATGAGGTTTTTGGTTGATTGAAAGTTCTTGCGAGTCAGCTTTTTTGAGAAAATGTTCAACTTTGAAACGTTATCGGGCAATTTTTCTAATTTTAGGGTAAATAGGAAGATATCTTTTGAATTCTTCAATATCTACGATTAATTTTGCATCGGATTTAGGAGTTTTTGGTGCTAAATGCTTCAAGATATAAACTTGATCTTCCTCGTCAATTGGTCGTTTGTTACTTTTCAATAAATGTGAGCAATCATGATTTTTGAGGAAATCTTCATTAATCTTTGAGATAATTCTACTGTTGCTGGACTCACTAATAGATTCACAGTCGATGATTCCTGAAGAAACAACATCATTAGGATCAGTAATAGGCGATATGAATGGATTACTTTCAATGGCGAGACTTTCCTCCAAGGCTTTAGAGCCATTTGCAACAATCTAAAAATAAATAATGATGATGAAACGAAGTGATTAGAAAAAAAATCTTCAAGAAAGCAAAAGCTGAATAATTAAAATTACTTACCTGGATAGATAACTTTTTCCTATGAGAAGTATCTAATAAATGTAAATATGACCAAGTAACGAATTCAGAAAGAGTTAACTATAAAAGAAAAAATTATAGAATATTTTAGCTTCAATATTTTATGTTTACATTACAACGAACCTCTGTTAGAGCAGCAATTTCTCTTTGTCTTTTATCAAACATGTATCTTTTTTCCAAGATTTCACCCCAGAAAAATTTAGATTCCTCATTCAGTGTTAAGAACGGAGCACTTTTAATCTTAAGCAAGCCATTTACTGATTCGTCAAATTCGTCTTCACTCATTTTTACTAATGAGGAAGAAAATTTAGCCAGAAATGCTTCTATTCGGCTGTCAATATAAGAGCAATCAAATTTTTCCGCATCGCTTACCACTGTAACTGTAAGACCACCAATACCGTAAGTTTGCTGATGATTAGTGTAAACCTCGTAACCTAATCCTTCTTGTGTCCGCAGAGTATCAAAAAGTTGTTCACTCATGGATGAGTTAAGAAGTTCAATAATTACTCCTGCTTTGAAGTCGACTGGCTCAAATTGATAATAGTTGACAATCGTAGAACTTTTCTCTTCCTTACTGAACGATAAAACTCGGCAAATATGATGTCCAGGCGGTAATTGACAAGCTCGATCTTGAATAGTTGAATATTGAAACAAAGGTGCAAAACGAGCAGTTGATGAAATTTGTTCAACAAGGGATAAGGCTTCTGTAGGAGTTATATTTCCAGTCACAAAGCATTCCAAAAATGAATTTGCAAGAAGCTGCCGACCAGCAGAAATAACTATTTCCCGAGTAAGATTAGGCAAAAAGATCCGTTTAACATAAGGTGGTGCAAAATTGGGTTTAAGAATAGACAATCGTATAGATGCAGATAATTCGGAAGAGTCTTTAAACGAATTGTAATATTCATCAAATAGATCACGACGAATATTAGAAAATATATCTTCATCGAAATCTAATGTCACTAAATGATTCACAATAAGTTGAACGAATTTAGATACTTTATCACTAAATCCAGAAAATGAAAGATACATGCCAGAATCATGAAGTCCGACATTATAATCCAGTCCGGCAAGTGATGCTGGATAAACATCTTCTTCAGCCTTCATTACAAGAGCCCGGATATAGAGTTCAAGTGCAGCAGAAATTTGTGGATTACTCCGAGCAAGTGGAGATCTAAAGACCATTTTAACACAGACTTTTGGAACTTCATATTTGGTTCCTTCTTTGAACCACAATCTCCAACAGTGTGTTTCACTTATGCATTTAGGATAATCAGTGATCTCACTGTGAATAACTTCAAAATTATGAGCTATAAAATCATTTACAAGTGGGAAATGAACTTCAGCATCAAAATCATCTGGTTTCTGATAATTAATCCATCGGATAGGAATATCTGATGTCTTATATTTTGTTCCAAACCATTGTTCGGTTTCAACAGGTAACTCTGTTTTAGTGGATAACTTTTTTGAAAAAACAAGATAATTAGCTCTATTTGGTGAAAGATAAGGGAAAACCGATTGGATTTTGTCCTTATCGATTTCAAATAACAATTTAGAACCAGTTAGAATATGTTCTGTATCATATTTAGTCATATTCCGGGCAATTTTAACACAGTTTCGACATCCACTTTTTTCATTGGCAAAAGCAAAAGAATACAAGCGAATAGCCATATCTTCTTCGAGGTGTTCACTCTGTGGACCATGAGTCTTAATAGAATCAATGTAGCTCCAAATGTAATCGACAATTGAATCCAGATTTTCTAATCCTAATGGTGTTAGTTTGATTTGAATACTGAACAAGGCTTGAAAACAGTTAGCATCAAATCCATTTTCGTGATTACCGGCAATAATTTCTAAGGCATAACCTCTCTTTTTGAGAATTGAAAACAGACTTCCTTTTCCTTCATGTCCTAGCAGAGATCCGAAATGAGAGAGAGGTTTTGTTTTGTAACAATTAAATTTAGGTGGAAGCCAAAAATTAATGTAGAAATAGTCGCCCGATGCAACGGGTTCAATGTAAAAAAGTTTACAAAACTTTGATTCTGCATAGGGAAAGTTGTTTGTATCATTAAATTGACTCATTGGGGGTTGAAAATTTTCTTCGGATCTTGGAATATCAACAAAATATTCAGTCACCCATTTTTCCAAAGTTTCGAGATCATATTCTCCTTGAACAACTAGATTCATATTACTTGCATGATAATAAGTGGACCAAAACTTTTTAATTGCTTGATTAAGATCGATTCCTTCCGCTTTTGGAAGATCAATTAGACTTTTAACGTTACCAAACGAAAATTTACTCAAATCATGACCAGGTTGAGTTAAGCTTGCAAGTAAGCTTTCGGCTCGCAAGTCATCATCGCTAAGAGAATTTACAAATTCATTGTCAACTGGACGAATTTCACTCTGGACAGAAGATTCACGGAATAATGGGGAAATGAATATAGCAGCGAACCTTTGTAATGACTCTTGTAGATAACGATTAGGCACTTGAAATTCATAAACAGTGTTCTCGTAGTCAGTTTGAGCATTAACGTAGCCACTTTTGCGATTCAGAAAAACGTCAAAAGAGTTTTCCTCAGGATAATCTTTATTTCCCATGAAAATAACATGTTCTACAAGATGTGCAAGGCCTTGGACATTGATAGGATCATTGAGAGTTCCAACACGAACTGATAATGCAGCTCCACATATTTTTTTCCCTTTCATTTGTTCTTCTGAGATTTAAGCAAGATTAATTTTGATTCTGACTTGAGTATTACACTTGTATTATATTTGGATTTGTTTAAACTTACCTACACTAACATCATCGTCCGAAATTTCAGACTTATCGTCCTGCGTGGCTTCGGAGCATGTTGATGGGGATGGTGAACGATCATGTTGACTGAAACTGGTGTCACATATGAGAAGTGCTCGTAGACCATTGATCAAAGTGATTAGCTTATATTTCTTTTTGTCATTAAATGACTTGAGAATTGCCCCTTCTTTTACTAAATACTTGGTGAGCATTTTAATTCTTTCAGAAGTACAAGTTGATTCACTTTGTAATTTAGCTTGCTTTTTCCAGGCTCCGTAAGTACTTACGACTTGATTGCTTATTGTTTGCCTTTGAGAGTCAGTTTGCCGAAAGAAATTTAACCATATAATTAGAAACACAATAAACAGGCCGATGCAGGTGATCACTACAAGAGGTAGACAAAAAACAGATGTTATTACATGATAACTATATTGGATAATCAATGTGAAATGACAAAGATCAATCTGGCAGTAAATACCTTTGAATGTTTAATTTAACGGTCTGAGATGAGATAGTGATAAACTCAAAATCATATATTGACATACCAGACTGGAAATTAATTCACTTAATACATAAGGCAACAAACATGTTTAAAATTTGCATCAACTTTCCTATGGTAACAGTGAAAATTTTTATATAATAAGAGCGGGTAACTCAAATAATGAAAAGTAAGCTAACCGTTAATTGAACAATCAAAGAGCATATTAGAGAATGATTTTGACAAATCAATAATTTTTACAATCAAAAAGATTCATACTGTTTGTGTAACTTTAATATCAAATGAATTCACAAGTTTCACGACCGTAAGGCATCTTTTTTTGAATTTGCAGCAGCAATAAAATAGCATTAAGTATAGTTTTAAAAACAATAGTAATCATGTTCATCTCTTTAAAAAAAATTAAAATAAAGGATTATAATAAACGTTTGTTAGTAAAACAATCAATAAATAGATATTAAGATTGATAAAAAATAGAATTTTTCGAAAGATCTATGAATGATCTCGTTGTTTTACTTTATATTCTTGTCGTTGCTGATCTATTGTAAATACTTATGGTCAAAGTATGTTTACTTTGAGCATCCATAACAAAGCAATTCAAATTCATTGGAGTCTGTCATAATCTATTTTAGACAATGTTATATAAATTCTGCTCATTCGTAATCAAAGAACCGATAAATGAGACGTCAAGTACTTTATGTAAGTTATTTTATGCGTCACACTGAATGACCTTTCACATGAAAAGAAATTAATAATGAAAAAAGTAAAAGTTCAAATAGCAAGGTTTAACAGTTCAACGGAATCAAGCTTTTTGAATCTAACCTCCAAAACTTAAAATTTAATTTTCCTCTCACTCTGTGGTAGCTTGATAATGATTATGGGAGAAAAGGTTAAATAAATATAACCTGATCAACTTAATTTAGTTTTATTATAGTCAAATATTTCAATAATATTTTTGTGTGAATTGAACAGTTATAAAATCAGTCAACTTTCTATTGTTAAAACCTTTTTGTTTTTGTTCGGTTTTTCATTGTTATAATCTATCGATGGATCTTCGAGTAAGTCTATTTAGTAAATCAAATGATTCGTGATTCATAATTCAGAAGACTAAATTTCTATTCCTTGCAGGTTAAATCATTTGTTATCCTAATTGTCATCTTCTTACTGGCCATCCCGCAATCAACCAACGGAATCTTCTATCGCCATTACTGCAGATATCCATACTACAGCTATTATCCATATTATGGTCATTACAATAATCCAAGACTTTATGGACTTTATCGTTACCCATATTATGGATATTATGGTTAAAAAATCATCTTTACGAGTGGTCCTTTTTTTGTGAAAATATCCAAAATCAAATCTGCTTTCAACTCAGCTCAATACTAATGATTAACCGCCATGATTTAGTAATTCATGCAAACAGCTCATAAGATCACGAAGAAGTTCAAAAGAAGTTTTTGTTACCTCTTTACTATACATTTTGTCAACTTTTATTATGATAATTCATTCAATAAAACAGTTTTTAAACACAAAATATAAAAAAATCGTTATAAAATATAAAATGTTAAATTAAACAAGTTATTGGTTAAATAAGCATAAAAACAATTACATGTAAGATTGTTTCAAGTTCTTCAAGTTGAAGACTTCAATTAAAGTTCTGTGAAAATAGTCGCCAGCTGTTAAATTCAAGGCATAAACTGTAAAAATAGATTTTGTTTTAATGTAATCTTGAAATGTTTTCTTATATTTAATTTATTAATTAGATTTTTCAATAGCTTGTTTAATTGTTAGAATGAATTTTTTTCTACCTTTTCGTTCTTTATCGTCTGCAGTTTCTCCCAATTTAAAGGCAGGTCCAAGTGTTCGAAATCTTTTAACATTATATGGTTTGGATGGTTCAATTATTAGTGCATCGGGACCAAGGAACGTCCTTCTTAAATCAGATGTACTTACATATATTAATCAGAAACAACTGAAACCTCGAAAACTTGACGATTTATTGAGTGGAATCAGCAGTGGTGATGGAACCAGTACTCCTATTAAAGTATATAAAAGTTTCCCTCGGCCTAGCGCGGCTAAATGGCAAGACATTGAAACCTCTGGGATGAGACGAACAATCGCTAAACGTTTAACATTATCTAAATCAAGTATACCTCATGGTTATATGACTAGTCAATGTTGTGTTGATAAATTATCCCAGTTAAGGGTATCTATGAAAAAGGAGGGACATGCAGTATCATTGAATGATATGATCATTAAAACATCAGCATTATCTTTAAAAAAAGTACCCCAAGTGAATGCAAGCTGGGACGAGTCTAAAGGAGCTGTTAAATTGTTACCTACTGTTGATATTTCTATAGCGGTGGCCACTCCAACAGGATTGATTACTCCAATCATCAAAAATGCAGATAACCTTTCGGTTCAACAGATCAGTGAGAATGTAAAAGACTTAGCTGAAAGAGCTCGAGCTGGTAAATTAAAACTAGAAGAGTACCAAGGAGGAAGTTTTAGCATCTCTAATTTAGGGATGTTTGGAATTACTCAATTCGTTGCTGTCATTAATCCACCGCAATCGGCTATATTAGCTGTTGGAGCAATTAAACCTGGAGTCACTGAAGATCAAAGGGTTGTTCAAATGATGCATTTTACTCTTTCATTTGACGCTCGAGTTATTGACGAAGAGATAGCGGCTCGATTTTTAGCAAACCTCAAAGAAGTTATTGAAGAACCAACAATGGGCTTAATTTAAATACCGAGAAAAGGCATAGAAAAAAGTTTTAATATTAATTTCTGTAATATATTAGCGAATATCTTTTTCTCTTAATCCTGTTTTTGATCTTTTCGTTGTTTTCTTTCTGTTTTCCCTTCTATTCAATATCTTCATGTTAATTGAATGCTCTCTTCTATATTGACAAGAGATTTGAACATTAGTTGTTTGATTTAGTTTTATTAAATTGTTGTCTTTTATAAAGAATTGATAAATCAAACTAAAAAACAAAATCATTGCTTTATCAAATACCATTCACATAGTTTTATCCAAAGTTAACTGCAGTTTCTGAGAGGTGACTGGAATGCAAGACAGCATATGAGCTAACCGTTAATTGAACGATCAAAGAGCTTATTTAAGATAATTTTGATAAATCAATATTATTTACAATAAAGAAAACCTAAATTATATTCATGCTTTCTGAAATATGCTGTCATACAAATGAATTCACAATTTTCAGGAAAAAAAGGCATGAACTTTTAAGGCTTCCATCAGTAATAAAAAAATAGTACTAAGTTTAGTTTTAAAAACAACAATAATAATCATGTTTATCTTTTAAAAATAACAATTAAAATTCAGAAATAACAGATGTTCGTGAGTAAAAAAAGTAAAAAAAGATATTGAGATTGATAAAAAATGAAGTTTTTGGAAGATCAATCAATGAGGTGCAGCAAGAGCTGGCAAAAAAGGTGCATGTCTTAAAAAAGATGTTTCTAGTAGCTCGATTGGTTCCAATTCTCGATAACTATTGACTGTGATCAATCTATAATCAGTAATAACTTCCAGCCCTTGGTACATAAAGAAAGCACTGAACAATTGTCCTTTTCTGAAATAAGGCCACCAATATTGAAAATCTCTCCACATCTGATCATATGGAATGGAATCGATTGGGAACCATTTGGGTTTCATTTCATCTGATTCTGTTGGATTTCCAGAAAACTTGGGAACTTGGAAAACGTGAGCTTCATGGACACATGAATAAGTGTCGGAATCAAAGCAAAGAATACCAACTTTGACAATTTCTTCAGCAATCAATGATGACTCCTCGAAAAGTTCACGTTTCACTGAAACTTCAATGTCCTCACCAACATCAACTTTACCACCAAAACCACTCCATTTATCAACTCCGAATCCTCTCTTCTTGTATCCCAACAAAACTTGATTATTTTGCTGATCAGTTACTAGAACCAAATTGAAAATTTTACGTGGTCTAATCATCATGGTTTCGCGTTTAATCAATCTGGAATAAATTAAAAATTAGCAGAAATGCGACAATTATGGCAACAAGGTCTGGTTAATTATGGAGTAAATTGATAGCAACATTCATATTATCTAATTGTTAATCGTATAATCCAAGATACTAAGATAATCTTCAACTTGAATTTAGTTAATTGACTGTCAACCTAGCACTTATATACAAAAAATATTGCAACTAGTTACAGTACGCTATAGATTCAATCTTTTGTTATGACTTATTTTATCAATAAAACTTAACCAGCTGAGACTAAGTATCTTACTTACTTAAACTGATTTCTCAGTATTTTTGCACAATTTATTGTACCCATTAACTGATGATTACTAAACCGCATTGATTCGACATTGAAATTGTTTGCAAGACAATTGATAAAAATTTTCACCTTGTGCCAACTCCACGTGTTTATGCTACTAAAAAAAGTATCAATAAATTCAAATTGTGGAGTCCTGTTTGATTGTAGTTTTTTTCTCACCTAGATCTTCAAATATGTCCGTGGAAATTGTAACAGTTAAATTGATTGCTTTTGCTCAAGCTAAAGACTTATTGAAAAAATCGGAGACAACAATCAGCTTACCAAGAATTTGGGAAACAGATGATCAACTAAAGCAATACATTTGCAGCAATCTTTTTCCTCAGTTGGACATTCTGCAATCGACCATGATCATAGCAATTAATGAGGAATATGTTCATCAGCAAAAAACAGTTATCCTCAATGAATCAGATGTTATTGCTCTGATTCCACCAATTACAGGAGGATAAAAGACGTTGATTTTGTAACTCCAACAATGAACTAAATAAACGGATTTTGAATGAACAATCGATAATTTCTGCCGATTGGTTAGAGTTTTAGCAAAAATTATACTTTTGGTTAATATTTAAATCACTTGCAAAAACAGTTTTAATGAACTAATTTATCATTTACTGTAACTGGAAAGATGAAGAAACTCGATATTAAAAACATTTGCAATTTCTATTGAAAAATTGGCTTAGATATTAATTGAACAATGAACTGATTCCGCTGGAATAATCTCAAAGAACTGGGCAATTTCAACTTAAATTGTTGTATCAAGTATTATGAACCATTGAAAAATTTAAATGTCAACAAACTGTTGACATTTTGGGGTAAGCCTAGAGCTGAGTTGGTTAAGGCTTGGAATGGTTGGTATAACCAGTAACCGCTCAATTTCCCCCCCACGGTTATACTAACCAAGTAATCATGAGTTACTGAAGCAGGTCAGCGCCATCTAATGATAATTAGGATAACTTCGCCGAAGCGAAGATCAAATTTCGTGTGAGATAAGCGCCTCTAGTGACAGATCAACTAACTATTATCGTAAACAAACTTCGATTTTAAGCTCTCTTTCTTTTTCTCTTTCTAAGCTGAGACGGTTACAACTAACCGGTTAACCGTTCTATAAACACAAGTAACCGGTTAGTATAACCATTAACCGGTTACTTCTCCTCCCCCAATAACCAAATCATCGGTTAGTGGTAACCGTCTCAGCTCTAGGTAAGCCCTATTTGTACACAGATACTATCTCCTTGGATTCAATCTTGATGGGCGATACTTGGTGTTGTTGAATGCACAGGCTCTAGCGCTATTTTTGATTTAACACGATTAACTAACAATTACTAATTTGCAGGAAACTAATTGATAGAAATTTTCTCTTTCATCTTTTCATTTTTTCATCTCATTATATTTGATAAACAAAAGGTTCAAAATAGCATTAAATCAAAGTAAATTTCGGGAAAAATTTTGATTGTCAAAAAAATGAAATAAAGACTATGGGATTCGAACCCAAAATTAACCTCTATTCCCTTACCTCTATCCACTGGACTAATTTTTAACTTTCAAGTTTGTTTCACAACAACAATCAGTTCAAAAATGTCGAGTAAAAATAGGCTCGGAGACTATTTTTACATAAAAAAAGTACAAATAGCGGTTTCCACATTTTGGAGGTTATCGTCGATATATCGATACCTTTAACGATTACGATTACAAAAAATGTAAACAAGTTGACTTTTTTTTTGAGGAAGACGAGATGAAAATAACTTTTAACTGTAAAGAATTCTTAATTAGTGCCCTTATAGCCTAATCGGTTTGCATCAATTATATTGGAAATAATCTTCTTATACTTCAAAATACATTGTGGTGTACCAGTTTGATACCTGATTGAAGAAGAATATTCAAAATGAGTTGGTAAGGTTTACATTTATAATTTTCAATGTTTCATTTGAAATTACTGCTTGGCAAATTAATTTTTGCATAATGTTTTTTGTATATTGTTTTCTAGGAATCCTTTGCGAAAAATAACCTCATCATTTGGTCAATCATCTACCACGGCTACACCTTCATTTACCAATTCAGATTCGATTTTAGTTAATCTTAGTGGTTCAGAAAGCTTTGGTGGCATCAACACTACAGAAGGACTATTGATGCCTGATGAAGTTAACAAATTAACAATCAGAGTAGATGCTGTTGATTCGGCAACGAAGAAAATTCACAAGAGCGGAAAAAAATTAATGGACAATATTATCAAATTCAGCCGTCATGAATGCAAATTAAGTGAAGATCTTGCAAATAGTTTACTGTGTCAGCAATATTACCCAGAATTCCGTGAGTTGGTCCAAGATTGGCACACATTTAACAGTGAGACTAGCGAATTTGGTGATAATTTAGGAGTGGCTATACAGAAAATGATTGTTGATCCAACAAAAAAGTTACAATCAATATTGAATGATGTTAAAAATGAATTGAACAAACACAAAACTCTTTCAGAGTCATTAACCAAATTAAATAGTAAAGTCTCGCAGCTACATCGTAAAGAAAAGACAGGGAACGTTTTTGTAGCCTTGGAAAAAACGAAAGCTCAACTTGCTGAGACCGAGGAGAAATTCGAAAAACAATCAAAGCTTATCACTGACCAAATCCCTGCTATCATTGATTATCGTATGAAGTATTTTCAACCCTGCCTTGAAGGATTGATCAAATCAGAGTTGCTTTTTTGGGGTGATTCTTTTGCCACTTTCAATTCTCATTCAACAATGACAAATGAATTCCAACAAAATTCAACCAAAAACTGGAATGATTATGCAGCTAAACAAAATCAACTTCTCACATCTATTTCATCTTTATCAATTGTTGGTGGACAAGGAGGATGACCGATGAATTATTTAAATTGTATTTTGCTTTTTCGTTAGAAGACATTTATCTTTATTTAGTGTTATCAAATCACAATTCAACGCTCAATTCAAGTTTGAATGTAAAATACCGTATTTCCGCACAATCAAGCTTAATTATGAGTAGCTTCATTTTTAAGTCCCTGTTGACACTCGTACCTATGCCTGTGGCTTAGAAATGAATTTAAAATCGATTTATCATCATTTTTAATTCACAGTGCTTGTTGATGAATGTCCATAGTGACTTAAGTGAAGCTAATCATAATTAAGCCCGGTGCTTGATCATTACGCGAAACACGGTATTCACTTTGTTAAATTTTATTTGTAACTCATTCATCTGTAATTCATACAAAGTATACATGGATGTTATCATTTTATTCAGCAGCGTTTTATTACCTTAACCCGTTCTAATTCTAAAAGGGAGAATCCATAAAAGTGTTATACACTAGTAGTCAGGGTTAAGTTAACATTTACTCCTCAAATAGGATTCCAATAAGATTTATTGTTGGGAGCCGAGCCTTTCTGAGGCTGATACATGGATCTTTGACCACCGACACCGGCACCTCCACTTTGTGATGCGTCGCCTTGAAGAGTGTGGTGTAACATAGACGGTTGAGTTTGAGGTAACATGGGGATATATTGATTGGGTGGTTGAGGTGCATAAGTTGACCCTAAAGTGTTTGCTTGTGGAGCACCAGTCATGTTGAACGGGGGTGGAGTTGCTGTCTGAAAACTATTCGGTTTATCGTAGCCCTAAAGGAAATAAAGAAAATCCATGTAAATCTATCCAGAAAAATGTGCATCAATAGAGATAGGTAGAATTATCAATTATTCTTACTTTGTTCAATTGTGGATGACTTTTACCATACATAGCGTTTGAACCCGAAAGATCATTTGCATTGCTAGCGTTGATACCTTTTACTTGTTGCTGACCTGTTGATGGACCATAATTCGTTTTAACATAATCTGAAGGGGGAGGAACAGCAGCTAATGAATCATAACCTGCCGAGGCGTAAGAATGAGATCCATAACCTGTTGTTCCTTTCGGGAACGCTGAGCCAGTTGAGCCAGTGTTGGTCGCTGGTGTTACTGGGAAGATCGGAGCTGCGGGACCGTATAAGCTTTGTGGCATCATATTAACACCGGGAGTGTAGAAGAAACTATAAGCAGCATGAGGTATCTGACCGAAAATTGCTTGATTATGAGTTTGGGATACTGGTGATTGTGTAGAAACAACATTTGATCCATCATTATCAGCTCGGCTATACTTCAGATCTAGAAATTAAATATAAGAGCATGAAATTAGAAAAATTCGAAGAGAACTTTGCGAATTCGAGTGGTTCAAAATTTTAATATTACCTGTATTAGCAGAGTAGGCAAAATTGTGATCTCTAGCATGAGGCGCAGTTGGAATAGAAGAAACGTCATAGAAAGGATAGAAAGCTGAAAGTCCAGCTTGACTCATAATATATTGAGTTCCCATGAGAGGTGTCACTCCAGGAGGAACACTAGGTATTCCCTTACCAGCTATAAATTAAAGATAAACAAAGAGAAGAGTTAAATTAGCAAACAGATTCAGGGGTGAAATATAAAGAGTTCAATACTTACTTGCTGTAAGAGAGTTTTTCAGAACATTTGTTGTTACAGTTGAATTTGATACAAGACCTACGGACCCTCCAGGAACAACATTTGGTACTCCTTGAGTAAGATCATAATTGTGTTTATGTTGAGTGTTGGATGCCGAAGAATCTAAATCCTTAATACCCCCAGTTTTTTGGCCTGTTACATTAGCATGGCTGGTTGCCGTGCTGACTGGTTGGAAACTAGAGTAGTTTGTAGCCGATGAATATGCTCCTTGAGTTTGATTCGCAGAATAATAAGGCGTGGATGTAGTAGATGCACCATAATTAACGTTCGATCCGTAGGCAGAACTAGAGTCTGCTTGTGGATAAGATGTATTTTTGTAGTTGGAGATATCACTTGTTGAGGTTTTAGAAGGTTGAACTTGAGTAGTTGCTCCGCTTTGATAAATATTTTTGTTATGATTACCTTCTAATACTTTTGTTCCGTAGCTAGCTGCAGAAGCAGCCTTATTTCTATCTAAGCCAATTTCAGCAGATATTGTTTGGTGTCCGAGGACTGAATTTTGTAAAACTAGATCAGATGCTGTATTAGCTAAGGATTTAGCAGCGGAACTTCCAGCAGATTGGCTATTAGCATTATTGGCTGCACGGAATGCATTGTCAGAAACCGTTTGATTCAATAGTGCAGATGAGCCAAGGCTGGATGAACCGGGAACAGAAGTTGAGCCAGCAGTTTTAACTTGGTTAGATTTAGATTTTACATGATTAACAACATCATGGAAGGCATTATTGGCCTCAGGTCCTAAATCGAAAGGCATGGCGCCAAATTGCACGTTCAACGCGGATATAGAGTCATTGGATGGCATCTCGACAGCGGATTCCGGTATTTTGCTGGATCTTTTTACAGTAAGTCGTGGTGGTTTTGATGAAGATAAACTACCAGATTGATTATCACCTTGACCCTCTAATTGACGCTGAGACAGGTCAGAAACCTGGTTGTCAAGACTATCCGCATTCATTATGTTAGCATTGTTTGAATTATAAGTTGTTGTAGGAATTCCAACCAATGACTTAATATTTTCCGTTGCTTGTTTAGTGTATTGACTTAATGAAAACTTGTTAATCTGAGGGGATGATTGCGAAGAAACTGCTTGTTGTTGTAATTGCTGTAATAAAGCAGCCCCGGCTGAGGAGTTAGTCGCACTACTTCGAGGAACATTACTGCCTAATATAGAGCTCATCGACTGTTGACTTGTTTGGTTCGATGATTCATTGCTTTGTTTTCCTAATAAACTTCCAAAGTTTAGACCTTGATTGGTAGTGTTAGTGACGTTAGCTGGTAAATCACCGGTATCTTCCTTATCTGTTGATGGTTTGGTACTTGGAGTGAAAACCTTAGTTTCCATTAACTGTGCAAGAAATAAAAATAGGAAATTAATAAAAAGCAGAAAAATAGGATGAAAATTGCAATACGGAATATAAACTTACACTAGAGTCCCAGTCTTCTTCACTCCAATCTTCATTGGTAGCGAAATCGGACCAGTTACCAACATGCATTGTGGTGCATTCATTGTTGGTTATGGTACTAGCTTGATCAGCTGTGCTGTTGGTCCAAGTATCAATAGAGTTTGGAAAACCATCATTATTATTACCAGAATTATTCGTGTTTCGATAACCTTTGTTTTGGAATAAACGAGCTCCTCGTCCTCCACCAGTTCCTCTATTAGAGAAATTACCTCGTGTGGAGCCACGACCTCTACCTCTGCGACTATCACCGCGTCTTGGAGGTAAGTTTTTATTATTATCAATGCTAATTTCTGGAGCCGTGTTTTCATTGTTTTTATTGGTCATATCACTTTTTTCTTCTTTTGGTTTCCAATTGGAAGATTTACCACTACCACCGGCACCTCTCTGAAGACGTGGACCTCCGCGTCCTCTATTGTTAGATACCTTTTTATCTCCGACATTTGAAGATTCTGAAATTGAAAAGATAAAACATGAATAAATCTGAATAAATCTGAACAAAAGATCTCAATCGACGATTGAACATACCATTGGCATTAGATTTATCTTCTTTATCAGCTTGAGAAGTTGAAGCAACTACCTTTGGTTTCCTTTTTTTACCTGTGCTTCTCCATTCAGTTACGTTAACAGATTCTCCTTCCAGTATCATATCAATTGCTCTGTCCAGTTCATTGTCACAATCGTGTAAAGCAACAACAGCTTCATCACGAGTTGCATTGGTGAGTTCGATAATCTTTTCAACTTTGTTTTGGAGTTCAGATATATCGGTTTTATCAGTCATTAAATCGGCTATTCTCCTCTGTTCAGCTGATACTTGCTGTTAATAACCAAATGAAATGAAAATTAGTATCGTGATTGATCAAAAAAGGAACATAAGACACACATGTCATCGCATGATAACATAGAGAATCGTCACTTTAGAATTCGTTCAACTAAAGTATACTCACCTTAGGGCTAACTTTAGTAGGCCGGTCAGTGGTTGCCGAACCGTGTGTTCGGTCTTTAGTTGATGTGGACATGTTCCTAATGATAGACGAATACCAAACAAATGAAAATATCACAGATCAAGTTAATCAGAAGAGAAGACGAAGAGAAATGAATAGGTGCAAAAGGAAATCAGAAGTTAAATGTTAGAAAGATGATGAAGCCGACGATGGTGATGATAGAGTGAAAGACACGACGGGACAAAATGGACTATGGGATGAACACGAAAACTAAGGAAAAACCCAGTGGAACAAGATTAAGACAGGATGACCAGAATGGAAGAGAGAGGGAGATAAAGAGAAAGAGCGAGAAAGAGAGAGAGAGAGAGAGACGTAAAGACAATGAGAGAGAATCAGAGGGAGCATGAGAAGATGGAAGATTAGAAGATTAGTGAGGGCACAGATTAACAGAGGGAGAAAGATGAGAAAGGCATAAACTAAGAAGATGAGAGAGTAAATAGAAAAAGAGAGGATGAGAGAGAAAGATAAATAGCTTAAATGATGAGAGGGTGAGAGAAAGAATAGGGAGCAACCAAGAAAGAGTGGTTAACGGTGAGTTTTACTAACCCAAGATGGCTTCTTGGTTAAAAAAATTTCAAAAACACTTAGTAGACTAATTGTAATTGACACTAATGACACTGATTAAAAACAAAGAATGCTTCTTACCTTTATTGAAGTGTCCTCAGAGATCAACTTTAAGCTAAAACCTCATAAGTTCATAACAAATTTACAATCAAAATTCAGTTTTCAATATTTTTTCCAATTTGCAATTTTTACAGACAAATTAGACAAAAGAAAGATCATGCGTCGCTAGCCCCGGAAATACACTTTTAAGAAGTTACGCCATCTATGGATAAAACAATAAGCTATAAATAAATTTTTGATGAATTTCAGATTCTATTTCCAGTAAACTTTTTATCCTTTGGTCAAATTTTCGTTTAGATTGTGCCTCATGATTATTTGAATTTCAATTGTATTCAGCGTTGAATTGGTGTTTCTACAGTCAAATTCTTTTACTCAGTGTAATGTTAAGCCAAATTTATCAAACCAGCTTATTTTTTCAATCATCTCACTTAAATTCGTTTAATCATCGCCTACGTACTTTCATGAATCATGACTTGATAAGGCTGATTTGGATGAGTTGTTCACGCTTATTTGCGTCGATTTTTTCCTCACAAAGCCTAAAAGATTTGTTTTCGTCTACCATTATCCGAGAGATCTTGAACGAAACTACTGCCTTTGGGGTTAAGATAATTGTTTACTCTTCCAATATCCTAATATGCTTATCGGCTATTTGCTGAACATTAGCCATACCATTGAATATTTCATCTCAATTGAGAAATACTTCAAGGAAAAGATAAGAAATTGTAAGGTTATAAGCTTTTGTTTTTAATTAATTCCATGTATATTATCCAGAATACAATATTTTCAAGTAAACATTTCTTTCTCAAGAGCAATTTTGATGCATCATCATTGCATACTCGTTTTAGCAGAAAGATTGAACTGTTAATTATTGGATAGCTTCTTTATTAACTAATTGCATTATCTTTCATTTTAGATTTTGATCAAATTTCTGGCTTTTGGTCAGTTACATCTGGAAAAGAATGAGCTCCAGTCTCAGTCATTCGTCTTTCCTCCAAACGATTACGTTTCCTACGAGTGTTAGGTGTTTCGGATAACATGCGCTTTAATTTTGGACCTGATCTTGAGCTTTTCTTCATAGTTAAACTAGCCGATAAACCAGGAGATTTTATCCTTGGACCTGGGACCGATAAAGCTGCGCCCAGAGCTTGCTTTTTACGTACTTGAACCATTCCGTACATGACTTCAGCCAGGCTATTCTGTGTGTTATTTTGCTTACCAAATGATTTTGATCTCTCAATCTTTTTACCCGTTACATAAAAGGTTTCCATATCACCTTTACCCTTTACCGGAATCACGCCTCGATATTGAACACGATAACCTTCATCTTCAAGAATTTCAGCTGCTGCCTTTGGAACCTAAAAATAGAAAACATAAAATTGATAACTTAAGCTACTCCATTAGCTATAGCAATAACGGTCAAACAATTACTTGAATATGATCGAGTTGACCGGTTGAATCCATTCTGCTTGCTTCGTTAACTGTATTACCCCAAATATCAAAGACTGGCTTTTTAGCACCAATGACCCCTCCAACTAAAGGACCAAAGCTGATTCCTAAAAGGTATAAAATGCATTGAATTAGTTGAAAATTTAAAATCCCAATTAACATGCTAGAGGCTAATATTGTGTCAATTATCAATCAATTTATTCAACTATTTACGCTATTTTGCAACCATAAGATGGAGAATAGTCTTGTTAACTTGAACTGAAACCTAAAATTAGATTGATAATTCGATTTTAAAATTTAATTTTGCAGAAAATCCGAAAAGAAACTATATAATTTTTTGACAATCACTCTTTATTGCTATTAATATTTTAAATTGAAAAGCAAAATCAAACATTAGTGTAATAACTTGCTGTAATTATTTAAATGTAATAGTATTTAAATAAGTTAAAAAATCATGTCAAAAACAGATTGATCAATTTTATCCATTCAACCAAATACAGAGTTAAGTTGAAATGATTCCCTAGGTTAACTTAATGGTTGGTTAATCGTTGAAAAAGGCTAGGTCAATTAGCCAAGTATTTTGATATAGCTGCTGATGAGAATAGAGCTAAGGTTATCCTGCAGTATTTATACTTTTGTACTTTCCCATGAGAAACATTTCCATCTTTTTCTTATTACTGATTCAGACAAAAATTCTGATAACAGGAAAAGTAAAGCTGCAATCAAATGTTATTCAGTAAAAAGCTGAATAAAATATTTACAGTGGTGAACATTAATTTCGCATTATCAAAAGGTAAATACTTTGTTAATTTGAATCACCAACGGTTATGTAACTTGTCAACTAACTCTTTTTTGATGGACACTGACCACTAAAACATAAATATATCTCTTTATAATGTAGCCTAATGTTAATAATTTATCTCTTTTTCTTGCAGAGTTATAATGCTGATACAACCAGCTAATTATTTGATACAAATAAATCAAAAACAATTGAAATATTTGATTGAAACCAATATCGGATCAACAAATTACTAAAGCAGGAGAACCATGATTGGAACATTGATGTCAATTATAAGCAAGAGGATGATGATGACCTTAGGATGTTAGAATAGTTGAATGATAGGGTTCGAAAATTTAAACTAGGCGTCGAATTGGAAATTAATTATTATTAATATTCAATTTGATGACCATAACTAATGGCCATTATAATATTATTATTATAATATATAATACTTATATTATCATAGATATTACCATTAGCTACTTCATTTCACCTTTCACTTGTTCAACGGTATTTTATCGTATGTTTCTAATGATTCTGTTTTTGAGTAGCATAATACCAATAACAACGTTACGGAAAGAAGTATTCAAGTATTTTTCTCATCATTATTGACATTATATTATATAATAGCGTAACTATTGATCAGCATTTTTATTAAAATCATTGGTAATAAGATTGAGTAAATTACTTTTCAAAAGCAGACCAAAAATTCCCCAATCATAAGAAAAGTTTATTTTACAGAAACATCGTTAAATAATGTTGATTACAAGTAAAGTGTTATTCATTATATATTACTGCCTAATTACTTCTTAACTGGAGTCACAATAAGCTTAGTCAGTATATTGACTATAACATCTAATACCTTTACCTTTATCCATTTCTTATTATCCATATTATTAACATGATAAACACCAACACATCATCATCATCATGTTTACATTCAAATTGAGATCAATAATAACATTATAATGAAGCCAGATAAAAAGACAGTAAATACAATAAATAAAGGCAACAACATTCACCAACATCATCATCATCATCATCGTCAGAAATAACAATAAAAACAAACTAATATTGAACAGCCAGGACAAAGGGTAATATAATAGATTAGACAAAAAAGTAAATTAATTTTTACATTCAACTAGTTTACCTATTAGAATCAAATTTCCTCTGTATTATTTCCCAAATCAAACTGTTAATAATATAATCAATCAATGTTTCTATTCTCAGTCTGATCTCAAACCTTTTTTTCTTTCTTCTCTCTTTCTCTTTGTTTGTTAGATTAATCATCACCAGGAGATTGAAATTAAATTAAACAAATTGACCCATTATAACCCAAAAAAGGAGACGAACAAAAGACAAAAGTTAACCATTGAAAAGGTCAACATTGGAAAGGTTTTCAAGCTTTATTCATGTCAAAAGACTATGAGACTCATTACACCATCATCGCCATCATCATCACCTTTAACCTTGCCAAAAATAATTACTTCATGAAATCCAAAAGAGACTGAAGTAAAACATTCCTTAACATATGACTTGGTAAAGGTTAAGCAAAGGTTAACTTGAAAGAAATGTTTATCTGTTTTGGAAATTAAATTCAAGTCAAGGTGAAAATGATGTTAATCAAGACTTGTTCATCCTCGTCTTCCTATCAATAATAATATTTGAAAATTTGATTCATCCAGAAGACAAGTTTTATGGTTAAAAGATGAAATTGGATTGAAAGTAAAAACCAATTCAATTAAAGTTGAATTAAATCTTTCAATAGTCAAATAATCATAAGCTTCATCAAACAAATTTAACTGTTCAACCTGATAATGTTAACCAGAAAACCTCAATTTAACAGTGCATGTTAAACAATCTGGTTCATAAAGCAGCTTGTGTTACAAAAAAACCAAAACCAATATGTATTACAGCCTAAAGAAACTAGACAATGTTTAATTTTGTCAACAATCAGTTAATGGTAATGTTAGCCAACAATACCATTTGGTTTTGATTTTAATCATTTAATCCATCTAAATAATCAACTTGCTATTAACCTGAATCAAATTGTGAGGTTGACAAAACAAAATAACACAAAATAAAAATCAAAATGATGCCAATAAACATAATGTTAACATAATTCATTGTATCAAGCAAAGTAAATATACTCATGATAATAAGCTTACCAAGCAAAGTAATAGTTACTTTCAGCTGAAAATCAATTGATAATATAAATATTGGCTAAATCAATGTTGATTTAATTTATTATTTTTGATTGCTTGTAATGAGCTTTCTCAACCATTATGTTTAAGCCATTTTGTGTTTAATTTTCAACCTTGTTCCCATCTTTTAATTAGTAAACATTTTTACCATTTTATTGACATTTTTCATCGATTTCTAGTTTATTACTGATTAACACAGATCAACAATTAACAACTTACCAGCTCGCAGTTTAAAATTGTTGAATGAATGTTTATTAACTTCTTCAAGTGATTCCTTCATAGCAAATGTATACTCAACCAAAGCAGTCAAATGATTAGCAGCTGATTTACTCTGTTTGATAGAATGAAAATTTGATAATTAAATGGCAAACAATTTTCAAATTACAGATCCAAAACACCAAGTTTACCTGATCTTTTGGACTTAAACCAGCAGCAGCCATATAAGTACTGCTAATGGTTTTAATTTTTTCAATTGAACGAAAGCGATCTTCATCTAAAAGCTATAATGAAAGGAATGCAAGTTAATTTCATTTGAAAATATTTTCAATCAACAACCAACCTGATCAAAGTCAAAGATAATTTCATTCAACAGCCTTATACACTCAAGACCATTATTAATGTCTTCAGAATAAAAATTGGCAAAATTCGGAATTGATGCAAATAAAACTGAACAACAGGCATAAGATTGAGAGTAAAGTTCCTGCGAATAAAAAAATGATTAATTAGAAAGATGATTCACGTCGATTTGATTCTGATGAGCATTGAATTATTTTGCATTATTGTTGTGAAAACTGGTTGATGCTTAAAATAATGACTTGATTACTCTTAAAGTAAACATCAGTAAAGTATCTAGATAAACATTTCCCTTTCAACTGAACGTTGCCAGACTGAAAGCCTATCAAGAGTCATCAGGTTATCGTTAATCAGCTTTCATGATTTAGCCTTGATTTGCTGCTGTTAAACACTTGAATCTCAACTTTGATTGAATAAAGTGTAACAATAATCATCAGGTTATTTTGCATCAATATCATGACAAGTGAAAAGACACTGTATTTACTCAACTGATGACTGATTGATTCAAATAAACATTTTTTTGAATGACAAGCTTCAAGTTAAACATTTACAAATCACTATTTTTACTGAATGTGTCCAGTAGATTCACCAGAAATTCAGCGATTTTGACGAGAAAACAGCAGTTAACAGCAAGTCTAGCTTGACTTCAACAACCAATGCTAAATGATGTCTTAGTTGATGAAAAATAGCAAGACGAAAGGAAAAAAAGTCGAAAATTTTCATGTTCTTCTTTTCATTTTGCTAAACCTTTTTCAGCTTAAGAATTGTTGAACCATATTGTAATAGGATTATAATTTCATGATATCGTTAGATTGAAATACTTACATCTGATGTTCTGTCATGTGTTAGAAAATAAGTAGCAACATGATCTGGAAGTATGTTTTTCAACAATTGTGTATTGTAATGTCTTAATTCCCGCATATCTTGAAGCTCCTTTTGAGCCTGAAGTTTCCATAAAAAGTCTAACCGAGAAGTTCGTTCAATCTGTTTAGGAAATTGAATAAAAACATTAATGAAAAGATTGAACTGTGAATAACCTGAATACATACCAAACGACAGTGATAGATAACAACGAAAAAGTATAAAACAATCAGCATCAAAGGTTTTGGCTTGGAAGTAAACAATCGTCTAGATAAGAAGGAAAGAAAAGGAAAGAAAATAGAAAATGTATTTTCATTATTTTCCAGTTATTTTCTTGGTTTTTAATACATTTTTTTGTTCATTTTCAATTTGCAAATCCATAATAAAAACAAACTGAGAAAAGTAAAGAAGGAAAAGAAAAATAATGAAAATAAAAGCTCATTTTTACCTGAGTTGACAGAAAAATTGAATTGCTGACAAAAGAATTAGAATTGGATTGAAAAAAAAGAAAACAAAAAAATTGAAATTTCAAATAATAAACATCAAGCTTGTTAATGATAAATACGATTGAATCAAACATCCATTTATTGTACCGTAAGCTAAGCATTCCTATGAGAATCTAATAGTTTTTATTTCGAGTAAAAAATAGAAAAAAATTGTTCGCATTTTTAGCTCACACAATGAACACAATAATGCCATCATGAGGTATCAACAGGCAAAGTTAAACAGAGTTTTGAATAACTGGGAGTTAAATATCAGATAACGTAAATAACTTGTCAACTATTGATTGAACCATTTGAAGTGAATGGATGAAGGGAACAAGACAATTGAAACTTACTCATCTTTTTGAATGAATGGAAGGCTATTAAGAATAAAGATGATCATGAAAACATAGACTGTAGTCATGGTAAATAGAATGATAAATTTCAATGTGTATGGAAGCTTCAGGAATGCTGTGCTTGCAACCATCGTTAATAACCAAGAATAGATAAAGTACTGAAGAGAAGAAAAAGGAAAAGTTCATTATTCGCATTCAGGTTAACAGTATTCATGCCAACCTCTCTGTAAATGTAACATTGTCTTGATAGTTCAGGTGACCAAGAAGAAGAAGATGATGATGATAGTTCAGTCGAGTTGATGTCAAACTGATAAGCAATTGAATCACAGAATAACTGTTGGATGGAATAGAATGAGAGAAAAATTAATCTTTTTTCTTCGAATTTTACAAATTCCATGAAAACTTACAATTGTTGATGAAGTGGTTGAAAAAGTGATGATAATTAGTAGGCAGCTTAATAGATTACAAAATAATCTTGACTCGTCCAGGGAATGAGAAAGTTTCTGAAAGGATTTACAGCACCAATCAAATTCAGAGGATAAAGTAATTGCCAGACTTAATCCCATAATCAGTGAACCAGTTATAAATAATGAAACAAGTACCAACGAGCTGAAGTTGAAGTGGTGAAACAAGTGAAAAATGATCATTAATTTTCAATTGAAAACAGTTTTCTTTCATTTTCAATCGTTATCAACATCTTGAGGTGAAATCGTTCAATTTTACATGATAATTATAGTCGACTTATGATGCTTATTAAATTGGCTGGATTTTAACCATTTAATCATTTAGTTTTGCCTTGAATGACAAGAGCTTCACCTGCAAGTATCTTTATTAGTGAAGCTACTCGACAAGACATGAAACTTGATGCTGAAACATGAACAGTGCTTTATAAGCTTCAGATTTTTAGATATAAGGCTATTAATATACTTATAAAATGATTCAATCGTGAAATAAATAGCAAGTCTGTGCATGAGTTTCCAGTCAATAGAAAATTTCACTTTTTTCAGTCAGGTTTAGGTTTTTAGCCGATCGATTTAAAAATGAATGTTCAATGTTCCAGAAATCAGTAATTTCGATTAGATTTAATTCACTCATTAACCATGATTTAATAGGTTTGAAAGGTTCATTCGATTTACACAATTTCTCAGCTTAATTTGCTTTCTGTTTGCAAAAATATCAACCAGAAACCCACTAAATGATTAGTGATACCAGTAAATCTTTAACCAAAAGTTGAGATTAAAAGTGAACTGCTTTATGAGTTGTGTTAGCAACCCATTTCCAGATGGCTTTAGTCACAGAAAGGTTGCTATAAATGAGATTTTTGCTTTTTACTGTTAATGAAATTAAAAACAAAAATTGAAAATATTGATGAAACCAGGTAGAAGAAATTGAACAACAAGAAATTACTCTAACAATTGCTATACATTGGCCGATTTAAAGCTGAAAATCAATCAACTCTTGAAACAAGCGCTTGGAAAAGCAAATCAAAATTGAATTTCCAGTTCAACTCTTTTCTCAATCTCGCTATTCATCAATTTGAAATGAAATGAAAGCATCAATACTTACCGAGAAAAAATAATCAGCTGAGAGCCACAAAGCAAAAGCCATATCACAGCTATACAGAGCATATTTGACCTGAAGACGCTGTCCTTAGTTTGGTGAAACTGTTGAAATGAAAAGAAACAAAGTTTATCTTGAATTGATTGAGTAACTGTCCAGTGAAACAATTTAAACTCTTTCGGCCAATTAACATTCTCATCAAATTAAGGGTCAAACATTTACGCCTTTCATGTAATTAATGGACTTTTATCAAATTTCATCGCATAACAGCTCATCAGTATTAGCATCATGTATTAATCAGATAAATGATTTTTCCTTTCAATGAATACTATCGGTGAATGAACAATCAATATCCTTTAATTAAATCATTTAACCATAAATCTTAATTAATCAGTAGCAGAGTGAAAAGCATTAATGATTGAACAAGAAAAATATACATTGGAATGGAATGAATAGAAGACATTGCATTAAAAATGAGAAAAGACAATTAAGGCTGTTCTTAAGAAAATCATCTTGATTACTTCATAACTGAATTCATTATGTTATTCAATTTGCCCTGTTGGATGAGAAAAAGTTGAACAAAATGATAAAGAAAAACATGAGGAGAAAATTTTTTCTCTTCTTTTCCTCAATTCATTATTCTAAGTCTTATTCCTTCATTATTTCTTGTCATGATGATGACAAACTGAACAATATAAAACAATAACAGCAACAGTAATTAGCTTTGCTTGTTCAACAATTAACTAAGTTGATTCATTATTGAACAAAATTTCACATTTTTTTGTAAATTTTCCGCTGAACAGTTGGCTTGATATTTATTAGAGATTTGATGATGAATGAATTGCTCATTTTGTCTTTCATTTGGCTTTTAAAACCATCGTTTAATCATTGAACAAGTTAAATAATCATTTTGTTGAGTGATAATGAAATGGGACAGGAAAATGGTTTAAAGTTGAGTGTTGGAACATGATTACAAATTAATAAGATGGTTGAGTTGACATGAATTGATAAGTTATTTATTAAAGTCAAAGTGATCACTTTAGCAAAATATTATCTTGGTTCAAGTTAAGCGTCCAAATGAGAGTAACAAGTTGACCATGCTTTTGCAATATTAATGCAATGAATACTATTATAATATAAGCATGGGGAACCAACATGTTAAAAAGTTATCTTTCACTTTAACTTTCATTTTAAGTAAAAGGATTGAAGGAATTTTAACTTATCCATTTCAATTTTTACTCAGTGAAGTTAGGTGAAAATTTATTTGGTTTTAACTTGAAAGAAATAATTCTTTCCCAGGTCCTCTTTTCATATATCAAACAATGAAAATTTTCAGGGTTCATACCTGAAATTTGTTATGTTGACTGACGTCATTTGATAAAAATAAAATGAACCTTGAGTTATTTTAGGTTAGATCAAGTTAGATTAGGCTAGATGAACGATGAGTTAATACTTCCTACAGACGTGATTCAAAGTTCAAATTTGTTTGCTAGAGGTGAAGTGCTTGGACCATCGCAGAATCTAATCACAGCCAAAGCATTTGCTAAGAATATTTTTATTAACGAAGGTCCGAGGCTCGAAGGGGATTAGATAGCAGTACTGGCCGTTTTATCCTTTGAAGCTTAAAGAAACATGAGTTAGAACTCTCAAGGTCATTCAGTTGTTTGACCTGTCTGCTAGTGCAAACATTTTCCAACTAAATGATTGTTACATGTTCATAACTCATGTGGGCCAAAAGATGTGAGTGTTTCCATACCGCTAAGTTAATCAATCGGTTTTAAGAGATATTTGAGATCCAATTAGGCGACCTTGAATAATCTTGAGAGTTCTAACTCATGGTTCTTCGATTCGCGGAAGCATTTGGTTTGAAATCTTTAGCATCAACCGTTTGTGAGTTATGACTGTAAACAGGCGTCAAGGATAGGATGCCAGCCAGCAATCATATTGATTCACTTTCATTACAAAGTTTTTGGGCTTCAAGGAAAGTTTGCTGCAAAGCTAAAATTACCAGAAGTGACTCATAGTTTAAACATTTTGTTTGCTAATGTGTTCGATATTTCAAGCACTGTTTTTGCATTTGTGAACCGAAACTGAATGTGTTGAGTCAACTGATAACTTAAGTGTATCTTATCAAAGTGAAATTGTCTTCAACGTGAAACAGAAAAGGTTGATATTAACCTGATGAATCATTTATACTTCTTTTAAGTGTAATCAGAGTTCAGAAATCAATTAGTAATTTAGGTTACATTGAGATTGTCACAAGTAAAATTGCTAACTTTGATATCAACTGACAATGATCAAATTTGTTTTTAGCCTAAAGATTTCCATCTTTCGATTCATGTTCGACAAGCAAGAGGATTCATCTGTTTATTTTTCATTATTATTGTTGAAGGAAAGGATCATATAACTCGCTAATTTTGGTTATATTTGATATTTACATTGAATAAAGATTTTTAAGAGCAAGAATTGTTTCGCTCATTTGAACTGGTTAAACTAAATTTTTCATTTTTACTCACCTTAGTCTCCATGTCTGAATTTTTGAATGACAATGTGAACCAGGTAACATTTTCCTTAATCATTTTCTTGTTTGACTCAATCTCGATGGAATGGTCAATAAGCTCGTCAACTTGTTGACTAACCGTAAGAACAGTTTCGTTTTTACGTTTAATTGAAAGGTTCTTTGATTCGCCTTCGATTGTGCTTATCTCAAGGCCAGTCTCAGGTGCAGTAGGTGAAGCCAAATTAATACTTCCAGACTTACGTGAGGAAAAACCTTTTCCTAACTTTGAACCAGAAGTTGCTTTACCTGAAGTCATTTTGCCAGGTTCAACTTCAAATGGATCATCGTCAAGTGAATACCGTAAATCATTGAACTAAAATGAAGAAGCGAAACAAAGTTACAAGCTTTATCATGAGCATGGAAGCAAAGAATGAAATTGAATTACATTTCCAAAGGGTATCTCAGGAGTCCATTCAAGGGTTCCATCATCATCGGCACTCTGTGAACTTGTAGAACTAAATATTCGCCTATTTTCATCTGCACTCGAGGTTGAGTTGATTGGCTCAGAATTTAATGTATTCACTGAACATTTACCATGACGTTTGGGTGGATTACAGTTCTCTGGAAACACTGAGGTAGAATCTTGACTCGAGCTTCTTTCTTTTGATGAGAAAATAGTTCCATGAGTTGAATAAACCTGGATCAATATGAGTATCGAAGGAAGAAAAAATAGAAAATTAATTTTCCCCTGAAATGTGTATAATCAAATTATGTTATCAAGTTAAATGTTGAACATGAATTATGATGCATAAATCATTTGATTATGTATACATGATTATGTGTCAACAGATTTAACCTTGTGATCATTACTCACTCTCTTCATGTGTGTAGGTTCAGTTTGTTTAATTAAAAAAGTTTCAACTTCATGATTGCGAAGATAATTGTCTCGACTCTGTCCATCACCAGGTTCAACTGCATAAGAGTCGCCCAAATAGTTGAGGGTTGCCTTTGAGATGTGAACCCGACTGAGAAGCCAATAAACGCAAGGAAAAGGAATAGGAATTATAATGAAAATATTTGCATCTTTTGTTTGTTCAATTACCCAGCAAGTCCACCTGATTCCATGTGATTGGCTAGTGTAACATCATTTGACCAAACATCAAATTGCCATTTCCTGAGTCCTAAAACTCCACACAAAACTGACCCACTATGGATTCCAATTCTCATGTTTAAATCAAACTCAGTCTTCTTACGAACACGCCTGAAACGAGAAATTATTGATGAAAGAAAAGAATCCAAATTTTGATTTGAATTTTTAACGAGTTGCTTTGTGATTGTCTATTCAACTCAACCGAAACAATGAATGAAAATTCAATTATTTTCTGTCAACTTTCATCACCAATGAACGAAACAATGAGAAGCTTAAAATTGTTGCTAAAATAAATGCTTCGTACAAGAATGCTAAACCTCGGTTCTATGCTCAGGAAGTTCATTTATTTACTGGGAGTTTTTAATCTTGCATCATGAATCAAAGAGAGTGACTACTAGATTGGAAGGTTGTCCAGGTTAACCAAGACTGTGTCCACCTGATTCTTGTTCAGCACTTCAGTCGAATAAAATCCATTTTCTTGTTGAGGAAATGATGGGATTGTTGATTGGATAGAGAAGTGTTTTGTTGATTAAAACTTACTTGATTGCTTGGATCATATGAAGGCCCATCTCGACACAACAGTGAGCGTGATCTTTTCTTGGATCGGGAAGACCAGAGACACAATAGTAACAATCGCCAAGCAACTTAATCCTTAAACAGTGATTCTCTTGAGCCAATTTGTCGAAACGGGCAAACAAATCATTCAACAACCTGACCAACTCTTGAGCAGAGCAGCTAGACGCTAAAGCTGTAAAACCTTGAATATCAGCAAATAAAATACTGATGAATAGAGAAAAGCAAAAAACGATGAAAATAATTCAACTCTTGAAATGAGCCTTTAAAAGACAAACAAGAAGAATCAGAATAAGCAGCAACAGAGACTTTTCTTGAACTTTTCACCTTCAAAGTAATTGCAATTATTGGTTGAGTAAAATATGCAAAAACAAACGCACAATAAATAATTAAGAAATGAAAGAGTAAATGATAAAAATTATTCCAGGAAAAGAGGAAGGTAAAAAGATTATGAAATGTAATGAAGAAAAAGTTTATAAAATGAAAAGCTCATGAAAAGGTGAAGAGATGGAAATGTGTTTTGATGAATTAATGATGAATTAAAGTGCGAAAACAAAATTGAGTAAAGTTGAACTGGAAACCATTTTTCATCAACTTTCTCGATTCTTCAAACTTTAACTCATTCAATTCTTACCTAACATCTTTATAACAGTGAATATAAATTTTGTGAAATTGAGCTGAAAGAAGTTTCCTGTGATCTTCCTCTTCGGCAATATCTTTGATTATCTCTAAAGCCACAAATCGAGGTAAAAGTGAGAGTAAAAGCTTCTCCTGAAAATGATAACCAGAACCAGGTAAGTGAAGAAGGCAAAAAGTAAAGAAAACAATGTTAGAGAAAAAGTGTCATCATTCGGCGTTAGATGAATATGATGAATAAATGTTAGCATTCAAATGACGAGCACATTTATTAAATTGTCAATTACATTATGCTAATTAATTTAATTACTCGGGACGCTGATTCTTCGCCATTTTTCATTCCTTCATCTTTCATCAAATTACTTTGTGCTATAATTATCATCATAATACTTGATTTCATTATTCACTTCATTCTATCAACATGATCTTTTCGATTCATTAATTTTCCTTTGTCCATTTCTTACTAGTTTCATAACCGATAATCAATGTTTTGTCTCTTCCTTTTTAGCGCCTATTGTCTACTCTCTGATGAATTGAATAGACCAAGAAGTAACTCTGCATGATGTACTAATGTACATCGATCTTCAATGAAAATGATCGTAACTCAGTTGGGTCAAGAGTATTTGTGGGCTAAAAATAGTCAGGAAAACTGAAGATTCAGAATCAGGTTCTAAAAAGATTTTCCTTAAAATTCACTTTTCCATTTTAAAGTGTAGCGAGAATCACGGTTGATTGAAAATTGAACAAGAATTTAATGACTTTCCTTGCCAGCTTCTAATTACTGACAATCAAAACTTTTACTCTGGTCTAATGAGGCGAAAATGAAAAGGTAAACTCAGAACTGACATTTAATCATGAACTATTCTCATGTTTTCAACGAGTTTTCATCATTCAAAATCACAATCAACTTGATGAGTGAATATACAAAAGTATTACAATAATTGATTAAAAGCGTATTTAATAAAAGGCCGAGAGAAGCAACTTGAAAATTGAAGTAAAAAAGTTGAAAAATGGTAATAATTAAATGAATTTTGTTATAATGAACACTTTACTATCAACTAATTGCTCTGATAACATTCAAAAAGTGTCGAGACTAACAAGTTGTCAAAATTTCCCTTTCAACGACATTCCATCAACAATTCCTTGTCTAGTAATAACTTGAAAAACTTGAAAACTTGACATTTTTCTTGTTCTTTTTTCAATTTTTACAAATACAAAACATTTTCACCTCATTATCATCACTATTAATTCATGTCATTTGGATGAAAAATAATGATCAATCCATGTTTGAGGATAATAGCAAAAGAAGGTAAAGTTTTTCATCAACTTTTCTCGTCGAATTATCATTTCAAATAGCAAACTGAATTGTAATGATCAGCAAGAAAAAGTTTAACCTTTAAAGATTGAACTTCATTTTCAATTCGAAGTTATTAGAGTTAATATTATAATCATTTTCAAGTTTTCATGAAACAACATTCAATGAAAAAGCATTTCGATTAATCATAATGATGAGAATGAACAAAACTTGTAACGTTAATTTTAAATGTTGAGTTTTCGTGTTTTGCAAAGCTGATCAACTTGTTAGACTAAAATGTTTACACTTTGAGTGACTTTTTTTATTTCATTGTTCAATGTTCATATTACATGAGAAAATGGGAAAAAGAAGTTGATAGAAAAGGTTGGACTTGGAGGCAAGGTTGAAGTCAAAGCAATCTGAAAATATCATGATACAAGAAGAAAATTTGATCAAAACAAAAATTCGTCAAAAGTCGAGTTGAACATTAATCAATTCAAACTTCGAGTTTAGTGTTTAGACATTTAATGTTTTGACTCTAAATTTCATTCATCAAGTAAATTCAACTTCCCACTTGGACGTGAGATGTAAGAAAAAATGAGCAAAAAGTAAAACGAAAAACCAGATTTTTGGAGAAAAATTTTTTCAACTCGAGTTTTCAATGGAAAGACTAAACTGACAAAGTTCAAGTTAAATATTAGTGAATGAATAGTTCATGACGAGTCAATATTTGCTTGAACAGTTTTTCAAATTTCCTCTCATTTCTTAAAGTAATTAATGTGGCTGAAAATTTTCCTTAATTTGTTTGATTAATTTTTCTCGATAAGATCAGTCAAGTTAATAAAAATTGCAAGAGCTTCAGGATGAATAAATATGGAAGGAACTACAGATGAAAATGGTTGCGATGAGAGATAAGAATGAGACTGAGTAAAAAGAATGCCATTTGACAGTCGATTAGTCTCGGAAAAGATGGCAAATTGTATTTAAAAAGGTCTCATGAATATATGCTAAGCATCTCATAATACCTTTCAAGTTTCATATTATTCATAATATTTCACTTCTAAAACGGTTAATCAATGTTTCAATAAGATTAGTATCCATCGAGCAAGAAAAGCTTGGCATTTCATAGAATCACTAATGTCGATGGAAAGATCATGTTGACCTGGAAGAGAGAAACAAAAATTCGAACTTACCTGTTTTCCGTTTTCTCGTTCAATTTTGTATCTCGTCTCAATGGAACGGCGCGTTTCCAGGAATGCATTTCGTTGTGCACAATCAGTTAAATATTTAGTGTATAAGCTGACAAAATTGATGCATGAATATATAAGTATATTTGCAGCCAACTGTAGAAGTGGAAAATGATTAAAGAGAGAAAAAATTGCATCAAATTTTGTTGAATAAAAGTTGAGTTGAACGGCTGCTGCAGCAGGCGTTCAAAGCTCAACATTGAAATGTAAAGTTAGTCAAACACTTATTAATGAAAAGAGTGATTCGTTAATCGCTTTCAAAATTTAAATATTATTGTTGATAAAAGTAATCATGGTGATAACAATATTTCATTCATTCTAATGGTTGAGTCTTGAACATTTTAACCTCCCTGTGAGTGATGATGGTGAGAAATGAAAAGGTTTCCTCTTTTGTAACAATAAATAATATTGAATGCAAATGGAAAGCATAATAAAGATTATTAAGAGGGCAAAGAGTTAAGATGAAACATATTATTCATGAATCAAGATTTATTCCGAATCTGATTAAATAATTGTTATGCAAACGATTACTTTTTATGAGAGAAAAAAAGTTTCTTTTGGAAAACTTTTTTTCCCCTCAAAAGGGAGTGAAACTTGGGAGTGGAAAATATCTTAAGCTGGGATTTTCGATTCAATTTTTGACTTTTTTCGATTGCATCTTTTCTTTATCGTTTGTGTTTTGACAAAAAAGTTTATTCGATGATCAAAGAAGAGTCTATCTTTATTAAGAATCTCAGTTATCTGATTGAACCTTGGAATCCCTGAAATATTACATGACCTTGCACTAACTGATGAACTGATAAGAGTGTGAAAATAGTTGACGATAAATGTGAGAGAAGAATTAATTCCATGTCAAAGAGATCTAAAAATGTTGGGAGCAACAGGATAAAATAATTGAAATTGTCACAGTCACTGGGAGTGAAAAATATTACATCAAAAAAAGAAGCTCAAGAAGAGATAAGTTGATAAAAGTTGATAACAGATAAGAGGCAGAACATGATGACCTTCACTGACTGGCAATAGATTTAGAAAGGAATATGTCTCTTCATGTTAGTTCATTTTGCGATGAAAATTATCCAATGAATCATACTTGACAAAATGCTCAACAGTTAGAATGAGATTGTCTGAATAAACTTTCAAATTCTTGTGATTCAACATTTAAAGCTTTCTTTACGTTCGACCGTTTTTCAATCTTTACTCGAGAATGAATTTCATTCACTTCCCTTGGTTACTTCAATTAGTCTAATGAAGCTGTTTGCTATTGTTGACTGACCAATAGAAATGAAATGGATGAAAAATTCATGAAACTGATTCATGATAATGTAACCATTATTCTGCCTTTCATGTTATTCTAATCATGATTTCAGAATAGCAAATTTGGCAAATCAATTTTCATTGACATTTGATATTCTCATCTGTGGTACACTTGAACTTGATCGATTGTTTTGTTTTCGCTGAGAAAACTTTGGATGGACGAGGTTCGCAACAAAAATCAATTGAATAATCATCATGGAATATTTTTCCGAGCAAAAAATTTCGATTCTAATATTGGATAACTCAACACTCCCTTTATGGGTGAACAAAAGAGTTAAGCGTTCAAGCTTTTGCTCATTTCAGTCTTAACCTTTTAAACCTTTTGTTAACTTTAACAACAAAGTCGCCATTCATTTACTCCCAGTAATAATAGGAAAAACTAAATGAACTGTAACTTTGAATTATTATCAACATTGCTCTCAACTAGCTTTACTTTTAAACGAATCATTAATTTTCTGGTGAAAGAAGATGTTGAAGAAAAGTTGAGATGAAAATTTGACAAATTGCTTCTTTCATCGTGAGAATTTGTTCATCAAGAAACGATTTGGATTTCATTGAATTTGCTTTAAATTATCAATTTATATTAACAAAGAAAAGGTTCATTTGAAAGTAAAGCTTGAGAAACTGTGACTTGGCTTAAGTCAAGCTTAATGTTGTCGGTAGCAAGTGATGAGTTTAGGTTGAGTTTAACCATCTCTTAAGTGTTTGACTGTGCGATGAAAGTGAAGCATTTAGACTTTACCTTTCGAGCGAAGGTTGAACTGTCTTGATTATCAAAAATGAAAGTGAGGCACATGAATGTTATATCAAGTATAGAGGTCATTAGGCCACAAAGGACACACCAGCGAAGTGGTAAGGGCATCATGGCAAAAGTGACGAAAACAATAAACACTGTTGTCCAGACTATTCCTCCTTTAGGTAAATGTAAACTGTTGAAATCCTCATCAAATTGGAAACCAAGAAGAGCTTAAAAAAGTAAAAAAAATAAAGAATCACAACGTAAAGTTCGTTTACATGAAAATTTGAAATAAATATGCAATTTGGAGATTTGCCTGAACTCGAAAAGCTTTGTTACCAAATTCCTCAAAACTCGTTAGTCTGTTGTAATGTTTACTTATTAAAATACAATAGAATGCAAAGAAGTTCTAAGATTTTTATTCTGTGTATTTTTTCTGCATTTTTATTGCATGTTTTATTCCTTGTTTAGTTGTTGATATTTTTGAATTGAAAACAAACAACTGCAAGGACGATATGAATGAGTTTTGAGTAGCATTGGAAGCAAAAATATAAACAGAAAGAAAAAAAAGGAAAAAAATGTGAACAAAATCAACAGAATAAGATGCTGATAAAGAGTAAACAAAAAGACATGGAAGTGAAAGGAATGAGAAAAAAGAGGAAATTCAACTGAACAAGAATAATGGAAAACTGTAGCTATTTCTGTAGCTGAAAATCTTTTTGAATCTTCAGAATAATCGCATCTATTGGGAATTATAAATGAAGGTGAACAAATGTAACGAATAGACTTGAAAAAGATAAATAGAGGGAAAAAAGTGAAACTTAAACAATGGCAGTTGAAAGTGAAATTTTGACAAAATAAATTTGCTTCTTCATCAGATCTGAATTGTTCATTTTAAAGATCGTCATCGACATTTGTTTAGAGTTGAAAATGAGCAAGTTTGCATACAAATTGGAATCTAATTTGGAGCAAAAAGTGTTCACAAAATGGTTGAACCAATCGATTTGACTAACCGAGATGACAAAGGAGATTTTGGTCTTTTCATGAAAACACAATCTTGGATTAAAGTTGAAATGAAAACCAATAACAAGAACTTTACGCAATCTAATCGGTTGCACTAATGAGCTAACGATTTGTTGTGAATCCATGAATGTGAAAATCAGTTGAACAAGGAAAGTAAAAAACTATTGGATAGCGATTCAGTTTTGTGAACAATCATTGTCGAGCAAAAAGTTTACTCAAAATTTCTCGACTTGATTGGCTAATGGCTCATTAAATTTCGTCTTTTAAACTTGGGAAGTGATAAGCTTAGCTTTGAGAAATCAGTCTTTGCCCTGTAAATTTTTCAGAATGAATTTGAATCTTGACAGCCTTTTCATGGTGGAATATTTACCTTCCATATTGAATGTAGCTAGGGTTGCACCTGCAGCTATGTGAAGATAGTTGTTGGCACAGTAATTCCAACATGTTATGAATATGATTATAAGACAATTGTTTAACAACCAGGGAACTGTGTATAAAGGTTCAAAAGTTTCAATTGAATTCGATTCTGTTGTCGAGGAAGCTTGGAGTTGATCTTCTCGGGTTTCCACCGAATTGGTTTTGCTAATGAAAAGCGAAACTTTAAGTATTATATCAATCAAGTTGACAAGAACAAGCGACTTTTGTCTTTGACGCTGAGAATACTTTTGATAGCCTGACTCAAGGTGATCATCGTTGAACTCATTGGACAATTTGGGCAGATGAACACCAATGTAATCACTCGCCCCAGCATCGGGGGCGAAATACAAAGTCCTACTGTTGGAAGGCTGAACATTTATTACACTTGAACGAAGTGGTTCCTTGGACCGTTTACGGTCACTCTGGTTGGCACTAAATGAACCCTCGACTTGACCGTCAACCGGCGAGGTTGGTGAACACGGATTGCTGGATGAGACGCCATTCTCAAGTGAATTTTGTCTTTTGGTCGATCGGCGCAAGTTTATCTGCCAGGTTCGCTTGCGTTTAAAGTAAAATGCGGTGGAAGTTAGTGAAGAACGAAACTTGGAATCACAGTTCGGCGTTTCATCGTCATTCAAGATGATTGATAAATCATTGTGAGATAAACTTGTCTCATCGGGATGCAATTGCCAAGTATTTGAACAGCCTTTCGATTGATCATTTTCCTTGTTGACGATAAAAGTAGGTCCACCAAGATCCTTTAAATTCAACTTTCCAACCTTTCCTTTGCCATAACTTTTCAAAGCAATCTGATTGGAACATGACATTGAACAGTTTCACCTGGAATCAGGCCAAAATGATGGAACTTTAAAACTTAAAAGAAAAAGAAAAGTTGAAATTTAGATTAAAAATAGACAAATTTGACAGTTTGCAATTAGTCAACATCAAATTGGCTTGGAGCAAAATGTTCAGCAACTTGCATGTATAATTATAAATTGCAATTAAACAGTCAAATCGATTTACAGAAAACAAAGAGAAGAAGAAAATTGGACTAAAATTGAACTTTTAGACTATAGACTTGCGATCAGTAGAAGCATCTATAAAGATCAATTTTAATCGAGAAAACAAATTGACTTTTGAGTATAAACTTTGTATCAAATGTTTGAACAAACTTGAGAATGAAAAAGCTCTTAATCAAGATTTAAAAACTTTCTGTGGTTAGTGAACAATAAAGTTAATCCGATTGCAATAATAGAATTAGTTATTAGTTCATAGTTGATAGAATACAAATCGGTAGACATAAATGATTAATCATTCCATTGTGAACAAAATGCAGGGGAAAATCTCCTGAGTAAAGATAATTCTCTCTTCAATTCTCTAGTCATTTAACAGAAATGGAATACAGTTAATTCGAAATTTCAATTTATTCTTTTGAAAATTACTTGAATCATGAAGAATTGAGAATAATTTTCTTTCAGACAAAAACTCGGCTTTTATCGAGTCTAACTGAGTTTGTCTGGAAACTTATCGAGATTTTCTCGTGGAAAAGAGGAAAAGAAAAACATGATTCATTACAGTTCTTACAGGTTATCAATGGTTATTGAGGTGAAAATGAAAGAACAAAAAACAGGATGAAAATAAAACAAACATGATGGATAATCCTGTTAGCATTCAATGTGAGTTGCACTCCTTTGTGTTTAATAATAAAGCAAATATTAGTTTCAATCTTGTCCTAATCATGATAATAATGAATTACTATCAAGTGGTTTGTTATCAGAATAAAGGTTCAGCTCTTCGATTCCCTCATGAATCATAATAACCTTGTTTTCCTTGTCAATTTCCATATTTAGCGTAATTAGTTGAACAGTTTCAGTTCAATTAGCGAAGTCAAAGTGAATTTCTTAGTAAACTTGATCAACTTGCGAACCAATCCTGGTTCAAGTGCACCTCAAATGTTCCAATCGATCAACTTTTTTCCTCTTTTATCTCGAAGTAACAATTTTTTCGATTTTTCTTCTTCTCACCTTTCAATGAAAGATTTTGCATTTGACATGAAAATTCTTGTCATCCTTGAATCACTTCGAACAATGAATGTTCAGTTGTAATACATTTAGACTTGAAGATGACTTTTGCAACATGAAACTATTCTGATCGAAGTTTTTATTCATTTCAAATTGTCCAGTTGATTCCCTTCAGAATTGATTGAATAGAGAAAAACATAATCTCTTTACATTGACCAATGAAAAGTTTCAACAAGTTATTTACTTGCATTACGTCGAGGGAAAAAGTTATTAAATTTACATCATGAAAGAGTTCAATTTCAGTTGAATCTCTGGAGAACCGAACAATTAGTGGAACCAAAGTGTTTTTTGAGCAAAAAATTGAAACGAAAACTAATGTTGAACGAAAAGTAAAAAATGAATGAGCAGGTGAAGAGACTCGATACTGAACCTTGAATAAACTTCTCAATAGTTTTGGTCCATCTTTTCATTCCCAAAATAAACTTAAGAATCAATCTGAATCTTTCATGTTGTATAAACCCTTATAATGGTCAATCAAAAAGCGAAAGAAAATGAAGGTAAATTCTGAAAATAACTTTTCTTTTGCTTATTTGATGGATAGAATGTTGAAGAGTGGAAAGAAAGTAAAGATACTCTGAACTACCTTGAACTCAGCGTCAATTTGTATTTGATGGCATTCAATTGAGTAAACCATTTACAGGGTTAAATGGGACTTGAGGGATTGAGACGAGTTTCAATGAAAAGTTTCGCGATAATAATGAATAATCTGGAACAGGGGAAGAAAGCAAAAAGAAGCAAAAAATTGCCATTTGGGAAACTGAATGGATAAGAGTATGAATTTGTTGGTTGGAAAGGGAAAAAGGCTAAAAGGTAAATGAAATTAATGGTGAAATGGATGGTGAAGAGAAGAAGGAATTAACCAGAATATAATGGACAGCGAATATTGGGTTTAAATTATCATGATATGAACAGCGCCATCAGTTCATGATGATGGTTCATAATGATGAGAGAAGAAGAAGAAAAGGTAAAAACAAAAATATGTATTGCAAGTTGTTGGACAGAGTTGAGTGATTAAATGAAGATTAAATATGTTGACAAAATTAATGGTTAATATTGGTGATTATGATGTTGGCTATAAAGGTGCTTATTATGGTTATTCAGTTGATTGTCATTATAAACATTATAAGCACTTTGCTGAAGCATTGGACAGAGGATAAACTGTCAAGGCTTTTGCCAATTAAACTTTTGTTTTATAAATGGTCGAGTTAAGTTTAATTTCTTGTTCCCTTTTTGTGCATCGAGATTCGAGTCCCGTTCAAGGGCCTTTAGTCTCGAGTCTTTTCATTTGCTCAGCAAATTTATTAAACTTGATGTATAAACGGATAAACTGACAGACTGAGATCTTGATTGGTCCTAAAGGATACATAAAGGTGAAATATTTCTTCGAGTTCTGTAATACAATCATTTTCATCATTCATTTGAAAGTTTAAACTTGTGATCGGGGAATTTCAGAGTTTATAGTGTTTTGCAATTAAATCCGTGACTCGTGTACAAGTTAACTAGCTTTAGATTAGCTGAAATTAGCTGTTTGTAATATTAGATAAGTTCGCTTCTGGCACAAGATGTTCATTCTGATACAGAATTTTCTTACCGAAATAATACCATCTCTCGATGGCCATGAATAGCTTTTTACCATGTACCTAAATTAGCTTTCTCTCAACTCTGAACAAAATGATGCAACAATTTAAATGTATTGCAGGTCAACTTATCCCCCTGGAACAATGACGGCATTCTTTCTTGTTCTACTATTTAAGAATCTTAGTTTTGTTTCTTAATGTCAAATTTGTTGAGTGATTTGCGGCACTAGCAACTCTTGACTCTAGCAACCGGGTTGCTACTGCCTAACTGTTGCTTTGGAAATGCCGAGTATTGGGTGTTGAGAATGTTCATGTAGGGAGAAAGATGCGTTAAAAAATGAACAAAACCATATTCTATTTCTATGCAGTTGGATTAATTTTTCCTACTGTCTGACGATGTGCTTATTTCAATGAAAAAATGAAAATGAAAAATGAATTAATACATGAATTGAAATAGAAAAAAATAAATAAAAATAATTATAATGAACGGCTTGAACCTTGTCGGTCAATTGCAGTCGTTCGAGCTTCAACCCATCGCATATAACGATCCATGAATTAATCTTGAGGAATTCCAAAATATGCTCGATCCGATGATTCAGAATAGATTCTTTTTCTGCGAATTCATTTAATCATTCGATTTATGCTCGGAGGCAAGGTCAGAGCATGAAAAAATTGTTACAATGAAAAATAAGCAAACCATCAGACGGTATTTTGAGTATTGACGCAGAAACGGTCATTAACTAGACTGAATGATACTATGATTGACTTAGGAGTGTATCACTGACAAAAGCACACCGTCAGACGGTGTTTGTTCATTGGCCTAGATTCAGACACCTTCATTGTCTTAGACCGGACAAGATCTTGTGTACCAGAAGTTCAAACTTGTCCCAGAAAAGGACTTTTCATGACTACTATTAGTTATTTCCATCATTTGACTCTTCATTTCGCACATTCAATTTCGATTGTAATAATGATAATAAGAAAATACTTAGGTAGTAATATGTAAAAATGTGAAATGTTAACAGTTTTTCTTCATCAATTAGCTGGGTCAATAAGCACTTTTCTTTTAAAACCTTTGATATCCTTCCATTTAATGAACTCCCAAACCTGCCCTCCTCAGACCGTGAGATACAGGCTGCTGGCTCAGCACAATAAGGACAGTCTAAACATACTTAGCTAGGATCACCGGCCATTTACACTTTTCCATAGCGCTATTGGGTCGAAAGTTGGCTAATCCTAGTTTGCACTAATGGCAACAATGCTTAGTTTGGCTTGGACTCTTGATCGAACAACTCTCGTTGATTCTCGAACAAACCATCTCTTCATCGTGTCATACATTGTGATGTGACCGATGGCTTTCATACAGCGCTCGTTTTCAATATACAAAAAGGCTGACAATATATAGCCACCAGACTGTTAGGGTTGATAGCGGCTGATTTAAGCTTGTTACAAGCGACACTCACAGCGTTACTTATAAAAAGTCAACCTTTTCTTTTTTTGATCAAAAATGCAGTTCGAATAAACTTGCATGCGTTTTGAAACTTGAATGCAACTATTTGAGCGGTGATTGAATTATGTAAATTTTCATCAATTTATTTGATTCGCAAATAGAAAAAGTAAAGGATGAAAAGGATGAAAGGAAGGGAAACGTTGAACAATTATGCTAGTGATGCTCGAACTTTTTGTAAACGATGAATATTTATATCGATAAGTTAATTTGACTAAATAGATTTTTTGATTTATGGAAAAACAAACAGATTTATTCTCTCATTGAGATTCATTTTTGAATTGCATACAAAAAAGTAAAGAATCGCAAGAAAAGTGAATCTTTTCTCTCTCTCTCTCTCTTCAATTTATTTTATACTCGTCTCAACCTTTTTGCATCATTGTCATGATGAGTTATAATCATTCCCAGTGATCAAACATTTGTTCATTCACATTCATTTTTGTGCATAAGAATCATGATTAATTAGTGTCAAAAACTTTGAATATAATATCAGTTGAATGGAAAAGTAAAAGTAAAGTTTCATTTATTTTACATTGGAAATGCAATGAGAGACTAAAAGAGATCACAAAAAGTTTTCATTTTTCATCAAATGGAATCAAATGGTTGAATCAAAATGATTTATTTTATTGAACTTTATTTTGAAAGATGTTTATCGAGAAATGAATGAAAAATAAGAATGCGAATCAAACTAACATTTAAAAGGCCAATAAAGGTCCAAAGTAGCCAAGTAAAAAGTCCAAACAAAAAACTCAAAAAAAGCGAAGAAAAAGTTCATTTATCTGTTTACTTTTGATAAATAAATCATTGACATGAGCAATGAGCAAAGGGATAAAACAAGGTTGCATTGGGACTTGATAGAGTTCAATTCAAGGTTTTTTTTGTTCTCCTGCTTAATCAAGGTTGAGGCAAAAATAATAATAATTTTCAGGGTGAAAATGAGTTCAACAAAGGCTCACTGTAACAATCAATGTTCACTTGATGAGAAATGTTATTGGGTGGAGTTGAACTAGAAAATAGCATCAATAAACTGGAATGAAAAGGCAAAACAAAAAGCTTCTGATTCCATTCGTTTAACTTTGATTTGACTTTTTTCTTCTTTTTCTCTTCTCTTTTGTCTTTCGTCAGTTCAAATGTTCATTGGTAAACGACTTTTATTTCAAACAAAATTTCTAAACACAATAGAATGTGGAAGATATTTCATGATACTTGGGCCGCTTATTGCTAATCAATACAATGCCATATAATGAAGATGGAAAGACAAAAGTCAAAGAAGAAAGGAAAAGAAGAAGAAAGATGAACATGAATCAAATGAGATATCGTATTCATCTTGTTTACTCCCAGTCCATTGATTTTGATGGAATGCAAGCAACATTGAAGACATCAAACTATTCCCTGAGCAAGGAATCGAAAAAGAGCAAAATGAAACAAGAATTTCTTGAAAAGGAAGATCAAAATTTTCATTTCATTAACCAATTTCCTTTCCAATTTAAAAATCTTTGAATAAATCAAATATCCTCTAGCGATATTAGCTGATAAGACAAGAAAGGCTCTTGAGTAAACCATAAGTCTTGTGCTTGTTAAAGCAGCACTGACAAGCTTGGCTTACTAATGAATTCAATGAGCAACAATAAAGACAAGCCAATGAACATCAAATAGCCAACCTAGAAGCTGTAGCATACTGCACTGATCTCTGTTCACGATCAGCATGCCACTTCTGTAAAGTCAATCCGACTTAAATCACTAATAAAATGTCCAACTTTAGTTGCTTGAACAGAGAAAATTTTGAAACAAAATTCAGTTGAGTTTTTTCTCATCATGATATGATTTCCATCCACAATGTTGAGTAAAAATTGCATTAAAAACAAAAAATTTCAAGATATCATAACCCTGATCAAAGGTACCAATGGCTACACTTGTTGCCACTTTGGACTCGATGTGCACTTGCTCTTGTTCAATAATGCGAGACCAGGAAGGACCAAGTATGCTCAATTGAAGGATCTCATTGTCGAAATGAATGAAAATAGAGCGTCATTACTTGAAACATTAAAACTGTTTCATCTCAATTTATTTATGCATTCATAAGCATTAAATTATGATAAATAAATATTATCCAACAAAAGAGTAGAAATTTTCCTTCTTTAATCGTGAAAATGAGCAAAGAAAATGAAAATTTTGCTGTAAATAAAATTGATACGACTAATAAATAATGATGATGATAACAATAAATTTGTATTCAAAATTTGTTCAAACCATTTTTACAATTCCATCTTTAAATTGAATTCAAATGAAAATGATATTTGACATTAATTTACAATAAAATTCAAGTTTTCCAGTGAAACAAAGCTTTTCGCATTTCCTTTTATCTAAATTATCAAAAAGGTTCAAGACAAAAAAGTAAAGAAGAAAAATTGAATAACAGAAATGAAAATCAATGCAAAAACAGATAAAAAGAAAATGTAAAAATATCAAAAAAAATGTTTAAAAGCAATAATATAGCAGCTTTTTGAGGCTAAATAAAACTTGACTCCCAGCAAATGCTAACTAATGATGTTAATATTTCACTAATCTCTTTGAATAAACAAACCCAATTGACATTTTGTCACATTTGCTAAAACTTTTCCAGACTAATTCTGATTGATGGTCAATCTTGGGACAGAATTTAAAGTTGACGAAAAAATGAACTTTATTGTTGTCAACTTTTCGTTTGAGGTTTTTCCTGAAGTAATTTGGTTCGTGACATTTTTCAATCTTTTAAATAGGTTTTAACCTTCAGTAAAGAAGAAAGCAAAAAAGAAATTTGAAAAAAGCTGAAAATAAGAGGAAAAAAGGTAAAGAAAATTGGAAAAAATCGACTGAATGATTCTATTTACTCAGCCAAGAATCTATCATTACCTTCATTAATATCATGATAATCGTCGAGTCCAGTGTTTTCACAAACAGCACACACTTGTAATGTAAATTACCAAATGTGAGGAAAACAAAGTCCATTATCATTTTTAACATCATTTATTGTATTCCCATTCAACTTGATATTTATCTTTTTTTCTACCTTCTATTATGGCTTATAAATGATGATCGGAAACGGATATACTCTTGAGAATGAGATAAACAATTGATTTTGGGAATTGAATGAATTGGGAATGGAAATGGAAACAAAGGGAAAACGATAAACACTGAAATCAATAACAAGATTGTTTTGATAACGAAGTTATCACAATAAGAAAACAAGTTTGCTATTAGAAGTGGAAATAATATTCAAACAATTTTCTGCTTTTATTGATATTATTTCCACTCTTTTTTGTGCTTCAATTTTGCTGGTTCAACCTTGTTCACCTTTTCACAATTATTTGAACGAGTTTCAACATTTCAACATTTTTTCCTTTTCTTTTTCTTACCTAGAGAAATGTTTCGAGTCTATCATAGCATCACAATATTGAAAGACATCAAGAGGAATCTTTTATTATAAGAGTTTTTAGAATCGAAAGAAGGAAAAAATTCAGTTTCCAAGAGACGAGTTATTCGTTTTTTTTCGAGTTTAATGTTTTGTTTTCACTCTTTTCCTTTTGTCTATCATGCTGGTCTGTACCCAAAGTAATAAAATTTTAGCTCATTTAGCTTTTGTTTTGATCCATCTTAAGAATCTTGAATGTTGTGTGCAATTTTTGAGTTTAATTCAAGTGCTAAGCTTTTGTAAGACTTGAAAAGCAAGGATTGGACAAACATTTTCACCTAAATTTAGGCTCTAAACTAAGAGTTGGCGGATTTGCTCAAAGGCAGATTCACAATGAATTGAACATTTAATGTAACAGAAGATTTTTGTAACAATATTAATCCATTGTTGGAAGACTTTCAAGACTGAATGTCAGAACCTTTTCCAGTTAAAAACACGATATTAAACCTTTTCTCTTCAAAAAAGGTTTTTCTTTTCATTACTGCGAGCTAACTTTTCAGTATCGATGTAGCTACCTATTGTGTATTGCTTTGTATTCAAACATTTCGAGGGTCGATTTTGTCCAATAGATTAAAAACAATAGATTAAAGTGCGTTGCAATGAAACCCCTTTCCTTGTACAAGCAGTCTTAAATTGATGTTGGTTCGCCATTCTTTGAATTGACCATTGATTAGCTTGAATACTAAACAATATGCCATCAATCATGCGATTTGTAGTTTCAAACTCAAACTTGGATTTTGTTCAATATTGAGACAAACAACAAAATCGTTACTCTTTCAGCACAGAAAAGCTTATTAAAAAGTCCGGCGCTCAGGGTAGGAAAACGCAAGGATAGCAAGTGGTAGATGTTGCCTTAAAAACTATCGCAGCCAAGCCTGCTCACTCATAACAGTAGAAATAAAGAAGATTTTGCCGTTCATTTTGTCCAGAATATCGAATTAGCATGAAAAAAGTTTTAAACTCAGTTTCACTTAACATTCATGATGAATAACTTTTGAACCAACAATTGGATTGTCCAAAGATTTGCATCAAGTAATAAGTAAAGTCATTGAATTAAGTTTCAGCATTTTTATTTGAAACATATTTTCTTTCTGCAGATTAACTGTCGACCTAACCAGAACATTGAAATTGCAAGAAACAAGGGCTTGATTCTTCAGTTTGTTGATCGATAATGGACTGTAATAGGTTAACCAGCGGTATAGAGGATCTGGCTTTTACAATGATTTATCTTCATGACTCTGTATGAACTTGATCATAATAAGCTGATTGCAACATCCACAGAACCAGTTATTGATTTGATGAACAAAAAGTGTAATCAATGAGTTGACAAAGAGACGATGAAACTTGACATAATAATCGAGAAACAATTGAGCTTCGATTCAATTCTTTTTAACCAACCATATTAGTAGTTCAATATTACATGATGAGTGGTTTCAGTGATGAATCATGATGAAACTGTGATGCAGCAACACACTCATAATAGTTAATTCCTGATGAGGCAACAAAATGTAATAAAGCAAAACGAAAATGAGCTTGTCATTTGCGATGAACCAACAAAGCGAAAAAAAAGAAAAAAAATATTCTCTTTTTTAATCATAAGTAAAGATATATAAAGAAATTAAAATGAATCAAAGCTTCTTCCTCATGAATTGCAACTCACACTTATTCATCATTCAATGAGATTAAAAAAAGTTGTTGAAATTGAAAACTTTGAAAACAGAAATTTTCATCAGTCAGATAATTATGCAATTTCATGGAGATTCAATTGAGAATAGAAATTCGCTAAATAATTCCACAAGATTAATCCATTGAAAACTTGCATGACAATTCTTTCCATTCCAAGTGGAACACATTTTGATTAGATTCTAATATTCATCGAGCATGATGAGCTGATTGCCAATGAATGTTCAGAAATTTCGTTCTTTGTGTTTTCCAAGCTCAGCAAATGTTTGCATTTGATAATTTACTTGTTGGCTTTTTGGTAAACATTACCTTTCCATGGGATTTCCAATCAGGCTATTAAGTCTGAATGATGAAAATATTATCCAAATAGATTGTTAAAGCAAACTGAAAAGCTTGACCAGATCTAATGATAAACATTTTTGGACAAATCTTTTATCGACTTGAGTTTAGTTTTGTTCATCGTTTCAACTTTGCCTTCGCTAAAATAATATCATCATCCATAGCATTCTTATATCGTCTGTCAATATCAATGATAAGCAGTTTGTCTTTGTGAGAATTGGTCAAACAGTTTTTTTTCGGAAAAATTTTACATTCTCTTTTGTTCAATATAAGAATTGGTTTATCTTTTGATTTTTTCTCCTTTCATTCGATTTCTCATGAAGCAAAAAAGATGAAAACTTCAATTGTAATCAGAACTTTATCGTTTGCTTTTTTTCAAATGATAGGAATGAAAAAGACAAGAAAAGATTTGTTATCAGAATAATATTACAAAATGAAAAGAAGAAAGTCTCAACCATGTTGAGATCATTATGAGAAGAAAGAAAAAGAAGACGAATAGTTAGTTATCAGTTCAATTATCAGTTTATCAGAGAGAAAGATGACGAATGAGCTGTAAAAAGCTGACCAAGAATTGGGAAAAACTTGAAACTCCTTTTCGATGTATCTTGAAGGTTCTTTAGTCTTCAATTGAATCAACCTTCTTTGACATTTGTCTTCATCTTTTTCCAATAAACTCAAAAACTACTTTCTTCAATAATCTGGAGTAAAATCTGAAAGAGGAATTTCTTGCTTCTCAAAGAAAAGAGAATTACGATTGACTTTTGGACATTCCAATTATGATCCTCATTATTTTTATTAAATATTAATATAATACTTAACGGTCGACACGTCTGTGCTTCCATTTTAATGAGCCACACAAAGGCTTTATTTCAATGCTAAAAAGTGTATCTTCCAGGTTAAAGTCAAGTCGTGGTTACAGAGTCACTAGTTTTGTGTTTCGAGAGTCTAACTTCTTCAAGGAATGACAATAAAGATTGTTAATCAGTGCCGTTGAGAAGTACCATGATTAAAATGTTCAGCTCATGTAAAGCAGCACAGCACTCCAGTGACTTTGGTTTTGTTGCCGACTTGTTATCGACTGCTAGAAGTTATTAAGGATTTGAAATTGGATTTTGTTTTGAAAAACATTTTGATGACTGCTAAGACTCTACTCATGGACTAAATTTTAATGCTGGAGATCGCACCTTTAGGTTACAATGGATTTACTTGACTGCCTTTTGATGATTGACACATGCACTTGGATTGATTGAGAAATGAAAACGGATGGCAAAAGTTGTTAGGCCAAGAGTAAACTTGATGATGAGAAACACTTTTTAAGATGAAGACGGACAAAGTTTAGCTGTTTGTTTGATAGAATTGCTATTGACAAGTCAGTGGAGCTTATTTAGAGCCAACAAATTTACACAGCCACAAAAGTAATGAACCATTTATAAACTGGACATTTACAGAGAGCAACACTTTGATTGAAAAGTTGAATCAGGCAACTCTTACAATTGATTTCATTTCACTTTCATCTTCATCATTCTCTTCAACTCTTCAACTCAATGAACAGATTAGTATTATACTTTCATTTACCTTGTTCACCTTTTCTCTTTACTTTCTCTCTCTTCTTCCAAAAAATCTTATTTTCCTTTTCTTTTTTCTTTGCTTCTGTTTTGTATCCTCTTCAGCTCAACATTATTATTCCGATTCTGTTAACATTTCATTTTCGTTTACATGATAATACAATTCAATCTCTTACCTTACTCCTTCACGTCTTTCCAATACAAAAAAGTAGCAGAAAAAAAGCAAAATAATAAAACTGCATAACGAAAAAAGAAAAAAAAAGTTTTCTCTCTTTTCCTTGTATAAACATTTGTCTCATTATAAACTTGATACCTTTTCAACATTAACTTGCACTTTAACTCTTCAAACCCCAAAAAAATCATTCTCAATATTAGCACATTTTACTTGAAACTTACAGGCTCATCATATTTTCCAGAATCAATCAGAAACAAAATTTGAATTTTCAATTCAAGATCAAATCGATTTCGATGGTTTTCAATGGAATTTCTGTTTGAACTGAAATTAATCTCTTGACTATCGAGTGAAACAATGAAACAGTGAAGATTGCAAATTGTAATGAAAGGATGGTCAAACTGTCTTTCCCTTATAGAATGTCAATTAATCATAACTTGTAGTGTCCAATTTACAGATGAAATTCTTGAACACGAACTTTCCATTGTCCATCACGATAATTATCACGTTATTACACCTTTCAACCGTCTCATGAACTGACCAACTTTACAAGATAGTTTGTCCTTCTCTGTCAATCTTATTAAACTGTCAACAATCCTGTTATTAATATTAGTGAAATCATATTAATCTCTCAACCAGACGCTTCACAGTTATCAATCATTGAAGTGTTATCATGTAATGACAACAGAGACAATAATAATAGTTAATTTGGCATCTTCACAGATTCTTCATTGAACCAAGTTCTAGAACGTCTTCACCTCGATAGTCGGACAATATTCGTGTGGAAACTCTTTCGTCTAAAAAGGTGTCTGAAATTATCCAAAAAGTTAGAAAATCGAAAACGAAGCTAGCTTTAAAATAGAATCTAGCGTTATAAGAAATGTCCTAACATTCAACTTGACTAGTTAATAAAGATTTTTTCATGAATCTATTTCTATGCTTTTAACACTCACTTGCTATTCAAACCGGGAAAACCTCGAAATGATGGAAATCTTTAGTTTTTCTCTTCCGTTCCAATTCAATCATTTGTTATTATTCGGAATCATTCATGTTCATTGAACCTAACAAATTTCCTCGATTCACACTTTTCTTTACAATGAAGGGATTCCTTTCAAAGCCTTTATATCAACCATTTGATTGGAAGGAAACCTCAAAGAGGATAAATTAAAAAAATTCATATCCATGGCTGTATCAATGGAACTGCTTTCAGATAATCGGATAATCTTGTTCAGATTCCATTTTGAATAGATTTATAGCTTAATTATTTTCTTTATAAAAATAAGGAGAAAAGAAGAGAAAGGAAAGAAAGGAAAAGGAACGAAAAGAGTTGAACAAATAGACTAATCATTTGAGTGAATTTTAATGAAACTATTGTTTGCATTTTAATTCATTAAAATTGTCTGACTTTGAAATGAAACAAAAGCAAAATTTGTAAGAATAAATTGAGAAGCAAAAAATTTACATTTTAAATTGAAATGTTGAATGAAAAATGGAAGAATCCCTTTTCTGGGGAGAAAAAGTTCATCAGCTATCCAGGCATTCATGATGAATTTTCTATGAAAATTGAGCGGAAATCTTGACATTTGCCAATGCAATCAATCGAAACAAACAATCATCAACTTTGACATGAATATTTGGCTCATTTCATTGTCATCAGTCAATATCATTAGCATTGATCAACAAGGAAAAGAGAGTAAACTTGTCAAGTTTACTGAAAAAAAATGTAATCAGATGACAAGACAGGGAATGAATTTGATTGAACGGAAATAACCAGGTAATACAGACGAAGAAAGAAACGTGGAAAAGTGTAAACAAAGGTAAGTAGCCAAAGTAAAAGAAAAGAAGAAAATTGAAAGTCGAACTTTTCACTCAAAATGTCGAACTCTTTTAATTTTCAGTTGAATTGATAAAGATTTGTTAAGTTACATGATGAATAGAATCTCAAGAGTCTTGAGATTCAGACTAAGTTCTGTGTTGGAACAGATTAACAAGTTACTAAACAAGTTGGACATGAAGTTGATAATAACTTTGATGATAACAGGGAGTGAAAACGCTGGGATTGAATGGAAAAGAGAAACTCGAGAAAAGAAATGTTTCAATGGAAGGTGAAGGAAGAGATAAAAGAATATATCAACAGAATCTTCAGAATTTGTGTAAACTTCTTTTTTTCATCAACTTTCTTCTTCTCATTGTGAATATCAAAGCATCAAATCATTCTTTATTGAGAATATTGCATTCTTTTATGGAATTTTTTTCTCTCAACTCATCTTTTTCTGCTCTTCCAGCGTTCAACATTTTTCCAAATTCTCATGTTATCTTCATTAATTGGACAACACTGTTCTAGATCATTTTCATGATGGTATTCAAGAGTCAAAAGCCGGTAAGTTGTGCTGAAAGTTCAGCCTCTTCAGATGATAGTCTTATAATCGATAATAAGTTTGAAAATTGAAAGGAAATTTTCTTTCATTTGATTGAAGGAAATTTCATGAAAGGAAAGGAAAGAAAATTGAAAAAATTTTAGCCAACACTTCACCATGCACTGAATTATTCAGTTGTAATGATAATGATAATTTAATAAAGTTTAGGTTGGAAACAAAATATCAATTGAATATAGTTGAATGAACCGAGAATAATATTCAAAGTTGAATATTGAGAGGAAAATAAGAGTAAAAGATCTGATTCCAGCGAATACGATTATCAGGTAAATATCATTATTGAACGAATAAGAATTTTCTTCGTGGTAAATGAACGAGACTAACTTCTCATTCAACTTGAAGAGTAAATAAATGATGATTAAACACTATCTTGTTAAACATGTAAAAGTTTACAGTTTATTGCCTCTCAATATTGGCTGATTAATAGCCTTTTGTCTTTGCTTAACCCAATTGGTTCACCAGTAAGGCTCAAAAGATTATCTAATTTGATGAAACATTCAAATCAAGTTTGAAGAAGGAAAAAGTTCTTACCTCTGAGTTGGTTGAGTGAGGATTGAACTCGATGGTTTTGCCAATAGTTTTGCTGTCTTCGATTGAACACACACTTTTTAGTTTTCTTGAGTCTCGATCAGAAAAAGCATGGAGAGTTCAAGAGAATGAAGAATTTTCCTTTTTGTTTGTTTTTCACTTTTGATGCTACGATAGAAACACAAGTATCAAGTAATCTAATAATGGAATTAAGTAAATTGTCGTTTAATTTTTGACGTTTTTTTCTCGTTTTGATTCGCACAATAATGTTGCTCAAGTGGATCGACTGATGCTGCACGACTGAGTTACTTGAAACAGTCTGAGTTTGAAAGACTTTAGTGAGTCGTTTGTAAACCTTTTACCACGCAACATCAACTTGATGGTGAACAGTGAATGCGCTGTTTACATTTAACCCTTTTCTTTCCTTTAACTATTAATACTTTCTATTTCCTTGTATACCCATTACAATCGTAATAATCATAATCATGTTTTACCATGATAATCATTGTAACTGAGTTAAAGAAAAACTGTGAAAAACAAATCTTGAATTAGTTTTAGTCAGAAGAGTTTCGATTGAATGATGTCTATTGTTTCGATTAGAGATTAGCCTGAATTCAGTCATGTTTTTCTCTTAAAGATAATTCGCCCTGTTGCTTGTTCTCATTTTTTGTAGCTTTTGAATTTTCCCTTCTCATCAAACCAATCCTTTTCCACCCAAACCAGAATCTTTAGTTGCGCCTTTAGTATTGCAAAAGGACAAAATGATGAAAATTGGATGAAATTCAACTATTGATAAATGGTCCTAAGCGACTTATAAAAGACTCGAGTTCTTGCACACAAAACGCTTTCTATCGGATGGTTCGTTCAGCTGTCCTTTTTTTGCTATGAAAATAGTCTATTAGAACAATTAATACATAAAGGGTTTCAACCGCATCAATAGATAACGATTTTAGCACTTGAATTTCATTACTTTGCTTGCTTAACTTAGAAAATCTGATCCAACGGAATATGAGTCAGCTCGCCTCATGAGCAGCCTTAGCAACTGCTAATCAGATTATGATGAAGGATTGGCTCGTTGAACTCTGCATCCATCTATACATATTATGTGCAATTCATATAATATGTATCAAATTTTTGCGTCCATATTTTGGCCAAACTGAGCTAAGAAAGACAGTGCGAAAGAGCTGATTCAACTACAACCACGAGTTATAGGGAATCCAATCTTGGAACTCAGGTTCTTGAGAAATTCAGTAAAATTAAGAATCTGTGTTCAATAACATTGATAAAGACGGAAAAACTTAAACTCATTCAGAACCATTTTCATGCCATACAATTTAGTTTTGCACGATAAGAATGAAATAAAGTATTGAATACAGAAAATTGAAGAGTATTGAACTCTTTCCATTGCTAAATGAACTTTAGCTGATTGAGATGTTTAACAGTTTTATCATCAATATTTGGGCGAGTCAAGTGCAAGTCAAGTTTAGCTTTATTATTGAACTAATCATTGTAATGGTGATAACAGCTTTGCAAGAACACAGAGCAATACCTAACCTAACATGCAAATCAGTAAGAGTGCGCTGATAGTTTACCTTAGATAGATGATCGAACAGTTTACCTTGATCACAACATGGATCAGTCATTAATCACTAAATCTGTTTTGAGTAAAAAAGCTTAGGTAAAAAAGGCAACTTAGATTAATGAGCTGAAGAGGGATGCGAAAAATTATCATGAAAAATAATGAACATTGGATGTTATACTTTTTATTGTAATCGTTATCTTTTTGCTTTGCAAGTATAAAACATGAAAACAATTTCGACTCAAGTTCAAAGTAGAAACCTTGCAATATCAAGGGACTTTCCCTCCCAGCTTCGGATAACAGGATAATAATAAATACAACATTCATTTGTTAAATGACCAACCAGTGATTAATCGCATTCTCGTGGAGACAAAAAAGTTGAATACTCATGAGTTTTACTGAAATTTCAAGATTATTGACCAGAAGAAGAAGAAGAAGAATGGAAGAGTTGAAAATGTGTCGTCAGATAAATCGTACCAAGTAAATGATAATAGTTGCACTCCCTGGTTGGTGAATCTATACAATTGCAATGCTGAATTGATTGAGTTGGGATAACACTGTAAAGCTTGTTTAACGAATTTTCACCCATTTCTTGGGATTTTTTCTTTTCTTTGTCAATCAAATTCTGTATATTAATCATTGGGAGAACAAGTAAGAGATCGAACCAAAATTTAGTCTTAAATTGATGTTGATCATGTTCTCTGTGGAAATTGGAATTGGGAGGAAAAATTGTTTTGAGATGAGTTTCACTGACAAATGCGAAATGTTACGAGAAAAGATGAAATGAGATTTAATCATTCAACTCTTTTCAACATTTAATTTTTGTTTCGTTACTCGAGCTTCTTCTCTTAATCAGTATAATGATTAAGACCAGCATCTGGAACAGAATTACAGTTAATTTTGTTATTTTAAGTTAATGGAAGAGGAATGGCGATGCTGATGATTATCACGATACTCGATTGATTCTTATCTCATGCAGTTTAGTCACGTTAGGATTGTTATTGAATTGTAATAACATTATGATAAAGGATAAAACAAAACTTGAACCGATTCAATTGATAAACGAGGAATGAAAAGATGGATATTACAATTGTGATAGTTCTGAAATGATTTACCTTATAGATATATCAACCAATAAATGAAATTATCTGGCAAATGTAATCTAAAGCTGACGGCTGTTGCTGTTATGTTTCGTTGATTGTTCTGTGGAAGAGATAAGCTCAGGTACTGAAGCAGTCAATTTAGTTGCCCCATTGTTTCCATTGGTCATCAGATGGGTAACAGGAAATTTTATGGCCCCATCCATAAGTCAGATCCCGTTTCAGAAACTATTACTGTTAAGGTTTGATTTTTCCCATTGATTGTTCTAATAGTTTGAACCTGAATTACTCACGAAATGAGTATATTTCATGCATAAAATGATTGCTCATTGATTGATTAACGTTAAAATAAACTCAATTTTTTCAAACATATAAACAATCTTTTGAATCGAGCGCTTTGAAGTTTTCACTCCACCATTTTGACCTGTTGCATGTGAAAGAAACCAGTTTTTTTTTGTTCTTACCTTTCCCTACCTCATGTAGGTAGGGAAAGGCCCTGATTGGCTACGTTTTGGTAGGTCGGCCATTTTATGAGGGAGAAGATTTTCTCCCTCATGTTGCATAAAATGGCCGACTTTCTCTTTGTTTGGTGCCATTATTGGACCCTGCGGAAGCCCTACTCGGCTAAACTTCGATTGATTTCACCACGACAACTTTACCTTTACTTAGTGATTCATACGTTAATTATTAACAGTTCATCCCTTCCTATTAGTATATGAATAATAAGTTCATTACTTCAACCACCAATCTTCAGCTTACTGTGACCGTTCTAAACTTAACTCTTCAATCTTCAGCTTACTGTGTGACCGTTCTAAACTTAACTCTCCAATCTTCAGCTTACTGTGACCGTTCTAAACTTAACTCTTCAATCTTCAGCTTACTGTGACCGTTCTAAACTTAACTCTTCAATCTTCAGCTTACTGTGTGACCGTTCTAAACTTAACTCTCCAATCTTCAGCTTACTGTGACCGTTCTAAACTTAACTCTTCAATCTTCAGCTTACTGTGACCGTTCTAAACTTAACTCTTCAATCTTCAGCTTACTGTGTGACCGTTCTAAACTTAACTCTCCAATCTTCAACTTACTGTGTGACCATTCTAAACTTCAATCTCCAATCTTCAACTTACTATGTGAACATTCTAAACTTACCCCTATCATGATAACTTTATGTCAACTTATCATAATCAATTCATATTTGAAATAATATTACCCAATAAAATACATCTGGACCTCATTAATTCCAGCAATTTTGGCACCCTTGCGGGGATAAGAATTTTCTATTTCGTGGCAGTGGTGAGATTCAAGTTAAGTAAAAGCTATTTTATATAATTTTCCTTGACCTGTGATATTGAATTTAATCGATAAATCAAAAATAAAACTAATTAGATGGTCTCGCTGGTTCACAATTTGACACTATTTGTTCTATTTCTATACTTATTTGGTTGACTTTTGTTCGTTTAAGTTCAAAAGGCTGTGAATATTTACCAGGTAATCTTATTATTTTCATAACGTCGTGATGAAATTGGTCAAGAATAAAAGTAAGATTAAATAAAAAACAAGAAACAAGATTCAAGTATTTCATCAAGAAAAACAGTTTGAGGAAAAATTTCGTAAGGAAATGAATAACTTTTAAGCAGATTTATTACTGGATTGTTTCAATATCTGTTAATACTTGCTTGCATGAAAAAAAAATTAAATCGTTTTACTCTTGGTCAGTTAGGATTTTTTTTAATGTAACTCGACTTTAACAAGAATGAACCGTATTCAAATAGATACACCTAAGGGACGATAAGTTCAATAATTCTCTACTATCATCTATTGATCCCTCTTGACTCATGAATCTAATTATCGTTCTGAATGATAGAATAATTATGTAGTTACCTGATTCACTGAAATGATGTGTAAATCAGGAATCAATTAAATTAACGGAATAACTTATGAGAGATCTGTCATTAAATTTATGGATGCTTAGTCCAACTACTTTAGTATTTTTTTTTCTGGATGAAGAATTAATTATTCAAGTATTTACACTTTTATCCATTTTATTGATATTATTACGAACTTTTATCAATTTCTACTCATAACTTGTGATTCATGTAACCCGGTGATTTGGGCTAACTTAGAGGCATTGATTTGTTCTAATGAAACAATCGAATATTAAAACTAAACTTGATACACTGATTGAACTAAAACCATCTAAATGATTGAGGTAATGAAATTAAACTTAACTGATAAACGAAATGTAATGAACTGATGTATTCAACTAAATCTATAGATTGAATTGATTTAAACTTAGCTAATTAGCTGAACTAAATTGATTAATTAAATTGCTGTGGCTTAACTGATTCTATTGAACTGAATTAATTGAATATATTGAATTGAATTAACTGATCCTATTAAACTGAATTAATTGAACATATTGAATTGAATTAACTGATTAATTGAACTGAATAAACTGAACATATTGAATCGAATTAAACGGATCAACCAAATTGAATTAAGTAGTTAAACTGAATAGAATCGACTGGTTAACTGATTGAACTGATGATCAGCCCCACGACAATAATATTTTTTATTGATAGCGAAATAGTTATTCAAATATTCCTACCTTTGAGTATAGTACTAATAGTTCTATACTGTTTAATAAACTTCATTTTACTAGAAATATATTAAACCCGGTGATGGGGTATATTGATTTGCTCGGTGATGAGTAAATAAGAAAGATGTGTAAAACATTTTGCTGCATTCTAATTTTAACTTTTTGGATTTTCGTTGGGGTTCTAATATGGAAGACAAAGTTTATGAACTTAAATTAACTTCGTATAGTTTAGAAACAGAAGAAAACTACTTCACTTACACCATTAACGAATCCAGTATCAAAGTAATAGTTTTAATCACAATTATTTCACCAATATTCATAATCATTTATAAAATTATCACTGATATTCAGTATATGTATACAATCTATCATCAGCCGGTTTAAGTAAAATAAAATTCGAAAATGTCCGAAACAGAGGCAAAAGTAACTAGCATGACTAAAAAGTCTAAAGAACGCCAACAAGTGAACCAGTTTATCCACATAAGCAACTTCTCCGGAGATAATGAAGGTGAAGATTTGCTTGAATGGTTAGACTCATTTGAAGCTGCTGCTGCTGCTTTAGAATGGGATGATGAAACTAAATTAAAGGCTCTTCCAGCCTATCTAAATGGAACTGCAGCAAAATGGTACAGATGCTGTATTAGAACTTTGAAGAAAGAAGAAATGCCTTCCACTTTTGATGCACTACAAGAAAAGATGGTTAAGGGTTTAGCCCCTTCAAATTATAGAAGCAGTTTGATGCGAGAATTAAACGAGAAAAGGCAACAGCCTGGTCAGTCAGCTTTTGCCTATGCTTATGACATACGAGATTTATGTCGCAAAATTAATCCAGAAATGAACGAAGATTTAGTTCACAGTGCTGGAATTAATGAGGTCCAGATGTATTTTATTGGGTAATATTATTTCAAATATGAATTGATTATGATGAGTTGACATAAAGTTATCATGATAGGGGTAAGTTTAGAATGTTCACATAGTAAGTTGAAGATTGGAGATTGAAGTTTAGAACGGTCACACAGTAAGCTGAAGATTGAAGAGTTAAGTTTAGAACGGTCACAGTAAGCTGAAGATTGAAGAGTTAAGTTTAGAACGGTCACAGTAAGCTGAAGATTGGAGAGTTAAGTTTAGAACGGTCACACAGTAAGCTGAAGATTGAAGAGTTAAGTTTAGAACGGTCACAGTAAGCTGAAGATTGAAGAGTTAAGTTTAGAACGGTCACAGTAAGCTGAAGATTGGAGAGTTAAGTTTAGAACGGTCACACAGTAAGCTGAAGATTGAAGAGTTAAGTTTAGAACGGTCACAGTAAGCTGAAGATTGGTGGTTGAAGTAATGAACTTATTATTCATATACTAATAGGAAGGGATGAACTGTTAATAATTAACGTATGAATCACTAAGTAAAGGTAAAGTTGTCGTGGTGAAATCAATCGAAGTTTAGCCGAGTAGGGCTTCCGCAGGGTCCAATAATGGCACCAAACAAAGAGAAAGTCGGCCATTTTATGCAGAGTGAGGGAGAAAATCTTCTCCCTCATAAAATGGCCGACCTACCAAAACGTAACCAATCAGGGCCTTTCCCTACCTACATGAGGTAGGGAAAGGTAAGAACAAAAAAAAACAGGTTTCTTCCAGTTGACCGGGGCACCAAAAGAACGTCCTCGTTCTGTAAAAATAAAACTGAATACTTTTGATTAAATCATTGAATAAGTAAGTCGATATTATCACCAATTGTTGACTGATAAGTTACAAATGACCATTTGTCTAATGGTTTCTGAGCTGTTGGAACTCGATTCCAATCTTTTAATTTCAAGTATTCCATGTAACCTCTGAGTGTAACTCGAGCGTCTCTCTCTGGGGAATGACCCGAGATTACGTTCGTTGGATCCTCACGGTGCAATTTCTGATGCTCAGGGAAGAAGAATTTATCAATATAAAGTCAATCCTAGAGGTTGATGACCAGGCCATAAGGACTGAAGATCAATCCAGGTGATATCGTTATTCATTAAATCAGTGGGTGTGAATTTTAACAATCTCAAATCACCCTCTCCTTGTGTTATTACTCTCTTACCTCTTAGTATCTCGATGACTGTTGATCGGACCTGATGGAACGGCAAACCAGTAGCCAAATCGATAGGTTGTAATCCGGTTACTTTGGTATTTGAGTAAAATGAGTTCTCCGATTTTACTTCTGCATAGTATATCGTCTGAATTCTAATGACATTACCGAACCAACCGGATATATGAATGTTACCAACGCCTCCGCTGCCATTTCCTTCCATATCTAATGATAGTGTAGGTAGTGATGGAGAGCCAATCGTTCTAACTTATCGAGTATTTTCGGATCGTATTGACCAGGGATCTTAAACCAAATATTGCCAGTGAATTCTGTTCGAAGCTTTCTTCTGAGTTGTCTTCGTTTTTCTCGGTATTTGTTTGGATTTTTACTAATTTGGACTGGTAAACTAACTGGGCCTTGTGCTTTGATTAAATCGGGACAGTTCTGTCGAAGGTGTGTATTACTAGAGCAGAATGAACAATTTTTACACTCCGTTTTGTGATGATCCGGCTCAAAGCATAAGCTACAATGAAACAGAGGTATTGGAGTAAGTGTAATCCACCTCGATCTTCCAGTTCGTTGCTTCACTTGTTTAGCAATTTCTTTATTTCTTCAGTAGGAAGTTATGAGCTTGATTTATCGCTTGCGTTGTGTGTGCGGTTAGGGTTAATTTCGTATATTGATGCATTTTCGGTGGAGTTCCCGACATCTTACAACCTTTTATATTTACTTTTGAAACTCCAAAACTGTTTACTAGGTTCCATGCATAGCAGGACAGGATCAGATAATGTTGATACAATAATACCCTCTGTATTTCTCGATCCTTTTGATATTTAGGATTTCTTTTTTGGTAATTTCTCTCCATCCTGTTAAATAAAAGAGAAGAAAAGAATATGATTAATTAGTCCCAATCACCGGGACTTTCCTTTAAGACCCATCACCGGGTCTTATACAGCTTAGTCCAATCACCGGACAATGTTTTTTTTTTATTCTATATTTCTTTTTTTTTATAACCCATCACCGGGTAACATGTTTTTTTTTGTTATTTGTTTTTTTTTGTTTTTTTTTCCCATCACCAGTTTTTATCTTAAAATCCCATTTAATAACATTTATGTAAAGGTATTGCTTCTGGTTGACCTTTGTTTTTTGTTCTATTTTTATCCCTTTCATCGTAAACTATTGAATACACAGTTCGTTTTGGAGTCAGCATAAAGCGGACACTAAGGGTGCATAATAAGAAACAAATGGTCATCAGTAACGTAATTGCGATCCATTTAACATAATCAAACCTCCAACTTAGATTTATTTTCTCAAAGCTAGAGAGGACTTTCTCCTGAGCTGTCTCTAGAAGTTCAAATTCTAAGGGTGCTACCTTAATTTCTTGATATTTTGGTTGGAATAATTTTAAATTTATTGCTTGAGTATGTTCAGTTACTCTAGGACCTCTAGAATAAATGAAAAAAGTGTTCGAAGTATATTTCATTTCATCAATACTGAAATTAGTATATTTCGATAGTTTTATAACTTGATTTGGGCATACGTAAGAACCAGAATATAATTCAATTCTATGCCCAGCACAATGAATCAAGTAGTGGTCACCAAAGTTTTTAACTTGAATCTTCTCTGCCACAATTGTCTCGTTTATGTTTTTTGATACACAATGCTCATCTTTCCAGAGGTGTGTTTTATTGAAACTATTTGGGCAATCTGACGCCCTTTTGAACATAGGGTTCGGAGATTTTAACTCATTTTCGTCAACTTCACAAAACTGATAAGTAGTAGTATTTACCAGTAAGAATTCTGGCCCTTTATAGACAATTTTACATGTGTGTGTCTCATTAGTTTTGTATAGTACGAATGGGTCAGCTTGGTATACCTTTGTGACTTGATCGTGCCTAAAGGTTGTGAAATTTAAACTTAGGATTGGGAATTTTTCTATCTCGTAAACCCTTACTGAAAGTTTTTCAATCACTGATAAATCACAGTCATCGCATGGCAAAGTTATTTTCAAATTCTTGAAAAAATGCGGATCTAGTGTTGGCTTGATCTGTTTTATACTTTCATTAAATTTTTGCATAGTTAACAGCTGATTGTTGGCACAGGTTACAACATCAGCTGCTTGAAAAGAAACAATCGGTATTAGTCCTTGTATAACATCAATTTGATACTGTTGTTGGTTTATCACTCTTGTAATATTTATCAAATGTTCGTTTTGAAGTTTTATCGCCTTTTGATATTCAGCATTTTGTTCTCTAATTGCTTGTAAAACTGGTGTAAAATCGACCTCAGGAGTCATAACCTTTTTGTAAAGGTATGCTACTCCAGTAAGTACTACACCACCTACCATTATAACTGCTCCAGTTACCACGATTGCAGTAATCAACTCTCTTTTTAACAGTTGAACTTGTCTCTCTTCTTTCACTGCTATTTCTGGAATGAATCTGATCGGTTGAATATATTTTTCTTCAATAAATTTTGTACAGTAATCTTGTAAAGCAATCATATATTTTCTCGTATCTACGCACCGCAAATAATTTCTTGAAGGACATCCTAATGCGTAATCACTCCTATTCTTTATTACTCCAAATTCATCGTTTTTGAAATTGAGCATCTCTCTACAAGGATTCGAAAAAGCTATAATTATTCGTATCTCTTGAGTCGCCTTTCTGGGTTTGTAACCAGTTTCCTTCCATAAAATTGTATCTCCAGTCATAAAAGGATTTATTTGTCCATTAACTAGACAGATCAGTCCGATCAAAAGTATTAGCGTAACAGATAAAGGAGAGTGTTTGGAGTTTAGTGGATTTGCACGCACTCTTCCCACACTATTCTTTTGCATTTTGGTATTATCAATTGGTTTTTCAATTCTTCTTTGTGTAGATTTATGGAAAGGTTTAAGTTGACTTCCATGAACTCTTCTGATTTTCCCTTTTGCTCCTAAGGGTAAAATTCTGTAAGTTGTTTTCCCAAATTTTTCAATTATTTTATAAGGACCTACGAATTTCGGCGTTAATTTTTTTGATCCTTGATAAATCCTATACATAACTTCTTCTCCTACATTAAAAGTTCTAAGTTTCTTCATGTCATGTTGGATTTTCTGGTTTTCTTTTGATTCAATCGAGAACAATCTCGCCTGATCTCTTAATTGTGACCATTGTAAGATTGATTCCCTAACGGTTTTGGGTAAGTTTTTAAAGGTATTAGTGTTCAAAACAATATCAATTGGTAGTTTTGGATTTCTTCCATATAAAAGGTAAAAAGGAGAACTTTTCGTTGACTTATTTATGCTGGTATTATAGGCAAATCCCATCACCGGAATCAATTTTGCCCATTTCTTGCGATTGCCTTCTTGACAGTAATGCGTTAACATGGTGCAAATGGTTTGGTTCGCCTTTTCGGTTAATCCATTTGTAGCTGGATGGTAAGAAGTCGAGAAAGACCATTTACTTTCCATGAATGTTTTTACTTCTGCAACTATTGATGAAATAAAATTTCTTCCCTGGTCGCTAACAATTGTTCTTGGACAACCATGACGAAGGAAAATTTTATCTATTAAGAATTTTGCAATGCTCTCTGCCATCAAATCACCGATAGCTTCGAGTTCTACCCATCTAGTAAAATAGTCGGTGCAGACAACAATGTACTGTTGTCCATACGATTTAGGAAATGGTCCTACTAAGTCAATTCCGATTTTATCAAATGCGTTATTAACTACAATGGAGTGAAGTGGTGCTTCTAAAGTTCCACTACCCCTTTTATCTAACTGACAAATAAAGCAGTTTTTAACGTAATTTGTGATATCTTTAGACATTTGGGGCCACCAGTAAAATTGTTTGATTTTATTGTATGTTGAGAATAAACCTGGATGTCCAGATATCATCGCGTCATGATATTCTTTCAAAATCTCTGGAACCAATTCTCGAGGGAGAACTATGTTCCAGGTTTCACCGAAATGGTTAGTAGTTAATCGATACAAAGTTCCATTTTCTAGTCTAAATCGACTCATGCGTTTTCTCTCTTTTGGACTTTGAACAGCTAAGTTTTCTAACTGAGCTAATATTTTACTAATTCGAGGGTCTTGTCTTTGTTTTGTTATTAAATCAAAATTTTCTTCAATATTTTCTGTAATTAAAATAGTGAATAATTCTTCACATTCATCTTTTAAATTATCTATTGGAATTTCTTGCATTGGGTAGCGGGATAAACAGTCTACATCAGCGTGTTTTTTCCCTGATTTATAAGTAACTGTGAAGTCAAAGGACTGCAAGGCCATTGCGTAGCGCTGCAACCTTGCTGGTAAATTCTTTTTTGAATGTATGTGACATAGAGCACAATGGTCTGTTACTACCTCAAATTTTATTCCTTCTAGGTAAACTCTAAATTTCTGTACTGCCCAGACGATTGCTAAACATTCCTTATCGGAAATCGGGTAATTCAATTCAGCTCCGCGGAGTATTCTACTAGCAAAAGCAATTGGGTGATAACCGTTTTCACTTTTTTGTAAAAGTATTGATCCTAAACCATACCCTGAAGCATCAACTCTGAGTTGCGTTGGCTTACTGGGATCGTAGTGCGCAAGCACTGGAGGTGTGGTTAATTTCATTTTTAGCTCGTTGAATGCATTTTCTTGCTTTGGTCCCCATTCAAAAGGTAAATCTTTTCGGGTTAAATTAGTTAGAGGTCTGGCAATAATAGCAAAGTCTTTAATAAACCTTCTGTAATAGGAGCACAGGGCTACAAAAGACTTTATATCCCTAACTGTCCGAGGTGTTGGAAATCTTTGGACTTTCTGAATTTTCTCAGGATCTACCTCTTGTCCTTGTTCACTAACAATATGTCCTAAATAAAGTATTTTTTGTTTAAAGAACGAACATTTATTCGGTTTAAGGGTTAATCCTGCTCTTTGAAGTCTTCTGAATATCGTTTCTAATCGTTCTAAGTGTTCTCTTTCGGTTTTAGAAAAAATGAGAAGGTCGTCAATAAAGATTAAACAAGTATTGTAAATCAGCCCTCCAAGAACTACACTCATCATTCTCATGAATGAGGAGGGTCCATTTGCTAAACCAAAAGGTAATCGAGTATATTCATACAAACCACTTGGAGTAACGAAAGCTGTTTTAGGCTGGTCAGCAGGATCTAGGGCCATCTGATGATAACCTGATCTCAAGTCTAACAGAGTGAAATATTTCATTCCTTGAAGACTGTCTAAATAGTCTTGAATATTCGGTAATGGAAATTTATCTTTTACTGTAATTTCATTTAATTTGCGGTAGTCTACACAAAGTCTGACTTCTTCAGTTCCTTTCTTGGCCACCAGCACTATTGGTGAAGCCCAAGGAGAGCATGAAGGAATTACAATGCCTTCATCTATCAAATCGTTGATTGATTTTTCTGCGATTCTACGTTTTTCTTCTGACATTCTGTATGGTTTTTGGGAAATTGGAGGATGAGAGCCAGTATTTATTTGATGTACAAAAACGTTAGAAAACCCCAATTCTTTCGCAGTAGCCGCGAAAGCTGGTCGGTACTTTTGGATTAGTTTTTCTAATTCCTTTTGTGTTTCCTCCTGAATATTCTCATTAACTTCTAACTTTAGTTCCTTAACCATACTACTAACTAAAAGTTCAGAGTCTAAAGTTTTGGCTTCACTAAGGAAAGACAAGTTGTCCCCAAAATCACCGGGGTCTGCAATACTTGATCTTTCACTCATCCGAGTAGAAATTGTCGTTGTTTCCTCTTTTTCAGCTAATAGTTTAGCCAAAGTTTGCTCAAGGAATTTAATTTTTCTTTCATTAGCTTGATTGAACACTAGTTTAGCATTTGAGCAATCAATCCAGAATTTTCCCTTTTGTAAAACATTGAAACCTATTATTCCTTTAAGGTTACAAGGTAGTTGATTTAAAATTATTATTGGTGTTTTTATTTCAACTTCATTCAAAGTGTCATAAATGATAACAGTTTGATAAGATTCTCCTAAAATATTTAAAGGAGTATTTCCTGCTGTTAAGTTTGTTGGTCCTCTATACTTATAATAGTCTAAATCAAGCTTAACGAATACTTCCTTAGTGAGAATGGTAATCTCTGATCCTGTATCTACAAGGCACTCAACAGTTTTGCCTTTTATTTTCACTTTAGCAAAAGTTAAATCTTTGCTACTGTTTCTCTTAATCTTACTAATAATCGATAGGACTTGTCTTCTGACATCACCGTCATCATCGTCTTCTTCTAAATATTCTCGATAAACTGTTTTTACCACTTTAGTTTTCTTCTCATTGCTCGGAGATTTAGATCTTGATCTAGATCTACGTCTAGCTCTAGGACTTGGTGATCGATATCGTCTACGTGATGAAGTAGGAGTTGAAGAAGGGTTTGGTGATTCCTCTCTTGGGGGTCGCATAGATCTCGGAGGAGATTTACTTAAATTCTTATCGGGGGTGTAACCCCTTCTTCGATAACCAGAAGAAGTCTGTGGTTGTTCTTCATAGTCTTGCCTTCGAGAAGAACGGGGAGAACGCCAAGATTCTCCAAGATTAGACTCTTTTGACCAACCTGTTCCTTTTGGAGCGGTTGGTCTACTAGGGCAATCAGTTTTCTTGTGCCCTACACCATTGCACTGGTAGCAGTGTAAACTTTGATTTAAATTCATTGCGTTCTCATTTGGAGTAAAATTCACTCGTTTTGGTTCAGTGTGCATATGTGGGGGCTGGTATCTAGGCTGGTACCTGTTTTGATACTGCTGATTTTGATACTGTTGGTGTTGATAACTTGGTTGATGTTGAGGAGCCTGATATTGGTAGGTTGTTTGCCTAAATCGGTTTTCATTTCGGCTGTAATCTCTTTCTCTTCTTCGTGTTTCTAAATTCATCTGAAAACATTCAAATTGTTCAGCTAGATTAGAAAGTTGTTCTGTTAAAGAACTGATTTGTTTATGTAGAGGATGTTCCTCACCACTATCTTCTAATAGTTTTATTTCTCCCACCGATCTTTCGGCATGGGATAATCTAGTGTCAAAATTTAAATTTTCATTAGTGGATAATAGGTCCATTCTAGTCTTAACTGCTGGATTTAATCCTCTATGGATAAAACTGTTGAAAGAAACCAGTTTTTTTTTGTTCTTACCTTTCCCTACCTCATGTAGGTAGGGAAAGGCCCTGATTGGCTACGTTTTGGTAGGTCGGCCATTTTATGAGGGAGAAGATTTTCTCCCTCATGTTGCATAAAATGGCCGACTTTCTCTTTGTTTGGTGCCATTATTGGACCCTGCGGAAGCCCTACTCGGCTAAACTTCGATTGATTTCACCACGACAACTTTACCTTTACTTAGTGATTCATACGTTAATTATTAACAGTTCATCCCTTCCTATTAGTATATGAATAATAAGTTCATTACTTCAACCACCAATCTTCAGCTTACTGTGACCGTTCTAAACTTAACTCTTCAATCTTCAGCTTACTGTGTGACCGTTCTAAACTTAACTCTCCAATCTTCAGCTTCGTTTAAGTTCAAAAGGCTGTGAATATTTACCAGGTAATCTTATTATTTTCATAACGTCGTGATGAAATTGGTCAAGAATAAAAGTAAGATTAAATAAAAAACAAGAAACAAGATTCAAGTATTTCATCAAGAAAAACAGTTTGAGGAAAAATTTCGTAAGGAAATGAATAACTTTTAAGCAGATTTATTACTGGATTGTTTCAATATCTGTTAATACTTGCTTGCATGAAAAAAAAATTAAATCGTTTTACTCTTGGTCAGTTAGGATTTTTTTTAATGTAACTCGACTTTAACAAGAATGAACCGTATTCAAATAGATACACCTAAGGGACGATAAGTTCAATAATTCTCTACTATCATCTATTGATCCCTCTTGACTCATGAATCTAATTATCGTTCTGAATGATAGAATAATTATGTAGTTACCTGATTCACTGAAATGATGTGTAAATCAGGAATCAATTAAATTAACGGAATAACTTATGAGAGATCTGTCATTAAATTTATGGATGCTTAGTCCAACTACTTTAGTATTTTTTTTTCTGGATGAAGAATTAATTATTCAAGTATTTACACTTTTATCCATTTTATTGATATTATTACGAACTTTTATCAATTTCTACTCATAACTTGTGATTCATGTAACCCGGTGATTTGGGCTAACTTAGAGGCATTGATTTGTTCTAATGAAACAATCGAATATTAAAACTAAACTTGATACACTGATTGAACTAAAACCATCTAAATGATTGAGGTAATGAAATTAAACTTAACTGATAAACGAAATGTAATGAACTGATGTATTCAACTAAATCTATAGATTGAATTGATTTAAACTTAGCTAATTAGCTGAACTAAATTGATTAATTAAATTGCTGTGGCTTAACTGATTCTATTGAACTGAATTAATTGAATATATTGAATTGAATTAACTGATCCTATTAAACTGAATTAATTGAACATATTGAATTGAATTAACTGATTAATTGAACTGAATAAACTGAACATATTGAATCGAATTAAACGGATCAACCAAATTGAATTAAGTAGTTAAACTGAATAGAATCGACTGGTTAACTGATTGAACTGATGATCAGCCCCACGACAATAATATTTTTTATTGATAGCGAAATAGTTATTCAAATATTCCTACCTTTGAGTATAGTACTAATAGTTCTATACTGTTTAATAAACTTCATTTTACTAGAAATATATTAAACCCGGTGATGGGGTATATTGATTTGCTCGGTGATGAGTAAATAAGAAAGATGTGTAAAACATTTTGCTGCATTCTAATTTTAACTTTTTGGATTTTCGTTGGGGTTCTAATATGGAAGACAAAGTTTATGAACTTAAATTAACTTCGTATAGTTTAGAAACAGAAGAAAACTACTTCACTTACACCATTAACGAATCCAGTATCAAAGTAATAGTTTTAATCACAATTATTTCACCAATATTCATAATCATTTATAAAATTATCACTGATATTCAGTATATGTATACAATCTATCATCAGCCGGTTTAAGTAAAATAAAATTCGAAAATGTCCGAAACAGAGGCAAAAGTAACTAGCATGACTAAAAAGTCTAAAGAACGCCAACAAGTGAACCAGTTTATCCACATAAGCAACTTCTCCGGAGATAATGAAGGTGAAGATTTGCTTGAATGGTTAGACTCATTTGAAGCTGCTGCTGCTGCTTTAGAATGGGATGATGAAACTAAATTAAAGGCTCTTCCAGCCTATCTAAATGGAACTGCAGCAAAATGGTACAGATGCTGTATTAAAACTTTGAAGAAAGAAGAAATGCCTTCCACTTTTGATGCACTACAAGAAAAGATGGTTAAGGGTTTAGCCCCTTCAAATTATAGAAGCAGTTTAATGCGAGAATTAAACGAGAAAAGGCAACAGCCTGGTCAGTCAGCTTTTGCCTATGCTTATGACATACGAGATTTATGTCGCAAAATTAATCCAGAAATGAACGAAGATTTAGTTCACAGTTTTATCCATAGAGGATTAAATCCAGCAGTTAAGACTAGAATGGACCTATTATCCACTAATGAAAATTTAAATTTTGACACTAGATTATCCCATGCCGAAAGATCGGTGGGAGAAATAAAACTATTAGAAGATAGTGGTGAGGAACATCCTCTACATAAACAAATCAGTTCTTTAACAGAACAACTTTCTAATCTAGCTGAACAATTTGAATGTTTTCAGATGAATTTAGAAACACGAAGAAGAGAAAGAGATTACAGCCGAAATGAAAACCGATTTAGGCAAACAACCTACCAATATCAGGCTCCTCAACATCAACCAAGTTATCAACACCAACAGTATCAAAATCAGCAGTATCAAAACAGGTACCAGCCTAGATACCAGCCCCCACATATGCACACTGAACCAAAACGAGTGAATTTTACTCCAAATGAGAACGCAATGAATTTAAATCAAAGTTTACACTGCTACCAGTGCAATGGTGTAGGGCACAAGAAAACTGATTGCCCTAGTAGACCAACCGCTCCAAAAGGAACAGGTTGGTCAAAAGAGTCTAATCTTGGAGAATCTTGGCGTTCTCCCCGTTCTTCTCGAAGGCAAGACTATGAAGAACAACCACAGACTTCTTCTGGTTATCGAAGAAGGGGTTACACCCCCGATAAGAATTTAAGTAAATCTCCTCCGAGATCTATGCGACCCCCAAGAGAGGAATCACCAAACCCTTCTTCAACTCCTACTTCATCACGTAGACGATATCGATCACCAAGTCCTAGAGCTAGACGTAGATCTAGATCAAGATCTAAATCTCCGAGCAATGAGAAGAAAACTAAAGTGGTAAAAACAGTTTATCGAGAATATTTAGAAGAAGACGATGATGACGGTGATGTCAGAAGACAAGTCCTATCGATTATTAGTAAGATTAAGAGAAACAGTAGCAAAGATTTAACTTTTGCTAAAGTGAAAATAAAAGGCAAAACTGTTGAGTGCCTTGTAGATACAGGATCAGAGATTACCATTCTCACTAAGGAAGTATTCGTTAAGCTTGATTTAGACTATTATAAGTATAGAGGACCAACAAACTTAACAGCAGGAAATACTCCTTTAAATATTTTAGGAGAATCTTATCAAACTGTTATCATTTATGACACTTTGAATGAAGTTGAAATAAAAACACCAATAATAATTTTAAATCAACTACCTTGTAACCTTAAAGGAATAATAGGTTTCAATGTTTTACAAAAGGGAAAATTCTGGATTGATTGCTCAAATGCTAAACTAGTGTTCAATCAAGCTAATGAAAGAAAAATTAAATTCCTTGAGCAAACTTTGGCTAAACTATTAGCTGAAAAAGAAGAAACAACGACAATTTCTACTCGGATGAGTGAAAGATCAAGTATTGCAGATCCCGGTGATTTTGGGGACAACTTGTCTTTCCTTAGTGAAGCCAAAACTTCAGACTCTGAACTTTTAGTTAGTGATATGGTTAAGGAACTAAAGTTAGAAGTTAATGAGAATATTCAGGAGGAAACACAAAAGGAATTAGAAAAACTAATCCAAAAGTACCGACCAGCTTTCGCGGCTACTGCGAAAGAATTGGGGTTTTCTAACGTTTTTGTACATCAAATAAATACTGGCTCTCATCCTCCAATTTCCCAAAAACCATACAGAATGTCAGAAGAAAAACGTAGAATCGCAGAAAAATCAATCAACGATTTGATAGATGAAGGCATTGTAATTCCTTCATGCTCTCCTTGGGCTTCACCAATAGTGCTGGTGGCCAAGAAAGGAACTGAAGAAGTCAGACTTTGTGTAGACTACCGCAAATTAAATGAAATTACAGTAAAAGATAAATTTCCATTACCGAATATTCAAGACTATTTAGACAGTCTTCAAGGAATGAAATATTTCACTCTGTTAGACTTGAGATCAGGTTATCATCAGATGGCCCTAGATCCTGCTGACCAGCCTAAAACAGCTTTCGTTACTCCAAGTGGTTTGTATGAATATACTCGATTACCTTTTGGTTTAGCAAATGGACCCTCCTCATTCATGAGAATGATGAGTGTAGTTCTTGGAGGGCTTATTTACAATACTTGTTTAATCTTTATTGACGACCTTCTCATTTTTTCTAAAACCGAGAGAGAACACTTAGAACGATTAGAAACGATATTCAGAAGACTTCAAAGAGCAGGATTAACCCTTAAACCGAATAAATGTTCGTTCTTTAAACAAAAAATACTTTATTTAGGACATATTGTTAGTGAACAAGGACAAGAGGTAGATCCTGAGAAAATTCAGAAAGTCCAAAGATTTCCAACACCTCGGACAGTTAGGGATATAAAGTCTTTTGTAGCCCTGTGCTCCTATTACAGAAGGTTTATTAAAGACTTTGCTATTATTGCCAGACCTCTAACTAATTTAACCCGAAAAGATTTACCTTTTGAATGGGGACCAAAGCAAGAAAATGCATTCAACGAGCTAAAAATGAAATTAACCACACCTCCAGTGCTTGCGCACTACGATCCCAGTAAGCCAACGCAACTCAGAGTTGATGCTTCAGGGTATGGTTTAGGATCAATACTTTTACAAAAAAGTGAAAACGGTTATCACCCAATTGCTTTTGCTAGTAGAATACTCCGCGGAGCTGAATTGAATTACCCGATTTCCGATAAGGAATGTTTAGCAATCGTCTGGGCAGTGCAGAAATTCAGAGTTTACCTAGAAGGAATAAAATTTGAGGTAGTAACAGACCATTGTGCTCTATGTCACATACATTCAAAAAAGAATTTACCAGCAAGATTGCAGCGCTACGCAATGGCCTTGCAGTCCTTTGACTTCACAGTTACTTATAAATCAGGGAAAAAACACGCTGATGTAGACTGTTTATCCCGCTACCCAATGCAAGAAATTCCAATAGATAATTTAAAAGATGAATGTGAAGAATTATTCACTATTTTAATTACAGAAAATATTGAAGAAAATTTTGATTTAATAACAAAACAAAGACAAGACCCTCGAATTAGTAAAATATTAGCTCAGTTAGAAAACTTAGCTGTTCAAAGTCCAAAAGAGAGAAAACGCATGAGTCGATTTAGACTAGAAAATGGAACTTTGTATCGATTAACTACTAACCATTTCGGTGAAACCTGGAACATAGTTCTCCCTCGAGAATTGGTTCCAGAGATTTTGAAAGAATATCATGACGCGATGATATCTGGACATCCAGGTTTATTCTCAACATACAATAAAATCAAACAATTTTACTGGTGGCCCCAAATGTCTAAAGATATCACAAATTACGTTAAAAACTGCTTTATTTGTCAGTTAGATAAAAGGGGTAGTGGAACTTTAGAAGCACCACTTCACTCCATTGTAGTTAATAACGCATTTGATAAAATCGGAATTGACTTAGTAGGACCATTTCCTAAATCGTATGGACAACAGTACATTGTTGTCTGCACCGACTATTTTACTAGATGGGTAGAACTCGAAGCTATCGGTGATTTGATGGCAGAGAGCATTGCAAAATTCTTAATAGATAAAATTTTCCTTCGTCATGGTTGTCCAAGAACAATTGTTAGCGACCAGGGAAGAAATTTTATTTCATCAATAGTTGCAGAAGTAAAAACATTCATGGAAAGTAAATGGTCTTTCTCGACTTCTTACCATCCAGCTACAAATGGATTAACCGAAAAGGCGAACCAAACCATTTGCACCATGTTAACGCATTACTGTCAAGAAGGCAATCGCAAGAAATGGGCAAAATTGATTCCGGTGATGGGATTTGCCTATAATACCAGCATAAATAAGTCAACGAAAAGTTCTCCTTTTTACCTTTTATATGGAAGAAATCCAAAACTACCAATTGATATTGTTTTGAACACTAATACATTTAAAAACTTACCCAAAACCGTTAGGGAATCAATCTTACAATGGTCACAATTAAGAGATCAGGCGAGATTGTTCTCGATTGAATCAAAAGAAAACCAGAAAATCCAACATGACATGAAGAAACTTAGAACTTTTAATGTAGGAGAAGAAGTTATGTATAGGATTTATCAAGGATCAAAAAAATTAACGCCGAAATTCGTAGGTCCTTATAAAATAATTGAAAAATTTGGGAAAACAACTTACAGAATTTTACCCTTAGGAGCAAAAGGGAAAATCAGAAGAGTTCATGGAAGTCAACTTAAACCTTTCCATAAATCTACACAAAGAAGAATTGAAAAACCAATTGATAATACCAAAATGCAAAAGAATAGTGTGGGAAGAGTGCGTGCAAATCCACTAAACTCCAAACACTCTCCTTTATCTGTTACGCTAATACTTTTGATCGGACTGATCTGTCTAGTTAATGGACAAATAAATCCTTTTATGACTGGAGATACAATTTTATGGAAGGAAACTGGTTACAAACCCAGAAAGGCGACTCAAGAGATACGAATAATTATAGCTTTTTCGAATCCTTGTAGGAAGATGCTCAATTTCAAAAACGATGAATTTGGAGTAATAAAGAATAGGAGTGATTACGCATTAGGATGTCCTTCAAGAAATTATTTGCGGTGCGTAGATACGAGAAAATATATGATTGCTTTACAAGATTACTGTACAAAATTTATTGAAGAAAAATATATTCAACCGATCAGATTCATTCCAGAAATAGCAGTGAAAGAAGAGAGACAAGTTCAACTGTTAAAAAGAGAGTTGATTACTGCAATCGTGGTAACTGGAGCAGTTATAATGGTAGGTGGCGTAGTACTTACTGGAGTAGCATACCTTTACAAAAAGGTTATGACTCCTGAGGTCGATTTTACACCAGTTTTGCAAGCAATAAGAGAACAAAATGCTGAATATCAAAAGGCTATAAAACTTCAAAACGAACATTTGATAAATATTACAAGAGTGATAAACCAACAACAGTATCAAATTGATGTTATACAAGGACTAATACCGATTGTTTCTTTTCAAGCAGCTGATGTTGTAACCTGTGCCAACAATCAGCTGTTAACTATGCAAAAATTTAATGAAAGTATAAAACAGATCAAGCCAACGCTAGATCCGCATTTTTTCAAGAATTTGAAAATAACTTTGCCATGCGATGACTGTGATTTATCAGTGATTGAAAAACTTTCAGTAAGGGTTTACGAGATAGAAAAATTCCCAATCCTAAGTTTAAATTTCACAACCTTTAGGCACGATCAAGTCACAAAGGTATACCAAGCTGACCCATTCGTACTATACAAAACTAATGAGACACACACATGTAAAATTGTCTATAAAGGGCCAGAATTCTTACTGGTAAATACTACTACTTATCAGTTTTGTGAAGTTGACGAAAATGAGTTAAAATCTCCGAACCCTATGTTCAAAAGGGCGTCAGATTGCCCAAATAGTTTCAATAAAACACACCTCTGGAAAGATGAGCATTGTGTATCAAAAAACATAAACGAGACAATTGTGGCAGAGAAGATTCAAGTTAAAAACTTTGGTGACCATTACTTGATTCATTGTGCTGGGCATAGAATTGAATTATATTCTGGTTCTTACGTATGCCCAAATCAAGTTATAAAACTATCGAAATATACTAATTTCAGTATTGATGAAATGAAATATACTTCGAACACTTTTTTCATTTATTCTAGAGGTCCTAGAGTAACTGAACATACTCAAGCAATAAATTTAAAATTATTCCAACCAAAATATCAAGAAATTAAGGTAGCACCCTTAGAATTTGAACTTCTAGAGACAGCTCAGGAGAAAGTCCTTTCTAGCTTTGAGAAAATAAATCTAAGTTGGAGGTTTGATTATGTTAAATGGATCGCAATTACGTTACTGATGACCATTTGTTTCTTATTATGCACCCTTAGTGTCCGCTTTATGCTGACTCCAAAACGAACTGTGTATTCGATAGTTTACGATGAAAGGGATAAAAATAGGACAAAAGACAAAGGTCAACCAGAAGCAATACCTTTACATAAATGTTATTAAATGGGATTTTTTTTTAAAAAAAAAAAATATAAACTGGTGATGGGAAAAATAAAAAAAAATAATAAAAATAAAAACATAAAAACCCGGTGAGGGGTTAAAAAAAAAAATATAAAATAAAATAGGAAAAAAAAAACAAAAAACATTGTCCGGTGATTGGACTAAGTCGAATAAAAACCCGGTGATGGGTCTTAATTAAAAGTCCCGGTGATTGGGACTAATTAATCATATTCTTCTCTCTTTATCTTTTATCTAACAGGATGGAGCGGAATCACCAGCAGAGGAGTTGTCCTAAATATCTTGAAGGGCGAGAAGCAAATAGCGTACTATTGTATCAACATTATCTGATCCTATCCTGCTATGCATGGAACCTCGTCAACAGTTATGGAGTTTCAAAAATAAATATAAAAGGGTGTAAAATGTCGGGAACTCCGCCGAAAATGCATAAACACACGAAGATAACTGTTACAGCACATACATCGCAAGCGATAAGTCAAGCTCATAACTTCCTACTGAAGAAAATAAAAGAAATAGCTAAACAAGTGAAGCAACGAACTGGAAGATTGAGGTGGATTACACTTACTCCAATACCTCTGTTTCATTGTAGCTTATGCTTTGAGCCGGATCATCACAAAACGGAGTGTAAAAATTGTTCATTCTGCTCTAGTAATACACACCTTCGACAGAACTGCCCCGATTTAATCAAAAGAATAGGCCCAGTTAGTTTACCAGTCCAAATTAGTAAAAAACCAAACAAATACCGAGAAAAACGAAGACAACTCAGAAGAAAGCTTCGAGAAGAATTTACTGGCAATATTTGGTTTAAGATCCCTGGTCAATACGATCCGAAAATACTGAATAAGTTAGAACAATTGGGCTCTCCATCTTTACCTACACTATCATTAGATATGGAGGGAAACGGCAGTGGAGGCGTTGGTAACATTCATATATCCGGTTGGTTCGGTAATGTCATTAGAATTCAGACGATATACTATGCAGAAGTAAAATCGGAGAACTCATTTTACTCAAATACTAAGGTAACCGGATTACAACCTATCGATTTGGCTACTGGTTTGCCGTTCCATCAGGTCCGTTCAACAGTCATTGAGATACTAAGAGGTAAAAGAGTTATTACACAAGGAGAGGGTGATTTGAGATTGTTAAAATTCACGCCCACTGATTTGATGAATAACGAGATCACCTGGATTGATCTTCAATCCTTATGGCCCGGTAAACAACCTTTAGGATTGATATATATAGATAAATTCTTCTTTCCTGAGCATCAAAAATTGCATCGAGAAGATCCAACAAATGTAATCGCTGGTCATTCCCCAGAGAGAGACGCTCGAGTTACACTCCGAGGCTACATGGAATACTTGAAATTAAAAGACTGGAATCGAGTTCCAACCTCAGAGACCATTAGACAGATGGTCAATTGTAACTTATCAATAAACGATTGGTGAAATTGTCGTATTCAATAATTAATCAAAAGTTTCAGTTTTATTTTTACAGAACGAGGACGTTCTATTGGTGCCCCGGTCAACTGAAAGAAACCAGTTTTTTTTTGTTCTTACCTTTCCCTACCTCATGTAGGTAGGGAAAGGCCCTGATTGGCTACGTTTTGGTAGGTCGGCCATTTTATGAGGGAGAAGATTTTCTCCCTCATGTTGCATAAAATGGCCGACTTTCTCTTTGTTTGGTGCCATTATTGGACCCTGCGGAAGCCCTACTCGGCTAAACTTCGATTGATTTCACCACGACAACTTTACCTTTACTTAGTGATTCATACGTTAATTATTAACAGTTCATCCCTTCCTATTAGTATATGAATAATAAGTTCATTACTTCAACCACCAATCTTCAGCTTACTGTGACCGTTCTAAACTTAACTCTTCAATCTTCAGCTTACTGTGTGACCGTTCTAAACTTAACTCTCCAATCTTCAGCTTACTGTGACCGTTCTAAACTTAACTCTTCAATCTTCAGCTTACTGTGACCGTTCTAAACTTAACTCTTCAATCTTCAGCTTACTGTGTGACCGTTCTAAACTTAACTCTCCAATCTTCAGCTTACTGTGTGACCGTTCTAAACTTAACTCTCCAATCTTCAACTTACTGTGTGACCATTCTAAACTTCAATCTCCAATCTTCAACTTACTATGTGAACATTCTAAACTTACCCCTATCATGATAACTTTATGTCAACTTATCATAATCAATTCATATTTGAAATAATATTACCCAATAAAATACATCTGGACCTCATTAATTCCAGCACATGGCAATGGCATTGGCATGGCAATATGGTGGCAAGTGCGCTATTTTTGAAACAACAAGTTGATGCAATTTTTTGTTCAATTGTTTGAAAATGAATTTATTTGTCAAATTCATTATTTTAATGCTAACAGTTAAGTTAGTGCTAAATATTTTATTATATAGTGTTAAACAAAGAATTATTATTCTGCGTTTTTAATATGTCATATAATCAACTGTACTATCAGCAACAGCATCAATAACATCATCAGAATCAATAGAATTACAAATGGAACCAAAACAAGGTGAAAATGAACAAAAACTCAAGAGTTTCCTCAAGATTTAATTATTTCAATACATCATAATCAAGTGGAGATAATGAAAGATTTTCTGATTTAAACTAAGGATGAAGATCAAAAGAATAGGAAAAATTGCCTATGATTAAATTTTTTTTGATTAAAATTTTCTGATGTATTTTTATAAGCTGATTCCAAAAATCATATTCATTTTATGCTAAGACTTATGAGATATAAGCAGAAGAAAAGCAATATATTGAAGAACCGATAGAGCTGGCGTGCAACTTTGATCCAAGCTGAAATAAGAGCGAACATAATTATTTTTACATGATTGATCTTTATCCATCATAAAAATCTAATATTTTAATGCGCAAGATAAATTGTACTCATTTCGAAGGATGGATTGGGATCAATATCCTTAAACTATTTCTGATCACAGATAAGATAATAATTTTCATGTGTATTATTTGATGGAGATTTCATATATATCATTCTGCCTAAATATTGCGGAGCGCATCATGGTTCTATTCCAGTTTTTATCAGACTTCTAGTTTTAAACTATGTTATCAGTTTTTGATTCTGTATATTTATTACCAATACACTAACAATGTCTCATACAAATGTAATTCGCGAATAATTTCTGTGGAGAAACGTCTTAGGGAGCAAAAAGTTTTTACTATAATGAAAGTTCATTCAAAATCGAGAATAATGGATAGCAAACGAGTACATTCATGAATACCTAAAAAGCTGTTCAGTGTTCATCTTTGAACTACAATTTAAGCTTTCATAAAGATTTTGTTTTCTAATAGTTGTACATTCATGAATACCTAAAAAGATGTTCAGTTTTCATCTCTGAACTACAATTCAAGTTGTTTCTAAGCAATTCTACATCAGGCAATCTCGCTAGTCTTGACCACGAAGCAATTAACCACGAAGCCACAAGGAGCAATTCAATCCTTCAATTTTGCCTTCTTAGTTAATAAGAGTGTGCAAGCAAAGTTAATTAATTAAGTCCAATCATTTTATATTTTCGCATTCATACTGCCACAAAGAGCAAATCAATCTATGAATTTTTCTGTCTTTCTTATTCTTAATTCTTATTCTTAATTTCAATGCATTCTCATTGAAAATTTATTTGTAAAGACCTCCTTACCATTACCGCCGATAACCAATAGCGCCCCCATTAGAGAGTCTGAGAAGGTCTCACAATTTTTTATCACAATGTAGGTTATTCTTTTCTAGTTTCATGCTGATAGTGTATTCATGAATTTTTACCATGCTTCACTGATCTTCTTTTCAGGGGTTTTGTGAGTAGCTAGGTGAACAAACGAGTTTTTGCATTGATACTTCCATGATCCAATGCACTAAACATATAGGCAGAGGAGCACAAAACAAGGAAATTGTTCATACATCGATTAAAGTTTTACCCTCAAACCTGAAATATCAGAAGAATAATTCTTTTGTTTTAATAATTATGTTTTCTGAATGAATGTGCAAATCTGCGAACAACCGAAAAAGAAGTTCACTGATCATCTTTTCTCGGGTTTTGTGAGGTGCTAAGTAAACAAACGAGTTTTTGCATTGATACTTCACGAAATATGGTCAACTTTTGGCTTCTTGTGAAAGAGAGTAAAACAATAAAAATATATTACGATGTTTTATTTCTGAAGCAAAATCACAAATTTGTTTAAGTTAGATACAGTCAGTTAAGGTAGATATGGTCAGTTTAGTATTAAAATTTTGTTTCATTAACATTTTCCCAATGTTTATTCATAATATGATCTTTGATTCACTGCCATGATTTGTATGATTGGCCACAATAAATGCATTCAATTTGGATTCGTTGTTGTTTTCGCATATGGTACAATAAGCCGTTAGTGCGACTGTAAGTTTGGATACCAGATTTTTGGCAGTCAGTACAAATGCACTTGCGATAACCCAACTTGCACTTGGACTTTTAACTATATTTTTCTTTATTTGTTCCTCTAACTTTTTTACGTTTAAGACTTTTCCATCTTTAACATAATTAATGTAAGAAAATTAACTTTCTTAGCTGGAGTTCCAAACTGAACTGACTCTTTTATTCATAAAAAGATACATTTTACTTTCTCTTCTTCATTATTTTTATCTATATCGATCGATAGGGTGTGGTACACTTTTCATGTTGTTACATGCAGATAAAATACTTTTTTTTCTTTGGAATTTTTGTCCTCCAATATCAATTTGAAGCTATCAGGGCTGAATGAATAAATGAAAAAATCAATTAAAATTGAAAAAAAAATATGAATAATTTTTCTTACTTCTCTGATATCGAATACAGTTTTTTGATTGCAGCAAGTGCAAACTTCCAATCAAGGTTAATCATTTCATAGATTAATTTCAATGATTTAATCCAGGCTATCAAACGTATCGAAGCCTTGCTCAAGGCTAACAGTTCACCAAGGCATTATCCTCATCTAATAGCGACTCTCAAAACTGTCGAGATAAAACATGGAAAACCATCTTGTGGCTGTCTTCTAAACGCTTTAATAATTCACGATTGTGGACTAAGTCCTACGTGCTTTAGGATCGAATTGCCCTGACTTGCAAATTGTATCCATGAATAAGTTTGATTAGTGGAATCGTTTGTCTCTTTCAGAGTCTTTCCATAAGCTTAGCTCTAAGAGCTCCTCTACCGCGACCAGTCATACTTTCACAAACAAAGGTTACAATAAACAATAATTATAATAAACAAACTTTCCTTAACTCTAATGTTGTAACAATTTTATATTTTTGAGTAATATTATCCAAAAGATAATATCGATACTTTCTGCAATACAAGATCACAAACAGTAACACTCGCAAAATAGCTTATGCACACTATTCTTCTGGCAGCGTAATTCATGATTCTTGCTTAATAAATAAAACTTAATCTAAAATTTTGCGTTAAACTGATTTTACGAGTTTTTGCATTGAGCAAAAAGCAAATCAATCAATTTGCTTTATTTCTGTTCTTATTGATTTGCTTTTTGTGGCATGGTTTTGAATTTGTCAATAATTAGCTCAACTGAATTCCACTGGAGTGGTCATAAATGCTGAAAACCTTGACTAACCTTAACGTTTGGGAAAAAACTAGCCAAATCAGTTTCTTTCAGTTCATTATTTCTGTAAAGATATATTGTATCCAATGAAGGCTTTGGTTTGTTACCAAAAAAGTTTTTGAAGCCTGAAGAAGGGAGAAAAAGAAAAATTGTCACCACAGTTTAAAATATTTAAATATTTAAAACTTACTTAAATAGTATAGATACTTGACATGAACCAGTCGATGATGGTAAATGAGCTGCTTCCATCTCAAATTAACTGAAACAAAACAAGAAACCAAAGTATTAGGTCCATAAATTTAAATTACTAATGGTTAAAGGTATTGAAAAACTCAAATCTACTTACTTGAAGAACAATTGAGAACATCATCTAGCTCGTGAAGATTTTGGTCGTCCATGCTAAATGAGTCCCATTTTTCCTCTGAACCAGAAAAATTCATTCTCCAATCATGAATGAATTCGTCTGTTTCAGGTGCAAAATCGTAATAAGATTCGGGTGACAACAGGGAAGTAGGTAAGTCAAGATAATTTGGTTCTACCTTAAGATTAGGTAGGTTAGATAGGTTCTCTCTATCAAGATCGTTTGTGCTATGTGTTGAACAGTTATCCATGACAAGCTCTCCTTGCTTGAAGTCCAGGCCATAAACTTTTTAAGCGTTACACCCTTTGCATAGAAACCTTGCCACAAAGAACAAATCAATTATAGCAACTGTCGGATCATTGCAATTCTACTTGTTTTTCAAAAAGAAATATTTGCCAAAATTGAATGTATCGATGTATCGATATTCGAGTAGCTCTCTCGCATCAACGCTATTGCTATTAGCACGGGTGTTTAAAAAGTTTACGCAGGGGGAACATAAACCAACTGCGTATATACCAATCATTGCAATATTGTTATTCGTGTTAGAATTTATTCTTTCTAAGCAAATACACTCGTTGAGTACTGTTTTTACCAATCTTGAATATCAGTGAAGCATTCTTTTCTAGTTTAATCTCGGTAAATTCTTCACGCAAATACTTGTTACCAGACGCATCGCAGATTTTGACATAGAATTTTTTCTGTCGACCCATTTTTTCGTTGGTAACATTCAATACTTCGAGACGCTCTTGTTCGGCGAAGTGTCCATCAATATAACGAAAAGATAAAGTTGGATCCATATGGAAAACAGCAGAGGCAACAACATAAATAATCTGCAATAGATCAGTTATATCTTCAAATTTGCATTTTGTATAAATAAACTTTTCGAGTTCCTCGTAAGAATTCAGATTTCTCTAAAGAGCATTGAGTCAGTCAGGATCAGTTGTTTTTTCGACATTATGACCAGCACTTGATGTACTGGGTACAGAACCAGTTGTTTTTTCTTGTTCAATGCTTCGCTCCATATCTGATGCTTCATCGTACAACACACAGTTAATGATCTTTTGGGATACATCACTGATATTAATTATCAAATTTTCGATTTTGCTTTTAAATTAATTATACCGTATGGAAAGATATTATCATTCATGAACCGAGCAACCTTTAGTGCCTGCTTCGCTACCGATTCATCTGTCGTTATTTCAATCGAAATTTTGAATTAAGCGCTATATACGCCCAAAGCGCCTTTCCTACTTTTGTTTAACAAAACCAAATAATACCACATAATATAACTTTTTGAGCAAAACTAATTAAGTTAAGAACACTCTTCTTTATTGATTCCACGGTACAAATGAAGTTTCTTGGTAATTGTGAGATCGGCCTTATCATTTTTGATAAAACAAATAAATTGTTTCAATATTCCAACACCGATATTGAGGAATTGCTCCTTAAATATATTAAGAAGATACAAAGAGTAAAGTAAACCATTTCTTACTGACGAAAAGTTTACTCTAGTTGGTTACCATGTTGTTCTATACCAAGGAGTTTGCCTCTTACTCTCAAGATGAAGAAACTCACATGAGGTTAAGCCTCATATGAGTGATTTCTTCAGTTGAAGGGATTTCATTTCAAAAGATTGTCTTGATAATGAGCTAATTTATCCTGAGGAAGCTTTGGCTCGCCACTCGTTTAGCAATTGAAATACGAATCAATTTTAATTTATTTTATGCCATAAGGAGAAACATTTAAACATGAGGTATCTTATTGTGACGAAATATTTACATCAGTATTTGCCCTTTGATTCAGGGTCGACGCAGACCAAAGTTGTGCTAGATCTAGTTGGTTAAAGAAGTCACCGACCTATTGCACAAATGTGAAAAAGCTACGCTTGACCCTACCAAGTACGCCAGGGTTTCGCAGCTCAAAGCATCCTAAAAAACAGTCATCACAACTTTAGGAAGTTAATCCCAATATGGTTTTGTGACATCCTAAACTCAATATGGATCGACCCTTATTTGATAATGAACTGCTTTAATCATCCAAATATGGAATGCATCCTGTCAAGGATCTAGTATAAAAGAGAGCACTTCTCACGTTGAAATCTAATCTAGTTAATCAACAATCAATATACGTTACGCTACCCAAATCCCATTAAACCCTTAAACATTAGTTATAATCATATCATTCTTATTGTAATCATTAATTAACTCATTCATTAAACTCTTCATTTAACTAGTTATATTAATCAGTTTTCTTTCATAAAGTGGTATCATCAATAAGTTTCGTTCGCGATTCAATTTAGTCATCTTTTCTTGTTACAATTGGTGGCAGCGGTGGGATATTCGCTGAAAAGAATTCATTGTGTAACAAACATGACTAGTAACGGTAATCAGAACATGGAATTTTCAACTGTAGCTTTCGAGACCTTCATGAAAACGATGACCCGTGCTTATTTACCTCCAGTAACTATCAAACAATTTACTCCCCCTATGGACGCCATCGAATGGATTTGTGAATATGAAAGACTCACCAGCGCAGTGAACTGGACTGATGAAGACAGATTCTCCAAAATGTCAACTTACCTTTCCCCAACGGTACAAACTTGGTTTACACGCACAACCAGCGACACAGAAAGAGGTATTGTAAATTGGGCCAGGATCAAAGAATGGTTCATAGCTGCCTATTCAGCGGAGAGAAAAAATTACACTGAGCTTCTTTTCGAAACGAAACAATCAATAGGTGAAAACGTGATAACTTATTGCGATAAAATGTTGTTTTATGCAGACAAAGCAAAGGTGGAATTCTCTGTTTTCGTTGAACGTTGCATAAAGGGATTGTTACCCGCCATTCAATGTGAAATGTACGCTAGGAACAATACTTCAATCAAACATTTCGAGGAATTGGTTACTTTGGTTCGTTCCGCCGAGAAGCATGCTAACATGCGTTACGCTCTAGTAAGACAGCAAAATTGTACGAATGGAGCTTGTGGAATGAGTACCGTTAGTTACGAACATCCTATAACAAGCATGCCAGCCATTTCTCGTCCCCGAACACCCCCGGTAACTACCCCGCTAAAGACACCCGATGAATCAATTTCAACTGCCGACGTAAGGAACTTAATAACCAGCCAGTCAACCCTAATGGAAAAGATGCTAGCTATGATGGAAGCATTTACTAACAGTAATAGTAATAATCGAAGGGATCGTACTACAGTTACCTGTCATTATTGCAATAAACTAGGACACCTACAAAGAAATTGTAGAAAGAGACAATACGATCAAAGGCAGGTTAGCAACACAAACCCAAACCCCAATCCGCCAATACAATCAAACCAGTATAGCACCGCACCGGTAAACCAAAGTAATCCTGTTTCTCCCACCCAACAAGCAACCTCAATGTCCGCAACAGTTAACAGACCCATAGATAATAAATTGATTGGGCCACTCATTCAAGTCGAAGCTCGTCTTAATGATAATCTAATCAAAGGTGTCATCGATACTGGATCTCAAGTCACTTGCATTACTAAAGAGATTGCAGATTTGTTTCAACTCGAGGTGCAAGGCAATGACACAATTACAATCAGTGGTCTCTTTGCCCCGACAGGTAAACCTATTGGAGTCAGCGATGTTCAGTTAGGTATACCAGTCGAAGGCAACATTAAGACCGTGGATGTTACTGTCGTGGTAGTTGAATGGATGCCAGCCGATATCAAGTTGCTAATCGGACAGAATGTCAATTGTAAGAACAATTTGCTCATCAATCCAAGAGGAAAATTAATTTCAACAGAACACATAGGAGAACTGTATCTGAATAAGGATGTACAAATTCCCCCGAGAACCCGGTTGTTCACCAATGTGTCCACTTCCAAGAAACATAGTCTTCCGAAAGGAGTCTATTTTGTGACAACAGACAATTTACAATTTGAGAAAAATAAGAAAATTGCTGTTGCCAATGCGGTGGTTACCATCGCACGTGGACAAGCTGAAGTCGAACTATGCAATTTTAGTTCGATTCCAGTCTTCCTCACAAGTGGGACCAAAATCGGAGAATACGAAAACAAACCAGCGGGTGACATCTTGGAACTATCCGAAGAAAACGAAAGTATGGGGATTCTAGGTTCCCAAAAAGTAAAGAAAGATGCAGAACTATCTGAAGATTTTGCTCTGTTTGAAGGCAAAGTAAAGATTGGCAAACAATTGAATCAACACCAACAGGACGAATTACTACAATTACTCAGGAACTATCGACAAGCTTTTGCCCTAAAACCAGATGAAATGGGACTCACTAATAAATTCGTCCACAGTATAGATACACCAAATATGCGACCCCTATCGACCGCTCCTTACCGTACCTCTCCCGAGAAGAGAGAAATCACAAATAAATTAGTTAAAGAGTTATTGGACACTGCAATCATTAAGCCATCATGTTCCCCATGGGCTTCTCCAATCGTACTAGTAAAGAAAAAGACAGGTGACTATCGGTTTTGTGTCGATTATCGAAAGTTGAACGGTGTAACAAAAAAAGATCATTACCCATTACCAAACATCAATGACGCCCTCGACTATTTAACCGGCGCATGCATTTTTACCAGTTTAGATCTAAAATCCGGATATTACCAGATTGGCATTAATGAAAAGGACAAAGAAAAAACAGCTTTTATTACAATGGATGGCCTCTATGAATTTGAGGTTATGCCTTTTGGTTTGACCAATGCCCCTGCAACCTTTCAAAGATGTATGGATGTGGTTTTGTCTGGGTTAAAATATAATTCATGTCTAGTATATCTGGATGATATATTGATATTGAACAAAACATTTGAGGAACACCTTACCAGCATTAAACTTGTCCTAGATAGGATAATTGGAGCTGGTTTGAAACTCAATCCCAACAAGAGTGTGTTCGCATTACCTGAAGTGACTTATCTTGGTTTCAAGATAACCAAAGACGGACAGTCTCCAGAAGAATCAAAACTGGAAGCAGTTAAGAAAGTGCCGGTTCCAAAGAGTGTCCGCGATGTTAAATCTTTCGTGGCCTTCTGCAGTTATTATCGGAAATTTATTAGTAATTTCTCTACCATCGCAAAACCCCTAACTAAACTAACTAAACAAGACGTAAATTTTGAATGGAATGAAGAACAACAAATTGCATTCGAAAAGTTACGAGATTCACTATGCAATGCCCCCGTATTAGCTCATTACCAGAGTGATTTACCAATCGAAGTCAGAACAGATGCATCTGGTGTCGGTGTTGGGGCTGTCTTATTACAGCAACACGACAAAAACTGGCGTCCAGTAGCATTTGCTAGTAGACAATTAAACTCTCATGAGAGCAATTACACCATCTCGGAAAAAGAATGTCTCGCCATTATCTTTGCTCTGGATAAATTTAAAATTTATTTAGAGACTAAACCATTCCGTGTTGTTACAGATCACTCTGCTCTAACCTTCTTACAGAGTAAGAAAAATCTACCCAGAAGATTGGCTAAATGGGCAATAATTTTACAGGAATTTGAGCCACAGATTGAATACAAAAGTGGCAAACATCATGCAGACGCTGATTTTTTGAGCAGGTATCCTGTTAACGAACCTGAAGATACTCACGAAATAGAAGACAGGGTTCATGTTTTCACTACTAACGTCGAGTTGAACCTGGATAATTTTAAAATAGGCCAAAACGAAGATTCGTTTTGTTCTTCCATGATGTTGACCCTGAAAAATCTGAATAACTTATCTAACAAAAAAAGAAAAAAGGCCGAGAAATTCTTCGTTAAAAATGGAGTACTTTATCGTAAAGTATACCGTCTGGGTAAAATTGAAAATCTTCTAGTCGTACCCAAGAAACTAAGAAAGGATGTATGTTACATTCATCACGATGCGCTATCTTCTGCACATCAAGGAATTGGCAAGACTTATGAAAAGATTCGTGAAAAATATTATTGGCCTGGCATGTCTGTGTATATCAATCGATATGTAGCTTCTTGCTTTCTTTGTCAAACAAGAAAAACTCCGCATGAGTTAGAAGCAGGCAAGTTAAACCCAATCATCTCCAGCTATCCGTTTGAACGAGTACACATTGATATCCTTGGTCCAATGAATAAGGCTCACGGCAAAATGTATATAATCGTTGCCATAGACTCCTTCACTAAATACATGGAAACGGCAGCTATCTCTTCAACTTCGGCTCAAAACACAGCCAAATTTATCAAGAATCAAATTTTTTGTAGACATGGCGCACCAAACATCCTTGTCTCGGATAATGGAACAAATTTCACCAGTCATTTAATCCGTGAACTGACAAAAAAATATGGAATCAAACAAATGTTCACAACACCCTACCATCCACAGTCGAACGGGCAAGTTGAAAGGGTGAATGCACAAATAGCAGCAATGTTATCCATGTACGTGAATAAATATCACAATGATTGGGATGAGTTTTTACCCGAAGTTACATTTGCTTATAATGGATCTTATCACTCTAGTCTAAGAATGTCTCCCTTCGAGTTAGTATATGGAAGAAAACCAATTGCGCCCGAGGAACGCAACATACCTCTCGATGTCCCCGTTTATAATGAAAAACAATACATGGAATTCGTCAAAAATGATTGGCCGAAATTAAGAGAGTTTGTCAAAATCAATATGGACGAAGCAAGGTCAAAAAACGAATACGAATATAACCAGTTGCATTCTGGCAACGAATTTGAAGTTGGAGATACAGTTTTGGTCTATTACCCTAACCCAGGAACCACGGGATTAACTAAAAAGTTGCTACATAAATATCATGGTCCTTTTGTGGTAACAGAAAAAACCTCACCCTTAGTTTATAAAGTAAAGGAAATCGGGGTAAACAAAGACCCTATGGTTGTCAATATCCAACGACTAAAAAGATTCAAAGGAAGATGCTCACTTGATGAAATCAAATCACCGACTATACCAATAACACCTCAAATTGACATGACCAAGGCAAGCGAAGATTTTCCAGAAATGATCAGACCTAGCAACGAATGTAGATCCCCTACTCATAGTCCAGATTCAAGTCAGACGCCGAGTTGGCATGACACGACTGATGCCTTTGTTTTTTCACCCCCTAAAAAACAATTCACCACGAGCACCCCTATGCGGAATAGAACCTTCACAGTCACTAACCCAAAAGTAGTAGGTTTTGAACGTCCCAATACGACCCCGAATATTTCAAGTGAAGCCTCTGCATCTTCTTCAACTAAAAACAATGCGGATGCAGATACGACTCTTCCCGACTCAGACTCCTCTCCAGGAAAATTATGTGCATGTGGAAAAATGCGAGTAAGAACTGAAGGATCACTGAGTTCAAATTCAGCTGAAGAATCAAAACATGTACGCTTCGATGAAGATGTGCAGATTTTTTCAGATGAAACAACCGAGGACAATGCAGTGATTCAAGATACAAACAGAGATCACCTTTATGAGCCTGAAAAGACTTCCGCCAGACAATACGTGACGGAACCTAGGATTACAAGATCAAAATCAAAAGCATTATCTGGAATCATACTAACATTGGTGGTATTATTCATTGGGCCGTCATCCGCCGAGTTCAACGTGATGAATCCCCTGTTATGGCGTGAAGCAAGCAAAATAGTAGTTGAAGCAGAGGGAGAAATCGACACAATTATCGAATTCAGAAACACCTGCCCGGATTTAGCAGATTCATTATTATTGCCAAAATTCCAAAAAGATAAGTTTAGGAAATGGTGTGAAGTCGAATTCAAGTCAATTCTAGATTTGATGCATCAGAATTGTCAACCCGTAACGAAAAGACCTACTCGTAGTCCAGTTATGGCTATCTTGTCAGCAGTAGTTTTTACTACTATCCTTTCGTACGGAGCCATACGAACACACTTGGATCGTGTTTCTCGGATTGAGGAACGGGTGAACGAACAAAATCAACTACAAATGCAACAAAATCTAGAATCAAAAAAGATGAAAGAGAGGTTGAATGAAGTTATTAGAAAACTTAACGAGAATACCGCACGCATTGATGCAATCGAAAATAATTTGCTCACTAATATTCTTGTTTCAACTGGTATTGCGGACAAATTTTCACTTCTAAGATCACAGTTGAATGACATCTTTCAAGCTATGAAACAGAGAAAAGTTAGCAACCAACTAGCTGCACTGACTAATATCTCTTCCACTGACCAAGCTAACTATCCGATAGAATTGATGACAATGATAAATTGTCATACTGATGAAAATATGTTGCGATTTAAGATACACGGTTTTAGAAAGAGCTTACATTACTCTTTAGCTGAGCCAGACCCTTTCTTCATGAGAACTGACGAAGATAAGTGTGTTTACTACATTGGGCCCAAGTTTATTCTGATGCATCTAGACAATAAACAGATTTGTCAGATTCAAAATAGAGCCATTCAACATGGCCCACTATTTGTAAGTAGACAATTTATCTGCAAAAATGAAACCATCAAACCCAATACTCTTTGGGAAAAGAAAGAATGTGCACCTGGTAACCTTAAAAATGTCCAAGTAAAGTCAACACCAGCAGCTCGTTTTGTTTATTGTTTTGGACACCAGATAAGAGTGGCCGGAAAGTTATATTCCTGTCCTAATTGGGTATTTTCATTCCCTATCGATGTTACCCTAGTAATCGATGATGAAGTTTACGACTATTTCTCCATTTATCATCGATACGATCTTAAGTTACAAGGGACAGATTTTTCTGCTATCAACGTTTACCTTTCCGCAGGGCAAAGTCATTCCGAATTGCTAAATGAGCTTGAAGATACTGATGCGACCTTTATATGGAGAACAATCTATTCTAATCCTCTCTTTAGTGTCCCCTTCCTATTAGCAATACTCATAATCCTGATTTGTCTTGGATACATCATATTTCATTGTAAATATTTCCATTTAAAAGTTAATTCGTTTTGCTGCAAAAGACGCGGAGAGAACGAAAAAATGAGAAAAAAGAATTTGGAGAAAGAGATAAAAGAGGAAATTCCTCTGAAGGAATTAAGTAAGACAAACAAAACTGAGCCTGAAGAGGTGAAAAAGGAAATGGATCCGGAACTGCAAAGACTGCAGAGCCTGACTTGGGTTCAATAGAGTCAAGTTCAGTTTAAAATCAATATCAAATTTTACTAACTAGCCTGTTACCTTTAACTACGATTACTAATTACCTTTACTAACAAAAAAAAATGAAAAATACAGAACCCGTACATTAGATTATAATCAAAGTTTAATATTATTATGAGGAGCCTAGTGACCTTAAGAAAATCAACATTACATCTTGTCAAGCATCACGCGCCAACATCAGCAGTTACTCGTCAGTTGGGTTCGATGGAGCTGGAAGTTGAAATGGTAGATCAAAAAGAAACGATCGATCCACATACAACCATGGCGAAGGTACCTCGAAGATATCACGGACCCGGACACAGCAATGATTGTGAACCTCAATATTGGGGATGGTACATAGAAAAAAAATGACATCTTCAAATCGCCTATTGGAATTAGGGAAATTGCAGCCAGTTAACCTTCGATAAGAGCGGATGAGTTGACCAATAGGAACTTTAGCAGGCGCCATCTCCCATTCTAAAGCAGCCACTAACTGAACAATGAAGCTTCGAGATTCAACAGTAGCCATCACAGAATAAAAGGACTCAAAATACAAAAAAAAGGACCAAAGAAGAAAACAAGATAGAGATAGAAGTCAGAATTGAGTAGAGGAATGGCTTCAATACTAACCTACAATTCTGTTTTATACTGAAACAAATTCCATATATGCAAGCCTCCACTTCCGATCACTAACATTAATCCAAATAGGGAGTAGGAAATTACAAAAAAAAAACCAATAGTAATAAATAACATCCAATATAATCATCTAAAAGAAAACAGATTTTGCTTCCTCTACCCTTATATGGTACTCAAAAAAGGAGAAGAGTTTGGAAATTCTGATGATTGCTTTGAATAACTTAAACTCACTACTAACCACTGACCAAGTATCGAGGGTACGCTAACTCTTAGTCCAATACGCTGGGCCATTTACCGGCTCAACCTCTCTAACTAACATTTTTTTAGCTCCAATTTTGTTCCCTACCTGAGACGAAGGTCAGTTCATTTTTTTTAAATTCTGGAGCAAGATTTACGCACCCATAGCCTTTGACTACAAGCCAACAGAAAATTAGAAAGTACGCGTACGTCAGTTTGATACGCTGGGTCATTTACTGGTCCAAATTTCAGAAACTAACATTTTGACTCAACTTTCCGTTCATCTCCCCCATAATCAAAACCAAGTTCATATTTACCAAGTTCAACGTAGGATATACATTTTACCGGGCATACCCTAGATACTAGAGGAGGAGTTAACCGGTACGCGAGTCCCAGTTTGATACGCCAGGGTTACAAAATGCGATGGATTGTACAAACAGTGTTTCAGAGGAAAATTGTTCATTTATTATTTAGTAATGCAAAAACAAAAGCAAGTTACAGTTATTTTCTTGGATTGTCAAGAAGGCTGGTTCGAGCTGAAGAGACTCTCAAGGAAACCTCAGTGACTGGGCGCAAGTCGACATGATACATGTCGATTTCCCTTTGAAGATCTTCAGGGATACTAAATTCCCTTTTTCCCTTCTCATAATCGGGATCGACGCAGCAAACTTCCATCCAAGGGAAACGTAGAGGAGGATAAACATCTTTTGCGACATAACCTCGATTTGGAATGTTCTCCTCTGCCACCCGAACAGCACACGGAATGTACCAGTGTTTTATTTTGGGATGTTTCCTCCCAACGAGATGGTCCTTCAGGTATTTAGCTTTCTTGAAGGTAGTTTTGCAGTAAAGACACCGCACTCTAACAGGGCTCTCCGTGATGGAGGCTCGAGCTTCCTTCTCAGCCTGGAATAGTGGGGTGTACTTTTTTATTTCGTTCCACGGGAGCTCATCTTCAGGGTTTACGTCATCAGGATCGTCCAATTCTTCGTCGTGTACCCGATATGTTGGAAACTGTATCAGGCGGTTCATTCGGCCCTCCGGATCCAAACCCCAGTTCACTGTTTCACACGACCATTCATTACAACGATCTCGCACCCGGACGCGTTGATTGTACCGATTAGTACGACCACTCGACGTTGAAGGACTTGCCATATCAGTACCTCCAGTTAAGAACGAAGGACCAATTCCCGACCCAATACCACCAGTGGAAGTTGTAGGATTCGTCCCCATACCAGTTCCACCAGTTAAAGACGAACAATTCGCTGGACCAGTGATGTTACCTGAATCCAATGGCTCAATGATAGTACCAGATACCCTGACTGATTGGGTCGATCTTTGAGCCTCACTGTCGACCTGAGCAAACATGTTGAACTCTTGAAGTGACATTTTGAAACAGGAAAAGTAATGCAGAAAAGATAGAAAAGAACTTGAAGGAATACTTAAATAAGAATGAGTTGCTATTCAGGAAAACCAAAATAAAATAAAACTTAAATACTTGTATCGCCTGGCAGGAAGTTTTCTACCATCATTTATCAAACATTTCAAGGAAAATAACCAAAAAAAAAAGCAATAAATTAAGCTTAACTTAATGGTAACTCATTACTACATCCTGTATACATACATTCCAAAGTTGTTCTTTGATCAGCCTTGTTTATCTAGGGTAATGATATGTGAAGAATAACCATAAACTTTAACTATCAGTAAATAACATCAAAATCATGTTTGAATTGGAGACCAATTTTATGCTAACAGCGAGGTGATGTGACGAAATATTTACATCAGTATTTGCCCTTTGATTCAGGGTCGACGCAGACCAAAGTTGTGCTAGATCTAGTTGGTTAAAGAAGTCACCGACCTATTGCACAAATGTGAAAAAGCTACGCTTGACCCTACCAAGTACGCCAGGGTTTCGCAGCTCAAAGCATCCTAAAAAACAGTCATCACAACTTTAGGAAGTTAATCCCAATATGGTTTTGTGACATCCTAAACTCAATATGGATCGACCCTTATTTGATAATGAACTGCTTTAATCATCCAAATATGGAATGCATCCTGTCAAGGATCTAGTATAAAAGAGAGCACTTCTCACGTTGAAATCTAATCTAGTTAATCAACAATCAATATACGTTACGCTACCCAAATCCCATTAAACCCTTAAACATTAGTTATAATCATATCATTCTTATTGTAATCATTAATTAACTCATTCATTAAACTCTTCATTTAACTAGTTATATTAATCAGTTTTCTTTCATAAAGTGGTATCATCAATAAGTTTCGTTCGCGATTCAATTTAGTCATCTTTTCTTGTTACATTATGAAGAATTTGCTAATTTTTGTACTTCAAAACTTGATCTTACGAATGATCCAGCTTCTATATTACAACTGATTTATGTTGTTTCTTCAGCTATTTTAAATATGGATCAGCTTTGGCTTTCCGGGCAATTGATGCTGAAACCGCTGGAACAGAAAATTTTAATGTACTAAATGTTACCAACGAAAAAATAGGTTGCCAGAAAAAAATTATACGTCGAAATCTGCGATGCGTCTGGTAACAAGTATTTGCGTGAAGAATTAGCTGATGATCTCGGCAAATACATCGCAGACAAGACCGATCCCAACAAAAATAAAATTTGTGCAAGAGTACCGGGTAAATGTACTCACAAAGAAGATGTGGAGGGTAAATTGCCTCGAATCCAGGCTCATCTGTATGAGGTTTTGAATTACAAAATCATATGTATCTATTGTGGATACGATTGTACAGATTTTGAGCGAATGAAAAGGCATTTGACTACTCATTGGAAAATGCATGGTTTCGACAAAATCGAGAAACCAGAAAAAAAGAAAACAAAAGAAAAAGAAACTTTAAAAGAGCTCGTTGAAGATGATTCAATTGAATCTTCAGACGAGAATATTGAACCTGCAAGCAATGGCAATATATAAAATGGAAATCATTGTTCTGTTTCTCACATCGCTTCAACATTGTTTTTATCATCTAATTACTTGCTGGAATAATTATATTTATACCTTTTGATTAGAGTAGAACTATAATAAAATTCATTGTAAAATCACCTATTAATCTCATTTTTTATTTACAATAGATCACATCTGAAGTCTCTAATCAGCCTGAGAAATCTCATGATTCTTTGGATCTAGTCGATTCTGAAATTTGTTTAATTTTGGGTTTAAGCATCAGATACGCCATTTTTCGGCGTTTTTTTCAACACTTTTATATCATTCTATTTCTTTTTTCTCTTAATTCGAGGGGAAAGACAAGCGCTTTATGTGCTTTAGCTCCAGAAAAGGTTTTGAAGCATTTTCCTGTTCGCAGATAAATTGAGAGTCGCTATGTCCCCACTTCACAAATAAAAACGAATCACGGATTAAATGCCTGTTTTTACTGCAGTATAACATTAACTTGCAGTATAAATAAAATCGTCTCTTAATTCGAGGCTGAAGACAGGCGCTTTATGTAGCTCCATTTAGGCATGCCAATATTATGTTATTAAATTTATGGACAATTTCTTGAATGATTCTAATTAATTTCAGCTGAACCAGTTAAATGTGATGCGATATTTCATTTTCAGCAGCCACAAGTTCAAAATATGCTTATGTTTTTCCACACTTTTTCAATATTAAAGGAACAAGAAAACAATGCTAGAATTGACCAAGAGTGAAATTAATGTTCATTTACCAACAATCTATCGATAAGTCTTTGCAGTTACCAGATCAGGTAACGGCTATGTACTTTTCGGTAGAAGATAGGCGAAATTCATGAGTCTTATTAAATTAATTATCGTATTTTTAAACCGAAACCTTGCCACATAGAGCAAATCAATCAATTTGCTTTATTTCTTATTGGTTTGCTTTTTGTGGCAAGGTTTTGTGTGCATTTTGTGTGGTTTGCCATCTGCTTGTTTTGAAACTCATAACACTCTTGGACTCTTTCGATAACAATCTATCGAAAAGTTCATTGCCGTTACCGGATCTGGTAACTGCAAAGACTTGTCAATGTCTGTTTCATTTGCAGTCTGTTTTATGTTGCAAAAACATGACTGATAATATTAAATATATAATAAAAGAAAACCAAAAAAGATGTTCACTGATCTTCTTTTCAGGGGTTTTGTGAGTAGCTAGGTGAAAGAAAGACGCTTTGTAAATTTTTGACCGATGCTCGAAAATTGAAGGGCTTATTAAATACAAGCTGGCTTGAGAAATAATTGGTCGCTGCAGAAACCTCGAGATGCTTTCCACTGATTATCTAAGCCCATGTTTACTTAGATATGGACCTGGCCGTAAAATAAAGCAACTGCATCTAATGGGTCATCGACTGGATGCTTTCTGCTATGAAGCTAAATATTTCCCCAATCTAAAGAGACTCCATATCTACTGGGTGTATCAACCAATAGGTACCACTTTTGGAGGCTTATAACTCAGCAACCTGTATACTTATCTTTATCGTTTTGACAGTAATCGATAGAAAAAATGTCAAAGTTTTGTTTGGCATACTTTTGCAAATTGTCTAACAAAAGGCTGTTTTTCGGCAAATCGTCAAAGTCGGAAAAGTGGCTCATTTTAGTGGTGGTTAAAATACTAAATTTTTAACAAAGCCAAATAAAAGGCACAATTTTTCCGTGTCGAATGGCGTGCGTAACTTAAGAATCAGAGTTATGGTTCAAAAGTTATCGTTAGTCAAAGTTGGGACATTGCACCATGCATTTGCTATGGCAAAAACCAAATTAATGAAATTATTTCTTTTGGAGCTAGAACAAAGGCTAAAATGGTATCAAATGTGCAGAAATTCCAGGTCAAGGTCATTCAAAGTCATCCAAGGCCATTCTTCCAAATTTATGAATAATGAAAAAAACGATGAAATTTGCGTTTCGCGTTGCATTTGAATGATAACCAATTAATTTCGGCTTGATTCCACATTCGAAGTCAAATCAATATCAAAAAACCAAAGGTGCATGTTAGCACATTCAGTTATCGTTAAACATTGTTCTCGAGTTTATTTCAATCGATTATCTTGACTGACATTCAGAATTTTTGTTTGCATAGTTTATTATTGTTTTATTTACTATCATTTATGTTTTTTGTATTTAAACTCGATCTTTCAATTTCATTTCAGTCTTCCAATTTCAATTTCGATACCACTTGTTTTACTCATTCTCATTTCTTTTCACTTCATTTCAACTCGATCTTTCAATTTCAATCAAATCTATAATTTCAATTAGTCAAGAAAACATTTAATCAAATGCGCATTTGCGTTTACTTAAAAATGGATGATCCTAAAGATGTTTAAAAAAACCTGGCGTTAAAACCAAAGAGAAAGAAAAAAAGAAGGAGATCAAAAGGTTAAGGAAAGTATGTCTGCTAAAGGTGAAGCTGATCCCTATTTAGCAAAAGGTTTAGGTAGAAAAGAAAAGAATAGAGCCGCAAAAAATTTAAAAAAAGCCTCGAAATGTTAAAGCAGCATTCATCTGTCGAAGGCTACAAAGCTGAGGAGACTTGCCTCGGCAGGATCGCAGCTGGATCGCTGAAAAAAGAGGCAATTAAGGATTTTAGGGCAGCGCAGGAAATGCTTGCTGTTGCTGCAACGCTTCAAGGGAAACAAACTAATGAGCCTGGAAGCTCTCAGTGATCTCCTGAAGCATATTTACCAATAACATCAATCATGAGTATTGATCTCCATCTTGAAGTGTGAAGCAGCTTTTCAGTACCACTTCAAGATCAAAATCAATAATCAGGATTGAAGTTAGCGGTAAATTAAACTGGAGGCGAGGGTAACCAGTATGAAAAACTACCCAAGACTCGCAAAAAAATTACCTTCACGTGCTGTGAGTTGTTTGGACCAAAGTTTCTCAGACAAATCATTTTCATATATACTTAACTTCATTTCGTCATACTTAAAGCGTATGCTTTCATTGCAGTTCCAATTAAGCTTTCAAGGAATACCTTTATGGATAATTTTAAACATTGCGCACTTTTATAGGTCAGAGAATAAAATACATGCAATCTTCGAATCTCCCAGCATAAATATTTTCAAGTGCAATCATATGTCATAAACTGTAGGCTATACAATAAAATGCATTTAAAATTTGGATTCTTCAGCAAGAATATATTCTATAAAAATATGACAAATGAGCTTTTGCAAAAGTTGAAATTCAAAAGCCATTATCTCGAAAAGTATAGGTGACAGAATAAAATGCATTTAATATTTGGATTTCTCAGCATGAATATACTCTAGAAAACAGGTCAAATGAGCATTTACTCATGGTACAGATTTAAAGGCCATTTTTCGAAACCTATTTGTCACAGAATGAAATGCGTTTTAGTTTCGGTCTTTTCACGTAAAAATACATTTGAATTATCATTATCATAAAATTCTTAATTTAGGCGGCAATGGTCTTCGTCCTTACTCTTCAACTAAAAAACTTTGATCTAGTAAAGAGTTTTTAATTTTTTAGATACAACAGCAAATGGTAGAATTTAAAGGCTGTCTGGCTGAAACCAGGCAGAGGGCTAAATACTAAATAAAAATTATTGGATGAAGATAATGTCAAAATAAATTAGAATTTTCATAATCAACATCATCTATTGATGATCAAAATTAACAAAGCGATTAACAACATTTTCACAGCCATTTAATTATTTTCAGAAAAATTGAACAAAACATTTGTTTATATTTTTTAGTTTCTGGTTATTTCTGTTTGTTTTATTGCTATTCTGTTACCAATTCTGCTGCCCATTCTGTTGCCCATTCTGTTATCGATTATGTGACTTATTTTGTTACTGGTTTTGTTACCAATTCTGTTGAACATTTTGTTGTCCATTTTGTTATTCATTTTATTACCCATCATGAAGTCAATGGAAATCAGAATCACACCCATTGAGTAATTCTCAATGCACAAGCTATTGATTGATAACCAGGAGTAATTGAGATCTCATGTGATATCGGTCATTTTCCAAAAATTCCATAGCATTTCAAATTCAATAGCATGTACCTGGTACCATTTCGATGAAAGTGAGAGCTGTGAAAATGCACTTCAAATGTCAGTTCAAACAACTGAATGACCTTGAATGACCTTGAAAGTTCGAACTTGAGATCTTCAATATGCGATAGCTTGTAGTTCGAGTCTCAGATCTGTAGCATGAACCGTTTGCGACTTATGACTGCAAACAGGCGTATAGGATAAAAAACGCCTAGTATTTTTAAATAACATTATTAGGAATTGGGTATATTTTTATTAATTGTTTGATTATATTCGGGGTTTGATATATTCAATTTTATGCCATTAGTTTCTGCTTATGTTTCTTTCATTGCATAATTTGATATCTTTCGTCTCCTGAGCTGACTTTATCTTAACCTTTAATCACGATAGGAAAGATTTCCACAAAATGACCTTGACCTTGAAGCTGTTTTACAACACGGAAATTAGCTGAAGTGCCGCATATAAAGAATTGCATTACATTTTTTTATTTAATTCCCGCCAGAAAACTTTTTGATAATGATTTGATAATCGCACTTAACATTGCAAATTTTAAGTCATCATACAGGGCTATTCAGCCTCATTTACTGTACTGTATGCGATATCCCTCGAACCAATTATGCAAGATCTTTATATTTGAAGTACAGTTTTTTCAGAATTGCAGAATCATTATCCGAAAGTTTAAAGGTCATTAAGGGTTATTCGTTTGCTTGACCTTCAAACGACTTCTAAAGTCGTTATACAGGACCATTCTAAAGGTGATTTTCTGATTGAAAATATTTTTAACGTCAAAATAGCTTGTTAGAAAGAAGCAACGTTTGTCGATCAAAAATTACACAAGCTTATTTAAAATCGCTTCGTTACAATTATTAATAATACATAAATCGACAATTTATAACTAAATTTTCTCAAAATACAGTGGTTAAAAGATGCAAGATCATAATGTGCAAAACTAGCACGATCGATAAAGTTGACCTCTTTCTATTTCATTCATCATCAGAATTGCGTTGCGTTTGAACGCTCGTAAACTTACGTTGGAACGTCGATTAACTTAAAAAGCAATTAGCAAAATTGGTCATAAACTTTGATGAAACGGAAATCAAAGAAGGCTACACATATTTACCAAGAAGAGATGTGGTATTTCAATATTGGTAAGCATGGAAGATTAGCAAAAGAAGCTTAATTAATTATATTTGTAATGATTAAGTTTACATTGTGATAAATGTAATTTAATGTATTAATAATATAATGTAGAGAATGACTATGATTTATGTATATCTTTTCATAAAATTTGTTATTTTGTATTGTATTTTTATTAAATTAATGCATTTGACACCACTTTTGTTTTATTAATTGATTAAATTGAGTTTCTTCAGTGTTGCCATCCAGTTGACATTGTCCCTTCGGGTTCTAAACCTCTCAACTGCTTTAACATCTTAAACGGGAATGCAGTAAATATATTGTGCTATAACTTTAGTCATGAGCTTAGTGTGTTAAAGCCCACGACAAGTCTCAATATCGGCATATAATTAAAGTAATCTTTAACCTATTTTACTGTCCCTGAACAATCAACATTCCCAAATGCAAAATCTCATAAATTCATCATGTTCGTCAAAATCTCGCCACGAAATCAATTTTCGCGATCAGATTGGTGCCTTAGACTCACTAGCTGATTCAAAAAAATGTATATTTCACTAGACAAATCGATTACCAATTCATGAAGATCCCTTGAAAGTCCATTTAATAAAGGATGTTGAACTAATATCAAATTGAAGGACATGTTTTGATGATGGTGCATCATTTCTCTCTCTATGATTTGTCTAATCCAATGAAATTTCTGACTCATCGTGAGGACTTTCTTAACGGATCATCTTTTTACAAGCAGATATTAAAACACTTAAACAAAACTGAATAAACGAAATTGATTCAGTAATTTGAATAGTTTGCACGATGCCAATCAATTCCTAGAAATGATACTGACTTGTGAGTAAAAGAAAACATAATTAATTTGATATTTATCTTCAGACTTTCATTAATCAATTTTATTCATTTAATCTTTTATCGAAAATCATTTATATTTTTTGTTTCAATGGTTGACGATTTAGCAATACAAAGTGTGCAGAACTCAGCAAAAATCAATGCAAAAATTGATTTAACCAGAAAATAAGTAGATTTCAAAGTGATATTGGATATTAAAAGAAAAGTTTCAAAAATAAAATTGTTTACCATATAAATACATACGTAATCTTAATGATGATTATCATGACTGTGAGCAGTCTCTTCTGTACAATTATTATCATCATTATTTACTTGAAAAAAGTTATCATTAAAATGATCCAATAAGTAGATCGATTCTGTTACCAAACAAGTGAACATTTGATCAAATCTATTGCTTCAAAAACTTAATGACTTTTTCGTCTTTTATTTCAATCTGTTCGTTCGACATGATGTGAAATCTCGTCTTCAGCTTCAGAACTTCAATTTCTTTTACCTCAAACATGAATGAACTCGTAAAGCAAAGTGACCAACAGATAGAATATAATGATGTAACAAACGAAAAGTTGAACTCGATAGTGACTCCAATCGAACATGCGATACTCAACAGCATGAATGGACCAACTGCAACGTTTAATCAAGTGCAATTTACATCAACGACATTAAATGTTCTCGAAGCCAAACGATCATTTCTTCGTTTGCAAACCCGATCCATTGTCAATGAAATCGACAATAAATTCATAACTCGAATACAAAAAAAATATCGCAAACTCTTCATGCTACTTGGCATTATTATCATCGCCTACAACACAACTCATGATGCACTCATGTTGTTCCAAGTGCTGCCAGTTCCAAACACTTATCCACTCATTTCAGGGCCAATGATGACATTCGTCATCATTATTCTAGGAGACGGTCTTTTCTGTCTGATGACCTACTTGGGACTCATTTATCGAACGGATTTCACAGATTTTGAGCACAAATGGAAAGCCATTGGACTCTCTTCTCAAGATCCTTTCTTGGACAGAATGCTGAGAAAAACGGCTCGAGAAATCATGCTTTTTAGTGTCGTATCTTTGTGCGGTTGGTCAGTCACTTTGTTAGTGTTTAGTTGGACCATCATTCAGAATGATTGGGATAAAGGAATGTTGCATTTAACAATGGAAACTATCCATGTTTTCACCTATTTTTTTATTCCCTTCTTCGCCTGGGGAAAATTTCATTCTCTTTACACTTGTTCCATGGTTATTCGCTCCGTATTCACCATGATTGGAAAGCGAATGATGAATCAGCCAGATACATTTTGGAATATTGAAACACTGAGATTTTATCGTCAAATGTATTCACGAACAATTGAACTCACTGAGTCCAGCAACATCATCTGGTCGAGATACTTGTCCTTCTTCTATCCCATGCTCAACCTGTTTGCCATTATTGTTGTGTATTTCATTATTTCTGGACCTTTGAACCTGTTCCGTTACGCTGTATTAGGCATTCTGGACTTCACTGCATTTTGGGCTCTCTTTTTTACTAATAGATACATAGTTGGAATCAATGTGGCAGCCGCTTCAATTTATAATATCGTTTACGGAAAAAGTTTATTTCGCAACAATGTTGATTACATGATAGAGGTGAACTGATTTACTAATTATAAACTAATCTTAAATTTTCAATTACAATAGTGGTTTGATTTGTTCATTCTAGGCTTCCTTGTTTTTGGAGCGGATTGGACGTGAAGATGTTGGTTATAGCTTTGAAGGACTGTTTGTTTACTCTCCAGGACTAATGACTTCGATTCTCACTCTTGCTATTACAATTATGATCGCTTTTCCCTCTTTCGTGCCCAAATAGTCCTGTTTTGAGACCCAAGAAAACCCTTGTTAAGATTTCAAGTAAAACAGCAGAATTTCCAACCTAAATTTCGCATGCAGCGAAAATGTATCAATCCTGTTTATGATGAATATAAATGAAAATGTAATCTAGGGATTAAATGTTGATTTCTGCCGTCTCAAAATAGACGATCAGAAAAGGCCATTCTTCGAATTTCTTCATACGGAGTTGAACCAATGTGAATCGATGTGCTGAGTCCAAAAATACAATCCATTTTTCGCTTAAATGATTACGTTGCTGAGATAAATGGCAAAACCTTAATCGTGTTGATCGTGATCGTGATTTTTTGTTTCCCAGGCTGAGTGCACAATTCGTTAAATTTTATGTTGAAGATACAGGGAACATGATGGATTTAAAGGCGACACTTTTGGTTATTAATAATAACAGTAAATGATAATTGAATAATCAACTGAGTTTTTTATAGTGAAATGATGTCTTTGTATACCAACAACGAGCAGCAAAAATGAACAAGATTGTTAGCTATTTTTTAGTATTTTTTCTTCACTCCATTTGGAACTTTGGGAATTTCTTTTTGATTAGAAATTCATTTTTCAGTTGAAATGTACATGGCACTTCGGCTTAAAGGATCGATCTCTCTTGACCTTTACTTAGCTCTAGTTTACCGATCGACCTGAGAATTTGATTAGATTCCAATAAATAATTTATCAATTCAGTTTGCCAGTACAAGTCTTCCAATAACAGCTACCAGCTTGGATATAAGTTTATGAATTGCTATATCGAGCTGCAGAATATAGATTGAAGATTAACCTTGATGTGAAATTCAGACAAGAGATGGCTGTGAGTGTACTTCCAGTGTATCCTAGATCATACTCAACATCGAGTATAACATTTTCGTAGAATGTTCATGTGAGCTCGAATATAATGCAAAGCTATACCATTTTACAATAAATTAATATTGAATCAATTATGAATATGAATCAATTTACACATTAGAACAAATTGAGTTCATGATAGAATCGCAAAAATTGTTTTTTCAGTTTTATCACAATTTATTGTAAGATTTGAAGAATGATATTTGAACATTGATAGAGATTGGAAATTGTTTGATATTACATTAGTGAATAAAATATACAATAATTTTGCATCGAATGAAGTTGAATGGTTACATCAAAGAGCATCAGTCTCTTGAGTCAATGAAGTTTTGAAAGTTGATCCCAAACGAGTTCCAGTTCCACTCATATTTGATCGTGCTGAAGTGGTTGCAGTATCACCATTAAACAGCTTAGCCTTGCTCGGTTTGTCTGACATTCCTGTACAAAAAAATGTATCAAAATGCAGAGAGAAAAGAGTTTTGTTGTTTGGTTTTTTGCATCATTTTACTCATTTGCAAAAGCTGTTGTTTGCTTGTTTTAAGGATAAACTCTTGGAGTTTCTGTTTAATTGTATTGGGAGTAAAAGTGGTTGAAAACAAAGCAGCGTAAAAAACGAAGAGAACAAGTTTGTCTATCAAATTGGGAAAAGCAAAAAATGCAATAATAATGAGCATGATAAGATAATCTATTCAGATTCTTTTCTTTTCCGCCTGATTATTTTTCTGTCCTATTTTTTCTCGTTCACATTTCTTTCCTCATCACCAACAATGAACACTATAAGATGCATAAAATGAAATGAATAATAAATGGTACAATAAAATGCACATGAAGGAAGAAGAAGGAAAACAAAAACGTTTCAATCTTTTTTCGCACTAAAATCATTTGTTTCAAGACATTGTTACCTAATTTGCCTGTGAATACAAATTATCTGATTAAATGGGTTTCACTTTGACTCGAGTTTGATTAAACAATTTTCATGTTCATTATTGCATTTACATCTCATGTAATAACAATAATGTTGGCCGAGGAAAGGCAAAAAGTTTTCAAGATTTATTTCGCTTTGTCACAACACCATGTAACATGGAAATGGTGAGATTTTATTATTCAACAATAATCTAGACTAGAAATGAGCTTCTTTCAAACATCACAGATTCAACGTTATCATCATTCAAATCAATTTATCAAAATATTGAACACTTTTCTCTGTTCAGTTTCAAGATATTTTTCATCCTTCAACTGAGTGGGTGAAGCAAAAGGCTTGATTCTCATAAGATACAGTCATGATGAACAACGGAACTGAACAACATTAGCTCTATGATCTTCATCATTGCTGAGTGAAAAGCTTTTAACTTTTATCATGAAAAAAGTTTTTATCGTTTCTCTTTTCGCTCACATTTTCAATTATTTCTCAATATTTTCAAGTTCAACTTGACTGAGCAAATCTTTTTTACACTTTTCTCGAAAATTACATTTCGAACCTTGAATTCCATGAATCATCCATCTAGCAATATCGAACCCAGAGAACAGGAAGTTACTTTCTAATGAATCATTCTTCGTTCGTTGTCCGAATTGTTCACTTTTTGAGAAATCGATCAATACAAATATTTCGAAGCGTTTTGTCTTCAATGTTTCTTTTTAAATCTAATTATTTTAGTCAATTAGCGACTATTTGACTGTCTGGACGACCAAATAGCTTAGTCTTGGTCAAGAGAATGGTCGAGATTTTGGTTTCATTGGAATGATATTTTCTCATTGGATTAAAGACATTCAACTGTTAGAAGCTTACTCAAGATTGTGAGTTAAATCTTTATTCTATTATATCTTGAAATTGATTTTCTAACCTTTTTTTGTCTTCCTTTCCTTTTGTTGATTCAATTGACTTGCAAGCACATTGTTGAATGTCTCCTAATGTTGTCTCAATGTAATGTTACAAGATATCGAGTAAAGACGAAAGCAAAATAACAAAATCTTCTTATCGTGTCCAACAATTAGAATTGACCAGAAAAGTTTATACATTTAATGGATTCTTCAACTTTTCTCTCTCACCGATGAATTCTGTATTCATGGTGTGCAGCGCAACAAATCTGTTTACTCAATTAATCTCAATACAAGCGAGAAAAAAGTCAATGTAATAAAGTGAAACTCAACATTCTAATTATACCTTTATTATCATTAAATAGTCCAACATCAACTGTATCACCATTTATCCATCATTAACATACGACTGTTTCAAGGCAACTATTCCTCTCTTCACCAAATAACTGAACAAAAATATCGAAACGATAACTTGCTATTTTCCTTGAAGGCATTTATTACAAGTTTCCTGTTTTAATTAAAACATCAATCAACTCGAATGTTAAGCTTTGCCATGAATCACAGAATGTATTGATTCGATTAAACCAAGTCAACCTATTCATTCGACTTTTGATTAACTTTCAACTCAATTCTTATTGAAGCTCTTCTAATCAAATTATGATGAAAAATCAACTTGCATTGAAATTTTGAACTTATTTTCAATTAGATCATAAAATAATGAATCTTTGATGGAAAGTCATTTCCGATACAGAAATGGTTTCTTGAAAATTGAATCAGAAACTAAATTTTCTTAAAGATCCTTTCCTAATACAAGACTCGAATCTATTTTTACGGAAAAATTCATTTTTAGTTTAGTTTTGAACGAATAATGAAAAGTTATTTCAAGATTCATTCAATTTCCATTCTTTGATTAAACATGATTGCAAAGCACCGTTTGTGCAATTTGTATCAAAAGGCAAAAAAGTTTAACTGGAAATTTGATTGAATATTCAGCGAGAAACAATAGAATGTGTGTTTTCCAGGATTCCATTGACAAGAACATGAACAATGGTGCATCAACGTTTCATATTAATCTTACTATTAGCATATATTTATTACAAATAGTCAACAATGTTATTAATATGAAACAATGAACAGTTGGAACAAAGACTCTCGATGAAAGATTGAATAGCTTTTACAAAATGCTTTTACATTATTTGCTTCTAATCAATAATATTCAGATAGCTTGGTGCAAGAGACGGAAGATTGTGGTTCATTATACTCATTTCGTGTGCTTCCCATGTTTCCATGTTTTCATGGGAAAAGTTTATCAATTCATTCTGTCAACAAAATAGGTTTGTCAAAATTTTCACCTAAATTCACTTTATTTCATCTTTCATCAACTTTTGTTTGACCATAAAAGAAAGAAAAGTTGAAATGTTTAAAATAAATTTCGATAAAATATTCATTATTAATTGCTTTTATTTTAGTCATTTATTTTAGTTAACAATTTGAGCTTGTTTTCCATATAAATTGAGCACAACAATGATAGCAAAAGGTAAACATAATTTAGGTTTAAACATAAAAGTTTTACAAAACTAGCGTTATTAAGATCATTAGTAAATGGTTATCTATTGATTTTATCGATTACATTATGTTAAGGCTCTTTAAATTGATAGCTTTACATTTTGCACTGTTATGAGTTTAGGCGAGGACGTTGACTGCTCAGTTTGTGAAACACAGGTCAGAGAGCTCGAACTTTGCCAGAGTTTTCAAGAGTTTTGGGTCTTTCATCTTGAAAAATCAATGAAAGAACGAAGTTAGTAAAATGTTTATTGAAAGATTATAGTTGCAAGGGAAGTTCAAGGAAACGAATCAAACTTTCAATCCAATGTTTTTGGCTTTTCTTATTAGCTTCTACTGTATATTGTTAGTATAAGTACCTCTATACTGTATTCAATTTAATCATTTAACACTGTTTATAAAGTGAAAGTTTCATTTGGAAACTGAACGAATAATTGATTGACAAAGTCAGTATTAGTATCTTAAACTTAATTGATGAACCAAGACTTGCAGATAATTCATGAAAATCAATGAAATTTCCATTAATCTCTTTAGTCTATCAATGCTTACAAATGAGTGTTAATTGCCAACAAACTCTTAATCGATCCTTTTCTGACTCTATTATCAAATTCATCGTAATTTAGTGATCAGTTTTAAGGTTGACAAAATTAATGGCAATAAACATTGGCTTGAGTTTTGGAAAGTGTTTCACTTTGCAGTTTAAAGGACAGCAAGCCTAAGTACTGCCTGTGAACCAGCGATTAGACATTAGTATTGCAACAGCATTCAGCATTTCTGTCATTAAAACCTTTATTTTCATTTAACTTCAGTTTTAAAAATTGAAATAAACATCAACTTCGACCTCGTTTTTGCCGAATTTTCTGTAAGATTATGAATATTTCTCAAGATAACAATGATTTATTGACTACTTGATCCACTGACTATTGATTGTCATTGAAAATCCCTGGCTCAAACAGGCAGAACCTGTCATTGTCTATTCATGATTTGTAACTTTTATCAACTTCGTAAACAATCACAGTTTACTCTTCCAAGGTTTCACCCAAAGTTTGTCTCTTTATCAACTTCTGTATCGAGCTCAATGCTGCATAATGTGTCCTCACAAAGTGAAACAGAGCAGGCAATAGTTATTCAACTGCAATCATGAACTTTAAAACCATCCACTCATTAGGTTGGATCAGGCTAGGTTAAGGATCAGAAAAGACTTGAGTGTTTATCATTCTCTAATCTCATCCTTCCACAACATTATTGTTAAGTTGACTTTGGTTGGTAAAAAGAAAAGGGTTAAAGATGAAAGTTTCGAGCTTCTTTACAACCTTCCTTCAGAATTGGTTAACATTATAAGTATTAGTAAGGTAATTATTTCCTGTCTTCTTTTCCGGAACAACTGCAAAAAGAAGAAATGAAAAGAGGAGAAAAAAAGAAGAAAATAAAAAACATAAGCAAAAGTAAAAAATACATTCACTGGATGAGAAAAGGAAAAGAACGAAATTAAATGATGAACGTAAAAATGTATCAACAGATTAACCTCTAAATACAACCTTTATACTTGGATAAATCATGGCAATACTCAGGCACATTCAATTGTTTCAATAATTTTCATCTTTTCAAAGTCAACTTTCTTTGCAACACTTTTGTTTTCAATCCCTAATCTGTAACCATTCATTAATATTTGAGAAGAGATTTAGTTTTATCTACTGTGCTCTTTGAGATGAGGATAAAGCACTTTACTTACGGATAACTCGAGGAACTGGGTTAAAACTATGGCAACTAATAAACGTACCAAAAGCTTGACGAAAAGTTTTATCAAATCCTCCATAGATAATTGGATTTATGGCACTGTTGGAGTAAGCAACGAAAGTTGCCAAATAAGATGCTTGGCGAAACCAACCGGGCAACTAAAAGAGTTGAAAAGGAAAGAAAAGATGAAATGTTTAAACTTTCTTGCAAAAGTGTATAAACATTAGTTCTACATGATTAGCCTAATTGACAAGTTTCTTGACGAATTAATGCAACATTTTTATTCTTTCAGTTTACTTCCAATGTTTCCAGATGAATTTTGAAACGAAAAATGTTTATTCATGAACAAACCAGATAAAGTAAAGTAATTTTTATTTTGCAAAGTTATACTTGATTTGGAAACTTAGGTTCAGCTTTTGTGTTGCTCACTGAAAAGTGCAGACTGAGACTTGCTTGAATAAATTGATTCAACTTTAAATAGACAACTGTTATCCACATTTTGAATCATTTTAACAGGTAATTTAATGGAAATCATATCAATCGAAATATTTGCAACTCTTTTTACCTAAAAAGCTTGATGCAGTTACAAAGGAAAAGGAGACACTTTTTCCCTCGAGAAGTTTAGATCAAATGCTGTTGCTGAGTGTTGATTACATTAAACATTTGTTACTTCATCAAGTGCCAGTCAAAAACATTAGCACATTGGCACATTGACAAGTAGTCAGCTAATGAATTTCGAGTAAACTCTTTTAGCGAATACCTATCATGACATTAATGTATAAACATGGTTTTTTATATGTAATGCTGAGGAATACCTTGTGATGCACAAACCAGAGCAAGTTTAACTGCTCAATAAAATGTATTAATAAAGGCTGGTAAATCTGGAATCAATAATGTTGCATATCATTAGCTGAATGATGTTTGCTCAGCTCAACCTGATAAGGTTAGATTACTATTAAATGAATGCGCAAATAAAGTTACAGTCATAAACTTGTCAGACGAAGCAAGAAAGGAATGCTGAACAAAAAAATTGCAAATATTTATATTGACATTTTTATAAGTCAATATGAACATTTGTATCCTTGAGCGTTAATGACTCAACTGGTTCATAGAGAGAATAAAAAAGTTAGAAATATTTAATAAAAATGATAATCAGTTCATCAAAAAGTCAACTGTAGTTTATCGAAATGTTCAAATGACAGAAAATGAATTCATTTCAAATGATTCGAGGTTGAAAGTTGAGTCGAAAAAGCTGTTTGACCTTTAAGATTGTTGCTGAAAGAAAAGTATTCAAATTCATAATGGTTTATAAAAGGCAAAAATGAAGTCATCAATACTTACTTGACCTCGCTCCGAAGGTGAATGAAAAAATTCTGAATAGATGAGCGTGATTTGCAGAGGCGCCCAACAACAAACAAAGACGAGTAAAACAATGCAAGCCATTTTGATTACCTGAGAGAAACAAAAGTGAAATGATTTGTGAAATGATTTCCAGATTTCGCAACTGAAAAGCTGTCACTCAAATAGCAAAAACGCTCAAAACTTTCACACTCATCAGCACCCTGCTGAATCTTGACTTAAAATGAATCATTTCATTTCATCTTTGATGAGTTAGTCTTGACTTTTTACTCGTCAACGCAATCAATTTGGCAAAGTCGAAAAAAGTTGATTCGAGTTTCATTTTCAATCTTGTTTCTTTGTCAATCAAATTTTTTCGCATTCGGAAATTGATGTCATTTCTAGTCTCGAGAAATTTGCTCTTTGATTGAGGTTGTTTAAGGCATTAAAGACTTTCATTTCAGCAATTTGGTGCCAACATGAAATTTTTAATTCAAGATGTCAAACCTTTTGAAGGATATAATTGCAATTCACCTTTTTCTTGGCTCGATGTTGTGCACATATTGAGGCAGCATTGCTCTCACCAGGAAGCTTGGTTATCCAAAGTTTCCAAATTATTAGTACATATGCTGTGGTCATTATGATAATCGGTAAGAAAAATAGTGCGATCGTAACAAAAGTATAGTAATATTTTTTCCAAGGATAAGTTGTTATGCATCTTTCCTTTTCTGGATCATAAACGGTGTGAGGCGGCCAAATTTCTTGACAGTTTGTTTCAATGAAGTTACGCCACTGAATGAGAAGGCGATAAGAATGAGAAAAGTTGATTACTGATTGAGTCGAATGAAGGTTTAAAGATGAAAGACTAAAAAGGAATGTAGAAAAATGTTCAATGTTTACAATTTTCATCGCAATCATTTCGAGTCATTTCAGTATAGAGACGTTGAAAATCGTTTAAAATATTATATTGAATTCAAATTGAAATGTCACTCTTGAATAGATTTGGATTGTCAGATTCGGTGAAATAATTCATTTGTGAACTGAAAGATGGTAAACATGAAATGATGCGCACTTGATGCAGATGCAAGCATCACAATGATTAACAATGTTTCAGATTATTCGTCAAATGTTAAGAGAGCAATTATTCACCGTGAAAAGTTTGAAAATAAAGTTGCATGCAAAAGATTCTTCAACTGATATAACAATTGTTTTGTATAGACTATGAAAAATGGCAGATAATCAGGGAAGTAAATTGAAACAGTGAACATTAATTTTTCTCGAGTAGAAAAGACTTTTTCTTTCAGATTCAAACTGGAATAAAATGTTTTATAACAATTTTCTTGTCGAAATCGGATTAAATTCACTTTTAATCATTTGATAAAAATTTTTAGATTCGATTAAAAATAGGTTATTCTAATAGATTTGAAGATTTTATCAGTGCATCATGCATTTACCATGAAACTTGAACTACTCTTGACGAGCTAACAAACTTTATTGACAAGCTCATTACTCACCTTACCTGAGATGCTTGTTAAACTGTTTAGACTCATTCAATGTGTTGATTGACAATTATTATTATTAATTTCGTCTTACTTTATTCATGGTAAATTGCATCTTTTTTGCTCTCGAAAGCTGAACAGTTTGGATCATTTTACTGCAGCTGTACTCTTAAAAGACTGTTGAAGGCAGGGATTTAGTCACAGATAATTGGGTTTACTGTTTCATATTGACTCAACTTCATATTTTCATCGCAATTTAGATTCAACTTTGGTGAGTGTAAAGGCATTGAAAGCATAATAGTTGACTGAATGAGCAAGAAAGTGATCAAGAAATACCCGTGAAAAATGCATCTCGATTAATCTCATTTAATGTATTGAGTAAATATTTTTTATAGCAATTTATAGTAATAATTATAATTATATTTAGTAGATATTCATTCGTCTCGTTTGTTACATGTTAATGAATCATACTGGCCATAGGGTATAAGGGTTTCATACCGTTCAGTTAATCAATTTGTTCGGTAAAAATTCTTATATCATTCAAACCGTTTTCAATTTGTAACAACAAGTCTTAAAAAGTTTGCGCTCACAGAAAATGTCCGGGTGGGAATTTAGGTGAAGTATTTTCGGTTCAAAATATCAACTTTACCGTGTTTATTACCTTTAATCTAAAGTGTGTAACACTTAAAAAGGCACTTATGAAGGAGGTAACTAGAAAATTAAATCTTGCCTGTATCTTAATTTTGTTGATATTGATGAACATGATATGATTGTTATGTCCAGTGAAGATAATGAAGAGCCGAAGAATTGAACAAAAAACGAAAAAATCAAAAACAAAAACGCAATAACAAATTATTTAATTAGGTCGAACATCGAAAACAGTATGTGAACCACGTCGATCCGAACACGGATTAGATCAGCGGAATCGGATGACCAGCAAAAATTTGCTCTGTGGCTTATCATTTTGTCAGCGATGTTCGATGATTTTATCGATTTGAACCGCCAATATAAAGTGTAAATTTTCTCATCGGAAAACCAGATTTTTCCAATGTCCAGCTGATTCAACCTCAATATCTTTACCCTGCAACAAAAAGGAAATCTTCCGTCTTTCTGTTCCTGTGTTTTTTTGCCTTCAAAAGGTTTGTATGGAAATAATTTGTTTTTTGTCCAAACTCGATGAGCAGCCATATGACTGCAATTATCTGCTGCCTTCCTCAATGATGTTGTTGTCTCCTGTGTCACAATAATCATTGAATTATCTTCTTTTGTTGATCTTCGTTTTCGCTTAACTTTCAGATGCTGGACAGATTCAGTTTGATCAAACTCTTTAATAGATTGAATTACGTATTATCTCCTTCATCTGTGCCTTTTCAAGTGTTACACTCTTTACTTCTGTGACTTATGTAAAACACTTTTGATCAAGATCAAACTTAAGAAAGAATGATTAAACTAGACAATTTCGATGACAACCCAGTGAATTTTTTTCCTCGCAGCTTAGTGCGACAATCAGAGCTCCATGAAAAATTAAATGCCCTAGATGCAATAATAATGCACCTTATCGCTAATCATGAAAATTCTTTTACAATTTGTATTTAGCGCTTCATGACCAACAGAAATTCTTTCGCTTCAATTCGCAACCGTTGCTAGCTATTTTCATGTTGGTCATCAATGTACATGTTTCAATGATTCTTAAAAGTGAATAAGAATCACGAATTTAATCATTTTGTTATTAGTCTTATTGACCTGTTACATTTTTATTTCAATCAATATATTGTCATTCATCTAAGCATATCATTGTTTTAGTTAGTCAATCAAATTTCTACCCAACACATCAAAATGTTGGTTTAGACATTTTTTATGCCTTTTTGCTTTGCAAAATCATGTTATCGTATTAGGAATGATAAAAACTTGATCATTTTTTAACACTGTGGCAGTTAGTCCCTTGTATTTTTCTTGCATATATTTCAACAAGCAAATTTTTTTCTTTACTGATAATTATAGTAATTTAAGGATGAGGACCAAAAGAATAGGGAGTTCGGCCTAGATTTTTTTTAATTATATTGACACATTTTCTAGTCCAGTTTCTTACGCTGAGTTCATATATGCAATCGATTTTGTTCTACAAGTTGCCGTTCGTGTTTTATCGCAAAATTCTGTATGTTATAAGAATAATTGGCCTGAAAAGGTATGATAGAGTGCTGGAAGATCAATAAACAGTGCATTTTCATAATTATGATGACCATAGCTTCACGTTGAGTGTTTTGAGAATTGGTAAAAAAGGCGCAAAGCTAGCTATTTCCGTGTTAATATGCATATTGTAACAGAAATCGGGCTGAAAAGGAATGAGACAGTGCTGGAAGATCAGTAAAACGTAGATTTTCATACTTCGATTGACCCAAGCTTCACGTTGAGTGTTTTGAGAATTGGTAAAAAAGGCGCAAAGCTAGCTATTTCCGTGTTAATATGCATATTGTAACAGAAATCGGGCTGAAAAGGAATGAGACAGTGCTGGAAGATCAGTAAAACGTAGATTTTCATACTTCGATTGACCCAAGCTTTACCTTGAGTGTTTCGAGAATGGATAAAAAAGGCGCAAAATTGACTGTTTCCGAAAGATTATGCATTTAATGACCGAAGTTGGTCTGAAAAGGAATGAGACAGCGCTGGAAGATCAGTAAAACGTAGATTTTCATACTTCGATTGACCCAAGCTTTACATTGAGTGTTTCGAGAATGGATAAAAAAGGCGCAAAATTGACTGTTTCCGAAAGATTATGCATTTAATGACCGAAGTTGGTCTGAAAAGGAATGAGACAGCGCTGGAAGATCAGTAAAACGTAGATTTTCATACTTCGATTGACCCAAGCTTTACATTGAGTGTTTCGAGAATGGATAAAAAAGGCGCAAAATTGACTGTTTCCGAAAGATTATGCATTTAATGACCGAAGTTGGTCTGAAAAGGAATGAGACAGCGCTGGAAGATCAGTAAAACGTAGGTTTTCATACTTCGAATGACCATAGCTTCACATTGAGTGTTTCAAGGATTGATAAAAAAGGCGCGAAACTGACTATTTCCATGTTAAGATGCATATTGAAACGGAAACTGGGCTGAAAAGTAATTAGACAGTGCTGGAAGATCAATGAAAGGTAAATTTCTATGTTTCGTATGACCTCAGCTTCACGATAAATGTTTCGACGATGAAGAAAAGAGGCGCAAAACTGACTATTTCCTAAATAATATGTATGTTGTAACGGGAAATACGCTATAAAGAAATGAGATAGTGCTGGAAGATCGTTCAAAGGAAGATTTCTATGTTTCTTATTACCTTGACTTTACAATGAAAGTTTCAAGGATGGTGCAAATAGGCGCAAAACTGTCTATTTCCGTAATATTCTGCATTTTATTATGGAAATTGATCTGAATAAGAATGAAAACGTGCTGGAAGATCGGTCAAACTTAGATTTTCGCGTTAAAAATTACCTTGGCTTTACGATGAGGGTTTTGGGGATGGATGCGAAATGCGAAAACTGACTATTACCTCAATATCATGTATTTCGTAATGGAAACTGGGCATGAAAGGAATTAGACTTTGTGGAAGATCAGTAAAAGGTGAATTCATGTCTAACTACAGTACCATAAGATGGTATTCAGATACACTATAATCTTTATTTAGTTCGGTCTCTTCTGCTCATCTGATTCTTGAATCTTGATAGCACCATTAGATTCAGTATACAAAACTACATTGGGTAAAATCCTTTTCATCTTGGTTGAAGTTTAAGCAGTTCTCATTACTCAAAATAAGCCTTTGTATTCATTTCAAAGCATTTGTTCAGCTTATCTCAGTAACCAACCGTCATATAAAAAAACTGATTTTAGATTCATGATCAGCATTAGGAAATTAATCTGAAATATTTGTTTCATAGAAAAACTAATTTTTAGGTCATTTTCACGAAAACGGCTTCGAATATAAAAAAATGGTTTACACCATCGCGTTTCTCATGTCATTATACATCCAAAAAAATTTGTTTGAAAAAAATCTAAATTTTAGGCCGTTTTGGTCCTCATCCTTTAATGATTGATTACTCTTCACATTTAACATTTTATCGCTTTACATTTCGAGATATTAATTGTAAATTCATTAAATTCATCATTCATCATATGAAATCATTCTGTGAGTCATTAATTTCAGTATTTTATCCGACCGGCTTACTAGCAAAATTCGTGACTCGGAGACACATTCGCAGATGGCCGCAATATTTCACTGGGAATATCGAACATGCCACGAGGAATATTAATAAGAATGATTTCATGAAAATCGAAAATAAACGTTACAAATCAGTAGTTCGGGCAACTATTGATAAAAATTCAATAAATTTTATTCTAAAAGATAATTCTTGTTGTGACTGAATTATGAAAAGCACTCCTATTTTTTCAACAATAAATGTCAGTCGCTTTTAAAAAACATAAGGACAATAAAACTTGCGATTCCCAAACATCACCATTGAATGTCACACAGAGATCTAAAAACAAAGTGACCTTGATTAACTTTGACACTTGAACAGCAAAAATGAATGTTAGTCGAATCATCATCTACTTTCAATTCCTTTAATCGATAACTCTTCTGGTTGCGAATTTATTTGGGTTACAATCGTTTTAATCAGCATGATAGCCCTGCACAAAAATCTTACAACTATCATGATTTGAACATTGAATTCACCCTCTTATTTCTCGTAATTAAATTTCAATAGATGAGGTTAGAATAAATTACAATTTAATTTAATTTTATTTAATATAATGATTTGCAAAGAACAAATGAAATCACTGAATTATTGCATGAAATATGTGGAAACCTGGAAATGATTGGCAAACCTTGAATAGCATTCTTCACCAAATATTGGCATCATCCTTGTTATTATATTACCAAAAGTAACAATGATAATAATAATGTTATTAATAAATCAAAATCTCATAACTTGAATAGCTATTCATTTTTATTCATCATTATTGGATTCACCATTAATAACATGGAATGCTATAATTCAACCTGCAATAAACATGATGAGCAAAAGGTGAATCAAAAGTGCTTTGGGATTAAAAATCTTTTCATATTCTCGTCCTTTTCCTTTCCTGCCTCCATTCACTCCCAGTGGCTTGCCTGTTCATCATAATGCAACAACAAAACATACAACATTCAACTAATAATGGTGATAAAGATAATGATATTAATAACAATTACAATGTCGAGAAACATCTTAAGCATGTTCAGTTGATTCCATTAAACTCATTGTTCACTCACCTAAAACACAAACACAAATTGATATACATAAACTTTGTTGACTTTTCAGACTAATAAATCAGATAAAGGTAAGGAACAAGTGAAATGAGGAAAAATTGTGAACACATTTTGACACAAAGTAAATGAAACTTGATGATGTTTCAACTTCCTTTTGCTTTTTACATGATAAAACTAGATTCTGAGTTTCAATAACCAAGGAAAATCTTTGGCTTCTCTTTTGCTTACATGGAAGCTGGTGAGATGAAAGTTGAAGAGCAACGAAAAAGTTGAGTCGCAAGATTGCAATAACAGCAAAAGATTTATTCCATCTCCATGTTGGCTCATGGTGAATCAGATTTACTTGATTACCCTTTGATAATCCTGAAAAATGCAAACCATTAATCAAAGAAAAAATAAGAACATGAAATCTCAAAGTTGGACAATTTGGACTCTCCTGTGATTCTGGTAAATCTGATGAGACGCCAAAAAGAAAGGAAATCTGTATCCTTTTCATTTGGTACAAATTTCATTTCCATTCATCCTTCATAATTCCCCTTTAAAAAAGGATCAAAAAGTCATTCGTTTTTCCCTTTCAAGAAATGCTCAAAAGACTCAGTCGAGAATCCCAAAACTACAATTTTCACTCTAAATTTTGATCGATTTCTGGTTTTAATGCGAATGAAGAACAAATAAATCAAAATATTAACTTAATAATGAACAGATTTGGCTGCGTTTTGTTGCAAAATAATGAAGCAAATGAAACTGAATTGAGTTTCTGTTTTCAAGCTTCTTTCGGTTTGGGCATAATTTGTAAATTGATTCACTTTGTTTCACTGTTATTATGTTTCCATCTCATCATTTGTATTAATTTTACCAAATACTCCAAGCGTTTTCTAATAACAATAACGATGGTTAGAAAAAAATGAATCTTTTCACCACAAAAGAATAAGCAGTAAAAAGTTTTCTCTCGGGATTTTCATGGTAAAGAAACAATTGTCGTTGCCATCTTTTGTATTAAATTGTTGAATGAAAACATGCTCAGTTGAAGCCGCCTTTTATGAGAGAAAAATGAACATGAAATTGGCTGCAAATTAATTATAGCATCTGATGTTATCTAATAAAATAATTAACAACAGTTAGAGAAGAAAATTGACGCTCGAATTAATTAAAGTGCAATTATCTTGAATATCAAATAGCGATATTGAGAATCATAAAAACGATGAACCTTTGTTCAGTTGAAACTGGAAAAAGAGAAAAAATCGAAAGAAATTTAAATTTTCCAGAATTTGTTGATTGCGACTCGAATTTTTGCTTAAACTGTGATAAACTTATTAATCTACTTACAAGGAAAGTATCTAAATCCCTTCGAATGACGTTAAATCTTTTCATCATCGCTCATCTGGTCAATGTGAAGCAATAACAAGTAATAACCTTCGATTGCTAATCAAAAGACGGTGAAAACTATCGATAATCAGTCTAACGAATCGAACCATTCAAATATTTTCGGAGTTATTGGAATCCTTCCCTTTCCATTCTTCGCAGAGAAAATAATTCTTGGCAACAAATTCACCAAAAGTTAATACATTTGTAATAAACGCGATAATGTCATTTACTTCATTAAAGAGCATATCCAATCATTAGTCTTCTACTTGAACATTGAGCAAATTGTTTCTCTTCATTGCCAACAAATGAGAGTTAATCATGTATACCTTGTTAATCTTAATTAATGTTCAACAGCATTCAATTGATGTTCAATGAATCACATTTACTTTTCTCCTCAACAACGTATAATTAAACTTGATGAGCCAAAAATTGGAAAGTTAATACATATTGATACAAATAATGTTGCTTGCAAAATGGAACCAATTTGATTCTCAATGGAAGAAAAAATATGCCATTAAATGCAAGGTTTCAACACTGTTAAAACTCGCAGCTAAATTGAATCGCGAAATTACACAACTTGGATTTTCTGAATCGATTCACACAGAAAAAAGTTGTTGAAGAAAAAAAAGTGAAAACGTTTCTTCCTGATCGCCAAAGTATTATCAATAAAGATTGGTAAAGCAATTGATTCGTTAATGATAGATGAAGAGTTGAAGAGTCAATCTTTGGCTTGAAGAGGTTTTATATAAACTTGTTAAACTTTTTTTAGTCCATTGAATCTTTGTAAACTTTCGTCACTCTTTCATCGTTGATCTCAGCTTCTGAGTCACTTTTTTCCTTCTTCATTTCCTTTTCTCGTGAAAATGTTTCAATGCTCTTAAACTGATCCAAGCTAATGACAACTCTAAGGTCAATGGGAAAACAAGTGTAAAGGGTAAAGAGATGAAAGTTTCAAGTGATGATGAAGATACAATTTGCTTGATCACCTTCCTATCGGAGCCAAAGTCAGTAACGAGAGAAGAAAAGGTTGCTCGTTATCAGTTCAATTGTTCATTATTATTGTATCCTTTTCCCTGTTGCTAATAATCTTTATTAATGCCTATTTACTTTTGTTTTTTTTTCTATTTTCTATTCCATTCTTTTCTCTTCCCCTGAATTTCCTCGCTAATCAGCTTGTTTCTTCTGTTGTTGTTGTTCACTGATCAAACATTCAATCAACTAAGAGTAACTTGGTTACTTTATCACATGCAACTAATCAGTGGAAATTTGACCTTCTTTTGTTCAAAATTTTTTCTCTTCAAACAAAAGACAGAACTTTCTGAACTTTTTTCTCTTCTGCTTCACATTTCAAATTACCTTTATCTGTAAATGTTTACGAACGAAGAGGAATGGAGTTGAAACGAGTATTGAAATGATCCAGATGAGTGTGATGACCGCCTTGGTTCGCTGTTTGGTCACTCGAACTCGAAGTGGATACATGATGGCAATGAATCTATCACATGAAATGGCTGATAGAGTAAGGACACTGGAGGTTAAACTTGTCACTGGTAAAGGGAAGAGAAAAGAGAAACAAGAAAAGGTTAATTCAATTACAATGTTTAGAGCAAACAAATTGGTTCGAATGAAAAAGAAACTTTTTTTCCTCATTTTTCTTCTTATTTTTTTCTGTCAACTTTTTATCTGGACGATTCCATGTTATTCCAACTCATAGCTTCGAGATATAATTAATAATTAATGTCGATTTGGTCTCTTTTCTTCTTCTTTCACAGCCAAATTGATTCTTCCAATTAGTTTATCATCAAAAAAAATATATTCATTACTTTGGAACTTGAAATTTTGCGAAAAAATCTTTATTAATGAAAACATTTTTTCCCTTGTTCATCACGTCACTGTGTTCATGATTGCATTTGAAACTCCTTCAAGCGTTCATCTATAGCCACTTGTCTGGGCCAAATGAGATCATCCAGTTTCATCATTTCTCGTTAATGAGATCATTTTCAACTGTAAATTCTGCTCAAACTTGAAAAGGGTTGGAAAGTAACGAGTAAAAACAAAATCAAAGATCAAAAGAGTTGCCAGATTGAGAGTGAACCAAGCAATTTACCTTCAATTTTCACTTTTAGATTAGTTAACAATTATTGTTGCTTTCATGGTTTTATTATTAAAACATTGAAAGTTGAAGTATAAACTTGAAAATGTTTTCTTACGAACCAACTTTTCATTAATGCCTTTCACAGAAAAAATATTGAAATGTTTACTGTTCAACTGCAGAAGAATCTTCATTTTCATTTTTTCTCTCTCTTCTTCTCAACTTTATTGATCTTTTTTCATCGACATTTTTCCAGCAAATCACTTATTTATAATCTAGAATCGTTTCTCTGATGAGTTTAGTGAAGCTATAGTCTTGCCTTCTGGTTGAGGTTCATTGAAGCAAAGTTTAAAGCTCTTTTATTGAACCGCAAATGGTAAATAAAATTGAATCCTGCTTAATTCAATTGCAACAAATATCACAGTTTGACGTTAATCATCTCAGATTTGCGATTTGAGTCCATTTTTTGGAAAACGAAATGTTTTCATTAATTTTAAAAATTTAATTATCATTCGATTCAACTTTAACTGAAGAATCAATTTCAGGAGAGAAAATTGAAAATTAAATTTTTCCATCATTTCACCAGCGAATGTATTCTGTTCATCAATTATTGACTTTTCATTGCAGCAATAACATTTGTGATCTTTTTCATGACAAATCAATATTGATCAATTGATCATCAGTCGGTATGGAAAGGAATAATCAGCAAGATTCAGGGTTGATTATGACTCAATGGAAATTCAGTTTGTTCGGTGATAATTCAACAACTATTCTTTGGTTGGTTAACAATGTTTTCTGCTCAGAATAAAGCAAACTCTTTCACCTCTGCTTGATGTTAGTTTTTCCTGTTGTTCAGTGCAAAGTTCTGAGCTTGACATTAAAAGTATCAAAATATAAATAACATGGCATTATCATGATGGAAAATTTGGATTCGGTTTTGAGAAGATAAGTTGAACCTTTTCCTGCCTTTTCTCAAATCTTTCATTTGTGACAGAAAAGTATGGGATTTCAATGTGAGAAATGATACTTTGCAATATCTGTTCGTCAACTTTGAATTGAGTCTGGCTTTATAAATGTTGCCCTTTGTGTGAGAGTAAACAATATAAATAAAAGTTCAAAAGTGCTTTTTATTCCTGCAAAAGACTATTTTCGAGGAATATAAATATAATGCTAAAAATGGTTCAATTGACGAATCAACATATTGCTCAAAGATGAAGAATCGTTCAATGAAACTTGAACAAATCATTATCATGATCGCAAAGATGGATGACTGAACAAGATGAAGGATAATTCGATAGCAAAAGAAGAATGTTAGAAAACTATTGTTATCAAGTCTATTCTGCCTCATGCAGAACCTGGAACCGTTATGACTAATGGAAGTTGCAAGACATTTCATCGTCATTGCGACTGAAAAACGATAAAAAATAGAATCGATTCCAAGTTTTCCTACCAAAACTACCTGAAAGTCGCTCAACTTCGAAGCAAAACTCTTATCGTTCAGTAAAAACATGAAACTTGAGAAACAAAAGAACTTCGAAAAAGTTCAAACAGAAAATGTTAAACTCTGGTCAAACATACAATATTTAATTTGATGAATAGTTTTGAGCCTTTCAAAACTACAGTCACGTTGGATGTGAAGTTGAAAATTGCATGAAATAAATTGCTCTTTTATTCAGAAGAAAATGATTAGAGAAATGGTGAAATTGATGAATCGCATGTTCATCTTTTCTGTACAAAATCAAAACTTTCAATTCTTATTAATACCAATAACCATTGAAACATTACAGTGCAATTGAAATTACTTTTTACTACTTCAACTGTTAATTCAATTTGTAATGAAATATTAACAGGAGAAAAAAAGTTAACTTATTATCAACAATTGTTACTTCCCTTCCAACCAACATGTAGCACTAGATATAATCATGATAATGACACCATTATAGTTGATGAAATGACTTTTTGACATTTGCTGGTGCCCTTAGAATGTTTCTCACTTAATTGAAGCAATTTTAATTCAAATTGCTTCAATATCTCACTCAACCCACCATCCAATTATGCATCAACATTATGCTTAACAAGCAGACTCCCGATCATGACTGATCTCAAAATACTTTCCACAGAGTCCAATACATTCAATTGAAATCTTAAAGACTTGAATTATCAAAGAAATATCGTCGTTGAAATAAGAAAATCTGAAAATAGAATGGAAACTGTAATTAGTGTTCACAAATAGTGTTCGCATACTGCTAAAGTCCATCAGATCTCAACTCGAAAGTCATGTAATGATTGCTGTATTACCACTGGTCTAAGAACAGTTTATAACTTCGCAAAGTCTGAGCATTACAGAGATGAAAATCGGATCGGTTCAAGACCACGAATATTCAGTTTGATTTTTAATCACAGACAATGACTACTCACTAGTACAATGATAAATGGTTTACTACTAATAATACCAAGCATAATTACAAATAAATGTAATAAAAATGTAATACCAAGCATTATTACAAAAGAGAGTGAATCGAGTTTACTTAAGGAAATTCCAAGAACTTAACAGATTTTGAGAATCTAACAAAAGCACTAGGATCACGCGGATCGTCACAATTTGAAGAGATAGCAAGTTAAGCACTAAATATCGCTATATTCGAGTATTTGTCACACGCTTGATTAAAATACAAAATTGTACAGTATTTGTACAGATTTCAAAGACAATACACTCTGTTCACTTAATTTAGGACGCATCATAGAATGATTTTTAAATTATATTTACATTTTCTTAATTAATATTTTCAAACAAATAATGGCAGATTTAGCTAACAAAAAGGACTTTCAACAAAAAATAAAAAAATATTCAAATCCAAATTGCCCTTTTTGGCCACTTCAAATACTAAACATAAGGCTAATTTTTCAAAAAGTTTAGGACGTATAGCGAATATTTGACCTTATTTTTTTTAATAATCTATCGATCCACCTCTATTTTGAATAACTTTGATTAGTCGATCTTTTATCGACATTGCAAGAGATTTGATCAAATCAGGAGGAATCTCAGACCATTTTTGCGCTATAGCAACCTTCAATTCATTTACGGAACGGAACTGATGACCATTTGCGTAAACTTTTCGAACTAGCCAACCCCAAAGATTTTCAATTGGATTTAAATCCGGACTGTAAGGTGGCCAACTAATTATTTTGACTTCGTTTGCATCGAGCCATGCTTTTGTAGAGTTTGCAGTATGCGGAGGTGCATTGTCTTGCATAAAAATGAACTCTCCATTCGTGATCAATGGTGCAAATGGTAAAAGATTTTCGGCTAGAATATCCTGATAACGTTCTGCATTCATTTTTTCTGAACAAAAAGCAATGGGAGTGCATCCATTAGCTGCGAATCCAGCCCAAGTTAAAACCCCACCACCTCCAGAATGACGACGAGAAAAAACAGTTTTTTCAGACCGCAAATCATACCAATATGACCGCAACCCATCTGGACCATCAAGATTCCTTTTTTTCTCATCAGACCAGACTATTTTTTCCCAATCAGATGGCGACAACGAAACATTAGCAATTGCAAACTCCAACCGCTTTTTTTATGCATTGCAGTTAGTACCGGCTTAGATTTGTGCTTGCCAAATCGAACTGTTGGATCATTTGCAAGTCGATTCCAAACAGTAGTGCTACAACAAGCCAGGTTAAGTTCAGTTTTGACCTCGCGAACACTCAATTTCTGGTTCTTAACCGTTCGGACAATCAATCTATCATCTTGTGGCGAAGTTACTTTTGGCCTTCCCGTTCTTTTCTTAGCTCCTGACCCTGATGGATTGGATAAATATCGACTGACGGACTGTCTACTTCTTCCTATGGCCTTTGCAATAGCTGTAAAAGTCCAATCTGGATGAGTTTGGCGCAAAACTGAAATCTGAGCTTTCTCTTCACTCGTCAACTCTTTTTGCTGTCCCATCCTAGCAATTAATAAAGATTATTAGATAATAATTCAGATTTTACCAAAATAACTTACTCAATGTGGCCTTAAAGTAACTAATTTCCCGACCGTCCTAAACTTTTTGAATATCGAGATCAATGTAATGGAATTCGATTGCACTTTATTAAGCTTCACTTAAATATCTATTGTTTTTTATTTACAAAATAAATTTAACATGCCTTTGAGACCCTTTATTTATGTTTAATTCCCTTGATTAGTTACAATTACTAACATAAAAAAGTAATTTGGCGCGAGTCCTAAATTAAATGAACAGAGTGTACTTCAAAAGAAACAAAAAATGGAAGGAAAAAAAGGAAAAATGTTAACAGTAGCAATCGGGTTCCTACGCTCCTACGGTTCAATGTCCTTCGGTATTTCTAATCGAAATTTAGTGAATTCGATGCTCATAACATTTTAGAATCTGGCACATCATGAATTCTGATCTTAATCCCGTGAATGGTATTAGTGCATCAAAATGGCGGAATTTTCTTTAATACATTAACATATTGCCGTAAAGACTATGTCTCAAGCTCTTTCAATGTAATTTGTTAACCTCTAAACGATAAAGAAAGTTCATTTTCTGAAAGTCAAAATTTTCAATTGAAGTCACAATTAAACATGAAGTAAATCAAAACAATGAAATTATACTTATGCAAATTAAAGAAATTTTGATTTACCATTTTAGTGAGAATCGAAACAATTGAGCCCATCGAGTGCACAATTTATCGTTTGAAATCAATCTTTGGAAGCTCACAAAGACTTTTGGGTTTAGCTTATATGTTGATCGAAACAATCTGATTGATTTGCTTTCGATTCATCTTTAGAAGTCAAATTTGCTCTTTCAATCACTTTCACCAAATGTTTAATCATATTGGTTAAAGCTTAATGAATCAACTATCCTTGTTCATCTTCTGCTTTTGATGACCTTCCCTTGACATGCCATGTTTACTCACAATCTGGTTGCATGGCACAAATGTGAAGATACTTTTTCTCTCGATGTTACCTTTTGAGAAGCAAAATGGGCACAGATTAAGTAAATGGTAAAGAATCAGAATACTTTCCTCAGACTATTAATACATTATGCATTTAAACATTATTCACGTTTTGATGTACACATAATGTACAAATATCCATTATGGTGTTGAATCTCAGCTTCACTTTTATACTCCCAAGTAATAAGATGATAGCAACTACATTATAAACATCATCATCATCATCATTAAAACACTGGAATAAGTCATTTTTTCAAGTTTAAAGTTTTCCTTTCTTCTAAAAGCTGTGCAGAGAAGCAAAAGTTTGAATATTTTCATAAGTCAACTCATTTACCTTGTAAATTGTAATGAACAGTTATTCAATTCTTAACAACCGTTTATTTGAATAACAAATGATCCTTGATGAGATTGAATGCCTCAACATTTAACCTTTTTCAATCAAAAAGTTTCTTTTCTCTTAATCATCAGGTTATTTCGGTGGTTATTTCCCCTTTAAACACTTCTCTGCTTTCTACAAGATTCGCATTCTTGCTGATGTTGGTGTTAGGGTTGAAAGAACCACCGTCGATAAGAGCATCAAATGTACACCGATATCGAGAAGCCAGTGCTCAAGCTTTGGGATAATAAGTTGGGTGAATAAAGGTGAACATTTCCATAACACATAAAGTCGCGATCACACCTAATTAAAATCAGTGACCAGAAGACAAATGACTGATGCATATTCATTGGTCATTTGAGGGAAGAAATGATTGGATTGATTCCTCACACTGAGATTCAGTTATGAAATTGGGTTTTGCAACTTTTGACTGATATTTTGTCAACATTTCACAACTGAACATTTCTCAAAGTACTACTTGGAGTAAAATTTGTGATTGAATTGTTGCTTTTCATGTGTCACTGAAAATCTCATCAACTTGGATAAGCTCAACTTTTCAATTTTTGTCAGATCAAAGCCAATTGAATTCACCTCATCAAATCAGATTGACGCACGAATTAATATCGAAAGGAAAAAACGAATTTTCTTTAGTTTCATTTCTTTGATGACTTGAGATTAGCCAAAGTAAGAAAGTTTAGGAAACAGTTTAGTCTAAAGTTTACTGAATATATCTTAGTTTTCGTTTTGTTTTCTTGAAAGAACCACCCTTCGTTGAAATGAAGCTGCATTATGAATTTATGTTCAATGGTAGACTAGTCAAGTTAGTCATGAGAATCAAAGAAAAGATCGAGTTTTTAAATTTATGGTAATGAAACTCGAGCTGATGAGTTGAAAACTCTCGAAAACAAGTCGAGTTCATTTTTTATTTTCTGATCCAAATGCGCTTTAATCGAAATCGTCGAAGCAATTAATCTAGTATTAATTGAGAAACTTCATACATGATCAAACCGCAAGCAATGCCAATTGATATCCATTCATCATGCAAATAATATCACAATATTATAATGTTTGTACCAATACTGTCTGCCAATGCTGTGCTCAAGAGAGTTTATCAAATAGTTTGCATTGATATGGGATTAATAGACCGGAACATTCAATGAAAAAGTTCGGTAATTGCCTGTAATTTATGCATTCCAAGTTACAGATTGAAGGTCTTTTTGAAGCGACATTGAATCGCTAAAAGGAGAAATTATTGTTATTCGATTGCCATTGTATGAATACAAAAACTCGGCACAATTTGTGTCTCTCAATGAAATAAATTTTCAATCAGAAAATGTCTTTAAAAATTAAAATTGCTATTCAACTGTTCTGATCTTTTCACTCGCCAAGTGAACAGGAGTCAAGAGGAGTGGATTGATGATTGTTTTTCTTCCCTTGAATTTGTCTTTACAATCCTCAATTGAATTGCTTTTCGTACATCTTTTAATGTTTTACTTCTTCTTTTCACTGGTCAACATTAACCTGACAATGTACTTTAGCTTCAGTTGAATGTTAGAGCAGAAAACAGTAAAACATTAGAATCTTTATTTGCTATTCAGATGCCTCAAGAGGCATAATAACAGTAACGATATATTTTCTTATGGTTATCAGGTTACAGAACTTTTTTTTCTTCAGGTGTCCAAAGTTCTTTTCCTCTTGAATTTTGAAAAAAGTAAAACAGTTTAATGGCAGTGGAAAGTGAAAAATGAAGAAAAGAGTTTTGTCGTGTTTACTTTGAATAGTAAAGATTCAGGAGAAACGGAAGGGAAAATGAAAAGAGGTTAAACCAATGGGAATGATGGCTTCAAGGCTCATGCAACTGCAAGTCTTTTCATCACAAGAAAAAAAATAATTTCTTATCAGATTTCAGTGTCAAAAAAGATCTAACTCTAGGCTAAATGTTATTCTTTTGCTATAAGAGTTTCGGATTTTCGCTTCGAGAGATTTTCTGTGGCTCTTAATCTATTCATTTAACCATTGCTCACATAGCAACCAACAAGCCTCTGAATTTGCAAATTCATCCTTCAATTAATTTCTTGGAAGAAACTTCTATTTATCGATGCAATAATTTACCGAAATGCTTTGGCTGATGAACTGATCAAAACTGTAGTTCAAAAATGAAGAAGAAGAAACAAGGTTCGCGTTTTCATCATGAAACTCTTGATGCTCTATGCTTCTGGAAGGACATTTCCCTTTTAACAACTAATGGCCAGCTTTAGTAATTGAACTATAATTAATGAAAGCAGCGTTTGGCTCGACGCAAACGTTGTTTAAAATTGTTTTACTCTGAATAGAAACTGGAACTTTGAAAGTTAAACCAATGCTAATTTGATTAGATTAATGACGAGGCAAACTCTTTCATCTTAATTACTTTCAATTTCAGTATTGCAACTGCACATTGATACTACAAGTTTGTTAATTATATCAACATTGGAAATAAATCTCAAGAGAACGAATCAAGTTCGAAATTCTAATTTCTTTCATCGAGCTTTTATCGAGTTTCTAAAATCAACACTTGCTGTAGCAATGCTTAAAGTTACTGCATCATTTGAAAACTTAATATTATAAAATAATTTTCAATGAAAAGCATCAAAAGTCAATTGATTTTCGAATCGTTGGCAATCGAAGAATCAAATGACAATTTAATATCTTATTTTCATTCAAATGCGAACCTTTTCAAGTCCAGTTTTTCTGCTTCCAACACTGGCATCATTTTCCTTTTTCATCTATTTCTATCTTCCTTTTATTGATCTAAAAAATTGCTGAACAAAAAGTTCTGAAAAGAATTTGAAAGTCGACCAATTCCCCAAAATTTTTCTCCTTTTATTCAACCTTTCATGGTCAAGCATTATGTTATTCACTGTCAGTCTTGTGAATAATTTGCTCTCTAAATGAATTGAAACATCCATTGGAACCAACAAAAGAAACTCAGTTTGCATTATTGCTCGTCAAAGCTATTAGCTCGACGAAATGAATGAACTTAAAGTTGTCATGAAAAATGGCCAGACATGGAATGTTGAGAAAATGAACTTTTCAACAAACTTTACCCTTTCATCAGATCTCACGTATTAGACACGTTATCCTCTTGAGCCACGAACAAGAGTGCAATTCATCATAAAGAGAGAAGTAAAGTTGAGTCGATTGTGAGCCTCTCAAGAGATGAATAAATACAACTCACAAGCGGTGAAAAGGCGAGATAAAAACACATTTCGTTCGTTTGATCCATTTCATTATTTCATATTGTTCAACTTTATTAATCATTTTCCGCTGGGGATTGATTGCCAATAAAAAAGTTCTGAGGAAAGTGCAACAAAGAAAATGATGGCAAAAACAGAAAATGTTGAATTCCAAGCGAGTCCAAAATTTTCTTCATCTTTTCAAAATCTTTTGAACCATGTTTGATAACAATCGCGAAGTTGACTATTATTGGTGTATCAATATTGGCTAATGGTCAACAGAATAATTGAACTTGCATCTGTAGTTGTTGAACGATATTTCAAGTGCAAAACATTATCAGACAAAAAACTCTGACAGAGAACAAAGTTTTTCGATTTTTTCAATTCAACTCTTGCCAACCTTTCCATGGACCAATATAAAGGTCAATATATTGAAACTTATGACAAACATTATTCCGATTTTTGTTTTTCTGTTTCATTTTTACCTGATAAATGAGTTGATATCATGAGTTGGAAACTATCGACAACAATAAATGAAAGGTTATCATTATTTAGATGGCAAAAAATATTACTTTTGTTCAGTTGAAGGAAAAGAAAAACGAAAATTTGTAAAAGTTGAAAAGAAAAGAAAAATGATTGAAAGAAAAAATGAAATTTTCTTTTCACCCTTGTTCCAACTTTGATTTTCTCTTTTGACGTGCTAACATTTTCCAGATTTGAAGTTCAATTTATCATTGAAATTCTTTGTTTTTTCAGGGAGAAACTTTTCTGTTGACAGATTTTACTCGATTGAGGAATAATTAAATGAATAGCATTTATTGATGCTCGAGTTTTTGTTTATTACTATTTACGATAATTGAGTTTTAGATGCATCACTTGTCGATTCATGTCAGTTGAATGGTACAACTGTCAATGTCTCACTGGACTGAGCAGCTTGAGCAAGTGAAGCAACGAAAAATGTTGACATTTTCATTATTTTTGTCTTCACGTTTCAAATGAATTTGTGACAACTTGTTAACAAGTTGTACCATTCAATAACTTTGATCAATGATCATTTCATGATGAAAGATAAAGATCAGTGAAAAATCACCAAACTAATAACTAAACCAGAGGTGAACAAATTTTGGAAAAAGTTGCTTTTTCTTTCTGCAAAACCAAAGAACTTATGAAATGAAAAATGTCGAAACTCTACTTTCAACCATTTCATGATGAAACCACGCAGTGAGTCAGATTGGAATGGAAACATTAAATAATAAAATTTCGTTACTCATTTCCTGTTTACATTTAGTTTCGTGAGTAAACAATTTATTTAATACGAAATTGAATTGAAATGTTGAAATGAAATATTTGTCAAGTCAACTGTGCCATGGAAAGAGATTATCTAACGATCAATTTTAGTCTATTTTTAAACGGTTTATCAAATTTCCGATGTTGAATCTTGATTATAGTGAAAGGAACGGTGAGTTGAATCATGAGTACAAACCATTTCGAAAACAGTTTTACTCGAAAGAGAAATCCTATTCAGTTCTGAGTGAGCTTTCATGGTGATTAATGATTGCTGGAACTCGGCATGAAACGAGCATAAGAACCGTTATGAGGAAAATTTGGATTAGCTTTTTGTTCTGAATCGTTAATAAAATACTCGTTATGCACTCGAAATAATCTGTAAGAATTGAGTGTGTTGCAAAAATTCTCAAAGGAATAAGACAAAAAACAAAGAATCTGAATTAAAGAATGGTTCCAGTTATTACAGTGTTCATCTTTATCGGATTGTACCCTGAATTCATCACCAAGAGATTCTGTCAATTGCTAATTTAACATTATCAAGTTATTGGGAGTGAAAACTCCCGAAAAGCCAAATCTTGATTCAACAGAATAATAGAGTTTCTCTAAATGAAATTAACTTCAATTCATTTCTTCTTTTCTTAATTGCATCATCATGTAGCTTTTGCTGAATAACATGGAATTCAAGTTGAAATTTTTTTTTCTTTTTTCGTCGTTCATGTATGAGTTTCAAATCAATCTTGAACTTAGTACTCACTTTGAACGAATGCATTAAGCTTGCACACAATTGGTCCGAGAATGAACAACGGGTCCGTTAGGTTGTTGATCAGAAAAACAGTCATGCAAAATATGGAAATGAAAAGGTCGGCAATGGCCAGATTTGATAGGTAAATGTGTATGGTGTGACGAATGGAACGATTAAAAGTCGAAGAAAACAAAACTCCAATGTTACCAACAACTGATATCAAAATGACGAAAAGAGAAAAGAAAATTTTACAATATTCTTTGAGGTTGAAGTCTCTGAAAATTCCATGAGTTCGTTGGTAGTCATAGTCGGTGAAGTTGAACGAGCTTATATCGATTGGAGGTTCACAAGTTTGTTGAGAAAGGTTTTTCTTCTCAAGAATACTCTCAATTATATCGATATTTGGTAAAGACATGGAAAAGGTTCGTATTTGATGTTGACTATTCACAACTTTTTTTATCCAAATTTTGATAGAAGCTTTGCAAGATATGAAAAGGGAATGTAAAAGCACAAACTATCAAAGCACACAAGTCTTGAGGTGAAGTGTTGAACCGAGTTCCTACTCTGATTTGGCGTAACTTATGTTTTCTGGTGAAAAACTTTTTCCCTTCACTTTTTGGCTTGTACAAACATGAAATGATTGATCAGACTGGTTTGGATAACTTTATTGATTGGCTTTCCTTCAAGAACAAAAGGATGATTATGATTGGCAATGGCATCATGTGTGGGTCACACAGTTGATAGCAACATATTGAAGTCTCTACGTGATTATAATTGTTGATTAACTGAGGTTAATTTATCAAATTATGATGGAAATTTTCTTTTCTCTTCTCTGGTCGAATATTTTCAGAATAAAAAGTCCACTGAGATTATCAAATTAATCTTTAATTCCAAAGTGTAACTAGTCAATTTAGTCAATAACTTGGAGGATTTATTTATACTCTGGTGCGGGATACAAACTGTTGACATGGATGAAAGTAAGTGACTGGGAATGAAGAAAGTAAATGATGAATTTTGGTTCCAGTAAAAGTCTCTGAGTTTTCTCTCTCTCTTCACTTTATTGTTGCAACTGCGTCTTGTGTCTTTGGATGGGCAAAAAAACAAAGTTGAAGGTAAGTTGATAAGGATGAAGAGAGATTAAACTGATTCCAGATTGGTTGAAGAAGAAATAATGATAAAGATGAGAATGCTGAGAAGTTGTTTAGACGAAAACAAGAGAAACAAAGAGAAGAGAGAAAAAAGTTGTAAACACTTGGAGTGAGTTGGTTAGTGAAGAAGAATTGACGAACTTCTCAAAGTAAAATATTCTTGCTGTGATATGATTTACGGAATGAGAAGCAGTTCTCTACTGACAACAATGATGTGAATGAAAGTGTAAGTCTACATTTTACGTCTGAGAAAGAATGAAACTCTGATAAAAATAATGTTTAGTTGAGAATGGAAAAGGTTGAAATTAAACTGAGCAGCTTGACTTGGACAGATATTAATGCAATAAGGTTAAAAGTGGAAAACGCAACTTAAACGATTTTTTATCTTCAATTTTTAAATCCAACTCGTTTCATCGAATTGTGATGATCTCAGGTTTTGCTGAATGTCAAACTTAATGTGATTCTTGATCAGCCATTTCATTTATCTCGAAATAATATTTCAAACTTCAAAGATTTTTGAGAATTTCATGTTTGACAAAATTCAGATACAATTTAATTTTTGTTGCCTTTTTTGCTTTCTTTGGCAGCTTTTGTAATCATTTTGTTAAAAGTCAGACAAATTCTGAAAGAAACCAAAAACAATGAAATGTTGAGTTAAATGGTTGAGAGATTTGATTATTTTACTTAATTTATCTTTACATTATTTTGCTCATCTTGGGATGCATATACTTACTATGTCATGAATGGATATATTCATGTTTATGAGTAAATTGCCTTTCAATGGTAATTTAATTGGCCATTAAAATGTTGTTCCATGTTGTTCAAGATGGAAAATGGTAAAAATTATTTTTTATCATCCATTCAACTTGGGTCATAATGTTGATGATGATAGAAATAAACATTTTTCATTATTTGATATTTAAACCGGAATAAGTAACCATGATAAATACAGCAATCATGATAGTATATGAATGCTTCTTTCATGATTGCTCATAACTCACTGAAAGAGAATAGTAAAAATAAAAAATATACTTTTCTCTAATGGATTGATGCATCATCAAATGGAATTATCATTAAACTGAATATTCTTTTCTCAATTTATTCCAGTATTCAGGATTTACTGCGCTAATTTTTTGTACAGGGCATTTCAGCTATCTTTACCGATGTTAAACGGCTATAACTTGGCCTGTGATTGACCTAGAGACTCAAAATTTTTTTTGTGCAGATATCCCGGATATTCGTTTGTTATATTTCAAGCTCAAGGTCATCCGAGGTTATTTTTCGGAAGTAACTCCTAACGATATTAGAGACCAAACAAAGGTCATATCATAATTTTCAAGCTCAAAAGATCATACTGGTCAAGTTAAGTCATTCTCGCATAAGTGCTTAGTAACTCATCCACATTTTATTCTGAGAATTAACACGACCATTTTTTGTGAAAACTGCAAACTTCGTTTGAGTTACCCGCACATTGCCCCGTGAAGGTTAAATTGCAATCATATGCACATTCGATCACGTGAATGCCTTTTCCTACCTGGTAAAGCTCTTTATCTGTAATTCTTGTAGCTTCAGTTGCTTTCTTATAAAGCAACACAAGCTGCAAATCTCACTTCAACTGGAGCACACGCCTTCTTAATCTCTTCTTGTTCGATCTCATGGAACTCTTGGTAGATGAACTTTTAGAGCTCATCAACAGTTGCAGGTCTACGTGCAAGGACCTTGTCTTTCAATCGCACCAGAGATAAAAGACACACAGTCAGGTAAGGAAATCGATTTTGTGATCTTCTGAAAGTTTGCACGCCCTTCTGATAATGAGAAAACGAATGGTAACGATAAATGATTACTGATAGAAAATATTAATAACAATGGCATGCAAAGAAAATATAAATAAGTCACTAAGCACTTATGAGTAAATAACAGAAGGGGCAATGAACGGGTAACTCAAACGAAGCTTTGCAGTTTTAACAAAAAATGGTCGTGTTAATTCTCAGAATAAAATGTGGATGAGTTACTAAGCACTTATGCGAGAATGACTTAACTTGACCAGTATGATCTTTTGAGCTTGAAAATTATGATAGAACCTTTGTGCGGTCTCTAATATCGTTAGGAATTATTTCCGAAAAATAACCTCGGATGACCTTGAGCTTGATATATGACAAACGAATATCCGGGATATCTGCACAAAAAAATTCTTGAGTCTCTAGGTCAATCACAGGCCAAGTTATAGCCGTTTAACATCGGTAAAGATAGCTGAAATTCCCTGTATACTTGGGATTTGATTTATTATCTTTTACATTGGTTTTGAAATTGACGATGAAGGCCAAAAGGGCCTATTGTTGGATTTTGCTATGAACACATTAAATGTTAAATTTTAGACTTATTTCAAAACTCTAATCCATTTTACATAAAAATGTTCGGTTTTTGAGATATCGGTCAAAAACATGAGAAATGCATGAGGCCACTTATATTAATTTGAATGAATGAAACATCAGCATAAAGTATATTTAGGCTGTGTATCAAAGTTAAAATATAATTGAATGATTTATTTTGATCAAAAATACCATAAAACTGGCAGTTTTTTAGATAAATTGTATCAAAAGCTAACGTTTGTTTACAGGGCCATAGCAAAGAGTGAAAGCCCGTTCTGTATACATTTTTTATACATAAAATTAAATACTGATTTCTATGAAGTCATTCATCGTCAAATATCAGCCCGCAAATTTGACCATTTTTTGAATTGATTGACATTTTCATTGGTACTGAATGTACAAATTGATTGGGTAAAAAAATGGTCTTATTGGAAATGTTCAATAAATTGTCAAAAGACAAAAATCTTAGATACATTATGCTTAATATTGATTTATCTCTTTGAAATATTGTTAATTCATTAACTTTCTTACTTTTAAAGTTTATAATCTCATTTGTTTATCTAAAATTACCTTTTCTTAATAATTTGAACTAACTGTGTTTACTTAAATTCGTGTTTAATGATCACAAAGCTCAGATAGCCTTTAAAATGTAAAATTTTGAGACAAAAAGAAAGACTGGTACAAATCTCTTTCTATTGTCTTAGCCTTCACAGTTCATTATGCACACTTCACCTTTGTCTAATCCTTTTTACAGCCATAAGGTTACCCTTATTCACACTTCTTATCTCTGGTTGACTTATGTCTTAGACATACCGGGCGTTTTTTTTATTTCACGCCTGTTAGACCTCATAAAACACGAACGGTTGATGCTACAGACCTAAGATTCGAACCATGAGCTAGAGAAAATTAAAGGACCATACCGTCGATCTCTCGTGGTTATTCAAGATCATGCAGCTGTTTAACCTCTAACTGACATTTGAAGGACATTTTCTGTTAGAAGAAGTTTTTTGCAACTGGCTGATGTTTGATCGAAGTTGAAGACTTATCTGGTTATTAAAATAACCGAATTTAACTCGAAACCGATTAAAAGACTGAACAGTATAAAAACATTCATATCTTCTGAAATAAATGAGCTATGCTAATGTAACAAGCATCAACCGTTTGTGATTTATGACGTCAAACAGGCGTAAAATGAAAAAAACGCCCGTATAGTGTATAGGAATTATCAATTCTTAACATAATAAACCAACTTTTTAACTAAAAAACAGCGCTAATGTTAACGTAAATCTAAAATCAACTAATAAAAAAATAGCAAGAACAACTAAACTAAATAAAGCTGAATACAGTAAAACCTCTCAAAGGTTGTACTCTCTGGTTTTTATGGTTTTGGACCGGCCCGACAGGGACCGCACCAGCTTAATGCGCTGGTTACACGCTGTTAGTTTGACGAATCCAGGGTAGGGAAAGAGGGTTTCCAGAGGGCTTAAACTCTGAGTAAGCTTGAGAGGGTTTGCCCAACCTCAGGACTCCGGCGGGATTCGAACGTTAACCCCAAGATGCAGAACACAACATATGAAAGTTAACAATCTTACCGCTTAAGTTAACCATTAGGCTATCTCAAAGGTTGTGAGCGGTCTCGCCGCCTAGAGGAATCCTGATTTAACTAACGAAAATACGTAAAAAAAGAAAGAGAAAATTATAATCAATGATCAAATCCGCTAGATGGAAGAGTTCAGTTTCTCACAACCTTTGAGAGGTTTTACTGTAGTTGAAATAATGATTTATCGCCAAACGTGCTAAATTTACTGCAAAGAAATGACTTATGATAACGTTAAAAGACAATCCAAAACAGCACTAAATTACTCTAACCTTTAAATGATCTTTGCTAATCCAACACTTCACGACCGTCCATCATAGTGATCATTCACAACACCAGTTTAGTTAAAACACGTTTTGAGAGAAAATTGAATGGTCAGACTTTCCATATTATGTAGATTTTTCACATTTATTTTTATTCGATATCTCGATATTACAGAAATTATTTTTCTACTAATATCTATTATGATTTTGCAGTGTATAAAATTTACTTTCTGGTTACTTTAACAGGTTTACAAGTGGATGATACTGATGATACTTGTTCACAGACGCTATCGTCTACACATGTACAGTTTAGTTTCCCACCACATCGCATTCCGAGTTTCGGCTTGGAACATTCTCCAACGAGATTACCTTTGGTAATAGAAAGTTATTTGAAAAATTAATACTTGTATAACTTGAAAATTTGTATCATAGATATCAATAATTGTAATTATTGACTTACCCGTTACTAGACAGCATGATTTGTCGGAGCACTCATTCATCGATGTGCACACTTCAAACGCATCATAGCTTGGAAAGAGCTAATTTGATAAAAAAAGATTTCCGATTTGATCAATATTGAAATTATTAATTGTAATCTATACATCTATACAATATATAAAGTCAAAACATGAAATTTTTGCGCTCAAATTATGTCGAAACTAAGTGGGTTCTAAGGTTAATTTTTACATAGAATGAAAGCCATGATTAAACTACAACCACGAAAAATAGTCAGGACTTTATCGGAATTCAGGTTCCTGAGAAATTCACGTTTGAACAGTGTGGGGGAAAAAATGCAGAATCCGTATTTTGTAGCATTGTGTTTGGGGGAAAAACTTTTGTTTATTTAGATTTATTGTTGGGTGCGGAGTTTATGTAGAATTGCCTTCTGATTAAAGAGTAGAGTTGGTGAAAACCTGGTGCTTCAACTTTAAAAAGATCGAAGTTTCAACTTTGGACTCTATTTTATGCTCCTACAATCAACAAAAAAACTACATGTGCTTAAAGAAAGGCTTTTCTAAAATGAACCTTATCAAAAAGATTTCAACTTTTGGACTTATTCTAACGTGTTTTTTCATTAAGAATTTATTTCTTTTGCATTTGAAATTCATTGAATTTGGTTAGAATTAAAAAGAATTTTGCGATCAGTATGATCGCGGGCTGGCTTGTTAAATTTAAAAAAGATGAGAATGTTATTATAAAGTGTTAAAATTATATAAATCTAAATACATGTTACACTACATACAATACATTTTTAAATGTTGACAAAATGTAGTATGTTCAAATAATTCGTAACATTGACTTGATAAGCGATATACAAATAAATAACTCCAACAGAAATCTTATATCTAGACATTCTGAATTGAGTCACAAATTCACAAAACTCGTAAACATTACAAGTTTACAGTACAAGGAAAATTTACAATTATTTTATATCTAGAGATGGGGAATTCAACTACATTTTTCAAGAAATTACAGGATAATCAACATTTCAATTATGAATACAGTAGGGGTTAGGGTTAAGTTAACAAAAAGGGGTCAGACTTAAGTTAATTTTTAGGTGTCGCCATCTCTGGCATTTTCAGTTTCTAGAGATAAGAAAAAAACAATGGAACAGAAAACTGGACAAAAAAAGTTCGATTCTATTGGTACTTTAACTTGTTGTTAGAGGGCGACTATGAAAAAAACCTTCAATTTTGTTAACTTAACCCTAACCCCTACTGTATTCATTTTTAACCACTTGTTTGTCCAATAAGATGAAAAGCAGAATTTAAAGAAAAGTAAAATACGGCAAATGAGTGTAGTATTTGTACACGTTACATTCTTTTACAAATTAAAATTGAATTAGAGATTAAAGCTGTAAAAACATGGGGTGATTAATGTTTACGAGTTTTGTGAATTTGTGACTCAATTCAGAATGTCTAGATATAAGATTTCTGTTGGAGTTATTTATTTGTATATCGGTTATTCAAGTCAATGTTACGAATTATTTGAACATACTACATTTTGTCAACATTTAAAAATACTTCCAAAAAGTAAGAATGAAAAGGTTACTATCAAAACATCAAGAATTTTCCAAGCCTTATCAAGGTTATCTTTTCCACGTTTATCAATATAAATAGTTTTAATTTTAATCAAAGTTTGAAAGTTAGAAAACGCTCAGTAATTGCAAACCAGCTAAGTAATCAAAAATATTTGCGGTATAATGTGACTCTTCAACAGGTTGTAAAATCAACATATACAAGTATTTAAAGGAGCAAATGAGACAATGGTTAATCACAAAGTGGTGTTTTATACATCAGTCAACTATCAAAAATGAAATCTAGTTTCTTTATCCTTTTGTTCTCATTCATTTTCGTAAGTATTAGTAGACTAATATATACATGAATTTAGATTTATATAAGGATGAGGACCAAAACGGCCTAAAATTTAGATTTTTTTCAAACAATTTTTTTTAGATGTATAATGACATGAGAAACGCGATGGTGTAAACCATTTTTTTATATTCGAAGCCGTTTTCGTGAAAATGACCTAAAAATTAGTTTTTCTATGAAACAAAATATTTCAGATTAATTTCCTAATGCTGATCATGAATCTAAAATCAGTTTTTTTATATGACGGTTGGTTGCTGAGATAAGTTGAAAAAATGCTTTGAAATGAATACAAAGGCTTATTTTGAGTAATGAGAACTGCTTAAACTTCAACCAAGATAAAAAGGGTTTTACCCAATGTAGTTTTGTATACTGAATCTAATGGTGCTATCAAGATTCAAGAATCAGATGAGCAGAAGAGACCAAACTAAATAAAGATTATAGTGTATCTAAATACCATCTTATGATACTGTAGTTAGACATGAATTCACCTTTTACTGATCTTCTACAAAGTCTAATTCCTTTTATGCCCAGTTTCCATTATGAAATACAAGATATTGAGGTAATAGTCAGTTTTCGCATTTCGTATCCATCCCCAAACCCTCATCGTAAGGCTAAGGTAATTTTAAACGCGAAAATCTAAGTTTGCCCGATCTTCCAGCACGTTTTCATTCCTATTCAGATCAATTTCCATAATAAAATTCAGAATATTGCGGAAATAGACAGTTTTGCGCCTATTTGCACCATCCTTGAAACTTTCATTGTGAAGTCAAGGTTATGCGAAACATAGAAATCTAGCTTTGACCGATCTTCCAGCACTATCTCATTTCTTTATAGCGTATTTTCGTCCCAACATACATATTATTTGGAAAATAGTCAGTTTTGCGCCTCTTTTCTTCATCGTCGAAACATTTATGGTGAAGCTGAGGTCATACGAAACATAAAAATCTACCTTTCACTGATCTTCCAGCACTGTATCATTCCTTTTCAGCCCAATTTCCGTTACAATATGCATATTAACACGGAAATAGTCAGTTTTGCGCCTTTTTTACCAATTCTCAAAACACTCAACGTGAAGCTATGGTCATCATAATTATGAAAATGCACTGTTTATTGATCTTCCAGCACTCTATCATACCTTTTCAGGCCAATTATTCATATAACATACAGAATTTTGCGATAGAACACGAACGACAAGTCGTACAACAAATTCGATTGCATATATGAACTCAGCGTAACAAACTGGACTAGAAAATGTGTCAATATAATTAAAAAAAATCTAGGCCGAACTCCCTATTCTTTTGGTCCTCATCCTTTAACACTTTATAATAACATTCTCATCTTTTTTAAATTTAATTACAATTAATAATTTCAATATTGATCAAATCGGAAATCTTTTTTTATCAAATTAGCTCTTTCCAAGCTATGATGCGTTTGAAGTGTGCACATCGATGAATGAGTGCTCCGACAAATCATGCTGTCTAGTAACGGGTAAGTCAATAATTACAATTATTGATATCTATGATACAAATTTTCAAGTTATACAAGTATTAATTTTTCAAATAACTTTCTATTACCAAAGGTAATCTCGTTGGAGAATGTTCCAAGCCGAAACTCGGAATGCGATGTGGTGGGAAACTAAACTGTACATGTGTAGACGATAGCGTCTGTGAACAAGTATCATCAGTATCATCCACTTGTAAACCTGTTAAAGTAACCAGAAAGTAAATTTTATACACTGCAAAATCATAATAGATATTAGTAGAAAAATAATTTCTGTAATATCGAGATATCGAATAAAAATAAATGTGAAAAATCTACATAATATGGAAAGTCTGACCATTCAATTTTCTCTCAAAACGTGTTTTAACTAAACTGGTGTTGTGAATGATCACTATGATGGACGGTCGTGAAGTGTTGGATTAGCAAAGATCATTTAAAGGTTAGAGTAATTTAGTGCTGTTTTGGATTGTCTTTTAACGTTATCATAAGTCACTGATTTACTATTATGTATGAAAAAATCGCACAGAAAATGGCCCTCAAATGTTAATTGCCGTCAAACAGCTGAACAACCTTGAATTACCTTGAATTTTGTTTCAATTAGCTTAAGCTCGTGATATGATTCTGAGGTCTGTAGCATCAACCGTTCTTGATTCATGATTTCAAACACTTAAAGATAAAAGACGCCTGGTATTGAACTTAAACACTCTTCGTAGACGGATCAATGTACTTCTTCACATGTCTATCATAAAGAGTAAGTTTCGATTCTTAATATTTACCTGTAAAGGAATAGATTTTTGCACTTGAGCATAATTTACAAAATCAGAGTTTTCCTGTTGAAATTAGTCGAGCATTTCATGGAATGAAATATGCATTGTATTGATATCAAGTTTTGTTTTCATTATCATGTGACTTGCGATTATATTAAAAACAACGTTATTATTGTAGTATAGTATTCGAAGCCAAACATAGCTGCTTTGACAATGAACTTTTCATGATGAATTGTGTTCATTTTCACCAACCATGAACAATGGCTTTCCTTTTCTTTAGTTTACATTCTTGAATGTTACACAATAGTTGGCCAAGTTTAAACAAATTTTCATTTATTTAATCAAAACTGATTAATGAAAAAAATCTATATCTGAATTGAAAAGCAGATATATTATATATGTTCAGCTACTATTTAGTTTTGCCTTTAACTTTCATTAATCTTACTCAATCGCTGAATTTATGAAGTTACAGTAATCTGGGATGAATTTGATCCATTCATGATATCAATTAGTTGAACTGTTTGAGCGACCAAAAAGTGTTGTTTACTTGCAAATTAATCTTTTAATCCTGTATCCTGCCAATCGATGCTCGAAAATGTAACCAAACGAAGCTAAAAATAAACTATGAATATTGAGTTTTTTTCATAAGCTGATCCAGATTAAAGGGCAATCAAATGATACGCTTTCATTTTTTCATTTCAAATTTGGTTGTTCAGTCAATCTATGCTAACACTGAAAGGATTAAATTCAAAACTTCATCCTACCTTCATCGATTATTGAGATTTTCAAATTTAAGAATAACAGTTCATGATCATTAAATATGTTAATCATGAAAATATTGAGCTTGAACTGCGTTCTAACAGATGTTGAACAGTAGAAGATTCATTTAACTTGAAACTGTTTGTTTCGTTCAGTTTTATTAATGAACTCTTGTCTCGAGTTTTAATATTTCTGTTCAATTCGATATTCAGCTCAACACACATTTAAGATCACCAATAAGGCAACATTTTTTGTTTATATTTTGTCTGTTTTTTAGCATTCTCGTTCAATTTCAAGAAGAAACGAAAAAATTGAGAAGCAAAAAAGTTTTGCTAAACATAAAAAAGGATAGAAAAATTGAGACATGAACAATCTCTAGAGATTTTTGAAAACATGAGGATCTGAGGATGAAACAAACTATCTGATTGAGTTGTATGAGCTTTTGTCAAGCAATCAAAATAAATAGTGAATGCAAGTAAATATTGCTTGTAAGCAAGCTTTTACCCAAGTTCACTATTGAAACTAGTCAATTTGGTCAAACAAATGTTCACATAGTTCATTTAAAATGAAACCTTTTATCAAAATGTGCAAATAATAAATCAAAATAATCACCTTTGCAGTCTATTGAAATGAAAATAATGCAAACCGAAGACTACAGCAAATAGAAGGCCAATAGTTATAATACATTTAAATGCAAAATAAACATGATCTACAGTAGTAATAATAGTATTTAAATGTATCATTTTACACTGAAAAGTGTTTTTCTTCGATTAAATGGTCAAAACTAAATTCCTTTCACCTTTAGACGTTCAGTGTTTAGTCTCAAGATACTTCAAGTTCACAAGCACTAGATATGATATTTACGATTGTATGTGGACTGTTCCAAAGTTGTGATTGGAATGGGAAAAGATGGAGTCATAATCTTCATTCAGCGAGTTGTTAAACTGTTCAGTAAAAGTTTCATGTGATCATGGATGGATTAAGTTTGTTTTAATAGACGTAAGCTGAGTCCCCAGAATTACTGGTTGCTGTTGGCCCTGAAGCTGATGATCAGTCTGAAGTTAGTGAACTAAAGCAGCTGATTATTGATCTTGTGGTGAGACACATATTATCACAATGGCTTGTAATTGGAAGCCTCATTATGAGAATTTAAAGGTCAAAATTTCATAAAATTTAAGCCAGTTTTCACACTTGAATTCTTGCTTTTGCTCTATTTTTGTTGAACAATAACCATTCCAAATCGCCATTATCTGCTTTTTGTCATCGTTTCTGTCAATCAATTTCAACATTTAAACTCAAGTTCTGTTCGGAAATTGTTTTGTTTATCACTATACCGAAATCAATAAAGAATACATTTTGCCGCTTTAACTTTCAGATAGACGCACAAATTAATGCTTATACTGTTACTTTTAACCATCATTTTATTTTTATGCTCAAAGGAAATAAATAAACAATCAGCATCATCGTATTACAACAATATCAACGTGATTCCAGTGATAAAACATTTTAACTTGGAAAAGGTTAAATATCGAGAAAATCGAGAATCGGATTACTTTGAGTTCGTTTTCCTGGGTTCCAAGTGAATAAAATTGGTTATGATTAAAGAAGTTTTTTGCTTTTTTCAAAAATTCAATTGATACATCAATTGAATATATCGATTGAATATAAATATTCTGAGAGAAAATATTGAATTTCGTTTAAATTTAAAACTGAAAAAGTCGAAGTTTATTTAAAATATCCAATAAGCTTAAGTGATTCTTTCTCACAATTCGTTGTTCCAATGTTATCAGCATCAACAGGTTTATTCAAATTTGAAGAGTTCAATAATCAAAGCTTACTTCTTCAGGTAACTTGAAGCTGTTCACCAACTTTTGCCTGTAAATTGAAACTATTAATGAAAAAGGTAAAGAGAAAACTATTAATAGAAAGATCAGTTTGGATTAAAGAGCTTTACCTTTAACAGTTTTCAAGTTGCTCGCCGTTGCAATGGCACCTTTCGATTTGATCAATGGTTCGGTACAGTTCTTGGACATGTAAAAGGTGATTAAATGTTTTTCCGGTGAATTCAAACCTCGACGTGAACGAATCAATTTGACTATCTTTTTAGGTCGCGCTCCTGGAAGCTCAGTTACTTGCTTAACAATTGTCCGACAATTGCTTTCATCGCCAGCAACAAGAGCTGGTGAAGCAAGTTGATCAAGAGCTCGACTCTCTTTACTTAAAAGGTCACTTGTTGAGAGATGCTTTTGCTTGTGTTGACTTCGCGTTGAGGGCTTGGAGTGAGTTGCCATTGAATTTCGACTCGAATCACGAAAAGTCTTTCTCTTTCGGAATAAATTTTGTTCTCTTTTATCTTCCAAATTGAATGAGCCGGAAGAAGTGGAAGAAGGCTCTTGAGTGAAACCAAAATGAGAAGTTGTTAGAGAAGGCAAAGGCGAATCAGTGAAGAAAGGTTCAAAAGATGAAGAGGAAGTCGAAGGCAGTGGAAAGTGTGGAATCAAATGTGTCTCTTTGATGGGTTCCATGTTTAAATTCAAGTTCATTTGAAAGGCATTTTTCTCCATTTCTCTTGGCGCCAACAAGTTGGACATTAGCGAACCTCTCAACGGAGATTCATACTGATCTTCCCAAAATGCAGTTACTCTTTTGTCTAAAGATTTTCATTTTTGAAGAGAAAAGACAATATTGAAGATTAAAAATATTCAGGATTGTTGATCAGGAAAAGTTGAATCTGTTTCTTGATCAACAAAATGAAGAATCGACTTGAATGAGGTGAGAAGTTTTTGCACCTTTAAGCTTATTCAGAAGTAATTACCTGAAGTGAACAATTTATTTTCTAATTTAGGCGTAAATCTTGAGTATCTCGAGTTGGATGGAAGCTGTGAAATAAACTTGAGATAAATTTTCTCGAATCGATTATCTGATTCAGGCGTGAAGGAGAATCGGGTTAAATTGTGTGAAGTGTGCATCTGTGATGACAGGGTTAGTTGATCATCTTTACGAGCATTTGGATGGGAAGAGATGAATGATGATGAACTGCCAATTGGATCCAGAGCTTCACCATCAAACCAAAATCGTTTAGATGAAAGTAAAGGTGAAGATGATGAATCAAACCATGAAAAAGTGTAGCTACTTTCAACCAAACAACAGGCGATAAATAAAAGGTGAAAAAAGGATTGACTATGAAAATTGAATCCAATCTGAAAGAGTTTGGCAGAAGAAGAAAAAATATTAGAAAATAAAAGACGAAAAAATAAAAATTATCTTCACATTAATCTTTAATCAAGGTTTAAGGTTATATCATATTATCTTTTATTCAACATTTGCTTGCACAGGTATTACAACATTTTCAGATTGTTCATCGAGACGAACAACATTATTCAAAGTTCCTTTTCCCTTTCAACTGAGATCGACCTAAACATTCATCAAGGTTCATGACATTCAACTCGTAAATTTGTTTTCGTTTCTTCCAAAAAATCGAAACTAAATACAGACTTTTCGTCTACAAATTGAACCAATTAATTCACTCCCAGTGGACGTATTAACCATGAGTCTTGTGATCTTTCATGTAATGCAACATCAAAATCTGTTTTACCTGGAATCGTAATGAATATGAATAAAGAGCCAATTTGGATGCAATCAGTTATTGGGTTAAACATTTTATCTGGTAACCAGTTGATTGAATAATAACTTTTTTATGATCAACATTAAAATCGACTGTCGAATCTCTTTGATCTCGACTTTGGTTTTATAGCTTTTTTGTTAATTTTGATTAATATCTTGATTAGAATAGACAAAAAGATAATTTCTTTGTCATTAAATAACATTGAAACCAAATCAATGAATATTTCGAAAAATCATTTTCTACTTTAAAATGCATTTAAATATCTTTGGAAACGCTTCTCGTTTCAAACAGTTAACTCTTCTTTTCATGAAAACTCTTTAGTAATGGAAACGATTAAGAAATAAAATTTTCCATTTGCTATTCAGTTTGTATATTTTAATCAGAATAAATTGAAATTGAATCAGAAGGATGAACAATAAATGGTTTTGATGAACAAGTGAATGAATAGCTCTGTTTATAATGATATATTTGTCAGGTTAAAGACAACGATTGGCAATATTTTTGATTAAAACATCATTTCAATGCAATGATTTGTTGCCCAGCATTTCATTGATTACATTGATCAATACACTTGAATCATTGTTTGTCCAATTAGACAATTCAACTTGTCAGTTAAGGTCAACTTAACGTGAACTCTTCTCCTTGCTTTTACTTCAACATTTACTGGACACTTTTATTTTACTTGTTGAATAAGGCTGCTGTTCAATTGTTATTTTTGTAGGTTTAATCGCTTGTAAGGTAATTGAGACTCACCATCATGGGTCAGTAATCACTGAATAAGAAAAGATTTCCATTTAATTTGATTCAATATTGGATTGATAATGAAACTGAATAATCAAGTGAAAAGGTAAAACCTTGACAATTGTTGCTCAATATACATTAACATTTATACTTTACAATTGATGAGTAAATACAATTTAAGACAATAAAGATAATACTAATTTTCTGGTCCAAATTTCTGGTTCCAGCCAACATTGACAATTGTTTCATTAAAATTGATCATTTTGATTTGTCTTGTTTGTCGGTTTTGAATTATTTATTGACAGCTAAACACAGAAATGTAAAGGTTCAACTTGTTAAGCTGAACTGTTGCGAAAATTCAAATTACTTTCTGGTTCAATTAAATTTACAGATTGACTCATTTACATGGTAAGCTGTTGTGATGGCTTTTAAAATCATTGGTTTTACATTATTATCAATCATTCTAGTTACGCTAAAGACAATGATTATTGTTGATCAACTTTTAAATAAACACAAAAACTGACTTTTCATTGTTGTTTGATCTTTCAAATGCTTTATGTTTTGACCCAAAATTGCTTTATTTACTGTTGTTTTTGTTCAGCTTGATTAGAGACTATTTAAAGCAACTAAATCAATTAACTGTTAATACGATTGACAAAAATTAGGTATAATTAGGGTTTTTAACAAAGTAAAGTATCAATAAAAGATGCAATTGCTTGGGTATAATTCATTGGCAAGGTTAGGTTTGTTTGGTCGCGTTCATTATATTGATTTGACTCTTTTTTAGGTTTAAACTGGTTTCTCTTGCTTATTCAATGTAATTCAGACTCTAATTTGTTCATTTAAATGTTAATTCAACTTAGACTTTTCTTATGATCAAGAGCTCAATTTCAATTTATTTCAATCAAATTTTGAAGAGTACGAGTGGGTTCATCTTATCAGTAGAGTCTAAGCTTGCTTTTGCTGTGGTAAGATTCAGTTTGCTGGCTTAACTTCATTGATTGGTAGTTTTTTTCAAATAATTTAATTAACTAATCGATATTTAAAGCTAATATCCTGCAAATTTAATTTCTATTCGGGTAATGATAACCAGAAAACTCTACAAAATTGATTTGCAATGACGATTAGCATAAATCTTTCACTGATACAATGAACAGCTTCAGTCAATATTTTGCTTTTTTAAAGAAAATTGAATTCAAAGCTAAATTAATCTTTTATTAATTCGCTTCATTAATCCTAGATTCAGATTCAACTTAAATAAATATTCAATTTTTATTAAAATTTAATTGAAATCGAAGCAAGATTAATCATAAAAATAACGGAAAATGTGAAGATCTTAATTGTCTAAAATTAGATGGAGCCACATTGTAAATTATCCAAATTTCAATTCAAATGCAAAGTTGATTAGCAATTTAAATAGTCGACTTTCACTATTAATAATTTAGAGTTTGATTAACTAAAAATTATAAAAAATACAAATTACAATTTACTTACCATGTTAAGTTAACCAGAGACTGTTGATCACTGTAAAAATAACAATATGTTGATCTTAGCGTCAAAACATTGAAGATTCAGAAGTAGATTTAACTAATCTAATTTTCTTAGTAAATTGATTAATAATGTTGGATGCATAATCAATGAAGAGCTGTTGACACAAGCAAATTAAATTGTTCAACACATCAAACACTCAGAAATATTGCAGGGAAATTTTGAAGCACGAAATAAATAGGTAATCTTGTAAACAGGCAAAAAGATGGCGATGGTAAAAACAGTTGCGAGTGGAAAAGGTTAACCAAAAATCATCTGGTTTAACTGGTAAAATTGATGAAACTGAAAATTCGATGAGCTGGAAATTGAGTGACACAATTCAGTAAAAACACTTTTTTTGTGATTTCACTATTTATCATTAACAATAAACAACAACAACATCAATAGCTAGTCTCATCTCCTTCAAACTTTTCCCCTTTCATTTTTAAGACTCTTAATCTTCAATCGTTTTCATCTTCAACTCAACCGATCAAATAAATCATCATATAACCAGCTCTAACATCAATTTTTTTGTGCTATTCTTCATTACCATCATCTTAAACATCATCTTTTCAACAGTTTACATCAACACTGATTTTTGATTGCCTCGATGCAATTGTAAAATCATTGGAGTGTTAACATGCCATTTCCTTTGAAATCATTGTTTATCAACCTTGTTGTGTTTTTGTGATCATCTTCTATTATTCTGTTGGCTTTATCTTTCAACCCTGTTCAACAATTATTTAACAATCGACTCTTTGAGAAATTTAATCAATTTTTTACACTCGACTTCTCTACTAATTAGGTAAATGTTTGCAATTTAGATGAAGTGGAATTTTCATTGTCTTGAGATATTGTAATATGTATTGTGAGTCAAACCTGTCTGTGTCTGAACTTTACGAAATTCGTTTTTTCTCTTTTCCGTTGTTTGTACTTTAATTGCTAATTAGTTTTATTTATATTCAACCTTTGTTGATCTTTTATGTAAATCGCCATCAAAATTGCTTGCCATTTGGCGCCAAAATCGGTATAATTTTGAAAAAACCGCTTTTCATTGTCAACATGTTATTGGTTACTGCTGTTTTGTAGAGTCTGTCTATTTTATTTCACCTGACTTTGCTAAATTTTCAGAGTGACTGTTATATTCAGACTTTTTTCTGATTAATTTATGAACAATTTACGTTTTATTTCAATTTATTTGTTAATTTCATTGTTAATCTATCCAAGTGTTTACTTTTTGATATTGCTTTAAGTGCCGTTGTCACTCTAATTATTTGACCGAGAAAGATATCAACAGAGCTTCCAATATGAATACAAACGTAAGCATGTCTTGTTTTAGATTATTAATCTATTGTTAATTTTAATTTTATTACTTTTTGTCATTGCAGTTTGAAGCACGTTTCATGGTTGCTTTGAAAAGAATAAATTTAGTGGAAAAATGTCAAGAATTGAGTTTATTGATACAAGAAAGTCTTTCTGAAAATTATAAGGTATGTGTTTACCTGTTTTGTTTTCTTCCTTATCTAATCGTTCTTATTTATTATAATCTTATTATTTTCAGTTGGATATTCAAAATTGTTTTCCTAGCATTGTTGAACATTTATTTGCTTTTGGATATCAGAATGACAGTAACATCAATCTTAGGTTTATCACGAGTCAAACTCACCAAACCGAGTTTCACAGTTTAATCAATTTAATGCATCCAGAAGGGCCTCTTTTTCAATGGATTAGATATTTAATGAAAGACCAATTGGCCGGTTTTTATTTTCCTGTCTCATGCCTTCCTGTAAGTATTTGGACTCACATATATACTTTATATTCAGTGGCTATTTTACCCATTTTGTAATCAAAATATTTCAAACATAACTTCCATCGACTTAAAATATCTTTTTTTCTCATTTGCAGCTACCAAGTAGATGTTTAATTGAAGAAGGCTTACCATCAGAATTTTATCTGAATCGATTGGTATCAGATGGAACATCCGTAGTCCCTAATCGTGTCTCTCTTAATGCGTTCGAATTTTTCCTCTTTCATCTTGCTCACTATGTACACAGCTCTAAAGTTATGCAAAATCTAGACAACGGAAATCCTGCCAATATTCTTTATATCACTCTAATTGAAATGTACCTTAATTATTTTGTCCCTTTGGAATCTTCTGCTGCTAAAAGCTCATCATCATCTTCAACATTAATGCCAGAGTCACCATCATCATTGTGGCAATCGCTATCGTCAACTTTTCATCTTAACTCAAGTCAAAACGGTGGCTCTCTTAACTTACCCAAAACATCTTTACTCAATTTAAAAAAGCTTCTTAATCGGCCAAATGAGATGACATATTCTAATCAAGCAAATAACACCAAAATCTTAGATCCACTTGGTTCCAATTTAAACAAAGCGGAAACGATTATAACGATTCTAATTGAGTTATGGGTGAACGTAAAAGTTCCTCAACACATTCTTAAAAAAATGCCTTCTCATACTCAGCTTCAACCCTTATTAGCCCACAATCAAGATCACATGAGATGTGTTCGTATATTGATTAAGCATCTACACTACTTTGTTAATTCATTAATCAACAAAAAACTTTCCTTGAACGTTTCCCTCTTTGAGAATCATGAGTTAGATGAATTGAAAGAAAACATCTGGAGTAGCAAGTATATCTTCCTTCGTAGATTTTATAGTTTCATCAGAGTCTCCTTCGACAAATGGCCTCTCGACGCTTCTTTTCGATTACCACTGGAAGTTTGGTTAAGTTTTATTCAGCCTTGGCGATACATCGATCCTTCTTCTGGCCGAGCAAGTGATGAAGGAACTGATAATATGCAGGGGGATAACAAATTTTCAGATAATATGCCAATCGACCCTTCATGGAAGCGCTTTATCGATGACAATCTCTTTTTCTATACTGTCATCTTCCGACAACTAATTCCACGATTTATGAGACTTGATTTAAGTTCATCAATTAACACGTTCATGCTGTTCAGAGTGGTCAAGGTATACCATCAAAATAATTTAGTTTCAATGATAAAGGAAGCAGAGAAAAACTTTGAAAATAACCTGTCACCAAATAAATCGATGAACTCTCGTCTCTCTATGATTACAAATTATAGAGGTTCTTGCCATTCTCCGATCTCTGCTGGACTAATTTACCGCCATCCACTTTTAGAATGTGAACCTAATGATTTCACCTATATTCGTCTGTTCTCTGATCCAACTCGCAATGAATTATCTGCATTACTTAGAAAAATAATGATCACTCGGAATGAGCTTACAGATTACATAAAATCACATTCAGCATCTTCTACATCAGAAGAAGCATTTAGCTTCAAAAATTTGATAAAAACATTCAACTCAACGGAAGACCAATCATCTGATCTCGATGAGAAACATCAAATATCAGATAAAATAAAGACTGAAAATTATTCCGGAATTTTATGTGAACGGATGGCTAACATTTTCGAGATAAATCTTGCTTCGATTGAAATGGAAACAACACAATTATCTCTAGACCAAACGTTTGGAGAATCGCCAACCCGACAATCTCAAACACAAAACAGAGTTTCCTTCAATCAATCTATTATGATGACACCAAAACACACTGGAGCTGATCTCACTAGTGATGATATCTCACTAATACGAAGACGAGGTGGTCAAGGATCTTTACCAGTTGATAAACAGGGAACCGGCGAAATTAAATATCAGGGTAATCCTGATCTTCAACCTGTTCGCAGTTATGAAATCAGTTTTCTTGTCAGTTTCTTCATCATGGTGTCACAATTCGTTAATGAAAAATATAGTTCCGTGTTCTCTGAACTTTACAATCGTGATGATATGATCGGTTGGATAAGTCAACTAGTTTTATCACCACCAACCTCTTATTACTATTTTGAGAAAAATATGTCCAACAGTTGTAATCCGCCTCAACGGAAGATCGTCAATTTACCTCCGAGAGTTAATTTGCGAAAATTCGCCGATAGAGCAATTTATTGTTACCTATTTGTCTTCTATCTTTTATTTTATATCTTCCATTTCAGTAAATGGACTATCTTCTGTTTTGCCACTTCCCTTTACCTATTATCAATTTTAGTTCAGACAATTGTGATATGGGTTAATAATAATGCTTGAAGTTCAATAAATAACAAATTGTATTTTTTCTGATTTTCAACTTTAAATTTTTTCATTGGTCATTCAATAGGTTTTTTTTCACATAAGTATTTAAATCGGATTATATATAAATAAATACAAAACTTAGAGTATTAAAAATCACCCTCTCTTCCAACCAAATTATTCACATCAAGATTGCGTAAGAACTCGTCATCTGCTGAGTTACAGATTTCATCATCAGCATCCGGACAATTAATTGATTTTGAAATATTCAAGATACCTTCTATGGGACACGAAATCGGTGGGACTGGTCCTTTTTTATCTTTATCCGTCTCATAAACAGATAAATCTATATTCATATTTAGAAGTTGTTTTGTTAAATATGCTACTCTTTTTTGTGCATCATGATTCAGAAAAAGAACCTTATTGCTAGCTAGTTTAAACCCCGAGGGAACTGGTTCAGCTTTTATATCATCTTCATCTTGAGTTGGCTCTGACTGATACTGGGAATTTTGCAATTGAGTCACACTAATTGATGCTTGATGTTTTGGCTGCGAGAGAGGTTGATGCTGAGACTGCAGGGATTGAGTGGGTGCTCTGGTTGGGATTTGTAGCTGAGACTTAGACTGAGGTTGAGGCGGAGGATCTGGTTTTGGTTGAGCCATCACTTTGATTGGAATTTGAATTTGAACTTGTGGCTGAGACTGGCGTTCGGGCTGAGGTTGTAGTTGAGAATTAGATTGAAATATCTGACGTGGTAATTGCTCTGTAGAACTTTTTGGCATCCTATTTATTGGTTCGGTATTATTAGAAAGCTCACTCACAGGAGTGTCTTCAACTGGCTTTACAAGAGTTTTAACAATTTCTTTAACAGGAGGGGAAATTTGATTCCTTGTGGAAAGTGGTGTACCGGAATCGGAAAGCATTCTGGGCTTTTTGAATCCCTTATTCGGAGTTATATTCTCACTGAGAGAACGTCGAATAAGTCCTAAAAAATAGAAAATGAAAAAAAACAGTAATGAGTCAACCATGCTTAGGTAACATGTTGAAAGTATAACATGAGTGAAAATAGATGGATAGTTCATCTGATGGATACACTAGATACACTGTTTAATCATGATTAAAGAATAATAAACTAATTACCGATGGATTTTTGTCTTAATTGAGAAGGTAAACAAGGTGGTGTATAATAGTTCTCCGATTCATTGTCCTCTTTTTTTCTTTTCATACTGATAGAAGAGGATGGTGAAACCGTTTCAATCAGTGCAGCAATTTTTACTGACCGCATGAGGAAATAACAGAAAGGGAAACAATATCAAAACAAAAAAAACAAAAATGATAACGTAAGAAAATTAATTGATTAATTAAACAGTTAATTAAATGAAAAGAAAAGGGAAAAACTGATACAAAATTTAATTAAAAAACATCATTTGTTGTCAGAATAGAGAGGCAAAAATAAATTTCAAATCAACCAATAAAAAAGCGTTGGAACGCAATGTTGCGGCGCCATCTATTATGCATCAGACGAAAGTCTAAATGCTATTCGTAATTAGGTGAATCTCCCTGGGAATATTGTTTCTCGCAATTGACACCACCTTCTCTGAATTTTAACACTGAAATTAATCTGTTTAGGCGTTTCCTTTATTCATATGACAGTAATTTTATTAAAAAACCTAGTAAGTTGAAGATCAGTTTAATTCAATCTTGCTATTTAACTTGAAGAAGCATGGTTATAGTGCCAGTCGGAAGGTGAATTCATTCGTAAATGTAATCACTGTTTACATTTTTTTAGTTCGTGTTATACTCATCTGCTGTTGATCATTTTTCCTCATCTTGTATCTTACTCCCTCTTTATTCTGTGTGAATTGTACGTGATGCACTCTTCAAAGTGCTCATTGATTTGTTTTGCTCTCTGGCTAAGTTTGAGTCTTCATCAATGATCACTGATCTATCAGTTTACGCTTATGACTGGTTTAATCGACTTTCCAACATGCAACAGTTACCTCTCTTTCAACGGCATACCCTTTCCCAAACACGATGGATTTCTTCATTAAAATTTAACTCTCGAACCAAACATTTACTTCACTGTTGCCTTCTATTTACCTTAATCATTATATTCATTTTTCAACTGATCTATTCTACCGACCAGGAGGCAAAAAAGTTTGATCCCATTGCTAAATATGGAGTTATAGCCTGCACGATTCTTTACTTGTTGAGATTTTTGGCTCTTCTCGCTCTTCCACAGTGTCTCTGTAACTTTCTTGGCCTAACTATCTACAACACATTTCCAAAGAAAGTTAAGTTAAAGGGTAGCCCATTGTTAGCTCCTTTTATTTCTTTCCGAACAGTAACCAGAGGAGATTATCCTGATTTGGTCAAATCTAATGTTCAACAAAATTTAGGAACTTGTTTGGCAGTTGGTGTGGAAAATTTTATCATTGAAGTGGTCACCGATAGGCCTGTTAATTTGGAAAAACATCCTAGAATCAGAGAAATTGTTGTACCGCTTGATTACAAAACTAAAACGGGTGCTCTGTACAAGGTATGAGTCACTATCAAATTACTTTTTGTGTGGTAACTCACTTATTGATAACGAATTTCTTGTTGATCTGAGATTGACAAGAATACAATTAAAGACTGAAGGAAACAATGTTATCTTATCCATCAAACTTTCTCTCTTTTGTTATAAAAATCCATTTTTGTTTTATCTTAACGGAATAACTAATTCTTTTCCTTTGATCCTTTTAATTCTATTAACTTTAGGCTCGAGCACTCCAATATTGTTTGGAAGATGATGTTAATATTCTTGGAGAAGAAGATTACATTGTTCACCTTGACGAAGAAACTTTAATGTCTGAAAACTCTGTTCGTGGCGTATTGAATTTTACCATGAGAGGAAAACATGAATTTGGTCAAGGTTTAATCACTTATGCCAATGGATCTATTGTTAATTGGTTCACAACTTTAGCAGACTCCTTCAGAGTTGCTGAGGATATGGGCAAGCTTAGATTTCAATTCTACATGTTTCATCGCCCTTTATTCAGCTGGAAAGGTAAATAGAATAGTCGTTAAAGCTATCATTCTGCGATTACCGCCTCATAAGGCATCAACATTTATTTCGATAAGATGCATCAAATCTCACTGAAATCAAACAAGTTATCATGCACATATATTTGCAATTTTTTTGAAAATACTTTCGAGAATTGTTCAATCAACTTTGTTAAACGAGGTTTTGCTCAAAAAGCTATTTTACCGAGAAATATATTAAAATTCATAAATAGTTAAGGCAAATGAGACAGAAAATATTCAATCCATGACTGTTCTATTGTCTCTAGATGAACTATGTAGATTTCCTTGTTACTTCTATTTGGTATCTTCAAAAGTAACAAACGAGGCCAAGTGAGAAAAAAGCTCAAAATTGCATTGTTTATACAATTCAATTTGTTCAATTTCTTTATACAGTCGCTTAAAATTTAAAATAATTACTTAATATTTATTGAATTAAAATTTACGACTTCATATTTGTTCGTCAAAATTATGCCCAAAGGTTTTACAACTAAACAACTTTCCTTACTTTAGTGACATATCCTGTATTCATTTTTATATTGACAAAACTCTGTTTAATTAACTCTGTCTAATGTTAATTTTTTATTTTTTTGTAATATTTTTAGGCTCTTATGTCGTTACCAAATACAAAGCAGAAAAGGCCGTTTCTTATGACCATGGATTAGACGGATCGGTTGCTGAAGACTGTTACTTCTCAATGATAGCTTATAAGAAAGGTTATACCTTTGACTTCATTGAAGGAGAAATGTGGGAAAAGTCACCATTCTCTATATCTGATTTCATTCAACAAAGGAAGAGATGGTTACAAGGAATCTTTCTGGTTGTTCATTCACCAAAAATACCTTTCCAGAATAAGCTGTTTCTAACCATGTCTCTCTATGCATGGATGACCATTCCTTTAAGCACGTCTAACATTGTTTTAGCATGGCTATGCCCACTACCAACTGATGATTTCGTCTTTTTCAATACTCTAGTCGCTTTTGTGGGTGCTGTTAACGTTTACATGTACATCTTTGGTGTTATCAAATCTTTTAGTTTGATGCGTTTAGGATATTCTAAGTTTATCTTCTGCTTAATTGGTGCCCTTTGTGCCATTCCATTCAACATTGCTATTGAAAATATTGCTGTTATTTGGGGATTTTTTGGTAACAAGCATAAATTTTATGTGGTTCAGAAGCAAGTTGATACTTTGTAAAGCAACATTTATCATATCATCCTGTGCATCATCATTAACGTGAATCATTACCGAAGATTTCATTGATTGTTATCTTATCCATCAATGTATCAAAAGATTGGGTCATTTGAGCTTAAATGAGTAATTATGCTATCAATCGTACGAAGTTCGATGTTAATTTTTATCTTTTGCTTGAGAACCAAGAAATTTAATTGTTCTGCTGCTAGTCAAACAAGTAAACAGTCGAATTTGCAGTCTCCTGTTGAAAGTTTTGCGACTTTAACAGTATAGATTATCTAATCAATGAGTTCTCTTTGATACGATTGAGCAGTTATTATATTGTTTCAATTATTTCTTAGCTGATTCATAGCATGTGAATGCATTTTGTAATCAATTAAGAGTTTTATCTGATCAAAAAGAAGCGAAAACTCATTTTGATTCTGTCAAATGATCCAATTCTGTGTAAAAAAGTGGCATAACTTAACACAAGTAGGATAACCACAAGTGACAAATGAAAAAGATCGACATATTTCTACTTCAAATTATCGTCTTCAAAAGCGACCATCCAATTCAGTGTTAGTCCAATTCTTGGTCAGCATGTTATCCTTATTATCTGTCTTTCTTTTCACCCGACACAACAATTAATCCCACTCATACAATGCAATGTAAAATATTTATTATAATGTTTAGTAGGTAAAAATGTTTTTTTGTGAAAATTACTTTTGTAGCTCTTAAATATTGAAGAAATCAATCTTTTTGAGAGTAATCTTTTCTACTCTTAAAAAACTAAACTTTATACACTATAAATTATTTAATAAATTATACAAATTGGTACAAACGCAATTTTTTCAATTTACTTCCAAGAATTGAAAATAGAAATTCTGATTTGATCGACTTCATTTATTGAAGTTTCATGTTTTTAAAATCATAAAATCCATTTCATTTCCATAATCGATTAACAGCAAAGATTATTGCACGAGTTGATGATCATATTGATCGTTAATGATACTCAATCAAAAGTTAATATCTTGAATGTAACCAAAAAAGCTTTATTTTCCTTATTAAAAATGATAATAATTTCCAAAAATATAAACAAAACATTATCGATTAAAATGAAACTCAAGTAAACAAAGTCACATTTGAAGTCAAATTGGCATAAAGAATCAACTTGCAAAACCAGATTAACTTCACCCTTTTTCATTACCAGTGTCAAGCAGTCATTGAAAGTGTTGAAAATCTCGAATAATGTCATCAAATCTGATTAAACCATTTGAAGTTTTGGGAGAAACCAAGATACCAACTACACCAATTAAACCTTTGGTACCAGACTATTTACGATTTCCCATTTTACCCATTTTCCCTGGTAGATTTAACCTGATTTCTTTCTTGACTTTCATCTTATTATTTTCATCAACACTGGGCCATGATATTTTAATGTTTACCAAGTATTTACCTCAATTTGATTTCTGTGGATTGCTTACCTTCTCTGGTTCAAGTATAATCACAATAATAGCAGGTGATATTTTCATCAATGCATTGCTGGTCATAGTTTTCCTGTTTCCTCTCGATTACAGTCAATATGAGGAAGCTTGGCGGTCGATTGGGTTCTCACTCAGTGACCCTTTCATCACTGATGAATTGAAACGAACCAAGAAGGAAACGCTCACCTTCGCCACGCTTTTCTTCTTCACTTGGCTTTGTTACCTTCCAAGCTGTATTTACATTGCCGCCATTCAACCTCACGAAGCAGGTTTGATACAATTGGCCATTGAAACTTTACATCAAATGTCATACACTCTTGTCGGTTGCTTGTTTTTTATCAAAGTTCATACTCTTTTCACTTCATCCTCTCTGGTTCGAGCGTCCTTCATCCTAATCAACAAGTCAATCAAGGCTCATCCAGAGGTTACTTGGAGCCTTCAAAGTTTACGCTATTATCGACAGATTTATACTGCAGCCATTGAACTGACTCACGCTGCCAACAACATATGGTCTGCCTATCTGAGCTTCTTGTATCCAGCCTTCAATATTATGGGTCTTGTTTCACTTTACACTATGATATCTGGTAACTATGATTTCGGTCGATACTTTATTCTTGGGTCAAGTTCTTTATCGCTCTTCTGGACTCTTAGTTTTATGAATAAATACATTATCGGTATAAATGTGGAAGCAGCTTCAGTTTATGATGTAATCTATCAAAAGAGTTTACTTGATTTGGGGGAAAAATACATGATGGAGGTTTGTATTGAAAGAGCCACTGAGATTGTTATTGAGGGGCGAACAAGCGACTAACGAATATTTCTACTCTTTTCTCACAATGCTTTACCATTTAGACGATGCTTTTTCTCGAACGGATAGGACGGGCAGACGTAGGCTACAGGTTACACGGGTCATTCGTTTTCAGTCCAACCTTAATGGCTTCTATGGTGACTCTTGGCGTCACAATTGTCATTGCATTCCCATCGTTTGTCCACTAATCCAATATAAAGTTGACTAATCATCACTGATTTTATACTAAACTCGACTTATTTCATTTGAAAATCTTAAACCCAACTTCAAAATGTAAATAAATCAAAATCAGATTTATTTCCAAGTTTTATGTGAGAGTTTGTCTTTCGAGTAAAGAGTAGAGTTTGATTGAAGTATCTGGCCCCTTGAATGCACTAAAAGAGGCCGAGTTTTAACTTTGAACTTTATTCTAAAAGAAGAATGTCATCAGAAAAATTTCATGTCCATAATCACAAGTGACTCAATTTTCATGCCCCTACAACCAACAAAGTAATATCAACTCTCAACCTTTTCACACCGAAATGAATCTTTTCAGCTAATATCACAAGCTTTTCATTGTATTATTTCGCATTGTGATGTTTTTTTTCATTAAGAATTCTGATCTTGATGTTTATATATTGTTTCTACTCACAAAGATCATTGTCAGCCAAAAGAGTTTTAAGATTCATTTAAAGATTTTAGTCAGGATTTAGGCATTCTTAACAGAATGATCATAGGCTTACAATATGATCATAATGCAAACGAATGAATCAACAGTTACTTCAATTGCCCTCAGTAGATGGTAGAAGTAAAGAAGCACGCTTATGAAACAATCTCTTAATTTGTAAACCGATTCCCTGATTAATCAAGCCATTTCAACTCATTAACAACAAGATATTATTCACTCACATAAATCTAAAAGCTGTTGGGAGTTTCGTACAAATGATGACAAATGCTATTTCATTCAACAGTCTTTATATTCCACCAAAGTGGAAAACCCATGAATAGCATTAAGTTTTGTTTCAATCAATTCCAGAAGATAGATTAGTCGATAGTGAAACAATCAAACCATTGTAAACAATTTGCTTACGCATGACTTTAATCAATTTAACCAGTAACTTCTTGAAAGACTTATTTTCCAATAAACATAAACTTGAAAATGTAAACCGATAAAATCAATTTGTAAAACATTAAATAATTTGAAACATTAGTTTTCAAATCTGAACGCAAAAAATTCCAAGCCTAGAATAGAATGAAAAAAACATTTTCCAGATAATTTTCATTATTGATTTGATTAAAATTCAACTATTAACCTCAATCTGTTTAATACGATCATTAAACATTTTAATCAATCTAACCTCATTTGATAAACCATAAAATAGGCCGAGAAGGAGCATGAAGCCTATTCATGAAGAGAAGACAAAAAATGCAAAGTTAGATAAACATTGAAACAGATAAAAAAGCAGTTCAACTTTTTCAACTATTAATGTTCAGTAAACAGAATTCTGATAATGATGATGAATGAAAATTGAGGAATCTTGGTGTTGGAGAGAAAAAAGGAGAAACCAAAATTCAGGGTAAAAAGAAAATGAAAACTCAATTGATGTTGCCATAAAATTCAATCAAACAACAATATTGCGTTTAACCATTTTGCGCATGAATACCATGCAGGGAGTGAGAATGGAATGCTGGGAGGGAAAAGCGTTTCATCAGACCGAGTTTAGCCATTCATTTGATGTGATTGTTCGAGAATGGAAAGCAATGTAATTGCGAGTAAACTCAGCAATCTCACTGATCCAAGGAACGAATCAATCATGTAACAATCAAATCAACTTGGAAAAGTGTTTCATCAATTTTACCTTTAGATTTTTGTTGACTTGAAAGGAAGTTAGAAAAGTTGTGCAAAAATTCGAGAAAAGTTTTTCTACTTTACACATGACAATCATGAAACTATTGGAATACAAATGCAAGTCCATTTCATCAACAATTTTGGGTGAGTTTTGCTATCGATTATCATGATAACAATTGAAACTGATAAACTACAATTTCCTTCACTACCTTTGCTGTGATTGTCTGAAAAGTCTCGAGTGTTGAACCATGAAAAAGAATTTTGTGAAAATGAATTATCCAAAGTTCAACTATCAGCATTTACATAACATGAGAAACAAAACATGAAAGATAAACATGATATTAACAATGGATTGAGTTTTCAACTTTTTTCTCTTTTGTTTCGCCTTCATTATTCCAACACTCAATTCAATCTCTTTTACTGTGCCTTCAGGAAGACTGACTTTTTCTGATTTTTCCTTCCTTCATGTTCAATGCAGGGAAAAAGGGTTGAGAGAGAAGAGAAAAATTGCGAAGAAAAAAAGTTTTCACAGAAAAATGATATTCTAATTCAATGGTAATTGACTCTTTTCCACCGATTGTACAGTTCAACAGTCTTTACGGTAACCATTTTAATATGTTTGAGTTGATTTAATGAAAAAAGTTGTTTCTTTTCTTTCCATCGACATTTTTTGTTCGTTCATCAGTTTATCAGATGAAAAATGTTTCAAGTAAAACTCTTCTTATTGCACTTTAATCTGACTCATTTTCCTTTTCTCTTTTCCATTCCATTCGATTATCAACTGATGTTCTTTATCATGACTCTTTTCCTGTTCTTGAAATGGCCTCATTTTTCAAAAAACATCAACAACAAAATAATCATCACCAGGCTTTACTAGCATCATTTTCACGACTTCATTCTCCACCTCTTTATCTTTACCCTTATCATCATCACTTTCATCTTCACCTTTATCGTCCTTTGCTTCAACACACTTTTCCACTTTGCCTTACACTCATCAAACTGATAGACTGAGTTCATCCAAGTTTTGTGCTCAACCCAGTCACTTGCCAACACCAACATCATTAACAGCCTTGGCCTCCTTTCCTGGCTCGGGAAACACTTGGATTCGTTACTTGATACAACAATCTTCAGGTATTTAAACTCTTTTCATCAATACATTAGTCGAGCGTCTATTGATAACAGCCAATCGTCCAATCAATCAGAAAACTTAATCGTCCGAAACACACAATTGAATAGTAAAATCGTTTTAAAATCATTTATTAAATCATCGCTCATTTTCCTCAATGCATTCAAGTCTAAAAAAAGAAATCTTTTTATTCCATTCGGAGTTTTCCTGATTCTTCTGTTTTCGCCTTTTACCTTTCATTGTAAATCAGTGTAAAGTGACAAATTTCAGAGTTAATTACATGGTATAAGGAACAAGGAAACTTTCCTCCAAATGTTGATTATCTTGCTAAACAGTTACAATTATCTTTTGCCTCATCATGATCAAAGTGGATAAACAGGACGCTCTTTGGTTGCACTACAAACCAGACTATTAATAAAGTGTGAGCTTGACTGATGATTTAAACATGATAATGAGTTGACTGAGTTTTAATTCAAAGGAAATAATGAGAAAAGAAGCTAAAATTAATAAAACTGTCCAACATTACAATTTATCATTAATAACGATTAAAGGATTTGTCTTTCCTTTCGAGCACAAATCAGAAGCAAAAAGTTGTCCAACATTTCAATTTAATCGTCAGCCTTTTCGACTGGAACCATTCAATTTGCAATTCAATTAAAAGTCTGAGGTAAAAGGTTATACAAGATAATGATTACTTTTTACTGTCAACAATTTCATCTGAAGATGTGAACAAATCTTTATCATTATCAGTTGGATAAAGTTGATGATTGGATAATGATGTATTTAAAATACATGATTACATGAGAATATCAAAGAAGATTATCTGATATTATTTTCTCTCTTCACTCGCTTCTTTCCTTCCATTCATCTTGTTGTTGCTCAGATTCAGTAATTGATGGACTATTGATAACAACAAAAGGATTAAGTAAATTGACAAGAAATGTTATGATGAAGATGAAGAGTGCAACTTCGATAATCTGATTGTTTTTTCTTCCTTTTCTTCTTCTTCTTCTCTTCTATGAGTAATGGAATGTTTCCAATGATTATCATAATTGCAAAGAAAATGAGATATAAATTCCAACTGAATTAGACAATAAGAGTTTCAATTGTTTTGTAAGTAAACCTTTTCTCTCTCTTGTTGTTGATTCAAACTTGTAAACTTGAACTGAATGAGGAAATGTTTTCTTCTTCGATTGTTGGTCAACTCACGTTATCATTATTATATTATTGCATTTATTTTTGTAAAATGATTCATCATCATTTTCCTTGTTTTCTTTACTTTTTCTGTTTTCTTCGTGTTTCAATTTTCTGAGGTTTTTGTTTCCGGTTTCTTGACTTTTCACCTTTTCAACTCATTCAAAATTCACTTGTTTAGATGCGCCATTTTGTTTCTCATTTTGATGTTGAACTTTGAGATTTTCTGGTAAAACAGAAGTGCCGCACCTGAATCAACAGATGAATCGAGTTTGCAGAAAATTTTCAATTCCATCATTGAATAATTTTCCCATCGACTCAGCATCGGTAAATTGATCATAAATATCAAAATGCTATTGAATCCTTTCGAATTTAAACTCTACAAAAATCTTGAAATTTCAACTTGACTCTCTTACAGAGTGATTCCTGGAGTTTAATGATCAATAAAATATTAACCGAACAATATTTTCATCTTTTAAATGCTTTAACCGCTAATCGACACACATAATTATCGCTCTCTTAAATGATAGATTTAAAAGTCTTCTATTTACTATTGGAATATCTAACGGCAGTTTCTGGACGCTATTGCATGAAGCAAATAAATTTCTTAAGCTGTACCTTTCCATGTGAATAGAATGCTAGATTCGATATTTTTCACTAATATTGATATAATATCACTATTAGTGTAAACATTGGGTGTAACTTTTGGTCTTGACCATCTAGTCAGTGCCTTGTATTTGAATTAAAGCTGAATGACAAATATTTACCTCTGAAAATGAAATGTAACATTGGACCTTTTATCAACACAAATAGGAATATCAAAAAGTCTTTTGTCACAGCCAACTGATACAAAAAACAACAGCAAATGCAGAAACAGCAAAACTGTAAGGTAACATTTATTATTAACAAGAGCAACAAGAACAAATATCAGCAAACATATTAACAAGAATTGGCTCAGATTATTTGTATTTGAGCAACAAAAAAACAGTTGAATAGTTTGACGAGAAAACAAAAACTAAAATCTTTTATTTGTCAGCCTTTTGTTTTGCTTTTACACTTGAAATACTGTAAATCTGATAAAGAGGTTGAACAAGCACAACAGAAGAAATGAAATTTTGATCAGATTTCTCACAGGATGGACAAAGGGTGAACAAAAATGACGCCTCGAAAAGTTAAACATGAGTTTTGGAAGAAAAGATTTCGAAAGTAAACACCAAAAATTTCTCTTGTTTCTTCATTTTCCAATTTTCGCCATTTTCTTTCTCTTGCTACCTTTTCCTTTGTTTCCTCTTCTTTTTCAATTCTGCACCTTTTCCTCATTCTTTCAACATTTATCTGTCTCATTTCACGGTTCACAGAATCTCTCATCTTATCATGTAATACAATGACACAAACCTTTTCCTCTTTCAGATTCATGTTACTTGACTCTTTCACTGACCCTTGTTGACTATTTAACCGGGTAAAATGTTTAACCTTGCATGAAACTTGCTTGTCTATTAAGAGAAGAAAAAAGAATTCGATAAAAAGAATCGGAATTAGCTTGGTCAAATGAATGTCAATTGAATCAATATCATGCAAAATCTTATTAATACCCAAGATGATTTCGATGCTCAATGAGTTCAACCTTTCCTGAACAACATTGGGTTGTATCAACAACAGAATCAAGTGAGAAAAAGAAGATTCAAAATGAACGAAAATCAACGAAAAAAGCAACTCAAGCCAACACTGATTTCCATTATCATGAAATTCAACTTTTCACCTTTTCTCTGCACTTAAAGTACAAAAGAATAAAAATTTCTTATTCATTAGAATCCGTTTGCATTTCGATTTACCAATGCGAATTGATCGCTGCAATAACAAGTTCAAGAGTGAAAAGTAGCACATCAATAATGCAAAGGGTTAACCACAGAATCGACTTGCTTTGAGAAGGTTAAGTATCAATGAATGAACTGTTTAATCCAGTTGAATGTAAAGTTATCTCATCATTATGGTAACATCAAGTTAACACACTAACTGGGAGTGAAAAGGATTCCCAGTGAATAAAAGTTGGAACTTAGCAAATGAATAAGTAAACAAAACTGTTCAAACAATGTTATCCCTTTTGCTACTCAAATTATTCTCATTATTCCATGGTAAACATTTCAAGGAACAAAATTAGCCTGCAAATATTCAACTTGGTCAGGGAATGAATTGAATTTCGTTAAATAGATAAAGCTGACTAATGTGATGAATGAGCGTATTGGCATGTTTATCCATGCGAAAACAACAGTTTTTTCGATTCTTTTTCTTTCCAACAGAAAAATATTGACTCAATGGAAAAAACATGAGAAATTCTGGAAAAAAAGTATGATTGAGATTCTGGCAAGTGAAACGGAGAAATGGAATGGACAGAAAATTGAGAAAAATTTGTAATCGCTTTTGACTATCCAACCATGGATCATGATATGCATACTCATGTAATATTCACATCAATATGTTATTACAATATTTCTCATTCTCTTCTCACTCCCAGTCCAGGCAATACAATATTGAGATAAATTCTTCCATGAATATTAAATCAATTCGATTGGCAGAAAAGAATGCGAAGATTCGTTTTTCTGAATCGTTCAAGGGTTTGATTTACGTTTACCTTTTCTTGAATCATTTCACATGGAATTCAGTGCAAGACATTTTCACCAGTAAATAATATCGACTCCATGTTTTGGCAATTTTAATTGTCGACAGATGAGTTGATTGATTTACAGAATTTTATAGCATTTTTTTCTTTTCATTTGTTAACCAAATTCAATTAACTTGGCAACAATTTTTTTCCGAATTTTTTTCGCCATTTTTCTTCTCTTCTAATTCCATGTAAAATGAAAAGTAGATAAACTGAGTAAACTGGTTTAACAGGCGAAAAGAGCGAAAGAAAAAATTTCTGCCAGATTCACTTTCCAAATGAATTAGGTGTGAAATTTTTTTCGCAGAAAAAAAACCATGAACCCTTTAAATAGCATGAAAGGATTAGGGAATTAAGTTGATGTAAGACATGAAAGTTCTGGATGATGATTAGATTGAGAATGAAAGGGAAAATTTCGCAGGGAATAAAAACAGTAAATTGTTATTAGTCAAAAAAAGTAATGATAAAGTGAGTTTAGGTGGGCGAAAAAGGTGGTTAAAGGAATGTGAAAAAAGGTGAACTTCGAATGGAATAAAAGAAAAAAAACAAATTTTGCAATTTTGAGATTAAAATTGAGCTGGAATCTGATGATATTGGTAATTATGAAATAATGTTGAACAAACATCTAGATCAAGTTGACTAAGCTGTCGAATTGAGTTTGAAAGAAAAGAGTTGATCGACCAACGAAAATCAGTAATGACAGTAATATTTCACTATTCACTTTGCCTGTAAATTGAATTGAATTTTTACTCGTAAGTTGACCTTTTGTGGTTGTTGAACGAAATTCAATTTTCACTCAATCTTGCACTTTATACTCTTGAAGACATAATCTGAAATTTTGTTCATTTTCCTTCTTCTGTTTCTGCAACCAAATCTTTTGCTCTCCTTTTGCTTGTGCAAGTCTGTTAACCATAAGTTGTTTCAATCAAAGCAAATGTTGCTGAGCTCAAGGAAATGAAATGAAAGCAGGAAAAAGCCTTGAGGTGAAGAAGAGAGAAAAGATGTTTTAAATTCACAGAAATTCAAACCATTCACTTATGTTCACCTTGCAATGATTTATTTTGTTCATTTTTCTGTCTCTAATCACATTTGCTTGAAATGCTGTTTTTGGCTTCTCTTTGGATTCGAAAAGAAAATCATTTTTTCTTTTTCACATTTTCACCTTCTTTCATGATAATGAGCTGAACAAATTTATTTGAATTTCATTTTGAATGCTCATTAACCAGATAAATGTTTATAATGAAAACTCATTGTAACAATTATCTGAACAAATGAATGTGTTCAACAGCGAAAATTTAATACAAACTTTCATTTCATTATAACTTGATGAACTTGATATTTTTTAATGAACTTTGCAACATTGCAATTAACTCTTGAAATGGCAATTCAATTGAATAGAAATTGAAGTTTAAGAAAAACTAAATTCTCAAGTCAAACCTCGAGTTGAAGTTTCTTTTCACTTAATCATTTGGAACATTTTTCATTGCAAATTCTTCAACAAAATTCGAAAGAAAATATTCTTCATTTAATTGTTATTCTTTTTCCTCCACCCTGTTCAGTCCATATTCATTACTCGCATCATCAATTGTTTCAAGTTGAATAGACGCACTTTTTTCTCATTAAACTTTGCTCAACTCTTTGCTCATCCTTTTACATTCAATATTGAACCATTCATTTGTTATCATAATTGTCAAGTTTAACCCCCCAATGTTTAAGCTTGTACACTCGAACGAACCCAATAATTGAAATTTCAAATTTCAACCCTTCAACTGAAGCGTTTGTTTTTTCCTCTCAACGATAATTGTTAGAGCAAAGAAAAAATTGAATTCTGTGTAAATGTTATTAAATAAGAACTGTTTCTGTCAAGTTTTTCTTCTTTCCAAGCAAAAGTCACCAACAAAATTTTCGCTGCAATTCTCGAAGGAGAAATTTCGAACTGTTATTTAACATGAATTTACAAACTTTTAACCTTTGCTTGAGTCAAGATATTTGTAATGAAATTTCAATTTCAATTGACAAAAATGAACCTAATTTTCGGACAAGTTCGTCTTGATTCCGAAATTTTCTGTTTTCTGATTTTTCGATTGTGAACATTTCTGGACAAATTGATATTTTTGACAAATTATTATTGAAAGTTTCGATCAAAGTTCAAAGATTAACTGGAAATTTGAGTCAGACAAATGAGGAAATAAACCAAACTAATAATCCATTGAGAAGACATGAAGCTTGACCTGTACTGGGCATTGCGAGCATGTACAAGCTTCCTTAAGTGATGAGCCTTCAATGTCATTAATTTTACTCTTCATAACATTAAGCTTTATTATTTACTTTCTTATTGATAAACAATCATTTAGTTCACTTCGTTTACCTTTGAACACTTGATCGATATTTTCTTCTTTTGAACAACTTTTCGCAATTAAAGCAATTTGCTCAGCATTTCGAGTTTTAAAATTTCTTCTTGTAAATGATGAACCTTGAAAAGAAAGAAGATTTTCACTGGGACTTTTCCCTCCCAGTGAGCATTGAATATCGCGATAACAATGTTTCCATTGGTGACATTTCCATGATAATAGTTTCAACTTGTCATCGAAATGAACTGATGAAAGAAAATTTGAATTTTTCTCTACAAATTAATTTCATTTATTCTTTTTTTCCATGTCAACATGATGAGAAAAGAAAAAACTGACAATAAAAGGTGAATGCTTTTTTCGTTTACAATTGAATTCAGTTGATTGATTTTTTCGCTTTTCTTTTCAATTTATACTTTTCTATTATTCTTGAGTCAATTAAATGTCGCTCAATTATTCATAATATCAATTCTGTAAATTCCTTCAACTCATCAAGGCTCGTCATTTTCCAAGTTGGAAAATAAAAGAAAACCTTTTCCAGTTCAACTCAAGAATTTTAATCTTCACTTCTTTTGCAGTAAATAATCGATTTGCTTCATCACGATGTCATTTCATGAATATTTTTGACAAAATTGCTCGAATTTCTGACAATGAGAAAAAATATTTTTTCGAATGAATTTTTTTTCTCTTTTCCATCCAACCTTATTAGATGTGTGTTTCGCGATTGATCATTTTGATAGAATTTCAAGTGAAAAGGAATGAAATGATGAATGAATATTGAAAAATGTATCAACAGGCAAATTCCCTGTTCCATGGTATTTATTCTCATGGAAAATATTCACAGCCAAAAGATAAACTCACACTTGAGTAAACATTATTTTCTCCGTTTTACTTGTTCTTCACTGAATCAAGGTAAATGAATTCATTCAATTATCCAAATATAATCATCTTCCGAGCTCAACTTTTCCCAAACATTTTGTATCAACAAGTTGAATCAAAGATAATTGAATTTGCAAAAGTTGAACGATGAAAAAATGGTGAAATTAAAATTGAGAAATTCAAGTTTTCCATTCCAACAGTTGAGATGAACTTATCAGTTGCAATCAACATTTCAATGTTCATCAATTTTTCATTCATTCACGATGATGCCTTTCATTGGAAAAGTTCAGTTTCTCTTTTCTCGTTTCATTATTCATTTTGAAAATTGAGCCAGTTTATGATGTATTATTATTGAACAACATGAAAAGTTTAGTCTAAAAAGTTCATTATACAATCATAAATCATAATCATATCTGTGATAATAAAGTGTTCATTAAAAGTTTTTGTTTTCTCTTTTAGCTTTCATTTTTTCGCCATTCCAAAAGCATGATGAGAATGGATTCATTTTGATGAGTTTTCTGTTTCAGTTGATGAGTAAAGTAAGAGACTGGAAAAGAATGGAAGAGAAGACAAAGGGTTGAATGAAGTTGTTGACGATAATGATTATAATATTAATTGGAATGATAATAATGGTTGATAATGCGACTGATAAGTGAATCGTTGAATGTTTCAGTGTTGATGAATAAATGGAAAAGAAGAAGAAAAGTTTTCGTTTTTTTCGCTCACAGAAAATGCAATGCAATCAAGTGGAGATGATGATGATAATTATGATTAAGCCAATTATTAGCATGTAATTTTCAAGATTATTATACAATGAAACTAATGGAGTGACTGGGAAGCGAAGATTGAACAGAATGGAAAAAGGAGGAAATTCAAAGTCACAAATCTATTCATCTACATGATCATCATTATTAGAATAATTTATTATTCAAGTTTAGAGAAAAGATTGAGATTCCAGTTGAAGATGGCTGGAAATGAAATAAAACCTGATAAAGGATAAAGAATGGAAATGAGTCGCTATACAGGGAGTGATCACTCCCTGATGCTCGAGTCTTGATAACCACTTGAAAGGAAAATTTGAAATTTCCAAATTTTCTGCGACTCTTTTCAATGTTTAACAATTAGATTTAAAAACTCAACTTGATTGAACAGGCTAGGGAAGCATATTGAATGATATGGAAGGCTCAGGGAATGATAATGGGTTAGAAGGCGAGATGCTGAATGATAAAGAAATGTGACTGTTCATGATGGTGATGATGAGCATGTGAATGGAGAGGAAAAAGGAGAAAAGGAAAAGAAAAATGATGATCATATTTGGTATGAGTTATTTCATCTTAACACTCTCATGTAATCGTGAAATGTAAGCTCAATGTGTGATTCTCAGACAATACTTTGACTTCTTTCACTAATGGGATTAACTTGCTTCAATTGGTTCCGATTTTTATGCTTCCTCTGCCTTTCATCCAATCTTTTTTCATTCACACAAAATTTTATCTCTTCTCTTCTCTTCCTCTTCGCCTTTTCGCCTTTTTACTTTCACTCTTTATTTTGCGTTGAGGAAAGAAACCGAAACTACATTTGATTCTTTTCATGTACATGTTTACTCGTTAATTGTGATAATGATGAAAGATTATCATTTAAGAAATGCTTTTTCACTGGAAATCCAAAAGAAAACATTCTTGTTCCATTAATTTCACATCCTTTAAACTCGCAGGGAGTGAAAACTCCAGTCAATCCTGGGAGGTTTTACTCCACCAAATTGTTATCAGATTATTTTCGTGGTTTTTTTCTTCTTTTTAATCTAATCAATTTAAACTTGATTCAGTTCAATCCTGCATATGCGATATTTTCAATGCGTTTTTTGCGTTTTAAGTTCGATTTTCACACCTGAAGATAATCGGTTGATAATTAAGCTTCTAAATTGAAAAATGTTTCAAATTATTTTCTTTCTTATTTAGCTCAACAAAATTTCTATATCTTTAGTAGACTATCACTTGGACTGAACAATATTCTAATATATCGCTATCTATACCGCTATTCATCCATGATTTATAATAATTTACATTCTTCTTCTCTTTCTTTTTCTAATTCTTTGGCACCCTTGAATAGAAAATCATTGATAAAAAGCACAATAAAAAAATCTTTTTTTCTGCTCACTCACTTTCTCTTTCAGCTGATATGTACATTTATTTAACATCATCATTATCCTCTTCAACAGGATCAATTCATTGGAGAAATCAATCTTTTGGAAAAGAGAATAAAAGATTGAACAAAAGTTTATCTCAAATGAACTAGCTAAATGCCTAGTTATTAGCATGAACAGGTTAAGTGGCAGCAATAAAATTCAGTTTATTATGTTGTCAATGACCAAATCAATGAAAGTAATAAAACAAGGAAAAGCTTGACTGAATGATTAACCCAAAGGTTCAGCTTTTACTTCCATTCAATATCAATATTTCAACCTTTAAAGTAGAAGTTGAGAAAAAATCAAATTACAGAATTGATTAAAGTTGAAAAATAGTCGACAATATTAATTCAGAAAGAAGATAAAATCGAGTTTTTCGCAGTAAAATTGCTCATTATGTTTCCATGATTTGAAATGGAAAAATATTTTCCCTTTTTATTTCGTTCATTTTCATCATTATTTTTTTCTCATATTTTTTCTCTTTTTTGTTTCTCAACTTTTTGTTTAACCTTAACACTATTAGTTGAACCTTTTCATGACTGATTCACAAAGTAAATGTTTCATGTTATCTCTTGAAAATGATTTCTTAACCTTTAACAATCTTTCCATTGATCAGTTTCATCCTTGTTTTGTTTGCTTCTCGACTCATTCCTGCCAACCTTCTGTTCATCATTTCCTTATCCTTTTGCACTTCTTTGCACCTGCAACACCAATAAGTTTCATTACTGATTATTTGAGTTGATTTTCCTTCTCATTCCAACAGTTTCTTTCACTTGTTATTTTGAATAACTTTTTCCATTCATTTTCGTTTCGATTCCTTCCAAGTGAACATTTTTTCTTGCGCTAATGATGATTAGTAAATTTATTTTTGGCCCATGTAATAGTCTCTCAATAATTTTCCATCAACAGTTTCCACTTTGTGAGAAGAAAATTTTTCCTTTTCAATTTCAAAATATTGACTCAACTCTTGGAGCTCATTAAATTGAGATATGGTTAAACCAGAGTAAATAATAAATTTTCATCAACTTCAAAGTTCTTTGCTTCATAAAAACTAACTAAAGACAAACAATAATGTGCAACAAAATTGGCAACTTTTTTCATTTCAAGCTAAAGAGTGAGATGAAACTTGAAGTAAAAAATGTCAATAATCCAAGACTCATAAGACATTGATTTTTTCGCAATAACAACGCTTCCAAGTGTTTAATGTTTGAACTTTTCTAGAAGAAAATTTTATTCTATTAATCGCATGCGAAGCCAACAAATGTTTGGAAACGATTGCTCTTTGTTTTGATAAACACTTGCAACGATTTCGTTCACTTGCTAATAACTTGATAAACATTGCAGGTATCATGTGCAGGTGTGCAAAGTGACAAAAACATTGAAAATGAAGAAGCTTCCATAGAAAATAGATTCTACTTTATGCAAAATTCACTTCGAAATTTTTTAGTTTCGGATTTTAACGAAATTTCCGTCTTAGATTTGCAGTTTAAAATCATCAACTTGAGAATAATTAATCATTCAGAAAGCTTTAGTTTCATACCATCAATGAAAACTTGAGTTGAGTCTCATTGAATAATGGGAAAAACGAAACATTCTTTGCTCAAACATTCTTAATTTTTATTTTATTTGCTCTTCAACTTTTCCCGAGCTAAGTTTAGCTTATAGTTATTCCTCGTTAATTAAAGTTTGCTCATGATTGTTGGTGAAAATGAGCTTAATTTAGTTGATGAATGCAATTTGTTTTCCCTCAAAATTCAGGTCAACATTGTTTTTTTTCGCTTTTTTTCTTCTTTTTCTACCTGCAATACTTGAGGTTAGCTCTTAATTGATTTAAACTGAGACTAAACTTTTTCTTTTCAACTCACCAACTGAATAGACTAACATCTAAACTGCATGTTATTCAAGTGAAACCAACATTTAATTAGTCCATTAACATTGACATTCAATCATTTGCCATGTAAAATGAACCAATAAACGAGTGTTTGATTATTAAAGGTTTAACGAAAAAAAGTGATTTCTTAGAGAAAAATGTTATTCTGTTTCATACTTTAACTCTTTCATTATCATGAATCAAAAACTGATACAAAAAAGAAACGAAACTTTTAATAGTTTTTAATAGTTTCAATTTTCTCCCTGAAAAGGTTTCTCATGAAAAGATGAAAACAGAAGAAAAGCTTTGAAGAATCGCAAATAATCTGAATAAATAGTGAAGCTGAAAGAAAAACTAAAAGATATTTCATTTCTTTCATTTCTCTTCTTTTTGTCACTCAATTCCTTTCAATTTCCTTTCAATTCCGTAAACTTGTTAACTGAACAACTTTGTATCATGATGTGTTTGAATCACAAGAGATGACAAAACGTGAAGAAAAAAAACACAAACACAGAATATCATGGAAAGGCTGAAGAAGAAAAAAAAGAAATGGAAGAGTGGAGAAGAAAAAAAGTTGTATCAACCAACAGATCAGATAATTACATGAACAAAAATTTGAAATTGAATTAAATTTTGCTCTTCTCCTTGCCTTTGCCAATGCTGTGAAACTGATTTTGTCATGTCATCATTGGAATAGAGTCAAGTGAAAGCGTTGAAAATAACTAATCAATAGTCTTTTGAAATGGTTCGTAGAAGCAGAACCTGATGACTTGAAATCCAAACTGAAAGGCGAGTTTACATTCAAAATGGTTGGGAAAATTCATCATGACTTCACTTCTCAGAAAATGATTATTCAATAAACAGTTACATTTATTCCTTCTTTAATTGTCATTCTATTCTATTCGATTTTTTCATGAAAAGCAAATTTCCAAAGTTGCCATGAGAAGCTTTGCATCATTAAAATGGTTGATTGAGTTTGAATTTGTAAAGAGTAAAGGTTGCATTCGAATGAACCTTTGAGAATATTTCATGATGAGATTATCGAAATGATATTCATTTTATATTCATTTTGTTTTATTTCCTTCAACTTTTCACAACAATATTCCAATTTATTGTTACAATATCTTCTTTCCTCGGATCATGAGTGATAACAAATGTATGAATAGCTAACGTATTGTAAGGAGAATAGAGTTTTAAAAGAAGAGAAAATTTTGCAAAAGAAATTGTCTTTTATTTACCTTTCCAATGTTCAGGTGAACTTTCAGATAAAATATTATCACTGCAGTTTCATTCATATTAATAATATTGCATTGCTTATTTGATTGTCAAAGAATAGCAGAGAAATGAAAGTCAGGGAAAATTTAAACGATAAAAAAGACAGAATTGAGGAAAAGAAGAGAAATTTTTGAGCAATTTTGGCAAATTTTACGTTTTATTGGCAAACAAAATATTTCATGCACAATTATGTGTTTGTTTGTGTCTTGCATTCAATTTTATTGCTGTAGCTTGAAGCTGCAGATTGAAAATAATGATGAAACTGTCACTTTGCATGTTAAATTATGGTTTACTCGATATTGAATTCGAGTTTTCATCAGATTCTGTATCGTCTCCAACTGCGTTCAAAGTAGCAACTGAAGACGTTTGTTTCTTTTGCATTCAAATGCACACTGTAAATGATGCCATTGAGGTGCTCCTAATGTGCGCATTTTAAATGCAAAACTTTGTTCAATTTTGAGACGTGATCATTGGTAAATGTTGAATTATTAATATTTACTTTAAATATTAAGTTGAAGTAAGATATTCAGGTTTTGCCTTCTTTCATTGAGTAAATGAGAGTTGACAGGAAAATTGCTTATTGACATGAATTAGTTCTTCAAATCCTTCGTCTTTCCTTAGTTTGTCATTTTGCACCGAGTTTTAAGCATCAATTGACATTTTCGGCGACTCATCATTTTCCATTGAAATGAATGCTTTCCAAGTTTTTTACTAATGTCAATGTTGTGGTTTTTGTTTTGCTTTTCCTCCTAAATTTGATTGTTCAATAATTTGTTTGTGTCAATCAAAGTTTTACATTTTAATTAGCAACATTGTAATTGAGTAATTTTTTGTCTTTGGTTACTAGCTTTGCACATCAACTGAGGCTATTGATTGACACAAGTTGAGGTTGCAAGTGAAGGTTCAGGTATTTCAAGTGAATACAATTTGCAAGCCCAAGCTGCAGTTTACATTTCAAACTCTTGCACCCAATTTAAAGTGCATAATTGGACGATTTTTTCTGTTTATACAGTTTCGATGTTACGAGTAAACTCGTGCAGTTTCACTCAATAAGTTTGGCCTTTCTGCCAAGTTGATAGAAGTTTATTGTCTCCAGAAGCTTTAAGCGGACAAATTTAGACGATTTTGGTTCAGAATCGAAATTGAATTCTTTTAAAGACAATATCTGTTTTCCGGTGCAGTAAATCATCCATTGAAGTGCTTTCAATACTTTATAGAGTTTTCCTTCTGTGCCTAGTCTCAGAATTCAATGTAAATAGAGAAATGCACTTATGTCAAAAGTATTTGCAAATATATTTCCTTTTCTTCCGCAAATCAAATCTAATGACGTTTCTCTCCATTCGAGATGAAATAGTCCAACGACAATTTGAAATTGTTTTTCTTTGTGACATTTTTATAAATTCATTGGTAAAAACCATTATTCCTTCTGATTAATATCATCATTGTATGATTTGTTTCGAAAAGGAAAAACGAAATAAATCAAAACACTGTTATTATTGAGTTGAATGAACATTTTTGAAACAAAATATTTTCCTCTATTATTAACATTATTTATGTATCTTGAACAATTATTATTTTACTTTCTTCTTGAACATTGTGACATTTGATGGTAAAAAATGCAATCACAAATTGAATATAAAGATGATAATAAATTGATGAAATGCTATTCGAGTTTTGCCGACAATTTATCCTCTGTTCGCCCTTTTCTTGTATATTTATATCAAAACTATAAGTGAATATATATTGTGGTCGATTAACTTTCAATGGATAAAAGTGAAGAGCAAAAAACATCTCAAGATGAATAGAAGCAAAAAAGACTGAGAATGTCGAGTATGGAAGAGAAAATGAAATTGAGGAATAAGAAGAATAAGATGAGAATAAAGATGAAGATTATGAAGAGGATGAGAAAGTGGAATGAGAAAGAGACAAGTAAAAGACGAAGATTGAAATTGATGAAACAAAAGATTGAACAAAATATATAAATGATTCTATACTTTGATTGTAACAAAAATGTGAAGATAAAAATGAAGCTACAAATATCATTAAGAATGATTATATAAACTCCAAGTAGAAGTAAATAGAAGAAGCAAGAAAAAGAAAAGTTATTTTCTTGCTTTTAATATAATTTGTTTCCCTGAGGGTCATTGAAGAGTAAAAATAGAGAGAAAAGTTTGATGAAGAAAATGATACTCGTCTTGGAGCAAAAGTCAAGGAATGGTGCGATTGAATTTTCGTTGCTTTTCCTTTCATTATCCTGAAAGCAATTATCGTAGGAATAAGTTGAGGCGCAAAATGAGCCAACAGCAGAAAATACTGGCTCATAAATTTACTTGAAAAACGTTTGTTAACAAATGCTGCTTGTTCTTTTGGAATCATTTGGAAGTAAACAGATAATTCATTGGATAATTTAGCCTTTGACTGTTCAACTTTATTGACATTTACATTTTTCTTTTGGACACTTTTCCACATTCACATATCTTGACCATTCATCATTATTAATTACCATATCATCAAGTCTACTGATTATCGAGATTGTTCAGATTGTTAGTATTCTTGGCTTGTCAAGTGGTAAGCAACTTGCTAATAAGCCACAACTGACAACTCGACTGACAATCTTGTCTTCATTTTGATCAATTGTTCATTTATTCGCTTCCATTTCCTGGTTGTGCCAATGATGAATGGACTTTCAAAAAGACTGTAAATCCGTTAACTTCAGGATCTACTTATTACTCTTGGACAGATTTACAAGTTGACACAATTTGCTTTTGCTCAGTTTTCACCTTTTTTCTCGGTTGAACATTGCTTTGGACACTTTTGTTTGTCAAAACAAAAAGTTGATGATTTACACATTTTCACTTGATAAGGTGAATCAGAACTTTGGTCTTCTCATTGATTGGTTAACAAAACAGTTTCTTGTTCATTTGTGCAAAAAAGCATTTCACAAACTCTTTCAATTTTATTCGTTTGCTGTTTTAGTATTCAATGTTCGCCTTGTTTAATCGAGTTTCTTCTTTATTTACACTGAACACACGGTAATGACCACAAGCTAAGGTCAAATAATTGTTGACATTTGCATTTTGTACAAATAATGTGCAAATGGTGAGCAAGAGTGAACAAAAAGAGTAAACAGAAAACATAAATAATCATTAATTTAAACCCAAAAGGTAATCAAATGGTTCCAATCATTTTACTCTTTTTTTGTTTGATTTCGTTTCCATTAAAATTAGAATCAGAATGAATAGGCTCACAATCCATTCATTTAGTCAACAATTATCAGCCATTTAATGGTTTCCCCGTGAACTTGGGTTAACCATTATTTTCACCTTAAAACAGTGTAACCTCATTAATCTTTATCAAAGATAATGTCACTTTTATTTTTTCGAAGTTACACTTTTATCAATTACCTGACAGGTAATGATGCTTATTAATTATTTAACTGGTTAATGCTAGTAAATGTTGCTCCTTTTCGATCACAACTATTGATGGGAAAATGGTGATTGGTTTTTGGCTGAAAAGTGCAAGAGAAAAAATTTGCTTTTCTTTTTTTTCTAAAAAAACTTCATTTCGTTTTTGCACTTTTTCATCCTTTCAACCCTTTTCTTTTCATTACTTTTAAGGCTATTTAACTGGAAGTGTTTATCATGATGCTGCCTTATCAATTAGAGGATTCCCTGGTGAAGGAATTTCCAATGGATCAATGATTGTTGTTAAAACTCATGAACATGGAACCTCTGGCCGTCAACCTTTTTCCAAGGCCATTTTCCTTCTGCGAAATCCATTCAAAGTTTTGCTATCTGAGTTTAATCGTCGTTCAGGTGGTCATTTGGGTCATGCTCCAGTCTCTAAATTGAATGACACAGGTGAGTTGGTTTATATTAGGTAAAATCTGTGATCAAGAAAATAGATTAAAATATTGATCTGAAACAGTTTGTGCATACAAAACATTCTTGACTCGACATTCCTAATCATTCTCATTGTTTATGCTGCGCAATATTGTTGATAAAATGAGTGAATCTTGCCTGTTGAGTTGACATTACTCGATGACTTTTTGCTATGCAAAATTGCAACACATTTCATCGAAAATTTTCGTTTTTTTCTCTAATGAGTTCAAGATTTAGCGCCAATAAAATTTGTATTCAATTGATGAGTGAAAACAGACAACAAAGTCAAATACCAAGCGACTGTACCTTAGATTGCACCGTCAATGTCCTAAAGCTACTTTCCTCATTGCAATCTGTAAACTTGAGGCCTTCACTTGTAGCAACTGTTGTGCTGATCAACAATAACATACGATCATGAACATCGGTCAATAATAATCATTCAGTTTGAATGCATCAAATCCGATATAAATCAGCGAGTATTACGCTAAAAGTGAACATTTTTCACTGTCCAAGTTGCAATGAAAAGATCATCAATTCAATCTTATTGGTGATCATTATTATTACCATTATAAGAAATGAATATCCAAATGTTGGTGAACATCAATATTAAAGTTTCTCATTGGCGAATTTTCATTTCAATTAATCTTTCCTTTGAGATGAACATTTCCTGAACACTTTTGGAACCCATTGCCACTCTCACTTTCTCTTCATTTGAAAAGAAATGAAATGCTCACAAGGGTTTAGATAAACGTTGAATAACAATTTTCGAAGCAAAATTAGAAGAAAGGGAATAATATATTACTTGATGTTATAAATAAAAGCGAAAAGAGTAATTCCTCAGTGAAATAATCATTAGACTCTTTTTGTGGTTAATGGTATGAGCAAATTTCGCTCATTGAAATTTGATATAATTTATTTTTATCGTTTTACATTCATTTAACATTCAAAGTATCAAGTTATCATTTAATATCGCCTCCCTTTATTCACCATAATAATGATGATTATCTGAATAATAATGATAATGAAAATTTAATATGAATATTGTTTATTTGTGCCCATATTTACGAGAAACGGAAAGTGAGTGAAAACAGAAACAAGAACAATTTAAAGTTCAAAATATGGTCTTTTTATTTGCGAGTTTATTCTCGGAATTTGATCAATATTTTCCCATTTGCGTCTTGATTAGTTTATTATTTAAATTTTCTCGGCTGAATAGTGAAACTCGACACTTGCAAAAGCTTATTTTACTTTTGTTTGCTGAGAAAAAGTTGATTACGAAAAGTTTATTTACACTCAAAATACTCCTTGCTGGGAGTGAATTCGGGAGTGAAAAATTAATCTCAATTTTTGCCTCTTTTTTCATCTTTCTTTTACTGGCAAATGCTTTAGGTTGGAGAAATTATGTTCTCAAGAATGTCGACCATTGGTCATCGTTCACGCTTGACTGGCTCAACTTTGAAGGGCCTCTGCTGATAACTCGATATGAAGACTTTCTCAATAATTTGCAAAGTGAATTGAATCGAGTGTTGAACTTTCTTGGAGTAAATTCAACTCAGGAAAGATTGGATTGTGTTGATAAACATCGCAATGGATGGAAACGTCGACCTCAACATTTCCTTCCTTTTGACCCTTTTGCCATGGCCTCGACCCCTTCATCGACCAACTTGACGGAATCAATTCAAGCTGTTCGCTCTTCATCAGTTGTTCCCTCGTTGAGACAAGTTGTCGAACGAAAGCGGAAACTTGTTTATCAAGCAGTAGATAAATATCTCCATCAAAGTGGACAATTATCATCAATATCGGAATTACCTTGAGGAGGTGAAAAGAGATGCGTTTGGAGCATCAATAAAGTGTGATACAATTATTCTCAGCCATTCATGATGAAAATGATACATGATTTTTTTCTTCTCGAGCCTTTCCTTCTGCCATTCTTCAACAGATGAAGTGAAGAGGCAGAGAAAGAAAAATATTATCAAGAGAATATCTTTGCCTTTTTCATGGTTTATTCAGGTATCATGTTTCATCACCCCAAATTCAACCCAACTTGATTCAACATTTCCGATCCTGTAGATTATCAAGAGCTTCTGCAAAGGCAAAAAGAAAAGTATCAGCCAACAGCTATCATTCTTCTCGTCCATCATGTTAGAGTTGATCAAATTCTCAATAGACTCTTGTTCTGACAAGATGCACCTCAAGGCAATCAGCATGGATAAAACAGGTAATTTTACTGTTATAAAGTACTTTAACAGCTAATTTCATTTCCATTTTTTCTTGTTGTCCTTGTCACAATCAATAAAATCTCAGAATTGATGTTGAGTAAAATATTCCAGAATCAGAGAGCATTTAACCATATCAGTAAACTGCTGAACGAAACTGCCAAAGAATCATTAAATCGAAAGTACAGGGTAAGCAGTAGGGTAATGCACACAAGTTTTTATTGATAATTTCATTAATAGTGGTCAATTCACTCATCAAATGATCAACATATGATAAAGTTAGTGATAGAGTTGCTGCGTCTTTTGCGTAAATGCTGTAAGCCGTTTTTCGAAACCTGCGATTGCGCGTTTGTAGAGCTCATTTGGCACATTATGTAACACGTTTGATCACGTTTTTGATGTGATTTTAGTTGACGATTTTTTCTTCGCATGGAAGTTACATGTGTACCTGGGAAATAGTTCCTCCGTGCATTTGCTTTGACCAATAAGTTTGAACTTTTTTCAAATCTTGATTTTTAATTTGCTAACTGAAGCGTATTTAAAGGCTGCAATTGGTCAATTTTCAGTTAGTTATGTTTCAAAATAATCTCTGCTGAGTTTTTTTCATCCTTGACGACGTTTGACTAGAGAACCAAATGACAAATGTTTATGATATTTGTTCAGTGGGATTTCCAGAATTGAAGACAATAAATCCAGAGTTTCAAGGTCACTAAGTTGTTTGACCTCTAACTGAAATTCGAAGGCCATTTTCTGTTAACGCAAACTTTTTGAAATTGATTGGTGTTCATAAATCAGGCTCAACAAAAGACATAAGTGTTTCCATACAATTGAGTTTAATAATTGGTTTTGAATGAAATTCAAATATCTTTCTAACCGTGTGAGAATCGCCAATGTGTAACAGGCCAACTGATGAAGACTCGAGACCACGTTGTACTTTGAATTAGTTTACTTTCAAATCAACTCATATTTTTATCAAATTTACTAATAAAAACTTGATCTCCTTATATTTTCAGCGTTTAATGGGCTCATCGTGATAAATCTGTTGACTTTTAGTTGAGGTCAAAAATCAAAAGACTACAAATGCTTAATGGAATGAAGAAGTCGATTTTAATGAACCTTGCAAGGATTTTGTTGAATAGCTGGTCTGTGGATCCAACTATTGATATTTAACGTTAAAGCTAAGAACCTGATGTATTGAAGAGTCTGCTGTAGCAGGAATACTCTAAAGTGTTTAATTTAATTTTGTTATGACAACTGGAAATTTTAATAAATTAAAAGAGTAAATATTTTGCTTTATATTAAAAAATAAAGCATGTGAATCATGATTGAATTTTCGATAAAATAAAAGACACAAAGTCTGTTGCGATTTGACCGCAGTTGGACTTTTCACTTCATCAGTACATGGATTTATGACCTACAAACCAAAAAAGCGCTGTAGCTCTTATGAAATTACAATCTCAATTCTCGTGCTGATTCGTGATTGTTTACAGGGAAGAGTGTCCTTGCAAATTTCCTCAGATAAGCAAGGAATTTTCGAATATTAGATGCGATCATCAAGCTCGATTTAAAGATTAAGAAACGAAAATCATGAACGTTTTCTTAATCAATTTTCCACAGAAATGTGTTTCAGCTATTTTCAGATCGAACTTACATTACGAACTGTAATTCATTGTTTCTTTCCTTACGATCATTATAATTTGACCTTAGCGAATGATTAATGAAAGACTAGTCGACATGACGGATCATCGCTGAGCTAAATGCAAACAAAATGTATCGATGTAAGGTTTGAATGATTTGCAGGTTTGATAATTCGATGAATAGTTCCTAAACACCTTTATTGACTTAATTTATAGCACTTTCTTGCGAAAGATATTGCTTTTCATTTAATTTTGTGATGAACTTTCCATGGATACAAAGGTAAAATTTTGGATTTACTCTTTTCTTTTTTAACTTGAATTTTCATTCTCTGCTGAACACTCCAAGGTAAGTCAAAGTTTATGTTTCTGAAAACGCAACTAATCTTATAATTTGTTGTTCATTACGATCATTATTCAGTTTCATTTTTATTCTTATATTTCTTCTCTTTATACGATTCGTATTTTATCAAATTAATTTCCAAACTAAACCTCATTCCAATCATCATTTGAAAAGAAAGGAAATCAAATGATTAATGAATGGATCAATATCAATGACTGAGTTAAATGTGTTTTCATTCTCACATAATGATTCTCAGCTTTAGCAAACTCGTCATTGAACTTACTCTGACCAATTTGACTGCAAAAATACTATAAATTGAACAAGTCTGCATAATAAAAGTATTAGTTGTGTTCAATTGCATCCATCAACAAAGAAGTATTCCGAGTGTAATGCATGTTAAGTCAGAAAAATATTCAAGTGATTATCATTATCATCAAAATGAAGTTTATTTTGGTGAAAAGCAAATCAGTAAATTATCTAAATTTTGTTTGCAGAGTAAAGAGAATAATAACAATTTACCTTTGATTTTGCATGTAGAATGCAATTGATGAGTTTAAAATGGAAAGAAAAGCAGGAAGAAGGAAAGAAAAGGATCAATACAGAGTAAAATAATCTTGACATTTCAATTCAGTTTCACCCTGTTGTTCAATGTTGTTCCCTAAAGACTAGTCAAATGAATCTTTTTGGCATCTTAAAAGAGCCATTAAATTTGCTTTTGAGGTTGCCACATTATTTTACGTTTCATCTTTTCATGTTGAAGGAAGAAGACGGAAGAAGAAAACTGATGAAGAAAACAAATTTTTCTTCTTCATCCTTCTCACTCTTCTAATCTTCATTTCAGCATTTCATATTTCTCAGTCTTTCAGTCCATGTAATATTTTACTTTCAACTTTTCTCTTCAAAAAACACTTTATTTCTTTATTTCCAACTAAAATGTACAATAAAAACAATATGAATATGATGTTAGGCTATGATAAAATGCTCTTATCTGATCTAACCATCTATGAGTCCAACAAGAATTGAACTTCTCTCAATGGATTCAGTTTGGAACGAAATGTTTCATCTGCATCAGATGTTCAACTTGCATTTACAATCAAATTTTACATGCATTTACTGGTCAAGTGTAAAAAGCTATTCTTAAAGGAATGCAAAAGATTTTATCTCGGTTGGTTATTGAATTTGAAAGTATTTTGACGAAATTCGAGTTTTTAGTCTGAACATGACAAGGGAAACTAAATGTGACTATTAGAAGGCTAAAAATAACGAGTTGTCCATTAAGGTTAATACAATATATTTCCCTTTCCTCTACCTTATCATTGAATTATAACTGATACTCTTATTGTGATCATTTCAAGACACTTTGTTTTCCTTCATTACACTTTTTACTGTCAATCTTGGTGATCATTTTTATACTCTTACAGTGATCTTAAGTGATAATCTAATTGAACATTTTTGGTCAAGTGAAAGGCAAAGATGGATGACGAAGGCTCAAAAAAGTAACCAAGAGATGGAAGAAAAGTTTCCGAATTACAGAAATGATATAAAGAACAACTTGTCTCGAATAGGTTATTTATTTGATTGGTCTTTATGTGGTCTTTTTTATCATTTTTCATGATAGAAAATATTTTCATCGTTACTTTTCAGTTTCCTTTGATTTTAGTTTTAACTGATTTTTGCTCATTTGATCAGAGCTAAAGTCATCCTGTTTGCTTAATTCTGAAAGAGCTTCGATACATCATCAAGAATACACTGACTGGCTAACAGCTTTATTAGTTCGTACAGTTCAAAAATAAGCACATGTTTTCATCAAACTCATTAAAATATACCATTTAAGTTGTAAATTGTGAGATTAATTATATTCTTGAATGATCTTGAATCTTTATATTAACAATTTTGCGAAAACATATCAGCTATAAGTAAGCAAGTCAGATGCGTTAGTTATAATACATGTGTATTTGACAAAATTTGCAATAAATGAGCTTGGATAGTCCTGATAGGAGTATAAATTTTCGTTTTAATTAATTTTATTGAAATTAAAATGAAATATAAATTACATTTCGGCTTATGCATGTTGTAGAATTGTAATTATTTGACTATACAACTTCTACTCAACATATTATTTATTGATACCCATTTCAGTGACTGAAATTCTGTATTAATAAGAAATGAGGGTCTCCAGAATTTTTAACTTTTTGTCTTTGCGAGTTAAGAACTCAAAAGTTTTTTACAAATAGAATTTTATGTACTGATTTCAAAAATATTAAGTTTTTTGTCTCCAAAGTTAAAAATCTTGGAGACCCTCCTTTCGCTCACGTAAGACATCGCTAATCAGCAAAAATTATTAGTATATTAAATGACGGTCTAATCACACATTGTAAAAATAAGAAAATGGAGCGGAAAAAATAAGAAATAAATAAGTGCCAAATAGTAGCAGGGCATTTCAGCTAATTTCCCGTTGTAAAACAGCTTTTACTCAGCCCCTGAGGCCCTTGAGGCTGAATAATTTTTCATGAAAATTTAGTGAATACTCAATTGCCATATTTCAAAGTCAAGGTCATACAAGATCATTTCCCGTAAATCATTCATATCGATATGAAAGATCAAAATAAAGTCGAATCGAGGTTTTCAAGCTCAAATCATCATCCAATGAGAATGCTACATTATTCGCCATAAGTGCGCCGTGTGATATCTCAATTATAACCAAAATTTGAGCTTGTCGAAATAAAGTCATCCAATATCTGATACTGAATCGCAGCTTAGATCGTCAATTCTCCGTTGCATTCATTTTCTTCGCCAACGAAAAGAATAACTAGGGCAATGAAATAGAAATCGAGCGGAATCTTATTATTTCATATGGCTAAGAAAATTTTTTGAAAGCCTCGTTTGTAGGTATGAAACAATCATGTCTAAGGTTGAACTCTGGACCAAATGCCTGTACCTTTGCTGGCCTGTTTAAAATTGTTAAATCTATTCTGAATATATACCAGATCTTCAAATCCATCCAAATACACTTTCATCTTGACCCAGCGTCACAGAGAAAAACAAAATAGTGAAAAGACAACTAGTTTTAGCGAATAATGAAACATTCTCAGTATAATTTGAGCTTGAAAATCACGATTTGACTTTATTTTGATCTTTCATATCGATATGAATGATTTCCGGAAAATGACCTTGACTTTGAAATTTGCAATCGAATATTCGGTAAATTTATATAAAAAGTCATCTAGCATCCAGGGCCTAAGGAAGCCGTGTAAAGCCGTTTTACAATTCGGAAAATTCAGTTGAAACGCTCTGTATTCAAGATAGATTCAATTTCGTTTGGATCAATTTTCGATTCAGAACGAAAAAGTTCGAAAACTTTATGTGTTGATTGGGCATGAATTGTATTAAACTGGTTGCCGTTCATCAATATACCTCACTATAAAGACCTGTTGACTGAACAACACGAAGCAAAGTATTTTTGAAAAGCATGAAAATACATTAATATTTAACAAAATCTTGAAAAATCTAGACAAAATTATTGCAGTACTATTTAATTTTCAATTAATGATGTATACAATCATTTGATACATTTCAAATCACAGAACAGACAAAGAAAAAAAATAAAAATGCAGCATAAAAATCAAACTCATTTCAATTCAGTTTAGGCACCGCCTTATTTCGGAGGTACTTGGCCTTCCAATTGTGCAATCTGGCCATTGGTTTCAGGCAATTCAGAAATCGCTATAGCTGGTTGTACAGTAACTTCACTTGGGTCAAAAGCGTGCAACGTTTGGACCAACACAGTTTAATTTATTCTGAAAGGGACCATGGCAAAATTTAATATTATATGATCAATACTTTTTAGCATATCCTTTTCTAAGTAAAGTTTCAACTCCTGGAAAGTAGCATCGGCGGGAAGATATATAGTTTAAACTATAATGCTAGCAAAATTAAGAAAATTTGCAGAAAATTTATATGCTTGGCGTTTTTTCATCCTGTACGCCTGTTAGCTCTCATTGCTTTCGAAAAGTTTATGCTACAGATCTAAGATTCGAACGACGAGCTTTCGCGTATTGAAAGACTTTAAGTCTTCACTCTCAAGGTCATTCGAGATCACTCAGTTCTTTAAACTCTAACTGAAATTTGAATGTCATTTTCTGTAGTGCAACCTTTTTACAACTCATTAGGGATTTTTACTACGTCATAACGTACACGGTTAGAAGGATGATCGGATTTAAATCATTAGCAATTGAAAATTCAATTGTATGTAAGCTCGCACATCTTTCATTCAGAATCATTATGGAAAGGTTAAAATCACTAATCAGTGGAAAAAATTTCACTTTTAGAAATGACATTCAAATCACAGTTAAAGGTCAACCAATTGAGTGACCTTGAATGACCTTGATAGTTCCGGCTTGTGGTTCATCAATTCACGATAGCTCGTAATTGTAATCTTAGGTTTGTGCACAGAAACGCTAGGGAGCTATGGCTGCAAACAGGCGTACAATATAAAAAAGTCCGATACATTAACTCGCCAGTAACTGAAATAGATTATTTTCACTACAGTGAGATCCCAGATAATGAGAATCCCAGATAATGAGATAAATTTATCAATGGTCCCTTATTGAAAGAGGAGAGTTTGTTTTGTTTTGAGTCGAGAATGCCGAGAAGAAATCTCTCAATAAAAGAAAAAGAAAATTTACTTAATAAGTTTCATGATGGTTATTCTCCTATTGATTTGAAACAAGAATTCAAAGTTTCAATACCGACCATATTTCGGTTGCGTCAAAACGAGAATGTTATTAAGGAAGCCAATGCAAATGGACTTAGTAGGAGAACAAGGTAAGATAAATTTTTTGTTCCAATTTCTCTGTCAAGCTGAACTAATTGTTTTTTTACTATTTATTTCTATTGATAGATTGGAAAAAAAAGAAAACATCATTCTCCACGACAGCCTAGTGAAGGATTTTATATTGAAATGTAGTGAGATAGGTTTACCAGTCACCGCCAAATTAATCAAATTTAAAGCTAAAGAAATAGCACAAGAAATTGGAAGAGAGAATCTTCATTGTTCCTCACAATTGTTTGGCCGATTTAAAGAAAGGATAAATTTAAAATTTGGTAATCTTTCGGGTGAAAAAAAATCAGTTGACATGCTAATTGTTGATCGTTGGAAGAAAATTGAAATACCCAGATTAATGCTGAATTGGCAGGATGAATTTATTTTCAACTGTGATGAAACTGGGTTATTTTGGAGACAGTTACCAGTGAAAACTTATTTTATCTCAAAGACAGAACATATAGGAGATAAAATATTCAAAGAAAGAGTATCGATTCTTTTTTGTGTCAACAGAATAGGAACTAAATTAAAGCCATTGATAATCGGAAGATCGGAAAATCCTAGATGTTTCCATTCTGGTTGCCTCGGTGATTTCAGTGTCCACTATGTTTCTCAAATTAATGCGTGGATGAATAAGCAAATTTTCAGTTCGTGGTTGCATCATTGGCATAATGAACTGGTTTTTGAGAACAAGAAAGTAGTTCTCATTTTAGACAATTTCATCGGCCATTGTGTTGATTCATCTTCATTTCCTCATATAACATTTCAATTTCTTCCTCCTAAAACTACGTGCCTTACTCAACCCCTTGACGGTGGAATTATTCATTCTTTCAAAGCTAAATACTTATCATTGTTCACTCATTACTTAGTTAATAATTTAAATGAAAAACATATTAGTCAAATTGTTAAAAAATTGATCTACTTAAAGCAATAAGTTGGATAGATGAAGCTTGGAAGTTAGTGACTATGGAAACTATTGTAAATTGCTGGCATCATTTCGGATATAATAGATCTGTAGTAAATTCAACTAGTCAATGTGGTCCTCAAATTGATTTAGATGATTTAAATTATCATCTTAATAAACTAAGAGTCTCAGTAAATTGTTGTTCACCTGAAGAATTACTAAACCAAGTTACATTTGAATATGAAAATTATTTTGAATAAAGTTATTTTTAATAAATCTGCTCTTTGAATAGTGTAAATAAGCTATTTCACAGTATTCTCATTATCTGGGATCTCACTGTATTCACCGTGCAGTGCATTTCATGATTTCCAATCTTCGATAGATCGACTTTGACTCTAAATGTTCAAAAGTATTTTCTGAGTTTCGTTATACATATTTTACATAAGAAAACTTCATTAAGTCACTTGATGATTAAATGAATTAAAACAGAATTTGGTAAATAAAATGCTTACAGGGTATGATTTTTCTCCTCAATGTCTCTATACTTCTCATGTCGTGACCATAGAATAATGGCTCTCCAAACTTACGGCAATGATTTAGCGATTACCATTGTTTATCATCACATACTTTAGTTTAGTTTTTACGTGTATATTCGTGATACTTTTATACCATGGCTTGCGAGTTGGAACGTGAAAAGGCTTAAGGGGCAAAAAATCGGTTAAATAAAACGGAGCAGAGTTTAATTTAGTGACCAGTTGCGTGCCAAAACAAAGAAAATTTCGGGTTTTTATACCCGAACTTAGTAGTCCTGGCTCCACAATTTTCTCTTGTTGTCATCATTGGCTTTTTCAATGTCAAACTCATCACCGGTGAACATTCCTTTCAGGGCCACAAAAACTGAGGAAATAATTGTTTCGGGTACCCTTGGACTTTCTTATTGGAACTCAGAATAGGGACTAAAAGAGTTACTAAAGATGAAAAAGTATGTCTATTGATACAAAATCACGTGCCATAGTCATGGGCAAGGATTACTTTTGACTCATACCTAAACAGCTTGCTAACGGCGCAATAGCTAGAAAACTCAAAGGCAATTATAAGTTGAATAACTTTTCAGAAGCATATTTATACAGAATTTGTTTATTATATGGTCGCCAGTTTATTCAGATGGTGCAAGACCACATCGTACATAAGACGTTTTTGTGACTTAACACAATCACTTTGAAAATAATGTTATTGGTTTGGACTTCTCTAGATATGGTAGAGAAGGATTAAGCTGGCCGCCCTTCTCTCCAGACCTAAATCCCCTCGATTTTTGGTTGTAGGATATCTGAATGATTCAATCATGAAAGACCACCGACAATCCACTGAACATCTCAAAAGAATGATTGCACAAAAAGTTGAAACCATTCCCAATGATATTTGTAAAAGGTTGTGTCTAATATTGACTGCGTCATCTAATTTCTACAGATTATAGTCATTTTGAAAATATGGATGAATATAATGCGATTGAAAACGCTTAAATTTGGTTGAAAAATGACCTAAGTACACCAAATAATGTTTAATTTAGCAAACTTTCAAAAATAAAATTACGTTGAAAACCCCTGTTAAATTGTCACGCACTTAAAAATGCTCTTAAACAACTTTTCGGGTGCAGCTAAACTTTAATCTTAAAAGAGGGATCAGAGAGAGGGAATCGCCCCGGGTTTAGGTGAGAATAGTTTTTATAGAGGTTAGTGGTGTTACGGCCACTAGTTTGTGAAAACAGAGGACAAGGAGTCCTTGTTGTGGCAAAATTATAAGGGTCATTATATGACCCGGGCGCCCAATTAAAACTGACCACAGTTTATACTGAACATCGTACCAATTATTAGAAAATTTTTCTTGCTGAATATTTGTGATATGGCTATGGCTCGAACCAAGCAAACGCTCCGTAAACAACCCAACCTGGGCATTCCTCTTCCAGGCTACCTTATGGTGGCCTTGCGGTGGGACTGTTATTGAAGAATTGCCAGCCGAAACGGAAACCGACTCCACGACTGCTACAACAGCGCATTTTCCCGATCACGTGGAATTTGATTATAAAGCCGTGGTAGGAGCTGGTTATGTTGGACCCCCATGCAAGAAAAATTTTCGCTACGAGTTATCTTTCGAGCGGGTACTCATTGAGAAGGTAAACAATTGGGTAGAACCCATGACCGCGGGACTGAGCGCTGATTGGCGCCCCTTACAGGACCTGCAGAATCATGAAATGCCTCAAATTCTCAATGCTTTCGCAGAATAGCCTTCATATTTATTTCATTAAATTTCAAAGTTAAAAATCTTAGATCATAATAATTTTATCGATCAGTCTTGATCATGGGTTCCACTTGTTTCATTAAGATACGAACCGCAACTTTCAAATGAATTGATATTTAGTTAGCCTTCAATCTGAATCGCATCTGTGGCTTACCAAGGCAAATTTTTCTTTTTTCTGTGCCATCAATTTCTTTGACAGTTCACAAAGGTATAAAATGTTGAGAGGTATCAAGAAATGATACGCTTGAAAAGTGAAACAATGATTGAAGTAACTTTATTTACTTTGAAACACTTTCCTCTTTTGGTTCATTCGTATTAAATCTATTAATCTGATTCTTAAGTAATCATTAGTCTTGCAGTTAAGTGGTTTTACTTTTTTTATTTCCTTCAACTTTCTTCCTCTTTTCAAGATTGCTGTTTCAGCCTTCATCCAGCTTCACTTTTTTCTACTCACTAAACATAAATGTTTCGACGCTCGATTTTTGAAGCACTTTTTCACAGTGATATTGATCAATGAATACTATAGTATGTGTACAAGTTTTATTGGATGAGCTGCGAAAGATCAATTGGTGAAGAATAGACATTCAACTTCTTCTCTGGGAATTGTTAATTCAATGTTTAATGTATTAAGACATGATGAAGATTGCAGGTTAAAGGAGAGAATGAAGAGAATAAAGGAAAAATGATGAATAGAAGTGATTCACTGCAAAAAATCAGCTTAAATCAGTTTCGCAGTCTTGACACATGAAGCTTGAAATTTCTTTTCTGACCAATTAAGAGAAAGTTTGGACGCAAAGCAAAAATAAGAAAAGAAAAAGAAAAATAATAGAAAAGGAAGAAAACTGGATTGGAAGAAGCTTTGGGTAAGATTTACAAGTGAACTTTATTGTTGCAGGGAATGGAAACAAAACTATTATCATCAACAAACTACTTAAGATGATGAACAATAAGCGAGAATCTTGACTGTTGTTATTATCAAAAAATTACAATTTGATTTTCTTTTTTGTCTTTTTTCACTCTTAACCCAGGCATCTTCAAGTTTCATCAATCAATCTAATCTTCGTTATTTCCTCCTAAAAACTTCCAAAAGATTATCACTCTGCTTATTTTAATTGTAAAATGAAATCAAAGTGTGAAAATAATGCAATCATTAACAGTTGATCAAAAAAATATTTCATCAAATTTGTTTTCTAAGCTACTGTATTTAAAACAGTTTGACGTCAAAAGTGTTAATGACACGACTTGACATTATACAAATGTCAAGTGTTCTGGACTAAAGATACGCATTATTTTGTGTTATACAAAAATACTGTCTTTTCGACAATCCACTAAAATCTATCGATACATGCAGCCAAAAACAAAAGAATCGTTCGAATTGTTCATATCGAAAGGCAAGTCATGATCGATATAAAGAGGTGTCCTAGCCTTAGCGCTAAATGACCTTAGACCACAGCAGTATAACAGCTCGTTGAGAAGTATCTGAATTGGCGAATCTGAACAGAAGATGAACTTCAGTTCAGCTGGCAACTTGTGAGACTTATTTTTGAGCTTCAACAGTTACAATGTTACATGTTCATTAATGAATCAGAAATCCTTTTTGTTTGAAAAACAATTCAAAATAAATTCAATTTGCTGTTTCCGTTCAATTTAAGCTAATGAACTGATTATTTTAATCTTTACTTGATTATTATGATTTAATTTATTATTATTAATTTATTATATCTAATACATTTACGTTGATTGTAATGCACCCATAAGCTTGTGAGTTGAATTATATTCTGAATGAATCCATCAAAGAGAGTGAAATTGAAAATCTTGTGAATCTTCTTGTTCAGCTTTTCCATTGTAATATTACTAAAAAGTTATGAAAAATCAAAGATTTCATTTTTTTCTTTACAAAGTTCTTGATTCACTTTAAACAGTTGACATGGTTATTGTAAATGATAATCTATTAGTATCATTCACAGGAAGAATGTAACCAGAAAAAGTTAATTCTGTTCTAACCATTAGTATTATTTTCAGTTTCATGTTTATCGTTTACCGTTTGTCATTTCATTCTTATCCATGATGCTCCATGTTAAAGAATAAAATTTGCTGAAAATGTGCAACTTTCTCAATGACATTTGAAGACTCGTGTAAAGACAAATTTGACAATAGGAAGCTTTAAATTCATCTTAATAAGGTCTGGTTTGGGTGATAAATGCTCAGAGAAAGGAAAAGTTAACGGTTAAGTTTTTGTTTTCAAACCTTTTCATTCAACTTTTGTCTTTCAAAATTTTCAACTTCAAGCTCAAAATAAAGGCAAGTTGTGACAAGTTTAATAGATTCCTTTGACATTGATTGAGTCGACACCAAAAAATATGAACAGTTTTCATTCTTCAACCCTTTTCCTTTCGTCATACTTTCCATGTGAAAGAAGAAGAAAAGCTGAATGAATAAGGAAAGTTTGGAAACAATAATTTGAGTCGAAGGAATGTGAAGTAATCATTTGTTGCTTTAATAAAGTAAATTGGGTTCCATTAGATGTTAATTTATCAATTTACATTGAGAAATGAGCTTGAAAGAAGAGAAAGAAAGAGAAAGAAAGAGAAGGTCGCAGAGAGTGAAATGATATTGAAATCATAATCATAATGGCAACTCGAAGAGAACAAACTTTTCACTCTTCGTCAGTTATCGACTTTACTTAAGTTATTGTCTAACAATATCACTGAAAGGGTAAAGTAAACAGTAATATCAAATTCATTTGTATATTTCAATAGACTGCATTCAAGCACTTTATGCTCATTTTATTTGCTTGATGCAATTTTTGCATTCTGACGTCATTCTTGTATTGCTATCATAGGTAGACGAAAGGTACTGTCAAGTTTCCATGAATGATGGGAGTGATTGCACCCAAGTTTTCTGATTGACAGAGGCTGGAGTGGTTGTGTATCAATAGTTAATAGCTGTGAGTTTTGAAAGCTTATCTCACACAAAGCTTTCAGTTTGGGGCCGTATTTTATAGTATTGTAACATAGTTATCGATGAACAATCAACAGCGATTCGAATAAACGCGTAAGCGTTCATAAATCAACAAATACAGTCAGACCTCTCAAAGACTGCATAGAAAGAGACCGTAGTAAGAGAAAAAATAAAGAAAGAGAAACGGCACTTCCTTTTTTAAGAGATTTTTAGTTGCGCCATCTACGAACAATGGGCCCGTTACTGCAGTTTTTGAGAGGTTTGACTGTACTCGATTTGAGTTCCACAAACTTGATCATGTGAGTTTTCTCAAACAAATTCTTTCTGTGTTATATATTATACAGAGTATGTAGTATCAGAAAATTGACCAGAAATGCATATCTTATGGTTAAACTGTAACTCATTTTTCCTACAGTCGAAGCTAAGTCGCGCGAATATTGAATGATCTTCAAAAATGTGAGCTACAAGAAAAACTTTTGAAAAAATATTGAGTTCTTACAAAGGTAATGTGAAAATAGGCCACAAGTAACAATAACGAAGCTGTTGAGATTTGGTCGGTAACTGACGTTATGTAACTTATTCTAGTTAGGACTAATAATTAACAAAAGTAATCAAATATCAACGAATGATTTTCAAATGCAATAATGCTATTGAGATAACACAAGAATCTGAGGTTAGAAGAGTGTTTGACTCTGCAATCACTAAAAGATGGCACTACCTAACTGAGAGTAACATTTAAAATGTTACATTTTGATGTTAATCTTTCCTCGAGTTTTGGGTTTTTTGAGTGCTGACATCTATGTAGCCCAGTAACCAACAGGTCACTAGTGAGCGGTCTTTTGATCGTTTTTATCTGTTGCAGAGTCTCTGTACTTTGATCCACCATTTTTGTGCTTTGTTAGATGAAAATTTCCATGTTCATCTATTGAATTAATCTATTTTCAATTTATGCAAAGTTAAAAACTTTTTGTCTTAAAATGAATATAAACACTAATAATACTTCTGATAAAAGTAAGTTTCATTTGTTTATTAATTCAGTTTAAAATAAATGCTTCTATATTTCAGTTACAATAAAAGTAAGACATTCGGATGAGGATTATCATGACATTACAATTGATTGGTCAAATGAAAGTTTTGATTACAAGAAACAATTGTTCCATCAGGTAAGTCAAAAGAACGACAAGCAAATGAAAAATTTCTAATTCATATTATATTTTACTTGCAATAATAGTTATCAGCATACACAGGCATACCAGTTGGACATGTAGTGTATGTTGTTGGTTTGAGGCAAAAATTTATTGAACATAAAGTAAGGTTTACAAGTTTACTTCTCTGGATCTACATCACAACTATATTTTAAGTTAAGGTCAACTTTCTTTTTAAGAGAAGATTCAAATTTAGTTTTTCAACTGTCATCTTTATCGCAAAGACATTTGTAAGATGAACTTTAGGTTATTGGAGCAGAAACTGGTTTTGTGTAAGGATAAGTTAAGGTGAAAGTATTGGGAAGGAAAAATGAAGTAATTATGGTTGAGCTTTTTAAAGCTGAGTTGGACATTTGTGAAGCACACTGAAGGAGTTGAGTCAAATATTATGTTCTGTAGATAATCAGAGTTAATGACAACTAGTAAGATGAGTCGGATTCGAGTAACAGTTGAGAATCATTAATTAACAGTAGAACCAGGAACATATCATGTTTGGGTTAAATTTAAATGAATCATTAAGTTTAATTTAGTGAAACTTATATCATTCGAAGGAGCTTGAAAAGGGCTTTCGAATGATGTATTAATTTAATTATGAAAACATTAATTGTCATTGAAATAAGATGAGCTTTTGAAATATTCAATATTATTGAAAAGACATGGAAGTAAAAATTATGTCTGTTTGTAGCTCGACGATGGATAAGGTTACAGACCTGAAAAACATATTAATTAAAAGTGTTTTAGATGCTCTTTCTAATGATGTATTAATTATGTTTGTCGGTTGTTTAATTCTGTTAAAATAGTAGGGTCGCCAGGATGACTTTCATCATTATATTCCCTATGTAAATACATTGACTTTTGACCTCGGGAATGTTCATGTTTTAAGAGATGGAATTAAGTTACAGTAATTAATTATATATCATTAGTTAGAACTCAAAGAGACGAAGCCAATGATATATAGATCAATGTTGAAAATTATGTGGTTGATGAGTAACTGATGACCCAAGTTGGAGTCGAAAAATAAAAAAAATTGAAAAAGTTAAGATTAAATATGGTTAATAGTAAATATACTTCTGAAAGCTAATCTGTTGTAGTCATGAGGTCTGATTACAACCAACACCTTCCCTTGCTTCACACATGTCCTTACAAAAAAATTGTTATGAGTAAATAAATAAGATAATAAAATGAGATATATTGGTCGGTTAATGTATTGTTAATTTAATTACTGCTGCTCGTTAATTTAAATCAAAAATAATATCAATATCAAAGTATTGAGAGTCATGTACTCAGAATGTTTGTCATGCATCAAATCAAATTAAGGTAAAGGAAGAAAATTATTTAATGAATTTTGGTTTCAAGAAATGTTTAATAATTGTTTGCAGTGATTAAAGGATGGGGAGCAAAGTGATTTGGTTAACATGTCAGCAGGTTGATCTGTAGTTGAAATAAAATGAATCTTAACAAAACCTTGTTCCTGGTAGTCTCTAATAGCGTGAAAACGAATGTCAATGTGTTTGGTTCGTTGATGAAATACATTATTTCTGGTTAACAATATTGCTCCCTGATTGTCATTCATAATTTTTATTGGCAATTCAATGTTGATCGAAAGATCTTTGAATAATTGAATGTACCAAAGTACATCTTTCATACACTCAGCAATAGCAACATATTCAGCTTCGGTTGTTGATTGAGCTACACTTTTCTGTAATCTTGAACACCAAGAAATCGGTGATTTAGCTGCGGTAACAACAAAACCTGATGTTGATTTTCGAGTAAGAACATCAGCAGCATAATCAGCATCGGTATAGCCGATCAGATTGAAACTATCAGGTGAGAAACAATAATCAATACAACATTAACAGTACCTTTTAAATATCTGAAAACTCTTTTGATTGCTTTCCAATGCTCTTCATTATGTTTAACGTTAAATTGACTTGCTTTATTTACTTGAAATGTAATATCAGGACGACTGATAATAGATAAATAAAGCAGAGCTCCGACAGCTTCTTGATAAGGGATTTTTGGATTTGATTCAGTTTCAGAGGGAAGTAATTTAATATTTGTGTCACCTGGAGTAAAGACTGGTTTACAGTCAAGCATGTTAAATCTTCTCAGTAACTCTTTGATGTAATTAGATTGTTTAATTGAAATTTTAGATCGATCAGGAGACTGCACAATCTCCATTCCAACAAATATTTCAGGTAAGTGTATTTTAATTTCAAACTCTGTTTTCAATGCATTTGAGAAATTAACTAATTCGGATTCAGAGGTGCTCGAAATAAGACCATCATCGACATAAATTACTACAATAATTAAATTATTTCCTTCGGATTTTGAGTAAACACAGTTATCAGCAGTACTTTGTTTAAAAGCTAATTTTAATAAAAATTCATTAATTCTAGCATTCCATTGACGAGGAGCTTGTTTGAGACCATATAGGCCGCGTTTTAATTTAAGTATTTTATTAGCATTAAATTCAAAACCAGGAGGATGGTTCATGTAAATATCTTCTTCAAGTTTTCCGTAAAGAAAGGCTGTTTTAACATCAAATTGAACAAGGAACATTTTGAATTGACAGGTAATGGCAAGGATGGCTCGAATGGAATCGTATCGAGCAACAGGACTGAAAGTCTCAAAATAATCAATTCCTGATTTTTGAGCATAACCACGAGCAACTAATCTCGCTTTGAATCTATCAATAGATCCATCAATTTTTCTTTTAATTCGAAAGACCCAACGACAATCAATTGGACTTTTATCTTCAGGTAAGTCAACATATTCAAAAACATTATTTTGTTTCAATGAATTTAACTCTTCTAACATTGCCTTATACCACTGATTTCTGTTAACGCTTTCCATGGCTTCATTGTAGGTATTCGGTTCATCATTTTTGTAGACAATTTGATGTGTAATTTGAGCAACATTTTCTTTATCAATTTCATTATTGACATTCACTTGTTGAACTGTTTCATTATTTTGATCATTTTCATTTGTTTCAATTTCTTTATTGTATCTCACAATTTCTTCGAAGTCATTAGTTTGTTCATTCATGACTTGGTCAATAGCTTCTTGAGCATCACATCGATTATCTAAAAACTTAGCATCTCTAATTACTGTAACGAAATTTCTTGTTGGATCAAAAACCTTAAAGTTACTTGTGGTATCTGTGTAACCAACAAATATATACTTTTTAGATTTTGGATCCCATTTTTTGCAAAATGAAGCATTGAGCTTTCCGTAAACTACACAACCAAAAACATGTAAATGATTGTAGGTTGGTTTCTTTTTGTACCAAAGCTCAAAAGCTGAGACATTATTTAATTTTTTATTAGGAACAATGTTCAAGATGTAAGCAGCTGTGTGCATCGATTCAGGCCATAAAAATTTAGGAAGATTTGCTCCTAGTAACATTGTTCTTGCTGCTTCAGTAATTGTTCTATTTTCTCGCTCTATTAGGCCGTTTTGTTGTGGACAGTAAGGTGCTGAAAGTTCATGTTTAATTGATTTTGAATTTAATAAATCTTTTACTCTTGAATCAATAAATTCACCACCATTATCGCTTCTCATTATTTTAACTTGGTTACCAGTACATTTTTCAGTAAACTTAATATATGTTTCTAAAGAAGCAAATGTATCAGACTTTTGTTTAAGAAAAAATAGACTTCGGAATGATGAGCATTCATCTTTGATAACTAAAGCAAATCTTGATCCTGACAATGATTCAACTTCCATTGGACCTTGCAAGTCACAATGGAATGACTCACCAACAGTAAAATCTCTTTTCGGTTTGGATTGAAAAGGTTTTCTCGCAAATTTACCTTTCAAACAACTTTCACAAGTAAACTCATTTACATTAACATCACCTTTTATTGGTGGTAAAACTTTATTTCTTGACATTTCAATTATTTTATGAACATTAATGTGGGCTAATCTTTCATGCCAATCCATTAATGAGAAGTTGTTAGTTAACATTATAAAGTTATTTTCATTTCTCACTGTTCTCATTCTCATCCACATTGAGTTACCAACTGTTACAATTTGAGTAATTATTTGTTCTGTTTCAGGGTCGTATATTTCTGAACTAAATCGCGAAGATATTAATTTATAATTCTTTTGCATTGTTTGAACCCATGAAAATAAATTGAATCGACCAAAATTTGGTACGAACAAAACATCAGTTAATTTACCGCGAATCCATTTTTCACCATTAAAGCTATCAACTAAGACATCACCTTTAGCAATTGCTTGAACTTTACTTCCATTACCAATAGTAAGTTCAATTGGTTCATTCAAATCAGACAAACTAACAAAGTTATCAATATTTCCGGTGATGTGGAAAGAAGCTCCTGTATCCATTAACCATTCTAAATCATTGTTAGCATTGAAGTGGCAATAGGCAAAATTAAAGTTTTCAGTGTCATTTTGAGAAGTATTGTTTGTTGGAGTATTTTCATCATTTCTGTTTGAATTGGACTCTGAATTAGAGCTAAAATTATTTTGTTGATTATGTTGAATATTGTTAGCATAATTATTGTTTCTGTTTGAACCTCTGTAATTTTGATTGATATTTCTTTCTCTGTTGTGATAATTATTCTGATTGCTGCTTGAATACCGATTATTACTACTGTTGTTACTATTATTGAAGTTACTGTTATTGTTCATGTTAGTATTATTGTTATTACCATGACTGTTATTGAAATTTTTATTATAATTGTTGTTGTTGTTGAATCTGTTTGGATAGCGTAAATTGTTTCTGTTACTGTTGTAATTATTATTAAAACCATTTCTTTGATAATTATTATTGCTAAGGTTTGTCTTGTGACCGTAATTGTTTCTGTAATTCATTGATTTACGACAATACTTAGCAATATGACCTTTACCACCACATTCATTACAAATTTTACTTCGTGCTCTCGAGTTTACAACATTAGACTTGACCATTAAGGCTTCCCCAGATTTAGTTTTAGCATTAATTCGTTTTTCAACTAAAAGTAAATTTTGTTTCATTACTGATAACTTTACTTGTCCACCTTCAATAATCTTGCATTCAACACTTTCTTTAAAAACTTCATATTCTGAAGGTAAATCATCAAGAACTTTTAATATCAATTCATTTTCATCTATTTTTACTCCTAAAGAGAACAGTTGCTGATTAATTGTTTCAAGCTGATTAAAGTAACCAAGAACAGTATGTGATGAGGTAAATTTTAATTCGGATAATTTTCTTTTGTGATGCCAAACATTCTGAGTTGCTCGCTGTTCTTTATAATCTAAAATATTTGAGTACATTTGGGCTGATGTTTTACAAGCAGTAATTAAATTAACAATACTTACAGGTATTGATGAAGTCATGATGGTTGCAATGGTAGCATCTTTCCTCTTCCATTGGTCAATTTGCTTCAATCGAGTTGCATGGTCTCTCGATTCAACTTCACCTTCTTCAAGTGGTAATGGCTCCGGACACGGCTCTTTGCCTAACAAAATATTTAATCCTCCTTTGGATGCAGCAATACGTTCAACATTAATCTTCCATAATGGATAGTTGAGTTCATCAAGTTTAACAATATTAAATTCACGTTCAGTCATTTTGTAGAGATGACAATTTTAATAGCAACGATAAGACACACAATTCATTAATTCAAAATTCAATATGAATAACCAAGAAAATTTAGGTGCTGAGCACAGAGATTAAGCTTTGAAGATGAATGAAATTTAAAGATGAAAATATGAGGTAAAAACACAATAAGCAAAGCTTAACACAGCAACATATAAGTTTAACAAAGACGAGCTGGGCCCATAACCTGTTGGTTTGAGGCAAAAATTTATTGAACATAAAGTAAGGTTTACAAGTTTACTTCTCTGGATCTACATCACAACTATATTTTAAGTTAAGGTCAACTTTCTTTTTAAGAGAAGATTCAAATTTAGTTTTTCAACTGTCATCTTTATCGCAAAGACATTTGTAAGATGAACTTTAGGTTATTGGAGCAGAAACTGGTTTTGTGTAAGGATAAGTTAAGGTGAAAGTATTGGGAAGGAAAAATGAAGTAATTATGGTTGAGCTTTTTAAAGCTGAGTTGGACATTTGTGAAGCACACTGAAGGAGTTGAGTCAAATATTATGTTCTGTAGATAATCAGAGTTAATGACAACTAGTAAGATGAGTCGGATTCGAGTAACAGTTGAGAATCATTAATTAACAGTAGAACCAGGAACATATCATGTTTGGGTTAAATTTAAATGAATCATTAAGTTTAATTTAGTGAAACTTATATCATTCGAAGGAGCTTGAAAAGGGCTTTCGAATGATGTATTAATTTAATTATGAAAACATTAATTGTCATTGAAATAAGATGAGCTTTTGAAATATTCAATATTATTGAAAAGACATGGAAGTAAAAATTATGTCTGTTTGTAGCTCGACGATGGATAAGGTTACAGACCTGAAAAACATATTAATTAAAAGTGTTTTAGATGCTCTTTCTAATGATGTATTAATTATGTTTGTCGGTTGTTTAATTCTGTTAAAATAGTAGGGTCGCCAGGATGACTTTCATCATTATATTCCCTATGTAAATACATTGACTTTTGACCTCGGGAATGTTCATGTTTTAAGAGATGGAATTAAGTTACAGTAATTAATTATATATCATTAGTTAGAACTCAAAGAGACGAAGCCAATGATATATAGATCAATGTTGAAAATTATGTGGTTGATGAGTAACTGATGACCCAAGTTGGAGTCGAAAAATAAAAAAAATTGAAAAAGTTAAGATTAAATATGGTTAATAGTAAATATACTTCTGAAAGCTAATCTGTTGTAGTCATGAGGTCTGATTACAACCAACATATGTCTTAGTATTAGTTTATGGAAACATGAAAATTTTGCGCAACTTGGAATCTCTTGAAGAGTAAATGTTTTTTTTATGAATTTTATTTAAATTTATGATTGCTCTTCTTTGAAATTTAATTTATCAATTGATTCTTTAGAGAAATATCGCGCTATTTGTTGTTGGATACCAAAAAGGATGCAATGGATATACTTCACCATGGTGATTGTTTTCTATTTGATACTTCAATCATATCAGGTGATTACTACCCTGGTATTCACTGTGTATATAGATTAAGTTATCGTGTCAATGAAACTGAATGCAGCTTTTATTATTGTCCTCACTTGGGTAGGCGTTTCTTCACTAAGAAATTTTCAGAGCTCATAAAATCAGAACACTTGCAAACAGCTCTGAAGCCAAAAGATCATGAACTAACAGAAGAGGCTGTTGACCAGATGAAATTAAATTTGAATATTAAACACTTTGGTCGCCTATTATGTCGATTATATAAGCCCTATGGGAAGGTCTATTTGCGTTATCGAGGTTAATGTGCGTTCTTAGGTTCTCCAGACCATATTTGGTTTACTCACTTCCAGGATTATGGCGCACGAATTTCTATTTGGTTCCATTTGAGTGAACTAATTCGCTACTCCAATAAGCATCCTGCAACAAACTTTAGAGTTGATTTTCAACTGCGTAATGGCTTAAATTATCTAGATATTAAAGAAATTTACTGAATTCTTTTTAAGTTAATTTTCTATTAATGTTTCAATTTTCTATTTTCTAAATCAACTTTTATGAATTAAAATACAATTATAAATTGATGTTAAGTGTCAATAAACATTGGTATTTAAGTTAATAAATTGCACGTCAAAACCATTGCATTTGAGATTTGACATAAAACTAGTCAGCCATAAGCCAATGTAGTCTGAGCGAGCGTTTGAAATTTCAACAAAATTGGATGATGCAAATTGAAAGACACAAAAAAATAACAATTTGAATCTTTTCACTCAACAGATTTGATCAAATTCTGGATCGACTTATTGCTTGGAGTGAGAACAAATTGTTATCCCTGTAGTTCACATAGATGTCAGCACTTCACAAAACAAATGCTCGAGGAAAGACAATTGCGAGTTGGAAAAGTGAATGAAAAGTTCACAGCTGATTAGCAATTATTATATACATTTTAATGAAATTATAAGATTTTTTGCTTAAATGATAAGTTAAAAAGCATTTTATTATCAACATTAATTGTAATTAACAGATTTTCTTAATGGACATCTTCCTGGGAATCAATTTTCACACAATCATCGTGATTATCTTCTTCAAACAGATTTGGCAAATGAATTTGACGGATGAGTGAAGTGACACCAGTTTCTTCTGAATATTTACACTTGCAAATGATATTCTTAAAAGCTCGACGAAAGTCACGACTAAAAAGTCCATAAATTATGGGATTAACAGCTGAATTTGTGTAACCCAACCATGTAAATATGGTCAGCAGCAATTTGGGAACACAGTTTTGATCACGACAGTAGCCACGGATCAAGTAGATGGTGAAAAAAGGAAACCAACAAATGATGAATCCACCTACAATTATTCCAACCGTTTTGGCAGCTTTTGTTTCAGCAAGTAGCCTTCGAGTTTGCCATTTACCCGTGTTGGCTCTGCGACTGAAACGAACCGATTTGGAAGCATTGGATCGACCCGAGTCTCGTGTATGACTAGGTGAACTTTCAACCCCAGTGAATGAAGTTAAACCACTGCAAGAGGAAGCCAGAGAGCAGGTTGATCGACGCTTTTGACCATCAGTCTCACAACATGACCCCGACCCTTCAAGTGCCATCGAATTGACCTGTAAGCGCGGTGATCTATACACTGTTATCGGTGTTTTACGACGGCCTTTACCTCCACCACTGCCACTACCACTGCCTGCATTAGCATTTCCCGGAGTGAGTTTAGGAACAACCAGATTATTACCAAAATGAGATTCACAAGAGTTGATGTTGGTTGAACCGGAATTAGTGTTGTTGCTGCTATTATTAGTATGACTGTTGTTTGTATCGTTTAAATTATTGAAGTTATTATTGTTATTAACGTTACTAATGCTGCTCATTTCACTTGGTGAATTGTTATTATCATCAACGCGATTATTATAACCTTGCAGTTTACTTGGACTGAAAAAAGATTTGGCCAGTTTAGGACTAGTTTTCATGAATGATGTACAATCTACTTGGTGATTATTTGTGTACTCGTGGTTGGATGAATGATAGTGATGGTGATGTTGAGCATGAGAATGAGGGTGTGAATGGTGAAGATTATGGTGTGCATGCGAGTGACCATGGATTGGATGAAGTTGATGACAATTATGAACATCAGTGGACAGTGAGGACATCAAGGATGGTGTCTCTGAACTTGCATTGGACCCTGTATCTTCACAAATGTAGCCCCGGTGCATACGAAGAGTTAACCGTTTGTCAGATGATCCATCAGTCTCGGAGTCGCCCGTTTTGGTTGTTTTATAACCTCTTTTCAAGGCACGCGTTGTTCGTGAAGCGACAATGTAGATGCGCCAGTAAAAGAACATCATAAAAGACATTGGAATATAAAATGATCCTAATGCTGAATAAGTGACGTAACCAGTGTTGTCAAACAGCACACACTGATTGGGTTTCCATAAGCATTTTGATCCATCATAAGTTGTGGCCACCATCATTTTAGACGAATCATTATCATGTTGACCTGAATTGAACAGAAAACAGCACAATAACTAACTGATTAGGTTAAATCAACTTCGCAAAGTAAATGCTACTTTTATTATTTTGATGCAAAATTTCATTGGTAAATTGCAAACAGCAAAAACTTTGTTTGGAAATTTTTCAATGGAAATCTAAGTTCCTAAGTTCACTTCAACTTTTAGATTATTTAAAAATCGCAAAAAGTGGAAAGCAGTTCCTAAGTTCTGTATAGAATTCGTTTTGCTTTTTCTTACTGTGCTCATTGAAACGAATTCCTGAATGAATGAACTTGGTAAAGATGCATCTTAAAACAATGAGAAACTGAAATCCTTTGCTTTGACTAAAAATAGCAAATTACTGCAACTTCAAGATTAAAGGAAAATTCAAAGAACTCAATCAATCATGGAATATGTCTGTTGAAGTAAACAAACTTGAATTGTGTCTTTGATATCATTATTACAATGAAATCTAAATACAAAACATTTTATTGCCTCAAATAAAGATCAAGTCTACTAATGAAAAATCAATTTAAAACGGTAACTTAACTATTTTTAGAAAATAAAGAAGATGAAAAAATATTCGATTTGACATAAAATTTTGCAAATTTTGTTCAAAAAATGAATTTTCTCTATTCTTAAACCTTGACTCACCTTGAGCTATAATGGATCCAGTATCATTCCAACCAAGTAAAGGTGGAAATGAAACAATGAAAGAAAGTATCCAAACAAATGCGATAATCATTTTAGCTCGTTTAGATGTCATTATGGATCGATAGCGGACAGGCCGAGTAACTGCTAAATAACGATCAACACTGATTGCACAAAGGTTAAGTATTGAAGCTGTTGACAACCAAACATCAATCACAAGCCAACCAAGGCACCAAATTTCACCAAATATCCAAACATCCAAAACCTGTTTTCCATTTATTTTGTCGGTCGAAGTTCAGAGAGCGGGAAAAAGATGCAAATCATTAGATAACAATAATAGTTGAGAGTAAAGACCAATAAAGTACTTTTGCAATAAAAGCCAGTTCAAGTAATAGCAATCAATTTAAGCTGAAAATATTAATAAGTACACTTGGTTAAATATGTTATCATTTATTTCCAGGTTTGTGGACATTTTTCATTACTATTTTTATTGCCATTAATATTTTTGCTATTCTTGAGCATCAAAATCAGGTGACAGTCATCTAGATGCTAAGATGAAAGCATGAGGAGCTTCAATTGCGAACAAGAAAATAATATGTTTTTATCAAATATGCACAAGAAGGTATTCCACCTCGAAGAAACACAATAATTGAGATATTACTTCTAAATCAATATCATATTGCCATCAATGCAATATTTTTGACCAAACATTTAAATAGATTTTGATAGAAGAGTAAACAATCTAACATGGTAGCGATCATGATCTTCAATATTGAATATTGATGATAGAAATTGTAATGAATGTCAATTTTTATCGAATTGAAAGTGAGTGTGTAAAAGGTGAATAATAATGGGAATGCAGATGGAGGTCACTTTTGTAATTAAAGATTGTCATAACAGTCGACAGTTTTTCATAAAATCTTGTTCAAAGCTTCTTCGGTACAGTAAAGTCATTCGTTAAATTAGATTCTGTGAAAATAAGGTAAAAAGCTGTTCTCAGTGTCTCATCATGAGAGGCTTGAGTTTATCTGCTAACAAGGAATCACAAAACTGAGGGTAATCAGTAACAATGTTGCTTCATATGAAACATTCACCTGAAAACAAACTTAATGCCTTTAAATTTTTCGCGAATCATCTTGTTATCAATATATTTGTGGATCACCTCGTAGCTTTTCAGAATTGTTTGTTCAAATGATTTCTCTTTTTTACGTTTTTCATATTTGCTCAGATTTAACTTCTCTATGTAATCCACTTTCTGAAAAAGGATTCACCTGATTTTCCCAAAAGGTTTTCCCGAGATGTTTGGTTAAATGTCTAGCCTGACTCAACAAGATGTGACCTTTTATAATCTCATTGAAAAGGTTCTAAGAGTGGAATGAGCAAGGTTCAGATTTGTTGATAGTACTTCGAAGAAATACATGATTAATAATTTTGAACAATTGGCCGAGTTTTGCACTTTCATTATTCAGTAATTTACACTAAAATTTGTTGGTATTTCTCAAAATACTAGTGTTTAAAATTAAATCAAAACAAGCAAGACAAAGTTTCACCTTTCGAAGCAAAGAAATGCTATTATATTAAGGGGTCTACCGCAAAACGAACCAAGCTTCTTATTTTATTATATTTGATCTGATGATCGTATTGAGATGAATATTGGTAGTCAACATCTTTCATCATTCATTTATTTTTTGCAGTAAACAAAAATTAAATATCTCAATTAGTTTCAGAGATATTTAATTGTAATTAGAAGAGTAGAAAAAATAAAAAGCAAAAAATGCTGTATTTTGAAAAATGGTCAAAGGGGGGACCCTATGCATAAACTGTATTTTTGATTAAAATCAATGTTATTGAATAGGGAATGAAAATTTTTGCCATTTTTTATTTACAATTAAATATCTCTGAATGATGAAAGATGTTGACTACCAATATTCATCTCAATACGATCATCAGATCAAATTCAATAAAATAAGAAGCTTGGTTCGTTTTGCGGTAGACCCCCTAATAATTAGGAAATTGTTTTCTCAATGTGATAGCAAGTCAGGCTATGTCGACTGAGCGAGAACTTGTTATAAACGAATGTATAACTCGAAAGAAGCCAATGTTTTAGAATTAAATGGGTTCAAAGCTAAGATTAGATAAACTCGGTTTAAATGTATTTTGTTTATTCACTTGAAAATGTTGACCCAGAGTAATTGAGATTGACTGAAGGGTTGCTGCATCTTCAAGTTTTGACCAATTCAAGAGTCGATAAAATCCAAAGTAATATTTACAATTGAAAATTATTTTCACTGTTGCCATCAAGTCCTGACCATGAATTTGACCATCTCTTCATTTTGCTCATTCAGTCATCAGTAAACTAATAAATTGTTCTAATGGGCACGAAATGTCTAAACAAAAGATGAAATCAAATGTTTGGCCAATTTTCTTTCAAACAAACTTCGATAAAGATTGAACAATGGACTTTTTTTGAGGGAATTTCAGTCTTTTCTTTCAACATTTTACAATTTTTCATGGCAGAAACGCAATAAAAAAATGAAACCCAAAACCAGGGTAAAAATGATGTTAATTAATATTTTTGTTGAACAAGTTGAAAGGCTGAAAGTGCACAGCAAAAGAGAATAGTTTATTTGATTAATTTCCTCATCAAATTAAATTAATAATTGATGATCAACTATATTTTAGTGAACAATTTCGCTCTCTTACTCTTTACTTGTTTCATTTCCTTTTCAGTTTTCAAGTTATTTTCAGAAGCTTTTTTATTCTCTATTAAATAACAAAATGATGGAGAAAAAAATGAATCCAAGTTCTGGCAAGAAAATCACTTGAATTGGAAGAGATTGAGCAAAATTGTTGAGAGAAGAAGAAAAATTTTCTTTTGTTTCTTCGATAGCATTTGTTTCTTGTTCAAATTTCAATTGAAATTTATTTCCTTCTCATTTCTTGTTCCATCATTTCGTTGAGCTATTTTAGGTTTTCGTTTCTTCATCTTTCAATATTATTATTCATTGCTTTTGCTGTTGCGTTTGTTGAAATAATCAAATCGTGAAAACTAATCACACCGTGAACTGACAAAGATTGATATGAATGTAAATCAATGAAGTATTCAGAGCAAGCTATCGATGGTACATCATGAATATACATGTAATAAGGCATTCATTATTCGTTAAACAATATCCTCTCAACATTCAGCTTAGACTTTGATTTGCCTTTCACTGTCCAACTATTATGAATGATATGCAACTTTAAATAAAACTGTGAATTATTGCATGAATAATTAATGGCAAAATTTGTTGATAATTTCCATAAACAATTTGTTAGAATCAAATGTTGAGAAAATTGTTGAAAGAAAAGAAATTAAGGAAATTGAGAAAAAATTCATTTTCCAAGTTATTAATTCGTTCCAAACTTGGACAAATTATACTTGATAATTTCGTCTTTTCTCAATGGAAATAAATGCTTTGATTCAATTTTGATCTTGACCTTCTGGGCGCACCTTGTTTAACCATCTTTAAGCCAACTTTATTTCAACTTTTCTATTCAACTGAATATTTATTCTTTGCTTTTGTGCAAGAAAAATTGTCGATACTTTATTGGTCTGTTTACGCTTCGATTTACTCACCGTTAGTGCTAATGCATAAGGAGCCACAGTTAAGCCGAGCAGCAGATCGGCAACGGCCAGTGAAACAATGAAAAAATTGGTTATGGTACGAAGTTTAGATGAAATGGAAACTGCAACGATAACAAGAATATTACCAGCAATAACGGCAAGATTAATAATCACTAATGAAATCACAGATAGTAGCATGAGAGGGTCGTTTCGTAGTTTTAGCTCCAGTAGTTCAGCTGGGCTGCAAGGAGGTTGGTCAAGTGACGAGTCAACCAGAGTGAACAGAGTGTCGGGTTGAAGAGTCGATCCAAGGTTTGACCCGAGAGCATCGAGGGAACCTGGATAGGTTGAACTGGCAAGGGTCGAGTCGATGGAGGCAGAGGCTGTGGATGAAACTGGCGAGACGGATGAGAGTGAAGATGAAAGGGAAGAAGACAAGGAAGATGAGACTGAAGAGGTAACTCCGAAGGTGGATGAGATGAAAGAAACGGTTCCATTATCGCTAGTGAAGTTGTTTGGATAATCGTCTAAAAATAGTCCAGCAGATTCCATTCGACACTGGCAATGACAGCAGTTATATCGACACTTATCAATCGTTTTTACAATAAATCATGTAAAAAAATTGCGTCCCAAGTAACGATTATCAAAATGGAAAAAGTTCTGAAGGTGAAAAGGAGAAATTGAACCAACAAATCGAAAAGTAGAAAAAAACGAATTTCAGAAATTTTTCTTTCCAATCAAGTATAAATGTTCATATCGTTGACCTTTACCAAATGTATAAGCAAAATGGACATGAAAACGACGGAAATCTGATGAAGAGAAAAGCGGAAAAAAATTAATTGCATTTTAAAACATTTCAATTTGGATGAAATGCCGCGTTCAATGGTTGACTTTTCTTGTGAAATAATTGCTTCCAAATGGACAGTTGGTCAATGCGAAAGTTATACAGTTTTAGAGACAAAAAGAGTTACTTTTCATCTTATTTGCATTAACATTCTGTCTGTATAATAACATCATTATGATGATCGTTTTTATTTACTTTGTGTTCGTTTGAGTAATAGAAAGTAAAACTACATTTATCATGTAAGAAGGATAAAAGTAGTTGAGTTGAAATGAACAGCAACGGCAGAAAAAATGAGAAGATGAACCATAAATGGAACAAAATTCATCATCATGTTAGCTTAAGGTTGAAAAGTTTTACGAATAATAATGTTAACTTTTGACGGATTCTTCATCATGTTCATCTTTTTGCTTCAATTGCTTACTTTTAACTTAATAAGTTAAACTTTTGACAACATTTTTTTCTTCTTCTCTTTACGCGAAAACAAAGATTCCATAATAATCAGGATAAAGAGAGTGATGACAATTGATCAAGTTAAATGGTTGAAAGGAATGAGAAAGAAGATGAAGAAAAGCAAAAGTGATAATTTGCAAAGTGAAATGAAGAGTGTAAATCAAGGGAAGGAAAAGGCAACTCGAATCAAGGTGTGATGAGTTGTGCCTCGGGTTAAATCACATCTCAACAATTGGTTTTTGTCTGTTGATAGCTTGGTGATTCCATCGTGACAAACATTTATGGAATCACTGATAATGTGCATCATGTAAAAGTAAATGCAAGTTGAGCGAATTCAAATCTTTTCCTTTTCTCTTTTCTTCTTTTTCCATCAAATATGGACTTTTCATTTCATGGTTCAACTGGGAATGCAAATTGAGTGTGCCAAGTGTTGACTTGATCAGTTGCACTTTGATTAACTTTGGTGAAATATTAGTTTATTGGTTGGACCAAATGAACAAGAAGAAGAAAAAGTGTCTCAAAAGACGATTCAGGGTGGAAATTAATCAAACACTGAAAATGATCCTAAATGATATTCTGTTCATGTTGAAAGATGAAATCAATTATCGTTCAACATTATCGCTTCAAGTATAATCACAAGTAATGATAAGTTGCATTAATTCATGATGACGTAATGATTCAGTGAACTTTTTTTCTCACAGCAAATGAAAGGCAATTTCAAAGTAAAAGTGATACAGAGTTGGATGAATGTTCGTGAGGAAAAATGTTGCAACATTTTCATGCAAATAACATCTCATGATGAAATTTGAATTCTTTGTTTTGCTTCTCTTTTCATTACAAATGAATAAGTTGGTAAATAAATCTCAATAAGAATGCAAAATGCTAGCAAATTGTACAACTTGATGAGTTTACCATAACTTTTAGTCTCACATTTCGATGTTTTTAATCATAGAAATGAAAGTTGAGAGAAAATCCTTTTCGCATTAATATCAGTTTTATAAATAAGTGACGCCTCAATATAACTTTATTATCAGTCTTTCCAGTCCATCTTGAGACTTAAGTTGATCTTTTGTTCGATTAAATTCGTTTTACAATTTTTCATTCAGCTAGTAATAATCAGGAAAGTGAGTTTCCTGATAGTTTTTGGAAATATCAAGATTAACTTTAGGATATTATATGTTTAGTTTCAATTGTAATGATGAAGGTGGCTGAATTGCCACTCAATCGACAAGAATCAGTGCCATAGTATTACTTGTTGCTTTGTGATAAACTTGATATTATTAGTAGGAAATTGTTGAATTGATTTTTTGTCGAGAATCAAATCAATCAATTTTCTATTGTATTCTTATTGTAATTGTTTACCTGACAAAATTGCATAATTTATACTAATTTTTCTTCTTTTAGCCTTTTCTTTAATCAAATGCCTTTCCACTCCTTTATGCAAATTTGATTAATTTAGCTTCAAGAATCTTGTTGCAATAAACACAAACAACCAAATGTGTAAATGAATGAGCCACACTTTTAATTTCTGCCTCTTTTATGACTTGGGATTCAATTTAAAGGCTGATTTCAATAAGAATAGTTTAACTTGTTCTAATAATTTTTTTCTTTCGTGGTTCCAGTATTGACTAAAACAAGGCGAAACCGGTCTAGGATTCTTAGAGTCATGATCATGCACAAATAATTGACTGCATAGATGGACTATCAGCTTATCTTGGATCAGCCTTTACGCCATTTCATTAACCAGTCCATTAATTAATAAACAAACAATAAATTCATGAAGCATTTGACTTTGTGGTGTTTAAGGTAAGAGAAGAAACTTTTTCTTATTCAACAAATCTCTCAACATTTTATTTATAAATTCAATTATAAATTCTCTTCTGGGATTTCGATGCCGAAATGTTCCAAAATGTTGTTCATGATAATCAGAGTCAATGTCAATAGATTCTTTCATTCACACCAAGAAAGGCACTGGAAGCAATGAATATTTGAAAAGATTGAGATTTTATTTTCATTGTTTCTTTTCAATATTCACTTTTGAATACATTTTTCACTTTTTTCATGGGATACAAAATGATCATGTAACAATCAACATTTTGAACAGATAAAGTTGCGATAAAAAGCATTGGAAGTATTACAAAAGTTTGATCAAGTTTGTTGAAAATATTATTCGATCAGAAGGGAAACAGCGAAAATTTCAATTTATTGAAGACGAATCATGAAGAGAGAAGGAAGGGAAAAAGTCGAGTATAAAGAAAGGTAGGTTTGGCTGATGCAAGTTGAATTGCAATTTTCTTTCTGAATTTGATGGAAAATTTTTTATCCACTGATTATTCATGGTTTGATGAATATTCTGGGAGATTAAACAGATCAAGTTTCTTTTCGTTGATCCACAGCAAATTGATTTAATCTGATTATTGTTGAATGTTTCATTAATTAATTAAAGAGGTGAAAAAAGAAATGAGAAAACAATTGAACTTTTATTCTTTTCTTTTCCTGAGTTCACTAATTAAATTCTTGATTCAATCTTATGGTGTGAATGGATGTTGGTTAACAAGTGATTTAAGGAGAAATGCGTCAAAAAGTTGCACTTCGATCGACAATTTATATTGTTGATCAAGTTGCATAACATTGCATGAATAAATTACGCTTGAGCAGGCCTGCTTCAGTTCATTACTTCGAAACTGATTGAATGTTTAAATGCTAAATTTAGATCAAATGCTAAACATTGAATGGCAAATGACTGATCAAAAAGATTTTTAGCTGAGTTTACTGTCTCTAAGAAGGCTTTTGTCTGAAATATCGAAATGTCAAAAATATTTTGTGATTCGATGGAAAGTTTAGGTCAGAATTGACTGATATTTTGGTGAATCAAAGTAAGTGCCATTGGTATCGATATAACGTTTTCATTTTGGCTTCGAATAATTTATTCCGCTTTTTACCAGCTTCAAAATTTTTTAGCGATTTATAAAAGTGTTTTCGACCTTCATATCTTAGATTATTAACCAATCAAAATCAAGACTGAAGAAAACGATTGATATAAAAATCAAGACGGACAGAGGCCCATAGGAGCAAGATCAGGCACATAAGTTGATGATAAAGCAGATTCCGAAATTTTTAACAGAAAGTGAAGTAAAGTGCAAGAAAAAACTTGAAGTGTTCCTCTTTTTAAACTTTCCCAGCTCCTAATCCTATCAGTAAATCTAACTTTTCCCTGATTCCTCAATCAGCTAGCTCAATACTAATTTTAAGGAATAACTTACAATGATCAATGCGAGTACTCTGAATGAGTGCTCGTGGCTATTTTCTTCATTCTCGTTTACTCTAATTAGTCCTATTTCCTTTTACCCTGCTATTTCTTCTAGCATAACCAATATAAAGAGAACTAAATGTTCTGAAAAGGAAAAATACGTTTTTAAGCTCAAAATGGACACTTAGCTTTAAAAAACATCTGTAGAAGTTTCTTTTTTCAATAAAGTATTTCTTTTATAATTAATAATTCAACAATACTTGACCGGATAAATGGTAAATAATGAAAAGTTTCACAATATTCAGCTAATATGCATTATGTTAAAAGCAAATGACTTCGTTACTAGAACAGTTATCGACGCGAAAACCGAGTAAAGTCTCTTAATGGACACAAAAAATACGAAGCATTGACTTTACAGACAAAAAGCTATATCGATCAAAGATATAGCAAAACTTTTGATCTAAAAAGGTATGCCAATTGTTCCAAAAGTACTATTTTAAATAAGTTCACCACAATACCAAGAAATGATACATCAGTGTATGATGATTCATTATATTTTTCATCAATTCTTCATCTTTTATCAAAGTTTTCTATGCGTGACACCAAGTTATCAAGTTTAAGGATAAAAAATGTCTAAAGTTTTTGCTGCTATCTCAAAGGATCCCCTTTTAAAAATATACTGTACACCTGAAACTATTATTAAACAAGTACGGGAATGTGCCAAAAAGTATACAAAACTTCTGGTACTGACATCAAGCTTCAACGGAATAAGGGACAAAAGCGCGCATTGTCGTTTCGTGGCTCTTAACAAAAGCAGTAAATATAGAATGACCATTTATGACCCCCTCAACGCACATCATGTTAGTCCTGGGACTATTGAGAAAATTTTTTCCAGGAAACTCAACATTCGCTTGGCTGAAAACAAACAATGGGAAACGAAAGATATCAAAAACATGCGTTCAAAATAGTATCAAAAAAGCAATCGAAGTGAGTCTCAATATATCTAATTTCAATATCGTAAGAGAGTATGATTTTGTAGCTAAAAAATGTATTAAAACTTAATTTTTCTCATTTCCTCTCTAGGCGGTGTTTTTTTTCTCTCCTTGCCTCCATTTCTACCGATCGGACATGTGCGCGCTGAGGCCACCCATTTATATGTGCATAGCCCTTACTTATTACTACTTACTTAGTACTATGTCGGGCCAGAGTAGAACCTTTCACAACTAATACAATTCTATTGTACTATGTACTATTCTGTTCAAGATCAACAACAAAATCGAATGTCAAAACACTATTTGTCCAACTGTCCAATTATTGCTAGTTATGAGTCCACTGATGAAATGATAAAACACTTTATCCACTGAAAATCGACTAAAATATGAGACAGCATTGGATGTTGAAAACAACCGCTTTTTATAGTCGTTAACAATCCCTTTGCGTGTAATCAGATTATATTATTGAAACGAATAAATTAACATCATTTTCATCAACTTTTATTGAGAAAAAAAGTGAATGCAAACAAAAGAGAAATACCAATATTCGTTTCGTTTGATAATCTCATCAATTATGTGAATAAATATGAGAGGAAAAAGAAGACGAAAATGAGGAGAAAATAATTTTTCGTTTTCTTCATTTTCTTCAACTGATAAGTTATGAGACAAGCAAAAATGGATCAATAACTGTGACAATTTTCCTCTTCTTTGTACTCTTCTTCATCTTCTTTCTGATCAACTTGAAAAATGATTAATTGTTTCTTATTCAATGTGAATAGATGTTCATTGTACAATGAACAAAAAGAAAGAAGCAAAAATCAAGTTCAACATTCATCATAATCATGATGAATATTCATTGCCATTTCGATTGAAACAGAAAATGTTGCAACTTTATTCATTGATTAGTTTATCGATTAATTAATGATTGATGCTTATTTTTATCCATAAATGTATTATTCAATTGCAAAACATGAGCCAGCCAATCAATTGATTGAAAATTGCAATGTTTATCATTTAATTGATGAAAAAAGAAACAAAATATAACATTATTATCAAACCTTCATTACTTTTTTATTCATTTACTTTTTTCTCTTTTCCCAAATTCTCGGTCTTTTTCATTAGTTTTCCTTCTCATGGTAATTCAAAAGAGTATTCATTGATATATCAAATGAAAACTTGATTGATCATAATATTGTTGATTCATATTAATCAAATCATGTACCAAGGCTAAAGGTTAAATGAGCGATGTGTTACAATAAGCAAGAGTAAACCCCAAAAATGGTTAATTCATCATAAATAACAAACTTATTTATTCTTGATGGATATTGATTATTCCTTTGCTCGATTCCTAAACACTTTTCACTGCTTTTTCAGTCGCACTTTTTCTCTCTTCTTCTTCTGCTCATTACAGAAAATTACTGGGCTCTTGAAGTTCAATTGATTGCTTACCATTCCGTGATTCACCTTAATTGAAATGAAATATTAATTTCACCTCATTGATTGCGGAACGAATAAAATTTCCACTCAATTCTGTAAATGTTTAGTTTCAACCAACTTTTCTCTTCATTAATTGATGGTGACAGTTGTTAGCAACTTTATAATGTAATCTGTGAGATGAGTAATAATTTAATGGCAAATCAACTTTAGCTGAAGATGTTTCCATTTGTTTCTCAATTTACATGCATAATTTATTGGTGAAATTTCTTCGTCAAAATTCCATGCAATTTTCATGGTTGAAACGATTGTTGGCTGGTTGCTTCGTTAGCTGATTGCTTTGTCTCCTTCAATCTTGCAGTTAGATTAATCATCTAACACGTTGAAAAGCATGTAAAACTTTCTCATAAGAGTAGTAATATAAATGTCCGCTCATAGACCAACTTGTCCACTCACGGCCAGATGCCAAAATGCTTAAACAAGTCATTTGTTTTGATAGTAATATGCAACTTATTCATGCTTATTTCTCATGCAATTTATTGTGAAATTGAACAGCACACAACCGCGCCAAGATCTGGACAACAGCAAGACAATCTCAAATCAAGAAACATAATCTAACTGACTGAAGTGTAGCTGAATTTCCCAACATACTCATAATATCAAATTCATATAAGATATTGCATCACTCTATATTATACAGTAATTAATCTAATTAATAACAACAATAACTATTTCAATATAAAACACTTGAAGAAGCTACATAGAAATTTTAAGCGTTTTGTCCCTCGCGTCAAATCTAATATTTGATAATCGCCGCATAATAACAGCCGATTTATCTTCAGCTTTATTCGATGATTGTATAATTTCATGTTGTTCAAATTTATCTGTTTCAATTCACTCATATTCGTCAATAGCGCTATCATTAGAGTTGTTTGTAGGTTTTGTTTCAACGTATACAGGCTCAAGACAACTAAAGATAGCGATATGTGTATTTTAAAATCACTGATGTAATTATTCACTACATTTGACACATCACCAGTCCTTACTGGAACTGTTTGTTGGCTAAATCCAGCTCCAAACAATGTAATTAATGCTATTACTCTGCTTTCATGGTTGATGTTCACCCTTCATCAACAATTCCAGCATCATTCAACATATTTTTCAGCATAGTTCCATTTGTGTTAACACCAACCGGTTGAATAGAGTATCACGGTTCATTTTGACCAATAGTTACACGAAAAGGTAAGCAGATGCGATAATTGTGACCACAAGAAACAAGAAAAAATGGATCAAAATATTCCAAATCCAATGTCATTAAAGGTCGTTTTATTTGACCTTCAAAGTCATTTTTGTGTAGCGTAGTCTTTTCACATTATTTGCTAAGTTTTGTTATCCACTTGACTGAAGACATCAACCTCAGAGTACTTCCACTCAAACGAAGTGATTTTGAAGAAGCCTGTGTTACACTGCGCGGCGAATAGCGTTGTAGCAAATAAAAATCAAATAGTTTATTTAAGACTTTTGGCGTCTGGCATAGTGGACAAGTTGGAGAAGTCGACTTTCATATAATGCTAGCTAATTTAACATAATCGTGTAAAGTCACTAAATAATTAAGCCCCAACTCGTCTAGCAGCCCAACAATCAAGGTATTGTCTACCAAATATTGTACAAAATTGTATTTTTCATAATATTAAGCAAACTGGAGACTCTAGCAAATGAGGCCAAAAAGTCGATCAACACAAATGATCAGCTCATTGCCGGAATAAAAGAGCTAAACCAAGAACCCTCAGATCAAGACGCCTACTGTGATTACTTCAATTGATGGATCGAACTCATTTTTAGTTTGCGGAAAGCGGAGTTAGAACGTCTATGTATTGCTTGGATAGAAACTAAGGTCCGAGAAAATGCTGAAAGTGAATACAGACAAACTCAATTTTTCCTATTTTCTGTTTCATTTATAACTTCTTCAATTTTGCCCTTAAATTTCGTTTAATTCTTTGAAAATATTCTATTTTCCAAAATGTTACATGAAAAATAAGCTTTATAAAGCATTTAGTTTCATATTACAATATTACAAGTAGCTTACTCAAGCATTTCGGCATCTGGCCGTCAGTAGATAAGTTGAGTCATGATTAGAAATTGCGAGTTTATAATTGGAAACGTTTTGACGATAACTGCCTGTGTTCAAAGGTGTAACAGTCAATCAACTCAAAGTGTCCACCCTTACATGATAAACAATCAGTTGTCTGGTTATCATTTTTGCTCCATGAAATTGTTACAATTGATTTGACCTTTTCTTGACTTTATCCTTTTACCCTTTTCTATTCATTTTCATTGTTTGCATGTCAATCAAATTAATCCTTATCATGCTGAATATCAAACACTCCCATTATCACTTTTCTTGGTGATCATTATGTAAAGTTGATGGCATGAAGTTTATTCTTTCACCGGTAGAATCAGCAAGAAATTCAATTTGATTGAATTTACTTAAAGTTGAACAATTCTTAAGACGGAAATTTATATTCCAAAGGGGAAATTGAAAGGTCCATAAGTTGCGAAACTTTAATAGATACATTATCAAAGACAATCGGAAGCACGATTAAAGTGTTGAATTGAAATTGAGTTGAAAAGATGACTGCAGTTGCCATTAATTGACTAGATTGTCAACCCTGAGGTAAGTACTTTTGACTGATTCGAAAACAACTTCGAAAGAGACTTTGTTGAATCGCCGAAAAGAACATAAATGATTTTCCTAATTCCTTCAATTTATCGATCTTTTTATCGAATTTCAAGTCATACCATGAACTCTTTTGTGCATAACATAACGAAATTTAGAGTTTTTAAGCAATACTTACCGAAACATTTTCGTTGACTGATGAGTTGCAATAAAAATTAACTTTGCTTTTGGACGCTTTCAATAATCGAAATTTCGAATTGAATCTGCAAAGAAAAATAGAAAAATTAATTTCTCAGTATACCATGAATACCAGTAAAGTAACATGATTGCTGTCAAATGATGATGCTGATCATGATCTTGATTGCCTTTTCCGTCAACATTGTGTCAATATAAAAATGATTTTTCATTTTAAAAATAATTTTCGCTTTTCATTCAAATATCAAGAGAAAAGAGATTGAAATTCGTCTGAAAAAATATCTAATTTTCAAAAGCTACTTTATATGGTATAAGAAGATTAAATGAATGTAACTCGAGACTTTTTTTCCTCTTTCAACTCGTCTGTTCATCTTCATTCAATTTCATGATTTTTTGCAATATTCAAGTAAATCACTTATAATTGTGAAATAAAGTTACAAATTGAGTATTTCATTTTGCAAATAACAGTTGAACGAGAAAATGGGAAAAATGAATAATTTCAATGAGCAATTAAACAGAGAAGAAAAGTGTTGAGAAAAAGCAACATAATTTGATCAATTCGGGTATAAATAAATTACTATTTACTCATTCACTTCTTTACCATGCAATGAGCTTATTAGATAAACTTGAAGGTTAAATATAGTTTGCTGTTTAGTTTAATATACATGAATCCATTTATTCATTTTAGTCTATCAGTTTGCATATCATTTATTTCATTTACCATATTTAAGCAGCTTTTCCTTAACATGAATCATCTCATGAAATCTTACTCTTTACATCCTTTCAAAGGTAAATAAAGAGAAGAATCAAGAGGGAAAAGTGCTGAATCAAAGTATTAACTTGCATCAAAGTTCATTATGTTGAAAAGAAATTCTGATAGAATCTGGTCCGATCATCTTGAAAAGATTACATGATGGAATGACCACAAATAATCAGAAAAAGAGTTTCCATTTTCTGACGAATCTGATGTGGGTCTGGAGTTTATCTAAAAATTTCAATCAAAATTTTCGATGTTTGATTTTTTCTGCTTCATTGGTTCAAGTTAACATTTTCAACGAACGCATTCGGATTACACAATTCAATTATCTTGTAAGGGATCTACTCTAACCTTGTCTCATTCACAGTTTGTAATTAGCAGTTGCTCCCTAACTTTTTCCCTCTAAATTCTATTCTCTTCGTTTTCCTTTCTCAAACAGTATTTAAACCAGGTTATTATTTAACTTTCAATTAATGTGTTATTTTCGCCTTAATTGTATCTTTGTGAGCAACACTCACCAACAGCCTTTTATGCCTTTTGTGCTATTGAAAGTATTTCTCATGAAATGTTGATTTAGATTGATTTAGGTGTTTAACCATCCCTTTGTGATTCTCTGTAACCTTAAACATTCCATAGAGTATTCACAAGCTCTGGCAATTGTCGTTTCTGAGACAAATCATTTTTTAGTGTTTTTCTATGGGCAATTCCCTGATATCTCGAGTAGTCATTAGAGAATGTTTCTCATGGTGTCATCGAAAAAAGAATTTAATATGACCTGGTAACATTTAAAATACACCTTGCTTCAGAATTTGCACTTTTTCTTACAAAAGCAAGTACTGATAAGGAAATTTTCGTCACAATCAGAATGCTTCAGAAGCTGACTAAAATACCGACGGTATTCGGGCTCTGATAAACAATAGAAATTGTGAAAAAGAAAATTTCGAATCTCTGATTTCTTTGCGATTCCACTGCTTTAGTTCTTGAGAAAAACCCATTTTCTCTCTTGAATAATTTTGCTGTGTCAATGCAACTTAGAGACTCTTATGACACCCGGACTCTATTTGGCGATAGGTTTCAGCTCTGTAAAGGTTGTTCTACTACGCTACTCTTCATTTATGCTCATTTCTCTGTAAACTAAAGCCACAAGAACAAGCCGGAGTTCTGGTGAAGCCTTTTAAGAATGAGGTGAAAAGGTGCCCATAAATTGTCTTTAATTTGACAGAATTGCGTAAGAAGGTAAAATGTGAAAACAAGAAACAGTTGTTTATTACATGTTATCAAGCTTAAACTCACTTGATTCACTTGCAATTCCAAGGTTGAGTATGAAGTATCATCATTATTATTATAATTTTGACTCCTTAATAACTTCAACTGAACAACTCCCAAGGCTACAATCCAATACAACTTCAATCCCAACACAACAAACTACAATCATCTCTATTAACCTTATTTCATTTCTTTGCTTTCAACACTTTTCCCCATTCACTTTGCTTCATCTTCTCACTCTCAACCGTCATCATCATCATAACCAACATCATCTTGTTTCATCTCATTCCATACTCATGGAAACTATTCAATGTATCTAAATACTCGTTCAACTAGTAAAAACAACTCGCAAGTGATTTTGAGATTAAACTTGCTCAACCATGAATAAAAGGGTCAAGTTCATGTTGAGTCAACATGCGAAGAGAAATGAAGCAACAGAAAAGCAAAAAAAGTAACTAAACACAAATTGTAATCGCAACTTGAAACTGTAGACAGAAAAAAAAGTTGAACTTTTCCTCTCTTCTTCTGTTTCATTTCATCTCGAACTGGAATCATAATTTTCTCATTCTTTCCTATTCTTGCAACCTAAAAATACCAAAAATGAAAGCGTAAATTTGATAGACTCACCAAGAGGAAGAGAGGAATGAACAAAATTGGATTTGATGAAGAAACGAGTAAAAAGAAGAAAAAATAACTTTTCTACTTTTCCTTTCTCAATCAACCTTCAGAACAAGAAAAGGTAAACAAAGGCAGGTTTCATGATGAAAGAAAACGATTTAGCTATCGATTCATCGATTAATGCTTGACTTTCTCTAAACAGCTTATCGTTATGTAATAGCAACATGTTTAATTTATAATTCAATTCATCTTGAAAAATGTTCAGTGGAACAAGATTATTTTTCAAGATCTTCTTTTTCGCCACTTCTAAACTTTGACTTGTCATTTCATCCTTTTCATCCTCTTTTTCATCTTCAATTATTGAAAGTTTTCTTTAAACTTTTCATCTCAAGTAAAACTTAACCCTTGAAGATCACAGCTTAATCATTTGCTTCGCCTTCATCACCAGCATCTTCCAATCACAATCCTTTCAATTCACCAACCAAATTGAACTCCAGTTAATCCAAGGAGAAGAAAAAAGTTGAAAGAAAATTGATTCTTCATCTTTTCCAATTGTACATTCCATTTATCTTTCAATTCTTGTTTACCTTTGCTTCCAACATTAATCATTGATAATTCATTTTAAATTCATTTCAAATTTTGGATTCAACTTTTTTCCCTTCAAATTTCATTTGAGTTTGCATCTCTTGCGACCTTTTCTTGCTATGAATAGTCAACAACAATTTACTGATTTACTTTGACAAAAACGATTCTCCAATTTCAGGCAGCTTTTCATCTCAAATTTCATCCATGAAAACTTGATATTAATTAGAAAAAGTTTACTCGATAAAAGTAAAGTTTCAGTGAAACTTTGCACTTTACTTTTCTTTTAAAAAAACACAGTTAAATGTGTAATAAAAAGTGTCGAGCATTAATTTGATTTATCAAAACAGAAAACGACTTTTCTCACTAAATCACAATTTATCAAAATGAATATTTATTCTGAAAGATTATTTATTTTAAAGTTACGAGAAAGAAAAGACTGTTCAAATTGATCGAGTTTTCAAATTGCAAGAGTTTGGCGACTTTTGCATGCAAACAAAAAGTTTGAGTAAAACAAACACTTTCATTTTTCTCAGATCATTTCATGATTATAACAGTTGACTGAATTTGATCATTTTAAATGGTAAAGGTGAAAGCAAGATGAACAAATGTTGAGAAACAAAATTACTCAAATGACGGCAAGAGGGAAAAACATGACAAGATGAAACTTTCAATACTGTCATTCAACTCGATTCAGCTTCTAACATTAAATTCATCAAAAAAGTTTAGATTTCTAGCTAATTTTCATGATTCGAATATCAATTGTGAAAGATTTCAACTTTTGTTCAAGACTCAGATATTGTGTGTGCTTAGGCTTTGAAAGTCTAAACTCAAGCTAGAAGTGCTTTTGAGCCGATGGAGTTGCATTTCATTGGTACTCAACCCAATCTCAAACTCAATCATTTTCAGATTTAAATTTACTTCGCTTATTCAGATTATTAATGAATAGCTGAAAAGCCCTTGACTTTTGTCAAACTGTTCAGTTTTGAGTAAAAAGTTGATGAGATAAATTATTGATAAAAATGGTTCAATAGAAAGGTAACTTTCAATCAACATAATCAGCTCAACATTTTCCAATTCAGAGTTTTCTTGTTTCTTTTTTTTCGTGAAATGAAAACTTGCTAATACAAACTCGTGTTTTATTCATCAAATCTGTCTCTTGAAACGTTGCAACTTTTCAAAAAAGGTTAACATTTTTTTCTTCTTTTCCATGTTCAACTATCTATTTGAGTGCTTTTTTTCATTTCAACTTTACTCTTTTTGCTTTACTTTTTTGAGGCTAAAACATCAAGATATGATTGAAATCCATTTGAAAATTGAACAAAATCAATGACAATGGATGCAATACAAGCAACAATTGCGAGATAAAAGTAAACTTTGCATTCAAACGATTCTCAACTTGTAATAGAATCAAAAGCTAATTTTTTTCAGTCTTTTTCAATTCTCTTTCGAAAATCATTTTCTCTTTCAACTTTTTCTTCCGCCAACTTCATGTTTTGGAATATTTATCGACATTCAATAACTTCTGTGGTCATTGACTGCAACAAGTTCATCTGGTCAAGTTGATTATAAAACTGTAATCTGGAGTATTTTTCTTCTCTATTTCATTGAGGAAAAAAGAAGCTTTGATAACCTTGAAATGTTTGCTTCATGAAATGTTAGAAAAATTTTCAGGAAAATTATTGTCAAAAGAGAAAAGAAAAATTTGTTCAACTTCTTTTTGTTCATCCTTTTTCATTCAATAAGATCAATTTAAAATGATGTAAGGAAAAGAGAAAGTTTCAACATGTATCATTACAAGAATTACGGAACTCATGAGATAATGATATCGAGTTTTACCACTAATACTGGCCAGTGTACTTTATCGAATAGGAAATTATTCTTCATGGGAAAAAATAGTAACATCGAATTGAACTTTTTTCTTTTTCTCATTTCAACATTGTCTTTCTCTTAAGAGTATTCAATTGATCAGTAAGAAGCTTAGAATTGCTCATTTTTCAACATTTTTTCGCTTCTTTTCATTCCAACCAATTTTCAAAATTGACTGATTTTCTACTCAAAACCAGAACTTTTCTTTGATAGAAATTGTTTCCAGTCTTACGAACTTCTTGATGCGAAATTTTCGATCCAAGATAATTTCTATTCTTTCCTGAACTGGTTAATGAGCATCGATTTAGAGTTTGGAAAAACTTTTCTTACACTGATGCAAGTTGGACATCGTTTCATTCATCGAAGCTCTCGAGCAGTTGAATTTCAATTTACTTGCAATTTAAATTTGGTTCATCGTCGAGTATTAATTACTGCGATTTTCGTGAATTTGATAAAATGCATTTTCTTTCCTCTTTTACTTGACATAGACAGTAACTTTCCATTATCATTACTATTATCATGCTTCATTCTTCATTCAATCTTAATCATTGAGCCACTTGATAAAGTTGACTTTTCTCTTCTTCTTCCTTATCACTCCCTGTCTTGTTCCCACCATGATATTATGTATAAAGTTCTATCTATCTTAGTCAACTTTATCGTCATTCTGAGGTATTTTTCTTCTTCTCCCAAAGTTATTCCGATCTTCTCAACTTGGCTATTCTACATTGCCATTTACCTGAGAAACTCTTTTCCCTCTCTTCTTGAAGGCAAGGGATGGACTGGGAGTGTGCCTTTGGAGTCAACATCAGATGTGCAGAGATGAAGCACAATGAAAGTCGAAGGGAAAAGGACGAGAATAGAAAGTTATCTCATTCCATCGAGTTTCATTTTCTTTACTCAATGTTTCCATCGAAAGAAAATACAAAAATATCTTGGTCTTCCTCTTTCTACAACAATGATACAATTATCTGAATCGATAAGCACTCATTACCATGACAACGTTCCGGGTTGCCAACAGATATGAATAGAAGAATGAAAAGTTATTCAAAGTTATTTTAATACGGTTAAAGTATCACAATGAAAGTTGTGATGTAAAGGTAAATGTTTTGCTTGTGTGTGACTACAGGGTTAAAGAACAGGAAATTAGATTAAAAAAGTTGATTTAAGGTTAAACAGAGTCGATCTAATGAAAAGCTCATTTTGAAAGGAAAGAGTTTAAAGTGAAACAACGATTAGATTATCACGATAACCATGAATAAGCAAGTTATGGATAATGTTAAGAGTAAACAATGTAATGGAAAGGTTTTTATGCTTTGGGTTTGAACGCACAAAATAAAGTTGTAAGACAATGAAGATGGAACGAGAAAGTAAAGTGAATTGAAATGAAAAATTGAAAGTTGAATGTTGACATGAGTATCATGATTGTGGCAGAACATGAATGTAACAATCGCAATAAATGGTAATGTTTTTGATTCTCAGCACAACAAAAGCTCACATTTGCATGGCAAATATATTGAAATAACCATTAAATCAATCAAAATTGATTTTCAACCTTTTCTTCGTTTGCCTTTTCTCGATTCCTTTTTAAACTTGTCTGGCCTTTCATTGTTTCATGACTTTACTTTTTCTGCTTTAAAAGCAAAATTTTCTTTTCTTTTCATTCTATTTTCTGTTTTCTGGAGAAAAATGAAAATCTCAAGTTTCAATGCAATTTCTGGATTCGCATTTTGATTCTAATCAACGGATCATTTTTTCTTGTTCCATCAACATGATTAGCATTTTGTTTGTCTTGAAATTGTAATAACTTGATCTTATTCAGATTAAGTTTTTTCTTCTTTAAACTTTGTTCTTTTGGTTTTTCATTTTATTCATTTCAAAATCTGGGAGCTCATTTCATCGAAAAGCCATTGAAGCCAACGTGTAAAGAGAAAGAAAAGACTTGAAATAAAATGAGTTTTGTGCGGAAAAATTGATTTATGAAACATTTTTCTCTCCTTCTTATCATAATTGTTGAAATAATTCAAAGTTGAAAGGAAAACAAGAATCAAAACTATTTGTTTCCCTGTTTTTTACTCCTCATTGTTGTACTTTCTTTCAAATGTTTATCTACTTTGAATTGGAAATTGCAATTATTTTCTTTTGTGTTTCTTTTTAACCCTTCTTCTCTCTTCTTTACCTTTCTTTATCAGATTATCTGAAAGTTTACTGGAAGAGAAAGAAAAATTAGAATCTTTTTCCATGTTTACATCAATTTCATTTTGAATTTCATCTCATTCCTCAATGGCAACTTGGTTTTAAGTCTCATTCCTTTTATTATTTGCAGGTGAATGTTTCATGGTAATATGCGAATTCGTCTATTTTTTGTTTTGCTTTTCTTAAAATTTAATTTATCACTGGAAATGAATGTTTCAATGTTGATCAAGGAAAAAGTTGAACTTTATCTTCGAATCTTGCACAATTCACAATCATTTCCCAGGAACTGAACAATTGATGTTTCTCTATCAACGATTGACAGTTTGACCGCAAGAGGCGTAATGGATGAAAAGTCGTCAGTTCGCTGGCGGTTCTCTGACCTGATTCAGCATCTTCTCGCTCTATCTTTTCGATTCGCAGTTTTATTGCGTTTTGTTGATGAAAATAGTTATTCAACTCACAATCTCATTAAATTGAACTTTGACGAAAGTTTATTCAATCGATTGAACAACAATTGGCAATCAGAAATTTTGAATCATGAAATGAAATTCAAAAGCTGATTTTGTGTGGAACAAAATTTGAATCTTTTCGAATCTCATTTCAATCCAGTACGAAGCTGAATCAAAAAATCAAGATTGAAAGGAAATCGCAAGAAGAAAAGCAAAGACTGAAGTTGCATAAAGGGTTCTTCCAACTGTTGCTTAATTCAGTTTGGAAAGCATAGCAATTCAAAACATTTTCAGTTTCATTTTGAGTCTTTCGTTTCATTATTTCCCCTGTTTTACGTCAATTGATCAAGATAACAATTTGAATGATTAAAAAGCAAGGATGAAATGAAAGGCACTCAAATTAATCTGTTGAATAGGATCATTGGAAATCTGGGTGAAAATTATTCCCAAGCAGACTTTCGCATCTTAACTGACAATTGAATAACGTTGCATGCCTGAGTGTGGTTGAGCAATATGTTGATCAATAACTCAACATTAAAATTTCAGAACTTTGCTCAATTTTGAAACATTTTACACTATTGCCTAACCACTTGCTTCTGTTGTTCATTCATTCTCATGAAATTCATTTGGGAATAATTAAAACATGATATTTTTTGCCATTAAATGTTGCAAATGTGATCAATATCAAAATATTTGAGAATGATTCATGTGAAATGAAATGCGAATGAAGAGAGAATGAAAATTAGTGTAATTGGAAAGTTAAACTACGGACGAAATGAGTTCATGGTAAGGCTGATGAAAGTGGTAAAAGGCTTCTTGGCACATTCTCATGAGAATTTCATTTCACGTATAAAATTAGATGCTCATTAACAGTCGGTATTTAATGGTAACAAGATGATGTCACAAAAGGTCTCATATAATGCGCCAGAAAAGATAACACTTTTAAATCGCTCAGAATATCGTCACAAAATTGCCGTTTTCCACTCTCTTTTCACTTACAAGGAAACCTCAAGAATTGGTTAATGGTTTTAATCAATAACTTAAATGAAAAGATGAATAAAACATTTATAGCTGCCACCTTCCAAGTTTTAGGGGCCAACATAATCTCTAGACTGACTTCAGTTTGACTGAATTAATGGAAATTTCAGACAAAGTCTTTATTTCTTGACAAAGTCAAAAAAATCGTATTTTCCAACTGAACAAATTCTTCGTCCAATTTTTGATTTTAATGTGAAACTAAATTAAAACTAATTACAAATAAGTCAAACTTTTTTTCAAGAACTTAAAGCTCAGAGAGTAGCTCAAGTGTTTTCATCCATCTCAGGTCAAGTTAAACAAGCAAGAATAACCATCATCCAATCACCCTGATATCAAGTATGAACAGAGTGTCAAATATGCAGCAAAATGCATTCTTCTTATTGTAATGTATCATTTGCTTGTCTTATGTTTATTTTGCTTTTCATCTCTTCATGTTTGAACAATATACTCTTTATTGCTTTATCCTAATTATTAGTTTCATATTAACGTTCAATACTTATTGAAGTATGAAAAGAGCAACGCTGTCAATTGATAACTTGTTTGTATTACTGTTAATCAAAGTGAATTGACTGTTGATCACCAGAACTAATCTGATATTACATATTGAATGATGTTTCAGGTTATATTTGCGTATCATCCAGTCCAACATGCAAGAAAATCAAAAGGAAAAGTTTTTGGAATCGAAATTTTCTCGACAGAAAATGGCTTTTAAACAGTTCTAGTTCAAGAGTTTGATTGGAGAAGCAGGAAAGTTTTGTTTCTTTGATTACATTCTGTTCGTTTAACAAGCAGAATTCAAATTGAAACAAAAACCAGAGAAATAATTAAAAAAGAACTTTTGTCATTAAAATTTGCTTCATTTTTCCATGAAATTTTCATTCTATTTCATCAAACAGGGAATCGACAAATATTGCTGGTCTTTCTTTCCTTTTCCAATATAATTAGTTGAAATTATCTTTAATTGATCTCATTCTCATTATCATGAATCATTTCAGTGCATTTGCACTCTATTATCAGTTTATGGCCATTAAACCAATTGAAACAATATCTTTGTTCATGTTTTTTCCTTTCGTTTTAATTATTCTATTCTGAATCATTTAATTTATGAAAATGGATAAATTCAATGATTAAGTGATGAAATGAATTTGAATTTTCAACAAACTTTTTCAATTTATTCATCTTCATTATCACATGTAATTTTGATAGCATCCATCATCACAAGAAAGTTTAACTTCAACAGAAGAACAATCAATTCGTTATAAGATCGCCGGATAAAATGGTAACAATATGCTGAAAATATGTCTGTATATTTTTCATTCGTAATTCGTATTCTCACGTTCTCTGAGTATGCAAGTGGCTCATGTTTTTTCACCTTCATCCAAATTTTAACTACAAGTTTGAGTTGAAATGACTAAAATCGCCAGACTAGCGAACAATTCTGTTCAATTGTTCATCGAAAATAATTTCCTCGTCATTAATGTTCAAACTGGGAGGGAAATCACCAAGAGCTCTTCATAATATCTTCAAGCTTGTTATAGTCCAGATGAATAATAGAGGCTTTATTCAAATTACAACAGCTTGACGAGTTAATTATTGAATATTCAGATAGAATCGCAGGAAGAAAAGGTTAATAACATCACTTATTGATAAACTTTTAATTGAAACAACATTGTCTTTTCCATTTCAATATAAGCTCATCTCCAAGTTGGCACACCAATTTCAGTCCCAAGATTATTCAAGAAAATTGAGTTTCAGTGTAAAGCAAATTGCTCAATAAAATGGCCTTTCAGGTTCGGTTAAAGATTGTGCAATTAACTTTGATTAATTCTTTCGAAAGAAAGAAGTGTTTAGTAAACTTGTTAATGATATTAGATTCAGACAAACGTTAATGTCTAGTTTATTGACCAGTTCAATGAGCTACCAAAAGAAGTACAGATCCATGGCTTTCGTAGATTTCAGGTGAGATTAGTTGGTTTGTCCACGTTCTCTAATTAAGAACCAAACAGGTAGACGAAATTAAAACACCCAATGTGTTAACGAATAAAAAAGTTAGCATTCAAACGATATCAAGCCATCATGAAAAGCAATTCAAAATCAAAGCGCAGTCAGAAGGACGTTTTTATGAGCACACATCATTTAAATTGGACAATAGAAAGTTCCAAAATCGTCATTTTACTGGAAATGTTTGGATGGCGATATTTTCACTCGATTTTCACTTAAAATCCTACAATTTTCAAAAGCATACAATTCCTCCTTGATTTGGCATTAAAATCACATTTTTCATTTCTAAATGCTATCGGTTTGAAATTAGTGTCAAGTCAGAAAATAATCTTTTATTAAGTTTTCATATTGAAACCCATTTACAGATTTACCATAATGAGTGAATATCATCTGAAAACAGTTGCTCTATCCATCATTGAATCATGCTGTTGCTTTATTGTTACGCTTTTCATGGAAAATTTCAAAGCCTTTTGTAACACTAAACGTTAAATTATAACAGACCGTCAGACTAGTTGCTTCCTCGGCTTCAGCCTTTTGGTCTTTGGTTGGTCAAACTGAGTATTTTTTGTATAAAAATTAGAATTGAATCTGAATAAATCAACGTGAATTCAACTGTGTAGCTTGCTGAATCAATTGATTGTTTTGAAAGTTTTCATTTCTTGAAAAAATGATTGATTGCAAATCTAGAACTATTGCGTTTGTTTCCCAATTTTGCAATTATGCGTAGATGCGCACTTCAATTAGTTATGTCCACTTTCGTCGGACGCGTTTAAGCACAGTTTATTTCATCACTATTCGTTAATCAGACATAAACTTTGTTTCCCATTATGCCTCGAATCACTACCCTAGATGGACATTCTTCTAGTTCTAAACCTATCGGCGTATTTGTATGGATGATGCGACTTGAAGGCAAGAAGATTAAGTTTATATATTTGCTACTCATCGCTACAACAATTTATTTAATGTATAGCGATATTTTGGTTGCCGTGACAAGCGATGGACTTCAAAGGTTTATGCCAATCTTTTATTATGTAGGCTTTAATTTACAGGTAATTTGGATTTTGATATTACGTTCAAAGCGGTGGCAGTATATCGAGTTGGTTGACATGTTTGAACATCAAACTCGATACAATCTGGACATTACGAAAGTTGGTCATCATCTAACTAGAATTCGTCGCATTTTCTCATGCATATTCGCCTATAATATGCTGATTAACTTGATCTTTATTCCATATGAGTCGATCGAGATTTTTCACGATTCGCGTGACTATGTTCGTTTCATGACAAGATTAGCTTTTTATCTGTTCACTGAACTTGCTGTCTTGATTTATCTGTTTGGGATTCAATTTCTTGTTGAATCTTGTCTTCACATTCATGCATGTTGGCTCATTGTCGATGAACAAATACGTTCACTTAAAAACATTGACAATCGAGCTTTAACTATCGAGCGAATTCGAGAAGTGCGTTCAATGTATAGCATTGCTGCTGCAATAACCGATAAAATGGACTCGTTTCTAAGGTTTCCAATAGCGTTGTTTTTCAGTTTCGTTATCATTTCAAATTTTGTTTACTTGGCTCAAGTTTTGACTGAACTGAATACAGTTGGATTTGTGCGCATTTTAATGCAAGTTGCATATCTTGTATATCTTGTATGCAGTACCTTGCCTTTCGTCATCTGGAACATGTTATATATTCATTATCTTTCCTACAAAAGTTTTAATGATGTCCATTCACTATCATATGGAAAGCATTCATTGCAAGTCAACAATGAGGTAAGTCCTTAATTAACAAACCAATTTCCACTTTTCTTCTTTTTCTATTTTCTATTTTTCCATTCTAGATTCATCTATTTCTCGATCGCATCGGACAATTGAATGTCGGCTTTTCATTTCTCAAAATTTCTTTAATAACACCTACTTTCGTAACATCACTATCCTCTTTAACTCTAACCATTGTACTATCCTTGCTATAACTGCTTAAAGACAGGAATTAATCTTCACATCGAGTCAATTCAATTGAACAACTGCACCATGCACCATCAAAATGGCTCACTTAAGTGCTATAAGGGAAATAAAAATGATTTTTAAGTCAAAAAAGTTTGATAGACAAGGCAGTAATAATTTACTCAAACAAGCAAATATTTCAGCGGAAAAGCTTCCAAAAGCTGGAAAACACTAAAATCACACCATTTACAGTCAAACCTCTGAAAACTGCAGTAACGGGCCCATTGTTCGTAGATGGCTCAACTAAAAATCTCTTAAAAAAGGAGGTGCCGTTTCTCTTTCTTTATTTTTTCTCTTACTACGGTCTCTTTCTATGCGGTTTTTGAGAGGTCTGACTGTATTGACTTTCGAAACAACTTTTATAAAAAAGCTCAAATTAGCGCGTTAAATGATTTAACTATCAATATAATTAGATAATGCTAGAGATTCTCGAATTCACACAAATCATAGTTTCTATGATAATAAAAAGATTCTTAATGAAAAAAATCAGATCTGTTATACTCATTCATTTCAACGTAAATTTCAGCAACGTTTCTTCATAATATCTTCTAGTTTGAGTTGAAATGACTAAACTCGCCAGACTAGCGAACAATTCTGTTCAATTGTTCATCGAAAATAATTTCCTCGTCATTAATGTTCAAACTGGGAGGGAAATCACCAAGAGCTCTTCATAATATCTTCAAGCTTGTTATAGTCCAGATGAATAATAGAGGCTTTATTCAAATTACAACAGCTTGACGAGTTAATTATTGAATATTCAGATAGAATCGCAGGAAGAAAAGGTTAATAACATCACTTATTGATAAACTTTTAATTGAAACAACATTGTCTTTTCCATTTCAATATAAGCTCATCTTCAAGTTTGCACACCAATTTCAGTCCCAAGATTATTCAAGAAAATTGAGTTTCAGTGTAAAGCAAATTGCTCAATAAAATGGCCTTTCAGGTTCGGTTAAAGATTGTGCAATTAACTTTGATTAATTCTTTCGAAAGAAAGAAGTGTTTAGTAAACTTGTTAATGATATTAGATTCAGACCGAAGTCAGAAACTGATTAGCGTCTATTTTATTGTGAGCAGAAAAATTAACTCCTTTTATACCAGTCCAATAGACTACCAAAACTAGAGTAGAACCATAATTGACTCTTGTTTCTTGCAACGAATCCATGGCCATTTGTAAATTACAGGCGAGATCAGAATACTTGAATCGTTTAAGGTTTACTTGATGGAATTTAAACACTTATAAGTGCAAAAATCGAATTTCTATTAGTATCACTTCGATATGTCATTCCGAAACATCGAAAAAACATGAAAATAATGTCAAACCTGTCATCAGGTCACTCATCTAGGAATGCAGATAAACGCAAAAATGCCCTCTTCCAACTTTTTGACATTGGACTAGTAAATTAAACAAGAGTTTTTCTGATATCGGACTCATAAGAATAGCCTTAGTTGGAATAAAGAATTCTTAGTTAAAAAGTAACAACAATTCTGGATGCTGTAAAACGCTGATCCTCTTCAAAAAGATTTATACGTAATAATCAACCAGTCGGCAAGAAATTTGGATCAACTGCTGATGGATACATTAAAACTCTCAGATAATATTTTCATTCGCATGTTTCAGAAATTGGAGTCTTGAACATAATCGCATTCGATACTTTGGTCTCTGTTTTTATGTATTATAAGTTTGAAATTTATGTTAACAAATAAAAAGTTATTCACATTCAAACCCAATCAGGCCATTATGAATCACTGTGTATGAAAGGAAATTCAAAATCCAAACGCCGTCTGCAAGATAATTTTCTAAGCACACATTTATTACACCAAAAGCCAGAGGTTTAACTGAAAATCGAAGTGCATGTTGTACAGAAACAGAACAAATTATTTCATAAGTGCAATTTTCTGGTTGGCCATCAAAAAAACACCAGAAAAAGAGTTTTATCAAAAAATCATAATTAAACAAAAGTACATCCAAGTTTCAACTTTGACCTCAATTTTCTCGAAAACTGTTGATCGGAGAAGTTTTTAATAGCGCTAATTGAATCATTTTGCATGTCCCTACAAATCTTGCGAGTCTCAACTTTTAACTCGAAAGCCAAAGTTAATGGCTGGACGGCGATATTTTCATGTTGGTTGATGTCGATTTCAATAAAATGTGCAATATCAGGGATTGACTTTCAGACGGCGTTAACAAGTCAAATAATCAAATGACTTTGAAACTTCAAATTAATGATCTTCCAATTTTCAAAGGCATACAATTCCTTACAATCTGTTAAAGCTGATTTGGCATTAAAATCTCATTTTTATTTCCAAATGTTATCGATTTGAAATTAATGTCAAGTCAGAAAATAATCTTTTATGAAGCTGTCATGATGAATACCATAATGAGTGAATATCATCTGAAAACAGTTGCTCCATCCATCATTGGATCATACTGGTGCTTCTATTGTTACACTTTTCCTGGAAACTTTCAGTCTTTTGTAATACTAAATATTAAATTATATCAAACTGTCAGACTAGTTGCTTCCTCGGCTTCAGCCTTTTGGTCTTTGGTTGGGCAAACTGTGTATTTTTATAAAAATTCATTGAATTTTGTTGGGAAATTAACATTGAATCTGAATAAAACTGTTCCATCAATTGATTAGTGTTTTATTAAAGTTTTTATTTCCTAAATGATTGAATAAAAGTCTGGAACTATTGTATTTCACAGTTCTGCAATTGTGCGTAGATGCGCACTTCGATTAGTTAATGTCCACTTTTATCTGACGCGTTTAAGTAAAGTCTATCATTATTCATTTTCAAATCAGACACAGAATTTGTTTTACATTATGCCTCGAATTACTGCCCTAGATGGACTTTCTAGTTCTAAACCTATCGGCGTATTTGTATGGATGATGCGACTTGAAGGCAAGAAGATTAAGTTTATATATTTGCTACTCATCGCTACAATCATTTACATGGCTTACCTTTATATCTCGATCGCCATGACAAGCAATGGACTCGAAAAGCTCATGCTAATCTTACGTTATATAACCTTTAATTTACAGATGATTTGGATTTTGATATTACGCTCAAAGCGGTGGCAGTATATGGAGCTGGTCGACATGTTTGAACATCAAACTGGATACAATTTGGACATTACGGAGGTTGGCCGTCATATAACTAAAATTCGTCGCATTTTCTCATGTGTATTCGCCTTTAGTATGCTGGTTACCTTGGTTTTTATTTTACGACAGAATATGACAGTTTATCACGATTTGAGTGGCTATCTTTATATCTACAGATACTTAGTTTTTCCTCTGTACTCTGCAGTTTACGCTTCAACTAAACTGTTTTACACTCAATTTCTTGTCGAATCTTGTCTTCACATTCATGCATGCTGGCTCACTGTTTATCAACACATAAGTTCACTTAAAAACATTGACAATCGAACTTTAACTATCGAACGAATCCGAGAAGTGCGTTCAATGTATAGCATTGCTGCTGCAATAACCGATAAGATGGACTCGTTTCTAAGGTTTCCAATAGCGTTGTTTTTCAGTTTCGTTATCATTTCAAATTTTGTTTACTTGGCTCAAGTTTTGACTGAATTCAATACAGTTGGATTTTTACGCTTTTTATTTCGAGGTGTTTCTCTGCCCTTCGTCATCTGGAACATGATATATATTCATTATCTTTCCTACAAAAGTTTTAATGATGTCCATTCACTTTCATATGGAAAGCATTCATTGCAAGTCAACAATGAGGTAAGTCCTTAATTAACAAACCAATTTCCACTTTTCTTCTTTTTCTATTTTCTATTTTTCCATTCTAGATTCATCTATTTCTCGATCGCATCGGACAATTGAATGTCGGCTTTTCATTTCTCAAAATTTCTTTAATAACACCTACTTTCGTAACATCACTATCCTCTTTAACTCTAACCATTGTACTATCCTTGCTATAACTGCTTAAAGACAGGAATTAATCTTCACATCGAGTCAATTCAATTGAACAACTGCACCATGCACCATCTAAATTGATCACTTGAATGACATGTCGCCCAATATATTTGCATGTATTTTGGTTTTCCGTTGATTCGCTTTGGGAGTAACAGCGTAAATAACAGAGTTAATTGGTTATGACAGAGCTTGTCTAGAGCTAAATGCATTAACTACCGCGAATTACTGATTAATCAAAATCAATATCGAATCTCGGTTAATCTTGCCACATTCAGCCAAAACTTTCAATTCATTTTTATGAAATTTTGCCAGATGCTCCATTCAATGAATAAATGCAATAAATGACAAGGTTAACACTATGTAATGCACGATTTTTAAATAAACTTTTCTTGTATTTCTGTTGTATTCAAATGTTCGACTTTTCTCAATTGCGAATAAATTGCATTGAGAATTGGACAAAAGAGAGAAAAGGTGAAACGCAAAGCCATCGACACTTTGTTCAACAAATTCAATGAATAGAGTGGATGCTATACATTGAATTTTTGATCGATAAACAGCAAGTTAAATGGCAAAATCAATAGAGTAAACTCAATTAATGCTTTTCCAATATCATGAAACATCTCGAGTTTCATCTCGACGTTTAATCAATTATCAGACAATTTAATTTCATCTCATCTCACCAAGTAGACTTGCAAAGTGAAGACAAGACTTTAACGAGACAAAAGTCACAATTTCAAGTTGAAATTATTGATTGAGTGAAGAAACATAAAAACTTAGACTGAATTGCAATGAATAAAAGTAAAATTAACGATTAAAAGTGAGACTGATATCGATAAATGAATGACCAGAATCAATGAAAATGTCGATGGAAATAAATCAGTTTCGAATGAAAATTTATCGCGAATTTTCTCGCAACTCTTTTAAAAAGAGTAAAACAGTAATCATTGATGCTATCCAAAGTTGAGTCTTGAACTTGAAGAGAACCTCTTGATCCCTGAAAAGGCTGTCTAACCAAAACCTGGATTCGGTGAAACAGAAAAACATTTTTTTTCTTTCTTGTTAAACCATAATGTATCGAAACCATGAAGCAGCAAATGAAAAATGAATGTTATTCTTGGTTTCTATTTATTTAGTCAACAATCAATTTGAAATTGAACCAAGTAAATCCAAGTAAAATATGCAATTATTCAGTGAAGTTTAGTGTAAACAAGGAAAACAAGCGAAAAAATTGTATACAAATTTTCGTCTGATGTCTTGAAGAGTTTTCGGAACAACTGAATCAATCCCTTTGACCAACATTTATTTGCTCTTTTCTTCCCTGCATCGATGTTTTCATGATGTTATTATATCAATTGGAGTTGAAAGAGTGAAGAGAAAAGGAAAATAAGCTGAAAATGTTATTTTTATCCTTCAACAGTAAATATTGAATAACGCATTTTTTCTCGAATCATTTTTTATACCAACTTTAGATTCATTGTTGAAACGAAAGTTAATGTTGGTAAACAAATTTCGCTTCAATTTGGTTGAATGGTGAAATTGAGTTTCCATTAAAGTGTATCAGTTGTACATCAGTTTATCAATAAGTTGAGATTCAACTGAATGAAGGGAACAGACAAAAGGAACCATCAAAATGGACAGTAAATTAAATAATCAAAGGATCCATTTTGAGCGATGAAAGGTGAACACTGAAATATGGTCGACAAATTGGTTCAATTGAAGTCCATTGCATTTACTTTCATCGTTAAGATGGAAAAGAAAAGAAAAGATTTCCATTGTAAATCCTTTCAAATGATGATTACAATTACAGTTCTAATGGTGGTGATAATGATGTTGATGATGGTCTTGGTGATTGTAAAGGTGAAAATGGGATGAAAAATCATCCAAATACTATAAACATGATGAATCAATGAGATTATGAGAAAAGGTAAGTAAAAGTATTCACCTTAAACAAGTTGTTGATGTAAAAGTATTAAATGAAATTTCATCATGAAAATGAGATTTTCTTTTCAATCTTCTTTCTTTTTCATCCATTTTTTGCTTTACTTTTTTTATACAATAATAGAGATTTGAAATGAAAGCCACGAAAAGAAATGATTCACTGATTGTATTATATTGGATTGGGAAGGAAACAATTTGAGTGAAAATAATGTGATAATATATAATATTTATGTGTCTCGAATGTTTATCGTCATGATAGTAATAATAACAATGATTACTGTGATCAGGAGAAAAAAAGGGTTAAACGATTTTCCTTTTTTTCTCTTGCTTGTTCGCTTTCTCGTTTAACGCTTCATGATGTACACATTTTATCATGTATTTCAGTTTTTCCATTAATTCTGTCAATTCTGTGGTCTCTTCAAATTATCTCAATCAGATAACAAATGTGTGAACCAGGTTCATTACAATTTGACTTCAACTTGACGAGGCGAATTGGAAAGAAGGAAAACTTTGGATGAAATGGTTCACATTTTGCAACCAACTTTAATTATAGATTTGAAGCGTTTGCGATGGGCCGTCGGCAGCAATAAATTGTTGGTTAGAGATCATTCAACTCGCTTCGTAATGAGTTTTTTTGGGGAAAATTGAACAGCTTTCGAAATGGATCTAAAAGTTTGTTGCTAAAAACATTGCGAGTGTTCTGCTGATCATGTGAAAGTTTATTTCAATAAACTTGAAAAGTTAAGCATTCAGATAACTTCGAGTTCTTGAATGTCCCGTCGACCTTAAAAAGTGCGGAAAGATATTGGCGGATATACCGATACTGGTAACATGATTAGAGCCACGAATTATGGAAAATTCAGAGATCAAACATTTTGCTTAAAAATGAATTATTAACTGAGCAGACTTTACGAAAGCATTGGTTCTTATTCAATCGAACTGTCAAACTAAATTATACAGATCAAGAACATCGCTATGAGTTTACTGGGCACAGATTTTCTTAAGGTTCTGAAGGTCTGAAGACTCCTGATGGGTTTTCCGCTGATTGGTTGGACTCTGCTGGCCAAGAAACTCGGAACATACCGAGTGTAAGACTGAGATTTCGATATCGCTAATGGGATGCAACCTCCTTGGACACTTTATTTAAAATTGGCAGAGAAATTATCAACTCTTATCATGGCTTGATGCTTTCCATGAAAATAGTACATTTATTTTCTTTCTATTGCTGTACTGAATGTAAAAAGTTTGTTGAGTTTTGAGAATGCAGAATTTCCAGTCAATTTTGTCTTCAATAAAGAATGCGTTGCAGTTTTGAATTGCCGCATTTCGAGATATGCTGATAGCAAAGTGTTCATTACAATCGTTATTTTGCACTGCGTGTCAATCCCATTGAAAAGACCGTATTTTGTGTTGCTTTTGATAATTGATTTTTGACTACAATTTGCCCTTAATTCACCTTAAAGCAAAGATTTGCCACTCTTATTGCTATTCATCTTTAATTTATAACATCATTAGAGTCACAAACCAAGACCACAAAGGAGTTGAACCCGTTTTAAGTCACTCTATCTCATCATGAATCTGAAAATGGTAAATATTATAATGCAATTGTAATGATGAGAGAAAAGCTTGAGGTGAAAAAAAAGAAACAAAAGCAGAGAAAATTGCATTTCTTTTTTTACTCTTTGTTACCTCAAAATGAACTCAATTGGAATACCATGTTAATCTTATTACTGTTCAATTCAATAATAATTATTATAACCTAAAACAATCTTTTTCGTCTCTTGTTCTTGTTCTTGTCCGCTGTTTCTGGGTTCAGTCAATATTTCGACAAATGTGGAGCAAAGAAATAAAAAGTGTAAAGCAAATTCAATTTTTAAGTAAATTGAATTGAACAAAAAGTGAATTTACAGGTAAACAAAGTTGCCCTGAAAAGTGTTTTAATCAACTTCAGATAATTGAACAAAGGTTAGAAAGGAAATGTTTCCATTGAAAATCAACTTGCAATAATGAAATTATTCAATGAAAAATGAAATGCTGCAGACAAATATTTAGCCAATTAAACATGAATTTGCAAATGCAGCGAAACTCAGGTGCCACTTGCTGTTGAACAGTTTTGCCCAAAGAAAATTGCTCTTTCTATTCAATCAAATTTCGGTCAAATTGTTTAATTAAGGCAAATAAGTTGTGATTAAATCATTTGGTTGAATGAGGAGAAAGAGATTTGACAAATTTAAATAACATCAATATTTATTCGCCATTCAAATTCAATTGAATCCATCAAGGCAAGAGTTTTGGAAAGAAGGAAAAGAATGAAGAAAAAGCAAAATGAAAAGCATTACAAGAGCTTGCAATGGGAAGAGTGAAAAATGATGAACTGAATACGGAAAAGGATAAAGGTTAAGGTTGGATGGTATAACAGGATCAAGAGTGGAAAACCGCATCAATGGAAAAGGCAGAGTTGAACATATTAAAAACAAAAAGGATGAGGCAAAATGTTCGTGAAAAGAGATGAAAAGGGATAACAGTTTGTTAATGTATATATCAGAGGATCAACATGTCAACCTTGTTTCAGTGGTAAGCTTTGTTTCAAGAAAATGCTCTTTTCTTTATTTTTCTTGTAAATATACTTTGAAATGGCATTTCAAGATGAAACACACATCGAGATGTTTAGGTAAGGAGACGACGAAAGATGGTCAAAGATTAAGTGCATGAAGCAAGCAAAAACTTGCGTTCAAAACTCAATTGAGCGTCAACATCTTGAAAGGAATAAAGAAAAATTTTCTAAAGATTTTCAAGCATTTATTGACTATTATCATTGCTGAAGTGATGAAACGGCGAGAAAAGAAACGAGTTTAACATTAAAGATAAAAAATAGTTCAAATTCGTCCTTTGATTTTGAATGAAAAGAACTTCGGAAAACACTATTTGTTGTCTAACGGTGCACAAAAATCAATGAGATGCAATGTGCCCATTGCGATGCGTGAAAGAAGAAGATGCTTTGGAAGATTTTGAAATAATCGAATGTTCAATGTGAAACCTAATTGTTCTGCGATGGTAAGATTGCTTTTAATTCGGATCCATTGGTACAGTGAATATAGAAGTGAAGAGGAGCTCATGGCTTGAAGTCTGGGGTTCGAGTCAAAAGCGTAAAAGAGTTCATAAGACGTTGAGATTATCCTAACAAAGAACCAAACTCACGAGAAAAAAAGTAAAGTTCAATAGTTTTCTTTTGAGTTCACTGCATTTGGGAATGAAAATTAATCGAAATATCGATTTCGATCAAGTTATCAGTTCTGAAACAATTTAATCAGTAGTTTTTTTATCCAATTAGATTGAGATATCGAAAGGATTCAACTTCAAAAACTAAAATGGCAAGAAAATTGATATTTTTCTTGGATTAAATTCAGGTTTGTTCTGGAATTGCAATCCATTTTGCGTTACGATCAGTTCTAAAAGCGGAGTTGCCCATCTCATCACAAGCTTTAGTGTTTCAGTTTACGATTTTATCGTGATTTCGTTTTGAATATTTACGTTGCACATTGTATTACAAATTAACGAATCAAAACATAGTTTTCGATATGAAAATTTCTTTTATAAATATGCATATTCGCCTGAACTTAAGGGAATGTTGAAATTTCGTTAACACATTCAAAGCTTTTCTCAACATTTTCCTTGATTCAATTCTTGTATTCTGTCATGTTTTACCATCTCAAATTCATGGTGAACCATAAAAATTTATTTCTACTGATAACATTTTTCTTTTCATTTCAACTTCAACTCAAAACTGGGAGTGATAATACAAAGTGTAAAAAACAGAATAACACAGAATACAAGAAAAATTAGAATGTGATTGACATGGGCTAAGTTATTATCGTATCATCATGAGACTGCCAATCAAATGAGATTTTATTTTCTCTCTATTCTTTCTATTCTTTCATGTATCCTTGTTCACTTTTATTCAGGTTCATCTCATCTTTCATGGAACAACACTTTTTGTTCTCAAAAAATCACTCCAAGTTGTACTTTTTGTTTCTTTTGTTTTCAAACAACAACCTGAAAACCTTTTCTCTCTTCATGATAACCTCACCAAAAGAAGGAAGACAAAGATCAACATTGAATGGCAGTCCTTCAACTGTCAACTTTGATCACAGTTCAACACATGATATGATAATGATAATTGCTATTAAATGCAAGTTTCGAATTAAACCTTAAAATGCAATCAATCGATGCAACAAAAGAAGAAAAATTGACGATTTTTAATGATTGATTTCCAAGTTTGAGAAGCAATTTTGCTTTACTTTCACTGATTCAGTTGTCAGATGGAAGAGGTTGAATTGGCTTTATAATGCAATTATTTATCATTCCTTGATCGTTTCAGATTTGTAATTCCGTTTCTTTTATTCTCTTTGTTGCTTCAAACAGCCAAATCTTATTGGAAAAGCTGAAAGCTCATTGTTCATCTCAAGAGAAACAAGAATCAAAGAATCTCTTATGAAGATGAAAACAGTCTAAAGATTTCCTTCTTCCGGATCCTAATATGGACACCTTAACAGGTTAGAGGCAAGAGTCTGTTACAAGATCATGATAAACTTTGATATTTTAGTCTCAATCTACGCATTTCAACCTTGTCAACGTTCAATATCCAAGTGAAGGTGAAATGGTCTAAATTAAACTCTTGTTTCCCTTAATTGAGATTAACTTGGAATCACAGTCTTTCATTTTTCATTAGTTCATATTGCAATTAAACACTTGTTTTTTTCTGCTTAATGGTTTCGTGTGCTCTCAATGATAAAAAGAAAAATGTTTTTCCTTCTTTTCGAGAGCAACTCTTGAAATTTTCATGTAAAGTTTCAATGGTTTTAAGCTTTCGTTTAAACTTTCATAAAGTAAATCATCACCATGATACTTGAAACTTGCAGATTCTGTGTATTCATAATCCTTTAATCAAATCCTTTTCTCAGCAGGATATATTAATGCATTAAAGTGTAAAGAGTTCAAAGTTTAATTCAAAGCTTTAATGCAAAAACAAAAGTTCAGCCTTCTTCGAGTCTCTGCTTAATCTCAATGCAACATTCAAAAGTTCATCTTTAATCGTCAATTAGCATTGCAACAAAATGTCAGATTAGTTGAAATGCAATTGAAAGGATAGGTAATGTGATGAGCAGAAAACGCATGAAATTTTCCAAACTGAATGTGATTCAAACGATGAAACCATTTCTCTATTAAACTCGAAAGAAAAGTTCTAAAGAAATAAAATAAATTTCATTTTAGAAAAAGTAACCTTCAGAATACTTTCGAAACTTTCCAAAATTCTTTGCAGAATTTTTCGCCTTCGAGTTTATTTTGAGGTTTTTCATTTGAAAATGAAAATCTGTGACAAGTTTACTTAAAAAGTCGATCTTGTAAAGAAATGGTCATAAAATGTGCGAAACCAAAACGAACAAATTGAAAGGTAAAATACCTGGAAATATTTCATTCTGTAAGATGATTCAATCACAGAATCGTTCATTTGACAGCGATTAATTTTGATCAATTTTATGGTCGTTCGCAAGATGATTTATTTCATGTTTACTGGTTTTACTTGCATTGAATAGCTTCTTGCGAAGTCATAAATTGAAAAACTGACAGCGAGATCGACTTTATTTTGATCCTTTTTGATGACGCTAGTTAGTTGATTGTAAAATTGTTTAACTCTGAGTGACTTTATAATGAGCAAATTGAATCTAATGTTGAATGTCTTTGTGCTTCGATGAAAGGCTTGAGTCTTGAAAAGCCACTAATGTCATTCGTGAGGTTTGTTTATTCAACAGTAAATGGTCATTAATGAAATTTTTACTTGAGTATTTAAGTCACGTTAATATCTCATTTATCATGACCTTCATTGGTTTTGATTGATTTTCTGTTTCATTCTTGTTCATCATGTTTTACTCTTCTCTTCTTTAACCGTGCATCATGAAATAATGAACAGAAAGAAAGAGAAAGAAAGACAATGGAACAAAAATTGTGTGAATTGAAAGGCAAAAGTCAAGGAATGAAGGTGAAGCTCAACAGAATAAAGAATAACAGAGAAGAAGAAAAAAGTTTCACAGCCATGATCAACATGATAATTAGCGGGTTGCAACTAATTAATGAAATGATTAGTTCTGTCATCAACAATGTTTGCAAATGAAATCAAAAGATATTCAAAGTCAATGGTTAAGTAGAGAGCAAATTTGCATGAAAGAAACAGGGAAAAGTGAAAACCACAAAATGAAGAGAAAAAAAGTAAAAGTTTTGCACAAAATTAACGGAAAAAAGGCTCATCAAGCTGAAAGGAAAGGCAGTAATGATGATGTTCAAAGTTTTCCTGAGAATTGGAAAAATCGCAGAAAAACAAATTTTTTGTTCTTCCTTTTAAAAAAATACTTACATTTTCAAATGAATAAATCTTTTGTCTTTTTTAATTCCAATAATAATCCTTTTCTCTGTTCAGATGCACCTCCTGTTGTTGATGATGATGCTCATGGATTTGATGTTTAACTCAACCACTAATTACAACGCAACTGGAACAGGCAAAAGTAAAAGATTGACGTTGCCTTTGTCTTTGCATAATTTCAAAACTCTGTGATTAGAAGAAAATAATAAGAGAAATACAAATATTTAAATTAGTCGCAATTGAAAGCCAATTCCAAGTAACTTATTATCATGCAAAATACTCTTTAATGCTCTTTTCTTCTTTCCAATTTCCACTGATAGTCATGATCATTTGAATTTGCAAGTTTAGCTAAGAAAGGCTTTTACATTGAAATGAACATTTCGTTGGTCTTGATCTTTAAAAGGTTTTCCAGCAAAATTTTATTCCAATGAAAGGTTCTTCAAATTTCGAGAAATCAATATTTCTTCTAAATTTCCACTTTTCTCAATTAACTGGAAACTAATTCCAGGCTAAACACTTATTCTCATGATAATTCATTGTTAGAACTTTTCGTTAACTCTTTGCTTCTCTAAATATCAACATTTTCAATTACAACTCCAACGCATTTTTGATAACAAGACTTGATAGCATTTATATATTCATGAGATTGTCATTTACGCTTTGATTCACTTGAATTTGACAAAAGCCAAGTTTCATTCATCAACTTGCAACTAAAACATTTCTCAATTTTTCGCCAAAATTTACCTCTAAAACTTTTATTATAAATTATCGTTTTATAGTGAAAACGGTGAATCAATCAAAGTGTCATGAGAAGAAAAGTTTTTCCAAAATTTTCAGCATAAATTAGCTTTGTATTTTAGCGTCAAAAGTTTACTGTGAACATGGAGTGAGACAGAATTTTGCAAGAGAAAAGTTTCTTTCTGTTATCAGCAATAACTGTCATGTTTCTGACCACAGCAAGTGAAGCCTCTCGAATCATCAATCAAACATTGTGCATCAAAATTCATTCCAATCTATTCAGTATCGTCAGAGTGAGTTACAAGTATGCACATCTTTTTATCTGACCAAGTTTGATGAGAGCTTTTGATATGCATTTTCATTTGGCAAGCATTGCCAAATGCATGATAATGTGAGTATAACTGTTCAGGGTGTGAACATTTCATCCTTGCTAAACCATTGACCTGAAATTGATAAACAAGTTTATTCCTTATTATACAGTTTTCCATTCTTATCAGTCGAACCTCGTAAAAACTCTTTTACTTTTCTCAAATAGAATCCAAGATTCGCAACGAGATCGATAAAGTGCTCAAAAAATGACTCGATTCAGTATTCTGATGAAAATGAAAGTTGAAAATTTTTAATCTTCGATCAATTTTCATGATTAAAGGTAAAGAGAAGAAAATAATTTGTTGGATTTTCAAACAAAACCAAATTGATTATAAAGTAATTACTAGTTATCAAACCAGTGATAGCCTTTGGAATCACAGGGAGTGATGATAACGCTAATGATGAAGCAAACTGTGCATAATGGTTAATGATTGGAAAACCATAATTTGCGGTTTGTTAGTATAAACCTTGTTTGCTTGCAAAAGATGATTATCATGCAAATGAAAATCAACTGGAATAAGGCAACAATTCTAATTGATGGAACAGAGGAAAGAGGCGAAATCTGGTTAACGAAACAAGAGGAAAGGTTAACAATTTATCGTCATGATAAATGATTATATATTGTTAATTAACATTTGTTGAAGAGTAACAATGCAGAGTAAAATGTATATATCAATTCGTTTCATTATTTAACACTGCATTCAATCTCATTTCTAACATCATTATCATCATCTTCAGAATGTGTTGATGTCTTTCTATAATCATCGTCTTCTTCTTCTTCTGGTTATATTCCATGGAAAACTCATTCATCACGATATTTCACATCATTAACCTAACCAACAATCTTTTATCAACTTTTTGGCCTCAATTCCAATAGAATGTAAAGGATAATGATGAGAATGATGGTGATTCCAGTGATGAGTCTGGATGAGGAAAGAAGGAAAAGAGTGAAGACGAAGAAATGGCCTTCTCTTCCTGATCATCATTTGCTATTTTTACACCTTTTAACTTTTCTCTTCTCTCATTGTCCTAAAATTTTTGATTAATGACAGATTGTGTCGACAACAAATCAAATCACAAAATCAAATGAATGAATGAAGTAAAATCATGCAAACTTTGTAACCCAAAAACACAATAAGTTAATGAACAAGTGATGAAAGCAAAAGAAACAACTTTTTTTCTCAACAATTTATTTTCTTTTTAATCAAAAATTTTCTCATTTCGCATCAACTTTTCTTGTTTCAATTTCATTCTCATGTCAAAAGAGTAATTGCGTTATTCCTGAGAATCGTGTCATTGATTAGAAAATCAAATGTTCATTCAAGAGATTTTGCTTTTTCCTCTTTTTTACTCCCAGTTTTTAAAGTTTAATGTTGGACTTGTTGTGATAACTTGCAACGATAACTGATCAATTCATGGTTATTTGATTATCTCTGGTTATCTTGTAACATGACATTTGCTCATGTTTATATTAGAAAGTAAATTGAATTTAGAGCGAAGGAAAAGAGACAAATTTACTCAAAGAAAACGATTAATCTGCAAATTCCAAGCCTTTCCTCATTTCTTACGATCCAGTTTAAGTCTAAATATTTGGATAAAACTGACACATTTTGGTTGCAACAAATTTCCTCATAATTTTTTGAATCGAAACAAACTGCAAAAAATATTTTCCAAATCATTTATTTAGTAATTCCTTAAAGAAGTCACTGATTTTACTATGAAATTTTCATTTCACTTTTAAAAAATTATAAATAGATTTTTTCGAGAATTTTTCTGCTCCTTTGTAAGTTGAGGTCATAATAAACTTTACACTTTGGACAAAAGTTGAATTTTTAAAGAAAAGCCTTTCATTCGATTAAAACTTAAAAATTTTAATAAATCTCTTCAAAACTTACGTTAACAGACGAATATGAACGAGATTCAGAATTATTCAGAATGGTTCAGAAGTTTAAAAGTTAAAATGCTGCGTTTCAAGAAAAAATGAAAATCTAAAAGATAATGTGAAGTCGAAAACTGAAATAATCAAAAAAACGATTCGAATGGTAATTAGATTGGAAAGAATAAAGAATATCTCTTTGAATCTAATATGATTAAATCATATGGCGAATGAAACTCTAATCAAAAAGTTAATCCTGTTTCATGTTTTGAAACATTAACTCGTTTACTATCATGAAAAAAGTCATTTTTCTCTCATTTCGTTTAGAATCAAACTTGAATGTTTAATTTTTCAAAACTAATTCAATTTCTCATCCTTTTGCTTCTCACAAATGGCACAAATTGTACACAGTTTTTCACTCCAATATCAATCATGTTTAATCTTTGTGTAATCATGGCTGATGAATTTCTAATTTCACTGACAATCTCAAATGATCATCCAATCAAAGAACAAACAAAAAGGTTCATTAGTAAATTTACATTCATTTGTTTGCGTGTTCAACCCAATTTAACCCATCATCAAACTCATGTTTTATTGTCTGGAAGTTCATTTGGTAGCTTTTCTCATCTCTCACCATTATCATGATTTCTATCGCCATCATTATGATTATTATCTTTGCTTTCATCATAATTCTCAAAGTAGAATTATAAAAATTAGATAATCGATATCATATAATGATTCGTACAAGAATATATCGCGAATTGGATAAAAGCTGAAAATGAAAGCGAAACATAAATTGATGAGTAAAGCAAAGAAGAAGAAAAATAGCAACAGAATTTCATGAGAAAAGTTTAATTTCAAGTATCGTGATCATATTCAGTCTCAATGGTTTTAAATATTCAAATAAAAAGATGATAATAATCATTGTATTTGGATTCTCATGAAAATTCATTTGGTTGTTGCTTCATTTTTACATCAACTTTGATATTTAAAAGTGAATTACTTTTTCCCCTGTCTTAATGAATTTTATTAACAATCACTTGTTTGATTGATAATAGTCGAGTTTACAATCGACTGAGTTTGAAAAATTGTCCAATTTGATGGATAATCGACTATGAAATTTCATGATCATGAATATTCTTGCAATTATAAAAACTTTAATCTAAAGTTAATATGATTAAAAGAAGAAATGATTTGCATTCAAAGTTGAAACGAAACTGGAATGAGCTTGAGAAATGACAATTTCGCCAATTATTCAGCTAATGAATGTGAAGTTTATCAGGCAAAATATTGGACGGAATATTATTAAACTGTTATTCGTGTAAATCAAAGAAGGCAACATGGAAAGAGCATTAACTTTGTCTTTGCTTGTGCACTGTTGTGACTGAAGATGATGAACGAATGAAAGTTTAAAAGAGATTGATCATGAACAGAATTTCAATGGTTTCCTCATTCTATAGTTGAACATGAGATGAGAAGATATAACTTGCAAGTTCAAGTTTAAACATCTTTTCAACAATTGAGACTAAACTTTTCCTATTATCTTTCTATAGATACTCTAATACAATCAAAATGATGAGGATGAGGATCATCATCATCAAGTTGAAATACAGAGATAAAAATTGGAAAAGGCAAAGAAAATGTGATTTTACCTTTAAGGAAAAGAAAAGGAAAACTTTGAGGTAAATTTTTTTCTCTTTTTTGCCTTTTCTTCTTCTTTTTCTTCTTCTTTTTTGGTCTATTTCTTGTCATTCCTTGGAAAAGAGGGGAAAAAACTTGCAGCTCATGATGTGAATTTGGAATTATCAACCTTTAAGAACCTTAAATAACACTGGCAATAGTAGGAGAGAGAAAAGGATGAAACAAGCATTTGACGATGAAAATGCACATTTACAAATGAAAATATTCACAGGTCAACGAGTTGATTTTATTTTTTCCTCCAATTTTCACCTTTGATCTACCATGACAGCTCGAGTTAAAACATGAACATTACATTAACAATTTAAAACGACAACTGATCAACATGAAAATGGAACAAGGCTATTAAATGAAAGTAATACAAGAATACGTTGAATCCATTGAAATTTCATTTTTGCCTTCAATCTTCTGCTCTTTAAAGGGAAATATTTTGTTATCGAAGAAAACTTCAGAATAGAAATTAATCTAGAACATTATTCTTGAAAAAGCTCAATGACCAACAATTTCATGAATCGAAGAAAGTTATGAAAACTAACTAGAATTTTTTACTAAATCTCAAGAAAGCTTTTCCAGAAAAGTTATGGTCTTGCAACAAAATCAACTTTGCATTTTTATAAAAAGCTCATGAAAAACCAATGCAAGATCAGTGATGGAATTCAGTTTTTATTCATGATTCCGAAGAAAATGCACAAATCTCCAAATATCTTTTTACTTTCAATGCTATTCAATTGAAAAAAGTCATTCATCAGCCAATAATGCAATTATGTCATTAGACGACAACTCATCTTGCTACATTTGTTGAGGTAGAAACGTGTTCGGATATTTGTGTTGTAATTAAATCTGATCATCAATCAATACAAAATCAGATCTTCTATTCAAATACATGATCAAAATGTTTCTCCATCTGATCATTCCAATGAATAACTACTAAAGCAGAGATGATTAAACATGAGCTACTCAGGTAATCACCAAACGCATAACATCGGTTTGAAAGAAAAAAAGTTAAAAATTTTCAAAATTTACCAGAAAAAAAAGATTTAAAATATAAATGAACAAAGTTTATGTTCAAACGATGGATTTCAACGCTAATCGTTATTCATTATTCATCTTTATGGTAATCAAGCGACAGTTTAAATTGATTTTAATATTAGTTCAGTTGGTGAAGTTGAACTGCAAGAATATTGAACTTGAAGATAATTAGATGTTCACACTGATTGAAGGTTTAGATAAAATGACTGAGAATCTTAATGTTCCCAATGTGTTAAAAAAGATCATTTTGAGGCTAAAATGAAATGCTTAACCTAAATGATCAGGAAATGACCAAAAACATTGCATCTGATGGTAAACAAAATGATAGTCAAAACCATTTACTTAATTATTGATATTGATTACATTTTTATTCAACTGTTTCTTTCATGATTCAACATTCTTTTCCTCCCACCAAACGGATAATAAATCATCATGTATCCAGCAAAAGAAGCAACTTGAAACATCTTGTTCACTTCCGATGATACAAGAGTGAAAAGAGTGAGAAGAAGAAATGATATAAAATATGATTGAGATGAAGTTAACAAAATTGCAACATTCAATACAAACTGTTAACAATAATTCTGAACATCCTCATCTTTATCCTCGGCTCTTGTTGCTGTTGCTTCCCTTGATGATGGTCATCATTATCACATCAATGACCTAAATCTGTTTTTTAAGTTGCAAAAATAATACAACAAACATCATTTATCCACTTGATTTTTTTGCTCTTTATTACAATTTCCATGATGGGTGGAAGTTCAATAAACTATCAATTGCAAGTGAAACATGACTGTAAAAGAAAACATCATTTTCTTTCCTTTTTTCACTTTCATCATCCGTACCATTAACTGTCCACCACACCTTATCTAATCACACTGGACACCTTTTCTTAGCACCTTACATGCAAGATCAAGATAAATGACTGGAGAAAATGTTAACTCTTTAATGTCAATCAATATATTGTTTCTTTATGGTTCTTCCTTTTTCAGGCTTTCTTTCCATTCTCAATCAACTTTAATGCACTTTAATTTTGTCCAATTTCAAATCATTAAATGTTTTCATCTCATGTCAGGATACTTTTGTCTGCAGCTAAATGATCACTCCAAATGATTGTGTTGATTGAATGAGGTTTGTGGTAAACCTTGCAATAAGGAAAGACTGTCAATTAACCAACCAGATGAATGCGCTCAAGTCAAACAGACTCAAGGGAATCGTCAACTTTTTCACTTGTTCAACTCTAAACAGATTTACCAGTGAATTGCGTCTTGATAATTTCATCTTGATTCCAGCTTCAACTGACCTACATTCAGCATTGACCATTGTTATCTTCAACTCAAATCGACTTATGGAAACATTTTTTCTCATTGATTCTCTTGTCCGATAAAAAACAACAAATCATGAATCTAAAGGGAAGAGCAAAAGATCTGGATTGCATGCAAACCATCACAAATGGCGATCTGTCATAAATCTTTAACCATGCTTTGGCACAAGCAAAAATTGTTCATTTTTCTTCAAGATCAATCTCTTCTAATTAGAAATTATTACTTGAACAAATAAATATTTTTGTGAAAAGATTAACCAGTGTGGATAAACTATGGCATTTGAAAATTTAATTCAACTCTCGTGAGAATTGCTGAATCTTTAAGGAATCGATCAGGTCGATCAAGACATTTAAAACGTCATGATGTCTTATACGCTTCACGAATTGAAAAAAGACTTTCTTCTAGGACTCGACAGCTATGAGCCAACCAAATGAATTAGAGACTTTTTCAAAGGTAAAAGATTGTGTTTTCAATTTGACTTTTTTGTAAAGGATCTTGATGCACTTGGAAACTATTTTTAGGTAAACAAATTAAAATGTAAACTTGTCATCCATTGTGATCGAGTGATTCTGTGGGCCTTGTTTACCTTTCAAATCATTCATCACAAGTAAATGACATTATGTGGGTTCGAGATAAGAATCAAAAATCGAAACGGTTTTGGATAAAATAAATGACGCTGTAATGACAAGTCCAATGTTACCATCCCTCATCTTGTCCAATAAATCAATTATTAATGGAATAATTGTCCAACTGAAAGTTTCATAGTTTCAACTGAATTATTCTGTATCTTCATCATCTTCCTCTTGATGCGAAATTCATAGGGTCAGAACAGACTGATTGATTAGTAAGATGATGATTCAAGACATTAATTGGTTTAGCCTTTATTGCAGTTTCAAATTAATGAAAGTTAATCTCACTTTAACATGAATCGATTAAGTCTAAGTATCAATTTGGCCGAGACTTTTAATCAAAGTTTAAGCTCAATCACTTGGTTAGTATCGATGGTAAACTAATGAGTGAAGGCAATGCAAATAAAGACACATTTAGAGACTAAAATTGATTCCATTCTAATAAACATTTCCTTGCCAGAAAACATTGGAATAAGCATTTTACTCAAACTTGAAACTGAATAGGAATAAAACATTCGATAAAACTATTCCTTTCATAACCTGAATCAATTGATTAACACTGGTAAACTTAACGATCTCAAATGAGCGCAATAACTCAGCTGCAACCCTTCAATATCATATTGCAATTTTCCTCTCAAACTATCGCTATCAAAATGATTATCATGATGAACATTGGAAAATCTAAAGTCTAAATGCGATTACAATCTTGCCATTAATTGGATTCAATTTTCAATCTTTTTTGCTGTTAACCAATGCTTCAACTGTTCACTATTTATCAAGTTAAATCCTGTTCAGTTGAACATCCATTTGTCGACGTTTTCATCTTCATCTTTACCTTTCACTTTTATTCAAACACTTTTAATCCTTTCAATTTTGTTCCTCTAATAGTTTCTTAATACAATTCAAGAACTTTATCTTATTCCATTATTTACTGATGAACAGGGAAAAAAGCGAATCAACATTTACAAGTTGAACTTATTCCTCATGATGATGGTTTATAATGATGATAATGATGATGAAAGGGAAAGACGAGTAAACAAGTAAAATCCCCATGACTAACATGGTGTTTACAGAAATGATTCTCGATCTCATTTCATGAAAATAATCACCTTACATGGGAATTGCTTATGACATCAAATCACGCGACAATTTATTGCCTCCTTTCAGTTCTGTGGCCAAAGCAAGATGAATACAAGTTGGATGAAGATTCGCTGAGTGAGAACATGAGAATCATGAGAAATTAGAAAGGGATTGAGCTTTACTCTGAGTAGATAAAAAAGGTTCAATGTGATAAGATTGAAACTGAGGTTGAAGGATAAAGTATGTAACAAAATTTGTGATAAATCAGCAAGAAAAGAGTACAAAATGATAGGCAATGAGACGAAAAGAGCAAAGTTGAAATTGCCTTTTCTTCCTCTTCTCAATGTTGATCAACATTGGCCAACATTTAAACTAAATTGGTTTCCTTCAAAATGAAAAGGTGAATAGACAATAACAAGTCTCATCAACATTACCAACTCCACCAATGGACTATCAATGGACCCATCAATAACAATTGTCCATTACAGACCAATTGTCCAATAAACATTTCTCTACATTTTCATTTCTTCTTCTTCTTCTTCACGCTTCTCCTTCTACTCTCGCCATTTTCATCATTGACCATTTAGATTTTGATTGAAGTTGATTAGAGTTGAATGTGTAACAAGTTATACTCTCTCACCTCTTGATATTAATGATGATGATATCATTTAAATAATGGATGCTGGAATGTAATCAAAGGATACAGCAATTGTGTTCCCTGTTATGCTCTGATTGTTTTTCACTACATTTGCTGAGCAACTTTTGTCAGTCAAATTTTACCGTTTCTCTTTTACTTTTACCTTTTTCGCCCTTTAATACTGAGGTAACTTGCATACAGTTAATTTAACTGACAATCAAAGAGTTTGTAATCAGATTTGATTCCTATGTTTAAACTCAATTAACCTGTAATGTTTCAAACTTTTAATAAACACCTTTATTATATGTTATGGTTTGTAACAAACTGCAGCAAAATACTTTGCATGTTAAATGAACAGATTACAACTAGTTTAGTCTTACAATGTTATTAATAGTAAATAGACATTTAAAGTAAAGGCAAATGAATTTGCTACTCCGTTGAGTCTCCAGGTGAAGCGAAAAACGATGAAATTCCAAGCTTTTAATTGTCCAATTCATCGTCAACATTTTTCGCTAATTTTAACGAATTTGTTTTGAAAATTTTCTAATCTTTAGTTACAATAATGCAAACTAACCCAATAATGCGAATCGAAAGAAAAGACTTTGCACTTATTCATCGATCGAAGCGACATATTGAAACCATTAATATTAGACTATTATAATTTAACTAATAAAACCATTGTTTTTGGCTTTAACCACAGAATGGTGGACTACACTTGAATCATTCCAAGTTGACTCCTGCCTTCAATACCTGGCTTCGCCTAGAATGTCATGTTTCAAAGTAATGAACTTGAATAGTTCATAAATGTTTATTGAAATGGTTACAAGGTATTATAAGGAAGAGAATGGTTGATAAGTTGAAAAGAGAATAAAATTTAAAGCAGAAAAGGGAAAATTTAATGGATAAAAATACATAAAATTGATCGTGTTTTGCATGTACTTGTGTCTAAGGAAATATTGAATGAAAAAAATGATATCCATCAGTCAACATTATCAGTGCAATATAATTTATGTTTCTAATGACGTTTTATTTTAGATTGTAATTGATTAGTTTGAATCGATAAAGACAAAAACAAGAACAATATATTAGTTTGTTGAACCGTAAAATGAGGTTCACTTTTAGCTTCATTTTTTCTCATCCTTTTCCTTCGAACTTGGATTCTGTTTTTTACTTCGATTCCCTTTTGCGATTTTATTTTCGTTTCCCTGTTTCCCTCATAAACCAACATTATAATCAATTGTCAGCAATATTTTTTAAACCCTCAATTGAATGAAACAGAAAAGGCAGAAATGAAGCCAGAAAATTTGTCCAATAAATTCAGTAACCAGTGATCATGAAAGGCAAACGTTAAGTGCAACTCGAAAGGAGAACCAGTTTATCCAAATACAAGCCCATTTGATTAGACAATTGATTGCATTGATTAATTTGTCAATATTCAGATTGGATAATGAACATGCAATAATCAAACTTGATTGCAATCGATTCATCAGAATATTTCCAATCAAACTGATCATTAGCAAACAAGAAACATTTTCAGCTTAAAACTTGTAATCAAGACTTTGGAATGGAACAAAATTCGAAGAGTTTTTCAAAAGTGAAAACCAACCGATAAGAATGCAAGCATGCAATAACTAAATTAGTTTTGACTTTGATAACACATTTAGCTGAACATTAAACATTCAATTTTGAAAGTTAAATGTCAATTAAAGTGATTGAAGAGCTCATTGTTATTGAAGTGCGCTTCAATTGATTGCTTGAAATGGAAACTCATTGAAGCTTGTAAGCGACTTTGAAGCTTCTGATAAAAGTAGCTTCAATTAACGTGAAAACTGAAAAATGATTGGAAACGATTCTTGAAATTCTTGAGTTTTGACAATTCCAAGGGAAAAATTGCTCGTAAATCAAGATTAATGCAATAATTAAAGACAACTTTTTGGTTAAAAAATGGAATCTTGAATTGAATTTTTCTCGTGACTTTGAAAAGGCACAAGTTTGAATATAAATTGATGACTTCATTTGAAGCTAATCAACAATTTACCGCCAAACGAGTGTGCAAACAGCTAGAAGATAATCTTGGAATCATTTATTAAAATTACAGATGAATTGAGAGAATCGCTCAAAGGTGAGAGGAAATCTTTTTTATTCTCAAACGCATTTTCTGCTTTTTTTCTGGTAAAAAATAGATTTTTTCATCATCTTAATACACAAGCTAAATATTCAGATTTCCAGCCCTGAAGGTATTTGCTGAGAAGACGATGATGATGAAAACTCTTTTAGTTGCCGATAAGTGGTTATTCTGTATCCATTAAAGAAAAATATTTTTCCATACAATTTCATGTTGAATAAGGAATGGAAAGCTTGGTTCGAATGGAAGAGAAGAAACATTTTCTACTCTTTTCCTCATTTCACTCCCAACCTGCATCGACTGGGAGTGAAAATGTATTAATATACTCTACAATTGGAAGAGAATCATTATCATCAGGATTTCTTTTAAATACATTTCTTCTTTGGATACAAAAAAATGTTAGAAATGAACAGAGAAAAAAAGGTTACACCGAGAGAGGAAAAAAACTTTTCCCTGCTAATGATATGAAGTTTCAGACAAAATGGGTTAAAATATTCAACTCGTTTCAGGTAAAGAAAAATGTTCAATTTGATAGCGAAAAGTTTTGAACAATTTAGTCAAGAGAAATGCCATTTAACAATATCAAAAGCTAATTGTTGGTTTTGAGCAGAAAAGCATTCATTTTGATATCATCAGCATTGTTTAAATTATTAATATTAATATCTTTTATCAAATAATGTTCAAGTGAGATTTTTTCTTTCAATTTTTTTCTTCTCTTCTTAATTATGTTATTATGGTTTTGTGAATTTGTTGGCATTACAATTGACTGATTATTAAGCTAGTTATTCATTTTAATGTTGTAAAGATGATTATCATGATTATCCTCTGTTGTTCATTAGAATGAAAAGAGTGAAGACAAAAAAAAAGTTGAGAAAAAAAGCAAACTTCGAGAATCAAAATTTTCTCATTTTTCATCAATTGTTTTCTTCCCACTTGACTTGTACTTTAACATGATAATCATCTTCTCCTTTCAATGGGCTTACATTTTCTGTTCATCTTTTTTCATTAAACTTGTTCATCAGTTGAACAAGTTGAAACGGAAAAAGGATGGAACTTTTTGCTAGAGAAAAAATATTCTTCTATTCATCTTGAAAAGTTACCTTGTTCAATTGACTATTGAAGGTTTTGTTGTTTACAGTTATTTGCTGACAAACAATTTAAAGTGAAAAAAGTTTCCTTTTAACGTTTCAATTTATCAACAGATTCAGTGAGGGAAAGTCAAATTGTGGTTCAATCTCTGGATTCTTGCGGTTTAGTTGGTCGCTAGATTCATCAATGTTTCAATTGTCCGAATTGATTCAATTGTTGAACCTTTTTGTCGGCTCTTGTTTACATAAACTATTTGACAACGTTTGAAATGAATGAGAAAAGTTTAATATCTATTTTACAATATTAACCAAGTTTACAATTGTTCATGTTCAATGTTCAATTCAGTATTATCTTCAAAAGCAAATTTCATCTTCAAAGTGCTTTTCGCTTGGCAATTTTTTCAGTGAAAATCGTTCAACTCGCTTTGCCTTTTAACGATAAAATGTTTACTTTTGTTTTTTGAAGGAAACTGAAGACATTTGGTTCACTCGAAACCACAACTCAACCCAAACTGGTCAAGACTTGTTAATTACAAAACTGCTTTTATTGCAAAATTATGCAAAATATTTTGCACACCTTTTTGTCAGCTTTGGTTCCTTTGCTAATATCAAATGGTTATTGCGTCAAAATTGTAATAAATCACAATCAAATATGACTTTAATATCTTCAAGACACGAAATGGTTTTAATTTTGAATTTGGTTAACATTAGGAAAATTCATTTTTCATTATTTTCTTCTTTTATTCAAGACAAAAAATCGTATTTCATTTCAATATTATCTGAAAATTGTCAAAACAAAATTACGCTTTTTAACACTTAAAAGGATATTAAGCAAAGTGATGTCCACTTTCAGCTTGAAAAACATTTGATTCATTAACCGGCAATTATCCAAGTTCATCAGCACTCGGCATAATAGCTTATAAATTTTATCCAATTTAATGTCTTATCATTTTTATGGGATTTTCAGATCTAAAATTCATTTCCATTTCAAGGAATTGAATAAATCTGATTAATCAGCACATCTAATTATGAGTACATTCACTTGAGTTTCCTATTTAAATTAAAAAAACAAATCACAATCTGAGATCAACTGAACAAACAGAGTTGAGGAAAAGGTATTTCCTGATTGTTCAGAAATGAACAAGTTGAGACATTGAATGTCTCAAGTAGATGGCGAGTCTCTGTACTAATTGAATGAATAAATATAATAGCTTTCAATTGTCTTTCGCTTCAGGCAAAAGAAACATGAATAGAAACTTGAAATCTGTTGTTTGAAATTTAGATCACAAATTGGATGAAAAAAGTCAAAAATCAAATGGTGAAGAGGAAATAATGGCGATAATATGGTGATGATAATAAAATGAATGGAATCGAGTAAAGTTATCATTAAAGTTGAGGAAAAAACATTGACAATATTTACAGGAATGAGTTTAAGTAATAAAAACTGTTGAGTTGAAATAGCTTTTCAATCCTTTTCTCATCGACTATTCAACTTGTTTTCATTTTGCAAATCAACAATCAAAACAATCAAGTTTAAATTGTCAACATTGAGACGATCAGAACAAGCTGAATGGAAATAAATGGTTAATTGAAAAAACAATATTAACTGATATTATTGACGACATTGATGGACATTAACTCATAATCATTTTAATTACAATTAAACGTTGATACCTTGAATTAAAATGATTAAATCATAAATTCTTTTTTCCTTTTCTTTTGACTTTTTTTCTTCCACATTTCAATAATGTATTGGTAATGGGTTTAAACACAATTATCTTACTTTGAATATCATGATCATCATCATGATCATCATGAAGATGGTTATTATGAAGAAAAGAGATTAATAATTGAATCAATTATTCTAATAGCGTACAAGGTTTACATTTTAAATAATATTGAAAATGAATAATCGTTAAAAGAGGTTAATCAGCAACGTAAAAATGATCAACACTCGACAATCATTTTGACAATTGAATAATGAGAAATGATGATTTGAATGAAAATGAAATTATTTCAATGGTTTTTCACAATAAACACAAAATGGATTCATATTTTTTCGCCGATTTCACCATTAAACTGGAAAAGAAAACCAGAGAAGAAAAAAGTTGATAGTATTAGAGTGAATAGTATATTATGTTGAATGTTATTTATATGTTATTGTATGATGAATGTACAATTTAATATGAAAGTGTCAATGAAAAAGTCATTAATGTAAAGAAACCATTAAGGTTAAATGTGATGCCAAATGAAAAATGAAAACAGTAAATCTAAAAGTTAAAGTTTACTTTACTCATCATTACCTTAATTATGATAAGAAAAGTGAAAAACTATATTTCACTTTGACTATTTAGTGTTAATTTTTACCTAAACCCAGAGAGAGAGAGAGAGAGAGAGAGAGAGAGAGAGAGAGAGAGAGAGAGAGAGAGAGAGAGAGTTTAAAGATCAAGGTAAAAATTGAAAATCTGCGCTCTAATTGGACCGTTATCATTAATCAGATGCTAAAGCTGCTCATAGTTAAGGGATTGAGCCAGGTTCGTTGTCATTCACAGGCTTGTAGACTGAGAATCTCTACTTATACTCAATTCCAATGGAATATTTCAACCTATTCAGTGTTCAATGTATCGACAGAATATGTTGAGGGGCAAAAAAATGTTGCGATTTGCAGTGAAACATTTTTCCATGTGACCGTTAATCATCGAAAGTCACTTTGATAAACTTGTTTTACAATTGGGTTTTTTGCTGAAATAATGAAAAATAATTCGATTTTGGATTTAATTGTGTTTTTCAGTGAAAAGTTGATTGTTGGACTCACAAGATAAATCATTGCGATTCGGAGAGATGCAAGATGGAATGCATTTCATTGATTGATTTATTTATTGTTTACTTTTCTATTTCAATTTGTTGTTTCCTTTGATTATTGATTGATGACAATTTATCATTGTCAGTTGAAGTAAGATGATAATGATAATAATGAGAGCGATGTTGATGAACATTTTGTAACTCGATAGTGAAATGTTTTCTAACATGTAATCAAAGACAAGAAACAGTGAAACGAAGAAAAAAAGGTTTTGAAGTAACTAAATAAACAGGACAAGAAGCAAAAACAGGATAAAGTTGAAAGTGATGTTGTGATTGTCAGGGAGTGTAAATGATGCTGATGGTGATAGTAGTGATGATGAGGTGAAAAGGATAATGATGATAACGGTTAAATATGTTTCAACCATCAAATATATCAATCTATTTGGCAAGAGAAGAAAAAATTGATCCAAAGATACTTTTTCGATTGCAAGATAATCGATGAGATCGCTTAATTTCCAAGCCTAAGCATTGGCTTTATAATCATCATCTTCATCTTCATCATCGATCTTGTTCCAGTTTCTTGTTCTTGCTTCTTATTAGTCTTGAAAGAGTAAATAACAGAAAAGGAAAAAAATTTCAACTCAAACCTTTTTCTCATTAATGCAATCTTGATCATTAAATATCACTAATTAAATGCAACCAATCAATGCAAATCAATCAATAAATCAACATTTATCGAACAGTTTTTTTTCTTTCTTCACTTTTGTTCCATCATTAGCCGTATTGATTGAAATTTTTGTATTTACATGATAATTCTTTTTCCATTGTTTATTGTTAGGACAAATGAAGGAGCGATATTAATGAACATGATTATGAAGTAAAGAATGGTTAAAGAAACTAAAAATAGCTCGACAAAGTTTCACTTTTTTCTAGATAAATTGTCATGAATATATCATGGTAATAACAATATTTAAGGAACGGTTTCATTCCAAGATGATAGACGAGTACAAAAATTGAATGACATTTATCATCATCATTAACATCATCATTATCATCGTCATTATTGTCATCGTTATTTTTCCATGTTCATTATCATGTATTTTTTTCTACTTCTGGAAATAACTTATTGATATTGAAATTGAACAATTGTAATTTAGTGGCGAGAACAAAATGTGAATCCAATTTGTTATTAACCGTAATATTTACACTCATTAACCTAATTGTTATTGGCTTGTTTAGCTTTTTCTCACTTGCGATTTAAAATTATTTGATGCTAGTTAACAATGGATCGTCAATTTTTGTGATTCACTTTGAAGGTTAACAACAAGTTTTGTTTCAACTATTAAAGTGTACAATCATTAATGGTTATGATCATCATTTGCGGTTTCGCAGAGTTTAGCTTAATGATCAAAATTCAAGTTAAAATTTAGATGAAAGGGAATTTAATTTTTCCAATTTCTTCAAATTCTAACAATCATCATGAAAATAAGATTTAAGGATCCTTTCTTGCTTCAATCAGCTCTTCCAGTTGACTTACAAATGACGTTTGGAAAGGTTATCTAAAGGTTTGTTGATTGTTAACAAACCTTGATAAGATCAATGATTATGATCAAACACATCGATATTTGGTTATAAGAAAGAGTATTAAATATTGGGTTTGGTATAGTCAACTTACCAGTTTTGTCAAGATTTTGGTATCTCACCTTTTAATCGGTGATATAACAATCGGGCAACAGTTAATCGTTTACGTTAATCCGTTGCAATTTCACTAATAGGTTTAACTTAAAATCACTGTGATTGTTGAGATGTTGGGTGAAACTGTTGAGGATTAGACAACTAAATGGTCCTTTAATGATTTAATTGTTTTGTTTGAGTTTCAAAGCAAATGCTAAATTGGCATGTTTAACAACAAAAATGCAGGAAAAATATATAATTCACTTCAATTGGGTTGACTTGAAGACACTTGAAGATGCACATTTATAAACATTGAATTAACACTGATATATTGTTGGTGTTGATGGGTTTAAAGATGTGTAAAATTTATTGGTTAACTGATCTTAACTACAATTTACAAGATGATGTTAATTAATTGATTTATCAACATAAATATGAACACAAATTTTACAGTTGATCTGGTTTTTCAACATTTAAACAAGACAAATTTTTTATCTTTTTTTAGGTTGAGTTTTCTGCACTTTTCAATCTTCGATTATTGTTGTTGTTGTTTTGATGGGTTTAATGATTAAAAATGATGATAAATCACACAAAATTGTACTTACCAATTAGTAAATGATGTTATAATTGTAATTAATTGTAGACATTAATAAGAGTTGATTGAAGGTTGAAACTAGTTTTATCATTTGGTTAACGAAAAAAACAAAGTCAATAACAAAAAGCGTAAAAACATGGAGAGCTTTGTAATAAAAGGTTTACTGTTCAACTAACTTCAGCTTTAACCCAAAGTTTACCAAATAACCAATGTATGTAGCCTTCGCGCATCCTCATAGTTTTTTTGTGATTACTTGATTAACTTTTATTCAACATTTACTTTTATCAACCTAATTATCAATCTCAACATTAACATTATTAAACATCATAATCACAATTTAAATAATCCTAAACGTAGTCAAGTCGACAATCGCTGTCCATTTCTCAACGGTTGTCAAGGAATGACTAAGGGTTTGTCTGTAACCAATACTCTTTTTTATTCGAGTTTTTCTCTCTTCCTTTTTAACACGGATTTTGGTTTCATTTCATCATTTCTATTGATTGTAATTCATTTGTAACAATTAAAACAGTTGGATTGGTTGAAGAGACAAATTAATTTCAATTATGTGCAATCAAATGTGTTGAGACAATTGAAGAAATCAAATCATCTTTAATGATATTAAATATCAACTGGGTAAGTGTTGACCTTTTTTCTGTATTACTGATCTTGTTTTATCAATATCTTTCATGCTTTGTTTTCATTTAACTTGACAGTCATATTTTTATTAAATGTCACATTGGAAGGTAATTATTAACAATTTAAGACAGTTAAGATGAGGTTAAAATTGGCTACTAGAGTTTCAAATATAGGTGAATTGAAATAAACACAGCAATCGCTCTGCATCTTCCAAATGGCTTCTTTTAACTTAACGTTAATTTACAAAATCTATTCTTGATTCTGATTTGTATTTAAAATTAATTCTTCGATTATTAAATTATAATTTTTTATGTTTAGTCAGAGGTTAATTTGCTAAATTTTGAGCCTTGCTTCAATTTTTGATGAAAATCAGAGAAATATCTATAAAGTGAAAATTGGTAAACTTTCAGTTAATTTTAATCCAGATTTTTTGAAACAAAGTTTTTATCTCTGTAGGATAATTTGATTAATGCTTTGAGTCAAAGTAACTCTAATCTGATCACATATTAACTTTTTGATGTCAATCATTCAAATCTAATTGTTTCATTAGTTAATGGTTAATATTATTTGAGCGTCTTTAGTTTTGCTATTAATTTATCAAATTTCGGCTTTATGTAAACTTCATGAGATTATTTTAGCTCTGTTTATTAGATTTTGTAACAATAAACTTTCTAACTTAAGTTTAATTGATTAGCTAATTAAGTTAAATCGTTAACGAATGGATATTTTATTATTATTTGCTAAACTCATTCATTTTAATTAAAGAATGTTTTTAAGATTTTACGGTTCGTAATATGGAAATGGTCCCTTTTTAAAGCGTGAGAAAAATTTGTTTCTGTTGACATGCATTGATGTTTATGGCAATTTAATTACAATTTTTACTAATTTATTTCCTTATTATTACTAGGAATTTGTTGACTGTGCTACGGACTAATTGTGTTGCATCATGGAGGATCAGTCTGTTATGGAGACGGATAAGGTATGTAACACTTTAGATCTTTTACATACTTGGTATTTATTTCTTTGCAACTTCACATTTTGTTTCGTACTAATTTTATGTTTTTTATGTTGCAGCCGGAAAAAACTGGAAAGACTGGGTTAATTTATTTCAGTCATATTCCACCTGGTATGGATGTTCGAAAAATTAGAGAAATTTTCAGTCAATTTGGTGAAGTGGGTCGTATTTATCTGGAAAAAGATACTGCTACCAAGAAACTTGGTAAAAAGACTAAATTTCATCGTTACACAGAAGGTTGGCTTGAATTTAAAAAGAAAAAGATAGCCAAACAAGTGGCAGAAAAGCTGAATGGCCAACAAGTGGGTGGTAAAAGACGCAATGTTTATTTTGATAGCATTTGGAGCATAAAATATCTCCACAGGTATTGTATTTTACAGCCTTTTGTCATATTTGAGTTTAGCTTGGATACTTCATATGCGATTCCTAAGCTCAAGCCTAAGATGTACTCTTTCCAAACTTTACTCTGTTCAACCAAATCTAATACTTGTCTTAAATCTAGTGAAACAGCTGTATAGTGCTTTGTTTTGAGTGCCTCTTTTGGTTTCTTGACACGCTTTGATTTACTTAAGTCATTAACCAATATTTATGACGCATTCTTTTTTTCTCTGTGTATTTCAGATTTAAATGGCATCACTTGAAAGAAACCATAATCCAGCAGAGAGCTTTGAATGAACAAAGGCTACGTTTTGAGCTTGAACAAGCTCGCAAAGAGACCAACTTTTACCTTGAAATGTCTGAAAAACGTAAAAGGAAAAAGTCCGCTAACAACGTTATCGACCCAACTAAAATATTGGAAAAACAAAAGGAATCAGATGAAGTTATCCGGAATCAAAAGAAAACTCCGGATGTTGATCTTGACCTATTGAAGCGTATTTTTAATTAAGCAATCGTTTCAGCCAGGTTCTGGATAATGGTTCAGTTTTTGCTTCGTAGTGAGTCAGACATTTCAGTAAGTTTAAATCAAGTTTCTAACTCTTTTCGGGTCAAGATCACTAAGTTATAATTGAGGGAAAATATTACAAACTTGAAATTTAAATTTATCGGAAGTCTTTAAGGTTCTAAGTGCTATTAAAACCTGATCATGTGAATATCTGAGGAAAACTTTATGTAATTCATCATTGTAATGTAAATACAAAAAAAATAGTTTCAAATTAAACTTGATATTCTTTCAATCAGCTTAAGCTAATTATAACCTTGACATCAAACTATTTTATTGGTTTTGAAGTTTATTATTAGTTTACTCCACTTTCACAACTCAATTTATTAATAATTTATTGAATCTACTCATATGAAATTCAAGATTTATAAAGTAAATATAAATTATTCAGCTACATGTATATAAACGAAAAGAGCAAAAATTTAGGTTACACCTCAAAATTTTCATTTGGTTTATTATACGAGGATTTTCATTTTCACATGTTCTTTTTAATTGTTGCTCAATTTGTTTGTTTCAAGTATGGTATATGAAGGTGTATACAATTTGGTTGATGTTCGTCCTCCAGCTTCACATTTGAACAAAGAAGCGAAGAGATGATCATGTTTCCCAGTTGTTGGTGTTGAGAACAACAAAAAAGAGAAAAGGCAATAAAATAAAGATAATTGAGTTAAAGCTAAGCTATCTTTAAACACCTTCGTCCATCAGTTCGGCATCATTGTTAGGATCATCATCATCTCCATCATCTTCGTCTTCATCTTCGTCTTCCATAGAGGATGAATTAGATTCACGATGATGCTGAGATCGGGGCCTTAAGGAACTTTCGGAGCTCTCATTGACTAAATTTGAATTGTAAGTTTCATCTCCTGAATCTAGACAGACAACAACCTCGTCATCATCATTGGCATATTGTTTATCGATGACTTCTTTAATCTGATTGTTGGCTCCCTTGGGATCCAGATCCATCGCCCAAGAGAAGTTCATTAACGCTAAATGCGTATTACCCAAACGTTTGTGAACCTGTTGATATTGAATCAAAGACAAACAATATTAATAAATCATCAAAATAATGGTTAGTTTAATTAGTAATGAGATTCTTCACATGCAATATAGAAAGAATAAAAAGGCAAGTACTCAATAAGTAAACAGAGCTGTTCCAAGATAAGCGACTAGCTTAGGATGAACTTGAACCTAATAATATAATGCTTTTAATGTGTTTTTATAAGCAGTATCATTTTATCAAGGATATTAGACACACATAACGAATAGATGGTATATTTCTTTGTTTGCCAAATTACATCAAATAAAATCAGAGACCTCAAATTAAGCGATTTGAGTTTCAAAGTTAGAAAGCAAGTTCAGAAAGAATACTTCTTATTAATACCAATTTAGTAATTTGAATTTATTTGGTGAAAGGAAATTTAGATAAGGAAGAAGAAATAATATTCAGAAAATCAGCTGAAGGTAATGTATCAGAATAAATTGGAAACTGGGACACGAATAAAAGACAAGGATATTTCATACAGACTAACAGCTGATAAAATAAACTGATATTCATCTGATTAGAAACTATTTAAGACGGAAACAAATGTTAAAATAAGACGATAATCAAATATTCTTCATCTGTCAAGTTTTTTGAGATTGTTCAAACATATATTAAAAGTTGATCCAGAAAATGATAGATAACGATTAGAAAGTCTATTAATCATGCAACCAAATCTTATCTGGGAAGTTTATTTACTAACTCGAAAAGCACACTGTTAAAAATATTAGTCTCTCCACAGTTGGTTCCCTAATCTAACTGACTTGACTTTTAAATTATTAGGACAATAGAGAGAAGAATCCATGGCAGGCGGAAGAATCTTACCTTTCCGATTAAAAAATACACCAATGATTCCTTTGGCACAATTTGCTTCAATTCTTCTAATTCATGCAACGCCAATTGATGTTTTTCCATTGAAAAATAAATGGATGCTCTATGAAATTTACACAGTGCATTTTTGGGATCCATTTCGATGGCTTTATTTAAAGTTGTCAAAGCACTTTCAGTCTTTTTTAGTGCATGTTGAACTACTCCGATGTGACACAAAAGAACTGGTGAACATGATGATATAGAGAGAGCTTTACGGTAATGTAGCTCTGCCAATTGATATTTTTCTTGTTTATAATAAATCATTCCAATGCCATACCATGCATTATAGTGTCTTGCGTCGATTCTAATAGCATTTCGGAAGCAAGCCATGGCGTGGTCCATCTCTTCAGTAAGAACAAGTTCATGTCCCAGCAATGTATAAGCATAAGCGAAGTCAGGATCAACTTGGATAGCTCGTTGTAAGAATTTGATAGCTGTTTCATGTTCTTTCTGGAGGCCAAAACAGTTACCAGCAACACACCATGTCTGTGGAGCAGTTTTGTCAAACTCAATAAGTTCTTGAGCTAACATTGATAATTTTATCTCTCTTTGTAAATGCCAAAGAGCTGTGCTATAATACTCTGTACCCTGGAGTCTATGTGGCTCTACTTTGTGAGCTTCTTCAAAATATTTGACCGCTTCTTCATACTTAGACATTTCAAAGTACGCTCGACCAATAGCGCTTAATACCCAACCCGTGTTGAACTGTTTTTGAGGCAGATTTATTAATATTTTAATGGCTTTAGTACAATGGAATTGTCCTAGGCAAAGAGATGCATTAGCGAGGTCAGCCAAAAGATTAAGTAAACCTTCAGCAGAAGCCCGTTGCATCTTTAAACCAGCTTGTTTTACTTCCTCTGTAATAAAACCTGACTGTTGACTTGACTTGATGGGCTCAGATTTGTTCAACTCGTTGAGTTCCATTTCTTTCTGCTGTAAAGTTGACGATGAGCTACTTATATTGTTTGTTGAATTGGTTTGCCTTCTTGTCTTTTTTGTAGGAGTCTTAGAACTAGATGCTCTCTTGTTATTCTCTTGATTGATACTTCTAGGCGTTGATTTACTATTTTCTTTCACAGAGGATGAACTATTGAATATTCTTGACGATCGTCTTAGTCCGAGCCCTGTTGATCCAAGAGATGATTGATTGGTTACCGTTGAAGGAGCTTGAAATCCTAGTTCACCTGATTGAGTATTTATATTTACTGATTGGCTAAATATTACGGGTCTATTAACATTGTTACGGGTGGTTACTCCTTGAATTGCGTGACTTCGACGGGTCTGAGGTTTCTTGGCAGGAGCTCGGGTTATTCTCTCACTTTGCATGTTTGAATTACGGATTTCCGAAGTGTCAATATTCTCATTTGGTCCAAGAGTACAAAGATGAATGGGTGGGGTATCTATAATTGGGAATACTCCAAAACTCAATCTAGATGCTGTGCCACTCGGAGTCTCTGTTCTTTTCACAGAGGTTGGTGAAACTTTATCAGAGGACACATTTGCACTCCGTCTAGTGATTTTAGCCAGTGGCTGGGCTTTCTGTGGAGCGAGGCAGGTTGTTACCCATGAATTACACTCGGGTGTGATAACATCAATAATTCCATTGTCATTTGTTGGCTTTATTAGAGCAAATGGTGAATGGATTTCAACGGGTTGATTGAGCTCTTTAATTGTAGGAACCGTCACCTGGCTACCAATTCCTCCAATTCCTTGACTAGTGTTGTCAATATTCCCTTTTACATTGCTATTCCATAAAGTAACCAGGGGGTTATTCCCATGACACAGAGAGAAGTCTATATTATTTATATTGAATATCTTGGCTGAATCGGGTTTAGCCCCTAGTTGAACCAAACTTTCAAAAGATGACCACAGAAAAGGATTGAACTTTAAACTTTTTAGATAATAGTCCACTGCTTTTTCATATCGTTCAGTTTTACTACAAATAAAAGCCAACATTTGAGCTGCAAATGCAGCACTTTTACCGAATTCTTGAATAAAATCTTCGGATGAAAGGCCGCTTTTACAACAGCCACTTTTGTCCAGGCAGTTGAATTTACCCAATAATGCCTCCTCAGCTTCACCATATTTTTTAAGATCACAGCAACATCGAGCCAATAATAAACGACATTCAGATGATTTGAAGCTCTTGTTAGAAAGTATTGAATAGGCAGCAACTTGTTTGTTTGCACGATAATAACAAGTAGCTAAAAGGTAAAGAGATTCCTCGGAAGCAACTGTAAGATTATAGTGGTATTTGACGGTTTGATTTGAAGAACATTATGGTGATGATAATATCCATGATGATGCGAATGTTAATGGTGAAACATTTCAATTTGATCAGGTAACATGTAAGAAACCATAAGCAAATATAATAAAATAGGAGAAATAAGTGAAATAAGTGAAACGGTTCAAGACATACAATAAGAGATAGACAGACAAAAGAAGACTAAATTTGGGCAAGCATTTAGGGTTGTTTTTGATTTCTAATTGATTGAATTTACTCACCTTCAGCATTCAGCCTCTCAGCTAAGAATATTGCATCCTTGTAAGAATAGTGATTCAGTATGAACCAGATAGTTGCCTGAATAAATAAGAAAAGATGATATGAATAAAGTAATATGGATTTTAGGAACAGATATAAAATGTAAAATTTGAAAATGCAGTAAGGATCAAGAATAGGACTCTGAACAGCAGCTAAAATTAATCAAAATTTAGATTAAAAACGTTACAATTATTTGAAAAAATAACTTAGTTTTCTAATAAGTCTAGTATAGTCTAGGCCAAACACAAGATTGGTTGGTTTGAGTCAAGAGTTATTCAAGTGAAGTAAAAAATGGAAAGAAGCAACATTAGACAAATAACCAAAAATTTCTTACCTGTACCGGCTCTTGTATAATCATCTCCACCATTCGGATCCAGAATTGTGAAGATTAATTGATTAATCCCAATGAAGATAGCTAAAATAATAAAAAACAGGCAAGAAACAAAATTGTTACTGGAATTAACTACAATTAAGTTTTACACCACCAAACCTAACCAACACTTGGACAACACTTCTCTCTCCCTTTCCCTCACTCTCTTTCTCTCTCTTGCCTTAACTGAAAAGGGATTGTTCGTACATAACAAACCGTTTTTTGAAGATAAATTATAGACACAGCTTAAAATGTTACATTAATTTTATAAGTTGATTAAATGTAAAAATTAAAAGATAATCCTGGAGATAAATTTACAATAAACTGTTATTTTAAACAAATTAATAAAGTTGAGAGATAAAATTTAAGTTAAGTTGATGAATATTTGGTAACCAGCTTAGTTGCTTTTCTTAAAGTAACTGTCGGTTTGAAAAAACCAGTAACCAGGAACAAAGGTCTGGAGACATTTGCTGATTGGATGTGAGGTCGGTAAACATTGTTCATTTACCAATGGGAAAAGCAACTAGAATTTCATCTAATAAATTTAGGTAAGTAAAATTATTTAAATATATTTATAATGCGTACTTACGTTAATTACTTTAACCAGATTAATTTTATATCAATTTTCATAGATTATTATATTTATTCCGCATTAACCTTTTCTTCTATGTTTTTATTTTGCTTTTTCAAACATTCAAGCTAACTCTATTGGAATTCGATTAAAATAACCAAAAATGCCCGGACAATCTGGTGCGCCAGCCTCTTCAGGAGAAAGAATTTTGAGGAATTTAGAAATGGATAGAAGTCGATTTATGGAGGACTTTCAACCAGAAAATAGTAGGAGAGAAAGGCGTAAACGAAGGTTGGATAATGTTGGAGCTACAAGCAATGCTCTTTACGATGATAAAGGTTTTTACATCGATTCGGGAAGAGATCTATGTGATTGCTTATCTATAACATGTCCTGGTTGTCATTTCATGTGTCGCAAATGCAAATCGCCTAAATGTGGAGCTGAGTGTCGAGTTGGAAGAACATGGGATTATGAACAAGTGTCAACCCAATCCATTAATAGTACGAATTTCACAGATACACGCAAAAATGTTAATCATTAAATGGGAAAAATGTCATTTAATAGACTTCATCTCATACTTTTTGTTGGAAACGTTCAGTGCTGTTACATTATGATCTCAGAAACATGTTGCATTAAATTTTGTTTTAAAGAGTTACAAGGGATTATGTATTGGGTATTTAATGAGGCAATCAAAAAGAGGAAATTTCTTTTAAAATTTTGTAACTATGGATACTCAGCTGGATAAAATTAATGAAAACATGGGTAAGAGAAGTGATAAATCTGTAAGAACTGTTGATGATTTCTTCTAATTTAGGTCATTTGCAATGAAAACAATTCATTATAACTTTGGCGTATTATAGTCAATTTAATAATTGGCGTTTTTAAAGTTTGTTAGACAAGATTTCTGCAACTGAAATGATGAATTTCGGTATGCAAATTTGTACGAAGATGATTCTCGATATGAAAAATTAAAACATCTATATCATTTTCTGGAGGAAATCTATGTAGCCGAGAATATTCGCAAAGGTATTCATGAACATATACATCAGCATACTCAACTTTTGGTCATTAAATAAACATGTTGTATTACAAAGTTTTAAAAATGGTATATTTGTTATAATGTTACAAAGTGTTGTAAACATGTAGTTTGATAGTTTTCAAAACATTCCAATTCGAAAAGAAAAATCCTATGAGTAGATGTGATCTTTGGTTTTGAGTTTACTCTTTTTAGGGATTTTCAAACTTCTGAATTGATTATCAAATATCTACTCCCGGATGTTGCTTGTGACTAATTGGGCTATTCTGGTTCTCAGCATTCTGGTGAGAAATGAATAAAAATAAAGCTAATAAATATGAATCATAGTTTTTGACTCTTTGTTTTTATCAATTCTAAAGGCATAAATGAATATCGGTATAAAATGCATAATTGTAAATCATCAGTTATAACTTCAAAAGATCGCCTAATGCAAATTTATTTCATCAAAACTCAGACCGAGAAAGAGCAAGGATATGGTTAGTGCCTTATAAATACCATCTCATAAGCCATTCAATGCTTGGTAAATTACTAACTTCAAAAATCAAAGATACAGAAAATTCTGTGGAAACAATAGAGAAAAATTTTGCAACAACTTTTCAAATTCATATCATTGATTGTGAGCCGTTTTGAGGTCGCTATTCTTATCCCTGTAATGAGGTGAAAAGCCAATAAAGTTTGAGTTTAATAAGATAATACTAGATAGAATGACTAGTAGTAATCGTTTAAAATATGGTTTAAACGCATTTCAAAGAATTTATAATTGTTCATTGTGCGTCAAACAATCGATTCAAACTAAATTTAATTTATTCTCATTAAGTTTACATGGTAACCGGATGCATAACTAATCCACTCAACCATACTTGGGTAAACCTCGACGAGTACGTCTTGAGAAATAAAAGCTATTAAATTTCCTTTCACTTCTTTTGGTTAATATAATCTTAATAACATTACCAAACTTGTTAAATTGACAACACGTGTTAAATTAGCCTTTAATCGTCAAGCCAATCATATTTATGGTCTACCTATTCAATCAATCATTTTGATTCCCAGTGAAGTTTGGTTAACATTCAAGACATTTTCTCCTTACAACTCTGTTCATCTTTGGGTTTAACTCTACCTTTCTTTCGTCTTTTCCTCTGTCTATTTTCTCTCCCATTCTCTCTTGCTGCTTGCTCTCTTCTTCATTGCCAAACTGTTGTATGAAAAGCTTTTTTGACAGTGTTCTCACCCTGTTTACTTTGTCATCGTCATTACACTCAATATTGGAAGTATTGAAAACAGAAATAGGTAAGTAAAATTATTCCAAATTTACGCTAAACCTCATGTCTTTTGTCCCTTTGTTTGGTCAAATGAGAGAAATATTTATTAGTTAATTCTTTGTGAACGTATTCCTTTAAAAATATTATAATTTATGAATTAATTTATGGACAAAATGTGACTCTAAGCTATCAGAAGCAGCGGTTTAATAATTAACCAGAGTAATTTTATAAAAGACGTTAATAACACGCCGAGATTTTTGACCCCGATAGCTTTTAATGACCATTTTCCTTTGCATTGCCTTGTGCCCAGAAACTAATAGCTGACAATTTTCAATCGTAGGACAACCGTGAGAGGTCACCCCTTGAAGCAAACAAACAGTTGAAGTTGAACATTTGTTTGCATTCTGATTGAAGATCGATGCTGTAAAATATCAACAAAATTACAAAAAGCAGCGACTGACTCAGATAACAATACCAGCAGCAGCAGTGCAACAACAACTGCTTCAAAACCCAAATCCTTAATTAACCTGTTAACCAACAAACAAATTATTCTGTGTTGACTAATATTTAGATCAATCTATTTTCTCTAACCTTTTCCTCTCTTTCTACCCATCTCTTGCTCATCTCATTTTCATGTTATCCTGTTATACCTGAAAATTATCACCCATACTTAATCGTTTACTTTTCTAATTACATTTCCTATCTCAGACTTGGCTTGAATTCGCAACTGTACCTTTTATCTACACTGTGAGTACACAAACTAATATGTACATGGTTGTAAAACATCTACCACATTTGAAGAGCAACATTCCGGTTTAAAGTGTGACGTTCATTCAAGAGGAACAAAGAGTCATTATCGGGTGATTGGTTTTTTTCGCTTTCACGGTAAACAATCAGCCTAACGTACACAAAAAAAGAAGGAACATTATCATCATCATCACCACCAACAAGCTTTGTTCTTAATCGTTCTGTTATGACTGACTAATCAGCTTTGACAAAAAGATTAATTTATAAAAAGCAACGTTGCCCAATTCTGTAATTGTCTTTTTTATTTAACTCGTCGCGCACAACGAAATATATTAATGAAAGCTTGGACAAGTGAAAAAGATGGGAGCAAAAGCACTATCAACAAAGCTGATGATGATGAAACTTCTAATGACCTAGACGAAGCCCTCAATGAGCTTGGAATGCTCTCTTCTTTAACACAAACGCGTCGAGAAAAGTGGCTACGAAGAAGATGTTACCGGTTTAGTAGTGGTAATGGTAAAAATAGTGTTGACTCTCCTCACTGGTGTTCCCTTTCTTCGTCCAGTACGTCATCCTCATCATGCAGTGGTAGCTCACAAAGCTCTGGAAGCCTGGGTGGTTCCATAGGAAGTCGAAAAAATTCCTATTCATCTGCTTCCAATGCCTCTTCTGGATCTTCTACGTCCTCTTCATCGTCACCTTATTCGAGCTTAAGCTTCTCTCAGTCGTCCCGCTCATCGATCAATTCTCATCCAAGTTTTGAAGCATCTGCATCTTCAGGATTCCAAAGTAACTGTTGTATTAGTTCCTCAAGTATTTAGTAAGTATTCTTTTACCAATAGGCGCTATCTTTTCACCACCTCACCTGTCATTACTTTTACATCCATCCCTGACGAGTATTACCTTTATCGACCCGTCTCGATTTGTCTTTATGTCTTTTATTTTCCATTTTCCCAAATCTCTGATTAAAACCATAATCTTAGCAAAATTTTACCTTTAACCTTTCAATTTTTTATGATTCATTGCTACCCACTCTCATTTATGTATCTCTATTCATTATTACCTTTAACGTTCTCACTAAGATCATGCCATTCATCATTTTCGCCTTGACCTTTACTTTTTATTTTTTCTTTCTGTAGTGATGTGTATTAGAAAATCATTTTAGTTGTTTTTTGAATTATGGCGAAATTTAAATTCTGTTGAAGAGTAGCGTGAATCAGAACGAATATTCTCTTTATTATTCGATTATATCCGTATTTCTATGCTCTCTATAATAATTCTTTCTTTGTCTTTTTATTTATGCAGTGCTAGCCTTGATCTTGTTGGAGATGCATCAAATTTTTCAAACCACAAACTAATGGAGTATCCACGAGTTGCACGTCGCCATCATTTCCATAATCAATGCTACAAACCTTACATTAGACCTAGGCGATGCAGTCTACAGTCTAATCTACAAAAAGAAGAACCATTGGATCTCAATTGGAATCTCCTTAAAGGTCTAAGTCTATCTGATTCAGGCTCATCAGGGACAGGATCTGGAACTGGCACACCTCCTCCGCCTTTTTTTGCCTCTTCGTTAATTCAATCATCATCATCTTCTTCATCATCACCTTCTTCTGCCATCACTGGAACAGCCAATCCTGCTGAGTCTAAATTGCTATGCTCAAGGATTACCTCAAGTATCGCGGACAAAGAAAATAATGCTCTTGAAACTCGGTCCAATCCTAATAGTCCCATGCGAAATCGAAATATCAACCAACTTTTGAATTATACTCATGCACACACCTTGCCCTTAAAGTCTAATCAACATCACCATTGTTCAACGACGCATCAGCTCGCATCATCAACTATCAACAATCAACAAAATCAACATGCCTATCACTATCACCATACTGAAATGAATCCGTTGGCTACTTCAGCAAACAGTGTCTTTGGTTCATTGGCATCAACTCAAGCTGATGTTCCAGTTGCACTTCCAGGAAGTTGTTCTAATTGTGGTAAACCTAGTGAACAAGGATCACTTTTCAGATCTCGATCATTGGATGATCTCAATAGCCTGCTACTTCAAGAGGACGTCCATCTCAACCATTCTCATTCTCCATATTGCCCACCTGATGAGGGACTCTTTAATCAGCCAATGTTCTCTTCCGTTTCTTGTGATATCGAGAATGTGCTACAAAAAATCAGTAGATTGGAGATGTAAAAACTTATTCCTTCGAAAAATTTCAATTCCATTGATTATGGTTTATTTTGTGAACAGAGTAAACAAATACCTAAACGCTTATCAAATTCTCATCATCCTATTTTCCGTCTAAATTGGCATCTCCATTTTTTCATTACTTATATCTCTTTGATTTGCTGTACTAACAATTTATAGCTACAATGCACAGTTGTAGTATAGCCAATTATTTTATTTGTTTCATTTAAAAACAAGTGAAAATTATTTTACTCAGCGTTGAAATATCAACTTCAGAAGCTGATAAAATGAAAGAGTGATCTTCTGGATGTTGATTATTTTTATCTTACATTTACTTAAATTGTAAGATTCACTCAATTATCTATTGTTCTTTCTGTTTACTTACAAGTATTAGCATTTTCACTCTACTATTTTTTGTAACCAAATGTTATCAAGAAAACCAAAATGCGTAAAAACAAAACTCATTTCATAGCATAAAAACAAATTAAAATAGAGTCAACTCCTAAAAGGAAAACTATTAATCTTCTCAGTGCCGATGTTGATGTTCATTTTTGTAACTCGAAACAAAAAATATTGTAAAGAAACAAATTTCTCCTTTTGAAGCCCATGATTTTAATTTTCGCTGCTTTCCTTTGCTTCTTACATTTGCCAAAGGATTTAAACGAATTATATTATGATTCTAAATTATAAAGATATTGGATTAACTATTGTAATTGTAATTGATCAAAGTATTTTGATGACAATTGATGTACTAATAACTGTATAATGTTTCTACAAGAAATGAATATGTTTGGTAACGAAACGAAGGAGACAAAAAGTAACAAAGAATCGTGATAAAAAAATTAATTTTTTGAAATCAGAGCATGTAATAGTAAAAGATGACAAAACTATGTTTAATTGTAATCATAATTCAATGTTTAATTGTCAATTAATGGTTTATACATTGATGTTAAATCAAGTTTATATCCAAATCTTTTATCTATTTATTTGTAGTTAACCATTTTCAGTAAAATTAAACGGCAAAATATTCATCGATTAATGATTCACCTTATTTACTAATTAAATTATTTAAGATTCATATCGAGGATCAATCGATCAATTTTTAAGATTGTAAGGTAAGAATTTATTGGTGTTCAAAGTTTCAATAAAATCTGTTACTTTTACAAAAATAGTCGCAATTCAAATTATGCTAGAATTATTCTATTTAGATTTATAAATTTTGATAATTACTCCTAAAGGCTAAATATTTTTTTAAACCATTAAGACTCAACGTTCATAGCTTAAGCCATCCCTGGTGTTTAATTTTTATTTTGTGACTTGGAACTTGATTGTTTTTGACAAAATAAGAGGATATAATTGGGCTTATCATAATTAGTTTAAATTGGAGATAATTTTTTAAGCTGATTTCTATCCAAGATTTGCAATGCACGATGAAAGTGATAATTTTTTTGTCTTCAGGAGAATTGTATTTTGTATTATTGCGCTTTCTATCTGTCTGTTGAGTGAAAACACCATTTTGTTTTCATCATCTTTACCATCATCATCTTTTAGTTTACACTTTCGCTATCATGTTGTTTAATTGTAACAACTTTTATATCAATTGTGTTTATTGTATCTTCCATTTATATTATTATATCAACTAATCAATCTGGATCTGTTTCATTAGTTCTGTTTTGAAATGAGCCTTTCTTTTGACCTTTTCATACACTGATCATTTATTTGATTTTGTCTCTAAAAATTTTCTTTTTTGTTATGCTATTTTCCTTTGCTTCTCTCTTATTTTTTCCTATCTTGTAGCTCCTTAACGAGCAAATTTAACATCACTATCTTTATGCTGGTTTTTCTTTCTCGTTTTTTCATTTTTTTGACCTTTCTTTGACTCTCTTCTGCCATTTACCCTCTTACCTGCCTTATTGGTTATCCCTTTAAATCAACAAAGACTACCAGGAATAGCTGTGAACAATATAGAAATGGCTACCACCGGTATAACACATTCTTTAATTGCTAATAATTTTGGTGGACCTGTTAAAGATATCCACAACAGTGTATCTGCTCTAACTGCTCGTGAATATGGGTATGCAAGTAACCTCTCAGTGGCTCAAAAACAAACAATAGACTATTTAATTAGAGCTCGTTATCGTAAAGCAACTGGATTATATAGCAAGGATTTGTATGCTCATTATGGATGTATTAATGCTATTGAATTCAGCAATAATGGACAACTAATGGTCTCAGGTGGTGATGACCGTCGTGTTTTGTTATGGAATGTTGAGAAAGCCTTGTCTGATAAAGACAAACCTATCGTTATGAAAGCTGAGCATACGTCAAACATCTTTTGTCTTGGTCTCGATTCAGATAATCGTCATATCTTTTCAGGAGGTAATGACGAACAAGTTATCATACATGATGTTGAAACTAGAGAGCCTCTGAAAGTGATTCTTCATCGAGAGGTGGTTTATTGTCTTTCCGTTGATCCTCAAAACGATAATTTATTTGCCACTGCATGTGATGAAGGAAGAATATTCTTGTTTGATCTTCGTGTCCCTTACAATATGGATAATTTACCAGTGCTTATACACACTCGATCTGCTTTCCAATCAGTTATGCATAATCCTGTTGAACCTAGACTCATTGTCACTGCTAATTCAAGGGAAGGGGTGAGTCTCTGGGATATCCGTAAACCTCGTGTTGACCTAATCAAATACAATGGAGGCCTAGTTACTTCTCAAAGTGCTATGTCTGTTCGTTTTAATTCCAATGGAACTAAGATTGTTGCTCTAAGACGTAGATTACCTGTTATCCTTTATAATACACTATCGCCTCATCCAATTGCCGAGTTTGATGACAAAGATTATTACAATTCTTGTACCATGAAAAGCTGTTGTTTTGCGGGCTCAAAAGATGAATATATTTTGTCTGGCTCAGACGATTTCCGTCTTTATATGTGGAAGATCCCTGATGAAATATTGGAAAAAGACTTCTCTTCTGATGGAATCAAATGGGTTGATCAAACCCATCTTATCCTACGAGGACATCGCTCAATAGTTAACCAAGTTCGATACAACTATTCCAATTCAACGATTGCTTCTTCTGGAGTTGAGAAAGTGATAAAAGTTTGGTCAATCTTTGATATTTTTGACCCTAAAGAAAATGATCACAAAAACATCTGTAGTCATGATGACCGTAAAGTTTACAGTCATGAAGAATATATTCAGTTGGTACTCGAAAGTGGCCACCTTGCTGCCCATGATTACAGCAATCAATCAGTTCAAGAAGACCCTCGTATGATTGCTTTTTTCGACTCCCTCGTCCAACGAGATATCGAAGGGTTAACAACCGATTCCAATTCTGAAGACTCTGATTTTGCCTCAAGGTTCAGCTTGATTACTAGAAATCATGCTCGTGCTGAATCTCTATCAGATTTATCTTCTAGTGATGAGGAAAAGGAACTTTTACATCTTTGTGATGACCAAATCGTTGGTTACATTAAATCATTCAGTGAAAGGATGGAATCCTCCGTTAACAGACTTTATGGAACTGATTCTAAATCTTCAGTTGTGCCAAATAGTAAGAATGCTGATAGCAGCAAAAGTGATTCTAGCAATGCTTTAAATGAAAATCAAAACAGTAATGATGCTTTGTGTAAGCCGAGTACATCTTCTGCTAGGCCCTCACCATCAAGCCTAACTACTAACTCTTCATCGTTATCAGCTGCAAGAAGCCAAGCTACTGATTCAAACAATGACAATATTGACGTTGATGCAAATAAAATATCTATACTCATAAACGAAAAGAAGAAAGAGCAACTACGCAAAGCAACTCGATATGCTCTAAAGTCTACTAGAGTACGGTTACGAAGACTCAAGAAACACCTTGCTCGTGACAAAGAGGATAAAAGCAAAGCTTGTGATAAAACCAGTGGCTTGAGTATTGAAGATAAAGAGCGACGTAAAGAGCAATTGGAAGGAGTGCTGGAAATCCTAGAAAGGTTAGCACAAAAGGTCGACAATGGGCTGAAAAATAACCGTGGACATTTGCACAAGATGATGGTTCGATTGCGTTATCTAGCTAATCGAAATAATTTCCTCTGGAGAGGTGGCAGTCCAGAAAGTCCACTTGGTTTTGATTCGGATGATGATCCTCCATTGATTGGAGGTAATGATTTACTTAACGAAGTCCGTATGGCACACAGACTGGCCGATCTTTTGACCGATGGCATTGTTGAACATCTTTCTCTTGAAGATGATGATGATGATGACGATTCGTTAATTGAGGATAGATCAATTTCTAGTACTACTTGTGACTCAGATGGTGAGAAGTCAGCTAGTAATTCGACTGATACTAGCATAAGTCAGATAAAGTCTCCTGACACAAATAGAAGTCAAACCAAGTCTCCAGACTCCAACAGAAGTCAAATTAAGTCTCCAGACAGTTCGACTTCAAGCTCATCTGATGAAGATCTTAACAAGAGACAACGACGTCGTAAAGCATCCGAAAGAAGTCGCAACCTTAATAAAAAGTGTGTTTCTAATAAATATGTTGATAGCAGTAGCTCCAGCAGCAGTAGCAGCAGCAGTGATAATGATTCCGAAGCTGAGGAACCCGAAAAGCGTATTCTTCCTATGGTTAACCTGCGTTATGACGAGGAAAGTGATGATGCTGGTTTCGATGGAGACACCGAGTCAGCCAAGAAAAAGAATGCCAATGGAGTGATTAAATCAAAGGCATCAATCTCTAATAACATTCAAAGCCAAGAAACAGCATCAACATCTGCAAATGATCCATTGAAAGCTAATTCAAGTAATCATGATGATGAGCAAAGTGACGATATAAATAATAATATGAATTTAAATAGTGATACAAAGGAAAAGGATCATCAAAATCATGAGCCAGGACAACCATCAAAAGTCAATAACGTTACCATTAAAACTGTAAATAATACTGGAAAGTGTTTCCGCAAACGCAAAAATCTCGAATCTAACTCTGAAAAAGTTGTTTATAAGTCAATCAAACGCAAACATGATTAACATCCGTATTATCAATATTTGTATATATATACATAACAAATGAACTATGAGTATATATATATTATTACATAAACAATGCATTTGTACAAAATCATTTTCTTATATTTTAGCAAAACTTTCTTCTATTTCTCGCTTCATAATTAAAAACTAGGAAGCTTTGATCGTCGGTTTATATTTTTCAAGTTTCCGGTTTTACAGATTATAACTATGCTCGATCATTATTCTCATAAAATTCTGCTTTCGTTCGACTTATTATTATCAGTAATATATCGGGACTAATGTTATTAATAGTTATGCTTTAGGTATGGAAAATTTTCTCACGATTCAGGTTTCATAGACTGTTCTTTACCGTACTTCGTTGAAATGATTTTTCTAATTACCTTAATCTCTTCTAATTATTGTTATAGCTAAATAAAGTGGAAGCTGCAAATAATTAGACTCTTCTGAAAATTCTGAAAGCTTGACCATATTTTCACAGGAATTTAACCTGGCTTTTTCAAATTTCAAATTTTCGATATCATGAGCATGCGTTTTGTTAGTTTTTTCATCCTCACTGTGAGGACCTCACATGAAAACATCCCCAATACATATTTTTTTTTGTTTCTATTATTCTTGTAACATTATGATTGAATGTTAATTCTCATGATTATCGTGTATTAATTTATTTTTAATTAGTCAATTCGAGTAAAATCTTAACTGCTATCTAATTTAGTTATGGTTTACATTACCACTTTGAGGAGGCTGTCTAATCAACTCTCGCGTGATAAAAGCTATGTGAGCAGTGCTCATCCAAAGTCACATATCAATTTAATTAAACATGCTATTCCAGACGGTGAAAGTGATGCTGAAAAAAGATATCGAAAGCTTTACGAAGACAATCAATTATGGAATCACTGTTATTGGGAAGAAAACAATAATAGATTTTTGAAAGTAAGTAATAGTTGAAAGCTTTACAGGTAACTCATAGTGTATTTCTCACTCCATTTTTGCCCTTTGTTTATTCTTTCTTTAGGAAAAAGCTGACTTCATCGAAAAACAACGACTTTTGAGAGGCGATGGTTCCTTGGCATTCACACAAGAAGATTTAATGCCATTTTACAAGGAATTTTTAGACAAAAATTACAATAAACACATATCTTACAACAGGTAAAATTGATTTTTTGGTCTGTTTCAGCTAAACTAAAGATTGATCTTACTCTCACAGAGAATGGTATCGACGACAGTTCAGACTTCTTTTGCCTGCTTTAGCAGCTTTTATTGCTTCTAAGAGAAGATCTCTGAGAAAATCTTTTTCATGACTGGTCTTAATCCAGGTAAGAATCGTTTGTTCTATAATTCAACTTCCGCACTTTTCTCTGGAATCCATCTTAATATAATGAGATGTGATTTTCGTAGTGTGCGTAGATAAATTTGAAATAACAGGGCAAATAAGCTTTTAGATCCAAGCTGTTTTGGTAGTATATGTTTCTAACAATTTTTTGTCTCTTTCTAGCACCACCACTAACGGAGTTCAACAACTGGATTCAAATATTTAATAAGCCTCAAAATTTGATGTTTATAATAGTGTAATTATTGTTGATAATTTGTAATTACTCTTAAATTGACTTTGAAATGTTAAACAGTAAAATAGTTTATTAAAGACAAGACTGTTTTAGAAATTAACCAAACAGGGCTTGAATTTGATATTGTTTTATATTCCACGTGTTTGAACTCTTTCATTTAGATTTGAATTCAGAATGAGAAACAAAAAGACATTTTATTTAACGATAATATAAATTGGACATATTCGAATGTATCAAACAAATTAAGAATTTCGATAATATTGCTTATCACCCTTTGAAAACATTTACAAAAGTTGGATGGACATGTGGATTGCCTCAATACTTTGACCCACTAGAAAAACTACACTTGTAGCAATCAATTATTAAAATTCAGAGACAAAAGATCTTTGGTGGAATATTTTTAAAATTAAATCATATTAAACTAGTTTTGCAGGTTAATTTGAACAAAAAAGGACGAAGATCAATGTTTCCTTAATATATTCGCATCGTCAAGTAGATTTTAAGTAATGGATCTCGTCTGACGTCACCGTCACACCGTGATTATTTTAAATATTTTGATTTGAGGTTCAATAGTTTATCATGGATCACCTGATCATCATCATCATCTATTTTACAGGCCAATCCTCTCTCAATCCATTCGGTTGCTTCTTTTGTTCGCTTAAGAGAAATTAATGTTTTACAGATATAGTAAATATTTTGTTTCCATTCAGGTTTGATCTTGTATGCTTGGAGCAAAGATTGTAGCGCTTCATCAGCACTGGTCTCAGGGACTTGAGCAAATAAACTTGAGGCTAATTTTTTCTCCAACCATGAAAGATTAGAAACTTCACTAGCCCATCTTCCTAGTAAGTGATGCAGAGTAGCATCATCAGACTTAAGATTCAATGCGAAATCTAAATGTTTCTTGAATTCATAACCATTCTCTATTTTCTCCTTGGTGCCAACGTAGTCAGTCACAGATCCTATGGCTATAGCATACCATTTGTGGCTCTCAACACAATTTTCGTCAAGTTGTATAGCTTTCTTAGCACATCCAAGCTTTTCATAAACAAGCTCCTTTTTTCGGTCCTTATTTCCTTGTTTCTCTGCAGCTGATCCCATGAGATGACAAACTTTAGCTTTACGCCACATTATCTGAGCATTACAGCCAAACTATGAAAAATACAAAAATTAGAATACAATTAGAATAAAACAACCTCTATTTGAAACCAAATTTTAGCTAGTTCTCTATCAATTTCTATCAATACAAGATTTTTCGAACGAATTTGAATAGCTTGATATTGATATGAAGTTGGTGAAGAAACGGCTGAAGTTTCATGGACAAGTTTTGTTTACCTTTTTTTCTATTGTACATAATTTGTCATAAAGACTTTGAATATCTACTTTAGGATTATCAATGCAGGAATCGATTTCTTTGAAATAGTCTTCTTGACTGGGCTCAACGGGTTCAATTTTTTCATTCAACTCTGTATGTTGTTCTTTAGATTCTTTTGCACTAAGATGTGAAACAGCACAATGATCAATAACATCGCCACTGGGTTCACCATTAGAATCATCCTTGGCTCTTATTATTCCAGGTTCTAAACTAATATTATTATCACTGTAATAATGGAAAAGTTATTAGACATGGTCGCATGAGCGATTGAATAAAAGTAAATAAAGTTGAAAACCACTAACCTATCATTGAAATCAAAAAATTCTTCATTCTCATCAGATGATGTATAGGGATCCGAGTTGATAGGCTCAAACCTTGTCTCTTCTGATCTTAAGGGTTTTCGGTGAAGATGGTTAAAACGGGACTTCGATTGTTGACTCATTTCAATATCAACGGCATCCAATTCAGCTTCTAGATGATCTATGTCCAAAGGTTTCATGGAATAAGGTGAGCCTCTCATTGAAGCAATCTTGATCTCTTCAACATCCTTCCGTAGTTGCTCAACTGTCTCATTAAGAATATCTAATTTGGATGCTAACAATTCACGAGCCTTTTTTCGGCTATCAGTTGATTTGATTTTACTATAAATACCAGCAACCGTAGCAGTCAAAGCAATACCAGCTCCAAAGGCAGCAATAACAGAAAATTTTTCTCTTCCAACTTGATCCATGCTTGTTATAATTCCCATTTAATTGATCGAGAACAAAGTAATATGATAAAAACTATTGTATTTCAATGATCAATTAAGCAGCGAGATGTGAAGAATTAATCGATGTTTCCAATCCACCATTGATTAGATAAACTGCAAATGGTACAGCCATATTCACAAAAAGGTTGTTTTATTTTCTTAAGGTCCAAATAGCAAATCAACTGTTGTAGCTTCAATCTTCAGTCCATTTAATGAGCACTCATAAATATAGACAAATTGTGTCAAATTTAACTACAATAAACATAGGTAACGTTTACATAGAAATTAAAAATTATTTTTTGATCAAATAGAGCTGTTTACAGCTTACAACTTGTTCAACAAGCCTTGTTGAGCAAAGCTTTGCTAGTCTCATTTTGCTGATGAAGTTGAGTCTGGATTTTTCAGGTTACACCTTCTTCTCTTTTCTTTTGCTCACTTTCTGATCATTCAAATATTAATTCTTATAATCAGATAAATTAATGAATAAACTCGAATTTTTCCTCAATGTTCAAGATATTTAATCATTGAAAAATAGTTTGTGTCTACCAATAGATATGAATAGATATTGTGTAAATCAGGTGAGGATGGTAGTTAATAATTGAAATGTTAACAGTTTTACGTGCAATAATATTGGGAAAATTCACTTTAATTGCGAATCATGACAATTTGACTATATTTAAACGGTTTTGAGTACAATTACAAATTTCACTTCGAAACGCTAATTTTGATAATTGAAGTTGATGCTGAGTTAAGATTTCTTTATCAAATTTATCATATTTTAGATCATTAACATTGAAAAAATAGAGGGAAAAATAATATTTATGAAAGATGAATTATAAACAATTGTGATCTTCGATGAATCTTTTTCATTCCACAATTAAAATTTGTTGATTCTCGTATACTTTTGAACAAATCTTCATATGAAATTAAAAATTTTAAAGTTCAATAAAAAATGAAATTTATTACTGATGACCAACTGAACTTAAATGAGGTTATCTAAATCAAAACTACACTTCCGATTACTCTTCACGCTGATCATTAAGTTTAACGACACATATACGAAACATGTTTTAATCGTGTAAATGCTTTTACTGCAGTATTGAAGTAAACTGGCTTCTTTCTTCTTAAAGAAAATACATAATGTTAAGTGTATACTGTCAAGTCAATTGTTTGAAATTATTTCCCTGATATGAAAAGTTTGAAATTTAATATGTAAAGTCGTTCCATTATATCAGTCAAAATAATTGATCATTGACCAGAGAAATTTGTTGATAGTTAACCCTCTTACAATTAGCCTTGCTTATGAGGTCTTGTTCTTGGAGTTACCATCACTTTAACATCTTTCGGACTTGAGACAGGTTGTCCTATGTGATAATCTAAAGGGATCTGAACGGAGTAGTGAGAAGGAATTGAAATTAAATTTATCATGGAAAGAAATCATTTTTACTAACCTTGGTTTCCAAAGAAACACTAAATCGATAATGAGTCAGCAACGAAATCAAACAAATTTTGATCTCAAGCAAAGCCAATCTCCTTCCAATACAACTCCTAGGTCCAGCAGCAAAAGGCAAAAATACGTCTGGATTGATTGTCTGTTGTTCGTTCAAAAATCGTGTTGGATCATACTGGTCAGGATTTTTGAAAAAGCTGGGATCATGATTTACTGCATAGCTTGGAATGGCCACTAAACTATCCTTAAGTAATTTAATTGTGCCCAGTGTACAATCGCGACTGGCTCTTCTCTCGATTCTAACATTAATAATTGTTATGTATATGTTAACAAAATTTTATTCATTGTTAAGTAAATAAATATTAGAAATATTGCTATCAATTATTATTAATTGGTTAGTCGATTTAGATTAAATGAAATATCATACCTGGGAACAGCTGGGTAATAACGTTGAGTTTCACAAATAACAGCATTTAAATAATCAAGAGAGTTGATTTCTTCAATGGTAAGTTCTGTTCTTTTCAATTGTAGGTAAATAGATTCCAGTTCATCAACAATTTTTTGTTGGTTTTCAGGAAATATTGCCAAACAGTAAATAATTAAACTTAAAGTAGTTGAGGTTGTATCATAACCAGCAATTACCAACAAAACTCCATTGTCGATTCGGATTTTTTCTTATTAATTATAACAATAGAAAAAAAATTTAGCAAATAATGATAAGAAAGTGACATTTATAAGTAGGGGCTGCATTATAATTGAAAATATAATTCCCCAGCAAGAATTAATTACTGGTTAATTAACTGTTTAAGTTAACTGATCAAATTGACCCATCATGATTTATATTATGCCTGAAAATTTATATCAACAGGTCTACATAACAAAACTAATAATATATTGCATGGTTAATTGTATCTATTTGTTATAAATTTTCATTTTTAAATTTTTTATGCAGCCCTTCAAATACTTTCTAATGTAGTTCGTTTACCTATTATTTTCTTAATCACTAGTATTATTCAAAGGTTGTCTTACCTTTTGTTTCACTGTCCAATTCCTTGTCTTCTATTTTAATTTGTGAATCATCAAGCAATGTGACAAAATTTTTATTCACTGAATCGACCTGATTCTCATTTGAATTGGTTTGGTTTTTTAGCAACCTGGAACGATCGAAGATCTTTTGAACGATTGATTTCAAATAGACTAGAATCTCGTACTGGAAAACATAGAGGTTTAACAGTTTGATCAAACAAGGAAACCATAGAAGGATAATGGACTTGATTGATAAATGTTGACCAAAAAAACCTGAAACAATTGTAGCAACATCATTTGTTTGATCGTCATCAAGACTTTCAATGCCAAACGCGGTGGATGCCAAAACATCCAATGAATATGCTCCAATCAATTTTTTCATATCAACCGTTGAATTTATCTCAATTTGCTTCCGAATTTTTTCAATTAAACCGGAAGTACATCTGTCAATCGAGGGTCTCATCCTTTTTAGATTACCAGTGGTAAATAAAGATGTCATTATTTTACGAAGGCATTTCCATTCATCGTTTTCCAGCGCAACTAAACTTTTACCTGAGATTTGGTTATCATCATAAAAAATCTGAATATTTATTTATTAAAAGATTAGTACCTGATTGACGCCCTTATGGTTTTCGGGAAATCATTAAGTACTTACTCTATGGTTCGGAAATTTATCGAATTCTTGGACTAATACCTTTCTGATGTACTCAGGTTCACCAATCATTAAACATGGACGTAAACCTTCAAAGAGTCTATTGAAAATGCTCGATTATTAAATAGTATAAATATGGTTATCTTCTTACCCGACAATTCGTCCAAATTTGGTATAAGTTTCTCTGTCAGCGATATGAAGTGGCTTAGTATAACGACTGTAAGCGGATCTGATTATGGATTCATGAGGAACCCCTTGGCGACTCCAGAATGTAAACCGATGAAATAGCCAAAATAGTCCCATAATCAACAAAACAATTAGTAAAAATGAAATGATTGCCATTTTGATTACTGGTTGAATTGTAAGATTGAAGCTGTTGACAATATTTTATTAACTATGCTTATGTTTCACGTAAAGATCAATGCGAGTCTAACATAGCTGAACAAAATTAACCAACTGATTTTCTGCTCTGAATCAGCTTTATATATGCAAAGAATCTTTTATTTTAAGAGCAATGCAAATGAGTTTGGACATTTTGTCTTTGATAGATTACCCAAGACTCTAAAACCAAGAGACAAAAGTAAATTCGAATTTCCTGGTGCATTTTAAAATAAATTAACATAAAATAAATAAACAAATCGGATACATAATTGGAAATACAAATCTATTCTAAGACAACAGGAAAAGAGTAAAGAATCAACAAATTCTGAATTATTAAACAGAATTAACAGTTTAACCTGTCCAGCTGGTTATTTTAAGCAACAAAACCGTTAAATATTTTAGGATTCATAAAAGTCTGACAGTTTAATTATTTAAGAATCCAATTTTATTTATCAATCGGAAGAGGTTACGTGACAGTCAAGAGAATTAAATATCTAATGAATTCGGTGAGTTTACTGATCAAGTGGTTCAAAGATGACAACAATGATTATTTGAAACCATCAAATCACTTGTCTTGATGATGTCAATAATCTCAAGAATTGAACAAAGTATTTACATTTAAGACAACTATTAAGGTACACTTTTGATGATAACCATTGATCACTTCTAATTTAAGAATAACTATTATCCTAAGTGTTTGATTAAACAGCAACATATCAATACTTTTGTCTATTAGGCATTCAGCAATTAGATGAGCTTTTTAAGTTCAAAAATGTGAAGTCGAAAGACATTAAAACAATTTAAAATTAATTTACAAGCTGTAAATTGTTATATCTCAATCAAAGTTTTCACTCACATTTTCAACTATTAACTCTCTTCTTATCTCTTTGCGTTGGTTTTTACAGTCATTGAAGGTTAATTTCATCGAAACCACTTCAATTGATTAGAGATAATCTTTTCTCGTATCATCATTCTTGTTCAACTGAGCTGATAATTGGAGAGTTGGAAACATCTTATTTCTTAATATTGATTGTTGAACATTGTGCTGAATCAATGAATTAACATAGATTCGTTTCTCTTTTGTGCTAACCGTTTCAAAACTTGCTAATAACAAATTAGACTTAGTTTAATCCATTGAACAGCCAGTTACTGTAGCAATAAATTGTGAAAAGTGATTAGTAAATTACATCAATAATTACCGAAAATGTTAAATATTTTTAAATTGGCAGTGTTAATGCTTCTTGTGAAGTGTGTAACCAACGATGGTGAGTAAAGTTAATTGTTCATCATTCAATTTTACCCTCTTTACCGAGTGGGTTCAATCATTCAACAACCTTTTTACAACTAATGATGACATTTTGGATGACAAATTTGGCTCATTTGAGCGAGCTTTTCAGGATATCAACTCGACCATCACTTTCCATAGTTATTCACTGGGGCTATTTTCATAATTTATTAATTTATTTAAGTCTTGCTGGAACAATTAGTCATTTTTGATGCTTTGATTTTTAATAATTAGTCCAGCTATTAAATAGTCCATCTGTGTAAAGTACCAGCTGAAACCAATGTTATCTTTTTTTAATGGTGCTAACTGACAGTTCATTTTTATTTTACTTGGTATTAATACTATTTCCAATTGATTATGTTTAACATTGTTGTTGATTTTGTTTTTTGCGTTAATTTTAAGCAGAAATGCTTCGGCCTAATCTGGATCGTTACCTAATTGCTGAAAATTGTATCAATCATCTGCAAAATCAAATCAACAGGGAATTACACGCAAGTTTGGTTTACCTTAATATGGTGAGTATTTTGTTTTTGAGTTAATTGATTTGTCTCTTTAACCTGAACTCTTTTACTCTATCCATCAGGGATCCTATTTTGGTCAAAATTTAGTCGCAAGAAAAGGTTTTTCCAAATTTTTCCATGACGCATCAAAGGAAGAAGGTGACCACGCACGAAAATTAATAGATTATATGAGTCGAAGAGGAGCCAAAGTATCAACTTTCGATGTTGAGGTAATGCACAAAGCCAAATATAATAGATTTTTTCTCGGGTTATCACTTGAAGTAATGGCTTTATCTTTCAATCTTATTTAGATGCCAACTAAAGATACATGGCCTGATGGTAAAACGGCTCTTGAAGATGCTTTAAGTCTTGAGACCAAAATCAACAATGAAATTCACAAGATTCACTACAAAGCTGAACACGAGTGCAAAGATCCTCATGTAAGTGTATTTCTATCAATTTGATGAGCAAAGAAAGCTTAGAAGAAACATTGTTTAGTGCATTTTTCTCGCGTTTTACTTCTTATTTTTCTGTTGAATGGTTAAACTGTTGTAATTGTAATTGTATTCGTTTCCGTTTCCATTCTATGTTCCTACAAATAGCTTATGGATTTCCTTGAAACCGAATTTATGGAGGAACAAATTGATTCAATCAACCAACTTAAACGTCTTGTCTCCATAATTTCCAAAATGGATTCAGGAATGGGTGAATATCTATTGGATCGTCAACTTTTATCAGGTTCAGTTGGTAAAGACGAGCTTTGAGCCCTTCAATAAAAGTAAAAGCGAAATCATTACTGTAAATTAGCAAGAGTAAAATTCTAGATTCTTGATGACTCTATTATAATGTTAATTGATACTTGGTAATGCACTGAGATATTCCACTTTCCTTCAATAAAATCATTAACAAAATGAAATGTAATTTTCTTTAAATGGGGTTTGTAAGTGCGATTCGGTGATCACTGATCTAACTTACAAGCAAGTTACATATCAAGACTGGTTTGAAAAGATAATTGGATTCATGATTTGATATAAACAAAGGTTCTAGCGTTTTATTGGTCAATAATTACGTCTGCATCTCGGTAACTTTGCAGTTTTCCAATAACGGGAAAAAAATGTATTACACTAGGTATTACACTTAAAGGGTAAAAAATATTTAACGTTTTGTGTAATAATTTGGTGAAATGGAATGCAAATGCTTAAAATCTCAGTTAAATGCTTGATTTTTTCTCTTTGATGCGCTTTAATTTTGGAATTGGAATGTTTCTCGACTTTTTTTGAATTTTCAGCAGTTCCTTTCGTCATCTTTTCCTCTAGATACTAAGGCATCTGGGTTAGCCAAAGGGTCAAGTTCAGCAAATAGATTGAACCAATCATTCTTTTTATTGTCTTTGCCTTGACTGGCTCCAGAGTTTCGGGATTTATTCTGCAAAAAAAGAAAAAAAATGAAATTATTGATAAAAACTGATCAATAAGGATCAATTATGAAATATAAATAATAGCCACACAAGTGTTAATAAAATTTTAATTAAATAATGATGGAGTTTCTAATGTAATGATCGTTATAAAAGGTTTGGTTACGAGAACTGCTTTCATCAAAGCCTGCTTGTAAGCATAAAACCTCAAGATTAATACGAAATTGTGTGAAAAAATATGAACTGTAATAGAATGACTGAGTTTCCCTTTAGGTTAAAATTGAAACAAACCTTTTCTTCAAGTAAACTGGCATCAAGAGATGAAGATCCTGATGCAGTATTTAGCAAATTAGATTGTTTAATATCCATCAAATGACTTGGAAAGAAACTGTCCATGGGGGATTGCTGAACGGTCTGTTGCTCTTTAACAGGCTCAATGGAAAATATATCACTGAGTAAATTATTGTCATCTGATTTGGATTGAGAATCAAGAAGGTCTTGAAATCGCTGTTTCCTGCTTGCTTCAATGGGCGAAGGAAAAATGTCCATGTCTATCAACTTGACATCACCATCATTATTCTTGCTGTTTCTATCTTTATTATCACTCTTTTTGTTGAATAGTGAATAATTGTGATTCTTGTTGATTCCCGATGTACACTGGCGGATTTTTGTCGATTCATCTGCGATATTTCCTTTGGTATCGTCATCATGATACTCTGATTCAAAAAAGATGAGTGAATCTTTATCTTCTTCTCCTTCGGTAAATATTTTACCCAATGTAAAACTATTGTTATCCTCTTGAGCCAATTTTTTACTTGTTTCAGTCAAATCTTTAAGAAAACTAAACTCATAATGTTGATAACCTTTGAAATTGTCAGATATAGCTTTCATTGCTTTCGATGATTTTTCCCAGAAGGTTGAAAAATTTTTCTGATACAAGACTAAAGCGTGACTGAACATGTTACATCTTGATGCACTCAACATGTCAATCTTTTGAAGAGTATCCAATTTAAGTTTATCAAATCGCGACTTGGTACGCCTAACTTGCCCTTGGACTTTACGAAATTTTTCCAATTGTTTGTATGTATCAGGATCTAATTGTTGAGACAAATCTTTCATCCATAGGAGTGCGGCTCTGTAGGCAAGTCTTGCTTTCTCCATCTTCTCAATGGTAATCATGGTATCAGCAATAGCTCGATACTGAAAGGTTTCAACCTCTTGGTAAAGACGAACTAATGGGTTTCTCAATTGTATCCTTTGTTGAGCAGTATAACACAATGTTTTGCCAGAAGCTGTCATCATTTTACCAGCTCGAGTTTTGTCAATCTTTCCACATTCCTTAAGAAACCGGCCAGTTGAGTTTTCCTCATGAGCCAAAGTACAAAGTCGATCTTGATAACCTTCCAGGATGCACAATAAAGAACAACATGTTTCTTCGATGGAACGAAAAAGCTGTGGGAAGAGAAAAAGATAATCAAATTATAAAAACTGAAAAATGCACATGCTGAAAATATCGTAAGTTTAATTAGCATAAATAGCCAGTTGACAAATGGAACCAGTAAATTCAATAAAACACAATCATTGTATTGCCCATTTTGCTATTTGACGAATCAACTAAGCAACATTTCACCATCGGAAGCCTTGTCAGAGTAGAAACATTGACAATGTTTGGATAACAAATGAATGCTTTACATGTTTGCTCGCTGATTAACAAATGCAATTTACAGAGTGTTCAAACACGTAACATTGTATGTATGTTGTTGTATTATTTTTTAATGAAAATTATTTTGCTAGTAAAAAGATGAAAACAATTTAGATTTAAATAGACTCACCTCTAGTTTAGCATCCAATGGCGCATCAGAGGCAACAATACAATCATCTTCTTTTCTCTTCAATTTACTAATAAATGTTTGCTTAGCTTCCCAATATCTTTGTTGCATCTTTAGGAAGGTTGAATCATCTTCGCGTCTATCCTCTCTTTCGACAAATTTATCAAATTCTTGACCAGAAATACCTGGCTTTGGGTTGTTGGTAATATTGGTTGACATTATGTTTCTATCGAATCATTCAGGCTTAATAAGATACAGGAATAAACTGGTAATGGAAACGGTAAATGCGTTAAAACTACAAAAAAAAGGAAAGTTGACTTGAAATAACCATATGGTTGGAATGAAAACAATTTTAAAAATAAAAATAAAATGATAACAATAAATTCTTACCATATGATGTTAATATTGGTTTATTTTATCTTTCTCAGACCAGTATAAAACAGATTTATTATGATGAGCTTGCAGCAAATAGATAAGGTTCACCATGAACCGTTAATTTTACAGAAACATTGCAATAGTTCTTGATCTTTTTAATATTTTATTGATTGAATTAAATCAATCACAAAAATAGAATAACTGTTAAACTAATAAAGAAGACACGTTACACAGAAAAATATCTGCTGAGGGTGAAATCGAGATGCTATGAGAATAGAAATTTGAAAGATAGAAAGAGAAAGGTAACATCTGTCTACATGACTCTCTGGGCTTGCCATGTTTGATTCAGCAATCAGGTCGAATCCTATCAAGTTCAAAAAAAACTTTAAGCATGGAAAGAATTGAGACTTTCATTGTTACCATTCTCAGTTGCATTAAATATTAAATTCGAAGTTCGATGTAAATAATTATTTTAGAAAATAATGCGGTCATTTGTGATTTACGTTTCTAAATTTACTTGCTGACACAATTTTACAGGTTCAATCTTTCAGCTTAATACCGAAGGATGCTTTAGTTTAAACATTTAATGCCAAATCCCAAATCTTTTAACCGATCTTAATGACTTTTACAATTCTATTGTTAGTCAACTGAATTGCTGAATTATTGGTTGGTTGATGAGCCATATTATTTTGAAATAATATCTTGAAAAAACGAATGGATTCAAAGGCTCCGATGAGTGAATGCATGTTGGTAAAACATTTAAAATTGAAAAATTGGTTCATTCAAACTTCAGAAAACTTGAACTAATCAATTTTATCACTAATTTTCCAAATCTAACCAAAGCTAATCTTAAGCTTTCCTAATCATTTAAATAATAAATAATATCGTCCAACTTATGATTTCAATGATCAATGAAAATTTTCATTGATCATTGAAATCATAAGTCATTATTGACCATTAATGGTCAATAATGTTCTTTTCCAATCATAAATTTGAATAATAAAACTATGGCAATGATCAGTGGTGTATGAACTTCAAGCTCTCGATTAGTATTAATTTTTTCAATCTTTGATTTTATCATTGTAAATCAACAATATCATTCGCTTGTTATAAGCTGTAAAAGACGATGCAAGTAAATTAAAATATAGTTAGCCAAATTTTTGATCGTGAAAATAGGTTCAAATTAGATTGCAAAAATTAAACCGATCAATTATGCCAATCTGATTAATTAAGCTTTCCTAATAAGCTCGTAATTAAGGTTTAAATTTGGCATTTATATACAAAAGTTGTTTGTTTTTCATCTCTAAGCAAACTGTGATTTAAACTCACCGCCTGAAAACTGCTATGGAGGAGCCACTGATTTAAAGAAAGGCTTTATTTTGCATTTGAATAATTATAAGTGAATTTTTACTAGTCACAGCGTTTCATCAATTTACCTTTAATAAATTTTTCAAGAATTACTGAATACTGATTAACAATATCGGCTCTTTCTTGTTTCATTTTTCTCACTCTCTTTTTTTACACTTTTCCTTTACATCTGACTTTTAAGATATTCAATTGAACTCTTGGAGTTATATTTTCTATTTTTTGTCATCTAAATTTTTGTGTCCATCTTTAAAGTTACATACCTCATGGTAAATATGGTTGGGGTGAAAACTACGCTGAACAATAATTGTAGTTTACGTGTTGATTCGGACGCAGAAGTGGTTTATGTTAATGTTCCAAAATTAGAAGGAGACAATGTTTATTTCAATACCAATAGTAGTTTTAGTAAGATTGAAAAAATTATCGACTATAAGTGGCCTAAAAATCGTAATACCAATTGGTTGACTGTGCATCAGAGTAAACCTTACATTGCTTATGTGCTTTATCCTGATTTTCAAGAAACAAATCGACTCAGTCGATCTGTTGAAGAACTTGATCCAGCAAAACAAATTATTCGTATCTTCAATTATAATAATCAGAAACGAATGCTTTTAAAGCCGCAATTTTCAACAACAATTGCCGACCTTGCTTTTGCCTATGTTACAATGTCATCAAATGATGATGATAAATTTGCTGTTGTTGATCGATTTGCCAATGTTATCATCTATAGTTGCTATCTTTCTGATGACGATCCTAATGGTTATAAATCCTGTGAACTATTGAAAATTGTCTCTGAAGTTGGTGTACCTTTTTCAGAGGTGCGACTTGCTTGGTGTCCTGGTTACATTGATGATGACTATGGCATGAATTTAGCTATATCATATGACAACACAATTGAAGTCTATGATGCTGGGCGGTTTATTGAAAGAGGTTTTTGTCACATTTCCAAAGAAGAATTAGAACTTTCCACGCCAGAGCGAAAGTTAATTAAAGAGTCTGGTTGTGAACCCATCATTACCGTTGCACTGTCTAATGATTTGGCAATGATTTGTTCGGCTTCTAAGGATAACAGAGTTCGTTTTTACCAATTTGAAGATGAAGAAGTTAGGCTCGTACACACATGGGAACCCAAATGGTCTTCTGATGGTAATTTAAGTTGCGTATTTTTTCTGGACGATTTTAATGAGTTGATTAAAGATCAAGAAAGTGGTATCTGGGGTTATATATTCGTTGGAACTTCTAATGGAGAAATAACTATTTGGGAATCCAATTTGTGGAGGCCGATTCAAAAAGTTGTTCTGTGCTTCCCGGATGATGAACCGTCCAACATTACTTATCGTATCGATTTATCATCTCATGTTATTCTTGCTATTCAGGAGAAGACTGGTTTCCTTTTGCACTTAGAGTTTCTTGATGTAGACAATTGTGGTTTGGGCGGTGATGGAAAAGCTTTACTCGTCAAACAACCAAGAATCAAGAAAATCACCCGTTTCCAATTATATAATCCAATTCTTTCATTCACTGTTAAGCGACCGAATCCTTCTCAGATTGAAATATTCTGGCTAACTCAGAAAACTATTGAGAAATGCTTGGTTGATATCGAAAATTTAGTAATCGATGAAAATGCTGAAAATAATTTCCTCGCTAGATACAATCTTTCTAACATTAACCAAGATTATGATCAAAATAGATCATTATTGTATCCAAATTTGAGTATCAATGGAGCCGATGATGAATCTGTTGGTGATGAATCATCAAAACGATCTCTACCCTCATACGAGGTCACTCCTCCGGTCACCTTGGCTAGTATTTTCAACAATATCAGTACCATATCCGAATCAGGAACATCTGGCTTATCTACAGTTGGAGGGTCGTCGAGCAAAAATCAGCCCGGTGATATAAAATTGTCTGGTAGTCATCAAATTATGAGTGACTCTATTACTCAGCGTCCGACTAGCTCACCTACTAGTCGTGAAGTTGCTAATTACCTTGATGATGAAAAAGTGCACCGTAATCCTAGCAGTAAAATCTATGACGAAATGCTTCATCTCGAGCCACAATCGGAAATGAATGTGCCGCCTAAAATACTTAACATAGATCCAAGGGTTCAGCACTCCATGAGCTCAGTGCCTTTTGAGCCTTTACCTAAAGACATTGCAAAAGAAGGAATGATCAAAGAACTGGAAACAAATTTACTTGACCGTTTTGACATGAAAATGGACAATATTAAAAGTGAAATGACTAAAATCACCAATGACATTGAAAGTTTGCGAAATGAAGTTAAAGACCCATCACAGTTGAAAGCAGCTAATAAAATTGTTGATATACTAATTAAAAAATTGATGCATCAAATGAATCAAATGTTTGCCAAAGGATTAGAGGAGTTCATGCAGCAAATTCGATCTGAAATCACACCAACAGTCAACACACTCAATCAATGTCGTAATGATCTTAATGCACATTGTTCATCAGTTGGAAAACAATTTAAACAATGTGAAACTCAAATTCAAGAGCTTCGAAAAGAAGTTGCTGAATGTTCTAAACATCAAGCTGATATCCTTGCCCAATTGAGATTCCAGCAGCAACAGTTCCAAGCTGTCGTTTCACCTTCACCTACTGCCCTTCGTAGTCACCATTTAATGAATGTTACACCAACTCCAAACAAACAACCATTCAGTCCTTTAGTCATCTATCAAGCGCAGGAAGAAGAGAAAAGAAAAAAGGCTGAAGCAGAAAGAGTTGCACGACTACAACAAATGTGGAATAAAATTCGAAGCAATGATCGAACCTTAATGATAGAAGGAATTTGTCAAGCATTCGAAATGAAAGATCCAGCATTGATTAACCAAATTTGTGATCATTTTCGAACCACCAAAGGAGCAGCCTATTTGGTTGATTTAATTGCCCACGATCAAGCCCTGCTTCTATCAATTTTAAGTACTCTAGCTTCAGCCGATCTTAAGGAAGAAAGATGGAAGATTCCATTCATCACTTCAATTGTTCCAAGATTAGACATAAAATCTCCGCTTATTAGTGATTGGTTGCCGAGATTTGAAACAAAATTGGTCAGCCGACTTGAAGAAGCCCACAAAGTCTTAGGAAATCAAGCAAGTGACATCCCATTGGTATTAACTATATTAAATTTGATGCGAAATCAAAAGAATCATTAGAATAACTTTTTTCTATAATACTTTCTCGATTTCACGGATAACCTCTCTCCACCTCTCAACCCTTTCAAATAACCTCTTCTTCAGATGTTATATTATCATTCAACCCGTCCTATTTCCTATCTCATTTCCTTGCATAACATCTTTCAATAAACCAACGGTTTAAAATTGTTAATTGAATTAACAAAATAACTTGTCTCTTAAAGACTTTTAATGAACATCTTTTTTGGAATGTGTTACATGAAATTTATGAACATAGAATAAACGAGTGAGGAAATTACTAATGTGAATGAATCAATATTATAAATGTGAACTGTATTTTTGAAGACAAATAAAACATCTGTCACTCGATTCTAATTTCGTCAATAACAACGTTTTGAGAGCCACCAGATTCCTTTGGATCTGAATCATTGACCGCGTTACAAAGCTGATCGAACAGATCAGGTTCACCTTTTTTCTTTACCAATTGTTGGCTAATTTTAAATGTAGCAGCAGCAACATCAGCTTTACGATTAATTAAAAAAAATGGAAAGCATTAAATTATTAATAAACACGAAAAGATTAATCGAACAAAAAGAGTCATTAAAGAGAAAAAACTTACATTTGATTTTTGTAATTGCTTGAGTAAGATCGTTCATTTCTATAATAGCCGTTTCAATTCTATTAGCTTCCATTATGTAAAAATAGATTTAACAATTAAGCAAATGAAATTGTTGTACCGACAATAACTGTAAATGAAACAATCAAATTAAACAAAAGTGAAAATTAAGTTTGACGCAAAACTGAAAGATTAAGGAATGCAAAAATTCTCTTCTAGGTTGCCATGGTAAAACAAGCTTATTTTATTTCGCAATTGCTAAGAATGAATAAACCAATCGGTTCAACTTTAAAAGGCTTGAAAACTTTCAAACTAAACATTGATTAAAAAATAGAAGCATTTATTGTTAGCTTCTAAAATGATTTATTAAGGTGTGATTAAAATATAATGATTTGAAAACTGGTTGCCAAATACCAGTTTTTTACCGATTTGCTACACTTTATACACCAAAAATAAAGGTGAATGATGAAGATGAAAGTGATTTTGATGGTATTTGAATTTGAAATTTTCATTTACCATTTCTTCCTGTATAACAGAAGCAAAAAAAATTATAATTAATGTCTTTAATGAAGATGAATAATAACCTGAAGCAAATAACAATAAAAAGAGATAGTTTTATGGAATGGAATGTGGTTCATTAGATCTTAACGTAATATGAAATATCAATAAGATTGAACTGTAAATAACCAATAAGTATTATTTATATTGTGGTTAAAATCCTAATTTGTTTTCATCTCTATGTAAGATTTAAAATCACCGCCTGAAAACTGCTATGGAGGAGCCACTGATTTCAAGAAAGTCTTTATTTTGCATTTAAATAATTTAAGTGAATTTTTCGCAGCGTTTCATCTAATTTACCTTTAATAAAACTCTCAAGAATTACTGATCACTGATTAACAATTTCGGCTCTTGTTTCATTTCTTAATTCCCTTTCTTCGCTCTTTCTATTTCTTCTTGATACAGTTAAACTCTTGAAGTTGTAGTTGTTCTTTTTTTTGGTCTCTTAATTTTTGTGTTCATCTTTCCAAAGTTTATCTCTTAGCAAATATGGTTGGAGTGAAAACCACTCTGAACAATTATTGTAGTTACGTGTTGATTCGGACGCAAAAGTGGTTTATGTTAATGTTCCCAAATTAGAAGGAGACAATTTGTTCCAGCTTTCTGTAACCTGATGATATGAATCAGTGCCGGATGCTTTAGAATACATGCCTTCAGTTACAATTTTTTTGAGCTAACTTTTGTCAATTGTAAAGAGTCATGAAGAGAGTTCATCCACTTGTTGCGATCTGAAATCTCTTGAAAATGAGATTCGAACCAAAATTGACCCGTCGACTGTGAAGCCCACAAAGTCTTAGTTAATTAAGCAAGTGGCATCCCATTGGCATTAAATTTGATGTTAAATCAAAAAATCATTAGAATAACTTATTCTTACAATGTTTTCTCGATTTCACGGATTAGCTCTCTTAACCTCTACCCAAACAGTTTCAAATTGTTAATTGAACCAACAAAATAACTTGTCTTATCCTGATATACTATAATACAGATAGACTTAAAGTTGTTAGTGTATCTGTTGAGGGACTTGATTCAGCAAAACAAATTATTCGTATCTTCTTTTAAAATTATCAGAAACGAATGCTTTTAAAGCCGCAATTGCAACAACAATTGCCGACCTTGCTTTTACCTATGTTACAATGTCATCAAATGATGATGATAAATTTGCTGTTGTTTATCGATTTGCCAATGTTATCATTTATACAGTAGTTGGTGAAACATAAAAAGATTAATCAAACAAAAAGAAAGTCATAAAGAAAAAAACTCTTCGATGCTAAAGATACCAAGTTTACGACGATTTCACTTTTACTGATTTCTTTCGCGATTTCCCTGCTTTCCTCTCTCCTCCAAAAGAAGCCTTCCTTCCTTTCTTTCTTTAACCCTTTCAATAACCTTTCCTCTTAATGAAAGATGCTATATTCTCAAGCAACCCGTCCTCTTTCTCATCTCATTTCCTCGCATAACATCTTTCAATAAATCAACGGTTTCAAATTGTTAATTGAATTAACAAAATAACTTGTATTCTTAAAAATTTGCATTTCTGAATATCATGATTCCTAAAAGAATGGCACATGAAGCAACAATAACAGTAATTTTTATTGTTGGTTTTCCAAATGATTCAAAAAAGGTGTGATTAGAATATAACGATTGAAAAACTGGTTATTAAATTACCAGTTTTTGATCTATTTGCTGTACACTTAAAGACCATAAATAAAGGTATCTAAAATTCAACTTGCAACTTTTATCGTCGTTCCCAATTTACCTGACTTTTCATTTATCAATTAACAATCCTCTTCCTCTTAGAAATAGATACTGATGGCGAAGAAGAAGAAGAAGATGAAGACGACGAAGACGATGATGATGATGAAGTTGAAAGCGATGAAGACGATGATGATGTTGTTGTTGTTGGTTATGGTGCTGGTGGTGGAGCTGATGAAAGGAAAACGGGAAAAAGATCGCCGTTCTTCCGCGATCTTCCAAAATAGATCCAAGTACCGTTTTTTAGCAGTTTTTAAATTAGCTTTCTCGCTCACACTTTTCATTTTACAATCTCTTTCTCTCTCTCTCTCTCTCTTCCCATCTTACTGGTCTTTCCTCTCGTCGTCATTAACAAAGCAACAGCAACAACAGCAACATTAAGATGAACATCGTCATGATAATCTTAGCTTTTGTTGAAACAAGAGAAAGAAAGAGAAAAAGAAAGGTAAAAAGAAATAGAGACAGAAAGGAACAGAAAGAGATCAGAGAAAGTTGAATGAACTGTGAATGAAGTCAGAGAAAGAGCGAAGAACTTGAGTGAGGTCACTGAACTGGCATTGAATGGAGTCAATGCATGACTCAATCTCATTCACCTGACAAACAGTAATAGCAATTATATCAAGCTACAGTGAACTGGCAGATAGTCGGAAAATGTCCAAAACTATCTGATTCCAATTGATTCCAGAGTAAAATAATTTAAACATTAAAACAAGAAAGAAAAATTAAAAATATAAAAATAAAAAATGAACAGTTTCAAGTCATTACAATTTGTAAGTAAACACAAACCCAAACCTCTCCTCATCTCTCCCCTCTTATTTCAGGGACTGTATAAAAATATTTTTCCGATTATCTGCCAGTAAAAATACAGTTTCAACAAACGTTAAGATAATCACGATGTTCATCTTGTTGTTGATGACGATGAAAGACCAGTAAGATGGGAAGACCAGGAGAGATAAGAGAGAGAGAGAGAGAGAGAGAGAGAGAGAGAGAGAGAGAGAGAAAGAATGAGATAGTAAAAATGAAAAGTGTGAGCGAGAAAGCTAATTTAAAAATTGCTCAAAAACGGTACTTGGGTCTATTTTGGATCGCGGAAGAACGGCGATCTTTTTTTCCCGTTTTCCTTTCATCATCACCAACATCACCATCATTATTATCATCATCATCATCTCTCTTTCTCCCCCTCTCTCATCTCTCTTTCTCTCTTTCTAAAACAAGAAAGAGAGAGAGATAGAGAGAAAGAGCTAACATTTGAGGTGATTGATCAGGCTGAGTGAAAGTTCTTTGAACTCTCTCACTCTCTCACTTGTTTCATTCTCTCACTCTCTTTTTCTCAGAGTCTCACATCAAACAGTGTTTTTCATATTGTGTTCATAAGATTTTTGCAATTTTGTGTAAATGGCTCCGATTAGTCAGGAGATAATATGCGTTGTGTGTTTTAGTTTCGTCTTTTAAAATGGACTATGTTTTACCTTCGTTGGATAGTGTTTGTTAACCAAAATGGACTACTAAGGATTTTATTAGAAAAGGTAAGCTCAAAGAGAAATTCAACTTTTCTTGTTTTTGCTTTTTTTGTTCTTTTACCATTTTGTGCAAAGTGTTTTTGTGTTTGCAATTGGAACCCCTTCATCGCATTAAACGCACAGTCACAGTGATTATCGACCATTTTATTTTACAAGTCACCATCAAACAGTTTTCAGTCTAACGTTTACTTTTAGGATTTGTTGATTGTTGGACATTTTGGTTTTGTTTTAAAAAAGAAAGACTAAAAACACTCAACTTGAGAATTAGCTGTTTCAACCAAACATTCTGTGAAAATACTACATGATAAAAAAGGCTAATCTTACGAATGTTTCATTAATTTGTCTTTACATTTTGACGCTTTAACAATTCACTTCATTGCGGCCTTTTTGCTGGTTTTCATATCAATTTTGTTAAGCTGTTGAGAGTGACTAATGTACACAATTGGATATCCTTTTGAGTTGAGTACCAAAATGTACACAAATATATTTTTCTGATAAACTCTTTATCAATATATAAAAAAACGGTTAAATCAAATTAACATTAAGAACGTAGATTGTTTCATCAAATTGTTCATCAAGTGTCTCCATCTGACATTTGGATATCAATTTATGTTCCATTACAATCAACTTGTACTTAACGTTAAAACAAGTTATTCAAATGTTGGCAGTTTTAACAGTTTAATCATGATACGTTAGATGGCGTCACAAGCCGAGTTCAAACTAACTTCTCTCTTCCCATTCAACAAATTAAATTTAATTGTTTCAAAATATTTTAAATTGTCATCAACCCTTTCTGTTTATAAGTGATATATGGGCTCTCAGAGCACCTGAAAATAACAACTGTGATCAATTAAATTCACATTTAATTGAATTAAAAAGGTAAGTAAAAATGGTCATATTTCACGCCAAAGCGTGGAATTCACAGTACCATAAAGATTGCCTTATTGGTAATCTTTACTTACTGTAGCCATTAAGAAAAAGAACTTTATGAAAAAGAACAAAAAAATTAAAATTACCTTTTAAACCCTTGCCCTTTAAATTATTGACTCAATTAAATTTAATTTTATTAACTTGAGCATTCAGCACTAAAAAACTTCGCAACTGACACACAGTCCATCGACAGCTTACTCTAATTCCTACACAGAATGACAGCTTTCCCCTTAAATCTCAGAATTTGCTTTTCTTTTTTCTTTTTTTTTTTTTTTGGGTGTGGGAGTGGGTCACATTGTAAATGAACGATATTGTTTCACCAGCCATTTTGTAAAAGAAAATTCAATGTAATTTAATCATATTTATTGTATCATATTTATTGTACCAGTGTATTGCATCATAACTTGTATTCTTGTAATTCCCCCTCCAACGGTAGCATACGCCGTTTTTAGCGATGCACATTAGAGTGTATTCGCTTGGTTGCTATCCACTTAACGAGAGTAACCGTTTGGGAGAGCGGTATCCCTATTCCCGTAATTGGGTGAAACAATAAAGAATTAACAGTTGAATACAAAAAGTTAAATTAAGTACAGTCAAATACCTTAAATTGTCCAATTGGCAACTGATCTGGAATCATTCGAGGCGCAACATTCATTTATTCATTTTTGTGAATCAACTAGTGAATCTTCAGCTCTTAGCGTCTTTCATTGATAGTGTGTCTTCTGACTAAAGATCAATAAACTGTGGTGAATCACAGAAACCAACCGGATAACAAGACTTGCTGGAATTCATTTTGTATTATTCAATCGACAACTGAATTTCATCATGTTTAAACATTGTTATAGTTATAATTTCATAGATTGATACCAAGCGTTAGTCATCAGCAAGGGTTTTTATACTTTTAGTTGGCAACAGAATTTAATTTTAATTCTGTCTATCATTCACTGAATGTATTTTCAAAATCTGAATACCAATAAGATCTGATTCTTCAATATGGATCGAATCAAAGATTCAGTTTCATTATCCGGATTGTTAAAAAAAACTAGCTTTAACTTGTTTAACATGGTTTTACCTGAGTAGATGAACATTTTAATACTTTGACATTTTATTTGATAACCATTCACTTGTCTCGGATTATCTGTTGATTAATAAACCGTAAAAAATCAATGATATTGGCTATTGCTGAGGATTAACATTGAAAATTGAAAGAAACTGGTTTTTGAACTCGACATTTTTTTAAGATTGAATCCTAACCTTTTATAAATCAATTCAGAATGAAGTAATTAACAAATTTTCAATTTTTACAGCTTTTAATGTTAAAATTGTTACATTTTCAAAGTTAAAGGATTCACTAAACGGTTCATTGGTCTTATAAAAAAATGGATTTTATTCATTGGCAATTTTAATTCTATGAATCTTTTTTTATAATCAATGTTAAAATCAATCTGATATCGATTTTTATACTTCAGTTTTTTCAATCTTTAACGAATTGAAACGATCTTTTAGCATTGATTTAGGTGCAAGTTCAAGCTTGATTAGATCGCAATGAATGTTCAAAATAATCGACATTATTTTTTTGAATTATTCACCAAACAATTGAATGTTTTTGATTTAACTTAAGAATATCAAAACAAATAAACCCAATTAGATTGTCAAAATTATTGGTTTTTAAAAGCTAAATACAAAAACAATTACAAACCAAATTGTCAAAGTACTTTATCATGCAAGCTGTGTTTGAATTTCAAGAAAGCCGCTCAAAGTTATTCAACCATAAGTAGTTAAATTTACTGACGCAAGATGGAGCAACTCATCGTTAAACAATGAAAGACTGAAAATGAATGAAAACTTTAAAAACAAAGATTCAGCACAATTTAAGTGGTAAATTAAGGGGTTTAAAGCATTAAATCTAGTAAATTAGCATTAATTAGGCACAAAAATAAGCACAATATTGATTTGTCTTTTTTTTATTTTTTGTCTTTTTCCCTTTTAGTAACTGATGAGTAACTAAACAAAAATATTGTACCAAACAAAATAATTTATATTTGTGTATATTTATATATTTATATATAAAATTGGAAATATCAAAACAAAAACTTATTAGCAACTAAAATCAAAAAATATCAACTCAAAGGAATCATTGAGAGCAACTAAGACTAAAAATGCATGGGGAATCACATTTTACCCTCCCTGAGTTGAGGGAACTTTCATCGACCGATCTCAAGTTCTTGGAGGAAGGATTGGAAGGAGGTGCAACTGCTCTGTGTGACCTTGACACCATTTTAGATGGATTTCAAGCTGATAATCATATTCTGTTAACCAATCCGGATAGACTATTGGACGGTAAGTTGACCTCAACCATTACTTAATCATGAGAATCTTTCGAGATATTGAAACATTTCAAGTTGACATTTTGCACTTGAAAGTGAAACTCGTCCAAACTTAACCCAATCATTGATGGTTTGGGTAAACTTGACAATATTTAAACTCAATGTTACAACTAAGGTTTTGGGTCTTTGCAAGTTAACATCATTTCACCACCTAAACCAAATCCCTGTTTAACAGTAAATCAATCTTTTCTGATCTAGTTTTGCACATCATGCAAAGCTATTGAAAATATTACAAATTTTGACAATTTTTTTTATCAAACCTCAGTAACTCAATGTGAATAAGAACAAAAGAGCAACATTTGCGCTCTTCTCAGTGTTCCTTAGGATGAAAAGGGTTGGAAGCTGGATCTGGTGGTAAAATGACAATGAGCTAAAGATGAAAGGGCAAAGAGTGACATTTTCCTGTGTGAAAATGTGGCAAGTTTAATGGCAACTGCAAAGGGTTAAATTGAATTTAGTTGAGAGGGAAAAGTTTCCCTTATGCATTTCAAGAGAGTCAAAGTTTGCTTTTTTTCGAGGTTCCTTTTTTTCCTTGCTGTTGAACAGCATCATTTCCTTGAACCTTTAGACAGTCTTTTCATCATTTTGAATCCTGTTGAACCATTGATACCAAGCAATGGATCATTAACAGTAAAAAACTCAAAATGTTGGTAACAATGTCAATGAGACAATTCAAGGAACACAGTTGGCCTGGCATCAAACCAAGGTCATAGGCCCAGAGGTTTTCTGAATTTAGGTCTGCAAATATCATCATTTGCCATCATCATCATCATCATCATCCCAACAGATGAAAATATTGCTCCAAAGAAGAAGAAAGAATCTTCCTCTTCCCGTTCTTCTTGTTCATCATCAGCTTGGTAAAAGTAAAAAGTAAATCTTATAAATTGTCTCGTTCGACATCAATGTTTTTAATACTCTGAGGCACTTATAAAATTGGGGACACAAAATGTTGACCTGGGAAAATTTTTCATCTCACATCAGCTTGTAAAAAGGAAACTGGTTCATAATGTGAAACAGAGAGAAAAAGAGAGACAGAAAAAGAAAGAGAAAAAAGATTTTTGACAATTGTCTATGGGCTACTTGCTATTTTACTTGAAGACGGACGGAAGAGAAGATTTTGGCTTCTTTTCAGCTCCTCCATTCTTCCTTCCTCGCTCTCTCTCTCTCTTACTTCCAATGATGATAAGTTAAACAAGGACAAACTCCGTAACCGAAATTTACGGTGACCTTTCTTCTCCTTACTTTGTCACTATGTCTTTAGGTTACTCTAAAAATGACCTCGACTTTTCATACTATTGTTACCGGGATAAAAATATATTCATCTCTATTATGGGATTTTTGGCGTTGATCATCGTCATCTTGCTTCCAGTAAAAACTGTGCATCTCAAAATATAAGTGATGAAGATGAGGAAGATGAGGATACCGATGCAAAAACAGTTGCAAAAGCAGCAGTATCCTGAGAGTGAGGGAAGAAGAGGATGAAAAAAAGAGCGAAAAGAACCCAAAAAAGTGTGTAAATTTATATTCATATAAATGTATATATTTTTATATAAAAAGAAACCTGGATTATTTTCATTTGTCAAGTTAACAAATGAATTGAATTTGATTCAATCATCATTTCTCAATAATAGCAAGGAAGCAAGATGCAAAAGTAAAGGTCATTGAGATGATGATGATGATAATGATGATTACTTGCATCTTTACTTTCACTCTCATCCATCTGACTGTGTCAAAATGCTTCTGGGTCTTTGATTTGCATTTGATAGTTTTTTTGTGTTCATTTGCTCCTTGTCCTTCCAATGAACCCTCCGGTTATAACAATTAACCTTGTAAAAGTGAAAGGACTTTTCCATCTTTTTCACCTTTTTTGCATTCTTTTTTCATCTTTTATGATTATATTGATGATGTCTGGTAAAGCAACTAATCAAACTGTGATTCAATGGAAATGAAGACACTTTTTGTTCATTTTGCAACAGTCAAGGTTGATTTGATTAAATTGTTATATCAGATTAAAGGTAAGAAAAGATGAGTTGAAGTTCACTTGAGCTAATCAACTTGACAATTGCTAGTTTGTTGATTATAATACATCAGTATTGCGCTTTTGCTGTAAAAATTGAAACCTTTTGTTCATGTCAACCAGTTATCAATCTGTAAACTTGAAAAGTCTTCATGAATTCAGTTTAAGTTAATGATTGGTTGATTGTTGGGTTTAATTGTAAAATTTTGTTGAAACTTATTCATTTCATTCATTCATCCTCATCTTTTAAACATCATTGAACAATTTCAAGTTTATCATTATTTCCAAATCAATCATCATCATTATGTATTTTGCGATTTGTAAACTCGCATTTTGATGATTACATTTGATGGGAAGAGACAAAATAGACTCATTTACAGTCGATTAGCAATGAAATTGTAGCATTTTAGTTCATCATTTCAATATTAAAAATTATTCATGTTTGAACCATTTTTGGACAATTTCAATTGTATTTGAACAGTTCAAGTTTAACTAAATCTTGATTAAACCATTTGTTAAATTTTTGATGAAAATGGTTCCATTCAGTTAAGAGTAAACATTAATTTGTAATTAGTTGAACATTTGTTTGAGTTTGAAAGGTTAATTCAGAGACTTATTGTTGCCTTGTTATCATCATTGAAAAGTGAACAAATGATTATTTCAGTTTAAATCAATCAGAGCAATAAAATTAACTACCGAAGTATCACCCTTTACAGCGAAATATATCACTTAATTCAAAGATCTGACCTTTACCTGTTAATGTTCACTTTTCAAGTTTTCAACTTTTTCTGGTCTCATTTTCACTCTAATTATCATTATCGTCATTATCATCTTGATTGGAGCGAAACATTGAAAGCAAAGAGTAAAAACAAAAAAGATTAAAATTTGTTGCGATTTTACATTAAATTGTAAAATAATAGTGAAAATGTAAAGATGCTTAATCGATACACAGATGATGATGATGACCCACGAAGTGTCAACATGATTATTGGTACAGTTGCGATGAAAGGTCATCGACAGGATCATAACAAGGTCAACAGCTTTAAGGTACAAGAGGAATAAAAAGTTGACTAAAACCGTAAACCTTTTGCTAAGGAAATCCATTTAACTGTCTCTTTACTATTTTTACTTTCACTTTGTGTGTTGACCCTTTTGTTACCTTTGACCAGCAAACCAAGTAAACCTTAATGTGCTAATGTGAACACTTGAAAGGGACGTCTTTTAAAGCGTAAATGTGGTCAAATGTGAATGAATGTTATTATGTCCTTATGACCTTGGTAAAGATCAGTATAAATGATAATATCATTAATATTTCTTCATCTCTTCATCATCATCCGCATCTTACCTTTTCAAGATGATATTAATTGAGTTTCCATTCTCTCTCCATTCAACTCACCTTCATCTTTGCTCACTCTTTTATCATTGCCTTATTGGGTAAAGTAAACTAGTGTGATTATTAATGTTGAAATTGAGGCCAAATTTCTCAAAGTTTGAGGTCAAAAATTCGTTCCTTATTCCGGCGAATGGTTTTGTGCGTGCAAATCAAGAAAAGTGCAGGAGTTGAAGAGGAAAAGAAGAGGATAAAAGAAGATGAAGATGATGAAGGAGGAGGAGGAGGAGGATATGGAGGAGGAGTTGGAAGACAGGGAACAGCGAGATGAGAAGAAGAGAGGAAACAGCAAGATAATAGGTAAATTACGCGCGTTTTTTCTCTCTTTTCTTTCTCTTCTTCATTTCTCTCTCTCTTTCTCTCTCTTCATCCTCATTTTGATCATTATTGTTCGGCCTTAATAGTGTTACCAGTTCAGTCCATTTTCATTGAGTCAAACAAGATGTAGATGATGATGTGAATAAAGATAATAATGAATACTATCATGAAAATCAAGGTTAGAGCAGAACGTGTTTTTCACAGCACATTTTAACAGTTTCATTATAACAAGATGATGATGATTATTTTCATTCAATGAGAAATTTTATTCAAATTGTTGCCGCAAATTTTATTCTTTTGGCTAAATGATGATCATGATTGTGATCAACAGCTATTCAACAACATTCCATGATTAACTCGTTGTTCTGGTCATTTCTGAATGCATCTTGCAGTAGCTTGGGTTACTATTTTTTAGGCTTTTACACTTGACAATGTTTGACTTTTTTCTCGTGTATTTAATGTTTCATTTTTTACAGTTGATTTAAGTTGATTTTTGGTTGGCTGATTGAACAAAAGGATGTATTCATGAATAACTCATTGATATGGTGTCATTGCAGGGAAACAATGTTATCACTTGCCAATGAGTTTTGAATGAATAGGAAGAAGAAAAAGAAAACTTGTTTTTACAAAATTGTCAGTAAACTCAATATGTCAGTGTAACAGTTGTAAATGTTGCTTATTTTAATCATCAACCGTTCAGATTGGGTTAATTAAATGCTGAACTAATATCAGGTTCAATTGAAAGGTTAATGTGTGTGAGTATTTCATTGAGTTATGTAAGCCGTGCAACAACTGTCAATGTTAAAAGGGAAACAACAGTAAAACAATTTATTCATAGAGTGACACAGAATAGGGTTAAAGTAATGTTTAGGGTTTTATGTTGAGGATGCACCAGGATGGCTAGGATGATGAAGGATGATGAGGATAGACTGGTGAGAAATCGAAAGCGATTCAATGGACCGCAAAAATAGAGTAAAAGCATTTGAAGATGTTTCGCTTTCAAACGGTTTGAAAGTTATCAACAAAACCCAGAGACAAGCGTATTAACATTATTGTAATATAATAATGTTAATAATAATAGTACATCTAAATGCAATAATATATTTTCATTGACAGACGCCTGAAGAAGGGAAAAGAGGAAAGAGAAGATGAAGAAGAAAGAGAGAGAGAGAGAAAGATGGAAGAGAGAAGAGAAAGAGAATTGAAAAAAGCCTGGAAAACCAACATCGTCATTGTGGCCTTATGGCCTAAATCGTGTCCAAATAACTCAAGCTACTGACACACACACACAAATACAAAAGGTCACTTCCGTTGAAGATAGGGTTAAAGGTCATTCACAAGAGAGAGAAAGAAAGAGAGAGTTTGTCCGTCCAAAATATGGGATAAGTTTTGACCTTATTTTTTCCTCCTTTTTTTGGCTTGACCACAAGAAAAGGATTGAGAAGGAAGATGACGATGTTGTTGATGATGATGAGGAGGAGGATGAAAGAAAGAGTTGAGAGAGAAAAAAAGAAAGGAAAAGTGCAACTTGGTAAAATTATGAATAGAAAGGAGCGTAAAAAGGAACCAAGATGTTTACACTTTTTGTGTTTGTATTTGTGTTCAGTTTAATATTCAAAAAGCTTATGTAGTTTTTTCGAATGCAACATTTCATCGATAGATGGCGGTAACAAGGTTTTTACCCCTGTTTTTATTTCCCTTTTGACCGCCTTTTACTGGTAGTCTCCGCCTATTCTTAGAGTGGCTCGATGTTCATTGCTTTACTATTGCAATCTTTTTTAGGTTTCATTTTTTTGTTGAGTCGTTACCTTGATTAACCTTTAGTGTGTTTATGTGAATTGTGTGTGTATGTTAGTGTTGTTTTTTTCTTCTTCGAGAACAAACTTAGTTTTCAATCTTTACGACACTTCTTACATGTTGCTGTTTACTGTATTTGGCGACCAAAATTGATGATTAAATGATAGTTGTTTACATTTTTATCAACAATTACGACTACAAACAAGACAACAACTTATAAAGTTACAAGTATCACTGCTACTTTTACCTCTACTTTTATCATTGTGATTGCTCGTTAATTTACTAAATATACTGCTTCATAAATATATATATATATATTTATTTATATATATATATGTATTAATCGTTTCAAATTGTCTATTTTGTTTCATTCAACAATTTCCAACCAGAACATTTGTGGACAAATAAGAAGGCGCTAATTTTTAGACTAAATTTTTTGATTCAACAAAAACCTATTTTTCAAGTTGACAACTTTTAAAAGCTTCAAACTGATTATCTCAAGTGTTTCAACTTGTCGTGAGTCTCCAGTTAGCCCAATGTTAATGTCACCAGACATGGGTTCAGAAGATTCTGACAATGAAATTTTGGACTTAACTCTTCCAGAAAGGAAACGAGCTGATGATAGCTCTAAACCAAGTTACAAAAAGTCGTTGATAAAACGCTACTGTAAGTGTAATCTTTCATTTTGACATCTTTCACTCTAATTATTGATACATTTTATTCTTTTCTCTTTGACATTATTCTTAATCTCTGAGACATATTATCTTCTTTCTTCTGTCGCGTCTTTGACTACCCTAATTTTTGGCTAACTAACTAGCAAATCTAACTTCTCTATTGCTGTTTTTTTATCAACTTTTAAATATTTCCTTCTCTGCATTTATAATCATTTTTAAATTTTCATATTTTGTCAACTTTTTGGTTTATTACAGTTTTATAAGATAAAAGTAGTCCATTACAAGTTAACCCATTAGTCGGTTTAGTTGCTTAAAACTGTTGATCCATTAGCCTTAACCTTTACCTGCTTTCATCCAAACTTGGATGTATTTCTTTTTCTCTCTTCTCTTCTTTTTTTCCTTCAACTTTTCAACTTTTTCTGGTCACATTTTCACTGAAAAATTTTTACCGGGTTTATTATCATTAAATATTGATCACAATTTACATTTATTATTATCAATTGATCATCTCTTTAAACGTCGCATTTGGGTTACAATTGAGTTTAACTTGATAGCCAGTAAAATGCTTATTTACTCTGTTGCCCTTTTTACCTCTTGTTAACATTACACTTGCCATTTTTTACTTACGAGTCATTTTAACTCCCTACGGGTCTTTTACCTTTAACCTTAGTTGTAACAACAAGTTATCTTTTAACCCGGGTCAAAATTTCGACCTGGGTTAACCTTTAGGAAAAATATCATTTTTCTCTTTTAGCTCATTCTTTAGCCATTTACCTGTCGACACACAAGCTAACGTGCTACTACGACTTACTAACCTCTTCTTCTTCTTCTTCTTCCTTTTTTTCTTGAACTTCTTTTTTGGGGTTACCTTATTTTCTTAACTGGAAACTAAACTTACCTTAACCTACTTGACCTTCAATTGACTGAACATTTTTTGCTGTTCTCATCTTTTCCATCATCATCACCATCATCATCTATTATTTGTGTTGCTGTGCTTGTTGTTTTGTTATTATTACTGTGATGATAACCAGTTGATGGATGTGAACCTCCTGCATCTTCATCATCCTCATCCTCATCCTCATCATCACATCAACAATCACATCACTCTCACCATCACCCTGGACACCATGGCGGTGTCGGAAACGGAAATAACGGGAACAGTGGCAATAGAGATTCCAATGGCAGCGGCAATGGTCGAGGTGGATCGTCATCCTCGTCCTCCTCATCCTCATCCTCCTCCCCCTCATCCGGCTCTAGGATGGGAAGTCCACCAAATTTAAGTTCATCCTCACCGTCAACAACACTTTTACAAAACATTTTACAAATGAGAGGTGCCTCATCTTCATCTTCAATCTCATCATCTTCCTCATCACCTTCAAATTCATCTTCATCTTCAACCTCCTCATCTCAACATGCTCACCATCCACACCACTCTCAGCACCATCCACACCATCCGCACCATTCACAGCACCATCCGCAACACCATCCCCATCATTCACAGGCACAACATCATCCACAGCACCATCCTCAACAACACCATCCCCACTCCCATCATCAACACTCTCATCATCATAATTCACATGATGGACTTCGTACCTCTGGACTTTTAGGCCCAACTGGTAACAATAGTAATGGATCTAATCATCTTTACAGTCCAATGTCTCGTGGAGGTTCATCTTCATCTTCCTCTTCATCAACCTCATCAAATTCATCGTCAGCCAATGGTCTTGGACATTTATCAATGGGACAAACAAATAGTAACACCTCTCCACTTCCTCCTTCACCAGCAGATTCCGGTGTAAGTGATGTTGACTCACATTACAGTTCCAACGATGAACAACACCAATTAAGCCAATATGGCTACTTTTATCCAACAAATGGACCGACTCATCATCGTTCATGTAAGTTGATTATAATTAATATTGCAAACAACAGAAAAGAGAAATTGTTAATTCTTTAATTTCATGGTTCAAATCAACAACATTTCAACAGCATTTCAACATCATTTCATTCTTGTTCAACTTTGATTGATTTTTTTATCATTTCAATGATAATCGAAAATGATTCCGATAGTCAACAGAAAATTATTTTCTATTTATTCATTCTTTTGTTTATTCCAGATCTTGGTTTTTCTATGATGATGATTTATATATTATTTGAGGCATTTTTATTCTCTGTTCATTTCATGATTGTATTCATTGACAGAAAAAACATACTTTGATATGAATAATTTTGTTTTCGTTGAAAAAGTAAGGAAAGAGCTAGAGAGATATGATAATGTTATAATTATCAGTCGGGATGAAATTACAATTATTGTTATTTACTTTTTATCTCTTCTTCAATTTTATCAATTTTTTAATTTCCGATAAATTTTGAGCAAATCAACTTGGATTTTAGGATCAAATAGATGCAAATGATGAAACAAAGCAAAACAATGAGATTGAACCGGAAGAACCTTTATTATCAGTATATCAGTCGTATTATTTGGTTTAGCGTAAATATGCTGATTAATATATTTCTGAAACATTGAGAAAGGAAGAAAAAAAGAAAGTAAAAAGAGAGAAAGTAAAAGATCGATAGAAACTACATTTATCATGTCTCTCTTACTCTCTCTGATTCCTCTTCCCTCTTTGCCCTTGACTGTTATATGGAAGAGGAGAGACACTGATAGAATGTAAGAGACAGAGACAAAAAGAGGAAATAATGAGAGAGGAACAATAGAAGGAAGAAAGATATTGAGAAAGAGAGAGAGAGAAGGGGGAGGAAGAAGAAAAAGGAAGACGGGAAAGTTTAGAAATTAAGATAGACACATAAAAGAAAGAGAAAAGTGTAAGTGAAGGATAAATGAGAGAGAGAAGAGAGTTCATAATAAAACTAGAATTTGGTTGGATGAAAGAGGGAGTTGAGAGAGAGAGAGGAAAAGAAAGAGAATAAAGAAGGAAAAGTGAAACAGGATATAAGAGAGAAAGAGATTGAGACAGAGAGAAAAGTAAGGAAAGAAATGAAGAAAGAGAGTTGATTATAAAACTAGAAATTGAAGTTGATGGTGAGAGAGTGAAGAGATATCGAGTGAGCAGGCAAGACCTTGAAGTCGTTCGATGCTCTCAATGAGGTTATTCATTGAGCGCTGAAGTTACTTGATTGTGGAGTGCGCAAATCAACATACTTTCCACCTTCTCACTCACTCTCTTCTTGCCTGGCTCACTCTCCTGTCCTTGAATTAGGACGGTCGCCATGGAAACCTAATAGGGCGATGCACTCATTTGGTTTCCAAGGGCACATCAAGGATGAATCCAACCTTCTTTTTTTCATGGTTTGAAAAAAAGAAACAACCTCAAAGCTTCTTTTTGCTGAATCTTTCTCTTTCTCTTCTCTCTTTCTTCCTCTTCTTTTCATTTTGATTATAGCATAACAGATAACATCCAATTCCTTTCTTTCTCTTTCTCTTCTTCTTTTCTTCTCTTATTTTTTGAAAAAGTATTTCCATCAAAGCAAAGGTTGCTTGGTGACGCATCCTCAATCTTACCAATTTGAATCTTGTTTGTTACATGATGTTGCCTTTTCCTTTATTATTTCTCCTTCTTTTTCTTCATTTTCATCATTATCACCATGAAAAGTTTCACGTCGCAGAGACACCTTGTGTTTGGTCGGCAAGATACATTTTACTAACCTACTTTGAGTGCGTTAATTTATATATTATATTTTTGCGAGCAACAATTTGCTATAATGTAAATTTGATACTAGTTTTTACCAATTTATATCTGTACCTTTTCATTAATTATCAATTAGTCGATTTTCACTTCATATGATGTTTTAGGAAATTATTTTCTACTTTCTCTCTTTCGCTTCCTCTTTCTGCCTCTTCCTCTCTCTCTTCCTTTCTATGCCTCTCTATTGAGGACTTGCTTGTGTGTTTAGGTTTTTGCCTTTTGATTTAGTGCTCTAATTGTTTTAATTACAGGTTATCATGTTCTATGTTACGATTGCTATCAAATTTTTATTTTTAAATCGAGAATTTATTTGTTTCCATTTTCATGTCACATATTATTCTGTAAGAATTGGAAGCGATGAAAAAAGGGCAAAAGAAAAATTTTGAAAGAAAAAAAGAGGAGCAAATAGTAACCCAGTTTCAGGCACTATTAGTGACCTGATCAATTTGACATTCAAAGTCGCGCCAATCTTCATTTACTTCTTCTTTGCTCATCAGTAGCTTACCTTTCTCTTCCCAGTTGTTCATTCAATTGATGAAAGAAAAGAAAGAGAAAGGGGTGAAATGAAAAAATTATCACTTTAAGTAGGCGAATGTAACCAACTTGCTTTGTTATTAACTGGCAACTAAAAACAGTAACGGTTTATAAAGCAGAACGAAAGGTAAACACAAACAGCGATGATGATAATAACAATAACGATCCGGATCCGTCAACAGCAAAACGAACGAACGAACAAATCTTCTTTTTGGCCTATTCTGTTTTCTAAAGATTGAAAGATTCCTAAAAGAAAAGAGAAAGGTGGGAAAATAAAGATGAATTGGAAGTCGAGGAATGAAAGGTTAGTGAAGAGGAGGAATGAAAAAACTAATCATCATGTTGATGATCTCCATCAACTCGAATAATGTTAACAAAAAAAGAGAAGCTTTCAATGAACATTATGTTGTGCAGAAAAATCAAGGCCAAGATCAGTTCAGAATGTTGATATAATAATTATAATAGTTTGATGAAGTTGATAACAATGTTAATGGTATAGTGGTTGATGATGATTTTGGTAAAAAGTTTGATTCGGTTAAGGGTTGAAACGGTTAAGAGTTGAATCGGTCGTTAAATATTGTCTGAAATTCAGGTCACTTTCATTTCCTCATTCGTCCTTGACTCTCTTCAGTATTCCATGCTTACTCTTGTTGCCATCGTTTTTTTTGTCAGGATTAACTTCACACAAATACTTACATTTAATATAATCTTATCGCTGGTATCGATAAATAAACACTGAGAGACAGGAAAAAAAACAACAGGAAGTTATATTAGGTAAAGCACACTAAAATGTACATGTACATGATAGACTTTCAACGAATTGTTAAAACAAAAATCCAGTGGAAATTTTCAACATTTGAATAAACCATTTTCAGAATAAAATGTCACCTCAGATGATACTTTCTATTTAAAAGGTAAGATCACCAAGAAATCAAAATGTAGCAATGATTGATTAATTTAATTTAATCAATGTCAAACAGAGAGGCTCTGGTTTACCAGCATTTTTCCAACGTGAATCGTCTGCAAGTGTTGAACAAGCAAAATGGAGGGAAAAGAAAGGTTCTCGTCCTTTCTGGTTACCCAGGGTTACTGGTACCATTGTTAATAACCCTTGTGTTACCCTTTCGTAGCCTTCAACTTTGATTAAACTGTTGCAATACAAAAAGAAGAGACAAAACGTTATCAATCTTAGCTTTTCAATTTTCCTTCAACCTTTTTAACCCTTGAATCATAACCTAAACGCTGAAAAGGATAACATTCAGCATTTGAAATAATGATTAGTAAATTTGAAATTTTTATAAAACAGCTAAAACTTGAGTTTTCATTTTGGTGAATGTTGAACCTGTCTGTCCATTGTTGTTACATTTTAAAATGAACAAATTGAACTGATAGCAAAAATTTCAAGTTTAAAAGGTTGCCTTTTTAAGTAAAGTTTTGTTCAATTGTAAGCCAATCAGAGCAATTAAATTAACTGCGTAACCCATTAGAATGCTGTTGATCCATTAGCCTTAACCTTTACCTGTTTTCATCCAAGCTTGTGTTCACTTTGTTGTTGTTTTTCAAGTTTTACCAAATTTTTTTCACTTTTTTTTCTGGTCTCATTTTCACTTTAATTCTTGATCATTAATAGAATTATTTGCTTGTATCGACATCATTATAACTTATATTTATAATGTAATGTCGTTGCTTGTTAAATCAGGGTCAATTGTCTTCTTTTCATTGTTATCATTTGTTGATTGTCAAACTTGGTAAACAAAAAGCATCAACATTTGAATCACTTTATCAACCAAAAATGGTCACCTAACCTGGTAGTGGCGATAGTTTTGTTGATGACAATTTCAACGTTACCCTGTATAACTTTCAATGAATTATAAGCATTAGTTAATCATTTCATTTTCCGGTTTCAATCCGACTTCTCATGTTATAAATGTTACATTAGACATAAATGATTGGCTTCTTGTTGATAAAAGTAAATATGTCTTTTTATTGTTATTAGGTTTAAATTTTTCCTTATCCAGTTTCATTTAAAAAAGTCCTCATTATCAGGTGAAAAGAAAGAGAGATTTATTTCATAAAGGTAAAGTAACGTAGAATGGTTACTTCTATCTTCCTCTTCTTCTTCTTCTTCTCTTTCACTTTTTCCTTACAGGTCAACTCATTTTCCTTTCTCTTTTCCTTACCTTTACTCTAATCAACAAAGAAAGGCAAGAAAGAGAAGAAACGAAATGACCAGTAACGTTTAAGGGTCACGGTCATCAAGAAAGTAAGACAGGTAGAGAGCGAAAGAAGAGAATAAAAGATGAATAGAAATGATAAGGATAGGTAATCAAACTTCATTGGACTTCACGAGTAAAGTACTTTCAAAAGATTCTGAAAATGTTGCGAAAGTAAGCAAAAAATTTTACCTCAAGATGAACTTTTCACTCTCTTCGTCTCTCTTTCATGTTCTGCTCTCGAGTTTGACCTGTTTTTTGCACCATTTACCAACGAATCAAAGCTACTACACTAGTTGTCTTTTTGAGCATAAAAACAAACACAAATAGTCGACAAAACATCGCCAAAACAGCAAACTCACGTAACAACTTTCATCGCACCCAACAAGATACAATTACTGCCTACTTCAACTTTCAACAACAAGTCTATTGGTATTCAATAATTTTTCATATTTTCATAACAAAATTAATTCAACTGCAGACAACATGAAACATTTTTGATAGTTTATACATTTTTGACTGCAAAAAAATCAAAAGCAAATTGCAGACCTAAAAATATTTTTAACCAGAACACAGCTATTGCCATGATAATCAAATGAAAAGTAAAAATGGTAATCATAATGAAATCTAATAAACAAAGTTAATAGTGGATAAAAATGATGAGATGATGATGGTGATAATATCAAGAGAGAAAAAAGGAGAAGAAAAAAAGGAAAAATAAGAAGAAGAAGAAATGAAAAGAGAAAAAAGATGGAGAAGTTGATTGTAGAATAAAAAAGGTGAATATTAGGTACTTGATTTTTTCTCTTTCATTTTTCTCTTTCTTTCTCTTCTCTCCGTTTTTTTCCTGTTGTTGAAGCAATCGATAGAATGAGAACTTGATTCTTGTTTTCCTCTCTCCTGAAAAAATCCAACAACTCTCCTGCTTGCTTTAGTTGTTAGCTTCAATTCAAGGTAAGAATAGGTCATTCGTCTCTCTGTTTATCCTTCAATTTTTTTATATATATATTAATGTATATTTATATTTATCTACTCTCTCGTCTCCCTCCATATCTTTTCCCCTCTCTTACGTTTTGAGAGGCAAAAAAGAGAAGAGGTGGAAAAAAGGAGGAGAAAGAGAAGAGAGAGAAAGATAGAGGATGACGAGAAGAGGGGATAATTCATGAGGGAAGCAGGAGAAAGTAAAAGTTGGAAAGTAAAGAGGGAGTTTCATGAGTTTTTTTGTCAGACTTTTTCCTGAAATTTTCATTCTCTTTCTCTTTGACTGCATTTTTCCTTCTTTTTTCCTATCTTATCATTTACTCTTCTCTTTCTTTCTCTTTTCCCCTGTAACCTTGAAAAAGAAAACTGAAAACTTAGTTTCAGCAAAACAGCAAAGTGAGTAAATAAGTAACTAAAGTATAAAAGAGTAACAATAATAACTGAGTAAGAAGTTATTGAATTATTGAAGAGAAGGAAAAAAAATGTTTCTGTTGTTGACTGGTTAGCTATTCGTTGAGATCTGAGAAGCTCAATTCGTTGGAACGTGATTCAACGTTTTCCTTCGTTTTCAGTTTAATTCCTTTAATTCTGTTAACCATTCGCATATCAAACAATAATTTAAACTCGCTTTCAATTCTTTCTTTTAATAAGGCGAAAAATAAGAGTCAAGATCGGCCATCGACTTGAAATTAGAAAACCATAAACAGGTAAACAAGTTATAAACAACAACAATAACAGATATAAAGCTCTATCAAAGCAAAAGTTTGTTACGAAAATGTTTTTTGTCCTCAAAACAAGTTTGTTCATTTTGTTTCTCATCACCACTTTCAACGCTTTTATTATCATACTATTATCATCATTATTATGCTGCTATTATTTAATAAAAATTGTTTACCAGTTTTAAAAAAAATTGTTAATCCACAAAAACGGTTGCTTGTTATTGATGAAAAAAAAGTTATGCTATAAAATGGTCAGAGAATGGACTGAGATGTTGAAGAAAAAAAAGAAAACTTTCTCCTTCTTTCGTTTCTCATCCTTCTCATCATCTTGCAAGGCATCTTTCAATACTATTTAGCATCTTCCGCTCTCTTCTCCTCCCTCTCTTCATCATTGTCATCTCTTTTCACTTTTCACCGAAGAAAAAACTTTCCCTCTCTTTCATACAGATTTGCTTTCTTCTTTTATTTCACTCTTCTGTATATTTTTTTCATCATCTCACTTTATCTTCTTCCCTTCCTTTTCTCTCTTCACTTTCCCATTCTCTCATTTTTCATCCGTAAAACTGGCTTCTCTCTCTCTTTCCAGACTTCCTTTCTCTTCATCTTCCTTTCAGGATAGTCTTGTAACTATTCACTGAGGAAAAAAGATTACCATTCAAGATGTGATTTTTTTCCAGGGCGGAGGTTTCAACGCAAACAACAAAGTTTTTCTCGTAAATATGACAACTCACCAAGAGTTGAATTGATTTTCCGCTTTCATTTAGCCTGATTCGTCAATTTCTATGTTACCTTTTTGTGTTGTTTAAATCACTTGATTAGATGATAGTCGACAGGTAGTTTGGAGTGCAAAGCAAAGCATAGTTGAATTGAATTGAGCTTCATTTTTAGAAGAAACAAAAAAGAAATGTTTCAACTTTGAACATTTTTTTGATTGATTGAAATTTACTTTATTGATACTTTCAAGTTTTGAGGTAATAAATTAGTGATTGTATTAAATTTACAAGAAATCCTGGTTCAGGTACAATTGTTGATTATACCTACCAAGTGAGTTGAGCTTTTAGAGGTAAAGTTGATTAAGCGTGTTTTCTGTGTGATTTTGCTTAATCAGATTTTGCTTTTTGGTAATCAATTAGACCAAGATTACTCTGTTGTTGCCTTGAAGTATTTCAGCCAATTTACCATTGCGACCAAGCTCGGCCAACCCGGGCTGTTGTAAGATGAAAGCTCGGGTTGCTTGTTGACCATTTTGGACTCCTTGTTGAACTGCTTGGTAAACGTTTCCATTTTGAGCGTTTCTAAACAGAATCGCACCATTTTGAGCTCCATTGGTCAACAAATTATTAAGCAACGATCCTTGAACCCGTTGAACTGTTTGAGGGTTTCCTTTGTTGACTAGCTGATGAGTTACAATATTTTGTTGGTAACCTTGATGACCATGATCGTGTGAATGGCCATCATGTTTATGATGGTGATGATGATGATTGGCATGACTATGAGAGTGTTTATGACCATGTCCATGTCCATGTTTATGGTAGACTTTCTTACCTTTTTTGTTGTTGATGTTGTTGTCGTTCAATTATATGATATAAGAAGAAACATTTAGTTATTTTTGCTTGTCATTATAAACCTGTCCGGTTATTTCTTACCTTCATGATCATGATGATGATGAACCTCTTTTTTACAGCATTGATGTTTGTGACAATGATTGTGATGATGAGCACTGACTAGAAATACAAAACTCACGAAAAGCAATGCTAATAAATATGATTTCATCTTTGATCACTTTATCACTCACTCAATTTGACACAACTAGTTTAACCCGTTAGTAAAGAGTTATGGTAGTTTAAGTTTCCAAGTAAATTCCGACTGAAGATGAAATAGCTGAACTGATCTTGATGTGTTTGATGTTGATCACTGACTAATTGTTAATCTAGCTTGCAAATTAACTTATATACTATCTAGTCTTGTCCATAACAAAAAATTAAATCTTCCTTCATCTATTGTAATGTGATGATTTACTCTTGATTTGGGTTTTATCCTTTTTCTATCTCAGTTTCTATTGATTCAGTAATTTACAAAACAAGAAACCATTTAATTAACAAAATTGAACACTTTTTTCAGTGTAAAAAGGTTAACTGACAAAAAAATAAGGCCTCTATCTATTCATTTACATTACCTATTCCGACCGTTTAGCTTCAATGATCTTAACCTAGCTTTGTAATTTGACTTTTGACTTAATTTTACTCTTCTTGAAATGTTTAACCATTCAATTGATTCTCAATGAAAGTTTTTTAAAATGTTCAAATTACAGGATGATATTGTTTCCTGATCTGTTCACTTGCTAATTGAAACAAACTTCTTCGGCCTGGTTAACCTTTGTAAAAAGTGACAATTACTTGTACAATTAAAGGTCAATGGTGTAAACTTAGTGACATCCAAGGCAATTTGAATGAATCAACAATTGATTTTAACAATCAAAGAGAGGATGAATTAGTGAAAAATGAAAACAAAATGATAGATTCAAATGACGATGACGATGATGAAAAAAGGAAATGAAACACAAAGAATCAAGTTTGTTTTGAAATGAAGGAAGAAGGAAATGTTATTACTATTATTGTAATAATAATCATTAATTAATCCTCAACCTCTCACTCAAAGATGGATACTTAATATAACCTAAGTTTGATCATTAATAATTGTATTTTCACATGCATTTAAACAAAGTCAACAAATTGGCTGAAATGAAGCCCAAATCTGTTAATTATTGAACAAAAGTGAAATCAAATTTTCGCCATGCAATGAGAACATGAAGTCAATAATTGTTATGCATTAGTTGTTGGTGAAATTTAATTGCTGAGTAACTGAGAGACTTTAAAAAGCTCTTCCTCTCTCTCACTCTGTGTAACAAAAACCGATTGAAGATAAACATGGATACACTTCCTCCCTTAAAAACGCTTCATCTTCCCTCCCTCTCTTCCCTTTCTTTCTCTCCCTCTCATTGCCTCCCTCTCTTTCACACACTCGTTCTCATCTTCCCTCTGCTCTTTTGACCGACTTTTTTTCCTGTTGAATGAGAGTCTAGGACCTACTTTCGATGCAAGGCCAACGGTTTCCTTATTATTATACTCAACATCATTTCCAATTTATAATGTCTATGGGAATTTTGGAGTTGCAATCACAAAAATAAGGGCAAGCTTATTATAAAAAATGGTGCCTTCCAACCAAATGTTTGATATTGGGATAAAAGGGTAACATCTTGAATCGCATCTTGAACAGTTATAAATCCCCTTTCAATCACTTTAACTTCAGCTTGCTATTTTTTCTCATCAGTCTCATTGATATTTGTGAGAAACCAAAAAAAAATTTAATCTCAATCATCTGGAGACCGGATGAGGATGATAATGATGATGAATTTACGAGCAGTTGTCTAATGATCTTGAAAGCAAGATTTTTGTTTTTTGTGTCATTCAAATCTTTTCAATCAACTTTTCTTTTCCATATTTCGTTACCTGTTGATCAAAAGCTACCTTTTCTAGATATTTGATTGTTCGCACAAAACGTGTTTAATTTGATTAGATATTTAATTAAATGTTTAACTTTGATCTTAAATGCTGTTACGTTTGAACCTGAAATTGAATTCCAATAACCAGAGAATAGGTGAAAACATTTTCAGAACATGTTAGAACTATTAATAACAATTCAAAATTAATATAATTTATCTTTTCAATTTTTTATCAACATGTTTTAATTAATCTAATTTGATGATTTTTATCTTTCTATTTGTTCAGATCTGTCAAATCATTCACAAAGTGAGTTATCCCATCATCAAGGTAATCAAGGTAATGGCAATCTTATTATTGATAATTAAACGTTTTTTTCACCTTTTTTGTTTGCAAGTTTACATCAAATTTTACCAAATCATTGAATTAATTAATAGTTGTCCAATTAACATGTCAATCAAGTTGTAAGAAAGAGTAAATTTAATTTTATTAGAAAATTAATTAACTGAGAAAAAAAATGTTTAAATAAGTTACACTGAAAATGATTTACTGGTAATTTGGATTAAATGATGTTGCACTTGATGAAACCTAACAATATATTATTGATAGTTTAATAAGATTAATATTATTATTCAATTAAGCAAATCAATTTTATCATGTTAATTGATTTTCAAATTATCATTCATATTGGAATGAAAATGAAGTTGTAAACAAATGACAGAATTTTGAAGAGTGAAGAAGAAGAAGAAGAAGAAGAAAGATTGATCTATAGTGATTTACTTTTTATCATTAAACAGTTGCATAAAGAAAGGAAAAAAAAGTTGATTTATCGACTGATTAACTAATTAATTTCTATTTTTATTATCATTAATATCATTAGATATCACAGTTGGATCATCTGGATTAGGCCTTGGTGTAGCTGAAGATCTCTCTTATCACAATGCCTCAGCATTGATGAAGAAAAAGAAAGGACGTAAACCCAAAGGTTCACCTGAAAACATGACCGGACCCGGTACCCCAGGTGGACCTGGAGTCTGTCCGAGTTCAACTAAAAGAAAATCCCGTGAAGGGTCAACAACTTTTCTTTGGGAATTTTTATTGAAATTATTACAAGACAAAGAGTATTGTCCAAAGTTCATTAAATGGACCAACAGAGAGAAAGGTGGGTATCGAAGAAGTATATCAATATAAGCGTTTCCATTAATTGTTGAGAGATAATAAAGTGTTAACGTAGCGATTATAAAAAGGCCAAATTTACTAATTAACTGCCAAATCAGGACAAAAATCAAGCCTTTTCATTCAAACGTTTTTTTTCACTTGATTTTGGATCGAGTATCTTCATCTTATTATTGCTATTCAATACTCATTTCAATTCAGGCTAATTCATTGATTTGTTTGTCGATTCATTAGTTGATTCATCCCATTGATTCAACAATCAAATTGAGAGTTACTTTAAGTGAATTTGATCATCAAATGAAGCAATCTATGAATGAAAATCCTTAACAATTGAACAACTTGTTTCCCAATCTTTTGTGTTTTGTTTTTTACTAACTTTCACTTTTTTACTTTTCCTTCAACAGGTATATTTAAATTGGTTGATTCAAAAGCAGTTTCTCGATTATGGGGTTTGCATAAGAACAAGCCGGATATGAATTATGAGACTATGGGCCGAGCACTCAGGTGAATATTTTACCTGTATTTACATAGCCAAGGCGCAAAGCACTTTGAAGATAAACGCTCAAGAAAATATTGGAAATTTTTTTCGACAGGATATAACTTTCACTTTTTTTCCATCATTACTCAGTGCATTCATCATGAATGATTATTTGCTTTTCTTCATTTCATCAAATATTATCATTATCATTAGTATACATAATTGGTTTTCATTTGATTGTTTGTGGTTTACTTTACGTTCTTTTGTTAAACTTGGTTGTAGGTTTGTCAAGTTTTTCATGTAACTTGAAATTTTGTTTTAATCAGATCTAAATGATTCAGTTTTCAGTTGCGATTACTTTTTGAGAAATGGCTTTCTGCTGAATTGTGTACATTTCAAAAGGTCAATTATTCATTACTATTATGATTTTTTTCTCAATCAGAAACAATATCCTGTTAAACTTGAGCTTATTGAGCAAATTGAACTTTTTTTCATTTTACTCAATAATTCAGTTAATGTAGTTGTAACAATAAAAGGTCAGAAGCCTTTTGCTATTAACTATTTCAAAGTATATTAAGTAAAGGGAAAAGAGAGTCATATTAACCCTACCAATTGAGTTTAATTGTCATTACAAGTCAATATATTATATTTTTTAATGTATCAATGAATTTTCAAGGTGAACTTAAATCCAAAGTAAAAGAAGCAAAAGGAAAGAGTCGAGCAAATTTGAATACAATCAATAATAATGATTCCAAATGAAACTATTAAACAATGAATGAAATGAAGATCATGCAAATAACTTGATTCCTGTTGAGGTATCAACAGGTAAAAAAATGTGATATATTTTCTTGAGGTTTATCAAAGTGAAAAAGGTGACAAAAAAGGAGGAAGAAGAAAGAGACTATTAAAAAAGGGCAAATACTGTTGTCCACTTGAAGGGTTAAAGGTCATTGACTAACCAAGAAACTGTTACAAGCATTTACGGATGAAAAGAGAGGAAAGAAAGAGAAAAATGGAAAGAAAGAATAAAAGAAGGGCACAAAAAAAGAAGTTTTAAGTTTAAGTAAAATAGCTGATGTTGTTAGTTCTCTTATGCCAAACGTCTTGAGCAAACGTCACCGGGTTACCGCCAATCCTTGACCTACTAACCTCAAACTTTCGCCTTCGTTATCTACGTTTGTTAATAACCTTTATTATTATGTTTTTGCTTATCTTTCTAATCTTTTGTTTTGTCTTTCTTTTCTTTTCATCTTACCTTTTCTCATTCTTTCCTCCCTCTCTTCTCTTCTCTTTTTCTTCTCTCTTTCATCTTCCTCATCTTTTTCGTCCTTTTTCGTCCTTTTCTCATTCCCGTTCTCTTTTCCTTCTCACCTTTACCTTATTATCATCTATCTTACCATTACTTACAGATATTACTATCAAAGAGGAATCTTGGCCAAAGTTGATGGTCAACGTTTAGTCTACCAATTTGTTGATGTCCCCAAAGATATTATTGAAATCACACACGATCCAAATAATTTTTATAATTCAAAAGAGGATTCCAGGAATCCAGTATCTGATTGTTTGGAATCAGTTTTACACAGTTCTGGGGATTTGGGAGGATTTTAAATGATCCTGATGTATTATTATAATTATTAATATAATTATTATTATTATTATTGCATAATTATTATTATTAATATTATTATTATTATATAATTATTATTATTATTATATATTAAGATGAGAAAAAAGCGAACACCATCCGTCTGTCCTTTCAACCTTTCACCCTTTTTCTTATCTAACCTCTTCTTACACCTTGTCTACATTGCCTTACCCTTTGCCTTCGTACCTTTGCCTTTACAAGCCTTGACAAAAAAAGACGTTTTTCCACTCCATCATCCTCACCATCATCAATTGTAATCTTCATCTTCATCTTGTTCACCTCAAAGCTTCGCAAATACTTTAACTACTGTTTTTCCCTCTTGTTCAATCCCTTAAACATCTTTTCCCTTCCAACTAACAGTAATAATAATATGTAATGTCTTTATTATTGTTAAAAGTGTGGTCATCCTCATCATCATCCACAAAAAAATTGTTCAACATCGCTTCATCCTCCTTGCCTTTACAAATGTTCACATTTTGCCTCCATCATCTTTTCCCTCCTTCTCTCCTTTTTTTAACCCTCTCCAATCTTCCTCTTCTTCATGCTCTTTCTTTCGCATAATAACTTTCCTCTGTTTACCAATATTTGGTCAATCAAATGAGATAATTAATTGTTAATCGTTGAGCCATTCTTGTTTATTAAGAGCGAAAAATGATTGAATGAATGAATGAATTTTTCTCCCTTTTCAAATCTCTAAAATTAATGTAAACCCGTTTTACCCTTTTTTTTTTAAAAAAAACATTTCATTTCATGATGCACACAACAACCAACAAGATTCAACAAAAAAATGAATAATTTTCAGCTTATAATAAATATTTTCTGTCAACGAACACCAACAAATCATCAAAAAATCTACAAAAAGAGAGATTGAAAATTGAAAAGTAAAAAAGTCTTTACCTAAATAAACCTATTTTTTTTCTTGATCCACAAAAAAACTGTAAATGTCTTTTTCATTTCAATTAATTTTATTTATTAACAACTTTGGTCTTGAACGCGTTCACCTTGAATCTTTTACTGCAATTTGTTCCCAAAAAGTTTATTAACCCAGTTTATCTTAGACTGTTCAAATCAACTGATCAACATGATTTATTCAACATTAACTTTTCCCAATCTCATGAAACTCTTTATTTAAGCTTAGATTTTTATTTTTCCAGGTAAGTTAAACATGTTTAATTTGCACTTTTACTTTCAATTTATTAAATTGCACTCATTAGTTAATTCGCTATTATCATTATCGGTATTATTAGTTAATCGGAGAATATAAAATAACCTTAATAATAACATTTCGGACGATTAGGATAAAAGTTTAAAATATTTAAAAAAGTAACCAATGAAAGGCTATTTAGAGTCATTTTTCACTTCAATAAATTATTCGATTATTTTTGTTGAATTGAACACATTTGAACATTTTGATTGTCAAACTTTGATCCATAACAGGTAAAAAATGGAAAAATAAAACAAGGAAGAGTCAAATTTATGTATAAGCTAATTTAGGTTACGCTTAAGTTTATTAGTTTTGTCTCTAATGCGTTAACTTCATTTTGCATTCGTTTCGTATGTTAATCTGTTTACCTGTTTTCTTGGTGATGAACAAGAGGAAAAATTATAGTTAATTAACATGATATTATACTCTCACTTTCTCCACGATTATTTCAGGATGAATCAATTTTCACTCTTTCAACATAGACAATTGCATTATTTGAAACACAGTTGCAATAAAAATACATCTGCTAACTGATGAAATTATTTCAGCTTATATTTGATCGATTTCAACTTTAAATTGAATTTTGACTGTGTTTTCACATTGAGTGTTATCTCAAGCTAAAGTCTCCATGATCTTTGCTTTTTGAATGATTGAAACAAAATATCGAAATATTTTCTGATAAAAAAAGGCAAAAAATGAAGCTTAATGTTCCCAGAGCGTCATCTTGATGCAAAAAATCCAGCAATATATTAATTCATCACTTTTTATCGGATATTGTGTATTTCTCATAATTTTTACTTGGATCATAGGGCTCCCATCTAGATGCCGGAAATATATGCTTGTTTCTTTCGTACCAACTTCTCATTAGAACTTTACCGGCGTGAGATTCGTCTTTCTCTACTGTTGCATCAGCAAGTAAACGGATATCTTCATGAACATCAAAATTAAAAAGTGGTCCAGATTTTCCTCGAGCTTTTGTTACAATGAAATCGTAGAATGTGTAATGATGTGGTATAATTAAATCTTCCTTCACGTACATTAGTTGGTCAGCAGCTACAGCTCGAAGCTCATGGAACTCTTTACGAAGCAATTCCAGAGTTTTTTGTAAAAATTGATAAATTGTATTTCCTTTTTTCATTTTTACGCTTCGTCTATGCCCTGATCCATCCCAGAAACTGAATGTAATTTCAATATCCTCATTTTTTATTTTTTCTTGCTGCTTCACCCATTCTTGTCTCAGCTCTTCACGAAGCTTTTTTTCCTCTTCTTCTCTGTCTCGATCAGGAAGGAAACTTGTATCAACTTCAGGATTTTTCATAATCTTTTTCTTTTTTCGAGGCTACAATAAAAAAGAAAAGAAATTATATTGTAAATGGGGAAAATAAAGGAAAAGGCAAAACTTTGCAAATTCAAAAGCTGTTAAATTGATAAGATATTTTCTATTATTTCCTACTTTTGAATTGAAATTATTATTCACGAACGTGATTCGATTGTGAATTGCAAGCTATAGAATGAATACTAAAAATCCAGATAAAAACAAATATCTTTGCGATTTGAATGATTAAGAAAGGCAAAATTAGCAATCATGCAAATAAAATAAGATTTCAAGTAGCCACTAATAAAAGTCTCATTATGAATTATGAATGTAGATTAACTGCTATCAGTCGAAAATTACTATTAACCAAATAACTACAAATAGAAGTTAAATTTCACTGTTGGAATATTTTCAGTTTTGAAGAGTGACGATTAATGAAAATATACAGCTAAAAACTATATAACCTAGCAAGACAAATTTTATAATGATATCAGCATATTCAAACGATACCTGTGATAAATTACTACTTGAATCTTCAGATTGACTGTCATAATTTGTTTTTCTGATAGATTTATCTGTGGAGGATTCATCTTCACTTAAAATAGAGTCCGGCTTTTTAGATGTTTCGTCATTAGATTTGGAAACTGGCTCATCCTTCCTATCCGATTCACGGTCTTTTTTCTCTCTGGTTTCTTCTTCATCTTCCTCCTCCTCTTCTTCGTCGAATTTAAATGATAGAGTTTGTATCTAGATAATGAGGAAAAAATTAGAATGAAAAACAATCGAAGGTACTGAGAGCATTGCTTACTTGTTTCTTTTGCCTTTCTTTTTGTTGTTTCTTTTCTTCTATTTCTTTCAATTTCAATTGTTCATTTTTCTGAACCAATTTTCTTTCTCTTTCTTTAACAAAATCCTCCTGTTTAGCTTTCATCTCATTCAGAGAAACTAAACCGATGGTTGATGATTTGAGTTGAGCTTCGATGGCATCATAATGAGCAGCGAATTTGTTATCAATACTTGAGAGCTTTAATTCTTCTTCAATCTTTTTTTTACGCAATTCCAACTCTTCCTTGGCCTTTTCTCGTTTTTTCTGCAATTGCAAAGCTCTCCCAGCCTCACTAGCGGCTCCTTTGTACATCGCCATGATTATTAATTGAATTTAGTCGGCAAGAACCAACTTTAGTAGAAAAAACAAAACAGTTTAAATTGATCTTTAATAGAGGAATATGAGGGATAGCAATAGCATTAACTATCACTTTTTAAATCAGTATTTAGTTGATTAACAAACACTAAAACTAAGAAAAGTACATTCAAATAAAAACTACGAGAATAAATGATAAACAATTAACAAATAAATTGTTAATCCAAAGAAACGTATTCCGAAAAAAATATCAACAACTGTTTTTTAAAGCTGATCGATGTTCGATTTGTTAATCGATTGTATCGATATTAACCAATCGGTGTTACTGTGAAAATTTTATTAACCTGTTTAATTAATTAATAGTTTCTACTGTTTTTTTATTATAACTAAGTGATACAATCAAATTGATATCTTCAAATTCACCATGGAACAAACTGATCGTGATGCCATGTGGCAGGAATATTTGAAAAAAGCTAAATTGTTGGAAGAAGTAATTGATAATGTTGGTACCAATAGCTCACATGATTCCGTAGACAGTGGTGATGTTAATCATGCCACAGATGGTATTGATTCATTGAAGAAAAGCAAAGATGACCAAGTCGATCATAAGACGAAAGCTCATTTGGAAGAACAATTCAACCATCTGACTAATCAATTGGATGAATTGAAACGTCTTTTTGCAGAGTTGAAGATATTTCTTCCTGCATATAATTTAAGAAGAGCTCAAGAAATACTCAATAATATGAAAGATAAAATTGAAAGTAAAAGAAAGCTTATACTACCAAGAAAAAAGTTCTCGTTTAAAGCTCAAGCAGTGCCATTAAAGGTGATGGCAGCTTCTCCGGATCCTGTCGTCCAAGGAATGTCAAAGGAGACAAAAGATTTAATTTTTGGGTCCTTTTTTGGTTTTAAAGATATAGTTGATGGGAATTTAACGATTGAAAGATCACAATCTTTGGGTAAAGACATTCAGCTCATCAATTTAACCAATTGTAAGGTCTCTATCAAAGGTCGCCCTTGTTCCGTCAGCGTGTTCAAATGTACAAATAGTGAGATCAATATTGGTCCAGTTGATAGTTCTCTGTTCATTAATACTTGTTCCGATTGCTCGTTTCAAATAATGTGCCATCAATTAAGAATTCATCAGAGCCGTAATTGCCAGTTTAAAGTTCACCTAACCAGTCGAGGCATAATTGAAGATTCATCTGGATTGGTTTTCACGCAATATTCTTGGACTTATGATGGTTTTGAAGAAGATTTACAATTAACAACTCTTGACCTGACAAATAACAATTGGGATGCCATTGATGATTTCAATTGGCTTGTTAAAGATAAGCCATCACCTAATTGGAGCCGATTAAACATAACTTCTTGAACGAGACAAAGATATGAGAAAGAGAGGAATAGGAAGTCCTATTTTTTCTTTTACCTGTTCGATTGTGCAAAGATCATAATCACAATTTTTTCAAGATGATCGTTTTAAAGCTTCTAATCTATAAGTACAATATTGAAATAGATCTAATTTGAAAAATGTTTACAGATTTCAAATAGTGTATCGCATGGAGTCGACCAAGATTAACCAAATTTGTTTAATCAGTTTTGAATTATTCATTCAGAAAATCTGTTATTAAACGAGCTTTAATTCTGTATAATTGATATTTGCCTATTTCAACACTATTCAACTGGTTATCTTCATAAATTATCAATTTATCAAAACTGTTTTTCTTTTCATTTTATAACGTTCAATTTACTCAATAAACCATCGATCCGGCAAAACAAACAACTTGAGACTAAATATTCTCGATTGATAAATATGCACCGGTATTCTGTGACAAAATATGATAACGATTAAAATAAGGTTTATCGGAAGCATCAAATTCAAAGAGTAATGAAGCTCTACTCTTTGATCAAATTAGACTTGATTGATTGCGATTGAGATCGATTGCTAGAATCTTCATTTGGACTGATATCTCGAAAATTTTCCCAAAAACAAAACTAAAGGGTGCCTGACTGAAAACAGGTAGAGGGTAAACATTGTATAAATTAGCAAATTGATTTCTTGTTTAGCCATTAAAATATTTGTTTTAAAGAAATTTTTGTGCACATCATGCATATGATTTGAATTCAATCTATAGTAGAATCGATGACCAATAACTTTCATTCAGTGTTTATTGTTGTCTGTTTACAGTCAGACACCCTTTAGATTTCGGATTTAGTGTTTTAGTAGGTCGCGTAGTGTTAACATTGACTTAGGTTAATTTGTTTGATTTAAATTGGGTTAATCAAAGTATTATTAGAGTCCGATTTAGAAACAGGAATTAAGTTTGACTAGAGACTAAACGCTTCATATCCGTTTTAAGTTTGAAATCTAGAAATGAAAAATAACAGAACATGGCTAAAACTTACAATTCTAAAAGAGTTACCAAATAATAATAAAATAGCAAATAAAAAAGATTTAAATTGTCATCTTTTTATTGGATGCAGGAGAAACACCATAGAACAAGGTTTTACAAAGTTGAAAAGCAGGATCATCTCCGATTAATTAATTTACTTTAATTCTTTAACTTGAAGTCCAGGAGGTAAAGATTGTTTGAGCTTCTCAGCCTTTTCTCGGTCCTGTGTTACCAAGGTGTACAAATACCTCGAACATCGTACCTTAAACTTAACATTATCCTTATTTTTCTTTATTTTAACAGATTTGGCATCCTTCCGTCTTGCGGTGATGAGAAAATCTTTGATTTCTTGGATTTGTTTAGGCATGATGTAAACTTAACTTAAAGATGACACAATAACTGTAGAAATAAACAATAAATATGGACAACAATTAGTTAATTGTAAGTTAGAAATATTAATAAAATAAGAAGGAAATCAAAAGCCCTTACCTTTAACCAACGAGACCAACACTGAAAAGACAGAAGCGGAAACACTTTCTTTCCCCTTTATTTCAACATCTTTCCGCATGAAGTTGATGGCGCTCAATTTGAATCTTAAAATGTTTGAAACTCAAAATACGATTCTTGAGATTATCTCAATTAGCAGCTAAAAAATGGAAATTATATTTAATATCTAAAATTTAAAGTCATTTAACTAGAAATTTTCTAAGAGAAACTATTGTTAAATAACGTGATTCTTGTGTTAATTCATATTCACAGCTAATTTTTAAAAAACTATGAATGATTTCTCTCTTTAACATGAACTTTTTCAATTTGAAATCGAAACAAATTATATTAATTGTGAATGAGTTTACTTGTGTTGGTCTATTCTAAATTATTTTTTGATAGATCAGATTAGCAATGGAAGCCGATTCCTCCGATTTCAAGCTCAGATATTAAAAGAGAAGAAATCTGATGAAAAATTTGATTCAATGACTTCCTTGTTAATAACATAGAATGGCATTTTTGCAAAACACTAGCCAAGCATAGAATTGTATAAATCAAAATTTATGTCAAATATTGATATATTTATATATGCAGATGATATATATCAGGAAACTGGACTAGATTATCATAGCTGATATTTTACTGATTAGAAATTAAAGGTTATTCAGCTTGAAAACTTTTACACGGTAAGGTTTGTGAACAGTTTATATTTTTCTGATTTTCTAAATTATCATTCATTTTAGTTTAGTAATTTTGTTGATTTTGATATTGTGACCATGCCTCAACTCATTCGATTAGCTACCTTTGCACTACTGTTAGTTTGTTTATCTACAATTCAAGCAAATGGTGAAACACGAGTTGTCGTCGCTAAAAACGAGGAAAACATTGAAGGTAAGCAGTTTTTATAGATTTTGAATGATTTTCGATCAAAATCGATAAGTCAATGGATAGTTAAAATGATTGAGTTGAGTGTGAAATAATTTAAGAAGCTGGTCAGATCCAGTATACAGTTTGTGATTCTAGTAAACTAGACATTCTAGCTTTTAATAGCGATCCAAGCAATCCGTGCTTGGCTTGGAGTAATAATTTATAGTCCGTTGATCCAAAAATTTCAATCTAAAATGTAAAATTGTGAAACAATATGTGAACACTCATGCAAATTAATGTGTGATGCCAATCAATGAACAAGTTGTATGAGAAATTAGTTTGCAATTCTTGAGGTATGGCTTAAGATTCTGTGTTTTCCTGAATTGTTTCTCAAATCAATCAACTGCATTGTATCCTTAAAAAAGCGAATTGAAGCATAACGTCTTTGCTCATCAATATCCAAATAATGATCAATCAATCATTATGAGACAAACTTTCATTATCAATATGGTAGACACTAATCTAAAACAATTGTTACCTAGTTGAAAATTTAGATAGAGCTGGACGAGGTGTTTTAGCTGGAAGTGAAGCTGATGCACTTTTTGGAATAGTGGAAGACTTTTACGCTGAATGCAAGCTTCTCATAACAAATTTTGTCAAAGATTTTTGTGAAACGTATAAACTACCAGGAGACTTGATAAATTTGATTGTAAATTTACTCCATCCACTTGGATATACGCCAGAATATGATTCGGAGATCGGTAGGTTCACAGAACAAAATGGATTACCAAGACCAAAATATAGCTCACCAAGGCCTTATCCACCACCGCAATCCCACCATCAACCAGGTTATCCGCGTTACTGAAATAAGCAAAAAAACAATATTAACTAAACTTATACAAAAAATGTAATAATGGGCAAACTAAAAACTGTAACCTTTTAAATTTCAATGAAACTTACGTTTGTTGATAAATGAAACAATAAAAACAAACCAGTTTACCACCTAATATTCAGTGTAACTGAACGACGTTTCTCGTACTCATTACAGGTGGCAGCAGGATAAATTTCTTGAAACTTGTTTTTTTACTCAAGTTTGTTTAGTTTTATCTGTACATTAGTGAAGTACAGTTTGATCTCTAATTGTTTGGTGTCAATTTTTAGTATTAGGTATAATCAAAGATTATGACTGATGACTTGAAAACAGTTTTTACTCCCTGATCAATCATTCTTTTATTTTGAATGTGATTGTCATCATATTTACTGTTTGAAGCTTTTTTTTGTCATATTGAATCATTTTCTCAAAAACACTCATCTTGGATTATCAACAATTTAATTAATTCATTTGACAATTAGTTTTTTTTTTCTCAGCGACTGATCGCTCACTGTACATATTTCTTTTAAATGTTACCCTTTTGATTGGATTCAAGCTGATTTCACCTACTTTGCGATTTTGAATTGTGCACATGTATATTTTTATGTGTTAATTGTGTTTATATTTAATATTTTGTACATCAAACAACCAATGGATCAACTATACAAGTTAATTAGTTTACTATGGTTGATAACAATTACATCAGCATCTCGTCATGGATTCCAAACCACACAATCTGGTGACTCTAAAGGTAATTCATTAAGTAATAACTTGAAAGTTCATCCCAATATTATTACACGATCACCAGAAGCCAATGTCTTCAAGCAACCTTACCTTTTCAAATTCAACCTTTTTTCCATCAGTTAATCATTTTCATCAGCAAACTGGAAAACTGTGATAATCTATTTTTGATCTACCAACCTTTGAAAGGATTTCTCAAACGGTTTTACCTGTTGCTCATCAATCTGTAGTAATAGAAGAAAATTATCTTTCCTCTTTCCAAGCCATTGCAAACTTAAAGGTGAAAATTGGTCAAAAAATTAGACATCAGCCTGAGAATGGCAGTTAAGAGTCATCAGTTAAAAACCATTTCCATCTTAAAGCAATGATTAATGTTGCCGTCTCAACCACCTAAATATATTGAGACAAAAGAAAAGACTAACAAAGTTAGACTCATCATAACCAAAATTTTGACAAAAGTGTTGATAACCAAGCCTAACTCAAGCTTAACCCAAGTTTAACCCAAAAGAACAGAAATTGATACCAATCTTTGAATTACCTTTCACTATTTTGACGACTCATCTTTTTGTTGACCAATCGTTTTTGTTTTTAAATAATTCCTTTATTTGCGTTCACTTTACCATATCAACATTGTTAACAATTGAATTACAATTAGATGTCTTACCAGAATAGACAAAAGGAGATTAAAGATTAAGGACAAACTGGCCTTGAAACTACGCTTTTTGTTTACTAAAATATAAATATGATTGACTCACAGTTGAGTGGTGCGATGAACGCCTCGTTGATAATTGAAAATGATCAAAAGTTGATTATCATGATCAGTTGTGATGAATAAGTAAAAGTTTAGCAAATTAAATGCATGCTGGTACAATTTGCATACAATTTTCATCACAACCAAAACATAAAACATATAATCATCCCAATGATTCAATAACTTTAAATTCCTAGTTGACTTGAATTTTTCCAATTTCATTAATGTCATATTACAAATATGCTTGCATTTTACCAGCAATTTGAATCAGACAAAGCATTCAATATGATATCACTTTAATCATTTAATTGTTGTTCCAATTTAGAAAATAATCTGTGAGTTAATTCAATTGAATCTTCTCAATTCGTAGGCTAACATTTCTGATTCATTGCGATCATCATCATCGGGCGTAATCATATTACCGTTTATGGACTGTTAAGGGTCCTTGTAATGTTTTATTTGGTTTGTTGATATTTCTCTTGATTTTCAGTTAATTCTGTTCATCTACCAAGGTTATTATTATCAACCTAACCTGACAAAACTCAATTGCTGATGCACATCTTATACACTATTGCTTAAGCTACTGAACATTCAAAACCCACACAACAATCGATGGATTCAATTCCTATTTAGATTTATTACACTTAACCATCATTCTAATTACAGTTACACTAATTTCAAGGTTTCCAATCAACCTTAAAACAATTCACAAAAATGACATTAATCAATTTTTCAGTAACAATTAATGTGAATTTTGTAAACAAATTGCAACCTCAACTTGATATATCTTTCGGTAATCATTAACTTAAGAGTTAGACTTGCGACCTTTGAATTAGTGATTCCCTCACACAAATCAATGTTTAATTATTCCTTACCTTTTAACCAATTTGCAGTCAATTAATAAACCTTATTGTGTTGAAAAATGGAAAGTAAAGCAAAACCTAATCACCGTAAATAATCAGATTCACTTTCATCGCATTTTAAATGTAATTATAGCCCTTCAAGTTACAATTAGTTTTAGTTTAGTCTCTTTAAGTTGCAATTAAAAGTCTGTAAACCTGAACAAAAATACTTTGATTTTTGCAAATCCAACAAAAGACAATTTTCAAGTTAATTTCATTTGTAGTTTCAACTGTTCAACTATTTTAGCCCTCAACTGTAATGTAACTTACTGAACATTTTAAAATACAAAGAAATAATTATTGCTAGTATTCAAGTGTTTTGTAATTTATAAATCGATATCAACTGATTTGTGATTCATTGATAGCCCAGCTTTAACAGTTGAAATTTCCTGATCTTCAAATCAATCCAAACTTGTGAAGAAAATTAATTTTTTTTGTGAATTTTCTTATTATTGTATTTAAATGTGAATATAACATTTGAATGTTTCCTTTATCAGTTGGTTTACCCTTAAAATTTTATAGTAAAATTGATGAGACTATTTCCGTAATTGAAATGATTTCCTTGAACATCATGTACAGGAGGCGTTAAGAAATGCAATGAAAATGATGAAAATACACACTAAACAAAAAAAGTAAACTAATGTGTTCAAAGTTCTGTGTTCATGGAAGGTTTGATGTGAGTTTTCACTTAACTGATAATACAAGATTCACTCTGAAAAAAGGTCTGTAAAAGGTTAACGGAAACTGGCCTTGGGAATGAGTCTTGATTAACTCGCCCGTCTTTTAAACCAACCTCTTAAGTCAAGTTTGCAAATTAAATAGTCAGCTCTTTTCATACTCATTACCATCCATCCTTTGGATGATGATTATGTTGATGATGATGATAATCATAGTAAACGCCTGTATTTTGATAGACTAGTTTACTCAATGAAATACTGTTGTGAAGATGGTGAAGAGGAGGAGGAGGAGGAGGAAGAAGAGGAAGTTTCCTCAACATCTTCTGTTATTATCTACTTTGAGTTACTTCCTCTCAATCTTGATATCATTATTTCCCTTTCATTTCTGACCATCACAGTTTTCTGATGAATACTGGATAACATTTCTCACCTAATAACAACCTGAGAAATGATAAGCCAACAAAAAAACATGAAAACAACATGAAAACAACATGAACACCAAACAAGAAGAAGAAGAAGATTGAAACAAGAAAAATTTCCATTTCATAACAGTTAACCTCTTTTATTGTTATCATCGCCATCATTTCAATTGAATTTTACCATTTTATTATCTCATTATCATGTCCATACTTTGATATTATGTCATGAATTATTTTTATCATTTCTTTACAGGATTTACAAAAGAACTGTGAAAAGCTTTTCAATTGCATTTCAAAAGTTTATTAATATCTAGCAGTTTCTTTACACACATTTTACAATCCAAAGTGTACATTGTAAACATTGATATTTGACACTTTTGTGTTCTCATCTTTGCATTTTGTTGTTTAAAGGCGCAAAATTATCTTCAATTGCAATAGTCAACAAACAGATTTCCTAAACTGATAGTAATAATGATGGCGATGATGATAATGATGAAATTGAGTGACGAGTTGATGGATAATCAAAGCGGATTTGAATTTGAAAAAGTAGACTTTAACTCTTGAAGCATAAGAAGCAATCGTTTTGCTATAATTTAGTGATAAATTTTAAACCATTAACATCATAATTTAACCTTAGACTCTCTTCATTTTATATACATAATAGAGTCAAGTCTAGCTGAATCTCAGTCTTGACTATTCCGTCAAGCTTAACCGACCATGTCGTTTTTAATTGAGGCAATCTTTTTTTCTCTTGCTTATCATCATCATCATCATCATCGTCTTTGGATTATTCATTAGTTTTGTTTCTTTCGTAACATTGATGATACAAAGATGAACGATGGGCTGAAAATTGATGTTTAATCGGTCCAAGATGAAACCATTCAACAGGCTACAATAGTTTTGATAAAATCCATTGACAACGAAACATCAAAAGAGTAAATCTTTTCATTCTCTAGGTCAAAATCAACTGATCAACATCCATATTGATGTTCATGAAATAACCTTTAAAAAATGGTTCCTTCTGTTCTCTTCAAATTTAGAGCAAAAAAACCTCCAATTGTGAGTTTTTTCATTCATCTAACGATTCTGATCAATACTTTAGCCTTGCTGTTCGCATTTCACAATCAAATCTTTTGAATCCAGTGATTAATGTGCCTTTAATTTGTGTCAACACTCATACAAAATGAATTGCAGCAACAAAATTAGTTGATTTATGAATTTCTGATGAGAGAAAGTTAATGATACATTCAGTAAGTTTTCATTGGCAAACAAAATATCATCAAAATATAATTTAAAATAGCAGCTACAACAAAATGCCTTTAAATTGCTCTTTTGACATTCATTCATCATTAAAACGTTGATTGCTGCTTTTTTGCTCTTCTTGTTAACTTAAATTTACCTGTTTTTTTTGTCAGGTTGGGAAAATAAAGTGAACTGAAACAAAAAAGTAACTAACCTCTTTAACCAGCATCTAGTTAAGACAAATATCTCTGTCTTTTTTGGTTCCTTTGTTCATTTTTAAATATCTTTTCACTTTAAACTCTTAACCAAGTTGATAAAAATTGTCTTACCTTTCAAACCTACCTGGGTGTTGACTTCCTCTTCACTCTCTTTGCTCCTCTTTCCTTTCTCCATTCAAGTCTAATTATGGATACTTGAGTTTCTCCCAAGCATCATCATTATCATCATCATCTTACCTTAACTACTAATTTACAATTTGCAACATTTAGACAAACTCAGCGATTGCATTAATTCATTTGATTCAATTTTGATTATTTGGACAGTCATGATGCTTTTATGCTAATTGTTAATCTTGGGCTTTTCTGATCAACATTTATACTTTGTATTGAAATTAAGTTGAACGTTTTACTGTTTAATTGACAGTAGATTGATGTGATATTCATTTAAAACAGTAAAATGATTGAATTTTGAAAAGGCTATTATTTTACTGAAAAGTTAGTCGATGACCTGAATTGAAAATAGGAAACGAAATGAGCATTTTAATGATAATTGTTTATCATTTTAGAATATGCAAAATTAACTGAAAATTTCATCTAAACTAATTCATTTTATATCAAACATGTTAATCAAATTGAATTTTGATTTACAATTTTACCTGAAACACTTCATCAGCAACAAAATTAACTCTATTTGGTAGCATTGATGATAATGTTATTGTCTGATGATGTTGATTTAAACAAGCTAACCACACAATAGACAAGTCAATGGCCTGGAAAGGAATCAACAAAAATCACAATTAAGATTGACAAAGAAGTTGACGTAAAGGACATTCACAATCAAAAAGCCAATCAAATGAATAGTCTAATGCGAGTTGCTTGATTAACCATTCATTTACTTACTCATTAATTAAAGGCTCAAAAGAGCAATTATAAACATCTAATTACCTCACATGATCGTTTAATTTGATTTACCATGAAAATCAAATAATTTGCTTTTCTCAAAATGTGAAACTAAAGGGTGCTGCAGGTAGTAAGGTTAAAGCAATCGTTCACAAGAATGTTGAACAAGAGATAAAGATGAAGTCCATATGGCGGTTTAAATATTTTACCTTTGTTATTGTTGTTAAAGCACTCATTTCGATTATCAATGATTGATTCGTTAATAAAAATGAGATATTTAACTAATGCAATGAAAGTTAGTTATGACCCAAAGGTTGTGCCCAAACTGAGCGGGTTCTAAATAAAATATATTGATTCAATTTAAGACTCAAAAAGTAGATTTAATATTCGAATAACAGGCTACTTTCAGGACAATCTGTCATTGAAACAGATTGATAAGTAGAATAGAGATTTACATGCGAAGGTTCGATAATTAAACAATTTTGTTCCGATACATTTGCTTCAATTTACTTTCTTTCCAGGTGCTTTCCCTGTCCTTATAAATAACGATTTTACGACAAAACTGCTTCTTTATTATGTCAAACGGCTCGATCTTTGACCTGATAAGAGAGTTGTACCAAATGAGAGCTAAAACATTAGTCTTGTTAAATTGATTTAAAAGGTAGATCATTTCAGTTTGATTCATCTTTAGCACAACTTATGTTTTATTGCAATGTATAAATAAAAATTCGATCAGTTTTGCGCTTGGACATTCAAACAAAAAAACATCAGACAGATGAATTTATCTGGTTAAAGCAGCGAGAATGTTGGACCAACGTTATTACTTCTAGGCTTTGATTCACTTTAAACTGCTTGGTTCAGGTTTGGTCATTTGGCGATTTCACTGTCTGGAGCTGAGGAAAAATTGAATTAAAGATTCTTCTGCTTTCCAAGACTGTTTGTGGGTTGGGATCAAAGATACAATGTTTGAACCCAAATTTAATGGACTTTGTTGTTTTTTTTGTCTTCTTGTTAGGAATATTTGATGTAAAATAAGATGAGTTTATCTGTTGTCACTTCACAATTGGAATTCCTGCCAATTCATAATTTGTTGTGTCTTGCCTTGGGTATACCGTGTTTCCTGACATATCAGCACAGATTTTATAAGCGCTTTTACTGTTCGATAAAGAGGCGCCCAAATGTACTGATTTTTACAAATCACGTCCAACTTTTTTAATGTAGAGGCTTATCAAAACTCATTTGCAAGCTGTGAGAAGAGCTGCTCGAGAGGAACAGCGCTTAAAAGCGGATCTTATTCCCTTATAAGTACTTTTAAGAGTATCTTGAACATGGATATGAAAATTCATGGGATTGTTTGAATCAGAACACATCTTGGAGTTTTAAAAAACTCAAGTTTTCAAAATTTGTGTGCAGGTATGCGAACATTGACTTAATTATCAACAATAGAGGATTTTTGATGCAAAATGCAAGACATAATCAATAGGATAATGAATGAACCCAAAAATCACGATCCAATTTACTTGTTCAATTTAATTAGAAAAGTTGAATTCAAAATTTCAAGTCTGTTGATGAAAAATTAAATGTTTACCTATTATTTCTCTCTAAAAGTATGCAAAAATCAAATGTCCACCATCAATGTGTATTCAGTTCGAGATTGAAATTAATTCCATTTTTATTTTATTATTTATACATACCTTATAATCTAATTACTGTCTTGTGTATCTTGTATAGCATTGTAAGCTTTTACATTTGGAGTTGCAATTTTTTCGTAACTTAACCCAACTCAACCTAATTTGATTAACCATGAAGGTGTTCAAGTTGACCAAGTATTGATTTAAACTGAATTTTCGTTTGAATTTGGTTTTTGCTATGAATTTTCATTTTCATAGTTGATTTGACAAGCTATCAAAGCAGTTATTTTTCATTTATAAATCTCGAAAACGGTTGATCAGATTTGATGATGAGTAACTGTCACCAACAGACAACAATCAGGATCATTTTTTTCTTCACTCAATTCACTGAGAACTTTTCTGTAGGTGTTTTTCCGCCATGAAAATTATCTCAAACTATTACAGAATAAGAATAAAGCTGCTCTTGAATGATCATTTTTGTTGGGAAGAAACGGTGAAAGAACTGAACAAAGATGAAATGAAATAACTAGAACAGAAATGAAAAGATCAACTATCTGATAATACTGATAATCTGCTGATGTTTCATTGACATTGATTTAGAGATCATGTAAGAAGAAGAACCTGAAAAAATAAAAGACAGAAAAAGGGTTAACATTGCGGATGCTAACGTTTCCATCAACCATTGTTGATCCCATTGATCACGTAATAATAAAGATAATATGATCTTTTTGTTGCTGTTGATCATCTTCAGATCCATCATCAAGTTTGTCCCTTTAAAACTCTGAATACTTGAATACATTATCATGCTTATTGAATTACTCTTTATTCTGATTTCTGTGTATTTTTGCTCATCTGTCAAGTTGAACCAGAAAAGAGAAGCAAAGAAAACACTCAAATTCTGAGAATATTTTCTTCTCATTGGTTATCAGATTATCTCACGTATTTTCATGGTTCAACTGAGTGTCTCTAATTGATTAACAAAATAACTGGTAACAATTATTGTCTCAGTTATGGATGGTTAAGTTCATGATAAACTTTTCACACAGAAAAGCAAAAACAAAACATGGTTAACTCAGAATTCAGTAACAAGAGCTTCAAAATTATCCGATTATTAATCCAAATTCATGCAGCCTAATCAAAGCCACCAGAATCAAGTTCACAAAAATTCAAAAACTATTGAATTACTTCATTGAAAAAGCCAAATTTATGGATATAAATATTGAAACATTGTTTGATCCATTTGAATGATTTCAATCAAAATCGAGAGACGATTTCAGCGCAAAAAGCTTCAAACTCTAACATCAGAACTTGGTTGACATATAAACCAAATTTTCTCGCGAAAAAATCGAAAACAGAAGTTCTAATTCTATGTATCTTTCTAACATCTTGTTTTGAAGCAATGTTTCCCACTCAGCTCTGAATCTAAACTTTTAAAAGGCAGTTCAATGTTTTTTCAAACAAAACGTTTGAATTTTCAGCGTCAAAAGTTTACATTATACATTGTTTAGCAGTTAATTGAAATGACAATTTAATCAGATTTGCGTGGATGGAAAAGCATAACTTGAATGCAAATGCATCATTTTTCATTCGCTATTTCAAGGTTTGGATTAATTTTGAATAAACTTTCATGTCTTCTGGTGATCAAATGTATTTAAATGCACTTCATAAACTCTTTTACTAACCAAATATTTATATTGTTTCCTTGATTTAGTTCAAATAAAATGCTCTGAAACTTTAATGGAAGTAACTGTTGGCATTACCAAGGAGAATCCAAATGTGGTCATTTACCTGGAAAAGCTTAAAGGTTATCCAGGTAAGTAGTTTCTCTGCATTATTCATCTCGCTTCCTTCACTCTCTGGTTGTAATGTAAGTTAATTGCAGTTGATTATCTGATTATCATGAAGCCCTCAGCTTTACCTTTTTTCCCAAAGATTTAATCTCAGGTTAGTTAACAGAGAGTGAAAAGTTGAAAATTAAAAGCATTTACTTTTACATTTTGTATTTGGTTAGCTTTTAGTTAAGTTTGGCTCAGTTTCGCCCAAATTAATCGCATGTGAAAAGATGCTGGGAAAAGTGAACAATTAAAAAAGGTTCACTTTGTTGTTAAGTTGATGAAGTTGATGAAAACAAAAGAAATGAAGAAACTAAAATTAATATCTTAACGTTTGAGAGTTCATTTGTATTGATATTCAATTGATATGAAGGGATTCAATGAAGTAATTAACTGATGCATTCTGTAATTGTATCATCTTGTGGTGTCATCAGTCAACAATAAAGACAGGTAATTTGTTTTACTGCCAAGAATAGCCATTAACAATGGAAACAAATTTTTTCTTCAAATGTTAAATTACTCTTCCTGCTTCTTTAATTGTCCATTTAACTGTCCTTTCGATTTCGCTTTTTCCCACTTTTCCAACCTTCGATTTTATGACCAGGAAACTGACCTAAACCATTTAGACTGACCTAACCTTAAACATGCAAAACCTGTGATTATATTCACACAAAAGGTTAATTAGTTTGAATTGTTGAGTCAACATTTAATGTCATTTGACAAGAAAGAGATTCTAGACATTTTTACCTTAGCATTTCTTACTTGAAAACTAAACCTTTTGTCTTGAAAAGTCCATTAAGAGAGAAAAGCTGAAGTTTTTTTGACAAATAACGGGTTCAAGTGTCAATTTGACTTTTCATTCTGATTTCAAGATGAACTTTTCATTTAGCAAAAATCTTTATATCTTTGAACATCAATGATCAGAAATTTGGAAACATTTTTTCTGTAAAAACTATGAACTCGAAAAGATCAATGTCCCAATTGCAAAATCTCATTGTCTTTTCAGTGTTCATGCTGTGATAGTACAGTTTGTAATGCAATAGCTGATGGAATTTTGAACGGCTTAAGTCGCTTAGCTATTCATCAAACTTGACAGCATTTTTGTCACCTAAATGTTGTGTAGCTTTCAATAGCTAAAAAATGACTGACAAGATTAAGTTGAGTTTTATGATCCATGAGACTGAAGTTTGTTGTAAAATTCAACAAGATTCAAGTACCAGTCTTGTCTACTTAACATTGATAACAGTTTTTCCAGTGCTTCTGTTGATTGCGTATTGAAAGCGATTTGCTGCAAAAAATGAACTCCAATCTTGACTGAAAACCAGTCTTATTCCACCTTCATTCATTGCTCATTCTGCGCATAGATAAATTGCAAAGATGGGAAAAGATTGATGGACGAAGGTGAATTTACAACGAGAAAGATTTGAAGGGAAGAGTTCGTTAGCATTTTTGAGAGTCGAGCAAGTGGAACCAACCATAGGAAAAAAGATGTTGAACCAAAATGAAAGGCAACGTGTAAAGAAGTAAATAGGCATTGAAACAAGTTAATTTAGGGTAATTTCCTAGAGAATTTAAGGAAAAGATTAAGCTGATTCTTCGCTTGTCAGTGAAATTTTATCAACACTAAACTAGTTTTACATGTTATTGTTCAAGTATTTTCTAATAGCTCAACGAAACAAAAGGTTGACAAAATGAATATAAACTGTGTGTGACAAATGGATTTGTAATCAATGATTTGCTGAATGAAAATTGAAAGGTCATTCAATGCACTCAATACAAGTATGTCATTTATTCATCAAAATATGCGATTTCATAGAATATCGTCGATATTTTTTCCGTTTTTTTTTGTTTGCTGAGATACAAAGCAGCAGAAAGTATGTATTAATACATATGTATTAATAAATACTCATTGTTAATATGAATTAGTAGTATTAATACATACTAATTGCTCATTAAACTATCATATGATAGTTTAATGAGCAACGATAAATTTAAATAATCTGTGATATTTGAATATGACTTTTTCATACGATTGCAAGTCAATTTAACTGAATATTGAAAAATACAGAAAATTTCAGTTTTTGCTATTTTCTTTCGTTTTCTTCTCGTTTTACCTGCTTCGTTTGCCATTCAACTAAACCAAACAAGCCTTCAACATTCAGTAAATCACTCGCTTAGTTTGTACATCTTTAAAACCCTTTTACTTTCAATTGTGTTTTCAAAAGAAGAACCAAAACAACGATTTGTACGAATTAGAGTTTTATAATAATATCTTGTTATCTGAATTATTGTTATCATTGTTTCTCTCAACATAAACTTGATAAGCTTTTATTGAATTGAAATAAGATTGATTTCACTATTTCACTGATCGAGTGTAGTTTAAATGGCAAGATTCATGTTTCAGCTTTAAACCTATCAAAGTGAAAGTAAAAACGATAAAATGCGAAACAATAATGAAAACATGATAAGTGAACGAGTTTAAAGTACTTTGATAATGGATGATGACCTTTGTTGATAACATTGGGTGTTGTTTATAACTATTTTTTCAGTTCCAGTTTCTGATCATTTCCATCATAATCATTGCATGTAAAGGTTGAGATATTATTTTCAGTTGATATGTTGATTATGAAAATTGATAGCAGGAAATACAATGAAAAGAGCTTTTTGTGAGCAATAATTAACTTACAGATTTGTTGATTGACATGATCAAAATCATCATCATGACCTCCTCCTCTTCCTCATCATTTTTTTACATATCAAATGATGAACAAGATGTTGAGTTTCATCTTGCACGCTACAGGATAACCCATTGTAACTTTGTTGTAATAACTTTCATTTATTCACATTTCATTGTATGATACTGAAATGGTAAAATTGAATGTTAAGATGAAGATGAATTTACGAGAATGAAATGAAAGCAAGAAAAGGTAAATCAAAAGTTGAAGTTTGCATGATCTTGTTTAAATTTTTCAACTTCGCAGGGTTAAAGGAAAAGTAAGAACTGAAAAAGAATGCAATTGAAAGAGAAAAGATAATTTTGTTGAAAAACTTTTCTTTGCTCTCTATCAACTTTCTACTCAAATCAGAGATAGATTCATGAACTTTCCTGTTGAATAACAATTAATTTAATGCATAAATTGTATACATTATCAAGTGATAACTGTTTTTATTGTTGATCGAATGAAAATCCATTTCTTTGTTGTTATATTAGGTTATTCAACTTAATCTAATTTCAATGGTAACTTCAATCCATTGAATGTCTAATGTTATTAAAGGTAAAAAAGATTGAAGAAAAAATTTGTTGATTCTATTGATTTGATTGAGTTAATTAAAGCTGAAAAGGTTCAAATATAACTGTTGTGAAAGAAACTGCTTTCATCGAAAAAATTTCATGGTGTAATTGAACATCAAGAGTGAATGGAAAAACAGAGATTCAGATTTTATAATATTACCAAAAGTTCCCTGTTGTACTTACAACTTGTTAGTGAAAGTGAATATCCAGTGATGAATAAAAGTGAAATGATTATTGATTTGATTCCGTCAAGTTTATCTATCAATCTTTAGTTGACTGACTTGATTACAATGGCGCTTTGATGTTAACGGATAACAGTGTTCAGTGTTGATGGGTTGAGGCGAGTCAAAAAGAGTTGTCAATGTCCTGGAACATCAGACCGTTGAAACAATCTTTTTTTCTGTGTCTCATTTATGCCAACTTCACTTGATATAACATTCATCTTTGATAATTCAATTGAAACTTGTTAGGTTATGACATTCAGGTGTCGAAGTGAATAGCGTTGATGATCAATTTAATCTATTAATTTCAGTTGTTTTCCTGCTTTTGCCTTCTGACCTTTTCTTTACTGTGTTTTAGTAGGCAATTGATGAGTGCAACTTTCATCTCAATCAAATTATCTTAGGATATTATTTATCATCTCTGACTTATTTCATGATAACTTCCTTAACTCTTCTTGAAATGAAACCTTTTATTACCTAACCTAACCTAGCACTCATTAGCTTCTTTTGTTTTTACACCAGTTTAACTCTTTACTTCATCTCATCCATCATCATTTTTATTTCAAAAACTCATCAACTATTTTCTTTTTTTTCTCGTTTCTTTTACGTTTCCATTTCAAATCCAATTTAAAAGGTTGTCAACCTGAATTACTCAATGATAAAGCTGTTTTTCGCCTTCCATTGGATGATAACTTTTACACCTGTGGAACCACTAGGATACAAAATAAATTAAAGGTATTTAATTTGTGTGTAAATGTTTACAAATTTGATTGTTAAATGTCAGTGAAATTATATTTCATAACGTTATCATTATTACATGATTCAAATATCATTTAATGATATGAAATTAGCGTGAGATGAAAATGTTGACAAGATGATATATTAATTTTCATTCATTATCATTCATTTTCACGTCCAACCTCAATCACGTTATTGGTAAACATTTAAATGCAATTTAAATTGTTCAACTTTCACCTGATTCAACCTTTTTTGCTTCATGTTTCAGGATGTTCGTATATTTTACAATCGGGTTATAATTGAAAGACCTGATAAATCAGTCCAAGTTGTAGTTCCAAAATGTGTTCTTCGCAGCGACTTGGCCTACCGCTTACCTCGATCACGTCGGCAAACTGGTAATGACTGGGAGTTGCCAGAAAATTTCACTGAATCAGTAGAGTAAGTTTAGTCAGGAAAAGCTTTTCGAGCTAAATTCATTTGAATTTTCTTTTCATTACAGAGAGCTCATTGATTACAGTGGTAATATTACTGAACACGCACCCATTCCTTATCTCAATATTGGAGTTCGGCAAAATGGACGCTTCGTTGATACAGCTTTGAATGTTCATCCAGGAACTCCTCTTGAGATGGTCATTTATTTGGATGATGCAAGTGCACCAGTTTATGGTTTATTGGCTCGTTATCTTAAAGTAACGGACAATACGCCAAGAAAACAAGAGGAAACAATTATCTTAGAAGGGTAAAGGGCTATTTTTCAGCTGATAAAGATTCAGTTCCCTCGATGAGCTGCGCTCTCATTTTATCCCATGAATTTTTAAAACTTTAATCTTGTATTCCTATCTGTTAGAAGTAAAACTATTTTGATAATTTTTACTTCAGCCAAAATCGCTTATAAAAAGGTAAGATCGATGAAGTTTGACTGAAATTCAGATTCAAGTAAATTTTGACAGGATCTAAACATCAAGAGCGAGTTTAAATCAAAAGCATCCGATTCAATTCACATTCAATCTGTAATCAAGAATTTCTAGTGATTTTGAAATCTAATAGAAATTTATTGATTAATTGATCAGCTTTCATCAAAGAGACTCTGGCTTTTATGCAATATGAATGAGTTCATCCTAACTTGAAACGAAAATTTACTCACAAATCTTATCGATCGCACCTTATTTGTTTGCCATGTTAGTTGATCTTTGTTGCCTTAAATGGCCAATTTTGAAGTTTACTTAAGCATTGTTTCATTCATTTGTTTAACTTGGAGGTACACCTTTTGAATCTGTATTTATCTTGCAAATGTTAATATTTTTGTTGTTATTTTTTCAGATGTTCAATTGATCCATACATTTTTTCAAACTTTGAATCCAATGATGGCGGTGATTCAATTGTTGCCAAATTTCGAGCATTCAAATTTCCGGAATCAAATTATGTCTTATTTGTTGGAACTGTTAACGTTTGCTTAAAGGAATGTTTAGGAGTAAGTTAATCAAAGCTATCAATATAATCGCATGATACTAATTGAGTCTCATTATAATTTAATGTTTATTGATAAGTGCCGTGAAATGGTTAAACACAATCATCTTCATGGATTGACCAGTGAATGATTGATGATTTTGCTTGCAGTGATGAAGAATTGACACAATTTTTGATAAATTATTGATTCATGTTTGATCCTTTTTCCAGGTCATTTGTGGTAATAATCAATTAGGCTATGGTCGACGCCGACGTTCAATCATTAATCCAGATCCTAACAGGATATTTGAGATTGAAATGACTGCTTTTCTGAAAGTTGATTCATTAGAAATGGATAATGGCCCAGTATTGAAAGGTAATTATGGATGAAACTAATAAACTCTAGACTCTCAATTTGACTCATTTATCTCCTCTCTTTCAGGATCAGCAAGATCAAGTCTCGGTGATGATAAAAGTTTAAGCCGTCAAGATGAACCTAAACATGAAGCAATTTCAAAGGAGAAGCAAGAATCTCGTTCTTTACCTTTACTTGATGCTTTTAAAACGGATCGAAGAAGATCATTCAATAAACTGGAATCATCCTCGGCAACCAGTTTAAGCATCTCACTAACAATACTCATTCTAACATCAACTATCAACTGTTTCATTATCAACAACATTAATCAGCTCTAGGCTGTGATTGAATATTTTTTATAAGCTTTTTTAGTTCCCGCTCATTTTCTCACCTCAATGTAAACAGAAAAACCGAATCGTTGTAATCATTTATTGATCATTTGAATAATGTTGTCATTAAAATGAAAAATGTGCTGAACGGGAGCGAAAAAATATTGTTTTGTTGAACAACAAGTGTCCTTTGCCTTTGTAAAGTTTCCCTCAAACTTTTACCTTAAAACATCAATTAACTTAAAAAGTGAAACCAAAAAGTCTAAATCAATTTTAGGGATTTAATTGTAAGAACTTAAAGTTTTTTAAACTCGTTTCTCATCGTAAATTGTTCTAATCATTTTCTATTAAAATTCATACAATAAAAATACTCTTTAAGTAATAAAAAGTATAGCGCTGAAAAATAAAAGTGTTTCGGGGCCAATTGCAAACTGATGGTAAAGGAAACAAATCAATATATGGAAGAGTTTTTAAAAATCAAGTTTATGCTAACAAGGAGGACGTCAGAAAGAATAAGCAAAATGGCCTACTCTCAGAATTTTTTCAAACTAATTTTTTCTTATGTAATTTTATATGCTGATTACGAAAATGAAATCCATTTTTTCATAGCATGCTTGGTTTTTGAGATATTGGACAAAATAGCTAAAAATTGCAGAGATGACTGTTGCAACTCGATTTTTTGCAAGCATATATTTTTGATAATTATCAATCGATTGATGATATCGAGGTTGCCAAAAAAATCGCCATATGCCGACTTTTTTTTGAAAAAACTGATTTTGACGTGACCCATTCAATAATAGATCATGAAGTCGATGCTGTTGCAACTCGATTTTTTGTATACATATACTTTTATTGATTATCAATCGATTTATGATATCGAGGTTCCGAAAAAAATCGCCATATGCCGACTTTTTTTGAAAAAACTGATTTTGAGCTATCCCATTCAATAGTAGATCATGAAGTCGATGCTGTTGCAACTCGATTTTTTGTACACATATACTTTTATTGATTATCAATCGATTCGTGATATCGAGGTTGCCAAAAAAATCGCCATATGCCGACTTTTTTCGAAAAAACTGATTTTGACGTGACCCATTCAATAGTAGATCATGAAGTCGATGCTGTTGCAACTCGATTTTTTGTATGCATATATTTGTGATAATTATCAATCTTTTTAGGATATCGAGGTTCCGAAAAAAACGCCATATGCCGACTTTTTTTGAAAAAACCTATTTTACCCTATGTTTTACTATAGTAGACTATAAAGTTGGTGCTTTTGCAACTCGATTTTTCTGCAAGCATATACTTTCAATGATTATCAATCGATTAATGATATCATGGTGCACGCTAAAATCGCCATATGCCGACTTTTTCTAAAAAAACCTATTTTACCCTATGTCTTACTATAGTGAACTATAAAGTTGATCCTGTAGCAACTCGATTTTCTGTATGCATATACTTTCAATGATGGACAATCGACAGTATTTGGCAGTATATGCATACTAAAAATCGAGTTGCAACAGCATCAACTTTATAGTTCACTATAGTAAAACATAGGGTAAAATAGGTTTTTTCAAAAAAAGTCGGCATATGGCGATTTTTTTGGCAACCTCGATATCATCAATCGATTGATAATCAATTAAAGTATATGTGTACAAAAAATCGAGTTGCAACAGCATCGAATTCAGCATCTACTATTGAATGGGTCACGTCAAAATCAGTTTTTTTAAAAAAAGTCGGCATATGGTGATTTTGCTGGCAACCTCGATATCATAAATCGATTGATAATCAATAAAAGTATATGTATACAAAAAATCGAGTTGCAACAGCATCGACTTCATGATCTACTATTGAATGGGATAGCTCAAAATCAGTTTTTTCAAAAAAAGTCGGCATATGGCGATTTTTTTCGGAACCTCGATATCATAAATCGATTGATAATCAATAAAAGTATATGTATACAAAAAATCGAGTTGCAACAGCATCGACTTCATGATCTATTATTGAATGGGTCACGTCAAAATCAGTTTTTTCAAAAAAAAGTCGGCATATGGCGATTTTTTTGGCAACCTCGATATCATCAATCGATTGATAATTATCAAAAATATATGCTTGCAAAAAATCGAGTTGCAACAGTCATCGCTGCAATTTTTAGCTATTTTGTCCAATATCTCAAAAACCAAGCATGCTAGGAAAAAATGGATTTCATTTTCGTAATCAGCATATAAAATTACATAAGAAAAAATTAGTTTGAAAAAATTCTGAGAGTAGGCCATTTCTGACATCCTCCTTTCATATTTCTAACATATTTCTTGTAAGTATTTTAATTATTTACTGTTGTAAAGGACTAAACAAAAAACTGACTTTCGAGTTGAGAAAGTGGATAGTGTTGGTTTGTATAAGCATAAAAACTGAGTCTTAGTGCTATTGAAATTTTCTTCAATCGACAGTATTCCAGAAAGGTAGCCCAAACCTCGATTTTCAACTTGAGATTTTAATTATGGATATAGGAACATAGTATCAACGTAAAATAACATGCATACGACAATATCGTATCTTTACTAGTGTTGGCCTATCATCAAATTTAAGCTTGATCGATTTTCTCATTCAAAAAAGAAAAATACATCGATGAAATCGGTTTTTAGATTGCTCAATTTCTCGATTATGTGATTTATTAGAATGACAAAGTACAAATCAAAATGAATTTAAATGTAAACATCAGGCAATTAGTCAAGGAAAGATATCAATTTAACATTTTCAGGCTTCAATCTGTTCCGTTTCTCGGTGATTAGCGATCCAGTTTTTGAAAATAGACGTTCACATGGCACTGAAGTAGCTTGAATTGTTAAATACTTCAAAGCTAAATTGTGAAGTTGAGGCCAGTTTTCTTTATATTTTTTCCAAAATTGCATTGGGTTACTATGTCTATCAATAACCGGGAGCTCAAGGTAATGTTTCAAACCTGCATTCAATCCACAGCTTACATCATTAAGTGAACGAACTTTACGATCATAAATTGACCAAATCAAATTATCACTTTCATCTTCACAAGGCGCTATCTGAGTTGTTGTAATCTCATAAAGTAATGAGTTGAGTTCAGTAACTGCAATTGATTCTTTAGAAGTTGATTGAAATGCAAGCTTTTTGAATCTCGGGTCTAATAGTGTTCCAAGGGCTAAAACTTCATCAGACTCGACTGAATGAATCTCTCTTTAACGTCTTTCAATAAATTCAATTTCAAACTTCTAATAGAAGCACATTCTACTCGTTCTTACAAGGGATCGGCAACAACTGGTAATCGAGTTTCCGAATGAAACATATATTTTTAGATAGTGCAGCAGAGGTGCAAAAAATGTGAAAAATATTAGGTGCCCGTTTTCTGTTGTTTCGGAAATATCGGGCATCAAAAGTCAAAAATTGTGCATACATTTTTGTGTTTGAAATGGCCGCGGCTAAACGGAAGATTGTAAGACCTTGACAACAGGTCACTAAGTGACCTTTTACTTTTGACCAACTCATCAACTTCTTTGTTAACTCTTACTGATCAACTTCTTATTTTCTTTTATTCGATAATAACTTTCTAACTATTCAGTTTATTTCAAAATGTGCTTGATTCAACGAATAAGTTTATTTCGAGTTGATTAACCTTTTAAAAGTTTTAAAATACGAACCTACAAGTAAAATGGTAAGTAAAAGAGCATGTTTTAATGTATATCTGTTACTTTATTTCTTTAACAACTCTATTTCTATTACTTGGTCAATTTTACTCTGGATTAAAGCTATGCAAATTGTTTAAACACTTTTTTTATTATATTTAAGCCACGATAGTCCGAATCAACTGTAATAAATCGTATCATCTCTACATCTCGTGGAGGCGAAACTCAAGAAAATTGTACACTCTTGGAAGATTTGCTCGCTAGAAGATTGAGAAAGATAATCCTGAATGTTCAAGCTGACATTTTTTATAATTTTCAAGGAGATGAAGAGCTTTATTTGAAAGAAACAATTGCGGAAGATGAAGCTGAAGTTACTTTTGAGCCACTCCCTGCACCAGCAAATGATTATTTTACATATGAATATTGTTGTAAGGTTTTACAGTGGAAAAATGATACTCCAAATGCCAGTTTTGATCGCTTGAAACACCATTTCCGACGAGTGAAATCAGCTAATTATATTAAACGTTTTCCTGATTATGTTTATGCTCAAGGAACAGTTCGAGAGAAAATGCAGTTGATCTCAACTCACGTTTATGAAAGATTCAACAAAGCTCGCATGGATTTAATTTCGATACGCGATGCTAATATAAAACGCTGGTCACTCGAAAAATCTCATGAAATCCGCTATACAATATTTACAGCTTCGGATAGATGGATTCAAGAATTAAAAAGTAGAAATCGTATTGGTTCAAGAAGGATAACAAAATTCACCACAAAAGTCTCTCATTCTAATGAAGAATCCGTCCAAAATCAAGCATCAGCAAAGATCGTTGAAATAATGGACTTTGCGAAAAAATACAGTCTTGGAGCAGATGCTATTTTTAATGCTGATGAATCTGGAATTAGATATGAAGAACATAGAGCTAGGACTCTTTCATATATCGGGGAAAAGTATACAGCTGCTCTTGTTGCAAGTGTGAATACTACTACACATTCATATACAATAATGCCGATTTTAGCTATGAGTGGAAAAATTCATTCGAAAGCACTTATCTGCTTACGAGAACCAACTGAAACATTTGGACCTAATGTAAAGGTACCATAAGCTCTAAACTTGCTGGTTAAATGTTCATAATCAGTAAAATTAGACAAAAGTCTCGTAAGGACTTTTATGACAGAAGTCTATGGACCTATGGCTCCTGAAAAATCGATTTTATTGCTTGATTCATGGTCTGGTCATAAAGATGAACACAATTCGGAAGTGAACGATAAACACATCAAAACCTTCTTCATTCCTGAAGGCGCTACCAGTTTAATGCAGCTATTGGATGTATATGCATTTCGTCAATGGAAAGATTTCATTAAAAGAATTCAATCAAGAATCATTCTTGATAGACTTCCAATAGTTCTTCATAATCGAGAAACAGTTAGAATGAACTCACTCATTTTGAACCAGTTTACATCACCATTATTCATACCAATGTTCAAATTGATATTGAAGGTTTCAATATTGAAACAATAAGATTTGAAGGTTTGAAAGAAATCTGTTTTGAGCCTGAGCATATAATGTATTAAATATGTAGTTGCAACAATACTTCTTTTATGCAATGTTCATGGCCAAGTTGTCGAAAAGCAATTTGCTTATATTAATAAATAATTTAATCTGTTATTGCTGATATTGTTGATAATTTGCATATCACAATGAATGACACATTGAATTGGTTCAAATTAAAATGTCGATAACTTTCGTTAAACAAAAAACGGGTACCTAATATTTTTCACTTTTTTTGTAACTCTAATGCACTACCTAAAAATATATGTTTCATTCGAAAACTCGATTACCAGTTCGTGCCGATCCCTTGTTAGACAGCTAGGTATTGATACTGACAATTAGTGGTATTATTTTAGAAATAGATACGTATTTTTTCACCTGATAAGTCTAAAGTCATTTCATAAAAAGGTTTAAGTAAGATAAGAAATTCTGTCAATTCGTTGATTTGGTTATATTCAATATCTTCCTCTCGTTTCATGTTTTTGAGAAGTACTAAAGAAATCTCATTATGTATAGCTCTAAATATCTTTCAATCATAATATAAACTGAATTCCATCGTGTAACTATGTCTTGCAATACTTTAAGATCACTTTTACCTGCTAATTGTCTCTCATATCTCAGTTCATTCATCATTTTAATGCTCTGTTTAAATATTGTAACGATATTACTAACACTAGTGATAAGATTAAAAATATCCAACTCTGACTCCAATGAATCTTCAACAGCTAATTAAGTCGAAGAGCACAACAATGTAGATTATGTTCGAATCTTCGTGCTGCACTTTGAAAATTATCTGCTCCATCCGTAACAATTGAAGAAATTTTTTCCATCGGTATTTCTCATTCATTAAGAACATGTTCAATCCTCTTGCAAATAGCATCAGATATCATCGATTCATTGAAAAATTTCACCAGATAAACAGAAAGATTGAAGTTCATATTATCAAAATAATGAATTGTTAAGCCTAAGTATGAATTTTGATTCAATATGTCTTTCCATCCATCGCATGTAAGACAAAACCATTTTATTAACATGAGATGATTTTTCATCATTGACATTTTTTGTTCACCAATACCTTCAATAAGTGAAACAACTTTCTTTCTTGTCGGTGGTTTGTAATGAGAATACAAATTATTGATGAAAGATTTGAAGTATTCGGATTCGACAGTCCTGAAGGGCAAGGCGTTTTTGGTTAGCCACCATGATAATTTAGCATCACATTTTTTCTTCAATTCGCCATCTGTAATATAATATATTGATGAATAGGAAAATATAATTAGTTACATAATACAATCAGTAATGTTGAAAATAGTGAAGTTTAAAATTTCGCGTGTCCATAAGTCGGCCAAGAATTGAGTTAAATAAATGAAAAATATGGCTAACAATTACTCTTCAATAGCTCTCAGCAGCAGAATATTTATTAAAGTCAAAATATACGTTATTCCGATTTAAGTCATGTTGCCCCAGAATTCAGTTCAATGGCAAAAGTTAAATTTTGAAAATACAAGTAAAACCAATAATTTGGCTTTTTTAATACATTTAAAGTATCTATTAGGCTGTCCGGGTCAATGTGACTCACTATTAATTTGTGATAACTTTTTTATTTATTGTTCGATTTCAATCAAACTTGGTACATTAAATATAAGATCCTCCAGCATCCATTACCCGTTGCCAACGTTCAGGTAGCTTCGAAACTCCGTCCATAAGGCCACGCCCGTTCAGGTCACTGATGACGGAGTTCAATGCTCTTTCAAAATCATCCCAGTTGCTGTGTTGAATTCCTATAAGACCCCTCTTAAATTGTGCAAAACAGTTGAAGTCTAAAGGGCTAATGTCAGGAGAATAGGGCGGGTGAGTCCAAAGTGTGGTTCCCTTGTCAGCTATAAACTCCCGAACAACAGCAGCTTTATGGACTCTCGCATTGCTGTGTAGTAGCCACACCTTGTCCGCCATCCCACGACCCACATAAGCCAACATTTTTGTTTCCAAAAAAGTCTTATATATTTCCGAAGTTACAGTGGTTCTTGGGGGCTGCAGGCTATAGGAAGCAATACCATTGATATCTATCGCACAAATCAGCATTCTCTTTTCACTGTGAATGTTGGTAGATACAACTTCGCTTGGTTTCTCTCCTGAAAATAGCCATTGTTTGGATTGGTCCTTTGTGGGTGCCATGTACAGTGAAACCCAGGTCTCATCAATTGTTATTGTGCACTTGAGTATTTCTTTTGTCTTATAAAATTTTGAGTTCTTTCGGCACACAATATACCTGAAATCTTTTTGTTCCTGCGACAATTGGTGTGGAACCATTTTCCATGTTCCTTTTACATTTTAAAATCACGTTTTAAGATCTCGAAGAGAGAGGACTTCGGAATACCAGTTGCGCTCGCTAAAGAGCGGGTTGACCAATTTCTCGATGCATCCAGAAACGACTTAATTTTGGTCACTCTTTCACCATGTTTTCCATCATCACGTGATGAACCACCTTTTTCAATTTTTATTGCTGGATCACCAGAACGAAACTTAGCAGCCCATCTTTTGACTATGCTTTCGGAAGGGCAGCGGTCACCAACTAATTTTCGAAGGTTACTGTGGATAAGGTTACGTTTGCATTACACCGATTTTAATAAAAACTCTCATTTCATCGTCTGAAAATGTGTCAAATAAAACTTTCGAGAAGCCATTTTGTAAAAGCACAGAAAAAGTAACTAAAATGAAAGCTGAGGATCCAAATAGTCTAACAAAGAATATGGGCGGACAAAAGTGGGTCAGATTGACCCGAACAGCCTAATAGTTGCTTAAATAAGCCGAAGAAGTGTTTAGTATTAGTATATAATAATATAATATGATATATTTAAAAAATTGAAACATCAAGAAATTATATTTTTTTCAGCACGAAAAGATGACTTTGGTAACCATAAGATTTAATATTTTTTCATTAAAAATATATTATATTAGATGGCAAAAGAATAAGCTTTCGAATGCTTTATTAAGAATAACTCTATTAGTTTTGGTTGTATAGAAATGTAAAGATCCTTCATTACTAAGGTTATCATGAGAGAACAGTAAAATGAAAATTGCAACCAATCATAAGTTGTAAAAGAATTGAGTCTAAGAAATGAAAATAACGTTGTTTAAGAACTTTTCTAATGTCTTCAGCAGGGAATTATTCATGAGAGTAAAAAATCGGAAATTATGATTTAAGTCATGATGAGTTAGATAACAGTAGCAGCAGAAAAGGCTAAATTTTGTAAATTAAAATAATATATTGCTAAACTTACTAAATAGTGAAAATTAATATAATTCTGAAATATGTAGATTGATATTATATTAAATAAAATCCATTGAAAGATGAGATTACTGAAAGTGAAGTTGTTATTCTTGGTTGTCCGTTTTGGTTATCATTTGTTTCATTCAATAACGCATATTGACCAGGATGGGTATCTTTGAGGTGTCTAGCAATATTACTCGTATTACCACAAGTTTTCAAAATTGCTCAATTCAATTTATGTAAAATTGCTTTACATAAATTGAATTGAGCATTAAATCCTTGTTTGACAAAATGAGTCCAATATTTGCTTTTTGGCATTCCGAATGATTGATCTGAAACAGAAAGAAAATATACAAAAGTTAAACATGATTGTTTCAAATATTAGGTATTTCAAGTGACCGCGAACCTAATAGTAATTTTAAGGTCACCGATAGATGGAAATAGTCTAGATCGATTCTCCATAGCCTATTTCAATTGGTTATAGCGCATTTTGAGTGTGTTCATTTCTGTACCTAATTAGTGGCCATTTCTTCGCTGGAATTTCGCTTCGTTATTTTGAACTTTTATAAAAAAGGCCTGTCGTTCGAAGAAGATCAAATTGACATACAACAAACTTATAGTGACAAATATTGCAATATCTCTTCTATCGAACGGTGGTATCATAATGCCAAATTAGGTCTAACAGATATTGAATTCAGGATTCCAAAAGGAAATGAAGTCGAAATCGATTATCCCGAATTGGTGCCCGCTGTGACCTCATCCTTAGAGACGGGCAAAAAATTGACCATAAGGGAATATGCTCTACTCTTCGGTGTGTCCCTTGAAACAATGCATAACGTTGTGAGTGACATACTCGGCAAGAAAAAGCTTGCGCCAATTGCCGTTTCAAAAAAAGCAAAGAATTGACATGTCGCTATAATGGAATTAATAAAGTTCTTGGACTGGAACACACTTACTTATCCACCCTATTCTGCATATTTAGCCCCAAACAACTTCTTTCTGCTTTCTTATTTGGAAAGATACACCCGTAGACGGCAATTTGAGTCTATTTTTGAGCTAAAAGCGGAAATCGAGAGCTTTTTCGTCGCACAGCCCCAGTTTCGGTATGAGTGGGGATTTCGTGAAATTATCACTATATCTTGAAAATGTATCTCAGGGTGCGACGATTTCTTCTAATAAATGTGACTTGAGACCTTAACATTACTATTAGATTCGCGATCACTTGAACTACCTAATATACATGAAAACTTACGTAAAAAAAATTGGAACTTCAACGAGTGTCTGTACTTGTCCAGCTTCTATCAAAATTACGAGCAAAAATGAGAATCATTTATTAAGTTTAAGTCAAGTGCACTGCAAAGTTAAGAAAATGTAATAAGAAACCTTCTCTACTTACTTTAAGCTTGATAATGAAGCTCAATTTGAGCTTATGTCGCCTCTTATTCAACATGGCAAAGAAAAATAAAAATCTGCTGATCTTTAAAATTAAAATTAAAAAATAAACAACTTTTCACCGTCTACTGTGAACAAAGGATTCTAAAACTGAAATTCCTGGTTGAAATCGATCTCTTCCTATTCTTGATCGATCTGAAATAGAGAAGCTAATTCTCGATTTAAATCGATTTACGATTGATCAAAACCCAACACTAATCTTAACATAACTTACATGGTTATAATATGAAAGATTAGCAAATAAAAGATTGAAAAGTGAAAAATACCTAACTTAATAAAGAGGAGAAAGGCGAGTAAGGATTTACAGATGAGGGTCACATAAGGTTGTGAAAATTTTGATAATCTCCCTCTACTGATAGAAGCCAAACAACTTTACTTACTTACTTATTTAGGGTGGATCTGGTTAAGATCTGTATTAACTATACTTACTCGATATACTCAAACATACTTATTCGAGATTTTTGAAGATAAGCCTTCTAACGTAAAACTCATTCAAACTCAACTTACTGTAAGGGTTAGGGTCCGTGACAGAACCCTAAACAATTTAGTCTGTTGTGAACCGAGATCGAGGATTAGTCTGGCGCCAAGGGCTTCAGGATAATCTTAGCTTGAGTAAAGCTCAAACAAATGTACCAATAACTTAATCACACAATAATTAAGGTTAATACTGAGAGAGCGTTTAATTATAAATTAGATCGAATCCATAACCCCTTGCTTACTTGCAACTCTCCTACCTGCAGCGCCAGCGCAGCTTCTTAAAATTACGTAATCTATTTTTCTTATTTAACAAAAGTGTCTCAACTTTAAACCAAAAAATCAGAGGAACCACTGGATATGCAGAAAAGTCATATTCAGTCCGTCCATATGGAAGGTTGGCCCTATCGTTTGTGCTTTCTCATCAAAATCCCTCAGGTAAGGTTGAGGACCTTCCCTTGTAAGACAGGATAGAGTGTAAGAAAATTAAGATACATGCAATTAAGATACCAACAGTCACAATACCCACAATTAAGATAGGCACAATTAAGGCAGGTACAATTCAGACATGCGCAATCAAGACAAGTACAATTAAGATAGGTACAATTAACAGCTTCAGCAAGTTAAACAGTTATTTCGTTCTGCATTTTAGATAATTTTTTTCGAACTATGGATTCATCCGTGTTCGTTAAATTGTTACTTATAAAACACAAGTTCAATACAAATATACTGGGTGAGTCAAAATTCAGTTTCATCTTTTGGTTGAGATTGTGGCGCCTTACATTTTTTCATTTGCAAATCAAGTTAAATACATTTTACACATCAGAGGATTTTGTATAAACGTGTTTTTAAAGAACAAACAAATTTTGCGATTACTATGTCTCATACTTCGAAGGAACGTTTTTTCTTGATAAGATCGTATTTTATGAATAAAGAAAGTCTTGCTGTGGCTCAAAGACGATATGAAACACAGTATAAAAGTCAAAAAAAGGAAAATTTACACTCAACTCAATACATAAGAAAGTAAGTTTAAAAATCCAAATTCTCTTCTCTAATTTTCCTATCTTTTCATATTGGAGAAAAATTAGCAAATAAATTTACACTTTTGGATGATAATGAAGGCCAGACTGGTCGTCCAAAGTCAGCTCACTCTAGTGAGAATATAAATATGGTTGAAGAAATGATTGATGCCCAACCAACGACATCAACTAGAGAAATTTCCTCATCTTTGGATTTATCTCAATCAACGGTGGTAAGGATTATGAGAAAAAACCTTGAACTATTCCCCTATAAGATCCAGATCCATCAACCGATCACAGAAAATACAGCTGCCAAAATATTTGACTCTGCCAACACGATGCTGGAAAAATTGAATCTGATGAAATTGATCTGAGATCATTTTCACCGATGAATGTCACTATCATATCTCAGGGTATGTGAGAATGTGACCAGTCAAAGATATTATGATCTTCTGCATGATTAGGTACTAAATTTTCTTTACGACAATGATATGATGAATGGGCATTGGTGGATGCGAGCACCACCACATCGCATTTCTGATGTTATGCACCTACTAGACCAAAACTTCTATGGACGTGTGATTGCCTTGGGTTACCCTGAGAAGTTTGAAAGAGGTTGACCGCTTTACTCAGCTGACCTCAATCCAATGGATCACTTTGTTTGGGGTCATACAAAAGATAAAGTTTATAGAAACCAGACTCACACTATGGAATCACTCAATATGGACATGAAGGAAGTCTTTTCCTCCATTTCAATTGAAACATGTGAAAAACAATAGAAAATTTTGAGAAAAGACTGCGTCACATTGTGGCATGCGAAAGTAAAAACTTCCAAAATTTGGTAATTTGAAAAACAAAAAAAATGATGAAAAACTAAATCTCCCTTCAGAAGAATTATTTTGTTGTTGGTTATGTAACGAAAAAAGCGGGGTTTACCGTAAATGAAGTGAGAAGTTATAATTTAGGGACAATTTTATTGTGACACTGGATTAACATAGAAGGAGTAACACATAATACAATAACAAAGTCATAGGTACTAACTAAAAGATGGGTTGACAGTCAAGGGTCTGTTACAATTAGCATCGAAACACCCAGAACAACTCTAATGGGCAATTCTTAAACTTAACTTCGGTGCTATACAACTGCTAACTAGCTCTCTTCGTTGATTGATTAAATATGAATATTATAATTATAACTAGGTCAGACGATCGATCGTCAATATAGGAGCGTGTATGGTTATTGTTCGCATATGGAGGAGAATCCGATATATTTTATCTATTAAAGCGACAAAAAATCCATAAAACCAAAGTACTATTTTATTAACTCTAAATACAATGGTTTCGGTTAAGCAAATACAATTAATTAAAGAATCTTCTCAAAATTTTTTTCTTAATTTAATTCAGATTTTATTCTTATTCTATCAAATCTCTCTTTGCTGATAATTTGATCAATGATGAGACCATCCAGACTCCTTACTCTGCTCATCGCTACATAGGATGATCAAAGTGATTTCTCTTACTCTCCTATATTGATAACGGCTTTATCCAACGTTAGTCCCTGTGCTTTATGTATTGTGACTGCGTATGCCACGATAAGAGGAAATTGTTTTCTCCAATGACTGCCCTTTTCAGATTTCCAATGCCTGATAACAGAAATTATAGGAACAGCATTCTCTTGATAATGTGGACCAGAATAGTTATCAAATGATACCAATAGAGCTATCGGCATCTGACCAGGTCGCGTATCTGATTCATAAATAATTTACTTAACAGTTTCTAGAGAGCCATTCACTAATCCTACTTCAGTCCACAAATTAGACCTATGCATCACAGTTGTACCACAGACAATACTAACACTTTCTCAAAACATTGTGCTTCGCTGAAACTCAATTTAACAATGTTTTTGCTACTATTAGCTGACGGTATGAATGCAACTGGTAACCCTGATTGACGTAATACATTTTCGTTGTAGCTATCTGCCATCTCATTTGTCTCAGTTCTTTAAAATGGTTTTCACCATCAAAGTATGGAATAGCAAGTTAGCAAGCTTAGCGATTCGCAAGATATCGTGGTAACAAAAAATTGAGCTTGTATGATTGTTGAACTTTTTTCATGTTTTAGCTCATATTTCGATTACGATTAGTGTTACAATATTGATTCTGCATCAGAGAGATTAAAAAAGATCGAAAAATAATAAATGAGCTTCAAATGACCTCTGCAGGTCAAAGGTCAAAATCACGAAAAATAACCTGTGATGACCTTGAATTCACTTAAGTTCTTCAAAATGTTCTAATATATTCTAATATGAAGTTTGGTGATATTTCATACAGCGCTTGCCGAGATTTTTCGAGGACAAAAAAGTTGAAAGTGAAATTGATTTATCGGTAGTGCAAGTTAAAATCTCCCCTTCGTTTCACTACGCTCCGATAACTAGAGATTAGGGGTTTAAAGGGATTTTTGGTAGCGCTACATTAATTGGGTTATTTGACTTTTACAATAATGTCTGTGTGTTGAATCTTATTATTTTGGTTTATATATTGAATATTACGGATGCTCATGTACCTTATACGGTAAATGCCAAGAAAGGTTACAAATAATAACAGGAATCAAATATGGATTAAATAAGGTACTTAATGGTGGACATGAAAGAGTAAACTAGAAATGTAAAAGGGGATAATAATTTTCATCACATCACCCCGCTTTTAAGTTAAGAAATCGGTTAGTTGTAACCGTTTCAGTTTAGAAAGAGAAAAAGAAAGAGAGCTCTCAATCGAATTTGTTTACGATAATAGTTAACCTATCTGTCAATAGAAGGCGCTCATCTCACGAAAATTTTTATCACATTTTGGCGAGTTTATCTTAATTATCATTAGATGGCGCTTATCAGCTTCAGTAACTCATGATCATTTGGTTAGTATACCCATGGGGGTGAAATTGAATGGTTACTGGTTATACCTATCATTCTAAGCCTTAACCGTCTCAGTTCTACATGTAGGATCGATGTGTACTGTCAAACCTCCAATAATGTCACACTCTCAAAATGTCACGTTGTCATGGTAATAGAGTAAACTCTATTGTTTCATTCATTCCTTTGTTATCCAAATTTAACTTGTCGCTTTTAAAAAATGCCTCGTTGTAATTTAACATACCTTGAAAAATCCAAGTTGATTAGCTTTGTCCATCAAAAGGGTATAGATGAAGCCCAAAAAGAGTTCAAGGTCAGCAAAAGAACGATCTACCGATACCTGAAAGACCAGAAAGAGATAATGAGAAAAGCTGTTGAAGGCAAGGGTAAAATGAAAAAGTAAGTCAAAAATATCGAAACATTAAATTTAACCATTGATAATAAATATTTTTTTCTTACCTTAGAATTGTTGACAAAACTAAGCTTCTTGACAGATCTTTGACAGCATTTATCAGTGAAATGAACGAAAAAGGATATCCATTAACCTACAACATGATAAGACAAAAAGCAATCGAGCTTTCAAAAGATTTTGATTTCAATGCTTCAAGAGGATGGTTTGCTAAGTTTAAAAAGCGATGTAATATTAAATTCGGAAAACTATCTGGTTAATCTGCTGATCTTGATGTTGTTTTGGTGAATAATTATAGATTGAAAGAAATTACAGCTATAAAACAAAAGTATCCTCCAGATAGACGTTACAACATTGATGAAACTAGTATTTTTTATCGTCAATTGCCTTCAAAAACATTTTTCATCAAGAAAAACAAACATTTCGGTAACAAGTTGAATAAGGAAAGAATGACAATCTTATTTGGTTGCAATCAAGTTGGAGAAAAGTTGGCACCTTTAGTTATAACTAAATCAAAAAATCCGCGTTCTTTCAGAGGTAGAATGGACGAGTTGAAACAAAAGGATATTTTACTTGAATCAAACAAAGCTGCTTGGATGACGAAAAATATTTTTCTCAGTTTCATTCAAAGTTGGAATAGTGAATTAGAGAAAAGTGGAAAAAAAGTTGCTCTTATTTTAGATAACTTCGCCGGGCATAAAATTGACGAGTCTTTATTTCCTTTCATTGAATTTTTTGGTTACCGCCAAATACAACTTGTGCTCTGCAACCATTAGACGCTGGAATAATTAAGTCTTTCAAAAGCAAATACACAAAAAGATTATTACTAAAAATATTCACTGGATTTGAAGCTAATCTTGATTTCAAGAAAATTACCAAAACGATTACTATTTTTGATGCTATTTCTTGGCTTTCTGAATCTTGGGCAGAAGTCTCAATTGAAACAATAATCAATTGTTGGAAAAAAGCTGAGTATAATGAGGTAGAGGATGAAGTTGTTGAAGAAATTGTTGTTGATGATGACAATGAAAATGATGAAATTCAGGCCATTTATGACAATATACCTATTAGGGCGGAAGAAAAGCCAACATTAGTTAGTTACATGGAGCAGTTAACAATTGATGATGATCAAACTTACCTTTATGATAGTGAAACTATGTCTAGAGGGCTTTAAATTATCATGTAAAATTAATTTAAATATCAATTAAATCCAAATAAATGAACAAATTATCATGAAATGAAAAGAAATAATGCGTTAATATTGTATCTAAGAATGTAAACAAAGATATTCCTCAGAAAAATGATGTAAAAATAGCTTTAAATGCTAATCCCACGAAGTGACAATATTGGAGGTTTGACAGTATCGATCTTTAATTGGATCATTCCTTGGTCTAAATCCTAATCCATTGGATTCGATTCTTTTAGTCGGATTCGCCCAACAATTTTGCATGGATTTAGGCAGTGAGTCACTCTCAAGGTCTCTACAATCTGTAAGCCCTGCATGTTATTCAAAACTAAATTATGCTTTTAGTATTATCGACAGGCAAAGTATCGATATTTACTCAAAATTTACTAAAATTATTAAAATAAACTCCATCGAATTCAGCACGATTTCTCTAGCATGAAAAGTTTGATCAAGAAACTCGAAAGCCTGGATACGGAAGTTCAGTCGCTAGTGATGGTAAGAGACTAGTTAGGCATGGTTAAGAGTAGTTAAGATGGATACCGGAAGTGCAAATGTATCGCCATCTATACAAAAAAATGGCGAACTAACGTGTCACGTGAGTAATTTTATAAAAAAAGCCTTTTGTATCTTGGTCAACAACAATTTTCTCCCTCTTTTTAGGGTTGTTTCAAGTATCAACAACAAATGAAGTTATCCCAATCCCAGATATGTGTCATTATTGTGATTGATTTTTCATGAGATTTATGAAAATCCTAAATATTCGTTCTGTATTGATACAGTTCATCATCATTCCACTCTCAAATTAAGTGTTCGCCCCTTCTAGATGTTCCGAGTTGTTGAAAACAAGAATGGTTCTTGTATCCTTGATAAAAACACAGGAAAGATTCTTTGTGTCATTCCAAAGCGATCGAAAGCATCCAGCTCGCCACCACCAGCGACATCAAATTTTAAAAAAAGTAAACATACAGCTTCACAAGTAGTGCCAGAAACAAGGAGTAGGATCAATCTAAATAATAATGCTAGCAAAAATAATGTTAATGATAATTGTGATAGGAACATTAACCCATGTAGAGTAATCCAGCCTTCATCATCTCAATCTCAAAGCCATTCAATATCAAGTAGCTCATCAGTGTCTCCTACTCAAACAACAGGCACATCTTTATTATTATCTAAATGTGGCCTTCTGTTAAATGGTCTAAATGGCTCAAACGGTTCAACGCTAGCATCTTTATTACTATCACCTAATACTTCTACTACCACTGATTCAGTAGTACAAAAAAACAAGCATCATCATAACCAAAACGAAAGATCTCATAGACATCAACAAAAACATGTAGCTGATACTATTTTAAAAGTGGATTTATGCTCATTGTTAGGACAAAAGATGCTTTTATGTGTCCCTGAAGCTAAATTTAAGTTTGATATGGCGGATTTTTATCATAAAACTGAAAAAAATTGTTCTACTGATAATAGAAGTGTCCTGAATGCGGTATTGATAGATGTTAATAGACCTCGACCTGGTAAAAGTCGGATGACCCGTTCTAATAATGTAATTAACGGTGTTGTCTCTGCTTCTTGGGGACCTCGACATTATGTTCACACTTATACATTTAACAAGACTCAAAGGTTAGAAAGATGGGCAACCTTAGAAAGTGGTCTCAATTGGAAAGGACGTATTAAAGCCTTTTGCTGTAGGTCTTTTAAAATAGCTGCACCTAAATTGTTAAATTGTCCATTATGCAAGACTCATCTCGGCCGAACAAGGAACCATAACTGTTCAGATTATCGAAATTCACCTAGACGAATCTCGCCATCAACCAACAAGTGCATTGAGAATCAAGTAAATATGGACCCCAATGTAATCTTTGCAGACCTCAAAGATAATGAAGAGTTTATTCTCAGTCTAACTGCAAAAAAGAGATCACGTTATTCTACTCGTTTAAATGGTTCTCATTTAATTTCTAACCAAACCAAAGTGACAAGAAATGGTAATTGTAAAGTTGACGTTGCCATCACTAACAAAAGTACAGACGACATGAAACAAATTAGTAATAGTATAAATAACTCTTATCATAATGTACATAATAATGTCGAAAACACTGACCATAAAAATCATCATCCAATATCAATTTACGAATCGCCTTCAGATTGTCCATCTACCTCAAGCTCTTCCTCTTGTGACCCATCATCACCTACTAATGCTTTGAAAACAGATAACAAACACGTGTTTAATTTTGAGAAGCAAAAATGTTTGTCATTCTATTTCACCAACTACTTATGATGCGAGAAAAAAAACTTAAAGATCATAATCATGAGTTTGGTGTATAAAGTTTTTGTTACCTTTATATCTCTTTGTACATAAATCAACAATCAATTCAACTGTTCATTATTGGAGAAATTAAAAACAAGACTTGATTTTGCCTCCAAAAAGTTTACCATCCAATCAGAAAAAAAGAAACTGCCATGGAAACAAAGCACAGTTGCTCCCTCTCGAAGAGTCTAACCGCCATTTATAAATGACAAAATTGGCTCCAAACAAAAATATTTGGTAGGAGATGAAAAACAACAGAAAAAGTCACTCGAAGCGGCAATATAACGATTACATTATACAAGAGAGGAAAAGCAGATGAAATTTAATTCAATGTAAATTGAGTGTTTTCAACTCATTTTTTTTATACCTTTTGAGCTATTGGATGTACTTCAAGAGCTTCCACTGTTTAAGAAATTATTTCCAAAATTGTTAATTTTTATCATATTAAATGAAATGAAAAATAAACTAAAATGAATTGAATAAAAAATTACAAGACAAATAAAAAATGGCATTCGATTGATTATAGAAAAAATTACCTTGGCTAGCTATGCATAACAATGAGTAATACTGTTGAGAGAAACAAAAAAAAGTTAAATTATTTAGGTTCCTATCAATAAGTGTTAAAAGAAAAGTGATAACAAATAATGTCGGTTCATCAATGATCTTTAAAAGTGAAGCTGATCCTTTGAAGAAGTGTCAATTTCAAATTAAATAAAACAATACAATTCAATGGTAATTAAATGCTGCTATAATAAAAAAATCGATAACCAAAATGAATAAAAGTAAAATATTAAGTTAATTTTTCATCCATTTAGCCTCCATTTAATTATGCTTTTTGTGCTCTTTGTGCTTCTTCTGCCCTTGCCTTCTATATGTTTCTAACTTTTATTTTCTTTCTCTCTTTTTCTCAATGCTCTTCATCAGACTCACTTTATCGCACACAAAAGAGAGTGGAAACGAGATGTTGTTTCTCCTTATTTTCACAATTAACAAACTAATTATTGACCCAATCAATTCTTATTCAACTAATAAGTAAACCTTTATTTTTTATCAATTTTTGATTTCGTCAGTGTTTCAAGTGGAGTCATCATCTCTTAAATCAATTACTTAATTATTGTTCATCTTTGACCATTCTCCATTCTCATTGTCTAAATGTGTATACAGTGTGTGTGTGTTTGTTAGTTTCTCTCTCTATCTCTCTCTCTTTTACTTTCTTTTTCTTCCCTCTGTTTCTTCCCTCCTGTCTTTTTTCATTGCTTTTTTCATTCACTATTTTCTGTTCTCATATTTTTCTTGTGTCTCTGTTTTTGTTCGCTGTACCTTTTGTTTTTTACCCACACTAGTGATTTTTGGAAGAAGCATAAGCCTTCACCAGGCTTAATAATTTCTCTAGTTCGTGAAACCATCAATTCAAAGTGTGTCTTCTAGGTTGATTGAAGGTAATTCTTTCTTCTAATTAACCTGGACCCACACCATGATCACCAGCAATAATAGTGATGGCTCCCATGGAGCAAGTGAAAATTGTTTCGAATCGTGCAACATTGATGCAGGCTGGTCCGATAAAACTGGTCTCAAATCGAAGAAATTCAGTCAAACTGAGCTTGAAGCATTTAGGAAGCCATTTAAGCTTGGATGGAAAAGGGAAATCGTACTTAGATCTACCCATACCAATTCTGGAAAAAGAATTGTAGACATATATTATTTTTCTCCTGAGAAAAATGTAAAACTGCGATCATATGTAGAAATTGGATTATACCGTATGTAATTTCTTGTATAAAAGCAACATGCATGTTTTACATGTAATATTGCTTTACTATTTCTTATCACACCATTTAGCTGTTACTGATATTCTTTTGTCTCTCTTTTTGTAGTTAACCGCCATCCTGAGTGTGACCTCGAACCTGAAAATTTTACTTTTGCTCGTCAACCTATTTTTCGTGCACCATTTGAGATTATACGGCAAGCAAATCCAAGAACTCGAAATGAAAACTCTGAAGTGACTCCTCCTAATCATCACCAACGTTCTCGAACAAGATCAGAGAGAATGGAAAAAAACGAAAGAACTGAAAAATTAGAAAAAGTAGAGAAATCGACTGAAAAATCTGAAAAGGATCAATCTAAAAATCCAGATGACGACAACGATATTATTGTTGATAGTTTTAATGAAAGTATTCCTGACGAGATTTTTCAAAATATACCTTCTATGATGCCTCCAATGGAAGGTGAAGATGATTACCTGGGGATCGTTTCGCATGAAGAGATTACAAGGGGAACACATGAAACACCTAGAAAAAGACTGAAAACAGTTGAGACTGCTACATCACATAGATCTGATCAAACTAACAATGTTGACTCAAATAATCATAAAGAGTCAGTGAAAGCAACCGGTGTGAATGGTGGTCTTTCAAATGATATTTATAATCATTCGTCTTCTACAACTCAACCTAACGATGATAACGGGTTTGATACATCAACCAATTCTAAGAAAAAAACTAAGTCGAAGTACGAGAGGCCATCGAAACCTGATTCTACTCCAAAAGCAGTTAAATTAGATTTCAACGAATCTGACACAGGTAAAATTATGAATGGAGTGTCATCTGAAGGAATTCATCATAATGACTTTGAAACACCTCTTAGTCGAGTAGAGCCTGATGGTAAATATTCACAATCAAAGAAGAAAAACAAGTCAAAATCATCTGCCAAGCTGGATAAATTAAAATCAGACAAAAAAGTAATTTTAACCAAATCTTTGCCAAAAAAGGAGACTGATTTCACTGAGAATTATGAAAATTATGCCGATGACTTTTTACATTGTTCTTTCTCAGTGACACCACTAGCTTCACCTGACAATACAAGATACGTTGCACCTTCTAAAATTTATCGAACCGAAAGTTGCGAGAACAGAACCACAACTAACTCATCAAGGTCCAGATCTAAACAATCCGATAAGCATGCTAAAATTGAAAAACGCGCAAAGAAGGATAAAAATGATTCTGAAAAAGATATAGTTGATTGCATAATAGACAGTATTCCTGAAGAGATTCTCAATAATCTGCCTCCAATGCTTCACCCTACTCCTTGTTCTATCATGTGTTTTGGTAAAAAAGGAATTATTCCTACTTTACTATGTGACCGATGTTTATGTCTTTATCATCCTGAATGTGTACCTGCCGGAATTTTTTTGGATAATTCTCACAGTTTTATATGTCCAGTGAGTATCTGTTCTTTCATTTTATAATTCTAGAAGTCAGACAAATTTTCCCAAACAACAAACACGTGTTGAAGTTTTCATCAACTATTCTAAACTATCATCGAGTTGATTCTATAGACCAAAGTTCGTTGTTAATCTCACTCAGTTGGGCCAAGTGTTTTGTTTTTTATATATTTCATAATATTCCTTACAAATACATTTATAATTTTATAATAACTTTCTTTTTTCATCCTCAGAATTGTATTCATCCCAATGATGCTGGAGAAACTGTCGGCTTTTTGAATGGAAGATTGATGGGAGACACTGAGGCTCTCGCAATTGGTATGAATTTTAGGAATAAAGGCGATAATTTTACATCAGAATTAAAGCAAGGTCTAAAGTCAAGAAACTTCAAAAGCTTATCGAAAGCTTCACATTTCTTCTTGGACCCTCCTCAACATTTAACTTACCCTTATCTTTCAACTTTCTTGAGAATAATAAAAAAGTTCTTTCTTACTCAGATAATGCTATCATTGCTAAAATGTTTCTAGATATCGTATATTCTGTTCAAAATTTAAACTTTTATTCTGATAAGAATCGATTGTCAGGTAACTTACCCTGTCATCGTTTCGATCGCCTTTCGCCTTTCTTAAATTTTCAGCATGTTTTCAGTTATATCTAACTCGTATCTTATTCTCGATTATCATAGGTTATCATGACCAATCAGCTCTTTTCAAGAGAAGACGGAAAGCATCGATTGAAAACCGCATTCTAGGAAATCCGATTGCACCGATTGCACCAATCATATATACCGCCAGCCAAATTGCTGAATTTTTAAATACTAAGATCAACAAATGCCGTAAAAATCTTAACAGAATTAAACCTGAATTCAACTTATTATCGAGCGGCTACGAGTGCTTAAATCAAATCTTTCAACACTTAAGTACACGAGATCTGATCAAGGTCAAGTTAACCAGTCGCACTTTCAACCGTTTAGCATCACAGCCAATGTTATGGCAAGAGATTACGATGAAAGATATGATAATAAAAGACTGGCAATATTTTGGTAGGAACATCGTTGAACCCATGGGTACCCTGAGTATTAATTTCGATGGTATTAAATGTCCTTTGGGTAGTGATCTTAGTGAAATGTGGAGCAATTTTGCAACAATCACTGATTATTTGAAGTCAATCAAGCATATACAATTCGGGACTGTCCCAACATCTGTAATTGAGGAAATAATTAATGCAGCGGTCACAGAAAACTGTTACAACTCATTTAGCAACCTGGAAACCCTCTCCGTTAGACATCTTTTTGAAGACGATTCGGCATTTCAAAGCTGTAATTTGTCCATATTAGAAAACATCGCTTATTTATCTTCACTTCAGCATCTCCGGGTCGATTGTAAATATGGTCTTATTGTTAATCCCGAGGATTCTGATCTACTCGATCGAATATTCGCACCTATGACCAATCTCAAATCACTCTCAATGACTACCTTGAAAGGATTTACTGTAGATCAATTTAGCTTCTTAAGTCATCTTCAAACTTTAAGTAGTCTTGAAATTGGTAGCTGCTTGAATTGGGCCAATCATGACGTTAAATCATATTCTTCATTATCATCATCACCTCCATCACCACCATCACCATCACCATCATATTCACAAGAAAAGTTAGATCATTATGAGACAATTGAACAATATGAAGACGAAGCTATCGTAACAGATGCCACCCTTGATTGCATTGTTTCGGAGACGCTAAATGATGTTTCAGCTGATGTCGAGGTTGAAATTGAGGGTGAAGTGGACTGTGAGATTGAACTAGAAAATGCAGGAAAGGAGACTAAAAATGAAATCAATAATCAGAATAAATTAAAAGGTGTTTATAGACATCTTAGTAAATTAACTTCACTCAGACACCTTAAATTAGTTGATTTAACAATTAATGATACTTGTAACTCAATGCCTCTGTCTCTCCAAGGGATGACCAAGCTGAGAAGTTTACAATTAGAAAATCTAATCGTTTTACCAGATGCCAGTCAAACATTAATTCTTTTAGCAACGACTGTGAACAGTTATTTGAAAAATCTAAAAGATTTGATCATCTCATCGAATGACCCTTACACCAATAAATGTGTTCTCAGTGCACTGAAAAAGATTGATAAACTCGAAAGCATAACTTGGAAAGTTCAAGTCAACGTAGAAGATAATGGTCAGTGCTGGGTACCGATACTTAAAGAAAGTGGTGAAGAAAGTGAATTAGAAGAGGATATTTTTGACCTGGCCGGTGAAGATAGACTGGAAATGATGGATCTGGATCAACTCAGCCAAATTATTGAGAGACATACTCTCGGCGCCACAGTTAACATTATCCCTCAGTGATAATATCTCGTCATAATAGCAAAAACCACTTTCTCTTTTCTCAACATAACACCCTAACCCATTTCCTCCTTCCTCTTTTTGCTCGCATACTTGCTCACTCATCCCATTTCCTATCGTCCTAAAATTTTGCTCCCACTAAACTCACCTTTACCTCTCTTTTTTCAAGCTGTTTCTTTCTTTTAGAAGTGCGCCAAAATAGATAATGGCCATATTCTAACTAGTTTTCATCAACTAAAAAAACGAAACAAGAAAAAGCAAGACAAACTACATTATCACCTCTAATCACACTTTACTTGTCTAATGAATTTTCATTTTGTAAAATTCCTTGACTTGCCATCCTGTCTTTCTCGTTTTGTGGTCTTATTCTGTTCCTTGTTTTCATCTTTGTCTTTTTTTCTCTCATCTTTTCACCTTCACGACTGACCATTAATCGCATTAATTCTCTCTCTTTATCTTTCTTTTTTCCTCTTCACTCCCCTTTCTCTCTTGAAATTACAATTAAAACCTCATTTTTGATGGCGAATCAATTTTTTTATTCCTTTCATTGTACATGCGTAATTATTGTTGATTGTCTCTTCTTCAATCCATATTAAACCTCTGCATTTCTGAGCATCGTAAAGTCACATCATTATAATGAGATATTAAGTCTAATTAGCCAACACAGAAAAATATTAGTTGACCATTAACTCGAAAACGTTTTAATCAAAGGACTTAAAACTTGAAAACAATAAGTTTTATCGGAATATCAGTCAAATTATCTCGCAGTTTTAGCTTTCAATTGGTCAAATCGTTGAATCCGAATATTTTGACTCTTTATTTTAGTGAAATTGTTATTCTATTAGAATCTATTCACACAATCTTTCATGTGTAAATAGGTGTAAGTTAAACACATGTTTCTTCGGTGTCACCTATCGGTGTTATTTACAAACAAACAAAAGGTATCGTTTTAACACGATTTTTGCTTTTGTGAATACCTTTTTTTATCTTTACCGAGTTTTAATGCTGAATTTTTGACTCTCCCTAATGATTTACATCAAAGTTATTTAATCCCATCCCTGAAGATCTTGATGCCATCAGTAAATTTGAAACTTTCACCTAACATCTGAAGATATTTGTATAAGACATGAGGTGTCACCACCAATAAAGATCGTATGGTTACCAGAAGGTAGCTTGCTGTTTGTCATTTGTATGGGTTATATTGATTTTTTTATTTTAATATGAAACGGATTCAGTGTTTGGCATGTGAGTATGAAAGTTGTTTAAAACCAAGAGCAAAATGCTCTGGAGCTGTTGCGTGTTTTGAATTCATCACTACATTTCTCAATGGAACAACAAATGTGAGGAAAGGATGTATTGATGATGAACTTTATGTTAAACTACAATGCCATTTTGTTCAAAACCCTGAAGATCGTAATCTCAAGTTTTCCACTAAATGTTGTTTCTCCGATTTTTGTAATGACAATCCTATTGTGCCTGATGATCAACCATTTAAAGTTGACATTACTGATTTAATTATTTTTGGAACCATCTCCGTATTCTTGGTTGCCGCTTTACTTCTTTTTGCTGCTTGTCTTATTGTTAAGAAAAAAAGACTACCATCAAAGTGCCCTTCTATTCAAGAAGACTTGAAAGAAGACTTGAAAAGTTGTGACTTTAGTTCGAATTTTGATTCATCTGAAACTTCTGGCTCAGGACGATATGGACAGCCATTATTGACCACAAGAACAGTTTCCAGGGCTATAGATAGGCATGTGCCTGTTTACAAAGGAAGAACAAATGAAGTTTATAGAGGAACATGGTTAGGAAATCCAGTTGCCATAAAAGCTTTTAATTCTCGTGATGAGCATATATTTCAAAGGGAACTCGAAGTTTATCGTGCCATTAACAAACATGAAAATGTTCTTGAATTTATTGCAGCTGATTGTATATCGGTCAATGCATGTACTCAACAATGGTTGATAACAAATTACTATGCGCGCGGATCAATGTACGACTTTTTAAACACAAATACAATTGGCCAACGGCAATGTTTGTCCATTTTGAGAGGTATTATCAATGGCTTAGACTATCTACACTCGGAAGATGTTATTCCAGAGATAGCTCATCGTGATATTAAATCCAAAAACATATTGATGAAAAATGATCATAATGTGTGTATCGCTGATTTTGGTTTGGCCGTAACTTACTATAAAGACACCGGTGAACTGATAAATGCGGAAAAGTACAAAGTTGGAACCATCCGTTATATGCCACCTGAAATACTTTCAGATTCTTTCAATTCATCTTCCATTGTTAGTCATAAGCAGGCAGATATTTATTCACTGTCGTTGGTAATGTGGGAAGCTTGTCGTAGATGTATTAGTCGCGATGGTAAAGTAGACGATTATAATTTACCTTTCGGAGGTATTGTGCCAAGTGATCCTTCTTTCGAGGATATGAAAAAAGTTGTTTGCGATGATAACCAGAGGCCAAATATAAATACAAGAATGGAAAATGATCCAGTTATTTCCCGTATCACCAAAATAATGCAAGAATGCTGGTATACTGCCCCAATTAAGAGACTCACCTCGTTGAGAGTTAAAAAGTCATTAAACAAAATCGATTTCTCCCTTTGAATTTCTTGACCAAAAACAAATGCCTTACGATTTCTTGATTTTAATCTTAAGCACTATTTTGCTTATCAGAGCTTTCAAAAGCTTCAACAATTTTAACATTGTATCTAAACATAGATAAAAATCCGTACTTAAATCAAAGATTTTAATTTTACTAAAAACTGAATGATTGTGATGTCACATCAATGATGTGATCAATTAATTGCCAAGATCAAATTATACCAACCATAGATGTTGAAAACTGAATAAAAAATCATTTTCAATTTATTGTAAATAAATGTGTAATCTTTAATTGCAAAAAATTGATGAAAAAATCTCTTTGGGCGGGACAATCGCCTTAACTTGGACCAATAAGAATAAATTGTAGCAAGAAAATTACAGCTATATTTGATTGAAATTATCTTAACCCAATCTCTGGTTTAATCCAACAATCGCTTCTTTCTATACAAGATGCAAGCTTTATTAGATACATACTTGTATTTTTTCGAATCAATTGAAACAATTCTAAATAGTTAAACTCTATTGGTAAAACACTTAGCGGTTCTTTTCATCCAATCATCTTTTTCTCTTTGTCGCTATATAAATGAAGAGGTGAAATCAATGGTCAATCATTTTGCCCTTGTTAATTCAAAAGCAATCTTTGCATGTTGTTACCACTTTATTTCCTTTTCCTTTAATTGTTGAATTTTAATTGTTATTTCTCCTCCTGATCATCTTTTGTGTATTGATATTCCAATCTGTGCTGCTACATATTTGGATAAGCTCTACTAACTGAACAACAACGTTCCGGTCCAATCTTTCCATCATCATCGACATCATCCATTTGGCTTTAGCTTCATTTTCGTTATTAAATACACCGACAACAACTGCTGATCATGCATTCAACTGATCTATTGCGAGCCGAAGTGATCTCTCTCTTCGAAGATAATCCCTCTAAAAAGCTTCCATTTGTTACTTTTCAATATTTTTTTGAGAAAAATTTCCACAGATCTTTAACCCGAGCTGATTTGAGGCGTTTAAGAGATACCATTGAGTTGGTTCCTGATTCTTATAATACTGGTATTGGTAATGGCTTCAGCAGCATGAATCTCAATGGTAGTACCAATTCAATTGATTGCAACAATTTTGGTGGTAAATATATTACTCTTAGCAGTAAATATAAAGCAGCATTAAGTCTACCTTCAGTGATGATCAGAAGAGAAAAGATTTTACCCTTTTGTGCAATCCATCAACCCGAGGCAATGGGTTCTTCATTGTTATCATCTAAATCGCCTTTATCTTCATCCTCAATCATATCATCGTCATCTTCATCAATGCATGGAAAAACGATATCATCAATAGTAACGAGTACAAGTTCTGCTTATCCAATGATAAATAGTAACAGTTTTGATGGTTGGACCGATGAAGAGCCTCTCCTTTGTTTACCACTTGTTAATATTTCATTAAAACAGTTGGCACCCCGAATGCATGCTCTTCTTGACTCTCATTCAGGTTGTCTACCGCTGAATAGTTTATTAACCTGTTATTATTATCAATTTAATGAAAAATTAAATACCAGTGGAGGTTCACTGGTACCTTTGGAACACTTGATTACCTGTATACCCGGTATAGAGATTACCATGGATCCCGAAGTGTCCTTCAAACGTGTTGCATGGTCATCTAGTAAATCAAATGCTGTCGTTTCCGCTTCTTCATCCTACTGTTCTAATCAACATCAATCACAATTTTCAGGATCATCTTCAAGTTGTTCAGACGTTTCATCATATAATTCAATGATGTCAAGTGGAAATAATGCTTATATTAACAGTAATAATAATAGTAATAATAATAATAATAATTCCAATAGCCTTTATTACAGCTCTAATCACCATAATAACAAAGGAACAAGCATAACCCCTACAACAGCCTCATCTTCATCTTCATCCAATGATAATATTGCTCGTCAAATGGCCCAATTCAGTCGAGAAGTGCGTGATCTATTAAAAAGTCAACCTCGTTCTTTGATTCCATTTTCCAAATTTGTTCCTGCTTATCATAACCATTTTGGTAGACAATGTTGTGTATATCAATATGGATATACAAAATTAATTGAACTCTTGGAAGCTATTCCTCATGTGGTACAAATTTTGGGTGAAGGATCCAAGAAAATGTTAACTCTTACTCATCGTGAACAAACTAAACGTTTCGCATCTGATTTAATCAGAGTTTTAAAAGCCCAACCGGCCAAAAGGTTGACTCTTGGAGAGCTGCCTTCTAAGTATGAAAAGGTTTTGGAGAAGCCGTTCTCCATTGAAAATTATGGTGTTTGCTGTGTGACTGATATTTTAGTTGATGTTTGGGAAGGAACAGTGGTAATCATTAAACCAGAGGGTAATAGTGATCCTGATCAGATTATTTTAGAAATACCAAGAAAGGAACGGACTTCAGAGGAAATTGAAAGGACTAAATATTTGATTCGTGATATAATTGAATTGTTTCAATCAACTCCGACGCTTAGTATGCCTTTCTCTAAGTTTATTCCCACTTACCATCATTACTTTAATCGACAGTGTCGTGTATCAGATTATGGTTTCACCAAGCTGATTGAACTGTTTGAATCCCTTTCACCAGAAGTCGTTGAATTAGAAGATAATATAGCTGGCGATGAAAAAATAATCAAATTAAGTCACGATTATCGAATCAAAACTATTACTGGTCGTTTGACTTCTCTTATTAAGAGTGTTTCAAACTGTGTTACTCCTGATTGTTTACATGATCTATTCAAATATGAATATGGTCACGCAATTAACTTTCGAGCATATGGTGTCGAAAATATGATTCAGCTGATCGAAATGTTGAATGAAACTCTTAAGTTGGTTAAATCGGATGACAATCGTGTATACGTTTCTTTAGCAGAACGCAAATATAGTCGGCCTTTCTGCCACCGTGTTACTGTCGGCGTTCCCAATTGTCCTCAACCTCCTAACGACTGGGTAAAATCATTTGATCCCCAGAAAGAGACAAAACTAAAGAATGATTCTTCCCGTAAAGTTAAGCCCTGGCGAATTGCTGCTAATTTTACATCTCAGGCAACAGTTTGTTAACCTAACCAGATATTAACCACGTTTAACTCTAAAAACAACTCCAAGGCTTTTGAAATCATTGTTTCCGTAAAGAAAATTGATTTCCTTTAACTCAATGATTCAAATTAACTTCGATCATAACTGTGCAGTTGATTCCGTTGTAATCCAATTTAATTTTTACCCACGCAATTGACTTGATGACATTATTTTCTTTCCCTTCAAGGCAATTATTCAATAACAATTTAAGTTTGTCTTCAATTGGTAACTCTCATCAGCTCATGTGTTTCTATTAAAGCGAAAGACAACACACAAATGATTATTTTCTAATCAATTTCAGCTTGTGATCATTCAAAAACTCCAACATTAAAAGAAAAATGAAAAATGAAAATTTTTCCCTCTACTGGTAACATTGAAAACTAATAAAAAAATACATAATTACCTTTAATGATTATGACAATTTATAATGAAGATTTATTTCGGCTCTTGATCATTATATCGAATGAAGCAACTCCTTATCTTACTTACGCGTAAGTAACGCATTAGTTACGAGTAAGTAAGATGAAGAACTATATCTTAGAAAATTTATTTGATTGAAAACAAAAAGTTGTCAGATTAAAAACCATCAAAGATAATATTTTATAAACAAAAAATACTATCTTTATTACACGGTAAAACTTTTTATCCACCGTGTATATCAACAAAATTGGATTTTATGAAGACAAAAATCATCTGATTTTGTTTAAAACTGGTCACCTGCATCATGATAAAACATCGTCCAGAATAGTAATCAAAATCGGAATCAATGCCGTTAAGTAGGGCTCGCATTCGAACATTTACAAGTGTAAATTAAAAATTGAACTTAATCTAATTTTTGGCTAATATCGCATAATGTATTACAGTTTTACCACTTTTGCCTTCCTGTTAAGAGAAACGTGAAAAAATTATTAGAATAATCACAATAAATATTGAAATATGAAAATTATCATCATAGGTGGAGGTGAATAAGAAAGATAAAGAACGATATCTTCGAAAATTTTTTTGATTTAAGATCATCTAAGATAATGTTTATCAACCAAATGTGATTTTTATTAAGAAAAATTCATCTGATTTTGGTTAAAACTGGTCATCTGGTTTGCCTAAAATGTATTAAGAATAGTTGAACTATAATCAGGAATAAAAATGAAAATATTTTTGCATCTTCTAAATACATGTATTCCTTTTTCATATTTTTGCCATTCTCTGCGCATTACGCAGCATGTACATGTATATCATATATTGAATCAAGTTTCAAGCTCTTAAGCCATCACATTTGATAAAATAATCTGCTAATGATTAAAATGAAATTATACGATTTTCTTGGCATCATCATACTGACAATAAATTGTCATCATCACCTATGTTTAACACTTAAATCAACGCAAATTACTTTACAACCTTTAATTTTCAGTAAATTTTTTCCTTTAGCTTTTACCGAGTTTGAAAAATTTGTTGCTAAGTGACTAAAAAATTCCTACCTTTCATTTGTTTTTGGTTTACTTTTGCATGCAATTCAAATTAAAATAATTTATACTTCTTTGAGTTGGTTATAAAGGTATGCTTATAATTTGGCGTAAGACAACAAATAAAAAGCGAAAATTGAGAATTAATGATTGATCAAGAATCTAGAACAGTACTTGGTGAGTTGAGAGAGAAAAATGAAATGCTAATCATTTTAAGCTTGAACCTGGTTTTCCCCAGCATATCGTTAAACCAATCGAATCAGAATTTGTTTCAATGGTGATGCTGATGATCATGATCATTTGAGGATGATGATGATGATGATTATTATTAGTCGACTATCAGATTAACTTGATTCCAGGGTGAAACATTTCATACTAACAAGGATATATTAAACCCAGCGGCCAATTGACGGTTATTCCCAATCAGTTGTTACTCAGCTTATTTATATCTTATGCTGGTTTCGTATTTTATTTGATTAATTTTCACATTTTCCTTTTTACAAGCACCATTTAACTTGCGACTATTATTGTTATTGAATCACACGAGATCAGTGCCACAATCATCTGTATTTTCCCATTTTCCTATTCAATATTTTCAATAAGTAAACTTAATAACAAAAAGCTTTTGAATAACAGTTAATCGAGATTGTAGATAAACCGAGATTTTGCATTCAAGTCAGTTTACAGTTTGCAAAATATTTGTTACACACACTTAGAGATCAGTTTGGAGTTTATAAGAATTTCTGGAAATCGATTTTCTGATGACTTTGTTTGCACCGTTTCATCACTTCTTTTACTCGCATGAAATAATTAGAATAATTAAAATATATTTATGTATAATATATATAATATAAAATATATATATTGATAAATCTATATTTATATATTCTGTTATCTAATATATAAATTCAATACGCTTTTTAGATAAAAATAGCTTTTCTGTTTGTGTTTGATATCAACAATTGCTTTTAAGCAAAGGGTAAGAATAATATAGTAGACATGACAGGTTTTTAAGAAAAAAACAATGGAAATTTTTCGTTTTTGAGAATGTTGAACATTTCCATAGAATAGGAGAGTGATGGATGAAGGAGGTGGTGAAGTTGATGGTGGTTGTGGTGGTGTTTCAACTAGAGTGAGATAAATTTTGAAAAAAAGATAAAGACAAATGGAGAGGTGGTTGAGGTGGAGATGATGTTGAGAATGAATAAAAAGATGATAATTTGGACGATGATGATGGTGGTGGTGTTAATAACAAGCAATTCATTGAGATTGTTGAAGGATATAAAATGATTGTTTGGTCAAGATAAATTAATCCGATAATCAAGATTTATTTTCCAATTTGTGTTTTGCTTGTTTGCTCTCCTCTTTCCATTGTTTTCTTCTTGTTTTCGCTGCATCATAATAAAACATCGTCATCCGACTCTTGTCCAGAATAGTAATCAAAATCGGAATCATAATCTTGTGCTGTTGAGTAGGGCTCGCATTCACAACCACATTCTGTCAGCATTTGATGAATTGCTCTTAATTTACCACTGTTTGGGTTAACTTCTAATAATCCTCTAAGAAGATGCATTGGCGTTAATCCTCCATAAGTTCGGACGGCAGGTGAACATTTACATGTGTAAATTAAAAATTGAACTAAATCTAATTTTTGGGCTAATATCGCATAATGTAATACAGTTTTACCACTTTTGCCTTCCTGTTATGAAAAAAGGGAAAAAATAATTAGAATAATCATAATAATAAATATTGATGGAAATATCATGAAAATTATCATCATCATAAGGTATAAGAAAGGATAATTGAAAACAAATGATTAAATCAGAATAGACAAAAACACAATCAACATTGCATAAGATTATATCATAATCATTAACTAATAACATTAAAAAATATATGATAATCTGAGGATAAAAGTGATATTAAGTGAAAACAATGTTTTCTAAAAGTCTCCAGATGCAATAAAAACAACCAATAAGAGATAAAAATTTTGTGTTAATTGTTAAGAGTCAAGTTTGACTTAAAGAAAACAGGAAAAAGATAATAACAGGAGAGGGTTGAATTATGGCATTAAATAACTGATAGTTAATAAATCCTCAATAAATGGTAAAGAAAAATTATAAAATAATAAAAAGAAAAACTAAACTATTTTCAGTAAACAATTGAACTTTGTTCGAGCTTATATTATGTAAGATGGACCTTTAAACGTTAATCCATCCAAGGAATCTAATGAAGTTAATAAATTTGAACTTAAGACAGTCAGATCTTCAACCAAAGATACTTAAAAAGAGATGCATTTTAATCATCTAATTTTTTAATGTAGTTTTGAAAAAAGCATTGTAAACTTAAATTGTAAAACACAATGAGAAATAATTGCAAAAAAAATTCTACAGCTGCATCAAACCCAATAAAAAGACTGTATTGCGTGCTTAATGCTGATCCAATGGTGAATTTTTTCTTCGCTTCTTTCAAGTTTTTCAAGATTTTTAGCCATGTATCATGGATACATGTACAAATATAATGGGAAAAACCGCCGAGGAAGGTGATGCAAATATTAATCCATGCGAGTAGAAAGGCTGGCTGATAAGTAGGTGGATTGATTAATAGGAAAAAGGTTTTTTTTCAGATAATTGAAAGAGAAAAATGAATCTATCCGAAAATACGGAACCCTTTCCAGGGTTTTATCAAAATTATTTTGTAACAGGAAACAAAGATGAAAAGGTTGAGAGCAAATACGGAAAATGATGTCCGTGAGTAGTTACTCAGACTTTGAGGCCATTTGGAGATTGTTGATCTTGATTTGTTGAAGAAAAGTCTGATTTTGCATGACAATCTAACCTGGCAATAAGCCTTTTATTTGACTTGACTTTCTGCTATTGTTGTTCAAGTTTGATATGATGATGAGAGTAAGAAATGACTGGACGTATAAAGACTTCTCATGTTCTCTATTGGAGCGGGGAAATCCGTAAAAACAGGTAATCAGATAGTGTAGAGTACAATTAGATCTTTCAACGGGCCCGTTATACTATCTTCATCTTTTTATAACATTACATCTTTAATACTTTTATTGAGATAGCTTTTGTTAATTACCTGAAGAGCTCACCGATTAAAAATAGCAAAGCCAGGATAGCTGAATAACGATAAACAAAATAAAAAAGATGAAAGTATCATCTTAAAATCATGTTTATCTTCAGGAGGAGTGTGAAAGAAAAAGAATGAGGCAAATCACCTTTTCTCAATTCAAATTATCAAGTTTTTATATGATATTTAGTTAATACAGATTAATTATGCAATATTTCATGTGTTTATGAGGTTCATGCAATCAACTAGATTCTGACATAAGCTGATAATTTACACACACGCACTTTGCTTTGATTTAAGATTATCATACATTTTGTTTCAAAAGGGTAGCACGCATGAATTTCGTTAATTTCACACATTTAAACACTATTGAGAATGTTTTCGTTGGTATAAAATATTTGATGCAATAAGCTAATCGCAGTTAATAAGATAATCACAAAAGTTCTGAAATAGACTCCTTATAGCATCTTAAAGAGAAATACAATAGAGATTTTAGCCATAAATTGACTAGAAAAATGAACAATACACCAACTTAAATCTCAAATTTGCACATTGAATAAGTCCAAATTCAAATGAAATAGCAAAAGGGTTCATGCACTATTGTCGGAATATAAATGTAAGGCTAAAAATGGCGAATAAAGACTGACAACTAGAATTTTATTATTAATTTCTTATGAAGCAATATTGTGATAATGATTTCTAGAGTTGATAAATGCTAATAAATATTTGGAAAGCTTGATAAGTTGTGCATAAAATTTGCAAAACGTAAGATAAAGTATTGATAAAGGTATTGATAAAGTAGCTCTGAAATAGTATTGAGGAAATCTGATGAGCCGAGAATATTAACTATAGACAATTTCCATATAAGATCAATATAAAGATAAATTAAAACTTTTTATTCGTTTTTTCAACGGTAGTTTCATCTTATTTTGACATGAGGTTGGATTTTTCAATGCAAATTGTAGAAGAAACTGGCTTTTTAATGAAAATGAATACTATGGATGAATATTGGCGAGAGCAGAATTCAAAATGAGAAATACTAAAATTGAAAGTTATTTAATAAACAATAGCTTCATTTGAGATTCAAGCGTATGCAAGCTAACGCACTTTGATAAAAGTTGAAGCAACGTCTTTTGTGTGTTCATTTTAGAAGCAGCAATCTTTTAAAGACTCAAACTAATTTATAGTTGAAAAAAAGTACAAAATTTCATGTGCGCTATAGTTTTGAAACAGATGGATAAGGTTGGTGGAGGTGGATAAGGTATTTACCTGAGCATTGATATCAGCGCCCCAGTTAACAAGGTATTCAATAAGAGATTTGTCACCAGTTTTGACTGCTAAATGTAAACAAGTTTCGCCTGTAAGAAGAACAAAAAAAGGAAGGTTGAGAGTTGGAGGGAGATTGGGTTTTTTCAGCTTCTAAGTCTTCTTGCTCTCTCTTTCTCTCTTTCTCTCGCTCTCTCTCTCTCTTCCCTCCCTCTATTCAATTACATCTTATTCTCTCTCAGGGTTTTTACGCTGATACTTAGCTTCGGGGAAATCCAAAAATGCATTTATCTCTTTTTCTTTCTCTTTCTCATTCTTTTCGTCTTCTGACTCTTTTTTCACTCCTACAGCCAAAAATCAACTAATAATGTTGCCATTAATGATAAGAAATTGATCATTACCTTCATAATTTCTTGAATTTAATGAAGATTCTATAGAGGATTGTGAAAATGGTGATGAAGATGATGATGATGATGACGAATTTGTGTCATTAGTATTTCTAGGTGATAATATTGATTTCAGTGCCATAATGTCTCCATTTTGACAAGCTATATGCACAGGCGAGTTTCCATTGCGATCACGAATGAATAATGAAGCACCTGAGGCAACTAAATGGCTGATTATTCCATATTGTTTGGTGATTGTAGCCAAATGAAGAGGTGTCTATAGAGATAAGAAAAAAACATGGATAAGTAACTTGCTCATTAATTCAAAATATGAAAATGATGGATCGATAATGAAAAAGAACATACCTGATATTCATCATTGATAATGTCTAAGTATTCTGATGATGGAGCTTCTTTGATTAAATATTTAACGAAATCAGTCATACCCTGAATGACTGCAAGATGTAACATGGTATCGCCATCGGCATCCTGTTTGAATGGGTTGTCTACATCATAAGTTGATGGTAAACTATGAATATCAATACATAAACCACTATCAACACAAACACCAGAATCAGTCCAGTTTGGTTTATCCTGTGACTCTTTGGACAGTTTATCATCACTATCACCCATGCTTTTTTTAATTCCTAAAATAAAAATAAAAAAACGTGATTAGGCCTTTGGATCAAAATCATTTGAATTTAAAATAAAGAAATCATGATTCATGGATATTAATGAAGTAATTAGAAATTTACCTTTAAATTGATCTAATTTACTATGATGAAAGGAGTGAGACATTATATAAGTTGCCTATTTTAAAATGATATGGTTAGAATGATATGTTGCACAATCAAGAACCAACACAGAGAACAATCAATTTCGATCCGGTGTAAAAAATGAGTGAAACAAATTTTAATCCAATGGTAAAGAAACACCGATGTTGCTTGTTGTTAATGAATGAAGAATCAAAAAGTAAGATAATTGCTTATTGAAGCAATTATAAGTATACAATGATGTATAAAAGAGATGGTGGATACTGATGGCAGGAAGAATTTGTTGTATTCCACTGAATTGTAAACACGAAACCAGAAGTAAAAAGAATTGAAGATGTTTTTGTTATTAATAATAGTTTAGTTAATTTATCTGTTCATTTAGAGTGATCACACTGTTTTAAAATTAATATTGAGAATTATAATATACCTTCAAGAACTAGAAAAGGGAAGAAGTAAAACAGATTTCAACCAAGCTGCTGTTGAGCTTTTAATTTTATGATACATAATATTCTGCACCAAACCAGCAAACTGGATAAACCCAAGTCATGTGATCTCTCGCCTGTCTGCTTTATTTTTTCCCTTTCTTTCTTTTTTTCTTTCTGCATCTCTTTCTGTATTTCATTCTTAAACATTCAGTTAATTTAAGTTTTTAAAAATTTAAAAATTTAATTTCAAGCTTCAGATCGTCGCTTTATGTAAAACTCGATAATAAAATTCAAAAGTATGGAACACAAGAAATCTCTTGAGTTTTTAAATCCATTTATGAACCAATCCGTGGATATCCAGGCGTATTCATTTGATTTTAGATTCTTAGAAATTACTTGTTTTTTTGCAAAAACAAGTACAATTTGAATGATTCAATTTTAATTCAATAATGATGTAATAGAAGTATCTTTAAAAAATTTCATTTATCTGTCAGCAACATAGCAAGCTTCTGAATTTTGAGTTTATTCCACTCACAGTCAGTGTCAGTTCCAATGCCCCTTTTCAGATCTTTAACATTTCACTTCGCTAAGCGACATTTATCAAGATCTTCTAGTCCCACTGGAATACAAATATCAGTTTTACTGACAGAAATGGATATAAGAAAGTTAATTCCCATTGAAAAGTCCAAATCAAAATGATAAAATCTATTTCTAACGATACTTCTTTTGCCTAGTCTTGTTATTTTTAATTTATCCTCAATTCTAGTCTGTAGCAGGCAATATTTCAACAATAATTGTCATCGGAGAATTGGAAAACTCCTTATTACTGATTGACCTTGAAATTGAACAGTGAAATATCACTCAACCACTCATTAGATACAATTTATTCTCACACTCAGGTGACTTAAAATCAAATAACAAACAACTTACATTATTACAAAAATACTTGTAAACCATTACGCCTTAATCCAATAAGCCAACTTTAGAGAATCTGGTTCATCTTTGCTCCGATTCTCGGTGTTGTCTTGAACCGAGGAAAAGAGCTGATTACGATTTAACAATTCATAATTACCAATCAACCTTGAACCAGAAGTAAAAGGCCTCAAGAGGCTCTATTCTGGTTTTCTGGTAAAGCCCATTCAGTTGAGCACGTACACACGTAGGTCGAAGGTTTTCTGGTTTTAATTTTGGTTTTAATTAGTTTCTTTTACAAAATTATTAGGTAAGCTTATGAACTATTCAATAGAGATAATGGCAGCAATAAAAATAATCTAATCAATAGTTAAACCTATTTTAAATAAGCTAAAAACGGCGATTCAATATCATCAATGTTTTGTTCCCGTTACACCAATCCTTCAGCGTCAATCATTGAATAACCTTTTCAATTCACACTTGCTGGCCATTAAATCAGAAGAATTAACAGATTTTTCAATTACATTAATCAATTATAATGAACAATTGGTTAACTAAAATAATCAAGGCTTCATGAAATAGTGAAGTAATATTAGAATCTGCAACAGAATAGAAACATCACCATTAAAATTACGCAATTATCAAAATATCAAAAATTAGACGATGTTTTAAAAGATTAGAGAGCTTTTAATGTAAGTAAACAAGTTACAGAAACCGTATGGTTGAACATACTGCCCACTAGCGACCATACCATGCTTGTCAGCTCACATTTTGTACAAAAAAGTAACATCATAAAATTCAATTATTCAAATCAAAATAGTATTTCTGTCCGGGCAGCATGTCTTCTCGTGATTGGGTTATCCTCTTCCTTTTGTATTTTTTCCATGGTTATCCTCTAGTTTGTTGTGTACCTTCGTCATCCGTAAACTTATTTTAAAATGAGATTCACAAACAGATGCATGTTTGTGCATCATCTTCTGACTTCCGTTTTGCCATGTCTGGCATAACTGTTTTATAATTTTTTATTTTCTGGGCTGATTTGTATAAATTATGTATTTTCTGAATCTACTCACCTTAATTTATCACAATTTTCAAAATTTAATCTTCAATTTTAATTAAAAAATCACTTAAAATTATAAGCAAAACAGAGACAAAAATCTATTTGTTGAGATCTGTTTATCGATAGACAGATCAAGTCTGTCAATATCTTGATCATTGATCTATCACTTGTTGGCTCTTTAAATAGGTGTAATCAATAGGTCTTATCAATTTTTAATTTTAGCATTAACATGTGAGTTTCTATAAATGTTTTTTTATTCCCCTTTTAAATCTTGAATCGGTTTTCATTATTTCTTGTCATCGACATTGATCTTTTCCCTGAAGGGCCTTTTAAGGTTATCATAAAGATCAGTGAATTCCGGATACGAATGGATTTAGCCAACCATTGCCAACTTTTATACTTTAAAATGTGATAATAAGATGAAAAGCGAACGGAATTTGACTCTTTTCTTGTTTTTCAGGTCACCTCATTATTTGTATCAACATCTTCTATGTTGACAGAAAACATAAACATTTAGTTTTTTAAACCTCATACTTATCATGCTTGCCTATTTCCTCCAGGCAATTTAGACAAATCAAGATGATCTTCAGAGACAAACCCCTGTAAGTAGGCCCTGTCTACCAAAACTAACTGGATTAATCCGGTTGATTAAGCTTTCATTAAAACAGTAAACCAAAGAAAGAGATAGAAAGGCCCAGATCAATCTAAAATTACGCCAACTTTACATGGTTACGTGATCTGTCTCACCTGTTTTACTGCTACATCATGTAACCACATTTTTAAGCTCAAGCAATGGAATCTTGTAGAAACATAAAAGAGCAACAGTTAACTTTACTCAGACTAATCAATCTTCATTTGATCATTACCTAAGTTTTGGTTATTTCTTAATATTATCGACACAGCCATCAATATCAATTAGTCGACAAATTGGTCAAAACGCAAGTTAGTGTAATTACTTTGCATGGTAACTTTTTATTTAATTATTCTTGTTCATTTCTTTCTTCAGGTTGCAAGTTTTTTCTTTTTCCTTGATCGTTAAAACAATTTGTCCATCTTATATGGCAACGATGTTTCTAGGATTGCTGGCAAATACTTGCACTTACAGATATACCAATAGAAACCAATGTAAAATTAATTGAGAATGCTGATGAAGATGGAAACTCAGATTGCCCTGGGAGCCTTGAATCACCTTGAAAGAATATTTTCTGCTGGGAAATTGAATTAACTTGATGATTTGTGATCGTCATAATCATGCTTTTCTGAAGAAAGAAAAATATTCTCTTCTTTCAACATGTGGAGATGAATTTGTGAAGAAGCTAAGGGAACCAGTAACAGAACGAAAGAGCGCTAACACCAAAGAGTCATATTTTCTTTGATGATTATAACTCGAAAACGTCATTCTTAGGTTTCAATCATTTCAAGGTTAACCTGGGTTAACCTGGGAATTGCCAGTTTATATATGATCATCATTTATCAAACATTAAACGGTTAAAATTTCCCTTTAATTCAATCTAATAAAGTAAAGGGTGTTTTTTTATAGTTGTCCAAGAGGTAAACACTGAATGAACACAATTGGTTATAGATAACTTACCTTAGATGATAAAAAAGCTTAAATTGGACGCCATCTTCTGATCCATGGATTAAGTTGAGGTAAATTTATATACACAGAAATTATTATTTTCACTAAAAATTAAACTGTTTGTTTGTAAACAAAAAAGCTATTTTCACCACACAATATTAATCAAAACAAACAAATATTTATTTAAGTAGATCGGCAAAATGATCACCATCGGTTTCTAAACATAATTCAATTCTTTTTTGGAAATTTTCAATAACCTTTTTGAGAGTTACTGGGCTTATTTTTTTAGCTTCATTTACAATACTTTTTTTCAATTGACTTAATGTTTTGGGTTTTGTTTTTTTGACTTGTGTATCTAAATGTCCCCATAAAAAAAAGTCCAAAGGGTTTAAATCTGGTGAATTAGGTGGCCATTGATTCCTTGCATTTCTACTGATAATTCGTTCATCGAAATAAACTTGTAAAAGCTCCAAAGAGTAATGGGTGCAATGGCATGTTGCACCATCTTGTTGGAACCAGTAATTTTCCAATGGGCCGAATTTTAAAAGTTCTGGTATGAACTCAATATCAATCATTCGCTGATAGACGAACTGGTCAACCGAGGATTCAAAAAAGAATGGACCTATTATGCCCTCAGCTGAAAGTGCACACCAGCAATGGATATTAATAGGATGAGACTCGAGTTCATTGAAAAAAGTTGGTCTCTCTTTACACCACCTCCTTCGATTTTGATGGTTTTCTTTTCTGGTTAAACAAAAAATTTTCTCATCGGTGAACCAAATTTTATTCACATCTATCCTTAATTCTGGCCATTGTCGACAAAAATCTAATCTTTTGTTCTTATGTATCGCCTTTAACTTGTGTACTTCTCTTGGTTTGAATGGGAAATAACCTTCGTTTTTCAGAATCTTACGGACTGTCGTTGGGCTGCTTTCAACCTCTCTTGCTATCTGCCTCAGTGATAATTCATCATTCTGTTCAATTAGGTCAACCACATTTTGGATAATTAATTGATTTGTACCATTTTTAGCACGATCCGATTTCTTGACCGACCCAGTATTCCTAAATTTGTCAACAAGACGAGCAATATATCTTGTGTTCACAGTTAAACCAAATTTCTCATTGATACAATTTATTACATGTTGTTGAAGGGATGAAACATTAACAATCTCACGTTCAAATCTAAAGTATTCAATAACAGAAAAAATTGCAACCTCTTCAGGATACATTATGGTGATTTCAAGTTCAGAAAAATTAACAAAATCAAAATTTGACTTTAAAGAGTCAAAGTGTCAATCAACCAATGTCAATGTGTTTTTGTTTACAAACAAACAGTTTAATTTTTAGTGAAAATAATAATTTCTGTGTATATAAATTTACCTCAACTTAATCCATGGATCAGAAGATGGCGTCCAATTTAAGCTTTTTTATCATCTAAGGTAAGTTATCTATAACCAATTGTGTTCATTCAGTGTTTACCTCTTGGACAACTATAAAAAAACACCCTTTAAGTACTCATGATCATCTCCAGCTCTTTCCAAGCATGATTTTACCTCAAATTTTAATATATCCTTATGGGTTCATATCATCTCCAATAGAGAGAAATTTATTTGGTCTTTCATATCATTATTCAAACTCTATTGTTCAGGGAAATTCAAAATATAAAGACGGCCGATAATACACATAAAAAGGGGTTAAACTTGCAAAAGGAATTCCCAGCTTTTCTGAAAAAGTTCCCTGGAAAGTTATCAAATGGTATTTATTACTCAACTGTTGAAAATTTTTCAAATTTCAATGATTCACAGTACCATGTAACGAGCTCGATTAGACCATATAAAGCTTCAATAAGATTACACATTAATGAATTGAACCCATGTTATGAGGCTCAGTCGATTTATTCGTGCTTTTCTTGATAATCGCATTGTCTTTCACCACAATTATGATTACTTTTATCATCATAATTTATAATATTACTATAATTATTATTATGTAAGAATGAGTGCATCTTTAAGATTTTTCGCTTCTCAATTTTTCCCAGTTCATCAAACTATCATGTAATGTTACCATAATTATGTTAATTGTGCTTTCAGCTTGACTTGTTTAGGTTTTTTTTTCTCAACCTCTTTGATGATTCTAATGATTATTTGTTTTCTATTTCATTTCAGAACAATCATATGTACTGTTTAAATTCATTGATCCATGTCACTTCTCTACTGAAAAAGGACTGATTATTTCCTAAGTAGAGGAAAACATGGAAACATTGGAAAAAAATCTGGAATAACCCGATAATAGGAAAAGATATCTCCAAGGTTCGGAGGTTATCATGGTGATTGTAATAATAGTGATGATGATAGTTGGTAACAAAATATAACAGTCAAGTCAAACAACAATTAACAATGGCAATTAACCGACACACACATTTAATGGATATAATAAAGCAAAAAGGTGAAACACAGATAGGGAAGATAAAGTGGTTTTTAAGATGATCATCATGAAGAAGCAAGTAAAGATGTGACTAATTGATGGAAACATTGATACAACAATTAACTAAGTTGTTGGTATTTTCCCCAAACATTGTTAACCAAATGATCACCAACAAGAAACTACAAACAATCAACTTCAATAATCGTCATCATCTTGCATTTACTGTGCATAATTGTTAATACAAATTAAGCTTACCAAAGGGATCATTACCTTATTGAGATTGCAATAACAACAAAAACAAAGGTGTTTGTATTTGTTTGTTAATGCCACTGATTGCAATGGTCATACTGCAAGATCTACCCATAATTACTATGAAGTACAATTTAATTGTAATCAAATTACCTTTAAGCTAAAGAAATTTAATCAATGTCCAAAATAAAAAAGTATGCGCCTTCAATGTTTTGTTTTTACTCTGAATGTTACGTGATGAATTGCTTTAATCACTTGAAATTGTAATCTTTTTTTACCTTTTCGTTTGTGTTTCTGTGATTAACATTTAATTGTTAATATCCAGTTATTTTATCCTTGATTATGTGATTTTCATGATTTTTAACAAACAAACCTTTCACTGATTTGAAAGCGTCAAAAACCCCTTAACGGATTAATCAATTAACTATTTTAAATAAATAAATCTTTTCCATTTTTTAAAGTGTGAAACAGATTAGATTATCAACTTATTCAATAATCAACTTCGAGCGTTATTTAATTCAATCCTAATATTGATGTCAATGATCTTAGGAAAGGAAAATTTTTTAATTTTAAATTTTAATTTTTTTCCATCAAGCCAGTTGATTCTTTAATAATAACTTGTTTGACTAAATAATGAAGAGTTGAAAATAATCAAATCATGATCTAGTTCAATTAAACCATTGAACTCTAATCAATAGCAAGTTAAACCTGCATAAATTTTTCACATCCAATCTAATTATTGAATAGTGCCATGAGATTTGATTTGATTCATTGATATTTAACCTTGTAAATGGTAACATCAGCAATAACCTTTATTGTGATAATTAGATCATTACCGTTACAGTGTAAATTTTAGGTGAAACCTGGTAAAATCCCAAACTGTTCTGAACAATCAAAGCCAATATTAACAGTTTAAACAACTAAATGAAGGTAATACCTACTATTGAATATTGAGGTCGACAGAAGATTGAAATTACCTGAACAATTTAATTTGTACATTATTGGTCATTAATGATGCTTTATATTTTATTATGAATAATTTAATAAGTACAATACAGTTTACAAAAAATGCATAGAGTTATGATAAATAAGCAAGTTGCTAACCAATGACATTCACATTCAAATGCAAATAAGAGGCCATTTTATGTTTACAATATTAATCTTCATATTTTTACGTTAATTGCCATTCAAGATTCATTTAATGAACTTTTAAATCGTGAAATTAGGGTAAATTGGTAGATTTGGCAAGTTAAAAGCTTAAAATTGTGCTAATTTATTTCATTGACAAGATGCTTTTGATGTTGGCTTCTAATCAAATCAATTCATTGATATTCATAAAATGACCCTTTCAATTCTTGGACTTTCCAAGTAATTTAAATCTGAATTGAGTTGACCTATTTAAAGCAAACAGAACAAAATTTAACCTAAAAATTCACAAAAGTTATTTCATTTTAACAAGCTAATTGTTAAACAATGTAGCCATTTATACACTGATTGATGATTCGATTATATTGTCATTATCGATTGCAATATTAAATTTGATGTGAAATCAGAAAAAAATGCATTCAAATTTCCTTTAATTGAAGAATGCCTGATCATTATTAGATAATTAAATGATTCTCGTAAATTCGGTGTAAACAGAATCTACGATAATGAAACCTTTTTTTGAATTTTTCCTTTTAAATTTAATTGATAAAATCATTGATGTCAATACAGTTCGAGTTTATGTGAAAGCATAACATATTGAATGATAGATTGATCTGGATTGATTCGTGGATGGTCAATGTTTAAGTCCATTTGAATTTTGTTTGAATAATGTACCAATATGTTACTTTATAATTAACATTAACTATGGTTTTGCCTTTAGCTTTGCCTCTGGAAGTTTATATTTTTCCTTATAGATTGACTTCAATTTTACTGCCTAATTAATTCAATAAGTTTACCCCTAGTTTATAATTTATCATCTTCCCTAGTAAACTAATGAAAATCGCAAGAACTGATGTAAACGTGAAATGAACCACGCACACAGCCACTTTCATTCCACTTCATTTGTTTTTATCTTTATCAACACCAGCGCAAATCTTGAAAGGCAAGATGTAGCAGAAATGAATATTTACCTCAGAAGATCATGTTCCTAATAAGTGATCAATCAATAAATTGTTTTTGTCTAAAAATTATCAATTACGACAATCAGAAAAATCTTTTTTCTAATCTTTTCATCAGAACTGAAAGACATTAAATGGTCAATTTACTTGATTGCTAATCTCCCTTCTATGAGTTCTCTTTTTGTTCCAGAATTTGATGAAAAGACAGTGGACTACCGAAATTATCCCTTTTTTGAACGGTATTTTCCTTTTTTGTTTTCATCTTGGATTTTTGTTCCTCGAGGAAGAGCTTATTAAGCATGGAAGGTGGAATTTATAAACCAACTGTCAACTATACACTGACTATTCCTCGGCGTATAAATAAAGAACAGTTTTAGGTTTTAGAAAAGTTCAACTGTACTACAAAAAGACGAAAATATTTGCGTGAAATGTACGTAATATCATAAATATTATATACTACAAAATGTAACAGTATATAACATCCATATCAACCTTTTCTGACTCAGTCATTGGATAAATATGTGATTCAATGGAGCGGCCTTCAAATGTTGACCTCATAATAAATATAAGCCAAATGGCATGATCTAGAATCGAAATCTAAATAAACTCATCACTCATCAACGATAATGTAGATTTCATTTCCAGGGTTAATGTTTTCTAGTCAAATGAGTAGCTCGAATGCACAGCCATACAAATTGACGATGACAATACAACAAAACAAACATGCAAAACAAAATTTCGAATCATCTTATCAACAGACCTTGATGCATTGATTTATTTTTGAATGATGTGTGGAATCAGTCCAAGAACGTAGTGTATGAAAGTGATCGAAAAGAAATTATTGAAGTGGGGAAATATTAAATAATACAATAATAACTGGAATAACAATAGAAAAGTAATGAAAAATTATTATGCTATTCATCATCAGATTCATTATCTTCCAATGCCATAAGGTATTCAATTTTGAGTCTTGTTTCTTCATCGTTGACAACATCATCTGGTCTGATTGGTGCTCTATTGACACAGCCGATATAAGGACATCTAGATAAAAAACGACAGGTAAATCATTAAAATGAAAGCATAACAAAGGAATAAAAATACAAAATCGTAAGAAGCTATCTTGAAGCTATGAAAGAAATGCTGTAAACAAACCTTGGATTATTCGATTTCATGTAAGTATCGATGCTGTATTTGTCATAAATATGGCCACATTTAACATTTTTAACAGGAACTCGAATCTTTTTCTTGGTAATAGGATCGATTGGGATAGATTCGACTTCGGACGCTATTGGTTCATCGTCTTCATCTTCAACATCATCAGTATTTTCTTTTTGAGATAATAAATTCTTTAAGCTTTTAATTCTAGGGTCTGATTTATTTTTCTTTTGTCTGTCTTTGATTTTAATAAGATGATCAGAGAATATATCAAAATTATCATCTTCTAAAATTCTTAGGAAATTCTGTCCGGTTGGCGTGTTATTCCAACTCGCAGGTGGCCAATGATACACAGGTTCACCATTTTCATCAAATTCAACTGGCTCTTCTGGTAGTGGATCTTCGTCTTCAGAGACAAGAGTAGTGGGATTACTGTATGCCCTGTAAGCTTCATTTATCTGAACAAAGAAACATTCTAATAAGATTACATTCATTGAGTAAAAAAAATTATTAACTTACGTTATTGTTCGCTTCAAATGCAGCTTCTTTCTCGTTTGACAATCGAGCATCCAGTTCAACCAAATTTTTCATGTGCTTTAGAAGTGTAGGTTTGAGCTTTTCTTTTAAATCACTATCAAACTTACTTTGCAGCAAGATGGTATCTTGACCAGTTTTTAAAATTGTGTCTTTGAACACATTTAAGAGCTCTCTTATTTGGGATTCCTCTCCTCGAAAAGTGGCATTCATTTGTTGAGTCATTACTATTAAATAAACACTAGAACAACTTTCACTAGAAAAATGAATTCACAATAAAAAACACCTAGACCAAAACATCCACAAGATTTTGAAAACAATACCGCCAAAAAGAGTTTACTAAGCCTCCAGCTGCATTAACTAGCGCATGAGTCGAAAATTGCGGCTCGGTGTAATCCAACTGTAAAAGGGAATTCGTTCACTTGAATATGTCCAGGATGAAAGCCTACAAAAAACAAAATTTTGATAATAATTTCTGCTATTCTATTGAATTTCATTGCCTAATTTATCTGAACTCTTTAGCAGCCAAATTTTACTTCAGCTAAAATTCACGAGCTTTTAATATCGGATCTTGTATCTCTTACCAAATATGAATCCCGGTTTTTCAAGAGTAAAAATTTGTTGACTTTTTTATCTTCATTTTGTTTTGAATTGTTTAGTTGATTAATTTCTCAATTGACCTGTCATTTTCAGAATTCAGGTAAGTTTAATGAATTAACCAGGAATGTATGATATATCATCAATCCAGTGATAGTTTTCTGTTCAATAATTTATTGTTTAAATTTTTCTTTTAAAGATTTTAAATTCATTTTTGCACCTCAACATCAAATTTGATTGTTTTATCAATGTATAATCTACTCTTTATTTTGCCTGGATTAGTCTTACTCTTTAGTTATTTTTGGTACTTTTGCCATCTTTTATTTATAGTTTATGCTCCAAACATCTGTACATGATGAATTAAACTTATGATAGACAATCGATGTTCTGACTGATAATTAATCAACTGAGTGTGTAAAAAATGAAATTATTGTAAGTTTTCATTTTGTTAGTCAGTTTTCAAATATTAGGGTCCAAATAGAAGTATTATTTAATCCATATCTGTCAAATTTTACTTTTCTCTCTTAAGGCAATTATGAAGTGTTTGTTTCGGAGAGAATGACCAGTTCTGTTCTATGGCTTACAATTTGGCCCGATTGAGCAAAGGAGTATCCTCATGGGTACTTTTATGTCAACCTAATAAGATATTTAATTGTACCAAGATAAAACATCAACATGTTCGTAAATTCTCAATAATACTTCTGGATAGATCTGCAAAAGCCTATAATAATCCTGGTAAGTAATTATATGAAAATGAAATGCTCAGAAATGATTAAAATGAGTCTTCATAACTCGTTCATATCTTTCAACCAATTTAGGAATAAAAAAATGTTGTGTTAATCCATCACTATGTGGTCTGAGATACTTTCACACTTCAAAGCCACGACAAGTTCCTGCTATTATTTGGGTAATCTTACGTCCATTAGGTAAATTAGCTGCCGTTCTTATGGGTAGATCGATCCGTAAATGGTACAGTGCCTTACCTCCCAATAAAAAGCAGTTATTTAAACAATGGCTTTTAAATAATGCCGAAAAAATTGGTGCGGTTCTAGCTATCTTAGGGATAATGGGTTTTGTATTCTTTGAAACTCATATTCAAGAAACTCCAGTAACTAAGAGAAAGCGATTTATCCTTTTCACTGAAGATCAATTTGCATCATTAGCTGATATTGAATTTCAAGCACAACTTGCTCTTTACCAGGATAAATTGTTTCCAGCAAACCATCCGCTATGTCATCAAATTGAGCGGGTTGCAATGAGAATTCTAAATGCCAACCAAGACATCAAGCAAATATTCACCAAAAAGTGGACTGTGACTGTTGTTAATGCACCAGAAATAAAGAATGCCTTCGTTACACCGAGTGGACAGATATTCGTCTTTTCAGGTATTTTGATGTTCTATCGCAGCCCTGCCATTTCCCTGTTACTTTATAGTGCTTGACTTAAAATATTTCATATTCTTTATATTCTATAGGTATACTCAATATATGTAAAAATGATGACCAGTTGGGAGTTATTTTGGCTCACGAGATGGCCCATTCAATCTGTGGACATGCTGCTGAGATTTTAAGTTATACATCGTGGATAGATTTCATCATGATGATAGGAATAGCACTGATATGGGCTCTTCCTTTTTCTGATGCATTAGCAGCTGCGTTTCACTTTATTTTGAATAAGATTACCAATTTAACCATTACTTTACCTTTTAATCGTAAATTGGAGTCAGAAGCAGATGAAGTTGGCCTAACTATGGCTGCCAAAGCTTGTTTTGATATTCGAGAATTCGTAGCTTTTTGGAGAAGAATGGGTCTCTATGAGACACTTGAATTAGGACTCCCCCCTGAAATTGATGTCATCAAAAATGTTGAGTTTCTGTCAACGCATCCTGCTCATTATTCCCGCGCTGAACATCTTGAAGGCCTTATTGATGAAGCAGCTAAATTACGGGAATCATGTAAATGCCCAAGACTTCCCCGGATCGATCCGAGGGCAGTTTTAGAGCAAGAGGTTCGAACATATGAAGCTAAAATGCAAGCAGAAAAATTAAAGAACATAATTGTTTTGGATATAAAACCTAAATCCATTAATTAGGCGATATAAGTTACTATTGTTTAAATCCAATTTATTTAAAGTTAATTATATCTAGATTTTAATTATAATTTATAAAAATATTTGATGAATCAATAATTTTTACTTAATCACAATTTCACATTAACTTGCAAGAGATGGTTTTCTATAATTTAAACCAAATTTGAAAAATGACCTCTGATCTTTCCTTTTAGTTGATTTTCTCTAAGCTAAACTCTTAAACCATGAAATTTCATGAAAATAAAATATGAAACATGAAAGATACACATGATTGTACAATTCGCCAAACTTAATTCAGCAACGTCCCCTTGAATGACGTCTTGTCACAAGTTGAACCTCATGTTTCTTTTTCTCCTGAAATTAATTAGAATAATCTTAATTAATTAATTAATTTATTCATTTTCTACTAACTAAAATTGATAATCACCATCTCCTCTATCATATAGTACTAGTTTCATCAATTTCTGATAATCACAACCTCTTAAATTCTATCCTTAAAATCTCTGTATCCCAGTCTCCTAGATATACAATGTCTGGAAGCCAACAATCTTCCCTCACCTCTGCTACCTCTTTGCCCTCACCACGTGCTACTCCAATTCAGGAAGCATGTTCCATGATCGATACTGCCTCTGAACAAGTGAAACTATTGGAGAACACAAGAAATAAAGCTCCCATCTCTAAAATTATTGATGTGTTAAAAGTGCTGAAAAACCTAGTTGAAAACTTTCCAATAAGTGGTAAATCCTCTGATCTCCAAATTCTCAGTAAACTCAACCAAATTGAAAATAAAATTGGTAACAACAACAATAACAAGTGTGGATGTAAAACAAAGAAGCGTACTGCGAGGAAGGTAACAGCCATCTCAATCAAGCCTATTGATAAGGACACTGATGCCACTGAAGTTGGTCTAACAATACGCAGAGCCATCAAAGATAGGAAGGATATTAAGGTCGACAATGTTGTAGTCAACACCAAAGCCACTCGAGTAACCTCGGATGACCCTGATATTCAACCTAAAATCGAATCAATATTGAAAGACTCTATGATCAATGATGTGGTCAAAGTCGAACCATTAAAAAAATTGTTACCCCAAGTCTCTATTATCTGTGCAACTGACCAAATTGAAGAAGAGGAAGACTTCAAAACTAGGAACAATATTCCTGCTGACGAAATTGTCAAGATTGTGGTAAATAACGAAATAAAGACCAAGTCTAACTTTAAGAGGAGTTTTGTCGTTCTAAGATTATCTCGAGGAGCTAGGGAAATCGTTGGACAAAGAGGAAGGATCCGAATGGGCTGTGAATCTGTCCCCTTCAATGATAACTTTAATGTGAGGACCTGCTCTAACTGCTTGAGGATTGGACATACGCTAGCTCATTGTACCTCTACATCTCAGTGTGGCAACTGCGAAGGTGAACACGCTACTAAGGAGTGTGATAAGCCAAAGAACCGCGAACCAAACTGCCTACTTTGCAAGAACGCTGGTGCTCACAATATCAAACACTTTCCTAGATCTGAACACTGCTCCTCTTTCAACTCAGCTGTCAATAGGATAATTGATATTACTGATTTTGAATATGAATTTTAAATTAAGCGCGAGAAATTGTCAGAAGATGATGGTCAAAACAACGGAGATGTTCCTTAAAGCGGAACCGAGTAAAATAATATTAATTCAAGAGGCGAACTTGGCTTCTATAACCTCAATAGATAATAGAATGTACTCGGTTATAATCCATGAGCACACTGTTACTATTGCACATAAAAGCATAGTCAAGGCGATTCACAAAATTGGAACCTCCACCATTGCCTGTCTGGTTAAATACACTGGAATTAACTTTCTTATAATTAATATCTACATTCATCCCAACACTACAGACAAGTCGATAGAGGAACTAATTAATGAAGTTATCAAGATCCGGAAAAGATATAGTGGCACTCCTTTCATCATCCAAGGAGACTTCAACTGCCAGGTTGATCTATGGGCTCCACATGAGATTCGTCATGACAGAAGAGCCAAGATAATATTGAATATGATAGATCAATGTAAAATGAGAGTGCCCTATAAACCTGACAGTGAAAAGTATACTTATATCTCTAGTAAGGGCTCGAAAACCTTTATTGATGCTTTGCTGATATCGCCAGAACTTGATTGCGAAACTCACATCACCCCTACCATCTCAGACCACTCATTCTTCGACGCAATAGTACTAACAACTAGGAAAACTCCTATTGAAACTCATGAACTGGAAAAAGTCAAATATAAACTTGATAAACAAAAATACATTCGTTCCTTAGTTGCATTCATATCTAAATATGATCACAACATTATCAATAATCCCAGAACAGTTGATAAGATAACTATGGAATTATTCCAATTCTGTATCTCGTATCAACTGGAAAATAGGAAACAGGCAACTGGGTTGCTAACGAACATCAGAAAACCCTTCATCAACTTTAAACTCAAGAAAAGATTGAGAAAACTAACAGCTGGATACAAAAGGGATGGATCTAGAATTAACCAGATAAAAATCATCGAACTGAAGAAAAAGATGAGCCTTCACTTTAAAGATCAAATCAATAAAAGATTTCTAATAAATGATGGAAGGCTACTATGGTCCAGGCTCAAACACCTTTTAAATCTTGACTTAAGTAATGAACCATCCAAAGAATTCATCAAAAACTCAGATGAAGTCAAAAATGAATATACACAAAAGATTTCAGATATCAAGCTCTCCTCTGACGAGAAGCCTTACAATATACAAGCTCTGGACCTTGGAAAGCGAATTACCATCAATGACATTCTTAATGCGCTTAGTTCCCTGAATGACTCTTCCCCCGGCCCGGATGGATTAACCAAAGCGGACACAAAGGAAATCATATCTGAACACAGCGACTTCTTCATCTCCATTCTCAACACTTGTTTCAATTGCAACTTCTTCCCGTCACCGTGGAAGATCACCAAAGCCATAATTATACCTAAAAGCGACGGACAGAAAGCTCGACTCATTCAAATGCAGTCATTTGTTGCCAAGATATTAGAAAAACTAATCTGCGACGAAATCTCTAGCATCATCCCGAATGAAACATTCATCCATCAACATGCATATCAACCTCGCAAAAGCATTATCACAGCAATAGACACGCTCCTTGGTCATCTTTATGCTGATGCCAAACAAGATCGTTTCATCCTTCAAACGGATGTTCAGAAAGCTTTTGATGAAATTAGTCATCCTTGTATCATAGCAAATTGTCTTTCGTATGGCGTCAACAAACCTCTACTTATTCTAATTGCTACATACTTGTGTGGACGCTTCTCGATGATACTAGATGAACAACCCAAATTCCGAGCTCAACACAAAGGAGTTCCACAAGGTTCCATACTAGGGCCGATTCTGTTCATAATAGGACTGAACAAAGCACTGAATAAAATTGCTGACCTAAAAACCCCATTTTATGGAACCAATGGAAGACAGAGGCATTTCTCTACCTTTCTATCTCATTGTACCGTAGCTTACGCTGATGATCTTCTGATTGCATTTAGCTTTCACTCAATGGATCATATCCGGCTACAACTCACCACTGACTTCATTATTGATGGGATCAATTCTGCCTTAAGCACTACCGGTCTGAAAATTGCACCTCAAAAATCAAGAATTATAACCAGTAATCCCAGAATTACACGTAGAGCTGCAGGAAAGATTGACATTACTGATGAGGGCGTAATACTTGGACTACCTGTTAGATTAAACAGCAGAAACACTATCTTCATTGATAGAATGGCGTTCTTAGAATGCATTAAAAACAAAATTACCAGGCTTAAACTACCAGTCTCAATTGCTAAGGCTCTTCCTCACAAGACTGCCAGAGTCATCAGCTCGGCGTTCTACGAGTCTCATGCCATTACATTCGCACCACTCCTGATTCCAAGTATTCTCATTGGTCTATTTCCTAAAAATTTAGACAGATTAACATCCATAATCGTCAGAACATCTATTGGCCTTGAGAGAAATGACAGAACTCTACCCTCTATGATCATTACAAATCAGAAACCGATCTATGTTAAAGTACTGGAAATCGGAGTAAAGTATATCCTAAACAATTTGAACGAAGGACTGGCCACCTTCCACTGGATGAACGAAAACAAACCGGAATGGCTACCTATCCCCTCTACTACTAACAACAATTATGCTAACCCATCAAAAAAAATTACCGACAACTATCTAAAAACTCTCCTATCCAAATCAGAATACTCCACCAAGGATTCAAACTGTGACCTGATTCTCGCAGGAATCTCCAAGACAGGGTTCTACAAACTTAATCAACATGCAAGATTACTACTAGGAAGATATAACTTTTTAACGAAAAACAAAATCTGTATATGTGGTGAAATCACAGGACCTGACAATGTTCATCTTTTATTCCACTGCAGCTATTTGACAAACCAAAGACATTTTTGGGAACAACTCTCAAAGAAATATAGAAGTAATCTGAGAAACTTCATGCTAAAACGACCGACTACATGCTACAAATATTTTAGCGAAATATTAGACATCATTCATCATATTAACGAAACGGAATAGACTGAATTTATTTATACCATCCTCCTTTTAATTACTCCCTTACCCGTCTCTTCCCATTATTCTCCTTATATCCCTTTCTTTTTTTTTTTTTTTACCTTCGAACACCTTTTCATACGTTTTTTCTTTTTATTTTCTCGTTTACATATAAATTACCATTTGTAAGTATCGCCAAATTGCATGATTGAGTGCGGCGCTATAAGCTCACTCTGCCAAATGTACACCCATTAACCAATAAAATCACAACTCATATCACGCTGATGTGTACTTGAAAGTCTACTGTAACTTCAAGTTTGTTATTTGTTCTCTTCCTGCTATATTTTTTACCATATTCAACTAATTTTATTAATTAATCTTTGATATTATCTCAAATCATTAATATATTGGTTATTAATTGAGACCAATTGTTAAGCGAGTTGTTTTTGTGAAAATATAATCAACTTGGAACTCAATAAGAACCTTAATATTATTTGAAGTGAACATAAACATCAACACTCTATTCATAATTGATTATTAAATTACATCTGTGTGGCTTGAATTGTGATTAAGTTTTCATAACATAATTTACTAACATCCCAATGGACTTATTAAAATAATTGTAGCTAGATTTAAACAGTTTGAGCAAAATTATAGTGCAATAAATATGATTACCTGGACAATTATTTTTTTAATGTTACAGGCCGCTAGTTCGGCCCCTGTCGACCAAAATAAACCTGTGGAAAGTGATTTTGGTAAAGATCCTGATACCGTAATCAATGATTTGGTTAGTATTCAACTGTTTTGTGGATTTGTTTTTGCTAAATTGATTATTCAAGCTTCGTTTAAAAAGTGTGTCAATGCAAATTATAAATAAATGGATTCTTTATCTTCTCAGGGTTTGGAATATGGGCGCTATTTACAAGAAGTTGTATCAGTATTAGAAGAAGACAAAGACTTCGCAAAAAAGCTGGAAAATGTTTCAGCTGAACATATTAAATCTGGAGCAATTGCTTCTGAGCTTAATTTTGTTAATCACAATGTACGGACTAAGCTCGACGAGTTGAAAAGGATTGAAATGGATAGATTACGGAGATTAGCGAAACAAGAACATGATTTGCAAGAATTTGGTACAGGTTTGTATCCAGTCGATTTAATTGACTAATTTTCTAAATTTTGAGCTGCGTAATAGAAGTGCTAAATCCATTTCTATTCGATTTATTCTTTTCATTGATTTGATTGAATACTAAAATATTTGCATTTTTTCTAGATCACTTGGATCACAGCAATCCTCATTCTTTCGAAGCACAAGATTTACACAAATTAATTGTTAAGGTACACTCTAAGTGAAAGTTTAAATATTACATGACCTATAAAAATTGAGGAGAGATGTGGAGAAACATATTGAAACTAAAATTAAGGTTATCAGTTGCAAGTCAATGATCTATAACGCAAGTTTCAAAAGTTGCTCCTTTAAACAGCATCCTCTTATACTTCTGAAAAAATGTATAGCTTTAATTGTAACTGTATCTAATTTTTGTTTTTCGACGATTCCGTTTTTGTCTTTTTCCAGGCCACTCATGATTTAGAGGAGCTTGACAAAAAAAGGAGAGAAGAGTTTAAGAGATATGAAATGGAGAAAGAATATCAATATCGAGAAAGTTTGAAAAATATGACTGAAGAACAGAAAACTGAAGCCGTTAAAAAGCACGATGAAACTGTGCAAAAACATAAAGAGCACCCTCGTGTCCACCATCCTGGTAGTAAACAGCAATTTGAAGAAGTTTGGGAGGAACAAGATCATATGCCTAAAGAAGAGTTTAATCCAAAAACATTTTTTGCGCTTCACGATGTTAATGGCGATGGATACTTGGATCCTGAGGAAGTTGAAGCCTTATTGTCTATTGAAGTGAAAAAAATGTATGACCCTAATAATCCAGAAGATGATCCCAATGAAATGGAAGAAGAGTATCATCGTATGAGGGAACATATTTACAAGGAAGCAGATACAAATAAAGATGGCCTTATTAGTCGAAAAGAGTTTATTGATTTAACTCACAAGGCTGACTTTGACCGTGATGAAGGATGGAAAGGAATTGATGAACAGCAGATGTTTAATGAAGATGAATTACGACAGTACGAAGCAAGGAGACAGGAATACCTTGCTCAGCAATATGGATACTACATGCCTCCCTATCAACCACATATGCAAGGTCCTCCACCTCCTCATCAACAATTTGGCCATGGGCCTCAATATCAAGTTGCCCAACATCAGGGTTATCCACAACACCCTCCTCCTCCTGGCCATGGTGGCTATCAGGCTCCACCACAATTTGCTGTTCATCCAAATGCTCAGTATCAACCTCAAAATAACCATCAAAACCAACAATATTATGGTCAACAGCATCCACCTCCACCACCACCACCACAGATGCAACATCAGCAGTATCAAAATTACCAACAACAGCCACAAATGCATCAACAACCTCAGATACATTCATCAGGAAATCCCCAAATTGCCCATGTTGCTAATCCTAATAATAACATTCCTCCTCCATCAGGATCAGCTAATCAGTTTGGTGCTCCCCCACAAGCTGCCCAAAATCAACAGTATAACGTCCAGCCACCCTCTGGATCTGCCCAAGCTGCTCCCAATAAACCTGTCTACTCAGCCATACCTTCAAATCAACCCGTTAATTCGGTAATTTGATTATTTCCGTTAACTTCTTTCATGATCAATTTTGTATCTTTTTTAATAACTTTTTAAATACTTTTTTATCTATTTTTAGGCCAATCAACAAGGATCCAATAATGCTCAACAACAGCCACAAGTACAAAATTTTCAACAAGTGAATAATCAACCAGCCCATAGATCATGATTAGATGAAAATTATCTCTAAAAGTTTTAAAATTTGGACAAATGAGACTGATTCAGTAAATTTAAATTTGTATAGTTTTGAAAGAGCATTTAACTAACACATGCAATGTCTATTTTTTGTTAACTCTGCTATTAAAGTTTGTATTCAAATTTGTTGTTCAAATTCAAATTTTAACAAACAATTTCATTTCAAAATCATTTGTGATAATTATTTATGCCAAGATTTTGAGAAGTTTGCTTTGATGCTTTTCCGTCAAATTGCATTTTAAATTTTCCTTTCAGCATTTCCCATTTCCGTCCTCGAACAATTTCCTTCCCAATTTACATTTAACTACCTGCTATCGATTTATTTATGTTTACTCTAGATGACTCCATCCTTAAATATATCAGACAATTTTACTATTAATAGCACCTAAATTAAAAATGATAGCTGAACATTGATGATTGAACAATGGTATCAGTATGCTTTACGTTTCTAAAAACGTACAATTTCCCATTTTAATTTGCATGGTAATTTTGTTTAAAAATGAACAATATTCATACAATCAATGATCGAATTTTTTAACAAATTTTTCACCAAAATTTAATACTTTTACTGGTTTAATGGATTAATAGATTCTCGCTAATGAATGAGGAAAAGAGCAATTAAATTTGTTCAACCAAATAAGAATTAATTTCATAAAGCATACAAACCATAACTCGACTTTAAGATCGATAGATCGAAAGTTGAATCGATTCAACATCGATGATGGAGAAATCATGACTAATATCTAAATAAATTACAGTTCCAACTCTTAGTCTTGTTTGTAAACACATCTTCAAAGGGACTCAGCTTTTAATATATTATTTGTAAACAACATAAAATTGTCATCGTCAAAATGTCTTATGCGTTTCTTTTCAAATATATTATCATTGGTGATACAGGTAATAATTTAATTGTCTATAAGTTAACCTATGATTGATTATGCTAATACACCTGATCTAGCTTTAAATTATTTTTTGCTTTCATTTTTTTTTGTTTCCCCTGATTTTGTGTCTTCCATCTTTCTGTCTCTTTCTCTCTGTTTTGCTTTCACTTTCTCTTTCTTTCGATACTCTCCATTTTTTCCTCTTGTTTGAATTCCTAATCTTTCAATATGGTTGCTTGTCAATGATTTGCTTGGTTAAAGCTTTTTGCTGTCCATTTTACTAATTTTTTCTCTTTTTTCTGATTTTTTCGATGTCTTTCAGGGGTTGGTAAATCATGTTTACTCTTACAGTTTACTGATAAAAGATTTCAACCAGTACATGATCTAACAATTGGTGTTGAGTTTGGTGCTCGTATGATACCTATTGATGGCAAACAAATTAAATTACAAATATGGGATACTGCAGGCCAGGAAGCGTTCAGATCTATCACTCGTTCCTATTACAGAGGTGCTGCTGGAGCATTATTGGTCTATGATATCACTCGACGTGATACGTTCAACCATTTAACTACATGGCTTGAAGATGCTCGTCAACATTCCAATTCTAACATGGTGATAATGCTGATTGGTAATAAAAGTGATCTTGAATCACGGCGTGAAGTGAAAAAGGAAGAAGGTGAAAACTTCGCTCGAGAACACGGTCTTATATTCATGGAAACATCGGCCAAAACTGCGACCAATGTAGAGGAAGCCTTCATCAATACTGCGAAGGAAATCTATGAAAAAATCCAAGAGGGTGTTTTTGACATCAATAACGAGTCCAATGGAATCAAAGTCGGACCGCAACACTCACCATCAAATTCTAATGTACCCTTAAGTGGAAACAATTCCAATTCAGGTGGAAACTGTTGTTGAAGACGTTCAAGCTAACTTCTAATCATTTCCATTTTTGTCTCCTTTCTCTTAAATAACTCATCTTATTGGTTTTGATGAACTTAATTATACATTGTCTTGCGGCTAATTTTTGTTTTCTTTTTGGAAATATTCAAAATTCTAAACCCAATTGTGATTGTCAATCTTCGAAAGGTACTCCCATAAGTAGCAGTCATTTCATGTTTTTATCAACTCCACTCGATGATTAAATTGTTTTTATTATAATTGAAAGTGATTTAAGTTTTGATTCTGTTTATAAAATTATTAAATCAAGTCAAATATTTCAAAAGGTTAAAAAATTCAACTTAAGTTGATTGAAATACATAGTTTTTCACCAGGAAAGGGAAAAGTACATTGTTTGAACAGTGAACAGTTTTATCCACAATCAATTGCTTTTATCGCCCCTGGGTGACTCATTAAGTTACTTTTATCAAAAACGATTGTAATCGAAACAATCTTAACACGAGAACAAAAATTTCAGCCAATGCCAAATATTTGTTTAACTTGAAGCTTTACTCATTTTAAATGAAAAGCCTCCTTGTTGGCAAACGAAATATTGAAAGTAAACATAAAGACAAAACAAAATGATGAAACAAGTACCTAAAATTTAACAAATTAAATTAGCTAATTGAATTTCATTCAAAGATTGTTCAGTATCTTATTCCGATTGCTAATGAGTTTATGGAGTCAAAGAAAATCTCTGGTAATGTGCAGCTGTCCACTCAAACTTTATATCAGATTATATAAAATTCAGGCTCAGATAGAATTAAGCGACCATCTCTTCTGATCCTTTCTGAAAGGATTTTTATAAGTCCATTTTAATATTAATTTTTTAACAAAAGTTGACTTTCATATTTCTAAACATTTTGATATCTTAAGTGGATTTTCAGGAGATTTTCGAGACAAAGGCACCCTGGTTATTTTAAGCACTTAAATTCGAATTCATATATTCTGATAACTTTTTTGACCATTTTATCAAATTATTTCTGTTTGTTTTAGATTCACTCTAATACAGATTTTGTATTTTATTTGCCATTACTTCAACACTCTAGTATTTAGATCATTAGCTGAAACCGTGTTCGCTGTTCTCACACCGTTATACATCCAAGCTCTTTTGTGAATGTGCTGTATGAGTAGATTTACCAACAATGATGGTGATCACTATTCATTGGAGCCAAAGAAATCTCAGGTAACCTAGTAATTATGGTGTATGATCTTGATCAAAGAGATCTGTTTGTTGGACGTGAAGAGATTGAAAAATCTGTTAAAATTTACTAATTACAGAACTGTATCTCAAAGAATTGACTATTTCTCAGTTAAAAAGGATCAAAATGATTTTACCCACATTTATCGACCAGAATGATCATCTATTAGTGTCAAATAGATGGAAATAAGCTGGGATAGACTTAAATGCTTATTAATTACTAGTGAAAGAATAAAAAACAATTAGATAATTTTTACTGTTTCTATTAATCATTTGAAATAACATTATTAAGACTTAAGTTATTTTACTTAATATAATGTAACAAATGGAAAAGATAATGTCCATTATAATTAGTAACTATAACTAGTTAATTATTTCTAATACATGTATATTAGCATGTATATTAGCATTATTTATCCCAACTAAACTTTTTTGAATTTTGCAACAATAAATCATTAGAAATGTTTCCCTAAACATCAAATTCGACCTCAGTTTAAAGGTTACTCTTAAACACTTTTTGACTCTACCTGTTTGTGGTTGTCTGTTTGTCATTTATTCATCTTGAGGATTTTTGTTGGTGCGAATTGCCTGTTTTCACAAAAAAATTGTATTTTACTCTGTACTTTCACCATCTTGATTTGTTACAAGCATTAACTTTATTTACTTAATTTTTATTTAGATTCTTCATAATTGTTAATTTTTATCAATTTGATCAAACCGTAACATCTTCTGGTGTTTATAGTTTATCCAACAATGAGCCATGGAAAGCTTGATTTGACGCAAGGAATTTTTGTTTATCTCGATATTGCCATTTCTGGTGAAAAAGGTAAGTAAACCCAAAATCATTGAATGTCACTCGAGCAGATCTTAAGAATCACAAAACTCACTTATTTTGTTTCATCCACATTCACATCGTGTGATGTTATTTGTGATTTCAAATCAAAGTTGGAAGGATAGTGATTGAACTATTTGATAAGATTGTGCCCCGAACTTGTGAAAACTTTCGAGCGTTATGCACAGGAGAACGTGGAATATCGGAATCTGGGTATAATTTGACTTACAAAGGAGTGATCTTCCATCGAGGTAATTTAATTGTTATAATAATATTCGTATTTAGTCATTTCTATCTCATTTTACGATTGCTTTAGTTCTCAAAAGTTTTCTGATACAAAGTGGAGACATTCATAATAATGATGGAACCGGCGGCGAAAGTATTTATGGGTCTACATTCGACAATGAAGGGTTCGAAATCAAGGTTGATTGGTTGTTTCACTCGTTAACACAATCTATCAATTAAATAATTTTAATGCATTTTATATTATTCTCTCCAGCATGACAAACCTGGGGTTGTCAGTATGGCCAATAGTGGACCTAACACAAATGGATCTCAGTTCTTTATATCTACTGACTCTTTAACCCATTTGGACAATCAAAATGTTGCTTTCGGTCAAGTGCGCAAAGGAATGGGCATTGTTCGTTTGATTGAAAATATCTATACAAATCCAGATACAGAAAAATCTATTGAGGTACGTTGAACCTTCTTCGATATCTTGCAATGTATCATAAAGATTGATCTCCATTGATGAACAATATTAGATTTTCCAAGTTTAAGCAAATCATTATTCAATACAATCTTTCGAATCTATTGAAATCTTTCTTACTTGCCTATCAAACACATAACATAACAAATGGCGTTTTACTTTTGTCTTATTTTATCGATTTGTTGTTGATTTCAATCCTTACTTTTTTCATAGCCTATCGTTATAATTGATTGTGGTCAGTTGAAATATGGTCAAGATTTGGGTTTAACGCCGAACGATGGAACTGAAGAAGTCTATCCTCCATTTCCAGATGATTCAGATTTAGATCTAAGCAATGTTGGTTTGATAAATAACATTGTTACTGCGTGATGCAGGTTGACTCATAAATTTGAACTTTTAATTTTCAGGTTGATTTAGTAGTGCAAGCTGTGGAGGAGATGAAATCTGTTGGAAACGGGCTTTATAAGAAAGAAGCTTTCACTGTTGCGTGCTCAAAATATGCAAAGGCTTTACGATATCTGAATGTCTTGCATGACGAAGGAAAAATGAGTGATGAAGAGGGAAAAAGAGTAACAAGACTTCGAATTCAATGTCTTCTCAACAGGTAATTGTTAAATTTTATCATTAACTTTAAAATAAACAAAGTTAATTGAGATGCCACTTTTGTTCTTTATCTTTCACAGTGCTGCATGCAAAATTAAATTAAAGCGTTATAGCGATGCGTTGGTTGATTGTAATGAAGCTCTTGACATGGAACCAGAAAACACAAAGGCACATTTCAGAAAAGGTCAGGCATTTCGTGGAATCCGTGATTATAAAGCTTCTCTTGAATCACTAAGACAAGTGCTAGAATTGTCCCCAAATGAAAAATCAATCCAAGCCGTAATAGCAGCCGTTCTTGGTGATATGAAATCTTATCGAGCAAAAGAGAGAAAAGCATATGCCAGTTTTTTTCATGATTTGATTGAGTATCATTAAAAGCAATTTTCAATTCATTTGTTCAAATCTGAAAAACATTAACATTAAAAAAGTTATAAGAAAAAATCAAGTGACTGTCACTCACTTCAATACAGATGAATGAGGACTAATCATGGAAAAACTTCAGGATGAATTCATCTTAAAAGTGATGATTTTTAGGATAAATTATTAAAATAGTTAAACATTAAGTTTCAGCATTTGATGTTGAATATACACAGCAATAAAACAAGATATTTCTTTTGAATTCGCTTTCTTCTTCTTTCTTTTGTTTTCAAATTAATTTCTAATAAAATTTTATCGAATCAACTTAATCTTGGCCATAGCAGCCATGTATGCTGAGGATGATGCAGGTATCAATAATTTATTGTCCAATAACTGGTAAATGTCAATGACAGTTCTCAATTCATTGAGTATGCAGAAAACATTCACTGATAAAATAAGATAAAACAAGAAGTGTAACGCCATTGCATCAATAGTTAAATGGTGAAACTCAGGTGTCCTGAAGATGGTAACAATCAAATTGAAAAGCTCATCTCATGCAAAATGGAGAGACTCTCAATCCTATTTTAAGACTTAATAATCGATCGTCAAAGAATGAAAGTGCCAATGAACCGTTGTGAAATGATAACTGTAACAATGAAGTCAATGTAGATACAGAAAATAAACATCTCATTAGATAAAATGATTGATTAAAAGACTAACAATTCCAGTGGTGTGTTTATGCAGCAATTAAGAAACCCTCGATAGCAATTAGGTCAGGGCAAGCAGATAGGATTTTGATGGACCATCATGAACCATGATTTGATAAAAAAAGCTGTAATTAATCTGAAATAAGAGAAGGTTAGTGATCAAATATTTGTCAAAAATCAAGTAAATTATAAAGTTGAAAAAAGCAAAGGGATGAAGAACTCATAACTAATAAGTAAATTGTAAGGATGTTGGGTTAAAGATACTTCTAGTCATGACTTTCATTACTATCTCATGTTCATGTTCATCCATATAATTATTCAATTTAGTTAGGAAAATTTTCACCCATAAATGGTAACTGTATTGCTAATAAATATTAATTTGGCCTGAAAAAAGTCAAAACTCACCCATTGCACTACACTGCTAACATAAATCGTCTAATCCAATAAAGATATTACCCAATGGTTGAATGTTATTATTCTCTTCAGATTTATATTATATCTGAAACGAGATTATATTTGAGGTAATTAAAAGATGCGATAGATTGTTAGAAGTAGCTTAATAACTTGAGGACACAACGAGAAACAATGTAAAGCTTTCAGTAAAAGTCAGTCTTGATTTATTGTTAAAAGGTAGTCAATAATGTGTGATAACAAAAGTATCGTGATCATAAGAGAGGGGAAAAGCTTTGCAAAATGACATAAACATACCATAACACAAAAGAGTTGAAAGTGACGAATCGTAATAGCATTACTATGAGGCTGCTAGAAAAAAAATTGTAAATCATGGTAATTTAGGAAAGTAATTAAGATATTTATGATGATTACTTACCAATGGCGAAAGAATTACAAATTTTGTGTCTGTAAGAAAGTTGGTTTTTCAAGTTACCATGTTGATCTTAGAGGTAAAATCGTGAAATAGATGAGATTAGAAATGATAAGTATCTTTTGATCAGCTTTTGTTGACAATCAACAGGTCGATCTGAAATAATCTGAATCTGATAATCAGAAACAATCTGTTGACTAGCAAAGACGAACTTATTTGACTGTATTTTATGCACCAATCCAACAAAACTTGAGGTAAACATATAGCCTTTGAAGCCTAAATTTAGGTCTAAAACAGTTGCGTGTAAAATTTTAAACAAATGTTACGTCAAGAAAAATGAACATCAACGATAACACAAATAAATTTCGATTGCTATGAGAATCTAACATAGAAACAACTAGATGGCGACATACTAGTGTTAGGATCAATCGGACTTCAAAATCTTTGGAGTTGGTTATGTTTGCAGTAAAAATGTCTTATTTTAGTTGCTTTTTTTCTTGATTCTTTGTTCCAATAACTGAACTTTGTTAGCATCATCATCATCAAATCACCATCGCTTCTTTAAACAGTGGTTCAGTGTCTTTAAGTGTATTCATCATTCACTTTCTATCAAGAGTCAAGGGAACAAAATAGAGAAGTGAGGAAGAGAGAGTGGGAGAGGGAGGGAGAGAAAGAGAAAAAGTAAAAGAGAAAGGAAAAATTAGCTTGAAGAATTGTATAAACACTGAATATTTTTTTTTCATTTTGTGTTTGTTGTTTAGTTTACCTTTGATTTTTTCTTGTTCTTCATCCATCTCATCTCTTAATTCTTACTGCTCTTGCAGCGGTACCATTAACTACTACAATCATGTCCACTGCAGTCCACTGGCATGATATTGACGATGCTTTGGCAGCTGATTTTGACGGAAGCCTTTCTGGTCTCGGAATGGAATTGGGAACTTCTTCATTTAACATGAGGTAAAGCAATACAATTTTTCTATCTCTCTTCTTTCTCCCTCTATTTTCCCATGCTACTCTGCTACTGCTTTCCTCTCCTTCTCTCTTGTTGCAGAGAGCTAAACTACCTGTGATATTATCTTAGTTCCTCAATTTTCTTTAAATTTCATTTGCCAAGTTTTTTTTCTTTATTAATTTATTTAATGCCTCTATAAAATATTCATTAATGCTCAATGTCTAATGATGAATTCTTATCAATTCGTCTTTATTTTTTTACAGCGAAACACTACTTGCGTTGCCAAGTCTAAAAAGTGAGCATACCAATTATCATCATCGAAGTCATCTTAATCATCAATCAAACGGCAACAGCAGTGATAATTCACATCAATCTTCTCCTCACCATAAGCATTCTATCGGTACAAATAGCAATATCAAAGGGTCCAACTCTGAGTCATCTTCATTATCCCTGTCATTAGACAATCCACTTGGTGATGATGGCCGTGGCTCGGACATCATTGTTCATCGGAAAAAGAATCGTTTAGGTAACTCTATCTTTTATATAGTTAGGAAAAAAACTAATAGGTTAGATGAAGGGTTAGCATGCTAAAGTAATAAATGTTTAGATTGATGAGATTTGATGAATAGATTGATATCATTGTAAACGTTTCTTATCCAGCTCACTTATTTGTTTCTCAATCCTTTCTCATCGAATTTAGCTTATGGTCTCGACGAAGAAAGTATGACCAGCACCATTAAACGATTTTGTTTTAGCAACGAGCGGGAAACGTGTAATGCTGATTCCATGCGATATATTTTTGCAACACATGGTCTCATTCAGAGAGGCTCAGATGGTGACTGCCAACATGAAGAATGTAAAAGTGAGATGAAATGCCAACAGCGTCACAGCATATCAGCCCCAGATCTAAGAACTACCTCAGCATCATCCATATTACCACATTCAGGTCGATCATCACCATCTGCAGCCATATCAAGTCCATCCTCGGTTCTAACTCAGATACTTTCAGTATCTAATCACAATCCATTCGGTTCCAGCTCTACTGGGACCACGGCAACTAATACAGCAAACAGCAATCATCATCACCATCATCACCATCATATTCATCAGCAACAACAACAGCATCATCACCATCATCATCAACATAATCAGCATCCTCAGAATCATAATGCTACATCTTCGTCCAATGAGTCTGAATCGCCTTCTCCTATTCGTCACACAAATGAATTTTTGTATCTTTTACAAGCACCAACATCGATGGCTACTAAAGTCAATGAAGAAACCATGACATACCTCAACCAAGGTTAGTATTTGTACCAAAATCAGATACAGATTTTAATGTATTAGGATAAAAACTTTGGATCTTTTTTATTCTCTTTATTTACCTCCTTATCTCAATTTTTAAATTCCATTCTCCACCATTTTTGCTTCCCTATCTTCTCTTGTATTTCTGATAATTGACTCTATAGGTCAATCATATGAGATAAATCTTAAGAAACTTGGCGATTTATCTGATTTGAGAGGTAAAATGTTGAAAAGCATTATCAGAATAGGATTCCACGAAAGGAGGCTACAGTACATGGAGAAAGATTTGATTTTGCAATGGAAGCAATCCAGACAATCTGAAAGAATATTAGAAATTGACATTCCACTTTCTTATGGTATTTACGAAAATCAACACAATTCTCAAGAAATAAACAAATGTGAATTTCTCTGGGAACCAACTAAAGATACAGGCGTATTTGTCAGGGTAAGATATTTTTTATCAAAAACTAATGTATGGAACTAAAAGCCACTAAAAATAGCCACTCTAAAGTATCCAGCAGTGACTGGAGAAAGAACAAGTCTCTAAGTTGAACCAGTATTTAACTTACCTTTGGTCTCATTTCTATATCTTTTCATTCTTTTACCTTGTCAAGGTTAATTGTATAAGCACTGAGTTTACCCCAAAGAAACATGGCGGCGAGAAAGGAGTACCTTTTCGATTGATTATCGAGACACACGCTTATGATGGGGGTGCTAAAATTGGTTCCTCTAGCATTCTGCATGCTGCATCATGTCAAATCAAAGTTTTCAAACCTAAAGGTGCAGATAGAAAACATAAGACAGATCGAGAGAAGATGAGCAAGCGTCCTCAAAGCGAACAAGAGAAATTCAAACCATCTTCAGATCGTACTGCCTTTACTGAGTATCCTATCAATAGTTTGTATACAGCAACATCATCTATTAACAATAATTCAGGAAATAGAGGCACCAACGATCATAATGGAGTCATTTGTGGTAATGCTAATGGTAATTCGAATGATGCTGTTGGTAGTAACAAAATTAGGAATAGTTCTAATGTTGTATTGTCTCGAGGCTCACCGCCATCTTCACCCACTGTTTCAGCTTCATCAGTGTTGGTTCCATCTATCGGAGGAACCGAAACGGGAGGAGTCAACCTAAGAGGTTTGGAAGAGAAGCTGAAAGCCTCATCGGAAACCAATAATAGTGTTATCCCCAAAAGGTCTCCATCTTTGTCCGATGATAAGGAGCTAGAACCAAGCTTTACTAATTCCACTTCATCATTTAACCTCAATACCATCCTCTCCTCAGAAGCATCATCTGAAGAAACTGCCAACTGGTTAGCCTTGAATAGATTTGATTCTTATGTTAGGACGTTTTCAAATTTTTCGGGCTCAGATCTATTAAGGATGACACGTAGTGATCTCATTCAGATTTGTGGCCTAACTGATGGTATTAGACTTTTCAATGCCCTTCATATTCGCGCTATTAAACCTAAATTGACCTTGTATGTTTGTAATCCTGTGGATGAAGTTTTCAGAGCTGTTTACTTAGAAAACCTTAGTGTTACAGAGTTTAAGGCTAAATTGGAGTCCGTGATATTATGTTCAAATGAATATTACATAAACAGAATCTGCTTACAAGGTCCTTCTGGAATTCATGTTCTTATGACAGATGAGGTCATCAGAAACTTTACGGAAGAATCAATTTTCTTGATGCAATTAGATCGAGGTGAGCATTTCATTATTATTTATTATTTCTTTTGTTCTCTGTTTCTTAACAAAATATTAATTTCAAATGCATGAACAATATGAGATTACCACCATTGATACTGTTATTGTGAAGTACAAACGCAAAGGCACCTCTTGATTGAGGTCTCCTCGAGATAGTTGTATGCATGTGGGTGTGTAAGTTTTAATTAGTAAAACCAAGAATTAAAGATTAATTATTATAAATAAGAGGAAGAAGCGATTGCAGAGATTGAATGTTTTTGTGCATGTTGAAGAGAGAGATAGATAGATAGATGGAAGAGAATATATCTCGATAGGCATGAGAAGCCAACAAAATTTAATATTTAGGATATTTCAGTAAACTTGTTCCACTATAGAATGCCCGAAAGCAACATTGACGCAATATTTCAAAGCAGAGAGAAAGATTTATTTGGTGAATTAAGAAACTGGAGAGAATTGAGAATTAGATAAACTTTCATCATTATAATGATTTTAAAAGATTTTTTGATTAAATTATTTATTTAATATTATTTTTTATTTTTTTCTTCCTCAACAGTTGCTAATGATGGGACTGATGAATGCCACTTCGAAATTATACTTAAACCATATAAATAATGATAAACATTCGATAGCCAATAATTAATTTTGCTACCAATCGTCCCTTTTTGTGCGGTGACAAAAACGAACGTACTCTCCAAAGGAAATAATAATTTGGATTGAATTAAGTTTTATTTATATTGTAGGGAGAAAAAAACTGTCACTTTGATTTTCATTACTACAAATTAATTATAAGATTTTTCATTTTGATATTTTAGAAAACAAAAAATCAATGTTTCAACTTGTGAATAAAGTATTAAAAAACTAAAATTATAGTTTTCTTTGTTTCATGGGCCATTTAATGTCAAGTATAACTTTTTCTGAAAAAAGTTGAAGTTTAAAACTTAAAAGGTAAAAAATTCAAGATCAAGATTATTGTTTCATTTATAATTAATGTGAATTATTGTTCACTAAAAGGATGAAACTAATGAATTCGAAAATATTAAAATTGATAGGATGTTATCTTTTCATTTAATTTACAGGGAATTGTTTATAGTTAACTTTAAACGAAAGGTTAATGGTAATTATTAATAATTGCAAAATAATATCAAACAATCGAATGATTTCGAGAGCTAAGATTTTTTTTATTTCCCAAAGATGGGGCCCTCGTCGAAGGGCAATTTTAGGTAAATACTGGTTACTAATAACCGGTTACCTGGCTAAAGGGGGAAGAAGTAACCAAGTATGGTTGCTTTAGTCGAGTGCTTTTGTCGGTTACATCATAACCAGTTACTCTGTGGTTATATGAAGAGGGAAATTCAAAAAAGACAGAATAGAAAGGAAAATAAAAATTCTGAAAGCTTTCTTAATGTATCGATAGGCGGCGTTGATCCAAGATTGAGAATTGGATTTTCAACATTTTAATCTGACGGTAAAAGATTGATGTTAACGGTTACTTGTAGCTGGGGGAAGTAAACACAGTTACTGATTATATTGATCAAGCTAGTGAGTAACCACGAAGTCTCTTCACGTCAGTTGCTTGTATCTTTTGGGACTGATATTGTTTGCACTCTATCTGGTATCTGTTTGAATACATTTAGGCCCTGAACTTGGGATTGAAAATTGCAATTTTATTTTGTATACTCATCATTTCTTTGTCAACTTGATTGTTATTTTTAAATAGTATAATTAATCAAAATGAGTCTCCAATGGACTTTGGTCGCTACCTTTCTGTATATAGAGATTGCTATCGTCATTATTCTATTATTGCCCATCATTTCACCAAGAAAATGGCAAAGTTTTTTCAAATCACGCTTTTTACAATCTATTGAACGTCAAAGTAACCTTTATTTCACTGGATTTCTGTTAATTTTGGTCCTTCTGTTTTTGGACTCTATTCGGGAAATGAGGAGATATTCAGTTGGACGAGAACATGATGAGCATGCTGGTCATCTTAATACCGAATTAGCTCATTCAATGAAATTGTTCAGAGCCCAGCGAAATTTTTACATTGCTGGATTCGCTTTGTTTCTCTGTTTGGTGATTCGACGAATCGCTTCTCTTCTATCACAGACAGCACAACTTAAAAATCAATTGGAAGCTGTTACTGCCCAAGCAAAGGGAGCTTCAAAAGCAGCAGAAGCCTTATTGAAAGCTTCAGATGATGGCAGCAAGAAGGGTAAAACTAAAGCCGGTGGTGATAAGACAGAAAGCAAAGATGACTCAACATCATCTTCAGATGGTGAATTGAAACGTCTTAGATCTGAATTGGCTGGAATCAAAGAAGAATTGATCAAAGCTAAGAATGATCAAGCCAAAGCTGAGGCCGTTAAAAAGCAGGCCGAAGGTATTAGTCGTGAATATGACCGATTGGCTGAAGAACATGAAAAATTAATAAAGAAAATGGGTATGGCTGGAGACAAAAAAGGTGATTAGAATTACCAATTCTCTTGTAAAATCAATGATTATCAAATAAACCTGTCTTTTTTAAGAAAAAAGGCTATTTAATCAATTTTTTGTGCGTAATAATATCTAAAGATTGCAAGTTTTATCCTAGTATAAAGTTTCCAATTGGTCTTTAAGGCATTCGATTAATCGAGAATCGATGAAAGCTGAGAATTTTTTACTTGTTTACAACTTGTTCTTCTTATCTTCCTTTCAAATTTTTATATATTACCAAAGTTTGACGTTTTGATTAGTTGATCGACTTTCTCGTTTATTTCGTTAGTTTCCCTTTTATTCTTGATTCCTAATGCTCTAGTAATAAACTGATCATCCCCATAGTATTTTTCATCTTTAGTCAGTTGTCTGTTTTTTTCTGGTCTTCTTACCAGTCATTTACTCACACCAATATCATCTTGATGAGTGACCATGACTTTTCAATGGACCCTTGTGGCAACAATTTTCTACATTGAGATTGCGGTTTGTCCCCCGTTCATCGTCTCGAGTCACCATGAGGATTCAAAATCAACAGATTCTAATTTATTTAATCAATATCACCTAAATTGGACGAGTCTGGCTCTTGACGATCCAAGCCAATATTTTTACACCACCAATTTTAAAACTCAGGAGAATGAAAATTTGCTAGAAGCACCTTTACTAGTGACTTATTCTAATGATGGTATACCTGATGCCTCAAATGTTTTAAAACGTGATAAGAGACAAATTGATCAAAGAAATAAGCCAATCAGTGGACGTAAGAGTCGTCGCAAACAAAGAAAAGAAGCATGTCGCCGGAGATCCATGTACGTCGATTTTAGTGAAGTTGGTTGGAACAATTGGATTGTAGCTCCACTTGGTTATCAAGCATTTTATTGTGCTGGTGACTGTCCTCATCTCCTCAATGATGTTCATAATGCCACAAATCATGCCATTGTTCAAAATTTAGTTAACTCTGTTACTCCTAACAAGGTTCAGAAGGCTTGCTGTGTTCCCACCGAGCTTTCATCCATTTCTATTCTTTATGTTGACGAATATGGAAAAGTTGTTCTCAAAAATTATCAAGACATGGTAGTGGAAGCTTGTGGCTGCCGGTAATCATATATTGACAAAATCACTGCCAATTCACAACAAACATCAGCCAAAGGTGTAAAATATCAATTATTTATGAAAAAAATTGTAAACACAAATTGAGCCTCTTATCTAGGCCTTCAAGATTATAGTCAATTGCCATAAATGCCTTTTGTTTGCCATTTTGTACTCGAGTTTGGAACAACTCAATTTTAATCAATTAGCAAACAAAACTATTTTACTTTAATTATTCTGATCGCTCTTGAAATCGAGTATCAAACAAATCAAACAACGAAGTAAAAACAAAAGCAAGGTTTATGTAATTATAAATTGAATAAAAAAAGGTAAACCAAATAAACAAAGAAGAATCAAGTTTTGTCTGTTTACCTTGACTAATGAACAAAATTTGAAACCCAAAATGCTTTAAACAATTGACTCTTTCGGATAATAATAACACAATAACTCAATTGAATTACCCATCAACAGAGCAATTGTTAATTGCTTTTCATTCGCTTTTATTACTATTATGAGATTGAAGCAATCTGCTATGGAAACAAAGGCGTTTCATATCATTGCATGATTCTATTAAATCATGATTAACCCTGGCAATTCAATAGTAATAACAATTATTTTGACACTTAAAAAAACACATAATCAAACAAAAAAAGGCATAAACCATCAAAAAAGCGCTCATACAAAATTGATTGGCAACAATTTAATTCTCCGCATTTTATAATGTTTCGTGTAAACATCTTGGATGTGATCATACTGTGACTAACATATTCACAATTTATTTTAATGACAATTATCTTTGCCTGATTATCCTGATATAAGTTGATGATTGGCCAAGGCCAATTCAAGGCATTCATAACTCTTAACTGTACAATATCACCATTACTCATACTGTAAATCAAGTATTACAAGTTACAGTAAAAATAAAAAATGTATATATTTTAAAGTAAAATTTTGATATTAAATTGTTAACCTGGAAACAAGTATTTAACTGACAAAACATGTTGATCCTTGTTTCTTTATTTATTGTTGATTGTTACATTCATCATGAAAAAGGTGGCGATTAGGATGATGATGATTTGTTCAAGGAAAACAACAACCAATCAGGAGATGATGGTGATGAGAAGGAAACAAGCAAACAATATTAACATCATGGCGATGCCAAAAATGAGGCACAATATTTTTGGAAACTTTGAGGTTCAAAGATGCTGATCCAAGACAAGGAAGAGTCCAAGTTGTAGGATCACTTAATAAGGGATTAGAGTGGGATTGAATGAATTAATGAATACTTTTAAGCAAAAGGAGGGCAACATTGTTTTCTGGTTTGGCTTTTCATTTATGTAATGATAGATTTATGATATTTTATATATAAAAAACCGTCATGTTAAGTATAATTGTTATGGATTAGAAATGAGACAAAGAAAGAAAATTTTTGGGCGATTATTTTGATTATTTTCATGGTTTATAGTGGTGGGAATCGGGATTTGTGTAGGATTTAAGGCTTTGTGTATTGAATGAAGTTGAGTGATTAGTTAATTTTTTTTGTTTTTTTCTGGTCTTGGGTTTGGTTAGACCACAGCAACTGATCGAGCATTGAAAAACTTGAGCAACACGGCCATCACACAGACCAGTACCGTTAATGCCACAACCAGACTGTTGTTGACTGCGATTCCAGCATCAGCTCCCCACGAAAAGGCCAGGTCAAGGATCAAAGCGACACCAGCAATGACCAAGTAAATGAACTCTTCCTTCCAGGCTCCAAACAAGGCAAATAGCAAGACGACATAGGTACATACATAGTAAATTATTTGTTCAGTTTTAAAGTCTTTACCGTGTTGGACAAGGTCAACAGTCAACTTGACCAAGATGATGATTGAGATGATCATAATAGCAAACTTGAGCACGGTGGCAACAATATCCTTTGGATTGGCCATGATTAGGATGAGCACAGTGATTAAACAACTAGAATTGGGTAAAAAGCGGAAAACAAAAGATGTTGAGTGAACAGAGACAAAACAATCTGTTTACTTGTTGATTTACCTGGGAAGTCTTGTGATTAACTAAATGAAATTAAGTTATTAGAAGATAATCCTTTTTGATTTTCAACTGAAGGAAAACAATTTATTAACTGAATGAGTTTCGTTGAAAGAAATGGCTATTTATTAATGTTGAACCCGCTAAACTCGCATGTTACAGTATGTGTTTAGGTTTCTAGGTTCACTTGGATGATGAAAGGGAGAGAAATAAAAGAGATGAAAGAGATGAAGAGAGAAGAGAGAAGAGAGAAGAGAGAGAAAGGAAGATGAAAGTTAGTTAATGAGATAAATGACGAAAAGAGAGGGAAGAAAAGAGGATGAAAATGGGAGCGGCTAATGAAGAGCCAGAGTGAAGTTTGGAATGGATATGAGCATTTGGATGAAGAGGTTGAAATGAGAAAGGCAGACAAAGATGATATAAAAGATAGCGAGAAGAGAAAGGGAGAACGGAAGATGAAATTTTTTGATGATGATAATTTATTGTCTTTTTCGGTTCTCATCTGAATCATGTTGAAATAATGTTGTTAATTTTGGTGAAATGCAATTTATTCATTCTTCAATTTGCTTTCCTCGCTCCCATCATAAACTGATTTAACCAGATTAACATGTAAATATTTGCCTCTAAACTCTATTTCAATCAATTTCCAATGTGAGCCTTTCCATTGATTGATCACTGTTTAACTTTTAAATGATCTATTTTTAACATTTCATTTGGAAGCAATTAAATCAACAGAGACAAAATTGTCACTCTAAATGATTGCAGTTGAAAATTACTTGAAAATGAGAAAAGTCTTTGCTGTCTTTACATTGACAAGGAAAAGTATCAATAATATCTTTGATTTCCAATTAGCATTCCAAGTTGATCAAAATTGTTTATCAGGGAAAAATGAAAATGGATAAAAACTTCCGGCTAATTAACGATTAAATCCAAGTCAAGGTAATTTGCGATTTATGATCAACTTGATTATCAATGAAACTTAAAATTGAAAAGTTGTTTTCTTCATAATATTCACTGAGCATTAACATTAATCATGTTTGAAGTAAACGGTAAAACGTAAAACATGAAATTAAATAAGTTAATCAAAGGCAAATCTCAAATCAGATTCAACAATCGACCGTTAATTTATCAAATCAAAACTATTTCTTAATCTTGTTAATTTATTTGAAGCCAATTACGTTACAATCAAAGAGTAGAACAACTGTTTACTCTTTATACTTTACACTTTGGTTACAATTAATCATCTAACTGTGATTAACCCATTTAATGATTAACTTCTCTTTGTGAATTTCCAAAGGACTTTAAAGCTATTTCAACCCAATCATTGAAAATCATTTCAGTTCAACTGATCAACTGAGAGTATATCTGATCAATTTCAGATTAAATTGTTGTTATTTGTGGTTAAATGTTCATCAATTGCTACTTATCAACGCAACGACAGATTGCCTTGCTTTATCAATATTGAAATTAGTTTGATTAGTCATTGGAGTGATTATGATTTACTAGATTCTAGATTAAATTGTATCATCTGAATTGGATCACTGTTTTGTTACGGAAATCAAATGTAATGTGGAATCCATTTTATGGTTTGTTTTCAAGTTGTTAACTGAATTGGATGAGTCAAGATTGATAAATGTTCAGAATTGTTATGAAAACATCATTCTATTGATCTTCATTAAGCACACTTAAGAAATGTGTTCAATTGTATCAGTCCAATGACAGGTGAATTGACAATTTTATTATCGCTTCTAACTTGATGTAAAATGGTTTAATCTTGACAGACTTGTTTAAGGTTAATTATTTTTGTCGATGCTTCTGTCTAAGCAATTATTGAACATTTTAAATGCTGTTTCAGTTTGTCATTGAATTGGACAGAATTAAAGTCTTTATTTATTCATTTCTTCAACCATTTTACATCAGCTCAATTGATTAACCTTTTTTCAATGTGATCAATTGATTTGGAAAAAAAGTTTACATTAAACTCTGTTTGACAAATCATTTTTGAAACTTGATTTTAATCATTTCCAATCTGTTTTTAAACCATTAAAAATGATAAGAATTATTTCTGATGATGATCTAATTTCTTGCTCGATTCAATTTAAAAAATCCCTCTTAATCCATTAATCAATTCAGTTTGCTGTCATAAATGATCTCATCCATGAATAATGTTGTACAATTTACACTAAAATTTCAACTTTTCAAGATTTTTTCATTTTCCGGTTAATACACCTTCTTTCTGTAACACTAGATGGCGTCTTATTCTTTGATTACTGTCGAGTCAAAGTTTCGTTGAAAATCAAAAGCTTATCATTTAATCTGGAATTTAATTGAATTTTCGAAAAATATTTTTCTCTTTTTCGCAAGTGAGGCCTTCAGCACATCTTTAGCTATAAGAGGGAGTATTATATACAAGTTAGCCAAGAGGGAAAATTCAAGCAAGTTGATCAGTAAAATCTCATATCAAAAAGCAACGCAAAAATGATAAGATAAGCTAAGTTGGGAAAACTCATTTTAAATCATTTTGAATCACGGCAATTGGAACGTATAAGGGTTTTGAGTACAATTAAAAATTGATAACTCAATTCGTCAGACTTGAAGTCAATCAAGATTATTTTACGGAATGCATGATGAACAAACTTCTCGTAAAGTATCTTCTTGTTTATAACTTGTTATTTTCAATTGCTCAGCCTTGAAATAAAGCTTTAACACAGTAGCCATTGAAAAACTATTACCTTGACTCTATTGTTCCTGAGTTTAAAATGTTGAATTATCAACTTATAAACTCTACCTTTGATTTACCTCTGTCTGAATCATCTCAATTAAACTCACAAAAACATTAAGGGTGCTTCTTACCCGTGAAACCTTGTTTGCATGAATAACTTGAGCAAAGTAACTTTATATTTAACCTGTGAATGAACTCTTGTTGACCTACTATTCAACTAGCTAACATTCCTCGCTTGTTTAGAGACTAGAGACTCGTCCAAACAATATTCACCAATCACTTTTGCTCTAAATTTTTTGTTGAATAAATCGATCAATAAAATACGATCGCTGTAAAATCCGATATTTTCATGTTCGAGTTTTGTAAGCAGAGCATAACTGGATCATAGATTTGTTCAGCTTACAATATTATTTCGAGACGAAACAAGGTTTGATTCACTTGGCTCACACCCAATTATCCCTTGAAGCTTGAGATAAATCTTTCATCGTGAACAAAAGTTGCTGAAACAATCACAAAACTTAAAGCGTCAAAAGACAAAAAACTTGTAAAGAGATTTCAATCATGAACATGGAGATTGGAAGGAAATGTCAAGAATTATTTTGATTGAATATTCATGCAGCTTCAATCAATATCCAGCAACCATTAAGACCACTGGTCAGTGAAGAGGCAAAACAAAAGTTAATTTCTGAATGTACAGAAGTAGAATCCATCTGAGTTGTTCCCTGAATAGTCTCTTGATTCATAGTTCGCAGGGAAATATATTAAATATTACAATATTTGAAAGGAATGAGCAAATTGTTGATGTTGAAAGATGATGACAAAACATATTGTTTCCTAGTTTTCCTTCAAAATTGACTCATTTTATTTTATCAATCATGAAAAGAGAACAAAGAAGAAACAAAAGAAGCAAAAATAAGAAAAATGTGAACCAAAATCTGATTCCATATTGCAATAATACCATTATACTGCAAGTTTTTCCTTCTTCTTCTCATTTCTTTTCCTTTCCAACTGATGTTTATCATGGAAACTGACAAATCGTTACATTCAGATGTTGTCCAAAACGAATCCACGTCTATTACAATTGCCAGATCAATTTGCTTACAATAACAAGTTTATCAAATATTCACTCCCAGTGAAGAGAAAAGAAAAAGTTGAAAGTCAGTTTTCGTTTGAAACGTCAGTCAAGCCAGGACTTTCAGCGATTAAACAAGTGACACTTATGCATGAGAGGTTGTACAATGAAGATATTGATAACAGACAGTTAATCAAGGTTAACGATCGCTGATTAAACATCAACTTTTGTTGTAGCAAAATGCCAATCGTCGAAATGACTTTTCGTTTTTTCTCTCTTTTTATTCAAACTCAAATTGTAATGCAATGTTAAATGAGCTAACAAAATCAAGTAAAATAGCAAATCTTGAATAGTTTGAAAGCGATCAGTTTTTTGTTTTTATTTGTATTATTTCAGTTGTAAAATGTAAGACTTTTTTGTCTGCTTTGGATCAACAGTAATGACTTGGCTCTGGGTTTAATGTCACCAAAAAAGACCTTAAATTGACCATTAAAGGCAAGAATTAATAGTGTCATTATGAGGAAGCGGAAAAAAGAGCTATGGATCAATCTTTTTTCTTCATTTCTTCTTCTTCTTCTTCCATTTCTTGCTCTTTTAAGATGCTTTTACTTTCATCTTGCTCATCATCATCACCACTCTTATCATTGTAATCACCATGTTTATCGATTCCATCGATTAACAATTTTCAATTCAAGAATCGTTTTGTACCCAAAAGCATCAATTTTGAATCAACTTTTTTCTTCCTTAACTTTTTTTTCAAAATTTTCATTCACATTTTTTGCTTCATTTTCATCATTTATAGTTGTCTATGAAACTCTCTGCTCTTTATTGATGTCTTTCATCTAATCAATGATTTTCATGAGATGCTGAGTATTCAAGGCTCAGATTATTCATTACTCTTTGTTACATTTTGTTTCATCTTAATTGTGAATCCTGAATAACTAAAGACTCGAGTTTCAAAGTTGACGCTTTACTTGTTGGACTCTGCAATGAATATTTTCATCTTCATGAATAACTTGATTAATTTTAGTACATTTGTTAATCTCTAACCCTTTGAATTGAGAGTTTGGCTCTGATTTCTTCGTGTTTCTATCCATTATTCATTCGTACTTGTCCATTAATCTATTTTCAAGATTAGTGATCGTGTCTCAACTTGACGCTACAATCTTGTTATTGATAAATAGTTTATTTAGTTTCGATGTTGGAATATTGATTCTGCAACGAGATTTGATGCACATTTGTGCAACCCTTTTGGAAGCTGATTGGTTCAATTTGAGTGAAGTCAGGAATGAAACAAGAAGTAAGCTGAGCCAATGGACAAAATATTAATACATTAAGAGATTAACAATGTTCAAGAAATGTCTATTAGATTCTTGGTACTTACATCATATTGTATCAGTTGAGTTTTACTTGAATTAACGTTTGGACTAAACTCTTTCCTTTCCATTATTCAACAAATAAATTTCAGTATAATGATCATTAATTACAAATACATCCTTCAATATTCAACCAGAAATCAGGCAACTCAGTTAAACATGAAAATTGATATCAACGCAATCCAAAGCTCATCAAAATACTATGAAGATGTGAGATTGAATCATTTGATAATAACATTAAAAAATATCTAGCTGATCAGAATACATAAAATATTCATCATTGAAAATAAAGTGGCAAACTTGATTTACTTTAGCGAAAATTAAATTGAAATATTGAAATTGACTTTCAGACTTCTCGCCATGGAAGAATAGGAACATCAAAAGATAGACATTAACTAGACTAAAACTTGAAAGGATGAACTTGAAAGTTAAGGATAAAGTTTATCTTAAAGATACTCTAAACGGTCAATTTTCAAATGAAAATGTGAGTTTGTTCAAGAGATTTGACAAATCAGTTAGAACGATGCTAAAGGTAGAGACAAAACTGACTTTCGAGTCAAACTGTCTACATCATCTCAATCACGTTCCCCTCAAATAAGAGACACAAAAGTATTGAAATAAATTTGGTGTTTCACCAAAATGAATAGCAACATTTTCACGGTCAATCAATTTGAAAGACCTTTTCAGATTTGGAAGCAATTTTTTCCTTAAAATAACTTCTCAAATCCAGAGTAAACCTTGACTTTTTTATTGATATTTAAGGCCAACATGTTTCACCTTCTTGACTTGGCAAAGTGAGACTTGCAAGTTGAACTTGACTCAATTGATTAGCCTGCTGTTACATGCGAAACAAAGTAAACTCCAGCTTGGCTGTAAATTGATCACAATTTGGTACACATTGCCTGTCCAGCCTTTCATTGAGAGTGGTCACTTTGCACTGGTCATTACACATTACTCATCACAGTTAGCACAAGTAGACAAATCAGGAAACGGAAGTTTACTCTTCTCTTGTTTCATCTTTTTACCGAATCTGTTACTCGTTTATTACTTTTTATCCTTTCCTTTCTTCTGTGTATTGTTATTACAGTTAACCATTTAGTATCTCATCAATCTGTATTATTATCAAACATCCATAAAAATGGATTATTTATCATGACCATCATCATCAGTTGAAGAATGTTATTATTATGTGAGCCAAAAAAATGATACACATAAATTTTTGTAGTTTCACCAACAGCAACAACATAATGTAAAAATGAGGAAAGAAGAAAGAAAAGTTCTGAAGGAAGAAGAAAAAAGATCGAGACAATCTAATGATAAACTCTGTGAACAACTGAACTTGTCAAGTTGAAGAAGATGAAAGATAAGAAGAGAGAGAGAAATGTGAACTTTTTCAATTCCAAATGAGTCACCAAAGTAACCCAAACTATTGAAAGGCCAACAAAGAATAGCAAGCGAAAGAAGAGAAAAAAGTTGCTCCAAAAGATGAACTTGTTAGATTATGAGTTATCATGATGATCATTAGGATGAAATGAAAAAAAGAGTTTCATTGTTAACACCAAAATCCAGGGTATCAAATGCATATTCATGGTAATGCAACATTTATTATACCTTATTAGTTACAAATCTAGAATGAGTTTAGAGAAGAATGAAGAAGCGAGAAAAGTTCATTGTTGAGCAAATTTTTCCACTTTCATGTCAAATGTAATCTGATGAACACTATCATGTTATTATCCATATTAGCTAATCTGTTTGACTCCTGTATTAATACAATAATCTCGTGTCAACAGTATAACTATGTAATGATAGTTGACAGACTGGGAATGAATAGAAACTTTTTTTTCGAGAAAATTTTTTCCATGATTTTCCAAGTTGAGAACATGTTGAGACACACTGAGCACTTGACAAGTTGCCTTTTTGTTGGAATGGCAAATGATGATTCATGGTGTTATTAGATGAATATCTGTTTGAGAGGAAATTTCATTTTCCCTGAAAGTCATTCCGATAATTAAACTAATAATTGAGTTTACATTCGATTAATCCTTTCTCGAATTGATTTAAGCCTTTTCCACATTCATTTCTGGTTTCAATGATAACTCAAGTCACCTTGCTTTTTTGTAACCTGAAAGTGAAAGGAAAAGTTGATAAAGTTCATTAAAATAAAGAGTTTCATTAAGAGCTTCAACTTGAATGGCAGAATTATTAGTCTTTTGAAAAGTTTCCAGTTAATCCAATTGTATACTTGACACTTTGCCATTCAATTACCTAACAAAGGTAAGATGATTATAATTAGTTGAGAAGTTAACGGATCTTAGATTTCATTATTTGGTCATTATTATGAAACTGGATTAAAGAGTAAAAAGTAATCTTTAATCAACAATTGCCAAACGAAATTAACTTTTCTCGATTTTTCCAACTTCCAATCTTGCAATTTATCGTTTGTCAGATGAAAGCAAAAGAGTTGAAAATCACAAAATTTACTCAATTTATACTCAACTGTTGAGGAAAAATTAATTGTTTTTGCTTGTTTTCCAATGGAAAATGTTTAAACTTAAAAATTGAGATTAATGAACGTGAAATGTGAACATGAAAATTAGTTTTGTTTTATTTTGCAAAAATCTTTTGCTTCGATTGTTCATGTTGCTCTGAAGATAATGGTTCTGATGATGAGTAGTTGTATGATTTAATGGTTAATGGTAATGATGTGAGGCAAGGTGAATGCAGTTTGAAATCAAAAATGGCGTCAAAAGTTGTCAAGTTGATTGGAAGACAAATAAAGATGTAAATGATGTTGAAGGAGAAGCAAAGAAAAGTCGAGTAAAAACGAGTCTTTTGGGTATTTTCATGTCATCTTATGGGTTATCTTGAGGTATTTATGGTTTACTTTTTGCCTCTCTTTTACAATAAGGTGAAATGGAAACGAAAAGTTGATCTGACAAAAAAATGCAGAAAATTAATCAAAAAGTAAAGTGTCAAAAGCAATTTCAATTGCAAGCATTTTCTCTACTTTTTCAACCTTTTCCATGATACTTATAAAGAGCGATTAACCAAATCATATTTTAATAAACATTTCAACTCGACTTGCACTTTCATTTCAAAACTAAACATTGAATATTTTTGGAATAATTTTGCTGTTCGCTTTTCCATCACATACATTTTCAGTTGTATTACCGTTGTCATGAGCTAATGGCTAATCATGAACCTTAATGATAATGGCCAATGTTGGAAATAAACTTGATGATTGGATGGTTATTAATAGCGAGTAGTTAATGTTTATGAATAAAACTTGGATAATGATGAAGTATAACATTAAAATAATGGCAATTTTTGCTCTGAACTTTACTCGTTTTGAAAATGATGTAAAAAAAGATTTGATTTTGGTAAAAGAAATACAGAAATAGAAAAAAAAATTTCATTGTTTATAGTTGCTCTATTGATGGCTCACATTTTGATGATTATAATCGTTGAAATTGAATATATGTTATAACAAGATAATATAATACAATGTACTAAATGTGATAACATTGATTAGGAGGCTGGAAGAAGAGACAAGTTTAAGAAGGACAAGAAAGATTGAAAAGGAAAAGAGAAAAACTATTAAATATTGAGTAAATGAAGGGACAGGGATGTGTTATCAGTGGTGATAAAAAGTGACCATAATGATCTGTAATGAAGATGATAGATAGATAAAGATAAGCTTCAAATTATTGTCATCATTTTTGCAAGTCACTTTAACCTGCTGTTGAGTGAAATAATGTTGATCAGTGAATGAAACAGATTAGGCTTCAGGCTTGCTGTAAGACCCTATCAGGTTACAAGGAAAACCTAAGAACCATTTGTTTCAGGCTTGATTCATGGTCATTGGCTTGGGTATAAAAAACGTGTTATAAACATTGTTAATCATAACATTAGTTGAATTTGGGGAAACTTTGATTATGATGAGAAAAGAAAGAAAAAAATAGAAATGATAATGAAGATGTAAGGCGATGGGAATAAGAGATGAGCGATATTTGGCTTTTTTTGATGAAGAAAAAATCTAAATTATATGAAGTAAGCACAAACAGAGGAACCAAACAATATTGATAATAGTCTTTTTTGCAAAGATGAAGGATGGAAACGAGATTTTTTCGGTCTTTCTCATCTGTGATTACTACAGTTTCTCATTTACGCGTATTTGAACTGTTACATTGGTTTTAGACCGTGTACTTCATTTATGTGATTTTGAAAGGTCATTTTACATGCATCAAAATTGATTGCATTCTATGTCGGAGAACTGGGGAACTTTCCATGTACCACATGAACTATTATGTCTCAAGTTCATTTAATATTGTTCGTTAATTTGTCCTATAAACGCGGAAAGGTCATTTTCTGAAAAAGAAATTTTTTTACAATTAATGCTTTTTTGAGAAAACTTAGGGCATTCACTTATGAGTAGTAGTATACAAAAGCCAGGGTTCACACCACCCTAAAGCCACTTCCGTTTGTTGTTTTTTAGGAAATGTTAGCGGCGGTGTTAACCCTGGCTTTGGTGGTGAAATTTAAAGTTGATTAGATTTGAGATTTGAAGCAATACAAGTCAAGTCAAGCAAAGAGTTGCAAATTGTTTACGTAAAGGTCATTAACTTTTTCTAATAAAATCAATTATACATTTCCAAGAATTAAATATGAGAATAAGGAGGAGGACAGAAAGAATAGGGCAAAATGCCTGGAAATGAATTCGTTTCAAATAAATTTTTTTAAATGTAAAATTGCATGAGAAACAGCATGGTGCAAACCATTTTTCTGAATTCGAAACCGTTTTCGTGCAAATGGCCTTTGAAAATATTTTCTTTATTACACCGCGATTTAGATTGATTTTATTATGCTGATCATGAATATCAAATCGGTTTTTTGATACGACATTTAGTTGCCAAGATAGAGCTGAAAAATGCATTGAAATCTAGAGAAACGCTTCATTATTATAAACGGGAAACTGAATAAACTGGAACCACGATAAAAACAAGTTCATCTCATGTAGTTTTTGATACTGAATCCAATGATAATATCGAGATTCGAGAATCATCTGGCTTAGACTGGTTTAAATTGGATTTTAACTATTCTGCTCAATTAAAAACTTCAATTTATTATCTAGACACTCGGTAAACTGGAACCACGATAAAAACAAGTTCATCTCATGTAGTTTTTGATACTGAATCCAATGATAATATCGAGATTCGAGAATCATCTGGCTTAGACTGGTTTAAATTGGATTTTAACTATTCTGCTCAATTAAAAACTTCAATTTATTATCTAGACACTCGGTAAACTGGAACCACGATAAAAACAAGTTCATCTCATGTAGTTTTTGATACTGAATCTAATGATACTATCGAGATTCGAGAATCATCTGGCTTAGACTGGTTTAAATTGGATTTTAACTATTCTGCTCAATTAAAAACTTCAATTTATTATCTAGACACTCGGTAAACTGGAACCACGATAAAAACAAGTTCATCTCATGTAGTTTTTGATACTGAATCTAATGATAATATCGAGATTCGAGAATCATCTGGCTTAGACTGGTTTAAATTGGATTTTAACTATTCTGCTCAATTAAAAACTTCAATTTATTATCTAGACACTCGGTAAACTGGAATTTCAATATAACTTGTTTACTTAAAGTAATTTTGCCTTCGAAATGCTATGTGACTATCCAGATCATTTGACAGATTTTGCAAATTGGTTTGCATCTAGTTTCAGCAGCACAAAAATAATTAGTTGTGTGATTTTTGGTTCAAATCACTATAATCTGTGATTCAAATTTCTTATTAGTCCCTCTATAGAATCAATATTGTTTCGCAAAGATTAGAAAAGTGTTAATTCGGCTTTTATTTGTTTTATTCAAATCAAGTGGTAAGTTTTTCTTTATATTTCTCTTTTCAACTTTTGAATATTGAATTACGTAAATTTTTAATCAATTAATTTTTAATTTTTAATTTTAATTATTCAGAGACTCTGCATCAGATCCATATTCATCTATTTCTGGCAGTCTTTTGGCGAAATTTATCAAATGTTTGGCCGGTATAGATGAATTTTGCCGCCAGCCTACAGTTGCATAGAATATCACTGCGATTATGTGAGCACAGCTACCCATTGTTCTTCTTCCTTGTATACAACTGCAGCAATATTCAACTATCATTTCCCGCCCTGTTTTGCCAATATCCAGAAGGAAATAACAATTGTATATTTTGTGTTCACTGTGGTGCGATGGAACTTTTGTGCGTACTAATATGGGTTCTTCCAATTCATCACCCCACCTATCCAAACTAATGACCGAAGAATCTTCCCAGGACTCAAAAGAAAATCCATCTGGATGCAAACGATTCTTTGCGTCAGAAAAATATGCACCGACATACTTCAACTGGTATGTCCCTTGAGCAAAGAAATATAATTCATTTACATCAAATGTAGGAAACCAAGAGCTCACTTCCTCGATTTCTCTCCTACGGAACTGCATACGCTGCCGATTGATGGTTTCTTCAGCTAATAAATCAGCAAGTAAGTTTGGTTTATCCTCATTTATCAACATCTGTGTAACAATTTCTTGCTGATAACCTCTGTCAGTTTCAAGTCTATCGAAAAATGCATTATACAATGCACCGCAAACCTTAAGTTTTGCCGCTATGTTTGATAGACTGGAATTTTGTTGGATGTGGTGGAGTAGTCTAAAGATAGCTGGACATAGGAAAAAAAATTATGCAGAAAATCGTTGTAATTTACATCTAAAATTTCATGACTGATAATACATACATTTCAAGTGGCCGTTTATTTGCTCAACAACACATCTGACCTTGCAAACTTTTCTAGATGCATTAGCTGCTGCTGTCGACATCTGAGCACGACCTGGGGCACCTTGTGGCATAAAAGGCTTGAAACCTCGTTCTTCCAGAAAAGAAATGCAGTCTCTAAAGCCACGATCTAAAATGAAGAAATCGCCATCTTGAAAGAGTGCTCTACTCTCAGCAGACCTGATAACTTTTTTCATTATTCTAGCGTCATTATCTTTCGGAGAGAAGTTGGTAACAATGTCAATTATGTACCCATCTGGAGCGACAATGACAAAAGGTTTAAAAAGTGGTCTTTTCTTGTGGTCAGTATAAGAATTTCGCTGAGCTCCGGCATTTTTACTTTTTTGCATGTAAATGTAGGTCCCATCAGCAATTACAATAAGCTTATCATGTGGAACATTGAAAAGGTTTGTTGCAATATAAGTTTTATGTTCTAGAAAAACTTCACGAGTGATATTGGCAAGACCCAGATGTAGTGGCACGAACTTATCATGAAGTATTTGTAAATTCTGTCGAAATTGCCTTTTTGCTGTTGATGGGCTACAGTCAATCAGCGAAGCTAGATGCACGAAAGATAAGTTCACTCGGAATTTCATAAGAGTCATTACCATATACTTCACATTTTCATAAGTCAATGTCAAACCTACTATGTTCATGAGCTCACAAAACTGATGTGGTTCAATCCCAGTCCAAGTTTTATAAAACTTCGAGTTTAATTCTGTGGGTTTTTTGATGATCATGGCGAAGTTATCATTTTGTTGACAATGTTCCCTTAGCAATTTCATTCCTGCTTTATAGTCATTCAAGTCACATTCAGAAATAGTTGGGACATTAACCCATTCGTCCAGATCATCAACGAGATGAGATGCACAGCATCTGCTTCCAAAAGGTATAAACACATTATTTTGGATAAGACAAAATTTTCTCATTCGCACTGGAACAGTTTATAATTCCACTACTGGTGAACAACCAAAAAGACAAGTCATATGACCAGAACGTGTATACCTAGTGTCTTCTGAAGAGTGAAGATTATGCTCTGAAGGATCATCATCTTCGGCGTCAATCTCGCTAGGCTCATAATCACTATCATCATCCACACTATCTTCACTAGAATCCTCACTAGATTCTGATGATGTAATATCAGCCATTTCGATATCATTATCGATACTGACGTCCCAATCCTCATTTTCATTTTGGTTATCATCATTCTGTGCACTCATTTCTTCATCAAAATTGAATTCTATATACCCAAGTTCATTATCAATCTCTCCACCTGGTATTGTTGGAGTGTCACTATAGTCAAATTTAGGTGAGTCTTCAGTGCCGTAAAAGACATCATCGTCATAATCCTCACCATTACTTTCACTGTCATCAGCATTGGATGAATCTCTCAAACTCAAACTAGTGTCACTTTCACTTTCACTTGTGCCAGTACTTGCAACTTGGGATTCAAGGTTGGAAATCTGAGAACTATGTTGGCTGCTCTGAGAACTTTCATTGCCACTTTCACTTGTGATGGAAATTTCATCCGTGCTAGATTCAGAGCATGTTCGGGAACCTTGGCAATGCTTATATGCTTTCATGTAACATTTGTTGCAAATTGGAGCACCGATTATTACACGCAAGACAGCTTGAGAAGTACTTGGAGACTCTCGTAGAAAAAACTCTACCCAATCTTGATTTTTTATTGTCTTAAGTCTTTTAGTATCTGAGACTCTTTTCTTAATCTTAATTAAAGTATCTAAACAAACAACACACGCTTTTTCTTGATTTGTCATAGTTATTTATGGATTCGGAAATGATTACAGAAGAAAATGATGATGGTTATGATGATGGTTATGATGATGGTTATGATGATGGTTATGATGATGGTTATGATGATGGTTATGATGATGGTTAGGATGGTGGTTAGGATGGTGGTTAGGATGGTGGTTATGATTATGGATGTGATGATGAAAACGGTGAAGAGACAGAGACAGTGATGCCTGAGGAAAATAATGATTATGATAATAACAATAAAAATTATGCAGAAACAGAAACAGTGGCAGCAACAAAGGAAATGAAGACTGTAACGAATCAAATCGACTTTAAATGGCTTATAAACATTTTTTTAACTTGATCGGTAACGCCTTCGCATCGTGCAGGTGCGACTTGAACGGTAACGCATTTGCATTTGTCATGTGTGAATTGACCGGAAACACATTTGTATTGTGCAGGTGTGACTTGAACGGTAACGCATTTGCATTTGTCATGTGTGAATTGACCGGAAACACATTTGTATTGTGCAGGTGCGACTTGAACGGTAACGCATTTGCATTTGTCATGTGTGAATTGACCGGAAACACATTTGTATTGTGCAGGTGTGACTTGAACGGTAACGCATTTGCATTTGTCATGTGTGAATTGACCGGAAACACATTTGTATTGTGCAGGTGCGACTTGAACGGTAACGCATTTGCATTTGTCATGTGTGAATTGACCGGTAACGCATTTGCATTTGCAGCATATAGCATGGATGTTATTTAATGCAAATGACTCTTTTCTAAAAAGCCACCAGATGTCTCTGTTTTTGCTCCTCTTGATCACGTGACCGATTCAATACAATCAAAGTGGAATGAATTTATTTCAACTTTGCATTGAAAATTCACAACCTTTGACAATTGAGTTCACTCGGCTGCTTCGCTTATGGCAGCGAATTGTAAAGAGAGAAGTGCCGAAGAAGAAGCTGCTCGTTATGGCCAAACCAAAAGGTTGCTTGAGGCAGAACCTATATATTCTACCTCATACCTCTACCTCTACGAACCTTATATTTTAAATAAATAATTTTGAATGATGTGGTTGATGCGAGAGTGAAAACAAATCCAAAAACAGAAAGCACTAAAGCAATCATCATTGAACATCATTAGGTAAAATTGTTCAATTGACAAAAGATAAATTTCTATCTTAAAATCTTGTAAATTGTTGCAAAACAGTTAACCCACACTCAGATAGTAACTCAGACTTAAAACAACACGACACAACCATCAGACTGCACACCATCCATAATAGAAGAAGACAGCAATTTGGAACTCGACAGGACTCGAACCGGGGGCCAACCAGTATTAAGTCGAACGAGTTACCACTGAGCTAATGTGGGTTAACTGTTAATGTTACGTAATGGTCAAGGGGTCAAGGATTTCATATGATCAATAATTGCTGCACGCATGCGCAATTCTCATAGATTTTTTGTCTGAGTTTTCTTTGTTCAATATCTTTTGAAATAAGCTGCATAGAGAAAAATGAATTGAATTTGAAATCAGCATAAAATTTTAATCAAGAAAAAGTTTATTTCAAAAAAATTCGAGAGCAGGAGATTTTGCAGATCCTCTTTAATCTGAAATGTTTTGTTTCACCGAAAAAAAATTTTAAGGTCATTTTCACGAAAACGGCTTCGAATATAAAAAAATGGTTTTCACCATCGCGTTTCTCATGTTACTTTACATCTAAAAAAATTACTTTGGAAAAAATCTAAATTTTAGGCCGTTTTGGTCCTCATCCTTTTGTAAACAGTCAAATACATGATCTCTTTGAAAGTAAACAAATACAGTTAAATTGAAATTTGAATATGATACAGCAAATTGAAACGATTAAAAATAAGATGATTGCACAAATGAAACTTTCTTATTCAATGATCAAAAACACTAGAGTTTTAGATACCTAACTGTTAACATTAAGTAAAGTAAAATTATAACTAACGAGGGAAGTGTCTCTAGTGTCTCAATAATTTCCGGTCGAGACCATGTGCGTTCGATAGAGCGCAAAAAATTAGGCAAAGAGTTTTCGTCTTCCGTGCAGAAACTTTCGAATCGCGAGAAAATTTAGGTCGAAAACCGATTTTGCCGAAAATATACATGTTTTTCAAATTTTTTATTTCTATTTTTTATGTTTTAACCCAAGTTTTTCGACCTAAAAAATGATTGAAAATGGTAATGACTCTATATAATGTCATTTTCGCAGCTTTTAATTGCATAAATAGTCAAAAATGGCGAAAGATTAATATTTATTTATTTCAGTCTACTTTACCATTTCTCATCATAGGAAAACCTAAATTCTATACATTTTGGAACTTCAACCTGAAAAAACATTTTGTTGATCATTTTTGGAATTTGTGTACATGGTTCTAAACGGAAGACAAAAACTCTTTGCCTGTTTTTCGCGCTCTATCGAATGCACATGGTCTCGACCGGAAATTATTGAGACACCAGAGACACTTCCCTCGTAAGTTAACCGAAAGAATCTTTTATCATGGCTTTCAAGTAAGTTTAAAAATATATTAATTATACATAATTCAATTGTTTAAAACTTGTTTTTCTGATGTTTATTTTTTTTCAAGGGCTGATATTTTCAGAGGAAGGCCAATGAACCCTAAAATAAAATCAATAATTTTTTATTTACAAAAAAGTGAAGGAAAGGGGATTAAAGTGGACAAGGTGGACCACATAATTCAGGTTTTAACAGAATTGACTTCTGTTTGTGAAAAAAAACGGTGACCGATTTGGTAATCTTAATGAGATGAAAAATCTTATCAATCAGATGCGAGAAACCAGAGCTAGTATCAATCGTGAATTGAAAGCAAAAGTGGTTCAATAATTACAAAAACTGGTTGGAATGTGAACAAAATACAACTGAAAGCAAATAACTTTGTTTATTATTATTTTTTGAAAAGTAGATTTGTTTAAAACGCAATAATTTAAGAATGGCGCAAGTGTAAAATTTTACAAAATATCAAAACAAAAGTGCATTTGTGATGTTTTTGATTGTGAACTCTTTTCTTTTCTTTTTGGTAATAGAAAGACTATAATTGAAAGTGTGCTTGTCAATGAGATTCTTGAAGTGCATTAAAGCATCGTGAAACTGATTGATAGAAATCAATGTTTACAAGGACTTTTTATCAAAAATCGTCCGCCAATCGATATAATCGATATAATATTGAAAAACAAAAATCGCCAAACAAATGACAGTCGATTGAATCTAAAGTAGATTAAATAGTCAAACAAAGGATAGACGAGTAAATAGGGAAGTGGACGCAGTATGACAATTTAAGTTATAATTCCATTCAATTAAGGTGAGAAGCCAAAATTCCAACTATATAGTCTAGATGCGAGCTTTAACAAGTAATCATTAGCAAGTGGGTAGATCTTGAAAATAGGGTTAGCATATACGATACAACCATATCACTGTACTTCAAGGAAAATGGATAAGAAAACATAATTACACAGGACTGAGGATCATTTTTGCTCATTTTTCTCTATTTCTCATTTTTATAATCATAAAGTTAGCTATATAAGATTTTAATTTTCAATTACAATCACAGATCTATTGTTTAAGTCTAATAGTAATAATTTTGGTGATTTTTGCTTCTCATTGCAAGCTTATTTAATGTTTACTTTTGTTTTCGGGTCTCGCTTTGATATTGTATTGCAATGTCTTCATACTAACCAACAATAATTTGAGTAACACTATGACTAATTTAACTGTAACTCAATGGCTACTACTGCTTGCAATTTGAGCTATCAATAAAAATATGAAAATTATCATTAAACTATCTTGTCTCATTAATTTTACGCTCTATTAAAGCTATACACTTTTTTAGTTTTCTATTACCAACAGTATTGATGTATCGATCTGTTTATCTGTCTAAGCTATTTAATATTTCTCAATGTCAATTTCTTGTTTCACTTTGATCTTTAATATTTTGTCTCATGCACCCGTTTAAACTTATGAAAGTTTCAAAACCGCAGGAAAAAGATTTCACGTCACTCGTTGGTTCTGACTTTCACCACCAAAGCCAGGGTTAGCCCTGCCACTAACATTTCCTAAAAAACGACAGACGGAAGTGGCTTTAGGGTGGTGTGAGCCCTGGCTTTTGTATACTACTATGAGTATAGCTAAATCCTCTCTTTTGGCTGATAAATGTACTAGTGGTATAATTCGGGGTATCAAGTGTCATCAATCTTAACATTCAGTGTGAAAATAGAAGTAGTATAGAAACATACGCTTCTGGCTACCTTATTGTAGAAGTAGTATAGAACCAAAAAAATAGCAAAATAAAATTTCAGCTTTCGGTTCAGTACAGAACCAGCAAAAATTCCTAAAGTTGCATTGAATAGACCGGTTTAGTCCGTAAGCCAAAATTCAGCACCAAGACAAAGCTTCAAACAAGATTTAAACCGAAAACTGTGTAAACCGCCGCGCGCGCCGATCTCGCGCGATCGAGGATATCTTTGAACTCGCGAGATCGAGGATATCGTTGAACTCGCGAGATCAAGATTAGATCTGTCTTATTTCCTTCTTATACTTCTTTATTTTCCCTTTTTGTTTCGTTGATAAATGTATATGACCAGTCAACGTTTTCTTGGCTATTTCTTTAATCACTTTGAGAACCTTACAAGGGCATGAATTCAATATTTTCTGTTTATGATTTTTTCGTTTTTTTGCTAGTTTTCTTAAATCAGGCAAAACCGAAATCGCACTTCTAACCGTCATTTTAATTTTAGAATTTCATATTATCTTCTTATATAGTTGAAGTTGATAGGCAATAATGTAATCTTTTTCACCCATTGCATTTGATAGAAGTCGCACTTCGTCTGCTGTATCTGGTTTTAAGTCAATGAAGAGATGTGAATAAGGTTCAATTGTAGCATGTTCGAAAATATTTTTGAATTTCACAATTTTATTAGGGAACATTTGTCTAGCAAGCATTGAAGAAATAGATTTATCTCGAGGGTTTTTGAATAGTACAATATAATGAGCATTCAAAGATATATTGCGACTTTCACTTCCTTTCACAAATAGACTTTGTACAATCAGAATCATAGATAAATTCCTATGATGACTTCCCCGAGTGAAAAGTTGTGAAATCAACTTTGAACTTGAACATTCTGTCATTAGATCATCAATTATAAGCAATTGCGCTTCTTTCTTATCAATTTTAGTCACCAGGTATTTTCAGGTAGACCCTTGATAGATTATACATTATTTATTTCATTGAATAAAGATTGATATTCTGCATAGAAGTATTTGATGATGGAAGGTGGCGGAAGGATGCATTTTTCAACATTCATTAACAATTTCTGCAACCAATGGGTCTTACCGCAACCACTCGGACCAGCTATCAACATAGTAAATGGATGTTTGAGATAGATAGAATACATTCCCTTTATATGAAAGAATTAACCAACTATTAGGGCGATCACGTCATGCGGTCTTGCATTATCGTGTAGTAAAATTGGGCTTTAAAACTTTTCTCATCCAACCAATTTGGAATATTTTCATCCAGAAATTGTATGTAGCCATTAGCGTCTACGGTCGTTTTTTCAGGCTGCAGTTTGTAGAAAGCAATTCCATCGAAATCCAATGCCATTATTAGCATTCTTTTTTCAATGTTTCTTGATTGACGCGGGATAGATGGCGGAGTCTCACCTGGTTGTAGCCAAGCCCGACTCTGGTCCCTACTTGGCTCCATATATAGGGCAACCCAAGTCTCATCCACTGTAAGGGTCCTTTTGAAAAGATTTTTGTTCTTGGAATAACGATCCAGATTCTGTTTGCATGCTAAAACTCGATGTTCAAGCTGGATAGCATTCAAATCATGAGGAACCCATTTTGACATTTTTTTGGTAAATTTCAACTTTTCCCTCACGATTTTCCAAACTGACCCGTACGGAATGTACGGAATTCCTGTCACATTGGAAAGTGAACGGAGACTCCAATGTCTCGATTCAGCAAATTTTTCAATGATTTCATCAATTGTTTGTTGCTCCATAACGTTATCTGTAGATGAACCTCCTCGGTGCTCTGTCACATCACCATTACCCTCCTTGATCCTTTTCATCCAATATTTTACTGTAGATTGTGAGTACGCACGTTGAGAAAAAATTTTCTTACAGGCATCATGTGTAACTGAAACTGTCCAATCTAAAAAACACGCACATTTGATAAAAACACGTTGCTAAAAGTCGTCAAACGTTTCTCTTACTTTCTCTCTGGTAGCCATTTTTTATAAATTTATTAAAATTTTTTGAGAACAAAACTGAATGTTTAAGCTTCAAAATGAGCTATAAAAGTGACCTCTAAGTTTAGCCGTTGCACAGTTATTCAAAAAATAAAATGGTCAACTTTGACGCGATCGCCCTAATATTAATTCTTCGTATTAGTTATTATTATTATTAATATTGAATGTATTATTATTACTTCAAATAGTTATGATTAATCTTATATTAAAAAATTGATGCAATACTGTGTCGTTGGCTAACGCTATATAATTTGTCGAAACATTTTACATTTTTATTGAAAAGAAAATTAGGTTTACTGATTTACATTTAAAACGTTTAACCTAAGCGTTCGGTCAATTACCATTTAAATAATTAGAATCCAAAAGGGAAGCTCAGGAGGAAAACTGAAAATTAAATAGTTTTTCCTTATGTTAAAAGGAAACGAAAAATGAAGACAAGTTTTCCCTAACTAGAAAAAAAGAGTTAGATAAAGAAATGGAACTCGAAACAATGACAACATTATGGTCAACTCGGTTCATCAAAAAACTTTCAATTTTTTCCAATTGTTTCTGTGAACCTAAACGTTTTCAGCGAATGTAATCAAGTGTACCATCTAAACAATCAACCAGTGTTTTAAAACTCATCATTACCATAAAATATACTGATTCTATTGTTTCCATGATGTTCATCACCAAAAAAGTTTCAATATTCTACTCTGAATAAACTAAATTGGATGACGGTTTTCAAATCCCGAATCAATGGATTCAACTTCTGTCCAATTAACAGCATCATCTTGAAATTACCTTTTAAATTCGCCTCCTCCTCTATCAATAAAATTGTACTGTTTAACTCTAGTGGTTTACCCAAATCATAAAATTAGTAAATGTCATTTCGTTGGTTCAAAGATTAAAAATTTACTCTGATTTCAACCCGTGTAACATTTTAAATTCAACCCGTCCCTTCATTATCATAATTTAATCAACACATTTATATCACCACATTTATTTTCCACTTTATTTATAATTCTGTTTTTGATAGATTTTTATCAGTTGTTTTTGAGGTGAATTGATAATTAATTTCTAAAGTCGTTTTGCTTAGATTTTTATCAGTTGTTTTTAAAATGAAATTGTAATTAATTTTCAAAGTCTTTTTTGTAAGATTTTTATCATTTGTTTTTAGAATTAACTTGTCTGAGAAAATTTCTGTCATTTCAGTTAAATTGTCATCTAAAAGAGTCACCATCTTTATTTCAATTCAACTTTATCAACTGTTAACTTCAACTATATGCAATTTAATAGTGATTTGATAATTTAGACAAATCTTAAATAGTATTTTAAATCTGTTTCATCGAATACAATAGTGATTAAAAGAGTGCAGTTAAATCTTTAAAAGTTCTTTTTAAACAGTTTTTTTAATCGTCATTATTAAAATAATTCCAACGATTTTCAATCACCGATTCATTCAATTATGGACTCATGGATTTATTTTATTGTAATCATTGGCCTGGCACAACTCATCTCATGTAAGTATTTTCTAATACAAACGAAATTATTCAATCAATCAATTATGGATTTCATTCCGTGAAAACGTTAAAAACGTATCTTTTGAAATTTTGATCAAGATTTATAACTTCATTTTGAACTAAATTGTAAATTACTTTTAGTTAACTGGCGTGGAGTAAAAAAGAATTTTAAATACGATTAATAAGCATATTGTGTGTCAGTTACTATGACAGAATTGTTACAAATTGCTATCTAAATAAACAGTCTTTCAAAACTCGAACTCCTTTTTTGATAATTGATTCTATTCTTAACTAATTTTGGTCTTGCGTTGGCTAGCGTAGATGAATTGAGACTTCTAGGTATGATTAATGAGTAGATCGAAAGTCTAGCATTCAGTCAAAATTGTTACAAAATTGCTATCTAAATGTGCAGTCTTTTAACCTAGCTAATTCTAGAATTATTCAAATAAATATAGTTTTTTCTTTCTAGTTAATACTGCATACAAAACTAAGCAAACTACACGTTTGCCACTCAATACTGGTTTACCTGCAGCTTTAGCTCATACGCATGATGAATCCGTTCCTGTACCAACGACACTTATCGAAAGAGTTGGGCTTCCGGAAGAAATTGTTAATGAAAATAATGAAAAAATGGAGTTAATGGAGGCAATGGAGGTAATGGAGGTAATGGAGGTGATGGAGGTAATGGAGGTGATGGAGGTAATGGAGGTAATGAAGATATTGGAGGTAATGAAAATAATGAAGGTAATGGAGGTAATGGAGGTAATGGAGGTGATGGAGGTGATGGAGGTAATGGAGGTAATGGAGGTAATGAAGATATTGGAGGTAATGAAAATAATGAAGGTAATGGAGGTAATGGAGGTGATGGAGGTAATGGAGGTTATGAAGATATTGGAGGTTATGAGAATAATGAAGGTAATGGAGGTGATGGAGGTAATGGAGGTAATGAAGATATTGGAGGTAATGAAAATAATGAAGGTAATGGAGGTAATGGAGGTAATGGAGGTGATGGAGGTAATGGAGGTAATGAAGGTAATGGAGGTAATGAAGATATTGGAGGTAATGAAAATAATGAAGGTAATGGAGGTAATGGAGGTGATGGAGGTAATGAAGATATTGGAGGTTATGAGAATAATGAAGGTAATGGAGGTGATGGAGGTAATGGAGGTAATGAAGGTAATGGAGGTAATGAAGATATTGGAGGTAATGAAAATAATGAAGGTAATGGAGGTGATGGAGGTAATTGAGGTAATGGAGGTAATGGAGGTAATGAAGATATTGGAGGTAATGAAAATAATGAAGGTAATGGAGGTAATGGAGGTTATGAAGATATTGGAGGTTATGAGAATAATGAAGGTAATGGAGGTGATGGAGTTAATGGAGGTAATGAAGATATTGGAGGTAATGAAAATAATGAAGGTAATGGAGGTAATGGAGGTAATGAAGATATTGGAGGTAATGAAAATAATGAAGGTAATGGAGGTAATGGAGGTAATGGAGGTGATGGAGGTGATGGAGGTGATGGAGGTGATGGAGGTGATGGAGGTGATGGAGGTGATGGAGGTAATGGAGGTAATGAAGATCGACAACAAGAATGCAATGAAGAACTCTCACTCATTAATCCTAGTAGTCCTATCAACAAAAAACGAAAAAGACGAAAGATTAAAAAGACCTAGATGGCAGCTGTTTGTACAAGTATGCTAAACTATCGAGTAAAAACTCCTATCTATGCAAGAACTAACGATGGGGTATCTTAAGAGGCGGTGAATGGGATAGATCAATTATTCCAGAAAACCGAATGTACAATCCTGTGGATCTTGAAACAATGCAAGAAGTCTCGGTTAGCGAATTGCAGACCTGGGCAGGTGGATCTAAAAAACTACTAACTACCCAAGAAGCAAAAGCGAAAAAATTGAAAGATGATACGCCATTTTATTTCGAATGCGTTTATTGTGAAACAAAATTCTATGAACCCCGTCGCCTTTCTGATCATGTTGTTGGTAGAAGAAGCACCGATAATGCACGGTATTTATACGTTAGTTGCATTAAACGTTGCTTTGAAGATGGTCTGAAAAACAATAAAAAAGTAAATTCAACATCTTACCCTAAGAAATTTCCCTGGGGTAAAATTGTATGTTCTGACCCCACTTTATATAAACCGCATATGAATCCAAGAACTGGAAATACAACAATAACATTTGATGTACCGGAATCAATCAGACTTGACTGGGAGCGTACAATGGTAGATAGAAGAAATGCTGCTAAAACCTGGTCGTCCAAAGAAAACTTAATGCCTTACCATGAGATAAGTAAGTAACTTGAACCATTGCATAAATGCTCAATATATCTTTTATCTAATCATTTTTCTGTCTTCTTTTCTTTTCTCTAATTTAGATGCTGCTTAATTATATTTAATTTACGTTTACTACGTTAAATACGTTATTTAAATTTCTTTTTACTGTTTATTTCATTATATTTTGTTTTTCTATTATATGCGTTTGTAATAATCATAAACTCCTTTCAGTTTAACCACAGTTTACTAATTTTTCATCAATGTAATCCTTGATCTCGCAAGATCAACGATATCCTCGATCTCGCGAGTTCAAAGATATCCTTGATCGCGCGAGTTCAAAGATATCCTCGATCGCGCGAGATCGGCGCGCGCGGCGGTTTACACAATTTTCGGTTTAAATCTGGTTTGAAGCTTTGTCTTGGTGCTGAATTTTGGCTTACGGACTAAACCGGTCTATTCAATGCAACTTTAGGAATTTTTGCTGGTTCTGTACTGAACCGAAAGTTGAAATTTTATTTTGCTGTTTTTTTGGTTCTGTACAGAACCGGAAGACTTATACACCGGAACTTCCGGTTTTGAAACGTATGGTTTCCTACTACTCTCTGATTACTGTTACCTATGTGTCTATAATGATAATAGCGTCGTCAATAGACATTTACAGGTTCTCAGTATCGACCAAAATCATGCAAGTATTATTGACAGTAATTAATCTACACACATATTTACTTAATAATAATCTAGATTCATCTGATTAGAACTTTTCTTTCTTTTTCTTTGAACTGAAAATTAAAAACAACATAACTTTTAATTTGATTCACAGGGAATATCTTTTTGCTTCTCATATCCCTCAATGCCACTTTATTTCCAACTTACCATTTTTCATTATTATATTTATTGGAAGAGAAACTTTCATTTTTCTCAGTTAAACTCTTTCCTTCCCTTCTTACCATGGTTGGTTAAATTTGATTGAACAAATATCACTGACCTAACTGTAATTTATCTGGTAACAACAAATAATGATATTATCAGAGCACAAGTACAGTAAAACAACTTAAACTTTCAACATTTTTCTCTTTTCTCCTTTTCCCCTGAAACTCTGATTGAACAAACAATTGGGTGACAAAATATCATGACTCAAAATTTATTATATCATATTTGAAGCCAAAACGCTTTCCATTATTGCTATTATTGCTGTCATCATCATTATTGCCATTATCAACATTATCGGTCAAATGTGAGAAGCAAGAAAAGAAAAGGTAAAATGAAAACTTTTGTCCAACATCGAGAAAAGAAAAGATTCACATTCTAATCAATTTCTTACCTAGAAAATTGATTTTCTTGGATTGCTTTTCAATTTTCTTGGAGACCAAAATTTCCAAATGAAAAACCTTTCTTCAACAAAGGGTCAACATTTGTCATCTTCCATTAACATAAAAATTAATCAAACTGACCATCTCAAGTAGTCAACAACAAAACTCAATCTCGAGACGAAAGAAGAGCTTAAAGATTATGAAGGAAAGCAAAAAGATTATCCAATTTTGCTGTTTTCTTGATGTTGCTGAAAATATTTCTTATCCTGTTAAGAATCAGATCAAAATGTTATTATTGATGCTTTTAGTGTTTGTTTTCTTGTAAAGACGACAATGACAAGTTGAAGATATGAAGAGTGTTGAGGATAAAGAAGAAAGCAAAGTCATTCTCATGTTGACATTGTTATAACCATTTTTGTTACCTTCAACTACAAATGCAAGATTCTTAAAAATGTCTCTCTTCCATCATCACCATCATCACTCTCCATTATATTATTTACTTTTGTTATAGAACCAAAGTTCCTTCAGAATTAAAGAAGCGAAGTTCACGTTTTTTCTTCTCATTTTCACCTCATCTTTACTCTTTTACTCCTTTAACCTTTAATAAACACTTCAACTTGCAGCGTAAATTAATTAACATCTTATAAGGAATTATAAGGTTATCAAACAATTTGCTCAACACTCTTAACTTGATAAGGTTCAAGTTAACTGAATGAACAGCTAATGAACAGAGTTGAACAAAATTATGCAAAGAATAGCTAATATGGCAACAAAAGAGCAAAATGTTTCCAAAAAATTCGTCTTTTCTCAACATTTCAATGCTCTTTATCAACCATTCAATTATCAATAATTTTGTGCTTCACCATTTCAATGGAGATTTAAAAGTTTCACGGTTATTTTGATTCTTTATTCCGAGGTAAACAATGAAACTCTTTGAAGGAAACAAAATTTAAATGTTGATATAATTTAGTTTCATCTTGTGAGACGAAATATTTGGATGAACAGCAAAGAGCAGGGAAAGTTGAAGTATCAAAATTGAATTGACTCGATATTCAAACATTGATTTGGAAGAGAAGAAGAAACCAGAAAAATCAATCGATACAGGAATAATGAAGTTAGATGCTCATTTTTTCCACCATTATCATGATTCTTAAAAATAGGACTTTTCTCTTCTTTCATTTTCCATTATTAGATGTGTTCCTTGAATCCCTTTTTGTTTCACAGTTTTTTGTTGCGTCTTTCTTGATATGTTGACTACCAATTCTGTTGATGAGTCGGCTGATATGAGAAGCTGAACAATTTCCTTGGAATCAAAATAATTGGATAAATTTTGTGATAGGCTTAAGATTGATTGTTACCGTGTTATCTGTTTGACTTTTTGTGCTCTTCTCTTGCCTTCATCTTTCTCTTCATCTTCACTGCCATCATCATCATTCTCATGTCACAGCCACACAAACCAAGTGGAAATTTATGAATCCAATGGTTAAACAACTAAATATCAGAGGAACCAAAGTGAGGAAATGAATAGATTTCGGAACGATTTAATTCTCCTTTTTTTCTGAACTTCTGTTTTTCAAACTCTTTTCAACTTAAACTTGAACAACTTTCATCATCCAAAGTCACCAACTTTTGTTTTACTCCCTAATAAACGAGAGATTATATTATTTCCAATGTATTATTCAAAATGAATTGTATAATCATAATAATGATTCCATTTTTTCTCTACTTTTTCCATCTTTTTTCATCTTCCTTTAGCTATGCAAGTGATGAGATTGTTGATTCACTTTTTGATCTAAAAATTGTCAACTTTTCATTTTAATGGCATTTAAACTGTTCATGTTTTGGGTGAAAATATGAACAAGAATATGCAAAACTGAACAGGAAACTGAAACAGAAACAGAGCAAAAAAAGTTTAAATTAAATTGCGAGAAACAGATTCAAGTGTAAAGACTAGATAAAGTTATTATTTTGCTTTTATCAACATCTTCAGTTGAAACTTGCAGAGTGTTTATGATAAATGATAGTGATCAGCGATGATCATCATTCATTAGGTGAACCGTGATTCCTTCATCATCCGACTTGAGATGGAGATAAATATTTCCTTTGCTTGATAATGTTACCCTTTGGAGTGAATGGGAAAGAAATGGAAAGAAGAAGAAAAAGATTTGACTTAAACATATCATCAAATTGATCAAAATTGATTAACTTGACTTGTTAATACACAAAGAAATGGGAAGAAAATGTTGAATGAGAAAAGCATCGACGAAATAAACTACAATCAACTTGATCAATAGCAACAATTAATGATGAAACGATTTCCATTCAATTTCATTTGCTTTTGTTGCTCTTCAACTTTCCTCTTTTTTCAACACAAAACTCTTCGAATTTTGAAGTTGCCAAAAAATTTCAATTGATCAACTTTCTGAATCGTTTTCTGGCTCAAAATGATAAAAGCATTGGTTAACATTTAAAGCATCTTAAGTGTTTAGTGAAACATGAGAATAGTAATTTGATATTTTCTGGTTTGTTATCAATAAGCTAACACAGTTTACTTTTCGCTTGTTGAACCGTTTTCAGGGTAAAATGCCAAAAGAAACATTTACATTATAACTTATTACTTATTATTTACAATAATAACGATAATCTGTTTAATCTTGAGATATTATTTCATGAATTATTGTTGGTGAAATTGTGAGGCAACGGATTGAAATGACAATATTTTTGCATTATAAGTGCTTTTGAAATGGATATTCAGTTCACGGAAATTCATCTTCAGGTTATTTTTCCCTTCTTTTTGTTCAAATGTTTATCCTTATTGCAATACTTTTGATATTATTTTTTGTTATCCATGAAATGGAGTTACTTTTCTGTTCGGTTAAATGTTCAACAATTGATAAATGATGATTATTATTTAATTTTATTTCATTGAGAGGAAATGAAAAGTTGCTTTGTATCAATTTAATGGCCAATAAGGTGTAATCAAGTTTACAAAGTAACTTTCTTGACTCTTAACTTCGACCAATTTCAAACTTTTTGACAGTAAATTAACTTTTCGATGAACAAAACTTGCCTGGTCAAAAGTGGCACTCGAGTTTGTCAAATGGGTCAATTGTCCAGTTTCAATCAAAGTCAATCAATGAAAGTCTATTAATCAATCGGTGACTAAATTTTCTGTTTTTGATTAATCACTAGATTTACATCAAAAACCGCCATCAACGGAATGGAAATGATTTTTATAGCACAAATGAATCATTGCACTGAAAAACAATTCAAATTTTTAATTAACAATTACTTGCGATCTTCGCAATACAGCATTGAAAATGAAGATTGAGCATAAAGTTGAATCAGAAATTCAACTCATGAGAACGATGGTAAACGCAAATCGTTCGCAACCAGAAAATTTATCGACTTATGAGCCAAGTATGGGGATTTGACATTTATTTTTGCTCTTCAAGCGTCAAGGGTATTCAAGTTGACTTTTTTTTGACTTCTGTCCAGCATTTAAATCGTATCGACCTGATGTTTGCTACAAGACGCGATTATCACTGTTGTAAAAATAGCAGAGCTTTTTCATGGTTCAACTTAATGTGCTTATTATGCATATGTAATTTAATGAAAAACAAGGTGACCTTGCTGATCTTTCCTTGAACCTTGCCCACCTTGTCATAGATTAACCGAGAAATGACTGCACTTATAAATTTCAAGGGAATCTCAATTGCACTAGAATATGATTAATAATGAACTGAAGCATATTGAATGGAGAACTTAAAATCTATTCTAATGTCCTATTATTTCTGTTCGAAGCTGCTCTCAGGATTTCATTTCATCGTTTCTTTTTCAAGGGAACAAGTTTTATTGATGATTTACGCTCTTGTTTTTACACTCTAAGTATTCATTTATCCTCTTCTAGCTTCAAGCAATCATATCATTTATCATAAAGACGAAGACAGAACAATCATCGAAGGAAATAATATTTCACCATGTTATTCATTCCCTGTAAATACAGATTAAAATGTTGTTCAAAATCATTCAGTTTCAATTTGTTCAATTTTTTACTCTTAAAGTTGCCTTGTTGCCGTCTTTGCGTAAAATTTAACAATTTATCACCAGAATCGATTAAAAACATACAAAATGAGAAACATTTTCCGAGCTTGATTTGACTTTAATTTGCTGAAAATTGTAAGCAAACAGAAAGCATGAAATAGAGAAAGAAAAAGCCCTGAAAATTGCAAAGGAAAAGGAATGAAGGAGAATAAAAAAACAAAATTTTGTTACCAAAAAAAGGTTCGAGTGAAAAAAGTTCTTGCTTTGTATTAATGGTTGAGCGCAAAAAGGCAAAGTGAAATACAATAATAATATTATTAATAAAGATAAAGCAGTGAACAACATGAATGAATGGAGGAAGAGTAAAGAGGAAAAAGTAAAATGGGCGAAATGAAATGAAGAGAAAAAAGGAAGAGAACTGAGGTTATCTGCTATGAAATATAACCTTTGGAAGGGGCCTTACAGGGAGTGAGATATTGTCTGATGTTGAAAACGGAGGGAAGCAGGGAAAGAATAGTGATGAACATTATTTTCTTCTTCTGTCAATGTGGCAAGAGAATGAGGATGAAATGATGAGGAGGCAAAGGGAGGTGAATGGTGAAGAACCATCGAGTTTATTTTAAATCAAAAGCTAATTTCAATGGAATAAGAGAGAATGTCGAATTGATGAGCGAAAATTGAGTTTGCTTTTTTGCTGTTCATTCTTTTCTTGACTTTTTCTTGTAAATTTTTGAGAAACTCAAGAGGAGAAGCAGAGAATAGGAAATGCAAGTTCAATTGATTGATTCATGTTTAGCGACCATCGCAGTTTGGGGTTTAAATGTTGATCACTTGAAATGGAAGAGAATCATCATCAATCGCATCATTATCATCATGATGATCATCAGGACAAATATTTTAAGTGGCTAAATGTAGAGGATTGTTATTGTTGCTGGTTGAAAGGCACGAGAAAAGGAAATGAACAAAACTGAATCATGATTTTTCTGTTGTTCCATTGTCAACTTTGCTTTGTGAATTGATGTGAACAACAGAAACAAATGTATTTTTATTGATGAAAATGTGAAATGCATTTTTTCTCAAGAAAAGTGTCAACAAACATGATGAGATTGTATGCATTCATCATGAATAAACTTGATTTCAAACGTTGATAATATTTCATGATGGAAAGGAAAAGTCCATTAAAAAGGGAATTGGAAAAGTTTAAACATTCAGTGACTTGTAAATGATACTTTGCAAATCTGAACAAATCTGAAAGACTGAAAAGTGAGTTTGAAAAGTATACATTTCGATAAAAAAATTAATTTCCATTTTATTGATTACAACTAGGAACATTCTTGTTAAAAACTTTGACCAGGAATGTTGTTGATTTGACCTCTATATTTGCAGGTCATTTTATGAAAACGCAATTTTTAATCTGGAAAGTGGTTCAACTCGAAACTCATTAAGACTAGAGTGGGTGAAATCGTCAACTGTTGATAGCCTGTATAAAAGTGTAAACATTTGACGGTCAACCTAGCATTTCTTTGAGTTAACATACCTTTCTGTCGATACATGCTATCGAACTGCAGAAATGACTATCGATATTACATTTTTTATCGAATTCAGATGCTTTTTGCAAACTTAGTATCAAAAAGTGTTTATAAAAATACATTTTCTCTGCAAGTCTTGACATTATATCAAGTTGAAAGAGCTTCAAAGTCTCACCAAAATGTTATTCATTCCTGACCCAAATGATCCCTTCACAGGTTAAGCATTTGTTCAACCTTTGCCTTACCTTGACGAGGAAACAATTTCAACAATTTAATGTTTACAAAAGATAAACGTTGACATTAAGGTAAGATGAACTTGTCTTTTATAAACTTTTTGATCGTTAAATTAACATTATCAAATTTTGATTTTTTCATCTTCCTTTTCTCTTCTCTTCATCCTCATCATTTCTCACATTCAAGTTTGGAGTAAAGTTTATTTAATCCCAGTCATTTGGAGGAGAAACAAACATTACTCTGATACTCTTTAACTTTTCCTTCTTTATCATCATTACTACCAACATTTGCAGCTTTACAAAATCATGTCACATGTGAGCTGAGTACAGAATCAAATTAAAACTCATTAAATGGTGAAAAATTTTGTTAGCTCAATTTCAACCTCATCAAGTTTCATACCTTTTCTAAATTAGTGAGGAATGGAGAGAAAAGAGAGAAAAAAATTCCCCATTTTTTCACTTCTCTTCCCTTTTCACCTCTATTTTGACACATTTTTCACTCTACAAAACATAAGAGCAAACATTTTTTCACCCTCTCAGCATGATGATGGTAATGATAATGATGATGATGCTTGAAGAAGCAAATAATTTGGAGAAACTTTTTATCATAAACGGATTCAGCAAAAAATTATATCATCATGAGAACTTAAAAGTATGACATTCAACGTCAAAAAGTTTATTTTGTTTCTAACGTTTCTTTGATATTCGTTTGCTCACTTCTGCCAAAGTTGAATGTCAATCACGAAGTGCCAAATTGCTTGAAGAAAATCATGATGAATCATGAAGAAGTTTAACAGAGTTTCCACCTTGAAATATTCACATCGAATTACAGTTTATCATGATCAACATGATGGCAAAGATTATTGTTTCAAGAAGGAAAAGTAAATGTTTACTGGAAACACATAATGGAATGCATGTAAATTCAGTTTTCCTTTTCGTTCCATTCGCTTTTCATTATATTTTCGCTTTATTCAAATCTTATTGTATCAAATGTCTTTCCTATGGTTGATGAATAAAAAGATGGAACTTTTTTTTCTTTCAATTTTCCGTTTCAAACTTCTTTTCATGGTTGGATCATTGAATATTGAAACTGAATTAAATAAAAGTCTCGATATGCACCATTACGATTACTTCATGATTCTGTTGATTTTTAAGAGAAACTTGATAACTCTCGTTTCAGAACATTTACCTTTGAATAACATTTTAACATGTTTTTGTCTGTTAAAAATGTATGGGAAGATTTGCTGAACAGACGAATATTTGTTGGTTCATGATGAAAAATCTTCAAGTAATTCATCGAAAGATCAAATTCGAGTTTTTCTCATCAGATTATCAAAGATCAAACTCATCAAAGTCTACATGATTTATCAACATCAGAATTCAGTTTCAGAAAGCAGTTGAAAATGTTTTACACTTTAAGGGGCAAAAGATGGAAAATTTTTGAAGGTCGATTGATGAAAATTAAATTATTAAATTGAATGATTAGATGAAACTTTGATAATGAATTTCAGCCTTTGAATGAAACTGAATCTAAAGAGTTTTGAAAAACATGAAGAGAATGAAATCATTTGAAATTTAATAACATTTTTATAGCAAATAAAGGAACAAACTTCACAAACTTTCCTCACTTTAAATCCCTGTTCACGTTTCTGGTAAAGATGAGACAATAAAATATCCAATAAAATACTCTCAAAGCCAGAAACATCAAATTATTTCAAAATAAAATCAGGCTCAATAGAACATTATACAAAGGAAATAAACAAAACCTTATGAGATCGTTCGATTTTGAAAAATCAAAATACTTTTGAGACAAAGAAACTTCTGATCAAAAAATCACGAAATTATGAAAAAGACTAACAAATAGTAAATAAACCAACAAGGCTACAAAGAAATGAGCAATTACAACCTTTGCGATAGTGAAAAAGGTAACTATTTTAAGCTGATTGCATGTATTAGAAATGGATGTAAAACCATTATTAATTGACAACTCTTGATATTCAAAGTGAAAAATTAATCACGTCCATGGTTGAGCTAGTGAAAGCGCAACGAGTGAAAGATATTAGGGAATGATTTTAGGAGCAATCTATTTTATATTATCTAACATTAAATAATATTTTTATGCAGAGAACTCTGTAACTGATTTGTTTACAAAGTTAAAAAGTTTGATTCGAAAAATTCTATTGATATTTAGTCTTTACTAGCATCTTATTTTTATCAATTTTCATCTGTTTTGAACATGCTGTTCGAAGAAATACAACAGCTTCAATCTAATACAGTGTAAATCTTGTTGGGTTGCAAGAGATATTTCAGTTGTTAAAATCAAACTAACGAGTGGTTTTTCATTCTACGTCTGTTCGAAGTCATGATTTAACACTATAATGCTACAGACCCAAGATCCGCGCCAAAAATTCTGCGAATTGAATAACCATAAACACGAGCTTTTGAAGTTATTCAAGATACCTCAGTTGTCCATCAGTTTGGACTGTCAAGTAGCTTCAGGTGGTGGATAAACTCTTTGTTTTTGAATGGTTTAATCATTCATCAGTTTAATTCATACTGAATTTAAAATTTAAAATTTTAATTGAATAAATCACATAATTTAAACTTGAACTTTATTATCTGAAATTTTCTTTTGAGATGGCAAAAGCTATAATATTATAATAAAAGAATAAAGACAATTGAATTAAATGAGCAAGGTTTCACAAGTCTGCCATAGTTCAAGAACTTGGAATATCTCAAAGATCAATTGCTGGTTGGTTAAAAGATGTCAAGAACAAGATACTGCTGATGATTTTTATGGCGATTGTGATAGAGGTACTTGCCTTAATTTTTATGAAAAAGAAGAGGTTATATTGATGGTCATGGAGGCACCTTTTAAACCTTCAACTACTATACGGAAAGAGCTAGCTTTGGACTGCTCTCCATAAACACTTAATTCTTTCCTAAGATCAAATGGTCACATAACACATCATGCTGCTAGGAAAGTTAAACAAAAAGATGACAGATTGACTGGAATGTGTTTTTCCTCTTTTTATTATGACTCTGTTGATTGGAGGCAAGAAATTTTTGTACATATGTGCTGTTAAAAGACGGAATAAAGGCCGATCGGTAAAGAAGGTAAAGAAAGAGGAAAGAGAAGTAAAAAGAGAGGTACCTTCAAGTTAAATCCGAAAATCCGAATATTCCGAAAATTTGTCAAAAAAAACAAAATTAATACTAAAAAATTAGATATTTTTCGAAAATGATGGCAACTGAGGTAAAATGATCAAAATATTCGTTTAAAATCTATGATAAAAATCTTTCATCTTAGCTCTTCACTTTCTCTTCTATTTGCATACTTTAACCGAAGATGATGAGAATAGTGTTCAGATAATAAAATTCAAGTTTAAATTATGAGATTTATTCAATTAAAATTTAACATTTCAGTATGAATTAAATTGATAAATTATTCAATTTATTCAAAAACAAAGAGTTTTTCCACTACCTGAAGCTATTTGACAGTCGGAACTGGTGGAACTGGTGGAATTGTCATAGTTGCTGGAGTTTCTGGAGGTGCTTGAGTTTCAGGAGTCGCTGGACTTGCTGGAGGTGTTGGAGCATCTGAAGTTCGAGCAATATCTGGCATTTTAGTAGCTGCTGCCGTTGCTGCAGTAACAAAATAAAAGATAACAATAAGTGTCATCAAAGATACAGATAATACAACTTTAGATGATTGCATTTTCTCTTTCGATAAAACAGGTTTCCTTTAAATATTACTTTCCAAAATTCAATATTCAACTGATACATTTTCTAAGAAGCAGCTTGGTTTATATACTCATTATAACCAACAGATGTATATACAGTTTGATTGTTCAATTATTCTGAACAAACAGCGATATTGATGGATATCGTCCATATCCTTAACCGAGGAGTCATTGCTATGCAATCTGTCTAAATACAGTAATTGAACACTGCAAACTTGGAATCTAACTAACTGTAAGTCTGGTTTGGAAAAACTCGTGGATATTCTCAATAATTATAATAATTTTGTGACGATTAACAAAACAAAAGATTAAATATTTCCTCATCTTCCTTCTCCAAACTTCAGTAAATCTCTCCCCTTACTCAAGAAATGAAACAAACTAATGAAATAAGATTTTGATAAGGAGAGTGAGCCGTGGGATGACTCACTCTCCCAAATTAAATTGTATATAAACTAAAGGTTTGACAAAAATAAACGTTACCTGGAACATCAATCTCTCTCTTCTACCTCTAGCCTGGAGTCTCACGCTTTACTCCTATGAGAAAGCCTTCAGTGCCCATTTCACCTCTAACTTGCTGATCTACTCACCTTAGCAGCCCTCACAATTTAAAAACAGAACCAATTATAAATCGCCTTAAATCATATACGGTATCAGATATTAATTTACATTACTTATTCTTTTCTCTTTCTTCTCTTTTTAAGATTTTGATTGTAATAAAAGTGTAAGATCTTTTTTCACATATTTCTTTTACAGATTGAGATGGTGGCACTCATGCTGATACGAGCGCAAATTCAATCAATACATAGCAATGCAACAAAGTTTCGGTTTGCTATAACACTGAATACTCAAGCAACATTTTTTGCTTCCGCCAGCTCAGTGGTTTGGAATTTCTTCAAAATAAAAATTCAAAGCCATATAATTTCTGAGCCTAACTATAGCCTTCTGCTGTATTGTAAAATAATTGCTAGCTATTCAGATTAGGTCAAAACATTAAAATATCTCTAATACAGGTGTAATAATACAGGTTTGTACGTAAAAAAGGATTTTCTCTGAATAATCATAACTCAACATGATCTATCGAATAATACTCATCTCATTTTCATTGTTCGTTGGATGAAAGTTATAATAGTATTCGATTTCTTTTGACTACCAAGTTTTCTTCGATAGCATAAGTAGTGAATACAATTCAACAGGAAACGTTTCTCTTTTTCAGTTTAAACGAAAACACAGAATACAGATTTGCACATAACAAACTCTTACTCATTTGATCTTGTCAGTTGTTTACAAACTCAGATTCAAATAAAACTGAATTGGAAAAGGTTTGATTGGAAACAAAAATTGAATCAAAGTTTCTGAAATTGTAAATTGAAATCGTGAAATTGATTGAAAAATTGATTCTCAAATTGCAAACCAAATTGAAATTAATTTTATTTACTTTTTTCTTATCGATTGAATAGTTTCAACTCAACCTTTTTCCATTCACATGAACAGAATCGCTCATGTCTATTCAGATTCACTTTTCATTTCATCAGAAGACAATTTATCTTGATAATAAAAGGTAAATTGTATCATTTAATTTCGTTGAACACCTTTGCTTTCATCAACTTATTAATGAAAAAATTCGCCATTTTTCTTTTCTCCAAAAGTATGCTCATCTCTTTTGAACCATTTTTTCAATAATCACATTAACATGATAATGGAAGGTAAATGAAAAATCTAAACTTGATCAGTTAACACATTTAAACTGATTTTTTCTTCTTTCTGTTACACTGAGTTTCAATGGAAGAGAAAAGCATTTCCCTCGAAAATATAAATATCTCATGAGTATTGTTTGTTTCATTTTGTTCACAATTCGAAGAAGAAGCGAAGAGTCTTTACAAAGATCTATCACGATGGCCACATGTGCTCAGTTCTGAAAAGGGTTGAAATGAGAGAAGAAAAAATGAAGATAAAAAAGTAATTGGAAATGATGAAAGATAGCAAAGTGAAAGAGTAATTTGAAGCAAAAAGAAACAAAAGTGTCTCCCAGTTTAATGATAGTTATAATTCAATGGATGAAATGGTGAAAAGAGATTAATTGATGGTGAAAGAGATGAACTGAGAGATGAAAGCAAGTAGAAAGCAAAGGTGAATCGGGCAAGTGATAAAATGAAAAGTGAGAAGATGAAGGATGAAGACGATGATGAGAAGTAAAATGTGCAACTCTGTGGAGTTTCAATGATTTTGGTCGAAGATAACAAAAGCAGAATTTGTTGAGATCTTTTCACAAGCTTAAGCGGACTTTGAAAGATTGTTTGATCCTCTTTACTCTTTTACCATCTTTATCTTCTCCATCTTCCCTCATCTCCTTCACCTTCACATTTTCATCATTTTATTTCTTCTTCGCAAGGTTAAAGGTTAGTCTATTTGAAATAGTTATGTGCCACTTTGGGTACAACAGAGTTGCTTCAAGTCAACATTATAACCTTTCCTCTTCTCGCTCAGATAAAGTAACATCCAATTTCATGCATCGATGCTCACACTGTTTTTATTTCCTTACCTCATCCTCATCTTCACCCTTATAGATACTATTCATGTTTATCTTCCTTCTTTCCCTCTCTTCCCTTCAGTCGCCCATTCTTCATCTTCTCATCATTTCTCCTTCATCTTAACCTTTTGCTTGATTATCAATACCAATATCCTATTATATTCATGAGAGTCAGGGAAAGAATGGAAAGATTCTGATTGAGGTAAAATGTCAAAATTGTTTGACTTGGAAAGTGCAAACTGTAGCAAAATGTAAAAAAGTCAATCCAAATCAACACACTTTTATTGCTTATCTGATACAATTGTGAGCTTTCCTTTTCTTACAACCTTCATCAGCACTTGCATTTGCTCAGTTTTACAACCTTTTCTTACTGATTCAATTGAATATTTGTTTGAGAAAATTCTTGTTCTTACCAAAGTTGACTTTATTTGTAAAAAATTCAATTTTTGTGTACAATTTTTAATACCTTTTCGTGTTCGTTTTCATTAAATATTTACATTACAATGAAATTGATTGATATTTACAAGTTGATTTGAAGGCGCAAAGTTTTGTTGTAAAATGCACATTCTCATGTAGAAAACTCTTGAACCTGGAACTGCGGTTTAACATTGGGTTCAAAAAATTTCCAAATGTTTCAGAACTTCTTTCGTTTACGAAAACAGGGAAACTGACTCGACCATTCCTTGCCCATATCAGGTTGATCAATGGTTCTGGATGAGAAAAGATAGAAAATGATAATTGAATTGGGATGAAATTGTTAACAATTTTCTCAAAGGTGTATTAAAGGTAATAAATTGAAGGATAACTCAATCAAGATAAACACTTGGAAAGTGATAGGTTGAGGTGAAACATTAACATAATGGCTTTTATCTGAACACAAAAGGTAAAAGGTAGAGTTTTCAAGGCAACAAGAGTAACCACTTTGGGTCAGTTTTAGACTCTGCTTGTAGTTGCTTCCAACGAAACTATTGAGAGTTGGTTGCAACTGAACGGATCACAGTGGCTATTCAATGTATCTTGTCACTTTCCTGATTACCTCAATGGACACACGCAGGTATACAATTGGTCTGTAATTTATAGCCCTTTTCTTTTACACTTGAAACACGAAGTAAAGGAGAAAAGAAATGAATGGAAAAAAAGAAACCATTTCATTCTGCCTTCCATTTAACTCTACTCTTTTATCATCCATCGCTAATCAACATTTTACTTTCTCAGTCGTTCAGATTATCTCTTCTCTATTGACTCATGCTATTTCATTACAAGTTGAGAAACAAAAAGTGAAAAGCTCAGCAGGTGAAATGAACGGTTGTGATAAACTACTCGATATTTTGTGTGAAACACTTAGCCTCATGAAATATAACCTCTGATGGATTCTACTTTCGACTTGAGGTTTCAGTTTGAAACAATGAAAGGATCAAATTAAATTGATTATTGACAGTTTCCTATTCGAAAAATAATCTTCTTTAACCTTGTTTTTCGTTTAATCTATTTATTTTTTCAAATTATTATCTAATTGCAATTTCAATTGGAAAAGTTTGAAACTTGAAATTCGTTTTTTACGCATTAAAATATTCTACGTTTCAAATCCGCTGAATCATCAGTAATCATGACTGATTTTCTTGTTATACCTTTCATAATCTTTAACTGACAAGAAAACTTTTGTTTGTTTTGCCCTTTTGTTTTTCAAAAAATTTTTGAGAAAAAAAAGGAATAAATTTATTTTCGAAGAATGTTTTTGATCATAATCTTGACTTTAAACTGTTCAGTTTAGAGAGCGAATCGTTGATTCGAGTATACTTACCAGCTCTTAATGATTGATCAATACTATGTGAGTTGCATTCACTTTACCAATCAAGAGTAAACATTTTCCGATGTTGGCAGGGAAAAGTGTCTATACGTTATGTACTCTTCAGGGACTTCATCTTTAGCTGGACGTCGACGCTTCCGTTTCAAGTTGATTGACGTTAACAGGATAACAAGTATAATAATGAAAACAGCACAAATTGAAACACCAACAATTATGCCAACTGTTGATAGAGAAAGGCGAGTTTTTTCATTGGCAGATAATGTTCGAACCTGAATCCAGAGAGCAACGAGAAGGCGTGCAAATAGAAGAAGAAAGAATGAGAAAATTTTATTAACTTTTCTTCATTTCATGTTCATGTCAAGCATTTTTTTCTTTTTATTTTCGTCAAGCTCAATCATATTATCAAGTTTCATTTGAAAACTCAATTCTGTGTGAACATGAAATAAAAGTATTTTGTGTCACAACAAAACCAATAAGTCAAATGATTTATATGATAGTTCAAAGAAGAGGTAAAGAGCCAAAGAGGGAAAAAATGAACCAACAAACATTAGAAAATGGGAAAAAAGAAGAAAAAAAACTTTGTTTTCTTTCTGTTGTTGAATATCACATTGAAGTGTGAGCTGCTTTCAAAGTAAATCAATGATCTCTTGAGTGCTCAAAAGCAAAATGTACAAAGTTGAGGGAAACACAGAGAAGCGGTAAATCAAATGTAAGTGATTGTAGCTTTTAAAAATCATTTTTAGCAAACTTTTTTTCTCCCTTTTCTTCATCATTTTTTCTTCTTCCCTTCCCTTTACATTATTATTTAGGAACCATTATTAGGTCAATATTGTATTGTTTACTGTCCTTGAATTGGATAACATTTATCAAGTGAAACAATAATGAAGGTAACATTTAATTCGCTTCCATTATTTCACTCGTTTTATCTTCTTAATCAACCTTTGTCTCTATTGTTTCGAATTGATTGCACTTTTATTGATAAAAAGGTTCAATTGTTGCGAGCAAAAATGACATCAATCTTGGCGCAACTTTCATGGTAAAAAGAATCAGGTGAATTGGAAGGAAATCAGAGAAAAGATTTTATTCACTGAGAATTGAGAATCGTAAGGATATAAAGATGTTTCAAGGAGTTTCATCTTTTTATGATGATATTTATTAAAAGGAAAAGGTCATTAAAACATTAGAAGCTGGGAAAAGTTTGTGGATGAAAAAGAAACGGAAGCAAAACAAAAGATTCTTCGATGGGAAAATTATATGAGATTTTTGATGAAAAAGAGGAAAAAGTTGAGGAAATGGAAAATTATAAGAAATGATAAGAGAAACAAAAAAGAAATGAAAATGCAGAAATGATAAATATTGGAATAAATGATGGTTAATAAAGACTTTGTTATTACAGACTTACTGGGAGTTGCAACTGGGAGGGAAAGTTATTTCTAGAAGTGCTTTGAGTGAGGATCAAGAGACTCGAGAGTGTCTGGACTTTTCTGTAGTATTACATGAAAGTAATCTGTTTCCGGTTATAGTGAATAAGTTTACATGTTTAGAATAGAAGTTAAGCTCACCATCTGGGCTGGACAAATTTCATGAGCTTCATTTTATTCGATAATTCATTGAATAACATGTATTGATGTAGACGGAATTATCTTACTTGTTGAGAGTGAAAAATTTTGCTTTTGTTCACTTTTATTTTATATTTTTCTTGATTCTGTTGTTTGAGTCATTTTATCGTACAATTGAATTCTTACTTTGTATAACCTCGAAATGATATCAAGGGTAAAAAAATTATTGTATGTTTTCTACTTTTTTGTGCTTAAATTTACTCCCTTTTCGAAATAAATGGTGTGATTCAAGGTAGTTTTTCTCATAGACTTTTTTTGTGATTATCATTGGAGAGATCCACGAGTCTTCAAAACCAGAATTACAGATTTTAAGTTTACTATCTACTGACTGTATTTAAACATCAGTAAATGACTCTAAAATGAAAGACTAACAATTTCTATTACTGCACAGAGTAATTAAACAATCAAACAGTAGAGATATCTGTGTATAAGAATAATGGCTCGCCTAACCTGGTAGAGGACATTCAAATCTTCATCAAGTGCTAATCAAGTTACAATTATAATAAATGTAAAATATTAATAAATATTTTATTAAGCTCAAAACATAATTCTGGCAAAACTTGTGAATCAATTCTACTAATCAATTCTATCTTTTATTCTGTAGCTACAATGACGGCAGTTCCTACAGTCATGCCAGCAACAGCAGCAAGGGCAGCAAGAGCAGCAGTTCCAAAATTGTGAACCAGGATCTAAAGGATTGGCTCAATCATTTATAAACTGAATTGGTCCTGGATTGAAAATGTAAAATTCTTATTCAATAAATCTCATTAAACTTATTAGGGGATTTTTAATGTTTTGACCTAGCTATGTTCTAGTGTTTTCTGAAAGATGGCAATAGGGTCAATCGATGCGCAGGACCCGATAGGTAAGCAATGGTCACTTTCAGGTCATGTTGTCTAACTGGAAGCTTAAAAAGTTATTTTGAGTGAAAAATGGCGACTATTGAAATTAGATCAGTGATAAAACATTTTGTTGTGCAGAAAAAAAAGTTATCTGAAATCTATCAAGAAATTATTGAATGCTATGATGATGAAGCACCAAGTTATAGTGTTACTAAATATTGGGCAAACCAGTTCAGATGTGGACGGGAAACCGCCGCAAATGTACCAAGTCTTGGCAGACCCATGGAAATTGATTATTCGACTGTGGTCCCCATTATTTCGAAACGGATAAAGATGATCATCGGATTTCAATTGCCAGATTAACAGAGGAGTTCAACTTATCTCTTTCCACTGTATTCAGGATCATCCGACACGATATTGGTCTCAAAAAGTTAACTACAAAATGGATTCCCCATATTTTGAGTGAGGCTAACAAAGCAAAACGGAAACAATGTTGTGAGGCTGCGCTTTCGTCTTACAACAAGCAGCCAGATGCTTTTTTGAAATGTATCGTGACGATGGATGAGACTTGGGTCTATACTTATGACCCTGAGACTGCGCAGGAAGCCATGGAATGGGTTAAAAGTAAAGAAGATGTCTCACAAAGACCAAGACTGAACCGAAATGTCGCTAAAGCTATGGCTTGCGTCTGGTGGGATTGGTATGGCATTCTTATGATAAAGTTTATGGATACCGGTAAAACAGTTGATGGCAAGGAGTATAGAGACCAGCTGGTGAAAATTAATGATGTTTTGAAGACCAGTCGGCCCGATAGACCTGCTTCTTGCAAGATAATGCGCGACCTCATAAGGCGAAAGAAACTATGGAAAAAATCAAAGAATTGAACTGGAATTTGATTGAACACCCACCCTATTCTCCAGATCTGGCCCCCAGTGACTATTATTTGTTCAGTAATCTCAAGAGGCACCTTCGTGGAAAGACATTTGTTAACTTAGACGAACTTAAAGCTGAAACTGTCGGTTATTTAGAAGAAAAGCCACAGAAGTGGTATGCTGATGGAATTGCGAAATTAACTGATCGATGGCAGGCCTGCATCAATCGAGACGGCGGATACATAGTTTGAAACTTTTCTAAAATGTATTCTTCATAGCTAGGTCAAAACATTAAAAAAACCCCTAGTAGATTCTCTAATCTCTAATCTCTGTTCTCATAATTTTCGGATTGTTATCAGATAAAGCAGCAATGGTAAAAAAATTTTATGATCATTTTCGGGAGGCAATTCCAATATTGTTTGTCCAATAGAATCTTCAATTTTCTTCACTCAGGAGAAGTATTTCAATTTCCACGCTAATTTTTTACTAAGTTAAACGTAAGCTTAAACTGTATCTGAAAAGGTATCAATGTGAGATTAAAGTTTTCAAATTTACAAAATAAATTACATTACAATGTATTACATTTGTTTAGTCAGAAGAGGAAACGTAAACAATTATTATCGGAGCGTAGTGAAACGAAGTGAAAATTTTAACTTCAGATATGCCTGTTTCAAAATCCACTTTTTGTTTTGTTAACACGATATCTCACGCACCAAAAAGTATAGGAACCTCATATTGGGTTGTATTATGTTAAATTCTGAGACGAAAGTTGTACCAAATTTTCAAAATCATCTAAGGGCAAAAATATTTTTTTACGACTTGAAAGACAGAATGGATTTTTTTTAAATGCAGAATTTTTCGCTGAGTCTGAATCTGTCGAAATTTGAATGACTTGAAAAGAAAGTTGTGCTTTGAAGAAAAGGGGGGTCTCCAGAATTTCGGACTTTTTTGTCTTTGCGAGTTAAGAACTCAAAAGTTTTTTAAAATAGAGTTTTATGTGCTAGTTTTGAAAATCGTGATTGTGATAGTTTTTTCGTCTGAAATGGCTAAAACCAGAGATAATTTAGGCCTAAAGTCGCGACTTTGGCAGCCACTGGACGCTGGTCAGTTTTTTTGTATAGCATTAATACTGAAGTTCATGATAGATCTTAATGAGCACTATCCATACTTATCAAAACAGATAATTCCAAGATAAAACTTATGAAATAATTAGGATCGTACAAAAACGGACAAAACCGACATTAGGCTCCTCGAAAGCTCACTACTGCTTCAAACTTTTCTCATAAAATTAGGACATATGTCAATAGAAAAGATGGACAACATTGCAAATATTCATCATGTAATACTTAAAAATAACTTTGGTAATCCCTGAGTTAATTCCAATGTTAAATCCCATAAAGAAAAAAACCAAAAAATAGAATGGCTCCACTATCCATTTGAATGACTGAGAAAAGTTTTGAAACATTATATGAACAACAAATATCATTTATAACATTAAGTTAGCATAAAAAATGTTATTAAATATTGAAAACGAAAATGACTATAGATTATTATAGTAATTAGTGCTATGCAGTTTCTGTGAGTTTTACTCTCAGAATTGTAAGTATATACTAAATATCTTTTTCATCATCGGAGTCTGATCTGACTTAGTATTACAATTAAAGCTCATAACCAACATTGCAACTATGGTTATTTGGGCCCAAAACCATGAATCCTTCTTATATTTTCAATTTAACATTTTAGCTTCGACCCTATCAAACCAACCTTTGATGATATGAAATGGCTTGGAGTCAGGTCTGGTTATCAGTTTAAATTTTTTCGATTAACTTGCGATTTTTTTGGTAAGTTAAACAAAATTGCTTGGGTCATCTTGATTAATTTGATTAACCTGTTACGGCTTGATAAAATTCTTTCTCAATGGACGTACACTTGACTAATCCATTCGATCAGGTTGTCCATTTTTTCACATTTCCAACATGCACTTTTTGGTTGTAGCTTGATTGGTTTGTAAGTCTGTTCAAATTTTCTCTTTTGGTGTTTATTATGTTGGTCAGAATAAGAATGAAAATTATTGATTCGTTTTGTTTATTCGTTTATTATTGTTTGTTCATTTAAAATTATTGACTGTTTTGGCAATAACCCAGAATTGACAGAATGTTTTGACTCGATGACCAATGAAACATCTCTTCAATTCATCTGATAGATGTTCAATCATCAAGGTGCCAATAATTCGGTAAAGTTGATAAAGCAGCATTCCTCGGTTACTTTCTAAAATGTTCAGTAACTCCTTCAGTTTGAGCAAACTTCAAGCGATCGAACTCAACAATTAGATCGACTGCTTTTACACCAAACGAAGCAATTAATGCTTACTTAATATAAACCAAGAACTATTATCTCGACAATCCAAGTAATAGTTCAGAGCTTCACCACCTAAATATTCACAAAGTAATTCAATAGTCTCATGCAATTTTCCAAAAAAAAACAATTTTCAACTGTAATATCCCTATCTGTACCAGTGAAAACGTAATTTTGGTCTAAAAAATGTAATGGTAATGTTTGACTTTGGGGTTGCATCAAATTAGGCTTTGTATTATGCAAAACAAAATCATGTTCAATAACAAAACTTTCACGGAGCAATAGTTCCAGTGACATTCAGAGTTGGCAATGAATTTTTAAATAAACTCTGATCGCTTAGAACCTTCTGTTTGTATCCTGTCGACTTGTAATGTCACTAAAACAATCAGAAGGACACTTTGCTACCGTTCACGAATTACTGATTTTTTATTTCTATTTAATATCTTGAAAAACTCGAAATCGAAGTCCTTTTTCGAAAAAGTCTTTTTTGAATTTTTGAAAAATCGTTTTCTTTTCAAATGTCCATAAAATTTAGTTCCGATTGCGACCTGAACCTTTCAATCGACCTTTGCGAAGTTATATTAGGCGAATTACATCTTTTTTAACATCCTTGAGGTCAAATTCCTCTCTTTTTCGACTCATCAAAACCCTGGTATGAAGTTGAAAATAATATATGGTTTTTGACGAAAGGCAAAATCAGATTTTGACGCTCTTGTTCATTTAAGACCATAACTTTACATTTTTTAATCAATTTTTTTTATTTTTACACAACACAATCTTGAGAAGTGTACCTTTATTTTAATGATTGAATGGTGTCTGTAAGTCTAGTCTAACTGTCGCAATTCAATTTTGAAAAATTAGTCAAAAACATTACTCGTTATACTCTAAATGAAGGTTTAATAAAGTTAAAATAAAAAGGAAGGGACAGAAATTAAAAAAATGATAGAATCTTCATACATTATTGCGGACATTACATATATTAACTAACGCTCCGATATTGCCGAGCGATCGTCTGACCTAGTTATAACTTTATATACGCATGAAATTTGTGCATTTGTAATGGACACTACTGGTCCTACTTGTATGAATCATTTAATATGATTTGTAAAATGTATTAGCAACAGCAGATATTCGAGGGACTGGATAAACTCTCACCCTCTGAAACGATTCCTTGATCATTAATTACTGGAATTGATTCTTAAAATAAAAAATTTATTTACAATAAAATAAATCAAACTTAAACTTGAATTTTATTTGCTAATCTCCTTTCTCATCTAAAACAAAAAAGTGAAGATGCAACTAACAAACATTGCATCTTCATGACAATTTTTGCTCTCCTTGAACCTGACACGACACTGGCACTTTGACACAACAAACCCATCACCAGGCCCTTCAACGACTACTGCAAACTATCCAGACCTTTCAAACTCTAACGATGTGCTTTAATCATATATCAACATGTAAAAGAATTGACATCTGAATGTAAAATGTTGTATTTGAATTGAATAAGGTTGAATTTTATTCAATAGTCTATATTCTCATCCTTTTCCCTGAATTATTGAATTATGAGTTAAAAAATCTCGGATAAAATTTGGACTATCACATTCTCGGACAAACATTACAATAGTTTTTCATTCAAAGAATTATTTGACTTGTTAAAAGTGAAACATTTTAATTTTCTTCGAATTTACAATTTTTCTCTTTATTCTGTTTTTGAGTCATTTCATCGTTCAATTTTATTCTTTCTTGAATTGACCAGATATAAACTCGTCAGATGAAATGTAAATTATTATGTTTTTTAGTATTTTTTACTCTCTTCTTTCCAGTTTGAAATTTGGTCGGTTTTCAGGGTAAATTGTGTGAGGCGAAACAATTTAGTCTCTACTCTCCGACTTTTAATCCTGTTTTATGCTCGTCTTTATGATAAAACTTGAATAGAATACAAATGTTTTTTATTATTCTTTTTTGGCTATTCATGTTATCATCTATCGATTGTTGTGCAGTTTTCATCTAAATCATCAAATGTTAACTAGTTCACTGTTCCTCCAATCCAGAAGTTAACTCGGTTTACTTATGAGTTTTGTTTTTCAATCGATTTTGTGATTAAAGTCGACCCTTGATCATGTCTAGCATTTGATGCCTTCAAGGGTCTGCCAATTGCATTAAATTTTACCATCAAATTGAGAAAGCGTGCTATGTTTAGGAATCATATTCCCAGTTAAACAGTAGAAGCGTTGATATTCGGTCAGTACATGGTTGAAATGGATTATTAGAAAATACGGCAAAAAATTTAGCCAAAAATCCGTGAAAAAGTAAGAAAACACAAAATGAACAATTATAACTATTATATAAATAACCATTTGCCTGATCTCGAGATCAGACGAAAAATATTTTCAAAGAATCAATTGAAATCAAGTCATTTTGTTGTAAATTTTCATGCAAACTTGGTGTTTCTGTAACAACATTGTGCAAGAGGTATGTCTCACTAAAAAGTGACCCTCATCAACTTGAAAAATCATTTTTTGAAATTAAACATCAAAAAACTACAATTTCTTCATGTTAGGTGCCATCGAATGTTTTGTGAAGTTTCGCGTTCGGTCAAAAACGCGCTCTAAAGTTGAAACATTTTTCAGTTATATCGCATGAAATGGAACATAATAGAGAGCTGCAAATTCTGTGAAAATTAAATATTGTCTCTATGGATAAAGAAATGCGAAGATTAACTGAATAAATCATATCGAAATAACTGTCCGAAAATTAAATTATCCGAATTTTTTATCGAAGTTGATTTCTCTTATAAATACAGGGAATTTCAGCTACTTTTCGTTTTAAAACGACTTTTATTCGGCTTTTGAGTGTCCTCGAGGCTCGATAATTTTTTTATGAAAATTTCATGAATACGCAATTGTCATATTTCAAAGTCAAGGTCATACAAGGCCATTTTTAGAAATCTTGCCTACCAATATTAGATTTCAAAATAAAGTCAAAAATAATTTTCAAGGTCAAATTATCATTTTTCTGACCCAACTAAGCCGTGCAATATCTGCATTCAAACCAAAACGTTGGCGTTATTCAGTCATCATCCGGGGAGGTGCAGTTGCAACTTAATGACTTTTTTGGCAGCTTTGATGACTTATATGCACTTGCCTACAAGGAAAGCTCGTTTAATTGGAATTGCTTAACCCTTGTGCACCTTCAGTCAGGTCGGTAGATATAGCGGCCATTTCCAAGTGACTCGTCATTCAAACCTAAGTTTCCGATTGACCAAGAATACATTGCGTAATAAGAAAAGAAACTGGAGATGCACGAGCTTTACAGTCAAGGGAACTTTTCTGATAATCAAATGCACCTGCGTCATCAATACTGACCAAAAGTCATTGAGTAGCAACTTCACCTCCCCGTGGTAATGACTGAGTAATTCCAACGTAGCTCTGCATTCATGATGATCTTTTAATAGCTTTGGTTTGAATGCAGATATATCATGGCTTACCTGTGTCAGAATAATGAAAATTTCTCAGTATGATAATTTGACCTTGAAAATTATTTTTACTTTGCTTTGAGTATCCATAGTATGACAATTATAATACATATTCACGGAATTTTCATAAAAAATTATCGAGCCTAGAGGACATTCAGAAGCAGAGTAAAAGTCGTTTTAAAACAAAAAATTAGCTGCAAAGCCCTACACAAAAAAAGATATAGAAATTTGTTGTATATCTTTGGTTGACGATTGAATTTTGAAAACAGTAGCGGATTATCCTAACAATTTTGAATATTGTCTCTATGGATAAAGAAACTTGTAACTTATATGAAGGAATAATATCGAAATTTTTTTCCGAAAATAAAATTATTTGAATTTTTTTTATCGAAGTTGAGTTCTCTTATAAATAGATCCGAAAATAATGAGAATAGAGAATAGAAAAAGATTAAAGTTTAAATTTGATTTATTAAATTATAATTCAACATTTTCCATAAAGAATCAATTCAATTGATGAATAATTAATTAAATACTAAATCAACGTGATCTAGGGACTATGATTATCGGCTGTTCTGATCGTGGTTGTGGTTGGGGTTGTGGGGCTGGTTGAACAGGCGGCGCTTGTTGTTGCTGTTGTTGTTGGCCTCGTACAGTCATTCCAGTTGCTGCAATTGTAAAAATTGTTGGAATCACTCGCATTAATGCAGATGCGACTGTTGTAGCTGTTGAGGGAACTGTTGCAGTTGCAGAGCCAAAGATGGCCATGATTGCCATCAATATCACGATCTTAGTTGAATTCATTTTCATTTTTAACTGAATAAGTTGTTTTAAAGTTAACTAATCAAATTTGGATGATTGAATGATACTTTTTCTGAGAAACGCTCTTCTTTTATACTTATTCTGGTTCACAGATATTTTTTCACATGTTATTATTTCTGCAGTTTTATTGTTTAATTATTCAAATCAATTATATGAATTGTTCATATCCTTTCACTGTAGTGTCATTCACAATTCAATCTGTCTAAACACAATCAACAAATATTAAACTCAGTATATAACTATTTGTCCGAGTTTGATGGAACTCGTGCATTTTCTCCTTTATACAGTTCGATACAGTTAATTATTTTCAGTGTTTTCATCATCGTTGAATATTCATATCATTTTATTTATGAGTCATTAACAATCAATTCTGAATAAATACAGGCTGTTGATAGTAAACTTGCAACCCTATCAACTGCAAGTCTGGTTTCGTAAAATTTTCTCATCTTTGTCATGATAATATTGTAACAATTAGATGAAAAGTAAGTATTTGTAACAAATCAACAGTTAAAAGGTGAAAAGGTTGAATTTGTAATAGAATCAATTCTCGAGTTTTGCGATCATATTATTTCGAGTTTGATAAAATATTTATATCTAATTTATATTTATCATAATAATTGCACAGAATTGATTAGAATTTCGTTGCACTTCGGATAGAATAGAATGCCATAGAATTAGGAAATTCACATCAATATATAGATCAGTTAAAAGCTAAACTTGTTCAAAAAATGACGAAATGAAATTCTCATTTTTAAGCTCCATTAGTAACTAAATGTAAAATAAGTATGATAATCGAGGATTGAGGTCAAAATATCGAAGAATATTTTTTTGACCTTCGAATGACCTCTTAGGTAATAGGTCAAATTTCCGGATAATTACCAAGGATTTAATTTAAAAGTTGATCAAATCTTTATTTGTTGCTTATGATTGCTGTATATATTACATTGAATAATCAGCTATACGCACACAAGAAATTAAAAAGTTGCATTTCAAAAATGCATGTGAGTTATAATTTCGCTTCGCCTTGCTTCGCTCCGATAAAAAAGGTAAAAGGATTGAAGCTTTTGAGAAGTATAAGCGCAGTTCTATTATTTCCATCACAATAACTTAAAACTATGAATGGCAGTTATGAATAAATATTTTATAAAACTCGAAATAATATGATCGCAAAACTCGTGAATTGATTCTATTACAAATTCAACCTTTTCACCTTTTAACTGTTGATTTGTTACAAATACTTACTTTTCATCTAATTGTTACAATATTATCATGGAAAAGATGAGAAAATTTTACGAAACCAGACTTGCAGTTGATAGGGTTGCAAGTTTACTATCAACAGCCTGTATTTATTCAGAATTGATTGTTAATGACTCATAAATAAAATGATATGAATATTCAACGATGATGAAAACACTGAAAATAATTAACTGTATCGAACTGTATAAAGGAGAAAATGCACGAGTTCCATCAAACTCGGACAAATAGTTATATACTGAGTTTAATATTTGTTGATTGTGTTTAGACAGATTGAATTGTGAATGACACTACAGTGAAAGGATATGAACAATTCATATAATTGATTTGAATAATTAAACAATAAAACTGCAGAAATAATAACATGTGAAAAAATATCTGTGAACCAGAATAAGTATAAAAGAAGAGCGTTTCTCAGAAAAAGTATCATTCAATCATCCAAATTTGATTAGTTAACTTTAAAACAACTTATTCAGTTAAAAATGAAAATGAATTCAACTAAGATCGTGATATTGATGGCAATCATGGCCATCTTTGGCTCTGCAACTGCAACAGTTCCCTCAACAGCTACAACAGTCGCATCTGCATTAATGCGAGTGATTCCAACAATTTTTACAATTGCAGCAACTGGAATGACTGTACGAGGCCAACAACAACAGCAACAACAACCGGGACAACAGCAACAGCAACAAGCACCACCTGTTCGACCAGCCCCACAACCCCAACCACAACCACAACAACGACCGATAATCATTGTGCCACAACAACAACCGAAACCACAACCGCAAAAGGTATTCATAGTGAATGAAAAATACGACTGATTTAGGGTTCCATTAATCAGCTATCAATTGAATTGATTCTTTATGGAAAATGTTGAATTATAATTTAATAAATCAAATTTAAACTTTAATTTTTTTCTATTCTCTATTCTCATCATCCATTATGATCTATTTATCAGAAAAATCAATTTCGAGAAAAGGTTCGGATACTTTTATTTTTTCAAAGTAATTTCGATATGATTCATTCATAGAATCTTCAAGTTTCTGCATTCATAGAGACAATATTTAATTTTCACAGAATTTTCAGTGAAAATTATTAGTGAAAGTGTTTCATTTTTAGAGCGCGATTTAACCTAACGAGTCACTTCAGAAAACTTTCGATGGCACCTAACATACAGGGCAATCCAGCTAAAAGGTACGTTTTCTTTTGGCTATTACTCGGCTGTCTGTTGAACGAACGACCTGAGGTTACGTCTATAGAAGTTTCGCTGATATTTTAAGGTCAAGGTTATACAAGGGCATTTTTCGGTAATAGCTCAAGGAGGCCTTTAGACGTCATTTATTTACAAGTTATAAAAAAATTTTGTTTAAAATATCAAACAGCAATACACAATTTCTATCTGAATAGAGTTTGCTTGAGAAACGCAGTCTGTGCCATGACTAACTAGGATAACTATTGGACAAAACACGATAAATCATGTTTTCTCTATGGATGTCTGCGCGCTGGGACCTTAGAAATGATTTCAACTATGAAATAAGCAATGCTTTTGATGTATTCAATCAAATTTGCATCGAGCGACGCGCCTTGGATCATAGACAACTAGCGGACAAAACACAATAAATCCAATTTTTCAAATAATTAACACTTTTTGAGTATTTTCACCAGCTAGATTATTTGCAATATGAAATCCGCACTAAACACAAGTAACAAATTTTTAGAAGCGTTGCTCTTCAAATTGTTTAAGAACACGTCGTTTGGTAGCATTACTTTGCAGGAGAATAGAAGAGAATGTTAAGAAGCAATGCTTGAGAGCTGTGCTAACAAAATGTTGAGTAAAGATTAAAATCAAGTCGAAATAACAAGAGTTAAAATTGAATTAAACTTACTTAAATACTGTTTGCGAATGAGAAAAAGTTAGAGTAGACACCCTACATAATAATATCGAAATTTTTTTCCGAAAATAAAATTATTTGAATTTTTTTTATCGAAGTTGAGTTCTCTTATAAATAGATCCGAAAATAATGAGAATAGAGAATAGAAAAAGATTAAAGTTTAAATTTGATTTATTAAATTATAATTCAACATTTTCCATAAAGAATCAATTCAATTGATGAATAATTAATTAAATACTAAATCAACGTGATCTAGGGACTATGATTATCGGCTGTTCTGATCGTGGTTGTGGTTGGGGTTGTGGGGCTGGTTGAACAGGCGGCGCTTGTTGTTGCTGTTGTTGTTGGCCTCGTACAGTCATTCCAGTTGCTGCAATTGTAAAAATTGTTGGAATCACTCGCATTAATGCAGATGCGACTGTTGTAGCTGTTGAGGGAACTGTTGCAGTTGCAGAGCCAAAGATGGCCATGATTGCCATCAATATCACGATCTTAGTTGAATTCATTTTCATTTTTAACTGAATAAGTTGTTTTAAAGTTAACTAATCAAATTTGGATGATTGAATGATACTTTTTCTGAGAAACGCTCTTCTTTTATACTTATTCTGGTTCACAGATATTTTTTCACATGTTATTATTTCTGCAGTTTTATTGTTTAATTATTCAAATCAATTATATGAATTGTTCATATCCTTTCACTGTAGTGTCATTCACAATTCAATCTGTCTAAACACAATCAACAAATATTAAACTCAGTATATAACTATTTGTCATGATAATATTGTAACAATTAGATGAAAAGTAAGTATTTGTAACAAATCAACAGTTAAAAGGTGAAAAGGTTGAATTTGTAATAGAATCAATTCACGAGTTTTGCGATCATATTATTTCGAGTTTTATAAAATATTTATTCATAACTGCCATTCATAGTTTTAAGTTATTGTGATGGAAATAATAGAACTGCGCTTATACTTCTCAAAAGCTTCAATCCTTTTACCTTTTTTATCGGAGCGAAGCAAGGCGAAGCGAAATTATAACTCACATGCATTTTTGAAATGCAACTTTTTAATTTCTTGTGTGCGTATAGCTGATTATTCAATGTAATATATACAGCAATCATAAGCAACAAATAAAGATTTGATCAACTTTTAAATTAAATCCTTGGTAATTATCCGGAAATTTGACCTATTACCTAAGAGGTCATTCGAAGGTCAAAAAAATATTCTTCGATATTTTGACCTCAATCCTCGATTATCATACTTATTTTACATTTAGTTACTAATGGAGCTTAAAAATGAGAATTTCATTTCGTCATTTTTTGAACAAGTTTAGCTTTTAACTGATCTATATATTGATGTGAATTTCCTAATTCTATGGCATTCTATTCTATCCGAAGTGCAACGAAATTCTAATCAATTCTGTGCAATTATTATGATAAATATAAATTAGATATAAATATTTTATCAAACTCGAAATAATATGATCGCAAAACTCGAGAATTGATTCTATTACAAATTCAACCTTTTCACCTTTTAACTGTTGATTTGTTACAAATACTTACTTTTCATCTAATTGTTACAATATTATCATGACAAAGATGAGAAAATTTTACGAAACCAGACTTGCAGTTGATAGGGTTGCAAGTTTACTATCAACAGCCTGTATTTATTCAGAATTGATTGTTAATGACTCATAAATAAAATGATATGAATATTCAACGATGATGAAAACACTGAAAATAATTAACTGTATCGAACTGTATAAAGGAGAAAATGCACGAGTTCCATCAAACTCGGACAAATAGTTATATACTGAGTTTAATATTTGTTGATTGTGTTTAGACAGATTGAATTGTGAATGACACTACAGTGAAAGGATATGAACAATTCATATAATTGATTTGAATAATTAAACAATAAAACTGCAGAAATAATAACATGTGAAAAAATATCTGTGAACCAGAATAAGTATAAAAGAAGAGCGTTTCTCAGAAAAAGTATCATTCAATCATCCAAATTTGATTAGTTAACTTTAAAACAACTTATTCAGTTAAAAATGAAAATGAATTCAACTAAGATCGTGATATTGATGGCAATCATGGCCATCTTTGGCTCTGCAACTGCAACAGTTCCCTCAACAGCTACAACAGTCGCATCTGCATTAATGCGAGTGATTCCAACAATTTTTACAATTGCAGCAACTGGAATGACTGTACGAGGCCAACAACAACAGCAACAACAAGCGCCGCCTGTTCAACCAGCCCCACAACCCCAACCACAACCACGATCAGAACAGCCGATAATCATAGTCCCTAGATCACGTTGATTTAGTATTTAATTAATTATTCATCAATTGAATTGATTCTTGTGAGAATCATCTAGATTATTATGTAATCATTACCCAATTCACTCGGATACAATCAACTAATTGTTTCCCCCTTTTGTGTAGTCTTGAATCATTCTGATTGGTCAGTGTCAATGTGTGTTATGTTACAACATTGCCACTTACCTGTATATAAGACGATACTGAATAAGACAAACTAACACAGACATTATAACATTTACATTAAGTCGTTACTCTTGTATATATCTTCTTGTTTTAATAAATCTCTTAACTTGTAAACCGAGTCACTCCGCTTACTACGTAGCTTCGTTCTCGTGTTTAACTAACTACACTCTAGTGTTAATAATATATAACATTGAGCCAGCTTTATTTCACCCTCACATGGTAGCAGAGCGTGGTTGGCTCTATTGAGTGCTATTCATTAAACTGTGATTTCTATTTGAAACTGGAGTTACTTCGAATATTTAAAGACGCCATGACGCCTAGTTATAATATCGAGAAACTCGGAGATGAGAACTACGACACTTGAAGTGTGTTAATGAAAAGTTTACTGGTCACAATGAGACTTTGGTCAACAGTAGCTCCTGAACCTGCAACTAAGGCTGACGATTGGTCAATTAAGGATGAGCAAGCTTTAGCTCAGATCTTGTTACATGTGAAGCCTAAGAACTTCAGGACAATCGAGTCTTGTAAGACTGCTTATTCAGCTTGGGAAGCCCTCGAGAAATCCCATAAGCAAACTGGTCCAGCTAGCTTGGTGCGACATTTTAAGAGTTTGGTGAATTTACGGATTCAACCTGGTCAAAAGATGCAGGAAAACCTTTTTGTATTTTGATATTTTCATTTCAACTTGGTTACATTTAATGATATTGAGCCAATTAAAAAGATTTATTTCAATAACCATAGGTGTTATCAAACAGTTTTTTACAGATGACCTTGAATGACCTTGACCTTTTTGATTATTATAGAACTAAATATTCTGAGCACAATGATGTTTAGTAGGTTCCAATCGAATGTCTTATTGAGAAGTTATCGATTGTCATTCATTTGAAGTGGTTATATTTCATTCATAGATATCTTCCAAACCAATATGTTATTAGTGATATAATTATCTCAGGGCATAGCTGAAATGAATAGCAATATCTTGCGCGATGTTGGAAGATTCTTGAGGGTAATCTTATCTAGTTATCGATGAAAAAGTAAATGGGAGTGAAAAGTGATTTGGCTTAATAACTCAAGAACCATATGCACAGAATAGTTTATTTTTGCTAGGGATATATATGTATGATAGAGCATTCATACTACTTGATTCGAACCATTTATCACAATTCCACAAAGAGATATCATTGAGAAAAAATTCACACCTTGCGAACTTTGAGCTACGATTGTGGCCAAACGGAAAACCTCACAGAGCCCACTTTAAGGTTAAACCTAGTTATTTTTTATGCTCTGCAAGAAAATCAATATTAAAAAAAATTTGAGATCGGCCAAATTTCTGTCATATACCCCTTTAAACTTTAATCTTTTTCTATTCTCTATTCTCATTATTTTCGGATCTATTTATAAGAGAACTCAACTTCGATAAAAAAAATTCAAATAATTTTATTTTCGGAAAAAAATTTCGATATTATTCCTTCATATAAGTTACAAGTTTCTTTATCCATAGAGACAATAAATAATTTTCACATAATTACTACGTTTGAACCAGTTACGGTAACCAACCGTCTTACTGATAATCCTGATCACTACAGACTAACCATCAGCATGCAATTCACAAAAGTCTTAGACCTTTGAACCGCTTCAGAAGTGGCTTAAAATAAATATCAAGGGAATCTGATTATCAATGAATACAATCATTTACTTCCAAAAGTAAAATAAGTAAGTAAATTTTGATCACGTGAAACACAGCAACCAAAAATGAACTCTATTCTACCGAGTAACTACTATTGTCGCCGTTTCAATTCGAAACCCTGAATTACTAACCAGCTGAGATCTAAATTTTTTGATTATATTCGGACAGTAATTTGAATATCGTTTCATTCAGAGAATAATGACTAATATCTTACTTGTTGGGTGTGAAAAGTTTTTCTTTTTGTTTGCTTTTCTATTTTTAAGCCAGAAAGTGAGATATCTTTAAGAAAACACAAATTACTGCCCAAACAGTGATTCTTTCAAGGTGTAACTGGTTTACAACGCTTTTAATCAGCCCTTTTTAGAGTTTTTAGTCTCATTATATTCATTTTATAATAGTTGTTTTACCTTGATAAAATAAATGTTATCTTTATGTTTTTATCTTTTTTCGATGTTTATCTACAACAAGCTGGATAATCGTTGACGCATAAGTTTACAATTCAATTGAACAAAACTATCATGCGATGCAGCTCATTATCAATGCAAGAAACTATTAGGTATCCCCAAAAGTTCGTATACCATATACTGTATTAACTTTAAACAATTATTAAATCAAAACGGTTTACTTTTATTAATCAAAATATTCGCCATTACAATCAATGACTTTCTCCCATCTTTTGACCAAATCTTCAATACCTGATCTCAAGAATTGCAAGTTACAGCCACCAAAGAACACCTCGAGGGCATCTTCGACTTGGCCTTTTCCATCGAATTTTTTATTACGAAGAAAGTTACTCAAATTCAAAAAAAGATGATAATCAGAGGGTGCCAAGTCTGGAGAATAAGGAGGGTGCGGTAGGACTTCCCATTTCAGCTCTTGCAGCTTTTCACGAGTCTTCAAAGCAGTATGAGGCCTTGCGTTGTCATGAAGATAGACTATACCATCTCTATTGACTGCTCTTGCCATCTTTTCGGACAATTTTTCTGCAACTCTTTGGAGATGCTCACAGTACAGATCAGCATTGATCGTTTGGCCCTGTTGAAGAAGTTCCCAATGAATTATTCCATGCCCTGACCACCAAACACAGAGAAGGTTTTTCTTAGAGTGTATCGATGGCTTTGCAACGTGTCCAGAGGCGGATCCACGGTCTAACCAAGCCCTTCCACGAGCTGAATTGTCGTGCATAACCCATTTTTCATCACTGGTTAGAAGTCGAGCGAAAAAATCGTCATTACGGAAGCGAGACAGCAAAGAGTTTGCCAAAATGATTCGATTTTGTTTTTGATCCTCGTTAAGATTGTGTGGTACCCACTTATCGAGCTTGCACGACTTACCTATTGCATGTAGATGTCGTCTGACTGTTTTAATTCCAACATCAAGTAGCTCAGCTAATTCCTCAGTAGTTAATTTAGGGTCAGACTCGATAATTTCTTTTAATCTTTCCTCGTCAATAACACTTGGTCTTCCTGACCTCGGTGCATCTTCGATGCTGGTGTTACCTGATTTGGTTACCTGATGCTGATTTTGCGAACCATTTTTTCACTGTAACTTCAGCAATTGAACCCTCTCCAAACATTGAATTAAATTTTCGAGTTGTTTCGGATGGTCCTGTACCTAAACGGAACTCATAAAGTAACACAGCTCTAATTTGCATTTTTTGACTCGCCATTTTTCGATGATTAACTGATCACAAGCAAAGCTAACTGTTAAATGCATCATATGAAATTAAAGGGCAATGATCAGTTAATCATCTTAAAAAAACAAAACTTTGTAGTAAACAACCGTTTACAATTACTAATTGATTATTTAATTTGATACCCAATGGTATACTAACGTTTGGGGATACCTAATAGTTTATCCTGAATTTTTGTTGATTTATGCCATTATGGTTTAAATATGCATCCTTTTTGAAGCTTTATTCAATAACAAAAAGCTGGATAATCGTTGATACAAGCAAATTTATTTTTTATTTAGATCAATGACTTTAGGATCTTAAGTAAACCAGATTATGATTCACAGTTCATATGGTGCGATTAAGTGTTCGATTGTAAAGGACATTCAAATCTTCATAAAGTTGTAATCAATTATGTGCAATTATTATAATAAATGCAAATTATGTGATAATATTTTATCAAAATCGAAATATAATGATCGCTAAACTCGTGAATTGCTTCTATTACAAATTCAACCTTTTCACCTTTTAATTGTTGATCTATTACAAATACTTACTTTTCATCTAATTGTTACAATATTATCATGACAAAGATGAGAAAATTTTACGAAACCAGACTTGCAGTTGATAGGGTTGCAAGTTTACTATCAACAGCCTTGTTTGTTGATTGTGTTTAGACAGATTGAATTGTGAATGACACTACAGTGAAAGGATATGAACAATTCATATAATTGATTTGAATAATTAAACAATAAAACTGCAGAAATAATAACATGTGAAAAAATATCTGTGAACCAGAATAAGTATAAAAGAAGAGCGTTTCTCAGAAAAAGTATCATTCAATCATCCAAATTTGATTAGTTAACTTTAAAACAACTTATTCAGTTAAAAATGAAAATGAATTCAACTAAGATCGTGATATTGATGGCAATCATGGCCATCTTTGGCTCTGCAACTGCAACAGTTCCCTCAACAGCTACAACAGTCGCATCTGCATTAATGCGAGTGATTCCAACAATTTTTACAATTGCAGCAACTGGAATGACTGTACGAGGCCAACAACAACAGCAACAACAAGCGCCGCCTGTTCAACCAGCCCCACAACCCCAACCACAACCACGATCAGAACAGCCGATAATCATAGTCCCTAGATCACGTTGATTTAGTATTTAATTAATTATTCATCAATTGAATTGATTCTTTATGGAAAATGTTGAATTATAATTTAATAAATCAAATTTAAACTTTAATCTTTTTCTATTCTCTATTCTCATTATTTTCGGATCTATTTATAAGAGAAATTAATTTCGATAAAAAAAATTCAAATAATTTTATTTTCGGAAAAAAATTTCGATATTATTCCTTCATATAAGTTACAAGTTTCTTTATCCATAGAGACAATATTCAAAATTGTTAGGATAATCCGCTACTGTTTTCAAAATTCAATCGTCAACCAAAGATATACAACAAATTTATTCTGGTTCACAGATATTTTTTCACATGTTATTATTTCTGCAGTTTTATTGTTTAATTATTCAAATCAATTATATGAATTGTTCATATCCTTTCACTGTAGTGTCATTCACAATTCAATCTGTCTAAACACAATCAACAAATATTAAACTCAGTATATAACTATTTGTCATGATAATATTGTAACAATTAGATGAAAAGTAAGTATTTGTAACAAATCAACAGTTAAAAGGTGAAAAGGTTGAATTTGTAATAGAATCAATTCACGAGTTTTGCGATCATATTATTTCGAGTTTTATAAAATATTTATTCATAACTGCCATTCATAGTTTTAAGTTATTGTGATGGAAATAATAGAACTGCGCTTATACTTCTCAAAAGCTTCAATCCTTTTACCTTTTTTATCGGAGCGAAGCAAGGCGAAGCGAAATTATAACTCACATGCATTTTTGAAATGCAACTTTTTAATTTCTTGTGTGCGTATAGCTGATTATTCAATGTAATATATACAGCAATCATAAGCAACAAATAAAGATTTGATCAACTTTTAAATTAAATCCTTGGTAATTATCCGGAAATTTGACCTATTACCTAAGAGGTCATTCGAAGGTCAAAAAAATATTCTTCGATATTTTGACCTCAATCCTCGATTATCATACTTATTTTACATTTAGTTACTAATGGAGCTTAAAAATGAGAATTTCATTTCGTCATTTTTTGAACAAGTTTAGCTTTTAACTGATCTATATATTGATGTGAATTTCCTAATTCTATGGCATTCTATTCTATCCGAAGTGCAACGAAATTCTAATCAATTCTGTGCAATTATTATGATAAATATAAATTAGATATAAATATTTTATCAAACTCGAAATAATATGATCGCAAAACTCGAGAATTGATTCTATTACAAATTCAACCTTTTCACCTTTTAACTGTTGATTTGTTACAAATACTTACTTTTCATCTAATTGTTACAATATTATCATGACAAAGATGAGAAAATTTTACGAAACCAGACTTGCAGTTGATAGGGTTGCAAGTTTACTATCAACAGCCTTGTTTGTTGATTGTGTTTAGACAGATTGAATTGTGAATGACACTACAGTGAAAGGATATGAACAATTCATATAATTGATTTGAACAATTAAACAATAAAACTGCAGAAATAATAACATGTGAAAAAATATCTGTGAACCAGAATAAGTATAAAAGAAGAGCGTTTCTCAGAAAAAGTATCATTCAATCATCCAAATTTGATTAGTTAACTTTAAAACAACTTATTCAGTTAAAAATGAAAATGAATTCAACTAAGATCGTGATATTGATGGCAATCATGGCCATCTTTGGCCATCTTCTATTCTCTATTCTCATTATTTTCGAATCCAAATCCATTTATAAGAGAAATCAACTTAATATAAACTTAATACCAATCGATACACTTAAGAGTATGAAATCACTCATACCTTGTGTACAGGATGAATTATGCACAAGTGCAAAACATAAGCCAATTACAAAATTTCTCTAACTTAAATTGTCATTCAAATGTCTGTTAAAGGTCATACAGATGAATGACCTTGAACAACCTAAAAAGATCGAGGGTATGATTTTTCAATCTGCTTAAGCTATTAGTTTAAATTTTAGATCTGTAGCATAAACCGTTACGGAGTTATGACGTCAAACAGGCGTAAAATGAAAAAATTTCTGGTAAAACAAATTTCTATATCGTTTGATGTAAATTAGTGAATGAAAAGCAAATTTTTTATGTAAATACTTGAAATTTGATTTTAGTCGGTTTACTGTATTCTCACTGTATCACCAACTTTAATACAAAGACTTGCAAAAAGTTATTGTTTCAAATTCAAATCTTGCCTAAGGATTTGCCATGCTGGGGTGTGAGACATGGCAGCCAAACTTGATATTCTTGCCGCAGACAGAGACAAATCATCTCGAGACGCTTGACTTGATATCTGCCGCACATTCTCAGTGGCTTCCTCTGTCCTCTCTACTCTTTCTCTCTTTCTTTGGTAGCATACCGAACCATATTCCCGATAATCTGTTAGACTAACAAGACTTTTGTACAGTGAGATAAAGCTCAAGAAAGTCAATTTTTCTTTTTTTGAGGATTTGTGTGACATTTTGATGAATGAGAAACGATAGAAATGAGAATGATTAATATCAGATGCAATTCTGATTTCAACTCAGCTTAAAGCTAAACGCTCGCTCAGACTACGCCGGCTCCCGGCGGAACTAGTATTATACATTTAGTCATTTTGTTGTGAATTCCAACGAACTGAACATGTTATGTTGAGCATATACTGTTAGCGAGGTTCAAAGTTTAGCAGGCCACATAAGCTTCGAATACGCACACAAATCAATATAAACATAAGCCAACGAATATGCATCTCACGGTGGTTGATAAGGTCAATCTTGATGTTATCATCCATTCATTGATGTTATTATTTCATTATTGATGTATCTAGAAATGTGTAGCTTTAGATAGATAATCAAAGCTTTGTGTATAAAATTGAATGAAAATTTTGTACACTTTGATAGCAATTCAATTCAAGTTGAATTCAAATAAATTTTAAGGTAATTTTGATGTCTCAAAGTCTCATTTCGAGTGTTTTGCATTCCGAAAATTTCTTCGAAGAGCTTGCAAAAGATTATTTTAAAAGGGTTCAAGTGATTACAGGAAGCGCTTTGACTCATTCCAACTGATACTGATAGTAGTTCAACTTGCAATGAATTACTGTTATTCATGTTTCAATGTGTCTCTACTTATTGGGTAAAGTGTAAGGTTTACAAGTTTCTAGTATTAGAAGCTATTAAAGGTTGATTGTTATTGATTTGTCGAGCGATGGGCTCCATGTAATGAACAGGATGAACATGATGAAAAAAACGAAGAGAAAAAAGTCTTGTGAAGTTGGGCGAAACATGATTATGAAACCTGGAATAGCAATCAAAGTGAATAGAAGAAAAAAGAAACACTGTCTGAGGTAGCAAACCAGAAGAAGAGAGAGCATGATGATGATTATGGGTGAGGAAGAGTTGCTTAGATTGTTGAGGGAAAAAGAATGCTGATGTGGCTTATAGTGCATGATGCTGAACCTTGAAATGTATCTTTGTTTTCTTTCTTTTTTGCCTCATGTTTATGATGGCTAAACTGTTGGGCCGAAATGGATGAAAGGAAAGAGGAAAGGAAAAAGCGATTGAACAAGAAAATTAGGAATCAGAAAATCAATAATGAGAATCTTCATTGAAATTAATGTTGGTCGATCAACATGAATGCTGTACATCTAATGAAAACAATCAACGAAACTAGACAAAGATGGAGAAAGGATGATGCCAATGATGATGGAAGATCAATCATTCTGTGGACATATTTTGTTGGCAAAAAACTAACCTCACATTTAATTGATTGTCTGCCCAAGAGTTAAACTAGTAAATTTGATTAGGTTCATGTTTCGAGATTAAATGAGCAAATTAACCGAAAAGCTTGAAAAACATTGAAAGCCATCAAGTTTGCTTTTAAACGCTCAAAGTTGGAGAAAAGGCTTTCTGTTGTTGATAAAAAGTAAATTTATAATTCAAACTGAATCGCATGGTGATAAGCAGTTTAATATGCCAACAAGTAGAATGATTGATGAATGGAATGAAATGGGATGAAAGGAAGAGAAAGTTGTCCAAATGGAGTCATTATGGAATGGATATTGGAATATATTGAGCTTCAAAATTTAATGGACTTTAAGGGTTGAATTGAGAAGAGGAAAATGGCTATGTAATAAGAAAATGTTAACCTTTTCTATTAACAGAAGAAAAAGAAGGCAAAAAAGTCAAATTGAGTAGTAAATATAATACAGAGCGAGTTGTTACTTCAGGCTACTTTCAGTTAATATCTTTTCTTTATCCTCTTGGACTTTGAAGATGATGTGGATGAGAAGAAAAGAAACCAAGCGAAAGATTTATTTTACAAAATGACTTGAGATTTGAGGTTGATATTGGAATTGGAATTGGTTATAATACTATATTGATGAGTGAAGCAACAAAAAGTCGAACCAAACAAGAAAAATGGAAAGAACGAGAGAAAAAAGAATCAACTGTACTACTTTCATCTGGATGAAGTCAAGTGTTTTGGAGTTCAATGAGAATACATTTTCATTCTCTTTCTCGATCTTTTTCAGGGCAAATAGGAATTGTGATCAACAAAACAAATCATGGAAAAGATGAGAAAATTTTACGAAACCAGACTTGCAGTTGATAGGGTTGCAAGTTTACTATTAACAGCCTGTATTTATTCAGAATTGATTGTTAATGACTCATAAATAAAATGATATGAATATTCAACGATGATGAAAACACTGAAAATAATTAACTGTATCGAACTGTATAAAGGAGAAAATGCACGAGTTCCATCAAACTCGGACAAATAGTTATATACTGAGTTTAATATTTGTTGATTGTGTTTAGACAGATTGAATTGTGAATGACACTACAGTGAAAGGATATGAACAATTCATATAATTGATTTGAATAATTAAACAATAAAACTGCAGAAATAATAACATGTGAAAAAATATCTGTGAACCAGAATAAGTATAAAAGAAGAGCGTTTCTCAGAAAAAGTATCATTCAATCATCCAAATTTGATTAGTTAACTTTAAAACAACTTATTCAGTTAAAAATGAAAATGAATTCAACTAAGATCGTGATATTGATGGCAATCATGGCCATCTTTGGCTCTGCAACTGCAACAGTTCCCTCAACAGCTACAACAGTCGCATCTGTATTAATGCGAGTGATTCCAACAATTTTTACAATTGCAGCAACTGGAATGACTGTACGAGGCCAACAACAACAGCAACAACAAGCGCCGCCTGTTCAACCAGCCCCACAACCCCAACCACAACCACGATCAGAACAGCCGATAATCATAGTCCCTAGATCACGTTGATTTAGTATTTAATTAATTATTCATCAATTGAATTGATTCTTTATGGAAAATGTTGAATTATAATTTAATAAATCAAATTTAAACTTTAATCTTTTTCTGTTCTCTATTCTCATTATTTTCGGAACTATAATATTTATCAGAGAAATTAATTTCGATAAATACGGATTATTTTATTTTCGGAATGTTATTGCGATATAATTTTCGGATCTATTTATCAGAGAAATCAACTTCGATAGAGAAATTCGAACTTTATTTTCAGAAAAAAATTTCGACATTATTCTGTAGGCTCTCAAGCATTGCTTCTTAACATTCTCTTCTATTCTCCTGCAAAGTAATGCTACCAAACGACGTGTTCTTAAACAATTTGAAGAGCAACGCTTCTAAAAATTTGTTACTTGTGTTTAGTGCGGATTTCATATTGCAAATAATCTAGCTGGTGAAAATACTCAAAAAGTGTTAATTATTTGAAAAATTGGATTTATTGTGTTTTGTCCGCTAGTTGTTTATGATCCAAGGCGCGTCGCTCGATGCAAATTTGATTGAATACATCAAAAGCATTACTGATTTCATAGTTTAAATCATTTTTAAGCTCAGAACTCGCAGACATGCATAGAGAAAACATGAATTATCGTGTTCTGTTCAATAGTTATCCTAGTTATCCATGACACAGACTGCGTTTCACAATCAAACTCTATTTAGATAGAAATTGTGTATTGCTGTTTGATATTTTAAATAATTAAGATAGTCTAAATACGAAAAATGTACCGATTTTCGGACGAATCAACGATAAATCACGTTTTCTCTATGAAAGTCTAATTTTGCGCCCTGAGCTTCAAAACGGTTTAAACCGTGTAATCAGAAATGTTTTTGCTGTATATAATCATATTTGCATCAAGCGACGCGCCTTGCATCATAGACAACTATCACAATAATTAAAAATAAAACACAAATCCAATTTTTCAAATAATTAACACTTTTTGCGTATTTTCACCAGCTAGATTATTTGAAAATGAAATCAGCAGCGCTTATCATGTATTAATACACAGCGTCAGTAAGACGCAGGGCCTGGATCATTAACAGTGCATGGTTAAGTGACGATTAAAACAGTTTTTCCAGCAATGAATTTTCTTTGTGTATTTTTATCAGTAATATTATTTAAAATATGAAATCACCATTGCTAATTTTGTATCCTTACAGTATCAGTTAGGAGCGCGACCTGGAATATGGCCAGATTTAGGTCAAATCAATTTTTCATTATTGCACTGGATTGTTCTTAACATTTTTCTGTTTTATCGCCAAATATAGATACAGCATAGCTGAAATAGCATGAATAGAGTTGTTCATGGCGAAACTTATGTTTATCTACCTTCGATTTTCATTGTTTTTTATCGAAAAAATCTCTTGATCGTATACTCCGATCAGTTAGCTTGCATTATTGGAATTAGCTTGTAAAGATACATTAGAAAAATCAAAAATAAAACGATCTGCAATAGGAAATCAAACCGATTTGACACCATCCTTTCACCGAAACCTGACTTGCAGTTGATAGGGTTGCAAGTTTACTATTAACAGCCTGTATTTATTCAGAATTGATTGTTAATGACTCATAAATAAAATGATATGAATATTCAACGATGATGAAAACACTGAAAATAATTAACTGTATCGAACTGTATAAAGGAGAAAATGCACGAGTTCCATCAAACTCGGACAAATAGTTATATACTGAGTTTAATATTTGTTGATTGTGTTTAGACAGATTGAATTGTGAATGACACTACAGTGAAAGGATATGAACAATTCATATAATTGATTTGAATAATTAAACAATAAAACTGCAGAAATAATAACATGTGAAAAAATATCTGTGAACCAGAATAAGTATAAAAGAAGAGCGTTTCTCAGAAAAAGTATCATTCAATCATCCAAATTTGATTAGTTAACTTTAAAACAACTTATTCAGTTAAAAATGAAAATGAATTCAACTAAGATCGTGATATTGATGGCAATCATGGCCATCTTTGGCTCTGCAACTGCAACAGTTCCCTCAACAGCTACAACAGTCGCATCTGCATTAATGCGAGTGATTCCAACAATTTTTACAATTGCAGCAACTGGAATGACTGTACGAGGCCAACAACAACAGCAACAACAACCGGGACAACAGCAACAGCAACAAGCACCACCTGTTCGACCAGCCCCACAACCCCAACCACAACCACGATCAGAACAGCCGATAATCATAGTCCCTAGATCACGTTGATTTAGTATTTAATTAATTATTCATCAATTGAATTGATTCTTTATGGAAAATGTTGAATTATAATTTAATAAATCAAATTTAAACTTTAATCTTTTTCTGTTCTCTATTCTCATTATTTTCGGAACTATTTATCAGAGAAATTAATTTCGAGAAAGTTTCGGATAATTTTATTTTTTATTTTCTACTATCTGTTGACAGCGCGCAGACAGATTGAATTGTGAATGACAGCACAGTGAAAGGATATGAACAATTCATATAATTGATTTGAATAATTAAACAATAAAACTGCAGAAATAATAACATGTGAAAAAATATCTGTGAACCTGAATAAGTATAAAAGAAGAGCGTTTCTCAGAAAAAGTATCATTCAATCATCCAAATTTGATTAGTTAACTTTAAAACAACTTATTCAGTTAAAAATGAAAATGAATTCAACTAAGATCGTGATATTGATGGCAATCATGGCCATCTTTGGCTCTGCAACTGCAACAGTTCCCTCAACAGCTACAACAGTCGCATCTGCATTAATGCGAGTGATTCCAACAATTTTTACAATTGCAGCAACTGGAATGACTGTACGAGGCCAAAAACAACAGCAACAGCAGCAGCAACAACAACAACAACAACAATCACCCCGACAACAGCAACAGCAACAGCAACAGCAACAGCAACAGCAACAGCAACAGCAACAGCAACAGCAACAGCAACAACAACAACAACAACAACAACAACAGCAAGTGCAACAACAATCTCAACCACAGTGGAAAAACGATTTGAATAATTTAGGATTTAATTAATCATTTATCAATTGAATTGATTCTTTATGGAAAATGTTGAATTATAATTTAATAAATCAAATTACAACTTTAATTTTTTTCTGTTCTCTATTTTCATTATTTTCGGATCTATTCATAATAGAAATCAACTTAATATAAAACCAATCTATACACTTAAGAGTATGAGATCACTCATATCTTGTGTACAGGATGAATTATGTACAAGTGCAAAATATAAGCCAATTGCAAAATTTCTCTAACTTAAATTGTCGGTGTAGAGTCATTTCGCAAATCGAGCTTTTAAATACATTCACAAGGTCTTGCTAATTTGAGGATTAGGATTAACAACTAGCTAAAGGGTCAACAAATGCTTTTGTTTGCAAAGATCTTGTAGACACATTGAAAATTCTGTGATATATAATCAGAGAAAAATTGAATTCAATTAATCTATCTTTAACATAATGGAACTTTTACAGTCCCAAAGAGATGGCAAGTTACTTGTATTCAAATGAAGGCATAACTTTGCTTTGATCATTGATCATTTAACTAGTAAGTTTCACTAATTCATTGATTAAAATTCCAATAAAACAAATGTTACTGTTTCTCGGTTTTTAAGCTGTTGACCTTCAAGTTTAACAATTAATTGTAAAACCATGTTTTTGCCCGTTGCTTCTCAATTAGGATTTGCTAAATGACTCCGAGCCAAATTGTCATTCAAATGTCTGTTAAAGGTCATACAGATGAATGACCTTGAAAAATCGACGGTATGATTCTTCAACTTGCTTAAGCTATTAGTTTGAATATAAGATCTGTAGCATAAACCGTTACGGAGTTATGACGTCAAACAGGCGTAAAATGAAAAAATTTCTGGTAAAACAAATTTCTATATCGTTTGATGTAAATTAGTGAATGAAAAGCAAATTTTTTATGTAAATACTTGAAATTTGATTTTAGTTGGTTTACTGTATTCTCACTGTATCACCATGCTGGGGTGTGAGACATTCAGCCAAACTTGCCGTAGACAGAGACAAATCATCTCGAGACGCTTGACTTGATATCTGCCGCACATTCTCAGTGGCTTGCTCTGTCCTCTCTACTCTTTTTCTCTTTCTTTGGTAGCATACCGAACCATATTCCCGATAATCTGTAAGACTAACAAGACTTTTGTACAGTGAGATGAAGCTCAAGAAAGTCAATTTTTCTTTTGTTGAGGATTTGTGTGACATTTTGATGAATGAGAAACGATAGAAATGAGAATGATTAATATCAGATGCAATCTAACCGTTTTGAAAATTAAAATGTTGATGACTCGTGAACTAATGGTAGCGGAATGTGCAAACTTGTCAGATATGATTTTTGTTCCTTCAAGAATTATGGAACAATGGGGTGGAGATGGGACAATGGCCGCGGACCAAGCAACAACCGTGGACAGAGCCAGAGGATATGGATCTCAAGGTGATAGTTATGGGTCTGGAGATTATTACAGGAATATTAATCATGAATCAGATTCGACAAGAAACATAGACGCAGCCAAAGCCGTTGGCAGAGGCAAAGAGTATGAGTTACAAGGTTTTGGATACAATCCAGAGTATAACGGTTATGGCGATTTTAGAGGCAAATAAGAAGCCCATGTCGCAGTCAGAAATGGTTCACATGGATAATGAGTTCATGGTGTGGTTATAGAAATCAAAGATGTCGTAGGATGTTATACTTTGGACAGTTAATAAACGGAACAGAAATGTGTACCGGACTATAAGGATAATTAAATTACAGAAATATTCAAATTGTAATATCAATAAAAGTTAAGATAAAATATCAAAATCATCTATTCAAAAGTATATAAGATGTATCAAGTCTATGAATTTTTAACTGTAGATTGACAAGATTTGAATGGCTTAAAAAGCCTTTTTGAACTTTGAAACAGCAGACTGGATTGCTTTCGCATATTTAAATTCATTGCGCTGTATACGCATTCTACAAAAATCTCATAACTTTCACCTATTACCTATTACCTCGAGATGAGTAATACTGCGAAATTTTTATGACTTATTAAAATAACCATGACAGCATCCTCATTTCATGACTAGAATATGATTGTATCTCTTCACTCCTTGCTATTTTAATAATGAATTGCATGAACATAATCACTTATATCGTTGGCGCAACCCTACAAAATATTATCAATCTTTAAGGTCAAAGAATAAAAGAATTAAGAACAACTTGTATTATTGTTTTTGGCGTTGTTAGTTGATTGCTTGTTATTGTGTCTACAGTTTTATCAAGCATGCTACCACTTTGGCCATTTGCCGAAAGTTTGGCTATAGCTACTCATATAAATAAGGGCTAAAGGGATAAAGATATAATGCCATTTCATTTTTAATTTTCTTTGATTGATTCAAGTGAACAAGTTTACAAAATGAGTTAAAAAATGAGCAACTTAGAAGATTATTCAAATTCTCAATGGAGAAAACTTGTCTTTGACACTTCATACTTCAGAAGAGTAAGTTATTTATTTAGTTGTACAGGAACTTCTGACGATGCAAATGTATTTGAATATTTGAAAATGACCTTGTTTTTGCATTACAATGGTATTGATGATTCATATATTTTATCAGCTTCAATTGAATGTGTCAGCAACCTTTGATTATTCATTACTTTGACAAAATGTGCAATTTGTTATCGAATGAGTTAAAATAGCAGCTTCGGGGTCCTAGTGTTATCATGGAGTAGCCACACCTTATCTTCATTCCACTGACCAACATACTGTAGCAATTTTGTGTCCAGAAATGCTTTCGCGATTAACCTTTTACAATCTATTCAACTAAAGTAATTGTAGAATTACGCATATTAATTTGATGAACTAATGAATATTTAAATAGGTGATACATTCAAATTACTCTGATAAAATATATGAATCATTAGCAACATTATACTGCAAAAACAAGGTTGTCTCAAAAATATTTAAATGTTCGCATCGACAAAAGTTGCAGCCAGAATAAAATAAATAAACGTGTCATCTGAAGCATAAAATTGAGTATAAAAGACGAGTGTTTTCATTGCAAAGTTGAGTATGCATCCAAGTTCCTGATGTATAAGTCATCTTGTTAACTTGTTAACTTTGAACCATTTGTAAAAAGTTGAAATGGAATCGTTAAAATTGTTTTGCTATTAATCATCTTGGAAAATCAGACGGAAATGGAAATCTACTCATGAAAATGAGAGCTAAACAAAAGATAGAGAATTGTTTAAAACTATTTTCTCTGTCTCTTGTTTAGCATTCATTTCTCTGATTAGCTCTCACTTGATTCTTGTTTTTCATCGACAGAAATAAACTTAAACATTCGAGGATGGCCAATCTTTATCTGCATCGATACTCAATCCAAGTCCTAAGAAGAGTAAAAATATTCGTCTAATTTGAATAGATTTGATTGAACAATCAGACCCACTCTTTCTTTCCACAGGTTAGTAAGCCGATTATGATGTTATTGTTTTTTTGTAATATTTAGTCTTTGACCTGGAACTAATCGGCACTGCAATGAGTGGCTATAGAACCGATATGGAAATGATTTGAGCAGTTTCAAAACTTTATTAAATCATTAACTTGACCTTACAAAATTTGAACTGGATACCGAAGAAAATCTTAACTAGCAAAAAACGATTAAACCGATTAGATCTCTTATTTTGTATCAGATTATTAAGTCACTATTTATACTAGGTACTTAAGAAAGTTTTGATACCCGCAATATAGCTCAACTTCAACTGAACTGTTAAAATTAATTTTATTTTTTTATTCTTTACTTACAATTAATTAGAGTCCAAGCTTTGATTCAGTCCTATTTGCATCACTGTAATAGTGATTAAATCATTTTAATTTCAATTCATTCATATCGCTATTTTTTGAATTTTAAACAATCAGATTTAATCATTGATTTTGATTGGAAAATGATAAAGTTTCTAATGTAAATCAACATTGATTAAGAGCTTGATTATTTTTCGAATTGTTTTCAATTTTTTTATACCACCATTGGAATTTTCATAAAAAGTTCTATCTAAAAAGGCTCTACTCATCATAAGCTTTCGATTGATATATGGCTCAAAATATTCTGCATCGTAGGCCGATTTGGCTATTGTCCTTTCAATCTTCAGCTATCAAATCTATAATACTAAATAACGTTAACAAAAACAATTGAAGTCATTTGCCATCGGAATAATTTGGTTTCTTTATATTTTATGAATCAATAATAATCATGATTCAATTCAGCCTCTAAATGTAAGCATATTTTGACATTTCAAATGGGTTCAGAGTTTCAGTTATTTGATTGTGAATTTTTATGCAAAAATTATTCTATTGTAGTTATGATCATCTTCCTTACTAATTGTTGTGCTCAGGTTAATATTCACGTTTATGGATATTCTAATGGTATAAAAAATAGAATAATCACATGTGTTGGATCTCGTTATGCTTCAAGTGATCATGATGCTGTGTTGACAATAGTGAATATATTCATGATAACAGATCGTCTAGTGATTTATGTGATGTGTCGCCAAGTACTTGGGCTGATGCTGCCTTTTATGATACGTATCCTGACACCATTAACGAAGCATAAGCGGAACCTTAGCGTGTAATTGAAGCTCTTTGTGTTAGCCCCAAACGCAAACACTCAATACTGTAAGTTAAAACAATGCGATGTGAAAAGCAAAGAAGCATGGAGAAGCTAGTCATTTTTAATTTGACAATTTTCGTCTTTCGTCTTTCAATTTTCTTGAAATCGTTTTTGCAGCTGAAAACATTTACAAAGTTTCAATTCTCTTGCAGAACCAAAGGTTCATTGTTCAGTCCGATATTGCATTAAATATGCAATTGTAGTATAATTACGCGTTTACACTGTTATTTGTCTTCTATGAACACATTAACTTGAAGTGTTGTTAGCTGTTATGTGGTTACATTTATGGTTAAAATATTTAAATGAACTCAATTAGTTTAAATAATGACCAAAAGACAAAGAAATTTTCATTAAATTTTTTCATTTCAACACTCGATTTGAAAGGAGTGAGAATCATTTGTGTGAATGAAATGGAGTCATTTTGCCATTTGATAAATACTGACTAAAGATCATTCAAGTGAGGATAATGATGATGAAAAGAAGGAGAAGAAGGAGAAATGAAAAGAAAAAGATAAGCAATGATAGAGATAAAAGAAGAAAATGAAGAGGAAAAATAAAGGCTTTTATAATCTGGTTAACTAATCATCTATCACAATTATATTTGTATCTATAACAATATAAATATATCAACTTTGAATCCTAAATGCTGTTAAAAGAAAAAGGATTCAACGAGAAATGATACATTCTTTGAAAAACCATGAAGAATGAGAAGTTGGCGAATGTTGAACTTCTTGCCAAGATGATGATGATGATGGCGATGATGATGATAATGATGAGGGAAATAAAGAACAAGTGAAGATGGAAAAGGGTAAAATGAACAACAGAATGAAGAGCAACATTGAAACAGATATTATCAACTAATAACAAGAAATCTTTTCCTTTTCTCTTCCTTCTTCCCGATCATGATGATCGCCTCTCCCAAGATTACAGGGTGTTTCAATCTTGTTAATGTTCATCTGAATAAACTAGAGCAAGGTTTACATTAATAGTTTTCATCTTGATTTCTTTCCGTTGAGAAGCTCTGCGAACAACATTCATATCAATGCCTTTCAATTTAAATCCACTTTCATCACAATCAATTTCAATGGAGTAACCAAGTTGTACTCCGAGCAAAGAGTGAAGCAAACATTAAATGAGAAATAAACTTTGTCTTTATCATCATCATTATCATCATTTTCACCATCATTATTATCATCTTTCTCTTTCTCTCTCTCTCCTTGCTATTTCTTATTCTTGTTCAGGATAACTTTCAGCACAAAACTACTCTGGAAAAGGTTGAGATCCAATTAGATGAGGAAACAATAGAGAACTGAAAAAGTGGCAACAAAAATGTGACTCTATTTTTGAAGCCTTTTACTTGTTTCCTTTTTCCATTTCACTATTGATGATGATGCTGATGATGATGGTGATGAGGTTACTGATGATGTGAGAACTTCTCTCTCAAATGAATCCATTGAATCTTTAAACAACAATTAATCAACACAATCACAGTTTCATCAGACGACTTCTTTTTCTTTACCCTTTTCATTCAACATTCATTAACTTTTGTCCCATTATTTGTTAAACAAACCTTTTTCTTTCTTTTACTTTATTCAACTATTCATGAGACAAGAAAAAGTTTCCATAGAAGAAAGGAAAAGTGTTCATTTCAACAATTGAAACCGAATCAATTCAAATAACTTCTACACTTTAAAATAATCTACTCTAATCACTGCTATCATCACTTTTCATGTTCTGTTCAACATTCTTCTCTTCATCTTCGTTCTCATTGTTATTCATCTTTAGTTCATGATTGTTTCAATTACTGTTGCAATCAGATTAAAATATTCTGATTCAATTTTTTCCCAATTTTTTCTAACCTTTTGCATTTCACTAAATAAAGACTTTAATGAATCAAGACTCAATCACTTTGAAAGTCTTTGAAGGGTAAAGTTAATTGTCGTGCAATCAATTTCAATTTTTATGTACTTGATTGTCATTCAAAAAAGATTAAACAATTTGAGCTCTTGAATCACAAAAATATTTATCTTAAAATATCTTCTTCGATAAAGCAAACCTCGCATTTCATTTCATCTTGAGCTTGACCGTAACATGCAGATATTATGATAATCGTTATTGAATATAAAATCATTTTCCTTTTCAGACTCACCTGGATACATTTCCTGTTGCTTGTAGAGTATTCAACAAAGTTTCGTTGTTGCACAACAACATAAGCTCTTGGCTTATTGGCAGGTTTCAGATACTTTTCATTGGCATGTAAACAAATTGTGTACCAAGTTTCACTTTGAAGATGCTCAATGGTCATGAATCGTTGTAAAGGCGACAACTCTTTGCTCAACGGCATTGGAGTGCGTTCGGAGGTTAAATGGTAATCAATGGTGTAGCCTGAAACAAGGCTTTCATTGGCGACTTCCCAGTGAACCGTTATGGTCGATGATTCCAGTTTGTATGCTTCTAAGAGTGAGATTGTTGGGATTGGACAGAAGTCAACTGGATGAAGACTCAAGACCATTGAACCAAACAGCTTATCAGGCCCAGCACAGGTCAACTCTTTATCAGAATCAACTGAACCCAGTAAACGAGAATGACTTTGTAGCCATTCCCAGAGGGACAATAAACGGCAATCACAGTGCATTGGGTTACCTGTTTAAAGAGAAGTTGAAATGAAATATTATTGTCTGAACAAGTTGCAAGGAGAGATGAATTGTATAAGATTAATTGATTTGGAACCAAACTAAGTATTCCAAGTTTTCTTGCAATCATTCTTTTCTCGTTTCATCAATGAAAATGAACACAAATCAAAATCAATTACATGATTCTGTCAGCAACATGTTGATATCAAATTGTAAATTAATTGTCTTTTCATCATCAGAGGAAACATTTTGCTCCATCAACTCAAGACTGAAGAGTTATGATGGTTGGACAAGATTGATGACCAATCATTTGATAATTGTCGAGTGAAACAAAATTTTGCTTTAAGTTGACCAAATTGAAAGATTGAATTAAATGCGGAAAAAGGAGAAAACTAAATTTGATTACGATTCCAACACAGCAACACAGTTGATTGTTATTGTGCTAATAATGGAAACAATAACAGAACCATTCAAGAACCTAAATGTCAAACCAAATGTATATCAAAATGGTTCAAGGAAACGATGTTATTATGAAAAAATGATTACATTGAAGAGCTATTTAATCCTTTGATGAGACACTGACCACAAATCACAAAGGGTCAAAGCATTACATTCATTTGATATTTTAGTTGCACTGCAACAAGAGCTTTGTTATTGAAGATAATTTGCTACCAATGTCAAGTACAATATCAGTTTCATAGTTCATTATTCATTAGGCGATGCTATTGAATGGTGAGTTTATCATCAATGAATAAACGTCTCTTTAAAATTGAATGAAAACCAAAACGCAGGGAGACTCATGGAAACTCGAAATTCAAATGTTTTTACTGTGGGTGTATCCGGTCAATGAAAAAATATTGGTTAATCTATAATAGAATACATGCAAAAGACTGACGTTGTTAAGAAAAAGAGAAAGATAGAAAATTAACTTGTCCGGTAATAATTTTGTTCATTTAATTATTAATATAATGCATATTAAGAGCTGACCAAATCAAACAAACCAGCTGGCATTATTTCAACTTGATTAAAGTTTAAAGACAATAGATAGCATTAAAGCTAACCTGGGTTGCTTTTCTCCTCGTCTCAATTACTTTTTCACTGAGATTGACCAAGATTCTCGGTTAATCTTGGTTAAAATTTCATTGACCGGATATACCCTTAAAGTACCTTAAAGTTGCTCCCATAGATCTTCCCTAATGTCTAGTCATAACTTGTAAATATGATTGGTGAATACTAAATTCATCTCTTAGGCTGCAGGTTGAAAAATTTGATTTAATTTCATGCTTTTTTACGACCTTTGTAATACTTTTCGAAAGCAGATGAAAACTGATGAGACCTTGCTAATAAGAATATACACAGTTATATGTAGCTTATAGCTGGCACATTTTAATGCCAAGTATTGCCATCAAAATTTGCTTTTCATTATTCATACTGATAAAGTTGGTTGTATTTCACCGATTGACACCGCAGGCCTGAAAGAAAACGATGAAAATGACCCAGAAAATTGAGATACTTTTTACTCTTGAACAAAATGATATCGATATTACTGCCCGAGAATGCAATGAATATTTCTTGTTACAAGCTGCTTTCTCTGTTAATTGAGTATTTTTCCAGAAAATGACGAAAATATAATGATGGTATACAGAATTTAATTCAATGTTCAACAATGAGATTTATTAAATTGTAATATATTTTTCATTCCAAAAAGAGTTCTTGTACCAATAGATAAATAAATCTAATTATTGACGTAAGACCAGACTATCTTGAGTCACGTGAGCAGATGAACTTCAAATTCTTGACTTCAATAGACAAAAACAAAGAATCTATTAACTAAATTTAAGTCTGGTTTTGTAAAACTCGTGCATATTTTCGTTGATAATCTGATGTTCTTTTAGTTCGATCACTTGATTATTTTACGTAAATATCATTGTTAAATATTCAAATCAGTCAATATAAGCTTCTATCACTATTTAATCTGTTTAAATACAGTTAGTCAACAGTTAAGTTAAAATCTAATTGCCTATTAATTTGTTTTTTAAACTCGTGGATTTTTAAATAACATTCTTGAAACATCTTGAATCTAGGCGAAGGGTTACTATCAATGTATTGAATTATAATTTTTTTTCCATCAATTAAAGTTGAAACCTTTTTTATACAAAATTATCAAAGAAAACGGATATAAATTAATGCAATTATGGGAGATATAATACGGTTTCATTAATGCTTTATTCAAAATTCTCGTTACTCAGGGTGTATCCGGTCAATGAAAAAATGTTGGTTAATCTAGATCAAGACTGATGTTAACTAATCAGTCAAATGGAATGGACATCGGCATATCACCCAGGAATCCGGGATCGAGTCTCTCTCTCTGGCCCTTATTGTTCCGTTTTTTGCTCATCTTCACTGTTTCTTTGTAAAAATTGTAACAATATTCAATAAATAACCAAACAAATTAGCTGACAGTATTTCAATCTAAATTATGTAAATATAAAATTATCTAAATTAATTAAAATTAAGCTAATCTGGGTTGCTTTTCTCCTCATCTCAGTTACTTTTTTTACTGAGATTGACAAAGATTTTCGGTCAATCTTGGTTAAAATTTCATTTACACGCTGAATTAGAAATAAATTAGTCAATAATGACTTTTCGATAAATGCGTAACGATGGTCTATTGGCTGTGTATTTATAGTAAGTCGAGTCTCATTTAAATTGTGGAAACTTATTCATCAAAAGTATGTACTAAAAAGTTGCTGGATCAAGTGTTCTCGATCCGGTGAAACATTCAAATTGAAAACTGATGAATGTTTACTTTGTAGCTTTTTGCTTGAAATGTCTGTGTCAGAATGAATACTAAGATTTAGTGAAGCTTGATAAGCTTCCCAGCCTCTGAGACGAAATACAAGTGTATTAACCTTGACTAACAAAAAAGGTCAAATTGTTGCATTCATCTGAATACAATATTGCAAGTAACTACAAACAAAATCATGTTATCAATTTGTTATATTATCTCAATGTCAAGAGCAATATAAGCTGAACAGTTGCTAGTTGCATAATTCATAAATGTAACTGTTGGATGAATATTTTTATTGATCATCAATACATTGGTTTGTGTTAATAAAATGGAAGCAAAAGTCAAGATGAAAACATTTCTGATTTTTGATAGTTACTTTCAACTCTGTTTCACTGAAATATCGCAGTAAATTGTTGCCAGAATTCTATAACAGAATTATCTTGAACTAACAAATTCGATATTTTTCAATCCTTCAACGCTATTCGTGTTTCCAAACCTTCATTTGCAGAATATTTCTGGTGGAATGCAAATCGGGCGAAAACAATAAAGTGCATTAATCAATATACAATATTCAATTGAATCTCAAAAGTTTTAATCTACAAAATAAACGATTAAATTTGACTCATGAAACCACGAAATGTTTAAAACTGTGTAAATGTTGCGCCTAATTAATCGCGAAAAAGAAAAAACAAAACTGAAATTGCCTGCAAGTTGAACGGAAGTGGTGAGAATAAAAAGATCTTCGTGTAAACAATAAGATAACCAGATAAGGTATGAGCTAGAATAATATCCATTTAGATTGAGTCTTTATTGTTCAAGATAATTAAATGTAATCAGAGTTTAATTCTGATTCTTGTTTCATTAAAAAAAGCTTATTATTCAGTAAATTATTACTACATTATAATGTACTTTTACTATCACAACTTACAGTCCATTAAACAGCCTTTTGAATGGTTGAACCTTAATAATGAACTTGTACTACAATGAAAGTTGAATAAATGAATGGACAAAAGGAAAGAGAAGAAAAGGTTCGAAAAAAGAAGAGAAATTCAGTGTTCAGAGGGAAAAAAGAAAAGAGAAAAAAACATTGTTCTACTTATTATTATTCTTGTTGATTGGGTGTTCATTTGATTGAATAAAATTGAATGAAAAAATTGATGACAACAAGTAATTACCATTGTAAACTAGCAAAGCGAAATTGAATCTAATTATTTGGATCGTCAAAGGAAAGGATGAAGATGATTATGATAATCATGATGGAATTGCATTTGATTCTCTTTTTGCTTCCCTTCCGTTCGCAGTTTAATGAAAAGTCAACTTTTTTATCTTCGCTTTGTTATCCTCTTCAATTTTGCATCATGATTCATGTTTACCTTTACGCTCTTTATGTGTTCATTTTCATTGCTCAGGTTTACATGAAAATGTTGTCAATTGACTAAACACGAAAAAAAGGAAAAGACAAACTTGGTTCATTCAATATTGACCACTAGGGAATGCTTGTTAACACAGACACTTAAATGTTGAACATCATTTACAAGCCATTTAAGTTTAGTTGAAGATGAACAGAATCAAGTGCAATCGAATCAATTTTTCAAGTGATTTTCTTCATGTCCTTCAACAATGAATTTCACTGAGAAATGATGCGATTAGAAAAGGAAAATTTCTGCTCTTTAAGTTTATTCTGCTGCAGTTTGGTTCATCTTGCGAAGAGTTAAATGAGTTGTTTACCTGTTAAGTAGAGTGAATCGATTGTTATCTCAATGGTTTCCAGTGGAACCACTGATAGGTGAGTAATAAAGTTGAACCTTAAATCGAGTGTAACCAAAGAGGTTAAGTTTTGGAAAGCATTGTTGGCTATCCATGAGATGCTGTTGCTTGAAAGGAGCAGGCTTTTCAGGGAATAACCTAAGTGTCCAAGTGTATCGAGACGGGTCAGTCTGTTGTGTGAAAGGTCAATCAACTTGAGTGATGATGATGTTGATGGACCAAAGTAGGGCATCTCGACTAGATGGTTATGGGTGCAGTTGAGCGATTCAAGGTGAACAAGTCCAGACAACCTTTCTTCGGGTAAAATTTCCAGCTCATTGTAGGCCAAATTTAGGTTGACCAGAGAGGATAAAGGTCGAAAGGAACCGGGCGATATTTTACTCACATGATTGTTTACTAAGGAAAGGGACGTTAAGGAGTGGAAACCGAAAAAATCGTGTGAAGCGATTATCGACAAGTTGCCCGAGTTGATGGTCAAAGTTGTCAATGATGGAAATGATCCTGAAACACTTAAATCTTCACGAATCCGCAACATTGGATTATCATTGAGATTCAACGTTCTCAATGAGTCCAGGTTGGAACGTATCAAGTTGTTGGGAATGTATTGGAACCAATTTCCTGATAGATTCAGATTCTCAAGTGAAGTCAAATTGATGAACACTGATTCAGCCAGGTAACGCATCACATTGTTGGACAGGTCGAGAGACTTGAGGTGGGTGAGGTTGTTCAATGATCCTGGGTCGAGAATGGATAAACTATTGTTGGCCAGGTTGAGGGTGCTGAGGTGTTGATAGTGGCGAAAAACGTTGGCACCTAAATGACGGAAGCGATTGCACGAAGCAGAAAGTGTTGTCAGGGAGGGAAACTGGGTGCCCAGTTCGGGTGGAGCAAATGTTTCAAGAAGATTATCATCAAGGGCCAAAGTGGAAAGTTTAGAGTAGATTGTTGTTGATGGACCGAAAGAGTTTTCATCAAGTCTCGTCAACCCATTGCCTTGAAGGTAAAGAGCTTCCAGGGAACTGGCCAGTTGAATGGGCACAATGTGACCCTCACTTGAACGATATCGAGCAAAGGAAAGGTCGAGTGTTTGAAGTGATTGAAGGTTAAACAGTGAAGTTGGTTGAGTTAAAAAGGATGCATTGTTGGTGGACAAGTTGAGGTGGTTGAGATTGTCTGGAAGTAAAAGAGTTTCCAATTTATCAGAAGACAAATTGTTTTCACTTATATCAAGGTGAGTCAATTTGGTTAGCGAAGTAAAGGTTGTTGAATCAATTTCTTCCAGCATCACATTGGAGAGTAAAAGAGACTCGAGGTTTGTCAGGTTGAAGAAAAAGTGAGATCTAATAACGTAAAGTTGATTGTGTGAGAGATCAAGAGTTGTGAGGGTTACTGATAAAGGTGTTAAACTGTTGGGTTCAATTTCCATTAGATGGTTGCCTGAGAGTAAAAGTTCATGGAGTGAGGTTGCACCCTGAAAGACACCTGAAGATAAATGGTTTAGATTGTTGTTCTGTAGGTTAAGGTAGACTAGTTGAGTGAGTGAGGCAAAAGTGTCCACTTCAATGGTTGATATTTCATTGTTTTCCAGGTAAAGTTTTTCCAAGGAATTGCATGAAGAGAAAATTTGTTTACTCAGTTTCTGAATCTTGTTCCAATTGAGCCATAAAATTTGTAGGCTTGTTTGACCCGTCAACGAATCATTGTGAATCGTAAAAATGGAATTATTGTTAAGCTGAAGGTATTTCAATGAGGACGGAAACTTTGATAGAGAATCAGACATTTCGATCAACTTGTTACCCTGTATATTGAGCAATTCAAGGTTGGCCAGTGAGGCAAGAGCTTCGTTCTCAATCACTTCAATTCGATTGTTTTGCAGGTGAAGTTCTTGTAGATTTGGAAACGAATAGAAGACACCTTTGCGAACTTTCTTCAACAGATTACGCTGTAAGCGAAGGTCACGCAATTCAACCAGCTCTTGAAAGGTTCCAGGTTGAATATTGGCTATTAAATTGTTGTCCAGTGAAAGTGAACGAAGTTCATGGTTGTACTTAAATAGGCTTGGATGAAGGGAGCGAAGAGAGTTGAAGGAAAGGTGAAGTTGATGCAAATATCGAAGAGTATAAAGTGTACCAAATTCAATGTCTTGGAGAGCATTGTGGGTTAACCATAAAACGGAAAGGTTGGTTGAGTTCCAAAAAGTATCGTTAAGCAGGTGAAGAAGGTTGTTCCGATTAAGGTAAAGTTCACGGAGAGAGTAGAGATTGTGAAAAGTTCCGAATTCAATTGAATGTAAATGATTGTGAGACAAATCAATGGTCTTTAACTTTGTTAAGCCGGTAAAAAGTTCCGAGGGGAGGTTTCGAAGAGAGTTATGGGAAAGATCGATAGATTCCAGGTCAAGAAGGGTGAAAAAGGTTCGCTCTTCGAGAAAGTTTAATCTGTTATTGTACAGTGAAAGGGTGACCAGTTTGGGCATAGTAATGAAACTTTTCTCACTCAAGGTTGTCAGTAAATTGGATGAAAGATCAAGGTTGACCAATGCAGTTAACCGAGTGAAACCATCGTCAGGTATGTCGGTTATACGATTACCAGACAGTTTGAGTTCTCGCAGTTTACGGAGTCGACGAAGAGCAGTCAATGGGAAACCATCAAGCCTGTTAGCTGAAAGAAGGAGCTTCTCAAGGGTCGCCTCAAGACCTCCAAAGGAGTACTCAAGGAGAGACGAGATTTGGTTACCGTGAAGGTTGAGTGTTTCCAAGGGAAGACCATAAGTGGTGTAGCTTTCAATTTCACTGATCTCATTGGCTTCCAAGTCTAAGGTTGTAAGACTGCGTAAACCTGAGAGTGCAGATTGAGGTAAAAGAGTCAACTTTGAGTTGACTAGGGAGAGTGAACGAAGGCAACCTGACAGACCGTTAAACGCCTTATCAGACAGATTGGTTAGACTAGTGAATGATATGTGAATCGATTCAATGGTGCTGTTGATAAATAAATGAGAGGGCAACTGGACTATTGAAGGGTTGAGATTGTAAACTGTCAATGATTTGATGGGACTTGAGAGAAGCTGCAAGGTTGTTCGTATCGACTCTAAATTGGTTGAAGGACACTCTACGTAAAGTCCATCGGTAAACTGATAACAACTACAGCCTGATGAAGTACCATTTGAATCCATCAAAGGACAAAGATCTCGGGTTACTTTGATTGACGCCTGTTTCACTGGTTTAGGTACGAGTGAAGTAGTTGGACGAATTGAATCTGATGATGAATTTGAATAATTTGGTTGCTCGGTTGTTGGTGAAGTTATTTGTACAGATGAAGATGACGGTGTTTCCATGGCAATCGGAAGAATATTGAAGATAGAAAAGATGGCAAAATATGTAATAATCAACTCAACTAAAGGTTTTTGCACCTTGAATATCAACAATTTATCACAAAACTCTTTCATTATTGGTAAACAATAACAAATTAAAGTAACAAAAGTCGAGTCAAGTTGAGTTGAAAACTGTCATTAAGTTCATGTCATGTTGCTTTGCATTTGTAATTCACTTTCACTAATCACAATGGCTGAACAAACTGATCCGTTGCAGTTGAGGTGCAGAGTCACTTTAATCCATTTGTTTAATCTGCAATTGAGAGTAAAAATATTTCTCTTTTAATCAACTCCATTCAATTAGTTTAATCATGTTTATTGAAGCTAATATTTTCTGATATGTTTTGATGCAAGTAAATTGTTTCTCATTAAACAAGATTAAATTATTCACTTTGATTGAATGCGAACAAGATGCTGAGAACAAATCATGATTCTATTGTTGTTGTTGTAAGAATTTATTGTGACTAGATTATTATTCAAGTTAATATTACAAGACGTTATGGAATAATAATAATGATAATACAGTGAATGAATAATCTTTATCATGGCTTCAAGGGAAATGGAAGAAGAAGAAGAAGAAGAAAAAGAAGAAAAAGAAAATCTTGCAAGTTCTTGACATGTTAATGTCACTTTGTCATGCTCTGTTTCTCTATTCATCAATTCTTAAGATCAATTGATGTTGTCATGATGGGATAGAATGCGGAATAGAAATGAAAGAATGAAAAGGGAAGAAAGAAGTTATCAAAGACATGAAAAGCTTTGACATATTAAGCTGTGTAAAGAATGACAAAAATACATTGAAAGAGATTGATAAAGTTATGGGTTTGGTGGAGAGAAGAATGGAAAAGCCTGAAAAGTCGATTGAAATTTTCATGATTATGGGAGAGAGAAAGTTCTGTTGAGTCTATCTGGAGAAACAATGAATGAACAAAGAATGAAATGAAAAGACAAGAAAAGTGTTATCAATAATTTGAAGAGCAAAGGCAAAGGTTAACAAATGAATGGTCGAAGAATGGAATGAATGAAACTACAAAAATCATTATCGATAATTCATTCGAAAATCTGTCATCAGATTTTCTCTTGTTCCACATTCTTTTCTTTTCTCGGCCTTCTTTTCTTCTGCAAAACTTTAAACAACTTTTTTCGCATTCAATCTTTATTCTTGTTCGCATTCAACTTGTTAGATTTACTTGACAAATTTATCACGCATCATGCCTTGACGAGTTTTGTAATGAAAGTAGACAGGCAATGATAATGATAGTAATGATGAAAGTTTGTCGCTTTGACGATTCTCGCTTCTCATTTTGCAATAAAGTTCACTATTTATTATTTTCCTGGTTGCCTTATGATTAATTGCTTTAGTCTGCTTCATGGTTAGACTTATTAATGGGATGAGACAGCATTTAACCAGCGTAACGGTTTCGTCTAATCATGACTTTTGTAACAAACTTGCTAATCATTTAATAAGAGGTTAAGAAGCCAATACTTTTCTCAAAAAAATAGTTAAATGATTATCAAAGATTAGAGAATGGAAAAATTGATCGAAATCGATGAAAGCAATAAATCCATTCAAGTAAAAACAATGAAAAATATCGAGGAAAAGCCGAGAAATCGAACTGAGATTCAAATTCTAATTTCCAAAGTCATTGAGAAATTTTTAGACCCAAACAGGCAGAATCTACCGTTGTCTTCTCTACCTTTTCTCTGTGCTTTTGACTTCAGTGGGACTTTTGCAGTTTATTGTATCCACTTGGACGGCCTGATATTGAGCTCTTGACCTCTTGTCTATTGAGCTGTCATCTTTACTCTCCAATTCATACTGTGAATATCGTTTATTGCCATCAATAATTTCAATTCGTTTTGAATGTCAAACAAATAAACTGACAAGCAAAATAAGTCAATCCATTACTGATTTACAAACCATCAGGCAACAAACATGAGCACAGTGTAATTGATTACAGAACAGTCTGTAGACTGTGAAAGATGGCAATTGCCACCAGCATAAGTGCCTTTTGTGTCTTCAGATTCACAAGGTTACCATTTCTCGAGGATAAAACGAAAAGGGCAAACGAACATGTCACAAAGTCTAAATAAATTACCATTATTATTGAATGTGAAATGCTTTTTTCCATGAGATGCATCATGCACAGTTGATGTATTTTGCTTGAAGCAGCTTATCTCTGACTTTGATGAATTTCCAAAGTAAAATGATTGTCCTCACAATTTAGACCAACACTGATAACAAAAGTAAAAAGTTGAAACTCGAAACGTGATTAGGAACAGTAAACTTTGAGCTTCAATTTCAATAACCATTCAGAACTCTAAGCCACATGAAGAGAAACTCTGATGAGTTCAACTCTATCAACTGGAAGAATGATGACTGATTAGAATCGAGTTGAATAGCCAAATTTCAATTCGAAAACAGATAGCTTTGCCTTCAGTTGGCAAAAAAAGGAAAGAAAAAATGATAAATTCCAAATTCAGATCGTCAGAGTAAATAAAAACTCGACCTTGGTCAATCAAAGGTCAAAATGAAAAAGTAAAGTTTAATCCCTGGAAGCAATTCAGTGAAGAAAACTTGAAAATCGTAAATTTATAGACATTTTTTTTTGCCTTGAATGAAAAATTTGAAACTCCAAGGGAATGAAAACTCCCAGTGAGTATAATGTTGATAACATGATAAGAACTGAATGTTAACCTTTTAAACTTGCAAAATTATGATTAATTGTTCAATATCGAAGCATCACAAGTCTCTAATGTATAATTTATGTTTGAGGCTGGGAAGGAAATAAATATTTTTACTTTTCTTTTCGTTTCACCATAAACTTGATTTACTTTTAGACAACAACCATGAACCATTGAAGAGTATGAAATGCGCTTTAGCCAGTCATCGAGAAGAAAATGTTGAAACATAATATCGAAACATGTTTCATGTTTTTGTTTCCATTATTATCTCATTGTTATCACACAGGAAGATGATAAACTCTTGAGGATGTAGCATTACAAAAAACTCATTAAGCTTTGCTCAAGGGCAAAGCATCAAGAATGCTCAATATGGTGAAACTTGAAATAATAGCTTGGATATTAAATAGACAATTTAAAAAATAGAAATTATATTTGCTATATTATTTTCTATAGCACTTTCCTTTTCACTCTTCATTGTTATCCTTTTGTGTTTGCTGGGAGTGAATTCTGAAGCTCTCCTCTTTTGGCACAATAACAGTTGTATCTGTTTCTTATTAACTTTAGAGCGCAAAAGGAATTAAATTTTGCTCACAATTATTTCAAACAAATTGTTATCATAAAATGTTTCTCAACAAAGGTTTAAACCTCTTTTTTGTCGAAACAAATTGAAACTTTGTTTCAAGTTAATTGAGAATTGGGTTTCAAAATGTCAAATGTTGAGCTCAAAGTGAGTATTGATGATGGAAAAAGTGGAACACATTTTTTCGGCAAAAAATGAGTTATCGATTATTTACCCTTCACTTTCATTTCCATCACTTTCTTTGCCTACTTTTCCCTCGCTATTGATTATTATGCAATTTTCAAAGCCATTTCATGAAAATTTTCAATTTTTAAGCGCTCAAGTTTCAGTATTTGAGTTTAATCGGATAAAAACTGTTAATCTTGGGAATCCATAGAACTAATGAATCTACAATTAATAAGAAGCGACAGAAAGGACAGTCGATTGCGCAAAAATTGAGCTTTAAAATTCTTTGAACAGTAAATGTAAAATTTGGATGAAATTATTCTGCAGCAATGATGTGCTTAGTAAGAGTTTTAAGCATTCGATTATTGAATATTTAGTGAATAGTGAAATGAGCAGAACTTTTCATGAACTAATGTAATTGAATATTGTTTTCTTTTCTGAAATTCTATTGCATGTTCTGTCTTCTCACTAATTGAGTTTATTATAAGTGATTGTTGAGGTAACCATTGATTACATTTGGCCGCTGGCAATGCAGTTAATTAGTGTTTTACAAGTTGACATTCTTCCATTGATATCTGAGAAAAGGTCAATTACCGAAATTAAAGATAATTTTGTCAAGCTTGTGCGTCAATGGCATTCCAAGTTGAACTTTTTCTGTTCACTTTCTTCATTGATATCGATGATACTGATTGATGCTTTCATCGAAACTAATGCCAAACTCTTTCAATGTCACAGCCTTATGCAGGGAGTGAATGAAAATATTATGTATGATCAACATTGAAAGATGAGCAGAATATCATTTATTCATGCGAAATGTCTTAACCTCCCATTTCTTTTACTTATCGTAATGGTTTTTATACTTTCCTCCATTCAAACACCTAATCATCATCAGAATCATCATCTTTCTCCTCCTCTTATCAACGCCTGCCAAGTTGATAACATGATGCTGCTCCTAACTGGTGAACATTAAATGAAAAAAGAAACGGCAGCAAAAAATGTTCAAAGTAACAGCATTTTCTGTTTCAATATTTTCCTCCTTTTCCCTGAAAGTGTTGCAAATAATGAAATGAATCTCGTGAATCAATTCAGTAACTTGCGATATTGAATATTCGCTCTTTTCCCTCAATTCTGGTAATAAAATGTTCAGCTTTTTCTGAGCATAAAAAGTTTAAATCATTTATTAAACTTTACTGTTATTGAATTATCGCAGCTTTAGTCTGTGCTTTGTTCAACTTGATCAATACAGAAAATCTCATTTTCTCAAATATCCTGAGTGAATTTAGATGAACTTGAGAATTACTTTGATAGAAATTAATTTTTTTGCTTAATTCTCCTTTCATTACGGAGAACTCAAAGAAAATGAAGAATCGTTTTTTTGTTTCATTTTGCATTTACTTTCATATTCATTGGTTTCTCATTTTTCTTGTTTAGCATCTGACTGGGAAGGATGAGGCTTTTTGTGCCAAATGGAGTTTGATGGATTTGTTCAACATTCAGCAGTTTCATAATGTTGAGATAAACTTGAAAACGGAAATATATTTGAATATGAAAATGGCGATCTTCCAGAGGCTTTTCCTTGATTGAGCTTATTTACACACAAAAGATAACTTTTAATCTTTACCATTTTTGTTGAGTCTTTATGATAGAGTGAAGTAAATGATTATGAAATGAAAAGATAAAATGCTTCAAATGGATGTAAAACACAAAATGAAAAAGATGATGATGATGATGGGAAAATATAATGATGTGTTAACTTACCAAAGAAGCAAAAAACACTTAAATGTTGAAATGTTTTTGTACATTTTTCGAGGCATTTTTGTTCATACTTTTAGATTTTAAAGGCTTTGATATTGACTTTTTTTTCTTGCTGAACAAAGGTTGCCTCAGATTGTCAATGAAAATGTTTATCTTCAATGTCAAGTAAATAATGTAATGCAAAAAGTGAAGTTGATGGTTTGATGTAAATAAGATGAAGAGTTGTTGAGCAGCACTTTATGCTTCAACTTTAATGATTGACTTACCACAGATGAAGAATTGATGAAACAAAAGTTTCGTTCAGGTGGAAAGTTTTCAACTTTTATTGCCGATTTTATCATAAATCACAAGTTTTCCGAGGAACACTAAGATAATAAAGTAAAACTTTTTTCCATTCCTTAATTTAAAAACATTATCCAATTGGTTTGATTAACACTTGATCCGGTGGAAACAGATTAAAGGTGATTTGTCGAAAGAACATGATTTAAGATAATTCATTGTTGAAAAGATTTGTAAAAGGCTTTGATTCAATGTTGACTGTTTAGCTAAGAAAAGTTGATGTGAATATTGCAAGTGCAAAGCAATAATGCTCATGCAATGTTGAGTCAGTTTTGTTTTCAAATGAAACTAAGAATGGATAACTCCATCTTGTGCATTTCATTTGAACAAAAACTGTACACAGTAATGTAGACCTGGAGAGATGGTTCGGTGAAACTCAAATTCAGGATCGAGCGTGAAGCGATACCAACTCAATGAACATAAAGATTTTTCGAGCAAAATGTGATTCGAACGTGAGTTAAAAATTGTCCAATGAGTTAGCCTCTAAAAGTCCAACAGGTCGCAACTCTTGTCTTGAAAGTCAAAGTTTTTTACTTATTAATCATCCAATGACATCGAACTAAACAAATAATTTTTACGGCTTGTTTTTCAATCAGTCAGAAAGCTCTTTTGTCGCTCCAGTGAATCATATGAATCATTTTGTCGTAAAATTTCTTTCTTCCCATTCATTAATCGTTTCAACGCAAAAATTTGTGGCTCCGCGGTCATGATTGATTGAAAAGTTTTTCACTGAATAGATTACAATGCAAAAGACACAAGTTCATAATGAAAAAATCGTAATCAGGATAAGATCACAAAATAAAGCCAAGTTAAGTCAATTTAACAATTCTGGCCATTCATGGATCTAGCATATTTACACTCTAAAAATGTTAAAAAATAATCTCTGTGATGATTATTTACTGAGTTAATGAATTTGAAAATTTTTTCCGTTTTTATTTTACACACGTTTATAAGCTCAATATTGTTGCTGCTTTAAAATATTGATGAAATTGCCACTAATTTTTGTTTTTATTGTACAATTATTACAATAAGTTAATCATGACAAACTGCATTTTTCAAAGTCATGTTTATCGTATATTAATTATATAATAGCTTTACCCAGAAATCATGTAAATAGCTTGCACTGAATTGAATTTAATTGTTTTCAATCATCCAAAGATGCACTTTAAATTGAGGTGATTATTAGTGGAGCAAGTCTTGAATGGATGAAATCAAAATGATGACTCGAAATGCAAAAGCTTAGGTAATCTTAGATATTCATTCGAATCAATAAACATGGAGCCATAAAGAATATGAAGGCCACGTTTCTAGACAACAGTTAATGCAACGAATGTCATTAAATCTTATGAAATAGTTATTTAGATATTGTGATTACGCGAAATTGCAATGAAAATGTTACAATTACAAAAATAGCAAGCACTGAAAACTTCTATAACACCGCAAATCTCAATAGATTATATTTATTAGTTTAATTGAGACCAGTTTAGTGGAGCATGCGGAATCTTGGTAATCGAACAATCAAGATCAAAATGCTATTAAAAAGGGTTTCCATTTCGTCTATTGAATCAGAAAGTGAGTTTCGTTCACATTGATCATCTTCAAGTATCAATTTACATCAAACACCAACAATGATCCGAACCATCGCCCTCTTCACTTTGTTCCTTGCCTTAGCTCAGGCTCGAAATATAACCTTTTCCAACTGCAGTAAGTTGATTTACTTTTATTGTGTTGAACAGATGCCTTTATTTACCCCATGAAATTAACCTTTTACTCTACTTTCCTAACGACAGCACCCAATGGAAAGATCCTCAATGTTAATGTCGTACCTTGTGACACTGATCCATGCAAATTTACACCAGGACAACAAGTTCGATTAGACGGTTCATTCTCCACCAGTAAGTAACATTCAACCCATTAATAATCAACTGTGCTTTCATAGCGAAACATTTGACCGATCAATGACTCTACTATCAACTGATTAGGTATTGCTACATCTAATCCAACTTTACAAACTGAGATTCAAATGGGTGACGCTTGGGTTCAATATCCTGACGTTGATACTGATGCATGCAAATTCACCAAATGTCCAATCGAAGCTAATGTTAACTATCCTTATGCCGTTGGTTTACACGTTATTGATTGGCCCGTATCAGTAAGTTAATCATGTGCAAATGAACCAAATCAATTTTATTGACCGTATTTTCTTCTCTGTTTAGTTCAAAACTCAAATGCGATTCCGTTTGCTAGGCGATGATGGATCAACTGAACTTGTTTGTGGTTTAACCACTATCGCAGTAGCAAAAGAATAAATTGACCATTTTATTTCCCATAATTCCCTTTCCAATGTTTTCCTAACAAATTAATTGAATTTGATAATAAATATATAATAGTATAATAAACTGTTAATTAATAAATTAGATGGATTTTACTTGATTGTTTCTCGATTCAGCCTGAAAGCGGCAATTACCTAAGTAATCATTGGTTAATAAACGAATCAATGAATGCAATTTATTACACATTAATATTGGGTTTAATATAATTGATACAAAATTGATACAATTTTCAAAAAACATTCAGTTGATGGACGGGAGAGGGAAACTTGGAATTGAAAGAGCGGGCGAGGTTCTTTGAAGAGATTTATCGTCAACTATTTAATGAAACAATTTCATGCGATTTATTATAAAAAGGATTGTACAGTCAGACACGTTATCTGGGACCTTGAAGTTTAACAGCTCATTGGAGTGCATTCGCAGAGTAATTCAGTCGAGATGAACTATTTAATTGTAAATGACTTCAACTTGATCTCACGATAAAATTCAAAACTTGATGGTCGTAATATTTGACGACACGAAATCAAAGTAAAATGAGATTTGTCAAGTGAAATATCAATTGGACAAATAAATATTTTGATTGATGTAATTAAAAGTTTATTGATAATATATTATTTATGGCGCCATAAAATGGTAATGTAAAGTTTAATTATTCTGCATCTAACGAGGCAAGTGTTTCAGGTTCGCAATAATTGCCGGTCGAGATCCTATGATCAATAGTCAAAATGGTAAAAAGGTTAATATCTATTTACTATTTCTCATCATTATGAAAACGTAAATTGGATAAGTCTGAGAAGTCAATTAGAATATTTAACAGTAGTTTGCATAATCACAAATATTATAAAATTGTCAACTTTTCCTGAATTTAACGACTTAATTTTAAAGAATACGTTTCTTCTTAAATAAACCTTTTCTAGAACCTGAAACCCAAGAGATCTCTGGTTGTTTCCAGTGGATGTTGTTTAATCGTGAAGATCACATTGTCGGAATATTCCATTTTGGCTCATTGACTTTATCTTTATTTAGATACATTGTACAATAAAGTTATAGCAACGAGTTGTAAACTGATTATCACAATAGTTAAATCGTTTCATCAATTACATTGCCTATTGCCTTCTAATAAACTCGATATCCAAACAGCCGTACTTCTCTAATGATCTAATTATCCCAGATGGAAAACTAATGAAACAAATGTGACTAAAATCACTAATTTTTCAAGAAAAACTAAAATTATAAAACAAAACCTTTTCCGTCTTTTGATAGATCAAAATGCTTCATTTATTCATGTCTATGCTCCGACACACGATAGTAACTATTGAAAAGCGATTGAGTGACTGATATGCCGTGGTCTAGCATCTATCAGGCAGTGGCCTCAAATCTTTGAAAAGCTTTAACTTCGCAACCAGACCAATGATCGAAACACAATTAACACCAAACAAGCTAAAACTGTTGACTCTACAATATATGAAAAGATCAAGATCATTCAACAAATCTATATCCAGTAATTAATAGTATCGTTTATAAATTCTATTTGACGTTCTTATATGTTCAACAATTTTAGCTCATTGAAATAATGATTAATTGTATGATTAATAACATTTTTTCTATTGACGTACGGTTTCATATTGTCCCAGAACCTGAACCAAATGCCCGGAATCATGAGATTCATGAGTGAGTGACGAAGTTCTTGCAAATGCTAATTATGTCTGAAAGTTCGATTGCAATCGGGCGATTTTTTTACATTTTAATCGCTTTTATCTGATTTTGCTGATTGACCTCTTGTAAAACAATGGCAAGAATAGGCAGATTCTTGTTAACATGAATCCAATTCAATTTTCAGCAAAAAAGAAGTTCCTGGGCAATCTGGTGTCACAACTGTACAAAAAGAGACAAAAGTTTCAACTTTGCACTAAATTTTGTCAAAACTGCCCATCAGAGTAACTTTTTGGCTCAAAAATGGAATCAACTTCATGCACCTACAGGGTTCAACTCTTAACATGAATTAAACTGTGATTAAAGAAAGACTTCTTCCAAAAATGAGTATATAACCTGAGTGACAAAAGCTAAAGATTTCAACTTTTGAACTTATTATTCCGACGATGGTGTTTCTCATTAAGAATTCGAGTCTTTTAAATTTACATTGAACGTATTGTACTTGTTAGATAACCTTGACTTGTCGGTTATGTAGTCAAGGATATGTGCAATCACTACGTCCTTAAGTTCACCTTCTAGTCACTTCTAGATTAGCCATTGATGTTGTAACATACATGTATAAATACATTGTCATCAATGGCACATTAAGTAGTCTATCTCCTTTAACCCTAACTCTCCACTTTACCTATTGTAAATAACTATTCTTATATATTAAAGTGTGTTTAACCCAAACCGACTGAAGTCAGTCGTTAGCTACTAACGTAGCGGCAAACCGACATCGCGCTATTTCACTCTCTCATGGTAGCAGAGCGTGGTTGATAGGTTTGCTCTGTTCACCTTTAATATTATAGTTATCTTTAACTTGTGCTAAGTCCAGTTTTTCTTCAATACGTCATGTCATCTAATGCTTTCCTTCAAGTTGAAAAACTGAGTGACGACAACTACGACACATGGAGTATTCAAATGAAAAGTGTCCTCATTCACAATGATCTGTGGGATGTGATTGGCGGTGACAAGGTCGCCGACGACAAGACTTGGGAACGACGAGATGAGAAAGCAAAAGCTGAGATTACATTGAGCGTAAAGCCTTCAGCTTACCGTCTTCTCAAAAATTTGAAAACCGCCAAAGAAGTCTGGGACGCATTGAAAGAAGCCTATTCAAAGACTGGACCTTCCCTATTGTTCACCGCCTTCAAGAAATTAATTACTATGAGATATCAACCGACTCAATCTATGTCAAGTTACTTGGATGAATATTTTGCTGTCGTTGATCAATTGGTGGACTTAGGCATTACGCTAGACGACAAGTTAATATCAGTGGCTTTGTTAGTTGGCTTAGGCGAAGCTTATGAGATGTTCGTGATTGCTGTGACAAGTCAGAACGCACCGCCAAGCTCAGCAGTTTTAAAGACAAAGTTATTGGAAGAGGAAATGAGAAAGACGAATGGAAAGGAGAAAACATCAGATGCTGCATTCGCAATCAAGACTTCTAAGAAACGTAAAGAACGTAGAGTCAAGTGTTTCAACTGTAATAGATTTGGACACATAGCTTCTGAATGCAAATCTGGTAACCGACATCAAGACAATACGACAAACAAAGGAAAATCACAAATACTTTCATTAGGATCTAGCACCGACAAGAACCTCTGGATCCTAGATAGCGGTGCAACGGCACATGTATGTTGTGATAAGCGTTATTTCAAGTACCTTAAGCCACCAGATAGCAACATTATTTCTGTCGCCGACGGACGAAAAATACCTATCATTGGAACTGGTGATGTAGAAGTGTTAATCGGTACTTCAAGTGTCTTGATTAAAGATGTGTTGTACGCCGACAAAGTTGAATGTAATTATTTGTCGGTTAGTAAACTTACAAAGAGAGGAAGTTCTGTCAAGTTTATGCCTGACGTAGCATGGATCTCCAATGGCAAGGGAGAAAAAGTAATGACTTTTCAACTAGAGAATGGTCTGTACGTCTACAAGCATGTCGTAACAGCCAAGTTAGCTACGTTAAGATCTGGATTGAACAACCAGATGATGCTCATTCACAGGCGGTTTGGCCATGTTAATTTCGATACCATCAAAGAGATGATGAAGTTAAAGACGGTGTATGGATTAGAGCCAAAGCAGATAAGTTATACGCAATGTGAATGCTGTTTGAAGAATAAATTGATTCAATTGCCATTTCCAAAGTCTCAGTCTCATAGTCGTAACGTATTAGAATTGGTTCATTCAGATGTATGTGGACCAATGAGGATTAACTCATATGGAGGTGCACGTTACTTCATCACTTTCATAGATGATTACTCACGGTCGGTGAAGGTATACTTTGCGAAAAATAAAAGTCAAGCGTTGGATTGCTTTAAGGAGTATCAACGTGTAATGGAAAGGACCACCGCCAAGAAAATTAAGACGTTACGCTCAGACAATGGTCGGGAATATGTAAGCAATGAATATGAGACTTATCTTAAAGAACAAGGCATACGACATCAACTGTCGGTTGAGTACACTCCTCAGCAAAATGGTGTAGCTGAGAGAGCTAATCGTACATTGGTTGAAATGGCGAGGTCAATGCTTAATGATACCGGTTTAGATGAACGTTTGTGGGCAGAAGCAGTAGCAACGGCAGCTTACATTAGGAATCGCACTGCATCAAAAGCTATCAATGGAAAAACTCCTTATGAAATGTTCTATGGAGAAAAACCCAGCGTACGCCATTTACGTGTATTTGGTTGCCCAGCATTCAAGTTAAATAAGAAACCAGGTTTAAGCAAATTTGCTGAACGTGGCGAGAAGATGGTTATGGTCGGTTATTGTTCGAAGTCTAAAGCTTACCGACTGTTTGATCCAAAGACCCAGCGCGTGCAGAAGGCGCGAGATGTTAGGTTCATTGAAAATGTTCAATCGGTAACCGCCAATGATTCTCTTATTGACTTCTATCCAGCAGAAATAGATGATCAGACAAAGAAGTGTTCGCAACATGAAGATGATCAAAGTATTGTGTCTGATGACGAAAATTTCAGAGATGCTGAAGATGTTGAAGAAAAAGAAGTCAATCCCGACAGAAGACAGACAGGAACGACAGAAGATGTCGGTACGACTAAAGACGTCGGTACGACAAATGAATCTCAGAATACGACAAGAAGGTCGTATACTAAGAGATACAGAGATCTCCCAGAACGACAAAGAAGGGATCGATCTTGTAAGAGTAACAAGGAACGACTAGGTTTGATACAATCAACCAGTGAGAAAATCCAAGTTCCTTCATCATTTACAGAAGCAACCAACAGTCCATACGCCGACAAATGGTGGGAAGCAATGCGAAGTGAATATAATTCCCTAATTAGAAATGATACATGGACTCTTACCAAAGCTTCAAGTAATCAACGTGTTATCGGTTGTCGTTGGGTATACGCAATCAAGTACAAGCCCGACCAAAGTATTGATAAGTTCAAAGCAAGACTTGTGGCGCAAGGCTATACTCAACGCTTTGGTAAAGATTACAATGAGACGTTTGCTCCTGTCGTAAACCCAGTAAGTTTGAGGACGTTCATTGCATTATGCGTAGAAAAAGGTTTCTGCATACATCAGATGGATGTACGAACGGCTTACCTCAATGGAGAACTGGAAGAAACAATTTTTATGGATCAGCCTGAAGGATTCAGAGTTCCAGGTGATAAAGTTTGTCGGCTCAATAAATCATTGTACGGCCTAAAACAAAGCGGGCGACAATGGTATCTGAAGTTGAATGATACACTTCGCAGTAACGGTTTTAAGTCAATGAAGAGTGATCAGTGCGTGTATGAAAGAAAAGGCGTACTGATAGCGGTGTATGTTGATGATCTGCTTATAGCTGCAAGAGATGTCGATGCAGTACGACAAGTAAAGCAGATGTTATCCGATCACTTTGACATGGACGACAAAGGAGAGGTAAAGAACATCCTTGGTCTTGAAGTGATACGACATAAAGATATAATTCAAATCACACAACGCACCGCCATTGAAAAACTTTTGGAAACTAATAGAATGAGCGATTGTAATGCGGCTCATACGCCAATGGAAATAAGTTTGAAATTTGATGAAGCCGCAGAAAAGGTAGATATTGAAAACTACCGAAGTTTAATTGGATCACTTCATCATTTGTCGACATATACAAGGCCAGATATCACTTATGCGGTTAATAAGTTGTCACAGTACAACCAAGATCCGAGAGTAGATCATCTTAAGGCAGCAAAACGTATACTACGCTATCTAAAGGGAACTAAAGATAAGTCTTTAGTTTACCGACAAACAAGAAAACAACTTCAAGTATACGCTGATGCTGATTGGGCTTCTGACACCGACAGCAGAAGGAGTACATCAGGTTATGTGATTATCTTGGGCGGTGCAGCAATTGCTTGGCGGTCGACAAGACAAACGGTTACAGCTCAGAGTTCAGCAGAGGCTGAGTATGTAGCATTGGCTACAGCAACAAATGAAGTTATGGGCGTATGTCAGTTGTTAAGAGAGCTTGGTCATGGGGATTATGTAAAGACGCCAATTCAGATCTACAGTGATAGCACAAGTGCAATCGCAATTGGTAGCAATCCCGTAACGAATGCAAGAACCAAGCATATTGACATAAAATGGCATGTTGTACGAGAACGAGTTTCAGACGGTTTAATAAGAATTGATCATGAAAGAACAGATCAAATGGTTGCTGACGTATTGACAAAAAATTTGTCCCGACTGAAACATGAAAGGTTCACCAATGCGTTAGGACTTCATGATTGAGCGGGCGTGTTAGATAACCTTGACTTGTCGGTTATGTAGTCAAGGATATGTGCAATCACTACGTCCTTAAGTTCACCTTCTAGTCACTTCTAGATTAGCCATTGATGTTGTAACATACATGTATAAATACATTGTCATCAATGGCACATTAAGTAGTCTATCTCCTTTAACCCTAACTCTCCACTTTACCTATTGTAAATAACTATTCTTATATATTAAAGTGTGTTTAACCCAAACCGACTGAAGTCAGTCGTTAGCTACTAACGTAGCGGCAAACCGACATCGCGCTATTTCACTCTCTCAGTATTCAGTAGGCAAAAATTACGATCAGTTATGATCAGGATGATATACTTATATTAATAATAAAAATGAGCTTTGCAAAACCATCAATTAAATGAGCGTATTTTGTTTTGGAAAAACATTAATCGAATATTAGTTTGATCAAAAGAAAAATATTTTTTAGCACCTTTGCAGTTCGAGAACAAAATGAAATTTTGAACAATTGGCGACAAAGGATTCATCTGGCAAAATATCGCATTGATTGAAATAACAACAGTTTCATGTTAAAGGTGGCGTCACTGAATGGATTGCAATGTTTGGTAAGAACCTGATGTCTTTTTATGTTGAACAAGAGATGGCAGTAGAGCACAGGGAATGCATATACTTTTGTAACTACGGATTCATCTGATTCAAAGCTTGCTGTGAAAGAGGAAAAAGTGAATCGTTTGTATCGTTTATCATGCTTTTCCAGATTATATTTTTAGTTTCTACTCAGAAGTTCAAGTTGTTAACTGTTCAGTTCAACTTAGTTTATACCCATTCTGCTCTTTCTTTTTCTTTTCTTTTCTCTCTTCTCTTTCTCCCCTTTCTTAACACACTCACCTTGATCAACTTTGTGTCAATTCGTTGAAATTATCATTAGTTGCTGTTGTATTCTGATCGTGTGTTTGACTTTACCTGGATCGTTAGTTGCTCATCAGTCTATTGACAGTCATTCTTCTCGTCACTCTCTTCTCACCATTTGTTATTGTGTGAACGAAGTGGTTTAAATGTGCAATTGTTGGATGAGAAACAATTCCATTTGTATTTCAACCATTTCTGAGGAATGAGATCAAACAGTCTTGGTAATAGCATGGAAGGCGTTGGAGGAGGTGGATTACCTCCACCGCCACCCTCTCATATATCTGAAAGCATGGGCCAGACTTCGGCTCCTCTTCGGCACGGAATGGGACCTTTAAATGCACTAGGTGAATCACATTCCTACAATTATCAGGATAGAAACTTTATTCAAGGAAAACGTTTCATGGGATTCGATTCAAGTAAGAAGTTAATCTTCGATTCCGTTTCCACACTAAATTAACAATATTAACAAATTGTATTCAAAACAAATGAATGCAACGAAATTAATTTTCAACGAAAAAACAAAACTCGAAAATGTCTCTTAATAATTGAACTTCTCACCGCTATGATAACAGCAAAAGCTACTCTTTCAACAAATGCTTTAAAATTTGAAAACTTTTCCAGCAAATTATTTGCATGACACGAGTTAATTGCTTTGTTTTCAATTTAATAAGCTGTCAATGATTTTGATGACTTGATGACAAGGAAAAGCTCTTGCAAGTTTTGAATGTTAACAACCTCAAGGTTCAATCAGAGTGAAAAAATGAAAAATATCGTTTGAAATGAAAAGCCTTTTCATTTTCAATTTTATTCCTCATTTTGAATCAGTTTAGTTTCAATTGTTGCTGTCTTCTTCTCCTCATCCTGAGAACAGGATGACGAAGGAATAAATGTTGAGATGATAATTATGATGATAATGATGATAACAATACTGATGATGGTTTGGCATTCATGCGCAAAATGATAACTCGAAAGGGAATGAAAAGAGAGACAGAAAAGGAAAAGCAAAAAGAGAAAAAGAAATAAACGCAAGTCTACCTTTTAAGTAAAATGGGAACAGGAGTGAAGAAGAAGAAGATGATGATGATGAGGAGGAGGAAAAAGAAAGAGAAGATGAAGAGAGTTAAAGTTTAGAAAAAAGCGTGAAAGAGAATCACATCATATAAAGGAATGGGAAAAGAAAGGGAAAAATAAGGATAACAGGGAATGTGAATTGGGAGTGAAAAGTATGAAGAGTAAAATAAAAGCAAAGAGACGAAAGAAAAAATCGATAAAATTCATGCTGAGAAATTGGTTGAAACATTTGTTTTTTTGCATCTTTCTTTTTCTTACACTTTCATCTTTTTCGCTCTTCTTTCACAATTTTCCCTGCAATTCTGCATTCTCAGTGTTTTTATTGTTTGGATTCTCCATTTTTCGACTCGAAAATAGCAAAAGGATGAAGAAAAGGTGACACAAGAATAGAGTGTTGATAATCATGTGCATATTACCAAGCTCACAGAATAGTGCATTTATGAGAGAAAAAGTTGTGACTCGTTTAAACAATAGATGATGATGATGATGGGAATGAAGACAAGTTGAAGATAAGTGACGAGGAGGGAATCAAAGGGTGAATTAAGGAATTGAAATGAAGGCAAATGCTGTAGAGTTGTAAGGTCATTGTTCGTGTGTTAAGGAAAGGAAAAAATGTAATATTTCTTGTGTTTATTTTCAGTTGATGATAATCATTACTCCTTAATGCTCCATCAACATGAGTTGAACTATTTTTATAGCATCAATAATGTTCAACTAGCAAATGTTGTTCGACTTTAATGCAGTTTAAAGAAGAATTTTTTTCCTTCTATTTTAAACTCAATTTCTATCGCTGATTGATAACATTCAAATAACATGATTCACATCTGGATAACATCGTGTCTTGATACTTATCAGGGAATGTTTTTTTTCGCTGGAAAAGTCTTTTGCTTTTGTGAGAAAATGTTTTCATCGAAACAAAAGTAGATGCTGTTGGGTGACATGATAACTTCATTTTTCACAATCAACTTGATTGGTTCAATTGAGTATTCAAATTTTCTCTTGTTTTCCGTTGCGTTTTGTTTATTAAATTGTTTCAAATTCCTATTCATTTAATAATAAAATTGTCAAGTTTACATTTTATTTTGACAACTAAAAGAATATCAACTTTTTTTTCGTTTTTCATTCTTACGCTCTTTGTCATTTCACAGCAAAAACAACAAGATAAGTCAAGTGAATAAAGGAATGAAAAACAAAGAATTGAAATAAAAAATTCTGCAACTGAATATTTTCGCCTTTTTAGGCAATGGAGAGAGAGAGGGAAAGAGAGAAAGAGAAATAGTACATGAAATAGAAAACTTGTATTCTGGTGATTCTGTGAACAAGAGTTGATATATAAATGTATGTAAAAATAGACAAGAAAAATGTTGCTCGGAGTGGATAAAATGATAACTCCCAAGCGCCCAGAATTAGTCTGCATATGTTATCATAGATATATGAAGAGAAGCAAATAAATAGATATTTTTATGATTCTGATAGAATTAGCATCCAAGCATAACGAATGGTTGTCATTTTTATATGAATGGATATAAAGTTCTGGTAATGCTGATTCTTCTCATGATGAGGATGAAGAGAAAGAATGTAAAAGATGAAAAAAATCTTTTCTCTCAATGTGTTTACTGAAAAGCATCTTTTAAAAGCAAAAGAGGAATCTTTTTATATCGATTTATTTGAGCAATTTTTGTTGCACTAAACTCTCTTGCCATTGTGTTTAATCTTTCTTTCAATGAATAATAAACAGAATTGATGAAAATAAAATTTTCACCATATTCTTGGGTTTCTGTGCTTTCGTTTCGATAGTCATTTTGTAATACCTTGATTCACGTGATAATTCGTAACATGGCCATCATCAACTATTATTTTTATATCAACTCCCAGTACCGAATTCCAATAACATGCACCGAAATCAGAACTAGAAGAAACTTCTGCATTTACTTTCTTTTGTTCCTCAGCTAATCACGAAAATAGTGCTCGAAATCCATAAAGTATCAAGTATCTAATGAGTAAAATTAGAGTATGAATTTGTCTCCCAGAGTCTGAACACAGATAATGATTCTCTCGATTCTATCTATTGAGTAATGTTTATCGAACTCCACGTTTGCTTACTATCAATTATCGAAAGGTGAAGTATCGATGCTTGCACTCAGCAATGGATTACATTCAATGGACTGACTTGATCCACGTCAAGCCTTCACTCGCAGTCTATCAACTCCAAGCTTCCATTCAGTGCACCCACTCCCAGTTTCCACTCGCAATAAGAACTCCCAGCTTTCTTCCTTAAATAAAGTCCATCATTAATGCCATGCTTTTGAAAGATTAACTCAGCGATCTTAGAAATTTTCGTTAAATTTTGCTTCCATAAAGTTCTGCGTTGGAATTATTTGTTTTATCTATTTATGTGGTTTTATTTTGCTGTCGTTTTCACCATCTTTCCATTTCAACTTTCATTCATCTTCATCTTTTCTTTTTTGGTTACATGGAAATTGTTACGCACGACAATTCCCTTGATGTTTTATCAGCAACTGCAAATGCAACTCTTTTTTTGCCTCATGATACTTTATTTATCTCTCTTTCCTTTTTCTGAATGTAATAGTTGTTTCTCTTTTCTCTCATTTTGCTCATTGCGTTCCAAGTAAAAAGGTTTACTGATTCACTGGGAATTGTCAAAGGCAAAAAAGCATAATGATGAAGATGAAGATGAAGATGAAACAAAAGGAGAGAGAAAGGAACGTTAAAAGCAAAGCAATGTCTCTCATTGCATTGCAAGTCACTTTAGATGAACATTCCCTTTCCCCATCCAATGCAAATCTAATAACATTTTTATTCTTTCGCCATTCTTAAAGTGATAAAATTTCATTTCTCTCACACCATTGAACAGATCAATTTTCTTCTCTATTTACATCGTCACTTTCATCATGTTCATACTTTCATAGTCGTTATCATTGTCATTAATGTTTACATTTTCCCTGCTCTTTCCACTCTTCCTTTCCATAAGTCAAAAGTTTCAATATCAAAGCAATAGACGAACCATTAGATTTGCTGTAATTTTGTTACAATTTTCTTGTCCCACAATTATCTTTATTGAGTAACGTTTATTAACTCGAGCAAAATGTCCAAGAATTGAACGGAAAGAATGGAAAAAGAGAGGAAAAAATGTGGAAAAGTAAAAAAGCCCAAAAAGTGTAACAAGAAGCCTAATGTACTATTATTATTGATCAAACAACAAAAACTTATCCAACACAAAAAAGGCTAAAATGATGAAGAAAAAGAAAAAATGGCGAAAAAAATGTCCAGAACTGAGAGCTAGATAATAACAACGTAGAGACAAGCAAGAGTAATAATGAAGGAGAGTTGAAACGAGTCTAACAGGAAGTTAACATGATGTCATTTGAAGAGCAAGAATAAGTATAAAAAGAAAGGACAAAAAGCGCATTAAACACACACACATTGAGTTACAATGAATTAGGTAAGAAATTCATTTGTCAAGAAGAAAAGTAAAATATCTTGAAGATGAAAAGAAAGGTATTAATGGTAAAAGTTCATTGATTTCATGGTTTTCCTGGATGACCATTCCAATGGTATTTTGCCTCTTTAAGTATGTCACACTGTAAACAATGATTAGACGTAATAACATGAATAGAATGGCCAGATTTCAAGTCTTTCTTTGCCTTCAACGAAACAAATTTTTTCTTCTTCTTTTCATCCTTCTTTCTTCTCTCTTGCTATTTCTACTTTTCGTCCTTTCTTTCCCTTCTCTTGATACAATTTTGATGTGCATTAAGGAGGCAAAAAGTTTTGATAAAAGGTTGACTGGGATTGGATAGAGTAGTAAAGAGTAATCTAAGTTGTTCATTGTTGTTGGCTGAAGAAGGCGAAAGAAAATTTTGTAACAAGGAAAATGTTGAGCTTAACTTTCAAGAAAACTGAAGAAAGGAGAAAAAAAAGTGAAAAGAAAAATTGTTGAAAGAAATGATGATAATAGTAATGGTAATGATAACTATGGAAGAGGCAAAAGGAAGCTTCAAAAATAATGGAAACGCACAGAAAATGTGAGATTTATTGTTTACTTCCTTTTGGGTTAAAACTTGATTTTCTTTTGAGGTAAATTTTCGCTCGATTCAAACATGATAATGAGCATGTTGATGTTGATGATGATGAAGATGGTTCTTAGATGAGAACAACTTTTGTTCTCGATTGAAAGAGACTCAAAGAAAGAAACAAAAATGTGATTCAAAGTGAACCTTTCTTTTCCCTCAACATTAACATAACCATTTTCAACTTTTGTCAATAACAACACTTTACTTGGATTGGCTTTCATTGTAATCGAAGATTGAAAATTATTGAATCTGCTTTTGACAACATTTTTCTCCATCCTTCAAAATTCCAATCTTCACTTTGCTTTCTTTTTTTAATCAAAAATGATGAGTTAACTTGCAAGGTAAACTTGCGATATTTTTCCTTGTTTCCTTGATTTATTTCAACATTTTCATCAACCAGAAAACAATGAAACTAACCAATTTGGTTCTCTTCTGTTCTGAGTGAAGCAAGAAGAGAGGAAAATAAATATCATAAGATAATATTATTCTTGTCCATTCGTTAACTTTTTTGCCTTCCCTGAGTTATTATTGTAATATCATGAAACCAATAAATATAAGTTTACACACTTTCTTGTATTTACTTTCAGCTCTTTTCAAACTGCTAAAGGCTCTTTTGTTGGCGCACAGCAAAAAAGCTTGGTTAGTGTTGAGATAATAAAACATGAAAGTTCAAGTTTACATGTTTACTTATTTGTATGGCATTTTCGTTAACAGAATTGATTGAAATGGCAAGAAAAATAGAATTGGAAAAGTTGAAGAGAAGAAAAAAAATTGAACAGAAAATCGATAACTTTAACGTTCCAATCATTTTTCGTGAGTTTCACATTCAATCATTGTTGCCACAAAAGCTGCTCAGAGTTTCATTATTGTTATCGGTCAGAATTTAAATTTTATTGAAATTTTCATCAAATTCAGTTGACAAAGTTTTCTCGAGAAAATAAACACTCCAAGTTTATGGATCATCGAAAGGTTCACATTGAGTCAGTTTTTGTTTTCACGATCCAAACTGTTCTCTCATGTTTTAGAAAAGATCCAACTTGCGAACGATCGAATCGATCTTTTTCTTCGATGTTACACTTTGAGAAACTTGGAAAATGTTTCTCTTTGAAAATGGAAAATCTGTAGTTTTCGAAAATTGATAGAGTTCCATGTATTCCAGAAGCTTGTTTTTGAAAGATAAGCAAATTTTCATTCTTCCATTGCGAATAGAAATGAATTTGATATTCGGATAAGGAAAAGTATTCGTTCGTACAAAGACAAAAGCGAATTGAAATTTTTACTGAAAAACGTTTTTTTTCTGATTTCCATTCATAGCTGAACAGGTCAAGAAGTTCAAACAATACAAATGTCGAATGAAAAGGTGAATAAAGTTTGATTTTCATTGTTTGAAGTAACAGTATTTCATGACTAGAGTATTCCAATTAGAACAGCTTCCAGTTTGAAATCAATGCAAACAAAAAAAGGTTTTATCAAAAGTCGAAAGCCATCGACGAGTAAACATCTGGTGTTCAGGCAAACATGAATTGCTAATAAATAACATTAATCGGTATCAATGGAATCAAAACTTTACCATTTTCCACTTATTTTTACTTGTAAACATTTGAATACATTTTGATCCCATGATAATGATTGTAATAAAGGCTAAACCAACATCTTAATATAAAGTCTTTATCTTAGAGCATTTTATTTGCTTCAAAGGGTTAACTTTTTAAAGTCAAAAACACAGAAGAAGAAGAAAACTCTGAGATAAATAAAAACATGAATAAAAAGAAGAGAAAAGGTTTCAAATTGATATTATTTCTGGAAGAAAAAAAGCTCATGTTTTTGCTATTCATTTTCATTTCATTTTCCTTGGAGCAACAGAAAAAAGAAGTTCAACTTTATTCGTTTTCATACATTTGCTAATATTTTGTTTTCCACTTGCTTTTTCATTCGATTCTCTATTGTTTCTTCTTTTTGCTTCATAATAATTTATTATCCATCATGCAAGTCTCTTTTTATATCTCCATCAAGAGTCTTGTTCATGATTATTTCATTTTGAATGTTGCAAAAATTGTTACTTCATTCATCATAATTGCTAACCATTCCAGACTCATATTTATATGCTAATAACTGCAACACAAATTGTTATAATAAAACTGACCCAATCCACTCCTAGTCATTGATTTTGAGTAACAGTCATTTTTATCAAATGATGAACAAAGAAATGAATGAATAATGCTATCAATTATGGACATTATTTCTCTAAGGATAATAATGGTCTTGCTGGATGCTTTAATGAAGAGGTCAACAAGCTTGTTGAGTTAATAATAATTGGTATGAAAAGATTCAGGTACTTGATCGAATGGTGTAAAGTATTGAGTATGCTTTCAATTCTTAATTGAAATAGAAATGGAATGCAAGGGATTTCAATCAAATTATCGCAATTCATTGAGTTCATTCATTTGTCCGTCGATCAACGCGTCTATGCTAGTCTGTTTAGTCAGAGACATTAAAACACTTCGCTCAACTTTGATAAAGGAAAAGAAAGAAAATGATTTTACAATCTATTTATATGTGAAAATAAAAATCTGTGCTGTCTCTCTGTCAGTCGTGTTGACAGGCTAAGGACCAAAGGACCCGAAGCTCAGCGTTTGCCTGCTGAGGACTCACTAGTCATCAGTGATTGGCTGGTGATTGGAGCACTGGAAACATCCTTTGAAACGGTCCACTTAAGCGAGGGTCTTAGAGACTTGGTTTCAGCAAAAGAAAATTAAAAAAGTTGTAAAAACTCAATTTTAAATAGCAGGTGAGAGGAAAAACGGATAAATTTTTACTCGAAATAAGTCAAACTCGAAAAATTTGCCTGAATGCTTTTTACTACAGGATAATCGGGCGAACAATCTCACGACTCTGAATAATCATGAACAGAGCAGAAATGTTGTTTGACATTTTCACATAAAATGTTCAAATTAAGAAGATAAATTGAAAGAAATGTAAAATGAAAATGATCATTTAAAAGTTGATATTATAATAATATGATTGATTAAGAGCTAATCTTCTGAACCGAATTTCGATATTTCTAATAAACATTCGTTTCTTGGAAAGACTGAAGGGCTTCGGAAATTGAAAATTGTGCACATTCTAATGCGAATTTGGAATAGATTAAAGGTTATTCAGCATGAGAATAGGATGGACTGGTTGATTAGTTCTGAAATGATATGGTTCAATATGTTTAACCAACAGTAAATCTTTCAAACACAATTAATATTACAATAGTGAATTATTTAGTTAAATGTTATCCTTCGTTGTTTCAACCAATCAATGATTCTATCTTTAACCCTGAATTCAACTCAATTGATCCAATTCTCTCGTCAGATTAACTGTTGAGTTTATTCTGTTTTCACTCCCAGCTAATTATGGCTTTTGTGGAGATGAATTTGTAGCATCAAACTAAGCATCCTGAAAAACTGCCAATAAAAGGAAAGCAATTAGAAAAATGTTTTCTTGATTCTGATAATAACTCTTTACTCGAAACTTGATTGTTTCGTTGATGGGTTAACATGAAAAATTGAGTCAAACGAGTTGGACTGGGAAGTAATAGCAAGAAATAAGTAGAAACAGATGTGCAACGAAACAATACAGAGAAGAGCAAAAATCGATGCTAACTGCTAATTATTATTCTCATTGTTACTTTTCATTGTTGCTACAATAATAAGCTAAGAAATTTTAATAGGATTGCAATGAGTTCTGTGCAGGGAAGGCAGCACTGAGCTGCTCAATTAAAATGGAACAAGATAATAGTTATAAATGAATAAAAAAGAGCAAGAGTATGAATTTTATACCATCAATGTCAATGTGACATGATAATGACAAGAACAGAAAAGAAGTAAAAGGAAAGATGGAAGAGAAGAAAAATCTGGTGAAAATACAAAGACAATGAGTGAAGACGAAATTGTTGACCTTTTGTTATCTAATCTCAAAATAAGTGACAGGTTAACAGTTTTAAGACAGGTAGACATTATTATCATTCCCTTGAGACTTTATTAGCTATGGATAAGCTTACAGAGTGCTGTGTAAGGACGAGTTACAGGGAAGAAGCAAGAAACAAGGGAATCACAAAATGAACCCAAAACTGAATAGTATTATGTTCAAAACCCAGAATCCGAACTGGGAGTTGAGAAGGGAGGCAGAAATATCGGATAATATTATCGTCAATTTTTCTTGGATTCGCAACTTTTCGATAGAATATTATTTTTCTTTATTTTTATCACGAAAATTAGACTATAGAATGTACAAAAATTGATATTTTTGGTTCGATTTTTACGCAATTTTCTCTTCCATTTTTCATTCGATGCAACATTCTCATAGTTAACAGAATATTTTTCAATGTTTTGCATTTCGAGCCTTTCATTTTGACTTTTTGCTTTACAATGTTGCTCTCGTCTCTTCATGGACACTTGATGTTCTGCTTCTAACATTAGTTTGTCATTTGTAATTTGACAAGCTGTCAGACTGATGACTGCAAGCTCAACTTTTGAGTGACGAAAATTCACTTTCATCTTTTGCAGCATATTTTATACTCAGTGTTGATTGCTTTCCATTAATCAGTCAGTTTCTGATTATCCAATGTTGACTGAAATTTTACTTTAATCCTTTGATCTTTTTGCATTACGAAGCATAGAGTTTGTTTCAATTGCCAACAAATCACCCAAATTTTCAGTTCTTTTCATTATCAAGATTCTCGAATTTCTAATTTACAGAAATCAGGATAAAATTAGAACAATTTTCTTTGTTAAGCTTATTAAATGTTGTTAAATGTTGACTTTAAAGGTTAGATTGATTAATTAACCGACTAATTAAGATTGATTGGATTCAATTCATCAGCACCAAAAGAAAGGCAATTAAAAATAAACTTAGGTTAACAGTTCTGATCAGGTAATTGTAACAAATAGCTGATTCATTTCAATCGAACGAGATTCCATCTGAAGCATAATTTGTACAATAACTTATCCTTCCAATGCGATTCAAAGCTACAAAAAGAAAGTAAAATTCTCTAAACTATTGCATGAAAAGAATCAGCATCGAATCACATAAATTTATCTTAAATCATGAAATATTCCGGAGAGAAATTCATGAACAAGAAGAAAACAAATGGTACAAAATCAATCAACTTTTCATTTCAAATCAAATTTTATCATTTCTCATCATCTGAAGTATTATTAATATGAGTTTCAAGAGTAAAAGTAAAATGAAAAAGGAATGAAAACGAGAAAAGGAAAAGTATTTCGATATTGATTGGTTACAATCATGATGACCCTTTGGCTATGACCCGAGTCCAAGTTGAAAATAATGAACAAAAAACGGAAAAGCGAAGAAAGCAAAATCAGTAGAAAAAAAGAAATGAAATTTTCTGTAAAAAGTGCATTTCACTTGACATTTGAGGAGCAAAATTGAATGATTGAATGATTATGATAATTGAGAGCAAAATATTGATCATTATAAAGCAAACTGACCACATTTCGAGCCATCAAAAGCCTAAAGCTTCAATTGTCATTTTCATCTTCATTCCACCAATCATGTTGACCAAATGTTCGTCAACAAAAAATGATGCTTATTTAGCTATAAAGCTATCATGAGCATCAGTCGACTAACAAGTTCGAAATATAATGAGACCAAGGATTCGATTGGGAGAAGGAAAAGTAAACCATATTCTTTATATTCTCATTCTCATTGATCGCATTTAATCATTGCTGCCTTCAAAATCAGTTCAACGATAATGTGTTAGCATTCATTTTGCAGAATAAAACATTTTCCAAATTCTTGAGAAACTATTCAGCTCAATCAAACTTTCATGTTTTCACTTTCCTTTCATGTCTTCTTCCGAATTCCATGAGTGTAAAGACATTTTTTTTGCTTCCGAGGATTCAATTGAATGCCGTCAAAACAAAAAATGTATGAATTTAGAATAGCAAATGATATTGAAGAGATTCGACTTTTCTTCGCGAATCTTTCATTCTTTCCTTTCCACATTCTCCTCATCAATCAGATAAATAATCTTAATTTATGTATAAGGTGAGCTTGTTATTTCAAGAATTTTCTGAGAGAACATTTTCAATTCATTTGTTCATCAACTCAATCAGCCTTTTCTCACCATGGAACGGAAAGAATTTCAAAATTATCATTTTAATCAACAGTTTTGTTCATTTTTTTCAATCTTGATCTTTACAAGAATCAAAAATGGAAATAAGTTTTACCATCGAAAATCGAAAATTTATTTTTCGAGTTTGAAAACCAGGTTTGAAATCGAATTCTGGAAACTCTTGAGTAACCTCAATGGAAACGATTTTCATGTAAAGTTTTTCTCTTCCATTTCTGTTGTTCATTATTTTCAACTTTTGTAAATGTCTTCAACTGCAAGTGCTTCAGGCGAAACAAGGTAAAGTTTTTCTGGCCAATCGAATTACATTCTGTTCTATTGATCAACGAACTTCAATTGATGTAATTGTACGTTTCGATGTGAAACATTTCAAAGTGAAACAGAAATTAATTTGAAAACATTTTCACCATTTTTCATTTCACTTTCCTTTGAATTTTTCTTCTTGCATTAACATCGTTTTTGCTGTTTTTTCAATTATTATTGTTATTTTTATGAACAAATTTATTGCAATCTTGAACATTAATTTTGTTTTCTCATGAAATAAGTTATGAAAACTTCAATTTGTATTTGACTAAGAGCTTGGAATGGAAAAAAATTGATTCGAATCATTGAAAGGATTCGTGTTTCACACTCATTAAACTTGTGTTCAATTAATTGTTACACATTCAATCGTTGAATAACATTGTATTTAGCCTGAAGCATTCACTCCAATTACTGCTGGAAATGCTGTTGATTCATTCATTATGAGTAAATGTTCTTGTTTCTGTTTCACACATCATTTCAATAATTTTATTACATTTCAACTAAAGTGAAGAAGTAATTAGATAAAACGGAAAATTATCGGAGCTCGAAAAGAAGCTCATTTATTCCAGCAGAGTTCAGGATGAAAAATTACTCCAATCATTCATTTTCAGGATTCCAACATTCAGAGAATGAATTTTCATTCCATTTACTCGAGTTTCGAAGAATAATTTCAAATTTGGCAAAATTTTCAAAAAGAAATTTAGAAATCATAATTTTTCGAAAATTAAAAAACTTTATCATAGAACAAAAACAAGCATTTATTCAATATTTCTGTTTATCTTGTCTAAGAAATGAATCTAAATCAATAGCAAGTTTCGTTTTCAGAGTAAAAACTCAAGAAATTTCGTTTTTCGTTTCAAAAGCAAAATTTCAATGGATTTAGATTCTACGAAATGTTCGAGTTCATCAAACGATTGCTTTAAATATCTTTCAGAAATGCAATTCTAAGATGAAACCTGGAATTTTGTTTTGCATTTTTCGCTTCCGCAAGTCGTTCTTTTTAATTACAACATGAATGGTTTCATATCCAAATTCAGATGATATGTTCAACTTGGTTACCTCGATGGAAGAAAGAGAAATAATGATTTGGATGAAATGACGAAACTGAACTTATCTCATGTTTATCTGTTCATTGCAATATTTTGCATTCCTTAAAAGGTATCCAATTTCACGTCTGTATTTATGCACAGTCGATTCAAAGCATTGTCATCTTTCATTGGAAGGAAAAGGAGAAAAGAAGAGTTGACAAAATTCTGAGCCTGACAGAAATAATCTGATTCTCAAATATTTTGCATTTTATTTCTTTTCTGTTTACTATAAACCAAAACTTAATTTAAATACAAATATTTCTGTACTTTTCGTTCAACTGTTTTCTCATTTCATTTTGAAGGAAAAGCAAAAATTCAGTTTCAAGTGAAAAAACATTGTAAAGGCAAAAGAGGATTTTGCATTTTATTTAATTCAAGTAAAAATACAAAAGTGAAACCTTTCTTTTCCCAGAGACTTAAATTGATTGACTTTTATTGTCACTGATAAAAGATGAGTTTATTCAACAATCACAACTTTTTGCTTTCCTTTCCAATGAAATTTAACTCCATCAATGAATCTGTTTTAAATGCTAAACTTCTGCAAGCTTCAAGTAAAAATAGAAACTGATTTTTTGCCCCAAAACGATTCAATTTAAATAAACATTATTTGAAAGTTGAACGTCAAATGAATCGATGAGAAAAGAAATGAAGGAAAACAAATTGTTGCAATTAATTGTTCATGAAAGTAGGAAAATATTGAATATGAATAAATTATCATGTCAAGAGAAGAGAAAGAAATCAATTTTGTTCATTCTTCATTCCAATATCAATATTCACATCTTATTTTCACTGAAACAGTCTTGAAAGGAAAATGTTTTTTTCTTTATTTCTTCCAATTCTTTGTTTTTTCTCATCATTTCTTTTCTTGTTTATCATCATCACCATCATCATGAAATGGGTAAAGAGGAAGAAGAAGAGAAAAAGAAATAATATGAATGGTGAAAAGAAGGAAAGAAAAAAGAATCCATGAGATTCATCAGAACTCTTTTTTCCAGGTAAATCCCAAGCCATTTAACATGAACAATCTTCACTTTATTTTTGGGTTTCCTTTCATTTTCAGAGTGTGTGTGTGTTCCCTAATCATCAGCATCTTTTTCATCTTGTTCATCTTCTTCATCTTGCAACTTTCTTCTTCTCCTTCAAGATTAAGTATTGAGACCCATTAACCTGACTAACTGAGCGAAGAGAAAACATTTTCTTCCATCTTTTGCCTTCTTCCTCCCAACAGTCTGCTATTAACAAACACACCAAGAACAGGTTTAACCTCTCATTGAATATTTATCATCCCTCATCATCTACCATCATCCATATCAAACAAGATGAAGCAAACTGGAGCAACGAAAATAGATAACTTTATGTGATAAGTTTGGCAACAATGATAACATAACCTGAAGAGTATTCAATTTTTACCTGTCAGTCGACTCCATGTTTCCATAAACATTATAAATCGTTGCCAATTAAAGGTTCAAAATTGTTTAGAAATTTGCATTTCTATTTTTCACCTTTTTGCAACAATCAAGTTTAATGAAAACTTGGACTCTGGTTAAGAATGAAATTTTTGTTTTCATTTCTTCATGTTTCTCGATTCCAATTGATTAATCAACTTTTCGAGTTACAAATCAAACGGTTTTATCTCATCATTTACCAGATTAGTTTGCCTGATAAATATAGATGTTGACCAGTAAAGTTACGGCCAATGAAGAGTTAAGAGCTAAGAATTATCCAAATGAAATCTCAACGGATATAAGGCTTTATTCAAACCGGAACAGGGAGTGATATTCGTTAGCTTTCAATTGTAACTCTTTTTTTCTTCTCTTTTCTTCTTCTACTTCTTTCTACTTTTCTTTACCTTTCACATCAGTAACTACCACTAATACCAATAAGAATATGAACAACAATAAATTGATACATAAATCGGAGAATTAAATTTGATTCCATGGAACTTGCAGAGAAATAAGAAGAGAAAAAAAGTGATTTCCTTTTCACAGCAATTCCCATTTTCCTCATAATCATCTAGATATCATATCAATAAATCACATTCAGTGAACACAGAGAGACAGACAGGATTGCTTTGACCATTTTTTACCTATTTGGCCGTCTTGTGCTTCTTTCGCAGCCAAATGCAGAATTAATGGAACTGAAAAGGAAACGCTCTTCTTTTCGATTCGCGAAAAAAACAAGTCGATTAAAGCGCTCATTTAACAATATAAAACAGTTTCACGTTCAACTTGAGCTCTTCGCTTATCATGCCTCATGATTTGCTAACTTGTCATTTGTATTCTCATCGGATAAAGTATTTTATCGATGAGATTACATCGCTGGACATAAAATATTACTCGATAAACTGTATTCCTTCGAATGGAAACCGCAACAGTAAATATTATTGGAATCAGTAGAAAGCTTTTACAATAGGAAAATGAGAATTGCTACAAAAAAATTGCATCTAAAATGTCAAAAGCTAAAGGTCGATCGATCGCTTAAAGGAAGTCAAAAAGATCATAAAAGTTGAGATAAACATTAAAAAGCTATTTTAGTTTGAGGAATGAAGTCAAATGCAATGGAATCCAAGTCAACAGACTTTACGAAAAGCAAGTTGAGAAAAGTCTTGGATAGACTTTATGCATTCCAATCAGAAAAGTTAATCTAAAGTTGCCGTGTAACACTCCTTGAACACTTTACATATCAATTGAGCAAATTATTCATCATTCACTTGATTCGTTACAAAATGAAGATTTTGTATCAACGATAAGGTTACTCTTTGGGCTCAACAAAATTTGATCAAAGTTGAAGTTTACATCTCGGACTGAACATTGATGATTAACTTTTGCAAGTGAATCTTATCTTGGATGGTTGATTCCAAGAGCAAACCAATGTTTACTCAAAAATAGGAAAAGCTTTGCCTATTAAAAAGTATATATTTGCCGTGAAATGGATGATGAAAAAAGCCTGATAACTTGGCGAATCTTGGTTGAACAATAGAAGAAAGTTATTCTTTTCTCTCTTTTTACATTGAACCCAGAATAATATTATTGAATAAAAGCTATCTGAAGAGGAATCTTGGACTGAATGTTGAGTAAACCTTTTCTTGCCTCAATTGACCGCAACATTTGATGGATCAGTGAAAATAAAAGTGACAGAGAGAAAGCTCTTTCTGTTTATCATGTTCCACAATTTTCATAGTTCAATATATTTACACAAAAAAGGCAAATAATTCATTTGTATCATCATCCTCATCGTAATCGTCATCTGTCAATTTCTCGTTCTTTTTCATTTCACTTTGTCACTTAAATTCTCATCCTTATCATCCTCTTGAACTCTCAAAACTCACATCCTTTCAGGCTTTCATCCTTTAACCCAGAACCAAGTAATCATTCGCCTGATCCCAACGAAGCTTCAACTACAAGTTTCACCATTATTAATAAGAAAACATGAAAGTAAACATGAAGCGAAAACAAAGCAAAAAGTTAATTCCCTTTCGACTCACACTTTATTCATAATCATGACAGTTTTGCCTTTAAGGGTTTAACAATCAACATGAGGATAAACAGAGGATACAGTTTGATGAGAAACAGCAAAGAGTTGAGCAGAAGAATTTTTCATTTCTTTTTCTCTCTCTTCTTTTGCTGCATTCCTTCCCCGGCTGCCGATTGAAACAAGAAACTTGTTCACAGTTTAAGCTATTATTATTATCACAAGTGTGTTAACATTTACTCAAATCAAGTTTGAATAAAATGGAAAGAAATAAAGAGAAAAAAAGGAAAATCAAAGCGACAATCAGAATAGCAAAATTTGATTCCAATGAGAGTTTCCATGAAATTGTTATCATCCACTTTTCTCTCATTTAAATTCAAATGTATCATGGACTGAGTAATAATCTTGTTTCCTCAACTTTGAATATTTTTACATCTTCAAATTCATTTAAGCTTCAATAATCCTTCACATCAATTGAACACTCGAGTTTCATGTGAATGCAAAGGATGGAAAAGTATTGCTTCAGCAGAAAGGAAAAGAGGAAAGTTCTGAAAATGTATTATTTGCAAATGTTGAAAGTGTCAATAAGAATTATTACCAGAACTGATAATTTGATCCATTAATAATGATTATAATAGAGAAAATAAAATGTTATTACCATGTTATTTCCATGCAACATAGTTCAACAACGAAACAAGTTCACTTGCAACTGTCCAAACTGAATGTTCAATCGAACGAGAAAAAATCAAACTTTAAAATGTTGATCCATTCATTAACAAGATATTTCAAAATCAACTTTTCAACAGAAAATTTTGTTCGAAAAAAATGAGTTTTCCTTTTTTCCTCTTTTAATGAAAATTTTCTGAGCTTTTTATCTCCTTTTTTCTCTGCCTTTCATGATCAGAATTTCGGTGCAACTTTTTAATCTCATTTTTTTCTTCATTTTAATTTACCAAATTTTGCTCTTATTTTTGGTAAAACATTTTCTTGTTATCATAATAATGACAAAGACAAACAGTAAAGATGATCATGAAGGATGAAGCAGATTCAGAAAGTGAGTTTATTCAAAATTCTGAGCAACATTTGTTATCTTGCGACTTTCTTTGACTGTAAACATTTGCAAGTTTAGGAGCAAAAAGTTTGAACCAGTTTTTAACTTGATTAACCCAAAGAATCTAAAGAAGTGCAAAAACAACTCTTAATATGATTGAAACATTTCATCGTATTCATGACCTTTAAGCTCATGTTATATCCATTTGAATACATTGAACCTTTATCGATAATAAGAATGTTAATATTGGTTCTATTCAACAATTTTTTTCTCTTCTCAGCCTTTTCCTTTTCCCTGTTTTCAGATAGTCAGTGATACATTTAGTAATGATATAATACCAAGTTGATTGATGGTGATTTTTCATGGCTCATGGAATCTTTTTGTGTGTTTGCTTATCGTTTATTAGGATTTGCCGTTGAAAAAGGAAAGACAAAAGTTGAACCCAATTTTGATGAGCAGCAAAAAAGATGAAGAAAAAAAGTTTTATCCAAATTTTGTGGAACCAAATGTGAAAAGTATCAAGAGTAAAGGGAAAAAACATGATCGAGAGGAAAAAATTGAACAAGTGAAGAAACTCATTAGTATCGATCTTTTCACTTGCACTTTGATAATGGTTATAATGAGAATTATGAAGATAATTATTGAGATAATTATTGTTATTCTATTTATTAAAAGGTACGAACTTTTGTTGCCATTTTTGTATTAATAACGTTAATCTATTGAGAGTAATTAATTTGCTGGAAGGAACGGGAAAAGAGCTGCGAATTGATAGTTCAGTAAATGTTGTCCTTCGTTTACCTTTTGTCTTTGGTTGCGTTTTTTGTAGCCTTTTTGTCCTGGCAAAACAGACCAAAATATTAAAGCAAATTGTTGTTGATTAATGATTATTATTGTGTTACATTAATGTTGATTTATTGTTTGCTGATTTGTCAACTTTAAAGTACACTTTAAATGTTTCAATCCTTTGCTTGCCTTTACTCCAGATTATTTGCTGCTTTTGCTGCTTTCGTGATCACTTTTGATTAGTTGATCATTTTTTTTCTTTCCTTTCCTTTCTTTTCCCATTCCATTGCTGGCTTAGTTTAGCGCATTAGTTATGTTAATTGAGAATTGAATAATTTAGCAGATTAATTTTAGAGCCAAATGGGTAATCAAACTGTTGATTGATATTATTAGCGAAGAAAGCAAATTGCTTATGAAACAGGGTTAATCATGAGAGCAAATTTGTTGTTCAACCTTTCTTGCAGGTTAAGCAAAAATAGGTTCAATTTTTTTCCCGTTTAAACTTTTATTAGCATCAAATCAACTTCAGTCATGAGTTTAATCACCCTTTTCAGACTTGAATGTGACTGCTTTGTAACTTTTGTAATGACTTGCGATTAAAAGCTCAATCATTTTTAACAGTATTTCAACACTCGATCCATAGTTTATCAAGATTACAGCTATTTGGTTCATCAAAGTAAAGTCAGGAATAAGCAAATGGCCTATTCTTTCTCATGCAAATTTGTTTGCTGATTTCAAAAATAAAACCCATTCTTCTCTGGTGAGTTTAGTCTTTGAAATGATGGACAAGAGCTAGATGAGTGATTGGGTTGCAAGTAGAAACATATTTTCAAGCATGAATAATGATGATAAAAGGATTTCCAAAAATCGCCAGAAATTTCATTAGATATTCCAATAGATGCTATTGTATGTTGATTTTTTTACTCAATGATGAACCAGTTTTCTTCTGGTTCATTCAGTCTCTTGTTACAGTAATAATGCAAAAACAATTATACAATGATTCTAGTTGGAATGAGTCTTTAATATAAATGAACATTTCTCTACTTGAGTGAGTTAAGAGGATTATATTGAATGGCTTGAGTTAAACTGTTTTCAGAAGAAAGATCAGAATCAATCATTCAACCACAATTCACAGCAGATAAACCTCGATCAACTCAGCATTCGTGTTGATTGCCGCCCTCAGACATTCTTGCAGAACGATTTCGAGCGTTCATTTCTCATTTGCATTCTCATTCACATTCATGTTTCTGAAAATTCGCAGGAGAAGATTATTGCATGAAAATTCGTGAAATGAAAAATGATGTTGAAATCATAACTATTCAACAAAACCAGCAAAATCTTCATAGAGTTTCATGTTATTCATATCTCACTGATTTCAAAATCAAGTTAAATCTCGGGAAACATAACTTTCTGCGAATTTTGATCAGATTTTCGGAAAGCTCACGATGCTTTTTGGGAAAAATATCAATCCAAAAATTCGATAGGCGCTTCGTTCAGAGGATTTGCTTATAATTATAAAAACATGAAGTATGACTAGGTGATCATGAAAATATGAACCATTGAGTTGACAGTGTTTCCATTTTAGACGAAATTTTAATTTGGAATAAAATAGTTTAGCTCAATCAGCTTCAATTTAATCCTCTTAATTCACTGAAAATAAAGCAACTTTCATTTATACTGAAGCAAATGTTGATCCTAACTCGAATGACTTTATCTTTAAGCCTTGACTTTCAAGTCATTCAGTTGACTTGATCAGCATTGCAGGTTTACTGACACTAAACTTGGTTACAATAAACGATGATCCAAACGTAAATTGATCATAACTTGATTGATAGCTTGGCAGTTTCATCAGTTGACGTAACTCAACAATAACAAGAGTTACATTTGATAAAGTAAATCAGCGAATCCTGAAAAGTATGAAGAGCAACATTTGATACTACATTAAAATCGAGTAAAGTTTTTCCATGAAACTTCCAAATTACAATTCAGATTCGCACCTCAAACAACGACACTTTAAAACAATTAAGATTGAGATTTTCTCGTTAATTAATCAGATGAACAAAAAAGAAACTCATGAAAATCGTTGATTGACAATGAAGCAAAAAAGCAGAGAAAAGGTCAACAGGGAATCAACATCTAGATAATCTGAATGCTTTGGGATTCCTTTTTTGGCTAACATCTAAAGGGATCGAAACAAGGTGTGAACATAATGGAGAAGATGATGATGATAATGATGGTGATCAAGACGATAAGATACAAATAAGTTGAGCGTATATTTATTGGGCGTGAATAAGCTATTGTACCATTGGATTGTTAATCATTTAACAAAACTAACGATAACTTTGAATCGAAGCACAAGATGTAAGCAAAGAAGCATTTCATTTCTTTCCTTTTACTCTTTCCTTTCCTTCACTTCTTTCCCAGTATTATTACATTGATTTATGGTGTTAACCAGAAAATTTTCATTCCTCAATTCAGATCTTTCAATGTTGAACTGTGACAGAAGAGAGAAAAATCAAGAAGAAGAAGAAAAAGAAAAGGAAAAGTTGAAGGTAAAAACAAGAAGAAAAGAGTTTTATTTTTTCTTTTTGTTTCTTCCAAACTTTTCATTTTTTGTATTCCAATGCTACTGACACTTTATCATTTACAGGGAATGCTTCTTGAGGAAAGTTGTAATAATAGCGATAATAATAGTTTTAATAATGATTACGAATTGTTGAGGAATTGATTTTTAATGGTAAACAATCATCATTAAAACAAATCAACTGGAAATGAGAGTAAAATGGGAATAAAAGTTGAACGCAAAGATGAATTTGCTTGCAATGATGGAAACAAGAAAATGGTTCAAAACTTTCGCTATAAACTCATCTTTTCAATGCTATTTTAATGTCAACCATTTACATTGCCATTTTCATCTTGATCATCGCTTCTCTACCTTCGATTGAAGACACAATTTTCTTCCTTTTCTTCATTTATCATTGTTTAACATCGAACACTGATTCTTGACTTTCTCGCCTTTCATCCTTCTCATCATCTTCATCCTTTGTTTCGCCTTTTTCTTGTCCTTTTCCGTCTTCATCATCTTTTCCTTTCAAACGTTATCAAGGCAAAACTAAAGACAAGAATAACTTTCAGTTTCATCATGTTGATGGTTTTTCCCGTTGTTCATCATTCAACATGATGAAGAAAAAGAAGAAAAAGAAAAGAAAATTTCACAATTTTTTAAACTCAGAGAGGCTCAGAACGATTCATTCATTGCCTTTTCTTTCCACTTTTGTCTCTCTGATTAACAAGCTAATAAATTGTGAGTAAAACTGTGAACAGAATTGGAATAAAAAAGATTCTAAAACTGTTTAACATCAGCAATTTATTAAATTGTTTTACACTGTTGTTCACTCCATCAAAGTGAACCTAATTTGAACCTCATTTTAGGCAACAAAAACAGCCTTTTGTTGACCATAAAAATCATTATCATTGTCATTTTGATGACCAAACACTGAAAGAAAGTGAAGAATCGAGAAAATAATTTTTTCTCCATTTTTTGTCTTCTCACCAATAACGCCAATTGTAAAGTATATAATCAATGTTAATTTGATAAACGATGGAAGAAGCCTGACAACAATTAACACTGTCCATTGACAGACTCAATATTGATTAACAATTGATTATCAAAAGATTAACCTTGCGATAATTAATCTTTCATTGATGAAAGTGGAAACATTAAAGTGGAAACAAAAAGAGTCCAAAAAATGTGTGAACAAAAAGTTGATTAATCAACGTAAAAAGAGGCAAGAAAATGGTTGACCTTAACTGATGAGTTAATTAATTTGCAATTAATTATAATTCAATGAGTAAACAATTTTTTCTCTGGACAACGCTCTTTACCATTCATTATTACTTGCAAGCTCAACTCAATGGATAGGAAATGCTAATAAAATGATAATTTCATTCAAATTGTGATTCTCATGTTCATGACATTTCACTGTTTAACGATGTTGTTATTAATATGATAATGATAATTTGGTTATTTTTCTGATTCTCTTTGCATTTGGTTGAATGTGTTTTTGTTGAGGCAAAGAAACAAAATGAAACTGAATGTTGAATGTTGGTAAAGAAATCAAAGAATCTGTCAAAGAATCAACAATTTACGGTAACAATTATGTAAATTTAGTTATTACAATTGGTTTAGACATTTTACAGATGAATTGTGTTCTGTTGTCGAGTTGAATGAAACAGTTTTCCCTGAAAACAATCATTTTTTCAATGAAAAACAACTTTCATTATTTGACGAGAAAAGCTAATTGTCGCTTTAATCCAACATTTCAAGTTTCATCAATTTATAAAATGATTAAAATATAAATGAATTGAAAATGCAAACATTGATTTTTTCTTCACTTAATTTGAAAAATTTTCCTGATTCTGTTTCAGCTTCGTATCAACAAGAGAATCGTTTTTACAACATTTTATCTTCAACCAGAAATCATCTTAAAATTTTTGAAATATTTTTTAAAGAATTTTTTCCTCGAATCGTTGAACCCTTCAGAGTTGATAACTAAGCTAGAAAGAATCGCAATTTTCGATAAAAAGCTGCATTTCTATTCATTTGGCAACTTCAAATAATCAATGATTAGAATTTGAGATTTCATGAGTTTTTCGGTCAATATTTCACCAAGCAACCTTTAATCAGATTATAAAAGGTAACTGAATTAAGACCAATAAAAGGGTGAATAAAATTTAGCCTAAACTTTATCAGCTCACAATAATGATCATTAAATTTCCATCAGATATTAGTTAATGGGTTAAAACGCGATGCAAAATTGAAAGGAAAGCCATTCTGATTATCCTGAAATGGATCAGAAACTCGATACTTTCAATTTGATACTTTCCTTTTTAATATTCATTCATTGAAATATGCTTGATACTTGCGGTCATGTTGATGTCCATTTGAAGAAAAGAAAATGTTGATTTAAAAGAAACTCTTTTTCCCTTTCAATGTTGCTCATGTTTTCACTGTTCATGATTGATTGATCAAACGGTAATACATTTGTTAAAGAGTTTCTCAGTTTCAATGCTTTTGTTTTGCCAATTGTTTAAGCGATAATTTAATTGTCACAATCTTTTGCTTTTTGCCTCTTCTCTTCAATCCTCGGTTTAAAGGTTAAAACAAATGAACAAATAATCTGTATTTGATCAGTTTTTGTCTTTCAAGAGTCTTGACAAACCCTCTTCCATTCATTCATCATCTTGTCATCCTTTCAACAGAATAAACCTTTTTTTCTTCTTCTCTGGTCTTCAACATTATCCTCATCAGAATCATCATAACCATCCAAGTAGTTGAACGAATGAACAAAATTTCCAGTTGCATTTCCTGATGAAAATACAAAGCGATAATCTAGACATTATTTTATCAAATAACAGTAAAAATATATCGTCCAATTTCAATGTTAACCTAAATGATGATGAGGAAGACTAGCAACTCTTAATAATTCACATCTCAGCCTTTTCTTTAATCTTCTTCCATTCCATTCTCCTTTGAGTCTTATCATGGCAACTCTGAATTATTGTTGATAACACATAAAAGATTTCGACTTTTTCATTTCTTCTTCTTCTTCTTCATCTTTATCTTCATTTTCCTCTCCAGTTTCCTCCATCAACTTGCAAGTCTCAAATGATATCTGATGAACTTTGCTTTTGGCTTTTTGTCCCTTTTTTGTTTCATCCTTTTGCCTCTTCTCTATCTTCATCATCATGTATCCATCTTCCTCTTCCCCTGCAAGACGAAACTCTCAGATATTATCTTTGAGTTTCTCTTTTTATTTGGTTCTTTTTCATTGTTGTTTCCTTAAACTGACCAATCAGTTCCTTCTGTCGAGTCAGGTTGAATAGATATGCTATTATGGGTTCAATGATTGATCCAATTAGGTTTACTTAGTGAACCAGGGAACAAGATGAAGGAATGATAATATTCCTGGTCATAATCATGATCATCATCAGGGAAGATAATGATGAGATAAAAGAGAGTGATTATCATCCAGTGAGGCAAACAAATTAAGGCCTTTTTGGGTGACCACAAAAAGTCAATATAATCACTGTAAACCGATATTAAAGCCAACAGTTTATCATCTTAATCTGCCAATGCTTTGTCCATTCAACATCAATAATCAAATTAATGGTTCAAATTTGGATTCTGGAAGAGTGTTGAAAGGAATGGAAATTGTTCGACAAGTTGATCAATAATTAAACAGAAAATTGTTCAATCTCTTCTGATCTTCAAGTTTTCAATCTTTCGATTTTCTTTACAAATTAATGATTTTAAGAAAAGTATGAAATTTAAAATGAAATCCCATTAAAAGTCATGAAAGGTTAACATTTCATGTTAGCAAATGTTGCGATTGATTGAGCATTCAAATCTGTCTCTCGACTTACATCGTTACACAATTGAACCACAATTTTTGACTCTTGCATTTGTTTATCATCATTTGTCTTTTGCTGCATTTGCCAATCAACATTCTTAGGCGGAGGTTGATTCATGTTAATCATGATTATCATGTTGATGATGAAAGGCAAAATGAGATGGGAAAGGCCTAAAAATGAGTGAAAGTTAATAGTTGTACAGGAAAATATTCATCAAGATAATAAGTTTAATTAGAGTTTTTCTCGTTTTTTTCGTCTTCTTCTCTTCTTCTTCCATCTTCATCTAGAATTGAGTTAATATTTAATGATTGTTAAAGCATGGATTATGATTAGTCCTTAATTAACGATCAAAATTTTCCTCTTCTTCCTTTTTTACCTCTTCTTTTGTTTCATGTTTGTCTAACTTTCAACTTTTCATTTCTTTTAATAAACTGATCAAGTTCTGGTTAAAATGATAGGTTGATCATAATTTAGTTTACATAATTATCAAGTACAATGAAAATGATGGAGAGAAAAAGATGGAAGAAGAAAAAAATGAAACTAAAAAGTAAAGACATGTCATGTTAGGTTGACATTCATCTTTCGATTGAACATTCAACTTGGACTTTTCAACATTCTGTTTCGTCTTCACCTTAAATGTTGATAAACTGATCATCTGACAATGATAATCTCCTTCTTCATGGACGAATAATTCACTTGGAATAAAAAGATAAGAGTAACTCCAAGAAAGAATAAGTTCAAACACTTTTCTATCATTTTTACGCTCCTTTTCCCAATCAAATTTCAAATCTGTTTAAAGTGTTTAAATGTTGAAGATCAACTTGATCAAGCTGATTTATTTTAATCAAGTGAGGTTAACTGTCGATTGTGAATGATCAACTATTCAGTCTAAACTCCCCACAGAATCAAAGATAAAATTAAAGAAAAGCAAAATCAAGAACTTGATCAATCAAAATTAACAATCAGCTGATCCTGTTAGCGTTCAAAGTTAGTACTTAGTTCGCTTTCTGTTCAGTTATTGGACAGATTTTTCATCAAACCTAGTAATCTCGAGCAACTTACAATCACTAGCCTTTCAACGTTGAAACCGGTTTAAAGACTTAAAATTTCTTGTTACGATAACGATCCAAGTGATGGGTTATGATGAATAAACTTGTGCTGGTTTAACAAGTCGATTGAAATTTGACTCAAATCTGTAACTTCATTTTGTCTTTAAAATAATCTTTAAAGTGAAATGAAACTTCAGTAAAATTTTCAGATAAATTTTTTGTTATTGAATTTAAACTAGTCAAAACACTTAGCAGTAGCTTATCATTAATTTACCTTTTGAATATTTACTGTCTAGAAATTTGCTCGATTGGCTATATTGTTGTGGGTTAATATGTTGATCTGAGCGTTCAATTGAACTTGGTGCAACCTGTAAGAAGGTAAAGAGAAAAGGTAGAATGGAAATTGCCATTCATTCCATTTTATTGTAAATTGGTGAAGATCGCAGGTTCAATTGGTAAAATTAAATGAATTTATTACTTATTCATAATAGGAATTATTCATGAACGTTGAGAAAATGAATCGCAAATTTCGCAGAAAAAGTCAAAAATAAATTTTTCGAAATTTGCTTTTTACCAGAATCGCTTACGATTGATACAGAATCGAACTATTTCAGACTCTTGGACGACAAAATATTATATTGATATAGGATTAAAAGTTCGAGTCTATTTGCATGAACCAGAAAAAGAATCAAACGTCTAAAGACATTTATTAACACCCTGTATGGATGAGCGAAAATATTGTCCACAGTTTTTTAAACAGAAAAGGATAGCATGGAAATTCAGTCCATTAATTATTCCATTTCTCATTGAACATTATTTTATGATAAATTGTTGACATTAGCTTGTTGACAATGATAATAATGATGAATATTATAACAGTCACTTTTAATGGACTTGAAGCAAGCAAGGAATCAGCTACTAAAGGTACATTTGAAACTCATGTTGACCAACCGATAATGAATGTCACTTTATCCTGTGATGGTCAAATCTTATCATCATTACAGTAGCCAAGTCAACCTTAATAAAAATATTAGTTGCAAGATAATGTTGAACAAGAATATACAATTAAATACAATTTTCCTCTTTCCTTTCATCAACACTAATCAGTAAATGAAAAACAAAAATGCAACTCAAGACAACCTCGATTCTGACACAAAAAACGTGAATCTCTTTTAATCAGTAAATTGGTTGTTGGATTAAGGTAAATTGTCCATTTGATGACAACACTTCTAATCATTTTCATTCTTCGATTAACTTTAATTGAACAATGAATTTCTTCGTTTCACTTCAACTCAGGAGATTAAACTCAATTTACTTGATTAAAGTTGTCTTTGAATGTAAATTAAGGTGAACACGAAAAGGCTAAACTTGAATAAATTAATTTTCATTAACCAATCAAAAGTAATTAACTTTTGGAAAGAGACAAATTTCCATTTCGAAAATTCAAGATTCATCTGAATTCATCAAACTGTTGGCCATTCAATTCATTTGAGGATAAAAATATTGATATGAAATGGTTAATAAAGAGTGAAATGAATAGTTTCAACTTGAAAGCAATTCTCAAAGCTTAATCTATTCACTCATCTTAAGTTCGACTGAATACGATAAATCACAGTGAAGACGGAAATTCTTAATGAAAAAAGCATCAGAACGAGAAATGTTCAAGTTGAAATCTTTGGCTTTCGTCACTTTAATAGCATTTATTTAAGGATGAAAGAAGCCTTTCTTTAAGCAAATGTAATTTTGTAGTTGCGAGTTGAAATTTGGTTCACTGTAGAGGCATAAAATTGAATCCATTTGAACAATTAAAACGTTTCTCTGAACGACAGTCTTTTACCAAATTGAGTTTAAGATTGAAACTTCGATCTCTTTTTGTACAGTTCAGGCACCAGATATTTCCACCAATCAACATAAATAACCTAAAAAGTCTTTCCTCAAACACAATGATACAAATGATCTGCATGTTTTCACCAACCATGTTCGAATGCGAATTTCTCAGTAACTTGGTTCTGATGAAGCTGGTACCATTAACGGTCATGTAGTTCAATCATTGCTTTCATGTTGTGTAAAAGTTTCCCTTAGAATCCTTTTAGTTTAACCACATTTTTACCCAAAATTTGATACTTTCTCTTACTTATTCTCTTTGGTTCCTGATTATTCATTAGAATTGGAAATAAGTTTGAAATGTCTAAAGGTTAAAGGCGAAGGGAAAGTGTATTCAAACAACATTCATCTTTTGTTCAGTCAACAATTAACTTTATCAATTTGGTAATGATGATAATGTTAACCCTGATTCAGTTAAACAATGCTTTCCATTTATTAATTAATCTTGTAACAAGCAAATGCCTTTTGTGTGCTTGGGAAGGATAAAAAGGATTGGTCAAGCTGGGAGTTCAATTTTATGATAATAAGAGTCTCGTGAATGTTGAGAGTTGAATTGTTGGTGAAGCAAATTGTGGCAAACAATAGTTGCAGAACAAAGAAAAATATAAAACAATTTTTAAATTGTGATGAAAATTAATTTTATTTATTAATCTTTTTCTTCTTCTTCTGCTCTTTTCGCTTGTTTCTGGTTCTTTTTTGTAATTTTAATTTTTGCTTCAGTTAATTCATTGTTTTGCCTGTCATGCAAGGCTAATTGTTATTATTATCATCAGCATCATTTGCGATTCAAAGCGATAAAGTAATGAAACAGTTCCATAAATGGATAACAAGATGAATTCCCTTCAATCAATTGAAATAGAAACTAGAATTGTTCAATTCTTTAGCCAATCTTCAGCTGCAAGTTTGAGATAAAAAAGTGAAAAGAAATGTTGAATTGAAAGCGAAAATTGGAAAATGAGAAACAATTCTGAGCTGAAATTTTTCATGGAAAAGATGACGGAGCTAAAATTTGGGTCATTTTTTGAACCAAATATTGAAATGGCAGCTTGGTTTGAAGATTGAATTTTCATCTGGAAAGAAGATAAAATGATTGAATTGAAGCTTTTGTTGAAAGTTGAACTTAAAGGAAAATTTTTTGGATTAAAAGTGAAAACTGTAAATGAAATTATGAGAAACGAAAAGGTTCAACATTTTGTTTCTTTTATTTTCAAAAGTTTAAATTGAATTATCAGCTGTTTAGGTCAAATCGATATTTGGTTTGTTAATAGATGACAATAATCAAGTTGATTATGTAAATGTACAACTATTGAGGTTTTCGTGGAGAGGAAAGGTTCACATTATTATGTGCATTTGGTGAACAAAATAACTGATAACATTTTGTGCTTCACTCATTCAAATTGAATTTCATTTTGGGTTCATTTTCACGGCAATATCAAACTGTTTAACATGAATCCATTTAAATTTACTGTGAATTTGTTCATCTATTTGGTTCTACTCATTTGACCATTGAATTGGTGAAAACCAGAGAAAATGTCTCTTCTTTTTTTTTCAACCAACAATTCTTTCATCTTATTTTATATTCAAGTGATCCATGAATTGGACAGGTTGCTATTGAACTGTCTCTTTATTAATAATAATGTAATGATGATGGTGATGAGTTGACAGTATTGATATTGACCAGTGACCAGAAGAGTGAAGAGAAAACCAAAGGTTTTTTTAATTTGACCTTTTAAATTGACTGGACAAAATTGAAGAGGAACCCAAAATACTGAATAAGTGCAACTTTATCGAATCAATTTTCCAACTCTACTTTTGGACATTTTTACTCGTTTCTCATTGCTTCACTGTAAACCATCTTTCTTGTAACGAAATGTCATTGGAAGATAATCATCATCATCATCATCATCTTGTTCGTTTCTCCTCTTCCCTTCTCTTTCTGCTTCAATGTAATTGAATTATCAGGTTATTTGGGTTTCCTCTTTACTCAAACCTCAGACCTCAATACTGAATCTAGTGGTTGTTACCCAAAAAAATATAATAACAATAATAGTAGCAATAATAATAATGATAATAATAGTAATGCTACTGGAAAAAGTTAACCAGTCAACCTTAAGAATCAATCTATTCCTCTTAATCCATTTTATAATGTATTATTATTAAGGAACCATAAACAGTCTAATCTTGTTTTCATTACACCATTTGGTAAACACTTTTTGTTTTTCCTTTTTACCTCTTCTTCTTCATCATCTTTCCAGGCCTTACCAAGTTGATAAATCATTACTGAACAAGCAATCAGCTAAAAGATTGTTTCAGTTTATTATTGATAACAAACAATCCAATCAAGATTATCACTACCTTTTTAGATGGTCTAATAATCAACAGTCCAAGAAGCTTATGGATTTTCCCGTTAATCGCTAATTTGACTGTTAAATTGTACCCAGTTTTGTGTACAAAATGCTAATCCTTCTCACTAGCTTCAAACATTTTAACCGTTTTCGGGGTTTTCATTATTTGTGTAACAATAAGTTGATTAAAAGACTAACTGATGGTTGAAAGATGATTATTTTATTGTTTAGACTTTTATTCATTTTGTTTGAATGATTGGATGGCGACTGAATTATTAAAGTGACAGAATCAACTTACTTGGAGTTTGTTATTGGGTGCTGATTTGCATTTTTATACAGTTTCTTTGACTTAACTGAAGCTGATGATAAGCTAATGGTTGTTAAAGTTGATTTAATCTCGACTAATGTTCATTTTAAATGGATAACATTTGAAACCAAACATTTATTCAACAGACTGTGAGTAATTTTCCTTTGTTTACTGTTTCTACCTGTTAATTTCAATTAGCAAAGGTTCACTTGGATTCATCTTTCATCCATTTTTTACTTGGTTAAATGTATCGGGCAATTTGATAATTTATTGATTCTGATCAAATATATTTCTTCCTATTTCTGTCTTCTTCTATTTTTAGTTCCACATTTGCAAAATTGATTGAAATCTAATCAAAAATGGACAAAATAAGTTTTACTTTTTATTGCATCTTTATCAATGCAGTTTGGACCTTGTTTGGTTAAACCTACAAGTTGAGTTGATTTTTTGGAAAATTAAATTACAATCAAATGTTTTTAGATTTGATTTCAGTCTCTTTTTTTTGTTCAAGGTGATTGACTTCAGATGCCATCTAAATTGATCTTTCAATGGATCATTAGCATTTGATTAACTAAGATCGTTTCACAAATCATTTAATCTAGATTGTCAATTTTGCTGAAAAATGTAAAAAACGGTGAATCAATTTAGAAGTAAATGGACAGATAAACTGTTCAAATGATTTAATTTTATTCCTCAATTTTCATGGTAACTTTCATTAAATTTAATATCTGTACATTAGAGTTCAATCTAACTCTGATCGTTATCATCAATATCATTTGATCACTTCTAGGTTTTGAAACTGAAAAAACAGTTTAATGCTTTTTTTACAAGTAAAATCAAAAATATCTTGCAATAAATGAGTCAACTGATTATGGATAATGTTGACTGTTACAAGAAATCATTGAGTCAATCCTAGTTAATTTAACGATGATTTGGAGTCTGTTTTTGCATTCATAGAACGTAATTTGATTTTGCTTTTGTTTGTTACGTGATATGGTAATCACCCCTTACTTTACAGAAAACCCTTTCTTTCCTTTTTTATCATGTGATTACAGACGACTGGTTCTTTGTTTTGCTTTGCACTTTCTGTTTTCATCTAAAGTATTTTATTTTTGTGTACATTGTTAATATTGTTAATTTATCTGGCGACGTTAATTATCTTGTTAATTAATTACATTATCTAATTGTTTGTTGCCCGATTTTTGATTAATTTACAGCAAATGTTATAGAGGATCCAGCTTATTGCGCTTATTCACTCAAACTCATCTCTGTGATACTTATAATTACAAGTTTACCATTTTCTCTTTTCTTCTGCATCAAGGTAAGTAATAACCCAACCATTTCACCATTCGACCAAAATTAATCTCTTATTCATTCTTCTTTTCTCGTCTAATTTATCTTCATGTACAAGGTTGTCCAAGAATATGAAAGAGCAGTTATATTCCGATTAGGTCGTTTGGTAACCGGCGGGGCTCGAGGACCTGGTATATTCTTTATCATTCCATGTATTGATACCTATTCCAAGGTTGACCTCAGGACGGTTTCTTTTGATGTTCCTCCTCAAGAGGTATTAACTTCCTCCAAACCATCATTATCACTATCATCTCATGAAAAGCAGCATCATTTCTCCATCATCGTTTTCATTATCATCAATAGCTTCTCTGGTTTCTAACTTAAAGACGGTCAAGAAGTGAAAATTATATTCATAAACGTTTATGCATATTAAACTAAAAGCTTTATTTATAGATGAGGAAACGGAAAACTAGAATCCTGAAGTGTGTAATCAAGACAGAGAAAATGACCAAAAAAAGATGGACAAGCAGGTGACGAGGAAAGGAGATCAATAAACATTCAAAGTATTCATCTGAAAAAAACCTCTGAGCTGGAGACGAAGGAGAATATTACATTATTATTATTATTATTATTATAGCTATCATTACACTGATGAGTTACTTACTCTTTTTCCGTTTAGTGGAAAGTCTTGAAAGGTGAAAGAGAAAAAAGGTTGAGGATGAAAATGAAGATGAGAAGATGATCATTGTGGGTTGTCTTTTATCGTATTCACCAGGAACCATTGAAGGATAAATGTAGGGATCAGACTGCTAACAACAGAATGTAACAAATCATTGGTAAAATCCCTTACAATCAACTTTACCTATTCTTCTTCCTTTTTTTCTTCATCTTCATTTCTTCGTTTTTCCTCGTCATTTTCTCTTTCCTTCATCTTGACCATTGAAAGGCATCAAATGTTTATATTGAACAAACCTACAGAAAATTGTAATACATGTTGAGTATTTTGCTTCTTCTTCTCCTTTGATGGATTCCTATTAGTGATCTTTTATTCTTATAACAACTTGACCATTTACTTGACCGTATCTAATGTATAAACATTTCATTTTACCCTTTTAAATTGCTGTTACCTGATTGTTATAATAACAACAACGACAATTTAAGGGTCACTTGATTAGGATAAACATCATCAACCTGATTATTTTGTTTCTCTTGATTACAATCTAATTAACTCGACCAGAAATCATTGTTTCTTTCCTTATTTTGTTACTATTTTTGCCTTTTCCCTCGTTACTCTTACATAATCGACTGGAATAACAATCTACTGATAAACATTTCATCATCAGTCGATACAATTGTACTCAGTTTGAGATCCAATTAAGATCTTGAAATAGTTGATAGCTTATTATTTGAAAATAAAAGCGCAATAAATTTGTCTTGTAGAATCATGGTTATTGATTTTACTCTTGTATTAATAAAAGGCTTTTTTGAGAGCTTTAGAAAGCATAATCAAATGAATAATAATCAAGCTTTAATTCCAATTGTATTTAGAAAGGATTAACCAGTTATTGATAATTAAGTTTACGTTCTTACCATTGCTTAAAAAAAACTTGGTTCATTAAACCTAGAGTTTTATCGTTGATTCTATTAAATTGAAAACATCTACTTGTTTATAGCCAATGTTTTGTCAACTTGTGTAATTCAATTATCTGTCTATTCCCTTCAATTTCATTCATTAATTTATTTATTCAATCATTTCAATTTCATGATGCAAAAGAAAATTGTTGATTAATCATTTCTCTCATCCTCTATTCCCATTCCAGATACTATCTAAAGACTCTGTAACTGTAGCTGTGGATGCTGTTGTATATTTCCGTATAAGCAACGCAATTGCCTCAGTATCTAATGTTGAAGATTATGCGAGATCAACAAGACTCTTGGCAGCAACGACCCTGAGAAATGTTTTGGGTACTAAAAATTTATCTGAAATTCTGAGTGAAAGAGAATCAATCAGTCACATGATACAATCAAGTTTGGATGAAGCAACTGACTCTTGGGGAGTTAAAGTCGAAAGAGTTGAAATGTAAGTTGTATTCTGGATCAAAAGATACTTAATGATAATCTAATTAACTTGATGATGAATACTGAATGATTTCACATGAGCTGTAATGTGATTCAATTTTAATTATTCAGATTTAGTCAAATAAGTGATTAAATGAAGCCAGTTAATATAAAAGTAGCCAATATCATTCAGTTAATCATCTAATTCAATAGTATTTTCATGTTTACCAATTTTATTGGTTTCTTATTTGATATAAATTTATCATCTTTTTAACTTTACAGTAAAGATGTTCGTCTACCTGTTCAATTGCAACGTGCTATGGCAGCAGAAGCTGAAGCCGCTCGAGAAGCTCGTGCTAAGGTAATTGCTGCTGAAGGTGAACAAAGAGCATCCCGTGCATTGAAGGAAGCTGCTGAGGTAATTGCTGATTCTCCTGCAGCCTTACAATTGAGATACCTCCAAACACTTAACTCAATAGCAGCCGAGAAAAATTCAACCATCGTATTTCCAGTTCCAATGGAGCTTTTTAGAGGATTTGTGGTCGATGCAGATCATAAACATAGTTCTCATCGACACCACTCCAATCAAGAAACTATTGATTTTGGTTCGAACGATGATGAAATTCTAGAAGGACGAGGACTGGAAAGTGAATGACAATTAAGGTTGGCCTCGAATGGAACAAACAATTATCATCATCATAATCAGCAGCAGCAGCAACAACAACAACAACCTGATTTCAATAAGGCGTTGAGGAGATTTTCATTGGCTTTGCCCATTTTTCAGCCTCGCCGATGTATTCCAACAACATTTACATCGCTTAAAAACAAATAAATAACACTACCAATAACAATCAAGTGTCATCAAGAAACTCAATTACAGCCAAACGTGAACCCATAACACTTGATAACGATTACAAATTTGAAAAAAAGAAACCTAATACTCTTCAAGTCTTTTTTTTGACTATTTCAATATTTGTTTAATTACGTGACAATTAATCCAGGGCCAATTATGTGTAAATATTTTTATTGCAAGCAATTTTGATCCAAACTTAATTTGTTTTTAACTAACTTACCGATGTCCAAATGAACGAATCTTCCGAGGCCAACTTTAAACCGAATGCATTAAAATTTTATTCCAAAGGACACAACAGGCACCAAGAATTGCAATGGGATTAATCATGTTTGGATGAATGATAATCAAAATTAATGTTAAATAGCACTTTGAATAATCTTTAACATGTCTTTATCAATTTGTTTTCCTCTTAACTTTTATCTTTTCATCTTCTCTCTTTCTCCACCTCTCTCCACCTCTCTCCATCTCTCTCCTTCCACTCTCATTTTGTTAGATAACTGAAACTGAATTGTTGGAAACATTTCTCAAATATATAAATGCATAATCTAAATTAATGATGAAATGTAAACGTGAGAGTTAAATTAACGCGTTAATATTAACAGCGGATTGTTAAAAACAAAAGGATAAAACTTTTCTTTAATAAAACCTTCAATCTTGTTTAATTAAAAGCGCCATTGAATTATTGTACTTTATTTCATATTATTCCTATAGATGTCGTTGCAACTAGTGTTTCCGTTTCCTTCAATTTAATAAGGATTTCGCCTTAAAAAGAGAAATTTATCATATAATCAAATATTTAATTAAACCAACCTATTATCATCAGTATTATCTTTCATCTAACAGTGCCAAACAAAAGGATCAGTTAGAAACCTTTTTTAAATTGACAAACCATCAATAAGTCTTAAAAGTTAGTGATTTAATAATTCCATGGTAAGTGTAATACACAGATCATATGATTGGAGAAAGCGTAATTCTCAATATTCTGTTTTCTTGATCGTGTTTTAGATGAGTACAGACAAGAAGGCTGTCGTGAAAAATGCTGATATGAGTGAGGAAATGCAAGATGATGCCATTAATACATCAATTCAAGCCTTGGATAAATATAATATTGAAAAGGACATAGCTGCTTTCATTAAGAAGGAATTTGACAAGAAATACAACCCAACTTGGCACTGTATTGTGGGACGTAATTTTGGTTCATATGTAACCCATGAGACAAAACATTTCATCTACTTTTACCTGGGTCAAGTTGCCATATTGCTTTTTAAATCTGGCTAACATCTTACTATTTTGGCAATAAAAAGCATTGGCAGACCACAACTGCTGTCTTCTATTCTTATTTATTTACAATCATGGATAATCAATATCTCGCCTATGTTAAAACATTTCCCTGCACCAGAGGTTCTCTAATACTAGTTTAGTGATACTTTCTCTCTGACTTCCACTTTTCGATTCATTTGATTTTGCACTTACCTATTAGATCAAGCTGATTCTATTGCTGATTATCCCTAAAAGCAAGTCTAAAACAAACCAAAATAACCAAGTGTCATAATTATGGTTTATTCCAATCATTAGAGTCAAATAACAACAATTTGATGACATTCAATAAAGAGATCTCAAAAAAATTAAATCACAAAAAAGTAAGATGAATCTTTCTCAAATTTTTGCAAGTTATGAGGACATTTCATCCATATCCATTGAGTTGGTAAACGGTCTTTCAACTTGCTCCCTATAACACCATTTAGGATAAACCCTTTTATACAAATTCATTAAAACAGTATCATTTGATGTTAAAGGTCGATCAAAAATACACTTCATATGTCCGTGAGTTCCCAGAGGTTCCTTAATGTGCCCATGTCTACCATATTTAGATCGCAGTTCAACTGGTTGGAACCATTTGATATCTTCACGATTGAAGAACATATAACGTACTACAGCTGATTTTCTGACAACCTTGAATGGATGACCGCTTAATCTAATTCGTTTTATAACAATACGATCGGGATTGACATTTAACAGTGATCCAACAGCAACCAATTTGTGCGAACCATCTTTACATTTTTTATAAGCAACTGCAGAGGCTGGGGGATAAGTGATTGGGGCGTAAAATGAGGCAACAACAGAACCATCTTTAGGAAGAAATCGTTCGAATTTGAATTTATCTCCGTTCGTGTGAGCTGAAAAAATTGGACGAGTAACGAAACGTCGAAAACCAAGATGAATAATCAATTCATCTTTGGATTTGATTGGTTCTTCATTTTCGTCGTGGTCAACTGAACGGAGAACAACATTGATTAAAGACATTTTTTGTTCATGGGGAAGAAGGCCAATCAAAACTAATGGAAGGGAGAGTGATGACGAGTCTTTGTTATCATAAAACTTAATTAAGTCACTTGGAACTTTTTCTAAAATAATTTCAACATAAGAACCAGGTTGAACTGCAGTCGAACTTTCTTCTCTTAATTTTTTGATTACTCTTTTTCGGGTATGTGCAAAGTTTTCAAATTGGAAGATTCTTGAGTAATCGGATGGTAGGTTCTCTTTTGGATCCCAGGGAGAATGGATAAAACTCTTTAATCCTCGATAACGAGCAAATCTATGACGAGCTGTAACATCAGTTGGAGTATCGATTTCATCAGGGAATAACTCATTTTCCCTTGCTTCTCGGAATTTAGTTAGAGCAGATTTTTCTTCTTCAATGTCCATTTTTTCATCGTAGTCGGCATCACCAGCTTCGGTGATGGTCAATGTGTCAAACTCTTGATCTTCGTCTTGTTCTTGGTCACCTTCGTTGCTTTCTTCGTCAGAGATTGCTTTGTCTAATTGGTCATCACCTTCTTCATCATAGTCATCTTCACTGTCATCATCAAAAGTACTTTTGCTGTCATTGTTTTCGTCTGGCTCATCCGGATCTATTATCCAAGCTGCTTGGTAATCAGATGTACCTTTAGGAACCTTAACAACCTTCTTTTTGGCTTTATCAGTTGCTTCTGCTAATTCCTCCGGCGTTGGCCAAGTTTGTTCACCTTCCATAGGATCAAGATCATTTTCGCTTTCTAAAGATTCTTGTTTCATTGGGTCTGGTTTGAGAACTTCAACACTTTTATCAGCATTCATTTGTTGATCAGACCCCTTTGATCTATTATTTGTTGTTAAAGGTCTTGGATCATCGAGAATACGAATGGATCTTATCTGATAGTTGGACCAGCCCGGGATATGAATTAATCCATTTACATCTAGTTGATTGTGTCTAATAAAACCATTTACTTTGAGTGATGAATCCATTTCATTATATTCATATTTATCAGCTAGTAATGAAGATCGGTAACTATGTAGAGCAACTTTTCGCTTTTTGCAATTGCAAATTAATTGTAGTAATTGTAAAACTTCAGTCGCGGTATCAACTTTGTGGAGTTTTTCATCCGCGAATTTAGTATCAATAACTTTCTGGATATTTTTCTTGACTTGTTGTCTTTTTTTGTTAGCAATTTCTTCCAATCCACAAACAATATGCATAGTTGTCGGTAAGCAATGATGATAAATGCTATTAAGAAGCTCATTATCAGCTAATGAGTAGTCCTCGTCAGCTTCAGCTGGGTGAAGGATGAGAAGCAAATCAGCTACTTTAGCTGCGTCCAAATTATAGAAAAGGTCATCGGATGGATACAAAAACTGATACCTAACCTTAAATCGTGGAACAATTACGAAAATTGAACCTTAAATGAATAATAAAGAAAAGTCAATAAATATCGCACGAATTCAGTTAATTTTACAAATTTAGGCAGTCAATTTTAGTCTATCAATTTATTAATAACCTACCTTTCTGAGAGCGATCGATTATTAAATCTTTGTCACATTTATCTAAATAACCAAGAAATTCGTCAATAGGTCTGCCACTATTATTGAATACTGTTACCAATATGGGTGGACAGTTATCATAACCAATCTTTCTTTTTTGGTTAAGAATAGCTTCGCGTTTCTTTTTTCTCTGTTGATTCAACTGATTTCTTCTCTGAACTCTTTTGGCTTGTTGACGAGCTTTGCGTGATTTCTGTTTAACGTCAACCTTTTCGACTGCCATTTCTTTATTTAAAACACTGAATTTTTGACACAAAAATTAACAAAATAAATACTTTAATAAAGAGCCATTTAACAAAAGAAATTAAATGTAAACAACTTGTGTTTAACCATAAGACTCAAACACGTGTTGGAAAACAAGGGATCATTTACTGATAAAAAATAGAAAGATTTTAGAATTTATAGCCATAATTTGATTTTAAAAATAATTAAACAAAATAGATTTATGAGGTTTATAGCAATCTATTTTTTCTAAATTTCAAATACAGGTGAATAGCAATTTTGTCAAAAAATAATTACACGAATATCGATTGAACTAATTCAGTTTGCTTTATCCTTCCATCTTTTCATCTAAGGAATGTCATCTTTGATAGGATTATTGCTCAAGGTGAGTGAAGTGAAGAAAGAGAAGATGAGTATCTAGATGACCCAAGCAAAGATCGGCGAGCGGAATGAACAGATGGTGGAACTGGCGTTTTAAACCGAGGCTCCCGTGGAGGAGAAAATGGAGTTCGGAATGGCGTTTGCAATGGTTTTTGGGGTTGATTTCGCCAAGGTGCAATCAATTCCTGGAGAAACTTTTGACCATCAAAGTCAATAGCGTCGAAGTTTGTTGATTCAAATTTATCCGCAACGGTGATTAGCTTATTAGAAAATCCTTGAAGACACTCAATTGTTCGAGGAGTTATAACATTTCCTCTTCTAAGATGATTTTCGATCTCTTCGGTACGCTCTAATAAAATAGGGGCCAAACCTGCCGCTTTAATTACTAAAGACGCCCTACTTGAAGAAGCTTTCCCAGGAATCAATTTATACTGATAATTAACCTCGTCATTGTCTATTTTAACATCTAATGTCCAAAAAGAAATTTGAGGTGATTGGATGATGTGCTCGTTGATTGTTAGAAAATGAGTGGCCACAAATACATGGGGAACATGATCAACTCTTGCAAAATAATTAATTAGAGCTGCTAATAAGCTGATTCCACTGATTGGATCAGTTCCTTTTCCAAGCTCATCAACAACGAACAAGGAGTGTTCTGTTTTTTCACGTGTCATCATTGCTGCTTGTTTGAGATCTAAAATATACGATGAAAGTCCAGTTGAAACAGATTCGATAGTCTTTATTCTTGTCATTATTCGGTCCAATAGACTAATATTAGCAAAATGAGCAGGCACAAAACTTCCAATATGAGCCATGTAGATAATCAAAGCCATTTGTTTCAAGAAAATGCTTTTACCACTTGCATTGGGACCAGTAATGATACGAATCTTGCCCATTTGATTTCCTGTGCGACAGTCATTAGCGATATAAGAATCAACAAATATTTCTTGTAGTGGATGTCGGCCATCTTCTATATCTATTTCGTCATTGACATTGAAAACTGGTCTTTTATACTTGAAGCACCTGGATGTTTCAGCAATTGCTATAAACCTGAAAATTAAAAAAACACAAGAAAAAATAAACTAAAAAACTTTTGAAAAAATAGAGAATCGATAAAAAATAACTTACGCATCAATTTTAGCACAGAGTGTTGTTAATTCATCCAAAGCATTGATACCATCTAAAACCTTGAATTGAAGCTGGAGAAGAACTTTACGTTGTTTTTCAGTTATCTCAGTCAATATATCGCCAAATGTTGCATCTAGTTCTCGTGTCATTGGAGATTTATAATAACCAGACTCTCCTGCTCGATAACGAAATTCTAATCCAGGAATCTTGAAATTCCCAGTCATCATTTGTGCAGGTGAAAGCGGAATTTTACAATGAAAACCTAAGTGAGTTGCGTAGGTAATTTGACATGAAGGTATGCGATCCTGATATTTGAGGAACTCTTGAGCTCCTTGTTGAAACATAATATCGGGTAGTTGAGCATAAAGTGTTTTCATCTCATCCAAATCTGCGTCCAGACCCTTATTAACTTCGAATCTACCGGTTGCCCGAGATTCACGGAAATCTACAACTGCTTCAATAAGATCAATGATAAGCGATAATCGACTTTCTGTAAACAGTTCAACAAATCGAGCTGCAATAGCAAATTGCGCTTTAATGCTGCAAAGATATTCATAGACACGCTGAACGTGTCTAGCAGTTCTCAATAATTTGGCCCAATCATTAACACTACAATCGGCGTAACGCATTTTCTCCATTACTGATGTTGGATCTTGAATTCCTTTTAAGCAGCATCTTAAACCTTCAACTATTGACGGTGTGTTGTGAAAAAATTCAACCATATCTAGTCTATCATTAATCTCCTGCATGTTGTTAGTTGGTTGATTAAAAAGTTTTTTTAAATACCGAGATCCAATTCGAGATGCACAACGATTAAATAAAGCGAACAGACTAAGTCCTTCTTTACGTGAATTACCCTGCTTATAAACTGAGGGATGGTTTTCAATAGCAAATATTTGTAAGGCAATTTTCGATTGGTAGTCTAAATAGATAAGATTTTCCAGAGTTGCAGGTGCAATTCCATTAACCATTATTTTCTGCCCATCTCCATCGGTTATTAAATTGGAGCTTTCAATATCCTTAATTAGAGCGCCGAGGGCAAGTAATGTTGTCTTTTGAGAATAATCAAATAAAGATGAGAGATACATGAGTTTCTGTCTAGGGTCAGGAAATAAAGGCATGTCGGGTAGCTCCAATTGCAAAACTTTAGCTAAGGCTTCATCAGGTGAGAAATCCGAAGCAGGAACATTAACGATAATACCAGAGTGGTTATCACCAAGTTTTCTAGCATCCATATCCAAAACATCATCAGTATCATCACTAATATTTGGTTCATTTGACCAAAGACCGCTTCTCATATCAAAAGATGCACCTCTTGTCTCCATTGATTCTCTTGATCCTTTATTTAGTCCATCACCGCCAAATACAGAAGAATGGTTACTATCAGGCTGATTATTGGCAGGATTACCAACATTTTGACCAGCTAGAGGTGAAACTAATTGGTCAACAGCACTAAACAAACGGCCCTTGACCCTTGAATCAAGTCTTGAAGAGATAAGTATTCGTTTGGGTTCAACTTGTTGGACAATTCTATCAATAAATGACAAATCACCGGCCACTTCAGGTTGGTCTTCAAAAAGGAAAAATTTATTCCTTTTACTTGAATAATAAGCAAAACCTGAGCGATGATTGTTATAATGGATAGCCAAAATATTACCTTCACCATGATCCACTTCAACATCATCTTCACCGTCCACTAAATCATCGTTAACATCAGCTTGATTGACAATATTTGGAGTTGACAAACGAGACCCAATAAATGGTGAATTTTGCATAATTAAATTTATTAAACACTTTTGTAGAATTAATAATAACGGAAGTTCGAAAATACTAAATAATTATGAAACAAACAAATAACATTTAACAAGAAGATGTAAAGCTAAACAACAAATTCGATTTCGAATTTAACTGTTTAATAAAGGAAACAGAAAAGCTAAAAGCTTTCAATTGCTTGTTTTAAAGACTACGTAATTTCAACCGATGATTTAGATTTTGCTAATTGTTTTTGTACCAAAATAAAACAAGCTAGTCTGACAAGTTAGAAGCTATTGAATCATGGGTTCATATGATATCTTGATAAGTCTTTGTACACAATTAGGCAATGTAATATAATGATAGGTCGCTGGAAAAGAGATTATTCTACATTACATTAGTTTTCTAGTCTAGACACCATTTCAATGTACATGTATATTCATTTTAAAAATTATATTCATGCATCCACTTTTAGCCCAGTTTCTTTAATTAATTTCTGTTATTTCAAAGATGAAAAGATCATTCTTAATGTTTTATTAGCAGATACAAAAAATGTTTTCAACAAGAGGAAATATCCATCCACCAACGTTCATAAAATGGTCATTAAATTGGGGAAATTTTCTATTTGAATGTTTGACCAGCAATAAAATTCCGACTCGACTGAAATTGTCCAAGTAAGTCTTTAATAATCCTGTTTGTTTTTATTTGGTCTTATTCATATGCTAAAATAATGGTTGTCTAGCACTCGATCGAATCTATTATGAATAATTAGTTTGATTAAAGTTGAATAGAGTGCTGTTAAAATTTCATTATGATAAAATCTAGTTTATTAGCCCGTATTTAGTTGTCAAATATTTTGATCTAAATAAAAATGAGAGTTAAAGGGTTAGAAAATGGGTGAATTTGAAATCTGAAGTTCATTGTTAAGTCATGACATAACATCGAGTTTTTTACTCAAAATGAAACATAATATTTTTAATGATTTGCTATTAACACTTTTATTGATGGTTCGTTTAGATTACTCAGCAGCGGAATCTTCAGATGATGGTATGTTTGTTGAATTGAACAATCGAAATTTACAACTCTAATACCTTTTCTTTAATCAAATTATAAAGATTCATTTGATATTGATTCGTCTGATCAACAAGCTCACCTTGAAACTACTATTCGTACTACTATTAAGACAACTCGTCGTCCATTTAACTATTGTAATCTTTTACAATTTGTAAATCGATCTTCTTGGGAAGCTGACTTACCTGATTATGAATTTCCAATGATGGTTCCAGTGGATAAGATTTTCATCGATTATACTTATAGCGAACGATGTTCTAGTTTATATCTTTGTTCATTCAATCTCAAGTTAACTCAAGAATATCACAAAAAACAAATCGGCTTATTTGATATTGCTTACAACTTCATGATTGGTGACGACAGTAAAGTTTACATTGGACGAGATTTTATGGTTGCAAGAGCATTTGATGATGATTATAATAATAATTCATTGTTGATTGGTATAATTGGTGATTATGAGAACCCATACGGACCTTTGCCACGTTCGTTGGATATTGTTTACAAACTTATTCGCTGTGGCCAAGAAAAGGTAAATAAATCAAATAAACTTGCTTAATTTTACAAAGAAAATTTATTATTCTTAGGGAATAATCACGGATAATATCACGATTTATGAGCCTGTTTCTGATTACTGCCAAAAAGGACCAGGTAAGAAGTTGTATAATTATATGATTCTGAATCGGTTAAGACCAGCAAGCTATCGATGTCTAAACAGTAATCGTAAATTTTCCCCTGAAGTTTTAAGAGACGGATTTAATACATGGAGAACTACTTGAATAACAGATTGTAAGCCTTAGAATTTCAAATAAACTCGAATAATTTAATGACCAACTCAAATCACTTTCAAAGGACGCAACAAATTTATTCAAGTTTTAGACAGAGTTGAATTCTTTGGATCATCACGAGGCTCTCTCAATCGGGTTGCATTAACATCTCGTTGTCTTTTTGGTGAATACATTGCTTTTAATTCCAAAAAGGTTTTCGCAAATTCACCTAAAAGTCTCTCGGGTCCGAGCAGGGGTTCCAACCTAAAAAAACGAGTGATTAGATCTGCTATTGACAATTGGACTATTAAAATTTACTTACCATGATTGATAAGAATCACAACAAGATCTGTTTGTTTTACAGCAAGTCCTCGCAGCATATGGAATCGAACCACAAATGAGGCTGAAACACAGAAACATTGAATTCGTCAGGTTGCCTGGGATCAAGGTTAACAATAAAAACAATTTCAGAAAAGCTTGGAATTTCATTTTCAAACCTTTATTTAATGTTCAAATTATCAAAGATAATTCTCTAATGAAGAAGTATCACTAATATTTGCCCCTAATTCCCCATAATTTCATCTTAGAATACGGTTTAGTGTTAATAATAGATGTCAGTAAATCCCCCATTCAAAAAATGCTAATCAATTTGGTTTCTGGTGGCTCCATCGGTAATAATTGGGTCAAATAATAATTATCCTGGTGGAATGTAAGAAAATGATACGAATAAGTAAATTGAGAATCTTCTGAGCAGAAATGATAATTAATGGATGAATTGGGGGTTGCGATAAACAGTTGGAGTTTAAAATCGACTATTCAGTGTTTAAAGCATTCTTGTGTTGAAAAAAGTAAAAATGAATTATAATCAAAATGAAGTAACCAAATAGTTAGCAGCAAAAGAAGAGTAAAAAACAAAATACAAGGTTAAGCAATTATCATGTTACATCTTGATATGTCTGATTATCGTCACTTTCGTGTGTATGTTAAACCAGATCATCCCTTTAATTAAGCCATATATCAACCAAAAGTTGATTCTCTTTAATGCAAAATCAATCAGACTACTTTGAAGAGTACAAGCAAGGCTTGAGGCATTAAAACAACTAAAGTTGTCATCCTCATCATGGGTAAAGAAAACCATATTTCTGCATCAACTGGTCCATTAGTTGCATTACCTTCTTATGTTGTTTTCCTTGACGATGATGGTGTTGATTGGATATAAAGTAGAGATAGAAGTATAAACACATTTTAAATCAACAATCCAAGAATAAAGCAAACTCCAGTAGATGGTTGGGTTGGGTGATGTCAATGTTGATACAGTTAATTTGTCAACAAGACAAAAAGACACTCCAAGAATAGAGTTAATCTCTGCTGGTACCTGCAGAAAGAGTTAATTGACAGTGTTTTAACAAAAGGTAAGTTAATTCACTCCATTATTTGGTTTTGAAAAGTGTAGTCAAGTTTAAAATTAAAAACCGTTAAATATACTGACCAATAATTGAGAAAGACTATTGGAAACTGTGTTGATCTAAAATAAGAAACAAAAAAGCTGTAAATGTAAGATGAGTAATGTTATTTTTTGGCGCCAATATTGTATTTTATGTCGCCCCATAAAAAGACGACATAATTATCTTGATTATCTTTTAATTATTTTAATAAAGCTATTTAATTTTTTTCATTTTTCTATTATAATTGTGGTTAAAGTGATTTAGCTAACATTACCCTCGATGTCCTCATTATTGTGCAAATCAGCCAGTTGAGTTTAATACAAAGATTGAAAAGTGAAAAGTCTCTCTATCAGAATCTTTTGTACGAAAGCTCAAGAAAACACATTTGAGGTAAGTTAATAGTTATTATTATTATCATAATTATTATTTTATATTACTAATCACTGAAAGTGAAACTCACGAACAGATTAAACTTGAATATCATCTTAAGTACAATTGTTTCAATTTGACCAGTTGGGTTGATTAGTGAGATAGAAGAGTAACCAATTAATTGAATATAAATGCAAATATAATACAAAATTTTATAGTTTGTACTTTTCGCTCTCGATACCAATGGTAATGAAGGAAACGTTCATAATAAAATTAAACTAATCAACGTTGACTGATTCTCATCCTACTGGGTCAATGTCAGACACGAGTGAAAAAGCAAGCAATTTAATCAGACTACTGACAGTATAACAAGAAATGAATCAAAATTTGCGAGACAAAAACAAAAATCTGTATTTGCATGGTAATCAATCAATTAAAAGAAGATGATTCAGAATAAATTATACTCAACTTAGATTAAAAATTAACTGACTTAATCATTAATCTTTCTCTTTTCTTGCATCATCTAGATAATCTGGACGAGGTTAGCCAAAAACAGTTGCACACATTCACAAAGCTGACACAAAGTAGCGAAATAGTTACATGGTGACGGAATTTAAAGATCAGGCGTAATTTTAAAAATGTATCTAAAGTTGATCACGATGCACACAAAATGAACACTAACGATTCCTTGATTAGATCTGCTAAATTTGGATCTGACTCAAAAATTGGAATTTTACTCATTTTTATTGAATCAATGATATTCAAATCGGGATTAATGGCGATGAGAATGATCAACATGATTTCAACCTTTTACTTTTATTTTAAATATGTTGATTAATCCGCATAATAATGGCGAATGATTCTGTTGTAAAGGATAAACACTCGACCACCCAACTTAATGATAATCAGCACCAGTCAAACAACTTGTAAAGTCTGCTGGTCAACTGAGGAAGTGTCAAAGAATCAAGTTGATGATGATAATGGACAACATACTGCGTGGGTCGTTTGTTAATAAACGTGATTACAATTCAAGTGTTGGTTAGGAACACAAAAGTTCACTTTGGTCATTGCTTATTCATTTCTCAAAATCGGAACCATGTATTAATTAATTGACATGGCTAATTAACTGTTGTATTAGCTTCGTCAATTGAATTACATGGTTGTTTCTCTTCTTTTTGACAGTTTTCTTTCATTTGAATATATTTCTATTATTCAATCTGGAAAGCATATCATGATTATTGATTGATTAAGTGGTGTTAGCGGTGATGAAGACTTAAACATAATCAAATGAGCAACAACAGTGATAAAGATTAATCAGTCAAGCAATTTCAAGGTGTTCATCTGCTGTAAATTATTTCATTTACAACCATTAATCACATCCAACAACAATCTCAGCTTTCTATTGTGTCTAATGATGGAAAACAATCAACATGTGATTAAACCAAAGAATAAGTGGATAATTATCATTATTCATACACCAATATTCATCAATTTACCGGTCAACTGGGAGAAAGCGATTGAATAATTTAACTATCTTGATGATAATGGTTACCGGTATTACTAGTCATATTATATTTTCATCGCTATTGTTATTACTATTATTGTACTCATCATCACAATGATTGGTTAAAATTATTTCGATGTATATTGTTGGACCCACATTATTTGTTACATTTAAATAATTAGCTGAACATTTAAATGGCCCGATTGATGATTTCCAATGAAATGTAATGTTTCTCTCAAACACAATTGTAATTGTGACTTTCTATTGCTGCTATATAATACGATTGTTATACTCGTTTTAATTATCATTTAAAATGTTAATCTTGCTGTTTAATTGAAACATAATGCTGTTAATGCTGTTGTGTGTTACAAGCGAAGAGCCGAAAGGATAAAATATGGCCGGTTCAATTGTGTATATCATCACGAATAGTTCACAATGCAATTTTGTTGCCTTCTCTAACAATTTGCATCAACCAAATCAAGTTAATTATAATAAATAATGATAGTTAATGCGGAAATGGCTTGAAAAATAAACAAAAAGGCAAAATTTATTTTGTCCAATTCACGATCATCATCATATAATACATCATATACATCATCATCACCATTGAGGATAAGAGCGCAAAGATTATTAACTTACTAAGGACAGGTCAGTTGAAAGGCTATCGTCACAATTTTCAATTGTTGTAATCAATATTTCATCCAATTTGTGTAACAACAACAGCAACAATTGATTGGCTTCAATGGAGATGATAATGTTGAGTGCTGATGGAAGTAAATGAACAATTGGAAACTAAACAAAATGAAAAATATTAAAACAAGTAAAATGGAATAATAAAGGATTAATTTTTGATTCGGATCAAAGAGCCTGATTTGCAATGATGCTGATGATGATAAAGGAGAGGGAGGAAAGATGATCATGTATATCATTATTGAGAAGATGATAAATGAAAGTGATTCAAATCTGAAAGGAATTGATAATGTTAAGCCGATTTTAAATTGTAAAATGACCCAAGGCGAAATCACATTAAATTTCATTTTGAGATTGTCATTCATTTTGTAGGTAATCAGTTGGCCAAATACAAGGCATTACATCTTATACAAACAAGCAAATCATCAATAATTACACAAAGAACCGGTAATTTAACCTGATAGAAATTAATCAACTAAAACAACAAAACTTTCAATCAGAATCTTTTCCTATTCGGTCTTTTTTTTCATTTTCATTGCACTTTAATATGAATACCGATTAAAACGGAGCCATGTTGATCGCTAATTAATCTTTAATTAAACGTGATTGTTGATTGCTATCTTCAAACTTTATGTTCAGCATCAACAGTCCTGTAAGATGGTCACACTTGGACACTCAACTTCGTTCTGAGATTTAACCAGTTAAATATTCAAATGTTTGCAAGTTTCAAATTTAAGAATTCAAATTAGCTAAATAATTTGACTTAAACCTGTCATGATAAAAAGCAAACAAAATAAAACAAAACAAAAGTTCAACATCGTGAAACACTTAACACAATCAAGTAAACCTGGTCAACAACTAAGTCTAGTGGTGAAATGAATCTTCCCACCGAACTTAAACATCGTAATATTATCAATGCCATATACACCATGGAAACTAACTAATCTAAGGAGTTGATTGCAAAAAATGCACTCTAAATGATCATCTCAATGTAACCAAAAGAGCAAACAATTTAATCCATGAAATAAGCCTGAAATTAATCAAATTGCTGTTTAACCACTTTCACTTCATTCCATTCCAACCATCAATCTAGTTTTCACGTTAAAAGCAGCTATTTCAAGTCAAGGACAATCAAAAATTAACCAACAAATCCACAAATGTGCACTATTATACATTCATATTAACCATTTCAAATCCTGCAGAGTTATTATAATATTTGAGCCTCCAGTGATTTAGATCAGTCAATCACTGTTTTTTCATTAACCTTAAGTTATACTTAATCTTTTTCTGACTAGCGCTAATGTTGTAAATCATTTCAGATCCAGTCTTGATTGTAACTTCGGTTAGAAACAGTTTACTGCTTTTAACATATTAAAGATGACTCAAGGATTGACAAATTGAAATAAAATAAACAATTTAAATTAGATGGTTTTGACCATGATTGTGGTCAAGATTAGATGTAAATTTGTTGTTTTTCACCAAAATAAAATGATTTTCTGATGATCTAACATGTTTTATTTGATTAGAAGAGTTAATCAACAAAATAATTAGAAGACAAACTAATGTTGGAAAAAACCAGATCATTTTATTAAAATCAGTTGATTAACTTATAAATTGAAATTAACAAAGCTGAATGATGTTTTACTTATATTAATATTAACAAGATTCAATTGTGTTCAAATAGAATAGCAATTAGGATTAACACGCGACAATCAAATTATTAGTTTCAATGAGGTTTATTAAGCAATATTGATCAATTTGAAACGATCAATGATACTTGATCAGGTTTAACAAGGAAATGTTGATTTACTCTGATGTTTTAATGTCCAACTAAAGGTCAACAGGTCAAAATCTGAAGAACCATCCGCTTAGTAAGAAAACAGAAATTGCAAGAAAGGCTTAAAACAATGACAATCAAATGATTAATGCTGCACAATTAACTCTCTATTTACAGGTTCGAAATGGTTAATTGTGTTAATCTTGCACCAGATTCATTTAGTAATTTAGTATTCATCATCTAAATTTGATAATTAACCGGGCAATCCGTTTTTTTTCAATTACAAACAGATTATTGCATGTTATTAGATGTTTTTAACCGTTTTTTACGCGAATTCAATGTTTACATGGATTGATTGAGCTATTATCATCAACAGAATCAATTGATTGTACGGAAGTTGGTTAAACTGATGACGATTTTTATCATTTTGTTGAAATTGTTTCTGTAAGTCATTAAATCAAAAGCCAAATTCAGAATCAATCTCTGATTATATTAATAACATAATAAGATAGATTGATTGAGTTTATGTAACATCAATATTATTAAAACAATGAGAGAAGTTAAAATTTTAATTGAATTGAACTGTTCACTTTGATTGTATTTAAAAACTAACATCTAAACCAACTTGATTTAGGTCTTTATTTTAATCAACCAAACACACGCAACAAGATTTAAGGCACAATTTTCATGCAATTTTTAAACAAGAGCAGCTTTTAAGCAAACATCAAACAATTGGTAAAGATTTGTCTGTGATTAATTCAATTCTGATCGATTGAGCTGCAATTGAAATTGAACAAACTGTAAAATGATAATAGCAATGATGAAGATGATAAAGATGCAAACTGATAGCTTTAATACAAGTTAGATGTAAGACAATTTTCACTTTCATCTTGCAACTTGATTTTCCTCTTTCCTTTCATCTTCTTTAAGCCTCACCTTTTCCTAACACCTTGGACTCTCTCCTATCATCAGCTCTATCATCCTCTAACATCGTCTTCACCTTGATCTCATCCTCCTTCCGAAACAATCATGTATAAATACGAGGTTGCTTGAACACTTCGAATCACTTGCAAAACAGTCGTCGAAAACATCTTGTAACCATCTTTTCATCGTCTTTCTCCTTACTTCACCAGTCAATTGTATTTTTTTGATTGTTAGTAATTTTATTTTATTTTATTTCAACCTTTTCATTACTATCAGTATCATCATCAATTTTCAAAAATTAATAATTTTCCTTTCTTTCATTCTCTTTTATTATTCAGTTGTTGCTCAGCCTGCAAATATTTAAACCATTCAAAATGAAATACTCTTACATCTTTTTTGGTAAGCATCTGATTGTGTGTTTTATTTTTACCATTCATTATTGTTGTCTACATTTAATCAAATACAATCTTGACGGATTATACAATTGTTTACTGTTTCTAATGATAAATTCATGTGATTCATCCTTAAAATTGTTGATTGTTTCAATCTTTTCTTTCACCTCCATTCTTATTAGTGATCATCTTGATGTTTCAATCTTTCAACATCTGAACCGTTAAATATTTTAAATTATTTAAACTCTAGATTATAGAGTTTTGATAGTTTTATTTAAGTTGAGAGGAAATATTTTATATGATTTATAATGAATTCGGATATTGAAAGTTAATTTGAAGCCAATAATTTATAGCTATAAATATCGAAAATTGATCAGATATTTATATATCTAGGTGACAGATCGTTCAAACAAAAGTGTTTTTGTTGATTTTTGTTTAATTTTTTATCTTCTTTGTCTCCTAATTATCAGCTGTTATCATCGCCGTTGTCTGCGCTCGAAGTGTTCGGGAAAAGCGCCAAGCTGATGCTTTATTATTACCAGATGGAATTGAATTTATTTTAAACGCTCCTTTGGTAACCAAATTCCGTTGCGAAGCTGCTGGATATTACGCTGATATTGACAACAACTGCCAATTATTCCACATTTGTGATGTTTCAACTAATCCAAGAGGAGTTTCTGAGATCCGACAATACACATTTGCTTGTGGTAATCAAACAATTTTCAACCAATTAACCATGACCTGTTCGACTCCTGAGGAATCTATTCCATGTGACCTTGCTCCACAGTTTTACAATTTCAACACTAAAATTGGTCTTGAAAAGACTCCATTCCATACCGATGAGGAACTCGCCAATGCTGCTCAATATGTTCCTGCTCGTGCCAAATTGCTTAAAAATTAATTAAAATTGGTTAGTTAAATATGTAAACATTAACATAATAAAATAAGAATAATGTAGTTGAAGTGTTGAAATTTTCTTCTTGTGCCTTAATCTTCTTTCAGCCAAAATCTGTCTCTTTTACCTTTTCACTCTTTATTTTATTCCTGCTCATTGTAATTTCTAATTCTTCTTCCTCTGAACCTGAAACTGATTTTTGTTTAATATTATGTAAAAAGTAAAAAAAATAAATAAATAATTACCATTAAACTTTATACTGTCACTTTTTAATTTATTTGATACAAAACCTTAATTGTTGATTAACATTAGCCTTGATTTAATCTTCCTCTTTAAAATTAATATCAATTGAAGAAGCGTTTTATATGAATTGACTTTTTCACTTTTTTTTCTTGTTAATGTTTTTTACCGTTTCTTGACCGTCAACAATATCATGATTATTATTGTTATTATCATTATTGCTGTTCAACTTTATCATTTTAATGGTAAAACCATTACTTTGGTCACTTCTAAAGTTTTAAATGAAGATAATCATAACGATAACTACAAGTTTAATTTAACGTTTAACATTTAACGATATCAGGCTTTAATATGAAATTTGTTTCCATTGAATGTCAGAATAATGTTTATCGTGTAATTAATATCTTAAGTGATCTGTTCACAGAATATTGTGATAGGCTGTAAATTAAATCAAACTTATCTCCATCAATAAATTTAACGCGAAATCACGCTTTTACTATTTAAAGGGAAAGTAACTAAACTGAAGTTTAAGCAAACGAGTTAGGAATCATGATATTGAAGAGTTGACCGTTTATCAACTGGCATTTAAAAAGGATTACACGCTTTAACAGTTGATCTGTTATGTTGCTTTTTTTACCTCAAGCAAGTGAAAACAATCAATCAATCAAGATCAAACTCTCAATGTGGCAAAGTATAAATAAATAATTAGGAGACAAGATACATTATTGAGAAAATTTTTTTTCTTTCTTTTTCAAAACAAGTGCATTTACAACTCAAATAGTAGATGTAATATCTTTTATCAATGTGAACTCCATCTCTTAAATAAAGTTTTCAAAATTGAAAGGAGATTGGAGATAGAAGAGTTTATAGAAAGGGTAAAGAGTAAGGGATAGAGAGGTAGAGGAATAGAAGAAAATGGTAGAAACAGAAATAATCGCTACCGGATGCTTTACTTATATTTTATGATTAAACGAAATTTTGTATTGTTTTGTTTCTTTCGTGAACTGACCTTCTTGTTTCAGCTTACTGTTAGAAACAAGCGGTAGTTGGTGGTGGGTAAGGGGAGAGAAAAGACGAGTAGAAACAGCAAAGTCTAGAAGACGATGAACATGGGTTAAGGGAGATAGAAAACAGGTTTCAAATGATGATGGCAAAGATGGAGATCGAAGGGTAAAGAAAAAAGAATTGGGGATTTCGTAGAGGGAAGAGAGGGTAAGACGAAAAATATAAAGAGAAAAAGAGGGAACAATGAATGAGCAGATTCCTTCACATAGAAAGACGTTGATACTTTTTCTTTTGTTGCTTTATATGAACTAAATTAATTTTGCAATTGCTAGTCTATCCATATCAAACGAAACCAAAATTTTTGGTTTTAATTGCCATCAGAAGCTTTGAGCGTAAGACAGCTTTGGAGGAATATAGAGGAAGATATAGTCGCGATATACAGGTGTTAGCGGTTGGTAAATGCTGATCATCGGCAGGTCTAATAGTTACGCTGGGCATTTGATTAAATCCTTCTTCACTTGCAGGTAAGGCTGGGCTTCCGGTCCAAAAGTCAACTAAATCTTGCTTTTCTTGTGTAGTCATTTTCTCCACAATTGACCAGAACCATTTTTTAAAGTAAGCTAAGTGTTCACATCCATCTCCTGAAAAGAAGTAGAGTGGTTAAATAAAATGTATTGTGTAGAAATATACCGATAATAGAAATCAGTACTTACCACTTTCATAGTTAAATGTAGTATAACTCATCAACTGTTGAACATTAATTTCTCCGACTCCGTTTAACAGTAGTCTAAAATCTTCAGGTGTTAAATTATCGAACGCATTTGCGGGTAAAACATCAAATATTCCGGCTCTTAAACACTGTTGAAGTAAAAAATGAGAGTAAAATAATTATAGAAGATGATAAATAATTGAAAAAATAAACGATAAAAGCAAAATGAATATCATACCTGTAAAGCTACTTTTTGGCAATGATACATTCTATAAAGAGCATATTTTCTAACGTAATCATAAACATTGCTAGGAGTAACTTCAATGTTGCGTCCATTTGGAATCAGGTCTACATGGCCACCAAACTCTTCTGGGCAAAGATCAATGGAAAATCTTAAGTCTAATGACGAGAATAAAGCTTCAGCATCTTTATCCAATTCAGCACTCATTATAAGTTGTCTTAAAGATTCGTAAAGAATAGGATCAAAGAAGGCTAAATCATGCCATGATATTTGCCTTCGAAGAATATATTTAATCACATGACGATTGAAAAAGATAGGGCATAAATCATTTTGTAATAAACATAGTCCAATTATTCGGCCAACATTTCGGAAAGCATTTTTACGTTCTTGAGTACATTTTCCTTGTCGGGGTGAAACAAAACCTCTTTTGCCTGGTTGATAGAAAAGTGGTGCGTTATCTTCAACTTCGTCATCATCTTCAAGGGCACCTTGTCTCAAATTACCACTTGACTGGTTGGCACTGCTGCTGCCACTACTTTTAGTGACACTTGGAGATAAATTGACGTTGGGTGTTCGACTTAAATTAAATATGTCCAAACCATCAGGATTGTCATTAGATGAATTAGAATTGGAATTTTGATCCCTTCCATGAGTCAGTATAATGTCCACAGCTTCATCAACCTTAGCACGGAGAGACTCATCAGAGGCAAACAGAGTTAATAGGTGGTGAGGTGAAAGTTCAAGTAGCATGCCAGTTATTCTGCTTGCCAAGGTGGGTCGAAGTTGAGCTACTTTTGGGTACAAACGTGTTCCCAATTGTTGACGATGAGGGGTTAACAGTTCATTCAGATTGACTGGTCCATTGTTTGAGGTTGATGAAGATGAGGATGATGACTGTACATCGCCGGGCATAGTGAATGGCGGGGCATCATATCTCAATTGATAAGGTCCATCGCGGTCAGATCGGTCTCGAGGACTTGAGATCAAATCTCGGGATGATGATGATCGATGACTTGCATAGGCTCGTCTTTGAAGTTCTTTTTCTTTTTCCTTTGTTTTCAATCTTTGAAGCAAATTATATTGAAGTGATCTACTGCCAACATGACAACCATGAAGAGGAGGTAATTTTTCATTTGATAAGATAGCTTCAGCGAAAGCTGTATAGAAGCTTCGGGCAACTCCACTTCCTTCACCAGGTTCATCTTTAAAAGTAACTTTAACCCTGGAGATGGCCAAAAGAGGTGAGCCAGCGGAAAGACGGCGGCTAAAATTACTGTACATTGAATTGAGTTCCTTAAAAGTATGTTGAATCAACGCATTTCGTTCACGATCAACTTTAGAAAAGTTTAGATCTCGTTGCTGCGATGTTCGCAATTTTTCCATTTCTTTACGAAACTTGGCTTCTTTCACTGGGAAACCACCAAGTTCGCGAATTACTGAGCCAGGCTCAGTTCCAACGTCATCTACAAAAATACGACCGAAAAGTTCGAGAGTTAATCGCCAACGGCCGAGAAGTATGTCATATTGAATTATATTTCCTAAAAGAGAGATCGGTCTTTTACTGAGACTGGTTCCATGTTCATTAGATCTACCAGAAGGACCGGCTTTTTCATCGGAGTCATAAGATTTAATATTGCTTGGATGGTTAATGCTGCTGCCATTGCCACTAGAAGAGCTGTTTGATTTAATTGAAGCAGCATGAACAATAACACTTGATTTATTACTAGTCTGAACTGGTGATACGATTATAGGTGAACGAGTTTGAACGGGGTCAGAGATAACAGAAAGAGATCTTGAACTAGATGCGCCACTGGTTGGCAAAAATGTGACATTATCGATTTGATTATCAGAAGGACCGATTGTGGCAGAAAAATTTGAAGAGTCTAAGTTTCTTTTTGTTCCGAAAGATTCGTTGTTTGATCTATCACTAAGACTTATTCGTGCTGGAAGGGAGTCAAGCAAGATTTGATCACTATCTGAAGAGCAATTAACAGAAGGTCTTGGGACTCCAAATAAATCTTCTTTACGTGCTTGAGGTTGCAATAATTGAGGTTGATCTGCTAGAGGAAGAGCTTCAGTTAGAGGAGTTGAAAATGGATCCGGAGGTGGACAACCGAGGAAAAGTGTTGAGTTTGATCTCTGGAAAAATCTGTGCTTTCTTCCTCTGTTAGATGAACTGACACCTCCTAAGTTGAGATTTGAATCATCGTCCATGTTGTTTGGATCATTTTGATATGAAGAATTGTCATCATCTTGATCTTCAATGTCATTTTCTGCTTCAGCGATGTCATCCTTTAGAGCATCAGATGATTTATTCACTATTAAACCTTCGTTACCAGATCTCATGAAATAAATGAGAGCATCAAAAACATAAGCAACATGTTTCAAAGAAGAAACATCAAGAACTGGCATCGAATCAAAATGCTCATTGTTGTGCGCTCTCATTAAAGACATAGCATATGATAAGAAATCTTTTCGGGCAGGACCACTTTCCAAAGTAGTAGAACTAGGAATTCGAGCAGAATTTGATGTTACAGCATTTCTTCTATTAGCAGTGGCTGATCTAGCATCACTCATTAAACTTCTGCTATCTTCTCGACGAGTAGAACTAGATCTACTGGTTGGTTGAGTAGACTGGGTTGTTGAAACACTTAGTGGAGGAACCCCTGTGAGAGATCCACTTGAATTGTTAGATAAAGCACATCCAAATCTTAATTGGCCTTCGGTGGAATCCATGGAATTAATTAACCAATCCCATGTAGGTTTCAATTTGTTTTCCAAAAAGTTTAGTAAACTGATTGATTCACTATAACTCATACCGATGGCATTAATACCAGGAGTGGTTCCAGGACGTTCTCCCATATTGTGGAGAGAGGGGACTAGTGCTGCAAGTTGACGAATAACAATGGAAAATGCTCGAGCAAGGGAAACAGCAGTAATAGCCATAGAAACACCTTCACCGGCAGTCGATGCGGTTGGTACAGGAGCAACAGATGACGCTGGGCGTCTTTGAATGGTTGTTGGATCGATATGCACGAGTCCAGTCGATCCGGTGATGGCATTAACAGATATACGACCACCAGGGTTTGCTGCTGAATTGGTTGAACCAGAGGACATTTCTCTATGTCTTAATGCCCATTGTAAATGCTGTGCAAGGTTACTCCTGACTTGGTTAACACTAGCCGAAGTTGATGAGACACCTCCAATATTCGAACTACTACCAACTGGATTATTACGCCTCTCTAGAGATTCCTCGATGTACGGTAAATCTTCGTTGTCTGGTTCAGTTTCCGCTGCATCACTATCTTCTTCATCTTCCGCATTAGAAGAATCACCTGATTCATCTTCTGAAAAATATGCAGCACCAGTTTCAGAGCCTGGTACATTACCAGTGTTAGATGAACGTTGATTAACATTAGCATCAGCATTACTTTGATAGGAAGCAGGTGAATCGTCTGGGTTAGAATCAGAATCAGAATCACTCTCATCATGTTGACCTTCTGGTGCTTCTGCTATGTCGTCGTGTTCACTTCCATCTTGTTCTCCATCTTCTAAACTCTCGATAACATCTACCTCATGATCTTCATCCACACTACCAACTACGACATCAGCTCCGACAGAAGCCTCAACCAAAGAATTGTTGGGATTATCACTTCGAATGTCTTCCGGATTTTCACTCATCAAAACATCTGATTCTTCATCAGCATAAATTAGACTTGATGAAGCTCCATTACGAGTTAGAATAGGGTCAACCGAGAAAAGTTGTTCACTGACATGAATAGCATCAAGAAGAGAAGAGACCAAAGAGAAAGGGGCAGTTGGACGAGCAACACCAAGTCTAACAGGAGAAATGAGTGAATCGGCGATTTCACATAATTCTTCAACCGCTATAGGTAATAAAGCTTGGAAAACTTTTTGACACTTCAATAATTGCGAGGATGCTGAGTTTTTCTTCCAGTTACTACTTATGTTGTTTGCATTCAGATTTTGATAAGAGGCTGGGGTCAACTCCACACATAGAATTACACCGACTCGAGCAACAGAACGAACAAATCGACGAGCAACAAGTCGAGCCTCTTTGGCAATATTAGGATTGGCATTATGGCATTCACGAATAATAGTCACCAATAATGGTTCCAGCATTTCAACGGAAACTTTGACCAGTAGACAATGGGTAAACTTATCCAATAAAGCAGTTCCATTTTGACTTTGCAAGAATGCTTGTTCTTCAGCTGCTGTATATGTTAAATTTGATTTACAATGTGTTTGAACAAGTGATGCTATATTATTATCTCCTCGATATCCAGTTAAAATCATTGATTTAACGGCATTCCAGTCTTGGAGAATTCTATCCAATGCTCGACGTGCGAATCTTGGTGGCTCTAAATCATGATCTGGAATTTCTGCTTCAGAATTGCCGTTCATCTCAGAGGTTTTACGGGTGATAGAAGAACGAGACCGAGCTGGACGGTGTTGTCTTTGTTCTACCATTTGACGGCCTACAGTTTGAACTAAGAAAAGTAAGATGTTTTCACCTCGGCTATTAGGTAAAGTAACCAGATCAGTGTCAGAAAGAATTTTTTTCAGTAATTGGTGTCGAGCAGCTTGAGAGCTGGCGATGAGAGCCTTGCATTTACATTTCTCCCAACAGTCACAATAGGCAGTGGGTGAAGTTTTCTTCAGTTTACAATCATGCCCTTTATGACAAACACGTGCACATTCAGTGCAACAACAAAGGGAGTCGATAAGTCCACAGGTTTTACATTCAAAAATATCTTGATTGATATGTTCTTGGCCAGTCCAAGTGAAACTACAGGTATCATTGCAACAGAGAACATGAAGAGGAGAATCGTCAGCATTAGAACCTCTTGGATAAATCATGGACATGGCGATTTTCTTCTGACTTTCTAAATCACTGCTTAGTTCTTTAGCAATCCGCTGGGCAACATTGAATAAATGGATAGCAGCAGTGTAGGCACGTCCACTAACAGCAAGCATAAATGGAGTGTAACCTTGAGAATCTTTTGCACACATAAGTTCCTTGAGGAATGGCCTAAGAACTTGAGATTCGGTGAGAGCCCAAAGCACCGAGAGGGCAGCAGATTTCTGTTCATTGGCATCATAAAAAGAGAATTCAGCGTTTGTTGAGGATTCACTAGTTAAATTAGGCATGGAGGAAGCTGGTGATGCTTCCATTTCTGAATCACTTCCTTCAGCATTAAGGACTCTTGCATTTGAGTCACGGTCTTGATTAGACAATGGCGAAGGTCTATTACTACTACGATTTCTTTTGATCATCTCATTAAGTGTTCGATTACTTGAAACGTTTAACAGATCTAACGCTTCGCTATTATTCTCTTCGATAGTAGATTCTTGTTGAGGTTTATTTGTAGTGGGGAAACATGCAGAGACTGCAGTGTGAAGAATATTACGATTACCATCAACCCTTTCGCTAACAATAATTTGTTGAGAAACAGATTCTTTTTCCAGAGATGCCAAAGTCAATCTTACAAAGTCGGGATCACTTCTCAAAATGGCAGGAGTCAAAATTTGATTTTCCAAAGCTAAAGCAATAACTGCTATTTGGTTCTTTTGATTAGGTACGGAGTCTTTGATTGGACTAATGCCAATGCCGATGGCTTGTGCAGGGGCCATGTCCAAAGTAATTGGTTCTCTTATAGATTCAGCACAATCTTTGGCAAGTGGATATAAAGCACCATTCCCATCACGTAAAATTGTTATTGTCTCATTTTCACCATAACAGTATAAGGAGATCAGAGACTGATTTTGCCCAAAAAATGAGCTTTGATCAGTTGGAAAAACACAATCTTGTTCAATTTTACCAGAAGCAACACCATAAACAACATAGCTTAGCTTAGAGTTACTCTTGACAATAGCATGAATTCCTTGATTAGAAACAGTCATTTTGATGAGTTGTGTACCTTCAGGAATATTGACCTTTTTAGGTGACTTCTGGAAACATTCAGTAATTCTAGGGGAATTGCTTCCTTTGACAACTTGCAATTCATCCTTACGAAGTAATCGACATTCTTGTAGCAGAGAATTCAGATCGGTATTATCCTGAGAACTATTTCCAAGATCTTTACAGTTAAATCTAACACAAGCGTATGAACCATCTATTTTAATTACACGCCCAATGGGGACATTCTTAAAATCTTCAATAAATACAACATCTTTAATCTTCCACGTTTCTTCATCTTTACGCTCCTCATCTTTCAAAGATGATGATGATGCATTTGTTATTCGTTTGCTTCGTTTAGGTAGTGGACTAGCGCCTGGCTCAGAGCAGGTAGATGAAGCTGGGGAAGGTGGTGGTGGCATTTCTAATCTTTCTTGGGATGATGATTTTGAGAAACTCGGGCTTGGAGGTTGTTCACGGGACAGATCCATTCTACTGCAACTGGCTGGAGTTGAAGGTAAGCTTGGTGTTGAGAGGCATAGCTTCTTTACCTCTGATGGTCCTAATACCTTTACAGCACAAGTATCAGTGATACTCCAAGCTGATGTTAAAAGTTGTCCAACTTTAGGTATGCCTCCGGCAGTGGTGAACCCAAGGGCCCCTGCATGATAAGAAGGACTGTTACGCATACAAACAAGGGCTCCAGTTGTGATATCAGAATTCATAGATGATGGTGAACGTTGCTTCTTGGCCTTTGTTTTTGTTTTTTCCCACATTTTTTTGCGATGCGAGAAGGGTGCAATACCCCACCAGTAAAGTGTTCCATTATCGAGACGAACACAAGAATAAAGGGAACAAACGTGAAGGGATAAAATCTTCTCGGCCATCTGGAAATCTGAAAAGAAGTTGGTCGCAGGATGTTCTAATTTGGAGGCTACAGGTACAATGCTTTCATCGATCCATGTAGCAAGTTTCATTGTATCGGTTAGAGCTGAAGCTCTGATACAGGCACCAGAAATTTGGCTAATCTTTTCATTCAATAAACCCATACTAACTGTTTTGGGATGATACACAGTAATACCATCATTTGTTTGACCACGGAATGGTTCAGGTTCACTCCATTTCCATTGGAATAATTGACCAGTGTTGCTTATTGCAGCTAACTCTGAATACAGGCCTATTATTTGGATAAATTTACGATTCTCTGGGGCTGGCCAGAATTCAAGAGTATCTGAGATGAAAAAAGGATTCAATTGAGGGTTATTATCATTGCGTTCCCTGGATGGATTGTTCCCATTTTCGTTGATCACATTGTTTGATGAGTTTTTGTTGGACTCAGATGCAGAAGCGGAATCTCTTAGAGCGTACTCTAGCCATCGGTGAGATGAAGGTGGACCACTTGAACTGCTTCCAGCTGAAACAAACTGTCTGTCTGATCCATAACGGATCAAATGTTCCCGTTCAGGAGCTGATGAATCACGCTCCCTATCACCCCCAGATGAAGCACGGCCCAATCTATTTCCACTGGGACGAACTCTAACAGATGAGTAGCTGAACATCTCCTCTGGAAAAACCGCATCAGAATCAATAATAACACCGGGATGGTCGTTGTGAATTCCAGCATCAAGAAGAGACATAAGATCATCATTAGGTAAATAAGAATCTTGACTGTCATCCATATCCTCGGCATCTTCGTCATCGCGACTTAATAAATTGTTAACAGCTAGATTAACATCTAAATTTGTCCTTTGAAGCTCTCTTATGATAAGATTACGAGATTTCCCTTGAAGTACCACCTGGGCTTGAGTTATGAGGTCTTCTGGTACAAATTGAGCTGCAACCACAGGTCTACTGCCCATGATAACACTCGAAGACCCTCGTCCACGCGCTGTGCTAGACGCTCTAAGGAGCCGTCCTCGACGTGCATTTAAACGATTTGATGATAATGAGTTAACACTTGAACTACTGTTCCCTTTTATGGTTGAGCTAAAAGGACGAGAAAAAATAATAATAATAAGACATGGCCAAAGAAATTACATAAGACTCAGCATGGGTGCAAATTATAGAACAATGGGATCGGGTCAATATATGAATATACTTACGCTTTAGATGGCTCCGATGTAGAGAGATCTAACCTATCTGACATAAGAGAGTAACTCACTCTGCAAATACGGCCATCCTGTTAAAATGAATAGGAAGATAGAAAGAGAAAAAATTAAATAAAAAGGAAGTGTCACATTTTGTAGAAACTGCAGTTGAAGAAACATAGAAAAGAAAACATTGTTCTGGTGCATAAGATTTAAGTCCATAATAATTAAATTTGGTTACTTTAATCAAAGATAGATGAGTCCAAGTTTATTAAAAAAACCTTGACCAAAAAAATCTATTGAAAAAGTAAACGCGATTCCTAACTCAGAAAGAGAAACCTGAATAGGTTTGGTAATAGAAGCTTGACTGATTCCAAAATGAGGGCCTATGATTCATATAAAATTCATCAAAAGGATCACTCATTCTCAAGATAGACCCAGGGTCAAAATTAATATTTTTGTTAATTATTGTTCAAGCCATTCAGAGGAAGGTCGCGTGAAAAGAATTATGATAGAAGGACACATAAAAGCCCGAAATAATACCTCCAACAAGAGAGCAATGTGTGATTGAGAAACAACACATTCAACCACAGGAACGGTTTTTATTTGATTAAATACTGGTGGACAACAGTTTGACGAGGTTATACCTCGATTATATTTGTCAGCCATCTCCTTAAGCCTAAAATAAAGAAACATGGAAAAAGAAAAAGAATGTTAAAAATAATAACAATGAGAGGGGAGAAAGAAGATAAAGAGAAAAGAGAAGCTTTAGTCAGAAATAAGGGTTCAAATTTTTCACATGTAATTCAATTATTAATTGACCATTTTTTCATTCATTACAAGTGCATCGAGAGACAGTCAAAAATGTCAATATTTAACATAATTACCTCTCATTGATTTGGTCATCATTAGCAGGCAAAGGATATAAAACAAAGTGCATTGACGTAGACATGGTTACTTCCACTTCTTATTATTCACCTTCTAACTGAATATTAGAGGATAGAACTGAGTAGAGCAGGGTTACACATATACAAATTAATTTGTTGATTTATTTCTTCCCTTAATAACAGAAAAGAACCACCCAAATTATTTATTTGTTCAAATTAAATTTGAATAAAGAATCTTTTAAATTTTGCTTATTTACTCCCAAACTTTCAAGTTGAACCAGGATAAAAGGATAGAGGATCAAACTGATTTATAATAAAATTACTTATCAAAGGTAAAGTAGAGGAAAGGAAGAATCAAAAAAGGAAACACCGAAAAACACAAAAAATATAGAATAAGGTATCACATAATTATAGTTAAGATTAACAACCAAAAAAACTAATTCAATGTTGCTTTCACAGTCTTTACAGCACAAGTAATGAGGGTTTGTTGTGTCAAAACAGTCATTTAGTGCTTTTCTTTACACAAATAAATAAACTGCGCATTTCACTTTCTTTTCTCTTATTTTCAATCGCCAGAAGATGATTAAAAATTACTTTAATAGAGAGCGCTGATTTATAAAACTAATTGTTAATTTGAATAATTACTAATTATATGCAAACACTATAACAATCTGAGATTGAATGGTAATGAGAAATTAATTAGAAATAAATAGCTTATATCGACTAACGCGATTGGCGAGTTTTTCCTTTCTTTAATTTCTAACCACATTCTTTGTATTCACCCTGACTAGTTTGCACACCTTAAAAGATGGAAAATAAACTCTTTTAATCTTAAACTTATTAATTTGCTTCCCTCACTTAACCTACCACTTAATCTCTGGAAATTAAAATTAAATTCAGCTGAGTGACTGTTGAATCTCTTGAAGTTCATTCTGATAGGCTAGAATCAACTATTTCTTTTCATCGATTAATATTGATTCGTTGGCATAAATTGCGACTTAAACACGACATTGATATTTAGCATGATATTTAATCTTCTCACTTGAGGCAATTTCCTTCTTCCTATCCGTTTTCATCTATCTTTATCCTCTTTCTTCATTAACTAGATTATTGACTCTGCTTGTCCTTAGGGTCATTGGAATTAAATTAAGCATAGGTTAACTAGGCTATTTCATCTCCATCACAATTTTAACTCTAAACCAATCGCCCCAAGAGGTTTCAATGAATATAATCTCTTTGTTTACCCACTGAAATGTTCATATTTGGCGCAATTTATGCTGTTTTCTTTAAAAGCGTCATATGTTACCATGGAAATAGCATAATCAGCAGAACCAGATTTAGTATAAAATAGTTTCCACTTCCGTTGATACGCCAAAAGATTCTGAGGTCTTTTAAACTTAAACTTGCAGATCATCAACAAGTTGTCTCTTGTAGAGTTTTTTGGTATCTTCTCACCATCTTGAAACCTATTTATTGTCATCATCATCATTTTGTGATATTTTAAATTTTATTTAGATTCTTTTCTATTTTGTTTAATACATTTCTAATTGTGTTTTTTTGCCAACTCGTCTTCCATACTAATTAATCATGCGTATATACAAGGATATGATCACTGGTGACGAAATGTTCACCGATTCCTCTAAAATAAATCTGGTCGATGATTGCCTTTACGAGGTAGTTTGCCAACATGTTGTCCGTAAGGAGGGAGAAATCCTTTTGGACGGTGCCAATCCATCTGCTGAAGACGGTGATGAAGGAACTGATGAACACGTAGAATCTGGTCTTGATTTGGTCCTCAATCAGCGTCTAGTAGAAACTGCTTTCAACAAAGCTGATTACATGAATTATCTTAAAACTTACACCAAAACTTTGGCCGACAAATGGAAGGAAGAAGGTTTCACTGAAGAGCAAATGGCCGATGCTAAAGCTAAAATAACTGAAGCTGTCAAAAAGATAAGACCTAAACTTAGTGATTGCTCATTCTACATGGGTGAAAGCGCCAACCCCGATGGTATGGTAGCCCTTCTCGACTACCGAGAAAATCCAGATGGCCAAGGTGAAACTGCTTACATGTTATTCTTTAAACATGGTGTTATCGAAGAGAAGGTTTAATTGCTGAGCAATTAGCCACTCCTCAATATGTTCTATCAATATTGAAAGAATTCATATTTAATAAACTTATGAATGAACACCGAATGAAATTTTGTTTCTTTATTCGTGTTTGAATTTTGTTCTTTCTATTCTGATTACCTAATTGGTGTCTTAATCACCGAATCATTCTTAATTCAATTCATTAAATTCGGATTCTCTTCATTTTGATCTTTCTTTTGTTCCATAGCTTCGTTAGTAAAAGTGGTTTTCCATTCACCCAACTTTTCATATATTTTCGTGAGCAATGCGTCTTTTCTCCTTATTTCGGCTTCCATTTCACAAATTTCCTCTTTGACTAATTCATCAGGGTTTAGATTTCCAAAAATTGTTTTCCACCTTACAAAATAAAGTTCCATTGCTCGAGCATTATCAGCAAATTTCGGAACTAAATGCTCCACAGCAGCTCTATGGTTCTCTACACTAGGGTTAGGTGGGTTTTCAAAGTCAAATCGCAATGGACCAAACAAATCTACAAACGATCTATGAAACTCTTCATATAAATTTTGTTCTGTAGCCTGTCCAGAATTAGGTGCACCGGTAGGTTGTGAAGCAGCCATACCAAAGACAATCTGTGAAAAAGATAAACAAAGGAATGTTTTATGGTAACAGAAAATTTAAAATTGCTTAATCATGATAATAATTTTACAAACCTTAAGATCACAATTAAATAAAATGAGAAGATGATAATTTCAAGGACTGAAGCATGAAAGAACGGACTAACTCGAAAACTAATAAGAGTTCAATCCAGATTTTCAATTAACTAATGTCTTTAGTCTAAAGATAACCAAATAGATGTCACCATAAAAAGTGAAAAAACAACAAAGAAGATAAAGCGGGGTTTTTAAAAACTATATTTGAAAGGATCACAGTTCATAAACGAATCAGATAAGATACGATTTGAAAAGATACGTTTGATCAAAATTTACGAATTAATTAAGCTTAATAAATGAGTGGAAATAAACAAGAATAAGAATGCAAAAATTTAGTTGATCATTGGTTTCTGTCCACAATGATTAACAATGCTAAATGCTTAAACCGTTCTCACCTTCTCGAGTTGATAGAACTAAAGCAAAAAATTAGTCAGCAATTAGTCTTCAGCGGTTGAAATGACCAAATAACCATTTAAATCTCAAATTTATTAACTCGTTGTGCTCCAAACTTAAAATCGAGTCGATAAACACGTAAAATCTAATTTGCTTGTTTGATCGTTCAAAACTGTCAGAGCATTTAAACCATTATATTGATATTTTGTATTTTGTTTTTGTATTTTATTAATATATTGTTTACTTAATTAAAACGCTTAAATATCATACACATTTTATCAACACGTGCAGTACTTGAGCATAGCTTTGTATCTATAATAACCAAAAAGTATAACCTTTACTCTTTGATAATAACTGAACAGCCATTATCTTTTTGGTAAGTTGACGAGAATGCAAAATATTTGTAGATGATTCATGCATCTTTATAACATCTTGTAATACTCGTGTTTACATTATTAATTGTCATGTCATTAATTTTTTTGCTCATCAACCTGCCTCTTCAACTCTAATTAACCCTGTGAAATATGTTTTAATTTGTTAATGACTCGACAAGAGATTAAGGTTGATACCAATGTTTTTTAATCAATTGTCATGATACAAAATTGAGCTGAAAAGCTTGAAAATTTTTAATTGAGAAATCTAGATAAAAATATTTTGTGTCGTCAATGTTTGAATAAACAAAGAATCGCCAAGAGTCAAAGTTGCCAAAAAATGAAATATTCGTTTACAGCTTTTTCTTTTGCTTTATCCGATCACAAATCGATCTATCACCAATCATCATTATACATTCAATGAAATAAGAGCGAAGGCACAAACAGACGGACAAATAGACGACAAAGACAGCATATGGATGGAACAAGTGTTATATTTAGCAACAGATGACGAGCGATTGAGATTAACGCAGAAGCATCTTCATAACCAACATTCAGCTTACTAACTTCAAGTTATTCATCCTCCTACTTAACTTATTCCCCTGAACGTTACTAATGCAGTAAATATTTATAACTTATTCTCTTTATCATCCTCATAGTCATTATCATCATGTATTTACTCGTGAACCCAAAAAGATGTCTCTTTATCTTTAAATCCATGCCAAGTTTGTCTTTCCTTCAGTAATAACGAAAATTCAAGATTCTTTTACTCGGTGACTTAACTGAAATTCTTTAACATCTTTATCCTCTTCCCTCATCATCATTATCATCTTTGTCGTCGTCATCGTCGTCTTCTCTATTATTACTGTGGCTTACACAAAAAAACTGGGTAACATCCTTTACCCCAAAAAAAAGCTCAACACTTGTGCTCACTCGTACAGATTTATTATGAAAAGTTTAAAAATATATTTTAGTTTCAGTTGAACATCGAAATCAGTATCATCATAATCATCATCATTAGTATTATCATCAACAGTGTATCAGTTTAGAGTTGGTTGTAGTAGTATAATTGTACCTTTTATCAGTTTTATCGAAATCAAGGGAAAAAAGAGTCAAAAAGTTTTATCCATCCCTTTCACCAAATGTTATAACTAACAGTGAAACTTACCTACTTTCTGCAGTTTATCTTGAACAGTTACAACGTTAACTTTTAATCTCATCTCGAATCGAACCGAAATCTTGCTCGAAATAATTTCAATTCTCTGGGTAACTTATTTTCTTCGAGTTAATTTTGATCTTTCCAATTTTACGTTTACTAAATTTACATTTCTATTCCTATTCATCTCATGCAGAGGCCATATTTTGTGACATAATATTTGGATTTCCTACTTTTGAGCGAGAACCGGAGTATCAGGAATTATCTGAGTTACATAATTCATCGAAAATCAACTAATTAGTCCAAGTGTGATCAGCCCTCAAGCAACCATTCGGCAGGACGGTAAATCGATTTCACACCGCCTTCCTCCGAAACCTCCTAGTCGTCAATCATCGAGGGAGTATTCATCATCATCCATTTACCAGGAGGAAAGGATAATCGAGGAGAGTGTTTTACGGGGTAACAAATCTTTTGGTCCATCATCTTCGTCATCTTCTTTGCCCTCATCTATTGATTCTTTCTACAGCTTCGAGAGTAAATCTTTCAACCAATCACCATCTAATTTTGAATCAACCATAGGTATCAATCAGAATCAAACAGACTCTTATTATCAACCTAATCAACAATACCAGCAGCAGTATCAACCTCAACAATCACAACATCGAGTCACATCTCAAGTCAATTTTATTCCTAAACAATCAGTGGGTAAACCACCGATTGGTGATTCTCAGCCAGTTAGGCGACAAGTTTCTTTTGAATTGGAAATAAACAATAACAATCAAACTTCTCCTAAATTGCAACAGTCAAATAGAATGATGCAACAAGATAGTTATCAACAGAATTACCAACAACCTCAAATGGTTGACGAAGATTTGTTTCGCCAGCAAATGGAGCAACAATATTATAATCAACAATACGAGCAACAAGTTCTGCAAGAGCATTATAGACAGCAAGAGGAGCGGAGACTCCAGGTAAATATCAACAAATTATTTAGCCATTAAATCGTATTTAAAAGCTTTGAATTCAAAATATCGTAACCAATACAAAGCCATTTAGTATTTTGAAAAAGCATAAATTCAATGAAACTGTCATTAACACTTACTTTTTTATAAAACTGAATTTTTAGGAAATGCAACAGCAGCAGCAACAACAACAAGCATATGAACAGTTCTATGAAAATAATAATTATGACAATCAAAATACACGCCAAGCCGCGTCTAAACCATTAGTTCTTCACATGGGAAGTTTGGTTCAATTTCCAAGTAAAGATCCTAATCCTAATGCACCTAAACCTCCCGAAGCCCCTCACTTGGGCGAAGAAGTACAAGCTAGAGAGTTTGTACGCCCCACTGTACTTCAGTTTCCTCGTTCAATTCGCGATCCAAATGCAAAATTGCCAGATGGTTCACATTTAGGGGAAGAGGAACACCGACCATTATTACGTCAAGGTGGGGTAGTTCAATTTCCAAAAGAATTTAAACAGCCACTTGACATCAAAGGCTATCATCCAGTCGATGAAGTGGTTAAAGAGACTATGCCACAAGCTGAAGTTGAACATCCTGACCATTTGTTACCTTCTCAGGCAAGAAAACAGCAAACTTATATCACTCACCCTGTTCACTCAGTAACTCGAGTTAAACCTGCTTTCTCAAATGAACCCGGTTCACGTCGCTCTAATGTCCAATGGCCTCCTCAACGATCTTCAGTACGACACTTACCCAGAGTTGGTTTTAATTCAGGGCACATTCATCCCGAAGGTAACTCTTTTAATTCCAAACTAGCCACTAACACAATCTTTGGATTATTATATAACGATCATATTTTAAGTTAACACGTTTAGTAACTTTTATCATCCTTTATTGTGTCATATAATTTATAAACCATTCAACACTATGCATTGTTTCCCATGAAAATGTCTATCATTATCTTAATCTGAGAATGAGTTCAGGTATTCAATTTGAGTTGAAATTGATTTTGTATGTTATTGAAATATTTATATCCATTTTCTTTGGAATTAAGCCAGCACAATAGATAGCAAACCAATAAATCATTTGAATTGGTTCGGAAAAACATCTAACGCATAATTAACAATTTCTTTCTGTGATTAATTCTTCTTCTGAAAGTATTGAATGAATTGAGTGGAATGAAATAAAGATTTCGGCTTCGATTCATGTTCAATGTCATCAATAACATTAGTAATCAAATTAAATTTCTAAAGCATTTTGAGTGTATTTAGCTTTGATCGTTAAGATGTTAATGAGTTTTTTTGTACAATGTTAGACACTTTACCTAAATAATTATTACTCCGAATAACCTAGTTTCTTGATTATGGGAAAAATAATGCTGATAGGTTTGGCTGACAATCAATTTGTCAATTAAAGACATTTGACAAACTGTCAACCTTTACCAAGCTATCTGATTAAATTTCTTGATCTAATTATCCCAAAACATGATTCAGATTCTGAATTTTTTGATGGAAGAGGAAATTCAACTTTCAAGGTTTAACTAGAAAATTTGAAATAATGCTTACATTTAGATACATTCAGAGATGAAAGCAAGATAAAAAATTTCAATCAAAATCACTGCCATTCATCCGCTATCGATGGCTGCTTCGTTCTCTAAATGAGTATTAAGAGTCTTACATATTTGTAAATATACCTTAAATATAAGCTGATGAGCTAAAATTAGAATAAGTTGACAGTGATTATGAGTCAACATTCCTCGTCAAATCTTTGGATTTGTAGTTGGAAATTATTATCACTGATATTACATCTAATCCAACAACAAGACTGAAGGAGAAAGAAACAAGATGAAAAAACGATGCCAAATAATCAACTGTTAACTTGAATGGCATTGATTTGGAGCATACATACTTTAATAGAAAAAGGGTTTAAAAGAACAAAATTAAGTTGCCTTGAAATTTATACTCGTCTACCTTTAAACAGTTTTCAAGCAAAAACTCATCTAGTTGAAAATAAAAAGTGAAGAAATGTAAATTCCTTGGCTTCATTCCTAAAAATAAATGTAAATTTAAAATAATCAGACTGAAATTGATCAAAAATTTCCATTTTAAATACAATTTTTTTACAATGTTAGTGGGAATCATATCATGTAATTGTATTTATGTTATTGATATTTCTTCTAATTCTTATTCTCACTTTCCCCTTTCTTTAGGTTCCAAGCATTTTATTTGGCCTCCTCCAAGACCCCAATTTCACCGAAGTATGCAAGAGCTTCCACCCCCAGGATCAGGACCAGCTTCAAATGCTTGGCATCCATCTGAATTATCCAATGGAGACTCTGGTTATCCTCATTATCGACCCACTACCGTTGGAAGAATCAAGCCAGTTTGGCCTCCACCAGAACGATCACAATTGAAGAAACAATCATCTCTACCGGAGACACGAAAGAAACTTCTTGAATTTGAGGAATACATGAGACACCATGCTGGAATTCATGTTCCACCCACTTATCATGCTCCACCAGGAACACAATATTACGAAACCCAATACGAATTGGTGCAAGGTTGAGGGACGACTAATTTGCTAAATTATGATCTCCTCCAATCAATAAATATTTATATATATATTGCGCTGAAATATATATATTTAACACTATTCCATGTCGAGTCAAAACAGAACTAGTCATTTGTACTCCAAAAACTTTCTCTTTTCTTCTTCTTCCCTTTCTGTTCGATTTTGATCCCGCCATCAATTATTATATTATTAGACAAAATCTATCTAATTATACCCCACTCATCCAATATCAATGCTTAATTGATTATTGATTTCTGTGAAAAATTAAGTTCCTAGTCTCTTTTAATTACTAACATTTTAAATCCAATGTACACCGTGAAAGCACAAATACTTTAGTCAGCAAAAAGATTGTCAATTTTGTCTCTATTCTTCGATTTTTTGTCAATTATTTGTTTTTCAAAAAATTAAAATCGAGCCAATAATTCAAGCGCTTCATAAACCTATCCATAAGTTCATTTCAATTGTCAACTTTGAACTTGTGACCTTTATATCTTTCAATCAATCCATTTTATCTGTTGTTTCTTGTTATTGGAATTATAAAAATGTATAATTATCCAATATTATTGACTAAATCATACAATATTAATCATTAGTCCATAAAATTATTTTATCCAAATATACATTCGACCGCGTACAAAATGTAGTCAAAATTATCATTAGTAACTAACCTGAAAAATTCAAACAGTTTACAAAATTATTAATAATACTCTTCAATTTAACCTTTTTTCTTTATTTCAAACCAACATAACCTAAAATTGTCTTAAGCAGTGATTAAAATGCATCAAAATTGACTTATTATTAACGCTTATTGAAGTCCATGCTGCATATCAAAGAAATCTTTCCGTTCATTTTATAGCTCTAGATTCTGGATAAATTTTTCACTTCCATTCACTTCCATTGCTTTTTGTTCCCATAACTTCAAAGATTCATTCAAAATGAGAAAAGTATATTCTAATGATTATAATCTAGATGATTAAAATTGTTGCTTGTTGAAATCGAAATATCTTTTTTCTTGAATGATGGAAAATTTTCGAAATTTTATTGAAATTTATTTTTTGATTTTATAATGGCAATAGCAAGATTTAATTCATTGATTAATATGATAAGGGTAAAATATAAAGATGAAAAGACTAGAAAAATATCAAAGAAAATGTATAAACGAATATCAGAGCAAACCTGATAGTTTGATAATATTCAAAAAATAATCATTGAGTTGAATGATTGTTGTTTGAAAAAATTGATTGAATAAATGGTATACAAATGGTATAATATTGGTGAAAGAAAATAGTATAAGAGAAAATAATTCATATAAATGATTGAGTGGTAATGAATAAAACAAAATAATATGTGATTGTGAACTAGATTGACCTCATCATTGGCATAACCATAATGCAATCCTGCTTTGGAAAGACAGATTAAATGTCTTATTTGGACCCGCTATCTCGTCTTGATTGTCGATTAAGAAAATCGATACTCATCTAGAGTTAACTGAGAATGGACAAGCAATTTGATACTTTAGACTAGAAAAATTTAAAACTAGAAATTGATGTTAGACTTGATTTATGGGTTCAATTGGAAACAAAATAATCAAGTTAATCAAAGCAAGATTTTGGTTGATGCAGAATATATAGAATATGGTTGATAAAAATAAAATTGATTATGAATTCTATAATAAAATTGTTGGAAAATAGTGACTAATAATATTATACGTGTTATGACTGAAAAAAATTCGAGCTCAATTATTCGAGTTATTCAGTCGAAAACTTGTAATCTCTATTGTGTCTATCTCATAGAGGTTACGTCCAAGGCACTTTGGTGAATGAGTTTGATCATCATCGTTTGAAGTATGATTTAAAAGTAAATGATTTTGTTGATAACAGCCTTTAAATATGGTCTTTCCTCTGTTAAATTGCTGAGAAAAAGATGGTCAATAAAATATATAACAGGTTACAAGAATAATACGGCAGGATGATTTTGTTGACACTTTGTGTTGCAAAAATAAAAAACGAAAATATGTTGTTTCTTTTCAGTCAGAAGTCAGGGCATATGATTTTGAAGAATTGATTGTTGTGGCTTGCGAAACGTAAGTTATAGATCCACTTGTTGAACGGTTTAATCTCATACATGAAGAATCCTCGTGTTTATAAAGATAGCTTTTTAAGGTAAATGCTTTACCACAACGTTGACACACATAAGGCTTAACAGTTGAATGAGTTTGAATGTGAGCTCTTAGATTTGATTTGTCTGCAAAGGCTTTTGAACATGTTGGACATTTGAATGGCCTTTCCCCTGTAATATAAAATTTAATGATTATTCACTCATGTTAGTATGTTAACTTAATTCAATGTTTTTCATTTACTTACCGGTATGTGTTCTGATGTGACCCTGTAAAAGCCATGGTCGACTGAAACATTTCCCACAATAATTACATCGACACCCCTGTTTATGAGTCCGAAGATGCATACTATAAGCTGGCATTGATACATAAACTTTGTTACAATGGGGACATTGGCGAGCTTTCTTGTCAGTGAAACTTCTATGAGTTTGACGATGACGCGCCAAGTTAGAGGATGTACTGTATCGTTTACCGCAGTCAATACACACATGATTATCACTGGATGGTGATGATGTTGAATTATCAGGAGTAGACAAATTTTCTCGAGATTCAGAAAATGATCCATCCTCGTTTCTTTCAATCTATTTACAAATAGATAACAATAGTAGAGTTGTTAATTGTTAGTTCCAAATGAAAAAATCAAATAAATAAAAGGGCGTCTGTATTAAATTGATATTTTACCTTGAAGATGTTTTCATTTGTGTCTAGAGCTGGTGAACATTGTGATTGGTCTGATTCATCTTTAAAATCAGAATATTCCATACTTTGTTGAGAGACATCAGGAGATCTCAAGTTATGGCGACTGTGAATACTTAAATCTTCAGCTTCTTCCTGGGCTGAATCATTGAAATCGTTCATCATTTGAACATCTGGACTAAAATCATCAACTCGCCTTTCGTCGATAATCAAGTTTATTGGATGTAATGAGAAATCGGCACCAAATGCAGGATGCAATTGATCTGAATTGAAAGTAACATTTTTAAATTTATATTATTCAGACTCGCATTTGTACTATTAGAAAATTTACTTACCCATTATATGATTTGGTCCAATGTGTCGAGCGGTATGTCTTAACACAGAGATCCTCGAACAGGTGAGGCGATTTTTATCCAATGAAATGGGCATTGTATCGTTATTAGAAAAACTACTCAATCCGTGTACTTGAGTTTCAAAATTTGCGGATAGTTCAGCAATAAAAGGTGACGCTTCATTAAATGGTATCTCGGAGGAGCCTATTCGAATGAAATAAATAAACAAAAAATTAAAAAAGATATTAATTTGTGAACGGACGCTAGAGTAAACATGACTTAAAATAAAAAGCTAAATAGTACAGCTAAAATTGAGTTAAAAGCTTGTAAAGCTTTTAGCTTTTGTTTTGAACTGATGTCATCAACAAAAGCTGCACAAATGGCTATCTAAATTCAATGACTATTTATATGGATTTTATATTTAATAATCAATGAGTAAGTAAATTTAAACCTTTTTTTGAAGCTGACATCTTCTTGATTTCCATTATAATTTGTTGCTTATAATTTTAAATCAAGTCTTTCACTATATTCCTGTCAATGTTTTGTTGGTTAGTGAATAATAGTAATGGTAAGGTAACGTTGCACTAGGTTTATTAATTATGTAACTTCTTTCAAAATCTTAAAACTATTCTTTATTTTCCTCTTTTCCCTTAGCTTTTAGATGATGGACAGAGTCAAGTAAATGGTTAAAGACAAATCGCCTTTTAAAAGACTGTAAAAGGGCCAAGGTTGATGATGAGGAGATGAAGACGATGATTTTTCCCTCTAAGATGAGTCTTGTGGATAGACTATCTTAAGACATAAAGTAAGACAATGAAGAAAGAGAAGCAAACCAAATTAATGGTCCTGTTTGTTTACGAGTTCATTGAAAATTGACTCCTGTCAACCATATGAGAGTTAGTATATTTACATCTCACTGTGCAGTCAACAAACATGAAGGAAAAGAGGACACGCGTTCGCGTGTCTACCTCACCAATGTCTTTTAACCTCTGGCTCGTGTCACAGGAAAGTTAACGAATCACATAGACTCAGCAATGAAGTGAGGACTCCTAACAATAACAAACAAGAGACCTGAATGTCTTGAAGGAAGGAGAAAGTCTAAGAGTATCAATAAAATACTTCCGTTTAGTATCTTCTTTCCGCTTTCCGTTACTCTTTATCACCAAAAAAAGCTGGATGACCTCTTCAACTTTACCGTAGACAAGTGAAGCAAAGAGTAACGACCCTTCGATGAAATGGATTGTACGAGAAATGATAAATCCTTCCTTTCGACCATAAGGTTACAAGTGTTTTCCTGTTACTGCAAACTGATATTTCTTCTACAATTATCTTTCCAAACATTTCAACCTGACCCGGCCCGATTCTAGATTCATTAGCATCATTGGAATCATTGCTTGTTTATAAATCTGTTTCCATTATATGGAAATAGTGGAAAATTGTTTATTTACAAAAGACCACAGACCTTTTTGACCTTCATCAACATGCGTTCCCATCTGGGTTGATTAACGTTATATAAATAATATAAACGTCTTCTTCTCTCTCCCGATTTCTTGGTAACCATTTTTGATAAAAATTACTGCTTCATTTTCATCTCTTTCTTCTCATCCTTCTAGCCACTGATGTTAATAAAGATGATGATAAACAAAAGGAATTATAAGCCAATAGAACAAAAAATAACCAAAAAGCAAAGAAAATAATTTGCAGATAACGGGGGTAAAACTAAATTGACCGAACCAGGACCAGATCTCTAAACATTTAGCTCATAAGCAACATCAATCTTTGCAAACTTTCAACTGAAAAATCTTATCTCAACCTGAACTTCTTTTTGTCTGGTAAAATCTTAAATCTATGAATTTAATTATCAATAATTAGTATCAAGGAAAAAGACTCGTGTCTAATATTTACTTTTTTTAATTACAGATTATCTTTACCTATCCTCGTGTCCAGTAACTTAAAGAGCAAACATCGTTTTACTCGTTATTTATCTTCTTGGTAAAACAAATTGACTGCGAATCAAGAGCAATTAACTGTTGAAACTGTTCATTCTTCCTGGTGATTTTAACACATTTGAATATACATTTCGACTGAACTTCAAAGTTAACAACTTGATCTTATGAAAACAAAACATTTCAAAGACGACTTGCAGATAAAAATTAAGACAAAATTCAGACGTGAACATTTAAAATGAACTTTCAATGGTAGTCTGTCAGTGACTTTTAAATTGCTTTAACTGTTTACGATTAATATTACCTTCCTTTTCACCCAATTGTGAAAACAAAAATTACACTAACCTAATCCCTTCAAAGTTTCCCAAAAAAGCTCAAATCGACAAGTGAGACGAACAAATGTGAACCAAAGATGATGGCAATGATAAAGTTGAAAGGGAAACAAATTCAAAAAGCATCTAAAGACCAAGTTTAAGGCTATTTTGGCTTCAACGGTAATGTTGTTGATTTAATGATCATGATGAAATTTTTTCGTTCATCTTCATCTTCATCTTCTTCTTTTTTCTTTCTTCTTCCACCCTCAAACCCACCCTCACTTTCTTTTCCTCTCTCCTTCTCTTTCCTACCCTGAGTTGGTTACTTTGGCATGAGGCCAGTAACACTACTTTACAGAGTCAAGTTCAACAAGCAAGTTTCAAATAAAGATGAGCTTGACTTGTATAATAACCTCTAAATAAGTTGACGGGGTTGGTGGATCAGGCCTTTCACACATAGACACACATTAAGGGAAGAATGAAATAAGCAAAAGTAGAAATATCTTCCATAATTTCCAACGTCTACATCTAAATCATCATCTTCATCATCACCAACAACATCAACATTCTCTTCCTCCGGAAATGGGTCTCTAGAATGAGCAAGCTTACTTTATCATCATCTTTTCGTCTAGGCTTAAGATTTTCAAAATGAATTCTCATCTTATTTTTCTTCCTTTTCTTTCTCATCGTAGTTGAATCATTTGGAGTGGATTTATCGAAATACAATACAAATCTTTGGAGTGGGAAGGTTGTTCAAAGTTTCCATTTATTCTTCTAGCATCAAATTCAAAGTCAAAGGAATGGAACCGTTATTATATTTCCCTGTGAAATGTTTCAATGTCAACTTTTGCATTATTTTCACTTTGCTATTACGTCAAAATGAAAGACAATATTGTTTCAGTGCAAAGTCCTCGACTTTGCTGTGTTCTGCTTTTACAAAATACCGATTATGCAGGAATCTGGAAACTCTCAACCTCTGGCAACTTTGATTGACTTTGTTAATTTTAATCAAGCGTTTAAAAAACAAAATGTGAAGAAGTTAATCTAAAGTTTTGTGTACAAAAAAGTTGTCATGAATTCAAATGGAAATCCAAAGATTGAGCGAAACTATTTCATGGGATTACTGATTGTAACACTAAACAAGCAATTTAATTTTGAACCAAGTTGCAAACATCATTAAAAAGACAAAAATATGTAAATGCTTTTTGTATGCATTTAAACAGTTTCATTGTCATGTATTGTGGCTTCAAAAATTGGGTTTTAGCGTTAAAATCAATTCCTACTTTTCCGTATTCAACTATCAAGACTTCCACTTGCAAGAATTAAATTAAACTCCAACTTACCCGGATCCAAAATGTAATGAGATGGACAATTCTCGACATCTTCCTTTGAATCGGTTAAAATCCATCGACCATTGTAACGTTTATTTGTGATTAAAAAAGCTCTCGGCATTTTGATAACTTAATTGTAAGGTGTTGGATGAAGGGTTATCGAATGAACTTGTGAACAATTAATGATAGTTGATGAATATTGGTGTTTATTATTTGATATTAAAAGTAGAAAAAAGTTTTACAAACATAAACTTAGTAAATAAATTTGGCGCATAAAAAATTGAAAAGTCAAGGAAAGTGAATAAAAATTGAAAAAGTAAAACTTTTTGTGCTTTGCTTTAAAGTGATCGAACTCAAACAGATGAACGAACTAAGACATAACACAGGCTAAGATGATGATAATGAAGATGAAGTAGGAGTGAGTAAAGAATGAGATGATCTCAGTTAAAAAGTAACTTGGAGAGTAAAACAAATTCTGTAGTAAAAATAGAGTTTTGTGAAAGAAGAAGAAAGGAAAGAGAATTGATGATGAGATAGAAAGAGGAAGATGAAAATGACAGAGAGGGAAGGAAGAAGGGCCAAGTGGCAGAAGAGAGGAAGAAAAGAGAAAAGACTTGAAGATCTGATTTCTCAAAGGCTCTTAGAATGATTAACACGATAATCGTCCAATTGAGGCGGAAAAGGTCACTTTCTGTTACCTTCTTCTCTTCTTAATTTCTCTCTGAACATCATCTTCTTCATCATATTGGTCATATTCGTCTTCATTTTCATCTAAAAACAATTTGGCACTGTTTTGCTTAAAATGATGATGATATCTTTGAGATTTTATTCAAGTTTATTTTTTGATCACTCAATCTCTTCACTTGCTTTTATCAATTTGTTAGTTTAAGCGTGATTATTATTATTGATTAACGTCTATTAGCATATGTTGGAATCCACCGATCAAACAACCTTCTTAACATTAGTATTAATATTTTAATTTGTTAAATCACCAATAAAAGCAAAAGAATTACAAAATTACGACGAATCCTTCAAGCTATACAATATATAAAGTCAAAACATGAAATTTTTGCGCTCAAATTATTTCGAAACTAAGTGGGTTCTAAGGTTAATTTTCACATAGAATGAAAGCCATGATTAAACTACAACCACGAAAAATAGTCAGGACTTTTTCGGAATTCAGGTTCCTGAGAAATTCACGTTTGAACAGTGCGGGGGAAAAATGCAGAATCCGTATTTTGTAGCATTGTGTTTGGGGGAAAAACTTTTGGTTATTTAGATTTATTGTTGGGTAAGGAGTTTATGTAGAATTGCCTTCTGATTAAAGAGTAGAGTTGGTGAAAACCTGGTGCTTCAACTTTAAAAAGGAGATCGAAGTTTCAACTTTGGACTCTATTTTTGCTCCTACAATCAACAAAAAAATTACATGTGCTTAAAAAAAGGCTTTTCTAAAATGAACCTTATCAAAAAGAAAAAGATTTCAACTTTTGGAACTTTTAGAATAATCTAACGTGTTTTTTCATTAAGAATTTATTTCTTTTGCATTTGAAATTCCTTGAATTTGGTTAGAATTAAAAAGAATTTTGCGATCAGTATGATCGCGGGCTGGCTTGTAATTGTAACAAGTAAAATAACATTTACTGTAATATAAATTTAAAGAGTGACAGTATATTGATCAAACATTCTCATGAGTTTATTCCGATGGTGACTGAATTGGTGACTGACTAGATCTGCATAGGACTAAGAATCCAATTTGAATTGTTAAATCGTGTTTCTGGAGACAAAAACGATGAGGTCATTTGAGTTATGCTTCTAGTCTTCCCTACGCTCAGACTACTTATGCTCAAGATTGCTATTCAAATTGTCTAGAAAAGTCAATTTTCGTGATAAAATCTTTAAATTTCGATCAAAACTTTCATTATTGGACCTGTAAACAAAGGGGTTAAGGAAAGATTAAATGATTTGATGATATCTCATAGGTTACTGTATTAAATTTTTTAGAAGTGGAAACTGGTCATTAATCGAAACGCTCTTTTACAGCAACCTGAGTATCTTATTTCCATAATAATTTGTCCACATTTTTAATTGCAATTTATAATCAAAAAATAAAAAATAAATCCTTCGCTTTTGTTAAAATGAAAAGACAGTTAGTGAAAGGTTAATAATGTCACCACTTTAATTATTATGGTTTTGACAATTTAAAACAGTTTAGTAAAAAATAGGCAAACACTTCTACTTTTGTATCAAGAGTTGAAATTGATTGTGTTTGTAGCGACTTTTTGGCTAAATTGATACTATTTGCCATAAATTGACTTTCTGTGTTAAGATTTTGACGTGAAATTCAATTTCACCAGCTGTTTATAATCTTCATCTTTTTCATATCAACAATTATTTAGGGTTTGACTGAAGAGTTTACTAACTAATAACATTTTCCAGCGCAGTTAACGGTACTTTTAAAGGCAAAGTGACTTGGTTTACGTATAACCTCTGCTTTGTTGCTGCAACATTGAGTGAAAGGAATCTTCTTTTTTTCATCATCCTCATCATCTCCATCTCTCTCTCTCTCTTTTAGGTATAAGATGGTCTTAATTTGCCATGTTATTTACTCTCTTTCTCTATCTTTCTATCTTCCTCTTTTCACCTCTGAAGGACATTGATATTGTAGGCGAACACGCGACAAGTAAATAGCTCTTTCCATTCCTCGAGTCTTCATCTTGTTCTTCTTGACATTTAACATCCTTTTACCAACCTTTTGACCTTAGCTTATAACCTTTTTGGTAAACTCTGAATCTTAATTTAGCCAACAATTTACAGTATATCTTCATTTTTATCTTGAATACAGTGACCTGCAACCGTCTCAAAGTATCAGTAATGAGAGCTTAAAGTAATGTTTTAGCTACAGAATTGATTACATCAACATTTCAATACAAGAAGCAGTTTATTTTACCATATTTTATCAAATTTCCTTTGTTTTAAGTTTTAAAGTTGACATTGAAAGTAATTGTTTACTAGTTTTAGTTTAATCACAAAATTAATAAAAACATTTTCAATCAAGTTTAATTTTCACAGATGACTGAGCAAATCACCGCTATCAATGATTTGATGAGCCTAACAATCCCAGTCTTTAAAACCAGAAATTATGTTTCATGTACAATAATCGAGACTTTATCGCTGAAGGATGATTATTCAGAAATTTTTTCATGCTATAGTGCTTTAAAAGAACACAAGATTTTTATCGAAAATTTTAAATCCTTAAATTCTTAATTTAATTATGAAAGGTACAAAGAATTTAGAAAGAGCATCAAAAAACTTTGAAAGAGACTTTGATTAACAAAAACTTGGTGTTGTGCTTGGTTTTTGTTTATTGTCATAGTTTTGATTTCACATCGCTAGATGGAGACTGTGATATGTGTTTTCTATTATTTTTTAAAATTGTTTTATGCAACTTTGAACTAATGGCTTAACTGTTATTATTAACGTGGTATACTTTGTTTGGCAAACCTTTCAATGATTTCTTATACAAACCTCCTTGTCACAGCAAATTTGCATCCACAAAGACTTAGAGGACCTCAAAATCATGCTACCATTCTGATAACCTTCAAAACCACATAACCTCAAGCGAAACAATTCAGAACGACACATGAATTAACAATAATAACCAATTCGACTACAAGACAACCAATCTCATTTGCAGCATTTTTCCAATAATCAACACCACTTCCAAAACAATGTAATCACATATTCATCATCACAAGTATGACCAATCCGTATCCTCATAATCCTTTGTCAATCTGTTTCGAAATTTTTCAATCTGTTATGGTTCAGTAATGTATTACTGAAATGTTATTCATCATTATTTTAATTTTTTTGCTCATGTGAATCGATATAAATACATTGATAACATTAATTGACTTCAAATGCTAGAGCTAACCACTTTTAATGAACGATAAAAATTCACTTATCGGTTGCATTGAGTAACTTTGAATTTTTCTTGACAACTTCTTTACTTCCAATCATTTTTATCTGACAATTTACTGTTTACTCAATTGTTTACCTTTTTCACAGTAGCTGATGGTTAGCTGTCATTTTTGCTCATTTTGTTCCCTCTTTTGATTAACATAGATACTTAACAGCTCTTACGCTACTGTATTAAATCTCATTCAGTTATATATATTGCCAATGTTATCTCCAGTTAATCAAATGAATCTTCAGGTTAGAGTGAATTTTAAATAAGAACACCATCATGGATCTAAATTAGGATTACATTTGTAAGGACCTAAAAGTTAATTTAAATTAAATTAAGATTATATAGCCATAAAAGACATACGTTGGTTTAGTTTAATTTTCTCCACTGTATTGGCTGCAGCAAACACTAAGGATACATTGTTTACATTTCTTCAAGTTTACTTTAACAGTAACCATGAATTTCTTGCTATCATTTAATCAGCAGTCGTCCAATTTGATTTGCAGTTGTTCATTATACTGATTAGACCTGATCCAAACTTGGAATTGAAAGTATCCGAGATGCTAATAATACAATCAAGAGATATCTGGCATGTTGAGAGGCAGGTTTCCCAAATAACTTGATGGACCGCATTGATATTCCAATTATACTTCACAAATTAGAGCTTGGTATTAAACAATGATTGGATTGAGTTCTTTTAAATATACACTGATTTACTTTTTTAAATAAAATTAATAAAATAATTCCATTGATAATCAGTTGATGATTCGTCTTTGAGATGATGATTGTTCCATGTTTAAGTATTGATTTGATCGTCGGCTAAACGCTGTTTCTCTTTCATTAAGATTTTCTATATTCGTTACCAACCAAACAATTTTAACAGGGAAAGAATGAAGAAAAAAGAGTAAAACAACTGTTAGTTGAGTAATTGAAATTTTAAATTCTGATGATAACTACAGAGATTCAGATTAACATCAGAATTGTTTTGCAAGAATAAATTAAGATTATCAGTTGGATACTTTGCCCAAATCATGTTCTTCGGTGACTTCTTCCTTGAAATTAAAGAAACGACGTCGAAGGCTTCGTTTAATTAGCAAATGAACCTAATCCGAAAAAATAGAAAGTGTGATTAAAATATAAATATACACAAAGTAAAAACTTTTTAAAAATGTAATTTTGATGAGATTGAACTTCACTGAAAATAATCAATGATTGTTCATTACCTCAGAATTGCAGAAGCAAAGTAACGTAGCTGTGATGGCTCCTTGAAGAGATGCAGACACAAGTCCAATGTAAAGTAAAATTTTAGGTATAACATCGCATGATTGTAGAAGAGTTGGCTCAATCAAGAAAAACAGGTAATGGACACCAAACACAATGATAAGTATTGAAGTTGCTCGCAAAGCGGAACGAAAGTGATCCGGCGAGGCTGTTAATTTGGTGAAGAAGACTCGGATAATGTTTAATAAAAGAATGAGATTACCCTATGATGACGAAGAAATTTCAAAATAAAATTATTGAGACAAAATAATAAAATGGACGTGAATAAAGATATTTACGATTAACGCTGTTAAGGGAACAACTGAATAGATCCAAGCAATGATTGGCATTGGTTGAGTCCAGCATTTGTTATTATACTTTGGCAGTAAATTAACAATGCAATAAGGTACCATTGCAGAAAGTGGAAGAATCCAGCCAAGAATATAAAATGGAGTCATACTTTTTTGCTCCCGGAAAGCAGCAACAATCATTTTATGAAGATAAATACCTTCACACAACATCCAGCCATAATTAGTTAAATTAGCGGTCCGATATAGAACATAAAGCATGATACACCAAGATTTACTGAGTGCGAAAGTGAGGGAAAGAGGATATAATACGAAAAAATTAAACTAGTTTTCATTTGTTACTTACTTTTCGATGATGATATTGTCCTCATGGGAATCGAGATGGGTATCAGTGACCGCAAGATTGAACAGTATTTGTGTTATCGATGTGAATATAAAGGAAGTGAAAAAATTGAGATGAAGACGAATTCGCAAAATGTTATATTGCTTGTAAAAAATGTAGATACCACAGGCCAGCAAAGACGCAAGTAGAGAAACAAAGTGTAGGCCCACGCGTACATGAGATCGATAAAGGTTGTTCCGTTGTCCTGTGTAAGTACAACCCGAGTAGTCAGTCTTTTCCTCGCCAGCAATAGTTAGCCAACTTCCATTGGATAGACAATGTTTGACTGCTTCACCTCGAAGACAGATCGGTGGAAGTTCATCATGCCGTTGAAACGCAGAATCAGGACACTTGTCAGTCAAAGAGGTGTCAGCCAACGCATAAGGCCAACAGTTCCAACCATCCCACTTAGCTTGACAGTAAGTTCGTCCGTCTTAAAAAGAAAAGATGATTGTAAGTGCAATCGAGATGGTAATTATTAGGTAACTGTTAATAACAAGAGAGTTTCACTTTACATGAGTCTGTTTACATGGTTCAAATGTTGTCAACTGTTGAAAATAGAAACCTGATTGGTTGATTTAATCCATATAAGTAATGCCATCTCTTATGCAATAAAAATTTATAATTGTCACTGATCGCATGAAACAGTTCGGTCCATTTATTTTTATTTTTCACCATAAAATAAACTGATTTAGAGTTGACTGTATTATTGTTATATTATTAGAAGTATTACTATGGTTGTTTATCCTTATCATTTTTTTAAGATTGTTACTTTAGGCTCAATCATTGAGTCAATGAGAAATTACCTGTTCTTTATGAAGTGTGATTAATATTGATTAAGAGAAAAGATAATAACTAATGACATTTTTACTTAAAACACTGATTAAGTTTATGAGACTATGAACATTGGTACGAAAAAAACACAGTTCTCTATCCATGGACCTTTGGATTGTTACTTCTTTTTTGCTCTACAATTTGTTCACCTAATCATTGGATTAAGTGATTATATTTACAAGTTAGTCGTATTTTCTTCTTCTTCCCCTTGATTCACCTTGTCGGTATGGATAAAAAAGTTAAGATCTACTCGGGAAAAATCCTCCAGTTTTGATTTCGACAAATTATCGATAAACTCTTACCTTTTGGTCTTTCTAGTTTGGATAAAATTCCATTACAGCAGTTTATTGCATCTCGACAACATCCAATGAAAATATCCTTCCAAAGATACAATAATTAGTGAATCATGTTAAGTTAAAACAAAAACTCATCAAAGACTTGTTGTAAAACTGGTAAACTTAATGTTAAACTTACTCGAAAAAATTGATTCTTGAACATTTTCAATATCGAATCATCTTGTGGTGATGTTAAATTGAAAGACCAATAGTTAACTGTTTTGACTGGCTCATTTAAATTGAATCGATTGCGGAGTCCACTTTTAAGTTGACCTTTTTTACCTCGATAAATGTACACTTTACCATTGACACCCAGATAATCCTTTTGAAATGCTCGATTGTCCATATAATGGAAACATTGAGCACACATGTCATAAGCAAAGTCACTTAAATTGTCGTATTTAACTGGACGGTTACTTTGACAGGGAAAGTTAACCTGGTCCTGATTATTCAGAGTATTGGTATAAGCGACACTTTGAATGGTAAAAATTAACAAGATTAAAATGAGAAACATTAAAATAAATTAGATTGACCAATGAAAAAAGGATGAAAAAAATGTTAAGACATTTTGAGTTCAATAAATTAGATTGAATGAAAAAGAAGAAACTAAACTGAATCCAGAACTGAAGCAATTGAAAGCAGCAAATGATAATTAGTTAACAATTATAAACACAAGTATCGCTAGTGTATATCTCACTTGACTCACTTTTTCATTAACTTAAATAGTATTTGCGTTTCAATAAAGATATCAATTGATTATATTGGCTCACTTCATCATAACTCTTTCTCAACTTTATTAATACCTTTATATCAACAGGATAAATCGGCTTATTTATAGTACTGCTAACTCATGCTATTTTATCCCAATTTTCGGGAATCAACAATAAAATCTGATGAAACTAGGATTTTGCTAAGTTTTCAATCCGTTATATTAGCGACAACTTTATCTATAAATCAAGGAATTAGTTGAAACACTTGATTGGGATTTATTGATTTAAGGCATTTATTAAAATATATGCAGCTTATAATTCAAGATGAACATTGATGTATGCTTGATTTAATTACAATTGAGTTGTATTACACTGGCTTTTACAATCACTTTTTGGTTCATATAAATATTGCAAGGAGCTTTTTGTTTTTAACTCAATTAAACTGTCCAAGGGAAATACAGTATTACAAGAAAATATTAAAATTATTGGTCGCTATGATGAATCTGATATTGAAAACCTTTTCGTTGGTCTTTTGATACAGCTTGAGCATCCATTTTCCCCTTTTCCATCCTTTTTATTTCAACAATTGCGAACCATTGTCATTTAAAATTGGATGATTGTGAATACTTTACACTCGATCCATTCAAAGGACTACCAATTGAAGAATCGCATTGGAGTCGGTAAATGGCCAGTAGTTGAAGTCTCGACATTATCAAATTCAATGTATACGCATTGAAAAATGAGAGAAATAATGGCTTAAATTACATAGGTTTCGATAAAAATAAGACATAAGGGGTTAACAATATTATCTTATAATACAATTGAATTAAAAATACAATTAAAAATGACTAATTGAGAAGGGAAAGATCATTTGTAATGGGATCACAATCAAATGGTTAGATGTAAATTTCAACTCGTATTTGGTTTGCAATTTGTATATTTGAAATTTTGACTTAGATCATTAATTGATCAAGAAAGATAATTTGACCTAAATAAAAATTTTTCACAGGTTAATTAGGTAACTAACTGGCAATAAATGAGAAATTTAGTTTGACTAGAATAAGTCAAGATAAAAGAAACAAATAAACTTTCGAAAATTAACGAATATCAATCTAAATGATTATCAATAAATCAATCGTCCATAGACAAAAGATAAAACATGAACAAAAATGGAAAAACATGATTAAAATGTTTGATACAAGATGGAAAATGAAATGCAGGTCTGACAATCCACAAAAAAATCTGATTTTTACGTCTTTACAGAAAACTCATTCCTATTATTCAATTTAAATTATATATCGCCTTCAGACCGACATTTATCAGAAAAGATGGCACTCAAAAGTGAAGAGTAGTAAAATAAGAAAAAAATGAAGAGAAAGAGAAAGAAGCTCGCGAATTACATTTATAATATTTTTTAGCTGAACATTCTGTGATCATTTTCTGATATCACTATTTTATCACATGTCAGGATCTATTCATTGTCTGTTGTTTTCATCTGGTCCTCTTATTCACTACCAAACTTCACATTTGTGCTCTGGATTCATTGGGCTATTCAGAGGACACTTGAATGTATCTGAGAATTCCTTCGAGTTGCTAAGAGTTCCAATGACACGGAATCTGTGAGGACTGTGAGGATCATTGAGGACTTGAAGTTTTAATGCTTCAGGAGTAGCAACAAAACACCAAACTTGGGCAAAACGAACGAAGAATATCTGTTTACTGGTTAAATTGACTCCGGGTAAAGCTGGCTCGATATTGTGTTGAGCCCAATTTTCATACGCCTGCAAATAAAAAGCTTATAATTAGTAAATGAATGTATATAATTTTTTTCATATTTAAATTTATTAGAATTAAGGAATTAAGATCAAAAATTGTATCTCTAATCTCTAGAATCAATTTGCATTCATGATAGTTGAGGTGACAAAACACAAGAAATAGCAAGTTATATAAAGAAATCTTATAATTTAATGGTTGAAAAAGTTTAAATGAACTCACATGGAATGCAGCTTTGAGCCCACCATTATCAGCCAAATTCTCACCCAAAGTTCTTTCTCCATTGATCTGAAGTTGAAAAAAATAGTATCAAGATACAGTTAAACCCGTAAAATTTAAAATACATGAATATGATGAAAAATAGACCAATACTAACATAATCACCATTAATTTCATAAGAAGAGTATTGTTTAACAAAACAATCTACACGCTGTTCGAAGTTTTTGATTGTATTGTTATTCCACCATTGATGGAGGTTACCATACTTGTCATAACGTCGACCTCTATCATCAAAAGCGTGCGTCAATTCATGGCCCATTACAACTCCCATTGCTCCAAAATTTACTGATTTGGGATAATTCACATCATAAAAAGGAGCTTGTAAGATTCCAGCAGGAAAAACTAAAATACGATGCAAGAAAATTCAGAAAGAAATAGATGTTAGAGGTAAAATGCTATTGGCATCGGTTAGATAACTTACCCATAGTGTCTTTGGTTGGTGTATAATAAGCATTGACAGTGGACGGTGTCATTTCCCATTCAGTTTTATTGGCCGGTCTCATGATTTTCTCAATATTTTTTTTCAAAGCAAATTTGTTCACCCTAATGTTGTTCTGAAAATATTCGTTTTCTTCAAATTCAAGCTACAAATAAATGGATGCAATTAATAAAATAATAATAATTAAAATAATTTTAGAGGTTAAAAATTACCAGGCAGACCCACAGAAAGTAAAATAATTGAATAACTAATATGACTTACTGAATACATTCAGTATCTTTGATACATAAAACAAATTCAATTTGATCAAGTTTTATTATATAACAAAAATATTTTTTGGGTTAACCTCTCTGAGTATCGAATTAAAATAAATAAAGCGTTATATTTTAATCATTACTTTACGAGACTTACAGTTAAATCATTCTTCACTACTTGGTAATGCTGATCTATTCATCTCTGTGGATTAACCTATTAGCAATGAATCACTTACACCTTCATATTTTTCATTTAATTTGGTTGAGTTCAGAATGAAATCAGGAAAACCAATCATTTTGGTTATTGCATCAGCCTGAATGGCGATAAAATAGGAATTAGTTTTACAAGTGAATTTATGTAGCAAATTATTGATTCAAGCAGTAACTTTACTTTTTCTTTGGCAAGTTTTCGAGTTTCTGTATCCATCCACCGTAGATTAGGGAGATTATCTTCAAAGGCTTTTCTAATTTGTTCAATCATGGCTTCGGCCGTTGGCTTTGATTCACCTCTGAAAACAGATTTGACAAACATGGCACCCAAAGCAAATCCCATGAAACCATTAGTGTCAGTTACACAATAACGCCACGAGGATTCAATTCCTTCAGAGCCTATTAAGTTGAGATGAAAAACAAAATAACCAATCTTTATTTAATAATCTTAAATCACAAAATAACAAATTTTAGTCTTAAATCATAAGTAATCTAGTATATTACTCACCAATTAATGCTTTCCTTAAGATTTTGGAAGCTTCTCGAAAAGGCTTAGAAAGGCATGAGATGAGCGATTGAACAACAGACCAACCCATGTAATTTGCAAGAACACTGTGGAAAATGGTAATTATTGTTGTTTTTGTTTAATAACATTTAATCTAAGGTTGCTTATATAACTTTGCTTCATGAGATTTAATAGATTAGTTCAACTGTCAGTTACAGAAGTTCGTATTTTTCTACTGAGCCTAGTTTTTTTTGTTTACTTATTCCAAAGACCAAACTTTGTTTATCAACTCGCATAAATTGACCTAGAATACTTCAAACAGCAATCCCTAAGAATTAAATTTGAAGGTTTTCTTTGTCTTTTCTTTGTCTTTTGCCTCTAAACGCAATTAAAATGTATTACTATAAACATAATGAGGAAAAAAGGATTCTCAAGTTCACATAGAATAGTTAACAGCTATAAATAAATAATACAAGCAAGTTGGTAATCCATTTTCCCATAATTGACTGAGCACAAAATTCAAATTCAGATTTTCCGTATCTCATAGTCAAAAACCATAATTCCGTAACTTTATTTAGGGCTTTGAAAATTAAAGATTCAAGAATAGACTGAAAAGACTAACTCAATCATATTCAATCATTATTCATAATAACTTATATGTCAAAATATAAGTCAATATAAAAGTCAGTTACAAATTGTAATATTGAGATCTTATCTAATAAATGTTAGCTGATAGATCGATTGATCGAAGAGATTAAAATCGATTATGGTCCGGCAATAGTTAATTATTGAACAACTTACATTCGTTTTTCATCTGTTCTGTTATACTCTACAACAAGATCGGATAAACGTTGTAAATATTCAATTGAATAAACACCAACCAACTCATTCTCTGTTATTTCATAGTCGATTTGATCAAAGGCCTCTTTAAAGTAGTTAATCCAGTTGATTGCCGGGGCAGCTTTTTGAAGCTCTTGCAAAGTTACCCGCTGGTAAATTTTATCGTCATCTGTTCGATTCTCTGAGGGAACAGTTATCTATAATCAAATTGAATATGAATAGAGAAAATTTATGGTAAACTAAGCCATAAAAGTTAATTTCAGTCACAAATAAACCAGTTACACAGAATTAAACAAACCAAATACAAAAGCAATAATTTCAACTATTATATTATGCTATCATTTTCATGAATAATGTACACAATGAAGTGAGTAAAGGTTGAAGGTTGAAAAATTGGCAACTTTACAGCTTCATGGAAAGATTATTCAATAAACTAATTGAGAACAACAGTTTAACTAAATGAAATTAAATGACTTTAGTTTGTGGCTTTTCAATATTGGTAAATGGTAATTTGAAAGTAAAATGTATCCAAAATTTACCTCAGCCAATCGAGTTTCAAATTCAATTAAATCGTCAACCTGTTTTTCGACGTCCCTCTGTTTTCCTCCCAACAGAACTGCTACTTTTACAGTAAAAGATTTGAATGCTTGTAAAACCTGAATGAAATTAAAGATAAATAATTGTAATTAGTATAACTAATATATTCAAGTCACAAGGGTAAATTAATTTACTGACCTCATCGTCGGATGACTTGTTGAGATAATAATCTCGACTTGGTAAACTCAATCCACCCTGGTCCAGTTGAATGATATTATTAGATGAATTTTTAGCATCAGCTCCAACAGCCCATGAGAAGAAACCTCCTCGATTGTATTGATTATGGACAACTTGTAATGACATCTGAAAATCCCATGAAGAAGCATTGAAATCCGAGCTCATATTCCATCCACCAATCTAAATATATTTTAAGAGACATGAAAAGTTAATAAAGGATCGGTATAAATATCAAAACAAAGTGGTTTTTGACAAAGAGAAGAAAACAAACACCATTTTTGTTGATCATTATTGATCTGTCAGGCTTTTCGTAATCAATTAAGGATCTTCGGTGAATGAACTGGATAAGAAAGTGAATGTTCATCAAAAAGTGGATCAGAGATCAACAGTTAAACCATGGTAACCATTAGGAGATGAGTTGATAGTTACACAAATCTTGTATTAATATTATTCTATTAGTAAACAATGAATAGATCTTAAGAATCTCATTAATTTAGGTTGCTCATAAAAATATTGTTTAACCATTGATAATACATCAATGTACTGAAGTTAATATCTCAAAGAAAAACTCAACAGGAATTAATCAATTTGTTTTATATACCTACGGAACTGATGCATTAAATATGGTTGGAGAATGAATTAAAGATACCAAGTGAGATGAAAATTGATTGAACAGGGATATTTTTGTTCATTAACGAAGAGTTTGAAAATAGCGAAGTTAGGCTCTGATATTCATTTTGTTACTTGATGAAAACCGTAAACTATTGAGATCCAAAAGTGCTTTACATCATTTTTACCTTTTTTTCATAAGATTGTTAAAATTGTTTCAAATTACAATATTATTACAATGGTATTAGTAATATGAATATGTGTTGTCAAAAATTTTTGTTTGGGTCATTAATTGAAGAGGCAGAAAGGATTTGGATGCACAAGAGAGACAATATTATCTTTATAATTTGATAAAAATAAACTTAATAACTAAAATAACTCAACTCAAAAAATACAGTCCTAATTCGGCATTAACAGGAAAAGCTTTAAAACTATGAAATCAGCAATATAATCAACAATCTCAATCAGGTAAATTGGTGAGATTCCCAGATAATGTGAATTTGGTGAAAGCTGAAATAAACAGAAATACTTACTTCCGTTAAGAATTGCTGCATTGGCATTGCACCCAATTTTTCAATGGTTTCATTTTTATCCAGACATGATCTATAATAAATCCGCGATTCTTCCTCAGCTTTACTTTGATTTGTGCTATCCTGTTCTGTAAAAATATGGTTAAGAGTACAGTTAGAGCGATTTCCTTAAGATTCTGAGAAAATTTCTCATATTGCATCGCATCAGCCTTTTGTGCAATATCTATGAGAAATTGTATAATCCTACGAGTTACAAATTATAAATTAATTCATCATTATAGAATGGTTTCGTTGGTTAGATAAATATAGATTGTTTAACTAATAACTCACAAATGTCAGTGAAATTATGAGATCAGTTGGAGTTCTAACCAATTGTTGTTTACTCATTTTACTTTGATTATCATTATTGAATAAACAACATATGGAATAAGTTCTTACCTAAAACAGTTTTCATAACATATTGATTATCTTGCCATAGTTTTGCAAAAGGACCCCAAATTGATTTACCATCAGGTAGTGGATTTGATTCAACCCATCCGCCGCAGGAATATGCATAAAAATCTTGGCAAGGATCTTTACTGATGTCCATCGAGTTAACAATTGTACTTGCTATACTTAAACATGATTTTGATAAACAAAGATCTGCGAAGAAGAATAAGAAATGTGTTAGTAACACTGGTGAGGAAAAACAAACAGAAATTTGTGAATGTAATTTCATTTTGCTGTGAATTCTATACGTCTTTAGTTCTAAATAGATTACCAAGGGAAAACAATTTTCTTGTTTATGAAAATTTCATGCAATGCTTATTAACAAAGTTTTGAATGAAACAGAAGTTTCAAATAAAAAAAATAATCTAATTTTAACAAACCAATTGATAAACTAAATGCTCATACTTAAGATGCGAACAATGCGCTGTGATTAAGAAGAAAATTGAGAGAAAAAATCACGCAAATCTAATAAAAACATGATTTCTAAGTTGAATAGAGCAATGAAATATATTGAATATAATAAAGTCATTAAGATATGATATTAAGTGAATTTATGTTTTCAACCATTCTATTTATTGGAGATTCATGAATTAATTTGTAGGCTCATTAATTCCTGGTAAAGTTTCTTAAATATCTTTTTAATGGAATGAAATCGTCAATAAATTGTGAGCAGTATTTAGTTGTTGTGCCCGGATTAGGTCAATTTGAAATCAGAACAATTAGTTAAATTCGATTGTTTGAAATAAACTAGTGAGATTGATAATATTCTGAAAACGTTTTCTAGACCGAGCTTGGTCAAAGTAGAATTAGTCTCGATGAAAGAAAAAAAGGACAAGACCAACAGGTTCAAATACAGAACCAAAATATCGATAGATGAATAAGATGTTTTTTAACAAAAAAACAGAAAGAGAATATAACGTTATTTGAGTTCAATTCAGGCTTATTGGCATGTCGAAACTTGTCACAAAGTACTAAAGTAAGGAAACAATAAATTTTTATAGCAATAATGATGCTATATAAGGAAACGAATATTTTAAATTGGCTAACAAAAAGAATAATGAAAAAAGAAAATATAATACAATTGTTCAAATCATAATCAATCAAAAACTTACCATCTTTACTAGACGTTGAAATCTTAGAGTGACCAAAACTGTTGACAACTAAAATTAATAAGATGAGCGCAATAAGTGCGGTAACCAATAAAGAAATGATCAAAAGTCTTTCCAATGGCGATGCACGGTCCCAAAAGTTACGACGACGAGAACGTCCTTTGTGAATCATAATTGAAGGTGTACTTTGTCCGTTTCCAAATTTATTGGTTGTTGAAGATGATTGATTATGCGAGTCAGCAGTGGATGATGATTGAATGTAAAACAATACTTGAGGATTTTGACTATCTGAATGCATCGCCTCAATGGGACTAGATACTGAAAGGGTTGCTGGATCAAGGGGTGGTCCAGAATTTTCAGGTGACATTGTTAATTGAGATGATGAAGTATACATATTATCAAAACCAATTGTATCCGAATAATTAGGATTCACGGCGTCGTCCTGAGTAAATTCGGCTCTCTTATAACGAGGCATCGTTGAAACGGTTAATAATAAAAACGATATCAATGGTAATTACAATTGCAATAATGATAGCAATTGGTTTAATTAACAAGAATGGCTTAGCTTTGCTATTTTATCAGTAAACATGTAAAGAGTAACAAAAAAATAAAGATATGTTTAAGGGAGGTAGGAAGCGGACCGTTGACAATCAGTTAGTCACATATAGCATGTAACTACATTTCACGGGTGATTAAAAGAATGATAATCTTGTTGATCCATAATAATGATTGTTCCTTGATGTTGTTTCTTTCTGTTACAAACAAAGATCATAAAAGTTGCGAAGCTAAGACTATACCCATAATCAATTTTATGACATAAGAAGCACATAAAATATCACGATTAAATGGTATTTATCATAGATAGTGGTGAAGAGGTAGAAATGGAATTGAATAAGAAAAGAGAAAAACCAGGTTCACATAAAATCAGACTATAATTAAAGTGATATCTGAACTGGTCAACAGGTTTTGCTGAATCTTCTTTTCCCTCTGTTCGCAAGATTGGAAAAACATTTTTCACCTTGTAGTAATTTTGGAGCATATGTAACATCGGTGGGCATTAATTTTTCTCGAGTTTGCTCTTGGAGCAGAATCACACACCATGCGCTTTTTAATGAGTATAACAATATTGTTCATTGCATGATAGCGATAATATTAACTGTAATGGTTTAACAGGAGAGGTAGAGAAGATGTGACGATATGTAGGTAAATCCATAAACAGGAAGAACAGTTCAACACAAGATTAATAAAAAACATTCGAAAATTGCACATGAAATTTACACAGAACTCTTCGGGTTCTTTTCCCACCATAAATGTTTGAAAAGAGGTAACTGGTTAGGTTAGTGATTTTACAACAATTTTTGACGTTACTTCATTGGTGTCTCGTGTCCAACAACCGTCATCCTAAATATTATTATTGAATTGACTTTAATCATGTTATCCATGATCCTATGAGATGTAAAAATAACATTACCATTGCTGTTATCACTTGCGCAATAAGACGATAAACCAAACAACTCAAATGGCTTGAGCAAGCTTTTCTTCTGGCTCAACCAGAATGGAATGGGTTAAAGAAACTGAGAAAAAAATACTCACCTTCTGAATTTTAGTCAAATGTTTCCTCTTTCCCTTTACAATTACCATTCTCGAAGGTTTAAACAGCATTTTCAACATAAACAAGGTTCAACTTTTTCCATAAGATTGTTACGAGAAAGAGAAATGAATCTCGGCAAACAAGAAACAAAAGAAAAGAAAGAGAAAATTAATCATAGAAAGGCGGGAGAAGCTAACAGGAGATTTAAAGTTGGCTCGCTTTTATATCTGCGAAGCATCCAGTTTTGTTTTCTTTAAATGTTAGATATTTTTTCATTATTTGTAATTTGATTTAATCACATGTGACAAGTTTTGTAATTTTGATTTTATGTAATGGATTGATGATGATACTTTGTTGGTTTCCTTATCGTTGTTGATTCTTCAATCGCCTGTTTACTTCATTAACATTATACATTTTGCCAGCTTAGTGTTTATCCATGTTTAATGTCTCTCAAAAGTTTTTGTTTGTTGCCAGATTTATAATCATTTTTTGAACAATTTCATTGCTGAAGACCCTGAAATTTGGATGATGAAAATGGTATCTACAATGAAACTAAGTTACTTAAGGCCAAAACAACTATAAATTATCTAATTGCTCGAAGGGAGAGTTCATTTTAAGTCACTTGGAAGGCTAAAAATTTTTCTCAAACATACAGACTGTACTTATTGATTGATCACTAATTTAATTACTAAAATAAATTAACAAATACTCAATTTCAAACCAAAGTCATGCTTATTCCTGTTTTATTGTTTACCATGTGTCTCTCTGGTGGACAATCAATTGGATAACTGTTATCTAAATAAATTAAACTCTTGGATCAATCATGAAACAATTGTGTTATGAAATCACTCTTTGAAGTCTGTGGTTTAACCACACACAAAAACAATGGTTAGTTGTTATTATGATTGCTGGTGTTGAATCAATACGGGTGAGTATTAAACCTTTCTGACAATAAATCAAAACATTAATTTTATTAATATCTATGTTATCTGTATCATTTTATCAGGGACTTCAACAAATACTTAAGTTTGGACTACAAGAGACGGTTAATAAGTGTTGCATTTTGGTGGTTTTTAATGAACATAAAGTTTACAAATTTTCAAATTTGAACTTTCAAAAGACCCAGGAAACACAAAGAAATATTGATTCGAAAACGCTTTTCGAGTATGAATACAGTCAGTAAGCATACCAGTCCAGTCCCAAATTACATGAAAAGTAAGCTGATTTCGACGTCAATTTTGGAACTAAAAATTTGAGGTTTTTTCCAAATTCCTTCTGGAATTCCAGATTAGTAACCTAATCTTTTTTGAGCTCTATTTTGTTTCAGTATTTAAATTCATGCACTGTTAGAAGGATGAATCTATCATTACCGAATCGTTTTATCAACTTCAATAGCATTTATTATTTAATATTTTCTAATTGCCTTTTTTCCTTTTTTTCTGTAAGGTACACGCAAAGGCTTGCACAGTTATTTTTGAACCATCTTAACTATTTACAAATCATTTGAAATTGTGCCTCTTGTGCTACCCTTCATCATATGATTAATTGTTCCTTGGTGAAAGCCAATTATCATTGTAATATTGATTGAATGGTTTACAAAAATGGCTCAACAGTTGATTTAACAAAGGCCAGAGAAAGATTAATAACTACTGAGAGTTATTCTCTTCGCCAATGAATTCCTTACAATTTAATTCAATTGAAGACAATTTTTATTGCATTATGTCAAAGACCTTTGTTGACTCCGATAATATCAGATGATAAATATGGTATAATTATCTCTCAAGAGATGAGATTCCACCAGCATTCTACCTCTTCTATTTCATCTACCAGCATTCTCGCAAATGAACCAACAAAACTCATAGCCTGACATTTGGAAACCTGTTCGAAGCTAATTTTATTCTGGAATCCGATTGAATTTTGTCTGTAAAGGCTAATCGTATGAAATAAGATATATTTGCTTAAAACAGAATTGTTCATTGAGTAATAATCAAAAACAGGAAGCAATAATGTCAAAAATTAAGCGAGAATTAATGTCAGAATGTTTAAGTTTTAATTTCGGTTGATTAAATCGTGAATCACAAACAGAAATTTACAAACACTCAGCAATATTTACTCGACAAAGTCTGTGATTTTAAATTGGACAAACAATAATTAAATATTTGAACAAAATGAAGCACTAAACTTAAGTCAGTGCTTAACACTTTTAAAAACTGTTTTAATCAGGTTTGTATTTCAAAAACTGTAAAATCTTTACAATTGAATACCTGAAATTGAAATTAACGCTATTTTTACGTACTGTGTAGTTTATGGTTGAATTTAATCAAGAAAATGAAAAACTATGATTAGAATCGAATATTGTTTAATTTTTAAAAATTTCGACTTTGTCCGCTCAAAAGCATGTCATCAAGTTAAAAGTTAGCAAATGTATTTGTATGTTTGAAGACGCAGTTTTCTGGTTATTTGTTGGTTTGCCATCTTTTTACCTTTTACCTTTATCTTTTGAAAGGAAAGCTGGATTAATCTCCATAAATTGGCAGCTACAAGTGTTGAAAGGTTATTTCTATTGCTCGGCTGTCACGAAAAGGAATCTCAATAGCTAAGTATTGTTTATTCACGATAATCATTACCTGTCCGTTAAAAAATTTATGTCCGCTATTTTTTAATGATAAAAACAATGAAATGACAAAAATTTTAAGTCCATAGCTCATAGTCAGTCAATCGTTTATTAATCAAAGTCTACTTACAATCCGCCAATCGATGCAAGTATCGACTAACTTTGGTGTCTAATTTTTTAATTAAATTCCAAGGTTATTTCAATTGATACGAGATCATCGAAAGTGCAAGGCACAATGCGGCTTGAAGGCGCCGCCGATAATTGTAACAATTTACAGTTACAATTATCGTTACACAAATTAACTCGGAACAATAGAGGCGTCATCTAGTGACTTATTTTTCATTTAAAAGTGAATCAACTTTTGAAATCAAAATTGAAAATGTTTCTCTTCATTTCTTCATTTTCAATAATTTTTCATTTGAATACATTAGATTCGCCTGGATTATAAGTTCTTATGATCAATGATGAATAACGCATTCTATAACATAATTAAGAAGAATCGAAAATTTAAAATATTTTTATCACTGTCATTCTTCTAGTTCAATATAACAATTTAGTTTTCATGGGGAACAGCCTTTTCAATCTCTTTTTTCACCATATTGTCCACCATCTAAATCTAACACACCTATTATTCATCGCCATAATATCTATCATGTCCGAAAAGCGATGAAATATCTGGTGAACAATATAGGGAAAAAAGTGATTGAAAAAATGAAAAATGCGGAGGAAAAAGTCGCACCTTTTCATACGAATTTGATCATTGATTTACCAGTCTTTTTGATTGAAAGATTGTAAAAACAATCAATGACAAATGAAGCTCATGCTAAATTATATATTTAACATTTTTAAGATAATTAATAGTCCTCCAGGCCAGACTAGAATTGTAATCAATTAACTACCTCGATATTGTGCATAATATACGGTAATCAAAAGTGCAAAATTTAATTTTTAGTTCATATGCACCGAATAAAAATAATTTTTAGATAATTATAATGCAGAAGATGAAGACTCTTGTGAAGACATTAGAGCTCTATTTCAGAGCCAAGAATGAGTTGAGTGCATTGTGTCAAACATTTATGTTAATTCAGGTGTTATGCATTAATAAAGGTGCAGAAATGATTATTATCACTCAAAGCAATCGATAGAATCAGTTAGTTTTCATTGTTTCATGTCACCCTCGTGCAAATTACAGTTTCAAGTTTAAATTAGCCTTCTTTGCTAAACATGAAAAATTGTTAACATCCAAGTAAAGTTGATTAGAGTCAAGCCACTTGACTAACATTTTTGAGTGCAAATTTGATAATCCGGTTTTTAAGATTCGACATCTTGATTCTCCTTCCTTTCCTCTAAAACTTAAACTTTGTTCTTGAATATTCCTAATAAAGATGTTCATGTTGTTCTTGAGTTATTGCATCTTTGAATTGAAATAACAGCAGTTAACGCAAGCCTAGAAGGAACCAAATCCACGTTTACATTTTAATTATTAATTGTATAGGTGAATAAGCCGGCAAACCATTAATGAAGTATAGAAGGATAGAAGGACTCCATTCATACCAATTCCAATGAATTTGGAGCCCAAAGTGAATCATTAGTATGACTAAACAATTATTGGTCCGCATCAAACCAGTTTATAGACGTCACAATGCATAATAATCTATTTGTTGAACAACAGTATGCCCGTAACATCTATCATTCATGTGAATATCAACAATATCTATTTAATTATGAGATAAAGTTGACATAATTGCTTCAATGGTGACAACATGATAAGCCGTTGAACCTAAAATCAATTGAAAAAAGAAGAAATCAAAGCAATTATATAATTAATTAACCAGAAATACATGATAGTTTGGATAAGGATAAGACTTTTCTAACTAAATGGAAGATTAATCAACAAAGCTGGTACATATAAATGATTATCATTACCTTCGATAGTTGATAACTTTCTATTTTCCACGGCTGATTAACATAACAGTGATAAGCAGGTTGCTATAAATGGTCTTGAAAAGGTATAATAGAGTAAATCCATCTAAAGTAAAAAACAACCCTAAGAAAGCTTTCAATGTCCATCCAATGAAGAGAAGAAAAGATCAAAGGTTAAGGTTTGACCGATCAGGGTATGTGAAGACTAAAGTAAAGCGACAGATTTGTTATGACTCATCCAAACTGTAGACAGAAAATGAGGACAGTAAAAATGAAAGGTGAAGATAGAAATAGATTAAGCTACCTGTATCGTTAGTATTAGTGTAACAAGTCACTCATTATAACCTCAAAACTAACTATAATAATAACGTTATCATTCCGCATTCCCTTGGCTGGGCCTTTTTTCCCACACCAACTTCCCGCTTTCACCTTCTCTTCCCTCTTTCTTCTCTTTTTCTACTTCTCTCTCTCTCTCTCTCTCTCTCTCTCTCTCTCTCTCTCTCTCTCTCTCTCTCTCTCTTTACCTCCGTCATCATCATCTCAGACATTGAGAGACTATTTTTCTGTTCAACTTTTCCACCTTTCTTTATTCATTCAGTCTTTGCTTATACATTTTTTTCCACTCCTTTTCTTCTCTTTCCAGGCAAAGCAAAATCACTTTTTTAAGGTCAATACAATCTCAATACAAAAAAACAACACTTTAAAAACTGTAACTTTACCAAGAGATTGCATCATCCATTAAAACACTGGTTAAAACTGAATGTACAAGGGTTAATTGCATGTCGACAGGTTACTAAGGTACCACTGATTACAATGAAATAGTTTTTATCAAAGAAAATTCATCAGATTAATAGCAATTAGCAATCAAAATCTATTAATAATTATCCGCATAATCAGTGAAAAATTGAGTGAAGCGACCTCTATAGAAATCGACTCTTTTATTCTCTTTACTCTCGCTTGCTCCTTCGTTATCTTCTGGAAGCCTCTTTTGCCTTCTTCTTACATTTACAACCATTTAACACAAGCCAAGTCTACATTTCTTCATATTATCCCGAACCTTTAGAGTTTCAACTGTTTAAATTTTGTGCGCTATTTTGTTTGGTCTATGGAAACTATGGCCCCCTCTACTTGTTAACCAGTCTTAACTAGAGACTAACCTTCTTTAACTAAAAATCACCAATGGCAACCACCAACGTCTTAACCATCTCTAACCAGTCTAAACTGGCAGTTAACCATGTATCCTTTTTAACCAGTGATCTTGGAACTTTACACCTTCGCTCGTCTAACCTTTCAGACATCTCAAGTGTTAATTCATCTGATAACCATTCATTGTCCAATTATAACTTTAATTTTAATTTGAACAATACTTATATTGATAACATCAATAATTACATTAATAACAACATTATATACAATCATCATTTATACATCGATTACTTATTCAATAATTACAATTATCCCGAGTTTGGCCTGATACCTTCGATATTTGGGATACCAGGATGACCTCGCAAGAATCACACGAAATTTACTCTTCTTTTGAAGAGTTTATGACAGAGGATAAATTACCTCCTGTTTTCCCCTCATCACAATCTTCCAATGTTTCTGAGACTCCAGCTTTTAGCCAACATCTCATCTCGGAAGTTTGTGACCGTAAGTATTCATTTATCCGTTTTGCCGCAATTCATTTGTACCTGTAAGGTGAATTTGCCTGCGAGCTAAAAGGTGTCAATTTGAAAGTAGTAAACAGAATGATTCTGCACTGGTTAGTGATGCAAAAAAAATGATAAGGAAAATAGAATTTAAACTCCATCTATTGATGTTTAATTGATCCACTTTAAGTTTGGAATCAAAAATTAAATCTCAATTAAGCCGTCAATAAATGGAGTTTGATTTCTTATCACTAATCAATGTTGGTCATTCTGTTTTCGGCAATCATTTCTCAATGCAATTATAAACTGACACCCTTTATATTGTCGTCTGACATGCACATTATTGACCTGAATAATGCATGTTTTTCTCGTTTTTACAGTTTTATCATTTATTCTTTTTTTTTGTTCTGCAAAAATCTTTCAGGCGACATTTATGGACCTTTTGGAATTGGACCCGTTGATGATGACTTACCTTCAAATTTTGTCAACTCATCTCTTGCTTACAGCCCCAACTCTTTACCACCACGATCTCCATCTGACGATAGTTCACTCTGCAACATTTCTTCTGACAATTCATCTTCATTCGATCCTTCTGACGAAAATCCTTCATTTATTGACGACTTGATGGAGTCAACTGACGAATTATCTGATGACATCGAGGTTGTATCAGATGTACCTTTACTCGATAAAGATGAGTTGATGCAGTATCTAGATAACTTTCCTTTCGATGGTATCACCGAAGATTTTGAAAATTTTCCTCATAATGAAGAATGCCAACCTTCAATTACACCAGTATATAACGATACGCCAACAATTTTAAATATCAAACAAGAAGCTATTTCTTCTAATAATTCAAGTATTGCACCTAACGAAGAAGCTACTTCATCAAATTCAAGTATTTCACATATTGACGAAACTTCAGCAAGTTCACGAAGTCCTGTTTGTACCAAAAAACCTGCATCTCGAGGCAGAAAGCGCAAATTGTTTAGCAATGGCGGAGAGAAGAAAAAAGATCAGAATAAAGAAGCAGCTCGTCGGTATCGAGAGAAGAAAAAGCAAGAAGATGCTAGATTAGAAGCTGAAGCTGAACAGTTGATAGCTAAACAAACTGAATTACGCAGGGAACTTGCTGAGATCACCAGGACGCACTCTGAATTTGTGAATCTATTTAAGGAGTTACTTCAATCTAAAAGGAAAAAAGAATAATCCTTTTTCATTTATCTTATTTTTCAGGTTATCTAATGTAATTACAATTATTTAAATTTTTGAATTTTTGTTACCCTTGCCGTTTGGGCTGACACCTTTTCTTCTTCACTTATTATCTGCCCCTCATTACCTTTATTATTATCTTAAATTATTGTTTAATCTCCTTTAATTGAATTGTAAATTTGAATGTTGGCATGATGTATTAAAAAAAAATTTTTCTTCAAATATTAATTCATTAATTTCATTCACCTTGCCTTAGGAAACATGTATTGGAAATTGAAACAATCTAAAAATCTCTATTTAAACGTTGATTGAATGGTTTGTATTAGTGTATTTTGGGTTTTAGTGTAACTAAATTTAAATTTAGTTGCAGATTAGGCTGATTAATTGATAGCAATCGATTAGGGAAGCAAATATTTGCCCTAAAAGAAGCTTAAGTTGCATTTAATAATGAAGTATTAGAGATAATCACATTAGTCTTTAGCCTCTTTCAGGTAATCCATTGAAATTTCGTTTTATGGACAATTTACTTTCCATCTTGGGGCAAGTTTAGGTTTTTAATTTTTTTGATTAAATTTACAAAACTCCTCAAATTGTTGAACTAGCAAACATCCTTTAACCTAAAAGAACTGTGCGGTTTAATTTGCGATTAAAACTCACAACTTATTTCAATACATTCCTTAAAAAGTCTATGTATAAAAAATATACTAACTACACTAACATCCAAACTATTGCTCGAAGGTCTTCTTAATGATAAATTTGAACCAAGAGTAACTAAAAATTTTTATATTAAAGATGAAAAAGGTCAAAACTTAGATGTGCATCTAAAACTTAAAGTTGGAGTTGGAAACAAAATGTTTTGATTGAATGAAAAAATAAAAGAAAATGTATAGTCCATCAGAAGATAATAAACTTTAATTCTATTTCGAAACTAGTTTAACAAAATTGATCGCCAGTTAAGATGATGAAATGCATCCCATTTTAGCCTATGTTCTCCGAGCTTTCTTTGGTCTTCGTGTTTTAACTGCAACATAGTCGGTGGTATCTGTTATAGAAACTACATTGATGCCTTGTTTTTCCAGGACTTGTATTGAAGGCATTCGTCCAGGTCCAAGGCCTTTCATTATTACTTTTACAGTGGTAGTGTCCAATAATTTAAGCAACTTGCACATAGCCAATGCTGCAGCTTGAGCGGCAACTGTGGTTCCTTTCTTAGATCCTTTAAAACCTTCAGTGTAACAAGACTTTTTACCCAGACCATTGTTTTTGGAGTCCCATAAAGACAGCTTTGTATTGTTTTTAGAACAACTTATGGACAGTCGTGGAAGTGACTCATATGGGATTCCGTTGTACAAAGTAGTTGCAGTATCAACGGAGGGATAGTCGATCACTTTTTCTCCATAAAACTCTACTGGTAATCCTGCTGTTCCATCATCCTTTCTAGGAGCTCCTTTACGATATTCACTTAAAGTCCACCTATGAGCCAACGGTTTTCCAGTATGAAAAAACTGTTGCTGTAAACTGCATGGCAGTCTTAAATTATTTGAAATTTGACACCTAATAAAATACAAAGATTTAAATAGCATAATGCAAAATCAAAAAATTTAATTTGGTTGAACTAAACAAAAACAGATTTTGGTCAAATTGAAAACAGCGACATCTATTAAAAGAAAAGGTATTTCAATAAGCAGCAGAGTCAAACGCAATTTTACACTAAACTCCAATCTTGAGTTGGTATATGTTTTAATTGTATCCTTTTGTTTGTGATACTTCTTAATTTGTTAATCGATATCAACCTTTATTCTGGACAACATTACCATCATCAAAGTAATTATCTCTGGTCATTCATCATGTCAGGTATTGCGGTTGCTAGATTAGCCGAAGAAAGGAAAGCTTGGAGAAAGGATCATCCTTTTGTAAGTAAACCAAGATCTTTTCTTCTTTTTAACCGCGTATTTCTTAACCAAATTTTTTCCTTTCTCTTTCTTGTTCTCGTTATCTTTTTATTTCTGCTCATCAAAAATGACTTATTGCTCACTATTCGTTTCAATTGTTTCTCTTGTATATAGGGTTTCATTGCCAGACCCACCAAAAATCCTGATGGCAGTTTAAATCTTCTTAATTGGGAATGTGCTATCCCCGGTAAAAAAGGAGTAAGTACCATCTTCTCACTGAATTTCTTGATCTTCAATTCTTCTTTATTTCTAGCTCTTTTTTCTTCTATCTTTTTCTCTCTCTTTTATGGCCTTTGTCCGATTAAGTTTATTTTCAGTATATGTCATCATTATATCCGAATTCTATTTCTGAAGTTTTGCACTTTTTTCTTCAAAAGATTCTCTTTAAATGTTAACTAATCTCTACTTCTATTGTCTGTTCTAGACTCCTTGGGATGGTGGTCTCTACAAGCTGAAAATGATTTTTAAAGATGATTATCCATCTTCACCACCAAAATGCAAATTTGAACCACCTTTATTTCATCCTAACGTTTACCCATCAGGAACTGTGTGTCTCTCATTATTGGACGAAGAGAAAGACTGGAGGCCGGCTATTACAATTAAACAGATTCTTCTTGGTATCCAAGATTTACTTAACGAACCAAATGTTAAAGATCCAGCTCAGGCTGAAGCATATACTATCTACTGGTATGAAACCTTTAATTATTTATTCATAGCAAGTTTACTTTTTGGCATTTTCATATGAGATAATACTAAACGTTCTTTTCTATCGATCTTTTATAGCCAAAATCGATTGGAATACGAGAAGAGAGTGAAAGCTCAAGCAAAGGCCATGGCAGCCACCGAATGATTGTCGATTGGTAATCAAAACATAAAGGAATCATCGTTTGGTTATTGATGAGTCATTAAAAGATTTAATAAAAATATCAAAATGTCAATGTGAAATAATTGTCATATTTTATTTTCTTGAGTGTAACATTGTTGATTTTTTGAGTTGATCAAATCATTCAATTCACTCCATTGATTCGTAATCGAATTTAAATCCTTTTTTTTAAAACTATCTATTTTTATAAACATCTAATGTAGAAAATAATAACAATTCAAATTTAAATTGACTAAAGGAAGAAGTCATGGTAAGGAAAATATTTCAATAAAGTAGATTGGAGTAAGATAACAAATGCAAAAATACAGTTGATTATGAGATGTATATGAATCAAAATGTCTGAAAAGGTGTGAATTGATTGCAATGCAGAAACGAACCAGTACAGAAGAGCAATGTATCGATGGTAATAGCTATGAAAGTGAAAATGATTAGATGCCAGAGTATGATACAAAAAATAAAAGCACAATAATAATAAAGGAATATCAATAATACAATTCTTGTGATTTAGCATAATCGAGTAAGTGGTGACAGCAATAGAATATTCAAGCTATTAAATTGTTCGTTCATTGTCTTAATTTTCTAATGCTATTGTTGAGTGTTTTTTTCTTGAATGCTAATAGATTGATCAATTTTTTCGCAAATAAAACTTGCTATTGATTAGATAGAGTAAATGGTTGACATTCATATTAACTCTACCTAATAGATTAACAACATTATATCCATCATATTGTAACTTTAAAAGGTATTGAAAGTCTAACTTGATTTTACCAAATTCACTATCACGTTCTAAAATTCGTAATTCAATTGATAAAGTTGACTCAGATGATGGTGATAGTTCAAATTTGATTCTTTTCAATGCAGATGATTTACAATCTCCCATTGAAATTAAGATTCCCTTTTTCTTCAGCTTAAGCGCAGAATAAGTTAAACATGGTTTAGAATCATTTCCATCGGCTGCAGGAATTCTTTCCAAAACAGGAGTTAATCGGTAACTAGCTTTACATTTGTTTAAATATTTTTCATAGCATTGGCTGATTTCCTGGAGATGTTCACGTTTGTTGATTAAAGTGTTCAGTGTTTCCTCTAAGTTAATCATTTTTGCATATCTATGGTTTCGATATTGAAGCTTATTGATAATATCATTTGTTATCATGACCAGAATTTCATCGAAACTCCTTGCCTCAGTATGTCTCATGTTTTGAATGGCAAAGTCCAAAAGAGTACATAAATCATTTCCAAGCGGACTAAATATTACTGAATGTTTCTTCAGGTCTTGAGGGAGAACCCAATTGATTGAATTTTTGTAAAGAACGTAACAGGCATTTTCTTCATCCTCCACTTTACGAAATAAAACTTGATTCAAATCCTTACAATTTGGTCTTTGTCTTATTAATTCAAGAAGGGCTTGTTTCACTTTTATGGTTGCATTTGAAGTCACATCAATATCATTGATAGCTCGACATCGAAGAGGTAAGGAGACTTCAGTGTTCATCAATTCGTCTTGACCAACATTTTCAACATAACTAGAATCACAGCCAAGAAACGCTCGAATATCTTGGGGAGGCAGGCCACATTCCTCTATAAGTAAGCGAAATTCGACATCAAGTGGATCACTTTCATTAGGAGCGATATCATTTTGATATCTATGTAAGATAGCATGAGATTCCATTATTTCCTGAAAACAAAGCATGATACTTGGTGGCTTGAGATTAGCCTCATCAGAAAATTCATTAAAAAAGAAGATATCAGAAATATCATCGACCCAACAAATTGAGTCTACTAAACGCTTTAATTGAAACCAAGATTGTCCTAAGAAGCTGTCCAATTGTTGAGTTTCTTCAATCATCACTGTGGATTGTGATACCATTGGAGAGAATGTGAATGTTCTTTTTCCAGTAACAGCTGCTTGTAAAATTTTATAAACACCATTAAGATTGCGACGAGACACCAAACTGGTTCGTTTCTCATTTTCCCTCATATTGGTTAAATAAGCTTCAGGGAAAAGTATACAGGGACGAATCCAGCGAGTAAAAATTACGTTAGAAACGACTTTGATTTTTTCCTCTTCACCATAAGGTTCATTAAGGGAACTTAATTTTTCTGCGAGAAATGAGTCTAAACTTTTACATATATACTTTAGTCCAAATGGAATGAGATCGATAAATTCAGGCGAGACCATTGTATCGATTAACCGACCACAGGTTTTTACAATGTGAGGAATGTTATGTGCAAGTTGAATTCTAACTTGATTATCACTCAAGGCTTGTTCAATTGAAATATCTTGAAGGTTTTTATCTTCCACTGAGTCAGCTCCAGTAAGATTAAAACGATCTTTGTAAAGGGAGACCGGATCAAGGCAAAGGAATGGCTCTTTCAGAGAAACAATGTCTAATATCACAGGCTGAAGTAGATCAAATAAAGCTTGTCGATGAGCACGATGACAGTCCAATGCTATAGTTATAATCATAGGGTCACCATCAATAATATAATTTGCTTTGGTTATCTTATGAGTAACCTCTTCTTTAAGAGCTTCTTGAAGTAGTCGACATAAGAGATAAATCTCTCGTTCTCCTGGTTCACAGAAAAACAATGAGTATATACAATTTTTGAAGAATGATGAGACTTGAAAGGTTGGAACTGCAAACAGTAAACGTGAAAGATACCGGGGCTGTGTTTGTAAAGCATAAAATAGGTGAGAATAACATTTGAGTTTAGAACAGCGGCCTTGGTAGAATCTTGTAATATCGAAAGCTGTCCATTTTCTTGCCTCTCCACTGCGTTTATTTCTTCTAGACCCGCTGATTGTCATAGATTTCATCTCTGCTAGAGCTTCCATACTCATCGTTAATCTTGAGTTACGGATCAGAAGACCAATGTTCTCATCAATCTCCTCAATCCGCTCATCCAGCTCACGGTTAACTCTGATATATTTGGTAATCTTCTCAATTAACCTTTGCATTTCACTTTCAATAATATAGTCTTGTTCACAGAGAGACAGAGTAAGACAGACATCTCGTATTTCTTCTAATAATGAGATAGACGATGACTGGGATGTGCCGGTTGATGAGGCGAGACGTAATGCTAATCTTCGGTAAGGTTCTAGAGTTGGCAACACAGGCGTAGTCACTGAAGACATTTAAGTATACAAACTATGCGAACACAATTCAATATTCAGTAAAAGAATTTACACAATAAAAGTTTTAAAAGTAAGATCACAAATGATTGTTGAATAGTGAAGAAAACAAATTAAAAAATTCAAAACAATAAACAAAAATGACATCCCTTACTAAACTGCCTTGCTAAGTTTAACTGCCTCGCTAAGTCAACTGTTTACAACAAAGTGCTATCGATTCATTATCTTGTGATAATCGATTGTTTATCGATTGTATTATTTATGTTATTATCGTATCGTGTGAACTTTCAAAACTAAAATAAAGTACCAAATGTAGTATTAATGTTTAATGTTTAACTTAATTAGACTTATTTCCTTTCAGTATTTTGATTAGCTTACATTCATCTACTTCGTTTACCCAGTGGCTTCATCAATTTATTCAACTTTTAATTTCTTCTGTTCCAGACTAAACAAAGCAGGTATCAAGAAAAATTTGATGAATAAATGCAAATTCCCCTGTTGTTTGCCTGATTTAACTTGATCGGAAGAGCAAAACCATTTCGAAAAATGGGACAGTTTTCAAATCGAGACAAGATGAACTAATTGTGTGCCTTAAAATTGTTAAAGGATAGCAGAGAAAGAAGGAAAAGATAGCAACGACTCATCATTATTATTATTTACATGTATATTTGAATGTATACATTTGTAAATGACAATTGACACTTACGACATTTGGTTTTATTTAAACTTAAGTTAACTGATTGAACCGTTGAAAGATAATGAAATTAAACTGTGGATATAGTCTAATCAGTCAGTCTTTAGAAGTTTTGGAATTTTTTGACGGTTACTCTGCGGTATTTGATGCCCACCATGTCAGGTTGGTGCCATATGCTCAGTGGCAACGACTTGAGCTGATAAATTCTCGGCTGAATTCAAATTTTAGCTCACACTTTGTTATTCCTGGTGTTACTGAATGATTCACATTGATTAAGCAACCCAATTGTACAGGGAATCTTGATGTGATCCTAATTATCAAGTTTTATCTTTTTAAGAAAATCTTTTATTCCGTTCTCAGTTGTTCAAAGTGATACTTTCAAGTTTTTATTATCATAAATGCTTGTCCCATGAACAATCGAACAATTACCTAAGATTAATACTTATCCCACATTGCGTTTAAGTTGCATTTATGATTGAATAAACACTCATTGAAAGATTGAAAGGAACAAGAGCTGAGAATTTTTTGAGCAATTTCAAAGTTGAATAAGATAACGATGTATAGATTGACCCTTTTCTGGTTATCCGGTTAGTATTTAGTTTTCGGTATTATATTTCCCTCAATTAAATAAAAGGCTCTCACCCTGAAAGACAATGGCAGACTGGAATCACTTTGCATCCTAAATAAACATGACTAAATTATAGCAAGATGCCTTAACAAGGTTGAATTGTTTAGAAAATTCCAGATTCCTAAAACTAAAATTGTAATCTTATGTAGTTGAGACAAATCGCAACAAAATATTGTATGAAATATAATCTGATTCACTATCGAACCACAATTCAATTGTACATTAATTTATTAGAAATATACGATGATATAAATTAATACTCCAACTGGTTTTCATGAAGTCCATGATTTTAACGAGACATGTTCCAATGATTGCATCATGATAGAATTGGAAAGTTGAAAAACTGTTGAAACATTAGTTAAACAAGAAAATATTGCATAGCATTTCAACCTGAGCTGGTTTGAGCCGAAAGCTGCCATTGCTGGAGCAACAGCAACTGGAGCTCTTTGAGGGGAAGCAGTCATTGGAGTACAGTTTCGACCCATTGATCTTAATGGTACGACCTCAATTGCCATCAAGATGTTTCTATGTAACCTTATTAAATGAACAAAAGTGTTTGATCGAAGAGATTTTGTTTCAAAATCTTTTCGTCCTTTTACGCATAGAGTTCATAAGATGGCGCTAGTGTTTAATCAGAAATTCTGATTCAGAATCTCTTTCATGAAGTGTGTGCTTAAAATCAATGATGAATTTTCTGTTAATCCGAAATTCATCAAATTAACCCCTTCAAGAGATAATTTAACCATAATTCTCTCATAAATTACTTGTATGAGAGAATCTAACCGATTCTATATCAAAACCAACTTTCAAACCCAAAAATCTTTTGCAATCATCGACCTTATTGCAACCAGAACTATTAATAATTCAAATTAATAAATAAAATTCAATATAACTGAAACAAATTTTTTCAAATTGACCTGAGTATTAATGGTAAATAACACTCAACCTCACTTAGGCCTGAACCAGCTAGAAAATCTGATAAAACAGGAAACTAATACCAATAAATACTGACTCGAACTTGAATTAAGCTGAAATTTTGAATTTAATTGAATTTTTATAAGTCTCACATAATGCCTCATTCATTAAAATACCCCTCAATAAATTTGCTTTATTTTATAATTTAATATAATTTGTTAATTTGACTAATGTAATTTTTTATAGTGACTTAAACTTTGTAAATTTTGTATTCCCTCTTGACGGTAGTCTAGCGTTGCACCCGCGTGTAACTTTCCTCTTAACCTTTGGGAGACCGGTATCCTTCATTCCGTAATTGGTTGAACCACAATAATTTGGGAATTATAAAGAATAAATCGTACGTTCAATTGAACTAACTGTTACTATTTCTTAAAAATTTCCAGTTTCATCGGATCTGATCAAAGCTGTTTTGTGCCAAATGTAGGATGATCTTGTTATAAGAAATGTGATTTCTTACTCTAAAACAATCCTTGTAAGTTCATTATGACTTGTGACTTTTCATTCGTCAACTGTATCATTCATTAATCAATGCTTAGATCTATTTTAAATCATGTGATGTCATAGTCACGCGATTTATGTGTTGATCGATGTTTAATTACAACTTTGTTCTCCTTAGCTATCTTTGGTTCAAATACTAGTTCTAATCTTTTTACAATTTAGAATTTCCATTTAGCGAAATCAAAGTTATAATTAAAACACATAGAAGCAGTTTGAGCTCGATGTTTTTTCATTCTTGCATGAGTTTAGGCTCCGTTCATTCCAATGGAGATTTCCATTCAATGTGTATTGGAAATTCAGATAGATATTTCGTAAGAATCTAATCTATGCTCATGAATTTCAGATTTTTTCATCTTTGAAATCTAATAACAATAACATTAGAAGCATACGCATAAAATAAATTACTAATGAAATTTTATGATCTAACCTATTGATTGGGTGATTTGATGGCTATTGTTTTGTCAATAAAGTTTCATCAGCTTTATAAAACAATGTTAGCATTCAAAACAGTAGATTTTTCGAATCATTTTGAGCTCAAAATTAAGTTTATTGTGGTCAATTCATTTCAACTTTAGTTTCACTTTGGTTGGTTTGGTTTCGAATAATGAAAAAGCCATTTGATTACTGGTCTGTAGTTCTTTGAATAATTATTATCACATGATTACTTCGAGAAGATAATACGGTAATAGATAGATAATAAAATGAAGTTTAATTTCACTGTTGATCTTAGGATTGATTAAATTTCAGCACTATTACAATATTGAGCATATGTAAATTTAGTGATGACCTTCTTGAAAAGGATTGTCAACCAAAAGTAGCAATTGTAGTTCAGCTTTTTTCTAGAGTTGATTATACTTTAACGACTCCATTGTACATTCAATCATAGGTAGTAAAGTAAATTACAGGGAAATATAAATGAAGAAAAAGTTTGCTGTTGTTGGTACTTGGAAATTACACTATTGATTTCGCAGAACAATGTATAGTCGTACTGGGTTAAAATTGAAAATGGAGTTGATGCCATATTCAACTGCACTATGATTAAATAAATCCAATAAATATCCAGTTGACGAGATGAAATGCAAAATATCTTGGTGTTAATTAGATATTATGACAATTTGAAGTCTTCAATACATCTGAGTATCAAATATTCATAACCATGAGATCAATAAGCGTTTCAAGGGCAGAAACAATTTGAGATCGATCGTATGCGGAGCAACATGAGACACACCATTTCCTTCCATTCATCAAAGGTTGAAAATACCGTTCAATTTCCTCTGAGCTTCTAGCTCCATCTAAATCAGAGTGAGTACCTAGTAAATAATAGAAATAATAGAATTAGTATCATTCATTGTTGAAATAATGAAAGAGTCAGAATTCAAATCAAATTAAATTCAAGGTGTATACCAAATTATCCTCGTAGAAGTAAAACAAAACAAGAATCAACCTTGAGTAAAACCAAGAAAAGTAAAACAATGCAAAATTTGAAACTAAAACAGCAAAATCGTAAAACCACAAACTGCACAGAAATGATATTGTGCCTCAAAATGAAGCTATGGAATATCCTTGAGAATGAAAAGAGATCACAAATCCAGATTTGTTGATTTCTAAGTGAAATATACACAGGAAAATCGATATGCTTACCTAATATAAGGCAAGGTTTACCGGTGAGCCGTTGATCGGATAGAACAACTCTTAAAGCTTCCTTGGCAGTATTTAATTCCTCATCTGTATCAGATGAATCAACAACAAAAAGGATACCATGTTTACTTCCAAAATAATGGTCCCAAAAACGTTGAACTTGAAATGATCCTCCAAGCTCCTTTATACTAATTACAGTGTTCTTGATTGGCAATGTTTTAATATTAAACCCTCTAGTAGGTTCACAATCAAATAGTGGTTCATCCACAAGATGAGATAATAAGGTTGTTTTACCAGCACCACTTAATCCTAAGCAAAGAACATTGTATTGATCTTGAAGAATGAACACAATTGGCTTGTGACACTGGATCCATTGCCAGCACTAAAGAGAGAATCATTTTTTTCAGCAAAACGATATCAAATTAGATGGATTAAAAATATAAAATGAAAATAAATTATACAAAAAAGGTACAAAATGTAAATCTTTTACAACGGTTAGAGTCTTACTTTTCTCAATCCTGTTCTGCATGCTGTGAAGCTTGAGTTAATTGTTTCTCGAACACCAGGCATCTCAAAAAGATCAATTGTAGCAGTAAACCGCAGTAAAATAGAGGAATCAAAAACAAAATGAAATGTCAGAAATAACCACAATTAATTATAAGTTCATGATGAAAGAATGAAGATTCGAAACAATAAAGGAGGGATTAGAGTGATGGTAGAAAACTGAAAAAATGAGATTTTTACACAGAAAAAACGAAAAAATTATTTAAAATTTTCAAGATCCCATTGTTTGTTGTTGAGCTATTGATGATATAACCACATTGATGGAAACAATTGACTTTAATCAAGTATTACAATTTACCATAAACTAGAAGGTAATTGTGTTAACAGCATGTTTAGAATTCTTCTTTGAACAGTTAACATTGTTTACATCGCATGGGTTGAGGGAAAACCAGAAGAAATGAAAATGAAAATAGAAAGAAAAAGAAATAGACAGAGGAAGAAGCGAGAACCAGAAAAGAGAGAAAGAAATGCAAAATTTATTGTAGAAAGGTCTTTCAAGTTGGAAATGAATCAAAATTTCAAACAAGGTGATCAATTTAATGTCAAATGCTAACTCATCTGATGTTCAAATGGTAAAAATGAGGGAAAATGAGGGAGAAGTCAACCCTAACGCATCCTAACGGCTTTTCAATGAATCTGTATTCATGTATTCATGTATCATTCCAATTCCTTCAGATTCACCAGAAAAAGGTTTTGCTGGTTAGATTTACAAGTTATATTCATTTTTTAATTTGTTTAGTCAAATCTACATGCTATTCAGTATGAAGAGAGATTCGAATTTCCTTTAATTTCAACACTTTCATTCATTTTGGCTAAGATTTTTAAAATACTCTCTGAATGGTTAACATTAGTCTGCTCATTACGCCAAGATAATTATTATGCCTTTCTGACCATCGTAATTTAGTGAGGTAAGAATACAATTAACGAGGTTTACTTGAATGAAAAGGATAAAGATGAGATAATAGCTCAGGAGTTTGCCACATGATGAAGAAGAACATATCCTTGACCCAGAATCAGATGCTGACGCAAATAGAGGATATTGATCACGATGGTAACCAAGTTTCATCTTCATCTTTCCATCCATTTTATTTATTAATTTGATAAAATTTAAGTCTTTAGTTTTACCCTTTAAAGGTTGAAATGGTGAAAATGATTAAATAAATGGCCAAATCCAATTTAACCTATTGAATCTGTGGAAAGAGTGGCCTTGATGCATTAAAACAGTAGTATTTTGTTCTCAAGTTTAGGATGAAACAATTGAAAGCTACTGTGGAATTATATTGACCTTTTCATCTTTAATTAAAGTTCATCCTAATCTTAACGGTTTATTGTTCTTACTTTAATCTTTTACCTGTTAATCTTTTCTCCATTTTACAGTTTTGCAATCAGCTTAATTTAATTTGAATTGTCCTTAGACTTTAGGATTGACTTTAAGCCGTTCTAGCTGAAGTAAGTTCACTGCTCGATTCACAGTTAGTCAAATATTTATCAGATTAATTTAACATTGAAAGGTGCTTTCTGATTGTTCAATTTGATCTGTTGGATAATCTATCATTTTTCATGATCGCTACAAAATAACTGATAAACTGACAATCACAAATAGTATTAAATTTTCAGTCATTTGTTTTGTAAATGAATCAAAAATCAGGTGCAAAATGATACAATTTGATAAAGCATATATTTGATTTCATATGATAAAACATATTTTAGATGTGATGACTATGAGAATCAATTGTTGCGAATCAATATTCAAATGCCATCAATGAATTGATGCTAAAATTTGAAAATCCGAGCGAATTTCGGCATTTTTAACAATTTCTATGACAAGAGTAAATTGTCAACATTTAACGCGTTTTTTCATGCCCTTGCGAATGATAGTGAGCAAAGTTAGACTTGAGATTTATAAGATGGACATAATTGATAATTAAGAGGACAAATTTACCCACAATATTGAGTTGATTTATTTTTTGGGTTGTAAGGGCATTGAGAAAGCGAAAGATGAATGGAAAAGAGATTAGACTAGTATGGAGAAGCGTTCAAGGTAAAAAGAGATCCATGGTTACAAATAGGTAAGTTCGGGATGGATTTTAGAAAAAAAGTTTTCGGTTCGATTGGTTGGTACGATGAACACAGATCATTTAGCGCAATGAAGCTTCTCATTTATTTATTCATGATCATATTGTTTAACAAGCTGCGTTGTTTTTTCTCCTGGTTCATCTTGTTTCGTCTTTGCAAACGTAGTTGTTGTTGCGTGAGCATTCCAAGATTTTAGTTCGTTATTTCCTGAGTTGGATTTATGAAGATTTAATATGTAATGTGTGTATGTATTTATGTATGTATGGATGTATTTAGAGTTGTGAGTTTTTCAATTGTTATGTATGTGTTGTATATGTGTGCAAATATATATTTATATATATCAGAAGTTAATTCCTGCGTTTCTCAACAACAATTTCCAGATGAATTAGAACTGTTACCTCCTAAAGGAACACTGGAATTTGAAGGTGAATGTTGAGGTCCGACTTTGATCCCATTAGATTCGTTATTGATGTCAAAAACACCCTCTTGGATTTTTTCGTAAATCTCTTTAGCAGTGTTAATGAAAGCCTCTTCCACATTGGCTGCAGTTTTAGCTGAAGTTTCCATAAAGATGAGACCATGTTCCCGAGCAAAATTTTCACCTTCTTCCTTTTTCACTTCACGTCGTGATTCTAAATCACTTTTATTACCAATAAGCATTATCACCATGTTAGAATTGGAATGTTGACGAGCATCTTCAAGCCATGTAGTCAAATGATTGAACGTATCACGACGAGTAATATCATAGACCAATAATGCTCCAGCAGCACCTCTGTAATATGATCGAGTAATAGACCTGAAGGCTTCCTGGCCAGCAGTATCCCATATTTGTAATTTAATTTGTTTACCGTCAATAGGTATCATACGAGCACCAAACTCAACACCAATTGTTAGGTCATGTACTGGTTGAAATCTTTTATCAGTAAACTGTAGAAGTAAGCAAGATTTGCCAACCCCTAAAGGATACAAAAATATAGAAATAATCAGTAAAATGGTCAATGAAAGGTTGCAGCCAAGCAAATGATTGTCAAGCAAACATATTGAGAGCTTAGAAGTACAAACAAGTAGATAAAATGGAGAGCATTGAGGGAAAAAGAAAGCAACAGTAAACCAAGCAGGAGGTGGAAAGAAGAAAGATGAAAGGAAAAAGACACAGAATTAAGGGAGACATAATGTAGTAAAAAGAAATTAAACAGAAATGGTTAAGAGTAGAGTTGGAATGTTAATTAACATAGGTTACAACAGTCACATTTTAAATTAACTGGAGTATTACCTGTATCACCAATGATAATATATTTAAAAAGAAACGCATAAGACATTTTGACGATGACAAATTCGGGCTGTTTATTTATACAAAAAAATTTAAGGTTACAGCTCCAATATGTGTTTGTAAACAAGTACTTGTAAGAGTAACTCCAATAATTTGAGATTATTCATTGATTGATGTTTCTTAACCATCGATAGTCGATCGTAAATTCGATACATCGAACCAGAAATTAAACTTACATTGTACATGAAAAATAATTAAGAAATAACTTCTCAATTTATTCTGAAGAGTTTTATCAAATCAAATTTTATTCAAACTATTGCTGATTATCTAATTCTCGAATTATATCACTCAATAAAAGCTTTTAAACTAATTGTAAAAACTATTAATCGTTATGACTTTTAAAGCACTCAAGATGGAGCCACAAATCTTTCTATTACGAATTTTGTGAATACAAAAAAGTGTTTGATTAGTTAATACTTTTAATAAACAATCAATCAACATTCAATGTTAATTAGCATGAAAGATGGTAATTTATCTTTTGTTCACTTGACTTTTTCATATCTTTAGTTAAAACAAAATGTGTTAAAAATTTGATTAATATATTTCTATCATAGTTTACTTAAAATCAATACCGTAAGATTAACGGATTTTTTCTGGTACATTTCTTATATTGCATGGAAAACTTGAAGCTTTTGACCGGATAAAATGGTATCAAATTGTTGGAATTACTTTGACAGACCAAATTATTATTGGATTGGATTAACTTGATTTATGGTTTACGTTTTTCTTCAACCTTTCGAGATTGCCAACTTGAATTACAATCAGGTAAGAGATATTAAACAAAGGTTGAAATTTGAGAAATGTAGCAAGACTGTCAACATGGTCGATCGTCAACCCTTTTTTCGTTGATATTTGGTTGATTTTGAAGACACTTCAAACACTTAGTGACAAAAGCAGCACCTAAAAAGATGTTTATGCCTCCCTCTGAATTACGCAAGGTCAATAAATATTATCAGGATCTTTTCCTTTCATTCCTTCATTTAACTTGAACAAGTCGAACTCACTTTTCCCTTGTAACCTTAAATATTGTACCAAATTGACAGACATTCAAATTCTAATTTTGATTTCTTCTTTTCTTTTCTACTTCAACAGTATCATCTTCATCATCGTCACCAGCATCATCACCATCAATAGACACCGAACTCCTTATTTTTCACTTTTTTCTTATCAACGTATCCCACACACTTTTGATTCAACTTTTTCCAATGGAAATAACAAGATATGGATTAAAGCGCCCCTGGATGATTAAAAGACAGCAACATCAACAGACAACATGGATCAAGCTAAATCAGCTTGATTCTAACTGAAAGATTCGACACTTCGTTCTGGTTCCCTCTGGAAATCATCCAACCTTTACTTTTCTTTGATTTTCATTTCTACCAGTTCAAGTATATTCTTCTTAAATAATAACAATACTACTGCTAAGAATAGCAGTGACAACGTCTAAGTAAGAAGAGTAGAAGAAAAAGTAGAGAAAAAAGAAACAAAAGTTTCCTTCTAAACGTTTTCTCAACCAAACCAGCTCTTCTTACATTTATGTCCTTTTTTCCTTCTCTATGTTTCCATGTTGGTCTTAAACTTTTATCCCGAGTTGAGTGTCCAAAAGTATTCAGCTACTGGTGCAACATGAACGTTCATCTGTTCTCTTTATACTCCACAGATCATCTAATTTTGTTGTTTAACTAGATCAATGGAGTGTTAATTGTAGCGTCAATCATCATTTTGTATCAGCCTGATTCACAACAATACCAAGCCAAAGAAAAAAAATCATATTACATTAGCCAAGGAACAAAACGAAAATGGCTTCCAATTGGATGTTAATTGTGTTTCTGTTCACATTATTGTTGTTTTTATTGCTCTTAATTTTACCCTTATCCACTGGAGCAACCAATAATTTATCCCTTAATTGCGATTTCAATTCATCAACTCAAAGTGATTACAAGTGTCATTGGATTGTTGGTTATCCGTTTCAATTGATTAAATCTGCCAATGAAAGTGAAACATGGCTTGATTTTAAAACATCAACTGCTATTGGTGGCAATCGTGAACAATCATCAGGATATCAAAATAATGGTATTCTGGGTAAACTTGTAAGTCCTGAAATTAATGTTAACAAAATGGAGTCTCCAAGTCATTGTACACTTGTTATTACCATGAAAATGGTTAAATTTGAATCTGGTTTGTTTAAAATTGTACGCCAATCAGTAACTAACCGAGAACCAGAAACTGTCCTTTCAAGTAAACCTGGAAATAACTTTCAAAGGTAAGTAAATGAACATGATAATCACAAATTAATTGTGATCATAACTGTAATCCAAACAAACAATTGAAGAGCTGAAATAAATCACATAATGACAGGTCGTTTGAAAGCATGTTTTCAAGCAACACATTTACAATTTACTCTGACAACATTTTGCTCCATTTCTTCACTATTTAATGTTCCACGACAGTTGCTCCTCAACATGATTGGTATTAATCACTGTCTTCTATTTCATCCTTTCCCACCTTCAGAAACAACTCTTACTATTGTATTAATATTAATATCTTTTACCTTAAAGTCTGTGCTCATCAAAATTGAATTTACTTGCCTTATTGTTAACTTTGAAGTTGATGATCACAGTAACTCACATTGTCAGACAATAACAGGAAACATTTCTGATAAGTTTAGCAATGAAATGTTTTAATGATTCCTTGAAAATTTTCAATCCCTTCAATCAAATCAAATGTTGATTGTTTGCAGCCTGACAATTCTGTTGGCTGTAAAACGAGGTAAAATGAAATTCAAAGTAAGTTGATTCAAAGTTGACATTGACCTTACAGTCAGTTAATTTTAATGTTGGCAACTCATCAACGCAACTAAAGCTTTTAAATCGACTAACTAAACTTAATCAGACCAATTTAAGCAATTATAAATGTGAACAATTTATTTAGATATTTTGTAAAACAAAAGCACCTTTCCAATATTGCAGTATTTCAACCCATTATAACCAAAACATTAACAGTCAGTTAATAGTCGATTGAAAATAAGCTGACTGACAAATTTTATAGCTAAATCTAACTTTTATAACATAATCTCGAGTTTAATTACCATTAAATGATTAATTAAAGTCATTAACCCATCTTATTTGGACTGAAAGCTGTTGATTTTGTTTGCATATTTAATCACACTCTTGTTTGAAAGATCAAATTGAAACAATTGATCAAAGATGTAATTAAAACTAATAGTATTTAATCAAAGTCTTTTCAAGTAGATTCAAGTTGATCTTATAATCATAATTATTATAGTCATCAGCATCATCAACATGATTACCAGAATCAAGGCCAGTTGACAGTGAATTAAAGTTGAAAATTGTGATTAAGTTGCTCAAACCTGAAACTCACCTCTAACCTTATTTTCAAAGCAAATGTGACAGGGATGATCATGAAGATGAGTGATACGACAAGTCAGAATGAGATTGAGAAAAAAGACTTTAAACTGTTATAAATATGTGCACATTTAAACACTTTTCACATTTATAAATATATTTATCACCATTGAAACCAACACTGTCACCATTTCATCCAATCTGGATATGATTCAAGAAAAGCAGTAAAAAAATGAATGGCTAAAAATAAAGGTAAAAGGCAACTTATTACAGTTTTTCCAGTTCTCATCATTTGCCTCTTCATATTCATCACCCATCTCATGCCTTGATCTTACATTATATTAATACAATGTAATAATATAAATAAAACATCTAACAAGTCACATGAACATTTGACTTCCTCACCAATAGCCTGAAGCATTCAATTTCAACCGATTCAATTCACTTGCAATTCTTTCTCAAGTTTCCAAATTATTGACCGTTTAGTGATTTTATTAGCCATCTTATGACTAGCCTCACAACATATGATGTTAACAGTTAACAATCAAAATGATTTTGTGCGTCAATCGACACTCAATGTTTAATTACATTGAATAAAAAAGGAATAAAAACATGATAAAATTGCATATTTAAATCCTTATTCCCAAAATGAAGCAAATTTATTGTAAAAATTATTCTCATTTGCTTACTAATTGAAGATTTAATGAACAGTCAGCATTCACAATTGTTTAATTGCTGCATTTATGAAAGCAAATCTTGAGATAAATTTTCACTTGACATTCGGGAGTTCAGTTGGAAGAGCAAAAAACAATAATATTAACCTTTTTGCTGTTGGACAGAAACAAATGACATTTTGAATGGCTTTGTTGATTAGTAAAGTACTCAAACTAAATTAACAATGTACAACAAAAGCAACAAAAGAGAAACTTTCTCTCAGGCAATTTTCATTATAATCAAAAGTCGATTAGTGTGATAAAATTACCTTTTAGGTGATAGCAACAATGAACAGGTGAACCCTTTATAATCAACAAAAAACTAATATCAAAATGAAATTAACTAATTGGTTTAAAGACGCTTTAACATTTCAGTGAAATCATTCTGCTCATTACAAGAAAAACATTCAAAATTTCATTAAAGTTCATTTTAAATTTTGGTCAAAATACAAAATTAAAGGTCGATGAACAAGTTTGAGTAACGAAACTCAATTTATTGATTCATAGAATCCAATGGATCGCCCAATGATAAATTGCAAAGATTATTAATTACAATTATGACTATGATTATGGATTTATTTCATATTTCTTTATCTCTAAATTGAATCAAATCTGTATTATTTTCGGTTATCTTTGCTGTTCAACTTTTGCCTGAATTGGCTTTTTTCTTGACAAAAGTCAATTTATTTGTCTATTTAACTTTGTGTTATTTAACATCGGACTAAACCTTTGGTATATCAATAGATGCTATTGATTAATATAAAAAAGGTTCACAAATTATTGTAAGATATTGTAAATTATATGTAATACAATCAGAAAACGATGAAATAGGCAAAAGTAATACAATTAGGTAAGAGAGTGTTTTGAAATTACATTTATCCATTTACTTTACTTTCTGGTGTTTACTTTATTCATTCACTGGGAATCGAGAATGAAGTTCATCTGATAAAAGATACTCACCAAGAAAATTCACTTGTTTCATGTAATACTACAAAACAAATAGACACATCCATTATCATTGAAAACAACGCATAAAATAAGGCTAACCCAATCTGTACTGTAATCTTCACTACAATTAACAGTCTTTTTGGTAAGTAAAAATGATGATAATAAGTAGGATTACAATTGAACATGGAACAATATTATTAATTAATTACTCGAGTTACATTTAATTAGTTGAGATTAATTAAATGGCAAACATATAAGGGTCCACCAGTTTACCTTCAAAACTAACCTTAATTGTGAAAAAAGTGAACACTATTTAACCAGTTTACCAGAAGCACAGTTTGTCTAAAAATAGCATTTTAATTTTAAGAAAAATTATTAAATAAATAATAGTTTTACCAACATTTTTATACACTTGAAATGAAGATATTAATAGCTTGAAATGCTGATAATTATACTCATTTAATGAATATGTAAAGACGTCAAATCGTTTATCCTTTCAACCAAATCAAGACTGATACCTAATTATTGATAATGTTGATATTATTATGGTTTTACAAAATTGTGATTAGTGCACCAAGCAATTATGCTTTACCAATGGTAAAAGTAATCACTATTAATAATAAATATCAGTAACTCTAGTTGGTTAACAACAAAAGCTGCTTTTAATTGATACTTTTTCGTTTACATTTACTTTTCCATTAACAGTCAACCAATGATCTTTAATTTGATTGTTAACTAATAACTAAGCTGTTAGCTTGTTACCTTATTAAAGCAAAATTAGCTGTTGACCTTTCAAAGTTAAAGTCTTTGGTAACATCAAAGACTTGACATGATATTTAATGTTTATCAATGAAAAGTATAATCATTTATAGTGCGAAATAATCATCAATTTGTGATAATTCAAGTCAATATCAAGTCTCAACTTTTACCTTTTGTCAGGTTTTCTTTTCACCTTTTCGTTATCCTGAATGCCTCATTTTGTTCAAGTCTTGAGATGAATTTTTTGTTCCTCCATCGTTATGAAAAAGATGTGCAAGATTAGGATCTCCACATGAACAGCACAAAATAACCTGAATCTTAAACTTTTCAATATTTTCTTTTCCTTTTCACTTTTTTCATCTTTCAAAATGATGATCATTATCATGAGGAAACATGGAAAAAAGGTTGAAAAGAATGAATTTAATCAGGTAAAAGTAAAGTGACTAGAAAGGTTGGAAAAGTGTATGTCCATCAATGTCCATCTACGAAGTCAGTAAAAAAACTCAAAACGAGATGAAATTGTGAGTTTAAAAGGTTGAAATGAAACAATTTTATCTAAATTGCATTTCATCATTTCCAACCAATTTAAGTGTTATCCTTTCCTATTTGAAACCCAAACTTCAAATGATATTAATAGTGATAATAATAGCGTTGACTTGGATTGATTTTGAATTGAAGTCATTTTTTTCACTTTTTCATGATTCTTTTCTCGTTTTTATAACATCAACTGAAAGTGAAAAAAGTGAAGAAAAATATCCTTCAAAGTATCAGTTGCAAATACGCGAAAAAAACTGAAGGATGATTTTGATGAGGTAAAGTATCTCTCATGAAACTCATGAGATGAATTATTGAGTTTTTTCTCGAAATGAAAAAATTCAAATGAAATACTTTTTTCTCATTATCATCATTTTTTATTTAGCTTTTTTCACTTTTTGCTTTCATCTTTCGCCATTATTGACATTTTCATCATTTACTTTCATCCGATTTCATTTGTCTCCAAGCAAGATGGATTATATAATAATCTCAACTGAACATAAATACTTAAACCGAATAGAACAAATCGAATGTCAAAGAGCAAAATTTTCAAGTTTTCAAAGATTCAGATTATTCAAGTCAATAGCATGTTTGAAAATGCATAGAATAGGTTTGATTAAAAAAGAAATTTCCTTTTTCGATTAACCCTTTTCATGAGCTTTCACCATTCATCGTTTACTTGGATAAACTTACTTGCAGCTAAAGCATTTGTCGATTCACATGCATATCAGTATTGCTTAAAAGTAATAAAGGATGTCCCAAAAGTAAAGAGACAAATGAATTAATCGGTTTAGCTTTGCAAATTAAGATATTTAAAAATTTTTAAAGAGCTTTTCAGATAGAACGAAAAATGCCCTTTCGATTGATACCATTCATGACAAAAATTTTCAGTGAAAATGTCAAAAAAACGAATCGAAAGTTCATTCCTTTATAAACGTGTTTGCCAATTTTACATCGGAAATGAAAAAAATAGTTCAGCAACCGTGAAACATTTTCAAAAAGAAAGGATTAATAGAACTTCAATATACAGAATGATATCTAGATTCAATGCTTCAGGTTCCATGGAATATAAAAGTTTAATCGGAAGACCAAGAAAAGTGTTAATTGATAAAAATTTACGAAAAATTTCATCAACTTTTGAATCAACCCCCAAGATTTCAGTTCGAAATGCAGCGATGAAACTTGGAATTTCGCGTTCATCATTAGGTCGTGGTAAGAAATCTCTTGGTATTAATTCTTATTGTCAGATAAATGCTCCTAAGTATATAAAAAATCAGGTTGAAAGATGTAAGAAAGGTGCCAGAAAGATTTATAATGAAATATTGAATGAAAAAATTATCGTAATGGACGACGAGACTTACGTCCATATCGACCCTGAACAAATTCCTTGTAGAAAATTTTATGCAGCGAAGGAAAGAAATTCAATTAGTGATGAAATTAGATTGTAATGTAAAACAAAATTTGCAAAAAAATACTTAGTTTGGCAAGCTATTGACAGTTTAGGTAATGTTTCTCAGCCCTTCATTACGACAGGTACAATTAACAGTAAAGTTTATTTAACAATTTTGAAGGATTATCTTTTGCCATTTATTGAACAATTTCATAAAAAAAACAAAATCTTATTCTGGCCCGATTTAGCTAGCTCTCATTATCAGAAAGATGTGGTCAAGTTTCTTGAGGAAAATGAAATTGAATTTGTGTCCAAAAAATCGAATGCGCCAAATATGCCTCAGGGTCGTCCAATTGAAAAATTTTGGGCATTATGTAAGCAAGAGTACTCTAAACGGTCAAAAATACCTAAACGTTTAGGTGATTTCAAAAAAATTTGGAAAAATATATCAATAAAAATCGCTACAAACTCTGGCAAAGCCTTAATGGTTAACCTGAAACAAAAGTTACGTAAAATTTCTCGAGAAGATCCTACAGCAATAATAAAATAATGGGCTTATTAGCCAACTTCAAATCTACATTGTACCTTGAAATGAAATAAATATGATGATTATTCACTGAGAAATTCAATTTCAAAGGGGTATGTCTCACGAAAAAGTGACCCTCGTCATTTTGAAAAAAACCTTGTTTTTTTAAAAGTAGACATCAAAAAACTATGTTAGGTGTCATCAAAAGTTCTGTGAAGTGTCGCGTTCGGTCACAATCACGCTTTAAAGTTGAAACATTTTTCAGTCGTATCTTGAGAATGAAACATGATAGAGAGCTGAAAATTCGTATGAATATATTTAATGATAAGATGCACAGCCTGACGAAAGATTTTTTCTCTAAACTACTCAGGTCGAGTATTATAGACGTTAGGTCATTTAACTTCAAACGGAGCGCGTTCAATCACCTTTGCGTCAGGATGAATTTTGATCGGTGCTAAATGATCATCACATTGTTGGCTATAGCCTGACGCGACAGATTTTTGAAATAGTACATAGTTTGTCTGTTTTAGTGAATGACCTCAATCAAATCGGAAAGCTGTAGCTTCTCAGTCATTTGACATAACTGAATGAGACTTGGACCTAAAGACTCAAAATCGATTGTACATTGTTACGACATAATGTCAAGGTCATTCAAGGTCATTCAAAATTTTGCATTCATTTGATAGTCTATTAACTTACATTGCGTACCGAGCAAATATTTGAAAAATAATGTCAAAATAAACACAAACTCATTATCCATAGCTAGTAATCTATCAAATGAATGCAAAATTTTGAATGACCTTGAATGACCTTGACATTATGTCGTAACAATGTACAATCGATTTTGAGTCTTTAGGTCCAAGTCTCATTCAGTTATGTCAAATGACTGAGAAGCTACAGCTTTCCGATTTGATTGAGGTCATTCACTAAAACAGACAAACTATGTACTATTTCAAAAATCTGTCGCGTCAGGCTATAGCCAACAATGTGATGATCATTTAGCACCGATCAAAATTCATCCTGACGCAAAGGTGATTGAACGCGCTCCGTTTGAAGTTAAATGACCTAACGTCTATAATACTCGACCTGAGTAGTTTAGAGAAAAAATCTTTCGTCAGGCTGTGCATCTTATCATTAAATATATTCATACGAATTTTCAGCTCTCTATCATGTTTCATTCTCAAGATACGACTGAAAAATGTTTCAACTTTAAAGCGTGATTGTGACCGAACGCGACACTTCACAGAACTTTTGATGACACCTAACATAGTTTTTTGATGTCTACTTTTAAAAAAACAAGGTTTTTTTCAAAATGACGAGGGTCACTTTTTCGTGAGACATACCCCTTTTGTCTCTTTACTTTTGGGACATCCTTTAAGTCAATCGGAATATCTTCATGCAAACACTTTGAAACATCTTCGTTTCTAACGATTCGTTTCAAGAATTTGGTTGCTCAGTTGCTTCAATATAAGCCAATGAATAGATTGATTTCTTGCGTTGACTTCAACTGAAATGCTGCAATTGCTAACTAATAGTTTTCGCTTGCAATTAAGTAAATCTTTTTGTTCTTGGAGTTACAGTGGATGAAATGCTGATGATTGAAAAAGCATCAATAAAAGTCTTCCTTCATTGTACTGCAAATATTACTTAAGGAAAAGGGAAAATGAATGTTTCTCAATTGTTTCGTTTCTTTCCTTTTCATCCTTCTTTATCTTTCTTTTCCTTGATATTCAGCCTTCGCAAAACTCACTGATGAAGATGCTGATTTGGAATAAGAAAAATGATCTCAAATCCTTTGAGGATTTGCGAATGACCATTGATCAGTTTGATTGTTGATCTTTGTCTCTCTTTAAATAAACTTTACCAATCAAAACAAAATGAAAGACATCAACAATCAAAACAGACTCGATCGTTGAGTTGCTTTCGTAATGTTCAGCAATTTTGATTTTCCACCGATTAAGTGTTATAAGTAATCATTATTGATGTTTGTAGCAAACAAATTGATGGATAAATATTTTGCAAATAACTAGTTGACTGTGGTTAATAATCATTTAATTACCAGTTTTCAATTCAAATTTAGGTTTAACCTTTGACTATTGATATTTTCATCGGTAACTATAAATAGCTTGAATGATATTCCAAACTCAGGCAATGAAAATTTCATCAGAGCACAAATGGATGATAAATTAAGATGAACAATCTGAAAATCCATTATTTCTCAACTAAACCGTTTATCGAGTTTCTTTTGGCCAAACTGACTTTTGGCAGTAACAAATGATTTACAATCGAAGATCTTGAACCAAAAGATTTTGAGTAAACATCAGTTAATCTCATCAGAAATTCTGTTTTGAATCTTTCATGAACAACTCAATTCTCGATACACTTTAGTGTTCGTCAATTGTGAAATGGAATCAAAAATTAGTTGCTTTCTAACTGAATACATTGTATTAAAATACTAATATTATGTCTTATCTAATATTTTCAAGCAGCAATTGACTTGAAGCAAAATGAAAAACTTAAATTCGATTCAATTCAACAAAAATTTCTAAACGCGAAAATAAAAATTAAGGTTTCCATATTCAGAAAACAAAATAAAATCAAGTTTCATCTCGAAATAGGTAAAAAGTCATTAATCGTGAATTAGATTTATAATGAAATCCAAACATTAATAGTGATACATAACTAAGAGCTTTGAAGTTACTCTGAATAAGCTTCACCTTTACATTTCATTGTATTGTATTGGCAATTATTTCAGCAAAATTTGAGACGAAACTTTACGATTGAATTTCTTTACTAAAATTATCAAAAAAAGAACAACTTAAAAGATCAATTTTTCTATTAAACTCAATTGTTATACTACACGTTTAAAAGTTTCAATTTTACCTCACATCATTAACCAGAAAGATTCCAATAACAATATTGGTCATTTTACAGGGTTTAATAGTTGATTTATCTGCTTGAAACCTTTCATTCTGAACCAAATTCAAGTAAAGTGCAGCTTGAAGACATTTCAGTTGATCAAAAACCAATAAAGTTTTGAGTAATTTTTTAAAACAACCTTTCATCTCATTAATACAATTTGCACCTAACAATTGATGTTGTGAACAGCAAATCTATAAAGGTAATACATTTTTACTCAATCAAATAATACTTTTTTTACACTTGAGTTTCTTTTCAAGTGAAAGTAAACACTTTAATCAAGAGATGATAAAATTTATCACTTGTTCAGATGATATTTTAATCTGAAAATTGTGATGAACAAGTGAAAAAAACTCTTGAAATTTTTCTCATCATTTCATGTTATCCTTTTTCCCCAATATTATCAACCAACTTAACAGGGAGTTAAAATGTGATCTTGAGATGATTTATATATTTCGTGGTTTCTCGATATTCTCATCTCTTCCATCTCTATTCACACTGATTACCTCGCTCATCATGCTCATCCTCAGAGTCATCATTTTAAACAAGAAGATAAAAGTATAATTATGTTGTTTTGACCAAAATTGGCTCAAACTTTATCATCGACTTTCATCTTTTCCTATCAATTGCACTTCCCTCAAAATGACAAAACAATAAGACTTATTGCTTATCTAAAGTTATTATTATCAAAATACTTGTATTGGGATAACAATAATATCCAATGCTTTGCTTATTTATCAAACAGGGAATGAACAATAAAACAAGAACAAAAGTCAAACTTGAAATGTTTCTGATAACTTTTCTGTTCCTTTTCTTTAATACCTTCTTTTCATTCTCAATTCCTGAACAGTTTCAATAATTGAGAAGGAAAAGAGAGAGAAAATAACTAAAGAAAATTACCTGTGAATTTGAAACTCTGAAAACTTCGGCAATAACTTTACTCTCCAAGGAGCTCAATTTGAAACGTTAAAGTCGCCAGATAAGTAAAAACATTTGTTATTGCTTGCAGTTGAAATTTGTTATCAAATGTTGAGTTTGTTTTGTTTGAAGGAAAATGTTATCAAAAATGGAATCATTTTGTGATGAATAGCGTTAAAATGTTGATGGAGCGACTGATTAAAATAATGATGTTGATGATAAGATTTAATCAACCTTTCATTGAAAAGGTTTCATCAATCAACTGTGAGAGTCAATGAGCAATGAAAATGAGATTACAAGTGAAATATAAACAAGAACCAGGGTAAACATTGATGATATTGAAGGAATCATGATGATAAACTCATTGAATAAGATTATCTCTTTTCATTCCGTTAACTCAACCCATATTGATTGGCTTTGGGCATCTCTTCATTGCAAATTACTAGTTTGGGATAAAAATGAAATTTCATTGCCAGAGAAACGAGCAGCAAAATAATGTTGATAATCATTATGATACTTATATTTACAGTACAAAAGTCTGGTCAATGTTTTCATCATCAATATAAAAACTCATTTTTCCTTTGCTATTCAAGTAATGATTATAATTGTAATTTGTGTTTTCAAACAAAACTGTTGAACGTTTAGTCAAAATGAAATTGATAAATCATTCTTGACTTCTTTCAGGTCAATTCTTGTAATAAACACAAGTTGATTATCAAATCAAATTAATTGCTTATTTGACATTCAACTCATTCCTATTTGATTAATTAACTTGCTTTGAAAAGATTTGTCCAATTCCCAGAATCGCAATTTTCCCCTCAAATCATCAAAAGAAAAACATTTCGCTTTTAGAGCAAGAATTTTTCTCGTCAAATTTTATTGAGATTCTCGTGGTTTCTTTATTTCGTAGAAATTGTCATTTTCGATTTACGATAATCTTAAATTTCTTTTAATGATGCATTTTGTATTCACTTTTAATAAGAGGTTTATAATTTATGAATAATGAAAAGAAGACGAAAAACTAAATTTACATTTTCAGGGAAATTATTCACTTCTACTTTATGTGCCTTCATCATCTTCATCTTTCAATCATCTTTAATTCAAACTGTAACCTTTAATCTTGCAGCGTAGTCTGATGCAACTACACCATTCCTGACAATCATCAACATGAAAGTGCTCATGTTGATGATAACTGGAAAAGTTTAATATCAAAAGTTGTAATAAAGTAAACAAGATGACAATTTTTATTATCATTACCATCATATGCAACTCTTTTTGGTTTCGTCATTCTTCTGGTGAATCTGGCAAAAAAGCTTTGCAACATTTCTTTCCATCACAATAAAGTGAAAACATGATGAAAAATTCTGATTATAATGGTTTTGAATGCTGCAAAAACAATGTTAATGCTTTTTCCTCTTTTACCCATTCTTCGCATAATATCTAGGCATTAATTTAACAATATTTATTTTGTATCATTAAAACTGTGAAAGTTACTTATTGATGATTAAATGCAAACAAAGTTTAACAAATTTTCCGTTTTAAATTATCTTGAAAATTACATTTTGAACGTTCAAGGATGAACCTTTTACAGATCGCTTCGCATAATCTTACAGTTTAGTGCTTAACAAATGAAAAGTAAGACAGGGTTTTCTTAATGAATCTACGCAAAAATTCAGTAAAACAAATATTAAAATGATTTTATAAGAAAACTAATGAAGTCTTGATAGAAGTTTTGAAAGCAAAAAATTTTGATTAAAACAATGAAATGGGATAAACGAATTAGCTATTTGCTATTTTTTCTTGTGAGAAATGTTATCAACAATGGAACGTCCTTAATTTTCCATTGAGATTTTAAGTTCGCAAGTCTTCACTCAAGATGATTTCTTTATTCGAACACTTTGGTACAGCCTTTTCCTTTTGAATTGATCACTTTTCTCAAATGTAAAATATAATATAAATCCGTTGAATTTTCTAAGATCTTCGGGGTTTATTTGACTAAATCTAAAAAATTAACTATTGAGTTCATTCTTGTATTGACTTTAGACCACTGTGTTCAGAAATCATTGTTTCTTGTTCTCTTGTTTGATGAGTTATCAACATCGAATCGAAGGAGTATGTTGACCAAGATTGTCAGAGAGCATTGGAGGAAATTCGTGACTTTGTTTATGATAAATTTGATAAAAACTTGCGTTTGAAATCAAATCAACTTGGTTCTCATACATTTGTCATTCAATTCAATTGTTCTGGGAGAAAGAACTCTTCCGTTGTTATTAAACGACGCTTTGAGTATGCGAATTTTTTTCTTGATATAGATATAGTCTTCTTGTGAATATGTGCCCGGCAATTCATTGCAGGGTTACTATTTTTTCGCTACACAAAAACATGTTTTTTCTGATAACATGGTTATCTTTTTTGATGCCGAAGTTAATACATTTCAAGTTTCCTAGAATATTCAAGAATATAATTTCGAAGTATTAGCATAAGTGGTGGTACCTTTAATTGTTGCTATCCGTTGATCTTTAACATCATGATTTGTGGTACTGCCTCCACGATGTTCACTTATATCAACAGCACATTTATTGTATTTAGCTTTCAAATTGTCCGTTGACTTAAGGCCTTGAAGCCTGCTCTTCTGAAGAGGATACTGTAGTTCACTGAGGCTGAACAACTTTGTAGCCACATGATTTCAAAGATTTGACGCTGAATCGGTGTTGTAATTGATTGGCCGCTTTTCGTTTTACATCCATGATTAATTAATCGATAAAATAGCTGAAACATAATTTTCGTATGTTTAAGACACCTAAGAAAACCAGACATGGGTACGGTTGATAAACTTACACCATTTCGAATGGAACAGTCTAATAAATATATTTTTTCCCAAGGTAAAAAATAATAGTGCTTCTGTTGATTCCTATTTCATTAATTTTTCTTTGCTAAATTCCCGTTACAAGGTGTTAAGATATGAACTTTGAACGTTTGTTGACCATAACCTTATTATTTAGATACCTAGAAACATTATCATGGTCTCACAATAGAGACAATGGATGCGAAAAATAGATTACAAAACGTTTTAAAACGAGTATCTTTTCCTTTCTGTATCCGAAAAAGAAAGTCCAACTGTCTAAAGTTAATTGATTAAGACCCTGTAGAAAGTCTCAATGCAAAACCAAGACTTTCGCTACGTTTCGCAGAATTTATGATTCTGATTAAGGGATGATCAATCTATCAGAAGCTTAATCAGAAGCTGGATCCATTTGATTTTCACTTACTCTCAACAAAAGGATTTCCGTTCTAATTCTTTGCTAAGATCGCTTTTGAAGAGTCTGATATTTCAAGTTTCCTTATTTTATCCCCAATTTACCATCATGAATCAAATGTTCTTTGCATTAGTTTTTGGTCATCCAACATTGTAAACTGCAACTATTGTAGAATATTATCATTTTGAAATGCAGAATTGAAATAATCTAAAATTTTGAATTTCGCTAGAAAATCGATTCCGAGTCTAAGATAAATTCATCAACAGTAAATATGAATCAAAGTGCTAATTATAAATTTCAGAAATTCTGTACCAAAACTATTTACTGAATTAACTAGAAAGTTAAACAGCAAAAGAAACGAAAAGACTGTGCATCTACAGACTTTTTCTAGCAGAAATAATCTTTCAAATTGTAACAGTTTTAGAGATCAAAGCATTCTGCAAAAATTATCCCTTAAACATTTCCAAATCGTTGACTAATTAACAAGATATTATCTCAGTTAATTATTTAATTAATTTAAATATTTACAAATCGTTTTGAATAATTACATTTCACGAAATGCAAAGTATTTTAAGTAATTATAACAATTCACCTTTTAACTGTTATTATTACTTTAGTAACTACAGAAAATATTGTAAAATTACAAATAAGTATTTAACATTTCGTTTTGTGGTTTAGTTAATTAGACTATTAACAAATCTAACCTTTTCCAGCAATAAAATGGTTAACTGAATGCTGTGTTTATTAAAACGGAATCAATTGTTTATCTGAATTCTTTGTTCTGCTAATTACTTGTCACAATTTTGGTTGTTTGTGGGCTTATTTCGCCAACATTTTCCTTCTTTTCTGATTCCGTTTATATTTAAAAACTGTTACAATGATTAATTGCAACAATTAGCAGAGAGCAGCAAACAAGTTTGCCTTTACTTCTGAACATCTAAACATTTGAACAGTTTCACGTTTCATGGAATCACAATGAGATTAATTGTCTTTCTTTTTCTTGCCTGCTAATTGTTTCACAGATCATTTTACCTTTGACAACACTTTAATGTTTCCAATGTAAGTTTCCTCATTTAATTGTTTACTCAAGCTCATGATAAAATCAGGGAACAGATTCAATGAGCTGAATAAATTCATTGATTGTCTCAGTTTCTCGTCCTTTTCACATTTGTTAACTTAGTTTTGCTATTTTTCAACCGACAGTTTACTTGCATTTACCAATTTAATTATTCAATTGATCAATTAATCTAAAGTAATCGCTATTAAAATTGTAACTTTGCCAGTTTAATTCACTGATTTATTATTAACCATGAAAAGAACCTGATCAGTCTCATGTTTTTTCATTATATTAAAAGCACTTTATAACTTTAATGGCGTCTATAAGGTTTAATTGGTTTACAGCTGAACCAGATTAGTGATTGAATAAGTTTTCCAGTTCACTTTGGTATCAACTCAATGCGATAATTTACTCAATTTGCTGACAATGTTGTTGATCAGAGGTAAGCTGTGAAACTCGCTTTTCTTACTGAATATAAAGATGAACAGGCAGAAGTTATCAATTAACTGTTTCCTAACCAATCCATCATTTATCAGGTTATTGAAAAAACCTAACCATCTGATCAAACGAAGATGTAGGTTTGCTTTAAATTATTTGATTAGATTATTTTAGGTTATTGAGCGAAATGGGAAAACTGACGAATCTTTCGGGATTCTGCATTATTTACAGCTTGTAAGTTTTAATGAAAAATATCGGATGAATTTTGCATTCAGTCAGAATCTGGAAAATGATTTAAACCGTGTTTTGGTTTCATTTTGAACTACCATCAAACTTCAGTTCATGATGGTCATTCTGTTCTCCAAAAATCGCTTGATATTTTTGTGGTTCAAACTAACATTAAGTTTTGAATATTACTAAGCATTTGGAAGTTAAAGTTGTTTGAAAGGTTTTGATTATTTACACAAAAAGTAAAGAGACTGATAATGTTTCCCGGAAAGTACATTTGTCAAGTTATCAGACGAAATGGAAGAAAAATAAATTAATAGAAGAATCAAAATCAGAATCAAAAGATTTTTAGTGTTGACTTGCACTTCTGTGTCTTGAATTTAAATTAGAGGTGCAATTTTTCACTCTTTAAACTTTGTAACTATTAATGTGACAAACTTAATATTCAAACCCTGGATAGCAAGCATCTGAAAATTTCAAAGGTTGAGTCTGTATTTGAAGATTAAACTGAATTTTCCAGAAACTTGCCTCGCTATTAAAAATTCAAGATTCGTCTGGTTAGATGTAAAAATTGAAACCTGAAAACCTAAACTAGTCACACTCGAGACAAAAATATGTTTACTTTAGGCTTCACTGGTGTCTCCCTTGAAAATACCATGCAATGAGAAGCTCCTGTATTCTGACAGGTTTGCAAGCGGTTGTGGAAGCTGGTTTATCGAAAAATGACCTCATGTTTGCTGAATAAACACTGAAATATTAGCTGGCAAAGAGACTTGACCAACTATTAGTTGAAACAGTTGAGTTCATATCCATGCACTATCGAGGCATTCACCAAGGTTTTCATTTCAAATCGTCTGTTTCATTATTTATTATTACTTAACTTGTCACCTATTGTTTACCATTATTCTGGGTTCAAGTAAGATAAAGATGATGATTATGGTAACAATAAGGTGAAACATTCAAAGGCTTTCATGAAAGAAACAAAGCTATTTATTTTTGTATATCACATGAAATCAAGACTCAAGGTGATGAGATGAATGTTGAAAGGTGCTGTGAATAACAAAATGAAAAGTAACATGTTATGATTGGGTAAACATAATCATTCTTAATGAAAGTTAATCTCCATTCTAATCAGATAAAGTCATTAATCACAATTAGCTAAATAGATATTCATTTCTATTGTCTAACTATCGATGCCTTTCAGTCCAAAAGTACAAGAACCAAGATTGAGAGTAAATAAGAATTTTTGCCTTTCCTTTCAATCAAACTCATCACCTCATCCCAATGTGGAGCTGATTGAAATTATCAAAACGGATGAAGAAAAATAAGAAAAGGAAACTCCAAATTGACTGAAATTCCAATAAACAGAAAACTAATTAACTTTCCAAGCTGGGAATGACTTGCCTCCCAGTCAACATTCTTATAAGGAAAAATAGATAAAAAGGATAAGAGAAAAACATTGATATTAACGGAAATATCAGAATTTTTATTTGGAATTGTTTCACTGATCACAACTTTTATTGGTAATTTTCTTATTCTTAATAATTACAAAGGAAAAGAATTGAAAAAATGTTTCCTTTTTCTCATGATCATCAAAACTAATCAAATTTTATTTCAAGTTTTAACCCCAAACTTAATGTTTATCAAAAAAATGAACTTTTATATTGTTATAAATTGACTAAAGAAAGCAAATTGTCTTTTTGATTTGATTCAATTTGATTCAAATTATTTGCTTTAAATTTGCATTTTAAATTCACGTTGATATTAGACGGTTCAGCCATTTGTTTTATCAGTTCATTACAGCAATTTAATTAGAATCAAACTGATTAAATATGTTGAGTTATTAAAGTTAATCAACTTTTCCCTTTGCATTCAACTATTTTCTGATAATTAAACATTTCTTCTTTTCGAACCAAATGCTTTTCATGAAATATCGAATGAAAGGAAGAAGAAAAAGCTCAACTAAAGCTATTTATTAATAACAAGTTAATCATGATTAATTATTATCCTTTCTCCTGATGATTTCAATATTTGAATCTTAATTTTCTTTGGAAACACTTTTACAAGTTAACAATTCATTTTCCAAGTTGATCTGAAAAATTATTTTTCCCTTTTCATCCATTCTCATCATCATTAATATCTCATCCTAATATCACCATTATCATAGCCATTATTATTGTTTAATGTTATTATATTATACTGTAGACGCAGCACTGTCAATGACGTGTTATTTATGGTTAAATGAAGTTTATCTTTCCCTTCCTGATCCTCCATTCCCAGCCAATTCTCGTCACTCGAAAAAATGTTTGTTTATATACTTGGCTTCATCGTAATGCTTTTACCATTTACTAACTATTGTAAACTTGCTATTTATCTGGGAAAAAGAGCAAAAACTCGACTTTCTTTCTACTTTCCCTGCAAACAATTTCAGCCTCATCTTTAGGGAATTATTTTGAAAAGCATTCTTTATTCACTATAATCGAAATTTATAATCCAAGAAAAAGCAAACCGATAACAGTGAGAAGAAAATCCGAGTTTCAGTTACTAGAATGTCAATTTTCGCAATCGAACCCATTCGACAAATTTTGTCCATTTAATCATTTCCAAATTAATCAATTATGCTCTCAGGCTTATTGCGATTAACTTTTATCATTTATTCACTATTTTTTTGTAAAGTCCAGTTTCTTGTTGCAAGCTTTTCCTGCATTTCTTTTGGCTATTTGTGTCTTTACAATTACATAAAGTTGAACACATTTGGACAACTTATTTTCATCAAAAAGTAATTCACTTTTTTGTTCTGATATTTTTGACTTCATCTTCCGTTTCTCGTCATGAATCACCGACTTTGATGGTAAATTTTTGTCTTTTTTCATTCATAAACATTATAAGAAGCAAAAACAGAATTGAAATGAAACATAAGACTTGAAATGAGTATAATGTCCAGTCAACTGTGAGTAAATCTGATGAAATGACTTGTCTTTTCACTTTGACATGTTACTGATGATAATGATAATAAAATGATGAAGATTACCACTTCAAGGATGTAATCAAGATTAATTTATTTTTTGCTCATCAGTTCATATTTATTGATGTTCACAGATTCAAAGTATTGATGTTTCTATCGATTTATAAATCATAAATCATAAATTCATGATAATTTCGGCGAAAATTTTCATTCAATTTAAAGTTGAAGAAGTGCAGACATTTGAAAAGTTCTGAAAAGTTTCAATAACAATAATAACGTTATTTATTGTGATAAAGTTTCAATGGAACTAAGTCGTTTTTTGAATCGAAATTCCATGATGAAAAGTGATTGAAAAGATTGGCGTGAACAATTCGGCGATGGCCATAATGAGAGAAGAACTCGAATTCAAAAAGAAAAACATAAAAGAAACGTTCGTTGTAACATTATTCTTTCAGAACTTCAGGCAAGTTGACTGTTTTAACATAACACAGATATTACATTCAAGTGCATTAAGTGAAAATGTAATCATTTCTCAGAAAAGCAATTTTTCTCGTTAACTAAATGATTAAAGTTCAACTTGCTATCGTTATCAAGATTGAGTTCTATTCGCAAAAGGTCAGCTATTTTTTGTATTCGTTCATCATATTCAGAAGTATGTAGGAGTCTATTTCAGAACTTTCATTAATCCAAATGAATAAATTCTGAAAATAATTCTTCATTGGTTGAACTAGACAGATGTAATCATGATTATTGTTCATCATTTACATCTTGGAGCAATCTGTTGTTCCAAAAATAGCACACGACTTTTATAACTATCTGTGCAAAGTGTACACCATAAGTAAGGCGACAATTTATTTAATCCAATTACTTTCATCCCAATTGTTGAATTATCAAAGGTGGCTATGTAACGAACCAAATTTAATTGGTTCTGGCTCATTCCATGTGACTTTACGTAATTCTATTAGAAGGCAACTCATGAACTATTTGCCAAACTTGTCTGTGAATTTTACAATCATTAATTTCTACTCGATTTGAAAACATTTGTTGTCTTGTTGCGAGCATTCATTGCGTAAAACCCGAAGTGTAGTCGACTGATCGCGCCTGAGGAAAATCTTGACCTTGTTTGAGAAAATTGTTTCATTAAACTTAAGGATTAGCGAAGGGATTTTGTGGTGCGTTTATGTCAACACATGGCAACAATTATATTGTCAAAATGCCAATGAGAATCTATTTGTATGATTAAATCTGTTTGTCGTCAAATCATTCATAATATAACAAGTTAAAGCTGTGGCTCCTTAATTGTGGCACATTCATTATAATGGTGCTTAAGTTTATCTTCGTAGGGGAATCTTTTTTCTCTAGAAAAGCCTCGATATCAAAATAAACTTCTGTTAGTTTAGTTCGTTGATTGCACAAACCATTATTTTTACGCCTATTTGAGGTCACTACTCGAGAACCACTGTTTCGTGTGAATTTTTTTACTATTAGTTTCTTTTTTGCAAATGCATATTATTTATTACCGTGAAACATTCAACCATTGCTCAGTCAGAAGAGGCGATTGCAGGAAAATCGTGTAGAATTGGAACCTTAAACTTGACCTTTAGACAAGATGCATGGAGCTATTCTTTTATAAGGTGGAAAAATAGAAAATTCTGTGTATTTTTAGTTTATCGATCTAACAGAATCTATTTCAAGTAAAATCATGACAATTTATTGAATGGCTCCATCAAAACCAAGAATTGATGCATTGTTTTGTAAACATGATTGAATTGCTAAGTTGGACAATATTTTCAGTCAAAAGAGTCAAATTTACTTTTAGGTTAACATTCATATTACAAGTTGATAACATGGAAGCGAAATAAACATAATTTGATGAAATGAAATCTACGCTTCTGAAGACAGAAACCATCAAACAGTCAAGTGGACGTTGTAGTCGATGCACTTTGTTCAAAAAGTTAAGCAAATACCTGACCTTATCTGATTAAATGCATTGATTTAGACTCATAAACTCATTTGAAAATGTGCATTTCTTAACTATTTATTCCCTTACAACAGTTTAATCAACGATTTGATGCGCATCCTAAACTTTTTGAACAGAGTGTACACTTTACTTGCAACCCTGGATTGAAGTTATTTCAGAAATGGACTCTTCACTGAATGTCCATTTATTCACACTTGATTTGACCCTTTTTTATCCAGTTTCCCTTTTCACTCAATTTATTTTGCTTTTAATCATCATTATCATCATCGATTAACCTTTTACCTTCATCTTTGTCATGTATTATTCAATTTAACCATTTCTTACATCATGATAGCATAGCATTCATTTGATCATCAAAATCACCTTCAGTTGAACAGAAGAAAGTGAACAAAAAATGTTTATCTTTCCAATCCTAAAAGAGCCTGTCATTTATAATTCAAAAAACGAGTATAAAATAGTGACATTAACGAATCACTTGAGACTCAATAATATCCAGACTTGCCAAAAGTATCCAGGATAACCAATCCAAAGTCGGTTCATTCATCGTTTTCCTAAAAACTCAATGTTCGTTATCCATTAACACAAAAAGATCACTTCAGTCAATGTTATTCTTGGCTATTCTAATCTGACCAGCAACATGAACAAGTATTTAGACCAAAAGGAAAAATTCAGCTTCTGATTTCTGCAACTTTTCAACATCATGCTGCACCGAATCGAACTAGAAATTTTAGGAATTAAATCTAAAGTCTTTTTTCAACTCCTCGCTAACTCTCTTGAAGTGCATTTTGGCACTTATTATATTATATTATAAGCAATTTATTCGATCGCTCAGCGCTGATTGACACTTTTCAATTGCTTCACTTGAAAACCTTCGCCAAATGAATATTAATATCTACACAGACAAATGCTGTATCAAACTTTTATGGATCAAAACTCATGTCAAGCCATTAAAATCTATCAAATTCTGACAGAGTTGAGTACAATTTCCGTTCAAACCAATTATAATAAAAGTTATATTCACTCCCAGGGAACCTTTGTTATTACCTTTGAATATGCTTTATCATTATGATAATTGTTGAAGCAAACAAGTAGAAAGCCAATTATAATTTGCAAACATCATAATGAAACATTTATCTGGAATTTCAACTTCTCGATTCCCTGTTTTGTCATTAAATTTATCGATTACACTTTATATTGAATTACAGATGACAAGGGAATAAATTACTGAATTAAAGCGCAACAACAAGTATCAGGTTAAGTTTAGTTTTATTTTTTAATTTAATATTGCAATTGAAGAGCCTGAATCTATTTCCATGGAAGGAAATTTTATCCATTTTTTACTTTTCTTTTTTTATTGCTTTCGAGTTGTTCTGCAAACTCTTTTCGGTGCAACAAAGAATCTCAAGAAGACTTGATTTCTTGAATCTGTTCACATTATTTTGATTACAAAGTCGTTGTCATCATTTTTATCTGGTAAATTACAGAACTTTTCATCTGTCAAAGTCAGAAGAAACAAAAAGATAGACCGATAGATGTATTTGAAATGAAGTTACAACAACATTTTAATACATTTCATTTCCTAAGAGACTGTTTGTCCTTATTGATTATTGTCATGTTTGACTATTTAAAATAAAATGTCAACAGCGATTTTCCCTTGCTTCTGATCGACTCTTCATGTTAACATTTCTTTCTGATTGCTGCCCCTAATCAGCTTAGTTTATCAAATTGTCAAGTTCTGATTGAAACAAGTGAGATGCATCAAGATTCAGTCTAAAGCCAAATCAGTTATGATTCAATCCTTTTCCAGACAGAAATTTTTACTCCATAATCATCTTTATATAAAAACTTTTCCTGAAACAAACTGTTTATGATGCAAATTTCGAGCAAAAAATTCCGTAAAAGGGTTGAATTTTATATTTCAACGAATAAAAACACAAAGAGAAACTTGCAAATATCGTAATTGGATCAGTGAAAAAGTATTTCAGCTTTGAGTTCTGTTACATTTTAACTTTTGAATCGACCTTAAAATAAAGTTTTCAATTTCAAATTTCAAGCTCGAGATTCCAGTTTTGTTGAAATAAATAAATTTATTCATGTTCGTATGAAATCTTGTGGTTTTATTGACTTATGATGAACTAATGAATACATCAACTCATTAGAAACTGGATAAATTATTATGATAATTTGTTTCATTTACCATTTTCATTGTAAATTTTCTTAAAATTTTCGCTAAGCTTTTGATTAATTCTAGTCATGTTTTCATGATTAACATGATTAACTGCAACAATGGAATCGAACAAGGATAAGCACAAATGTACTTAATGTCATTATTAGTCGAGAAAAGTGGATTGAATGATAAGCACATGAAGTAAAATTGGATTATTCAACTTTGAAAATTCACTTTTACTTGGTTTTGTAGCTTTAAAAGTAAGAAACGCAAATATGAAGTTGAATATCAAAGAGTGAAATGATGTTAACATGAAATTGTTGAGTAAAGAAGGAAATAAGATGAAATGTAAATGAGGTTCAAAGTTGTCTTTAAAGTGCGTTTTAAGCGTAATCTGCAACATTTTCAATGTTTGAAAAGATGACATTGTTTAGCATTTATGCTTTTATTTCAAAGCCGTTTTCATTTCTGTTCATGTTATATTTATTCATAGAGAAGAGACAATAAAAAGATTTCTATTTCAGTGTAAGTGCTCATTTTATCATGTTGAAGGTGGCAAATCTTCGGTAAACAGATTCAAAAGAATGTATTTATTTATTCAATGGTAAATGTTGAAGCCTTGAAATGGGACAAAAACTGGAGAGTTATTAAGATGGTTCAATGAATTTCCATCTATAAGATGTTTCAAGATGAAGAGTAAAAGGTTAACATTGTAAAAGAGCCGAACGGATGGTGAAGATGAAAATGAAGATGGAAAAGAGAAAATGATGAAATTGTTCTTTTTATTTGTTGTTATTTTTTCCTTTTCTTATTGATTTACTTTTCCTGATATCATATTGACTATTCAGCGATGGTGAGAGAAACAGGAAGATGAGCATGATGACTGTGGAAGGATAAAGATGAAAACTAAGCCCATGATAATCTAAACTCAACTTTTTTTCTTTCACTTGAACTTGTTTTCGTTTTTCCTCATCTTTTCCACTTTTTCCACTCTCTTCTTCTTTCCATGTTTATGTTTTTCATGTTCAGTTTTTTTCCTTCGTCTCATCGCTATTAATCTTGACAATAAATTGATGGCTATCGAGTTAAATGATGATATCATGATTGGAGACAAAACAAAGATGATGAAAATTCTGTTTTCCTCTCTTTATTCATGTTTTCCTTCGTTTCTTCATGTTGGATCATCTTTCCTCTTCATTCAGATTCCTTTTTATTGTGATAACTTTTTGTTCCAATTTCATTCTTGTTTTGGTATTCAGCGGAATCTCTTGACTTTTCATCAGTCAAGTGAACAGTTGCGTGTTAATTCATGAGTTTGTTATAATCTATTGGCATTTAGTACGTTCATTGTTTATATCAATCAGCTTTTTGCACTTCTTTAACTTTAGTCAATAACTTGACTAGAAATTGACTTTGATTTGGGCGACGAAAATTTAAATTGTTCAATTGTTATTCAAAGATTCACTCTTGTTTTCCTTTTATCATTTCGATTCAAAGATGAATTCATGAAACGAAATAATAATACATCGATTAGTTTTACATTTTCATTTCCACTTTTCTTTCAATTTTGCATTTCAACATTCAACTGTAAATTGCAATGCAAATGATTTGCTGAAAAGGTGCGGCAATTGTTCAAACATGCAATAACATTGAATTAATCTTGTAATCAGAATCTTATTCATCATCATAGCAACCAATTTAGATTCAATAAGAATACTGAACGTTTCTATGACAATGACAAAATCGTGGAGAAAAATTACATAATCATTCGATTAACCTGATGAAAAAAGTTCTTAAACAGAAGCTTATTCAACTTTAGCCAAAGCAGAAGCGATTAAAGTTTTGCACGAATCCAAAAGTTGTCTAGAAGCAGTTCGTTCAACACGATTGTGAAACCTTTTCAATCTTTATTTTCTTAAGTTTTTTCCAGTCAATAACACTTTCTGACTTGAGATTGATTTTATCAGAGTCATATTTCGATCTTAAACTCACGATGAAAATTGATCGAATATTTAAGTTTGCAATTTTCGCTGAACCGACAATTAGTAGGATAAATACAAAGAAATGTATTCCAAGCATGACGGCATAAAAGCATAATCAGTGCAAAGGACTCAAATCCTAATGACTAATGCACTCATGTAATAACATGATGTTAGAATATTTCAAATATTATTCTAAGCATTTGCAGAGTCTGTTTAAAATACAGTCGTATCTCTTTTGAGCCAGTGGTTATGTAACAAATGTTACAACTGAAGAATGGAAACTTGACTCTTAACAGTTGATAACTTGTACCATTGAATAACATTTGATCCAATAATTTATCATGCATAGTTGATTGATCTGTGCTGCACTTTGTTTCTACTCGGCTCAGTTCATGTGTTAATTCACATTTAATTATACACCTTGATAATCAAGCAAAGATTATTCTCACTCTCAGCAAAATGATAAAATTAGTGAAACCATTGTACCAGTGAAATCAGGGAAAAGGCTCATTGTTTCATCATGAAAGATTATTGTTGCTTTACTTTTCGTTGATGAGAAAAGATTGAAAATGATAAAATTGTCAACAAAATACTCTGTCAGGTTCTCCTCACTCATTATCAACTCGATTGTTATTCATTTGATTCATCTTCAGTTCGTTCCCTATCAACCTTCAAAATCATTCTCAACTTTCCTCTTGTATATCAATTACCCTAATAAGAATCATATTAATACAAATAATGGTGAAAGTAATTTATAAATGATAGACATTTTTCACTCTCTTCTTTGTTCCAAGATTCATCAGAGTAAAGAGTAAAATGAATGTCACCTCTAAAAGATGAAAAGATGTTTTCAACTTTCCTCTATTGTTATCATTATCATTTCAGTTTCATCTTCTTCTTTACAATGAAATATTTTTTGGATACTTTTTTGATGTTGTTGGAGCGATACGAGGAGAAAAGGATGAAAAGAGGAAAAAAGAAGGAAGAAGATGAATTTCAAATCTACTTTTACTTATGCTTCTCTGAATCTCTTCAGGAAACTGAGAAAAAAAAGGTGAAATTTATTACAGATTATTTACTTGAAAATAACTGAATATTTGAGTATAAATTGAACCTTTAAATCCATTCTAATGGTTCTAAATCAACATTTGCTCATTTTCAATAAAACCTTTTCTTCTTCATTCATCATCTTTCCCCATGTGAATTGCGCTCAATTTTTCATTCAATCCGTTCATCATCATTATAAGCTGAAACTTTTGAAACATTATTCTTCATTTTTCTTTCTATTAATTATTTTCTTCCCTAATTATCGCCTCATTTTGCCTTACACTTCACTGTCCTGAAGCACAGTAAACAACATTTTGCTTGATAAAACAAGATAATGTCTCATCCAATCATGAACAGAAACATTATCTGCATGTAAATAAACAGGGAAGGAAAACATGATAATGATGAGAAACAGAAATGAAAGGAAAATGAAATTAAAAAAGAGAATCAAAAAAGTCGTTTCTTCATCTTTAAATGTTGATCAATTTTTGCTTCACTTATTTTCCATTAGCATTTCAGTGAATAACAAGATTTGATCAACTTGCATGAGGGTTACCAGTTCAGAATCGCATTTGTTTTTTTATAAATTTCCATTAATTTTAGTAATTATTGTTGCTTCTTGTAATCCAATTTTTCCAGTTTAGAAGCAGGCTTTTACAATCGACATTCATTTTTTATCGACTTTGTCTTTTGCTTGTTAATTTACTATGCAATATCATTTGCGAAATTTCATTTTCCCTTATTTTAACTCATTTAGCCAGGTTAACACAGAAAAGTTCAAAAATTGTAATCTTTTTTTCTCTTCTTTGATAGTTTCTTTTAACATTTTACTTTTGCTTGTTTCCATTTGTTTAAGTCTATTAAATCTAGAATGCATTAAACTAAGCTGCATGTTAAATAAATTGTGAGTTGATACGAGTTTAACTTGAAATTAGAATCATGACATTGAGTTATTATCCAGACTCGATTTGATTAATATCTCTTTCACTCCCAGTTTTGCACTCCCAGGATACATTTGCTCAACGAAATTACAAATAGCTGATACTCATTGATCATGACAATTGGGCTCAAACTGGCAAATTGTTGATCCATTAAACGTGTTGTGTAATGTTTTCAATCGTTAATTGAACATTAATGTTTGTAAATGCAAGAACATAATATGCAGCTATTTAACAAGTTAAAAATAAATGTCCATTCATTTGGAGCTTTAAAAGGTTTGAAAAGTGTCTCATCATTAGGTGATATGATGGATGGAAGAATCTTCTTGGTTTTCATTTGGGAATAGAATCTGGGTTGAGAACTTTTCATGTAAATCTCATTTAACGTCAATTTCGCTGCATTTTTGAATTAGATTCGCAACTGGTCGACCTGAACGTGATTATTGATATTAAATACAAGATTGATAAACTAAGAATCTGATAGCTTCGATCTTTATCGAGTTCTTTAATTTTGTTCTTAATGCTTAATTCAGATTCAAGTTTTCTTTTGTCCTTTCTGGTTATTCTGGTTATTGATTTCAAGAATGAAAGTTCTTTCCTCTTTCCCATCATGCATTATCATTTTCTAAGTCAGCCTTTTCTCTTACCATGTATATCAATTCCATTTCTGGAACATTGTTTTCTACGGAGTTCGTCGCATGCTTTTTTAATTTAAACCTTGAGGCCTTTTCTTTTCTCTTTTCATGGTTTTGTTTTCAAGGTAATATTTACAGGATGCAGCCTATCCCTTACCAATCGATAGCTTAACTCACTTCATGAACAGAAAAATTGAAGATGCTATTTGAATTTCTGCTCTTTACTGAATTTAATTTCAATTTTCTTCTCAGTTGGTTATGCAACTCACATTTAGCTGAATTGTTGAAAATTAACATTCAAAAAATGAATTTGCAAGCATAATAAGGAAACTTCTTACAAGGCAAAGCCAGAGTCTAATTTCAATTCAATGGATCATCCTTTTTGGCGGAATCAAGGTATGACTCGATTTCAGTACTCAATTAGAGGATTTGAAGTTTGCAAAAATAGTCATTTCTAATTGTTTGGTCACTATATTAAGGCCAAAATCAAGAGGACTGTCGATAAATTGAAAAAAGTGTTCGATCATTGGTCTGTGATTTTTGACGACTAACGTTATTTTCGCTCAAAACCAAAACTAACCAAAGTAAACAAGCATTTTTTTCTCTAAACTTAATAAAGACATTAAAAAGAAATAAGAAATGAATTGAACTTTTCATGAAAACCTTTCCATTCCTCTATCACTTTAAAATGAAAATTATAATTGAATATTAAACTAATGCTGAAATATAATAATAATGTTTTGCATTTCGTGAAATATTTTCTCTGTAAATAATATTAAAAATATCTTGTTTTTTTACTCTTTAATAGTTGCACAGGAAATCCCACATCCAATTGAAGACTTGAACTGAAACATTTCGCTCCTCTTCCCATTATGAATCATTTCCAAACTCGAGCTCATGAAATTTATCGTAAAAAACAGTGAACTTTTGCCTTTCAAAAATGCTTGGGTTGATAAAGTCAGTCAAATACGTGAAAATAACAAACAAAATTGCAAAGTGATTCTCTGGAGTCTGAGTCAAATTACAATTCATCTAAACTCACATAATTTCAAATGAATAATTGATTTGAAAAATTCATTTGTGAAAAATAATTGTTGCTCAGCATTTTCCATTGACCAGTAATCCATGAGAATTAAATGCTTTACAGTAAACCATGATTATCCTGATTCTTCAGCCTCTTCAACTATTCCAAGAAATTTGAATCTCTTGAAAATTACATCCTTTAAAGTTCATAGGTCAAGTTGAAAAGTTGTTGGATAAAGTGTTAATACCTTGAGTTTTCAACGAGAAAAATTGGTTTAACCATCAGATAAATGTTAAAGTTTAAATTGAAGGGAATGGAGTCAAAGAAGTGCTTAATTTTTTACTCTTTTGCTTCTCATTTCAATTCATGAGGAAAGAGAAGAAGAAATTTTTCTAAATAATAAATCATTCTTATATTAAACAGTACATTCAATCAGACAATTGTTCAAGTTAACAGTCTTTTGTTTTTCCTTGTTTTTCACCCTTCATTTTCAGAAGAGTATTACACTTGAAAAATAATGATAGATTCAAGTTTAATAGGCAAAAAGTTGATTGTGAATAACAAATGAGCAAAGTTTTTGAACAAAAGAGGATGAGAAGCAAAAAGGGATAAAAGATGAGAATGAAAATTCTGTGAGGAAAAAAACAGTTTAATGATACATTGGAGAGTTTTGGAGCAAATTCATGAGAATAATTCTCATCCTTTTTGGTTGAACCTTTTTTGAGCCAATGTGCCTCAATCAACATCAAATCATGGTTGAAACAAAACGTCATGGTCACGTTCAGTCAAACCAATACAAGGGAAAAAAGGTCAACTCTAATGATGGTCAACAACAATTGAAGCGAAAACAGAAGTAAAATAAATAATAAAATGATGTTATATTATTCACCAAATGGTTCAAACTTTACTTGCATCAAAACCATTATCATAGCAAATCTTCAACCAACTTGCTGTTCCCTTTACTAAGCAAAAACATACTTTTCCTAATCGAATCAAAGACATGAACTTTCGCATGAAATGCGACATCTTGCATCTTTAACTGTTACAAGTGTTTTCGCTTGTATATCAATCGTTCTGTTTCCGTTCTAATAAACTCTTATCTATTTGCTGACCTCTAATAAACGAATGAACAAGACAACGATTCTTAAAAACCACTTACATGAATCGACTTTTCTATCAAATTCAAAAATCGTGCGAACTTTAATCGGTTAAAGCTTCTCTTAATGAAGGTTGGACTCTACGTTTAAGTTAGTTAATCTTTTCTAGACTCGAACTTAATCCTTTGTTCCATGAAAAGATTTTTGCCTTTTGTAAAAGTTCAACAACTTTGGTTTGCTGAAAAATATCAATCATTTACTTTTCTTAAATCGAAAATTTTTCTTCATTTAAAAGTTGCATTTAACCGAAGTTAATTCCGGAGCAAATCTTTGATCGATGGCTTTATATTTCCTCATTTCTTGCATAAAAAGTAAAACCTCAAGTTTTCAGGTTCATTGATTTAAGGTAAACTTTAAGTTTTAGTGTCCGAAAGGATTGGATATCAAAAGATCACAAATGCCGAAAGTTTTCTCTTCACCCAAAAGATCATGTCTCTTAATTTCCAATTTTGAATTCACTGAACTCTCTGCATTTGAAAAATGAAAGCAATTCATTGTCAATATTGAAAATAAAGTGAACCCATTCAAGACTGTCTGGTCTGGAGTATCAATACAATACAGACGAGAGACGTGAAGCAACTAATGAAAGTTGCCTGCAGTCAATCAATTTCCAACCTCGATTAGGCTACACTTGTACATTAGACTTTATTTACCAAGTCGAGAGTCAAGTGTTGCCTGTAAGCAAATCGCGTCAACTTATTTGCAATTCAATCCTTTGTTTGATGGAAACTGCAAAGAACTTGTTGTTCCTTTAAATATTTACTTTTATGGTCAGTAATAAATAATTGACCCTTAAAAGTTGCAAGTTGAATTTGATTTCAATTTAACCGAAATGGTTAACTTTGCACTCTATTTTTGTTCTTGTTTGACAAGAGAAAAAAGATTCAATTCGAAACAATTTCGCTTTCAATAACAAGCAAAGACAGCCTCGAACCCAATTGGCACAACTTTAAAGCATTTTATTTAGTTTTGCTTAAAAGTCTTCAATTTCAACTTGCAATTCAACCTTTTCTTGGTTCTCATCATGTTACCTTGCTTAATACAAATTCATCAATACTTTTCCTGGTCCAGCTTTTCTTGCCTTTATTTGTTTTTCGAAGAAAATGAGTTTCAGAATTTTCTCCCTGATATTCCTTCAATTGTTCCCCTTCTTAACCATTATTTGTTTTGACCTGTTTCTTCATCTCTTGGAACAAAAGGAGATATTAAAATGTTCAATGATGTGATTCAATTTGACTTTCCCAAGATAAACGGAAAGATTGATGTAAACCTGAAATTGATATTTATATGTGAAGAAAAAAGTGAATTACAGATGAAAAGAAAAACCAGAAAAGAAAATTTGTCTTTGCAAAACTTTTGCTTCTCACGAAACTTGGACAATGTTCAGTTTAAATCCTTTTCTTTTCATCATTTTCTGCCCATTCAACATGAAACATTTTACAGTTTTACTGAGCAAACAATTTTTCCGACAATTTATCAGTTCTCTTGAAACACAACTCATATCTTTCACTCTTCACTTTTCAACGTCAAAACCTTACCTTTGTAAGGTGAAAATGGGCGATACAATGAATGATGATTCCAATGATTATTTGTCCCTTGAGAGGATTGAATAGAGACATGAAAATTTATCATGTATTACATGATGAAATGTTAATATTGAATTGTTCCATTAGGTTTATAATGAATTATCCAAATAGTCTATTGATGTCAATTCAATCGTTTCAACATTAAAACAGTCAACTACTAAATCATCGACTTACCTTTCATTTTTCCTTCTTCTTTCAATCTTTTCATTCCTTTTCAATAAAGTGAATCTTGAAGAGCACATCAAAGTATTAATCTGTTGTCAGGTGAAAAACAAGGTTCAATAAGCAAAACTAACAAACGATTTAATTTAATATATCGACTTGAGTAGCTTCAGAAGCTCAATTAGTATGCTTCAAGTTATGATAATAAGACACTCTATGAATAACCTGATGCGTGGGAATGAATCAAGTTTTGTAATTCATTGTAAAGGCAACAAAGTTTCCTCTCAAAATATAAAAATCTGTAAAATTATGTTCAACCAAAACATTCTATTCTGCTTGAAATGATTGAAATGCTATTCCAGGACAAACCATTCTGTGTCAAATGTTTAATTACTTTGAAGTTTCCATTTACAGATCTATTCATCTTCAGAAAATCAAAAATTGTTTTCCCTCATTGAATGAAAAGGTTGCTGACAACGTTGTAGTCAATTTTAAATCGCTTAGGTCAATGTCCGATCATCGAAATTACGATTTGGCTCAATTGTTCGTTTTGAAATGTTTATTAATGTATAAATCATTAAAATCTTGGTGATGAAATGTTCAAATAATTTCGAATCTTTCACTACTAAAAATCTCTAGCATTTCTTTATTTCAGTTTCTCATTTCGACTTTTCATTTCTATTTTTGCCTCGCATTATCAGTTCGAAATATCAGTTCAAATGTTGACTTCAATCAAGATGATGAAGGATGAAGCAAGTACAAATTTTCTTGTGACTTTCGATTCAAAGTTCACAGAGAAACTGTCAAGATATTGAAAATGAACGGCAATTACTTTGATCATCTTTGCTAGACAAAACTCGCCAATTGTTCATTAATTTTGATCAAAATGCCAGTCTAGTGATTCTAAGAGCTCAAAGACTCAATTGGCGGTCTCAAAATGAATCGTTGAAGTAATTGCTTTGAACTTTTCAATTCAAACAAAGCGTTTGTACAGCAATTATTACGAGGATAGTTTTAATGATTTACTAAGTTGTTTCGACTCTAATAAACCTTTCATTTCGCTTTGAAATACAATCGACTAACAATGAAGGTCTATTTACTGTGCAATTGACTTTAATTGAAGATTTAACGAATTTTAGTTTAGACCAATTTTACAGTTTTCAAGTTGAACCGATTCGTTTAAATGTTAACCGTCAACTGATTTCACTGAAAATGATACAGCATTTAACAGAAGATGTCAACTTGCCAAATAATATTGACAAAAATAGATGATAAAGATGGTGAAAAGGTTAAATCCAAGTCTTTTTAACCGTCAAATGATTGCAATCTCAAGAGTGAATCTGTTTCATTCACTGTTTAACAAAATCAAGACAAAAAGTGAAGGTAATTTCCTCCTTTTTACTGCATTTAAATTTTTCAAGTCAAAACAGATTGATTAATAACCTGAATAAAGACGCTTGAAAAAAGATTGTCTTAATTCCTTTCAAACCAATTTGCATAATATTCATACATAACAAGTATCTTCTTGGCTTTGATTGAAAGCTAATTCCATCTCTTTACCTTTTCCAACAACATTATAATAATTGAACGATAATAATGCAAAGTAAAAGGTAAAAATATAAAATTAATTTCAAAAGGAATCATAATTTTCATCTCAAGTTTACATGAAAAATGACTTTACGTGAAAACTCTCGAGAGGTTCATTCCAAGTGAATAGGAAATAGCATATCTCTTGATTCTGATTACCTTTTTTTACACATGATGATATTCATTCTGAATGCAAGGTAGTCAAGCAATCATAATAAGGATTAATGGGAATAAATTTGAAGATGAAAAAGCTCTTTATGTTCACTGGAAAAGAGTATTTTAATTAACCATTTAAAGTTAATTAATCAATGAACATGCAACAGGAAAGTCATTCGATCAGGTGATTAATCATGAATTTACGAAATAATGATGCTCTTGATATTGCAATCAAAATCAAGATTCACTCTGCAATTCACTTTTTGAGCAAAAATATACAAACAATTTGACAATTCGGTTAAATATTAATCTTTACCTGAAGCTATTGAGTATCATTTCCTCAGGAAAAGGTAGACATTGTGATTGTAAGACAGAAATTTTTTAATTCAAAAATTGTTCCATTGCCTTTGGGTTCAACTGCAATTGCTACTTTACAGATATTTTATTTTACAGTTGGTTAGTCTGAATTAACATTATAATTTGATTTGCCAAGTGTTTTTATTCAAATGAATGGACAAATTGGGTTTAGAATTAAATTGTTGTTTCAAATGTTTGACATTTTATGCAAATCTAAAGTTCATTACAACCAACTTACAGTTTATAATTAGACCAAAGTTTATAAATAAGTATTTTCGTGTAAATTGACTAAAACCAGTTAACTATGAATTCAAATCAGAGGCAAGAATAACGCTAATGTCCTTTTAATAACTAAATATTATATCAGCAAAAAATCTCCGAAGTTCAATGTTAAAATAATAATGCAAAAAAACAGAAAATGTTGATCCAATGTTCAAATTGAACCCAAAACCCAAAAATGGACTTTACTTTCTGGTTCTACTTTTTGCTTTTAAACGATCGTGTTTTAGATAATAGCATTCAATTGTTTGTTTGATTTAACTCTCGTTATACTATTATTAATCAATTGATTCGATTTATTCTGTTTCCACAGTTGGACTGATGAAAAATTTCCTATCGGAACATCAAAAAGTAATTTCAAGTTGATCATTGAGATCGCTGAAGCTCCAAATGTTTCATTGCCAAAGGATTCGTCTGTTTCCATTAAAAAAATCGCATTTGAAAACTGTTTTCAAAGTAAGTCATCATCTTTTCCATCATAACAAGTTATTTAAATTAACCAAACCAATTAAAGAACCTGAATAATTAATGTTAACCTTTTAATTTTGCACAATCACATCAACTTGTATAAACTAAACAATCATAATTAAAGATGACACTTAACAATATTGAAAAGTCGATGCTTTTGGGAGATTTTTCCTCTCTCTTCTAGTTAACCATTTTCAGATTTTCACCAATTTCATGTCTAATCAGTCATTATCAGTCTTGCTGTGTTTACCATTTTTCATCAAGTTTACTGTTTCACATTAATTTAACCAGTTGATATTACCATTTGTGATTGATTAATCCAATTACCAGTTCAATGCAAGTATTAGACAAATTATTTTCAACCCAAAATGAACTAGACTTGACATTGAAAATAACGAGGGAAAAGTGTATCGTCAATAAATGATCGACAAAAAGGTAAACAAAGTGTAATTGCTTGTTGTAGCTTTTTAATTGTGGTTTCATTTCACCAGTGATTACACTAATCAAGTTATAATAATTAATGCTCCAAGGAAAATTGTTATGCTTGTCGTTCAACATAATGAGATTAACTTATTTCCTTTGCAATATTAAGGTTAATTTGATTGAGAAAAAAAGATCTGCAGATTCATTGTGAGACCAAAATTTTCACCATTTCCAGTTAACCATTAATATTAATTCACTAATCAAATTTGCCAGTTTCGTTGAGTGGACAAGCTCATTAAAATACGATTCAATATGCATTATACGCAAACAGAAATAGAAATCGAAATGAAAAGCAAAGCAAAGGTTCAAGAAAACCTAAAAACCCAAAAAATGTTTCAGTAGCTTATAGCAGAACTGATTGTTCATACAAGGCTTGATAACTAATATAAGAAAATGTCAAAGATTTTATTAAAATTAAATGCTAAATGGATTGAAGTCAAAATCAAATTGTTGATGTTGAACAGAAACAGCATCAGTCTTAAAGTAACTTTTCAGTGTAAAACATTGAATCTGAAGATTCGCTTTTCATTTCATAATATTGTGCAACGTTATATAAGTGTTGATCGATAACATTTTGCTGACTCAATTTTGGTTTGATTGATAATTGAATAAACTTGCAAGTTTAACCCTTGAATTACAGTCAATTTGTAGGAAAAATTGAAACATTTAAAGTTGCTTCAAAATGAGCACAAACGTGAATCCATAAGAAATTCAAATGAATGGAAAATTAAATCAAAATTTTCCTTTTTCTTTATCAACTTCTAAATGCTTCAATTTCTTGCAACAAAAATCATGTAAAGTCAAGATGTACCTGAGAAGCCAACAAATTCAAGTTCATGTGTTGAAAAGTGAACTGAATATAAACTTGAATGTTTGTTTCTTCAAGCCTCTTCATTCAAAGTGAAAAGGAAACGAAGAAAAAGAAATGTTGAAATTTGGTAAAAACAGCAAGAAAATGAGGCAAAAAACACGCAGCTTATCACACAAGCACATGAAGTTATTAGATATTTGAACGTTCAGAACATTTATCGAGAAAAAATAAAAGCTGAAGAATAAGTGCAAATAATTTAAAAACTGTTGGCAATTGAATCAATTTAAATCATAATCATTCGATTGGAAATTTTATCAACTTGTTTAAATCTTTTTTTGCTCATTTTTTCCTTCCTCAAGCTTGACCTATCTGATTCTGTTCATTATGTTCATTCCAACTGGGAGTGGAAAAAAACGTGATATCGATTGATTGAGAAGCTTCAACATTCTCTAAGTTACATCTTGACTCTTTTCCTCTTCCCTCGTCACCATTATCATCTTATTTCACTCATCTTTCAGCATGTAAATTTCAGAATTATATTGTTCATTGGATGAAACCATTTAATATTAGTTATCAGTTTGAATTTGCTCGACTCTTCATTGGAATCGTTTCCTTCCTCTTCACTCATTGCATTCATTGTTATTCTCATTTGGTTTCTCTTTTCATCTTCATCATCATAAAAATAATCATAATCATCATAACCATTGTTATTGCTTATAAGTTACAATTCAGTTAAATCGATTGTTTGCTCAGTTCTGTTTCTGACAGATTCACAAGTCGAGTCTCAGGCCTTTTCAATGATTATAAAATTTACCAAATTTAATTTCATTCAGACTATTAATAACTAAATTTGATGGATTAAATAGCATTAAATGAGTTAAATACGTTTCATTGAAACTTGCATGCTAATGGTGTTTATGTAACTTTTAACTAGCTTTTGTAATTTACTTGGATTTACTCTAATCATCTCAACTTACAGAGTTTATTGTTAACAGTCAATTATTTTAAGGTTACATTTAAATGTACATTAGAGATGTAATCAAATTGAACACTTTTTTGCTTCACTTTTAACCAGAAAAGCAAACAACCATAAATGGTAAACCCAAACTGGTTAATGTGTTGTAAATAAACTGTCCGTATTGAGTAATAGTTAATTATAAAATGTTTATTGTCTAATTAATGGTACAAATTGTGCATTAGTATAATTAATGTCTCAACAATTTTACAAGTTCAGTTCATTTTCAGAAAGTTTTGGTCCTAGAAACCAAAACAGTTTCGGTTAACAGCTTCAATTCTGGTATCCATTGAGGGAAAGCTTGAATGAGAGAAGAGAAATTTAATTTAATTTAAGGTCATTTAAGGTTGGTTACGTCGGATTCTTGGTTGATTGTGTCTTCAATCATTCTGGGTCTTCTTGTTGATCAACTTTTCATCTGTTTATTTTGACAGGTCCAATAAATGGTATCAATAATGATTGTCCAATGAAATGTTCAGCTAACTCAATTTGTATTACCAGTGATCAAATATGTGACCTGCTAATTGATTGCCCTGATGGTGAGGATGAAAGACAAGATTGTGGTAAGTTAATCAAAACCATCAATAATGCAATTGATGAAACTTGGTTTGGTTTGGTAATCATTTTTTTCCTCATTAATTTTCCTTTTCCTATTGCTTTGATACACACTTTGAAACTTTACTATAAGCAGTGATTGACTTTTAATTCTGGTGCAAACAATTCACATATCGCCATTAATAGACTACGATAAGTGAATATAAATATTTGTTATTTACTTGAATCTGGCAAACAATAGTTAAGCTGACGGTTTTCACTGTAATTTTCAAAGCTTCTTGTTTTAAAGATAATACCTAATAATATTTCATCCCACTTTTTCAACACAGTTATTACCTTTTCCTCTTATGTTTCCAATTATATTCCATAGACATTAAATTAATTCATCGTAATCAATCAGAACTAATGGAAAAGGGTTTACCTTCTCTATCATTGTTCAATGATAATCCTTTTTCTCTTGATCGGATAGAAAAATTTGTTTAGAAGAAGCCCAAAAAAATCATCAGCAATACATTCAAGTGATTAAGCATGAAAAGTTCACCAAGTTTCCTTTTTTCATCTGGAATCTTTGTTTATTTGTGTAACTTTCAGTTAAGCTAACAGTCAAGTTAACAGTTGAATGAACAGCTAATTCAATCGATTTGGCCACTTTCAAGTTTAAACCGAACTCAATTAATCAAAGTGTTGATAGTGTTTACAGAAAAGTTATCCCATAATAGCAAAGGCAGGTTACATCTCTCCATTCAAGTTGAACATGTTGCTGTTGAAATGTTAATATATTAATAATGATAACACGCAATGAATAGACTTGCCTTTGAATCAAGAAATTGGAATCTAAATATGATGTCATTTAAAAGTAAAATCTGTTAGATTTCCTTTATTAAACATACATTTCTCTGAATAATCGAATAAATTACTCCTATTTCTCTTACCTTTTACGTAAAAACATTTCAATGCTTAAAAAGATGTCCTTAATACCTTTTCACCATTATTGTTTCGGTATATAAATATAAATACCTAGTTATAACTGATGACTTTAATATAACAGGTCCATTGACCATTAATATCAATAATGACAATAAGATTATCTATTAATGTAATCAATTGATCATTCTAATAATAGAATCACTTGGGTAGACTTTTGTTCTCCTTGCTGGTTAGGCTAATGGAAAGGATATAATGGACACTAACATTGAATTGTTGTATCACCAGGTTGAGTGTCAAAATTCTGACAATTCTTATTTTTAACGAGTGAAACTTGTTATGTTGTTATTGTGACACAAAATTGAATTAACACAAATTGAGTGACGACAAAAGTTCACCAGAAAAAATTATTAATGCAACAGTAAACATGAAGTTCCGTTAACATGAATAGAAAGAGGCAAAAAAATGCTTTCTTTTTAACCCTTTCTTACGTAAGATGGCGACGCTATTGAAAAACGCCCACAATATTTGTTTTGTTTTGAAAATGAAATTACCGTTAAATGATTGACTATTAAGAGTGATTAATTTTTAACTCATTTTCCTTTGTTTTTCTTTCTTCTTCTTCTTCTTAATTCATTGTTTCATGTGTTAAACATTTACTTCAACTAATTAACCTGTAGATAAATTACCTAAGGGAGCTTATTGTTCATTCAGTGATGATACTTGTGGTTGGTACATCGTTAATAAGAGTAAACAGTATAAACACGATTTAACCGTTAAAAATGGAACCCTTTTTACCAAATTTACCTCACGGACCCAATTCGCTGATGGACTGTTTATCAAGAGTCCAGAATTTCCTCCAATTCCATATTATCATTCGTCTAAGTCATCACCATTTTATAAGTCATGTAAAGTGAGTATTTCTCGTAAATACGCTGTCTGTGTAATCTCGATACTCAAGTTTCAATTTTTGTTTTTCCTTCAATCTATTTAGATTCGCTTCTCGTACAAATTCAAGCCCAGTGCTGCAAGTTTTGGAATCCAGGTATTTGAAGAGACTGATCACAATAGGAATGAATTGATTGGGGAACATATTTTAACCACGCGAGATTCTCGAATAATCTGGAGACGAATTGTATTACCATTGCCATCCTTCCACAGAAATAAGTTTAATGTTACATTTGAGGTGCTCAAAAGAGAAGTAACCGGGCGAGAAGTTCCAATTTACATTGATAATATTACATTATCAAAGGAATGCTTTGGTTTAGGTATGTGATTCAATTAACATGAAGCAATGACCATGATTATGGTATAAAGGAAAATGATTGACAAAATGTATATCAATTATGTATTATTGATTAAACAAGCAATCTATTCAATGAGCATGATTAGTCGACATTCCTAAATCTGAGCATTGTTGAAGAGAATTATTGTGTCAATCGTATTCTATTTGTCTCTCAATCTTCTTTTTGCATCAATAATTCTATCTACTTTGAGTTAATGGTCCTTGAATTAACCTCAAATCAGATGGTTAATTATATATTACCATCGTTAGCATCAGGTTCTCAATCAAATAGGATTGATCCTATCAGATTCAGAAGCAAGACTTGACTAAATTCGCTTTTTTATCCTTTACTTACCCTAAAGATGACAGAAAGGGTAAAAAGTAGTGTTCAAAGGATAAATTCTCAAAGGTTAAGCTCTTTTTTATTTAGTTTTCTTCTTGGATAGTTAATCCTCTTGAATACATCTCAACAATGTGCAAATAAATCGATTGATCCACCAACTAATGGCTTGATTGTCCAGTTTTCTGTAATGTTTTCTCTTAGACTGTTTTGACTAGTTGCTATAACCTATGATATTTATTTTTATTGCAGGAGTTCCTTTAACTGAAATTCGTGATCCACCAGCTGTTGAATTGAATGGCGAAGCTAAAGACTTAAGAGTTTCTTCATATTATCCAGGTAATACTGTTGTAATCAAATCCTTCAGCCTATGATATAATCAAAAGGCCAAAATGTCAGGATCAACTATAAAAAGTTTCATTGCAAATCTAATAATTCTTCCTCTTAATTTCTCGTATGTGCAGGGTCAAGTGAATTAATTTTCATTGGAATTCTCCTGGTGATAATAATTTTCATTCTTTTGGGTATTTTCATATCTTTCGGTAAATATTGATTCTTTATTGTTTGTCAACTTTTTTAATTGGGAATTGTACCATTTTTTTCAGTTCGTCGTTATAAGAGAAAATTTCCGCCCAGCTCATCAAGTAATCGAAATCATTGTGGTGATCGTGATGTCTCATCTTCTCAATTATTATCAAATAGTTCAACTGATGTACAGTTGAGCCGTCTCCGAAATGGGCACAATATAGTTACTGAGTTTAATCCTAACTATGAATTTGGTGGATCAACTTGTACACTGTCTGACCTGCGAGAAATTCCAAGAGACAAACTTACACTTGTGAAGTAAGTCTTTTTCATTCTTGAAAAATTAAATTATAATTCACCATGGTTTACTGTTTTATAATTAATTCATTATTTGTTATTTTTCTGATCCCTTTTTCAATTGTTAGGGCTCTTGGTCAAGGAGCTTTCGGTGAAGTTTATCAAGGTTTTTTGATCAACTTGTCCGGGGAAATGCTGGATGAAGTTCCAGTTGCAGTTAAAACTTTACCTGAACAAACAGCCAATAATCAGGCTGAAATGGACTTTTTAATGGAAGCTCTGATTATGTCAAAGTTTCGTCACCGAAATATTGTACGATTTATCGGTGTTTGCTTTGAAAAAATGCCTAGATTCATTGTTCTTGAACTTTTAGCTGGAGGTGATTTGAAAACATTTCTCCGTGAATCTCGAGCATCGATCAACAAACCATCTCCAATTTGTATGGGTGATTTATTAGTAATTGCATTAGATGTTGCTCGAGGCTGCCAATATTTGGAAGATAACCATTTCATTCATCGGGATATTGCAGCTCGTAACTGCTTGTTGACATCTAAAATCAAATTACCCAGTTCATCTACTCTCTATTCAACTGATGGAGTTTTCAAGATGGAAAATTATAACAATGGCTTCAATGGTAGTGGAATTGTAGTCAAAATCGCTGATTTTGGAATGGCCAGAGATATTTACAGGTATTATTCTCAAATATTAATAAATATAATATGATCAGATGTTAGTTGCGCTATTTTTCCATTAAAGATTGGATTAATTACCAAATTTGATATTAACTCGAGCTTTATTTTATCATTTACTCTACTTCAGGTCAGATTATTACAGAAAGGGAGGAAAAGCAATGTTACCAGTTAAATGGATGCCACCAGAAGCTTTCCTAGATGGCATTTTTACTTCTAAAACAGACGTATGGTCATTTGGAGTCCTGCTTTGGGAAGTAATGTCCATGGGATTCATGCCTTATCCAGGACGGGGTAATCAAGAAGTGATGCAGTTGGTCACTGCGGGTGGAAGATTAGAGCCTCCTAACAATGCATGTCCAAGTCAAGTTTACGCAATTATGCAACAATGTTGGCAAGCATTACCCGAAAATAGACCTAATTTCGGAACCATAATTGAACGTTTAGGCTATTGTTTAGTTGATCCGGACGTTTTGTCGAAAAAATTGGCCATTTTCCATAGAGCTCCTTCCTCTGAGCGTGATACTACCATTATGAGGCCTCCACCCGACTCAACCGATTATCTCATACCTAATGCTTGTTCCAATTCCAATTCCAATTCTAATTATTCCATTTCAACTGAAAAAACTGAGTTACTTTCACCAGACACTTGTTCAACTGTAACCTCGGGTAATGATGATGCCTGTAAATTATCCATGATGATGATGATGATGGATGATGATAGGTTAAATGGTGTTGATCATTTTAACTCACCATTAAGCTCTTCTACCCATTCACAGCGTTTGTTAGAAAAAAGGCCTTTACCAGATCGTCCACCCCCTGAAAGACCGTCCAAAGTCAACTTAAATTGTAAACTGTCTGAATCAAGTAATCGAAGTGATAATAGAGAGGAATTACGTTCTTTAATTCTTGATCCTGGATCTTTAGGAATTAAAAACAATTCAACTGGTTCAGTTAATCAAAATCCAACGAGATATATCAACGTGGACATGGCATCTGATAATTCAAGTCAGTTGCAAGTTTAAATTGACCAAAAATGAAACATTTCATCTTTTTAATTCGTCTTCTTTCGATACTTCCCGGTTTTCTTTCATCGATCCTTCTTAGCCACTGTTTAATCATTTTCAGATTATGATCATAACATTGAAGATACATTCAAATCTACAAATTGCTGAGCCCAGTTTCGTACAAAACATTTTAATCGAATCTAGTCAAAGAAATCAATTTCTTCAACTTGCCAATTTGATAACTTTCTCACTGTCCTTTCCTCACTCAATATAAATATATTTAGTTCGCTTACCCATGTTAACATGTATATTGACAATGCATAATTGATGCCAAAGACTCATTCAATTGTAAAAATCAAATGCCCATTTTCAAATCATTCAAATTAATTTAAATAACTATTATTGACTACAGTTAACATTGTTAATTCTTGTTAACAGTTTCTAACACTGTTGGCAGTTATCATTTTGCTTAACATAAAAAAGAAATTTAAAAAAAAATTTGTATAAATGCTCTGTGATAAACTAATGAGTATATCAAGCTCAACCGAATAAATCTAATTCTAATTTAAACTCTATTTTTCTAAATTAATAACTGATTGACGATCATAGAAAGGCTAAATTTTTTATTTCCTCGATTGTTTCCCAGAGCTTTTGATCGGCTGATTTCCTCATGAAATTGCGGATTGATGAACTGATAAATCTTATTCAAGGTTTTTCAGATTCTGATTTTAAATTGATCTGAAAAAAATTGAAGACAATTATTATAATGTGAAAAATTGTGACGAACATTGAAGATTGTCACAAATGATTAACTCAAAGTCAATCATTTTACAGTCATTTCTTGCATGTCAACCATCATCAACACATATTAAAATGAAGAGTCAAAACCATATTGTAAGAGTTTTTATCATGGAAAATTTATAATCCATTCTTTGTCTGCTTTAGACAAACATTGGCTCCGATTTTTGTTTGAATTTGTTTAATCAGTTGACTAAATAAATTTGAGCCAATTTGAAATCAATAATAAAACCATATTTTTTCCTTTCTATTACAATGATATAAACTTCTACGTATCTTCGCGTTTGTATGTTGTTTTGTTCACTAATTTTTTCATCAAACTTCCTCCCTTGGCTCTTTCATAATGGTTAATGATTATTTACACAATTACATTGATCATTTGCACATCGACCATGAAAAACTTCATCAAACGATGAAAAACATATTGATTAATTGTCCTTTGAGGGTCACAATTTTCAACAGTTTTGATATTCTTATCCTGAATTTGTTACATTGTCATCGTAATCAATCTCTTCTAGTTATCCAATTAGATGATTTTGTGTAATTTTATTGAAAAGTGTTCCAAATAATCAGCAAAATTTGTGAATGATTTGCATTATCATCCTGCAAACAGTTGATCCATTTAATTGTTGTTAACCGTTGTCATGAAAACTTTTCCAGCTTTTCTGAGATGAATTGAAAAATGTTAAGAAAATAAATCCTTCTCAATTAAATTTCAATCTGTGAATTTATCAAAATTACGGACATCGTCTGTGAATGCAAGAATCCAACTGCAATACGTCTGTAACTGAAAATACAATTTGAGCTCGCAATTGTATCAAATCGCAGAAGGAATATTATCTTTCAACAATAAGAATCGGCGGTTAGCCTTGAAATTGTTATTGCAGACCAAATAACAAAGTTAACCATTATTGGTTTGGAAAATTGTTAACATAAAATGCTACGAGATATTTTAAAGTTGACGTTTCCTGAAATTATTGAGTTACTCTCAATGCTCCGTTTAGATGTTTATTTTGCTTTGTTTCTGTTTGGATTAGCCATTCCATCTGTAACAGCAAGCCAATTTATTCAAGACAAATTTTGTATCAACCAATTGAAATTGGATCCATCACAGTGTTTACATCTGGAAACACTTGGACCCGAATATGATGAAATCAAGAACAAGGTTTACGCTTTTTCAACAATTTTCAAAAATTATCAACACCTGATAACAACTCCACCAGGAATAATTTTGTCCGTCTTCATGGGCTACTGGATTGACTCTTATCCAAAACATCTTAAATATCTGTTGGCCCTTCCATGCTTTGGAGGTTTTCTTTCAGCCATTTTCGCTATTTATCATGTCATCTACTTTGAATTGGGTAAGTTTTTTTAACATCTTCAACTGTGATTAGACTCTTACTAGTCATCTGGTTAGCTTATTGGAACTAATTGCAATTCAATGTATCTCAAGATGTCTATAGTCTTCTTTGGTTGTCCGTTGTTCATGGTCTCACTGGTGGATTTTTCATCGTCATGACAGGGTCATATACTTATATAACCAGAAGGACAAAGGCTAAATATCGTGCAGCCCGATTTGCTATTTTAGAGCTGTTTATTTTTACATGTAAGAATAAATATTATTAATAAAACCCAAAATTAAAATTACAACAATTCAACTTTTTTGTCACCAGCAATTCCATTAGCCACAGCTATTGGTGGAAGACTATTGACGACAAAGCCTTGGTTTGGAGGACAGTATCGCAATTATTTTGCCGTTTTCTTTATCAGTTTAATATGTAAATTGAGCGCCATGATTTGGGTTTTGATCTTTTTAAACGATGCAGATAAAACAATAGACGATATTGATGCATTAGACGGTAAAACAAGCGATGTAAAATCATTACCAACCAGACCGGGAGATGAAAAAATGGTAGAGATTGAACTGGATCCTCAAAAAACTGAGTCTGTGCTCGCGGTGAATGAAAATAAGGAGGTTATAAAAAACACCAAACCCACTGGTTTTATACAAATATTTTTGGACATTTTTAATCCATCGACAGTTTCCAATATGATAAAGGTTTGTTGCCAAAAAAGGCCCAATAATGGCAGGAAAATACTGTGGAATTTGATGTTTGCAATGAACGTGATGCTCATTGGCCATATGGGCGAATCAACTATTGGGTTTCCATTTGCTCAGAAAGTTTACCATTGGGATGCAGCTTATTATTCATTTATTACTTCCATAATGATGATTATTCCAACTTTAAGCCATTCCTTTTTACCAATCGTTCTAATTCATAAATTTCATCTGCCGGACACAGTATTGGCCATTATTGGCGCTGTTTCACTCATATCAGCTTTGATAGTTAGAGGTGGAATTCTGGCATCCTGTGCTTTCTATATTTCTACAATTATTGGGCTTTGCGCTGGTTTACTTCCAATTGCTATAAGATCCATTATATCTCGAATCATAGATCAAAAAGAAGTTGGTCAAGTATTTGCTCTATTGGCATGCATAGAATCATCTGGTCCAATGGTTGCCTCTGTTGTCTACTCAACGTTATTCAGTGTTACTATTCAAAATTTTCCAGGACTTGTACATCATTTTGCTGCATTAACCATGTTTTATCCTTTTGTAGTCGTCCTGTGGCTTGATCTGACCAGACACAAATGGGATATAACAGCAATCAAAGAGCTAGAAAATAAAAAGAAACAGAAAATTATTGAAAAGAAAGAATCAGGCGATGTTAATAGTAATCCCAATGGGAATGAATGTACTACTATATCTTCCAAGGTTGACTAAACTGTCCAAATTTTTATTTTAAATTAAAATTACAATAATTGCGATGAATTTTACAACTAGAGATAAGTTTTGCTCAATGATATGGCAATGATATTTGCCAGTTTCACATTAATCTGGTTGAAACTTCTGAACCAGCTACATAAATCTATAAGAATCAAATATTACATTTTTTCGGTTGCTAACAATTCTTGTGTTGATTTATATGTTGAAATTTTCTGTCCTGTTAGCGTTTCTGCCGAATAGAATAAGAATTTTAAGTTATAATTGTTTTTTTGCCTTAATTGACCCTTGGTTTTCGGGAGTTAACGAAATAATGCAAATGCACATTAATGGTGGTTTTGATTAGATAAATTAACATGTGATTTGTATTAAAAAACAATTAAGTTGATTTGCTAGATTTTATTTGACTTTTAAATTCAATCAATTTTTCATTCCTAGAATCGAATATCTTTGCCACTCAAAAATAAGTTCAAGAGACGAAGATGCTGAATTTAGCATAAGATGGTGATGCTGCAGGGATAAATGAATTTATTGATTTGGTGATGTTAATCTTAAGATTAAAAGGTTAAATGGATTCAGATGATGGTAATTATCAATCAGTTTTAAATCGGCAGACGCAATCACGAATGAATTTACATAATAAAAGCTCAGACAATTTTATGCATCTTATTTTAAAATAATTTACAGTGAAATGACGGATTAATTGATTTGACAATCAATATTATAGAAGAGGCTCGATAAGAAACATTAATTAGTTCACGACTAATTAAGCTGATGAATTACTAAATATACTCTAGACAATACAGATATGGCCATATGGATAATCAATAACCTCGGCGTCAACTTTATTCAAGATTATTGATACAGGACTAAGTTACTTGATTTGATCACAAATATTTTCTATCATATGTCCAAGTACCTTATCATCTGGTATCATCTATCATAATTTAGCCATTGATCAGCTCTATTAGCATTATAATCATCTTCTTAGTGACTTATACACAGCTTTATAGAAAACAATTGTTAGACCCTTCTGATGTAAACACCAAGCTGATAGTCAAGTTACAGTGCTTTCATCGTAATTGCTGTGATGACGATAATAAGTTCTCCATATCCATTTACAGATACATTTGAATTGGCGAAAAATAAACAATAGAGTTGAAACGAGAACGAAGAGATTTGCAAAAAAATAACCTTTTATAACGATATCATTCATTCATCAAACCATGGTGTTATCATTGTCTGATTTTTACTATTGCTAATGACCTCAGAGAGTGTTTAAATATCAGTATGCCAACATCCAATAAACGAATATATAATAATTAAAAACAATTTAAAATGAATAATTAGAAAGACAAAATTTAAACCATTTAAGTTTGATTTGTCACACTAGATGGCTGTACTTTAACATTAACAATTTTTCCATCGCTTTTATCAATTCATTTGGTTTCAACTTGATTATTCAATGCCTATTTGAATTCGTTAGAATTCATCGATTAAATTGATTATCTTTGTTAATTGTTGGCTTAAATGCTTTGATCACTATGTTTCAAATGAAACCGGTTAGCTGCCTGTAAACTTTTGCTTCATTTTCTCATTAGTGCCTGGCTGTTGTTTTTTACTCACTTTTCTGTATTGCAGACCGGGCGAAGTGAAAAATACGCCCATTCATCTCTTTTCCTGAACTGTTTGAAATAAATTATATTTTTATATTCAAGTTATATACTGTCAATTGTTGATTTTGTATTATTAAAATGGACCCATCAGAAGGATCTATTCATGTCGATGAAGATGACCACGATGACCTTTTTGTATCTGCTATTGACGTAAGTTATTTACCTTGATGATTTTTTATTTCAATTTCATGTCATTATATTGATTTTTTGCTAATGATTTTTTTCTACTATTTTCTTCAAATATGTCAACCATCTTCTATCTCTACTTTAGCAAAGCCAATCACGTCAAACGTCTCAGGGTACTCTCAAATCATCAAATAATACTATGGAGGATTTAAATACTGTTGGGGACGAGATTGATCTCGGTGATGATGATGAGCTGGAAGAGGAAGAAGGCAAAAATGATAATATTAATAGACAGGAACAAGTTAGTGGCCCTCAATCTATGTTAATCAAAGTAAACCCTTTGGAAAGCACTAATGGTGGCTCTATGGAACCTAGTGGGCCCTTGTCAGATATGAGCTCATTGAAAGCTACTATTGATGCTTCTTGTACATCTAAACATACTTCTGAAAACGTAGCATATCGACCTAGCGGTTTAGACAGAAGATCAACTGAATTTGATTTGCAAAGTGAAGAAAGTGATACATTTCTTGAGATTAAAGTTGCTGATCCACAAAAAGTTGGAGAAGGAATGGGATCATATGTTAGTTACAAAGTCTCAACTCGGACCAATATACCCAGTTTTCGTAAATCAAATTTCTCTGTTAGTCGTCGTTTTTCTGATTTTCTCGGACTTCGTGAGAAACTTGCGGAGAAACATATCCATTCAGGTCACATTGTTCCTCCTCCTCCAGAAAAGGATGCAGTCAACAATGCCAAAGTCATTATGTCCAAAGATGATTCCACAAGCTCATCTGACTTCTTGGAGAAACGAGCTGCCTCTCTGACCAGATTTGTCAACAGAATCGCTACACATCCAGTACTTAAATCTGATCCTAACTTCCGTGAATTCCTCGAACTTGAAAGCGAATTACCCAAAGCGAAAAGCACATCAGCACTTAGTGGAGCTGGTGTAAGACGACTCTTTAATAGGATGGGCGATACTGTTAGCAAGATTACATTCCGCATGGATGAAACTGATCCTGTAAGTGTTGCTAGAAATTATCGATTGAAGCTTGCCATTTATCAATTTTGCAGTTCTTTATTACAAGTTAATAGCGAATCTCAATCAAATGCCGGATAGAATTAAAATTTTTTCCCGAGAAATAGTTTTGATCGAAAATGAAATAGAATCCTTTAAAGAAAAATTTCTTTCATATCAAGCAATAGCATTTGACGTTTAGTCATGTTAAAGTGGTTGGCTTTTCCATCAGAGTAGAGATCTTTGAATATCTAACTGTGATAACCAGATGGAAATTTTGCCTAGATATTGTTTGTTTTTTCTGTTTACGCCTTTTTATTATCAAATCATGTTATTGATTGTCCTTTCATCTAAGTCTTTAAAACGCCTACTGCAAGGCTGCTTAATTGCTTTCTAATACTCACAATCACCATGTTTCGTTATTCTTACCTTTCTCTCTTTCCCATTCTAAATTGCTTTCCAATACGCTATTAGGCACTCTTCTCCTTTTTTGAGGTAAACTTGGAAACAAATGTTTTTAACGACTTTTAAAGACCATTTTGGTATTTTTTGTTTTGCATTATCTTAATTCAGTCTTATTTTCTTCTTTTTTGCTTAATTTAGTGGTTTGAGGAGAAACAGCATCAAATCGATATTCTGGACCAACAGCTTCGTAAACTTCAAGCCAGTGTTGAAGGATTGATTCATTTCCGCAAAGAGTTAACTCAATCTACTGGCTCATTTGCTAAATCTGCTGCAATGCTTGGCAATTGTGAAGAGCACACTGCCCTATCTTGCGCACTTTCTCAATTAGCTGAAACTCATGAGAAAATCGAGCAACTTCATGCTGACCAAACAAACTCCGATTTCTATCATTTATCAGAGCCTCTGCGTGATTACATCTCATTGATTAATGTGATTAAAGAGCTGTTCCATCAAAGAGTAAAAGTATATCAAACATGGCAACATGCTCAACAAATGCTCAATAAGAAACGCCAAGCTAAAGCCCATCACGACCTCGCCGGTAAACCAAATAGTCAAGATCAAGAAGAAATAGTGGAGGTAAAAGTTAAAAATTGAGAAATGAAAATTCAGTATCATTAACGCTCTTATTTTTTATGTTTACAGTGGGAAGCTAAAGTTGAACGAGGACAACAGGAATTCGACCAAATCTCTGGTAATATTAAAAGTGAGGTCGAAAAATTTGAATTTGATCGTGTTAAAGATTTCAAGTCAACCTTTATAAAATACATGGAATCCCTACTTGAAGATCAACAACAGTTAATCAAATATTGGGAAGCTTTCCTACCCGAGGCAAAGGCAATTGCATAGAGAACACCTATTATATCAAAAATGAGCGCATAATTTAATATATTTATTGGACATGAAAGAAATAAAGGTAAAAGCTTTAAAATTGGGTTTATCATTGGAGATGAAACTACGGCGCACTTATTACTTCTCAACTATTTGCACGAGCAGATAAATCAGTTTATACAAATTTAAGATTAATCTTTAAATGTATTTATACGATATTGAAAATAAAGTTTTACCAGACAGTTAACTATTTTACCCTTTAACAACTTGTAGCCAAATTTATTGTGTAGCTAGATCATTGTTTGAATCGCCTATTAATCATCCTCAGACAGATAAAATAATTAATATAGTAGCTAAAGGTGCTACCCAAGTTTGATGATCAACTAATAAACCTGATTGATTTATATTTTAAACTACAAATTATGCTAATTACATATTTCTTATTTCAGGCTTCGTTTGCAAAATCAACTTGAAATGCTGTTTCGAGGATAGGATTTTTTTCACTATATTTTCTTATGCTCTATTGGATCTTATGCATCCTTGAATCTATTCATCTACCTGCCTCTTAAATCTCCTTACTGTCACTGTATGGTTAAAAATTTCCCCGTAGATTTAAAACAATGTGCTAATCTGTGTTTTATTGTTTCGCCAGAAAATTCATCTGGTTTTAAACTTCATTGAGAATTTGATGTTACCTCGACTATTCTAACGTTCCATTTGGTGAATTTGATACCAAATAATAGCATTACACATAAATGCTAGATAATCAAATCCTGTTTTGAGTTACATTCACTCTCATTCCATCTAATCTGATTTTCTATGAATTGTTTCTCATCAACCTGGAACTTCTTTTGTTTGTTGTTTTATTCAAAATTTTATTGTGATACTGAATGATTGATAAATCACGTAAATGGTAAGGTTGCAGTTAGTTGTTTATCCCTAATGGTGATTATTAGGTTAGGTGAATATTTTTGATGATTAATAATCAATTCTTTTATTATTTATAATAAATTTTCTTTCTTAATTTCATTATTGCATTACTAAATTTAATACATTGCAAGGCTGTGCGCCACAGGCAGTATGCTGTCAGTGTCAAGCAATCTCGACTAGTAATTATATGCATACTTGTGTCATTTTTGTGCAATCAAAATAATTAATCAGTTTTGTCTAGTTCCAGGTCAATATTCTTGTCAAAGTATAGACCGAAATTTGGATGGCAAAGCAAAGAATAAATAAATGAGACCAAACACAGATGAAAGTCGCACCGTGAATACTTGCCAGATGAATCTTAATTTCAGCGTTTATTTATCTGCTGAGTTATTTTCATTCTCACCGAATCTAAGCACTCTTTCATGATCCGTAGCTTGGACCATTTGTTAAATTTTAAAAAATTAAATAGTCGTAAAGGATGGCACTGATTTCTGGTTAATCTAATAGTAAAAAACATGGTTTTACCTAATCTAGCTAGTGTCCATCAGAGTCGAAAACTTGGAATCGCATTTGAGTTAGCATTTAAACAAACAAAAAAAGGTTAGTTAATCAGTGTAATAGATTCATTTCAAGAGTAACTGACACTTAAAGAGTACATGTAATATTAAGTATTTAACCGCGAGTATTTTGGTACATGCTTTTCAATTGCTCATGTTTCGCAAATTAATTTTTATTGGATTTTGTGGAAAAGTCAAGAAGATAAATCAACTTATGAGCTTTTAATTGATACTAACTGTTTCATTAAACTGTTTTTTTCAAAGACTATCGGTGCATTTTTTAATTGCACAAATGGACTCAGTTAATACCCAAGGAAAGAGCTTTCACGTGTGCTAAAAGAAAGACTTTTCACCCCGAAATGGGAATTATCAATGGGACAAAAACTGGAGATCTTATTTTTATCTTATCTTAGATCTGATGATGAAAGGCTGTACTGTAGACCCAAATAGATCCATCAAGTATTGATGATCAATGCTGGTTTTCATGGTGTGAGTGTTAACATTTTTTCAAAAAAGTTTAATTTTGAGTTATTAAATGAAAACATTGAAATCAGAGGAAACCGAATGGCAATATTGTCCATTGTGCAAACAGATGACTATTTAAAGCCATTAATATATAATTTTCATTTTGGCTTATTGGACTAGTTAGCCACTACAACGAATGCAACTCCACTTTACTAAATAACGCAGTTGAATTGTTAGAGCAAGGATATAAGGAATCTACAATGATTGCAATGTTTCCCTGCACATGGTTTTATTTACATGCACAATTGGCGCTAGCAAACAAATGGCTAATTCTGATCAGTCATTAACAAAGACTTGGAAATGTCTAAACAATCAATTTAGGGAATCTGAAAAGGATCTCTGTGAATCTGTGAACATGAAACCACAATGCAACACGTTTCATGGTCAGTTAAAATGAAACTTTACCGAGTCCTGCTGTACAAGTTTTAGTGATTGATTTAAAGGTTTCGAATGAAATGAAAAACAAAGATTGCAGTTTAACAATTTATTTATCAGGATAACATATGGAAAAAAGAGAATTCACAGAATTCTTGATTGTAATTATTATATTAGTATTTCACAATAACTACTCTACTCTAACAGTAGTTTCACCACAGTTTAGTTGTGATCCATCAGAGTCAAGGAGCTGGAATCGGATTTGTGTTTCCAACTGAATAGAAGAAAAGACAAGTCGATTAGAAATGTTCTCGAGAAGATTAATTCGATGATAAGAGCTATTCAACTTACTGGAAGAGGAAAAGAAAGTACTTTTAAATCGACGGCAAATGGAGTATCGACATCGGCTTTAATAGGACAACTGGCGTATTTGCACGCGTCCGAATCAACATTGGGATATTTGAACCAAGCACCAGCTACTTTAACTTCAACTTTCAACTGTGGACTGTTTGAGGTTGAAGCTAATCAGTTTATAACGGAAACATGAATTAAACGTTAACTTATAAAATTGATTGTCTTATTAAATCAAACATTACTTACGACTAACTAATACACCATTAAGGTGTACTATTTGTCCTGATTTGAAGGAGCATGGGTCTGAATTGCAAGGCTCGACATTGACGAATTTAATGACACCTTTTTCCGCTGTTGATTAAAATAAATGCAAGAAACTAGTTGTATTAAACGAGTTTAATTGACACAACAAAAGTAAATCAACTTACAGCAATTTGTAAAGGTGGTGTTGTAGGCTTGAGCACAAACTGTGAACAAAGCTAAGGCGATGATGCTTCGGATCATTTTGGTTTAGTGTAAAATTGAAGCTTTAGTAATGTTGAGTAGAAATGATCAAAGGTAAACTGAACTAAATGTCTCAATTGAACTTAGCATTTATAAGATGATCACGATTGTCATCTTGATTGTACATTTGCGTAAATTCACTCTGACAAGCCCATTCCTGGTTCAAATATGATAAACTCATCTATTACAGCTTGTTCTGATGCTTTTATTTTTATTGTCTTTCTATCTTCGTAATTGTAACAACTTCATTTGAAAACAAATTAATAGCATTCATTTATTAAATGCTGCAATTTAACATAATTTCAATGGTTAGATCTACCATTCGTGAATAGACCGTTGACTAGAAACGACTTCAACAAAAACCTCATTAATATTATATGTGCTAATATCAGTCGCTTCAACTCCAATCAATTATTTTGGTCCAATATTTATTGCTCTGATTTAACTTGAAACTCTGATCAGATACTTTTTATTTCATCTCATCTCAATTGAGTTCAAGATGCAAATGATAAGCTTATCCTTGAAATGGTTAAACATCATTACCTTCAACTCTTTGCTAATAATAATAAGATTAACACTGAATATTTTATTGAAAATAGCTTCATAAACAGCATTTCGTCCAAATAATTCAAATAATTTTTCTCAACCAAACCTGATGTGAACCTTTGTGACCATAAAGGAGGAAACAGAACAAGCTTTGAATGATTTCATTAGCTGCATTCGAGAGGCTGAGATATGAACAGATTTGAGCAGTTTGCTTGCCTTTCGGTTTACCTGCTAGAAAGGTTGGATAAGCATCAACATATAAACGTAAAGTACCTTCAATTTTATTGATCGGTGTAAAATAGACATTCTAGCATTTAATGTTTACGTTGGCCCTCATTATGCTCTCTGTGCAAGTATCAAAAGAGCAATTAGCTCATATCTATCAGCTTAACTCAAACCTCAACCAAACAGTTCATCGCGACCCTCGAACCTGCATAAGTCACACTTATATTGAAAAATGTAAAGCCAAAGATTTGAGCAAAATCAAATTAGATAAACTTCTAGGCTGTCAACAGTTATTTTTCTAGCACAATATTTCTGAAAGCATGGGCTTCTGATAAAAAATCAAAAGTAATCTCACTGAAATTTCGTTGTCCTCGGGTGAACCGTCTGGGTCAATATTTTCGGTTAATTTTGGCGCAAAATCGGTTCTTAGGATTATCAATTGAATTGAAAAATTGTGGGGAAAAACTCTATCGTATTCCGTCATTTTTCAAGAGCTGCTTTAAACTTTTGAAAAAAGCTGCCATGTCGACAGCACTCGATTGGTTAATTGGTCACTTATTTACTAAAATCAATTTTTCATTTTATCATGAGTTCATCTTCCAGAAATATTGTGCTGGAAAAATTACTGTTGATTGTCTAGAAGTTTATCTAAATTTGATTTTGCTCAAATAGTTGGCTTTAAACTTTTCAATATGAATGAGTAATCATAACATGGTTTAAATCAATTGCTTTACGAATCTACTCTTTTAAGCCGTGAAACTCTAGTCGCGGCTTATGTCACTAACATTTGGTAACATTTACAACCTGCAAATGTTTGCTCCGATTTCATTCGCATTTTAAGTCAAAGTAGACTTATTGCAATGAACTGGTTGTGCAAACAAATGGCCAGAACAGAAACATTGCACACACAATGAATGGGATTCTCATCTTCACAAGAGCAACTCTCATGACCGAAGTTGACTTTGAATAAAAATTGAATCAGATACTTTCAGGGCCAGAAATTTCACCAATCGTGTTTTGTAAATGTACAATTCTCTTAGTTTCTTGAAACGTACGAATGTATGTGTCACACACTTTTACATTTTCAAGTCTGTCAATTAAATGTTTATTGTCTCATCTGATGAATTTCATTCCTTGATTCCGCGACATGAACATTGGTAATCTTACTGGTTTCGAAATAAATTAAGAAACAATGATTGCAATCAATAAACAATAACTTTATTAGGACAAAATTGTTAACATGAATTGTTCAAATGCTCTGTTTAATCTCTAGTTACACTAACAGTGGTTACACCACAAATAAGTTCCGTGTTTCCGTCATTGCTGAATGCTCGGAATCGCATTTCAGTGGTGAACTAAACAAAAGCGGAAGAAAGGCAATTAAAATTATGATCGAACTGAACTTAATTCATGATATATTCTTAGAAGCAGTACTTACTGGTTTGGGCCAATCAAAAACTTCAGTGTTGATAGCGAATACATAGGGAACATTAACTTGAACAGGACAGACAGTGTATTTACAAGCGTCGTTATTAATATCAGCATAAGCAACCCAAGTATCATCCATCTTAATCTCAGCCTTTAAAATTGGATCAGATGTGGCGATAGCTAGAGAGTTAAGAATGGAACCATTCATTAAATCATGGAATCGACTGAATATCTTCTGATTATTAACAGATTATATTTTACTTACTACTAACGAATTCACCATTTAAATGAACTTCTTCTCCTGTTTTGAAGGTGCATGGTTCAGAGTCACAAGGAATGACATTAACAAAGGTGATTTTTCCATGTTGAGCTGTCGATAGGAAAGAAATACAAAAAATCAATTTCATTCGGACAAATAAAAGCATCTGTTTAACACTAAAAAAGTAAATCAACTTACAGCAGTCCTTAAAGGTTACATTGCGAGCCTGAACATAGGCAAAGAGTAAAGCAAAGGTGGCGATTGTTCGGATCATTTTGTGAATTTGATGTTAGATTGAAACTTGAAGAAAGTCAAGATGATCAATGTTGAACAAAATTCAATTTCTGTGTCGATCGACAGAATGATCTCTCTTTTATAAGGCCAACAGTATTCATGTGATCTCGATTGTGTAATTGCATAGATTCACCGTGTAAATGATTATCAATAAAACTATTAAATTGAAATTGTTCATCGTTTCTATGTTCTCCTCATTTCTCAATAAAACTTATGAATTTAATCTATTGTAACTTTCAATGCGATTTGATATAAATTTTTATTGTTTTAATTTCGTAATTGTAACAATTTCATTCATAAACAGCTGTAATAGCATTTGATGTTGCAACTTTCATAATTTCAATGGTTTATTTGATAGATTTGGAAGTCAAAATATATTGTATATTAATTGCATACTAACTGTTGACTGGAAACGATTTCAACTATTATTATTGCCAATATCAGTCGCTTCAACTCCAATCAATTATTTTGTTGCAATATTTATTGCTTTGATTTAGCTCGATGCTCTGATCAGATACTTTTTATTTCATCTCAACTCAATTGAGTTCAAGATGCAAATGATAAGCTTATCCTTGAAATTGTTTAACGTCATTAGCTGAGTACTGACTCTTTACTATCTTAAAAGATATACGAAGCTATTGGTAACTCAAAAGGTCCAGGGTAGTTTAAGCCCTTCAAATTCATTCAAGCTATCGCTCATTTCTGCGAGTTCAAATGGACCTCAGATCATGACTGATAGTAAAACTCTCTTTACTGAACACATTAAATGCAATTCACATCTAAAAGACTTAAATTCTTATTGTAAAACCATGAGAATGAGAAAAAATAAAAAATAAATGAATCTAGTTCAATAACTGAACAAAATGCGATTTGAGTTGGAAATGCAAAAATCATTTTGTTAAAAACTGTCAGAGCTTTTGAATTCATCCAACATTAAACCATAACATTAATGCTTTAAAGCTTTAGCAAGAATCCATTTCTCCACTAAACTCACACTTTATTATTACACCTTCTTCCTAACGCGTTTTAACAATCCAACAATATCACCTATTGCATTGCCAATCCTAGTTTCAGGTTCGGACTCATGACTTTAATCAATGGTACTTTCAATACATGTATCAACATCTCTATTGATAAATCATTTAACGAGTCGATTATGCAAAAGGTTCACATTAACGTTGAATAAGCTCACCTTGACTACAGTTCATTCATTGAAATCGTCTCGAGTTATGAGCAGACCAAAGTTTAATGCTATTAATTGACGCGGACTAATTAAACTTTAATTTACCAATTTACGATGCCATAAATAATCAATAAATGGTCGAATAAACTTGAAGATGTTACAGTAAATTGTATTATAAGTTAAAGTGTTCATTTCACTTTTACAGATCTCATCTTTGATTTCTTGCCATTATAATGTAATCTTTAATCATAATATGGTTCAATACCGTTCAATAATATGAATCAATTGTTCCATCTGCTTACTTGAGGTGTTAAATTTCAATGCTCAGCTAAGTCATATTCAGTCTAAGTGTACAATCTTGTTTGCATATTAAACCGCACGAAATCGTATCTTTGGCAATAAATTTGGTCTAACAATGTGTAAGAATATCACTCGCTCTTTCACTTTTAATGTTTTCTGTGAATTATTATCATTTTTATGCTTCATTTAATAAATTTATTTACTTGAGTTCATAATGACATAATAATTAGACATTCAATTTAAACTTAATAATATAAATTTAATATTCAGTCAATTTCAAACAAAATAGAGGAACATTGATTGCAATCAACAACCAATGAGTTTATTAGGAGGGCATTGGAAACTTGAATTCAAAAATGCTTGTTTATGATTTAACAACAACAATAGCGTTTATGCCACAAATAAGTTCAGTCTTTCCATCATCGGCTAACAAACGGAACCGCATTTCAGTTGCAAACTAAACAGAAAAGAAAAGGAAATTAAAATACTGAGCAAAGACAAAAATCTGGTTGGAGGCATTTTCTTGGATGATCAACTTACCGATTCGGGCCAATCAACAACTGTTGTGTCGATAACGTATGGATAGGCAACATTAGCTTCAATAGGACAGGTGGTGTATCTACAAGCATCAGAATTAACAGCAGCATACTCAATCCAGTCACCGTTATATTTAATCTCAGCCTTTAAGGTTGGCTTAGATGAAGAAAGGCCTAGTGAGTTTAGAATGGAATCATTCATCGATTAAATATTTTTCTGGTAAGATTCTGTTCTTTTCTAATCATTAACAGATTCTATTTTACTTACTGGTAACGAATTGACCATTCAAATGAACTTCTTCTCCTGTTTTGAAGGTGCATGGTTCGGATTCACAAGGAATGACATTGACAAAGTTGATTTTTCCGTTTGGTGCTGTCGATAGGAAAGAAATACAAAATATTCATTTTATTGAACAAGTAAAGTTAAAAGTTAACACTAAAAAAGTAAATTAACTTACAGCAATTGGAAAAGGTTATATTTCGAGCTTGAGCACAGGCAAGGAATAAAGCGCAGATGATGATTGTTCGGATCATTTTGGGTACTTGATGTTGGATGATGGAAAGTCGAAAAATGTTGTCTGATCAATATTGAACTGATTCAATTTCTGTACTAATCAACAGAATGATTCTTCTTTTATAAGCCAACAGTACTCATGTGATCTTGATTGTGCGATGGCATGAATCCACCGTTCTTAGCTTTGTATCAATAAAGCTAATAAATGCAACCCATTATGAATTACGACATTTTATTATTCGTTAATTGTAATGTCATTAAAGTAAAGAACGGCATTTATTGTGGCATGTTGCAATACTGCATAATCAGAGTATCTGAATGGTTATAGCATTAGACATTCCAGATCAAATGATATATGTTAGATCGTCTGTTGTCTAGAAACGATTGAGCAAAATAATAACCTTGATATTGCTCGAGCCCTAACTGCAATCATTTATTATTCTGGTTCAATATTGAGTATCTTTTACCTAGTCTACAAAAACAAGAACTCATATTGTCATTTTTACAATTTAAAATCTCTCTGGCCGACAGTTCTGACAGAATCTAGTTCAAAATTTATACTTAGATCGTTTTTGTACAGTTGAAGCAACATATTTTTCAGCAAACTCTTCACTCTTTACTCTTTAGACAAAGTATCACATAAAATCCTGGTCCAACAATGAACCATCAAACTTAATAACCAAAAGAAATTTTACCTCACTCAATGCTATTGAATACGGATACAAAAATGACGATTACTTGACTTGAGATGAAATCATAAGTTATTATTTTCTATTGATCCCAAATGAATACCATGAGTACAGTAAAATTTTCTCGGTGCTGTCGCACCAATCTTTGTTTCGACAAATAGATTGGTTGATGTGGCTGATGATGACAATCTCACAATCTTATTTTCAGTTGAATTTCAGTTAACAGTAACGAAATTGTTTCTACCTTTCTGTAATCTAGAAATGCAGCTAGTACGGACTGCAGCAAGCAACAACAATGATATTCAACGAAGTTGCTGATTATTCCTCTTTAATCATTGATAAAATTATTAAAATAGAAAACAATAAAAACATCCATTTATTCACGTTTCATAGAGAATGGGTTAAACGTGAATCTACGCTATCAAAAGATCAAGATCACAATCGTTTTGTTGACATTATATAAAACAAGGCTTATTTTTTCGCTTGCCACAGAATCTAATTAGTTTACCTAGCTCATTTTGAATTCATCATTCTTAGAGTTTGAATACTTTTCTAAATCGAAATCAAAAATGATTCGAACCATCGCTCTTCTTGCTTTGTTTGTTGCTTGTGCTCAAGCTGTTTCTGTTGCTAGAAATGTTACCTTCACTAACTGCTGTAAGTTGGATTACTTTTTTCAGTGTAAACCTAATAAGGTAGTGCAACTAAAAATTGACACATAATTTCAATTGTTAATTAAAGAAGAACCTGTTAAGATTTTGGATTAATTTTTTTAATTTCCATCTATTGGCTACTAATAATACAGCATGCTCGGCTGCTTTTGCTATTTTACTTCTATCATTGGCCCAAAGTTGGACGAAGTAATCTTAGTCATATTTTTCAAAGGAGGATAGCCAAAATGATGGATTTTCGGCCCATATGTCAGAATAAATTGAACCATATATTGATCGAAAGCTTATGATGAGTAGAGAATGCCTCCTCAAAAATCATCGATCGAAATTCGCGTTCCCTAGGAAGTTATTCGACAATTCCCTTGGGACCCCATTAAGACCACGTCGGACCTAACTTTTCAGATAAGACTTGACATGAGAATTCCAATGGTGCTATGCATGTTGCTCTAAACCTGTGGCTTTTTGAGATATTGCAATTTGAAACTTTTGCTTGATGGAAGTGAATAGATAAAGCCGTGGCGTTTCTTTTTTACCCTATGAAGACCACCTCAGACCCAGTACATGTTATTCAGCACCCCAGTCTCTAAATGATTGGCTTTAGATTTGCCATGTATAAACATATTAGATCGTTAGATTTGCCATCATTTCTCAATATTGAAACAATTTACAAAAGCTTAATAGATAGAAAAATTCACCATGGTATGGTTGAATAGCTGATGTATGGCTGATTTTTGGGGAGGCATTCTCTACTCATCATAAGCTTTCGATCAATATATGGTTCAATTTATTCTGACATATGGGCCGATTTGGCTATTGTCCTTTCATTGATGTATAAAAATAGTCAAGATCAATTTATATATATCTGCATACATACATACCTGTGGGGATTTTCCTTACCGATGTCACTGAAATACGCATTTTTGCAAATTTTCACTTCATGAATCCTCATGAGAAAGAAGTATGTATGCATTGTTTCAAAGTGTATAGAAGGGTTTTCAAACTGAAGTTAAGCTCACTTCTGTAATGCATTTTAAGATACAGTCGTTATTCTCAAAATGTCACTATCTCAAAATGTCCGTTGTCATGGTTCCCAAGTAAACACCTTTGTTTAAATCTAAATTTGTCAAAAGATTATTGGAAAAAATAATGGATTGTTTTGATAATAATTTAAATTTGAACCAAATGACAAAAAGTATAACATTACACGATGCTATTGAATGGCTATCTGAGTCTTGGGGTGAAATAACAAATGAAACCATTGTAAATTGTTGGAAGAAAGCAGGTTATTGTGAAGATGAATATCAAGAGATTGAAACAATGATAATTGATGGAAATGATCATGCTGAAAATGTTGCTAATGTAATTTATTGATTTTCAAAACAACAATAAATCCAAAAATTGATTAATCCATCGACTTAACTAATCCATCTCACTGAAAGACCTACATAGGATGTCAACAAGGCTATTCAGCAATAAGATTTAGGGGGAATAGCCAAAAAGGCTAATCCCACGACGTGACATTTTGAGAATAACGACTGTACTTATAATACGGAAATTGATATGCTTGTTAAAGCGTCCATGTAACTATTTCCAAACATTATGCAGATTTAAAAATTAATAAATATCTTATTTACTGTAATCCTTAGTGTGGTTAATATCAACATAAAGTTTTGCATAACAATAAATTTTAATACATTACAAAAAAAACTCGCGCTTCGGCCTCTATAGTAAACCATATAACTTCATATAATACTGAAAATTAGTAAAAAATTCTTTCCTAATGTCAATATTTGTTTTAATTGTATGGGCAACAATGTAAAAAGAAATGCAAGAGGCAAAAAACTTGAAAAATTTTTGATTATATCTAAGCATTTCTGTCGTCAGTTTTAAATTTTTAAATTATCAAATTTTTCAAATCACCTTATTTTTAGGATTGCTTGCTCTAACTTTTTCCTCAACATAGCCCCATAAAAAGTAGTCCAGTGGGTTGAGATCAGGAGTTTGATGGCCAAGCGCTATAATTTTCGACTCATTCATTTTTTGCTACTTTTTAGTTTTTTCGTCTTTTTGCTAAGTAATAATTTTTTACAGGGTCATGTCTAATCACAGACTAAAAAATATGGAAAGTGTATGCAAAGACGGCGAAGGATACTAGTTACACTCAAACCTCTCATAATGAGACCCTCCGATAATGAGACAGTTTCTGATCAGAGTCATCTGTGTACTTTATAATCAATTAAACAGCTAGCCATATGATTTTAAATCTTTATAATTTACATGAATTCATGGACAATATTATTGATAATTCCTTAAATACATTTCTAGAAGACCAATGATTGACTAAATAAAAATGAAACCAAGTCGAAAATGAACCTAAATCGATTTAAAAAACATTCGTTGAAATAGATTCTGTGAAAATAAGCTAAAAAGCTATTCTCGCGGTGTCTTATTATGAGAGATTTGAGTGTATTCCTAAAGTGCATGTCACTCTAAGACGATAATTAGAAGGTATACACTGGACAATCGTCGCAAGGAATATGCACCATGGTGGGATTAATGATAATTGTGTTATAATATTATTGTATAGCCATGTTGTAAGGGCTTACCAAGCTTTGTATGGTTAATAGGGGGTGAACGAAGGAGTCACTCAGCCATGGGGCTACTTCCTGTGTAAGCGCATAACAAATTATCTATTGTCTGTCAGGTAAGGTAATTGCTTTTGATGCATATCATCAAACCACTTTCAATATTCCATTCAAATCATTTTTTACTTAATTCTAAGATATTATAGTTTATCTCGTTTAGTGAATTCAACAGTAATTGCAATCAATAATTAATATTTATTGAATAGTTAATTGAAAAATAATTCACATAAAAAAATCATTTTTCATTTAAGCTATTTTGATATCAGCCTGAGCACAGTTGTATTGGGATCCATCAGAGCCTAATAGTTGGAATCGAATTTGAGTGCTCATCTATATATAGAGAAGTAAGAAAAATCAATTAGCAATGATATCAAACAAATGGATTGTGCAATTAAAGATGATGAACTCACGGGTGGAAGCCAAGCAAGAGTTGTCAAGCTTATCTTGAAAGAAGTAACAACATTAGCTTGAAGAGGACAAGGGAGGTATTTGCAAGCATCAGAGTCAAGACCAGGATAAGTAACCCAAATACCAACAACTTTAACTTCAACAACTAATTGTGGACTTGGTGAACCATAATCTAATAAGTTTACAATGTATTAAAATTAATCGAATATTCTCAATTAAGAATTGATTTTCTTCGTTCTCTTCGATTGAGTATTACTTACTACTAACTAGTTCGCCTTGAACAGTGACTTCTTCTCCTGGTGTGAAAGTGCATGGTTCAGCTTCACAAGGGTCAACAGTAACCCAGTTGATTTTTCCAGTTGGTGCTGTTGATTAAGATAAACACAAGAAGAATTAATTGTATTGATCAGTTAAAATTATTAGGTTTACACTGAAAAAAGTAATTCAACTTACAGCAGTTAGTGAAGGTAACATTTCTAGCAACAGAAACAGCTTGAGCACAAGCAACAAACAAAGCAAGAAGAGCAATGGTTCGAATCATTTTTGATTTCGATTTAGAAAAGTATTCAAACTCTAAGAATGATGAATTCAAAATGAGCTAGGTAAACTAATTAGATTCTGTGGCAAGCGAAAAAATAAGCCTTGTTTTATATAATGTCAACAAAACGATTGTGATCTTGATCTTTTGATAGCGTAGATTCACGTTTAACCCATTCTTCTACGAAACTATTCAATTATCATGAATAAATTGATATTATTTTCATTGTTTTCTATTTTACTAGTAATAAAGGTATCATTGATAAAAAGAGGAGTAATGATTAACTCCACTGATTATCATTGTTGTTGCTTGCTGCAGTCCGTATTATCTGCATTTCTGGATTAAAGAAAGGTAGACAATTTTCAAATCAAAAACCATTTTGTTACTGTTAACTGAAATTTAACTGAGATTGCCATCATCAGTCGCCTCAACAACCTCATAGTACAACCAACCTATTCATTAAAATAAAGATTGGTGCGACAGTACCGAAAAAATTAATTTTATTATGTCCGTGATATTTATTTGTGATCAATAGCAAATAATAACTCATTTTCTCGTATTGATTTCCATAGGAATTTAAGATTATGATCTCTTTCAGATACCGAAACCAGTCTAATTGAGCCAGAAACGAGCAGTTTAGGAAGGAAGCTGAGCCAAGCTGTAAATTAATGGCTCAAATTAGCTCGCTCGAGCCAGCTTGAGCCTAAAAAGTTTTGAGCAAGAGTTTTTTCACAAAAGTTTCTTTCCAAAAATTTTGATGAATTTAATTTTTTGAAGAATTCCAGCCAAATTGAGCCACAAATGGCAAATTAATCGGTTCGTAGCATGAGCTGGCTCAAGTCAAGTGCAGCTAAAAATTAGCAATTTGAGCGAGCTAATTGAAATTCGACTGGCTTCGGTGTCTAATCTCTTTATCAGGTATCGTAATCGTCATTTTTAGACCATTATTACTGAAAAATAAAATAAAATTCAATACTTCAATTGTATTAATATTTAATTATTTTCAATCCTTTTGCACTAAACTTTATAACATATTATTATATAATACAAGCCAGCCCGCGATCATACTGATCGCAAAATTCTTTTTAATTCTAACCAAATTCAATGAATTTCAAATGCAAAAGAAATAAATTCTTAATGAAAAAACACGTTAGAATAAGTCCAAAAGTTGAAATCTTTTTGATAAGGTTCATTTTAGAAAAGCCTTTCTTTAAGCACATGTAGTTTTTTTGTTGATTGTAGGAGCATAAAATAGAGTCCAAAGTTGAAACTTCGATCTTTTTAAAGTTGAAGCACCAGGTTTTCACCAACTCTACTCTTTAATCAGAAGGCAATTCTACATAAACTCCGCACCCAACAATAAATCTAAATAAACAAAAGTTTTTCCCCCAAACACAATGCTACAAAATACGGATTCTGCATTTTTTCCCCCACACTGTTCAAACGTGAATTTCTCAGGAACCTGAATTCCGATAAAGTCCTGACTATTTTTCGTGGTTGTAGTTTAATCATGGCTTTCATTCTATGTAAAAATTAACCTTAGAACCCACTTAGTTTCGACATAATTTGAGCGCAAAAATTTCATGTTTTGACTTTATATATTGTATAGATAGATTAGTGATTAACTAAATAACAGCTCTATTCTAAATTGTTGCTTCATTCTATTTAATGAAGATTTCTGATATTATTAGAAAATATCACTGAAATGATAATAGATAACAACGAAATGCTTGATTTTTACAGTCTCCATCTATTGAGTTTTAATCTTGCATCTAATCACTAAATTTTGGTATTGGATTTCATTAACATAAGATTTATGTAGATGACCACTTCAATCTTTAGAAATTAATCTAAATTTAAAAGCGGTGGAGATTGAAAAATACTGTGTGATAATTCACTTTTTCAACGCGTCAATAAAATCAGAAATCAAGATGGAAATCACTTGAAATTAGATTAACTTGAAGAATAAGATGATAGTATCTATTAAGTATCTAATAGTAAGTAAATATCAGATCAGTATCAAGTGTGTGGCAAATAAAAGACATTAAGTATCTATTGAACAAATGTGCATCCAGTAATATTATGTGTGTAATTATAAAGGTACCTTTTAATAGTTGAGTTTTGTTATTTCATTATTTCCATCAATAATGTCTTGGGTCCAGATTCCTCAAAATAGCCATTTTACAATTGATAATTTGCCATATGGTGTATTTTCAACTGCAACTAATGTAAGTAAATGGTTTATAATTTCCTCTCAATCATCATAAAATTGATAATTCTGTCAGTTCTTGATTTTACTATTTCTTTTTGCTCTTAGCCAACTCATCGAATCGGAGTTGCCATTGGTGACTTTATTCTCGATCTTAAATCAATACATCATCTTTTCGATGACCCAAAACTGTTAAAATCAGGTGAACATGTTTTGTCAAAACCAATTTTGAACGATTTTATGAGTTTAACTCCATCTGAATGGCATAATGTAAGAGTAAAGATTCAAAATCTGTTGAATGGAAATGATAAAACATTAGAAAATAATGAAAAACTTCGTAAAGAAGCGTTAGTTGCCCAAAGTGAGGCAACAATGCATCTACCTGCAAACATTGGTGATTATACAGATTTTTATTCCTCTATTCACCATGCAACCAATGTTGGAATCATGTTCCGAGGGAAAGAGAATGCTTTAATGCCTAATTGGAAACATATTCCAGTTGGTTATCATGGAAGAGCATCTTCAGTGGTTATATCAGGCACACCGATTAAGCGTCCAAACGGACAGACAAAGGACGATAATGCTGACAAACCATCTTTTGGTCCATGCCGTTTACTTGATTTTGAATTAGAGATGGCTTTTTTTGTTGGTGGCGAAGGTAATCAACTTGGTCAACCAATTCCTATCGCAAAAGCTGAGAATTCTATTTTTGGTATGGTTTTGATGAATGATTGGTCTGCTCGGGACATTCAAAAATGGGAATATGTTCCTCTCGGACCATTTTTATCTAAAAATTTTGGTACAACAATAAGCCCATGGATCGTTACAATGGAAGCTCTTAAACCCTTCAAAACTTCACCTTTCCCTCAAGATCCAGAACCACTTGACTATCTCAAAGATAAAAATGATTTCAACCTGGATATAAATCTAACAGTTGATTTGAAGCCAGCGAATGGCCAGCCAACAACCATAACTAAAACCAACTTTAACTATATGTATTGGACAATCAAACAGCAATTAGCTCATCATACTATAACTGGCTGTAATGTTAGACCTGGTGATCTTCTTGCTTCAGGAACCATAAGTGGTCCAGATCCAGAATCTTTTGGGTCGATGCTTGAATTAACATGGCGAGGAACTAAGCCTTTAACCTTGGCTGATGGAAGTCAAAGAAAATTTATCCAAGATGGAGATGAGGTCATTTTGAGTGGATTCTGTGAGAAAGAAGGTGTCAGAGTCGGTTTCGGAGAATGTCGTGGTGTTGTTTTACCATCACTATCTATTTGAGGAAGAGATTATTAAAAAGGGTAGATTAACTGTTTAGATATTTTTTTTGTGATTACCTGCTTTTGGAAAGAATGAATTTTGCCAAGCAAATTTATCAAAATAACTATTAATTCCAATTTGTTCCTCCATAAAATATTTGCAATATCACCATTCATTTATCAATTGTAGATGAAAGCTAGGGAAACAAGCCAAGTTTTTTAAATCCAAAGTAAATCGAAACAATGCTTCAAGTGAATAATAAAACAAACTCAAGAGAAACCCGATTTGCTCGTAAAAATGTATTCCAATCTTTATCCACAAGTGATAAAGGCACTCATTCAATATAGTTGATTATTTTAATAACTACAGTCAAGTATATGATTGAAAATTAAATTACAGGTGTAACTTAAGAACGGAGTTATACTTATTTTCATTGCTATAAGATGGCAGCATCTTGACAGCATATGTTTGCAGTTATTTTTGGTTTCAAGTTCAAACTGAACCTTAAACAGTATTAATTAGTCAACTTAAACATATTTAAGCATCATTATCGTTTGAAAATTATTCAGCGACAGAGTGCGACGTCGTCTTTAACCCATCCATCTCCGGTAAGGTTAAAAGGAACAAATTTCCTCTGAGAAAAATGTCAATCCATCAAAACTGGAAATAAATTGAGAAATTCATCTTTTGTCTTTAATACTACCAGAACTCTTAGTTTAACCGTTCAGTTGGCTAAAGTTGGTTTAGCGTTTTAATATTCACCAAGTTGACCCCAGAACGATTAAAACAATTAAGCCAGTTAATCCAATTACTCTCGAACTGTTGACTCCCATGAGACTCGTTACCTTCTAAACATCGTTTAGTTTGAAAGTTTATCCATTTAGCGCTATTTTAGGCCTTTGCTTTTGAAATGGTTTAGACCGAGTTCAGCAAAAAAAGACAGGAGACAAAAGACAAAGGAAAGATTATCTTAATATGTTGAACCATTTAAGTTGACAATAATTGATATGATCATTGATCAATGTTGATCATCAACACCGTTTCCCATGAGTGTAATCATCATAAAAAGGCAAGAAATGAAAGATTAATATTCTCAATGAGCCAAAACAGTTTTGTGATGATAAAGCGTTTTGTAAATAATGAAGCTCGCTAATGAAACTATTAATAAATGTAATTGAAACAACTTTTTTATATCATCAATGAAATGTTTATTATTTTTAAATGTAAAGCTTATTTGTTTTATATTGCGATGCAACAAAATTGTCAGCCAAATTCAAACTTGCCAAACTGTAAAAGTCACTGCTTCAAGTTGATTGTTTAAACAATTTAAACTTGTTAGCATCTCAAGTTATAATTTAAGGTTACTAGTTTTCAATTGAAAACAGTGAAGTGACAAGTAATTGTATTGAACAGATTTGTGTCAACCTTTACAAGATTATCTTGAGCTCTGTTGGGTGTTTTGTTGTTATTATTTTTACCTTAATCCTTTGCTTTCTTTAGTTTTGGCGCATTTTCAATCCATTCATTAAAATTACTATTTTGCATTTCACTTTGTTTTGACTATTCAAACTAGCCATTTCATTTAACCAAAGGATTTGCTTGTAAACAATAAAAATGTGTAATTATGGACAACAACAAAGGTCCAAACCAAGGCAAAGACTAACTTGCTTTTCATTCATTTCCAATTATCGCCACCATTCTCATGTTAATTTCAATTTTAAGTTAATCTTACAAACAGATTGGAAATACTTCAAGTCAAGAAAATGATTAAAACAGTTAAACGTTTGCGACTTCAATCATTGACAAAAGCTTCCAACAGAAAAAGAGTTTTCTCTCTTGTTCTCTCTTCTAAATTCCAGGTTTCAATTTCACCTTAATATCTTTACCTTTAACTCTCTAATCATTTCAACTTTATCCTCTTGACTTGAGCTCGCACAATTGAAATTGATACCTCGGCTCAAGATGAAAGCAACAAAAGATGTGTCATTTGAATTGTTGAAACTCACAATCACCAAGCGACCGTTGGTACCCTCTTGATCTTGGAATTGATCTAGTTAAGAAGGCAAAAACAGGGCTTAGAAAATGCAATAGCACTGCTACCAATTCTTATGACCATCCATATTTAACTGTAGACTGGGTAAAGCGTAACAATATTATCCATGTGCATTCAGTAATATTATTTGTGTAATTATAAAGGTACCTTTTAATAGTTGAGTTTTGTTATTTCATTATTTCCATCAATAATGTCTTGGGTCCAGATTCCTCAAAATAGCCATTTTACAATTGATAATTTGCCATATGGTGTATTTTCAACTGCAACTAATGTAAGTAAATGGTTTATAATTTCCTCTCAATCATCATAAAATTGATAATTCTATCAGTTCTTGATTTTACTATTTCTTCTTGCTCTTAGCCAACTCATCGAATCGGTGTCGCCATTGGTGACCTTGTTCTCCATCTCAAATCAATATGAGGATTAAGATTCAAAATCTGTTGAATGGAAATGATAAAACATTAGAAAATAATGAAAAACTTCGTAAAGAAGCGTTAGTTGCCCAAAGAGAAGCAACAATGCATTTACCAGCAAATATTGGTGATTTTACAGATTTGAAGCCAGCAAATGGCCAGCCAACAACCATAACTTAAACCAACTTTAACTATTAATATATGTATTGGACAATCAAACAGCAATTAGCTCATCATACTTTAACTGGCTTCGGTCGGTCTTTGGAGTCGGTTTCGGAGAATGTCGTGGCGTTGTTTTACCATCACTATCTATTTAGGAAGAGATTATTAAAAAGGGTAGATTAATGGAAACTGTTTAGATATTTTTTTTGTGATAGCGTAAAAATATTATCCAACAGGAAATCAAGCTAATTAAATAACAAAATAAAACAAAATATAATCAATACCAGCATTGTTAAAGTAAAATTAAATCATAAGAAAGGTAAACAAGACACAAAGTAAAAACCAATAATTATTTTAATCTGTTTCATAGGTATTAATAAAAAATTAACGAGGATAGTCAAGGTTGCTACGTTAACTCAACTCAGTCTTTAAAATATTACAATACATGTATAATAAAACAAGCAATCAAGTGTGGCGATAAAAACCTATTACAATTTTTTCACCAACACTGATTATTCCTATTTAATAAAAGATCTGAATTTTTCCATCCTTTGAATCAATTGATCCAGAAAAGTTGAATCAGTTCAAGTGGGTGATAAACCTAAGTAATAGAAACATAAAGAGTGAATTCAAGTTGTAATGGAGTTTAAAGCATTGAGAATAGGTGAAGTTTCAAATTAATGGTCAATTTGTTCGAATTTAGAATCAATACTCGGAAATAGTACAATTATAGCTGAATGAAGTTGAAGACAATTTAATAATCAACCGCCAATAGTCATAAAATGCAAGTAACCTTCACTGCTAAACTGTTTTACGATTAAAAATATGGGATAAAGGGATACAAACTGTAAGTTAACGATAGATTAACATGGTACAGCAATAAATAGAAGATATTGAAGAGAGAAAAAGGTTTAAAGGTTTATTACGATTCCTTATACTACCAAAAACCAATTAGAGATTACAATTGGTCTATCTAGCCTAAGAAATCAACTGACAACTAATTCAGTGAAACAACAATTAAGAACCTTACCCAAGAAGGCAACAAGGTTGTTAATATGACCATTATTAAACTGTTACTCCAACTGTATGGCAATAATAAAAAGGTCAAGGTGTAAGAGTTTAAGGGTTAAAAGTAAAACTATGTTTATCTCTCCATCATCCTCTTTATGTTTATCCACTCTCTTGAAGACTTTTGCTCTTCACTCGTGTTAATGATATCAAGTTAATTGTTCCAGTTTATTGTCCAACTTTGATGATAATGATAATTGTAATAAAAACAATCAAAAAGAAAGAAAAAGGTTAAAGTTAGGTTGGTCAAGGTAAATTTAAGGTTAATCAACAATGATTGACAATGGAAACTAAATTTCGCAAAGTAAAAGGTTGCGAAGCAATAAAAAAAGCCTGTAAAATAGGCAGAAAAAAAGGAAGCAAAAAGAGTGAAAGAAAGAGACAAACAAATGTGAACCAATACAGTTCACTAACTAGTTTCGAGGAAAAGATTTTACTGAAAATTCTTCCTACCTTTTTGTAAATTAACGACGGTAATGAATAAAAGTCATAAAGGTGAAGGTGAAAATTGAGATGCGTTCCTTGAAAAACGTGTTAAAATAGTCGGAATATTGTCTCCTAGGCTTTCAATGTTAAAACAGCAACATATAGACACTTTAAACCGAACTCAATTGCCTCAATTAATCCACCATTTACCAAGAATCTGTGTTAAATAAGAATCACAATTAATTCATAAATCGATAAATAAAACAATTAGAAAGCGTTTAATAACTGTAAATAAAAGACAAAAGACAAACACAATAAACACATTAAGAAATGTCTAATAAAGGCGCAATTATTGAGAGTAAATTATCTTTTCACTAGATGGCAATAGATGGCAACGACAAATTAAAATTTTCAAATGAATTCAATGATTGAAATTAAATCAACAAGAATCATGAATTTTGCTTGAATAAGACTAATTTCTTTGTTGATTTAATAGAAATATCAAAATGCCAAAAAGCATGAGAAAAATGGGCTGCTTCAGAATAATATTTTGCCCTGAAAACATTAAAAATGTCAAATGAATTTACCTTTTCTATTTGATTTGATTAATCTCTTTTCACAACTCGTTTTTTGTTGCCATTCAAACAACAATGGAAAGCAATGATATACGATTGAACGTTTGTTTATCATTCTGATCATTAAATTTGCACACACAAAAAACTCCGAGAAAAGCATAAAAAGTAAGAAAAAGAAATGATATAAAAAAATCTAAATTCAATGAAAATCGAGAAAAAAAGTGAACAAAAAAAGTCAATATAAATATGCTATTATAACCGTTACCAAATCATTTGTTGTTTCAAAACATCAATTCAATTCAATATTCATCATGTTTGTCTGATCGCGAAAAGAATGAAATGTTGATTTTTTCTGTATTCATTTTCAATATTTATAAAAAAGTTATAAAAATGTTGATCAACAAAAGAATGAGAAAAAAATCATTTTAAGGTTCATCTGATTTTCTGCAGAATTCAATTTATCTTGAAGATTGAACACAAATGAATACAAATATGATATACATTGAGGGTTGAAATTTCATGCACAGAATATGATTAAAACATTAACAGCATGAAAAGTATTGAATATGAAAAGATGAATAAAATTTGAATGGAAGACAAAAAAGGCTGAAAAGCGATTGAACACAAAGCGAGTTTCAACAATTAACTTACAAATGTTAATCTTGTTAATCTGATGAACACTGATTGAAAATTAGGTTAAGGGAAGAGGAATGAATGATTGTTAACTAATTAAGAGTAAACATTTAATTAAATTTGGTTAAAGTGAGTTAAACGACGGAAACTGAGATCATTTTTTAATTACTATCATCATCATCAAAAGCATTATCTGATTTGTTAATGAATGAATAATGAGCTTGAAGAGAGAAGAAGAAGAAGAAAAGAAGATCAAATTGTGATCCTGAAAATGATGAGATACTTTAATGAATTCTAATTAATTGTTCAGTTTTTCGATCAACAATGGAAACAAAAGATTACAAGTAAAAAGAACGATCAGCCAACATGATTATCATTACAAGTTAACAATCGATTAATTTCAAGTCTTAATAATTTTCTAATTTATTGTTCAAGTTTAGTCAATAAATTGCAATTCACAACAACAGATGATTGGAGAAGCTATCGATCTTAAAACGAAATATTCAAGATCAAGTTCAGAACCAAAAGTTGAAACAGATTGTTCAGAGCGAAGCGTTTGCAAAGTCTCCAGTGAATGTAGTTGATGGAGTTTTGTAATGGACTTAGCGACTTGAGCGGGTTTCTCAGGTTCAGACATTGTTCAGCATTGAACATGAGTTACCCGAGTTGATCGATTCAGAAGCTTCATCATTGAAAAGGTAAAGAGTCATGGCAAAAAATCGAAAATCAGTTTCTTCAAAATGATAATAAATGCAAGATTTTGATCTTTCAAGATGTGACTATTGAAGTGTATCGCTTGTAAATTGATTTTTAAAGTTGATTTCGATGAGATGAATTATTGTCCTGGACAAAGTTCAGTTGAAGTTTATGGAATGGAAAAAAGCTGGTGAAGTTTGATTGTTAAAGCTGTCCTTTTGGTCACTTGACAAGAGTCAAAAAGGTTGACTGAATTTGAATAATGAAACGTTGAAAACCATTGAACATTTGTAAATAAAGTAAATATCAAACATTATCCAATTCATGATAAACTTTGATTTATGACATGGAAAGTGGCATCAGAAGCGATCATCGGTCAATCTTGAAACTGATAACTGTGAAATGTGGCCAGACAAAGCAAAGAAGGCGATCAAATAGTTGACTTGATGTAAAATGATTAAAGACCAATTTGAATGAAATGCAATCCATTTGACGAATCCAAGTGAATCTTGTTATTCATTTATTCACTGGCCATTTACCAATCAGCAACCGATTGATCAACAATAAAAATGATAAATTAATTGGTCAAGTAAAAGTGAAACAAAAATCAATTGATAAAGACAATTATTCTCATTATTGATTGCTGTTTATAAAATAATAATTCATATTAATGAGATTCGGTTGGCAACAAAAGAAAGCCAAACATTTACTCAATTCCTCAATTCATTTCTTCACTTTGCTTCAATTATATAACCTTTCATCATTATCAGCTCATGATCACCATTTATCCTGCTTCAGCCTCAACCAAGCTAATCTGATGGCAAAAACTTGAAGATTGTTTAATAACAAAAGACAAGATATTAGGAGAAGAAGAAGAAGAAGAAGAAGAAGAAGAAGAAGAAGAAGAAGAAGAAGAAGAAGAAGAAGAAGAAGATGAAGAAGATGAAAAAGAGTTTCACCTCTTAAACTGAATTAGTTTGCATCATTATTGTCATTTACCTTTTCCCATCTTGTTCCACTTCCATTGAGACTTAATCATTATTTTGCCAATAGCATGATAACAAGACCATTATGAGAAAATCTCAAGGTAAGGATGATGGCGACGGAAATTGATTGGCTGGCTTAACTTGTATTATCAAGTGGAAGATGATGTTAGGAGTTTGATGAAGATGGTCAACGTGATGAAGGAAGTTATGAGTAACAGTGTTGCTCCAACTGACCAGAAGATGAAAAGATGAGAAAGAAGAGCGTTTCGCCTGTGAATCAATATGGAAGTAAAAAGAAAACGGAAGTTGAAACTGAGGAAAGTAAAGAAAGAAATGATTCGGAAGGAATCCTGGTTAAGGTATACTTTGTTGACGTCTAAACACACATAAAAAGCATGTAATGAGTGAGAAGATATAGAAGAGGAAGTAATATGATGATGATTACCATGATTATTATTATGATTATAATGTTTGATTATTATGCTTTAATATTGGCTCAGTTGCTTCATCATCATCTTCATAATTGTAATGTTCAATGTTCATAACCAATTTTGGGTTAAACTCATTCAACCATTTCTCAACATCATTTTCAATCATTAAGATTCATTCACTTTTTAAGATGAAACTTGAAGCCGGAAAATAAAGGATTATTTTAATCATTTTTTTTTCTTCTTTTTCCAGTTTTCCCCTGAAAACTGCAAATCCAACGGAAGTGTCTAATAATATGTTTAGCCGTTAGAGATAATTGATGGTTAAATTGATTAAATTAACAGCAGTTTAAGGAGAGCGACGAGGTTTGCTTTTTCATCTTCAAATCATTCGTTTGACCAAAGAGTTTAGTTTCATTTGTTTTTACATGAAACTTGGTGAGTCAAAATTAGCATTTAATCGAATGGATAATTCATCTTGTTTATCATTTTATGATTTCATTATTTTCTATGATTAATGATGCCAGTGGTTTGTATTAAGTTATTGCAACCTGATTGTTGGTTCATGGGGTTGAGCTTTCGATTGAATCTTGCAAACACAATGAGCATTAATTAACAATAAATTTGTTTAATTTCACTTTTAATCTTTCATGTTGACATTTTGCACCGGTAAAGGCATAATTTACAGTTTAATCTTTGCAATTCAATTATTTTCGTTCAACATTTACTTTTCAAGTTGTCATTTGCATCAATTAATGGTTTTGCGATTGAAATCGCTGTTTAAACTGAAATGATGTTGCAAAATTGACTTGGAAAAGTTGCCAACAAAAACTAAATAAAAGCTTTTAATCATTTAGCATTTGTTTGGTTTTCACCGAATGATTAATAATTTTGCAAAATTGAGTTTCTTTCAATTCTGAGAATTACTTAGATAAATATTAACTCTTGATGTCAAACACTAGAAAGTTGACATTCTTGAAACGTAGGACAAAAAACTGCAAAAGAGTCGAGAATCACGAAAAGTTGACATTCGTTATTTGGAAAAACTTGAAGAGACTATGTTAAGTCTCATCAAAGATCATTAAAAATATTGCATACATTTAGAGTGCTAGTTATTGAGTTCTCGTTGTGCTAGTACTTTATCGAATGTTCTATTGGTTTTAAGCCTTTTGGTGCAAGTCCCATGTCGAAAGACTGAGAAGCTATCTATCTATAGCTATCATATAAGCTCAGGTTATTGAATAATACTTTATTCCGAATCGATGAGGATCAGTTTTTCGTGAGACTTACTTCTTTGTTTTTGAGGTTTTGCTTCGTAGAGTCGATGGGAAATTAAAAGTTGACCAAAAATATTTACTCGAACTTGACTTATTAATAAGTTCTGGTCGAGAGCTTAGAATAAAGGTTCAATCGACGATAGAACCTTAGAATAGAGATTTAATGGACGATAAGTTATCTGAACTTAATCAATCGACTTAACTCAATCCTTGTTACCTGGAATGTCCAGTCTTTCAACTCAATTATAAGGACAATAAAGATTTGAAATTAAGTTCGAGTCGATGGTGTGTTCAAATCTTAGATGAAAGAGATGAATTGAAGTCCAAAGTAAATCTTACATTAGAGTGTTGAGCCTTATGATGAAGCTATATTGTATCGAGCAATGAAAAGATGGCAATAATACTTTGATGAGATTCATGAGGCTTCAGAAGGAAAAGAAAAGGATATGAATGGAAGCAATAAGAATCTAATTTAATCACATTTTTTCCTTCAAAAGTTTCATTTTCTTCTTTTTTCTTCATCTTTTTTATTTGTTACCATTATCATTGCATTCATCATCATCAAAATCATTTCGTTTCTTTCATTCTCTTTCTTCCTTTTATCTTGTTGATTTGTCAAAAAGTTCATTGGAAATTGTGTCAACGGAAAATGTGAATCAGAAAAGCATGAAAATGGGAAATGGAAACAGAATTAGTAGATAAAAATTTGAAGACAAATATGTCAAAAGAAGAGAGAAGAAGAAGAGAAATTTGGATTCATGAATTACAATGAACTTTCAAGATAGAGAGAGAAAGAGAAAAAAAAGTTGACGAAATGATGAGAATGAAAAAGTAAATAAAAAGAGTGAAAACTGATGAAGAATACAAAGATTCTGATGATGGTGAGTTGAAGGATGAAAAAAGGAGTTTCCTGAATGAAAAAAATCAGTAAATCATTGGTCAGTTTAAATGGATCTTATAATGATGTTCCAATTGGATATTGATTTGATAGTTATTTCCGTTCTTTATAATTCTTACCGATTCTCTGATTTTTCATGTAACATTTCATTTCCTTTCAACCATTTTTTCTCTTCTCCTTCTTCTCATGTCTATTCATTTCTGTATCATCAAGCACAATAAGCATATGAAAAATGTTACATTTGTTTGCATCTGAAAAAAGAAATGCAATTTCAATCTAAAAAAGCAGTTTCAACACGAAATGGTATTCGAAGTTTTTCACGATATTTAGAGTTGGTCAATCAAAATGGAGAAAAAATTGTCGAATAAAACGAAAGCAGATGCGGAATAAGTTTAGATGAACGTGCGTCTTCGATTTGATTCTAGAATAAAGATCAGGAAAAGAGTGACCTTTTCATCTTCAGTATTATAAAATTATGATTTGAAAAATGACATGTTAGTCGATATTTACATCGACTGAATGATGAATTTCACGACTGACTATAAAGTCGATTCATTTGCATTTTTCTGAGTTTTCATTTTGAAAAAATCACAAATTTCGATTATTCATAATTTTCTCATCCTTTCAGATTAGTAAGTAAGGAATGATAATAATACAGGGCTATCCATCCTCATTTACTTTACGTTTAATGCGATATCTCACTAACCAAACATGCTATTTCGTTATTATTTGATGTTTAATCTTTGCAGATTTAAAGAATCATTATCCCAAAGTTTCAGCGTCATGCAAAGTTATTCGATTGCCCTTCAAACGAGTTCTAAAGGTCATGCTGTTGATTTACAAAACTGAGCCCATAATATGAAAAGGCTGCACTCTACGAATATAAAGATTCTTCGATTTTGTAAAGACTACACATCAAATAATAACGAAATAGCATGCTTGGTTAGTGAGATGTCGTATTAAAGGTAAAGTAAATTAGGCTGAATAGGCCTCTATTTAATAAAATAATAAAATAAATCATCAACAAACATAAATAATAAAATAGAAATTCACATTTAATTCACTAACTTTTCTTAATTACAATTTCCATTTATGCACAGCAATCAAGTAGAAAAGTTAAATAGATGAGCCTTGTATAAATGATAGCTTTGGTATGGCTTTTGTGATGATGTCATATCAGCTCCTTGACCAACTAAAATCGCTCATTATCGTAGAGTTTTAGTTAAAACTGGAAACACGTTTTTCTTGTTTTCGATATAGGAATGTACATCTAAGCGTCTAAGCGTTGTTTACTTCAATCAATATTATGAGCAATTATTAATATTATTTTATTTTAATATACTGGGTGTTTTTTATCCTGTACGCCTGTTTGCAGTCATAAGTCGCGAACGGCTCATACTACAAATCTGAGACTTGAACTACAAGCTATCGCATATTGAAAAACCTGAAGTTCGAACTCTCAAGGTCATTCGTGGTCACTCAGTTGTTTAACCTCTAACTGACATGCGAAGGTCGTTTTCTTCAATGGCAAACTTTTTACAACAGATTGGTGAGTGTTACACGTTCATAACATACACGGTTAGAAAGATAATTGGACTTCAATGATAAGCAATCGATAAGCTGAATTGTATGAATACGTTCATATCTTTTGTTCATCATGAGTCGAACTTGAGGTTCTTCAACATGTGATAGCTTGTAGTTCGAGTCTCAGATTTGTAGTATGAGTTGTTCGCGACTTATGACTGCAAACAGGCGTACAGGATAAAAAACACCCAGTATTACAGGTGACGTTTCTCAGCTCAAGGAGAGAATTGCAAAGGTAAAAGACCACGATTTGTTAAATTTAGAAGAAGTTGCTTGATACGAGATGAAACATCTTGTTCAAGCAACTTTCGAGGATCTTCAAGGTGTCAAGTTTACTTTTGAATACTTTGAAAGCAAAAATAAAGAAATTAGACGAAGAAAGAAGGGGAAACAAAGAAAAAACATGTTGATGAAACTCGTTCAGATCCTGCTCAAAAAAATGTACTAGCATCAGCTCTCTGGATAAATTTGCCAAGTTACAAAAAATATGAAAAGACATGTCTTTCAATGGATTTACCTAAAAAGAGATTGGCCATGCGATTCATTCATTTGCTTCTAGTGTCCTTCTTAAAAATTCAACCTTGGCTGATACTGAAACCAATGACAAATCTTTTGAACCAAAGTTCAATATTTTGCAGGCAAGCCATGAAGGTTATTACAAAAAATTCTTTTTCTATATTATTGATAAATCGGGAAAATATTATTGGCGCGATAAGTTGGATTAACAACTCAAACGTAAATATTTGATTCCAAACCCAAATTGCAATAAAGGGCCAAACGCACCGAAGATTTGTAAAACCATATCGGATTAATTAAATCATTGGAGGTCAAATAAACGAATGACCTTCAATGACTTTGAAACTTTGCGATAACGATGCTTCAATTCTGTAAAGACTATGCACCAATAATCACGAAATAGCATGTTTGATTAGTGAGATATCGAATTAAACGGAAAGTAAATGAGGATTAATAGCCCTGTATTAAAGCTTGATAACTGAATAAATAACTCAAAATGAGTCCAACTATATTAAAAATCTTTATAATTTAATCTTTATTTGGATAGAATTTGATATTGGACAGAAATCATAAGATTGCAATGGACGTATTTCAATAAAAAGAAAAAAATGAAAGATTAATCAAGAAATTAATTTTCAAGGAGGTAACTCCAATCCAATAATCAAATATTCAATCATTTATTCTTCTTTAGGTCCAAAGGTAGCTGCTCCATTTACATAGCATGGCAAACCAGTGATTGGAGGTTCAACAGCATTTCTTTGCCAAAAGCTTTCTGGTTTCTCACCATTACAAATCTCATGGTACAAAGATAGAATAGAAATACGAAATTCGTCTGAAATTAAAATTGGTTCTATCCAAGAATCATCAGTTTTGATCATCGATAAAGCTTTAGTTGCAAAGTTGATTTGATACTTAAAGTCAGGAAATTTATAAAACAAAAATAACACTGGCTAAATATGAAACAACACTAATGAAAGGCGATCACGAACTGCGACTGTACAATCAGCTCAACAACAAAAAGTATCAACCGATTATACTAATCACTGAGAAGTTTATAAGTTTGAATAAGATTGTTCATTGGAAAGGGGTTTAAGGGTTAAGGTAGCATGAATAATGTTGTTTCCATCTTCATAGAAGAATCTTGTTGAATCCTTTTTCCAAATAAATTTCAGTTCCAAACTATCAATGATAAAGATGATAAAGTCAAGATTTTTGTTGACTTTGCTTTTTTGGATAAAATAATTCGATTTTAGAAATCGGTAAAAGAAAAGATTTAAAAAAACTTTTCCTGCAATAAGTTGAATGTTTTTTGCCTTCAACAAGTGCGTTAATAATGAAATAAAAGAGTCACCATAAAATTGATAAATTTCTTGTTCGACAATTTTGGCGATAATATTGATTAAAGGAAAAAAGTAAAGAAAAGCGATGAAAATGATAATAAAAGAACGCTCGAGGTCATCAATCCATCATGCTATACATTATGCTTGTTTAACGATCACTTATTTTTTCCTTTGTTCATTACCACCATCATGAACAATGAACATTTCATCTTCAGGTGACCGATTTTGTTGATCAAAAAGTGTTTTACTTGAAAAGTATAACTCATTTGATAATAAAAGTGTATAAAATAATCAGATCAAAAATACAGCTTGATGAACAAAATGAAAAGTTCTGTTCGAAAAGAAAAAATCGTTGAAAAAAATGAAACGCTCTTAACGATGTGATTGTTGAGCAAACAAATTAGTTGACAGGAACACAATGATTTGGACACAATAAATGCAATTTTCAATCGATTCCGATGACAAGCCATTGATTGATCATTTCACTTGCTTCATTTACTTCATCATAATCACCCTGAAATGGTGAAATGATAATGGCTAATTAATGAATTTCAATTGCTGCAAATAACCCGGTAAACCTTGATTCAGTTGGCAGAACATAACGAGAAAGAAAAAGGAAAAAGAAGTTTCATTCTAATCATTATTTCGATCATCAATAAATCATGACCAATCTATTCATGTTGTTATATTTAGTCATTTCTCCCTTTTCCTTTATTCGGATGTGAAGTTGCATTGAAATTTCCGGTCAAGAGTCCAGTCCAGTAGAAAAATGGACAAAAAATATCAACGTTTAACTCGACAAGTGAAGACAAGAAGCGAAGAATAAAAAAGCTCAATTTTACAGCATTCATTGTTCTCACCCATCATTATATGAATATCATCTTATCGTAATAATCATTCCATTGAAATGAAAAGTCACCAATTTATCAGAATCACAGTTTTATTGATCCATGAAAGCTTCAAATTGGCCGAGCAACAAACAAACTTGTTTAAATTAAAAAGTAAAGTGCGATTTTTCACTCAACTATCGCATTAAACTATCTTAATAGGAGAATCCATCTTTACCTTTTTATCAACCTTTTTTCATCTAAAACTGCGTATTTTAACCTTCTTTCCTTGAGCCACGTGACTGTTCCCGTGATTGATTACACCGGAAGTCAGTATCAAACTGACCCATTGACACTTGATTATCGAATTCATTGAGTTGGAAGAAAGCAAAGCAGAAAGAAATTGAACAGAATCTGAATAATTGCGTCTCTTTCATTCGAAGCTTGTTGCTATTGTTTGTACGGAAACACCAATTCATTCAACTCTACAAATGATATTTTTGATTAGTTTTTTTCGCCGAATTTGCAATTTTTCTTGAAAAAATATGAATAAAATTCAATGTTAAAAAGGAAAGAGATTCGAAGTTCAAGGTTATCCAAGTTTAAACTTTGCTCCAATGAATTTCAAGAATAAAAATTTAAAGGCTCAACCGTGAGTCTTTCTGAATTTTCATAATTTTTGCCGATTTCTGAGTTAAACACAGCAGACAATCTTCTCGAGACAAAAAACCGAAAAATCAATCGTCAAATTCCGAAAAGAAAAATGTGAAAAAATTCTTATTCCTTGATAGTTTCTAGTTGTTATTCTGAAGCTGAAATCGTGAAATTTCTTTCTCCAAACTTCGTCGTTCTTTTCTGAGCTTTTCACCGCAAAAAGACAAAAAAAGATTTTTACATTTTGAGCGTCGATAACTAATTTCACTGCATCATAAAAGTTTAAACATAAAAACTTCGACTGTTCGGAAATGATAGAAATTTGAAATTAGAAAAATTCTTGGTGACAAATCAGTGAAAATCGAAACCAAATCTTTCGAATTACGATAGAAAGTTCTAAAAATCGAAAAATCTCAAATTTTGTAATGCAACTACTAAGGACTTTTTGACTAACTGTTTATGAAAGGGAATCAGCATCAACAGATGATGAGAAAATTACATTATTATTTGGCGATGAAAAAGTGATGAAAAACAATGTTTAAAAGCTCCTTTAAAGATACTTTCCTGTAAAACAACAGTTGATCCTTTTTTGTCACTTTCATTGGCTTCATCATCCTCATCATAATAATCATCATGACTCTGTTCATTGCCACCTCTAATGATGAAAAGCAAATTATCTTAATGAGATGAACCAATTAATAATGAGCCTAAATTAAAATACATTATACTTCCTGATGAGTTTTTTTGTTCTCGTTACCTCTTTCATTCGCGATAATATAAACCATCAACACTGAACCTTGTCTTGAATAATATTTTTATCACCAAACAAGCAGTTAATTTCATTCCCTAACTTAATCATCGCCTCTTTTTGTTTCATCAAGTCTTTTGTTTGGGTTAATTTGGTTTCCACTCTTGCCTCAGTTAACCTTCATCACTATTATCATCAACTATCATCATCATTATCATCATCATTACTCTTTGTCTTAAGGAATCCAAAGGGTTTATTCATTTTCGCGTGAAACACTCTTTAACCCTAAGGTTATCATTTTATTGCTAGACTGCGCTGTAAAAGGAGGGCATTTGATGCTTCTTATGATCAACTCATATAACTGTGCAAAACTATTCAAGTGTTTCCTTTGAGGTCAGTTTTAAAGGCAATTATTAGGAATATAATAAAAGGATAAAATCAAAATTCATTTACAAGGATTGACAAACTTCGATCAGTTAATCGACACTAGCAATCAAAATCCTTCTCAACAAACTGAACGAATAATCGATAAGAACTATCGATGGAATCTTAGGCCGATCGATCTTCAAAAAATTGAAAATTTTACAGAGTAACGAACATCAATTTTTTCAATTTTTCCGTTCAAATTCAAATCGAGATTTTCCAGAGAAAATATTTGAATTGTTCGAATTTCGTAGAAATTTGATTTTTGAAGCCTAGTTTTTGCATTGATTAAAACAAATTTTCTGCTTCAATCAATCTAAATCTCAGTTGAATGAATCTCGAATCATCAGGCGAATGGAAATGGACATTTTTTAAACTAAACTAATTCACGATTCTTCATGAAAGCGACTAAAGTAAAACAGCGAATCCAAATCAGGTCATCATCATCGCTCTAGAAAAGGTGGAATTCGCAGATTGTTTGAACGCTAAAGCAATCAAATCTTTTCCCTCACTTCATTCACTCGATCAGCAGTTTTATTTTATCATAACTTAATCAACTGACAGTTTCACTTTCAACTTTATTTCTGAATATTTAATTAGAAATTAAATTTTGATTTGACTCATGATTAGAGTTGGCATGGAAGCGACGAGAATAGCAAATTTAGTCGATCCACAAATTGGCTCAATTTTAATCGTAAATTGACTTTTCCCTATAGATAGTGGATGATATTATTGAATGGCTGGAGTTGATTAAAGTTAATATTGAATAGAAGTACAAGTTGATGAAATAATTTGCCAAAAGAGAAACAGTTTCTCCTCTCTTCCTCTCTCCTGCAACCTGCACATCTCTTTCATCCTTTCCCTTCTTATCTTCATCTTCACCATTTCATCTTCATCATCCATTAATACACTTTTCAACCTTTTTGTCTATTCTTTAAACGTAATGTTTTTATCAACAAATCAATCTCTAGTCTAGTTTAATGGTTAAATGAGTTTTTCATTTCACTTCTTCTCCTTCTCTTCACCATTCCCCATCATCTTAGTCAATCTCTCTTCTCTCCTCCCTTCTCTCCTCCTCCAACTCTCCATCATCATCTTGATGCTATTTTCCTCTGCCAATCTCATTGGTTAATCTGATTCTCATCTCTTTTCTCTTTTCTCCTTTTCTCTTCAAAATAATAACATCCAATCACATTTTTTTCTTCTTCAGCCTCACTTGACTTTCATTCGCATCTTTATTGAAATCATCATTATTATCATCATCTTTTTCTTCCTCTGTCTTTTGGTTTGACAATTTCCGATGCGAAAATGTTGTTCTTGCAAAGTTATTAGCTTCTCCTTTCAACCTTTCACCATTTCACATGCCAGCAGACTTATGATCATCATCTTTAACCTTTACCAAAAGCGAGAAACTAGAGATTCGGCGAAAAAAATTGCAAATAAATCATTTTCTCTCATTGATAACTTTTCACTGGTCATTTCATTATCAATCAAAAATCAATTTCCAACAATAAAAGGTAATCATTGCGACAACAATCGTGGAACCACAACAACCAATGGAAGCTACAAGCTCAATGCCATCAACCGTTAATTAGGTAACATCATCATTACCAAGGTAATAATACTTTACTGTTGATGAATAAAAATAAATTGTTATGTGACCTCATCCATAAGATGATTGGATAAAATTAAGTTTCCGCCATTTTGCTCGGCATCTTCATAACCATGATGAAGAGAGAAGAGAAAAAGTCGAAAATCTTTTCTTCCCTTTCCTCATCTTTTCCTTACAAGTCATTATTAACATGATAATAAAAGTCTGATGATTCCCGGTGAGAAGCACAAGAGCAACATTTATATCTTTAAATATCAACCGAATTGTATTATTAATAATATTATATTGTTATTATTATTTTCATCATGATTGGACAAGTTAATATTAAACTTTTAATGTTGATATCAGTGAAAGATAAATGGTATGTAATTGTTAGAGGATCCAATAAGTTGAATCGCTTCTGTTAACCATTTATCTCTCAACTCATTTCATGAGAAATTACTTTTTCTCTTCTATCAAATTCTTGCACTTTCACCTTCATCAACACTCATAATTAGCTGTAATTAATATCAAATTAACATTTGAGAAGTTTCTCTTTTCTCTTCTTTCAATCACAATTTGAATAATTTGGAACAAAATGGCGAAGAAAAAGCTGAGAAAAGAGAGAAAATGGAATCTTTATTTTCATCTTTTTTTCTCGCTTTTCCTCCCTTTACTAGCTTTTCACACTTGCCAAACATTATCAACAGTTTTGTATTATGTTAAATTGATGATGATGATGAGGATGAATAAATTTTGTTTCAATGACAATGACAAGTTAATGTAAAGTTTTTATGGATGAAAAAGTTCATGAATAAATATTGCTGCTGATTGAATAAGAAAGTCAACTTATTTACATAAATTTCGCTGAATTTCATATTCTAATCAATTCGCTCTCTTTTTTAGATCATTTAATAATCATATTGAAAACAGCTTAATCTGTAAGTTATAACTCATCTTGAAACTGTCTCTTTACCTGCCATGATAATTGAATAATCAATTCACAAGATTTGCTCATTTAGTTGCATTATAATAGACTTTTAATATTCTTCAACTCAAGTTTAACATCAAATGACATGAATAATTTTGAGCAGAAAAAAAGATTCCACTTGAAACGCTTATCAATCAAATTAAAAGAGAAATCAATTTTCTTCATCAATTCCAACTGATAATTCAATTTCGCAAATCTATAAACATACAATTGATGTTTATGTTAATTTCATTTTAAATGATCACATATTTGGCCTGTCAATGGTTAAGTTAGTTTGGCTAAAGTTCAATGTTGCCTGATGGTAAATGAGAATTCGCAAATCATTTTCTCTTCTCTTCTCAATTAACGCTAATTATTGAAAAGATTGCAATTTTACAGTCAATTGAAATTGGAAAATGTAAACCTTGAAATTCTGTCATCTTTCAATTGATGCTTGTCTGGCAACTGGGCATTTTCAATGAATTTTAGGGACAAAATTGGATAAGTAAAGGTTCAATGGTTTGCGCATGAAAGGTGAAACTGAAAACCAGAAGATAGTTTCAGTTTGTTGTCACAATAATAATGCTAAATAATCCAACGACACTTGATCCAAGTCAGTCTTGATTTAATCGTACATTTGGGTTTGAAAAAGGTCTTTGACTTTTGGTTTTCAATCCAACAAAAGAATTTAGCTATTCACTATTCAAATACAATTTAAATATTTAATTCCGAGATTTATATTGTTAATGGATTGGAGCATCAAATAGATTCAACAAAAATTTTATCTTTTTTATATTGCATTTCAAATCGTTTAAAGATTGGAAAATTTAAAATACTTAGAGTTCAAGATAAAGATCTGTCCAAGCGATGGAAAGCGACTGAAAATTTATTACTTGTACGTCAAAAATGATCAACTGGCTTCATAAGTCATAAGATGCGGGTAAACCTTTGACTAACTTGGCTGACTAAAGTTCAAGTCTCATTGGATCATTTTGCATTATCGTTGTGACAAGAGATAAGAGCTGTAAAATCAAGGTTAACATTTCAATTGTTAGGTTAGGTTAAGTTAGGTTAGGAAAGTTACTTAATCGTCATCGTTCATTTCCTTTGTACAAATTGATTTTACTCTTATAGTACTTCGAGTTCTTAATAACTTCAAAAATCAAGGAAACACAGCTAACTCATCATAAGCATCAAAATCGGCACCAAAAGCTTATCATCTGGGCCAGCATCAGGACAAGGATCAGCAAAACTTGCTCAACTAATAAAGACCACTGCAGAACCACTGTAATTGTCTTGTCTCAAATATGCATTCCATTGCATTCCGTCAACAAAGAAACCGATGTTTAAACAAAAATTGTCAACTTTAATAATTAAATTCGTAATTAATTTATACTTTATTTCATGGCTTTTCAACTCGCTAGCAATTGTCAAACTTTTCATTTCTGGCTCTGAGTAAAATGTCATTTACTTTTGTTCATGATGTGCAAATTGGAAAGAGTTTATTTTCCTGCCTTTGATCACACCATAGATACCAATAATGGGCTTAATACACTTTTAATGGATTTCATTGCCTGACAATTACTATCAATTGATCAGAAAATAGTTGAGGGAAAAACAAGCTTTTTTCATACAATATTTGAAATGTTCATTATTCAGACAAAAAGCGAGACAAAACTGATTTGAAAAAAAAACTCTTTTTTCCATGAAAAACATTGAATAATCAGTTGACAGAATCTTAATTTCACCATCTCAAGTGACGAAGAAAAAAAGTAGAATGAAAAATTGAAATTATTATATTATTATTGTTATTAATATATAAATTTATCTCCATTATAAATTATCACCTTTTCTCATCCCAAATCTGATGAACGTATTCATACTTGAAAATGAATTTTCTTCCTCTTAATTGTCCAATTTTATCTGCCAGTTAAATCTTGAACAGTTTTCCCAACAATAACAAGGTTTAACAGAAGAAAAGAAAAAGGTTTGAACAAAAAAAAGGAGCAAAAATCATGATGAAAATGAAAATTACTCTGTGATTCTATTACAACATTTATTATTTTCTTTACCAAATAATATATATTCAAATAGATATTCTTCTTCTTCCAACACTTCTTATCTCATAGATCACGTTATTCATTCCCTGACAAAAAAGTTTGTCTTTTTTTCCTGTTCAAAGTTAATATCATCTAATATTGCGTATAAAAATATATAAAGGTTATCATGCAAAATTGCCTATAAAATTCAAATTGAGTTTCTCACCTTTGAAACCGTTGAAACTGTAAGAGCTTTAAAATGTCACAAATAATTTAAGTTGAGAAGGTAAGAGAAGCAAGAGGAAAAAGAAACGCTTTTCTGTTATCAACTTGTTTATGTAAAATAGCGATGCAAAGTATCAAAGAATGAAAATAGATTCATGTTTGTCATCAAGTGAAAGTAAATAAAGTTCACACTGGGAGTGAAGAAATAAATAACGATAAACTTTTCTTCTTCTTATTATTCTTATTCTGGATTCCATATTTGAGGTTGAAATAAAAAATTGAAAAATATATTTATTTATAAGGTGAAGACAGGATGTATCAGCTCAAGTATCAACTCTTGCTTTATGAATAATATTGGAAAATGATGATGATGATGATGATGAGGTGAATGATGAAAATAATGAGAATGAAAAGAATGATGAGAATTGCGATGATGAGGAGAAAATGTTACAAATGTCTTCTTCTTCTCTCTTCTTCTTCTCTCTTCACAAGAGTCGACACTTTTTCCTTGTTGGCACATTGGATAATGATGATGTTTTCAAATCAAAAACTTATTTGAATATTCGCATTATTCTGTTTTCGCCATTTTTTCATTTCTTTTCATTTCTTTTGCCTTAACATTTTCTCTCTGCCTTGTGCTTTTGTTATTTGCATATAATAGTTTTCACCATAATTCTTGTTATCATCAAATTTCATTGTGAATTTGCTCAATTTTATTCCACAAAATTCGTCTTTTCTTTCTTCTGTTAATTTAAACCTTTTGTTGCCTGATATCGCGTCCAATTATTATACTTTGATCAAAGTTGAATGAAATGTTTGAGTTTCCAGCTTCGCTTGTCGACCTTCAACACAATTACTGAGGTTATATTTAACTGGTTAATGATGAAGCATGAGATGTAATTTAATTTTATTGTTTCCTTCGTTTATTACTTGTTTCTCTCTTCTTTTCATTTCAACATTCATCTTTAAGTTTAGGTAAAAGGTAATAGACAATATCAATAAGAATGCAATTTTTTCTCCTTTTCTCTCTTGGTGTTTGTCTCTTTGTGGTTAACATTGCGGTTGTGCTTTACTTGGTTCAGGGCAAGAAAGGCTAATTAGTTTACCTTTTACCTATTTTTGGTGACAATATATTATGGATAATTGGAGCAGAAAAAAGGTTATAAACGTCGGAAAAACGTTGCCAATGTGAATAAGTGTACAACTTGGAAGGAAATATCTCATGAGGAAAAGGTCTTTACAGAGGCAATACATCATAAGACACTAAATCAGACAAGACATTTTTACTCGGCTAACTTTTTCACTCTCATTAGACTCATCAGCTCATCAGCTCATCCATAATATCTAATTTGCTAGAGCGTATTTGTGCGTAAATTTGTGGTCAAATCTTTACTTTCTCAATGGTTCCTATTGAAAGTTAATATTTGTTCAGAGAGAAAATATCGACCATTAATGTTGCCTTTTGACTTTTGAATGCAGAAGAACAGATAATTGACAATTAATGGGTTGATGCGATGAAATCGTTTTAAATTGAATTTCAAAGTAAATTTCGAATCGAGAAACAAATATTTAAAAATTCGCTTCTTATTATTCGGTTGTTATTACATTTGAATATTTTTATGTTATAATAAAAACAACAAAAATGTCGATTGAATACTCAGGTGAGAACAGAGTTTTGTCGAAAAAGGAAAACGGAAACGTTAATGCTTCGAATCATGTTTTCTCCTAATCGAGTCAAAGTCTTTGAAAATAATTAAATGTTCCAACAACAGAATTGTTGAGTTTATTTCGAATTTATTGTTAGAAAAAATCGAAAAATTTCTATTTACGCAGTTCAATTTAATTTTGCCTTTTGATTTTCATAACAAAAAATAGCGATTAAAGTTCAGGCGAAAATAATTTTTCACAAGAGAATAATAAAGCTTCAAAAAAGATGAACATATTTAATCTTTTGACTCTTATTTTGGCACCTTTTGCCACCACAAACACATTTATATCACATTATAAGCTATTATAATCGAATCTGTGGTTTTCTTCTTCTCTAGTTTCTTGAAACCAGTTGACAGCAGCATCTTTACCCAATAGATTAACATCTTTAAACAGAAACATCCACAGGGATTGAGCTTAATACGTAACTCCCTGTGATTATTATTGGGTTACTTTTTGGGTCGCTCTTTAAACTTCTCATCGAACAATAATAATATATTTATTAGATAATGGATTTAAATGAAGTAAGTTTAACCAGCGAGAATTAGATTGGGATTAACAATATAATGATTGGCGGACAAAAGGATCAATCTTTGGCTTCTCTTGCCTTTTCGAGGTTTATCGTTGTTGTCATCATAATACAACTGATCGGATTAACCATTGTTAAATGTTGCTATTATCATCATCATTATTCCATGGCTAAAGTGGCGAGTAAACGTAAGAGTGAAAATAGCGCAGGAATGTGTGAAAAGGCAAGAAAAGAAAAGGATGGAAATAAGTTGCACTCGAAGATGAATCGATTAATTGTCGGAATGAAGCAAGTGATTGAAGGTTTTTGTATTTAGTTAAGGTTAATATCGTTTACATCGGTCAAAGTTGATTCACGGAAAGGCTGGAAATGTGAATCACTTTTGTTTTCATTTCAAACTGTTCAACTTATCAAAGTTATTCAATCTAAACTTATTGTTATTAATTGATTAAATGGATGATAAAATGTTAAATAGGTTTACATTGGAATGGTTCTGGCACGTGGTGAAGTTTGGTTTGGATGGAAGGGAACAAAGGAAAACAATGTTGACAATTCATCAGATTTTATCACATTAGCCATCATTATTATTGCAAGATATGCGATTACCATCAACGGCCGTGTGCCAGTTTGGCGTTACTCTCAACGGGTCGTCATCAACGGATCAAGCTTAGAGGAGAATAAGTTTGCGGAAGAAGAAGAAGAAGCAACAAAAAAAAAGAAAATCTTTCTTTTCATTTTCAACTATTGTTTCTTTGCCCATCATCATCATCTTCATTATGATAATCATCATTTTCATGAATAACAATAATGGCGATAAAATTACTTTATATTTGTCAACTTTATTTTCGCTCTCTTTTCATATCGATTATAATAAACTATCATTATCATTATCAAGTATATAATTTGACAATCAAATGGTTAAAGCGCAGTACATTTGTGTATCCGTTTTGGGCAGGCAAAAGCTTTGAGAAATTAATCCAAATCTAAACAGTCTTCTGATGAAACAAAATACTTTCATATTATTTCAAATGTTGCTCTCACTGAATAAGATGTAAATCATCGAGAATTTTGCCATTTCTGTTTCATTCATTGTATTGCTGGAATGACTTCAAGCGTAATGTCAATGTTTTACAAGTTTTCTTGATTGTTGTTATTTCAATCGAAAGTATAGACTCGATTAGGATTAGAAAACTTTCGATACTTAATTAAGGAAAAACGCGAAAAATTTTCTCATCGAGTTAAGAGAATTAGTTTTTGGAATCATGAAAACTGAGTTTATTTGTGCAATCGAAGATTTCTCATATCGACAGTATTCGAGAAAATCGAGTTCAAAGTTGAAATTTCAGTTCAGTTGTGGAACCGGTTTTTATTGAACTCTGATGGGACTTTGATAGCCAACTAGCAAAATCTTTATTTCGAGGAATAAAATCTTCTATTTCGGTGCAACAGATAGCTTCGATTTTCGGTCAAACCTGGAGTGATGATAGTATCAGTAATAGCTAAAGAGCTGAAATAAATTTAGTTGATCACCGAAAATAGTTTGTGAACATAAAAGATCGAACTCTTTTTCAATTTATCGACATTTTTCTTGATGTTTTCCAATATCATTTAAACTTAAAGCCTTTTCATTTCAATAATGAAAGCGTCACCAATCATCATTCTTTAACCGATAATAATTGAATTTCAAAAGATTAAATTTTCCAAATTTTGGAATCTTTCATTCCACTTTCAGAACAAGCTCTCGATTCTAAAAGAGCGGTTTTTCAACTTTTATTTTGACCTTAAGCCCATGTGGCATTTTTAGATCGCTAAACTCCCAAAGCAGTCGAAAATTCTCAACCTTTGAATTGACTTCAAAGACCAGTCAGTAACTGAACTGGGTAAACCTCGAGAACTGCTAAAACTTGCTATAACTTCTTTTGCCGCTTAACTGATCTCTTTTACTGTGAAAAGCACAACTCTTGACTCTATCAAAGTCGTTGACTTGATAAAGTCACCATTATAAGTCGAGCCTCATCTAGGCATGTGATTTAATAATCAAAGTTTAACCACAAGTCGCGACTTTTTCCCTTCATCTTTACATAAACTTTAAAAGTCAAGTAAAGATTGGAAGCAAAAGAGTCGAGAAAATTTTGCTCTTCAATTCTTTTTCTCTATTCATGTATCAATATTAAACCCTAAGGGTATTACTAACATTTCCAGTTACCTTGTTTAATCTCTCTCGATCTTTTACCTTTTGTTGCATTTTGGCCAATTGTTACTTGATGAAGTGAAATATATTCTTGAAATATTTCCCTTCTTTTAATAATAATTTACTTTCAACTCTCACCAGGTTGGTCAAGAAGGAGCACAAGAAGAAGAAGAAGAAGAAGAAGAAAGAAAGAAAAAGGTTTTTCAAAGGTAAAACAGTTTAACTGTTGATAGGTGTTAAAGGTAAGTTTCTTATATTTCACGTTTCACTGAACATTCAAGTGACTTCTTTTCAACCTTTTTTGTCCTTTTCGCATTTCAAACCATTTCTTTATTGACAACTTTTTATTCAATTGAATACGGAACAAAATAATTTTGAATAAAGACTCATGATAATAATAAGGTGTCAAAGGTAATTTTTTTGCTTCGCTCTCAACATTTAAATGATCCATTATGCTAATGATAATAGCACTTCTAATCAATTATTGACTTCAATTGGTGTAATCATTTGGAGCAACAACGAGTCTAAATTTGATTGCATTTCAAGTGAACAATGAAACTGTTGACCAGCAAAGCAACTGAAGAGGAACCAAGGAAAAGTTTCCAAACTGGAATCCATTTGTTTCCAGAAGTCAATATCAAAAAGGAAGAGCGTTTAATCTTGAATATCATGGAATCAGTTCAATTCTTTTTCCGGTTCCTCTTTTCTCTCTCTCTTCCATTTCTTTCTTCAAAATAATTTTCTAATCTTCATTTTCTTGTTTGTCAAACTTTTCATCCTTTCTTTTACCTGACATTTTACTTCTTTTAAGAAGATAACTTTGAAAATTTTCGGTTTTTCTTCTTCTTCTTCTTCTTCTTCTTCTTCTTCTTCTTCTTCTTCTTCTGGCAAAGTAATAAGAAAGGAGGAACACACAGTGAGAAGGAAAAGAAGATGAAGATGAAGCAAAAGGAGGAGTTTTGAGTTTGGATTGGATGAAGAGGAAAGGTGAAGATGATGAGTGAAATGATTTTTACCTTTTAAATGATTCAGTGTGAGTTAGCTTTTAAAGTTAACATGAAAAAAGGTGATTTGATTGAGGAAAGACAAGTTAACAAAAGGATTTCTTTTATTCTCGCCACGCAAAGAGTAAAACCTGATTTTCTGTAAGCTGCTCAGATAGATATCAATGACAATTGAATGAAAAGCGAGAGGAAAAAAGAAAGAGAAAAGAGTAACATTCAATTGACAGAAAGTAAAGTTTTCAAGTTTGTTTTCATTCTTTTTCTTTTTCATCTTCTTCTTCTCTCTTTGACCAAATATTAATAACATTTAGTGACCACATTCACAGGTCCACTTGACCTTGGCTCACTTAATAACCAGCCAATTACAAACAATAAACAACAACGAAAACAAGTATTTCCCCTTTCCTCGCCCTTACCGCTTCACCTGAATCAAAGGCACACAATGCGCCAAGATATTGGACAGACTTTTGTATCTTTAATCATTTATAACCAAATCAACGAAACCAACTATTTTCAAATAGCCAGAAACGAAGACAATCAAAGCTTCAAGTTTTATTGAATAATGAGTTTTGAATCAGTCAAGTTGACTTGATCAGTCTGATGGACTGAAAGACCAAAGAGCATAAATTTGTATTAGACTTGATCTTTGACCTGCGAAACCCTTTTGTTATTCAATTGGTCAAGAACAAGTTTCGATGAAAGGGTTTTCACGAGGTGAACTTGCGTTGTAATGTTAATGATGAATGGATAAACTCCGCCTCTGAATATCTTCCAATCTCTTATCAAGAACTAAAGATATCAATGATAATAATCATTTGTTTGGTCGAGAAACTCTATTCAGTCTAATCTATAAAGCATTTTGGCCCAAAAAATGGTATTAAAAGTATTGCCAAAGTGAAACCAGAAACCGAAGAAAAGGAAAAATCTCTCTCGTTCCGATTATTTAGCTGATTAAATCATATTATTCTGAACATCGATGGTTCAATGAGTAAACTGAAAGAGTAAAATTATTTCACTGTTATTATCTTGAGCATAAACTATTTTCAGTCAATAACTGTTTACAATGAAAAATAATTATCGAATGAAACATCGATATTTCAAGTTTCAATTTCAGTTGAATTGATGAAAGCCAAATGGAACAAAGAAAAATTTTCTGAAAATTTCGCGATAGAAAAGCAAAAGAAAAGTTGAAATGGAAATAATGAAAAGAAGAAAAGTTAACAATAAAATCCTCCGAGGCTATTTGGTAAATCATTGTTCATCATTCAATGAAATCATTTTAATTTCTGGTTAACCAAAAGTAAATGAAAATCTGATGAAAAGTGTTTTTTTTTTAAAAACTAAATTAACAGGAAAAAGAAAGGCAGCGAAAGGCGAGAAAAAAACGAGAAAATTTTTCAAAATGAAATTCCCTGAGGTTGTTGAATGATAGCAAGAAAAGGTTATTCAACATTTTCCGAAATGATCATGAAAAATGTAGGATTAAAACTTATAGAGTCAAAAGGTGCAAGTTGAAGATGAATTGAGTTGACAATCTCATAACAAGGCTCATTACCATTAAATCATTAAAAGTTAAACTTGAATTGAATGGAAGAGGCAAAAGTTGTATTTACATTTAATTAGTTTCCATTTAATATACTCACAGAAGGTGAAACTTTATTATAGTTTGCGAGTTTATTGTTATATTGACGACAAAAAGGGAACCTTAATTGGTATGCTTTATTAATTATCTTAATTTAATTAGCATATTAGCAATTTAATTATCTTTTTTGTCACCAAATACTAAACTCTTTTTTTTCTCCTCATTTTGTTCGTTCTTTCTTCTCTTCTTCTCGAAACTCAACGTTTTTTGGCAACTTTTTTTCACCCTGAATACAATGTTTTCCCTGATTATCAGGTTCATTATTGGCTCGTGATTAATTGATCAATCAAAGGATAAAAGTTAATCGTTGAATGGGTTAATTGTCTGGCTAAATTAACCAAACGAAGAGTATTGATTTTCGCGAATTTTCTCGCCATTTTTTCTTCTTCCTTTTTTTGTGAAACTTTTTTCGCTTCGTCTTCATGTAATTGCAATTGAATTGACTACAACGGTTAATGATCATCATTAAGGTGTGGATCTGTGTTTAACTAAGTGTTGATTAATGGAGTCGATAATAAAGAGTGAAAAAGTAAATTGTTACTCAACTGTAAAAACATTTAATCTCAATTGTTTAACTTCTTGGTAAGTGTTGGTAATGGCAAAGTGTATTAGTTTGGAAAAGTATAAAACCGAGTTTTCAGTTTCCATGAAATGTTTATTGCTTTTCTGTTGTCATTACCATTATTATTGTTATTATTATTATCATTGTTACAATAAATAACTGTTACCTAATCAAGGTGATTAAGTTGCAAGTTGAACAATTGGGCGCATTATTTATATGATAATAAGACTATTAGAATTGAACTAAATGTTACCAACTTTTTTTTCTCTTTTTTTTCTATTCTTTTCTTTTCTACTTTTGTCACTTCATTCGATATTTCGTTATTTTAACATTCTTTTTGTCCTTTTGTTGTCACTTGATTAATTCAATTTGATGGAAACCAATTTTTCCTCTCAATCCAATTATTTGATAATTAGTTTTGCCAGTTGCAACCTTGTTTCATTTGATTATTGATCGCTTTTCATATCGTCTCGGCGTCACTTCATTCAAGTCGACCAGAGAAAATGCTTTCCTTTTATTTTATCTCAATTTTATCCTTTTGCTCAGTACGACTGGCGAATATTTTAAAGACTCTTCACAGGAAAATACGACTTTAAATACGAGTCGAGTATTGACTAAGTGAATTTTTATATTTGCAGAATTAAGTTGGTGGAATAGCGATAATGGCCGAGTCCGTTTTATGACGAATCATGTCCCAAGATTCGAAGTCTCTGCTTGCATTTCAATTGGCATAGAAAAGTAGAGAATGTCAAACAGAAGAAAACGATTGAAGCAAAAGCACACTGCGCATCTCTACTGGAAACTAATATGAAAGCATCGGCCATAAATCAAAATTATTCGAGGTACTTTCTAGTACTTTAGTCAAACTGACTTTATTAAAGATCTGAATACAAATGCTATAATTAACAATTGAAATAAAATGAAATAAGTTTCATTTGTTTAAGAATTTAAAGGTGAAAATATAATATGAAAACTTGACGGGTTTAGCGGTAGCAACTGAATGTAACTATTAATATTAATCTAAATTGCTCTCTTCGATAAAGTTTTAATATTCTATTTCATCTCCAACGTCAGATAGCTAGTCATTGATTAAGATAGCCAAATGACGATTAAAGCTGGTCATGAATGGCCACTATCAATACTCTATCGCTGACAATGGAAACAGAAAGTTTTACTTTTATTACATACATAGTTAATACATGCTTCATTTCATTTCGAACGAAAAGCTTTTTTACAAATTCACTTTTAACCAAGAACTAGTTGCTAGCTTCATTCCAACCCATTGAATGACTAAATATTTTGCAAATTAATGTCACAATTTGCATCGATTTAGCTATTTATCAAAGATGAACATTTATAATGAACTTTCTTCAAGAGACCAAATACTTTTACCGTCGCTTGAAGCAACCATGATTGAGGAAAGCATTTGCTTGGTTTAGACCCAAAAATGTATAACAAGTTCCCTCTCAACGACCGGATATTAATTTTTTAGACAAAATGTTTTCAAGAAAAAAAGAGAATCTGAAAAGAAGCAAAAAATCATGTTAACCAAACTGAAGACGTTTCTTTATCAAAGAATAATTCACAACTTTGGAAATGATGAAGATGCTTTTTCGCGATATAACCATTGATATGCCTTCAAGTATAAATTGCATCATGAAAAATAATAACCAATAATCATTTAACTTGACAAGGTGTATTAAGTTTAGAGTAAACGAAAGAATCGCGAAAACAAATTGTGTCAAAAATGATGTATAAAAGGTAATTTTATTTAGCTATTTTGTTTTCGCTGAAACCATTTTTTTCATTTTCAAGTTTGATTGACGAGTTTCAATTTTTACATGAAAATCGGTTTCAAATTTAGGCCTCTTTTTTGCCCGCACCTTAATTTGTTTCATTGTCAGGTTGAGTCGGAAGTACAATATCATTTTTATGATTCACTTCGGGTTCATCTTCTCAGCTCAACCATCATCATTATATTATTACTTATCCAACATTCACTTGTCAAATTGCAAGTTTTCAAGTTTAATCACATCTTTTTTGGTTCACATTTTGATGCGGCAAAACAGGAAGAGTTAAATTGATAAACTAACAAGCTTGATAAAATATTGAGATAAATTGTTATTGTTGCAAGTGTGAAGAAAGTAAAAAAGTTGATTACATTATTCGGTAAACGTTTTGATTTGTGTTTCAAATGTTTTCTTGTGCTATTAATAAATAAAGACTGACTTCAATGGATGTTTTACCATTAATTGGACTAATTGAGTGTTTAATGTTTATTTTCGGGTTTAAATTGTTTTATTGTCAGGGTAAAGTATCTTTAAATAAACTTAGAGCTATAATAATTTAACACAGGTTTCGAGTGTGCTATTTATGGATGTTTCTAAACATACACCGACCAATCCGCTTTTTTGTCTTGTATCATCAGCTCTTTGTTTTGTCTTTTCATTCACTAATCGGGTCTAGATAGTGGTGATGGTCAGATGCTCAGTTGAATGTTCGACAAATCGTTAAACTTGTAAGTCGGAGTAGCCAGTTCAATGGTATTATAATATTATCAACCCAAACCTGAATGCTTTCTCTCCATTAGAGGGTTTGGTAAATATTGGTTACACCAACATAGTTTTACCTATGGCCACACTGAGTACTTAATGGTGTCGTTACCATTTAATGACGGGATTCTGGCCTAGAGACGTTCAGTCATAATCCATCGTATGATAGTGCATTGCCGTTGCTCGGTTGAGCAGGCACATGTACCCTTTGTCCGAACCTGCGATTCCTCTCGTACTGAGCAGGATTTCTTATGTAAAAAGTCATCGGTATGGTTGAACTAGAGTCTATAATCGGCTAGAGCAAAATCTAAGTATTTTCAAGATGAGACAATTCGACATTCAGACACTCCGGATAGTAAATGTTGAAACGGTTTTTCTATTATTTTTCAATTTTTCAGCAAGCGATTGTTCAAAAGGCTAGTTAAATCGTTCAATTTTGCTTTTTTCATCAATGTTTATCTTTCTTTCCGAATTTTGATTCAATAATTTTTCAGTGAATTTTTGATCAGTGAAGACATAATTTAGAAAAAATTGAAAAACTTATTTTTCAAGTGTCTAAACAGTTTTATGATTTAACCAATTCAATTCATTTTCTTCTACACACAATTCAATGGTTGATCCAGGATTTGGTTTGCAGTTTTATGAGTAAACTGTCAGTTTTTCATATTTTTGCAATTTTGATTTCTTTATCTATTCAAATTATTTCTAATAAATGAGACTTTCTATAAAAGAATATCAATTTTGCATCAAAAATTCAACAAATTTTAACCTTTAAAAATGCAAAATAGGTAAACTATGGTTTTCTTTTTATAGAAATATTCAGTTTCTGTGAAACATCTCAGCATGTAAATTTAAAAAATTGACCAATTTCTTATTTTGATTTGTTTCTTTTTCCCTGAGCGTCATCTCAATCCAAGCTAAACTTGTCAAATTTAAAATAAAACCTTTTCAATGAACCTTTTATTTCAACAGTTATCATACATTTGCATTAAGTGATGCAAAATAGATTCATTGTCTTTTAACCCTGTTAATTGTACCATTGAATGGCTAAGGTCAAGTGGTCAAAAGCAGTTTAATTCAAGTGCAACAATGTTAACAACAATAAACTATAATAATGATAATGATGATGAGAAGATGAAAGTAAAAATAGCAACACTGAGAATGAAAAGATTCAAGTTAATTTGAAAGTCATTAAACAGTCTTCTTGGATTATCCATTTCCGTTTCCGATTCCATTTTGAAATGAAACAAGCAAGATAAAGAGTGTTCATTTGTTCCAGTTGAAGAGTGGCAAAGAAGCAGTTTCTTGTTTTTAACCGGAAAATAGCCAATCATGAAGAGAATAATTTACAAGAGAAAAAAATAGTTTTTTTTTCATTCCATCCATTAGTCGATATAATTGGAATAAACTTGCAACATTGAGGTTAATCATTTCAATCAAAATAATCAATTGTCAAGTTTACCCATTGAGGTTTCATCTTGTTTCACCTTTTCTCAAACGGCTTTGTGCCAAGATTGATTTGCAAATGAAGTAAAACTTTTGAAAGATGAGGTTAACAGAAGAGTTTTTCAATTGAAAATGTAAAGTATCACAATGTGAGCATCAATAAAATGATATTAAATGAAGTTTGACTTTCTTTCTTCTTCCATGTCGACTGTGAACTACAATCAACTAGTCAATAATGCAACAACCATTGTGTGTTGTTTGCGCGTTGTACTGGCACTTCTTGCTTCCTCTCCTCCGAATAATGGTACATACGTTTTGACTTCATCTTTTTTTGTGTCTTACTGTTTGCGTATTTGCTGCTCTTTTCTTGCTCTTCAATGATCAAGACGAAGCAGAAGAAGAAGAAGAAGAAGAAGAAGAAGAAGAGAAAAGATCAACTAAAAGTTTAGATTTGGCCACTTGACAATGAATAGGTTTAAGTAGTCGAGTTAACATGCAGCACTGTATACTTGCATTGTTAGCATAAAAGAAGTGAGAGAGAAACTTGGAAGGACTTGAAGATGAATGGGATGAAAAATGGAATCAATATGAATAGTTGAAAGAGAAAAGGTTAATAAAGTTATTTCACACATTGCGAGAAGAAAGCTATTCAAATAATCATTTCAATAATGATGATGATAATGGTAATATGTTTAACAGTCGTAATTGTTTAGTCAATCACAAAATCAACTCCATTTTATTATTAATATTGTTATTGGCGCGTTTTACCATTTTATCGACTTGAGCATCGTTAATGTTTTCTTCATCCATTCAACAATCCATTTTACTCACCTTTTATTGCTCTTAATTATATTTTTATTGCCATTTGGTGAGCACATTTTACAGTTTCTTTTTCCCTCTTTTCGCTCCGTTCATACCTTTACGAAACGCTCCTTCAATTAACCAGGTTTCCATCGTCAAAGGGCTTCGATACTTTCTAATGAGCGGTTAATAGGAGAGTGCAATGTTTCCCTGGTTTCGATTGGACCAATCATTTGTTCCATTTTCTCGCTCATTTGCCAAACCTTACTTCTGATAAGCTCTTTACCGGTTTCAGACTTTCTGTGTAATTGATTTTAATTTATTATATGAATGTCGAGTCTTTTGTGTTGAAATTTTAAGACTTGGTTCTTGAAGCGGTTAAAAATATTAATATATTTTCGACTATTTTAGGAAAGTAAAATGCGCTCTGAATCCATATAAAAGTACTGGACGTGCTTTTTATTTTGTTTAACTCTTTGGGTTGATAACTTGAGAACTACTGATGTTAGAGGACTGATGCTTGAACTTTCCAAGTTGCAGTACCGTATGCAATATGCATCGAGACCATTCAATTTCATTCGTTAATTTGACCTCTAAACGACATGGAAAGATCATTTCAGAGAGAAAATTGTTTATATTCAATATTGTTTTCTAAGAAAAGCTAAATGCGTTCATCGATGAATATTACTGGTTCCTCTGTGACCGTATCTTCTGACTGAAAAATGCTCAAATGATGTGCCGCGTAACTCCCCATTGCAAGTATTTTGCATCGGAATTAAGGTGTCATTGTATGCAATTTGTATCAGTATCGCCTCTCTAACATTAGTGATCCTCGAGTTATGAAGCCAAGCAAGCAGACAAAATAAAATACACCTAGTACTTTAGACCAATATAATCATTACGAATGTACTTCAAAAGAGTGAACACGAATTTTTGTTGAATATATTAATGACAATGTTATGATAATAACAACGCAATGTACGAATCAAATACAATCAAAAGTATCACATAAGTCTCAAGATTTGCCAAAAATTACTAACTTATGACAACATTGCAGAATCTTTCTTCCTTTTTGGTGATCAGTTGAACAGTTAAATGCATTAAAATGACTCAATTTAGCACATATTGTTGAATCTCGCCTTTCTTGAACAAATGAACTTGTAAAGGGAACAGTCACGTGTTGCAACCAAATGAATTCAAATGATTTGAAATGCTGAAAATATCAATAAAAATAAGCAACAATAGCATGATAATAGCAATAACCTGAAAAATAAATAAATTGATATTAGTTATCAACTGGGAGTTGGAAAATATGAAAAAATATTATCATGAAAGAAAATCAAATCAATTCTGTTTCTTTTCTTCCATAATAGTTATATTTGATAACAAAATAGCATTTACTTTATTATCATTTCTCTGGTCAACCAGCTTAGAATCAGCAGGGAGTTGGAACCACTATTTTCTCACCCATCAAAATGATAAAAAATTACCATCACCAAGTTAATAACAGAAATGATAATAATGCTCATGATGACACCTTGATCACAAGTCGACCTTAATAAAACATTGAAAACCATTGAAATCATTTGACAATTGATTATAACATCAATTTTTGATTTTAAATGCAGCAACATAAATGATAATCATTTTTCATTCCATAAACATTATTGATAACAAACATGATTCAAAACTGTAGATTGATTATTCTTACCATTTAGTGTTCAATTTCGCCCTGCTTTGAGCCCTTCCACCTCGAACAGAGTTATTTGTTTTAGTTTCACATTTATATTGGATTATTGATAAAGAACCTCGAAACTCGCCTTAACTGTGACTATCAATTCCTATCCGGTTTATAACAAGACCAACCTTTGACTTGCTTTTCATTTTGTATTTCGTGTTTGTTTTTTATTTGATTGAGATTAATGGTTTCCGATTAATATTGACAGTTTCATTTCTTGAACAACTTTTTATTTCTTTTTCCAGATCACATTCAATATCATTTAAAATGACTGAAATCATTGAAAAACCATTTCTCGACCTCATCGTTTCTCACAGTTGATAGCTTTACATATCTTAAGATACTTTTCATCGGAAAATGTTTACAACATGTTATTTCAACGAGACAAAACTATTGCTATTCAATGGGAAAAGAAAAATATGTTTTATATTAAAATGAGTCATGGAATTTTGAACATTTATCTAACTGACCCAAGCCAATAAACGAACGAAATTATGTAGCTTTTAACTATTTTCTTGCTTTTTAAATTTTCTTTTTTTTCGATTGAAAATTGCGATGAAAATCAGAAATCCAAGTCTACGATAATTGAATGAGTTTCGGATTTTCTTCTCATTTGAATCATAGATTAAGTCATCATTTTAGACTAAAATCTCGTTTTTCAAAAATCCATCGAATATTCAGAGAATCCGTTTCATTTATTGAAATCAATCCTGGCTTTCCGTTTAGAAGCCCAAACAGCCCGAAACGTGGATCTAAATATCTTAAAAGCCAACAAAAATTCGAGTCGAAATGCAATCTAAAAATTAAATCTTGAATGAAAAGCTTCAGGAAAAGCCAATTTACTCGATAATTTGATTAACAGGATTATAAGAACACAATGAGCAAATTAATTGCAAAATTAAATTACAAAATTGATTGTTAACAAGGGACAATTAGAGCATTTCCCTGAGCACACGATGAAAAACGTCGATCATTAAAAGTTGCATCAAATTAAATGGATAACAATTGTTGAGCGTTCAAGTTGATGGACAAAAATATTGATTTGAAAATGAAATCAAATTAATACATGTTTACATATAGATAAATAATGATGATGAAAGACAGTTTGATAAATATAAATAGATGACATGAAATCTCAATAGACAAATAAAGAGGAGAGAGAAAGAGAGAGAAGAGAAAGAAAGCCAAGTGTGAAAGGTTAGAAGCATTAAAGGTTAAATGTAAATTAAAGATTAGTAAAAGTTAACTTGATTTTGATTATTTTGCGGTGTCAATGATAACAATAATAACAATCAGCTTCTCTTTTTTGCCTCACAGGATAAAAGCTTATAAATGCAACAACCGATCAAACATCAACTACAACAGGCTTTCAACCATTATTCATCCATTTTTATATACTCTACTTTATCTTCATCAACTCCCTGTTTCTCTTCTCTTTTCTCTCTCTCTTCTCTGTCTCTTCAGGGTGTTAGTTTTCAGTTTTGGTTTTTGCCAAAAGTCGAAGAGAGAAAAGAAAACAGTTAAATAGATTAACTTGCGCTGCATCCATTATTAGCTGGTAATGGAGCGTGAGCTTGGTAATCATTTGAAATCAAGATGATTCTCATTGATACAAGTTAAAAGAATCATTGTTGTTATCAAATCAAATTGCAAGACTTGCACAGTAATAATGATAATAATAAAGTTTAATAGTTGTGAATGGTGTAAAGGCACACAAAAAATGGTAAGCTTATGCAAATACATAATGGTAATGGAGGGAAAACTGTGACAGGATGAGAAGAGTTTAAAGTGAAAACGATGGCAACATTGTTACATCAGTTTCGTCTCCTTGGGCTGGTTTCTCACCAAATGAACACTTACCTTTTCTCACAATATTGGTAATTTAATATCCAAATTGTTGCCCGTCAATTGTTGCCATCCAATTGGTGTCCTTACTTTCCGTCACTATTCAATCAACTCCAATCAACTGGTGCAATCAGTGATTCCTTTTTTATGCTTACTTTATGTGTGTGTCTGTATATGGTTCGGAGTTGTTCACAAGTATCAATATTACAAGATATGTAAGATGAACAATAAAGATTTGACAATGAATTTTGGGTTCAATGTAAACATTTTACTCGGCATTTTCTTCATTAGGACATTTCCTCTTGTTTAACCATTTTTCACTGAAACCCCAATTCGGATGGCCATTGTAATAAACCATTTACACGGTTGCCTTTTTGTTGGAACATTCAGAATATCACATTTCATCCGGAAATTGAAACAACATTAAAACTGGTCTCAAGAAGAGTCAAAAGATTTACTTGAATGCAAAAGTTGATTCCAAAACGGAGATTGAAAAGAAATCTTTTCAACTTTCAATTTACTTTCAATTTTGCACAGTAAACATTTCGATGTGGACTTTCTGAAACCCAATTGCTTAGATTTTGATGAGATACCATTAGATAACCACATAAGTCTTTGGCCTCTTCCATGTAAAGTGTCACGAGATTATTTCGTTTTATGCCCAATTCAATATTCAATTCGCCTCTTTTGGAGCAGTTTTGTGTCTTTGGATTTTTAATAAAACTGTAAAAAATCACACATTTTTTGTATTTACAAATTTCAGTTGAGATTTTTAAAATAGCAGAAATGGTTCGCCGAAAAGTTTGATTTTCAAGGAAAACCCGACCACAAGTAGAAATGACTATTTTGAGCAGACAAAAGTTAACCCAAGTTAGCGAAAATATTCAAAAAGTTCTGAATTGAACATCGGTCTGAAAGCAAAGATAGTTTTTATTCTTACTTGATGCTCATTTAGTGAGCTTTCAAAACTCGAAAGTTTTTGTCAACTTTGTGTTTTGAAAAAGAGCGATTCGATACTTTTCATGAATGAAAGTTAACCTTCAAAATGTCGTTGCAGGAAGTCATTGTTCTTGGCTTCTGTGACTAAACGCCACGAATATTAAAACTTGATCAGTGAATTTGCGCGAAAAAGTTTTGCCTTCTACTGTCCCTGTTCAATGGCTATTTGCTCAACATTGATGGATAATTTAATGAACCATTTAAGATGCAAAACTTGAGAAATGTTTCGCTCATCCATCAATTAGTCAACGTTAATTGATTATCAACGAAATTAAAATGTATTTGTTCAAAGGTTACAATTTCATTGACTGTTTTTTGCTGGAAAAAGCGCAAAAACTTGATCTAATTGAACCAATTTGAGAATTAGTTGAAGAAGCAAAAAGTGAAGAAAGTCATCAGCACAAAGGTTAAACGGTTGGCGATAATTTTGAATGTTTGCATTAATAATGTTGAAATGAGTTTTGAAATGTAAATTTTTTCTCTGCTCAGTTTCCTTAATCATTAAATAACAAGGGATAACAATCTGAGCAGTGAAAAAATGGAATAGAAATTTTCTCCTCTCATTTTCACTGTAAACTTTGAAACTCACAATTTAAACATTCACCTATTATCATTATTATTTGCTGTTATTTGATAATAAACCATCAACTTGACTCATCATTAGCATTATGAAGAGTTAATAACAAAATAAATGAGATGCAAAGTGTTTAAACTTTTTTCACTATTCAATGAAGTAAAATTGTTCATTCAATTTTGCCTCATCATTTAATGGCTCTTTCTCTTGCTCACAAAATTCAATTTTGTAATCATTATCATGAAATTAAATGTCTTCTTCTTCTTTCACCTCATTCTCAATTGATTGTTGATAATTTTTTATTATCATTATTATGATATTAGACAATTTATTTTGTAGCATTTGTGTTTTGCAAAAAAATGACATTTTTTATATTCTCATGTTTTCCTCCCTCTATTAATCTAATGCTTATTTCCTGTTAATTAATTTCATGATAATGATAATCAACAATAACATCATTAGTTCATCGACTTGCTGGCATTTCATGAAAGAGCTTTGAATGAGTGTCAGTTTGACAACAGTTGATTCCATCAATTGATTTGCAGAGCGTTTTTATCCTTACGCCTGTTTCCAGTCAAAACTCACGAACGGCTGGTGCTACAGACCTAAGCTTTGAAACATGAGCTTCCGCAAATTGAACATAGACTCGAAATAAAGAAACGAACGAAATTTACTTTTTTAAGTCTTTAGTACAAGTTTAATTGTGAGTTATGAGTTATGACTACAAACAGAAGTAATGGATTGAAAAAACTGTAAATTAACTTCGAAAACAAGTCTGCTCATGAAGTTCTAGTTCAATACGGATCGTTCCTCTGCTGGCAGTAGTTAGCTGCTGATTGAAAATACCCTCTTATAAAACTGGGAATTTAGTCGCAAAAAATTTTCGACTTTGCATTGACGACTAATCACTAGTGTTTCAGGTTTGGCAAACTTCGTTTGTGATGAATAAGAACGAAAAAAATTTACCTCAAAACACCATCAAATGAGCTGATAAAAGACATCGAATTTGAAAAAGAAAAACCGTCGAAAAGATTTGCAAAACTAAAAAGTGGAAAACTTTACCCAAGAAACGCAAAGGTTGAAATGAAAAGTATAGAGATTAACTTATAGGATTGTTCAATTTTTGAGCCAATATTTGATTGTGTTTTAGGAAGCAAAGAGCAAAGCAAAGAAATAAAAAAAGTGAAAATAAAATGGCAGAAAAGATTGAATCAATTGAATAGAAAAGCAAAAAAACTCAAAAAACCGATTGGTTACATTTTATTTTCTATTTTCTTGCACATTTACTTTACCATTTGATTGAATTTATATTTCACTCTGAATCCCATTTACTGTGTGCAATAAAATAATATCATTATCATTATCACACTTGAATTCCCTTCAATTGATTCACTGATCATGCTGATCATTTCAACTTGCAATCAAGTTCAATCTGGGAAAAGAGTTTAAAAATAGCGATGGAAAATGAAAAGAGGAAAAACAATCAAAACTGAATAATAAAACGGTCAAGAAAAGTGGACAAAAGAAGAAATGAAGCAACATTAAAGGGTCAACAGAAAATGAATGAGAAAAGCGCAGGCAGAAACAAATAATAACGATAATGTTAATAATAATGATTGATTAATGACAATTATATTGTTAACTGGAAAGTTGATAAAAGGTAAGGAAAAGAAAAGTTTGCAAAGTAAAGAGTTTTTATCTTTAATCAATTGATTAAAGTGAAAGCGAGTTGTTTATTGATTAACCTTGTAAACGTTGTAACTCGTAAAGTGCAAAATAACAATAACAAGCTCAATAATAATAAAAGTAATAATCGCAATAAGTAAAAGTAAAGTGTAATAATAATGACGATAATAATGATAATAATAACTCCCAGCAGTGATAACCTATACTTGAATCAGTTTAACTCCAATATTAAACACTTAATATGTATCAATTATTAGGACCACCTAACGGGACTTGAATATACATTGCGACTTTATCTCTTCTCACTAAACCAATGACACTTTCTTTATCCTCATCCTTTCATATCAACTTTTTTCTCTCTCTTTCCTCTTCTTCTCTTTTCATCCTAACTTGATGTCTTATCTCTTGTTTGATTCCCACATTTTCATCAGCCTTTTATGTGGATCATCATCATCCATGGCTGACAAGACCGCAATCATTTAAATTGATTCCTAAATACTTTGGTCAATCTGTTTTATTATCATATTAATGCACTTTTATCAACCTTATTATTTCAACTCGAGAAGGATAAACAAGTCAATCAAAGTTGTTCCTTCAGTTCAGCTTGGATGTCATTAGCTTTACGTTTTGCTGCGTTTTGTTTCCACTCACTTTTATCACACCAATCAATCGGAATAAATTTATCGCTATCGTTTCCAGCAATCGAAGGAAGAAGAAAAAACTTTGACAGAATCGGAAAATTGCTAAACTAATATTATTCTCGTTTTCCTTTCATTTTTTTTCTCTTCTTTCCTCTTCTAATGCTTTGATTAAACAAGCTTGTGATAATCTGTCAGTTGACTGTAAACAATCAAGTCATTATTTTTATTATATTATTTGAGATTCAATATTTTGTTACAATCCATGTAAACAGATTGGTATTTATTCATCATTTTATTACCATGATAATATCCATAATCATTGCAATTGTACCGTTGACAAGGAAATAGCGATTAATTGAATTGTTTTTCATTCAATTAGTTATTAGTTGCATCAATGGGACAGAAAAGGTGAAAGAAATTTTCTTTCAATGGAAACCTTTTATTGCATTTGCAAGTTGATTGAGTAAAGGTTGAAGCAATTCTTATTAGCTTTCGTTTCGATTCTCTACTGAGTCATATTCACAACCTTTTGGTTCCAGGTGGGTTGATCTACTTAAACTGGTTCTCCTCATGTGCCATTCACTCAACATGTTTCACGGACAATTCATATTTCCATGTTAAACTCTTGTTAAAACCAATAAGTATTTAAGTTAACCTGGCAATATATTTTGTGGTCAGTGTTTGCGGTTTTACTTTGGCTGCTAAATAAAAAAGCTAATTAGTCTACCTTTAATACATTCCATTATGACAATATATTATGGATAATTGGAGCAGAAAAAAGGTTATAAACGTCGGAAAAACGTTGCCAATGTGAATAAGTGTACAACTTGGAGGGAAATATCTCATGAGGAAAAGGTCTTTACAGAGGCAATACATCATAAGACACTAAATCAGACAAGACATTTTTACTCGGCTAACTTTTTCACTCTCATTAGACTCGCTCATTCAAAGACAGTCTACAACCCTTAAACATCGAGTTTACCTTTTCCAACCAATCATTTATAAACCTTCCTATTTTCATTCATTCAGGTTCACAATCTGAATGATTAAAGTATCGAGACAAGTGTCCTAATAATTGAACGTTAAACACTCTAATGATATTCACTTCTAGTCGCTTTGACACATCCTTTCTTCTCGCAAGTCGAGTATCAATTTCAATTGTAACAGCTCAAGTCAAGAGGATAAAGTTGAAATGATTAGAGAGTTAAAGGTAAAGATATTAAGGTGAAATTGAAACCTGGAATTTAGAAGAGAGAACAAGAGAGAAAACTCTTTTTCTGTTGGAAGCTTTTGTCAATGATTGAAGTCGCAAACGTTTAACTGTTTTAATCATTTTCTTGACTTGAAGTATTTCCAATCTATTTGTAAGATTAACTTAAAATTGAAATTAACATGAGAATGGTGGCGATAATTGGAAATGAATGAAAAGCAAGTTAGTCTTTGCCTTGGTTTGGACCTTTGTTGTTGTCCATAATTACACATTTTTATTGTTTACAAGCAAATCCTTTGGTTAAATGAAATGGCTAGTTTGAATAGTCAAAACAAAGTGAAATGCAAAATAGTAATTTTAATGAATGGATTGAAAATGCGCCAAAACTAAAGAAAGCAAAGGATTAAGGTAAAAATAATAACAACAAAACACCCAACAGAGCTCAAGATAATCTTGTAAAGGTTGACACAAATCTGTTCAATACAATTACTTGTCACTTCACTGTTTACTTTTGCAGTGAAGTGAAATCAAACCTTAAAAAGCAACTTTAAATCATAACTTGAGATAACAACACTTTTAAATTGGTAAACAATCAACTTTGTTTTAGCAATTAATGCAGGTTGAAATACCTGCTTCGATCGCCTTTCGCACAGTTTTGTGACCAGAATCATCATTTCACCAAATTATTTTTCTGGCTTAACTTTTGATAATCAACCAGAAAATTTACTTATTTCGGTAAATAAAATTCTCTACTTCTAAAAGATGCGTGCATTGAATTTTGGTGAAACCTGGCACTTCGAGTGGTTTTAAGAGCTTAAACTCAAAAGATTTGTTCTTGATTGCCAAAGTATTATACAATAGTTATTAAAACACAAATCTTATGTTATTTTAGATGGATGCTTGTTATCAAAGGAATTAGCTCAGATTTTCTGTGATTTTTAGTCTCAATAGAAATTCAATTTTTTAAGAATGACTTCAAATGCTACCATTCTCGAGATGTCAATGTTCAAAGTTATAAGACCAATGGCCAAAATCGAGAGAACTGTTCATAATTTGAAAAAACTGTTCGATAGTCGATGTGCAGTAGCAATTTTTATCAACGAAAAGTGAGCTTAAACTCTGTAACTTTGACAGTTTGGCAAGTTTGAATTTGGCTGACAATTTTGTTGCATCGCAATATAAAACAAATAAGCTTTACATTTAAAAATAATAAACATTTCATTGATAATCTAAAAAAGTTGTTTCAATTACATTTATTAATAGTTTCATTAGCGAGCTTCATTATTTACAAAACGCTTTATCATCACAAAACTGTTTTGGCTCATTGAGAATATTAATCTTTCATTTCTTGCCTTTTTATGATGATTACACTCATGGGAAACGGTGTTGATGATCAACATTGATCAATGATCATATCAATTATTGTCAACTTAAATGGTTCAACATATTAAGATAATCTTTCCTTTGTCTTTTGTCTCCTGTCTTTCCTTCGCTAAACTTTTTCTAAGTTTCTTTCGCTTTGAAAAAAAAGATCTTCAAAAGCTCTAAATGATTGCGCTTTGGGACTAAGCAGCGTTTAACACAACCTCAAGTATAACCATTGATCACTTGAGTGGCAAAGGCTTTACAAATGAATCATCAAACTTATTCTTAATCATTTGGTATTTTGTTTATTGTATTTACTGATCAGGTGAAATGGATCAGAAGCAAGGTAACAAAACAATGAGAAGTTAACAAAAAATGAAAAGTTAATGGTACATTTATTATCGGTTAATCAATTGCGTTGGATAAACAAGTTTGGTAAGTTGAGCTGGAGTTGGTGATTGGTGTTGATGGAAAGCGGGATAAAATTGTAAACCGAAGGTGGAAAAGGGCACACTTCGAGTGAAATTGAACTTTTCAACTTCAGCATCTTTTAACCTCTTCTCTTTGGCCCGTCGATTCTGAAACCAAATTTTAACCTGAGTTTCCGTTAAGTTTAAAGAAGTTGAAAAATCTGCTCGTTCGGCTATTGATAAATACTGTTTGGATTGAAACTTCCTTTCCAGTGCAAGTAACTGTTGAGTTGTGAAGGGAGTTCTAGGTTTACGATTGCTCTTGTGTTTCCTTAATTGACATTTGATTGCTGGAGGTTCACAGAATGAAGTGAATGCAAAAGGCTTGAGCCAAGGATGATGGTGATGTTGATGAGGTAAATGAACAGGTGATTGTGCTGGTGATATTGAGGGACTTGAAGGTGTCATTGGTTCAGGTGGAGGTGTTGGTGTTGACTTTTTAACTTTCTTCTCTAAAATTCTTTCCATGCAAAAGGGCGATGTGAAAACAGGATTAAATGATGATTTATGTTGATCACTTTTCACTTCAGTTTTCACTTCACTTTTCATACTTTTTTGAACCATTTTTTTACCATTTGCATCGGACATTTTTTTCGTTTACACAAAACGATATTGTTTAATAAAACAATAAAATGAAATAAATAACATTAAATTATAGTTGTTAGCAACTTGAAATGAAATGAATAAACTTGAAGTTTGAACATAGTTTTACATTGAATTGTAAATTCACTGTTATTGGTTTGCACTCAACTTAGCTCCTCCTCAACCATCATCCGCCTCAATGAGGAAAGAGCAATAAGATACACTCATGTGCAAAAGATGAATACAGAATTTCGGTGATTTCCTTCTGAATATTGCAATTTCGCCAATTTCATTTTCTTAATTCATCTGTTTGAGGTTTGAAATTATCGACTGATTGTTTAAAATCCTTTCGAATCACATTAATTTTGAGAAATTTGTTGTTGAAGCTTCCAACAGAAAAAGAGTTTTCTCTCTTGTTCTCTCTTCTGAATTCCAGGTTTCAATTTCACCTCAATATCTTAACCTCTTGGCTTGGAAACGGTAAAAAGTCAAAAACAGAAAAGAATTTAATTTTCATCATTTTCTATCGACTTTTCAGGTCAATTGAAAGGTAACTTGAATCAACTGACAATCAACATTCAATGAACTTCAAAAAAAACTCAGCTGTCTTCTGACCTCAAATCTTGATTGATCAATGGTCAAGATTGTTGCAAAGATTTTTCACTGTCAACCTTTTTCTTTGTTTTACACTTAAAATTTCAACCATCAATGAATGTTACTCTTGAAATCCGTTCATCAAAACTAGTATTTTTCACTTCTCTTAGTCTTCGCTACTTAAACCATTTTTTGTCACTTCATCTATCATTAAATATGTTGATTCAATCAGAATATTCATTTGTTATTCTTTGTTTCTCTGCCCAAAACGACTAATTTTAAGTAAGAAACGCTTTTTAAGGTAATTTATGTAAACTGCGCATTGTTATTTGGTCAAATAAATAGCCGCTTGTTGACTGGAAAAGAAAGAAAAACTTTCACTCTTGTTATTTAATGATAATTATGATTGTTAAAGTGCCCTTAGAAGGTTAACTTGGGCTTGGTTAAGGTAAATGTTGCTTATTAATGGTCAATTGGGTTAATTAAGGTTAATTAGAAACGAGAAATTGATTTGATTGGAGTAGAAAAGTTTTAACGCTAAAAAGTGAAAGTTTTTTTCATCCCATTACAGCTCATTGATACCTTTTTTGTGCGTAAAAATGATGATAATAAGTATGCAGAGTATAATGGTAATGATTAGGTTGATGATAGCTAATTATAATCATTATTGATGATTCTTTTCTTTGGAGTTCTCAATTGACGGACTCAAAATAAACATATTTTCACTATTAGCAACTACAATAATGCATCAAGAGGAAAATTATCTTAATTTCCAACAATTAACCAGCTTCTCAAGATTGTTTCATCTTCAGATAAACTCTAGAAACGGAAAACATTTTAAGACTCGATAGGAATTGAAGATTTAAACATGATTTATATTAAATTAGTTCAAGTGCTGAAGGTCGTAATTGTAGGCGTATATATCAAGTTACTATTGTTATAACATGACTGTGTTCATCGATAGTTACGCGATCTATCACCTTCTTTGAGGTTAAATTATAATTTGGATCAAACTGTCAGCTATAAAAGCACTTGAATTAGTTTTGTAATTTTCATATTCGCGACTCTTTTACAGCCAATTCAAAACATGAAAACTATTATAAAATCAAAAATCCTTGCGTTTTGTTAATTGAAAGATTGAAAGAATGAATCAGAACATCGTCTAAAATGGCAACGGAAAAGATGATTCAGTGTCGCTCGATCTTTTGCTGGATATGTTTTATTCTGTCGACAAATGTTCAAGAACTGATTTCTTTCTCTTTCCTCAACTCTATTCGAAGCTCTATTCAGTCATTAAAAACCCGATGTAGAACATCCAAGGTCTCTTCAACTATAAAGTGAGTATTTTTTATGCTGCAAAATCATAATCACGAACACGATCAACGTATTTTTTGTTTCTGAGGTTTGCTGAGTTTTTGCTCATGAGTTGTTGCATGTGAATGAGTTTAAGTTTCGGTGTTGAAGTTTCTGATATTTCGCTTTATTTCTCTAAAACTAATGATCAAGAAAAGTGAGTAAAATTTGAAAACTTGATATTGCATTTTGAATTGAAAATGTGGATTATTCTGAATGATAGTTGAGAATGAAATGTTGAATATTTAAATTGATTATTTATTTAGTTAATAAATTTTGTCGATTGATGAATTGCGTTGGATGACCAAATTTTACAATATGAGCTGGAGGTGGGGATTGGAGTTGGTGCTGTTGAAAAGCGGGATAAAATTGTAAACCGAAGGTGGCGAAGGGTGCACTTCGAGAGAAATTGAACTTTTCCAATTCGGCTTCTTTTAACCTTTTCTCTTTGGCCCGTCGATTTTGAAACCAAATTTTAACCTGAGTTTCCGTTAAGTTTAAAGAAGTTGAAAAATCTGCTCGTTCGGCTATTGATAAATACTGTTTGGATTGAAACTTCCTTTCCAGTGCAAGTAACTGTTGAGTTGTGAAGGGAGTTCTAGGTTTACGATTGCTCTTGTGTTTCCTTAATTGACATTTGATTGCTGGAGGTTCACAGAATGAAGTGAATGCAAAAGGCTTGAGCCAAGGATGATGGTGATGTTGATGAGGTAAATGAACAGGTGATTGTGCTGGTGATATTGAGGGACTTGAAGGTGTCATTGGTTTATCTGGTGGTGTGGTCGGTGTCGGTAATGTCGGTGTTGGTGGCGACTTTTTAATTTTTTTCTCTAAAATTCTTTCCATGCAAAAGGGCGATTCAAAAATTGGGTTAAAAGTACTTGATTTCACGTCACTTTTTACTTCAGTTTTCACTTCACTTTTGATGTTGACCATCTTTTTACTGTTTGAATCTGACATTTTGTCTCTGAATCACAACAAAACAATTTTGTTTCAATGAAATACAATGAAAAAACATTAAATAAATAGCATTTTATGCTCGCTTTGCAAGAAGCAACTTGAAATGAAATGAATAAACTTGAAGTTTGAACATAGTTTTACATTGAATTGTAAATTCACTGTTATTGGTTTGCACTCAACTTAGCTCCTCCTCAACCATCATCCGCCTCAATGAGGAGGGAGCTGAAGGTACATGAATAAGGAACAAAAAGTATCGATCAATATCGAATAGAAGTCGATTAGGAGAATCGATAATCACACAGTTCTAGTTTGACCCAAGTTAATCATTGGATGCACTTTCATTGAATCGACCAATTATTATGTCTTCTCACTTTTTGCTCGCCTTTTCGTTCATTATACTACAGACGTTCAATGAAGACCGAAGGGAAGCGCTACTCCCAGGACTATTAGGTATCAAATTGATACAGTTAATATGAAAAGTGACAGTTTTAATGGTAAACTTTATTCATCTCGTTGTCCCATTGTTCACTTTGAGTAAATAATGTAATAAGAAATGTAAAGAAATAATGTGATAACAATTTGAATAACAAGCTTAAGTGTTTGCGATCGACTTTTCCTTCAAGGATTTTATTTCATTTATTATCGCGATTGTCCAATTATCCTATCGTTAAGTAAAATAGTAGATGGAAACTTAGATTGAAGGATTGAATAAGAAGCTGCTTTTATCGGATCGGAAATGGCCAAAATGACTCGAAAATTTATATTTTTTGGAATCTTATTGACCGAAGATATTTTGGCAACTTTTAACGAATTACAAAAACTTTGAATTTCGAGTTAAAAGTAGAGAAGTGGGTTTAGAAGGGAATAAAAACTGAATCTATTTGTGTAATTAAAAGTTTCATGATCGACAGTTTTCGATAAAATCACTTTCAAAGTTCAAATTTCGATCTCTTTGAACAGTTGTGGAACCAGATTTTTTCATCGAACTCATTCTTCTGATGTAACTTTTAATGACCAAAAATTCACTTAAAACAGTTAACTGAATCTCTTGTTGCTGCACAGACTATTTGGTCAAACTTAACGCTTTAAGTGATGGTAATAAGAAAAAAAACTAAGACTTATTTTCAATGTAAATGGATGGTAAACATCACTTTGATTTATCAAAGATGCTCTTAATTTTGGTGAATAACTTTGAATATTTCTTCATCAGAATATTAGAAATTTGGAATTTTGAAGATAGAATTTCTCAAGCGGCAATTTTCCATTTATAAAATGTGAAACATTTGCAACAAAAATTCACTGAAAATCTGTTAATAAAATTTGGAATAAAACTCACCGAGAAATCTTTAGAACCGAAAATTTCGAGTGAATTTTAGTGAAATGAAATGCAATTGTTTGAAAGGACATTATTCAGACGATTGATTCTTGGTGATTGTGATTTGCACAACAAGTTAATTAGTTAGTTAATTGGAATCAATGAAACGGAAAAGGCGAAACGTTTTTCTTTCAATGAAAACCTTTTATTACATTTGAAAGTTGATTGAGTGAAGGCAATTTGGTGACCAAAAAAGTAAGTAAAAAACATTAAGGCAAAAAGAGAAGAGCGAAGAGCGAAGAGCGAAAAGATAAGAAAAAGGAATCAGTAGCTTGTTCGCACTTCCAACGCGGTTAACAATTCAATGAACTTGACTTTATCAATGTCAGATTTATGACTGCTTCATCTCTCTCCTTTCCATCCTCATCAGCTTCTTTTTCCTCTCAATGTTATTGTAATGTATTAACAATAGTTTCAAAACTTATCCAGAAACCATTTATTGAGCTACCAAAAGTAACTTTACCTTACGAAAGTAATTAAGCTGAACGAGCAAAGGTACACTGAAAGGACAAGGGAAGAGAAAGAAGGAAATAAAGTGTTCGAAAGGAAAGAAGAAACATAAAGAAAGAATCAATTTCGTTAGAAACTAATGATCGACCAGGCCACTCCTTTAATTACAGAATGGCCCTTTACACGTTATTGTTTGTTGTTGTTTGTGTCTCTGTCACATAAATTGGGTTCTAACTGTTGTAATAATAGCATCGATATCAGGCATTGTCCTGATCAATCAAGTTGAACTTGTTCATCTCAATGAATCCAATCAAATTCTAGGTCAGCCCTTGGTTTTACCTTGAAATGTTCAATACTGAATTAGAGTTGGTAATTGGCGTCAAAAAACAGAAAACATTTTTGTCTCAATTGTGCGTCCATCTTTGATACCTGAGGCCATCAGTTGAACCATTGACTATCGTCACATTAATAGATAATGAAAAGGTCAGAATTTGTTTTTCCACGTAAAAAGCTTCAAGTGAGCAGTTTTTTTACATTTTTTTCTCTCTCTTTTCGTTCAACAATCAATTTAGTTTGATCGTTGCAAAGCGGACTCAATAACCAGTAGTCTGAATGTCGCCCCAGTCAATATAATTAGCAGCAATGTTGTTAGCAGAGAAAAGGCCAAACTCTTTCTTTACATCATTTGTTAGTTTTGTTTTGGCCGTTGCTTTTGTTGAAACCATTTTCGCTTGTACCATTTGCGTTTATTATTGATACCGTGATCATGATATTATAATTATCATTATGTGCTCTCTATCATTAAAATGCATGGCAAATTGGGCAGAGTTGAGCTGCGAAAAAAAGTGGTGGTAAAGTGTACAAAAACACCGACTTCTTGATTACCTGTTTAGACCTGTATTTACATTGAACTTGGTAACTCTTTGAAAAGCAACTTTCCCTTGTTTGCTGCTCACCTTCATCCTCCTTGTTTGTAGCTTATTATTGACCTTTGCCTTCCTTAAACAACTATCCATGTGTTTCTTAACCCTTCATCTCAAGGAAAAGGATAATCAGTATTGAGTTTTTGCGCAAACACACAGCGATAATGATGAAATTGTGTTTGAAATTATTTCATGTGCGCATTTCTAGTAATTTACTTTATGGTTAAATGCCAATTTTGCACACTTAACGACAAAAAAGTGACTCAAATTTACCAACAGAATGAATCAGTTCAATAGAAAATTTCTTTTTACTTTTGGCCAAGAAGCTGATTGATTAGCTCATCGTTCGATATACGGATGAACAAAATACTAGGTGGTTTCATCCTGTGCGCTTGTTTTCAGTCATAACTTGTAGAGTTTGTTTTAAGAAAATTTTATTTAAATGAAAAGAATAAGGAAAAAACTTGCTACTACAATATATTTATTGCCAACTGGCTTAAAGTAAAACAAAAAGTCGTTTAAATAGCTTTGTGAGTCCTCGTTGTGGGTTCTAATGTTTTAATTCCAAAGGGTGGATTAGTTAGGGTTCTCTGAGAATGAGATTTAGTACTAAAATTTAGTACTCAAATCTAGTACTTAAAGTTAGTTCTCAATATGAGCGCTCAAAATGAGCCCTCAGGTTGAGATCAAAATATTAGTGCTTGGTTTGAGACTTAAATTGGAAAAACTATTGAGGGAACAGTTCATCTCCCCCTACTCATCTAAGTCACGACTCCGTTCGTGATATAGCGAAATGTTCGAGATGTGAGCAATCTGTTCCTTTCCATTGCTATCCAGATAGATTAAAGTTTTAGGACTATCTCCATACTTCTTGATTTTCACAACCAGAAAAGGTCCTTTCATAATTCGCTTTTTACCATTCATTCCTAATTTTACCAATATTTTATCTCCTTCTGAGATTTCCAACTTGTTATTCTTTCTTTTGTCGTTATGTTGCCTGATTTTTGTAATTTCTTCATCAGTCTTTGGCTTTTCTGGTGCTATATCTTCAAGCTTCAAGCCAAAGTTTTCGTCAGCAGGCAACAATGGGCTTTTCCCGTATAGTTTATACCAAGGCGTACATCCAATTACTGAATGATAACTACGGTTAGAATAGGCAGTTGCAGATGCCAAAAGGGTTTTCCAATCGACTCCACTATCTTTATAAATGCCAATAAACGCTTTTATATCTCGCATTTTCCTCTCAACCAATCCATTTGCTGCTGGGTGATAAGGAGCACTATTCCTAAGTACAATATTTCTCAGTTTAGCCCAGTTTTTCATCTCTTTTGAAGTAAATGCGGTACCATTGTCCGAAACAATGACTCTGACTTGGTCAATCCTGCTAAATGCATTTAGAAAATTAATTACAGCAAGAGAAGACTCTTTCATGGCCTTACCAACCACGATACGAGTTGCCTCATCAACCAAAAGCAAGAATGATTTAGTACTTTTATTGAGTTCTGACTTCTTTTCGAGCTCTCCAAAATCAATATGCACAGTGTGAAAAGGAATTTTAGAGTGGTTAGGTAGGAATGGAGGGTCAAATTTGGGTTTTGGTTTTTTCATTTGACAAAGGTGACAAGTTTTAATGTATTCAACAATATCTCGTTTCATACCTGGCCAATGAAAGCGCATTTTTATCTTATGATACGTTCGCCAATAACCTCCGTGACCTCCGGATTGTCTATCATCATGATATGCTCTTAAAATTTGTAAGATTTGAGATCTTTCTGATCCTTCAATCCTTTTAATGCCTGAGTGCTCATTTTTAGTACTAAAAATGAGTGCTGAATTTGAGTTCTCATTTTGAGTACTCAATTCGAGTTCTCGATTTAAGCTTTCATTTTGAGTACTCAATTTGAGTTCTCGATTTAAGCTTTCATTTTGAGTACTCGATTTGAATTCTTCTTTTGAGCTTGCATTCTGATCTCTCATCCGGATAGATGATAAGTAGCTAGAAAGAAATACATTAGCTGGTTGATCTAAACAGAGCCTTGACAATGCATCGGCATCAGAGTGTAGTCTGCCTGGTCGGTGGTCAATCTTAATCTCATAAGACATCAAGAATAACTGCCATCGGGCTAATCTTCCTTTTGGCTCTTTCAAGTCCATGAGATAAGCTAGAGCTGCATGATCAGTATGAACGACAAAAGGACGACCTTCTAAAAATGATCTAAAGTATTTGATTGCCTTTATCACAGCTAGTGCTTCTTTCTCAGTGATTGAGTAGTTAATTTCTTGTTTAGAAAAGGTATATGATTGAAATCCTATCACTCGTAGTTGTTGATTTTTCGGTTTCTTGATATCTCGTTGATAGAGTACTGAACCAGATCCGAACCCACTTGCATCAGTACACAACTCGAATGGTAATTCAGAGTCAGGTAGATTGAGGATTGGGTTCGAGGTTATTAAAATCTTCAATTTTTCAAAGGATTCTTGACATGCTTCACTCCAGACAAAAGGTTCATCTTTTCTCTTCAGTCTATCTAATGGTCTAGCTATGGAAGCATAATCTTTAATAAAACTTCTAAAGTGTCCAGTCAAACCTGTAAACTGACGAAGAGAGTGAAGATCATGAGGTGGTTTCATGTTACGAACTTTCTCTATGGATTCAGCTTTTGTGGTCTTGGAATTTCCATCTATTATTCTACCAAGAAAATTCACTGAAGATTTGATAAACTCAGATTTCTCAAGGTTAATTACCATTTTCGCTTCATTCAACTTCGATAAAACTGAAAGAGTGAGGGCTTTGCATTCTTCACTTGATCTGGCTCCGATGCATATGTCATCTATATATACACATACTTTCCCAGTTTCTAATTGGTCTGATAGTAATTTATTCATATGTCTTTGGAATAGAGATGGACTATTTTTCCAACCAAAAGGAAGGCGAGTCCACTCGTAGTGACCGAAAGGGGTCACAAATGCAGTAAATTTTCTTGTTTGGTGAGACAAAGGTAGTTGCCAAAATCCATCTTTTAGATCGATTTTTGAAAAGAACTGACAACCGCCAAACAAACTTATTATATTGTCAATAATAGGGAAAGGGAAAGGATCTAACTCGGTTTGCTTATTGATTTCTCGATAGTCAATGCAAAATCTAAGATCTCCATTTTCTTTAGGGACTAAAGTAACTGGTGAAGCAAAACTAGAATTCGAATGGGTGATGATTTTCTTTTCAAGCAATTCTTTAATTTTCTGTCTAGCAAATGATAACTTATGAGGTGACATTGGGTACGGTTTGCGCCGAACGATAGAATGTCCCTCTTTAAGTTCAAAGTCAACAAAATTATCTGAATCAGGTAAAGCTTGCACACAAAGGTTGGGAAAAGTATATTTGATTTCCTCTTTATTTAATGTGATTTCAAATGTTCCTCGTTTTGAGTGCTCATTTTGAGTACTAAAATTAAGCTCTCCTTTTGAGTGCTCATTTTGAGTACTAAAATTAAGCTCTCCTTTTGAGTGCTCATTTTGAGTACTAAAATCAAGTTCTCGTTGTGAGTGCTCATTTTGAGTACTTAGTAAAGCATCATCATTAGACTGTTGATAAAGGCTTACACCTAATCGTTTTAGGTCTGAATATCCTAGGATTATTGGAAATGGAAGCGTTTCTAGCAGTAGAAGTTCCACCTTTGCGGACTTTCCTTTAAATTGAATTTCAAGATGGCAAACTTTCTCTGATATGAAAGTATCTCCATTCATTTGCTTAATAAGCTGCTTTTTATCTGAAACTATCCACTCATTTTGATTCACAATGTTAGATCTAATGAAACTTCTATCCGATCCTGAATCTAACACACATGAATAAGATTTTCCTTGTATGTCAACGTAGGTTTTTGGCTCTAAATCATTTGATAATGTTGTTAAAAGGGAGAATTCAGCTTCAGTTAGAGGTCTACTTTTAACAAGCACTTGTTCTGAGCTCTCTTTCTGGGTACTTATAGTTTGTGCTGAATTTGAGCTCTCATTTTGAGTACTCATTCTAAGTAAATTTTCAGCGTTTTCATTTCTGTTACCTTCTAACTCATTTAGATTCTCATTCAATGCAATGAATGCATCGGAAGGTGGTTTATATTTATTGGTCTGGTTTGGAAGCTTGGGTTGAGTTTTATTGTTTTGACTAAAAGTACTCTTGCTAATAGTTGGATGAGACTTACTCTGATGTGGTGGTTTAATTGTTTCCAATGCGTCTCTTAGTTCTTGTTTAGTCGTAAGTTGACGAGTTGAAAGCTGGTTTTGAATAACATCAGGTAGTCCTAGTAGTACCAGAGTCACAAAATTGAAATCGTCTATCTCAGGAAAAGCGAGTTGGATTAAACGTTGCTTGTCATAATAGTAGTCGAAGATATCACCACTTCGATATTCCCATTTTAAGGCCAAACTAGCACAACTAACACGGTTATGACCGAAGGAACGAAGAAACGAACTTTTCCACAATTGCCAATCTTCACTCACATTGTCTCGAACCATACTGTTGAACCATTTCAAAGCGTTCCCTTCAAGATTAGATTTGAGACCGTTGATCTTTGCTTTATCTTCACGCCAGTTATTATGATCACACATCTTCTCGTAAGTGCACATCCAAGTCTTTGCATCTTCGGTTTTTCCGTCGAACTTGGAGATCTCCATACGGTGGATTTTCTGATTTGCTAGAGGTCGCAGTGACTCTTGAAAACACTTAAGAGTATTTGCAAACATCTCTTGTTGGGCTTTGATCATCTCATTAACGGCTTGTAGAACGATTGAATCTTGCGATCCATTAGAAGGTGGTACGGAAGTGGCACTCATTGATTCGATTTCGTTCTCATCAGATAGAACACAACCAAAATCATTCGATAAATAAGGAGTAGACTCCTCTGATGATAATTGCACTACCAAAGTGCGATAACGAGTGAAATTTTCGAGAGCGGACGCTACGGAGGGCTTCGAAAGTAAAACACTATGATTGCTGGTATTGCGATACTGATTATCGACGATGGTCCATTCATTCTCATCAAACAACTTATACTTGGTGAGATGAATAGAATCTTCATTTTTCACAAAATAAAAACGAAACTTGTTGGCCATCCTGTCGACTGCGCCAAGATTGTAGAGTTTGTTTTAAGAAAATTTTATTTAAATGAAAAGAATAAGGAAAAAACTTGCTACTACAATATATTTATTGCCAACTGGCTTAAAGTAAAACAAAAAGTCGTTTAAATAGCTTTGTGAGTCCTCGTTGTGGGTTCTAATGTTTTAATTCCAAAGGGTGGATTAGTTAGGGTTCTCTGAGAATGAGATTTAGTACTAAAATTTAGTACTCAAATCTAGTACTTAAAGTTAGTTCTCAATATGAGCGCTCAAAATGAGCCCTCAGGTTGAGATCAAAATATTAGTGCTTGGTTTGAGACTTAAATTGGAAAAACTATTGAGGGAACAGTTCATAACTTACGAACGGTTTATACTAAAGACCTCAAATTCGAACCATGAGTTTCCGCGGATTTACGAACAAGTTCGTACTCTCAAGGTTATTCTAGGTCGGTTGTTTGAAGGCCATTTTCAATTAAGAAATCAAGGAAAGTTTGAGGCAATTTCAATTAAACGGGCAAAATTTCAAAATATTGTTCACAATAAAAAAATCGAATGAACGGTAAAAAGAATCAAAATTGCGATCTGAAGTCAATGTTCTCATCAATTATCCAAATTGATTTGTTTCATCCTTTAAACACGCATCCAATGAAGTTTCGAAAACAACGAAATTTCCATCAAAAATCTGCAGTCAAAAGATGGATTAAAAAACGATCGGAAAACTAAAGTAAAATGAAGCGAGTCTTGCGAAGATCAAAGCGATGAAAGGTTGAAATGAGCAGCAACTTTCGAACCAATAATCAGCTAAATCAAAGAGAGTCAAAGCTAGTTTCTTGACAAGTCAAGTCAAGATTGCCACAAAATCAGTTGATATTGAAGTTAATCATTCGCTCTAGATGTTTGTTGCTCAAAAACGCACGCCAGTAATAAGCATAATGGATCATTCAATTAAATAGAAACGGCCAAAGGAAAGGTTCGAGTTAAATCGGTGATACTTTTATCCTTCAATAGTAATGATGATAACAATAACAAAATGTATAATAATAATTATTTCGAGTTTGGCTCTTTATTCCCATTCAATTTCATGAAGTGCCAATGCCTTTTCATTGAACAATAACAATACAATAATAGGATCTCACTTACTCGAGTTCATTTTAGTTATGCTATGGTAAACATTATTGAAAAGAAGAAGATGATGATTATGAAGAAAAGTCAAAAGGACAACTTTTCTCGACTCTCTTCTTCCATTCTTCCTCTTCATCTTTTTTGACAGATAAAAGCACTGAACAAGACAAAACTGATGGACGATTAATTTAACGCTCTTGGAGTGGCAACGGGAAAGAAGTGAAATATTACCCGCTTTGTTACCATATTGACCAATATCAAGTTAAGAGTGATTCTTCCATTGTTGCCATTATATTGTACTTTATGGGTGTTTAGATGGGTTTTTTACAAGCAGCAATCATTAATTGTTGAACCCACTTTTATATTATTTTCACATCTTTTTGTACATTCACTCCATTCGTTTCACCTTTATTCCTACCTTTACAGTCAAGGATACGATTTCACCTGTAAAATAATTGACTTTCTCATTTCTCTTTGTAATTACAAAACATTTGGTCAGATCAATTGAGTATCGAGAGAGACTCGAACAAATGTGTCAAGATTTATACGGCGATTGGTGGTTAATTACTTTTGAGCAGCAAATAGTTTATTCCGTTTATAAAGATTTGGCCGTCAAAACAACCTTCGATTAGCTGCAAATGAATGTAAATCACAAATACTTGTGATTTTGAATCTTCGATCAGAGCATTGAGCCAACAAGAATCACAAATGAAGGAAACTTAGCAGGTTTGGCTTAGACCGTAAGATTCATGACGCAGTAAAATAAATTCTTAGAATAAATTCAGAAATCGGAAAATATAAAATATGATCGAAAAAAAGATTGGGATTTTGACAGAAATAAGGATGCATTAAGAATCGCTGAAAATCACAAAATGCGCTAACACAGCGTTCACTCAAACTCATGTCTTTTGTCTTTGCTTTTGTACTCTTATCAAATCTCAATGAGCTTAACTAAATGACAGATGATTGTGGGCTTTATATAGCTATCGCTTAAAGCTTGATGTAATAGAGCGATGCTTTTCCTCTTTACTGGCCGTTTCTCTTACAATTAGCGAGAATCGTATTTAGTCGAAACTTAAACTCTATTCTTTTACTTTTGCACACAAATGCAATACATAATTAACTAATTACCAAGACTTGAAATTTCGAGAATCGTTAATTAAAAAAGTGACTCAAAACCCGAGCGCTTTTTACACTTCAAAATGGATTGTTCGAGTAAGTCTAACAATTTTTGTTGTTGATCAACTTTCCAAATCAAAATGTTAATTAGATTTAAATGCGAAAGTAATGATTATTCATACAAGATGACATCGAGATGCGCATCAGCCAATCAAGTTAATCACCTATTGTCCTGCTTCATTCCATTCATCTTTAAAGTTTAACCGAACGGAACCAATCGATAGAATAGTCGAGTCCAGTGGTTTGCAGTGCATCTTTTTGTTCAACTACAAAAAGGATCGTCAGTCTTTCATCTTCACCCAGCCTTGTTGACGTTAATTGTGCTAGATAAATTGTCTCCAACGGAATCACTCAACATTGACTTTACCTTTTCTTCCCCTCTTCTCTCCATCATCTCATTCTAACCTTTCCTTTCTTTCTTCTTCTTCTTCTTCTTCTTCTTCTTTTTTCCCTTTTCAAGTTCTCATCTCTTTCCTTTACCTATTAGTTAAACGTTAAACTGTCCCAATATAAACCGTGTTGCCTTTCATGAAGATGAGTCCCGGTCTATCATGTTGTGCTACCTTGTTGTTATATGTTGTACTTGTAGTTGTTATCTTGTTGTCTATTGAGCCAGTGTGTAACTAATAATGGTAGCTATTATTTAAATTAAATGGTTTACCGTGAAAAGGATGATGATGATGACGAGGATGGAGATGATAAAGAAACTGTCCTTTTTGTTGTAACTCAAAGAACAACTAGAAAGACGAAGACGAATGGAAGACAATTTTTGATAATCAAAACATTTTTGTGTCTCAATGCAAGACTAATAAGAGAGTTAAGTGCCAAAAGAAACAGACAGTTAACAATGAAACGGTTATTTAATAAAGCAAAATGTTTTATTCACTTAGGACATAATGAAATCTGTTGTTATTGCAACTGCAAACTATCATTTCATTTCTCATATCAAGGACTGTCTTTTGTAATTCAACCTCACAATTTATAGACATATTTATGTTTTCACAAATAAGGTGACAACAACTTGCGATTATCCATTTGGGTAAATCGTTTCACTTCATTATTTAATCGACATTATTCAAGCGTAGAGCTTTAACTCGATATTGATCAGTCGATGGACTTGATAAGGACGATAGAATCAAAAGTATTTCAACAAATGATTTGTAATGATTGTCGCTTCCATTGAAATCTACTAATTAAAAATCTAATTAGTTTATCGATGAATAATGAATTGCAGACCATTATTCGTCATTTGACATTATAACCGAAAATTGAAGTGACTTTCTGTTCAGAAACAGCAAAATTTTTAATATTTTATGATAATTTCTGGCTGATCAGCAAGAGTAACATCAGAAGAATGAGTTTGATGAAAAGAAATCTGGTTCCACAACTAATCTGGTAAACAGATAGAAGTTTGAAAGTGATTTTATCGAAACTTTCGACCATGAAAATCTTAAACTGTAAAAGATTCAGATTTATGTCCAAACAAACCTCTCAGGTCGAAAGCTTTTGCACTTAATCGTTTCAATTCGAAGTCCGCAAAAAAGATGAATTAAAATAGATTATTTTTCTGGTGTTACTTTTAATAGCCAATCAGTTAATGTACATGTTTTGAGGAATAGTATTTTCGTTTTCTGTAAAAAAGATCACTTCGCTTTTAGGTTAAATCTGGCGCTTTCTGTGACCGTAAGAGTTAGAGGTTTGAAACTTATTTTTCGTCGATAAAAATGGTTTCAATGTTTTTGTCAATATTTTGGTTACTTTTTTCAAACAGTGAAGTGACAAGTAATTGTATTGAACAGATTTGTGTCAACCTTTACAAGATTATCTTGAGCTCTGTTGGGTGTTTTGTTGTTATTATTTTTACCTTAATCCTTTGCTTTCTTTAGTTTTGGCGCATTTTCAATCCATTCATTAAAATTACTATTTTGCATTTCACTTTGTTTTGACTATTCAAACTAGCCATTTCATTTAACCAAAGGATTTGCTTGTAAACAATAAAAATGTGTAATTATGGACAACAACAAAGGTCCAAACCAAGGCAAAGACTAACTTGCTTTTCATTCATTTCCAATTATCGCCACCATTCTCATGTTAATTTCAATTTTAAGTTAATCTTACAAATAGATTGGAAATACTTCAAGTCAAGAAAATGATTAAAACAGTTAAACGTTTGCGACTTCAATCATTGACAAAAGCTTCCAACAGAAAAAGAGTTTTCTCTCTTGTTCTCTCTTCTAAATTCCAGGTTTCAATTTCACCTTAATATCTTTACCTTTAACTCTCTAATCATTTCAACTTTATCCTCTTGACTTGAGCTGTTACAATTGAAATTGATACTCGACTTGCGAGAAGAAAGGATGTGTCAAAGCGACTAGAAGTGAATATCATTAGAGTGTTTAACGTTCAATTATTAGGACACTTGTCTCGATACTTTAATCATTCAGATTGTGAACCTGAATGAATGAAAATAGGAAGGTTTATAAATGATTGGTTGGAAAAGGTAAACTCGATGTTTAAGGGTTGTAGACTGTCTTTGAATGAGCGAGTCTAATGAGAGTGAAACGAAACTTAAAAACGAAAGCAACTCAGAAAAAGTTTATCGAAGGAAAAACAGAAGAAATTTTATCTTAATATGTTGAACCATTTAAGTTGACAATAATTGATATGATCATTGATCAAATTGGATCTTGGATTGAAATTGAAATATTTCAAGGTGGAAATGGTCGCAATGCATTTCCAATTATCCAGTGATGAACAACAAAAGACGATAATGAGGTAAAATTGTCTCCCACTTTCTTGTCTTCTCTTTCTTTACTCTTCTCTCCATCCTAATGCTCCATCCTCATCTCCATCATCTTAAGGCGGACTCTTGTAAAGAGCAAAGGGAAAGTTGAATTGTATTCAAACAACCAATAACAGTTCAACATTCAACTCAAAGGTAAAAAGCTGATATTTATGTTTTCTTGTACAGTTGCACATTTTACTTGTTAAAAGTAATTTCGTTTCAATTTTCATGTTACTCTAAAGTAATGAAAATGTCTGATTCTAATAGTGAAAAATGTGTTGAAATTAAAAGTGAAGTTAAACCAAGTAAATCAACTTCACTGTCCTTCGGTATAAATCAAATTTTATCAAATAAAAAGTCAATCTCACCATCAACAACACCAACTCAACCACTAACACCATTAACCCTCTCCACCTCACCAACAAATTCACCTGTTAATCTATCTCACTCACATCATCATCATCCGTGGCTTCATTCATATGCATTCCCGTCGTTTCGTGAACCTCCAACAATCAAATGTCAATTAAGGAAACACAAGAGCAATCGCAAGCCGAGAACGCCGTTCACAACTCAACAGTTATTAGCACTGGAAAGGAAGTTTAGAAGCAAAAGATATTTATCAATAGCCGAACGAGCAGATTTTTCAACATCTTTAAACTTAACGGAAACTCAGGTTAAAATTTGGTTTCAAAATCGTCGAGCCAAGGATAAACGATTGGCCGATGCCGAACAGGAAAAATTTAATTTTGTACGAGACACTATTGCGCCTTTTTCCCCTTTCGGTGTACAGTTTTACCCGACTATTCATCAAAATCATCACCAACCACCGCCTCCTGCTCATATTGGAAAAGTGATTTACCCAATGCAATTGATAAATTAACTATTAAATTTAATTTTTTTGTAAATCTATAAATTTGTCTCCTCGTTATTGTTTAATTTTAATGACTTTGTGGGTCGGCATTATGTTAATTCAATCAAGTTTATTGATACGCTTTACAAGAAACCAGAGACATCTCTTTTTATGCATTAGAAGCAAAATATTCTGGTTTCTATCTTTCTTAGTTAGAGGGCAGCATATCTTGATTGATTCTGTATAGTTTACCTATCGGTATTACATGTGATTTTTTTCATGCACTTATGTTGGTAAATACTATTCACTAAAATCATTATTACTGTAAATTTTTATTTTAATTTTAATTATGAACAAGTTTGTTCGGACTCAACAATGGTGTACATTTGCTCGTCGATGGCTGCTTTATGATGCTAAATGGCAAGATGCTTTCTATTCAGCTGATTTGGTTGCTGGCTATTTGAAAGGACAATTCAAGCCAATTTATGACCCTTCAACTTATGTCGATATGGGTGATGTTGTTGTCGTTATCAATACCAAAGGTTAGTTTTTTTGCGTAAATTTCTTAATTCTTGCTCTAATCCAACTTTGTTCTTTTTGTTTGACCTATCCAGAGATATCTATGCCAGTTGGTGAATGGAAATGGAGAACTTATTATCATCACACCAATTATGGTAAAGGCGCTGTAACTTGGGCATCAGCTTGGGACTTGCATCATAAGGATCCGACAATTGTTTTCTATAAAGCTGTGTACAAATCACTTCGAGGAGGGCATCATAATCCAAACAGAGCTGATCAAATGGCTAAATTATATCTTTACCCAGATGATAAGGTACCTGGACATATAATGGAAAATATTTGTGATCAAATCAGGCAACTTAATCCTATACCGACAATCTTGGATAAAGTTGATGCCAAAGAACAACAAGAGTTCCCTAAAATTATTGATTATCCAGAGGATCATGTTCTGAAATAGTTTAACTAGATTAATTTAGTTATATGTATATTGTATTTAGATTATTGTATAAGTCTTCAGGCTAATTGTTTATAAATTGATCCATATCCTTACATATATAAATACTTAAAGCCAAAACCTGAAATTTTTGTTTAAAGATAGTGGCTAAACGGAAACGGTTCTTAGGAAAATTTTTACTCTCCCTGAAAGCCACGGCTGAACATGTCCAAAAAATAGCCCGAGCTTGATCAGAATTCAGGTTACTCGGAAATCCTCGTTTAAAAAGGGTGGGGAGAAAATCGTTAGCTCGACGATTTTGAAACCAAATTTTAACCTGAGTTTCCAGTGCTAATAACTGTTGAGTTGTGAACGGCGTTCTCGGCTTGCGATTGCTCTTGTGTTTCCTTAATTGACATTTGATTGTTGGAGGTTCACGAAACGACGGGAATGCATATGAATGAAGCCACGGATGATGATGATGTGAGTGAGATAGATTAACAGGTGAATTTGTTGGTGAGGTGGAGAGGGTTAATGGTGTTAGTGGTTGAGTTGGTGTTGTTGATGGTGAGATTGACTTTTTATTTGATAAAATTTGATTTATACCGAAGGACAGTGAAGTTGATTTACTTGGTTTAACTTCACTTTTAATTTCAACACATTTTTCACTATTAGAATCAGACATTTTCATTACTTTAGAGTAACATGAAAATTGAAACGAAATTACTTTTAACAAGTAAAATGTGCAACTGCACAAAACTGTAGAAAACAAATATCAGCTTTTTACTTTTGAGAATCAAAGTTGTCAAAGAGTGTCCATCAGAGAAATTTTTTAATTACTCAATTTCATGTCTCCACAATCAACAAAATATCAAATCTCACACCATCAAAAAATTTACATGTGCTTAATGAATTTTTTTCATCCCAAAATCAATGTTATCAAAGGGAAAAAAAGATTTCAACATTTGGACTTCTTATTCTGACGATTGCTTTGCATTAAGAATTTGCGTCTTTTTGGTGCGAATGATTCTATCCTTGGTGAAAAATGCGGTATTTTTGCGTAAAAATGGCGATTCCTACGACTAATTGATGAGCATGATTACAATGATAGTTTTAACAATTCAGTGCGTATTTAACATTAGCAGGATTCTTTAAATAAGCTGGCGGTATCAAAAAGTACTTTACGATTTTTTAAACAAATTTCTTCTCCTTTACCAGCATTAAGCAATTCTTTGAATATATCTTGATAAAATCTGTTCTGCCATTTAGATTCACAATCAGAAGATAGAAATGCTTGCATTTCAATAAAAATATATTCCTTAATCGTGCTCTTAACTCGTGAATCGGCACTAGTAGACATAATCTTTATCACAGGCTTGATTGCATTCACGTAAACATCAGATTTTTCTTCAGGGTTCCATATTACTTGTCGCATTGTAACATTTTTAAGCTCGTCCAGATAAACTTCAATAATGTGAGTACATAGTTCAACAGATTTTTCAGAAGTTTCGAAAATTTCATCTAAAAATTCAAAATCTCTTGGATCGCTTTCCAGGATTGCTATCCTTAAGCTGCGATTAATCATGTGGCGAACTAACAAAGCATATTTGTCAACACGATAAAAATCTATTCCCATCCATTCTCGAGCTAAAAGTTTGAAACCAGCAATCAAATAGGCTTTTTCATTAGACAAGCGACATCCATACGCAATATCATAAATAATTTCTTCACATTTAGTAATCTCAGTGTACCAGATAGCGAAATACAAGCCTTTCCATATTTCAATCAGTTCTTTTTCATTGAAATCATTATTCGAAGACAATATGTTATTAATTGCTTTGCGCCTTTTTTCATTTCCAATGGGAGTTGAGACCAGGTGAACGAAATTCCGAATATTGTGGTAAACTAAAAGTGAGATAAAATTCAAAAAAGGAAAAAAATTAGTACAATCCAACTCATAAACATAATTTGAATCCAGCGACTAACGCAGTAACACAAAACACGTGAAAAAAACATAAACTCTGGACAGATGATAATGAGATGGAGAAACCAAAAACTTTACCTGCTTTATTTTTAGCACGATCACTAGCCATTTGAAAAAATTAACTCAACTTAAATGATTTAAATTAAAAACAGGAGTAAACAATAAGATTAATTGTTTAACCAAACCGAAATTTAAACCCAAATGTTCTGGTGCATCAACAGAGGGCTGTACCGAGCAAGAAAAACAAATCCAAACCAGTAGCGCCTTTAATGTTTTCTTACAAAACAAACCCGGTTAATTCAAATCCACTAAGAGCATTTACAATGAATGAAAATGAACTCAATTTTTAAACACACAAATCCATAATTAAAGTAAAATTAAAGTAAAATTCATAATTTTAAAATAGTCAGAAAAATATTACTCATCGCTGGTTGTTAACGAAAAGATTGAAATATAATTTGTCTGGCGAGATTAAATTCAAGAGAAATCAATTGATCAATTAAAAGAAAGTTAAATTCATGAAAAGGGAAAACAAAATGTGAATCAAAAGAAAAGATTAAATTGTAAAATCTAAAAATGCAGTTCCTCTAAAGTAGTAATACAAGTTGAAGAGGAAAGTAAACTTTAATATTAATAGCAAACAAAAAGTGTCATCCTTTGTCATTGTAAACAAATTAAAGTAATCACATAATTTTCTGAGGACACAAAAGTATGAGTAACTTAACCCAGTGTGGACTTACAAGAGGAGTGATATTGTCTTCTTTATCCCTTTCAATCCTCTTCATCTTCTTCCTCCTCCTTTCACATCATCATACTCTTACTCAACTCATTTATCTTCCTCCTTCTCATCATCATCATCATCATCAAATCATTTCCACTATTTCAAAGTCAACATTAAATCTTGAAAATTGATGCTAAAGACGATACAATAACAAAACAGCAACAAAATAACCTTGGATATTGAAGGATGAAGGAAAAAAAGAGTGACATGAAAAAGTAAAGAAAAGAGTTTTAAATGTAAAATGATGTGGTAAAAAAGTAAATTCAAAGTAATAAGAAAATTATGTGAGTAATAGAAGATGATGAGGAGAAAAGAAGAGATAAATCGAAAGAGTAAAAGATGGTTCAAGTATGAAACATTTTCCCTTCCATGTATACCTATGTCACCCTCACATTATCATCATTTATCCCTTTTACTCCTTTTTACCCATTTACCTCGTCATCATCATCATCATTATCTTCTTCTTTTTTTGTCAAAAGAAAACTCATTCGATCATCTGTACAACTAATCATCCCATTCAATAAAATTTCAGTGCAACATCAATCACATTTTTCCTCATCTTCTTCATCTTTCTTGTGTAGACACAATGGTTTATCCAATGAAAATTTGCTTTTATATTATGTTCAACCTCATACCCGATCAGCACCCAGAGAATACAACAACAACAACAACAATAACAACAACAAGATGAAAATGATGAGTATGATGAGGAGCAAGGAGGAGGAAATGAAGATGAAAAGATGAGGAGAGAAAAAACGAGGTTTTTCAGGATGAAAACATCATCAAGCCCTTAGACACACAAAGGCTTTTTATATGTTAAAATTTGAATTAAAAGTTACCCTTTACTTCCCTTTGCACTTTAATCTGCATCATCTTGCCTATCTTCACCAACTTCATCATCTTCATCCTCATTTTTCTGTCAAACCATTTTCAATGCACGGTGAGTTTGGTTGGTTGCAAGTCATCAATCCTCCAACCTAACAAACTCACTCTCGCCCCATCAGATTTAACGCATAGTCGACCATTTACAAGTTGCTCTTCGTCTTAATTTAATTATCTTTAATCTTCTCTTCCTATCCTTTGCATCATCATTCTTACCTTTACTTTTCCCTCATTTTACTCATGTTCATGTTCATGTTCATCTTTATCTTTATGTCAATCTTCATGTTTTTCATCAAATTTAATATCATAATGCATTTAAATATCTGAGCGAGTTTAATTAGGCCAATAGTGATCAATCGTCCAACCTAACAAACTCACTCTCGCTCCATCAGATTTAACGCATAGTCAACCTTTACAAGTTGCACTTGTATTAATTTAATTATCATTGTCATTATCTTCATTATCATCATTTCCATCCATCATTTGCATAATTATTTTCACCTGTATTTTAAACTTATGTCCATCTTAATTTTTGTCATCATATTGAATAATAATATCTTATAAAACTAATCATCATAACCTGACTGAGTCTGATTAGGCCAACACTCATTAATCTTTCAACCTAACTAAGTCAATCTTGTCCCATCAAATGCAACTAACAGTCGACCCTTTTTCAACCTTAATATGAATCATTATTTCATCATGTTCATTCAGCATATTTATGCAATTCCACTGGTTTTCAGCGTTTTAGAAATTTTATTGTTCATTTTATTTTTTTATCTTTTGCCTTGTTTGTTATCTTATCTGGGAATGTCAACTCCCAGTTTGGTTAATAACGTTTGTTTACCCTTTCATAACTAAATTTTAGCTTATTGAATCTTCAGTTTATTATAATGAGGATGATGATACAAAGCGTGGTTTGACAATTTTAATTTCATTTTTGATTTTCTGTCTTTTTGCCTCTTTTTCCCCTGCTTGCCAATATATAGCTTGATATTGTCAACTTAATGCTTAAGTTTATTATTATTTTTATTTTATTTTCATTGACGATTAACTTATTTTGTTTGCTGTATTTTGATTGAGTTGTTGATCAAGGTTGAGAAACAGAATAACAAATCAAACCAAATGTAAATCTTGACACAAACTTGAATATGCAAAGTACATGAATTATGAAAAGCAATTGAATATATTTAAATCCTTTACCAGTCAAAAGTATAAAGGTTAACTGTCAATGAGGTAAATCTGGGAATCAAAATCAAGATTAAAGTTTATTTGTAACAAATAATGTTTAATGTTATTACAAGAAAAAAGAGTTTCTCAATTGTGAAAAAGAAGACAAAGTGAATCAAGATTTAATTGCAATACAATCAAGTAAAAGTTATTACATTAGATCGATACAAAATTTTGAGATTCTCATTAAATTCAATGGTAGAACCTGGTTAGTGTCATTAAAATTGATATTAAAATGATGATGATCTTTGGTTGAAAGGAAAGAGAGACAATTTTGTTGATCAATAAAGGGATGATGATGATGATGATGATGATCTGATTGAATTTTTGTTAAAGCAAGAAAGGATAAGCAAAAAGAGTGCAAAAGTAAAGAGGAAGATAAACACGCGTTCAATGAATTTTACATAACTTTTATCTTATTTTTTTCTTCTTTTCATATTTTTCTCCATCATCTTTTACATTCATCATCATCAAGAACTTATAACTTGCCCTGTCACTTTTCCTATCAATAATATTATGGCAAGAAAAGGGAAAAAAAGAAGAAGAAATGAAAGCCCGAAATTGACAAATGACTTTTTTTATGCAAACACAGGCTTTTGATGGTTTCTTCAATCATTATAATCATTCAAAATAATAATCATCTGGAGGGTAAAACAACATACAGCATTCAACCCTTTTCAAGAAACAAGGTTTTATAATGATAGATGCCTGCTTCAAACGTCAATCTAACTATTATAAAATGCGATATTTATTAATATTAGAATCAAATAAACTTTAGTCAACTGATATAACCATTGAGATGAATACATTTTTTGCCAAATCACTTATACAGCATCGCAAGTAAAGCTAGAGCTGATTACGCTATCTTTAGTACATTTTTTAATAACCAAGTTAATTAATCAACAACAGTTTACCAAACGATTGTTTTAATATAATAATACTATCGATTAAATTGACTAGATGTAATCTCGTAGATGTAATGGTATGCCGAAGCAATGTGAAGAACGACTGTAAAGGAGGATAGCCAAAATGTTGGTTCTCGGCCTATGTTCAGAATAAAATGTACCATATATCAATGGAAAGCTTTGTTATGTAGAGTATTCCTCCCAAAATACGGTCAAAATTCGCGATTCCTGGGGAGTAAATCAACAAATCCGTTGTGACCCATGATGACCACACCAGACCTCCTCTTCAGATAGAACCTTTTATTTTGATTCCAGTGGCGCTATGCATGTGGCTTTTCAAGATATTGCAATTTTGTGGCGTTTATTTTTACCTTAAGATTACCAGTTCAGACTTAGTACTTTATATGTGTATTTATTAATCAGTATGCATGTAAGTAATTCTTCCATTTTCAAAACACTGTTAAACTACGCGAAATATTGACATCCGATTTGCGCGAAAGCCAAAAATGCAAATGTTATGTTTCTATATTATTTAATATTTATTCATGTTTATTTAAATATTTTTATCATCATAATTCATAATGTCGTCGGCACAGGACCCGATTCCAGTGACTTTGGCACCACATTGCGCTATGTATTGCGTCCCTGTCCACATGAAAAGTTAAAAGTTGGAACTATCTTGTACGAAAGATGCACATTCATTAATTGTTAAATTATTAGGGTCTTCGATAAAGTATTGACCTCAGTATGTTGCTAAACTTTTAGAGCAATTTTATTGAAAGTAATTGCCATCGGCAGCAATGCAGCGCTGATATCGCTCAGGTAAGTTCGAAATACCTTCGCGGAACCAAGATGGCTGCTTTACATTGAAAAAGTCGTAAACAGAGCGCTTGAGATCATTCAGGTCGGAAAATCGTCTTCCTCTGAGTGATCTCTTCAGGTTTGAAAAGAGATAGAAGTCACTAGGGGCTAAGTCAGGGGAATAGGGTGGTGAAGTATAATTTTCCAGTTTAATCCTTTGATTAAGTCCATTGTTGCCGAAGCTTTGTGGGGACGCGCGTTGTCTTGCAGAAACAAAGGTTTTCTGTTGGACTTTCGTGATCCTCTAGTCCGAACCAGCTGGTCCACTTAAACTAATTGAGCCCTTAAATCTTCACCAGAGACAGAGTGACCTTGATCTGTCCAAAAAATCTTGATAATTGCATGTGCGTCGCAAAAAAACAGAGGCCATCACATTAGGGTCCCGGCGGTCCGATGTTGGTCGTTTTGAGAGCTCTGCACGGTCACTTATCATAGAGTGATAACCACGTCTCATCCATGGTGAATAAATATTCTATAAAAGCATTAGGCTGCCTGTTATAAAGCGATAAATTTTCCTCACAAGCTTGTTTCCTGGCTGCAATTTGAACTTCATTTGAAACATGAGGAATGGTACCTGGGGGCTCAAGATTTTCTTTAGGTGGCTGCATATATGGATATTGCTGTCTAGATGATTTTTATGATTTCATACTAAAAATTTTTGAGTATGAAAAATGATTCGAATACTTACATACGATGAACAAATTCTTCGCGCATTGTGAGATAGACCTGGCCTCGTCTTGGAACTTGTCTGAAAGTCCTTTCAGACAAATATTGTCCAAATGCATCTGCTAAGCGACTTTGTAGTGTTTCTTAATTCTCTATCACGTGATTGAAAGTTATAATAATCAATGAAATTCAGTATTACATTCTAATAATTCAAATAAATTTACCAAATTGACATACTATTATCAAAAATTAAATGCACTAAACATTCGAAACCTTATACTATGTCCAAATTCTAAATAATTATAAGAAGCGACACACAAAGTTTTAGAAAAAATACAATTACAATACAATCATTACAAGCAATACAATTTTCAATTTCCATTTCATTCAAATTTTTATACATACTTTACATTCAATTTTATTTAACTATGTCATATGTAAATTATTATGCTAAACGCATTAAAAAGGACGTTAATAGAAGTGGTGCATTGCGATGGCCGACTACACATTTTGAGTCAACAATTGTTCTACAGCTGCGAGCTCGGATGGATCCAGGAGTCACCGACAAACTGTCATGTGAGTATGATTATGAAGCTGTTAAAGGGACCGGTTATATTATCGATCAAAATGGTAAACGAAGGTTCAAATATGTTCCCTCTGCGTTCCATGGAAGGTTGAAAATGTCTCAGCCAACATTCCAATTGGATTAGGTACCGATGCAGCGACTTATGGACCTGGAAAATCCAAACCATCTTTTACCAGGACCGTCAGCACCTTCCAGGTGTAGATGGTGCAAGGGGGCGCTCTCGATAAAAGATAATTTCATTCATTCAACAAAGGCATTTGGAACCATGAATAACAAACATCCATTTTACCTGCAAAAATTTAAACTTAAAAATATAACAGTCCACTTTTCTCAACCTATTAAATAATAAAGACTCAGACAAAATTGATTGAAAACAGTTTTATCAAACAAGTATTATTTTAAGCAACATTTTCAACAAATTATAATTTACAAAAGAAAGAATAAAAAAGCATATTTTATCGCAATCTCACAATAATGTTAATGCCGATAATAATGAACCTCCCAGTGCGAGAAGTGTTATCATTATAACTCACTTTTCATCCTTCACTATCAATCGTTTCTGCAAACCTTCGGACGCATCAAGAGCCAAAAGCATTCGTGATTTGGAATAAGATTAATTATTGATTAATGGAACTTTATTTTCCTCGATCAATACTTAATTTGTTTTTTAATATGAAAAGATTGCAATTTTGTACCAAACTTTAAAAATAAGGTTTAAATTCATCTCCATAGTAACTCAATGTTACAATCAATTTACTTCTCACTCCGTGCTCTCTATAATAATCAATAAGATAATTGTAATTATTCATGATTGATCTTTTCATCGATTATTTTTTCTCTTAATAGAAATAACAATAATAATAAAAGTAATTCACGATGATCATATTTGCTCATCATGTCGAGTATTAAATGGCTGGGAAGAGAGTGAAGAGAGGAGCAAAGAAGAAGTTATAATCATAATGATAATAGTAAATAGTAATGAGTTGGAAAAATTTATTTGATGAGTTTGGTGAAACTGTTTATTACTTTTCAACTGTTGTTGCTATTACGTTTTGGGTTCCAACATTTTGTCATGATAACAACAATAAAAACCAACAATAGTTATCTTGGGAGTGTTTGAGTGTTAAAATGGTGAGAGTGAGAGGAAACTGCATCATGATGATAACCATGATGTTGATAATAAGAGGCGAGAAGAAGAAAAGATCTTACATTGAATTTTATTTTTGGATTTACTTTTCTTCTTCTTCTCTCTCTTTCTACTCAGCAGCAATTGATAAGTCCAATTGATGAGAATAAGAATGATGATGATGATGAGAATAAAAATGAGGATGAAGATAAAGATGAGGATGAATGTTTGAAAAGGAGACTGTGATTTGCCTTGGAAAACTTTAGTCAATCGGATTAATTCAAGATTTTATTTTTATATCTTTTCACTGTTAAGGTTGAGTTGTATTGAAAGTGTTGATGATAAAGTAAAGTCACAGAAGAAAACTGAAGATGAAAAGAGGAAAAGAAGATGAAAAAGTGATAAAAAGGAAAGAGTTAGATTTATCTAAATAAGAATAATGATGATTACAGTTTTGAATCATTCTATTGGCATTACCTTATATCGTCGATCTTTGTTAACCATTTTATTGATTAAAGTAATAAAAGTCAATCGGAAATTTGGAGAAAACTTTTCATCGAAAATTGGAAGAGATAAAGTTTGAAGAAGAAAATTGTTGACAAATGTTTCGAGCGAACTTTCCTGAATTCTTTGAAAAATTGATGATTTCAGTTCGAAGGAAAAACTTTGATCATGAATTTTACAAAAACGGAAAGAGAACTTAAAGGAAAAAATTCGAAGAGATAAAGTTCGCAGTAGAAACTTTTTTGAAGAATGAATGATTTTCTGAAAAATTTCTTGATGTAATCCAAAAAATGAACTTCGAAAAAACGAAACAGAATTTCGATCAGGATTTTATAATACTTGAAATTTAGAGAGTATTTCAAAGAAAATAATGAATCCTGATAAAATTTGAAGAAATAAAGTTCTCACAAGAAATTTTGGAAATATTTTGCATGAATTTTTTTAGAAATAAATGGCTATCTAGAATTTGCACTTCGAAAGAAAAACTCTTGGCATGAATTTTTTGAAGCTGAAAGATTTTTGATCAGAATTATTCTGGAAAAGATTGAAAACTTTGAAAATAATTTAACAATTCTGAATAGAACGTTGAATTCTGAAGAAAAAATAGACTTTTTGAGAATAAGATTTGCTCGCTGCTTGGAAAACTAAACAAGAAAATATTTAAATATTGAATTTGCAAAGCTCTGTTGTCGACAGCCTTTTGAACCTAAAAATTGATTAATTTTAAAATTATTTCATTTCCATAACCAAATTGGAATTTAATTTGATCATTAAATTTTACTTTTCCAATGTGGAAACTCTTTATTTGCAGCAAAATTTCATTCCAATTTACATATTGTTTTGCTTTTTCCTTTTTCAGTGACTTTTCCTCTTTCTTCCTGTTCCTCATTTATTCCCTTCCATTATGTAAAGATGGAAAAGATTGAAAAGATTTCTTGAATCTCAATTAGATTTCACCTTAAACCTGACAATTGCATCGTTTCCGTTTCACTGATAAATTACCCTTTTCTTTTTATCTGAAAATGTAGGCGAAGAATAAGCGCAACTGAAATTGAAATGATAATGTTCAATTCAAATTTGGTATAAAATTGTGATTTGAAGGGAGAGAAGAGGTAATGAAGAAAAGAGTAAAAGAAATGTAATTTTTCAATTTAAAGTGAAACAATTCAAGTTTAATATGAACCATTATAATAACATTATCATAACTGGGAGTGAATTTGAATATTTGCCTTTGGACAGTAAACTATCGAGACTGTCCATTGGACAGTAACTATTAATATTATTATCGCAAGCGATTAACATAATAACTCGCAGGTTTAAACATTTTCATTATTCAATCATAAATTATGTTGAAAAGAGTCGAATGTGAAAGAAAGAAAAGAAAAGTTGATTTATTATGATAATCAAAGCGTGTTTCCCTTTAATTGAATGTTAATCAGTTGAACTATAAACTGATTAATATTGAGCGTAAAATGTTAACGATAATTGTGTTCCTTTGTGATCATTTCATATTAATAAGACTGTTGATCAGTTGAACCCTTTTCTCTTGAACAAGAGGTGAATGTTGAAATGTTGATGAGATGATGAAGGAGAGGGAAAAGTTTCATTATAAATTAGTCATGAAGGTGGAGTTTGAATGGAGAGGAAGGAGATGAGGAGGGAAGATGATGAGGAAAGGGTAAAAGAAATGAATTGTTTAAACTCATTTAATTTGGATAATAATGAAAATCTGTGAATCTGTTATTAATTTATTCAAATGTTGCCAATGGTTGATAATGATTATGATGATGAGGTTGATGATGGAAGTGCTGGGAATGAGAATGGCAAATAATGAGAATGTTATTATGAAAAAAAAGAAGAGAAAAGTAGTTTTCAATGTTAAAGAGGAAACTGATTGTTGATGTGATGAGAATTGGATGAAAATTTATGTTTCAACATTTTCCTTCTCATCAAATACTTCATTTTTAATTCATTATTTATACGCAAATGCATCTTTCAACTTTCATCTTTATGATGATAATAAGGAGAAGAAGAGTTAACAAAAATATTCTAACATTCTTTTTCTTTCTCTATCAAGATGAGGAGGAAAGGCAATCAAGTATTAAAAGGAAAAAGAAGAAGAAGAAGATGGAAAAAAGGGTTTTCTCATCATTTACTTTTCGCTTTCCAATGCTGCTATCATCTCTATTCCAATGTGCATAATGATCTTCCTCTTTGTGCACAAAGAGTTGCACATCTTCAACTCGTCATCTTCATCATCCTTTGTGAGTCTTATTAAAAAAATGTCTTCAGGCACAATCAAGCGAATAACCCTGTTCGAGGAATGGCGAAGAAAGAAAAAAAAAAGAAAAGTTATCAAAATTTTTAAACTTTTACTTTTCATTATTTTCCTTTTTATGCTCAACAGCAATAACAATAATCAATGGAAATGCTTTGATGAAGAAAAGAAATTGAAGAATGAAAAAAATACAGAAACATGAATGATAACGATAATGACGATAATGATGATAATAATGATAATGATGATAATAAAAGGAATAATAATAATAATAAAATTCCCTATCATTACCTGGATATTTTTTCTTCTTCTTCAGGTTAGTCAATTTGCTCATTTTGCATCATTACTTGCTTCAAGCATTTCATTGATCATTTCATCTTCATAATCATTATTATTATCATATTTTGGTTTCTCGCCATTTCTCATCATTTCTTCGCGTAAAGGGCAAACCCAAGTGAATTTTGGATTCAGTTGAAAAGAAGAGGGAAAAAGTGGAAACCGTTTTTTTCGCATCTTGTCTCTTCTTCATCTGTTTCCATGTAACAAGATGAAGCACAACAAAAGGCCAAAAAGATAGATCACTTTCATCATTTGACGAGTCAACCCACATTCATCATTAATCAAGAAGAGTCATCATTCCACCTTCGCCTCCTCCTTATCATCCTTAGTCTTACCCCATTCGCCTGAACCTCTTCTCATCAAACTTCAATGTTAACCATTCAGTTTCATCTTTTTTGATATTTTCTTTTCTCTTCTCCAAACTCGATCTTTCTTTTTTTTAAAAAAATATAGACGATGATCAGGATGAGGATGAGAAAAGCAAGATAATTTTAAAAGATATGCAAATGGATTCAAATTTCTTTAGGCTTTACTCCCAATTGTTTGCTTAATAACAAAATTTAGCAAAACTTTTCTTCATCCTTTTTCTGCTTCTTTTTTTCTTCTTCTTGCCTTTCATCTTCATCTAGACCAATGATGAGGATTGCACGCACCTTGCAACTGGCTTCAGCCTTTTATGCCAACATTTCCGAGTCACTTTCCCTTTCGGATCATGTTAATGATAATAATGATGATTTGGTGATCTGTTTTTCAACTTTCATTCCAATCAACATAATCATTTTACTCTGCTTTTCCAACATCAATTTTCATCATTACAGATTGTGCAGAAACAGTAAAGTATAAAAAACAAAGATGAAGCCAAAAGTGAAGAGTAAATGGAAGAAAAATGATCAACAAGAAAAGGTACAAAAGAAGAGAGAAAAAATTCGCTTTTCCTATTATTATTTTTCTTCTCTTACTTTCTTCTTGTTATAATCATAATAATGATAATAATAATAATGATAATAATGATAATTTTACCTTAGATTTTGAAGGGAACTGCAACAGAACGAGAAATAAACGTAATAATAAACTTTTCCTTCTTTCCCTTTATTACTTTGTGTGTGTGATTAGTTGAGATTGTAGGGTAACCACTGTTGTTATTATTGTTGTTGTATATAATTTGATCATCATTCTCATCCTCCTCATCATCCTCCTCTTTTCATCGTCACATATTATTTTCACAATGAGAAGAGATGAAAATGAAGAAGAAGAAGAAAGAAACTCTAACCTCCCATTTTTGGACCAACATTTTCAAGAGACACTTGATTTTGGTTAAAAAATGAAAAATAAATAAAAGTCTCAATATTTTCCTCTTCAAACTTTCACTTTAAACCTTTCAAGTTGATCATCTATAGACGATAATCAATGATAATTTTTATGATAATTATTTATTCCAAACTTGACTTTCACTAATATCTGCTCTCTATTAAACTCAGCCTTTTACTTCAGATAAAGAAAGTCTTTTTCATCTTTTCAACTCTTTCGCTCTTCTCATCTCTTTACATCTTCAACTCACTCTTCATCTTCATCTTCTGCGCGATTCTCTTCCTCATTTCACCGTTCAACAGAGAATGGGCAAGTTTCCTTCATCATCTTGATCAGCTTTCAACACAAAAAATCTGAAAAAAAAGTCTTTTCCAAGTTGATCCTTTCCTAAAAAAATCATTTCAGTGACAAAAAACAACTCACAATTAACAACCCTTTAAACCCAAATCTGTAAACCCAAAAAGAATTGAACAAAAACTTCGAAAATTGCGTTAAAAGAAACAATTATTTTCCTTGTTATTCAAGTTTTGGTTACTAAACCAATCTAAACGAATCCCTTTACCATCATCTCTCCATCAGTCTCATCATCTTCCTAATCATCTTTTCCCTCTCATTTACTCACTCTCTACCTCTTCAACTGTTATTGCCATTATTATTATTGCTATTACGATTATTATTAACAATCTTTAACATTATTATCATTATTATCATCATTATCATTATTATTATCATCACTATTATCATTATCATCTTTGCTATTATTATAATCATTATTATTTGTTTCTTGCCTGTTTGTTTGCTTTCACTGGCTCATTGTATGCTATCCAATCAATTGCAGTAATAATTGCTTTAATATTTTTCAAGACTAGTAATTATTATAAATCCGTAATAATAATATTTTTGAAAATAAAATCGTAATAATAGTAATAGAGAGAAGAAAAAATAAATAAATAATAATGATAATCATTGGAGAGATTCATCTCGTTCTCATTAGATTTGAATTTGCTTCACTTACAATACCTTTCCATTTGATTTGCAGTGAATCTGTAACTAAAGCAACCTAAAAGCATGGTTAACATTATTTTATAATTATTATAATTGTCTTGGTAATATAATTTATTTTAATTTTATTTTCCTTTGCCGGATTATAATTTATATTCAACCTTAAACCTGGTTCTTTCATTATTATTATCATCTTTATTATGATTATGCTCTTCTTACTTCTATTGCCATTACCATTACCATTATTATTATTGCTGCCTTCACTATACTAGTGCTTTTATTATTATTATTAGAGTATTGTATTGTATCTATTATTATTATAATTATTATTATTGCTATTATTATTATTATTATTATTAATATTATTATTACATTACTTTACAATGACAACCTTCATTCAAACCTCTCCTGGTTCATACATTACACAACAGTCTTCAAATATTGTGGATACCTTTTCACCTTCACCAATTAATTCAACAATTTACACCTCATCATCAACAACTTCAACAGGATCTTCATCAATATCATCTGGTCCAACATCTGTATCATCATCATTAACTTTATCATCTTCTTCTTCCTCTGTTTTACCCTCTTCTTCTTTAACATCTTCCTCTTGTACTGCTTCTACTGCTTCTGCTTCTTCTGCCTCTACAGGCTCACAGCTGATATCTACCCAAGCCTTCGGACCTGGTACAGCAACTCTTCTCACAAGTCAAGGAGGTTCTCTGGTTTTGTCTCCACGAAATGTTTCTGGTTTACCTTCATATTCTTCATCAACACCATCAACTACAATCATGTTGCCTTTACAGGGAAATGGCGGAACAGGTAACGGTGGAACGGGAATTGTCAATGATCAACTAATTGGAAACCAATTATTGTCCACTATTCAACCATCCCAACAAATTGTGAGTCCAATGGTTCCTCTCTTATTGGCCAATGGTCAACTTATTTCCACTGGTTTACCTTCACAAGGAGCTTTTAGTTTATCTCAAGCAACCACTTCTACTACACCTTCAGCTACAACATCAAATTCAAATCAACAACAGTCTCAACAACAACCTCAACAATATCAATTTGGTAATTTCATTGGTACTAGCCTGACTACATCTTTGCCTACCAATCCCTCTACACAATTTGTGACGAACGGATCTGGCCAAATATTTGCAATAAGTCCATCTTTGATTAACAATCTCAATCAGCAACAATCACAAGCAACCATTAATTCTCTTCAACCTCACCAATCATCGTCTGCTTTTATTCAAGTGGTCACTCCAAATGGAATCGCCATAGTGCCCGCTAATTCAATAATCTCGGACCAACCGTTAATGTCGACGATAAACAATAATCAAATGGATAATAGTTCAGTGCAACAGCACCAACAGCAATTGCTTCAGCAGCAACACCAACAGCACCATCACCATCAACAACATTCTCACCATCCGTCTATGATTACAGAAAGGGAAAGACCAAATAAACGTGTGAATCAATCAAAGGGTAGTTTCTACTCAAGAAATGATAATAATGGGGAAGGAGGCGGTAATAGTCGTATGATGAAAAAATCAGCATCAAATCAAGCCAATGATGGACAAATGAACCAAGCAATACAAGTGTCAATTTCATCTGGTGCATCATCCTCATCTGCATCAACAAATACAAAAAATTCTGGAAGAATGGGTCCTTCAAATCATGGATTTGCCTCCAACCAATCTTCTTTAGCTTCATTAAACTGTTATAATCGTAATTCTGATTTAAAACCTTTAGCAATGAATAATGGAAACAATTCTGGGAACACCAACTGTCCTTCCCAACAAACTATGTTTTTAAATAACCAATCCAATAATCCAGTTTCTAATTCAGCTGAATCTCAAACACCATCTCCACCACTTTCGACGGCAAGCTCAATGGAACCTGAGTCAAACTCAAATAATCAAGCCACTGTTGCCCGTAAGTCAAGCCCAATAGATCCAAAATTCAAAAAGAATCAGATTTTCAGCATGTTATAAACACTTTCTCTATTGAATATTAATTTACAATTTGCTTAACTTTTAATTTTTTCTTTCAAATTTCAGAGACAATTAATAATAGTGACGAAGCTGTTGTAGATGGGGTCAATTTGGAAGAAGTTAAAGAATTCGCTCGTCAATTTAAATTACGAAGATTAAGTCTTGGGTTGACTCAAACCCAAGTTGGACAAGCTCTGTCAGCCACTGCAGGTCCATCTTACAGCCAAAGTGCAATTTGCAGGTAATTTATTGAACTAGCTGACTGTAAAGTTGACAGTTAATTTTATTGATTGCCTTTCCCTCACTTTACCATTCTTCAATACTCACCATTCTATCTTATTTTCTAGGTTTGAAAAACTTGATATCACTCCGAAGAGCGCTTCAAAAATCAAGCCAGTTCTAGAGAAATGGATGCATGATCTTGAAATAAGATGCAGAGCAGGAAGCACTGACCCAGCCGCTTTCACTGGAAATCCTAACAGCAAAAAGAGAAAAAGAAGAACCTCTTTTACTCCAGCAGCATTAGAGGTGTTAAATGCGTTTTTCGAGAAAAATACTCATCCTTCTAGCAGTGAAATGACCGAATTGGCTGACAAATTAAAATATGACCGTGAAGTTGTTCGAGTCTGGTTCTGTAATAAACGTCAAGTTTTACGTAATAATGTCAAAAAATCGGAACCGCCATTATCTTTATTAACATTAACATCAAGAGCTGCTAAGGCTAAAGCAGCGGCGGCAGCGGCATCGGCAGCACCTTCATCGTCATCATCATTACCATCAACTTCAACATTATCCAGCAACAATAATGTTCTCATCGCATGATTATAACTTCATCCCGACTCTTTTTTCAATCATTCGTTCCAATTGATCTCATTCAATTTCAAGATGACTACTATGTATTCACAATCTTATTTTCCCTTTTACCTCAGTCTATCGACTAATTACCATCAACTTTTAAACACATCTGATATCATCGAAACTATAATTTAACCATTGACACCAAATTGCATGCTAAATTTGTCAACAATTTTGACGATCAGTTAAGATTCATAACTTTTTTGTTGCGGAATGTGAACTTTCACTTTTGTGAAATTTCATCCAGCATTTATACCGATAAAAGATATAGCCAATCAATCCTAATTTTGCTTAATGATTAATTCTAATCATTTGATTTTTTCTTTTTGCTGCTTGTAACACAAGCATTTCCAGAAAATTTTTCATCATCGCATTAAGTGTGCATTTACAACTGTACAAATCATCCTTCAACACATCCATCATCATCTTGTACCACCATTATGTTGATCATTTTTAGCTGCAATTTTAGCTGCCTTGTACAATTAAACCCGACCAAAAAATGAAACAAACTCGTCTTTTATTTTTATATTATATATTTAGATCGACGTAACTAAAAAAGGTTGTTCAGCAAGAGCTTTTCATTGCCAAAAACCTTTTTGAAGAGAACGATTTGAGATTATTTGATGGCTCACTTTAGATAATCTGATAAGAATGATAATAATCATAATCTTTGCTGGGTATCGTCAACTAAATGAAAATGCTGATATTTATCTTTTATTTAAATTGAAATATTTGTTACCGTTCTTGTAATTATTTTCATATACCCCGAGAGTCAATGATAACTGGTAGAAAGACGTCAATCTAAGTCCATATATTAAATTGATTAATTGTCAGTTAATGAGATATTAGATAAAAACAACTAAATATGCGAAAAGGAAAGGTTAATTGCGATTTAATTGATTTAATACATTGTTTTCCATGATTTTTTCCTGTTCTTCAGCATTAATAGACTCCATACTTCTGTTGTTTACAGTTTCTTTATTTTCATCAACTTCAGATGGCGACACTTCTATTCTCGCCATTTTTTATCCTCTTGCGGCCTCTTCAGGACAAAGTCCCAACTAAAGATGTTTTTCATTTTATGTTGAAGAAAACACCAATTTAAATTGCTTATTAAATAAATCACAGCTTTGAATAGCTTTATTCTATTGTGGCTTTAATCTCAAATATTTGTGAGCTTGCTAACTATCCTCAAACCAGAAATTAATGATGTATCAATCAAAAATAAAATCCAACCAAGGACCGTAATTTAAGAACCAACTTTTAATGGAAACAAAACATTGTAATAATCAAACTCAACAACATCATCATCATTGCCATTGGTATCTTGTTTATCATCTCATTTTCTTTTGGCTAATCATTTCCCAAGCCTCTGGGGCCATCAAGGAGAAAACCTGTGGATCACTTGATATCCGTGATGTATCTGAATTAAAACAATTGGAAAACTGTACAGTTATTGAAGGTTCTCTTCAGATATCAACCATTTATAATGGAACCTCGAGACACTTTGAAAACATAAGTTTCCCTCTGTTGACGGAGGTTACCGATTATGTTCTAATTTTTCGTGTCTCGGGCATCATTACCCTTGCCAAATTATTTCCTAACCTAACTGTTATTAGGGGTCAACATTTGTTCCATAACTTTGCTCTCATAATTTATGATGTTACTGATCTACAAGAAATTGGTTTGTCCAATCTAACAACTATCGTTAAAGGAGCAGTCCGCATTGAAAAGAATCGTAATCTATGTTTCGCGGAAACTGTTAATTGGGATCTTATTGCAAAATCTGGTAAAGGGTCCAATCATGTTAAGGTTTGTTTATTTCTTATTCATTCCTTTCCTAGCCTTTCATTTGTCTCTTTCTGTCTCTTAGTCATTTTTACTGATCATTTTCCTGTTAATGTTTCCGGCTCTTTCTATAAAATTTCGTTGTTTATCATTTTTTCTCATGTTTTTTTGTTCGTTTCTCAGGATAACAAACCTTTCAACGAATGTCCAAAATGCTATAAAAATGGTGCTATTCCAGCTTGTCCGATTTTGAAAAGTGGTGCTAAAGAGACTCACCATGGTTTGTGCTGGAACTCAGAAAATTGCCAAAGAAGTATGTATCAAAAATTCAGGTTTTCATACTATCTTTTAGATTCTTATGCATTCTAATCATTTTCTCTTCATTTCAAACAGTATGTTCCAACGAATGTGAATCACAAAATCTCACATGCAATATCAACAATCCAAAGGAATGCTGTGATCCATCATGTATCGGTGGATGTACAGGAAAAACCAATAAAGATTGTCTCATTTGTAAAAACTTTGTAAAATATGAAGGGCATGAGAAGATCTGTGTTAAACGTTGTGGTCCTAATCAATATGAGGTATAGTAAATGTTTATTAGTGTCTGTTTGTCGTATTTGTAAATAAGAGTCTGTTAGTCAACCTTGTTATTGTGACTATTATTTATTTATATGTTTAATCTACTAATAATTACATACTCATGTTTCTCTTGTTTTGGTTTACTCTCTTTCTCCTGTTATTCCAGTTTCTCTCTCGTCGATGTGTAAGCTTCCAAGATTGTATTGCATTGAGCGCATCAGATGATAAAGACAAGAAAAAAACATACAAGATTTTTGAATCACGGAACAATACATTACAGAAATGTTTAGCTGAATGTCCACCGGGTTATCAACAAAGTCCCGAAGATGAGCACAAATGTGATCGATGTCAAGGATCTTGCAAGATAAGTAAGTTGACTGGAATATTTTTCACTTTTTTAATGTACTTACTTAATTTTGTTTACTATTTCACTATTAACTATCTTACTATTTCCGCTTCTTTCTTTTCTTTTTAATAGCTTGTAAAGGGAATAGTACTATAACCAACGTTGCTGCTGCTCAAAGTTTTCGTGGATGTACAGTTATCGACGGTTATCTTGATATATCTGTTCAAGGAGGAGGTAATTTAATCAAGAATTCCTAACATAAAGAAACATCAATTTGAAAAACAACCCTTTCATATCTCTAACCTAATGTTCTGTTTGTGATTTTCTCATTCTAATATTTTCTTTCCTTCCCCTTTTTTCCTTCGTCATCTTATCTCTAGTAAATATTATCACTGAGCTTGAGGAAAGTTTACAACAAGTTCGTACTATCACTGGTTACCTTAAAATTGCGCGATCATATCCTCTCATTACCTTGAATTTTTTCAAAGACCTTGAAACCATCGAAGGAAATATTTTAGATCGAACAAAGTAATTACCATCTTTTGTTTACTTTTTTTCTTTACAGTCAATGGGTTTACTAAAATGTAATCTGTTTTCATTTCCATTCATACTTTTCATTTTTTATCATTCAAATTCATGTTAATCTGTTTTTATTGTATCATCTTTCAGTTACTCATTGGTGGTTATTGATAATCCTAATCTACAAGAACTCTTTCCTCTTAATGATAATGGAACTTCTAAGGTGTACATTATGCACGGAAAAATATTTTTCCACATTAACCCGAAACTTTGTACGACGAAAATCAAACAAATACATCGAAAAATTGCGATCGAAGATGATAAAGATATCTCACCATATTCAAACGGAGATAAGACTGCTTGTGAATTGATAAAACTTAATCTCACTATTGCTTCCTCTGGACCAACATATGCATACTTGCAATGGCCTAATTTTCTTAAAAATCTCACCGATGCGAGATCTCTATTGGGGTACCTGGTTTATTACAGAGAAGCGTAAGTTTTTCCTTTATTTGTGTCTCATATTTAGCTTTTATTGCGCGTTTCATATTTTTTTAATAATTCAATTAATTCCCAATTGTTTTAACTGTTTAAATATTACCAGGCCGGGTAATACGACGGTATCTGTTTATGGTGGTCGCGATGCCTGTTATTCAAATGGTTGGAATTCGCTTGAAGTAGAAGCAGATGAAGACAGGCAGCGAGATACGACAGTTGAATATTTGTTAACTAAACTCGAACCTTTTACTCGTTATGCGACTTACGTTAAGACTTATACTATTCGAACGCCCAGTGCTGAAGGCAGAGCAGGAGAAAGTTCAATTGTTTATTTTCAAACAAAACCAACAAGTAATTATTTACTATCTTTATCTATATTTGCTACTTTTGATTATTAATTTCATCTCTCAAATAACATTTTTTCCTTTTGTTTACCTTTAACAGCTCCTAGTGAACCAAGAGATCTTGGAGCAACTGTGTCAAGTTCCTCAGAAATTATAGTCCACTGGTCCCCACCGAAAGAGCCTAATGGAATTGTTACCCACTATATGATAACTGTTACTAAAATACTTCCACTGTCTGAAGCATATTCTGATCGTGACTTCTGCTCTGAACGTAAATACATTTTATTAGAATCATCAAATTTTATAGTTTACTTATTACTTGTTTGTGCGGCATCTTAAGTTTATAAATCTACTTTATTCGATATTATCTTCTTTCTTTCCCCATATACTTATGCATGCATTAATTGAGTATTTTTTATCTTTTTACAGCGCTCAATTATGAAACTCCTATTATTCCAGAAGAGAGGATCAATGTGTCAAGATGGCTCCAAGATGCTGAGAAGGAGATGAAAGATGAAAGTGAGGCTACAAAAAACAATACTGATTGTTGTCCTTGTCAACGATCTCTTGTTGAATATGAGGACCAAGTTAAAAACACAGTCGATTTTGAAGACTATCTTATTAATAATGCGTATAAAAAGTATAACTTAACTCATGAAACTATGAGTAAACCAGAAAAGCGTAAAAAACGTTCTCCTAAAATCGATCCTACAACTACTGATAATAATATAACGGGTCCTTTGACAACGTTGAAACCTCAAGTTGATGTACCTGAAATAAGAAATTATATATCAACATCATTATCATTACTCATACAAAACCTTACACATTATACTGATTACAAGATTGCGGTCAGTGCTTGCCACACTCAAAACACACCGATAAACAAAGAACCAGAATATAAATTATGTGGAGAGGCGAGATACATTTCACAACGCACTTTAGCAAAAGGTAATATTATTGTTTATTAATTGATGATTCATACAATTTATTACAATATATTCTTTTCTCTTTTAAAATTTTCTATCACCAGCTAATGCGGATGAAATTGATCCTCAATCTCTGACAGTTGAGGTTTCTAATGCAAATAATTCTCGTGTTGCCTTCATTAAATGGGATGAACCTTCTTTTCCTAACGGAGAAATCCTCTCTTATCATTTAGAGTACAAACCTAATGAAGCATCTATGGTAATTATTAATCAAAACATAAACAACATTTTCCTTTTCAAATTAGTTTTTATCATATTTTTACCTTCGTTTATTAATTAAATTTTCCTTGCCTTTTTTATCTGAACTATAGAGTGATAGTGTTACACGATGTATAACTAGAAAGGAATACCAAGAAAGCAAAGGAATTATCAGGATTGGCAATTTAATCAGTGGAAAAAGTTACGTGTTAAGAGTACGAGCCATGACAAGAGCGGGTAGAGGAAACTTTACCCGATACTATGAGTTTGAGGTTCCAAGTAAGTTTTGTTATCTATTTCCCTCTTTGAATTCATTAACCTATTTTTAAAATTGTTTACTAATTTATGTTTTCTTGTGTTATTTTTCCCTGCAGGTGATACCTATTTTTTTATCTTCCTCGTTCTGGGTCTTGTTTTGTTCATGCTTTTCACAGCAATCATTTCCGTTGGAATTTTCATTCGTCGTAAAATATCAGGTCAACCAGGTCGAATGATTTTCGCCTCTATTAACCCAGAATATATTACTCATCAACCCGATGAATGGGAGGTATGTCGAGAAGATATAAGTCTTCTCGGGGATCTCGGTCAAGGATCTTTTGGAATGGTTCACTTAGGTGAAATGAAAAGTAAAGATCCTGATGAACCATCACTAAAAGTGGCAGTTAAAACTGTAACTGATCCAGCATTGACAAAAGCATTTCTTAATGAGGCTCAAGTTATGAAGTATGCTATTTTTAATATTTTTTATTTCGAATAACGTTTAAAGTATAAATTGCAGAATATAAATTAATGTTTAATATCATCTTAAAAACAGGACTTTTGACTGTCAACATGTCGTCAAATTACTCGGAGTTGTATCAACTAGTCAACCACCTTGGGTTATTATGGAGTTAATGCCAAATGGTGATCTTCGTAATTATTTATTGAAACAACGTCCAGATAATGAGGTTTGCATTTCATTTTTATATCCTTTGTAAATCAATGGATCAAAATTACTCGCTATATTTTGGTTAAATTTTTCATTTGATTAATTTATTTGTTTCATTGTTAATAATGTGTTATGTTATTATTTATTAGGATGGATTACCAACCAATCCACCCTCTCTCACTGAAATTTGGAGAATGTCAGTAGAAATTGCTGATGGCATGGCTTACCTTGGATCTCGAAAATTTGTTCATCGAGATTTAGCAGCTCGTAATATTATGGTTGCTCATGATTTAACTGTAAAAATTGGTGATTTTGGGATGACCAGAGATATTTATGAGACTGATTATTATCGTAAAGATGGCCAAGGTCTTTTACCTATTCGATGGATGTCTCCAGAATCCATTCGAGATGGTATTTTTAATTACACTTCAGACGTCTGGTCCTACGGTATAGTCCTTTATGAAATGGCCACTCTTGGTGCACAGCCTTATCAAGGCCTTGGCAATAAAGAAGTAATTGAATTCATAACAGAAGGAGGTACAATCGAGAAGCCTAAAGGCTGTCCAGATAAATTGTAAGTTTTTGTTTAATCGTTTCCAATTTTTTTGTCTTTTCTGGATTTCCATTTAAATTTAATCTTTTTTCATTTTTTTTCGCACAGATTTGATCTTATGTCTGCATGTTGGATGAGAAATCCAAAGCTAAGACCAACTTTCTTTGAAATAATAGAGAACCTGTTGCCCCTCTTTGACTCAGAGAAATTCATGAAAGTCAGTTTTTACGCAAAAGCAAAAGCCAAAACCAAATTAAAATCTCGCATAAGAAAGGAGATAACATGTACAACGCCATTAAAAAGCTCAACAGCGTGTAAATACAATGAAGATGATGAGCTTGAGTGTTCCGAACATGAAATTGAAATTGAAGAGACCGATAATGGTGAAGAGGTTAAATTTTTCCCTACCAACATTGATACCTTAAATTCAGGTATAATGACGTTAGAGGAATCGGGTGTTGATGATAGTGAATCAACCACTACAACAACAACAACACCCAAACCAATCGTGATAAACCAAACAGATAAGAACATCTCCAATGGAAACATTAACGATGTGCTTAAAGTGAATAAAAAAAATATCGGAGAAAATGGTAAGGGTGGCGGGGGAGGGGGAGGAATCGGTGTCGGAGGTGGTGTTGGTGTTGTAGTGCGAGTTTCTGGTGATAATGATGTAACCTTATCATCTCCTGATCATGATAAGGATCGCAAATTGAATCAAACCTCCAATGGAGGCTTGGTGAATGGACCTTTATCCCATTATAATACAACAATCTGTTGACCAGAGAGATTTCAGTACAAGTCTGTGTATTTATATTGTATATTTAAAAATCCCATCTTTTTCTACGATTTGTAAAAAAATTCTGTAATCACTTAGTAAGAGATTATAATATCTCCACTTCCAATGCTATTATTTAAAACGGCAAACAAAACAATTTCACTAAACTCATATTTAAATGTAACAAAATAATTAAACAAAAAAAAGCTTGAAAAGAAAACATAAATGAAAACTATTTATTGATAAATTGTTAATAAAATCTGTTTTTTTTTGTTTATAATCACTTTTAGTTGCTTTAACTTGCAAGTAATCAATCGATCCCTTTTATTTGACCAACTTTCTCATTAAATGTAAAGTGAATGAAAGTCGGAAAAATTGTGATTTAGTCATGATGCAGCAACAGTTGATATAAATAGTGATTAACAATATTAAATTGAAAGAGTAAATGAATGATATTATGTCTCTATTTTACTGATCGGATGTAACCAATAAAACCAATACAAATGACAAAATTGATTAGAAACAATGAATAATCAATAATTGACTAAAAATAAATTACTTTATGAGAGCAATTTTGTTACTCTTCGAGTTAGATACAAGACTGTTGACAAAACAAATTCAATAATGTGAGGCAAGGTTTGCAAAAATCTGAGTTATATAATCAGTAAGTTTAACAAGATCTCTCAACAAAAGGTAATCTCTGATCATTCGTCTTGAAGCATCAGCAATATCACGATACTCTTGAGTCATTACTCCGTATTCAACGTGTTTATCGGGCTTAATGTTTCTATACCACATTCCGAGTTGAATTTCACACAACAATTGACTTAGTTTATCTTCGATTTCTCGAAATTCCTTTACCATATGGCCTTCATGAAGAATCTGATCCAACAGCAGCTGTTCCAGGCCAATGGCAAAGTATTGTAAATACTGGAAACTCCGACGAAATGCTTCTTCCTGAAAAAATCAATTTTCTTTTCTCAGAATGTTAAAAAGAACATTCGATTTTTTCTTCTAATATTATTATATAATTGGAAATCATGATTTCACCGATTTCACCTTCATATTGTTCAACTTACCTCAATCATGGCATCAACTGAGTTACTTATTTCTGGAAGCCAACTGTGCCTTAAAGTGTCCAAACCAGATTCAAAATCTTCATCACCAAGCGTCTGAACCTAATTGTAAATGAAAAGAAAGTAACAATTGAAAGAAATTTGTTCATTTCTATCAATCAGTCTTTTCACTGTCATGTGAATCTCAATGCTTCTTTGTAGATTCACTTGTTGATCAATTTTTCATGCACAGTTGACCAAAAATTAACTAAAACAATTTACTTGAGCAATCATTCGAACCTAAATTAAAGCTAAATGTTGCTCTGTTTTTGCATAAACCACTTATTAATAAATCGTATAATTTCAAGGTTTACTTTATTAATAATAAAATGTAAGTAAGAACTTTTTCCATCTGGAAATCAGTTTACTATTGGTCACTCAAGCAGCTTACATGATTAACTCGTCAAAATTATTATTCTGATCAAGTTTAGGAAGCAACAATCGATGCATGATTTAATCAAAAACAAGATTAATCATGTAAATTGCTTAACAATTGTACATTGATCAATTGAGTTGCAATCTTCTCAATATAAGAGTGTATGCTTGAACACGAACATGTTTCAATGGCCTCAATTGAGTAAATTAAAGTTATTAGACAAATTAAATGACCAAGATTTTTGGACAATCCTAAGAGTCGCAAATATCGCTCCGACTTTTGAATTTTCTCTTCGAATGTTACTGCAAGAAATGAACAGAATGGCACTGTTCGCTTCGCTTTTTGATCATATTATGTTCTAACTCGCCGAAAATGGTCACAATAGTTTTGTAAAATTTTACAAATCAAAAGACTAACAAGTTACAGAAATAACAGAAATTGCAAACAAAAGCTGCTTTTCCAACATTTTGTATTGTGTTGTGTCTTCTTGTTGTTACTGTTGGCTTTATTTAATTTATTCAATCTGCTTGAATACATCACTTACTGCTTGAGCACAATAATAGAAAGGTTAGGTAAAGTTAGGAAAACTATGAAATTGCAAGACACTTGCCGATATTGATCAACCATTGGTTTTAATTTCACGTAACTGTGAACAATAAATTGCTCGACAGTAACAATAAATTGAATTTAAATCAATGTCTAAACCTGATGACCAGCAATTGTCAAGGTAAATAGTCTAATTGTCCTTTACAGTAACCGTAGGAGAAACACCATTAATAATGTTTAATTTACAAGGAATCAACTTTAATGTGCTTTACTCCATTTAAACATCAAATTCATCATTTCAACTTGAAGACAATGAATTTGTAAATTTTTCATGACTTTACCTTTTACCCAGTTGATTGAAATGAGAAGCAAAAGCCGCTCAACTTTCAGTTAAAAAGCAAGTTTGTTCACAAGGAGAGGCCCTCATTGCCCGGTCACCTTAGGGCATCATCATCCGTATTATTATCATAGTTGTGTTCACATTTAAATAGTATGTAAACCCTAACTTTGCTTTTGTCTCTTCATCTCAAAACCAATAATGAAGTCCATGAAAATAAAATTTTACTTAACCTTAAAATCTTATCAAGATTGGTTCATGAGGAGAACGAGATTTCTGTGTAGAATCATGAAATTGCAAGAAAAAAATGTCCAGAAGCCACTTGCCAAAATTGATCAATCATTGGTTTTAATTTCATTTAAAGATGATCAGCAATTGTCAAGGTAAATAGTCTAAGAAAATTAGCCTTTACAGTAACAGTTGGAAAAAGTCAATCGAGTTGGTTAATGATAAAGACTAACAAGTCCTGACAATGGATTGAATGGAAAATTCGTTAGTTATAATTGTTCTATTGAAGAATGCGATCATGAAAAGATCCAACAAAATAAAATTGAATTGAAGTTCTTCTCTTTCGAGTTCATTTTTTGGTCATTAATGGTTTAATTTTCAATGCAAAACCAGACTCTAATGGTTGATGCCAATGACCTTTGAATCCCTGCAAAAGTTGGTTGACAGTTTATTGAAATGCAATCAGATTGTATCTTAATTATTTACTGGCTAAGTAAACGATTAAACCAGTGAATCCAATTAAACTTGATTTGTACCTTTCAAAGAAGAAACCAAAATTGGATGAAAAAAGGAAGATGAAAAACTCTACTAACAATGAAACACCAATTTCACTTCAAACCTGACACTTGAACATTAATTAAGTCATGAAATTGTCCAAAAGTGATGAGTCCAAATGATTGGAATTAGCACAGAGAATCTTTAAACTCACTCAATTAAAATTTTCAGGTTTACTTGTAATACTTACAAAGTTCCGTCTGATTCTTTCAGCGCAGCCCTTCATTGCCTTGGCTCGTCTGTAAACCTTTTCATAAGGTTCAGGTGATGAGGTTTTTGATGGTATAAAGTAGAAGGGAAGATTACATGGACTGAGTCGATGAGGTGAATGAGTTGAGATGGATGATGAAGAGCGATGAGGTGAAGATGAAATCGCATAATTTAACGGTTTGCTCATTATTTGATGTAAAACGGTGGTTAGAGTTAAAACTGGATCAAAATATTCAAAGTACTTTTAGTTAAATTGTTTCGATTTTTCGGAGAAACAAAAATCATCAAAACTTACAGATTAGTTGAATCGTTTTAAATTGAGACGAATCTAATTGCCACCAGAAGAGAGTGAAAAAGTTGCAACGAAAAGTTGAAAGATTTGATTTCATAGCAACAATGGAATGATGCACCTTAAACTTGACAAAAATGCCGATGACGGGTTCAACTTTGAAAGGAAACGAAAACAAAGTAATGACAAAGAAGAGACTAAAGTTAGAGAAGAAAATTGAAAGTTTTAAGAGGAAAAAGTGGGTTGGAATGAGTTGGGTCGACTTGGATTCTAAAATTGAAATGCACAAAATGAATAGTAAATAATGTGCGAAAAGGGATTCTTTTCTGATTCCAAAGATTCCAACAGTTCAACCTCTTGATCAACAGTAAGCATCATCTAATTACCTTTATATCCATTGTTGCTCTTCTTCAAGACCTCACTTTACGATGTTCGAGCTCCTCCTTCACCTCTGACCCACAACATACAACGAAACGATCAACAGAAAAAAAATAATTCCAAACTTGCCTTTCAAATTTAATTACCGTAACTAACCGTACCGATCAAGAGTCCACTTCGGCTCAACTAAGTTCCAACCCACTTTCTCTTGCCACAAATTCCAAATTTACCTTTTTCTCCTTTACCTTTTCTTCTTGAAAACCGCGATTCTGATTCAGTTTCATCATGCATAGTCCATGTAACTTGTCAAGGTAAAGTGGAACTTGGAATCCAACTGAGCTGAATCAGTTTACTGCAAGTTCAGTGAGTAACCTGAGTGAGTAACCTTTAAGAGTTAACCTCTTCTCATCTCAATTTCACGAAGATATTTTCTTCTGTTGATCAAGAGCTCAATTCATTTGCTTTTTTCACAAACAGATAAAGTTGTTTACAGAAAAAGTTTCAAGATTTCATCTTTTGCAAAACACTTTGAAACTCACAGGGAATCTGATCAAAGGAGACAAAACCTTTTCGTTTTTTTCTTCTCTTCCTGTCTCTTTACCATAAAATAAACTCAATCGTTTCATTTAAATAATCAGTTATCATGAAAACAAAGTGTAACCACATCGACATTCCCACCAACTGTAAAGGCTGATTGTACAAGAAAACCAAACATGAATTACATCAAAGTGTAAACTCATTTGGAAAATAATCTTGAAATTTATTGATGATTAATCAACTTTGACCAAATTGATTCAATTGCTTTTCAATGTTCTTAACTTGACAATTCAATTTCATTTCAAATATTTTCTTCTGTTTGTTTGTGTTTAAATGCCACTTTGGCCCTTCGAAGCACAGTTGCGTTCGCTTTCATCTTTAATCGTAATTAGATGAAAATCTGTTTGCAATCAATTCCATTCCATACTTTTCACACAAAATTTTCTTCCCTCAACTTACCTGGAAACACTGAAATCACAGATTCATCGTTAAGCTGCAATTTAATGCAATCTTAATCACTGGTTTATTTGTTTTTTACATTCATCTCATCATCAATATCGTTTATCAAACAAAACTCAATCATGGATCTTAATGTGTTAAAAATTACTTTATTCAATCTTTTGGTAAGTTTTCAATTCTTTCGTTTCATCAACAAATTGTTTCTCAAAAAATTACAACTTCAAGTTAAATTCAGAAGAATGGTTGAGAGAGCGAAATTTTCTACTAATTGAGTCTAGATTTTCATGACTGAAGAAATGAATTTCTTTTGAATTGAGACAAAAAATGTTCAACATTGACATCTTTCTTCGGAATAAATTTAAATATTGAAATTTTCATGTTGCTTTGAAGTAAACTGTTTCCTCATGGAACACAATTTGATTTTCAAATTCTTCCATTGAAATGATTTTTGAAAGTTTCTGCAAGAGAAAGCATTCTTATCAAGAATCTAGCTGTTTGTGCAGTCAACAACTTTCACCTTAACAAGTTTCAAAATCCATTCAGTTGTTCCAGGATTACATTAGAAATGACTACAATAGAATACAATAATTCTCATGAAATTCACGATCAATGAGATCATGAGCTTATCATCACTAATGTATCGAACAATTCATTCCGTTTCGCTGAGTTTTTTGCGCTTTACAGCTAAAAATTCATATTTCTATTCAATTTTGTTTCAATTTTAAAAGATTGGAAACTCAAGTCAAAAAATTTATCCAAAAACAGATTTACCAGATTTTGAAAATCAGTTGAAATCTTTTTTGATTTTTGTTTAAACCATTTACTCGTCAACAATTCGTTGCAGTTTAACAATTTCAAGAAATTTCGCAAATTCTAATTCGATTTCACTTCAAAATTTCATCGCACTTCATGCTTTGAAACCTTTGACCTCAAAGCAAGCTGAACCAATCCAATCAAAACATACAAATCTGATTTATCTTGAACTTTTTATTGAAACTTTGAGCAAACAGATCTGTTATTCGGTGCAAGTTGTTTATTCATTTACATTATAACGGCATAAATATACTTTTTCCATGAGAGAAAAGGAACATTCAGCACAACTGAAGTAACCTCAGGACATATTCAACTATTCAAAACAATTTGATTTACTTTGAATAACTTCTCACTTCTAATATTCTTATGATTTTCGCATGAAAAAGAAATAAAATTTAATAATAACTTTGAATAGTAAATAGTGAAACATTCATATTCATATAGATTTAATGATATCAAGTGAAATAGTTTTATGACGAAAAGGGCGAAATGGGATGAAAAAGAATCCAATGAATCTTAAATATTCCAATAGAAAAAAAACAGATTCTTCGATTCAGAAAAGATGAAAATGGATTCAATTTCTACATTTGCTATTAAATTCTGCTGATGAAATAGATTGAAATCGAGAAGCACGGACAATTATTCTGTGGCTTTATAATTGCTGTGCATTTGAAATTGGATTCTCGAAATGATCAAAAAATCGAAATTTGATTTCTTTTCAAAGAATTTATTTTTCAACTTTTATTTTATTCAAATTATTGACACCGCACCTGGCGACTCAGATTAACCTGTAAATTAAGCAAATTAACAGTTGCAATGCGTTTAAAATTCTAATTAGCAAAGGTGAAGAAAGAATCAGAATTACAATGTAACTTGTTTTGTCATTTTGTAATTGATTTACTTTTAACTTGTTAATTGCTTTTTTATTTCTTCATTCAAATCGCACAATCTTGACAATTAATTACAGGTTAAAGGTTTACCAATTTAGCTTTGATTGAAAAGTCTAAATGAGCAATTTGTCCAATTCAGCTGTTGATTGTGAGATCATTTTCGATCTTTTTTCCTTTAATCATAGATTCGAATATTTTTAGCTCATTTGAAATGCTAAAGCGCAATTCAAATCTCATTATCTGCTTACATAATCAATAAAAAGATGCGCAAATTGATGCAGATCAAAGTTGAATTTGAAACATTTAATCGTCTTAAGTGAAATGATATTAGCCTAATTGAACATTATTGTATTTGGAAGCAAGTTTATTGTGAAAAGAAGGTTATTTATTTATTTACATTCTGTCATTAAATTCATATAGTTATCAACTATTTTTGACTCAACATCGTTTATAAGATGAAAAAGGTTAACCTTAATCAATAAATAAATAGGTAAATGTTGGCTGTTCTGATAAGGAAAATGTTGAATCAAAATGCTTGATCAATCAACATTTTCTTTTCTCGACTCAAATAATCAAATTCAGTTATTTTATTAAAACATTAAAAGTGTAAAAATAGTTGAACGTTGGTTGACATTTTTATGAAAATAACATTGATTTGCTCAACTCTATTGAGTGAGCGCTTGTCAGTTAAACAATTGTTACATTTCGATGTTCATGATTTAGTTGATTAAATCATTTTAACTTTTGACACAAAATAAGATAAGTTTCATGCCAACTTTTTTCCTCTTTCATTTTCTTACCTTTGAATATTTTTATTTAAATTTATCCAATCACAAGACAATAAAGAACAAGTAAACTCAGGTTTTCACCAAAAGATAAAAATTGTGAGCAAAATGTCATTGAAAAGGTGACTCAAGGAAAAACATTGAAAAAATCGAGACTAGCAACGATCGAAAGAAGGTTAGCAGTGAGCTTATGCAAAACTGCCACAAGTTTTGCTCGCTGTCATTCGACAGTACACATGTAGGAGCTTTATACTGGTTCAAACAAAGCTTTACTTTACAAATTTTGAAAGAATAATGACGAAGTACCAAAAACAATTTCTAAACTTTCCAGCAATTCCATGTTTTTGCAGCGTTTTTCATGTGAAACTATTCATGCTAAAATGTGAATTTATGTATGTACCATGTGTAGTCTATTTTGTAGTATTACAATAATTATTGATAAATTGTTAAATGTTCTGACGTCAAGTGACTTTTGTATGAATTGTGCTGAATTTTTTTTCTGAGTTTCTTAGTCTTTTTCTCGGAAAAGCTTCTCAAGCATTTATTCATTAACCGATTTGAAGCAGTGTGTGACATTTAATGAGTGACGTTTGTTTTCAATTGGTTGAGGTGATAGTGTTCTGGTCATTATGATGAGTTGAAATTTTTCTTGTACTCTGAGTCTTTTGTAAGTTGAGACATTGATGATGAAAATTCATTTACAGTGAAACATCGCAAAGGTTTCACCGGACATGAAATCATGCCATTTGAGCGTTTTGCAGTAAGAAGAGGCATGTAGAACCGTGTTGCTCATTGGTAAATAGTTTTAGCTTTTCTTAACGAGAAATTAGCTCTTTCAGAAAATGACCTTTTCATGCCGTTAGAGGTCAAATTAACAAATGACCTTGAATGACCTTGACACGGTGAGTGTAGTACTTCAGCTTGAATAGCTTCCATGTCCAAGTCTCAACTCTCTAACTGCAGTGTTTCTCGAATTCTAAACCCAAACAGGTAGAAGAAATAAAAAGAACCGTATTATAATAGTTTAAATGTATTATTACAGTTTATGAATGTAATCTTGAAAGATTTAAGATGATCGCTGCTTGTACAGTGAAATTATTTTAATGATTAAAGCTATTAGTTGCATAAAAAAGACCGCTCACAACCTTTTCGAGGTTTCACTGTAGTCACTGTTATCAACACTTCAAAAGGGGAAAAATTTTGATAAGAATGGTTCGTCAGCCTCAAGATACGAAGATCGAACATAATGATTCCAATGATCTTGAATCGTCTTGAATCGAAAAAGACAATTTTGCTTAAGTTGCTAAGTAAATACTGAGGTCTGTTTGAGTCATGTACTCAATCGTATGATTAATCCTGACTTATTTTGGAATATTTTCATTTTTTAAATTCTGTTCTTACAAGAGAAGTAAACGTAATGCCTGATGTAGATTTGAATGAGTGAGGTGTCACTGAATAGAGCATGTTGAGTTATTTGAAAAATGATTCAATGATAAGTTGTGGCATATTAGTTAACAATGGAAATTAAAGCTAATTGAATCTATTATTATCATCATCTATAATTAGTTTCACTAGCATAATTTATTGGGACAACCTTTATAGACTCTGATGGTTGAGGTGAAACGGAAAAGTCAGCGAATAAAAGTATTCATAATCGAATGAAGAAAAAAGATAAATTTTATCAACTTGCAAGCATACTTTAACCTGTGGAACGAAATGATTGAAAAAAATGTCAGAAAAAAGAGAAATGATTCGCTGATCCATATCATGATCATTGTCCATGTCTCAATGATGACCATTATCATTATAACATTAACATGATGTTTATCAATGTTGTTATGTGAGTCAAAAAACATGGTAAAACAACAACAACAAGTAAATCACGTTCCAATATTGAATAATAAGCAAAATACTATTTATATTTTGTTCCTCTTTTCACTTTCCTTTTTATAATGTTAACTCTGTTTTATCAAGTAATTACATTATGGCTAATTAAATACATTTTATTTCAACTAATCAAATCAATAGCATTGCAAATACATTGCCTCAATACCTTTTACTCTATTAATTTACATTCACCTGCCATTACTTGCTTTGATTAATATCAACTTTCTTCTTCTCTTCTCCTTCTAAATATAATATTTGCAATAATTATTTATACACATGATATATAATAGCATTTCCCTGAAAAAAGATAAATTTATGTCCCTTTTTATTCCTATTAACATTAGCATGCTTCATATTTAGTCAATTATTTTCATCTATTGCTTTCATTTCAATATTTACTTCAATTGTTAATGTTGCTTTCATGTTCAGTTTTGTGGTCACTTTTGTAGGTTAACATTGAAACAACAATTAATGATAAAATACATTAAAAGGTGTTTCTTAATCTTTAACACCTTCTTTTTACCTTGTACCTTGTATTTGCTTATTGATGCTGATCCAATTAGGTTATTCAATTGCTCTAGTAACTCTGTTCATTGAGTTAGGAAACACAAATAATGACCTTATCTGATTTCAATCATATTCAGGCTCATACTTGTTTCAAAATCGCATCGAAATCTAATCCGTTCTTTATGTGCTGCTACAAGAACCGGCTTAGTTTTGTGCCTGTCGAAATTTATGGTTGCGTTCGCAACAAATCTGTCCCAAGCCAGATTCAGATCACTTTTGATCTTCGACTAATGACGCAGCTCTCGGTTGTCTCAAAAGCTTGCGTGGCTAGATATCTTCTGATACTCTTTTCACAGCACAGCATTAAGTCCTTTTTGAAAAAGTCTTTATTCAATTCTTGAAAAATCATTTTTATCAAATGTCCTTAAAAATTAGTTTCTATGGTGGCCTGAACCTTCCAATCGATCTTTGTTGAGTTATGTTAGGCGAATCACATCTTTTTCAGTAACCTTTAAGTCATTTTTCGATTCTTCAAAACACTGATGAGGAGTTGAAAATTTATGGTTTTAAACTTATGGCAAAGTCACATTTTACCCTCATGATCGTTTAAGGCCATAACTTAACAATTCTTTCACATGAATGACAATCAAAATTATTTTATTTTTGAACAACAGAGAGTTGCATCTTTGAGAATTGAATTTTTGACGATTAAATGAGGCCTGTTTGACTAGTCTAACTGGGACAATTCAATTTTGGAAAATTAGTCCAAGCATCAGGAGATTTATTTATTTATTTTTTCTCTATTCGGAAGTGAATGAGTGCTCTGATCATCTTTTGGCCCATTCGGTCAATTTATAAACCTAATTGGATGCAAGATCGATAGCCTTTAATAGATTTCGCTAATGGCCGGTTTCAATGGCAACAGTGCTTTAGCTTTAAATCAAAGTTTTAAAAATCGGAAAAGGTAAAGTTTTACATAAAAAGTAACTTATTTTGCTTGGAAAATTTACCTTTACTTTAACGTTTTAATGTGCATGTGATTCTAATATAATTATCGAAATCATTTAAAGTCATGGCTTATTCGATGTTCATTAGCATGTGAATAAGTTTCGAGTAAATTTTTTATCCAAATTTTCGTGTTCGATGTTTCACTTTAGCATAATTTGTATTTCAACTTTGCTCTTGATAAGCGATCGTTGCATCGATCGATGATTTTTTCGATTGTTATTTCGTTGAATTAATTTTTAGATTGACTTTGATTAATTAAATTACGAAATTGTAAATTGAACAACTTCATTCCCTGTTAATGTGATGATTAAAAAGCAATTAATTGAAAGTGTTGGAAACTAATTCAAAGTGCTATAAATAATAAAACGGGAAATTTTGCTTCTCATTAGCATAGCCTTGTAAGAGGAACAGGAATAAAACAATTTGAATGAAACATTGAGTGTCCCTGAGCAACTGTGCAAAAGGTCAAAGGAAAAGTTCAACTTGATAATGAAAATAGAAACGATAATTGAATGGAAGCAAGTACAATATTCCCATGGAAATTGGTCAAGAAGAGTGCAAATAGACTTGAAAAAGGTTCTAATTGGCAAAAAATCGAAATAATATTCAATTATATCATGATGTCGATAAATAAGTGTCTGGACATAATTTTCTGCACTTTCCAGGAAATTTTCTGTTCCATGAAACAGAATTCATTCTCAATGTTAACCTAAATGATTGATTCAAAACTGGTAGACTTTGGAAGAGAAACGAAAAGAGGAAAAAAGTTAATCAGTCTAAATTGATGACAGTTTGAAGCAGTGGACAAGAGTGAGTGTTGGCCAGGAGAAGCAACAGGATGATGAAAACACTTATTGGTTCGGATGCACCGAGACAAAATGTATCATCAAAAGACATGTGAAACTGCTAATAAGAGTAATTGAAGAAGATGATTGTCATCTTTCATCCATCAAACATCTTGACCATTTTATAGGTAAAGATGGAATGAGAAAAAAGAATAAATAAGAAAAGAAAAGGTTGATGGTTACATGCAAGTTTCCATCATGTTAAACACTGAATATCACACTTGCATTGGAGAGCAAAAAGCAAAAGCACAAACAAACATTAAAAACTGGAACTTCTACTCCGAGAATAATGAAAAGATTTTCCTTGTTCTTCGTTGCAAACAAGACAGATGCACTGAATTAACGTTCAAATTGCATGTTTAAATCGAGATAAATGAACAGAGGACGAAACTGTCGAAAGGTTATCTGTTACCTTTTAAGAGTCTTTTTAAGCCAGCAGTTTGATTCATTATTTAGAACACAAAATTTGCTCTTTTTCACGATTCTTATCACATTTGGCATCATTAATAGTTGATTCATTAATAAAATCACAATTGAACAGCAACAATACAGAGTTTAGTTGAACTTTGTTTTTCGCTGTTTCATTCAACATTTAGAAGCAAAAAGATCTTTTTCGTTCATGTTCACTATTCTCGAGTGAAACTGATTTGAAATTCATTTTGTCTCTTTTATCGTCTTTCCACTCAAAGAACCATCAGCATTATCATTGGACGGCTATTTGAAAAATCTAAAGCGCAAAATTATTCGAATATAAAAGAGTTTATTCGTTGGATTAGCATTTTTCCATCATTTCATTTTGATTATGAAAGAAGTCAGAAAAAGAACACAAGTAAATTCGTGTTTTTCCTTGGTGTTTCGTTTTCTTAAAGTTTTATTCTCTAATCTATTCTGTGGTAATATAAGTTGAATGAAAATAACTAATAACTGATGGGCTGGAAGAATTTAGAGAAAAATACTTTACGATTTATCGTTTATTTGGATTCGCTCAGAGAGTTAATTAATTAATGCAACGAACAAGCGACTTGAACGATTCATTAGTCGTGTTAGATTTAGGGTTCGGGACAAAACCACAAGCGATGAGTATCAGTTGAGTACCGAGATCTGAAGCCTTTGGCTTCAGGAATTTTAACTAAGGATTAACCCTTTTTCACTTAAATAATGAAATCAAATACACACTAGGAATTAACCTTATTGAAGAATATTTCAATATTAAGTTTTCAGTTACCAAAGGAAAGTTAAATAGAGGTGAGGGATAAACTTATCCAAGGATGTAAAAATACAAGATGTAGGGTACACACAAGGGACAAGTTAACAGCAGAAGGAAATGCCTTTATACCGGGCGTTTTTTTTCATTTCACGCCTGTTTGACGTCATAACTCACGAACGGTTGATGCACAGACCTCAGATTCGAACCATGGACTTAAGAAAATTGAAGAACCCTGCCCACGATTTCTCAAGGTTATTCAAGGTCATTCATCTGTTTGACCTCTAACTGACATTCGAAGATCATTTTCCGTTAGAAGAAAATTTTTGTAACTGGCTGATGTTTGGGCGAAGTTAAAGGCTTATCTGGTTGTTAAGATAACTCAAAACCAATAAAAAGACTGAACGGTATAAAAACACTCATATTTTCTGAACAGGATGAGTTATGCTCATGGAAAAACATCAGCCAGTTACAACAATTTTCTTCTAACGGAAAATGATCTTCTAATGTCAGTTAGAGGTCAAACAGATGAATGACCTTGAATAACCTTGAGAAATCGTGGGCAGGGTTCTTCAATTTTCTTAAGTCCATGGTTCGAATCTGAGGTCTGTAGCATCAACCGTTCGTGAGTTATGACGTCAAACAGGCGTAAAATGAAAAAAACGTCCGGTATTTGACGGATTCAATTCTTTGGATTCACCAATTCCACAAATAACACCATCAATTCCAAGTTTAGTAGCTTATGATGAAAATAGATTCAAATTAATTTATGAATTTGAAGAAAATGGTACTGAGCCCAAAACTCTTATTATCAGAATGAGAGCTTCAAATAGTCATGACAAACCAATTTCAGACTTCTTGTTTCAAGCTGCTGTTCCAAAGACATTCCAATTACAGTTTTTAACTCCGATGAGCACCTCAATCCCAGCCAATAATTCAGGCTATGTTGAACAAATCCGAATAAACTTCAATTAAGAATGAGAATACGTTTATCGTATGTTTATGACGGAAAAGTTTTAGAGCGAAAGGATGTCAATAATTTACCAACTGAAACATGGAATTCTTGATGAGATTTAAATGGTCTAACAATTACTAATAATAATGCTTACAAATAAAACTCAACCATTACCTGGTTAGACCAGAAAGTTTAGCAATTCTTCATTTTGAGATTTAAATTGAAATGTAAAGGTATGCAAAAATAGCGGGTTTTCTTTTGAAAAATTGCAATTTAATTGGCCATTCAGTGTCATTGTCATATTCAGTGGTATTGTCAATGCGCGGAAACACTTCGCGATCAGATAGATCCAACTTTGCGAATGGCAACAGAGTTTTTGGGTTCATAAATTTGAGATTTGATGTTGGTTCTTTAAGAACTTGAAAGGTATATTGATTAGATGATCGCAAGGGTTGAGTTAGTCTGAAGTGAATCAGACTCTGCAATTAAACTCAAGGTCTAGCAATAAAAAATCTCAAAGCAATAAAATGAACCCTAATTTGTTGCGTGTAGTAAAGCTACCAGTATTTTTCCCCATTATGAATTTTTACCGCCAAACAATCAACCAATTAAGTGATGATTTAGATTTTCAGCGGCCAACTGCATTCTCAATCTACTTATTTCATTCTGATCGTTCTCGCACTTTGTCAGTACTTTTCATGAATAAAGCTTTGAAAGAGTCACAAAAATTCTTTTTGATGGAGATTTTTTTCTCCAAACCATATTTTGTTAGTGCCCTTTGGAACATCGGTAAGACGAATCCCGTCAGAGGAACTAATTATCTACTTGAACGGGTGTGCTACAACAGGATATAAAGTTGATTTTCGTAATCGTCATGGTTTAAACTGGCTATATCTTGTTGAAACCTGATGAAATTTTATTTAAAAGTCGAGTTGTTTGGTTGTTAATAACTTTTTTATGAAACCCCGTTAACAAATTGAACATTCTGTCCAGCAATGGATGTAGAACTGAGTAAAGAAATTGGGTCTGTTTTTCTAATGTATAACTTAGTTTGCTGTTTCATTAAAGTTATCGCTATTCTAGAATAAAGGATTCGGGATGAAAACGCTGTTAATTTGTCGAGTCGGATGCAGATTGGATGGAATGATGATTTGCAGGATGAAACTAGTCTGCATTTATCCTTTAACATACCTCTATTGTTGACTGGCAAAAGCTCATGGAGTTGGGGCGCGCAAAGTTAGATTAAGTTTGTTTTTTTGTGTATTCTTCAGGCCTAAAACTACGACATATGGTAACAGGTGAAGCAAATAAACTGAGCAAAAATAAGTAAATAAAATTTATGTCTGCCAACATGCGATTCGTTAATCGACGCCGTAAGTTTCGATACTTGCAAATATTAGATAATTGATTTTTATGATTGCAACACACATTTATCGAAATAAAATGATTTTTTCGAGTGTAAATGTTGAAAACCCCTTTCAATGAGCGCAGGAATGTGAAAATTTATGTAACGATGTTAGGAAACTCAAATGCCAATAAACCATGTTATAGAGCGACAAAACTTTATCAGCAAGATAAACACACTTAAAAATTATGTTATGACTTCAGTCAGACCTGTAACATTATCATTTCGAAAAATGATCTTGAAATATAGTAAACAAGTATATGAGAAACTTCCAAAAAAGCAATGTTTAGTCTTTAGGTCATTTAACTTACTAGTAGCACAAAAAGAAATCCCAAAATCAGCTATAATTCCCTGTAGAATTATTGATTGTAAAATGTTTAACCTGAAGAAATACAATCGAATGCTCTGAGTTTGACGGAATTTTTAATTTACTCCGCTCATATAATTCCAATTAGAGTGATAAGATTACATGTATTTTAGACTAAAAAATCATGACTTAAGTGAGGAAATATTGTATAAGAATATCTCAAAAAAGAATAAATATCCACCTAGGGCTTTGGATTCATTTATTTTTGATGTGTTTCCACTCATAACTAATTATGTCTGAAGATAGTGTGATCAACTGTGAAACGAAAGTATAGTTTTTATTGTGAATCGTGATAAAAATATGAAAAAGATGAGCAAAAACTGCAAGAAATTGCATATTTTAATGGAATGCTGAGAAATGAGATGAAAGAGTCTAAAGCGAGAACAGTTGAGTTTTATTGTGATGCAGCATTTTTCGATGATTACATGATTATAACCAATAAAAAGATGTTACTATTAATTTCATTTTGCGACTGAATGGACTATTTTTCAATGAAGTCCCATGTCCAAACATTTGAATACAAGGACAAGATTTTAGCACAAGTTACCAGTTTTAGTTAACAGTTAGGTCGGAAAAGAGCTTATTTCATTGAATCTATTCCCTTACCACTTGCGCTTTTCTTATACAAAAACTCATCGTTATAGAGGTCAAGTGCAAATTTGACAATGCTTTCAAGTCGACAGGAAATGTTTCATGATAAATAAGAAAGTTCAACAAGTTATTGTTGAACAGTGAGATAATGCGATTAAGTTAATAAAAAAGGTTTAATTGATTGTCCATAAGAAGAAAATCCTTCTGTTTCCATCAGCATTATCATGAAGTATTTTGTTCGCCCAAATATTAAAAACATATTCACATTTGGAGGGAAAACACGAGAATACAGATAATGTTTACTAAAACAATTAACTAACAACATGATCAGTTAAACCAAACACATGAACTCATCTTATCCAATGCAATCAAATATCCTGTTCATCTTAGCACAATTCAATTGGAAATTGCTATTTACTCAATGTATATTTGGCTCTGCTTTTGTCTCTCCCACATTCATACTTGCTCTTTCTCATTATCCTCATCTTCATACAGAACATTTTGTATTCATCATTTCACGATGAATGGATGCAAAATGTGATTCCAATGAAAAGATAACCGGAGGCTACCTTTAACCCATCAAATAACAATAGACTTTTGCTCGACTCAGACTCGCTCCAGTAAAGGTTAAATAACAAAAAGATATTTCACTGAAAACGGAAATAATATTTTCCCTTCTTTCTTGATATTTCATGGTGATACTTGATGCATCAATTTGTCTCATTATCAACATTTCGTAAGTAAATTGAGAGAATTAATTTTCCGCTTTTAACTTTGATTCTGATTTTCTTTTCTTTTCGATTCTCTGATGATTCGTTTGGACGAACATTGAAATGAGTTTATTCTATCATTGATCTTGTTCTTTCAATGAATCAAATCTTTGAAAGTCAATAAAGCGAGCAGAAAAACTACAATAATTCATGATATGAGTAAATCTGATGAAAGAATTTAATTTTTTCTTTCATCAATTTCAATGACAATATTTCTTTGTTATACTTTTTAGAAATACTTTGAAGAATAATGAAGATGAATTCTGATAGATTCTGGAAATCCTTTTGCCAATATTTTCATTCGATATCACAACAGGTTATCTCAATTATACGACGATATTATAAATAATATAAATAATAACCTGGAAAAAAGTATAACTTTGATAAATAAAAATGGAAAAGTCAATTGATTAAAACTGTCTCACGTTCGCCTTTGATTCGATTAACATCCAACTTATTGTCATTATTGTGTCTCAATGCAACCTTCATCTCTCAATGGGACACTCGATTAAAATTACAAACCAAAAGGTCAAACCAAATATGAGGTCAATAAGAAGGAAATAATTCAAAGGGTAAACAAAGGCGCCTTTTTTATTCTCTTCTTTCCTGTTGTTCCATTCATTTGGAATTTAGATAAACAGATAGAATGGTCGAGCGCAATTGTACCTCCAAGGCAACCATTTATAGTCGTAATTGGATTGTTTCCCTTGAACAGGTAAAAGGTCAGTTCGATAAACTGTAAGCATGAGATTGGATGAAAATTTTGAAACTTTTGTTGGCTTCTAATTTTTCCTTTTCAACTTCACCTTTTGTTCAATCCTTTGCTTGTTTTAACCAACCTTTTCTTTTTACCAGATTATTCTGAATTGACGATTCCTGAGAGACAATCTTCAGCAGGAATATTATATCAAGAAAAGAACTTCTTTTTTTAATCTTTTCTCTGAACAGCCTTTTTGTCTCACTTGATTAAATTAACGCTTTTGCAACATTCAACAAGTTCAACAATTTATCACTTGAAATGCAAATTGCTCTGATTAGTACAATTAATTATTCATTTGGTTGATAAAAGTGAATGAAAGCCAAATATGTTGAAAAGCTTTTCTTCTTGTCAGTCTGATGAATTGTATTTGCAAATGAAAAGTTGATCACATTAAAGACTAAAAATAACGTCACTTTACTCAGGTTACGATCAGATAGGTCAAACTAAATCCTTTCATTGTTATCAATTCTCATGTTAATATTAATAGTTTAACTAACTCTAAGCTTCCATCAGACAATTTTTGCCCTTTTTTAGTCTCGCTTCTTGTCGACAATTTATGCTAACAATTTTGCATGAAAATAACTCGACTTGACTGTGAAGATGAACAACCAAGCTTAACGATCAACTACTTTCGCACCTTTCATTACCATTTTCAAGTCATTGTTATTTCTATTCAAATTGATTATTCGATTTACATGAACAGTTAACCTTATTGGCAAATCATTTGTGATCATCGAGTTGCCCTTGGCCAACATGGAATAATCATGAGATGCTCTGGATTCAGTAGAGACGGTTATTCCCAGGCTGAGAAAACAGAATTTTCTATGCAACAGCAAACGGGTTCACATGGAAATTGAATCCAACTTTTCTCTTCTTTTCCAATATTCCAATATTGACAATTTTGTCTTCCGTCTTCATCTTTTTCTAAAGGTTAAGATCTATTGTTAATGATCATGGCAAACTTGAATCAACACTTTTTCAGTCAAAAAGATTGAAACCTTGTGAAGTTCAATCTGCTATTGTTGCTTCTGTTTCTTTCCTTTTCATTTGTGTTTTTTTGACAACTTTTTCTCAAAATTTAATTCTCTTTCAATAAATTGTATTTTTGTGAAAATTCAATTCAGTCTGAATATATTATATAAAAGTTAATATTTAATAAGATTATTGTTCGATTGAATGGTGATAAATCAGAAAAATATGCTTATTCCAAGTTATTAACTCATATAAACTATCTTTCAAAATTAAGATACAATATATACTATTTGAATGAAAGAAATGAATCAACTCATCAATGGTTGTCTTCAGTCAGGTGCTACATCGGTCAACCCTTGCAAACCTAGGATTGTTTGCTGAACCGTGACTTACATTTCATAGGAAATACCAAATCTTATTGTACACGTTGTCGACTAGCGTGAGAATGAGTGTGAATCTCGTTATCTGATTTGAACGATTCAAGTGCATGATCAAATGTTTAGAAATGCGATCAAATTCAATTTTCTGTTGAGCATTAAACTTTTGCTGAACTGTATTGGGTTGAGTAAAAATTGCTATCAACCTTACTTCTAAGTAATGCCACCTGATCGATTCGTTAGGCCTTATCAGTTATTTGAAGAAAGTTTCAGTGAAAACATCTGAACAGTAAGCATTCTATGCATTCCAGTTGTTTGACTTTTCATCAGCTATCAAATTCCGTGAGTTCGGTAGTTACTCGTTCGTTAGTTCGGTAATACTCAGGTACGATTTTGCAGGTTGCATCGTACTAAACTCATTAATGGCTCAGTTTTGAAATTTACTTCAACCAATTTGAATCAGCTACTAAACTTTTGCTCACAAGTCGACTATAACCAAACTGTATCGACTTTATTGTCTCTTTTCGTAAGGTGTGTGTCGACTCGCTAGGGTATCTAAATTTCGAATTGACGAGTGCCTATTTGCGACGCACACCCGACTCTTCTAATTGCGAAAATTCTTCCATCGTTTGATGAACCTTCTACATAATTCTGTATAATTACAAATTTTTATCAAGATTTTATCAAATTTTTATTTAGATCAAGAGATTTAACGCTCGCATTTGATTGAGTGATTGATCATGATTATCTCTTAACTAACACAAAGTCGCTGAGTTAATAATCAGAGTTTTGACTCCATAAAGGTTATCGAACGAAAATATGAATAAAAAAATTGAACCAAAGAACATTTCAAATAGTTTTTCTTTTCATCAAAATTTGCTCAGAAAATCCTAAGAAATGTTTGGGTGCTGTGAGCTCAACAAACAGACTTTTCCGGTGAATCTCTATTTTTAGTTCATTGGATAAATAGCAGCAATATTTTAAACAAATCCAAAGCGAATAAAATTTTATAATCTACAATCAACCGAAAGGTAATTTCACAGAGTTGTTAGCCTTTGGCGAAAATAAAAATGATGGAATCAATGAAAAAAGAAACTGATTCATTGAAGTTGTGAAAGTAAATCCAAATTGATTTCAATCACAATAAATAAGTTATTGTAGCAACTTGTTGCATTCAATGAAAGTCTACATCATGTAATGATGAGAGAGAAAATTGCAATTCCTAATAATTCCAAGTTGCAATACAGAAAATCATGTTCCTTTCGACTTTGTAAAGAATATCAAAATTGGCCAAAGTCTAAGATTCAATTTCAGAGTTTTTCCATTTTCCTTTTCCAACCAGAACATTTCGCTATAAACAATGCAGACTTTGTTGAAACACGAACGAGGCGAATACGAAAAAAATATATTTGATAATTCGATATTCGACTGAAGCAGAACATGATAATTTTGATTTGCTAACGAATAAATCAACTTCTCGATTTATTAAAAAGTTCATAATAGATTCATGACATTCCAAGTTCTTTTAACTCTCATTATGTTCAATATTTTCAGGGGAAGAATAAAAAAATTGTTTCGATATTAAAGTTCTAATTCTTTGGGAGAATATGATAAAACATTTGGAAGCTTTTTTCAAGTTCAACTTTTTTCCTCATTCAAATGAGAATGCATTGAATTCGAAAAAATTTGTTTTTTCTGTTCCTCTTTTGGGTCAATATTGATGTTTAAAGTGTTTATCTCAACAGTTTGTTCATGAGATTGGTTCAGGTGAGAGACTAAAATGTAAGGAATAAAAAGTAACACAAATAAAGCTTCCATCTGTTAAGAGTTGAGAGTTTTTAGCCGATAAAAGATCAACAAATTGTTCTGAAAGACAAACATTTAGTTGATCAGAATTGAAGATTGTTGATTCTTTCTGCCATTTAATACTCTCAATTTGCACCAAAGCGAAAAGAAGAAAACAGTTTTCAGAATTTTTCAAAAAGAAAAATTATATTCTTCTAATTGTTTTAACACAAATATACTGCACACTCAGTGAGCAAATTGAATAAGTTGAAGTTAATGATGAAAATTGTTGATTGAAAAAGAAGAAGGTGAAACGAGGAAAACAAGAATTAACGTCAATTCCAATGAAATGTTCATCATCATGTTCACTGACATTTTTTAATAAACCTTTTTGTCTCTTCCACTGATTTACACACCTTGACGTGATAATAAATGAAGATGATGGTAGGAAATGATGTGTTGAACAGAAAAAAAGTGGTGAAAGTTGCTCAGAACACAGTTGAAATTCCCATGTCAGGATAAGATTGAAACTGTATCAGATTACCTTGAAATCTTTTCTTCTCTTCTCATCCCATCTGTAAATACATGAACAATGTGTGAACATGATAATGGACTGATAACGATGAACCAAATGACACAAATGATAGTCTTTCCATGAATCACTTTTTTCCTCGTTTTTTCTGTATTCGCTCAGTTTCTCGACTTTACATCAACTTTCATGATGATACTTGGAGTGAAAATAAGGAAATGAAGCAACAATTTTTGCCATCATATTCTTGCTTACCTTTCACCTTTCACTTACGTCATTAAGGTAAACGGAAGTTGTGGACACTTAGTCATTCAGATTGGCTTTCATTAGAAAACATTGAGTCTACATTGAACGGATGTTTGCATTCTGTTGGTTTTAATGCTCTTTCTTCTTCTTCTTCTTCTTCTTTCTTCTCTCTCCAAAGAATATGATTTACTATTCATAATTTCAGTTGATTAAATAAATTGTTTCACTTTTTCATTTTCACCCGAATTTCCAAATTAATGGCTTTTTGTTGATTTCTCATGAACTTTTTGCAAGCAACAATCATTATGCTAATGAGACCAGATGAATAATGAGATCAATCAATGTAATCATTTAAATGTATTGACTCTGTTTATCAAACAAATTCATTCAAATTTATCGAGTTTTCAGTTTTTTGTTTCCAAATTTTACTCTCATATTTACACTTTTATTTACATCTATAAAGCTAACAATGTTTACAAGATTTTCATGTCTTTCAGTTCACCATTCAACTGCTCTTTCGGTCTGGAACTGTTCGAAGATTTTGCGTTTTTCCAAAAGATAATTTTGTATTTATGCTCACTATTTTGAGCTAAACGTATCTCGAACGGTGTGCAATCGACTATCTTTTGAGTATCTTTGACATTTCTTAAAGTTTTTGTGAAATCCGGCAAAGCAGGTAGCATCCAGCATTCAGCTCGTTTTCAGTGCAATAGCAATGTTGAACGAATTGAAATCTTATGAAAATAGAAACATTAGATTGCGATAAACTGATGTTGCTGTAGAGACTGCACTGGTTTCATTGACTTTACTTGTTTATTATTTTATCAATATCAATCAATAACAGCCTCGCAGTAAGGCAATGGTTTGGCAAACTTGCTAGTAAATTGTTGTTCAATTTTTAATCACAAAACATTAATCAGGCAAAAAAGATTTCGTGATTTTCTAATTGTTTGCGGATTACGATCGATTGGATGACCATCAAATCTCCTTATTCAACTCAGTACAACTTCGATTGGTTTATGCTATTCAGAAAGCAAAATGGATTGAAAATGTTCTGCATTTCTTTTGCAAAAATTTGTTGCAAATTCAAATTATTATTATATTTAAGTAAATGTTAAAAGGTATTAAAAATGATTGAAAGTTTGAATTGCATGGTCAACATGGGTAAATCTGAACGCCTGAATGGCGAACTTTAAATGTTAACATTCTTTATTCATAGGCAAGGTATTAAGATAATTCAGTGAATGAATACACTTTTTTCCAAAAGACACATTCAGAATCGTTGGTGTAACTTGATGACATTCTGTTAATAACGGAATGATTGCCATGAAGATAGGAACATAAAGAACATAAATCTTGTCGTTGCATGGAAATCTCATGAGTCTCTGTCCACTTAATGTAACTCTGATATTGATTTAAATCACTTGCAATTAGATTAAGAAGATCACCTAGATCATGTAATGAGGTGAAATCAAGTGCATTAATGAAAGAGTCTTCAGGTAAGTTGAGTTTACAATAGCAACCATCATCATTAGTGTTATTAAATGGATATGAAATTATTGGAATGAGGTTAAAGGAAAGAGCAAAGTAAGTGATTGGGGAAACATAAGTTGGACACAGGTAAGGTTGCCAATCAAATAGAAACAGATAAGGTTCGAACAGTGTTTCCAGACAAGATTCAAGGGAAATCTGTTCTGAACTGGATTCAGTCAGTTTATTCAGTTTCGGACAATAATCACAAAGGCTGACAAGATCAACGTCAATTCCAATTCGTTCCATGATTGTTGCCATTCTCACCAGCAACTGATCAATGGTACAATTGGAAGTAACAATTAGAACCAATTTTCGCTTGTTTCGCCAAAGATTGAAAGCACTTGAACCATTAACGTTTTCCGATGAAAGTGACTCTGGACTCTGTAATGGAACGCCATCTGTTAACGATTTTTCAATTAAAAGTGGACGATAAGTGATGTTGGACAGGTGAGAATAGGTTAAAGTTAGATTATAATTGAGTTTAGGTTTGAGTTGAGTTGCAGTTAATTGATAAAATATGGTAATTAAAGTTGTTTCATTAGTTGAAGATGATAATGATTTCAATTTGTTTGGACTTGGATGGTTGGGATCAGTGGAAATCAGAGCATCACTGATATTAATTAACGTAACATCATTTGTTATCAGGCAACGTTTTTCATCTGTACAATGGGAAAATGGAAATTCGTTTGATAATGATAAATGGTTTACATTATAAGGATCATTATTTTCACAAAGAATCACTTTGTATTCATCGACTGTTTTAAGATTCATAATTTTCATTTGTTCTGTCGAATAGATTTCTTTGGTGAAATCATTTCCATTTGATTTGCTTTCTTCATTTTTATTCTCGCCTTTAAACCTTTCATCATTAAAAGTGTTTACCGGAAATTCAGAGTTTAATTGCTCGTTTGGATTCGATTGCTGGCCATTATGATGATAGTCATTTTGATCGTTTTTGTTTGGTGAGTTTTCGAATGGATCGTATTCATCAGCATGCTCAGATCTCATTTGATGATCTGAAAGGAAAAAGTCGAAACTTCGTTAACTCAGTCTCTTGTCTGGCAAGAGTGACAGTAACTCTCAAGGTGGTTGAACACCTATTTTAATAGTCGAGCATTTTTCGTTTTTGGGTGAAAATATCAACAAGAATTAACTGTTATTAATCAAGCGATTCAACTGCTGACTGCCAATGAAAGTCTCATAAAAAATTAATTTTACTTTGACACCGAACTGACAGTGTGAGTAAAAGGATTTTTTGCTTTTCAATTTTCGATTCCATGCATTTAGCGACCAGTTATGATAATTTTTTTCAGTATAATAAATTCTTGGTCAATTAGTCGCACTTGAAAGGAATTTCGTTTCTGACTTTAAACAATAATTTTCTGTTACCATGAAAGTTGAATCATTTTACTTGTAAATTTAACGCAAGTTTTCATGAGAAACGGATAACATTTGCTATTTGAATTTGTTGCTATAAATACTCAGCAAATTTTCTGAAAATCTCTTTTAAACTCAACTTTATGCCTCTTTGAAGTCAATATAATTTTCTCAATTGAACTTCATGGGACCATTGAAACAATTTAGATCTAAAAATAGACTAACTTATTGTTCGAAGATTGATTTTTATCGAGACTTTACTCGTACCAAACATTGAATAAACTCGAATAGATAAAAAAGTGATTACCATAAATTGGATTAAACCGTGAATGGAAGTCTCGCGATCCAAATGAAGCTGATCCAATTCCACCTGATAAATAGTTGGGCGGTAAACCAAGACCTGAAAGGTCACCAACAACATTTGACTCTCGGCGAAATTTGGTCTGAGAATAAACCATGACTGCAATCGAAGGAATCATTAAAAGTAGAAAAACGAGTTTAACTTTTTGGTGAGGTTCAGTCGAGTCGATTTCATCTTCTCCTGTAACCACATCGCCACCGTCAACATCCGACACATAACCGCGAACCAAATGATACTTTGGATTGGTCGATTTTCCCATTTTCATACAATTCCTTGTTTCACTTTGACCAAGTTTAACACCAGAAGATGAGCAACTTTTCCTTGGCCTTTTCCTATCAGGAGTCACTTCAATCTGATATGTAACCCATTGCCTCGACCTTAATCGGCGTCTAAGTATAGTCGATGAAGCCTTGGGTCGATACCAAGAAGGTAGACTTAGACCTACATAGGGTCGACTCACTGCACCAGGATAGAGACAGTGTTTACCATCATTCAGGATAACTTGTTGGTTCACTTTAAACTGACCAGTTGATTTATCCCTCAAAGTGGATCGATCAAAACTCGAACCATTTTTAGCTGAAGATTTTGAAGTTGAAAATTGCGTAAATATCTTTTGCATTTGTCATCCAATCACAGTTACAACAGATGATAAAAACTTAACATTCATTCATTTTGAATAAAGCCGAAACTAGTAGACTTGAAATGAAGAATGCAAAATAATCGAAACATTTGGAAACTCGGCTTAACTCGAAACTTGAGCTAAACTAGCAATTTCTTTATACTCTTGAGTAAGGTTAATATGTATTAATAAACATAACAAGTAGGAGTTGTTATTGTTTGATAAACAGTGGAAAAGCCGGGTGAAAAGAAGAAGATTAGAAAGAGAAAGAAAGGAAAGAGAGAAAAGATGAAAAGGAAGATATGATCGATCGAGAGTAAAATGAAAATAAATGTTATTAATTCGAAAGAAAATATTGGTCAGCATCGCTCTGGGCAACAGTTTTTTATTATTTCTCATTGACTGAGTAATTTATTGGATAACAATCAATAAACTGGACACAATGAGACTGTCTTTTGCTTTCCCAATAATTATAACTTTACTCATTTATATTACCATATACATTCAACTCCCAGTTTAACTCCCAGATCCGCTTTAACCGAATCATTTCAACACTAAATTATTTTCGTTTTTTTCCCATTTCCTTTTTAATATTTCATTTTCATTCTTTACTCCGAACTTGATTAATAACTAATCAACAACATTTTCAGCAAATATTCACTAATTGACATTTCGATGACAATTATCGATTCAACTGTCAATCATCAATACTTTGATAAATCACCTTCACTTTACTTTCAAGTCAAACTTCATTAAATTCACCTTTTAAGGTTCAACATTTTAATTTGTTTTTCAGGTGAACAAACAAGTTCCAGTTTTATCGAATTATTTTCATGAAGAATCGAGGTTGAATGTTAAAATATTGCAATAAAGAAATTGAAGTTGATCGAATAAGCAAATGATAATCTGTTTCTAGAAATTAGTGAGCATCGTTTCAGATTCGAATTGCCATTGATTTGAAAATTTGGAATTCGAACTTTTCAAATGATCTTTCCAACACAAATGTTAGATTATGTTGGCAAAGTAAAGGATTAAAGTTTAGACAGAAGTGTTGGTGTCAAGTGTTTGAACAAAGATTATTCATGTTCATTTACTGATCATTTGGTGTTTGACCAAAAACTATTAACCTTTAACTGACAGAAGTGTTGTTTTTCATGGAATGTCTTGGAGTTAAAAATATCACAATATAAGCGAAAATGAATTTTGAGAACTTTTCTTTTCTCTTCTTAGACGAATGCTGATTATAGAACAACATGTTGCACATTTAATTCCAAACGAAATCATTTGTGACTTGTTACTCAATAAAAATGACGTTTTCCTCTTAAAGGTAAAATAACTTTTGAGCGACATTCATGAGTTGTAAAGGTTAATATTATCAAGAAAAGGTATTAGGTATAAGGAATGAAGAAGAAGAAATGAGCAAAATTTGTTAGCTTAAACCATGAATGTAAAGCAAGATTTGAAATGTTTTCAGATCATGTTGCAATGTTAACCTGATCGGAAAGGAATTGAAGGAAAAATTGTCTTCCATTGAATTCATTTCATAAACAAATACTTTTCATACTGAATGAGAATTGATTTGCAGCTGGAAAAATTTGCATTCCTAAATTAAGTTATTATTCATCAATTTTTGCAACCTTTTCCTCTTTACCATGAATCAAAATTAACTTTCAATCCAAGAATCATTCGAAATGTCATTTCGCTTCAATTTCATCCATTTCCAGTCTAACGATGTTAAACGACATTGGACTGAATTGAATATTTGAATGAAAGTTGACTTTGGGAAACATCGATCCAAATATTTCTTTAGGTTCTTCATTCCTGCAAACTCGAAACGATTTCATTTCAACTGAAGATTCTTGTTTTCATGCAAACTTAATTAATATCTGTTTTCATTCCAACCAGAAGCCAGAAACTCAAAATAGAAAAAAGTTGTTGACCTGTTACATTTGCTGGACAATTGAATTCGATTTGCAAAGAAGTTTGAAATTTTCAGATTTCGTTTACTTCTTTCACATCAAACGATCTTATCAAATTTGCTTTTTATGCTAATAGTTGGCCTTTGAGTTTATCATTTCAATATAATTTTCATTCACTTTTCTCAATGAAACTGACTCAGTTCTAAATGATGTCAACTCGATTGTTGAAGTTAACAGAAGAGTAAAAAGAACAGGTTAACTTTGAGTTTCAACAATTTTCTCAAAAAAATAAAGTTCTAAATTAATCTAAATATAGCAGAGAAATGATTCAAATCGTCAATTTTGATGCTTATTGAGTCCTTTTTCAGTTGACCTTAGCTGTGAACTTTTTCAATTTGAATAATCATTCTAATGAATTGGCTATTTTTAACCAAAAACACGGCCTTTGCCAGAAATCAAGTTGTTTCTTTAAATCGAACCTCGAACAATTTATTTTTTCAATTAAAGTGTTGCATTAATGATGTTGTTTTCATCTGTTATTTTTAATTGTCTAATCACAAACAAGTTGCTATAATTAGATTTGTTACATCATAAACGATTATGTGATGGAATTGGAATAAATGATTCCCATGTTTTCCATACAATGTTTCAATGGAACAGCCATTAACATTCTTAATCGCATTAGATAAACTGAGGATAAAATCAACTCGCTCTAATGAGTTTCCTGATCATTTTCAGCCAATTCAATTGAACATGTTCTAGTTAATCATAAAGTTTGACTGCAACAACAAATCTCAATTACATACAGATGATGATGAACAACAGAATTGATTGAGTTGATGAGTTGTAAAAACGCACAAATAAACTGAATGAAAGTGCTTTGAACTTGATTACAGTTGTAAAGAGAAGCCATTTGAAATTGAAATATCATGCTTTGCTTAGGTTTTTCATGAAGTAACAATTTTCTTTCTTTTCTTTTGTTCCATGCTTCTCATCATGTACACAGGTCTTTTCAACGGTAACATCAACAGATGACTGGTTATATATAGCACCAAATAAAAAGTCTATCAACTCAAGGAAACATAATCAAAGGTAAATTGATCGACTTTCGAAATCGCTTCATTTTCTTTTCATGGTCTTTTCCATCATTTCACAGATTAGCTCTGGAACCTTTTAGATTTCAAAGCAATCTAATAAAAAGAATCCAACGTCGACCAATCGACACTAGACCTTCATTTTTTGGTTTATTTGCAGAGTGCTGTCCTAGTGTAACGGAAATTATTCAGCCGAAAGGTAAACTCGAAATTGCACTTTTTATGTTTACTCAGTTTTTCAATTCAGTTTCATTCATCACTTGACTTGGACAATTTTTCTTTATCGAACTTCTTTCCAGGCGGAGTTTCTAGGAACGGACGCATATTGGAATTGTATGGAACAAATACTTCGCGACAAAGTTTTTACCAAACATCATGTAAAGAAGGAATTAAGGGTAAAAATTGTCGCTTTATAGCTCCTAATTATAAAGGTTTATCCCGTTGTGTGCAAAAGTACAGTTATACATATGCAGTTGTCAGAGAGTATGGCGCACCTCAGGTAAGATCAAGTTCATTACAAAATCTTCATGTTTAAGCTTCATTGTGAGACATTTAACTAGATTCTAATCAACATCAATAAACTTCAATTTTTGCACATTTAAGCCAAATAACATTCCAAAGGCATTCGAATCGAATAGTCAATAACGAAAAGAATCTGTCCGAACAGTTTCAAGTCAAACTCAATAAATTATAACTAATTTGCTGTTGAAGTAAACTTGAGATTCCACTGTCGTTCAGATCAATCGCTTATTCATCTTTACGCAAATTTTAAAAGCTTTTTCATCATTAGATTTGACAAGAATTTATGCTCCATGAAAATAATCATTGAATTACACAGACTGTATTAACGCAGATTCGTTTCTAATCTAGACTCAGAATTGGTTCGAATCACAACCAAAGCTTAATCATTTTATAATATTTACAACATTAAATGTCGAAGAGCAAAAACATGATTAATCCATAATCAACGTTTACTTGGTTAACGGATTTAATGATAATCTTTTCTGTGATTTCATTCTTTTCCAGTCCATTCCATGGAGACTGGATTATGTTCGAGTTCGAAGTGGCTGTTCCTGTGAAGTACGAAGACCTCGATAACATGGAATGCTGACGAACATACAGTTTCTTAGTTGATTCACCGAAGACGCACCAAACAAAACTGAAGATAATAATTAAAATCGATAACAATAATCATTATTAAATGTAATAAAAGAGTATAAATAATTGTAACGATGATGATGATGGTATAAATGAAGGAATGTAAAGTCTTTTTGATTGATATTTTTTCTCCTTTCTTCAAATCTCACCAAATTAACAACAAAAATTAGCATTTTCCTTTCTTCTCTTCACCGACTCGAAACTTGTCCAACAGTATTTGGAATAATATGAAAATATGATCAACAGAAACTGAGTTTATCGTGATAAGAATGCTGATAATGAAATAATAAAGATTATTGGCTAATTAACTGCAATCATCTTTGATCGATTAACTGAGTTTCTGTTGATTTGATTGTTGCAATTGATCATTATTCTGTATATCATCATGCATTATCACTATGATTTTCCCATTAAAATCATCTTTTCTAATTGAAGTAAAAGAAATTTCTCTTTCTTCCAATTTGAAACATGAATGAGTGACGATCAAATTTAGTTTCAAGTGTTGATTGTGTGTTAAACCAGTGAATTAACCTTGAAAAGTTAAACCCTCAAAGTTAAACAATTTGTTTCATTAATAGTCAATTGTTCATTTGAAAAGCTTTTGTTTCAATTTTTAATTCACAAAGTTTACATCGTTTGTTGTTCAACTCAAAACAATAGACTTTGTGTGAGTTTTAAAGGTTTCAACGTTCATCAAGAGGCGTTCATCACAATGGATTTATGTGAATGTGATAACAAGTGTTTAGATAAATTGAAATACTTAATCAGTTTCACGTCCTGTTCATATCAGATGAATGCTAATCAGCAACAAATGTCTTTCAATCAGGTAAATCTGCTTTATAAACAAGTTTCCCTTCATTTGCAACTTTCATTCTCAAATTAATTTCTCGATTTTTTCGAAAAGCTTCACAGAGAATCCAATTCTTGTGCTTTTGTTCTGGGTTTTAAAGGAAAGTCGATTCGGCAATAATCATGAAGAATGACCGTAACATCAAATCAAAGTTGATCAATCGTTTGAAAGGAGAAAGGTTTAGCAATGAATAATTAGATAATATTTAGAGTGAAAATTGATTTGTAAGGCAAATGGGAGAAGCAATTGAATATTAGTTAATCTTAACAAAAGGTTGAGTTAATCAGCAGAATCGATGTTCTCGAGTTAAAGGTCAAAAATTTGACCGTAAACTCTGCTGTTCAATATTTTAATACCGGAAATGATGGTAAAGAATCGGGTTTGGTCAACAATCAATAACCAAACCTAAAATGAAGAAACGAATTGATGAAAAGAATTGGAAAAAAGGTTCGATGAAGAGAACTCGCAGTTTGAATTATCAACACAGGTGAATGTTTGATTAATGGAAAGAAAGATATTCTTGAAATCAAGTTTTCTTCAATGGTCATGTTTCACTCGCAAAAAGGGAAACACAAGGATAACCAGTTATCGTTGTTGGCCTGGATTTTTTGATTAACTTGCATTACCCTGACAATGTATTTATTTGGTTAATACGAATAGTATTGGATTGACCTTGTTTCGAGCGAAAACTTTTTTTTCTTTATTCTTCAAAAATCTTTTTATAATTATTATTATATTTACCATGAAATGTTGAAATGGATTAGCTAATAGTAAAGAGAGTTTAATTGAAAATGAAAGTTAACGTTAATAAATTACTCGTCAAACTGGTTTCTCTTCAAACTTTCAATTTTCAGGTTTTCCATTGTTTCTCATTTCTATTTGTTTTTATACAGATAGATGGAGCTACATCCGTTCTGGTTAGGCAACATTAAACGGTTTGCCAGCTTTGTTATGGTTTGAACCGGACTGTTGGTTAGTTGTTAATTTGATTTGGTTAACTTTCGTTTTTTTGCCACTTCATTCCAACGTTATAATCAATGTTTTTTTGTTCTGTCTTTAAACCATCTTTAATTTGTTAACTCTAATCAATTGACTCTATTTGTGCTTTTAATTGGAAAAATTTTTTTCTCTCAGCTTTTTTGGCCTTTTCTATCAACTCGTGAATCTGGTTGCTTTTTGGTTTAACAGACAATCTTGGTTACTTTTTTACCGCATTTTTCCTTCAACCAGACTTGTGCCACAGTTTGAGTCTTTTCATCGAGTCTTATTTATTTTGATAAAGTGCCTGGTTCATGTGCCTACCACTAAACCGATTTGGTTAACCTGGTGAGTTAATGTGTTTAGGAGAAAGCAACCGACGGTTAAATTGTGAAAATTTCATCATTAAGTTTTCTTTTTATTCTCGTTAAATTTTCGGGCTCAGTTTTTCAGTAATTCTGGTCAACACTGGATTAAATCTTAGGAATAAAGTGTTTAATTTGTGATTTATTGTTTTTAATGATCACCTCAACTCTAAAATGGGATCAACTGTTAACCATACTGTCCATCAACCTAATCAACAATCACAATCATCTTCCACAACAACATCTTCAACATCATTATCTACAGTGACAACCGTTAATGATAATCAAAATGAAGTGAATCACTTAAATGAGCAACAACAACAACCACAATTGATGAGTAACCATGTTAATCATGTTGAATGTAATAATAATGGGATCAACACTGGGTTTATAAGTGAAAGTAACATGACAACAAATGTAACAACAAATGTAACAACACCATCAATAAGCCATAATGATCAGTCTCAACCAACCATTTTAAGGCAACCCTTAATCGGGTCCAACACAAGGCGAACCCTTAAAGGATTATGGCCAAACGGATTATCACCTTTTTTTGCATCGCTTTTGTGTTGTGCTAATTTTTATACAATTTGTCGTTTCTCAATATTGACTTATTTCCTTAAAGGTAACCAAACGAAACTTAACCTCACCATTCGGATCAAATAATAGCTAATTTAAAGCAGTTGCAGTCAAATTAGCCATTTGAAAGTAACATACAGAATAATCATTATCGTTCAACCTTTCGCTCTTTTCAATCAAAACCCAAAATACAACTTTAATTATTAACTATTGACGACCTTGATTAATTTTTTTTGTCTTTTCTCCCTTTTTTTATTACTGACTAACCATCGTAAAATGATCGTGCTTACTTGGTAGGTTAATTGTTGCCAAAGAGTCGAGTCTTTTTCCCATTCATTGAAACAATGATCAACATTTGAATGTAATGATAATTACCAATTTCATTCATCAATCAAAATTGTTACAGTTGATTGTTAAACAGTACAATGTGATCAGCGTTAAAGCATTAATCTGATATGAAAAGTGAAATTGATCTGAATGATAATAGGAAAAATGAATAGTCTGACCGGAAGTGTTGCACCATTTCAACGCTTTTCGTCGACGCCTTTCAAAGATTTTGTTATCATTTTGCTCAATGTTGAGCAAAACAAAAGTTGCTAAGCTGAAAGGTCACTTGAACTATACTCATGGGTGTGATAATAACTATGATAATAAGAAAGTGGTAAAGAGATGAACAATCATCACTCTTTGCTAATCTGAAACAATAAAGCTTTTTGAATGGAAAGATAAGATGAAACGAGAAAAAAAGTAAAGATAAACAGATTTTGTGACAATCTTGCAAGTTAATCAAATTTTGAAACAAAACCAGGTTTGCAAGTTGAATGGTTGAAAAAAAGTGCAAAAATGAAAAGGTTTTCCGGTAAAGCGATGTGTTGATGAAAATTAAGAAACGTAATCAAATGGATGAAACTAATTGATTGACTGATTGGAAACAAAAAAAACATTGGATGCTAGCCAAGTTGAGTGGGAAACAAACGCTCATTGTTACACTTTTATTTCACCTGAAAATAGTTTATCTAAATGAGAAGAGAAATGATGAAGATCAAGTCATGATGGGAAAATGTGTCACCACAGTTAGAAGCCAATTTGCCTTCAATTATGATAAACACGAGAAACTTCATTTCCATCATTTTCTTTTCTCCATTTTTCTGGGAAATTTTCAATTTTTCAGTTTCGTCTAAAAATTATCTTCTCTCCTCATCTCTAAAAATCAATTGCACTAATTGCTCTTGAATGGTACTTTTCCGATTGCATTTCAACTGATTTCTTGTTTTCCTTTTTCATCATTTTCTGTTTTTTAAAATGAATTCTTCATTCCTTTAGATCAAGGTTATCATGATTAAACCATTTCTAATTAAATTTTCTTTCCTTTTACCTTTTTTCATCATCTTTAAGAATTGATCATTTTCCATCTCTGTTCTAAATCGATAGTTTGATTGTCATGATGCAGCAATCAATTGCTTAAAGCGTTTCCAGATTATTCAATAATTGTTTACTTTTTGTTAACAATTTTCATTATTTTTCTGCTCAGATTTCAGGATATTGTTGAAGGAAACTTTCATTGTATAATAACTATTTTTCATCAATTGAACCTTTTCTTTTCTGGTCAATGAATTTCTACCAACTTTTCCAATTATCTTTACCTTATTACCTTTTCACAATTATTTGGGTTATTTTCAAGCTTATTTACTTTCACTATATTTTGTCACTCAACTTCCTCAATTATATTGAAACTTGTTTACCTTTTCATGATAATGCAATGACAAACATTTGTTTTCCATTTGGTTGTCTATCAATTAGATTTAAATCAATTATCGTTTTATACCGAAATTTAAACTTGATTTCAGATTATTCATTGTCTAACTTTTCATGTTTCATGGTTGATATAATCTTGAAAGTATTACAATATAAGATGAGCTTATTGGGACATTTGTATTGTTCAACTTTGAACGTCAAATGACCATTTCAAGTGACCTCTTTTGTTGCCCTTTTATCATGATCAACGTTTCTCTACTTTTACAGTATTTTTGCTTTCATTGGTCAGGTTAACGTTAAGTTGTGTGAAAGTTTGTCAAAGGTTCAAGTGAAAGTAATTCAACTGGACATGAAACAGTTGGATGTGAATGCAAGTTTGAAAAAAAACTGTAATTCGCTGCATTTGTTTAGTATTTCCTCATGTGCAACATGAAAACTCAAAGAATCGCATTTATGTTTCAGTAGAAATCAGGAGCAAAGATAGCACATCATGTGCATATTATGAGCGTTATCAATTGAGTGTTGAAAGATTGCGAAAAGTTTCGATATTTGACTCTTTTCCATGAGATGAGTTGCTCGAAATATGATTGACCTTTAAAGTCTGGAAGATTAAAGCGCTTCATGACATCACCACACGTACTGAATTTGTAACAATAATTCAACTTTAAGTATGAAATTGAATTAATTGTTTGATTTATTTTCAAAAACAGAAAACAAGATTTTCAACAGTTTTGAAACAATTCATGATTTAAGCATTTCAGATAATCTTCTCAGAATTGAATCTCTTCGATTAACTTAAAATGTTGTAAATTAGTTTTAGTTAAATAACATTAAATTTTGGGCAAAAGGCAACAATTAACTTTAGATTCGAAAAATGGCGATAAATCGAACGACTTAACGATCATGATTTACTGTAGTTGATAATGTTATCAGTCAATTAATTGAGCCAAACTCCTTGATTTCTTTTCTTATCCAATAACAATTACATAACATATTATTCCTTCTCTTCATTGCAGGTCCATTTTTAATTGAATTTACCTTCATTAGTATTATTTTTGGTCTTCCTTTTTTACTCTTTCTAATGGTCCTTGGTCAGTATCTTGGCTCGGGTTACCTTGATATGTGGTTTATATCACCAATTTTTAAAGGTAAATCATTTACTAATTAACTTTTCCATGTTAAGGACAAAAAGTATCGCTTTAACCTGCTTAACTAAGTGTTCATTTTTTCTCCCATTTAATCGATTATTTGAAAAAAATTAACTTTCGTTTCAGGAATTGGTGTTGCCTTTCTTTTCTGTTATACAATCATTTCAATTTACAGTGTTATTCCAATCTCATGGTTACTCGTTTACCTGAGAGATTCATTCCTAACAACCAGAGATTCGGCATATAAATGGACTTATTGCAATAGAAGGTTCAACGGTGAAAGTAAGTATAAAAGTTGAAAGTAAAGTCGAAATGTAAAGTCACCAAAATACTTTATTTACTCGTTTTGTTGGTTTACTCTCGCAACAGTGAACAACAATCCAGTCAAACGTTACACTGAATGTTAACAATTTGTTTAATTTACTGTAAACTAACGATTCGGTTAAACCATAAAAATCCTGCTGTCAGGTCAGGTAAAGAGAAAAGTAAGATTGAAGAGATTGAAACCAACCTTGGCAAAACTTTTTACCTGACAAATGAGACAATGAAAAGAGACACGAAAAAAGTGTGTAAAAAGTGAACAACAGAAATGAGAAATTGTTGTTGAGCCAATAAAAAACGAGTTTGATTGTTAGTCAATTTGAACGCGTTTTGTTTAGACGCTTCTTTAATCTTCTTAAATCAACTGGACCATTGATTTGGACACGCAAAAGATTCTCAAAGATTTTAGGGAAAAAATAATCTTATTCAAAGTAACCTTTTTGGCTGTCAAAAGCGGTAAAAATTGGAATAATTGAATAATCAAAAAGAAGCGTCTAAATTGGAGCATTTCAATTGTATGAATCTCATTCAATGCGATATTCTTGAATGACCGTTGATGGTTGAAAATTGGAAAATGTTTGATTGGGAAAAGAATTTCAGAAAATTTAATTTCGTTAAAATTAAACTTAAATATTGATTGTTGAAGGATTTTCGCCATTTCAATTGTTTTATTCATTTTCTTTTTTCTTTTCGAAACTCAGGGTGCTTTAAAGCCTGGAACAGTTCCACTTATGCAAACGACTATCTTGGCTGGTCAGTATCTGGCTATTATCACAACACTGTTTTAGGCCAACAAGATAATGGCCGTTTCTCTGCTTACGCCAAGCTCAATATTATTCTGAATCTTGCCTTGATTTGGATTCTGATATTCGTTCTTCTCTTCCGTGGTATTCATCATTCATCGAGAATGATCATCTTCTTTGGCACTTTTCCTTTCATCATGTTTACCTTTACCATAATACGATTTGTTGAAGAGTTCGGTGCCGGAATTAGTTCTCTTTTTGTTCTAACGGACAGTTCTAAAGCCTTTCTAGGAGATTCAACTTCATGGTATCTCGCCGCTCGAGAATCTTTCATTGTCTGGATTCTCTTTGGTTCCATAATCCAAACAATTTATGCTTCGTCTCGACCCGGTGTTTCCCTTATTAAACACTGTTCCGTCCTTTTCCTTGTAACAATTACACTTCTGGTTTCTTCGAGCTTTTTTCTTGCTTCTTGCATGCACATAATTACTTCATCAAAACTGGAATATATCTTTTCATCTTTCGGTAAGTTTCCATTCTTTATTCAGCTTTCAATTGTATTCAATTGTTTCAATTACCTTTCAATTAACAAACGAGTTCAACTTGTCGGTTACTTTTAAACGAAAGTTTTATTTACATGTTAACGAATCTGTTGTCATATCAATTCCGAAACTCATGAAACATGAAATTTAATTGTTCAATGAATTGTCCGATTGGCTAACCTAAAACACCTATTAATATAATAGCAGAGTATTCAAAATCTTAAATCGCCAAAAGATTTGATCTTTATGCGAATCTCTTTTTTATCAATGACTATTGTTGAAGATTATCGCATACAAACCAGATTATGAACAATCAAGAAAGCTGTATCGCTTTTGAACGCTAAGCATGAAAGTGATAACAATGGCCTACAATTGAATCGTTCGATATTTTTCAATTGAAAATCACGATTTGAATCTTTTGATTTTTGAAGTTTGTCGATTGAATCAAACAACAGATCAGATGAAGGATTCACGATAATATTGAGTCAACAAGTTTTCTACAATTTTTTATTGATATTTTTGTAAGTTAAGGAGATTTGAAAATTCATAGAAAAGAAACTGTTCTGTGTTATTCCTTAGGATGTTTCATGAAGTATGATTTCTCAGCTATTTTGAATAGCATATTTGAATAAGAAGGTCCAGTTTTAGAAACGAGTGACTTGAAATGTCCAGTCTCTTGTTTCAACAATAGATAAGGTTCTCCATATTCAAGTACTTGTCCAGCATCAATCAACAAAATCTTATCCATATCAATAATTGTATTGAGTCTATGAGCAACTGTAAGAACAGTACAATCCTTAAACTCTGCTCTGATTGTTTCTTGAATTAAAGTGTCTGTTTGATGATCCATATTGGATGTTGCTTCATCAAGAATCATAATTTTATTTCGTTGAAGCAAAGCTCGTATTAAACAGAGCAATTGTCGTTGACCTAAACTTAAATTGGATCCTCCTTGAGTAACAATAGCATCCAGTCCACCAGGCATGCATTCAATGGTTCGAGCCAAGTTGACAGTCGACAGTGTTGACCAGATAAATTGATCTGAATATTCAGATAAAGGATCCAGATTAGATCGGATTGTTCCAGTGAACAGAATTGGATCTTGAGGAATTATCGATATTTTGTTTCGTAAATCGTGAAGTCCAAGTTGTTTGATATCAATTGAATCGATAATAACACTTCCATCGAACTCTGTTAATCTGAATAATACTGATATTAATGAACTTTTACCAGCTCCAGTTCGACCAACAATTCCAATCTTCTCACCACTTGAAACAGTGAAGTTCAAGTTCTTAAGAACGGGTTTAATGGAACCAGGATAAGTTAGATAAACATCTTTAAATACAATGTCACCTAAATTAGGCCAACTCTTTGGTAATAAACCGCTTTTTATCGTGTCCCATGAAGCTTCCAATGGAAGTCGACCATATTCCAAAACTCTTTCCACTGAAACCATGTTTGTTTCGAATTCGGCTGTTAGTCTGATTCCGTATTGTAACGATCCAAAGACGGAGAGAAGAGTCGATATAACAAGACCTACTTCGCCACCAGGAAATTTCTCAGGAAATGAAAGAACTGATATTAACATTGTTGCCAATAAGATTATCATTGATAAGTCAAGTGATATTCCGATCAGTCGACTAACACCAAAATACATGAATTTACAAGAATTGTTGTCATTCATTAGGCGATATAGTTGCTTGATGAACTTGGATTCATATTGAAATGCCCTGATTGTGGTCAGTCCTTCATAAGTCGTTGCGATTTGTGTGTAAATAGGTGATCGCGCTGTACAAAGAAAACAAATATTGATGATTCATCTAATAGCTTTTTAACATTACAAAGTTGTCTTACTCTGAGCTTCAAGTCGAACAATAAATCGCGCTGTTTGTAGATAGACGCGTCTAACAAACCACATTAGACATACAACTGCTATAGCTACAACAATGATGATTGGAAGAACAATTCCAGTGATTATTATTACTCCAACAATTTGTAAAAGATTCTGCAAGAAAAATTAATCTTGGATGATTTTGGTGTTCGAATGAAATGCTTTCTGTTAAGCTATTACAGGCATATTTGATTGCAAATTAATTTGCTGCTAATGAACTAATAATGTCGAAAGTGCTACTTGATATAACTTACCAAGTTCATGAAAACTAGATTGTTGGCTATTATGACATCGATGATTCCCATATCACGAGTGAATCGATTCAAAATACGACCTGAAAAGTTTAAGGAGTTAAATTGTTGTTCCAAGGTTTCAAATAAAAGTGATTCACTTACCAACAGGATTTGTTTCGAAGAAGGCTAATGGAGTTTTCAGTAGTCGAGCAAATATGCGATTGTGTAAAGTTTCTGATGATTTTAAACAGATTCTATAGTTCATACCGAGTCTTATGAATACTGAGAGTAACAAACTGACCATAAGACCAAGATAGAAATATGCATTTCTCGTAATAAATGGCCTTGCATAAGTTGCAAAGTCACTGTTGGCTGTTGTTTCATTGTACGATTGTGATAATTCAAGTGAATCATCAGACCACTTCGATATCCACCAATCAGTAAAGTTAATTATTCCTTGTGAGAGGAAAGTCATTATTATAAAGATTGTTATGAATATCAAGTTTCCACCAGCTTTGAAGTAATCCAGATAGACTCGAGTTCCAAGTGAACCAAGAGTCACTTTCTCTTCTCGAGATTCCATTTGTTCTTCGATTATTTTATTAACTTCCAATTCATTCGTAACTTTCAATGGATTTATAATCTTTGCTTTCTGTTTGGTTCCTTCATCAGAATATAATTCATCAATTGATAACATTTCATCTTGTTTTTGATTCTCTGTTTCACTTTCATTCGTTTCTTTTAAAAACTTTATAAAATCAATTCCAACATTATTCAGTTGTTCAAAAGTACCAAAAGCCACTGATTCGCCTTCATTCATGATAAGTATTTTATCTGCTCGACGAATGAATTGAAGTTGATGTGTAATTAAAACACGAGTCTTTCCCTTCAAATATCCATTAATGCATCTGCAATTGTTTTGGAATCAAATGAGTATTTAATATTTGATTTAATCGAAATTGAATAATGATAATTACTTGTCAAATAAGTGTTCAGCAACTCCAGGATCAACAGCACTCAATGGATCATCAAATATATAAACATCAGCATCTTCATAAACCGCTCTGAATAGAATGAATTATCGAATGAATAAATGAATGGATATTAATAAGTTAATGAATTTACCTTGCAAGAGTAACTCTAGCCTTTTGTCCACCACTAAGAGTATAACCTTTTTCACCAACCAATGTGTTCTCACCATAAGGAAATGATTCAATATCCTTCTTCAGGGAACAAGTTTCAATGACTTTAGAATATTTTGATTGAGAATATTCTCTTCCAAAGAGAATATTTTGTCTTATTGTTCCAGCAAATGTCCAAGACTCTTGAGGAGAATACGCTTTTCTACCGATAACTTTACATGAACCAGAAACTACAGCAATCTCTTCAAGTAAAGACATCACTAAACAGGTCTGTTTAATACATGAAAAATATCAATATTTATTTAGCTATCAATTATTGCAACGATATCGATCACAAAATTCATTAATACTTACTTTTCCTGAACCGACCGTTCCAATAATGACCAATAACTCTCCAGGCTCTAATCTGAATGAAAGGTTTTTCAAGTTCATTATTTCTGAATGCTAAAAGAGAAAATGGAATCAGTTTCTATCAAAAGTCTCAGTATCAACAATGAATCTCGGCGCTAGAAGCTTGAATACAAACCTTGTCCCACTTAGCACTGAACCTGTCAACGTATATCAATCCTTTATCCAAACTTTCATTTTCACTTCTGGTTAACGCCTTCGTCTTACGAGTTTCAAGCAATAACAGTTCCTGTAAATCAGTTGTTTGATTGCATTCGAAGAACGCAGAATGTTAAGTCACTAGTAAAAGAATAAAAACTTTTCAATTCCATCCTGTACCTGAGTTCTTCTCACTGAGACCAGAGTTTCAAAGAGTAATCCTGTTGCGTTTCCAATGTGAAATGTTACTGGAAGTCTGAGTGCATTACATAATGATAATGTGATGAATGCCAATTCGGGAGTCAAAGGTCGACCCAGTAGAACATGAAATAGTAAACAAGCAAAAACCATGATTCGAGGTGCTGATGCATGAACAGAGATGTTCAACAATTTTAGAAATGCTGCGTTTCGAATTTTACTCATTTCTTTTCTGTAATAAAAATGAAAATGAAAACGAAATTAAGTTTTGTTAAATCAGTTCAAATGAATGAGTCTATCAAATTACTTACTTTCGTATCTCAGAAATAATATCAGCAAATGACTTTTCCCATGTGAACATTTTGATTATTCTAATTGCTGAAATCATTTCTTCCATCAATTTTATTCTTTTATCGGTCAACTTTGCTGTTTGTGCTCTAAGTTCAAAAAATTATCAAATATCAATAATTGTTACCTTAGTTTCTTTAATCAAGTTTCTTTTTCTTATCACAAAAATTACCTAAACTTGTCTGAATATTTCGCTGTAATTGCCTGATAAGGAATGAGAAGAACCAAAACAATGACCAATCCGAGACTCGCGATTCCTAAAACATTTATCATGTAAATGAGCACAGCTATTCCCATCAAAGGACCTAAAACGATGTAAATGATCGAGAACATGAGCTAGGAAACGAAAATAAAAATTGAATAAAATCCCAATTCTATATCAACTGAATGTATATTTTACCTCATCGAATCTGGACAAATCGTTCGTTACTATATTCAGAATGTATCCAACATCAGTTTTCGTTGTCGCTGCTTTACTTAAAGTCAATATCTGTAAGAGTCAATCAATCAGTTTAGTGATACTCTGGAAGTGATTCTTTACCTTCTTATAAACTACAGCGGTTAATGCAGTCCTTATCCTTAGACCTTGTCTTTGAGTCTGAATAATAACATGGTGACGAATGAACCCGTAAAAGAATAGAGATAATACTAGACCAATCGAACAGTATAAGCACTGATTCCATGTGACATTACTGTAATTGTTGGTAGAAAAGTAACGAACTATTGATCCAAGAAGAAAGGTTTGAACCAAATTCAGTGTGTCCTACATGCAAATCAGATATTAATACAAGTTTAGTAAAGTTCCTTATTTTTATTTTGAATGCCGAGGTTTACTGTTAGTGAGAAGTTTGCAAAATTCTGGCCTTAATATGAATGTTTATTGAGAGTCTATGAACCAAAGAAATGCTTGAAATTAATCAGTATCATCTGGATCACTTGTAAAAGGTACTTCATTGTTATTTATTTACTTTTTCTTGTTGCTATAAGTTGGCATTTGCTACTTTACTTGGTCTTCTGATGCCATCAGTTTAATTTGGGTGATTTAAATTGAATTATACTTACATCGAGCGACAAAAGAATTCCATAAATAATTGTTTCTATTCCATAAGTTTTGATGATTGCTTTCAACAAACTTGGTTTTCTTTTGTTTAATTTTCCATCTTTTATCTCTCGATCCCAGTTTCTGTTCGTATCCAAGAAAAAAGCAAGTTGAGGAAATCAACATTTTAATTAATTTCAAGAATCAACCTTTCAAATTGAACTGTAGCCTTGAATCCCTCGTCAGCTTCTGGACATTTATATAAGTCATCTTTAGTCGGTTCACGGTTCAATCCTATCCTCAATGTGGTTGCATTCCACCTGGAAAATAGTTTATAGAATAAAAAGAAATCTCATTTAAAGATTCAAGTTTTGAAATTTTTTACAGTTGAGAGTCTGTGCGATGAGTTTTCGTTAGAGGTTAAGATCGACATTTGCCAGAGCTTGCGTAAAGCTCGACACAAATGAACTTGGCAGGCTTCACATTATCAGTTTAGCTTTGCTCGTCAATGTTACAGTAACATTGAAATGGTTAGATTCGTGATAAAACTAATTCTATTTTCCAACGATTACAATGGATTAGACTCTTATAGCCATTCACCGGTCAAGATTCGAGTGAAACTCTTCTTTCAAGCAAATTGATGAAACTAGTAAATACTCACCAGAATGATATCCTTGACAGGAACGAGACCTGTTCATATCGACATGGTTTTGTTATTAGTTGCGGTTGCTCCATTGCTGTGCATCAAAACTGACCAAACTGTTTGTTTCCACAAATGAAGTAAATTATTGTTACAAATGAGTTTAATGTGAAATCGGTTATAATCATGTTCACATTGAAATATAAGATTAACTTTGAGTGAATCAAACCAAAACATAATTGAACAAAGATGATCTTGATCTTTATCCAAATTCCCCTCTCAAAGTCATCATCTTTAATCTTGATAAACATTAACCACTTCTGTGTGAATGATTTTACTGGTAAATCAGTAATCAGTCTCAATATAAATGGTGAAAGCCATTTGAACAAGACTAATTAGCACAACAGAACATAATTAGGGTAATTACGATTACAATGAAGATAGCTTAGTATTGAATTTCATTGCTTACTTTGTGGTTAAAAGAATAAACCTTTACGCCATTGGTGGTTTCATAAAACATCAATTTAAATGAATTTATCTTTTAAATAGTTTGATTAAATCAACATTTATTGGAAACAAAGCTTAATTACTTTCCTTTATAATCTTCAGATGTTTAATGAAATGAAAACTACGTGATTAAACAAATTGCTTGATGGCAATGCAACCCTTATGTCCATAGGCTTTTGACTGTTACTGTAACCATAGAACCAATGTTAACCTCGTTATCATCTTCGACCCATCATTTAAAGGTAGAGACAATTGGAAGTTTAATTTGATGTGACTGTCTCAATTCCCGTTTAACCGTGAAATTTTACTTGACGCTTCTCATTCCATGCAAATCTTAAATTCGATTTCAATTAATGAAAATAAGAATAGAGTAGCTGTTAAAACTTTCCCAGATCAAATATCTTACCCGAGATCCAAATTTTTCCCTGATTTAATACTAGAACCCACATTCAGTACCAATATTAACTACTGAACAATCTGAGTACTAAAATCAAGCACCAACTTTAAGTACTAAAATTGTGTAATAGTTTTATTGCTTTATTACTGTAGAAGTTTTTCTTTCAATTAAGATTTAACTTTTTTTAGGACAAATACCGCACATTTGAAAAGTTGATAATTCAATTTTAATAAAATAGTTTATTCCTTTAAATGTTTGATGAAATATGATTTTTTAGCAGCTTTGAATAGCATATTTGAATAAGAAGGTCCAGTTTTAGAAACGAGTGACTTGAAATGTCCAGTCTCTTGTTTCAACAATAGATAAGGTTCTCCATATTCAAGTACTTGTCCAGCATCAATCAACAAAATCTTATCCATATCAATAATTGTATTGAGTCTATGAGCAACTGTAAGAACAGTACAATCCTTAAACTCTGCTCTGATTGTTTCTTGAATTAAAGTGTCTGTTTGATGATCCATATTGGATGTTGCTTCATCAAGAATCATAATTTTATTTCGTTGAAGCAAAGCTCGTATTAAACAGAGCAATTGTCGTTGACCTAAACTTAAATTGGATCCTCCTTGAGTAACAATAGCATCCAGTCCACCAGGCATGCATTCAATGGTTCGAGCCAAGTTGACAGTCGACAGTGTTGACCAGATAAATTGATCTGAATATTCAGATAAAGGATCCAGATTAGATCGGATTGTTCCAGTGAACAGAATTGGATCTTGAGGAATTATCGATATTTTGTTTCGTAAATCGTGAAGTCCAAGTTGTTTGATATCAATTGCATCGATAATAACACTTCCATCGAACTCTGTTAATCTGAATAATACTGATATTAATGAACTTTTACCAGCTCCAGTTCGACCAACAATTCCAATCTTCTCACCACTTGAAACAGTGAAGTTCAAGTTCTTAAGAACGGGTTTAATGGAACCAGGATAAGTTAGATAAACATCTTTAAATACAATGTCACCTAAATTAGGCCAACTCTTTGGTAATAAACCGCTTTTTATCGTGTCCCATGAAGCTTCCAATGGAAGTCGACCATATTCCAAAACTCTTTCCACTGAAACCATGTTTGTTTCGAATTCGGCTGTTAGTCTGATTCCGTATTGTAACGATCCAAAGACGGAGAGAAGAGTCGATATAACAAGACCTACTTCGCCACCAGGAAATTTCTCAGGAAATGAAAGAACTGATATTAACATTGTTGCCAATAATAATTCAATTGATAGATCGAGTATTATTCCAATCGATCGACTAACGCCGAAGTACATGAACTTGCAAGAAATGTTGTCATTCATTAGGCGATATAGTTGCTTGATGAACTTGGATTCATATTGAAAGGCTCTTATCGTTGTCAATCCTTCATAAGTGGTTGCGATTTGTGTGTAAATAGGTGATCGCGCTGTACAAAGAAAACAAAATTGAATTATCATTCTTATTTTATCAGGAATAATAAGTTGTCTCACTTTGAGCTTCTAGTCTAACAATGAAACGAGCTACTCGCAAATAGACGCGTCTAACGAACCACATTAGACACAAAACTATTAAAGCGACGACAATGATGATTGGCAGAATAATTGCTGTGATTAGAAAGACACCGACCAGTTGCAAAAGGCTCTGAAAATATCAAAGCAGAACTATTATCTTCGTGTTTTCATTTTCATGGAATCATTTTTATAAAGAGGATTTTCTTATAAGAGGATTTTCTTTGAAGCACAACTTACCAAGTTCATGAAAACTAAATTGTTGGCTATTATGACATCAATGATTCCAATATCACGAGTGAATCGATTCAAAATACGACCTGCGAAAATTATTTATCTGTCAGTTTGTTCATTGTAACAATTTTGCAAACTTACCTACAGAATTAGTTTCGAAGAATGCAAGTGGTGCTTTTAATAATCTAGCAAATATGTAATTGTGTAAAGTTTCAGAAGATTTCAGAGAAATTCTATAGTTCATACCGAGTCTTATGAATACTGAGAGTAACAAACTGACCATAAGACCAAGATAGAAATATGCATTTCTCGTAATAAATGGCCTTGCATAAGTTGCAAAGTCACTGTTGGCTGTTGTTTCATTGTACGATTGTGATAATTCAAGTGAATCATCAGACCACTTCGATATCCACCAATCAGTAAAGTTAATTATTCCTTGTGAGAGGAAAGTCATTATTATAAAGATTGTTATGAATATCAAGTTTCCACCAGCTTTGAAGTAATCCAGATAGACTCGAGTTCCAAGTGAACCAAGAGTCACTTTCTCTTCTCGAGATTCCATTTGTTCTTCGATTATTTTATTAACTTCCAATTCATTCGTAACTTTCAATGGATTTATAATCTTTGCTTTCTGTTTGGTTCCTTCATCAGAATATAATTCATCAATTGATAACATTTCATCTTGTTTTTGATTCTCTGTTTCACTTTCATTCGTTTCTTTTAAAAACTTTATAAAATCAATTCCAACATTATTTAGTTGTTCAAAAGTACCAAAAGCCACTGATTCGCCTTCATTCATGATCAGTATTTTATCTGCTCGACGAATGAATTGAAGTTGATGTGTAATTAAAACACGAGTCTTTCCCTTCAAATATCCATTAATGCATCTGCAATTGTTTTGGAATCAAATGAGTATTTAATATTTGATTTAATCGAAATTGAATAATGATAATTACTTGTCAAATAAGTGTTCAGCAACTCCAGGATCAACAGCACTCAATGGATCATCAAATATATAAACATCAGCATCTTCATAAACCGCTCTGAATAGAATGAATTATCGAATGAATAAATGAATGGATATTAATAAGTTAATGAATTTACCTTGCAAGAGTAACTCTAGCCTTTTGTCCACCACTAAGAGTATAACCTTTTTCACCAACCAATGTGTTCTCACCATAAGGAAATGATTCAATATCCTTCTTCAGGGAACAAGTTTCAATGACTTTAGAATATTTTGATTGAGAATATTCTCTTCCAAAGAGAATATTTTGTCTTATTGTTCCAGCAAATGTCCAAGACTCTTGAGGAGAATACGCTTTTCTACCGATAACTTTACATGAACCAGAAACTACAGCAATCTCTTCAAGTAAAGACATCACTAAACAGGTCTGTTTAATACATGAAAAATATCAATATTTATTTAGCTATCAATTATTGCAACGATATCGATCACAAAATTCATTAATACTTACTTTTCCTGAACCGACCGTTCCAATAATGACCAGTAACTCTCCAGGCTCTAATCTGAATGAAAGGTTTTTCAAGTTCATTATTTCTGAATGCTAAAAGAGAAAATGGAATCAGTTTCTATCAAAAGTCTCAGTATCAACAATGAATCTCGGCGCTAGAAGCTTGAATACAAACCTTGTCCCACTTAGCACTGAACTTGTCAACGTATATCAATCCTTTATCCAAACTTTCATTTTCACTTCTGGTTAACGCCTTCGTCTTACGAGTTTCAAGCAATAATAGTTCCTGTAAATCAGTTGTTTGATTGCATTCGAAGAACGCAAAATGTTAAGACACTAGTAAAAGAATAAAACTTTTCAATTCCATCCTGTACCTGAGTTCTTCTCACTGAGACCAGAGTTTCAAAGAGTAATCCTGTTGCGTTTCCAAAGTGAAATGTTACTGGAAGTCTGAGTGCATTACATAATGATAATGTGATGAATGCCAATTCGGGAGTCAAAGGTCGACCCAGTAGAACATGAAATAGTAAACAAGCAAAAACCATGATTCGAGGTGCTGATGCATGAACAGAGATGTTCAACAATTTTAGAAATGCTGCATTTCGAATTTTACTCATTTCTTTTCTGTAATAAAAACGAAAGTTTGTTCAAATCAGTTCAAATGAATGAGTCTATCAAATTACTTACTTTCGTATCTCAGAAATAATATCAGCAAATGACTTTTCCCATGTGAACATTTTGATTATTCTAATTGCTTAAATCATTTCTTCCATCAATTTTATTCTTTCATCAGTTACTTTTGCTTTTTGAGCTCTGAATTCAGAATAATATCAAAATAACAATATTTGTTTACTTCGTTTCTTTCTTCTTCAATTTAAGATTAAGGTTTTCATATAAAAAATTACCTAAACTTGTCTGAATATTTCGCTGTGATTGCCTGATAAGGAATGAGAAGAACCAAAACAATGACCAAACCCAAACTCGCGAGTCCAATAACATGTATCATGTAAATGAGCACAGCTATTCCCATCAAAGGACCTAAAACGAGGTAAATGATGGTGTACATAAGCTGTGAATAGAAGGTGAATTAGATTTAGTCTGGACTTTTACTTTCTTTACTTTATCTCTCAAACAACTTTACCTCATCGAAATTGGACAAATCATTCGTTACTATATTCAAAATGTATCCAACATCAGTTTTCGTTGTCGCCGCTTTACTTAATGTCAATATCTATTCGAATCAATGAAATAGTTTAGTGATAAATCATCAGAAGAAGTGATTCGCAACCTTTTTATAAATTACAGTCGTTAATGCAGTTTTTATTCTAAGGCCTTGTCTTAGCGTCAGAACAGTAACGTTATGACGAATGAACCCGTAAAAGAATAGAGATAATACTAGACCAATCGAACAGTACAAGCACTGGTTCCACGAAACACCATTGTAGCTGTTGCTAGAGAAGTACCGAACTATTGAACCAAGTAGAAAGGTTTGAACCAAATTCAATGTTTCCTTCAGTTGCACGTCAGATGTAAGTAGAAAAATCATTTAGATTATTAATAACTATTTTAAACATAACTTATTCTCAATATTTGCTCAAATTTAAATTTAAACTGAACTTGCATCGATAGTTAACAATATTCCGTATAAAATTGTTTCCATTCCATAAGTTCTGACAATCGCTTTCAGTAAACTTGGCTTTCTATTGTTCAACTTTCCATTTTCAATCTCTCGATCCCAGTTTCTGTTTACATTTCAAAAATAAAAGTAGAATCAGTAAAGTCGATATTTCGATGAATCGCATGAATTAACCTTTCGAATTGAACTGTAGCATTCAACGCCTCATCAGATTCTGGACATTTGTATAAATCGTCTTTGGTCGGTTCACGACTCAATCCTATTCTTAATGTGGGCGCATTCCACCTGAAAAAGGGTAAATTTCGATTAAAAATCTTACTTAAAGCTTTCACTAATTTTGAAGCTTCGCACTATAACATTGCAAAATGAACACTGGATCTGACAAAACTCATGTTTTCAAAATTCTATTATTTTGAGTTTAAACCAGTTATGACTTTCATATTAACACTTGATGTAACCGCAAAAATAGAAGAAGTTTCAATGTGAGTTTGAAGTATCAAATGTTTATCCAAGATATAAGTATCAAAACTCACCAGAATGATATCCTGGACAGGAACGAGACCTGTTCATATCGACATGGTTTTGTTATTAGTTGCGGTTGCTCCATTGCTGTGCATCAAAACTGACCAAACTGTTTGTTTCCACAAATGAAGTAAATTATTGTTACAAATGAGTTTAATGTGAAATCGGTTATAATCATGTTCACATTGAAATATAAGATTAACTTTGAGTGAATCAAACCAAAACATAATTGAACAAAGATGATCTTGATCTTTATCCAAATTCCCCTCTCAAAGTCATCATCTTTAATCTTGATAAACATTAACCACTTCTGTGTGAATGATTTACCGGAAAATTTGGTCGTTGCTCTCAATATAAATGAAGTAAGGTTAATGAAAGCATAATCAGAACAGTTACGATTACAATGACGATAACTTGCTTCTGCAAAACAATCATTTTTTATGAGTCTGATTCCTCGTGGAATACAGTGATCACTCAGAAACTGCACAACTGTTGATATACAGCTTGTAGCTTGTTCTCACTATATGTCTAAAAGCCGATTTCATCATTTGTAATTTTGTCCGATATTCATTCGATTTACATTCAAAACTGAATTCATCCGCTTCTTGATTACTATTTCACAGATAAAAGTTAAATTGAATTTGATATTGACTCTTCCACAAAAAGGACCATTGAAAAAATCATTAATAGTTTCTGAATGTTAAATATTATACCAATCGTTTCACCTTACTTTGTTTAAAGTTCGTCATCTGTCCATTCTAAATACGTGAACTGTTAACTAATTACACATTTTAACGCGTTTAGATCAAGATTCAATTCCAATAAAATGCGACAATTCGAGATGAGCTTTTATAAAAATTAATATGATTTTCTTTGAGTTTCTAAGTTTATAATGAGATCTAAGGTATGATTTAGTCCTTTTGACAAGAAATGTAATCATTGATTATTGCGGGTTTATGCTATTATTCAGTCATAATTAATGATTGGTTCATAGTATTATCGATGAAAATGAAATCCTTTGGAGCAAGATCATCCAAATGGATGAGCTGAAGTTTTCTGAATATGATTTCCATAACTTCTTACAAAAGACCATTTGAAATAATTTCAAAATGATTTGCAATTTGAAATTTAATTTTAATAAAATAGTTTATTCCTTTGGATGTTTGATGAAATATGATTTTTTAGCAGCTTTGAATAGCATATTTGAATAAGAAGGTCCAGTTTTAGAAACGAGTGACTTGAAATGTCCAGTCTCTTGTTTCAACAATAGATAAGGTTCTCCATATTCAAGTACTTGTCCAGCATCAATCAACAAAATCTTATCCATATCAATAATTGTATTGAGTCTATGAGCAACTGTAAGAACAGTACAATCCTTAAACTCTGCTCTGATTGTTTCTTGAATTAAAGTGTCTGTTTGATGATCCATATTGGATGTTGCTTCATCAAGAATCATAATTTTATTTCGTTGAAGCAAAGCTCGTATTAAACAGAGCAATTGTCGTTGACCTAAACTTAAATTGGATCCTCCTTGAGTAACAATAGCATCCAGTCCACCAGGCATGCATTCAATGGTTCGAGCCAAGTTGACAGTCGACAGTGTTGACCAGATAAATTGATCTGAATATTCAGATAAAGGATCCAGATTAGATCGGATTGTTCCAGTGAACAGAATTGGATCTTGAGGAATTATCGATATTTTGTTTCGTAAATCGTGAAGTCCAAGTTGTTTGATATCAATTGAATCGATAATAACACTTCCATCGAACTCTGTTAATCTGAATAATACTGATATTAATGAACTTTTACCAGCTCCAGTTCGACCAACAATTCCAATCTTCTCACCACTTGAAACAGTGAAGTTCAAGTTCTTAAGAACGGGTTTAATGGAACCAGGATAAGTTAGATAAACATCTTTAAATACAATGTCACCTAAATTAGGCCAACTCTTTGGTAATAAACCGCTTTTTATCGTGTCCCATGAAGCTTCCAATGGAAGTCGACCATATTCCAAAACTCTTTCCACTGAAACCATGTTTGTTTCGAATTCGGCCGTCAATTTGATTCCATATTGCAATGAGCCAAAAGCCGTTAAAAAAGTTGTAATAACAAGACCCACTTCACCACCAGGAAATTTGTCAGGAAAAGCAAGAACCACTATTAGTATTGTTGCCAGTAGAGTCATTACTGATAGATCGATAAGTATGCCTACGAAACGACTGGCACCTAAATACATGAATTTGCATGAAGTGTTGTCATTAATGAATTGATATAATTGCTTGATGAACTTGGATTCATATTGAAAGGCTCTTATCGTTGTCAATCCTTCATAAGTTGTTGCGATTTGTGTGTAAATAGGAGATCGGGCTGTACAAAGAAAACAAATTTGATTAAAATGATTATCGAATTTTTGATATAATTTTCATACTTTGAGCTTCGTATCTAACTATGAAACGAGCGATTCGCAAATAGACATTTCTTAAGTACCATGAATAAACTAAGATTGCCAGAGCCACGACTATGATGATTGGGACAAGTATGCTAGCGAGTATCATTCCACCAAAAACTTCTATCAGATCCTATTCGGAATGAATGTTCTATTAATTTTCAATGTCGATTGGCTTTTATGCTTTTTGTATTTACCAAGTTCATGAACATTAAATTTTCTGCTAGAACAACATCCATGATTCCCATATCACGAGTGAATCTATTCAGAATACGGCCTAAAATTCATGAAAAAATTTGACATTTTACTGCGAATTCACACAAAGATTTATTTTCAAACTCACCAACAGGATTAGTTTCGAAAAACGCTAAACGAGCTTTCAATAGTCGAGTGAAAATTCGATTATGTAAATTTTCAGAAGCTTTCAGGCAAAGGCGAAAGTTCATACCCAATCGAATAAATACTGCTACTAATAAACTCAACATCAACCCAAGATAAATGAATGTATTTTCCGTAATGAATGGCCTTGCATAAGTTGCAAAGTCACTGTTGGCTGTTGTTTCATTGTACGATTGTGATAATTCAAGTGAATCATCAGACCACTTCGATATCCACCAATCAGTAAAGTTAATTATTCCTTGTGAGAGGAAAGTCATTATTATAAAGATTGTTATGAATATCAAGTTTCCACCAGCTTTGAAGTAATCCAGATAGACTCGAGTTCCAAGTGAACCAAGAGTCACTTTCTCTTCTCGAGATTCCATTTGTTCTTCGATTATTTTATTAACTTCCAATTCATTCGTAACTTTCAATGGATTTATAATCTTTGCTTTTTGTTTGGTTCCTTCATCAGAATATAATTCATCAATTGATAACATTTCGTCTTGTTTTTGATTCTCTGTTTCACTTTCATTGGATTCTTTTAAAAACTTTATAAAATCAATTCCAACATTATTTAGTTGTTCAAAAGTACCAAAAGCCACTGATTCGCCTTCATTCATGATAAGTATTTTATCTGCTCGACGAATGAATTGAAGTTGATGAGTAATTAAAACACGAGTCTTTCCCTTCAAATATCCATTAATGCATCTGCAATTGTTTTGGAATCAAATGAGTATTTAATATTTGATTTAATCGAAATTGAATAATGATAATTACTTGTCAAATAAGTGTTCAGCAACTCCAGGATCAACAGCACTCAATGGATCATCAAATATATAAACATCAGCATCTTCATAAACCGCTCTGAATAGAATGAATTATCGAATGAATAAATGAATGGATATTAATAAGTTAATGAATTTACCTTGCAAGAGTAACTCTAGCCTTTTGTCCACCACTAAGAGTATAACCTTTTTCACCAACCAATGTGTTCTCACCATAAGGAAATGATTCAATATCCTTCTTCAGGGAACAAGTTTCAATGACTTTAGAATATTTTGATTGAGAATATTCTCTTCCAAAGAGAATATTTTGTCTTATTGTTCCAGCAAATGTCCAAGACTCTTGAGGAGAATACGCTTTTCTACCGATAACTTTACATGAACCAGAAACTACAGCAATCTCTTCAAGTAAAGACATCACTAAACAGGTCTGTTTAATACATAAATAATAACAATTATTATGTAGTTGCCTTTAAATTTATTTCCAACTCTTTTCTTTTCTTGCATTTTATCGTTTACTTATTAACCATTGAAATTTCGTTCATCAATTTCAACAAATATCTTGATATTTCTGTATACTTTAATCAGTAATCTGATATTCATCAGTAATTCTTACCTTTCCTGCACCAATGCTTCCAATGATAACCAATAGTTCTCCTTGGTTTATTTTAAAAGAAATGTTTTTCAAATTCATTATATTCGAGTTCTAGGGAGAAATTAATATAAGATATTACAAACTAATATTATAATTAGGTTGCTTGAGAATAACAATATTCATTAGGTTAGATATGTTAAGATCTGAGAATAATCTTAGAAGAGCTTTTCATTTATAAAATGAATTTTGTTCAATTAATTAAAATACAAACCTGGTCCCATTTAGCGTTCAACTTGTGCAAAAATATTGATCCTTTAGCTATACTCTCCTTTTCATTCTGCGTTAGTGCTTTCGTTTGACGAGTTTCAAGCAGTAAAAGTTCCTGTGTATAATCATAGCAAAAGTCGTTTATAAACAATCACTCAAAGATCATTTATTTACCTGAGTCCTTCGCACTGAGACCAGAGTTTCAAAGAGCAATCCTGTTGCGTTTCCAATGTGAAAAGTAACTGGAAGTCTCAAAGCATTGCACAATGAAAGCGTAATAAATACCAATTCAGGAGTCAACGGTCGACCCAGAAGCACGTGGAATAACAAGCATGCAAAAAGCATGATTCGAGGTGCTGATGTATGGATAGAAACGTTCATCAATTTAAGAACTGCTGCATTACGGATCTTCTTAATCTCTTTACTGCAAGAAAATAGCAGACGAAGTTGAGGGCATTTGAAGCGGACGAATCATGGAAAGTTAATACTTCGCCGAATTACTCACTTTCTTATTTGTGAAATAATATCAGCAAATGACTTTTCCCAAGTGAACATTTTGATTATCCTAATGGCAGAAATCATTTCTTCCAACAAACTGATTCTTTTATCGGTCAACTTTGCTGTTTGACCTCTGGATCCATGAAATTAGCGGTCATTTGCAAGGCAAGAAACTCAATAATTTAAAATAAAATTCTTTTCGTCTTCAAATTCGATTTTAAAATTCTCATTAAATTACCTAAATTTATCCGAGTATTTGCCTGTAACTGCTTGATAAGGAATGAGAAGAACCAGAACAATGACCAAACCGAGACTCGCGAGTCCAATAACATGTATCATGTAAATGAGTGCAGCTATTCCCATCAATGGACCTAAAACGAGGTAAATGATCGAGAACATGAGCTGTGAATAAAAGATTGAATTAAATTGATTAAATTTCTATTTCGATGTCAAATGAACGTATATCTTTACCTCTTCAAATCTGGACAAATCGTTTGTAACGATATTGAGAATGTAACCGACATCAGTTTTCGTTGTTGCCGCCTTGCTTAATGTCAATATCTAAAAGAGTCAAGAACCCGTTAGCATTTCACTGGAACAAGTGATTCTGTACCTTTTTATAAACAGCAGCTGTTAATGCAGTCTTGATCCTTATTGCTTGTCTTTGAGTCAAGATAATAACATGGTGACGAAGGAATCCCCAAAGGAATATAGCTAATACCAGGGCGATTGAACAGTACAAGCATTGGTTCCATGTGACATTGCTGTAGTTGTTGTTAGAAAAGTATCGAACTATGAATCCAAGAAGAAAGGTTTGAACCAAATTCAGTGTATCCTGCATAGGAGAATCATGTGTTAATATTCACTGAGACAGTTTCATTAACTTATCAACAATGTGCTTACAACAGTCTTTAGTTTTTGATTTGAATTGAACTTACATCAATAGTTAACATGATTCCGTATAAAATTGTTTCCATTCCATAAGTTCTGACAATCGCTTTCAGTAAACTTGGCTTTCTATTGTTCAACTTTCCATTTTCAATCTCTCGATCCCAGTTTCTGTTTACATTTCAAAAATAAAAGTAGAATCAGTAAAGTCGATATTTCGATGAATCGCATGAATTAACCTTTCGAATTGAACTGTAGCATTCAACGCCTCATCAGATTCTGGACATTTGTATAAATCGTCTTTGGTCGGTTCACGACTCAATCCTATTCTCAATGTAGCAGCGCACCACCTGAAAAATAATTCAATTCAATTATTCAATGATCGTTATTCCGTCTTTTAAGAACTCGAGTTTTGGTCAAGCTAAACATGCATTGCCTTTATTCACTGCCAATAATGAACTAAACTGATAATTTTGTTTTCATATTCAATAACTCATGTAATGAACATGCAAGAGTATCATAAATGCATTTCAATGTATTTTCAAGAAAACAAGTGTCACTACTCACCAGAATGATATCCTTGATAACAACGAGCCTTTCTCATATCGACATGGTTTTGTTATCAGCTGCGGTCGCTCCATTATTCAATTAAAAATGGGTAAAACTTCTGAAGTGAATCAGTTTGATTTTAAATATTGAATGTTGAGCTGACAATGGTTTTAATTCTGTTGACTTTGAAACAAAATAACATGCAATTAACGATTAAATCAAAGGTAAAAAATTTAATCTTGATCTTTGTTACCCAATGACTCCTCAAAGACACCATGTTAGATCTTGATTATGTTTAACCACTTCTAGCATTTATTATAAATGATTTATCAAATCATCTTATCACATAAATTAGGAAATACACCAAGCAAAAGCTACAATTAGTTAAAGCAATTACGATAAGCAGTTGAATGGAGATAATTCAACAAACCATGTATCAATCAATTGCTTTGGAATAGAGAGCTTCCACATTTGTACCATTTTTTTCGAAATGATATTGGAGTTGAATAATTTCTGTCAAATAGTTTATTAGTTTGGATGTTCACCCCAATATCATTTGTCTGTATATTTGAAGCAGGTCTAGTTTCGGACTCTAACATCTTAACGAAGGCGAAACTTATTGAATCGACTGGTCACGATAGATTAAAAAGTGACATAATCATATGATGTGCGTTTTAATCGCAATTCTTCTCGCATTACTCTAACTGTAACCATAGAAGTATTATATTTCCAATGTTGACCTCGTTATCGTTTAGCGTCCATCTTCGACCCATCATTCAAAGGGAGCGAAAATTGGAAGTTTAATTTGATGTGACTGTCTCAATTCCCGTTATAGCATGAAATTTTACTTGACACTTCTCATTCCATGCAAATCTTGAATTCGATTTCAATCAATGAAAATGAGAATAGATGAACTGTTAAAAACTTTACCAAATCAAATATCTTACCCGAGATCCAAGTTTTTCCCTGATTTAATACTAGAACCCACATTCAGTACCAATATTAACCACTGAACAATCTGAGTACTAAAATCAAGCACCAACTTTAAGTACTGAAATTAAGTAAATAATTTTTATTGCTTTATTACTGTAGAAGTTTTTCTTTCAATTAAGATTTAACTTTTTCTACAAATAAATTTTATGAATTTATATATGAATTTTGTATAAGTTTATTTCTTGTTATTAATATATTTAATGAAATATAATTTCTATAACTTCTTACAAAAGAACATTTGAAAAGTTGAAAATGTAATTTTTATGAAATAGTTTATTCCTTTGAATGTTTGATGAAGTATGATTTCTCAGCTATCTTGAATAGCATATTTGAATAAGAAGGTCCAGTTTTAGAAACGAGTGACTTGAAATGTCCAGTCTCTTGTTTCAACAATAGATAAGGTTCTCCATATTCAAGTACTTGTCCAGCATCAATCAACAGAATCTTATCCATATCAATAATTGTATTGAGTCTATGAGCAACTGTAAGAACAGTACAATCCTTAAACTCTGCTCTGATTGTTTCTTGAATTAAAGTGTCTGTTTGATGATCCATATTGGATGTTGCTTCATCAAGAATCATAATTTTATTTCGTTGAAGCAAAGCTCGTATTAAACAGAGCAATTGTCGTTGACCTAAACTTAAATTGGATCCTCCTTGAGTAACAATAGCATCCAGTCCACCAGGCATGCATTCAATGGTTCGAGCCAAGTTGACAGTCGACAGTGTTGACCAGATAAATTGATCTGAATATTCAGATAAAGGATCCAGATTAGATCGGATTGTTCCAGTGAACAGAATTGGATCTTGAGGAATTATCGATATTTTGTTTCGTAAATCGTGAAGTCCAAGTTGTTTGATATCAATTGAATCGATAATAACACTTCCATCGAACTCTGTTAATCTGAATAATACTGATATTAATGAACTTTTACCAGCTCCAGTTCGACCAACAATTCCAATCTTCTCACCACTTGAAACAGTGAAGTTCAAGTTCTTAAGAACGGGTTTAATGGAACCAGGATAAGTTAGATAAACATCTTTAAATACAATGTCACCTAAATTAGGCCAACTCTTTGGTAATAAACCGCTTTTTATCGTGTCCCATGAAGCTTCCAATGGAAGTCGACCATATTCCAAAACTCTTTCCACTGAAACCATGTTTGTTTCGAATTCGGCTGTTAGTCTTACAGCATGTTGTAACGCTTGGAAAAGAGTGAGAAAAGTTGAGATAATAAGTCCGACTTCGCCACCAGCAAATTTGGTTGGAAATGAAAGCACTGATATCAATATTGTTATTAACAATAGAAGCATAGATACATCGAGAATCATTCCCATCAAACGACCAACACCGAAGTATATGAATCTGCATGAATTGTTGTCGTTAATACTTTGGTATAATTGCTTGATGAACTTAGATTCATATTGAAAGGCTCTTATCGTTGTCAGTCCTTCATAAGTTGTTGCGATTTGTGTGTAAATAGGTGATCGCGCTGTTGATGAAAAAGAGATCATTTGTTTATCGATTATTCGGATGCTTACCTATAACTTACTTTGTGCTTCCATTCTAACAAGATAACGAGCTACTCGCAAATAGACTCGTCTCATGTACCAGGCCATAATGAAAATGACCACAGCCACCACAATGATGACCGGCAAAACAATTGCAGTGATTATCATCACACCGACAATGTGTAAGAGATCCTGTTAGAAGTTGCGTAAAGTTAAATCTTTATCTCTTATCCCTTGAAACGACTGAATGCATTTCAATGTAATTTTTGTCCAAAGTTATTATATTTACCAAGTTCATTGAGATTACATTGTTAGCTATTGTGACATCAATTATTCCCATATCGCGAGTGAATCGATTCAGGATGCGACCTGTAATTATTTAAAAACGAAATTTATAACGATTTGCAAAAGAATAAGATTCGTTAATATGCATACCAACAGGATTAGTTTCAAAAAACGCTAAACGAGATTTTAATAATCGAGCGAAAACTTGATTATGTAAAGTTTCGGAAGATTTCAAGCAAATGCGATAATTCATTCCGATTCTGATGAATACTGAGAGTAACAAACTGACCATAAGACCAAGATAGAAATATGCATTTCTCGTAATGAATGGCCTTGCATAAGTTGCAAAGTCACTGTTGGCTGTTGTTTCATTGTACGATTGTGATAATTCAAGTGAATCATCAGACCACTTCGATATCCACCAATCAGTAAAGTTAATTATTCCTTGTGAGAGGAAAGTCATTATTATAAAGATTGTTATGAATATCAAGTTTCCACCAGCTTTGAAGTAATCCAGATAGACTCGAGTTCCAAGTGAACCAAGAGTCACTTTCTCTTCTCGAGATTCCATTTGTTCTTCGATTATTTTATTAACTTCCAATTCATTCGTAACTTTCAATGGATTTATAATCTTTGCTTTCTGTTTGGTTCCTTCATCAGAATATAATTCATCAATTGATAACATTTCATCTTGTTTTTGATTCTCTGTTTCACTTTCATTCGTTTCTTTTAAAAACTTTATAAAATCAATTCCAACATTATTTAGTTGTTCAAAAGTACCAAAAGCCACTGATTCGCCTTCATTCATGATAAGTATTTTATCTGCTCGACGAATGAATTGAAGTTGATGTGTAATTAAAACACGAGTCTTTCCCTTCAAATATCCATTAATGCATCTGCAATTGTTTTGGAATCAAATGAGTATTTAATATTTGATTTAATCGAAATTGAATAATGATAATTACTTGTCAAATAAGTGTTCAGCAACTCCAGGATCAACAGCACTCAATGGATCATCAAATATATAAACATCAGCATCTTCATAAACCGCTCTGAATAGAATGAATTATCGAATGAATAAATGAATGGATATTAATAAGTTAATGAATTTACCTTGCAAGAGTAACTCTAGCCTTTTGTCCACCACTAAGAGTATAACCTTTTTCACCAACCAATGTGTTCTCACCATAAGGAAATGATTCAATATCCTTCTTCAGGGAACAAGTTTCAATGACTTTAGAATATTTTGATTGAGAATATTCTCTTCCAAAGAGAATATTTTGTCTTATTGTTCCAGCAAATGTCCAAGACTCTTGAGGAGAATACGCTTTTCTACCGATAACTTTACATGAACCAGAAACTACAGCAATCTCTTCAAGTAAAGACATCACTAAACAGGTCTGTTTAACACATAAATAATATCAATTATTATGTAGGCGCAGTAAACTCTACTTCAAATTTATTTTTTCGTTCAACAATTTCAACAGATTGATCAAACTGAATAGTCCAGAACAGTAGTATCTAGCAGTTGTAAGTTTTTTTTCTTATTAAATATCAGAGAATGTTTAATATCTTACTTTTCCCGAGCCAACAGTTCCTATCACGATTAGTAGTTCTCCAGGCGATAATTTGAATGAAAGGTTTTTTAAGTTCATTATTTCTGAATTCTAATAGAGAAAATGAAATAAGTTCCAATCGATAGTCTAAATATCAGAAGAAATGCCATCTCGGCTTGAATACAAACCTTGTCCCACTTAGCACTGAACCTGTCAACGTATATCAATCCTTTATCCAAACTTTCATTTTCATTTCTGGTTAACGCCTTCGTCTTACGAGTTTCAAGCAATAATAGTTCCTGTAAATCAGTTGTTTGATTGCATTCGAAGAACGCAGAATGTTAAGACACTAGTAAAAGAATAAAACTTTTCAATTCCATCCTGTACCTGAGTTCTTCTCGTTGAAACTAGTGTTTCAAATAGAAGCCCGATTGCATTGCTACTGTGGAAAGTAACGGGAACTTTCAAAGCATTACACAGAGAGAGTGTGATGAAGGCCAACTCAGGTGTCAAAGGTCGACCCAGAAGAACATGAAATAATAAACACGCGAAGACCATTATTCGAGATGCTGATGCATAGACAGAAATGTTCATCAATTTCAATATTGCTGCATTTCGAATTTTAATCATCTCATTTCTATAATTGAAAAATGACAAATTATGCATTTCATAAAATCTAATGTTTCATCAGATAAATAACTCACCTTCGTGTCTCCGAAATGAAATCTGCAAATGACTTTTCCCAAGTGAACATTTTGATTATCCTGATTGCTGAAATCATTTCTTCCATTAATTTTATTCTTTTATCAGTCAACTTTGCTGTCTGTGCTCTGCATTCAGAAAATTGAATCAAATTACCAGCAATTATTTCTTTTCTTATTCAAACTGAGATTCACTTTTCGCTACAAAAATTACCTAAACTTGTCTGAATATTTTGCTGTGATTGCCTGATAAGGAATGAGAATAAGCAAAACAATGACCAAACCGAGACTCGCGAATCCTAAGATGTATATCATGTAAATGAGTGCAACTACACCCATCAATGGACCTAAAATGATGTAGTTAATGGAGAACATGAGCTGTAACAAAAGATTCTTAAATTAAATTTCAATTTCGATTGCAGATGAGCAAATTGTTTCACCTCGTCGAATCTCGACAAATCGTTTGTCACTATATTCAGAATGTATCCAACATCAGTTTTGGTTGTCGCCGCTCTGCTTAATGTTAGTATCTGGGGAAGAGAGATAATTAGGTTTTCGTTTTCGGAATTCGATATTATTCGATGCGAATTTAATACCTTTTTATAAACCACCGTTGTCAATGCTGTTCTAACTCTTATTCCTTGTCTTTGAGTGAACATGAAGACATGATGACGAATCAGTCCAAAGCAGAATAGAGAAAGTATCAGAGCGATTGAACAGAACAAGCATTGGTTCCAAGTAACATTGCTGTAGTTATTGTCCGAGAAGTAACGAACTATGAACCCAAGAAGAAAGATTGAAGTAAAGTTGAACATTTCCTGTACAATTGAATTGAATGCATGATAGAATGGTTAACATTGGCTGTCTGAGAATTGCTTGGTTCTGAGTTTACTTCTCAATCATGAAGTAATCTTTGTAAACTCAATTTAATCATAAACTTGCATCGATAGTTAGTAACATTCCATATGAGATTGTTTCTATTCCATAAGTTCTGATGATTGCTCTCAACAGACTTGGCTCTCTGTCGTTTAACTTTCCGTCTTTAATTTCTCGATCCCAGTTTCTGTTTTCATTTGAAAGAATGCAAATCAAAGTCAATTCACCGAATATCAATGAATGGCACGAATTTACCTTTCGAATTGAACTGTAGCCTTGAATGCTTCATCATAATCCGGACATTTGTATAAATCATCTTTGGTCGGTTCACGATTCAATCCTATTTTCAGTGTATCTACACACCACCTGAAACAAAAGGTTCGAATTTCGATTGAAAATTCGTCGCAAATATAATTTGATCCAAGTATTGCTCATCAAATGAGTTAAAAACCTGCCATAATTTTGCCTCCCATTCAACTCGGTTCGATTTAAGACGTAAAGTGTAAATGTGCTTAGACACAATAGACATTCATATTTACGAAAAGGTTGATCTCAATACTCACCAGAAAAATATCTTGGACAATGACGAGACTTGCTCATATCGACATGGCTTCGATAGCAACTGTGGCTGCTCCATTTTTGTGCATTAACCGACTACACACTTGTATAAACAAAACACTAAACTACTGACAATGGTTAAGGTTCTCAATGTATTGACATTGAAACAGAAGAAATGTTGGTTACTCAATTGCTCTCCTCAAAGACACCATTTCAAATCTTGATAAACGCAAACCACTTCTAATGTCTATGATTTTATTGCTAACTGGCTAATTCTGTGTTAAATATAAACGAATGCATCCATTAACTGAAGGCTAAAATGAACATAATTAAGACAATTATGATTAGATTAAAGATAAATATGCATTGAAATTAGTTTAATCAATGTGTAACTTTACAATACTAAACAAGATACATGTATTTTATTAATATACACGGTGCATTCAAAATAAGAAGCATACTTTTTTTGATAAGATAAAGGGTTAAGGGTTAAAAATTATGGAAACACAAAGATTTCTTATTGTTTACATATACATAATTTAAATTATAAATACAAAATTTTCGTTGCTTTTGTGAAGAAGCGCCTAATTTAAGCAAAACAATAATGAAAACAAAAACATGTTAAACCTATTTTACCCGAAACCCAATTTTCAGTGCAATCTATATTTTTAAATACAAACTAAATTCTTCCAATACATTAACCTTGCATAAACCAATCAAGGGACAGGTAGCCTTGACTACAAAAATTAACGTAAATTATACGTTAATCAATACCGCGTTTTTTGTATCAATGAAATTGAATAATGCCTAATTGAATAATAAATTGATCAATCAAAACATCATGGGAGTTATAGAATTTGATAGATCCATTGAGTTTATCAGATGTGAAAATTGTGAGAAAAGTGTTTGGGTCTTTCGTCAACCATTGGTCCTAGAATAGCTTGCATAGCTAGAAATGACAGCATATTTGAAACCAATTTTAGGCCAATTTTCCATTGTGTCATTCGCTAAAATCGCTGACCTCTTTGACCAGTTAATGTTTGTTACAATTCAATAACTCACACCTGATGAAATACACGGAATTTTCACAATGCTTGAACATCTAACACTCATATCTTTCGGACATTATGTGATATCGACTTGTAACATACATAAACTAATCTAAAAAAGGCAGCAATTTCAGGGCACGAGCTTCAAATGTTGGTCAGAGGTGCAATAAGCGAGTGACCTGAATGACCTTGAGACTAGCATCAAAAAGTGAATGTCAAAAGGGTTATCCGTTGGATCGACTACTCTGAATCATTCAATCGGTTTTAGTTTTAACAGATTAACTTTATTCTCAGACTTGTTTTTGTGCAATATAAACAAATTGTTCCGTTGAATAAAGACTAAAATGAAGTATTAAGACATTAAGATTAGATAAAATAACTGTTCATTAAATTAAAAAGATTGTTCATAACGAGATAAATACATGTACGTGTAACGATTAAATGCGCTTTCAACTTTGACTTTTCATACTTTCAATTTCGATATGGAATAGAATAGAAAATGGTTAATAAATTGTTGAAATGAGTAGGAATTGAAGTAATTGTCCAATTTTCCAGCAAACTCTTGCTAACAAACGTGGTTAATTTTGTGTTTTGCTGAAAATGTTTCATTCATTGTTATTTAATTTAAAGATTTTTCTGCTAATAAAAGAACATTTTCGCCATAAAAAGAGTAAACGTTTTCAGTTTAAAAATAGACTAATTGTTACCTCTAACTAACCATTTTTATGATCACTCAAGCTGACTATCTTTTCTCACTGTTAAGAGGATAACAATTAAAAGAACCAAATTGGTTGATAAACAAGTGTTTAACACACAAAGCAACAATAAAGTGAATTGGTTTCATTAAAGAGTTCATTATAATTGAAAAGTTTTTCAAATTGATTCAAATTGAAAAGGATAAAAGATGTTGAAAAGGTGTAAATGAAAGCATTTTATCATCAAATCATCGTCATTTTCATCATTGAATGAACATTGCAAAGCATAAACCAGACAATTGAATACAAAAGTGAAGCTTGCAAATCAACTTGCAAAATGATTCTTAACATTTCTGATTTTCTTTTCTTTGCTCTTTTCGTTAAACAGAAAAGTATGGAACCGTCAATTTCGTTCGAGATTCACCTGGAACTACATATCGACCGAGTGTTACCCTGGAATCGGGCGTTAATCTATTTTTGGGAGAAAATTTATTCTCTTCTGAGTCCAAGACGTACCTAAGTCAATATCAAGTTTTGCGTTGGGCGACCGAGATCATGCCTTTGGCTTTGGCCTTGAAAGGTTCTCGAGTCATTTCTTCCTTTTGGGCGACTTCTTTTTACCTTTCAGGTATTCTTATATCATTCGGCAGTCACCTTGTTCTTTGGGGAACTTTGATTGAAACAATCATTTCAATTTCACCCGATTCACTTCGTCAATCAAAGACTACAATTGCATTTATAACTTCACTTATTGGCTTTTCAGTTTCAGTTGCCATCAATTCATGGGTAAGCATTCAAATGCATTGAATAACTTGCAGTTGAACAGAAATTGTTTGAAAATCTGATTGAACTATAATTGATTGAGAAAAAATATTTCAGTCAAATTTTTTCGATTCAAGTTTATACAAATCATAACTTTGGTTGAAAACCTTGAAACGAACAAAAAATTAAAAAATTTCACAAGAAAGTGATTCAAACGATTTCCATTTTGTTCTGTTCGGCAAACGCTAAAGCTACTGTTGTCTAGTGAGTCAAAAGTGCTTATCACTGACCATGAAAGTTACTTTTCATGATGAGATCGAACAGCAATTTTTATTTTCAAAAGATGACAAATTTCGAGTCAACAAAGCTAAAGGTTTGCATCGATCTAATTATTATTCTGTCAATTCTTTACAGTTTTTGTTCAATTTTTCTGTTCATTATTTATCTTTTGTTTTCATTTTTATTTAATTTTTTATTTTTTTATTTTTTCTTTGATTTTCTTTTCGTAAATTTTGACGTCTTTTTTGGCAATTTGTAGATCAATGATCATATAATATACTTTTTAGATTCGTGTTTCGCATCCATTTGTTGGATCGCCTGTCTCTACATGCTCCTGGTTTCGGTTATTTTCGTGGTTCGAGGTAAGCCCTGCACACCTCATGATCTAGTCTCCAACTTGACCAAGGATCAAAAGATAATTTCATGGTTAACACCGATATTAACCTTCCATTGGAGCTTAGTGGTTACAGCAATTCTCACGGTAAGCTGACTGAAACCCCGACTCGACTCGACTAATTATTGGATTACATTGAAAAACAATAGTTTATTAGGAATGCATAAATTCATGAATAATATCAGTCAACCTTAAAATGATCAGGAAAAGAGGAAATTCGGTTGAAAAGGAGAAGTTGTCAGTAAAAATTGAAACAATTGACTCGAGTTGTTTCCATCAATGAATACTTTGATTGAGCATCATAACGAATGAAAATAATATCTTAATCAATCATTCTCTTGATTGGATTTCATTCACTTCTTTTGCGTTTTATTACCATCAAGGTTAAGGTTATACAATCAAAAGTAACCTTTTCGCACTAATTAAAACAATGCTATAATCTTAGCTTGAGCAAGGTTGTTGACGCTTATTGTGTCACATAGGAATTGAAATGAAATGTTCATTTAACTCTTTCCCGTTTCTGTGAACACAATTGATGACAATATCAAATGTTGCCTTCAAGGTTGTATTGGCTATCAAGGTTTCTCACTGTTTACCGTTTAATCAACAATAATGAACGAGAAAATGGAATGAAAATTTATGGTCATTCCCTTGGTATGAAGTAAAAGGAACGAAGAGAAGAGAATGAAGAAATGAAGAAATGAAAGGACAACGAATAATTATATCAACATTATCGCCATTTAATTATAGCTTTCATTGTTTATTAAAAGGTTTATATTATTATGACATTGGATGGTTTCATGTTCTCCCTGTTAATGATTCAGCAGTTTGCACACATTTCATTCAATATTGTCACCTTTGTCAGCATTTGTGTTCAATCAAATATCAAAATGAAAACTTGATCCAGTAAAAGACGCAATCTGACAGAATCTTTCAGGTTACTTTTCATACAATTGATCGCAATTCACAAAAATAAAAGTTTCGTTAATCAAGTTACAAAATGCTGGTAAAATATCAGATTTCGTAAGAAATTAACAAAAAGCTGACAGCAATTGTTTCGAACCATATAATTTTCAAAAGAAATCAATTCTAATCGAAGATATTAGATCATGAGAGTGAAAAATACCAAATAGAACGCTACTTTAATTGAAATTGAAAAACCCAAAACTTCTTTTTCCCATATTCGAACCTTTGTACAGATGTTGATCTAATTTCGAACTAGTTTTGTTCTCGATGCAACTGTACTACCCGTTGTACCTACTCTTTACCTTTATCTCAGGTTTCGATAAAATCGAAGTTCAATTTTTATTCTAAAATATATTTTACATTATTATTGCAACAATTTTCATTCACTCGAATCAATGACTGATTCAATGAACAACATTTCGTTTTACATTATCATTGCGAGTCAAGAATGACTAGAAACAAAAGGAAACAATTAAAATTGATTTGATTCTAACTATTCAGCGCTTTTCAAGTGAAACATTTTAGTTTATTTATAACTCAACATTTAGTCATTAGATGTCAGCAATCATTTCACTTTTGAACACAAGTAACAAGTACCTCCCTCTAGCGACTACGAAAGTAAACTATAACCAAAGTAAAACCAAATTGTTTCATGAAACTTTAAAATTGAAAATTGAATTTATTAAGATCAGCCTAGCAATAATCAAATTCAATTTGCTCTTATTAATCAAAATTTGCCAACACCTGAAAAGCTTGAGTTACTTTATTGGTGAATCAAATATTGGCAGGCAACTGAAAATGAATAAAGTAAATCTTGATTTGTTTTTCTCTCTTTAATTGATAACTTGTCTTCCTTAATCATCTAATCTTTATTTCAATGAACCTTTGGTTTCACAATGAAAACAGGGAAACAAGGTGAATAAGGTTATTAAGGTGAAACAGCAAGAAAATAGAAAACGCATTAATTTTGTTAATTTTTATTCACTTCAACTGGTCTTGAATAATGAACAGTAATCATTTTTTCAGGTCATGGTGAATTTAGCTTTAATTTGATGTTTTCTTGACGAGTTGATGATGATGATAATTTATTACCAATCTTGACACAATTTTTGGCTTCTTTGAATCATACCTTTTCTTGAGGCCAACTAACTTATCCGATTAAACTGGCTGTTGATGGTTTGATTAAGAGAGAGATTTTAATGAATATTGTAAATATGAAACAAACTTTAAATGGAAACTTTGATGGCTTGAGAAAAGGTGAAACTGTCAATAAACGTCTAAACTAAGCCAATCACAATGATATTCAAGCTTTTCTTCTTTACCTGAAGAGAAAAAATTTGAATTTCTTTCAATTTCCATTCATTTTTCAAAAAGGATTATTAATTATGGTTATCAACTTTCACAACTTATTTGAAGAGTATTAATCAAGTTATATCGACCAGAAAAGAAAATTGAATTTCTTCCTTTTCTCTTCCTTGATATACTTTATGCAACATCCTGAACTGTGAATAATATCTTACCTGTTGATTGAATTTCCTTTCGAGAAAAGTTTCAAAAGAAGAATAAAATTTAACATTTCATTCCAATTGATCGCCATAGCAACCAGACACAACGATTTTTTCTGGTAAAATTAGCTCGATAGAAGCAGGTTAACATATTTTGTGGTTCCTTTTGGTGTCTTTCAGATGAGCAAAAGATGAACTCAAAAAGTTTCAAGTTTTTCATTTCAATTTCGCCTTTCTTTTTGATCAATTCAATTGAATCAGTTTGCTATAAAATATATTGAGAGAGAGTTGATGCTATATTTGATCCATGAAGATGTAGGAAGCAAAATTTTGTGTAATAAAAGTTAAGAATGATGAAAATGATGTCGTTGGTGATGAGGATGAGGTGGATAAAAAGGACTCAGGAAAGTAGATAAATAGCATAAATAACGCAAATAAATAAGCAAACTTTTAATCGGATTAATGGGAAGCATTCCAATTACATTGAAGAGCAATTTAAGATGAGAAAATGATGAGAATAAGAAATGACAAAACAATTGTGATTTGGATTAAAGCCAGTTTAAACTTCAGCTATTAGCTTCATCATCATCTTTAACCAGCTCACAGAAGGAGAAGACGGCGAATCTCGACTTTTTGTCCAATAAATTGCAATGTTAACATAATTTTCTTTATTTGATCGCTTCATCTTTTAGAATCGTTTGCGGCTAAAAAACGCTTTTACTGCATTTGTTTTCAATGTTTCGATAGATTTGCTCAGTTTACCGTTCAACATTCACTTAGCTTTCAAGTTTTCCGTTTTGCTCTTTGCCTTTACAAGTTGCCATTTCAAATGATGAACATGAGGTTGCTGGTGAATTAAAAAAGAGGGTAAATGATATCTTCTTTTCTTTATGAATTTCTTATTGTTGGAAAGTCTCCAAACCTGATGAGCTTTTCCTATTGAATCTTTGAAAGAAAAAAAAACAAAAAGTAAAAAATGCTCCAAAAATGATTCTTTTCCTTCTGTTGCTCATCAAAGTTTCTCTAAAACAAGACTTTAGCACTTTTCAACGTTTCAGGTTACAACCAAATTCTGTTCAGTAAAGATCAAGTGCGAAGGTTAAGAAAAGGCAGAAATAAACACTGAAATGGCCAATGTTTAAACAGAGTTTTCATTTTGAAAGAAAAGCGAAACAATTTTTGCTAATATTTTTCTACTTTTTCGTTGCAGATTTTGTCGATACTATTTACTCGCTCTTACCTTGGATTTGAACTTTCTTGGTTCAACATCAGTTTCATGTATCAATTTTGGTCTTTTAAGGTCGCTATAGCCTGGAACATTTTGCAACTGGCGCCACTCTACATTGTCAGTATTTATGGGTTGACGCTGTTCTTAATGTCACTCTGTACTTCTCGATCTTTACCATTGTCTGTAAGGTTGAAGGACCTTTTCGCACCCGAGATTACCATTTACGAACCCGACATTCCTTCCTTTTTCCTCGATCCTTCGGGCCAACCATTTCGACTGCCAGCCTCCATGCACGGCCATCACCCTCATCCACATCACCATCTGCACCATCGGCACCACCACCATCACCATCATCCTCATTATCTCACCGAATCTGGCTTATCTCCCGATCCACCGCCAAAATATTCACCGCCACCTTCATATTCATCTGCCACTGCGAAACCCTTGATGAAACAATTTCGATCCCGAATTTCATCGACTCTTGATCGAACCTTTCCCCGAGATTCCCAAGGAATTGTCATTTCTCCTGCAAATCTTAACCAACAACTCGATGAAACTAACGAATCAAGCAAACGTCCTAAACGGCCTAAAATATCAACTAAAAGTTGAAGCCCAAGATGACCAAAAGACTCTGATTATTTTCCGTTAACATTTAAATTTATATTTCACTGTTGATTCCAAATGCCATTCCTATTCATCTAGTCGTTTCGTTGCCTGTTTTTGTCACTATACTTTTCCTGCCCAAACGCAAATTGTAATATCAGATAAAGTTAGTTTTTTAAAAAATAAATTAAACGATGTTAACTGCATTAAAAGTTAAAGTTGAACAAATTTGTTGCCATTGAATAAAATTTAATTTTTGCTCGTAAAAAGCATAAGGTTAAACCATTGGAGTAACTTTTAAATATAACATTGCTCCATGTAATTGGACTGAATAAAGACACATCACTTGAAAAAGTAACGAATCAAGAAGCACTCACGTGATGCCATACTTGTTACTTAAAATAAAAAAGGTTCGAGTTTAATGTCGAGAGTCTGATCAATGTTGAGAAGAAGAGAAGAGGAAAGAGGGGAAAAGAGAGAGAGAAGAGTGATCTTGAGGTTAATTGAGGATGATCCAAGAAAACGAAAGCTTTTTCACTTTCTTCTTCTTCTTCGCAACTTGATCATTATTCATCATCATCTTACTTCCTTTGCCTTTCATCTTCCCTCTCATCTTCATCTGAAAATGTCTCTGCCTGTTCCAATTATTATTGTACATTTACTCTTTTATCCACCTTAATTTACTGCACCTTTCTCTCTTCCCTCTCTCTCTCTCATCATTATCACCATCATTATCATCATCGCTATCATCATTTCTCCAACATTATCAATAAATCGAGTTAAGCCTTTCTCCCATTACAGTTTATTTGATTGATTGTTCATCCATTTCAGTCCATTTTGTTTTCTCGTTTGTTTTGTTTTCTGATCAACAGTCATTAACTGTTTCATTAAAAACCATTATTTTAATTGATTGACTGTGCATATGGTTATGAACCCAATATGGCTACTTTCATTGACTGCCTTCTGTTGACATTTAAGTTTAGTTTTCACGCTCAACTCGTAACTTCATCTTTACAAGGACAAACAAGTGTTTAAAGGTCAATCAAAGGATATTCATTTTTTGCTTTCTTTGTTGACGCTCTTGTCATGTCGTCTTTCCGTCCAGTTTGTACCCTTTACCATGATAATCGTTTGTGATCGCCAAATAATCAAATGTCAAAATGGAAGCCAATTTAATTTCTTTTAAACGACCTTTCGACTTGCTTGCTGCTTAATCACACAGCTTTTTGAGACGAAATTTTCGATTACTTTTGCCGTTTCAAGTTTTGTCTTGTGTTTCCACCAATTAGCTGGATTAACTGATTGTTGATTTGTTAAGCAATTTGTTCTGTTGCTTTCATTTTTGTTTTCATCTCACAATGTCAACCAATACGATCAAACAAAAGGAAAGTTTGATTCATAAAATTCGTGAAATTGACTTGGAACGTATTGTGATTGAAGACCATTACGATGTGGTCAAAGAAATCGGTTCAGGTGATTATGGTAAAGTCGTATTAGCCATTCATAAGCGAACAGGTACACAAGTAAGTACATGATGCTATTAGAATTTCACCGAGTTCTCATGGGCTCATTGGTAATGGAAATGACAAACAACGCAACCTTTAGAGTTGACTTGAATCATTAACAAAAATGAAAAGACAAAACGCTCATGTACGATTGTGCTCTACACAATAGGATTTTTTGAGTGGAAAGTTTCTCTTTTTACTTTCGATTTCAATTGTTTCCTTGGAAAAACAAATGAAAAGCAACAAAAGCTTCTTTGACCTTTAAGTTGATCAAACAATGTGCGAGAAACACTTTTCTTGGAGAAGCACAAAGTCGAGATTAAATGTGAAGTTTAATTATTTTTGTTTGCAAGTACTTTTTGCGCTTTGGTTCAACTCCATAGCTTTCCGTTGATCGAATTTTTAGTGTTCTAAATTTCAAATGATGCAAATCAATAATCGACTAAAGAATTTTCCTTCGACTTTAGCTATCTATAAGCTTTGAAAAGCAATAAAGTTAAGCACTTTTCTTAATATGCTAAGTTCGATTTCACAATTTACTTGACATTCCTGCATTCATCAAGCTTGAACTTTTCTCTTCGCCAGCATTGAAGGATAACTATAAATTACACAAGTTATTGTCATGAAAGTTTAAAGTTTAAGTTAAATTTATCTCAATCTTTTCCTTCTTTACTCACAAGTAGAGATTTAAGTACAAGTTTTTGTTTGGTAAAATCGCAAACGCAACAAACTTCGATAATCGCTTTTCCCGAAATTCCCATAATTTTGGTCTTGTTTCGACCTTGAATTGACGCATTGTTGCCATTGAAATAGTTCAGTTGATCAAATATTAATAGCTACAAGTTTTTTTACTGAAAAACTCTCAATGAAAGCCTAGTTTATCAATCGCAACTATTCATCATAAGCTAATGGTCAGTAAAATTAACCTGTAGGTGGCCAATTATGCAGTCCTTTTATCTTTCAACCTTTCATTGTTAGTGGTTCAGTTGATCCATGAGTCTTTTGCCGTTTATTTTCAATGCTTATGGTTGTGCATCAAAACGTATAACTGTTGATAGCTTTTCAAGTTTACCTTAAAGGCTTTTAAGCCAATCAAACTTCATGATTCTCTTATCTGTTTAACAATCTTAATCTTGTTCCGAGATGAAAAGTTTAGATCCGAACTGAAACTTGTCCTCAGTTTTCAATTAAATTTAATCCTCCAGCCAGGCATTAATATAATAACAATAATCAAAAGCAAAACAAATTGATAATCAGACTTTCTGTCTTTTATTATACTTACACTATAGTATGGTAGTTTCATGCTAAACTTTAGTTTCTTGTTCATCGCTTAATCAACTTCTTTTGATTAGTTAATTAGTTTGAAAAGTACAATTTGTCAAAAATAAAAGAGTTACAAGAATAGTTTCTAAAAGTGTTTCGCTTTCAAAAATCATTGAGATTCAGTGATGGACCTTTCATCATATTCATTGTATCATAACTTTTCAATCAATATCTCTATAGTTTTTCACTCATTGATGAATTTCTTGCACTTACAAACAATTGGAAGTAGAGGTACATCAAGAAATCTCGGTGAAGTTGGAAGTAAAACTCATTGTGTCACCTCACAGCAAGGATCAATTTTAGGTGTACAGCTATCAGTATCAGCTGAAATTGAATTTGCGTCTTTTTCAATTGGAGGCTTAGAGAGGAAGATAGTACTGAAATAAGTACAGTGTATAAGGTAAAGTGATGGATGAAAATCTAAAAGGAAAAAATTGTAAACCAATTAAGGAAAATTAACTGTAAAATTGATTAATTTTCAATTTCAATTTCTATTCGCAATCAGAAGCTGAAGACGAAAATTGAATTTACTTATTTATTGCTTCATTTCTAAATGTTATAGAAAAATTTTGAGAGAAAAGACATAAATTTCATCAAAAAATAAAGCTTTTATTTGTACTTATTTGAGAAAAGATTCAGAGACAAAATTTTGCTAATGTTAACAGTGAGTATTTTAATCCATACAGCTTTACTCTGAGTTATTCTGATTCAAGATAAAAAACTATTACACATGCGAAAATGACTGAAATCGAAATTAAAATTGTCGAGAAATTCATGCAAGAGTTAAGGGAAAACGTTCAATCTACACAGAAAGTGAAAGAGAAGAGCGATTCTGTTGGAGAGAAAAGTTGAATTTACAAAAGTTTTACACTTTTCTTTGCCTAGTTTCTAAATTACTAGAAACTGTGTTATTAAGTAAATGACCGAAACTCGCATGTTTCAAATGAATAGATTACTGAAGAAACTAACTTGATTCTATAGTATTTTTAGATGAAAAGCAACACTTGATCATGTTTTCAAGGTAGTTCAAACTAAGGTGTGATTCAGTAAAATGAAGCGACCTTGAATCGGAACGTTATAAACTCTAGCTTGCTAAACATCATCCAACATCCAAAGAGCACAATAGCAAAGCCTCGCTTTCAACTGCACGGAAAGTCTCAAATTACTAAATTTTATGCGAATTTCATTTTGTACTAAAACTGAACAAAATATTGAACTGACTCTTAGCACATGATTGGCATCGGTGATTGAAACAAGTCAAAGCTTTACTACCTTTAATTGTAATGAATAATGTCTTATTGAAGCTCATGGAAAACATGAAGCTATTAATAGATAACTGTAACCAGATTAACTTATAATCCTTTCCGTAATTGAATCACCGAAATCCCGTGAAGTCAATAAGATGAAAGTCAACAAAATGATCATTATTCTTTCACTGTTTCATTCCGTTATCAATTTTTCTCATGAAAATAACTTTTTTTTGTTTCTTCTAATCTCGTCTTTTGATAATCATTTTCTCATCATTTTTCATCTTCCCTCAGGTGGCCGTTAAAGCTGTGCCCAAATTGACAACCACCTTACGAGACTTTCTTATAGAGTTCCATTATAGTTACTTCCTTTCTCCTCATCCTGTTATTTTGGATACTTATGATGTTGCCTTTGAAACAACTGAACATTTCTGTTTTGCCCAAGAAGTCGCTCCTTTTGGTGACCTTTGGCAGGTAAAAAGCAACCTTCAACTTTTACCTTTTTAAATGTAAAGATTGTTCTTCAATTGATTTCATTCAATTCACAGTAAATTGATATTGATAAATGGCTCTAAAAGAGAAACAATTTTCATTGAAATATTCAATTGAAAGGGTTAAACTTTATTCTTGTTCAATATCTAGTCTAGCATAACCGTTCATTCATTAATCTTGCTAACATTTTGTTAAGCAATTTAATTGAATATGAAAAGTCATTGGAAGAGAGGCAATTGCAGCCGAAAAAGGCTCACCTCAGGCTCAATCGATATCATCATTAATCGTTGAAATTGATTGCTGTTCAACTGAAACTGTCCAGTTAACTCTTTTCATGATTAACGGTCAATTGTAATCAAATGTATTACCCGTAATTTGGGCAATTTCAGGCTCAATGATTCAGATGAAATTTGATGACAAGCTGATTGCTTGGAAAATTGTTTATTGAGTTAAAGTAATCATCATTTGGTCTGTTTGAGTAAACTTTGCTCAGAATAGCTTTATAGTTGCAATAATTTATCATAATTGTTTCATCTTTCATTCATTTTTCGATACAATTAAGTGTAAAATGATTAGACGATTGACTGATTACATTGACTGACACTGATTGACTGGGTTGACCAAGTTAGTTGAAATATAATATAATAGTTCAAGAAACTCGATGAGCCATCAGTCGATGAAGCTAAGCTAACTAAAGAGTCCAACGATGTGCGTGAACTTTGTTTACATCTTTAGATAGGAAAACAAACAGGATCAAATGGACTTTATCAAAAATCGTCGATCAGAGAGGTTTTGTATTCTTTTACCAATTAACTATAACGCAATCAAACTAAACAAAATACTTTTCCCTTTTCACAATGCTTTAGAATACGGATTCTGTTTTTCATTCATTCCCCCCTTCACCCTGTTATAACATGATTCTCTCAGCAACCTTGGTTTCTTAGGAAGCTCAATCTATTTTTTGTCACTATAGTCAAATCATGCCCATCATTTGGCCGCAAAATGATTGATCGAAAATTTTCTTGAATAGGATTCAACCAATTGGCATGAAAAAGACCCAAATCTCTAGCTTCTGTCACTTTGATAATATTCATTTTGGGATGAAAAAAGCCTGTCTTTAAGCAAATGTATTTTTTTGCTGGAGTTGAGAGTTGTAGGTTTGTAAAATTGAGTCCATATGAGCAATTAAAATGTTTCTCTTAACGAATATCTTTTATAAAGTCGAATTCGAAATTGAAAATTAGACATCCGTTTGTACAGTTGAGGGAACAAATTTTTCAGGAAACTCTTTACACGAAAGACAAAGTTAGACATTCATTCCTAAAAAACAATAAACTATCAAACTGAACCAAAAAAGTTTTTCCCCAAATTCAGTAGTGATACGGATTCTCTATTTGCTCCCACCTGTTCAAACCTAAATTTTACAGTAACCTGAGCTCTGAGAGAGTTCAGACTAGTTTCTAACTTTAGTTTAATCATGGCTTTAATGATACGTTAAAATTTTCTTTAGAAGCTGCTCAGTTTGGGCACAATTTTCCTACAAAGATTTGATGTATTGACTTTAAATATTGTATGAATAAGAAGAAAGCTAGAGTTGGAAAACATTAGCTCTTAGATCAACTTCAGTTTTATTCAGACTCTTTGACCTTCGCTGTACTGTTGTCTAAGCGAACTATAAGAGGAACTACGAATTTTACATTTAAACAACTTTGCCGATTCCCGCTGGAGAAAGGACAAAGAGGCTAAAATGTGATCTCATTAATTGTTTTAATTAGAAATTCACCATTCTCCTTGTGGCTCACCTAAAAATAAAAAAACTCTGGATAAAACCATGTTGATTTACAAGGAACAGAGAAAGAAACAGCATTTTAGGATTTTGTGAATTAACTTGACCAATATTTATAAGTTGGTATCGGAAAAAGGAAAAATCAATAAAAAACTAGGATTTAGAGTGAAGGGGCGAATTGAATTACAAGTGCGGCGGAATGGAGAGACGATGTTGATTACATGATGAGAATGAAAAATATCGATGAGAAAACTCTGGTTAACCTTGAAAATATGGATAGAAATCGATTCTCCTCTATCTGAATACTTAAGTTAAGCCTCAAGTTAAGTCAAAAGGTGTTGCGTTTAATAAAGTGCAGTCATCTCTAGATAGTTTATGATTTTAATATGAACAAGCTAAAAATAACAAGACGATAGTATAATTGTCATAAGGACATTATCGTCTTTATCTTCATCTTTATTTTCCTACATTCTGGTTAGAGATTACTGCACCTGATTGCTAATAATTTATAATGAATTATTCATTGCCATTGATTATCATTGATAATCTATTGCTGATAAATGATCAGAATCAAATCAACTTTAGCCATAATTAGCCAAGATTACTTTACAATTGAAAAAAGTATAAACTTTGATTTTTGAATGACAATGGAAACCCGACAATTGCTCACACAAAATGCACCTTGAAAGAGATGAATACTCACTGAACTTGAGTTGAAGGGAAAAATGTTGATCCAAATGTCATCCATATTCATGTTGCAATCAATCAAAGCATCATTTAATCAAAGTTGAAATTTAATTAGGAAACTGTGACGGCTTGAAATGAGCATCATCACTTAAGATGTGCTTCTAACAGTAGCCTAGGGATCATTTTATAGTTATTATAATATTTTCACGCTCAAAGATGCACAAGTGTTTCAAGTTGCCTCTATCTTCATCGATACATATAATTAGATGAAATAATCAGCCTCTTTTGAAGTGTGATTAAATTAAGATTAACTGGTCAAATCTAATTTCAATCAAATGTTAACCATGATTAGCTTTTCTTTATCATCTTTCATGTCAACAGTCAAGATATTTCAATTTGATTTTCGCCATCAAATTGAATGTCCCCAATCAAAGTTGCTATTTAAACTTAATTATCATTCTTTTTCTTTCCCAAACATGTATTGCACCTTTTGTACCACTTTTCAGGCCGTGGAACGTACAAATGGAGCCGGACTTGAGGAACGCGATACAAAGATAATAATTGAACAGATTAGTTCTGCCTTAGAGTTTTTACATGATAAACAATTGGTCCATCGTGATGTTCGAGCTGAAAATATATTAATCTTTTCAGTTGACTTTACCAAAGTAAAATTAACCGATTTTGGTTTAACACGACGAGCTGAAACATTGGTTAAGAAGCGAACTCGTTCATTGCCCACCTGTCCGCCTGAGATATGGGAAGCTGTCCATTTAGAAGGTAAAATTGGTCATCATTGTAGACTATTGAATGTTCGTATTATCGAATGAGTTGATTTTACTTTTCCAAAATTCTATTGCAATCGAACTTTCTAACTTCATATTAAATACTCCAATTAACCAATTAATCATAAGTTCAAATTCAAGTCAATTAGTTTTATTCCAACTTCGATAACCGATTTCGATTCAACAGAAATTGAAAAGAAATATATTCATTCATCGAATCAGCGCATTTCTACCCAATCCGCCTTCTTTTGAACAAATTAAAGTCCAATTTTCATCAATGTCTCGCGACTGAAATTAATAACCACAGGCAAAGCATCGAAACTAAATAGGCTTTTGCAAGATGAAAGATCGTGAGCATGATCGACGATTTACCGGTCGAAGTAATGCAATCAAAATTCTCGATTAAACCGAAGATCGAAAAACCTCTAAAAGTTTATTTATTTAACTCTTTATTTCTGTTGAATCTTACAATCTGTTCATCATTTTTGCCTTTTTGTTTCTTTATCATGTTGAATATCGAACCTTGGAGCAACTTTATTTTGATTATTTGCATTTTCATGAATAATGAATAATAATGAAACAATTGCAGAAACTTGCTTGCAAAACTTGACCGATAAAGAAATGAAAATATTCTGACCAGATATTGAACAATTTCCACTTTTAATAATAAAATATCCAAACTTGAAGCATGAATGCAATCCATTTTCACGGTCAGATCTTAATCTAGATTGTCAGTTTTAACACTTTTAATTAACATCAACTTGATGAATGCGAATGCATTCAACTTTAATTTGAAAATTGATTACCTGTTAAACAGCCATTGTTTACTAAAACTCGAGATAAACTGTAACTCAAATAGTTTCATTATGATAATTGTTTTTTTCGCCTTTCTTCAGATAATTTATTCAAACATTAACATCATCAATATAGCAAGATGAAAAGTTGCCTGTGATTCACCAAAATCCGAGTAACTTTTTTCTTCTTCACATGATGATAATGATGATAATCTATCTTATAACAAGTGTTCATCAAAAGCTCCGAACAAGTTACTGTTATTAATATATTACATTCATTAATAAGAGTTAATTTTTAAGACAAAATAATGAGAAGCGATAAGTTTAACGAAAAGAGATTTTTCTTGTTTCTCAGTTTAATATTTATTGCCGGTTGCATAAAGTTGCTCATGATATTAAAATGATAATGATAAACTGTGTAAACATGAATATAAATCAAAATAGCTACTTATACTAATAGCCTAAGAAAGTCGTAATTGCTTCGGAATAAACTTGATGCAAGTTTTCTCTTCTTCTTTCTTCTTCTTTTCTGTTTACTGAACTTTCAATATTTTTCATTCTACAGGTTACAATGTTGAACTAGGTTCTGATGTTTGGCAATTGGCGATGTTAATATTTGCCTGTTTAACAACCAAATTTCCATGGGAACGAGCAGATATTACAGATCCTAGGTTTAGCGAGTTTGTTGACTGGCAAAAGCGTGTAACCACTCGAACTCCTCGTGAATTTCGTCGATTCACACCAAGACTGTTACGTTGTTTTAAGCGAATGATGGAAATTAAACCTTCCAAAAGATATCCAGTTGTTGAAGTTCGTAAATATTATAAAGATCGTTGGTTACTTCAACGAAGTCCAAGAGCTTCTTCAATAGCAAAACTTAATCCATCTCATGATAGAGTGAGTTTCACATTTTAATTTAAAGTTTAGTTTCTCATCAAACTCTTTACTCTACTCAGGGTGATCATCATGCATTCAACTCAGGAGCTGTTGGAGTATCTCGAAGTTTATCTTGTAGCCAATTAATGCCTTCCCAGTCTCGAGCTCAAGAATGGATTAGTCAATCAAAAGATGACTGTCATGAAACAGAAAGAAGATATCTTCTTCCGAATCCGTGAATGATCAAGAAATCCATTAATGAAGCGGTTAACTGGATCAATGATTAATGTCCACAAAACGCCTTCGAAGGTTAAAACATATGCAATCGCCTTTTTCATCTTAAATCGAGTTGTGTGTTTCTCTCTGTCTCTTTCATTCAACCAAGTAATCATTAGATTGGTATGAATATCAATGACAAATCGGATAAATTACCAAACAAAAAACACAAATGTTGACTCTTTTTTGCAATAAAATAATTCAAATTTAAATCAAATCAAAAGTTCGATTACTTGAAAGGCAAAGATTGGTGGTGAGATTCAGCTAATCGCAATAGTTTTCATGGAAATGACGAAATCAATAAATTCAAGGAAATATTTCCAATCAAAGTTGATTCTATTCAAATGAAAGAGTAAATAATATCAGGACATTTGTTTAGCCTTGAATCTCTGGTCATCGAACGAGTTCTCGATTCCTCAATCTGAATTCAGGATAAAAGTCAATTGCTTCTTGAATGTTCTTAAAGAAAACAGACTTCTCAATGGAATTTTCGTTTTCAGTTCGCTATTTGACATTAATTTGGCTCAAAAATCTCTTAATAAATTTTTGCATGAAATCTATTGCAAGCTTCATCATCAGTATTAACTCAGGAAGTACAATAAAAGCGTCATCAGAATTGAATGAAAAATTGAATGAGTTGCAGTCAAAGTGGAATATAACAGATGCTCTTGTCTTCACCATTAAGTTCTGGAAATGGAATCTTTACTAAACATAAAATTTTATTTTTAAATAGAAAATGACAAAATTCCAAAATGATGACAATGGTAATGAAAGATAAAGTTTTTATAAATAATATCACTGATGAAATGATTGGTTACATTTGTTGGTCGTTGATACAATAACATGAAATAGTTGAATCAGTGTTTCTTCAATCACATTTGGAGACTCTTCGTGAACTTGTTTATAATCACTTTACTTGGTTTCCCATTTGAATGGTATTTAACTGGAAGATAAATCACATTTGACGGTTTCTTGGGATTTTGTTTCTTAGTCTTAACCATGAAATTGTTCCCATGTTTGGTGAAACCTGAATATTTGGAGAAAAAGAAGAGCAAAAAAGAACAGTAATATTAGTAAACAAATCAGAATAAGGTAATTAAAGTAGAAAAGAAAATGATATATTTCAGTGAAGAATGATGGCGATAGACTGAATGAAACTGCCGGAAACTTTCATCACATGCATTCGGTTGATCAGGATAAAGAGAATGAGAATGATAATCATATTTCGCTCAAGGCAACAAGCTATTGAGATGAAAACTGTAAAGATGAGTTTTCAAGAAGAAGATTGAAGAAGAAAAAGATTTGCCGAGCAATTCTGAAATGAATTTAGTAGCGTTTCATGAAACGATGAAAAATCAGCATCTAATTGATATGTTCAAGGGTTGGAAGAGAAAATGGGCTAAAAAAGAAAAAAAAGGCTAAAGACTGATCAATTCAATTGTTTCAATTTACCATGAAAATAATGCTTCAGGGTTTGTGTTCCAAGCAGTTCCGAGGATCGATGGAACAACAAGAAACGAAAATCTTCAATAAACAAAGACAGAAAAAGGTCAACACCAGAGGAGCTAGCGGTTGATGAAGAAAATTTTTCTTGTTCGCATTATTTTCCCTTTAATAATTCAGTTAATAATGTTAATTTGATAAAAGAAAAGAAAGAAAACAAATTGATATTCTGTTGTTTTATTGATGAAACTAAAAAATAGTTGTTCTTATGGTTTAATATTCGCTAATAACCAAATGATAAACATGATGTTGATAACGATAATTATGAAAATTAAATAAACCCACACCCAGAATATTGAAGGATATATTTTAATTGATTATTATTATCGTTATAACCCGAGGATAGAAAAGAAGTTAATTACAATTTTCAACCCTTTTTTCATTCTCGCCATCAGTTTCAACTCATTACAACCTAATTGAATCTGGCAATTTCAGTGCAAACAGTTTTCATTGTAATTACAATTGCCTTGGAAAGGAACTGATATTATCTACAGAAAATCGCTTAAATTTTCATTGAATGGAGAAGAGGTTTAACATGGAAATGATAACTTGTTACAATTATCATTTAATTATCACCACAATTACAATGGTTAATTATGATGGTAATGAGTGAAGGTTGATGAACATTGGAAAGGTTCAAGAATTGCAACTTTTTTCTGCTTTTTTATTCTTTTTCCAAATGAATCTATCGATGCAACTTTTTCAACAACTTTTTTCAGTTTAATTTCGTCTATTTTTCAATCAAATTGCAATCTTTATTTTGTCGAAGATTTTTTTGGTAAAATCATTGAATCAACTTTTACTGTTGAATCTAAGCTTAAAATGAACTTTTAAAACCTTCGATTCCGAAATAATTTTGGAAATTCAATGAAAATTCAATAATTTTTCTATGAATCTTCTCATGAAAGAAAAAGTAAAATGAATAAAATTGATCATCTTTTTATTCTTGTCATCCTTTTCTGTCTTGTTAAACTTGTAATGAAAAATGAATTATCATGCAATATCAGTAGGTCCTGAATATGATCATGATTATAATGATGGCAATTATCCTGAAACTCAAGGGTTATTTGTTAGTTTTTAAAGAAACAGAAAAAAAAGGAAAATAAAATTGAGAAAAAAGTGATTTCTTGGAAAGCATTAAATCATCATAATAGATGCTATCTCAAGATTGAATCTTTTTTTCCATTCAACTCTGAGCTTTACATTGCCTAAGGTGATGGTGATGAGTGTATGTAGAGTTACGTGCTTCTCATGAATTAGTTGAGCGTACGAAGAGAGAGGAAAGGGTTTGACCATCAACAGGAATCAATCCTGACAAATTATCTTGTTGACAGTAATAGTAAGGCAACATCCGTCAACAATCAGCGTAATCTTGTTATTATCATGGAAGCTGGTTGAGCGAAAATTTATTCACTTTTTTCTTCCTTCCAAGTTAACCTTTCTCTTTAAACTATCATTTCGTGTGTTTGTTGTTAATCAATTACCGTAAATACAGATAAATTAAAGACACTTTGGAGTTGAACATTTGGTAATTGTTGTTGTTGTTTGATTGAATATAATTTAATTACATGAAATGATAAGGCAATCAAGTTGAAGTATAACATACAAAAATGTTTTTACTCAAAAATCAATCAAGGTAATCGAGTTCAATAGCCTTTCAATTACTTCAGATACTTTCTTTTCCTATTTAATGTGATTGACTTTTCATCGCGTTTAGTCTTTTATTAAATTTATTTTGGATCAACAATTAAATGTGTCAACTTTAAATCATCAACATTGAACTAGATTTAGTTGCAATACTTTCAACTTTACTTTACTTTGATTGCGATGAAGAGTCACAAGATTCATTTGTACCATAAGAAATAGATATGAGAAAGTGAAGACCATGACTGCTATCAAACGCACCAGCGAAAGGCGACTTTTTGCAAAAAATTGTCAAATGATTAAAAGAAATTATAAAAATGTTATTTTCTAATAAAACAATGAGATGGTCAAGAAGACGCTTAAAACCGGTTTTTATCATTAAGTTCAGAGACTCAATTTTCATCACAAAAAATCAGCATCCAATCTTGAGAATATTTTATGACTAGAATTTCAACTCAAAACGAATCAGCGTGAAAATCAGTTTCCTTTTAACGACAGAATAAGTAAACTTGAAAACTCTTCGGACGAAAGCAAATTTTCGCTTCTAAAACTTAAAATAACACTTTTGACGTGAAATCTCTGAACCTATTTGGATCTTTCATCAACAGTCAATATTCATGTCTATTCAATAATGAAATCCTTAATGAACAATGGAATTGTTCAAACAATGTTAATGTCAAACATCCAATGATACTTCAGATGAACGAGTTTTCGATAAAAGTTCCATTTCTATTATCCATTCTTGTGCAATATTCTGATAATATTTGAGAAATGAACTTTTCTCTTGTCGATTCACAGACGCTTTTGTTTTCCCTTTTTTCATGGCTCATTCAACGGAAATGCGTAAAATGAAACTAAAATAAAGAAGAAGTAAAGAGACGAGAAAATTAAATACACTTGAGTAATGCTTTTATTTGTTCGTGTTTCGATTCGCTTTGAATCGCGAATGAAACAGCAAAAGGTAAAAACTTTTAACGATACAAACTAATCAATGGAAGCAAAATAATTCTCAACTCTTCTCCTTTCCCTGTTTAACCATCATTCATCTTTCATATTCAATCGGAAAGAAAATTAAATAGACATTAAATGGTCTTCAAATATTGATCAGAGATCAAGAAACGAAATGATTTCGACTTCGAAGCAATAAAAACGCTCACAATCGAGTCTAAAGTCTTTACTTCCTTGGTATCAGTAACACAATGAGCAATGCATGTTTACGATTAAATTGATGAAAACAAAAAGCTATGTTTACATCAAGAAATAAATGATAAATTAACCTTGAATTTCATAAAAAATCAGATGCGATATAGAGAAGAAGAACAAAATTCAAAAATTTTACCTGTGATTATATCGATTGGCTTTGCATTCGAGATGAACTTTAATGGTAACTTGTAAATGGTCGATGACAGTAAACTTTTATCCATTGAAGGTGAATAGCTTTTCCTTGGAGGAACCTTTAAACTTTGATTATCTATTGAGTTGAGTGAAGGTGAAGAAGTTGATGGTTTGGATGATGAAAAGGACGACGAAATGGAAGATGAAATTGAAGAGATTAACGATGGTTTCGCTAAGCGGGTTGTGATGAAATAGATTGGCGACTCTTTGAGTGGTTTACGGTGCTTTGTTGGTGAAGATGAGGCTGATTTGAATAGCATCAAGCGACCATTTGCGAACGAAAGAAACATGTTAAACACGATAATGGCACTGATTAGTTTTAAAGGGAAATGATGGTGAATTAAGGTGAAAAGGATCATTCTTGGTGAAGAAACATCAACAATATTGGCGAATCAATTGGTGGTTTTGTGTTGAAGGATGAAGATGATGATGATAATGAGGAGGAGAGATCATGTGAAGATGTGAACAACAGTAAACCATGAAATAAAGTGAAACAAATTATTCTTCTCAATAACAAGTGAGCGATATTATCTGAGTGAGAGAGTGAGATGAGAGTAGGTAAGGATGAGGATCAAGATGAGGAGGATGAAAAGAGGTGAAGAGCATCATTGAATGGCCACACTTTAGTTGCTCCTCTTTAGTTGTAGATGGCGTTCTGCATAACTTTCAAGCTTAAAGTTGATTAAAAAGTAAATTTCAAAGCTTCAACTTTCTTCATCGTCAACCATCTTTACTGATACTTTTTTGATCAACTAAAACTGTTGATCTATTTTCGTTTGACAAACGCTTTCTGAAACCAATCAAGTTGATCATTTCTGCTTTTGATTTGAGTTCATTTTCATCCTCAAATTGCTCAATTTACCTTTCAACTTTTTCTTATTTAATTCTCATCAGCTTGTGATAAGAAAGTCGATTCATTTTGAAAAATTTGAGGATGAAAATGATAATGACATTTACAAGGATCATCACCATCATTGTAATCATTGTTGTTGCGGTTGTAAAACATTTGATGCAAAAGATCGAGTAATGTAACTTCATTTTTTGTGGCGTGTATCTTTCATCATCAACAGAATGTAAAAGCTAAACATGATTGAATATGAAGTAAATATACAATTCACCAGAAAAAAAGAGGAAATTGTATTCTATTAAATTGAATTCTAATGTGTCTAAACATTTATCGTGAGACTGAGAGTGAAATTTTCTCAAATCTATAGTCAACATCTAATGCAATAAACGCAAATCAAATAGTTAAGCGCAGTTGATGTTATCTTCAAACAAAATAAGCGAGAAAAACGAAAAAATTGTCTTTCTATTGATGCTTATACACATCAAGTGACCACAAAAGTACACCTTGCCTTGCAACATTTATGATTCAATGACTATTACTCTTGGTATGCCATTGATTACAAACAATTCAGTAACTAAAATTCCATTGGATTGAGAGTCATTAACCCATCGAACTTTCATGTGAGTTTATTTTTGCTTAAGTAACGATGACGATACAGTGATGGACTAGGAGAAGTTTAGACCAGTTTGAATCTAAACCAAACGCGAATCTAGTTTAAATCAAATCATTGCCAGCTTCAACAGTTAATTTCTTTTGCTTCTTCTTGTTAACGTTGATCTTCATTCGGTTTAGTCAGCAACAACTTAAACCAAGAGTAAGCCATCGCAAGGAAGTGATCGATCCTCTTCTAATAGATTTGATAAAGTCTCATCATCAATTGAAGCCTGTCGTCGATCCACATGTTTAACTCGTATCCTCTCTTGAATATAACTATTTCTCTCTCCTTATCTTCTGTAGATCCCATCCTCCCTTCATGAGGAATTCCCTGCTAAGCTGGATAAAGCCTTGCGTCTCTACTAGGCAGAGTAAGGCCTAGGTAGCAAGAGGTAGACGACGCCTTAAAATGTGCCACTGCTGACAAGCAAAAAGTTTATTTAAGGGCAACTGCTACTGTATTGAAATATCAGCTGAGAAGAAACCTCTTCCCTTAAAAATAATTTTTAATCAACGTTTCCTATGAAAGACAAAGCTAAAAATGAAAAAGTTTAGTCATTAGTTTTGGTCGCAATGAAAAGACTACAGACTGTTTGGTTTAAGGAAAGTTAATGTTAGCTTGGTTCTTATTTTACTAGTGGCTGGATAGAGTTCATTAGCAACTCAGTTGTTTAATGGAAGTGAAAACATTCTGTGAAACGTTCATTTCTTTGTATTCAGATGGCGTTTGAATCTTTACTTGCAATGCTTGCGCTCATGACTGTTTAGACTCTCAATGGTGAACTGTTTTCTTTGGCTTTGAGATGAAACTAGAGAAGAAAAGAAAACTTGATAAAATGAAATAGAACAAGAAAAGCTCTGAACTTTATCAGAAGCAATTTCAATACGAAAATGTTGATGTAACGCGACATTTTTTCTTCTCGTTTATTTTGCAAAGTAACTCTTCTTTTCGTCTTCAAAAAGAAAGTTGAACATTCAAATTACATCAATTACCAATGATTAGGCAATTAAAACTTTATTTTTGTGATTCTTAACAATTAGTTAACTAGAAGAATAACCTTGCAAAAATTCAAATGAATTTGTCCAACAAAATGAGTAGAATTTTTTAATTAGAAGTCGCCTAAAGCATCTTTTGCTGTCTCCCATTAGATTATAATCGATACTTGAAGTGCAACACTAGTAATAATTGATAATAATGTTATCTCATTCTCAGTTAATCGAATGGATGATTACGAGATTGCCGGAATTGCGGCCGGTTCACTTCGGATTAACGGAGCAATTCGCGGTTTTCGTCAGTTACGTAAGCCAATTACTTCGTCAACCCTTTCCATTCCATCCACTATGAAACACTTTGCCCATTCACACCACCAGCAACCTCGTCAACCTTCACGAGCCAGTATAATCGATGGACTTGCTGACCCATCAACCGGTTTACCTTCGAGCTTCGGCATCAGTGTCAGTGTCAATGGTACTGCACCTGGTGCAAGTACCAGTGGCACCTGTGGTGGAGGCCCGATTGGCTTCCATCGACCCAATGTTGGCTACCGTTTGGGCAGGCGAAAGGCTCTGTTTGAGAAGCGAAAACGGATAAGTGACTATGCTCTTGTTATGGCGCTCTTCGGTATAATCATCATGGTTATTGAAAATGAACTTTCCTCTGCCTCTGTTTACTCCAAGGTAAGTTCAGCTTGTGATTAATTATTGATTGACCAGTGATTGGTATCTGTGGTAACCAGTGTTGCTACAATGTTCAACTTGAAAAGGTGCTTCATGAATGAATAAAAATAGCGCAATTACAATCTTTCTTCTTCTTTTGAAGACAAAGAAAACTTTTCTTTTGTATTTTCTTTCTTTCACTTTAAGCTTGTCATGTAAACAGAACTTTGTTGCTCAATTGAAATGTCAAACATTTTTAAATGAAGAATCATTGTCAAAACTGAAAATTGATTATCAGCTGATGAAAGAAGAGAAAAAATGTTCCAAAATCGATTGAAACATTATCGATAAATTGTCATTGTGATTGAACACTTTCCGTTTCTAAAAGCATCTTTGTTCAACTTTTTGATGTTCAACTCTTGTCTTGCATTTCAAAATTTACTGTCCAAAAGTGTATTCAATATGTTGTTCAACTTGAATCTGAAATGGAACTTCAATTCAATTGGAATTGCAAAATTAAAATAAACTTTCTTTTCATCATCTTTTCCTTCGAATGTCACTTTTTAATTCAAACTTGTTAAATTATTATCATGTTAAGGAACAAATCAAAGCAAAATCCTCAAGAGAATCGTATTTTGTGAAAACGATTTTTTTTCGTTTCGTTTTTTCGACTTTTCCTTCATCTCTCTTTATCCAGATTTTTCATTTTTCTCTCAATTCTCTTCTTTTCCTCTTTCTAATCACAACAGAATATTATTTCATGAATTGATTATTTTTAGACTTGAATTCATAGCATATTGTTCAAATGGTAATAAGATCGTCAAGATTAACGTTTGAAAAGTCAAATGTGCTCTTTGGCTTGGGTATTTATTTATCTTCACTGATTTGCTTCTCCTTCTTGTTCACCTTCCTCAAGACATTCTGACTGATAAATCCTACAGAATTCATTTAAAATTCATTGAAAACAAAACTGTTGGGAAAGACAAATTCGCTAATGGCAACAAAATAATGTCTAAATATAAAAGGAACAAGTTTACAGATTAAATTTTATTTTTCTTGGTCTCGTTTCATTGCCTCTTGTTTATCAGTCAGTCTTACGTTCCTTTTCTTCACCTCCCAATCATTTCTCTTCCGATTCAGGAAACTTTCCAAATTCATTCCTAATCAGGAAACAGTTAAACAATATCTAGATTATGCTTTCACAAGTTTCATCGAAATTCATTGCAATTGAGAAAAAGATTAAAAAGTCGACCTGGAATTGAAAGAAATTCAAGAAATGTTGGAAACAATTTCGAATGAAAGTTTTTCATTACTCAGTTGATAAACAGAGTAGTTTTATATTCGAGGTGTATGTTTTAAGTACTTGCAAGCGCAATGATGATGATTGTTTGAGAGCGAACGCTCATCAAAACATTAACCATCTTGTATACGACATCGAAAGTAAAGATAGAGCTGGTTACGTTATCTTAGCGCATTGTTTGGTAACCAAGTTAATTGATTCACAACAGTTGACCAAACGATTGTTTTAATATTAGGCCTAATAATACCATCGATTAAGTTAATTTTTCGGGCAAAATTTCTCTGCGCCCAAAAGGTCTATGAATTTTTCTGTTAATCGCAAATGGAAGTTCTTGGTGTGAATGCCGCCGGAAAACTATAAAAAATTTTAAAACCTCACCCTGAAAATCAGGAAAAACTCATGAAAAAAGAGACTAAAATAGACAATGGAAAAGAAAGCGAAAACTCAAAAGAAAGGTGAAATAACACTTTCACATAGTAATTATTGCAAAGGGATATTGATACAAAGTCTAAGAGATGAGAGTAAGAACTTTGTGGGGTTTTATGATCCCTAGTTTCCGATCAAGTTCAAGGTAAAAACAAGGGGAGTTTTACGGTAAGACCCGATTTGTGGACATTGTCATCATTATTTTCATATTTCCGCCTGAATGCTCCATTTGAAAGAATTGAACTAAAATCATTAATAAATCAACCTGGAAAATAACACCAAAGAACAGTTGATAAATGAATGAACCACAAAAGTTGTGTTTGATCAAAATAAATTCCCACTTGAACAGAAAGAGTCAAAGCTTGACTGTTAGATACAAATAAAAGATTTGAAAATTTTCTTGCAATCTAAGAACAGTCTGGAACCAACCGCAGATTTCCAGATCCTTTCTAGGTGTCTATGCGCTAATTGCAAATCGCTCTTTCCAAGGCCTTTAACTTATCAAAATTAAACGAGTCTTCACTACTTGCTGCAAATTCAGCAAATTCAAAGGTCAAAATTTAGTTCAAATATTTATCTAATGGTAATTACAAATGATGAGGTTTTTAAGGATAATGTTGACTTTGAATTGAACTTTACAATACAGGACTATTCAGCCTATTTCTTTACGTTTCTTGCGATATCTCACGAACGAAACATACTAGGCTGTTATTATTTGAAGTGTAGGTTTTTATGAATTGTGGAGTCATTATTACGAAGTTTCAAAGTCATTGAAGGTTATTCGTTTATTGACCTCCAAACGACTTCTAAAGGTCATTTTCTTAGTCTTTTCATATTATGTGCTAATTTTTGTGAATCAACAGCATCCACTTGCCTACAGATAGCAGCCTCATAGTTTTTCCACCCAAACGAAGTGATTTTGAACTAGCTTGTGTAACTTCTTATCGACAAACGTTGATTCTTTCTAAAAAGCACATTTTGGCATTAAAAAATATTTGCCATTCGAAATTGATCTGCAAAAGATTGAAGATCAAATGAACGAATATTCTTTGATTACCTTGAAACTTTGAGATAATGATTTTTCAATTCTAAAAAGACAAGGCATCACATAATAACGACCAAGAATGTTGGTTCGTGAGATACCGCATTATAAACGTGAAGTAGATGGAACTGAATTGGCCTGTACATTTGAATAAAAACTCTAACAATTTCTTTGCCTAAATTTAAACCAAACTGTCTTATTTGACTAAATTTTTATTCGCCTACTTTAAAAAAATGCATAACTTCAAAGATAATGTAAATTATACGGAAGCAAAAATCAAAATCATGAAGCCCGAAATTCATTTAAGCAGTTTATGAAAAATCTTAAAATCATTTTAACTTTGGGCGATTACTCCGTTCCACGAGAAGCCAGCTACATTAAACGTTTGATTCAAAAGACAGCTTGAAATGTATGAAGTAGACTACGATAGAGACCTTAATGCCTTCACAATCTTTTCTACTGAATTCCTGTGCATCAATGTAAATTGTAATTAAGAAAATTTAGTTAATTAAATGTGAATTTCTATTATATTATTTATGTTTGTTAATGCTTTATTCTATTTTTTTTATTAAATAGAGGCCTATTTATCATCATTTACTTTACGTTTAATGCGATAACTCAATGACTAAACATGCTAGTCGTTATTATTTGATGTGTAGTCTTTTCAGAATTGAAGAATCATTATCCGAAAGTTTCAAAGTCATTGAATGTCTTTCGTTTTTTGACCTTCAAATGACTTTAAGAGGTCATTTTCGGATATAAAACATTTGTGTTTGATATGAACAATGAACGTTTGTCGATAAGAAGTTACATAAGCTAGTTCAAAATCACTTTCGTTTGAGTGGAGATACTCTGAGGTTGATATCTGCAGGCAAGTGGATGCTGCTAATTCCCAAATCAGCGCATAATATGAAAGCTGCACTCTACGAAAATTACCTTTAGAGGTCGTTTGAAGGTCATATAATCAAATAACCTTCAATGACTTTGAAACTACGCAAACGTTAAGCTTCATAAAAATAAACACTATAAATAATAACGACCTAGCATGTTGGTGCGTGAGATATCGCTTGGAACGTAAAGTAAATGAGGTGGAATAGCCCTGTGCTATTATATGTTTACCAGACATTTGTTCCTATTACGCCTCTTCGCAGTCAAAATTCACGAACGAAGGGTGCTGCAGACCTCAGATTCAAAACATAAACTTGAGAAAATTCAATAACTATACTCTCGAACTCTCAAGGTCATTCAAGGTTATTCAGCTGACCTCAGTTTGCCATAAATGGAAACTATCATTTGCTGAAAGCTTTTTAGGGCTGCGAAAAATTAACAGAAAAATTTATATTAAAGTGTCGTTCTCAGAATACTACGCTCCAATTCACAACTATGATCTTGGTGATAAGGAGCCGGTTCGACTTAGAAGCGAAGATCTACCGTATGAAATTGATCTTGATCAAAAGATGGTATCTTCAATTTTCTGAAGCTTGCTTCGAATCTGCGGTTTGCAGCATCATTCGTTCGCGAATTCTGACTGCAAACAGGCGTAAAAAGAAACGCCAGGTATGTTAATTTATACTGATATTTTAAATAGAGCTGGACGTTTTTTTCGAATTACTTGAGTTTCCAAAAGGGTATGAACTCGAGTCTTAGAATATAATCTACATCTTTCTCAACAAGAAGTTGAGGAAATGTCGAGCTGATATCATATTTTGATTTATTAAATCAGTTGCCATATTTGTAATGCCCAGAATCCATGAACAGAAATTGGTTTGAAGAGTAATTTGAATTATTACAGCTCCGTGGTTTATCATATTGTCATAATTATTACAATTAAAGCTATGTTAGCGCATGAAAATTAGATTGACTTACACTTAAATGTTATTGAGAAATAAAGGAAAAAGAAAAGAGAATAGAAAATAAGAGGGCAAAGTTAAGGGAACAACTGTTAATTACAAACGGCGAATGTGTTCAAGTAGACTCCTGTAGACAATGTCAAAGGCCTTTTTGCACCTCGACATTAGAATGCTTAACTGAATCGTACTGACGTATTTTTGAACTTAAATTAACTTCACCGTTTCTTTTCGATCTATTTTTGTTCCTTCTAACAATGAAATTGAGTGACTTTAATCATTGAATCATTAAAATCAGTAAATAATGGAATCAAGTTTGCACTTGAGATTAAAGAAATTAAATATTCGTGCAAAAATGATCATTTTATTGCCAAAATATCAATTCTAATGTCTGGATAAGAATAAAAGTCATTGAATAAAAACTTGCATCTACCTTTTTATCGACTGTTTATCGATTACTTTTTGCTCATGAAGAAACTCAGTTATTCATCATTGCGTGCATTTATTAATATCTTGTTCCTATTGAGATTACCTAGTCTTTAGTACAAACAAACTTTAAGTTGCTTTTGTTCGCAATTAATGCATCGTAATGTGCCATAACACTTTATCCAACAATATTTTCAAGACAAAGTTATTTATTCAGTAATTACCAACCCCAATCCATAAAGATGTTTACAGTTGCAAAGATTCACATTTAACTCTTTCTCTTTTGAGAACAAAATTTTGCTTTTGAATAATTTTCAAAAGAAATTGAATTTCATAAGTAATCACTGAAGCGATTACATGACTTACAAGAACATTGAGTTCGAGAAAGAAAAGTAAAAAATATTTTCGCTCACTGAGGAGAAGACTTTTAAAGACGGTTCAGTGGCAGTACTCTAGGTGTTTATTTGGTATAAACAATCGCTTTTTTGAAGAAAAATTCACTTTTAAATCAACATTTGATTGATATTTATTGAAGGAAAGGGTTTTTAAGTGCCTTTGTGCGACTTTATCATTAAAAGAAACATTCGCCGTCACATTTATCTTTCAGGATGAGCAGCGGAATAAAAATTCATTAGCATGTTTGGCTCTGTTTCCATGAGGCTCCTTCGAGATGGAATTTTCACTTATTTGAATGATCTTAGCTCTGCACATTCAAACTGTTGGATGATCTGGGTGAATCCATAGACGTGTTTCTATTGCCCTTTAGGAATTCGGTGTGAAATTCACATGTTACTTCTGACACCAAACTAATAGAGCCTTTAGGTCTTTCATAAGAGGGCGTTGTAACCATGTAACACTTGTGAAATGAATAGTCTCCATGAAAATTATACAAGGCATCGGTACAAATGGGTAGATCAAAAAGTAAGCGGCTATATTTTTAGGATGGATTCGTTTGTTGATATGAAAATTTGTAAGAAGATTCATTTGTATGAGAAAGTGAAGACCATGACTGCTATCAAATGCATCAGCAAAAGGCGACTTTTTACAAAAAATTGTCAAATGTTTAATTGTTTGGACTTATGAAGCGCTTCGCTCTAAAACACGTCGATTTGGTAATTGTTTTATAACTTATTTTGCCTCGTAAAGTGATTGTTTATAGCATAACATGTTATAAGTAGCTGAATTTTCGCCATTCCATAGTTATCTAAGTCTTATTCTGCTCACTTCTCAAAAAAGGCCAAAAAAGATCTTATTAAAACTTCTTTACCGACTGCAAACCATGGCTATTGAGATAAATGTGATTAAAATATTAACTGTTGGAATTCATTTGATCTCCAATAACAGTAAACTGTTTAACCAAAAGATGAAGTAGCCATAAGTCAGAATTAAGCTGATAAATAAATATTGAAACAAAATCCAGAATCGATTGGCCAATCGAAATTCAATTTAAAATTTTGTTCAAAAAAGTTAAAGAAATGAATTTTCGTTGGCAACTTGAAAGTAGAAGCAATGTTCATTTGTTTTTTTCGTTGCTCGTAAAATCACTTTGCTATTCAATGCATTTTAATCATTTCCATGTTGACTGAGTTTCTCTTTTTGCCTGGATATTCAGTGTTTCCTTTCAACTTTTTTTCTCTTCATTCCGGAACCATTTGTTTATGTCTTTTATTTCAGAATTTTATCCTGATTCATCATGCAAAAGTTGAGTTTGCATGAGTTTGAAGGGTCAAATGTGATGATTCGGAATTGATTGAAATGAGAAGCAAAATTTCTTCTCTTTTTATCAACTTTGACTGATCAGGAAAATGAAATAATGATCAAGAAATTGAAATATGAGTAAAGAACTTTTTGCACTTTTTCATTTTCTTTTTCATTTTTTGTTCATCTCTTAACTCGGTCACTTTGCTCCTCTTATGTACATGGTCTTTACTGTCATGAAAGAAGACTGTTTTTATAAAAATGGAAGAATAAAAATTACAAGTGAAAAAGCTCGAAAAGAGTGACTTTTAACAACGTAAACAGAATTTCATAAATCATGAAACTTGAGATCAACTGAGGCTAATTCAGAGTCACACAAATGCCCTTTCCCAGTAATCCAAAGGTCATAGTTCATCTTTTCCTACTTTCATCTTTTCTTCTTCTTCTCATCTCATGGCAAACAACTTTCATATTTTACTCTTCTTTTTGACTCCTCACCTCATTATTAGTGATGTTGAAATTTCAATACAAAGTATAACAGAATTATAAGTTCGTAATCAAAAACTTTATCTCAAATTACATGTTTGGAACTTTTATCATTTCTTTTGCAAACATTTAAATTCTCAACCCAAATATCAATAAGATTCCTGTTGCAGTCGATCATCTTGAATACTTTAACCATTTGCCTTGTTTCGAGTCTAATCCTTATTCGGTTAATCTATTTGAAAATGATACTTGGGTATCATGTTTGTGCCTACAAAAACTATTAAAAACCTTTCAACCTCAACATTTATTAATGAATATCAAGAGAATTTCATTAGTTCATCAAAATAAATTTTAAATCGGAAAGAAAATGCGATTTCATTAAATGGTCTACAAATGATTTCGAATCCGAAACAATAAAAACACTCACAATCGAGTCTAATGTCTTAACTTTCTTGGTTGATAAATTATCAGTTAACATATTAGTAGCATGGTTCATGAGATATTCTCATAGCAAGAATTTAATTTATTGAATTAACCCTTCATTATTATCGGATAAGCATTAAGTTTAGTTGACTATAAATGCATGATAGTAATCATCTGAAAATACAATGAGCAATGCTTGTTAACGATTAAATTGATGAAACCAAAAAGCCAGAGGTTAAAGTATCTGTAAATAAAACTATAGTAATCTTGCATTCCAAGAATAAAATCTGCATAAAAGTAAATGTTTCCTCATGTTTTCTGTGCTAAGAACTTGACTCTACTGAAGTCAATCTTTGTTCAAAGTTACCAGACTTAAATCTGCCTAAGAAATGACAAAAAATAAAGCTTCTTCATCATTTTAAACGCTTCCATGAATCACAGTAAATCTGGTAAAAAGCAGAACTTAACAGATTCAGACTTGGAAAAACGTCAATTTTTATCACAAAAAATCAGCATCCAATCTTGAGAATATTTTATGACTAGAATTTCAACTCAAAACGAATCAGCGTGAAAATCAGTTTCCTTTTAACGACAAAATAACTAAACTTGAAAACTCTTCGGAAGAAAGCAAATTTTCGCTTCTAAAACTTAAAATAACACTTTTGACTCGAAATCTCTGAACCTATTTGGATGTTTCATCAACAGTCAATATTCATGTCTATTCAATAATGAAATCCTTAATGAACAATGGAATTGTTCAAACAATGTTAATGTCAAACATCCAATGATACTTCAGATGAACGAGTTTTCGATAAAAGTTCCATTTCTATTATCCATTCTTGTGCAATATTCTGATAATATTTGAGAAATGAACTTTTCTCTTGTCGATTCACAGACGCTTTTGTTTTCCCTTTTTTCATGGCTCATTCAACGGAAATGCGTAAAATGAAACTAAAATAAAGAAGAAGTAAAGAGACGAGAAAATTAAATACACTTGAGTAATGCTTTTATTTGTTCGTGTTTCGATTCGCTTTGAATCGCGAATGAAACAGCAAAAGGTAAAAACTTTTAACGATACAAACTAATCAATGGAAGCAAAATAATTCTCAACTATTCTCCTTTCCCTGTTTAACCATCATTCATCTTTCATTCCCTGTATTGATCAATTGATAACAGAAAGGATTGCTTGGAATAACCATCGTTTTCATGTTAACATGAACAACTCGTTACTTATGATAAGGGAGAAAATAATTTTCTATTTTTGTGCCCATTTCTTCATAAAACAAATTCTCATGTGAATGAAATCATGAAATGGTAAAATGAACTTGGAAACAAGGAGGAAAAAATTGATTCCAAACAAAAAGTAAACTAAAGCAAAAGGAGAACCAGAAAAGATTGTGATCGGTTCGACTTGGGTTTCATGATAATTGTATTTGCATTGAACAAATAAATGAAAAGTTTGCAAATTTTATCAGCAATTCTCAGCAATAATGACTGTAAAATGGTTTGATTTAAAGGTGAATATTGAAATGGAAAAGGCTTGCAAATTCATGAAACTGTTCAGAGGTAAAAGATTTTGTCATGAAAAGAGTTTCGGTTTATCATTTGATGATGAATTTCTGGATGGAAATGTTTGCTTGTTAGTTCGTAGTTGTTGTTGACGGTAGAAGATGAAAGAATAATGGAAAAAAGAAGAAAAAAGTTTATTAATTAAGATAATTAGACTATGAACATTGGTGAACATTATCATTGCATGGAAATGAGTAAAAGCTCAAGAGAAGCAGAAACAATTGTCATAATAATTAACTTTTTTATATCCGATTATTAGATAACTTTCCTTATAAAGATTGCTTTTGAAACATTGAATGGCGTCAAAATTTGTCTCATTAAGTTTTGCCTTTCAGAAGAGATTGGTTAAGCTGGGAAATTGGAAGAAAAATTGAAGTTCAGTTTGAATTATTATTAAATTGTTGTCACTTAAAGCTTCATTTTTATTTTTTGCCTCAAATTGTTCAAAATGGTTAAATGATTAGAGTAGCAAAGGCTGTGAAAAGACTGAACATTTAAAGTTTCCTTTTGCTTTTTGCATTGAAAACGAAAACATTTCTTTGGGTTTCGATGGAAAAATGGATTTTCTTTTTTCAACTTTTCGTTTTCTCATCATGATTCCATGTTTAAACTATTCTTTTAGAAACTTTGAAAGTAATGCTGTTTTGGAATTACAATGTTTCTTTGAATAACCATGGAACCATAAAACATTTCATTCGACAAGCGAAGACATTAAACTTTTTATTCTCAAAAATTGTAGGTTTCTTGACACTGTTTATGTCACTTATCTTCTCATGCAATAATCATGTAATGCTTTGGTTGAATTAGGTGTGAACATTCGAATTGATACTTTCGCTCAAGTACGCAATGCAGTGTGAAAGGGGAAAAATTGAAAAATAATTGAGTTCGAACTGCAAGTTTGAAACTAGAAATTACTGTATTTGCATTTCTTGTGCTTATTTGTTGATCTCACGCTTTTTGGTGTCAATCGATCGGATGTAAGAGGTGAGTTTGATGAAAATAACTTCAAAGTTGAAAACAAAAAAGCTTACATTAGCATGAAAGGCACAATATTAACTGAATGCAAAGGTTTATTTCTTTCTTATAACTGTTAATGTGGCATTTTTCACTGATTGATACATATTGGTAAATGACTGGCCATTATTCAAATGCCTTTTCAAGTTGTGTTGTCTGTTGCCGCTCCATGATCTGTTCTTTGTTTTTGATCTGAACCTCTTTACTCAATGCTTGAGTTGATTAAACAGATTTTTCTTGATTGAAGAGGTGAGTAAGGCGGAGGAATGCATGATTTGTTTGATGCTCTTTTGCTAGTCTTAATGAGAAGGGACGTTATCCATTATTAAATTGCTACTTTGATTAAATCGCTTTCCAGGCAACCAATAAATTTATTGATATATTCAGTCAATTCTGAAGTAAAGCCTTTTATTCACCTCGTTTAGATTCAGAATTTCTTGATTGCCATGATCTCATGGCTACTTTTCACTCTCATTTTGTCTGCTCATAGTTTTATCTGATGCAAATGGCTTGATGAAACATTAACGAAAATATTTCATTGCATTGTTTCCATTTTGATATTAGATTATTTGTATTCGCTTATTGATTCATCTTCTTAATGATTGGCACTTCGTCATCACTAAATTTTGATCCTTAAATCAAAGATGTTTAAATTTAATTTGAATTTAATTTATTTGCTAATCCTTTTCGAAAGCACATTTATTCTTGATTCAGTTGCGAAGTGGAAATACTAAAAGTCTAAACTAACGATCATTAAGGCCACTTGGTGATATCGAAGTATCTCGGATTTTCGATTTTTCTTGACTTTTGAATTCTGTTAATGCATATTGAGCCTCTAGAAGTGTATTTCCGCCTCTAAAACTTTCTCTGAAAATGCAGAATCGCTTGAATCTCTTAAATCATTGCTTCTTTTCACCTTCAGAGTTGAGAATCTCAGAAGAATGCAAGTGAAATCTTACATTTCTCTGAGCTTCCGAAGAGCAAATGTAAATTTATTGCAAAAAGAAACGAACATTTCATTCCATTTCATCATACAAGTTGAAACAAGTTCAAGAGAAACATTTGGCTAAAATAAATTACATGTCAAATTATTGATCAACTAAATGAAGTGGAAATGCAAATAAATTGAGTCGACAAAATAAAAAAGTGACCAACTTTGGTCAACATGATAAGAATATACTTAACTTGTAAAAAAAGTAAATCAACTTTCCATCAACATTTCCGTTCTCTCACTTTGTCCACTTTGATTGAGTCACGAAAGTGACTGTTGAAATATTGTCACTCATCAAACCATAAATCATGAACTTTCCCTGATCAGATTGACTAAATTACTTTCCTTCAATTATCCTTAATCTTCATCCGTAGACTAATTGTAAACAAAGAAATTACGAAAAGGACAATGTTCAAGTGAAGGCTGATTCGCTAACACAGAAATGTTTGCATATTTTGCATTCTGTTCAAACTTTGAAGTAACCAACAATGAATCGAACTTTTTGTCAACAAAACTCTTCTTCTATCCAAGTCATCCTTTCAACTGGATAATCAGATTTGTGAAAAGCAATTTGCAATGAAACTTGACATTATCTGTTGTAATCATGCGATGCTCACAATTCATCAAATGTGAAATACTGAATCACAAATTGAATTGTAATACATTGTAATCATGACAATAATATTTACATTTCAACAGAAACTGAGGGAACAAAATATTCTGTTGATAAATTAATGTTGATACTGTCATCATGGATGAACATTCATTTTCATCTTGCACAGTTGAACACATTTTTGAACAATGAACACTGAATTTTGCTCTTTTCTCATCGATTAATAATGAATGTTGCAAAGTGAACAAAATGGCTGTTAATTAAGTCGAGTTTACATGTTAATGTACTAATTGGTCAATTATTTTTCACCGAATCCGAGACTGAACAAACTATCTAAACTGATTATGATCATGCAATGAACTTTCATCAACTTCATAATTAACTATAGATTTTGATCATTGATTCAACACTTGAAAGTTTCAATTGACTTTGCATTTCGACTTTTGGTTCCACAAAAAAAGATGAATATTAATATTAACAAAACTCGACTTTGAATCAATATTGATTCTAATGAAGTGATTGATTTCAAGCTGAAAGGCTTATCGATTGCTTTAATCGCAGTCGTTTGTTTGATTAATATCATATAATATTGTTCCATTGATTGGGTCAAGTTGAATTGGGTCACAATGGGAAGGGTTAAATGAGAAAATGAAGTAAACTGTCGACTAATTTAGAGGAAAGTCTGAGTCTATTATTTGTTCATTTACAATCTGAAAAGTAAATAAGGGTTAATAATGAATACTTGCGTTTGTATGTGAATCGTCCTAATGGATAATCGATTGAACCATTTTAAAGTAATTCCAAGTTGATTATAAAAACTTATTCTCTCAATAAAAAACAACACTTCATTGATTACTTCAACTTTACAAATGGTAATAAAATTGATTGCTATTTCATTGAGAATATCGTTTTCCTGAATAAAGTGAGTTTAAAGTTTTTCAAAAATATATTATCAGTCATTAAGAATATAATAGTTGCTATGAAAAGTTTGATGCAATTACTGCACTTTTCATTGAAAACGTTGGTTAAAAATTATTTTTAAGGGAAGAGGTTTCTTCTCAGCTGATATTTCAATACAGTAGCAGTTGCCCTTAAATAAACTTTTTGCTTGTCAGCAGTGGCACATTTTAAGGCGTCGTCTACCTCTTGCTACCTAGGCCTTACTCTGCCTAGTAGAGACGCTAGGCTTATCCAGCTTAGCAGGGAATTCCTCATGAAGGGAGGATGGGATCTACAGAAGATAAGGAGAGAGAAATAGTTATATTCAAGAGAGGATACGAGTTAAACATGTGGATCGACGACAGGCTTCAATTGATGATGAGACTTTATCAAATCTATTAGAAGAGGATCGATCACTTCCTTGCGATGGATTACTCTTGGTTTAAGTTGTTGCTGACTAAACCGAATTAAGATCAACGTTAACAAGAAGAAGCAAAAGAAATTAACTGTTGAAGCTGGCGATGATTTGATTTAAACTAGATTCGCGTTTGGTTTAGATTCAAACTGGTCTAAACTTCTCCTAGTCCATCACTGTATCGTCATCGTTACTTAAGCAAAAATAAACTCACATGAAAGTTCGATGGGTTAATGACTCTCAATCCACCTATCGTTTTCTTGCTATTAAAAAAGCAAAAGAAACATTCTATGTTTTGGAGGAATTTAATGGTTTTACTTTGAAATTAATTAGTTTGTCTCAGATCGAACGTGTACGTTGAAAACATCTGATAATATCTATTTTTTGACCAGTTCACGAAGCTGTTTCACGAAAATCCAAATCCTTCTCTGTTCATGCTTTTGCGAAGTAATGAAATGAAAGTCTGATGAAAATAACAAAGTTGAATTCATTGAAATGAAACATTACGGATCAAGAAAATAAACTGAACCATGAACCTGGATATGTTTATTTTTATAAATTGAAAAGTCAACTTTACTTCTCAGAAAAACTAATTTGTACGTTAAAAAACCTAATTGTTCAAAAGGGAATTTTAGTGACTGAATTGTTTGTAATCAATGGCATACCAAGAGTAATAGTCATTGAATCATAAATGTTGCAAGACAAGGTGTACTTTTGTGGTCACTTGATGTGTATAAGCATCAATAGAAAGACAATTTTTTCGTTTTTCTCGCCTATTTTGTTTGAAGATGACATCAACTGCGTTTAACTATTTGATTTGCGTTTATTGCATTAGATGTTGACTATAGATTCGAGAAAATTTCACTCTCAGTCTCACGATAAATGTTTAGACACATTAGAATTCAATTTAATAGAATACAATTTCCTCTTTTTTTCTGGTGAATTGTATATTTACTTCATATTCATCTGATTGTGTGTTCATATTCAATCATGTTTAGCTTTTACATTCTGTTGATGATGAAAGATACACGCCACAAAAAATGAAGTTACATTACTCGATCTTTTGCATCAAATGTTTTACAACCGCAACAACAATGATTACAATGATGGTGATGATCCTTGTAAATGTCATTATCATTTTCATCCTCAAATTTGTATCGTTTTCTCTCTTCGACACAAAATCAGATTTCATTGCAACCATCATTACCATGGGATAAGTTACAAATAATGATGAAAATCACTCTGACATTTGATTGACCCAAGAATATAAAAAGAATTGAACATTTTGGAATATAAAGAATCAAATTGTTTCCTTCATCGTCTGGCAATAAAAGCTAAATATTATCAGACGATTCTTTTTATTTTCAATAATGCAGTTTCAATCATCATTATTGAAGCTTGATAGTCAACTTCATGAATATTTAACATCAATGATTCTTGTTGGAACAACAAAAAGCATTAAAATGATAAAATATTGTTGAAAGAGAATCATTTTTTGCTCTCTTTCTGTTTCACCTTTGTGACAATGGATGAACAACAACCATAAAAAGTGAATTAACTGGTTAAACTGATAATCAGGGAAAAGATATGCAAAGTATAATGGCGAAACACCATGTTTAAGCCTTTAATTCCTTACATTCTGAATAATGTTACAAAAAACTGCTTTTTATTATCAACTAAATGCTTAGTGACTTGCAAACATTCTGGTGAACTCACAAAATGGTTCAGCTTTTTTGACATTTATTTTTTTCCAAGTCATTTTCAGTCTTCTTACCGGTGACTGATCAAATTCATTTACCATGTTTGCACAGAGCTTTTTTGGCTTTAATATGTTGAAAAGTGAATAGAGTTATTCATTCACTCGAGGTCATGGAATCTAATATAAATATTTTCATGAAAGACCAATTATTGTTGACCAGTGATGAGTTGTGGCTTGTGGAAACTAAAAAGCACTTAAACATACATTTGACGTAAATCATTGATCGAGAGATTATAATAACAAATTGTGTTATTCATTTTTATTTACCATTTAGTGTTTTCTGAGGCTCAAAAGAACAGGAATCATGTATGGTCATATATGGTCACCTTAGCGCAAAGAACCTTACCTTTCGTAAATTGAAAATTCATGTTGGAAGTTTCAAAGTCATTTACTTGACTCCTGTCTGACATTTAAAAGTCATTTCAATTTTCAAAACTTAATGAGATGTAGTGTGATACCTAGCAAGACATGATCGCTATACAGGTACATGTAGTCGATCGAAGGAAAGGAAGGAATATATAACCTTAAAAAGAAATTTTATTCATAATCTGAAATTCGAAATTGGTCAAGCCACAATTATTATATTAATAAATGAAGCATTAACATGTAAAACGAATAGTTTCTTATTACAATCAAATAAAAAACAAAACACTTACAACAATGTACACAGTGCGTCCAGTATAACGAATAATTAATTATTCTTTGAGTCCAGCAAATGCCTGGAAGCAGGTCTCGAGTAAAAAACATGGAAATTTTCTCTGTAAAACACCTTAAATTAAAAAGTTTACTGTACAACCTTCGTGACATTGCGAAAAGCCTGGAACTTTACTGTAAACTGTTTCTAACAAATATAAACCAACAATCTATGTACACAAGAAAATTGTGCCAAAACTGAACCCCAAAACAAAGATAATTTTTACACAAGATGAAACCCATGATTAAGCTAAAATTAAGAAAAACAGTCAGAACTTTCTCGGAATTCAAATTACTGAGAAATTTGGGAAACAGAATGTGGGAAAATGCAGAATCCGTATTTCTTGTATAATAATATGTACAGTATCTTTCGGAGTGTAGTTTTGCGAAAAATCTGGTAACTCAGTTGTGGAAAAGAATTTCGAGTTTCGATTTTGAACTCAATTTTTAAATGACAGTCGTTCAGACAAACTTTCTAATACTCGATGGACTCACATATGATCAGAGGCTTGAATAAAACATACAAAAACTGAACTTGAATTTTTCAAAGATGAAAATCAGTAATCTGATCGAAAGTCAAAAATTAGAAACTGGATTTCGTGAAAATCTCTATCAAGTTAATTTATTGGTCTATTGAATTCTTGGCATCACATTGAGCAATAACTCAAGACATGATCAGAATGGAATCATCCTGAGATGAATATGTATTTCAATAGAAAAGTTGAGATAAAATAAAAGATCTTCTTATTAATGATAATTAAAGGACAGAAAAGGTCAAAAAGATGAAACATTTTGTTCAGTTGTAAATGTAATTGAACTCGATGCAAGAAGAAAAGGAATGAAACAAGTCAGAATTGGAATGACTCGAGATCCACATTTTTCTTGTTTATTCCTGATTATCATCAACATCTTTATCATCATCTTTCAAAAGCTCAATGACAGTTAATGGTGAAAAGATTAAACAGTTTATTTCCTTTTACAGTTGAACATTAGTTAATCTCATGATATCATTTCATTCATTTGCAACCCTTTCGTCTGCATCATGTTTATCAACATGATTGATGTCCATGTTTTGGTGTTACATGTTAACTTTGAAAGTAACCACAAACTGAGAAAAAAACACCTTTTAGTATCAAAATACCTCAACAGGATAAATGATGGAAACAACATTTAACCAAATGTATAGAGAAAGCAAAAAATAGAAAAGACGAAAAAGAAATGAAATCAATTCTTTTTCCTCGAGATTCTTTTCTCATTTGTCATTCTTTGATGTTTCAACTTTCAGTTGCTCAACATCAAGTTTGACAAAATATTTCCTCCTCATCATTGCATTTGAACATTTTCACCTAAAGAATGTCACGATTTATCCATCAACAATCGTCTCTCAATGATCAAATTCAAATGTAAAAAAGCTTCAAGTTGATAGAAAGTCAATGTTTGCCTTTCATTATTCAATTATTGATGAAAACAAATTTCGTTTCAAATGGAAAAATGAAATTTCTCAAACAATTCGTTTCCAAATAGTTGAGAAAGCGTTTCACTTTCAATTTGATTATTGAATTTGGCCAAGAAGGAAAATCGAAGAAGAGAAATTCTTTGCGCTTCGAAATTCATTTGCATTTCAATTTTATTGTTCAAGTTGTGCATGAATTATTGCCATGAGTTAACCTTTTTCTTTTCTCTTTCCAAAGGCTTCCATTTTTTCAACGGCCTTAAAGACTCTCATCACCGTTTCAACCTTAATGCTTTTGGGTTTCATCGTCACCTATCATGCGCTAGAAGTGCAGGTAATTTGAATTTATTCAATTTTTTTGAATGAAACTTAGAAATTTTTCTTTTTTTATCAGTTGTTCATGATAGACAATTGTGCTGATGATTGGCGAATCGCAATGACTTGGCAACGATTAGCTAGCATAATGGTTGAACTGCTTATATGCGCTGTTCATCCGATTCCAGGGGAATACTTCTTTGCCTGGCGAACTAAACTTTCCAATCAAAACCGCCAATCGCTCACCGTTCAAGTTCCTCTGGATGTTATACTTTCTCTACCCATGTTTCTCCGTCTCTACTTAATCTGTCGAGTTATGCTGCTTCACAGTAAACTGTTTACCGATGCATCTTCAAGATCCATTGGTGCACTTAATAGAATCAATTTCAACACTCGATTTGTCCTCAAAACTCTAATGACCATTTGTCCAGGAACTGTTCTCATGGTCTTCATGGTTTCCCTTTGGATCATTGGTAGTTGGACCATGCGACTCTGTGAAAGGTAAAAAAGGTTTTGTCTCTCAATATCAACATTTGATATTATATTTATGTAATTCACGTTCAGATTACAATTAAATGTAAGTTATTTATGGCAAGTTTATTCGGGAAAAATGTGTCAAAACTAGTAAAATGTTGATAATATGAGAATGTGATTCTGAAGCAAATGTAGTAATGCTTGTTAAGAACATTGCATTCTGCAAAATTAATCACTCAATTAAATGCTATCAATCGCAATGAATTATTGCTCTTTGTGTTTCTGCGTTTAGAACTTAATTCTGATACTAAACATTGGTTCAGCAAATTTCAATTCTAAACACTTTTCGAAGTTGAGTTTTCTCAGATTTTAGTTTTGTAGAGAAACATTCAAATTAATTTGATGAACAGAAACTTTAGAATTGAGTTTGCGAGTTGAATCTTTGCTCAGGTTTAAACTATTCCGTTTGATTTCAGGAAATTCGCAATTCGAACATCTTTTAGGAAATTTTTCAATCTTCTTACAGGAAGTTGTCTTGAGTGAAACTTTATTGCTTTCCTTGAACTTTTCTGAAACAAGTTTTGAAGTTTAATTGTTGATAAATCTTGATTTTACTAAAGCAATTGGGAACGGTTAAGTGGTTATGAATGTCAAAATTGAACAAATTTTTCTATTTAATGATTTATTCTATAAGTTCAAGATTGAGAACTAATCTTCAATCAACTCAGCAATGTGCATTTACTTGATAATGTCACTTTTATTCAACTGCATCTAGTTAACAGAATCATGATTAAGATGAAAAAACAGTTAACTCAACAGCTTGGAGTGAAAAATTGTTTTAGTCAATTTTTCATCTTAAAGTATAATATTCGATTAAGAATTTATTAATAACTAAAAAATTGCAAATCAAAAAAGCTATCAATTAATTTAAGAACTTCTAAATTGTAATTTTTTTCGTTTAGCGTTTGATGGAAAATTTTGATTAATGAAACATCTCTTCAAGTATTAGACATTAGCATATTGATCAACAGCAACCAATTTCAATAAGCAAATTGAAACCTTATGACGTTAAACGAATAAAACAAAAATCGTTTTCTTTTCGACGGTTTCATAGTCTTAACTCTGAATTTACTTTCGATTCAAAAGGAAATGATCGACGGTTCAGGTTCGTTCTTAACTCAAAGCCTTGTTCTTAAGCGAAATTGTTTGCTGAAAAGACGAAAGTAACTCGATATTATACGCTAAATATCACTTGCAAGTTTAGTCTTTTCACAAATATGATGAGGAAAGTTCATTCAATTTCATGGAACATAATCTTTTTCAATTTTTTGTCCAAAAGACTTTCGATTCTTGGTTAATCGCTCTACTTGAGATACCTAATAACATAATTTATTCTTGCAAATCAATCAAAAGTTCATTTTAAAACTGCCATTTCCTAGAGATTTGTCTTCAGTTATTCGTTGAGTTGCAATTTAAACAACAAATAGTTTTCAGTTTTTTTTGTTTCAACGTCAAAATGTTGGCTTGATATTTGTAAAGGAAGATCTCAAGAGTATATAATTAAAGAGCAATTAACTTTGATTGTTTCTTTGGTGAGTAAATGGGAACAGAAGAAAAAATTGTTTTCTTTTTCATGTTCGACCAATCGACTTGTTCGATTCTCAATCCATCAATGTTACAGTGACTTTGATTGATTGATTAATTATCTCGACTCTGTTTCAACCATTTATCATCAGTTTAATTAAATTGATTAATGTATCGAGTAAAATTAAGAAGGAAAAAGTCAATTCAATGTTTTACTCTTAAAAATGTGTCCATTATTTTTTAGGATAAAATTAACTCCCAGTTAAGCAGAATTGATAGTTTTTTGTTTATTAAAGATAATCTTTCAAAATTGTTCGATGACAACAAAATTCAAAGTTTACTTTTCATTAAAAAATTCAATATTTCAATATTTATTCACTTTTCGCATTAATAATCGATTGAAAAGAGAATGTTAAATTTCCAAATTTTGCGAAATGATTGGTTCTGCTTAAAGTTCATTTATCAACTTTTGATGAAAACATTTTCAAATTATTGCCTTTCAAACCATGGAAGAAAAGTGTTGAAACTTTCTTTCTCTTTTCCTGAAACTAATTCAGATAATAAATCACCAATCAATTGTTCAACTGTACATTTAAATCGAGTTCGATATTCAGCCTTTTTCCATTGAAATTTCAATGTTTCCTTGGAAACTATTGTTGGCACCTTTTTGGGTTCAATTTTTGCAAAATTATTTTCCCTTTCAAAGAGTTTCTCGAATCATTTGCGATTCAATAAAAAATGACTTTCTTATGAATGGAAACGATGAAACGATAAGTTGGGAAATGAGTTATTCCTAAATATTAATGATTCCAATCAACATTGAATTTTCACACCATCATTGAAACTCGATATCAGATGAATGGTAAAAGGAAAAGGATTTTTCTTTACATTTTACAAAATTTCTCGAGATTCCAGTTTTTCTTTCATGACTATCTTGATTCATCTTTTTTTGGTCGATGTTGCAGCTTTATTATTAAGTCTTTAACCATTTCAATGGATCAACACTTAATTGTGAAAAGGCATTCTTTTTAATCACAGTTTTCAGCTAAATTTACGTTTCTTGTTTAAATTTAACAGTTTTGACGCTTCTTATCTGGTTAGCTGAATATAATATTTCAACGGGAAAAGATGATGTTACTCAAGTTGAGTCAACTGTGAATGACGAGCCTTTACAAGAGAAGCAGTTCTTTTGCTCGGTTACATTTAAAGGGTAAAAATGATGATGATGATGGGAAGGAGGAAGAAGAGTGAAAACAGTTAAACCATTATCAACGTTTTATACAGTTTTGCTCATCTTTCATCAAGCTGGAGCAGCAAAAAAGCTAAACTTGAAGAGAGTGAAGAAAAAAAGTGAAGGAAAAGAAAATATAAGAAAAAAGTTTCATTGCAAGTAAACCTTTTGGCTGTTTACAAACCAGCAACTATTTCTCATCATATTTGATGCAACATTTATCTTATCAAGTTAATAATAATAAAGAGTAAAATGACCGTCAGTGTAAGCAAACACAATTGTAACCTTAATCAACTGAAGACCAGAGAAAAAAAACAGCAACAATGAGAAGAGGAAAATGATTAATGTTCATGAAATGAAGCACTGAAAATGATACAAGAATAAACAAAATGCTTTACTTCTCAGGTTTCCAACATTCAAATTAATCAAGTCTATCAATTATTAACAGATTCGCGGAAAAACAAGAAAACCCAGGAAAGGCAAATGGTATGAGAGTCATTAAATGAAAGCTCAGACAATTTTTGGTTCATCATTAGATAACTATTAAGGAAGGATCAAAATGCCTTAATTTTAAATGTCGTACAAATTGGTTTGGCGATAAAGCATTTAAACAGATCAGTCAAAATGTAAATATTTTAAGATCAAATTTCTGGTTCTCGATCTAGAAAACCTTATAGTCAAGATTCAGATTGATCGAGAAGAACAGCCTTTTCCAAAACTTGGGTTAAATCCATTCGAAATTCTAACACTTTAGAATGATGTAGCGATAGACGAACGGAAACTTCTCGTCTATCATTTTCCTTGAAATGGAAATTTTTGTTGATTGAAAGGAACCGTCTTTTCCAAGTTTATCAAAATTTTGATGAACATTAAATTTTCCGTTTGATTGGATTGCATATCACTTTGATTGGAAATATTACTTGTCTTTGGAAATAAAGTTATTAGTTTTGATAAGTGATAGGTTTGAAAATATTTGCTACCAGTTTGATATTATTATCAACTATAGTCTGGAATGAATAGACTTCTGTTTTTGACTCGACTCGCTTGTTCCTTACAATTGCTTTATCATCTCCTTTATAATCTGAGAATCTGTTGAAACAAGAAGAGACAATCAGTTTATTCAATCAAATTTTTTTCTCTGAATTTTTTCCTTCTCTCCTTTTCTTCTCTTTTTACTTTCTCTTTGTTTGCCATGCATGGTTACCTCACAATGAATTGGGAATTAAAAGGGAAATACTTCAAGGAAATGTGATGATATAATGCTTAGCTGAGTTGTCAAGAATTGGTTACTGGGTAATGATTAGGTGAGAAGGGAAAAGAGAGAAAGGAAGAATGTTGCTTGATGAGTATTATTAGCAGGGAATGAAGTTTTGTGAAAAGGAAAATGAAGTTGACAAAAAAGTAAGTCAAAGTTATGCTAAATGGAAATGGAATTCAACCGGGAGTGAATATCTCGTAATGATATTACATATACAAATGTACTCTTTGTTGATTTTGCCTATCTTTTCCTGTCATTATTTGACTTTTGTGTTCCGTCTTTTATTCATTGTTGATAATATTGATTGTTTCAATCATATCTCATAAGATCAGAGTATTACCACCGGCATAACTTGTTAATAAAACCAGAAATGAAACATTGCAAGTTTATGTGATTTACATAAGATGAGACTTAATGCATAAACTCAGGTTTTGTGAGTAGTTGAAACCTCGAGGCATTAAAAATAATGCTTTGCTTTTGTTTTCCAGGAACCATGATAAAGAACATGCCAATCTATTGAATACTATGTGGTTAACAGCTATTACATTTTTATCTGTTGGTTATGGTGATATCGTTCCTAATACTTATTGTGGTAGAGGAATTGCTGTAACGACTGGTTTAATGGTGAGTCTCGATTGATCAATATTTTCAGCCCGACTTCAAATCTTTGGTCAACAGCACTAGCATTAATATCCATTTTGATCTATTCAACAGGGAGCTGGTTGTACAGCTCTGGTTGTTGCTGTGATTGCTAGGAAACTTGAGCTGACTCGAGCAGAGAAACATGTCCATAATTTTATGATGGATACCCAATTGACCAAGAGGGTAAGTAGTGCATAAAATAGTTTGTGTTCACATCGCTTAAATCAAACATTATCACCTGCTTCAGTTGAAAAATGCAGCTGCCAATGTATTGAGAGAAACCTGGTTAATTTATAAGCATACAAAGCTGGTTAAAAAAGTAAATCCTTCCAAGATTCGGGCACATCAGCGTAAATTTCTCCTCGCAATTTACAGGTAATTAGGTATTTGCCAACCATAAAGAGCACTTTCACAAGTTTAATGAAGAGAAACTGATTTTACAAAGAGATTTTACTAATTTATTCCAATTTCATTGCAGTTTAAGAAAGGTTAAGATGGACCAGAGAAAGTTAACGGACAATGCAAATACAATAACTGATATGGCTAAGGTAAGATAAAAAAAACTATAATTAACTGCAATCAAAATAAACAAATGTCAATAAAGACTAACATGACTCTACAAAATTGGGTTTAGAGCAAAGAGTAATGCTCTTTGCTTTACTCTTTGGTTAAACCTTTTTTAAACGCTAACATCTAGTGGCTAAATTGAAAACTATTTAACCAGGGAATCATTTTAATGAACGAAGACGAATATGAAAATAGTCCTTTAAGATCCTTTCTCTACCTCAATAACATAATAACTGCCTAGATTTTACGATTGTTAAACTGGATAAAAGGTTGCTTTATGCTTAATCAATATATTTAACATACAGAGAATGACAGTAAAATGTTCAACTGCAAATATAAAGTAAAATATTTAATGTACTTTTTGCTAGCCTTGGATCTTACTTGACATCAATGAGAGATTAATCTTTAGTTTTACAATTCTTTTTGTGCAAATGATTAAGAATAAAATCTGTAATAAATTGACAACAATTAAATGATGGTTGACTTAAAGAGCATAAATGAGACCAACATTTACAAGATATTAACAATAATAAAACAATAAACTGGCCAACTTGATTATTCCAAGCAAATAAAACAATGAATTTTCATCTCGTTTAGATTCAAACTTCAGTCTATGAATTGGTTTCTGAAATGAATACACGCCAAGAAATTTTGGAGGAGAGAGTAGTTGTTCTTGAAGAGCGCATTGGAAATTTGCAAGAACAATTGGAATCGCTTCCAGTGGCCTTAAGTCGAGTTATCGAGCAAACACTAATCCCTTCGATCCAACAAGCGTTACTTTGTCCACCACATCAAGGCCTTAATAGTTATCAAAATGAGTCGCCATCAGGTGAGTTTAAAATCATTTCAACGGATTTGATAGACAAAGAAAAATTGTTCAAATGTGAACCCAAAATGTTTGATCTGAAGATCCAGAAATCGAGATAAATCTATCCTTCAATAAAAATCGAGAGAATCAGGAATATTACTTTGGTGGCAAAGACAGAAAGGAAAATTTCTCATTCAGGGAAACAATAACTGAATCTAGTTCCATTATCTTGACCAATTGGTTTTGAATTTTCAAAAAAAACTGAAAATTTTCACTTTCTAATGATTTTACAATTTGGATTTTTGTTAAGCTTTAAGAGTCGACTTTAAAAATGGTTCAATTTTAAATGAAAAAAAGAAAGGATTCAAATTGAAAATGGCTTTTTGAACCGTTTCTTTGAGATCAAGTTTTGAAGGTAAACTTTTCCGTTGAAACATGTTTATTATGTTTCTAGTTTAAGAATGAAAGATTTGGTAATTATCTTTTGTTTTATTTTTTTCAGTGAATCAAGAGCCATCTGGAGCAATGGGCAGATGCAGTGCTGTCGGTACTGGCGGGACAAATGGGATCGGTGTGACTTCATCAAGTTACTCAAGGCACAATTACCTTCATCCAAATGATGCTGCTTCTCGTACTGCTCGATCTTCAGGAAACTTGACCTCCGGTGGAACCGGCAATCGTTCATTATTGGCTCCAATAGCACCAAAAGCTGGTTCATTTGATAAATAAAAGGCATAAAAAGGACAAAACTAATTGGAGGATAAATGAACGGGATAATGCTTATAACCAGTCTAACCGCGTCAACCTTGTTATTGAAGAGACAAAGTGTTGATTTCAATAATGATTTGCTTCAATCCAATTACACCGCCATCAACGCCATTACTGTCAACCTTTTCCTCTCTCATTATCATCTAATTAACTAACATGTAATAAGCCGTAATTCAAATTCACACACAAGACAAAGGCCTTAAGCCAAAGTAAATTGTATATTAAAATTAGCAACAGCAAACGGAAAGGCAATTCACCGTTAACCTTAATGCTTACAATCAATGGGACAAAACAGTCTTGATCAAAAACTATAAATCAAAAACTAAATTGTAGATCCGTTAAGTCAGCAAAGTAAAGTCCATTTAACCCGATTAGGTGTTGAAACAAAATCACAATTAATTTGTACAATAGTAATCACCGTCCTGTGGATATCTAAATTTAAAATGATTACTATTTTTCAAATTTGGCTAGAAACAGAATACAATTTATGAATCAATTATGCTTTGCCTTTTCATTTTTCATATAACTGTGATTTTCAATGAAATTTTCATTGCAATGGCTTAGGAATTACTTTAAATGACAAAACAATTGAATCAAGAAATCAATTTCATTTTATTTCCTTGATAATTTACCAAATAGAATCAACTTTATTTAGTTTATCAAGCTAATCAAAAGCCGTTTTCATGTTTTCCGTTGCCATTAATCTCTGTAAAAATTCGACTTTTTTGGACAAAATAAATTGCTCATCAAAAACGTTGACAAATTTTCCCTTTTGATTGGCAAATTAAAGCAAGTCCATTGATTCGTAATGTGTACAAATGTAAATTAACAATTATAATTAAAAAATTAAAATATTAATCAATTTTTTCATTTGATTATTTGTTTCTTCAAATTCAACTAAGCAATTCAAATACAATCAGCAATTCGATTCGGTCTTCTTGGCAAGTTCAGTTTCAATAAGACAGACATTGATTTAAGGGTGTCTTCACATTATTATAAAGCCTGGATACAGGTAATAGATATAGTCATTAGTGAGAAAATACAGATTTGTTATTGGTTCTGATTAAATATGTAATCTTGGCATATTTTATTCAGTAAATATGATTCTCTGGCAGCAGCTTAGGGTGTGCAGCAAAGAATAAAAAATTCAATGTTTTTAGGATGAAGTCGGAGTTGATTTGTTTGAGTAGTTTGTAGCATCTTAAGGGATATTTGAGGCCATATTGTGGTAAAGTTATTAATAGATGCCTGAAGTTTTTTGGAATGGTAGGTCTAAAGGAAGAGTAGTGTTCAATTGCAGAGCAGAGGGCAATTAAATTAATATTATCTAGTTTCGGATGCCCACATTTGCATGTGTTGTTCCCAAAACGAAGTTATAGGCTTCAGTTAAAAGTGTTAAGTTTGTCGTCATGTATTCGTCGATGAAATTAGTTTCCCGTAAAAATGTAACGTTTTTAGCTCACGATAGTTATAATCGCTACTCTTAGATGGCAGCATGAGATTAACCAGACTGTCTGGTTCAGACACAATAAAAAACCAGATTTATAACTAATCTAACCAATCATTTCTTCGTCTACTTTTTAAAATTTATATTCTTTCATTTACGAAAACAAATGTATTAAAACTCTTTTTGTACTTTTATCGACAAAAATTCGTATCATGTATCTCCCTATGTACCGTAAAAGTAACCTATTGAGCAGCTGAAACAATTAGGCGATTATGATTTTATAAAGAAACTGATTATTCAGCTGAATGTTATGCTGTATAAAATATCACTATTTGTTTTGACAAACCAACTCTAATGACTATTTCAGATTATTGATTGGTTGTTGGTGTATTGAAAAAATGAAATAAACTCAAGTTTGTATTCAAATGTAATGTTTTATCTTGTCAACAGTTACTTCAACTTTGTTTCACATTTTAATATTAATGTAAATAAGCATAAGATACATTTACAATGTGAAAACTGGAAACTGTAAAGAAATGATGATTTGTTTGTCTTACTGGTGAATAAAAGTACATGTTATGTCATTTTTAGGTTTGGCTTGAAATTTGATTTTTGTTTAACAATATTACAAGTTATTTGCAAGTTAAAAGATTGATACAGAGTAGATGATAGATGAATGGGTTAAAAGGATCAATGAGAATAGTTTAACCTCGGTAAAAGCTTCCAGAGGCAGAGAAAAGCATTAAAGCGGATAAAATGTCGAGGATAAAGACAGCAATCATATTTCCATCTTCAGCCAGGAAAATGTTGTGCCGCTTATTGTCAACCAGACTTTTCAGTGATTTTAAGGCTCCATCAACACTGAGATTACAGGGCATATTAAATATCAGCACCGAAGTGTAAACCATGATTCCACCGGCGACCAATATACCAAGAACAGCCTAATTTAGCAAGAAATTAAAGATATTTTTTAATCACAGTTGTCAGTTTTGTTTGAAGCGATGAAAGCTTAGAAAGCTTGGATACAAAAGTTCGAAGTAAAGAAGTGTAAAGAGAAGTGAATTGACTTACAATGTAGAAGAGGACTACAATGTCATGTATTACACCAGCAAAGTTGAGAACTCCAAGAATGAAGAGGACCAAACCCGTGATGAGGCCAACTATGTGAAAAGCTTGAACCTTATCGTAGTCTTCAAGACCAAGACATCCTTCCTTTGATTTAACCAAGTAGAAACAAACTCCACCGAAAACCTAGTGAAAACAAAAACACAGGAAACATTAATATTTACATCGATATGTACCATGTATTACGTAGCTTCAACTGATGGGAAGGATGAGAAAATTCATTTTTTATCTTCACTCCTGTCTTCATCCGATCATTGCTTAACTTGAGTCTGGCTAACCAAAAGAGCCAGAATTATAATCTTTGGGTTAAGCCGAGAGTTGAGCGTTTCTCGACCTGACAAGTCCCTTTTACTGCTCCAAAGTCAAAACATGTTGAAGCCTTTTTATAATAAAATTGCTATTTATCTTTAGCATTTTTACCAAATAAATTGCTTTAATTGTAAGTAATTTTTGGTTTGAATGCTGTTCTTTAATGTTATTATTTCATCTTTTATTGTTTTCATGATCATTTCAATTTTGCGTAGGAATTGTTCAACAGTAGTTTTAATAGAGACTATTATAACCAAATAAGTTGAGTAATGGTTTAGGTTAACAATTATTTCAAATTGAGTTGACGCCTTGATAATTGTCATCATAATTATTGGGTATTATTTTTGTTTCAATTTGCTTAAAAGTTATTCTCAACATGGTATTTGAATAATTTTTGTCAACACAATTGACAAGTAAATTTACTTGTAACCTCAATGTTAATAGTTGAGTCAATTCAAGCAGAAATACTCTTTTATTTCATGGGATATTCAATTGTTTCATTATTAACAAAAGCTCTTGTAAATTCATTTCTCATCAAGGCTGAACAAATTCATCTTTTCATCAACAACAACTTTTTTTTTCATTTTATAATTGATAACAAAAGATTAAGTTACGACTAATGCTTAACTAATATAAACAAATAGTCGAGTTAAGAGTTTAAACTGCAAGTGAAAGGTTTCTCTCTGTCATCATTGGGTCATTGTTAAAGATTCATTGTTCACTAAACACCGTTAATGGTCGTAATGATCGAGGTAAAAAAATTAATGACTAAATGAACCCTTAAAAATTAGTCAAGACCTGATGATATGAGAACAAGTGAAGTGAATTGACTTTCAAGCGATCCGTTAATTGTCATGTTTGGTGTCATTTTTTAGCGTTTTAACCAATTTCTGGTGTCAAGTAGTTGAATCCAAGGTTAATGTGAACACACAATTACAATCAATCAATCAATGAAAAAAGATCCAAAAACTGATCAATCAAACGTAAGAATCGGTTGACACAGAAAATAATAAAACAAAAAAATGATACTCACTGCAATGAGCAGTCCCATTAAACCATATCCATTAACGCGTTTAGAAGCACTTGGCATTTTTGATTGATTGTAAGCACAATTAGCAATTAATTAACTAAAGAAGAGTAAGAAAAGGTTGAATGATAGATTTAGATGAAAAAAGAGTAAAATTAGTGAAGTAAAATTGTAAACAGGATAAGCTTTCTGGTTAACTTGTTAAACACAATTCTGGTTGTGAGCAGAGAAACCCAAATAATGAAATGATTTGGCTCCAAGTTGATTGCCTTGTTGCTGTTAACCCAATGATGAAGACAAAGATTCATGCAGTTTCTCACTCAGCCTACTCTCACTTTTATCATCACCATCATCATTATCATCATGTTCTTCGTCATTTCTCTTTCTTCTAACATTTGCCTGTTAAATAACAAGCAAATGTTGAGCCTCTTTTAGCATTTTTTGAATAGTCAACCAAGATTATTATCAAATCGACTCCCACAATTGATCTCCTAAATGATTTAAACGATTAGCTTAAAATGTTAACAGTTAAATTCGATTTTTAATGGACTTGGATAAAAATTAAATTGAAATATCGAAGATTCATTTAGCGCTTAAAATAACTTGATTTTGGGCATTTATTGTTTTTAAAGAGTTTCTCAGCAAATTGTTGTTTGCCTTGAATTGGATTAACGAACTCACAGGCCTGAACTAACCAGTTTCATGATTAATCGAATAAAAAATGTCTGTTAACAGTTTCTTAATCCTAACAATTGGCCAACAACAATCTCATCTAGTCAGGGTGTTGGTTCATTCATTAATAATTGTAATCAGCATGAAGTGGCTTATTATTGTTGATCATGATCATCCTGAACATCATCATGTTGCATCGGTTGGATGAAAAAAAGTGTTACATTGTTAAATTTCAACAATTGGTTGGATGAGCGTTTACCATTTTTGTTTCGTACAAATTGTCTTGCCTTGAGAAATTTGAGAATATTTATGATTAAAAAATTGTTTTCAGTTTAACTTTCAGATCATAATCAATGTTACATCTGATTCCCGCCTTGACATGCAAGTAAAATGATTATTAACATGATTATCATCATTTTCTGATGTCATTACATTTTTTCTCTATTCTGTATTTTTTACTCTCACGCACATTGAAATGCAATACATTCATACCTGTGAATTAAGGCTGAATCTTATACTTTTCAATTGAACAACAATTCAACGAAGGTAAGGAAACAATTAATCAATTGGTCGACTGGATTGACCATCTAAATGAACGATGAGAACGTTTATTAATCAATTTTAATTGCTTTCATCCAAACATTCACTTTGCTTTGGTTATTCCAATGTTGGAGTTAACAACTCCTTTTTAAGGTCCATTGTTTTTTAACCAAAACAAATTTAGCTTAATCGTCATGAAAGCTTTTCTCGTGTTAACCTAATGATTACAATTAAATGGCTTTTATCTACCTTGAGATTTGACTAACTAACCATAAAGTAAGGTCACTTTGTTTACTTTTAATTTTAAGAAAACTGGCGATTCGTTTGTGTATTGCATTAAAAAAGGGTTTAGAAGGTTATGATTGAATTGAAGGTTTTATCATGGGAATATTATTGAATTAAATTTCATTGCAAAATTAAAATTAGATTAAGATAATTGACTGTATTGAATAATGAACCAGAATCTTATCCGCAGATAGATTTTTGGAGCAAAACAAAACATTCAGTCAAAACAGTCATAAGTCTTACTGGTACAATCATTGAAATAGCATGGAGTGAATGATTTTTACTGTGGTAAGACTTGAGTAAAAGTGATTAACGAGTTAAATTGTTAGTCAAGTTAACAGTTTAAAACCTTGAGGAAGATGAAAATTGTTGCATTTATCAATGGTAAACACACATTTGTAAGAAATTTTTTGCTTGCAAGACATTCATTCAAAGCTTTTTGCAAATGATTTTTTACTCCTTGATCTTCCTAAGAAAGAAAACAAAAACTAGAATTTTTTGCTTCTAACTTAGCAACAAAATGATGATGACGAAGATCATGGTGATGATAATGATGATGACCTAATTGAAAACAACAAAAAGAAGCAAAAACATGTTTGCCTTGACTATGATAGTTGTCTTGTTATTCACATTGTTTACTTGCAGGTTGAAAGACTTTATCCACGGATTTTCATAGGAACTCAAAGCATGATAGATATTGATAGGCAAAATGATCATAGTTTGATTAAGTGACGAGTCTATTATAATTTAGTAATGATTAAGGGAACTTCAATCAATGATTAATAAGATTTGTTTAGCTTGTCAAATTGACTATTTCTTTGGGTTGGATTTGGTTTGTTTGATTGTCCAACTTACCTTGTAATTGGATGGTTTTCCTAACACAGATCTTGATTGTTGATTCACTTTTGTTTTAATTCAAATTAAATTTTACGGCAATTTTGTTGATTAAAGAAACGGTAAGATTTTGGTTTCAATTTGAAAACGTGCATTAAATGGTAATCAAGTTGCCTTGGATATTATCAACTCAGTAAGAGATAGCTGACAAATATTATCGTTAAGCTAATGAATTGATTTAAATGATTGCTGTTTGGGAGTTGAATTTTTGAATTCAATTAAGTCAACAGAAGCTTCTTTTTGCTTTTCGATTAAACATTGAAAATGAGCAAATAAACTCTCTGTAAATGGATTTGAATGGGAAAAATTGAAATGATTAAAATAATCAAAATTATTCTTTTGTCCATTTGTAGATCCAGCATTCAAGGAAAGCCTGGAAAATTCAATTAACTAATTAAAGTAAAGGTAATAACCATAATAATCAAATAGAGGAAATAATGTTTAGTATAAAAATAAGTTATCCTTTAAAAAAAGATTGAAAGATTTATCCCTTCTTTTTATGGTTATCATCATCTGCATAATTCACTAGAAGACAAATGAAGTCAAGGTGAGTTCAAAATGGATCCATGTTATAATGTTTTTATCATCAAGTTAATCAACTCGCATATTGAATGGAAATGTTGATGGAACCAGCATTTTCCTCTGGACTGTTCTTTATTTTTCACCATTCTGTGACTGTGAAAAAAAGAGCGATGATGAAGAGGAAGATAAATGGGAGAGGTTGCAGGTTAAAAATAATACCAAGCTGTTCTTCACAGATCTTTCTTATCCTCCAATATCATCCATATTGCTTTTCTGTCCTGCTTCCAATGCAATAGTTTTCAAATACAGTTCTAAATTTAATTAAACTCTGCCTATGGTAATAACCTTTTCCTATTTTTTGCCATCTTCATCATCATAATCATCTTTTTTATTCTCCTCCTTCTTTAGCTTTTTATACTTGGTTCAAAGGGAAATCCTAATTTTCTTTGTCATCTATTTGAGTTTTTTTAGGAAAACTTCTCTCGCTTTCCAGAATCTAAAGAGACCAGCATTTCTATCATGATTATCTAATAGAACAAAAAAAACATGATTAGTTTAACTTGATTTTTTGACAGCTTAAAGCTTTAACGTGCAACGATGACCCACACCTAATGGGAATTAACATTTTCACAGGTTAATCTTGCTTCTTTGGTTTAGTTGCTATTGAATTAGGCTGTACTATTTACTTGTGGTTTTGTCATCTTCAGTTGACCATTTATATTATACTTTCTTATTTCAATATCTTCTTGACAGGTTCATCGATCAGTATCTTTTGATCTCATTCCAGATTGGTAGCAAACAACCCGTGGTATTTAGTTAACCATGCGTTTGCTCCATTAATAATTGGAGATATGAATAAAGTCTAGCTGGTTGAAATGGGATCACAACAGAAACGAGGAAAAATAATGAAAATCAGATATAACATCATTGAATCTCCCTTCTCGCAATGGGCAATGTTGAAAACTTAATGATCCATTAGATATTAAACAACCAGAGAATCACTCATCAAACTGTGGTAATATTTCTCTATTGTATTATAATAATGATCAATTTAATAAGAATAGTTTCTCTCAATGGTATCCAATATCTTTTGATAGCAATTAGATGATTGAGCAAAGAGAAATAAATGTTGAGTTTATGCACTACCGGGTATTTTTTATCTTTAGACTGGGCGATGATTGCTGTAAAACTTCTGTCATGGCTGCTGCTCTAACTTTTAAGCATCCCTTGGACGACTTGTTATTAGAAAAACTAGAGCTGTTGGCTGTATCTTATTAGTGCCGACTTGAAACAGATATCAACTGGCTCAGAAAGCCATAACAGCTACGACCGACCTTCAAATGTTATTTAGAGGTTAAATAAGCAAGTGATAAACTTCAATAAGAGATCCTTCAATTCGGCGAGGCTCATGGTTCAAATGTCAGGGTTACAGCATTAATAGTTCCTTACTTAGCACAGAAAAAGGTGTGAAATGTCCTGCATAGCAAATACGTGAAAAACGATAACAGCAGCATATCTTTTAGCAGCATCTCGCGTCAACTAATTATTATGAAACCTATAAATATCACAAGGAAATCAGACAAATTGATTTCCTTGCTTGCTATCAAGAACAAATCATAATTGAAATTTGCTTATAGATGAGCTGAATAGAAATCTAAATATCAAATATGCAACAGGTATTAAAAATGTATTGAAAATGTAACAGTGGAGCTCGAAAAAAGTTCAATCCAGAGTAAGGACTTTGTCACATATCATAAACTTAGTTTAATCCAATAAGCACTATAATCCAATAATTAAAATAGAAAAAATCATCCAAAAATTAAATTGATTTGAGTTAGGAAATACGTGAGATATGAACAATACTAGTAATAACCACTACACCACTGAGCCACCCATTTCTGTCGGAAGTAGCGAGCCAGCAGCTTTATCAAGCAGCCAAAATAATTCTCCTTTTTTAGGGTTTACTCTTCCGGCTGGATAATCTTCTCCTTCGACAATTATTTTCTGAAATTAAAAGATTTGATCAAGATTACACTAAGTGCGATTCCAATAAAATATCTAATGTATTTAAATTTGGTAATATAATTAAATTTACTTTCAAAATTTCAGCTTTTGACGCTCCTGTGGAAACGAAAATAACCGTCTCAGCATTATTGATAACAGGAAGAGTTAGGGTTATTCGTTTTGGTGGAGGTTTAGGCGAGTCATCAATGTAAGTAACCCATTCTTTGGTTTCCTAAATAAAGAATAGAAAAGCATGTTAACACCTTCAAAATGCAAACTAAATCATTATGTTTGTGGAAAGATTGAATAGTAGAGTTTGATCAAGAAATCAGAACTGTTGGTTATCTGTTAACCAACCTCTAATGCCTTGTGATTCGGGAATAACGAAGCTGTATGACCGTCTGGACCCATTCCTAAAAGTAAGAGGTTAAATACTGGAAATCCACCCCGATCAACATTTACTATTGAACCAATTCTTTCAACGTATTTTTTAGCAACTGCATCACCATCCAAAGTCGGATCGATTTCGATAAATTGGTCTTTTTCAATGGGTATAACTCCCTCGAGAGCTTTCCAATAACAGCCAAATGTAGATTCAGGATCGTCAAAAGGAACTATCCTTTCATCACAGAAGAAGAACCTGACTTTTTGCCAATTAAACTGAAGAGTTGGTAGGACAGTTGTTAAACAAGTAATTAAAGAACCACCAGAAAGACCGATTGTAAACAAACGTTTTTTACAGTTGTCATAAGTTTCTTGGATTATTTGTCTTAATTCACTATTTACAACATCCAGATTCGGCAATACTTTAACCGTCTTCATGGTCATTTATCAAGAAATTAGATGGAATAAGTTAAATTATTAAACGAAACAGAAACTTAATTAAATAAAACTGTCTAATTACTCAAGTGAAATACAATTGTTTATCAGTTGTATTAAATTAGCATGTAAACAAGTTTTAAGCTTTTTTATAATGACATCTATCGTCAAACGATGCAATAATTTAATAGTCGGTAAATTTTAAATTTTGTAGCTTAATTTTGATTGATAATTATAATTGAAGTATTTCGCAAACAGGTCATATTTATTTGTAAACGTAAGTGCATCTACTAATATTTTCACACTTTGAACACCCAGTAGCTTCTTCATTAATTTAATTATTATGGTTGCTCTGTATAAACTGAGTTAAGATACAAGAATAAAACATACTTCTATGTTTCAATCGGTAAAGTTTGTTCTCATATATAATGACCTTCTATGACGCTGAATTTTGAACTTACTGAATCTAATATGAACAATAACAAACATTCAAACGGTAAAATATAAAACTATATACGCACGATATTGAAAAAAGCCCAGTTCGAATTTTTTGATCGACATTAAGTATCAGCCAAGGTATGATTATGTTACACAGGAACATTCGACAAGAATGACGATTGAACACTTCAAGAAACCTAATGGTCAGCAATCTATTAATGTGAATTAATGTGAAGCTATTCGAAGGATAAGTTAACGAAGCTCATCTGTATTAGTGCGTGTTTAGGAAATCAGAGTATACTATTGTACCGTTGTATTGTTTCTCATTCATAAATGATCGATTGGTGAGGATGAAATCAGAAAAAGGATTCAAAGACCCGAATTATCATCACTCGAAACTTGTCAAGCTATATCTTCTGACGCAAAATTTTATAAATGTAACAAAGCCTTTTAGTGTGACCAAAACTCTCCTTCGATTCGTTTTAATTCCAATTCATCCAAATTACCAATTCTAATATGTACATTAAAACATTTATTTATGCTTATATATTCTTATTTATTTATATTTATTTATATTTATTAATATTTATACCTATCTAATCTAGGTTCTTTAGACTAATAAATTGACAAGTTCTTGTTCTCAATATGAATGGTTTTGTAATGGCAATGATTGACATAACGCAGTGAAAAATTTAAAATTAGCTTTAATACCGAAGCTAGTTATAATAAGCTTTTTAAGAAACTGTGGTATTTCATGACTACAAAGCTAATGGGTGCATCAGTAATCAACGACTATCTATTGATAATCATAACAATTGTAAGTTGAATCCTATTAGAAAAGTTAACAAAAATTTTGTATTGTTTACAGTGTAAATCTGCAGTATTGTTAAAATTAACAAAAAATGTTGAGTACAATACCTGATTGATAGAGCCTAGTTAACCAGATTAGTCCAGGATTTCTAACAAAAGGTGTGAATGAATCAATTAAAATCTGATTTAAATCATTCAATATTTATCAGTCCTGAAAATTACATATAGAAGTATTAAATAATAAAGTATTCAGTCACTTTTTAGCTATAGCACTTAACCATGATTTTGATGGTAAAAGCTTGAAGAAATTAATTTTTAGCTTTTATTGTAAAGTCAAGAGAAAGCGAATCACACTGGGAAGTCCATTAATAGTGTTGATCTTTCCGAAATTGTTCTGCACTACTAATTGAGACTTTATTAAATTACCTGTTTTGCTATTTGGTTTTGCTCTTACTTTAATTTGCTGTAACAACAAACTAACGCGACAATTTAGTAGCTCTTGAAGGTGAAAATTCAAGTTTAAGGCAAAAATTTCAGCAACAATTTGATTAGTTGATCATTATCAACGCATCGTCCTCAAATTGTAACTTTTGTAGCGACCAGAATTATCAGAAACACTTCTCGATTTATTTAGACTGAGCTTGTTTTCTAAAAACGTTTGTTTAATCCAATTTTATTGATATTTTATGTAAAAAATGTCTGGAAGAATCATTCGAGTCTTTTGCTTAATTTTGATTATGTGGAGTTTTCTCAATTATGTCGACTGTTCAATGTTCGCTTCAACGCCAAAGTTAACATCAAATTCAACATTGTTTCAAAATCATTGGATTACAAACAAACTCTCAAAACTGCCACAATCAGCTGAATTATACAAGCCATCGCTTCCAACAAATGATCTGCATTGGATTCCATGGATAAAAGATGGTGATACCAATTTAATGACCAGTGAACGACAAGAAGGTTTTTTTGCTCGAATACGACAATTTTTCCATGAATTGCGAATTGACCCACCAAAGGCTGTTGTCAATGCAGTTGATTTGTTTTTAGGAAGATTGGGTGAAGCTGCTTTTCATGCTGTTGTTGAGATGATTCTTGATTTCATTCTTGGTTTTAGTAGAGGACGAAGTTAATTGTCTTGTTAATCTGTTTAGTATTTCCAATAAAAATAATAAAGTTATGATTAAATATTTTCATAATTGAAAAATTGATTTTCTTTTCATTCTCGAGATACATGTATCATATTATTTTGTTACAAAAGTTATGCGAAAATTCAATTTGAGAAATTTTTAATCTGAAAAACGAAATGAGTGACTATTCAATGTTAGTATCACAGTTAAGATTAACAACATTTTAAATGGTAATAACTGAATGGTTAGATTACTGTAAAGCAAGTTAATTGAGTTGAGATGAGAATTGTCTTTTATCATCAAATGGTTTGAAATAAACAAAAAACTGACAAATTAAAGAGAAAATATTGGTTAACATAGAGTAGATTTCTCCGTTTCACTAACAACTGAAGGGTAGCTCATTGATATCAGTACAAATTTGAATTGAGCTAGTTGGCCTCGAAATATTTATCACTTGTTTTATGAATTCTTTTATCAATTTGTCCTAATGACGAGCTAATGAAAAGCTAAGATGACTAATAAAACGTCATATGATTAAAATGATAAAACATAAATGGAAATACATATTATGTATTCGCAGATTAGTTTGAAATGAGGATACTTCTTAGATTGAAGAGTGTGTAGTTTAGGGTAAACATAAATATACCATAATTGGTTTAATATGAGGGTTTAATATCTTACAAATGGAATTGTTATTAATAATGTTGAAAGACATGATTAAGTTCTTGTTTATCATCAATGGCCCTTAGAAGAGCATCATCAAATGGACTAGAGCTTGAGCTCTCAAAATCTGCAGGATCGATTCTAGTCTTTGGAATAAACTCTTGTTGCTTAGACTTATTATTTGATTTACTAGAATCACATCTGAATTGAGAAGGCATGGGCCGTAAAATGCCTAAATTGTCTTGAAACGTGCACAAACTGGTAGGCACAGAGTTTCTCCTCGAAATTATCGCGTTATTTACATCATTATTACACTTCATACTATTTTGATCCACCATCTTAAAACTATATATTACATCAGTATCTATTATAAAATCACTGTTGACTGGAATAGGATTTGTTGTTGTGGATGTTGAGGATGATGCTGCGGCTACTGCTGCAGAAGATGAGCCATGAGCGATGTTATTGGTAACATTATTCATGTTATCATTTGAACAATTAATTACATTTGCTGTAATGCTGTTAGCAATAGCACTCGTGATATTGGTGGTTGGATATGGAGAATGAGACGGAATGGACCCGTGAATTGGTAGAGACAATTGTGCAGGTAAAGGAGTAGATAGAGTTACAGACACTGTTGGTGGTGGAGGCTGTGGTACAGGAGGAGAAATAGTATTTACTGCAGTTTGAGGCGGTAAGCTTGACACAATTCCATTAATTGGAGCAGCAGGTAGTATTGATAAACATGGTGACCCTGGTAAAATTGGTGAAATATTACTTGTCTGGTCAATTGTTGAATTATCGTCAAAACTTTTTAGCTTGGTGAAGTCTTTGAGCTGCCCAGATTGAAGTAATCTTTCTGTTTCTCTAATCTTATCCTCTTCTGCAATCTCGGCCATGTTGATAGCTTCCTTTTCAATTTTAAAATCGTAAGCATCCTGTGATTGCGATGCGATGTTTCCATACATGAGCCAAAGAAAGCCAAGTATTAAAAAAGACAAAGGAAAGACAAAGGAAAGAGACAAAATGAATATTATTCATCATTAAAGAAACACACAGAGAAAACTATTTCGACTAACCTCATCTTCATCTATTGATAATATCTCCGGAATTTCAATGTGAAAATACTTGGGCATATAACTGCTGGATATCTTCATTGGAAGGTCGAAAATGTAGTCTGAAACTGAAAAAGAAAAGAAAATGAAATAATTATAGATTATATAGCATTATTTTAGCATGAATGATGTTAATTAGCATCAGGCCAATAAAAAACAGAAATTAAAAGGATAGATTGGAAATTTGTTTTGACAAACGAGAGGTTGGTTGGTTAGTAACATTAGAGATGAACATTAACGATAAAATAGAATGAATGATCAAAATAGAGGATAAGTAAATTAGTTAATTAAATTGAATACTTACTTTCATGATTTCCACAAGACATTATACCTAAAAGGCTTATTAAATAGACAAAGACCTAATCAACCACAATTTAAAACAAAAAATCATTTGAAATTGTTTAGTTGCATTTGCAGTTAGAGCTGTGACAGATAGATCAATTGGGGGACCGTATGTTATTGCGGTCAGCTTTTCTCTTATTTTCAGTTGATTTTGTCAGTTTTTTACCCGTTAATTCGATTAAATATTGACTATCATTTTATTAACCAACTAACACTTAAATCAATACAACCTTTATCTTAAACATTTTAATTTTCTTTTAAAATCTAATTGAAAGAAAAGGTAAGTTCATTTTTATGGCTATACATTTAGACCCTACCTCAAGATACTATTAACATTTGTGAGCTCGATGAGTTGTTTTCAAGTGAAATGTTTGTTTCTAAAACAATTGGTAGATGATTACAATTTTTTACTTAATTCAGTAATTTACTCAAAAAATTAGTGAATATTACCATAGATTAACCTATCGTTAACATAACATAGACCACTGAGCTAAAGATTTAAGAGTTTTGTTGTGCTCGTCAGTTAATTGTTTATTGGTTTTTTTATAAACCGTGTTTTGTCTGCTTGTTTCATTTCTGTAAGCAGTAGCTTTATGCTGGTTTCTTGGTTTAACAATCGTTTGTGAGCTGATTTTTGCTGGTCATAATCTCTTTAATTGGTCTTGATTAATTTCATTATCCCCTCATTTTGGGTAAGTTCATTGTGTCTTTGACTATTGAATATAAATATGACCCCTAATCACTATTAATAATAAAATAGGACGAGAAAGTTGAATAATTTTGGCTACTTTTCTTCCTTTTGCTCTCAAAATTAACTGAAATTTTTATGGAGGAAAAATGTACAATTTTGAATTTATTAACCAATTGTATTTTTTTCTTTTACATTTATTCTAATTTACAATTTGGCTTTTCAACACTTATGAGCAAGTATCTAATATAATTATCAACTACTATTAATACCACAGTCATCACCAGTATCAGCCATCTTTCCCAATACTATCTTCATCATTCCATTCATTCATTCATTCATTATATTTACCATTATTGTTAGGCTCACCATATTTCCTAAATTGTATGTATTTCTTTGATTGTGGGTATCATTCAAATTCTTATTAATAAGAAATAACGATACAAACCTAATCAAATCATGTATCATCTGTTTACAAACATTTGTTTTCTCATTGACCTGCATTCTTCTGGATGAAGCTAGCTTTTCTCATTTCAATTTCATTTAATCTAAATCTATTCCATTAAAATACGTTAAAATCTCTTGAATTTCGTGTTTAAATAATCTAATTAAAGCTGATTCTGAATTGATCTTTATATAAATTAGATATTTGTAATTACGTGAGTATCAAGAAGTAAATCTTCCAAAACTCATACTTTTCAACTATTTGTCACCCTTTTCCTACAATTTACCATTTTATTGATCAGTAGCAACATTGCAAATTCAACATCATCAAAAGATTAAATTAGATTTATGAATAATCCAAACATCAGGCTACTTCATTGTGGTCTAAATTTGTCCCTAATATTTGAAGTCTTGATGGCTTCAACCTCTACCGCTAAATAACCATGCGGAGACTTTGGTTTTTGGGTTTGAATTACAACCTAAAGTGCACGGCTTCTAACAAATTTATTTAAATTCTGTTTCAATCTATATCTAGTTTAACAATTTCCAATTAATTTATCCAAGTAGTGGATATAGTTATGATTCTTCAATACTGAAACAATTCCAATGTTTAATTTATTTCATTTCAATCAAAAACTAACCAATCTGTTTTGTTCTCCTCATGACCGAGGTTTCTCTTTCCTCTTCTTAACTACACATTGTCAGTATCTTTGCTGGTTTTCATCCTAACACACTCAACTCACTATTATTTTCTCTTTCTTTTCCTTGCTTTTTATCATGTTACAGGTACTTGATCGCTTTTAATCTTCAACAAGCTCCGTTCATTCTTCATAATTACAATTGTGAACCCTTGTAATCACAATTTAAAGATTTAAGTTTAATTTTATCCATTATTTTACTTAAAATACTTATAAACAACAGTGAAAACAAAAATGAAGCAAAGTGGTCTTCAAAGAGCCAGGCAAAGTACAAGAAAGGTAAGTGTTAATTTTGTTTTGTTTCTTTCTTTTTGCTGTTATACCTTGTATTAACTATTAATTTCATTAATTGTAGCCCAATTACTTAATATTAGTGTGTTTAAAATTCTCTATTTTCAGCATTTAGTATAACAGAAATAAATTTTCATAGATTCAAACTGTTTTTACTATGTTAAAAATAAAATTACCCAAATCTTCTACTTTAGTCGATCACATCTGACTGTTATACCACTAATTTATCATTTTTGGTTGTTTGGTTGTTTATTTGTTCTCATTCTTACTTTTATCTTATTTATCGACAGAAAATTAAAAAATCTTTAGGCCCTGATTTTTTGGATCCTTCTAATCTTGGTTTACATGGGAAAGAAGCACAATCCGATGTTCGATGTGACATTTGCCAAGAGGGTTTACCAAGTGGCTCTAGAAGAGATTCTATTACATGCAGAAAATGCCCTGTCCAAGGTATTTTATTTTAAATTTTTTATATAATAATATTAATCATGGTTTTGTCAAATCGAAACCTGATTATTTCATTTCTATTCTTTAAATGATTAAACTAACCACTAACCACTAATCACACAAACTTGTCTATTTTTTCTCTATTTTTTGTGCGCTTCTTCCTAAAGCTCATGCAAGCTGTATTAGAGCTCAACTGAATGTAAAATATATCAAATCTTTATGGCTGTGCCTTAGTTGTAGACACTGTTACGAATGTGATGAGTCTGGCGTTGACCAGGTAATTATATGAATTATTTATAAACTTATCAAACATCGAAATTACTGCTATCATTTAGCAGATTTTACTATTTTATCTAACACTGAATCAACTCTATTTTTCAGAGCGATCTCATATTTTGCCGAACGTGTGATTTGTCCTATCATTATGGATGTATAAGATCAATTTCATCTTCGGGAGGTGAGCTTTTATTCCACATTTTGCATAATGATCCGAGTAAAATTACTAAAATTAATATATTTTTTTAATAGGAAAATGGATTTGTCTTCAATGTAAAAAAACCCAGCTACCAATATCACGGTTCCATGGTTTTCGTCACAATAGAGTTGCAAAAACTCTAAATAAAAGTCACTCTGAAGATAAATCACCAGATACAACAACTTCTCATCCTTCTTCATCATCATCCACACCATCAACATCAAGAGCCTCGTTAAGTGTTAAAAAAGAGTTGATAATTGAAAAACAAAAGCCTAGTAACAATGAGAAATGTTCAAATAATGAGCGACTCTTACGTTCAGATCTAGCTGAACATCTAACACGCTCAGAAAGACCTGAGCGTTCTGTGAATGCTAATTCTAATAATTCTAAAAGACAAGAACGTTCAGAAAGACCAGAAACAACAGAGCGCCAAGAAAAAACAGGAAGAATGGACCAACCTGAATGCCCAATAAACAAAATTCACTCATGTAGAAGGTCGATTACTAGATTTATCATCAGACCCCGTCATGTAGGACCCTCTAAACCTAAACCTGCGAGTGATGATGTTAACTCTGTTAAAACACCTGAACGTCCTGCAAGTATAAATTCAATGAGTTCCAAACGACCTGAGCGTCCTACTAATATTGATTCAATTGGCTCAAAAAGACCTGAATGTCCCGTAAACATTGATTCAGCTGGCTCTAAACGACCAGAGCGCTCTATGAGCATGGATTCAATAGGTGCTAAACGTTCTATGCCCATTGAATCAGTTAACTCAAAAAAGCTTGAAGTTGATGATATTACTTCTCCTTTTGTAAAAAGGCCTGAACGTCCCGCAAGTATTGATCCAATGAGTTCTAAACGACCTGAACGTTCAATGAATATTGACTCTAAAAAGCATCATGAAAGCTCTACAAATATCGACTCAACTAGTTCAAAAAGACCTGAACGTCCGATAAACATTGACTCAGCCAACTCTAAAAAGCCTGAACGTCCTTTGAGCATGGGTTCAATAGGTGCCAAGCGACCTGATCGTCCTATAAATATTGACTCGACTGGTCCCAAGCGACCCGATCGTCCTATGAGCATTGAATCGATTGGATCTAAGAGACCTGAACGCCCGATAAGCATTGATTCGCCTGGGTTCAAGCGGATTGAACGAATTATTGAATCAGCCAATTCTAAACGCGTAATGAATATTGAAGCAGTTAGCACTAAACGGCCAATGAATATTGAATTAGTTAGCTCTAAGCGTCCTATGAGAGTTAATCAAGTCGTGAATGATAATAGAAGTAGTATTGATCTACCTGATATAGATATGAAGGATTCTTTCACCGAAAAACCATTAGTAAAAGAGGTAAAAGACAAGTATTTAGATAAGCCTAGGTTAATTAAAAATAAAGTTGAGCCTGAGAGGGAAAATAATATGGTCAGATCTAAAGATGTGAAAGATAAAGATGAAAAACAACAATCTACAAATGAAAATAGAAGGATGTCAGAAGAACGGTCTGAAAATAATCGTAATCCCATGAATGTTCTTAAAGCCAATGGTCCAACAAGAGGAAATGCTTTACTTTCTTTGAATGATCTAGGAAATGAAAATAAGTCTGATGGAATGCAGCCACCTGTTCCGCCAAAAGTCGCTGTATCCAAAAAAGACGCTAGTGAAATTCAAGGTACAGGATTTATATTGAGCAAACCAGTAGAACTAACTGAAGAAACTGCTCGACTCTTAAAAGACTCTAATGGTGCTAAAAGACTTAAACTAGTTCTTTTCGAAAGGTATGATAATTATACGCTGTTAATAATTTATTTATCCAAGTATTATGACTAACGATTAATAAATTTTTCTATACTTTCAGAGCATGTAAAGCTGAAAGCTTATTGCCTGCCGAGACTAACATTTGGACAGTTGAAGACGTTCACAATTTCATCAAATTCATCGGCTTCCCAGATGCTGCTGAAAACTTTTCAGAACATCAAATCGATGGTAAAAGTTTGCTTCTTCTTAGTCGGAAGGATGTTATTACTGGTTTCAAGCTCAAATTAGGACCTGCTCTTAAAATTTATGCTCACATTTTCCGGTTACAAAGGAAAAGACCTGCTCTCTTGTTGGAAGAACAATAAGTTTAAATACTGAGCCAATAGAATTGACTCAGTCCATTTCAATGAAATCACTACAAATCAGACGAAGCATGATGATTTGGAGGGAACAGGCAAAGCTACATTCAGCAATGCAGGAATATCCATGAAGCCAATTTAAATATTTCTTGAAAGCGAAAGGACAGTTTCCAACTTTGTAGTTTGTTCATTTTGATTGTTCCAGATTTGTTTTGGAAGAAAAATGTTACTTTTATTAACTCTTTGTATACGTTGGTAATTAAGTTACGATTGCATCTATACATATATATTTATGTTCTTACTTCCCCTCTTAAATGGTACAAAAAATGTTTTCTCAATTGATGATCCATTTGATCCATTTCTACCTTTTCCTCGAGAAAGACTTTACGTTCTCTTTAACCGCTTCTCTTTCTTCAAATATTCTTTGATTCCTAACTTTTATATTCACACTATTTCCTTGCTCTTTTTAATCAGATGAAAAAAAGAGCATTTTGTTTTCTCTTCTCTAATTCAATTTGACCCAAGAAGAAAAAAGAATGGGAAAAATAATTATCAAAGTGAAAGTCAAATTATGTTTTTAAATTTTGACAAAATCTTTGACAAAAAACTGCACTTTATTACAAGAAGTTAAGTGAAGACTAAACATTAATAAATTTTCATGCCTGGCTCGTCAGAATAATTCCTATTCTCTATTAAACCAACAATCTAAAAGTTAAACTGTCTTACATTTGAGATAATAATGAATCATCATCATCATCATTATTAATAAATAAAGTTTAATAGTTGAACATAAGCTAAAATCTTCAGATTTGTTTATTTTATTTCAAAGTTTGAATTTCTATCTGTCTTATTTTATTTTAAATACATTGTGTAACCTTTTTCGTTATGAAAGGAATTTAATTGAAAAAATATTTATAGCAAGTTTCATTTTTAAGCAACTAATTTAACTGATTAACTGAGTGATTGATAAAATGTTTGAAAAATTATAATAGAAACGTTTAAAAAAAGCGCTTTACTGAAATGATATTGCGCCAAACTCACTTCTGGAAGAGAATCTTTGATCCCGCTTGTTTGGAAGAAAAGGCGCCCAAACTCGTCTTTTGTAAACATACCTCCATTTAATAGGTTTTAAGTTTGCTTGGTAATTTATTAATTAATTTTATTGGTGTTTCTTTTAATTGTGTTTTATTTTACTTTTTTCAAGCATGGAGATTCGATCTGCACGTAAGTTAAACATATTTTTCATGTTTCTTTAATGTACAAGTGTAAAAATGTTTCCTTAACATTTTGTGAAATGTTATTCTTTGGCAAGACATTGTTTTGATGTTATTTAACCATATCTTTGGGTTTTGTTCACTATTTTCTTTAACAGGTCGAACTAAACTTGAAGTGGAAGGGAAAAAATCCGCTATCAAGGCTGCTTTGGACAAATTGTCTAGAGTTCGAAAAGGTATTGCTGAAGACAAGTATAACATGAAAGAAGAGGAAAATCTTTTCGTAGAAGGAGCTGAAGAAGATTTTTCGGATGATGATTTTGTGGTTGATGATACACCAAGTATAAAGAACTATTTCGGTAAAGCCACGAACGGGAAGAAAGGGAAACGACATTATGATAGTGAATCAGATGAATATGAAGATGAAGAGGAGGAATCACAAGAGAAGAACAAAGTCAAGAAAATAAAGCCGCCTAAACCATCAAATCTTACGCAAGTTAAAGTCGAGGAAACTCGTCCAGAAGACCAAGATAATGATGATGCATATGAAGTATTGGCTTCAACATCAAAACGCTTAAAAGGTATGTTTGGTTCCAAAAATAATACACCTCAATCAAGTCGTAAAGCTTCACTACTCAAGCCATTGGAACTATCATGCAGTCCATCCCAGAAAAGAAAACTTGACCAAGAAAGTTCACCAGCTTCAGTTGTAACTAAAGTTAATGGTTCTGAAGTTAAAAAAGCAAAAATTGATTTTGATTCCTTTCACCAAGAAGAGAATAAAAGTATTCTTGAAGAATCAGTTAATGATTTTGAAAACGATGATGATGTTCCTGATGCATCGTTTGATTTTGGTGGACAGGAATCATGGACATTTGGTCTACAGGGTATTGCTGACGAAGAAGCTTCAACTGTGACTGGTGATAAAGATCTAGCTGTTTTTGTTGATAAAGATGGAATTACTCATTTAAAGATGTATTGGTTAGATGCTTACGAAGATCTCGGCCCTTTTCATGGAAGAGTTTATATATTTGGCAAGATAAAGGCTAAGTCGAATGCAAAAACTTCAAGTGATTACCAGAGTTGCTGTTTGATTATTGAAAAGATCGAAAGAAAAGTTTATCTGCTTCCAGCCTTGAAAGGAGACAGTCGAATTCCAGTTTCTGACGTACATAAAGAATTTACTGAAATAATCGCACCGAATCACCGCATTAAAAATTTCAAAAGCCGAAAGGTTACAAAATTTTATTCATTTGACCAGCCTGATGTACCATATCAAGCTGATTACCTAGAAGTAATCTATGGATCAAATTATCCTCAACTCCCAGCTGATTTGAAAGGTTCAACGTTCTCCAAAGTATTTGGTACTTCTCAAACACCTTTAGAACGTTTAATAATCGAAGTTAATCTTCGAGGCCCTGGTTGGATTAGAGTGAAAAATCTCAATCCTGTTAATGTCCCTGTTTCTTGGTGTAAAAAGGAGTTTACGATGGACTACTCTTTTAAAAATATCACAGTTGATATTGATGATGTTACCATCCCACCTTTAATGATTGCATCTTTAAATGTGAGAACCTATTTAAATCAAATTATCGCCATTTCGTGTTTTGTAAAAAAGGATTATCAAATTGATGGTGGTACTCCCTCTAGTCCATTGGATCTCGACCAAAGTTGTTGTTTAATTACCTCACCTTCGGGTATGAGTCTACTTCCGGAATTCAAAAAAGCTGCTCGAAAATTTGTCAAAGGTCATGAAAATCTAATCAAGGGATACGATAATGAACAATTTATGTTGAACCAATTCCTCGTAAACTTGGGTAGACTCGATCCTGATGTTTTAGTCGGTCATGATTCTGCCTTTGATCTCAATATTATTCTCAATCGCCAAACCCACTACAACGATAAAATCAATTGGTCTCGTTTAGGTCGTCTTAGAAGAAGCTCAATTAAAGCTCTTAAATCTCAAAGGGATAAGATGGCAGTTACATCTGGACGTTTGGTTTGTGACGTTAAAATAATGGCCAAAGAATTCATTCGGGCTAAAAGTTATGATTTAGATGAATTAATTGTCCAAGTCTTGAAAAAAGAACGCCTTTTGGGTCCTTCATCTATTTCTGAAGCTTATGGCAGCGTTAAACATCTTTTCAGCTACATCAACGCTTTATTAGCTGATAATAGATTCATCATGAGTATAATGTATGAGTTGAGTGCTCTACCTTTGGCTATGCAAATCACTAAAATCGCTGGTAATCTATTTTCGAGAACTTTGATGGGTGGAAGAGCTGAAAGAAATGAGTATCTTTTACTTCATGCTTTTTACGAGAAAAACTTCATTCTACCTGACAAAGTGGTCCCAAAATACAATGATAACAAATCCAATGATGAAGTTGTTCCATCAGGAGAAGATGTAGCTGATGGAACTAAAGGTGGTAAAAAGAAGGCTGCTTATGCTGGTGGATTAGTATTAGATCCGAAAACTGGTTTTTATGATTCGTATATTTTGCTCATGGATTTCAACTCTTTGTACCCCTCAATTATTCAAGAATATAATATATGCTTCACTACAGTCGATAGAAATCGCATTAAGATAGATGAAAATGGTGATGGAATACCTGAAGTCCCTGATGCTGATAAGGCCTGTGGTATTTTACCTACGGAAATTAAAAAACTTGTAGAAGGCAGAAGAGAGGTTAAAAGGCTCATGTTGCAAGAGAAATCAAAAGATTTACAAGATCAGTTGGACATTAAACAACAGGCTCTCAAACTTACTGCGAACTCTATGTATGGTTGTCTTGGTTTTTCCAATGCTCGTTTTTACGCAAAACCACTTGCTGCTTTAGTTACTTTTAAGGGACGAGAGATTTTAATGCATACTAAAAATTTAGTTGAAACAATGGGACTAGAGGTTATTTATGGGGACACCGATTCAATTATGATCAATACTAGTTGTAGTGATTACGATGATGTAATGAAAACTGGCCGTAAAATTCAAGCTGAAATTAACAAAATTTATCGTCTTCTTGAGATTGGTATTGATGGAGTTTATCGTCCAATGTTATTATTGAAGAAAAAGAAATATGCAGCTATATCTATTTCCCGTGATCGTAACTCAATCAAGACAACTCGAGAAATGAAAGGATTGGATATTGTTCGTCGGGATTGGTCTTTAATAGCTAGAAGAGTTGGTGAAAAAATACTGGATGAAATCCTCTCCGGAAAGTCAAGTCAAGATATTGTCGATGCCATACATGATAAGTTGAAATTTTATTCAGATTTCATTAAAGCCGGAATATTCACTCCTGAGCAACTTAAAGATTTCGAAATAACCAAATCTTTAACTAAAAATCCAGAAGATTATGCAGATAAGAAAAGTTTAATACACGTAAATGTTGCGCTTCGACGAAATGCTGATGAAAAAGTAGAAAGGAAATTACGAGCTGGAGATGCTGTGCCATACGTAATTTGTATTGACGAAAGTAATCCTGATTTTGCCAATTTACCAGCAACCCAAAGAGCTTTCCATCCCGAAGAGCTTAAAGAAAGACCCTCCCTCAAGATTGATCCAAATTATTACATAAGCCAACAAATTCTTCCAACCATTTCTCGTCTTTGTGAACCCATTGAAGGAACTGACTCTCATATCATGGCTGAAGTCATGGGAATCGAATCAAATTCTATTCATCGTAGCTCCCGTGATGAATTAGAAAATGATATCCCTTTGAGTGATGATATGAAATTTGATGGATGTAATTCATTTAAGATTTCATGTCCTAATGATAAATGTGCTCAGATAATTGAATTTAGAGACGCCTTTAGAAGTGATTCAGTTACTAAAAAACGAATCAACTTAAGTCTTGCTCGATGTCCTCATTGTAATATTGATCTAACATTAGAGGTTTATGAGAATCGAATGATCAATAATTTCATCTGTATATTAAGGAATCTTTTGGATGAACACCAGAAGTGTTGGGTTATTTGCTGCCGCTGTAATTTCCAAACTAGAAGTTGTTGGGGTTATTACCGTGATAGAAGAAGTGATCGAGGTCTAGAATGTCCATATTGCCATGAAGATATGGATCAAAAGGTAAATATTATTTTCTTTTAAAATGAATCCATTTATTGACTAATCAATTTTTACTTTTATAGATTACAGATCGTCAACTCCATCAACAACTTTTATTTTATGAAACTCTTCTTGACCGTGATAACGCTTTAAATTCATTATCCAGTGCATCTGAAAGAAGTAAGTTTTGTTTTTTTTGGAAATATTTCTTTCAATTTGTATAATTTATTCAAAACTAATTTATTCATCACTTTCTTATTGTTATTCTAGGCGAGTTAGATACTAAAAGTGCCTCTTGTACAAAATTGTACAAAATTCTTTGGCAATATGTCCATAATGTCCGTTACACCATGGCTTATACTGACGTCAATCTCACTTTTATGTTTCAAAATCAGATTTTCACATGTGTTAAAAAACAAATTAAAAAATGATTTTTATGTATTTATTGATTCCTTCCCTCAGACTCTAAGAATCTAGGCATTCATAATTATGCTTTTAATTCTTATGACATTGTAATAATCATCACTATCATGCAATTATAATTTCTACTGCATTTTTAATGCTCATCTATCTTTTAACACCCAACAGTTTTCTCTATTTGTGTATAAAATTTTTCAAAAGAAAATTTAAAGTCTCAATAAATCTTTAAATATCACGTAAAATTAATTTTTCAATCGATCATCGCCAATGATTAAGATGGTAAAGGGTAATATGTTGAACAAAAAGAATGGCTTAAAGGATGATTCAATAGTAAAAAATTCTGATCTGATCCTCAGCAAATTTATTTCAATTAGTTCAATTTATATTTTGTTATATTTTTTAATTAGACTTAATTGTTATCACCTAATTTAAAATTATGCAACCTATTAATAGTTTATAATGCACCGTAAGTAAACTGAAAGTATGGATCATTAACCGGATAATTCGACCCATTGCTTGAGATTTAGTTTTTTTAATAAATATTTAATTTGCATATGTTTAATTGCATATATCGACAATTTAAATGATTGGGTTATCCATTGGAATTTGCTAATGAAAAATGAAAATAAAATTTGATTCATTGCATTGATAGACTTTCTTCATGCAATGAACCAGTTGTAATGAGGTAACGACCCCGCCTTACATCACACAATTTGATGTTCCAACTACTTCCGTTGACCGGCGTTGGCAAATTTCAGGTTGATTACTTGAGTTGATCAGTAAGCTATAATCCCTTGTTAAATTAATTGATTGTCCTTCTTGCTTCATTTAATTAGTTTACCATTCAACTTAAAACTGACCAAAATGTCTCAGGTATGTTTTGGATTAATTTGAATTAATATTTTTCTGGTTCTCCAGCTTTTTTCATTATTAACCGTTTTCTTTTAAGCATTAAATCCATGCTTCTATTTTTACTTACGTTTCAATATGTAACATTTTATATCGTTCCGGTTGTTGATTTCTCATATTTTTCTCTTTTCAGAAGCTTTATGGAAATTCAAATGACTTTCGAGTCAAGAAAGTTCTCATTACAAGCCAATACTCAGGATCTAAAGTTGAATTAGTTGATACTGCTTCACTAAAACAGCTTCCTAAGTCTGTCCCAATCCAGAAGGTGTGTATTTACTATGTCAAAATGTCCCTTTCTTTAGAAATGGAAATTTAAAATGATTCTTTACATTTATTTAGCTTCCAACTCTTGAGCTTGCTGACGGCTCATTTATATTTGGAAGTAATGGTGCTGCTTTGCAAGTGGCCAACGCTCAACTTAGAGGAGCCAATGAAAAAAATAGGGTAGAAATCGAACAATGGATAGATTGGTCTGACAACGATTTGTATCAATGTGTTGCCACATGGATGTACCCAACTCTTGGATTCATTGAGGCTTCTCGATCAGTATGTTAATCTACTTGCAAGTTTCTTAGGATTCTAATTTTAATGAATTATTTTTACTTAACAGTCTGTTGAACGTGCTAAATCAGAAGTTAAATCGGCTTTATCTGCTTTGAATAAATATCTTTCAACTCGCACTTATTTGGCTGGTGAACGAATAACCTTAGCTGACATTACTGTGCTTTCAATCCTTCTTCCACTTTATGAAAATGTAAGATTTAATTATTGTAAATTCATGAAGATTTTTTTTAATGCTGAAATTTATTTTTTAGATTGTGGATGATAAGTTTCGAAATGAATATGTTAATGTTCAACGTTGGTTCGATACTTTGGTAAATCAACCTCAATTTAAACAAGTTTTAGGTGAAATTGTTCTTTGTGAGACAGCTCCAACCTTCAAAGAAGGTGGTAAGTTATTGGTAATTAAGCATAATCTTAGTGTCAGTTGCTTATAGAACTTTTAATTCCAGCTGCTCCCAAGAAAGTAGAAAAAAAAGAGGAAAAGAAAGCCGAAAAGAAAAAGGAAGAGAAGCCTAAGCAGGAGAAAAAAGAAAAGAAGAAGGAACCTGAACCTGAAGATGAAGGAGACGATCTCGGTTTCCCACAGGAAAAAACTAAAGACCCATGGGCTGAATTACCTAAAGGGTAAGATTCAGATGTCATTTCATATTCGTCTAATGTAATTTTGGTGAAAGATTTTTATCATTTCTTTTGGTTTATAAGTTAGCATATTCACTAAAAGAAATCTCAACAAGAATCATTATATTTATGTTAATCTCATCATATTCTTATCTTTTCTAGTAATTTCGATATGGATGACTTCAAGAGATTTTATTCAAACAATCCTGAGGATAAATCCATCCCTTATTTTTGGGAAAAGTTCGATAAAGATAATTACTCAATCTGGTATTGTGAATACAAGTACCCTGAAGAGCTTACTCTAGTTTTCATGAGCTGCAATCTTATCACAGGTATTTTTAAAAATCTTTATTTTTATTGTGAATCTTTCTTTACTTACATATCCGTCATCTTAAATCTAGGAATGTTCCAACGATTAGATAAAATGCGAAAATGTGCCTTTGGTAGTATGCTTCTCTTCGGTGACGACAACAATAGCTCTATCTCAGGAGTTTGGGTTTGGCGTGGTCAAGATCTTGCTTTCAAGGTACTTAGTAAATTCTTTGAGTCAAATTCCTGCAGCTCGCATTTAATCAGGCTGCTAATTCCATAGCATTACTATTGCTATTGCATCAGGAGATGCATAAAAAACTTACATAAATTCAAGTTTTCTATGAAAATTGGCAGTTTAATTTCGCCATGTTAAGAGTATAATGTTTTGTTTTTGCTTTCCTTTTCTCATCGTATTGTTTTATCTCATTCAGCTTTCACCTGACTGGCAAATCGATTACGAATCATATAACTGGGTGAAATTGGACCACAACTCTGATGATACTAAAAAGAAGGTTAAAGAGTACTTCAGCTGGGAAGGAGACTTCGATGGCAAGAAATTCAATCAAGGAAAAATATTCAAATAAATTTCTACTTTCATCTAATAAATTCTTTTAACTTGGAATCTTGTTTCTATTCAATTATTGTGATATAGTGAAAGCTTGGTTAGCTCTCCATATGTAAGGATATGTTATTTTAAGAAATACTTTTCTAATGGTTTCGTGTTTCAGTTTCAATCATTAGATGAAGGATATTAATGTAAATAGAGATTATCAGTGCGAAATAGTTTTATTTTCTATGAATCCTTTTAAGTATTTTTTATAATCTTTATAACCGTCTTCAAATTCATTTTCAAGTGACGCTTATTCATATCCTCCAAATCGTTTATCAAACATTTCTACCGAGGCGACTATTACTAATAAATCGCTTCAAGGTAGCTAGAAGTATTCTTTAATCTGTACTTCTAAATTTTATTTGCTTAGAGAGTTATAAATGATTAAAATAAAGAAATGAACTTAATGCTTTTGAATGAGAGAAATGACTAACAAGTCAGTTTATTTATAGCAAGTTTCGTTGCAAATTTCATGATATTGACGGAAAGTCAGTGGTAATGGCTTTAACTAAAGAATCATCAACGACCTTTACCCCAGCCTTCAAAGAAAAGTTGAATTAAAAGTTCTTGCATTTTCTCTGGATTGCCCATGTTGGCCAATAAATCAGTACCAGTGACAGCACGTTTAGTTACATTGATAGCGTTTGAGGAGTCAGCAGATTGGGCTGTTTTACCAAAAAAAATGATTAGTAAAATATTCTTGTTCTTAATTCGAAACTATCTATTTCAATTGACTTACGATTGAATTTGTTGAAGAAATCCAAAAGCTTCTTTAAGTTTTCTTCAGCATTATGCTTAGCTTGTTCAGTAAGCTCTGAGATGAAAAAAAATTGTAAAAATTAGCAATTATTAAACTTAATATTATTAATAATTAATAATTAATATTACAATTATTAATATTAAACTATTGCCAAGAAAAAGTGAATAAAAAATAAAAATGAAATCTATACTTACTCTGAATATTTTCAGCAATATCTCGCCTTTTGCGACCTTTACCCCAGCCTTCAAAGAAAAGTTGAATTAAAAGTTCTTGCATTTTCTCTGGATTGCCCATGTTGGCCATTAAATCAGTACCAGTGACAGCACGTTTAGTTACATTGATAGCATTTGAAGAGTCATCAGATTGGGCTGTATTATCAAATAAGATTATTAGCTTTTAATCAATTGTTGTTTAACCTCTAAGCTTTACATTGCAATGAGCAACTTACGGTGAAATTGGTTGAAAAAATCGAAGAGCTTCTTCAATCCTTCCTCAGCATTATGCTTAGCTTGCTCAGAAAATTCTGAAGTTAATAAAGCCAAAAATTTAAGTTAATATAATGACTGGTTAAATATAATATGCAATGTAATATAAAATGTACAAAATAAGGGAGATCATCGAGTTTTAGATCTCAATTCTTAATTTTATTACTTACCTTCAAAAGCATGGAAAGCATTCTGAGTTTGATTCTGTAAATCATCAATGAAACTTCGTTTAACCAATGAGCTGGCAGAAGCAACTGGAAAGATGAATAAATCAGATTAAACTTGTTAATTTTGCATTAGTTTAGAACTAATCAGAATGAAAATCTGAATATACTCACCTCCGATGGCGCAAAGAGTCAATAAAATGGTGAAACGCATGTTGATCAAGTTAGGAATTCAAATAATCGTTGAATAACTGTTGTTACAGAATCTATTCCTATTTATACTCAGTTTTTAGTCTTAAACAACAACGTGTGATGATCTTAGCTGATTGACATTCTAAATTATTTACGGAATGAAAACAATTTGAATGTCAATCAGAACTGAAACAAATGTCATTATTTTTGCTTATTTATTATATTCAATATTTTTTTCTGGATATTTTATTGCTTCTCACAAAGGCTTTCCTGGTTTTGCTACGCTTATGCATGTAGATCATAAAGTCAAAAGTTACCTATTATCAGGCTTAATGCTGCCACTAAGCATCAATCACAACAGCTTCAACACATTGTCATCATTATTGAATGTTTTTGAAAGTGAAAATACGGTTATATGCTCTCATTTGTACTTTTATTTTCATCAAATGAATCTGTTTAATAAAATAGCATTTCTATTGAAATAACGATAAAAAAATTGAAAACAAGTTTTTTCCGTATATTTTCAGTTTATTGTAAATGAAAATAGAAGATCAGTTTGATAAGAAAATCTGGTTCTACTATTGTACAAAAAGCGAACAAAGTTTTAACTTTGAACTCGATTCTCGAAAACTGTTAATCAGGGAAATTTGATTGTACAAGTGAACTTGGAACTGAACATTGAATAAATTATTCTAGAAAAATTGATTGCTTAACCGATAGACATTTTTTGTTACTAAGAAATCGAGGTTAAAGTTGAAACTTTAATCGCTTTTTTACAGTTATCGAATCAGATTTTTTCTCATGATGGTCAGGTAGAGAATGCACTCATTTAATGAAATAAAATTGTCTATTTCTGTACAATAGATCACATCGATTTTCGGTTAAACCTGGCGCTACTGGTGACCGTAAGCGTTAGATAGATTAAAAAGTCATTTTAGAAAGAGAACGAATTAAGTCTAAAAATCAGGAAGTGTTCCTTAAAACAATGAAATTGGGATCAACAAATTAGCTCTTTGCTAATCTTTTTTTTACCTTGGTTGAAATGGTTCTTATTTACTATAAAATGGTCTTTATTTTGTATGAAAATTCCAGCAACTTTACAATTAATTCAAAATAATTTCTTCGTTTAAACATTTTGGCAAATAAGAAAGCATATGACTGTAATAATTTTTACAATTATCTTCAAATAAAACTTGTGATGCTAGTTCGACACCAGCAAATATTTCATCTGGTGTTTTTGGTTTGTACAACCGAACATAATGTTTAAATAGATTAAACATTTCCTCGATCGGATTCAAAAAAGGTGAATAAGCTGGAAGGAAGAGCAATTTATGACCGGCATTTTAAATTGTAAACTGAACATCCCGAGCATGATAGAACCTTACATTATCTATGTTAATGGTAGCATCAGAAATATTTTTATTATTTAATTGAGTTATTAACTGACCGATAACAAATTACTGCACAAATCGAGTAATTTTTTCCTCACACAGCTTTGTCAGTTAATCGAGCGCGTTTGCCTTTCTCGGACCAACCTCTACTTAGTCTAGCATCAACTTGGATGCCTGTCTCATCAACAAAGATTAGTTTTCCTTCCTTCCAATGTAAGCAAACGAATCTCATCAAAGTTTATTTGACCATCCAGAATTCAACAAATTTGCTCAAAACAAAGCCCAAGAAGCTTTCAACAACATTCGACGAGTCATTGACAATTTGTTTAGTAAGTAATTAACAAAGTTTTATGGATTCCAATTGAATTAATGACAACTTTCTATTGATTAAACAGAGAAAAATCCATTCTTCCAATCTGACGATGACTCTGAAGATACAACTGAACGAACAATTGTCAAGCGAAACATCTTCCAACAACTTGAACGTAAGCATTTCAATATCAATTCTGTGTCATCAAAATAATAACCCCTCTTATCCTCTTATCTTAGGAATGAACTCAAAAGCTCAAGCTGAAGCTCAAAATGTCTTTAATGGTCTTCAAAAAGCCTTCGCAAGCATTTTCATGCCATTCAGTAAGTATTTTCTTTCTCTTCGCAAAAATTCTTAATTTTAACCCTATCTTTTTGCTTAATTTAACAGAGCCAAATCGTGGAAATGATGCTGCTGAAGATACAACTGAACGAACCATTGTCAAGCGAAACATTTTCCAACAACTTGAACGTAAGAATTTCAATAAAAATATTTTCATAAAAATAATAACCTCATCCTTTTATCTTAGGAATGAACTCAAAGGCTCAAGCTCAAGCTCAAAAAGCCTTCGATGGTCTTCAAAAAGCTTTTGCCAGCATTTTCATGCCATTCAGTGAGTACTTTCTTTTCTTTTGAGACAAATTGAGACAAATTGTAAAAAACATGTTTTCAAATTAACAGAGCGCCCTGGAAGTCACGAAGTTGAAATTGAAGTTGAAGACAGTGAAGATACCACTGAACGAAGCATTGAAAAGCGAGATATCTTCGATTTCTTCGGAAGTAAGTCTTATCATTGTTGTGCTATTATTTGTTTATGCATTTGTTTATAATTAAAAAATTCATAAACTCTTTGTCACAGAAATCAATGAAAAGGCCCAAAATGAAGCAGAAAAGATTTTCTCTCAACTTCAAAATTCTCTCGAAGGTTTATTCAGTAAGTGTTTTATTGCGCCTACCAAATTTGTTCCTCAAATTAATCAAAAAATTTTAATTTATCCCCCAGAACACCACCACGATGATGATGATGATGAGGACTCAACCGAAGTTACCGTTGTAAAGCGAGATATCTTTGATTTCTTCGGAGGTAAATTTGAAATAAAAGTTTTTGCTTATCATGCAAGAATGTCTAAAATAACTTCTTTTTCCTTTTTCTCAGGAATCAACGAAAAAATCCAAGACCAAGCTGGAAAGTTCTTCAACCAATTCCGCAAGCCAGGCCCAAAGCCCGTTGAAAAGCCAGTTGAAGACTTAGATGATGAAATCGAAGTTGTAACCGCTGCTTAGAGAATCGACTATTATTTATAGTTATCATTTAAACCAGTAATTTAATAAACTTATATGAACCGTTGAAATACGCTCTAAAACCTTCATCCATAACCCATCTTGACCCAATGCATACCTTTATCCTCTCAGACAATAGCTTAAATCCGTAAAAAGATCAATATCTCTCCCTAGTTACTTCCATCAGTCCATTGTAAAGTTCAATAAACAAGCAAATAATAATTAATCTTCAATAAACTATTTTCATTTGCAAAATCTGTTGATATCGAAATAAGTATGAGAACACTTTTTCAAACTCTTCGTTCTAACTCATTGAAAGTCATATCTGGATTCAAAATTTTGTTGTTCAATCGAAGAGTTTATGAAACAAATCTCATTTACTTATATCTACAGCATGTTTTTTTATTAAATGAACAAGTTCAAACTCAAATAAATTTTATTGCTCCAATTAATTTGAATGTTCTCATGATCAAAGATAACTTTCTAAAGATAATCATCAGACAATTTTTTGGGAAATGATGAACGGAAGATGAAACAAAAGCGAAGCTTTTTGCTGTAAAAATTTCAACTTCAAAAGTCGCTATTTTTCTCTTTCAATGTTACTATTTCCCATACAAATCTAAAGAAACATAAAAAATGGAAAAACAGTCAAAACTGAATGGCTAAGTGATTTTCTTATTCGTCTTTCCTTTATCCTTCAAGTGATATCATCATTATCATCTTAAATTTGTAATTAGAAATGTGTTCTTTTCGAAAGGATGAGGATGAAAAGAATAGGGAAAAGGTAAGTCAGGCGAAAGGTCCATAAAGACTATTTTCTGAGCTGAGCTACTTCATCTGGTTCTACTTTCCTCTAATAAATTCTTTTAACTTGGAATATTGTTTCTATTCAATTATTGTGTTAGAGTAATAGCTTGGTTAGCTCTCCACATGTTAGGATAGGTTATTTTTGTTGATTTTGTTGGTTTTAGTGAATATTTAATTCAATGACTTTAGTAAAACATTTAGTTCAAAACATTTAATACAGTTTTAATGTTTAATAATGGAACTTGTTCAATAACAAGAAAACACAAGAAAAAAATGAAAAACACAAAAACGTTGCTTTCAGTGCAACTCACAGAACAGAACTGACTGCTGGTTAGTTTTTTATCTCACTTGTATGAGCACAAAAAATGGTTATATGTTGTTTAGTTAAGGAGACGAAAAGATGACTCTGGTTTCATCAAAGATTGAGCTCCTTTTGGTATTGATTATATTAAATTAGAAAGTGAATGAGGTGAGCTTTCTAATGATGTTTACTTGGTTACTCTAGTCAATCTGGTTGAAGAGAAGTAAGTTGATCTTACATTACACATTTAATGATGAAAAAAGTTTAAAATGAATATTTTGAGCGTTCATAACTCGAGAACGGCTCAAGTTGAATAAGTAAAAAATATATCATTAAAGAACGTTGAATCAGTTCTCAGCAACAAAACCTTAATCACAGTTCCAGTGTGAGTAATTCTGAGCTAGCACATGATGTCTCAGAATTCAGTTTTGGTGAACAAAAGTTAAATTTTAAAAAAATTAAAATAATCTTTTCATGTGTTGAGATATCAACATGTTACAAATGAAATTAAGTTAAATCTTGTTTTTGTTAACCGAATAAGCTCAATAAACCAACAATTTTAAGAAATACTTTTCTAATGGTTTCGTGTTTCAGTTTCAATAATTAGATGAAGGATATTAATGAAAAGGAGATTATCAGTGCGAAATAGTTTTATTTTCTATGAATCCTATTCCTAAGTATTTTTTACACTCAGTATAACCGTCTATAATTCATTTTCATACCCTGTAGTTTTTGCTACCCTGATAGATCTATAAAAGTGAAAATGAATGAACAAGAAGTTCCCATTCAATCACTTTATGAAAAAGCAATACTACGCTCACCGGGATACAAGCTAACAGAAATTTGCGAACATGATTTCAACAAAGCAGATCCTTATGTTAACGAAAGAATTACACACTATTCAACTATAAAGAATGTGAGGACAATCAATATTAGAGAGAGTTTTTTCGGTGGAAGGACAAATAATATCAAGTTTTATCATAAATGCGGCCCTAGTGAAAGGGTAAGATACCTTGACTTCACATCACTTTATCCTTATGTCCTGAAAAGGCATAAACATCCTTTGGTTCATCTTACGTTATACAATAAAATTTCCAACATCCTGCAGCATACTTTGGTTTTGTAAAATGTAAAATTTTACCACCAAAATCGCTTAATATTGCAGTGCTTCCAATGAGAATAGCTAAAAAATTGATGTTTCCCCTTTGTCGTACCTGTGCAGAAAATTTCAATCAATCTTCATGCACTCACTTTGATGACGAACGCGCTCTAACAAACACATGGACATCCGTTGAGTTGTTAAAAGCTTTCAGATATGGGTACAAACCTCTGAAAACACATTGTGAGAGTTTATTATTGGTTTAATAAAAATAAAATTTAATACTATCAATAGGCTGGCCAGATCAGAAATGAATCCGCAATCTTTAGTCAAGCTTTTAAATACATTTTTGATTAGGGCGATAATGATTTTAACTAAAAGGGCCTTTTTTGGCTTTTTAACCATAAAAGTAACAATACTAATAAAGGCCTTATCAGTACTTGGATACTTAGTTTGGTCAAGTAAAAACATTCGAGTGGTCAAAAATTATCAAGATGGCCAAAGTGTTCAAATTCTTATCAACACTTTAATGGCCAATAATTATCTATTTTAAATATCTTAATAAACAAACATTACATCTTCCACTTCCTATAAAAATCGAAGTCCCTTTCGAGCCATTTCTTCTTACAATTAGTTGTTAGTTACTGTTCACGTCAAAGACATCTTTTTTAACATGAGTGTACCAAGGACAGTTTATTCCGTGACCATAAGTTCAACTACAGTTACGGGTGAGTGCATGAACGGTGTCCATGAGATAAAACGTTTAGTGAGTCAAGGATATATAACCTATAACGGTGAAGAGATTTTGGTCGCTGTTGCTTCTTGGGAACGTTCATTAGTCAGGTTAGATGGTTAGAATATACTTTTTTTGAAGTATCGTTCACATTCCAAAAATAAATAGCAACTTAGTGTAACACACCCTTTCATTAGGTTAAGATGTTTTGCCAAAGTAATTGGCATAACACACCCTATCGATCGAGATGTTTCGGTCGATAGGGTGATCTTGTAGATTAAAGTATTATATAAGACATATAACCGAATAAAGAATTAACCAGTTCAGTTTAGAACTATAAATAAGAAAGTTTAACTATTCTTATCAGTGGAGGCTCAAATGAGGAGAAATCTTCTTCGAATTTTTCGAAAATTTTGTTGCATGTGTTGAGATATCAACATGTTACAAATGAAATTAAGTTAAATCTTGTTTTTGTTAACCGAATAAGCTCAATAAACCAACAATTTTAAGAAATACTTTTCTAATGGTTTCGTGTTTCAGTTTCAATAATTAGATGAAGGATATTAATGAAAAGGAGATTATCAGTGCGAAATAGTTTTATTTTCTATGAATCCTATTCCTAAGTATTTTTTACACTCAGTATAACCGTCTATAATTCATTTTCAAGTGACACTTATTCATATCCTCCAAATCGTTTATCAAACATTGCGACTGAGTCACTCGATTAACTATTACTTATAAATCGTTTCAAGGTAGTAAGAAGTATTCTTTAATCTGTACTTCTAAATTTTATCTGCCTAGAAAGTTATAAATGATTAAAAAAAAAGAAATGACCTGAATAATTTTTGAATGCAAAAAATGACTAACAAGTCAGTTTATTTATAGCAAGTTTTGTTTCAAATTTCATGATATTGACGAAGAGTCAGTAGTAACGGCTTTAACTGAAAATTCGGCCTTTACCCAAGCTTTCAAAGAAAAGCTGAGTTAAAAGTTCTTGCATTTTCTCAGGTTTGCCCAAGCTGGCAGCTATATCATCAGCAGTGAGAGCACGTTTAGCTACATTGATAGCGTTTGAGGAGTCATCAGATTGGGCTGTTTTACCAGATAAAAATGATTAGTTAACTATTCTTGTTCTATTTCAATTGACTTACGATTGAATAAGTTGAACAAATAAAGGACCATCTTTAAGTTTTCTTCAGCATCATGCTTATCTTGTTCAGTAAACTCTGAAATGAAAAATTGTAAAAATTAGCAATTATTCAACAATTGCCAAAGAAAAAGTGAATAAAAAATAAAAATGAAATTTATACTTACTTTGAATATTTTCAGCAATATCTCGCCTTTTGCGACCGAAAAGTTGACCTTTACCCAAGCTTTCAAAGAAAAGTTGAGCTAAAAGTTTTGGCATTTCCTCAGGTTTGCCCAATTTGGCAGCTATATCATCAGCAGTGAGAGCACGTTTAGCTACATTGATAGCGTTTGAGGAGTCATCAGATTGGGCTGTATTATCAAATAAGATTATTAGCTTTTAATAATTGTTGTTTTAAACTCTAAGCTTTACATTGCAGTGAGCAACTTACGGTGAAATTGTGTGAAAAAATCGAAGAGCTTCTTCAATCCTTCCTCAGCATTATGCTTAGCTTGCTCAGAAAATTCTGAAGTTAATAAAGCCAAAAATTTAAGTTAATATAATGACTGGTTAAATATAATATGCAATGTAATATAAAATGTACAAAATAAGGGAGATCATCGAGTTTTAGATCTCAATTCTTAATTTTATTACTTACCTTCAAAAGCATGGAAAGCATTCTGAGTTTGATTCTGTAAATCATCAATGAAACTTCGTTTAACCAAAGAGCTGGCAGAAGCAACTGGAAAGATGAATAAATCAGATTAAACTTGTTAATTTTGCATTAGTTTAGAACTAATCAGAATGAAAATCTGAATATACTCACCTCCGATGGCGCAAAGAGTCAATAAAATGGTGAAACGCATGTTGATCAAGTTAGGAATTCAAATAATCGTTGAATAACTATTATTCCTAAATCTATTCCTATTTATACTCAGTTGTTATTCTTAAGCAAGTACATTTGATGATCTTAGCTGATTGACATTCTAAATTATTTACAGAATTAAAACAATTTGAATGTCAATCAAAACTGAAACACATGTCATTAATTTTGCTTATTTATTATTATATGCAATGTTTTTTTGCTGGATATGACATTGCTTCACATAAAGGCTTTCCTGGTTTTGCTGCACTTGTTTATGTCGATCATAAAGTCAAAAATTGATGCTGCCATTAAGCATCAATCACAACAGCTTCAACACATTTCATCAAATGAGTGCATTCTCTACAGAGAAATTTGATTGTACAAATGATAGAAAGCATTAATTATAGTTGTATATACCGTGATCCATTTGGTTTGAACAAAGATGACTCATAACTTTTTTATGTCATAAACTGAAGGGGTTGTCTACTGAATAGGTTCAATCGTTTCTAAGATATCGTTCCAATCTTTATTAGATAACAGCCCCTTCGAATAGTCATATTTGTTTTTTTCCAACCAAATTGATACCGGTGTAGATATTATGTTTTTAAATTTTATTATTAGGGCGTCAAATATATTTTGCAGTTCGCTATGAAAAAATCTTTGATTGTGTCCTTTTTTGGCCGAAAATCGATGTGATCTATTGTACAGAAATAGACAATTTTATTTCATTAAATGAGTGCATTCTCTACCTGACCATCATGAGAAAAAATCTGATTCGATAACTGTAAAAAAGCGATTAAAGTTTCAACTTTAACCTCGATTTCTTAGTAACAAAAAATGTCTATCGGTTAAGCAATCAATTTTTCTAGAATAATTTATTCAATGTTCAGTTCCAAGTTCACTTGTACAATCAAATTTCCCTGATTAACAGTTTTCGAGAATCGAGTTCAAAGTTAAAACTTTGTTCGCTTTTTGTACATTAGTAGAACCAGATTTTCTTATCAAACTGATCTTCTATTTTCATTTACAATAAACTGAAAATATACGGAAAAAACTTGTTTTCAATTTTTTTATCGTTATTTCAATAGAAATGCTATTTTATTAAAAAGATTTAGAAAGTACGTAAAAAAGCACAATGATGATTATCAAGATCAATAAGATCTTGATTATATTGTCATAGGTTTCAGGGGCCATTTTAAGACAAAAAAGATCAACTCACTCTCAAAATTGACTCTTATCAGCATCAACTCGATTCTCGAAAACTGTTAATCAGGGAAATTTGATTGTACAAGTGAACTTGGAACTGAACATTGAATAAATTATTCTAGAAAAATTGATTGCTTAACCGATAGACATTTTTTGTTACTAAGAAATCGAGGTTAAAGTTGAAACTTTAATCGCTTTTTTACAGTTATCGAATCAGATTTTTTCTCATGATGGTCAGGTAGAGAATGCACTCATTTAATGAAATAAAATTGTCTATTTCTGTACAATAGATCACATCGATTTTCGGCCAAAAAAGGACACAATCAAAGATTTTTTCATAGCGAACTGCAAAATATATTTGACGCCCTAATAATAAAATTTAAAAACATAATATCTACACCGGTATCAATTTGGTTGGAAAAAAACAAATATGACTATTCGAAGGGGCTGTTATCTAATAAAGATTGGAACGATATCTTAGAAACGATTGAACCTATTCAGTAGACAACCCCTTCAGTTTATGACATAAAAAAGTTATGAGTCATCTTTGTTCAAACCAAATGGATCACGGTATATACAACTATAATTAATGCTTTCTATCATTTGTACAATCAAATTTCTCTGTAGAGAATGCACTCATTTGATGAAATGTGTTGAAGCTGTTGTGATTGATGCTTAATGGCAGCATCAATTTTTGACTTTATGATCGACATAAACAAGTGCAGCAAAACCAGGAAAGCCTTTATGTGAAGCAATGTCATATCCAGCAAAAAAACATTGCATATAATAATAAATAAGCAAAATTAATGACATGTGTTTCAGTTTTGATTGACATTCAAATTGTTTTAATTCTGTAAATAATTTAGAATGTCAATCAGCTAAGATCATCAAATGTACTTGCTTAAGAATAACAACTGAGTATAAATAGGAATAGATTTAGGAATAATAGTTATTCAACGATTATTTGAATTCCTAACTTGATCAACATGCGTTTCACCATTTTATTGACTCTTTGCGCCATCGGAGGTGAGTATATTCAGATTTTCATTCTGATTAGTTCTAAACTAATGCAAAATTAACAAGTTTAATCTGATTTATTCATCTTTCCAGTTGCTTCTGCCAGCTCTTTGGTTAAACGAAGTTTCATTGATGATTTACAGAATCAAACTCAGAATGCTTTCCATGCTTTTGAAGGTAAGTAATAAAATTAAGAATTGAGATCTAAAACTCGATGATCTCCCTTATTTTGTACATTTTATATTACATTGCATATTATATTTAACCAGTCATTATATTAACTTAAATTTTTGGCTTTATTAACTTCAGAATTTTCTGAGCAAGCTAAGCATAATGCTGAGGAAGGATTGAAGAAGCTCTTCGATTTTTTCACACAATTTCACCGTAAGTTGCTCACTGCAATGTAAAGCTTAGAGTTTAAAACAACAATTATTAAAAGCTAATAATCTTATTTGATAATACAGCCCAATCTGATGACTCCTCAAACGCTATCAATGTAGCTAAACGTGCTCTCACTGCTGATGATATAGCTGCCAAATTGGGCAAACCTGAGGAAATGCCAAAACTTTTAGCTCAACTTTTCTTTGAAAGCTTGGGTAAAGGTCAACTTTTCGGTCGCAAAAGGCGAGATATTGCTGAAAATATTCAAAGTAAGTATAAATTTCATTTTTATTTTTTATTCACTTTTTCTTTGGCAATTGTTGAATAATTGCTAATTTTTACAATTTTTCATTTCAGAGTTTACTGAACAAGATAAGCATGATGCTGAAGAAAACTTAAAGATGGTCCTTTATTTGTTCAACTTATTCAATCGTAAGTCAATTGAAATAGAACAAGAATAGTTAACTAATCATTTTTATCTGGTAAAACAGCCCAATCTGATGACTCCTCAAACGCTATCAATGTAGCTAAACGTGCTCTCACTGCTGATGATATAGCTGCCAGCTTGGGCAAACCTGAGAAAATGCAAGAACTTTTAACTCAGCTTTTCTTTGAAAGCTTGGGTAAAGGCCGAATTTTCAGTTAAAGCCGTTACTACTGACTCTTCGTCAATATCATGAAATTTGAAACAAAACTTGCTATAAATAAACTGACTTGTTAGTCATTTTTTGCATTCAAAAATTATTCAGGTCATTTCTTTTTTTTTAATCATTTATAACTTTCTAGGCAGATAAAATTTAGAAGTACAGATTAAAGAATACTTCTTACTACCTTGAAACGATTTATAAGTAATAGTTAATCGAGTGACTCAGTCGCAATGTTTGATAAACGATTTGGAGGATATGAATAAGTGTCACTTGAAAATGAATTATAGACGGTTATACTGAGTGTAAAAAATACTTAGGAATAGGATTCATAGAAAATAAAACTATTTCGCACTGATAATCTCCTTTTCATTAATATCCTTCATCTAATTATTGAAACTGAAACACGAAACCATTAGAAAAGTATTTCTTAAAATTGTTGGTTTATTGAGCTTATTCGGTTAACAAAAACAAGATTTAACTTAATTTCATTTGTAACATGTTGATATCTCAACACATGCAACAAAATTTTCGAAAAATTCGAAGAAGATTTCTCCTCATTTGAGCCTCCACTGATAAGAATAGTTAAACTTTCTTATTTATAGTTCTAAACTGAACTGGTTAATTCTTTATTCGGTTATATGTCTTATATAATACTTTAATCTACAAGATCACCCTATCGACCGAAACATCTCGATCGATAGGGTGTGTTATGCCAATTACTTTGGCAAAACATCTTAACCTAATGAAAGGGTGTGTTACACTAAGTTGCTATTTATTTTTGGAATGTGAACGATACTTCAAAAAAAGTATATTCTAACCATCTAACCTGACTAATGAACGTTCCCAAGAAGCAACAGCGACCAAAATCTCTTCACCGTTATAGGTTATATATCCTTGACTCACTAAACGTTTTATCTCATGGACACCGTTCATGCACTCACCCGTAACTGTAGTTGAACTTATGGTCACGGAATAAACTGTCCTTGGTACACTCATGTTAAAAAAGATGTCTTTGACGTGAACAGTAACTAACAACTAATTGTAAGAAGAAATGGCTCGAAAGGGACTTCGATTTTTATAGGAAGTGGAAGATGTAATGTTTGTTTATTAAGATATTTAAAATAGATAATTATTGGCCATTAAAGTGTTGATAAGAATTTGAACACTTTGGCCATCTTGATAATTTTTGACCACTCGAATGTTTTTACTTGACCAAACTAAGTATCCAAGTACTGATAAGGCCTTTATTAGTATTGTTACTTTTATGGTTAAAAAGCCAAAAAAGGCCCTTTTAGTTAAAATCATTATCGCCCTAATCAAAAATGTATTTAAAAGCTTGACTAAAGATTGCGGATTCATTTCTGATCTGGCCAGCCTATTGATAGTATTAAATTTTATTTTTATTAAACCAATAATAAACTCTCACAATGTGTTTTCAGAGGTTTGTACCCATATCTGAAAGCTTTTAACAACTCAACGGATGTCCATGTGTTTGTTAGAGCGCGTTCGTCATCAAAGTGAGTGCATGAAGATTGATTGAAATTTTCTGCACAGGTACGACAAAGGGGAAACATCAATTTTTTAGCTATTCTCATTGGAAGCACTGCAATATTAAGCGATTTTGGTGGTAAAATTTTACATTTTACAAAACCAAAGTATGCTGCAGGATGTTGGAAATTTTATTGTATAACGTAAGATGAACCAAAGGATGTTTATGCCTTTTCAGGACATAAGGATAAAGTGATGTGAAGTCAAGGTATCTTACCCTTTCACTAGGGCCGCATTTATGATAAAACTTGATATTATTTGTCCTTCCACCGAAAAAACTCTCTCTAATATTGATTGTCCTCACATTCTTTATAGTTGAATAGTGTGTAATTCTTTCGTTAACATAAGGATCTGCTTTGTTGAAATCATGTTCGCAAATTTCTGTTAGCTTGTATCCCGGTGAGCGTAGTATTGCTTTTTCATAAAGTGATTGAATGGGAACTTCTTGTTCATTCATTTTCACTTTTATAGATCTATCAGGGTAGCAAAAACTACAGGGTATGAAAATGAATTATAGACGGTTATACTGAGTGTAAAAAATACTTAGGAATAGGATTCATAGAAAATAAAACTATTTCGCACTGATAATCTCCTTTTCATTAATATCCTTCATCTAATTATTGAAACTGAAACACGAAACCATTAGAAAAGTATTTCTTAAAATTGTTGGTTTATTGAGCTTATTCGGTTAACAAAAACAAGATTTAACTTAATTTCATTTGTAACATGTTGATATCTCAACACATGAAAAGATTATTTTAATTTTTTTAAAATTTAACTTTTGTTCACCAAAACTGAATTCTGAGACATCATGTGCTAGCTCAGAATTACTCACACTGGAACTGTGATTAAGGTTTTGTTGCTGAGAACTGATTCAACGTTCTTTAATGATATATTTTTTACTTATTCAACTTGAGCCGTTCTCGAGTTATGAACGCTCAAAATATTCATTTTAAACTTTTTTCATCATTAAATGTGTAATGTAAGATCAACTTACTTCTCTTCAACCAGATTGACTAGAGTAACCAAGTAAACATCATTAGAAAGCTCACCTCATTCACTTTCTAATTTAATATAATCAATACCAAAAGGAGCTCAATCTTTGATGAAACCAGAGTCATCTTTTCGTCTCCTTAACTAAACAACATATAACCATTTTTTGTGCTCATACAAGTGAGATAAAAAACTAACCAGCAGTCAGTTCTGTTCTGTGAGTTGCACTGAAAGCAACGTTTTTGTGTTTTTCATTTTTTTCTTGTGTTTTCTTGTTATTGAACAAGTTCCATTATTAAACATTAAAACTGTATTAAATGTTTTGAACTAAATGTTTTACTAAAGTCATTGAATTAAATATTCACTAAAACCAACAAAATCAACAAAAATAACCTATCCTAACATGTGGAGAGCTAACCAAGCTATTACTCTAACACAATAATTGAATAGAAACAATATTCCAAGTTAAAAGAATTTATTAGAGGAAAGTAGAACCAGATGAAGTAGCTCAGCTCAGAAAATAGTCTTTATGGACCTTTCGCCTGACTTACCTTTTCCCTATTCTTTTCATCCTCATCCTTTCGAAAAGAACACATTTCTAATTACAAATTTAAGATGATAATGATGATATCACTTGAAGGATAAAGGAAAGACGAATAAGAAAATCACTTAGCCATTCAGTTTTGACTGTTTTTCCATTTTTTATGTTTCTTTAGATTTGTATGGGAAATAGTAACATTGAAAGAGAAAAATAGCGACTTTTGAAGTTGAAATTTTTACAGCAAAAAGCTTCGCTTTTGTTTCATCTTCCGTTCATCATTTCCCAAAAAATTGTCTGATGATTATCTTTAGAAAGTTATCTTTGATCATGAGAACATTCAAATTAATTGGAGCAATAAAATTTATTTGAGTTTGAACTTGTTCATTTAATAAAAAAACATGCTGTAGATATAAGTAAATGAGATTTGTTTCATAAACTCTTCGATTGAACAACAAAATTTTGAATCCAGATATGACTTTCAATGAGTTAGAACGAAGAGTTTGAAAAAGTGTTCTCATACTTATTTCGATATCAACAGATTTTGCAAATGAAAATAGTTTATTGAAGATTAATTATTATTTGCTTGTTTATTGAACTTTACAATGGACTGATGGAAGTAACTAGGGAGAGATATTGATCTTTTTACGGATTTAAGCTATTGTCTGAGAGGATAAAGGTATGCATTGGGTCAAGATGGGTTATGGATGAAGGTTTTAGAGCGTATTTCAACGGTTCATATAAGTTTATTAAATTACTGGTTTAAATGATAACTATAAATAATAGTCGATTCTCTAAGCAGCGGTTACAACTTCGATTTCATCATCTAAGTCTTCAACTGGCTTTTCAACGGGCTTTGGGCCTGGCTTGCGGAATTGGTTGAAGAACTTTCCAGCTTGGTCTTGGATTTTTTCGTTGATTCCTGAGAAAAAGGAAAAAGAAGTTATTTTAGACATTCTTGCATGATAAGCAAAAACTTTTATTTCAAATTTACCTCCGAAGAAATCAAAGATATCTCGCTTTACAACGGTAACTTCGGTTGAGTCCTCATCATCATCATCATCGTGGTGGTGTTCTGGGGGATAAATTAAAATTTTTTGATTAATTTGAGGAACAAATTTGGTAGGCGCAATAAAACACTTACTGAATAAACCTTCGAGAGAATTTTGAAGTTGAGAGAAAATCTTTTCTGCTTCATTTTGGGCCTTTTCATTGATTTCTGTGACAAAGAGTTTATGAATTTTTTAATTATAAACAAATGCATAAACAAATAATAGCACAACAATGATAAGACTTACTTCCGAAGAAATCGAAGATATCTCGCTTTTCAATGCTTCGTTCAGTGGTATCTTCACTGTCTTCAACTTCAATTTCAACTTCGTGACTTCCAGGGCGCTCTGTTAATTTGAAAACATGTTTTTTACAATTTGTCTCAATTTGTCTCAAAAGAAAAGAAAGTACTCACTGAATGGCATGAAAATGCTGGCAAAAGCTTTTTGAAGACCATCGAAGGCTTTTTGAGCTTGAGCTTGAGCCTTTGAGTTCATTCCTAAGATAAAAGGATGAGGTTATTATTTTTATGAAAATATTTTTATTGAAATTCTTACGTTCAAGTTGTTGGAAAATGTTTCGCTTGACAATGGTTCGTTCAGTTGTATCTTCAGCAGCATCATTTCCACGATTTGGCTCTGTTAAATTAAGCAAAAAGATAGGGTTAAAATTAAGAATTTTTGCGAAGAGAAAGAAAATACTTACTGAATGGCATGAAAATGCTTGCGAAGGCTTTTTGAAGACCATTAAAGACATTTTGAGCTTCAGCTTGAGCTTTTGAGTTCATTCCTAAGATAAGAGGATAAGAGGGGTTATTATTTTGATGACACAGAATTGATATTGAAATGCTTACGTTCAAGTTGTTGGAAGATGTTTCGCTTGACAATTGTTCGTTCAGTTGTATCTTCAGAGTCATCGTCAGATTGGAAGAATGGATTTTTCTCTGTTTAATCAATAGAAAGTTGTCATTAATTCAATTGGAATCCATAAAACTTTGTTAATTACTTACTAAACAAATTGTCAATGACTCGTCGAATGTTGTTGAAAGCTTCTTGGGCTTTGTTTTGAGCAAATTTGTTGAATTCTGGATGGTCAAATAAACTTTGATGAGATTCGTTTGCTTACATTGGAAGGGAGGAAAACTTACTGTCAAAGGTTTCGTGAAGATCTCGCTTTTCAACGGTAACTTCAGCAGATGCATCGCCATCTATAGTGAGGTAAAAATATGAGTGTAAAAATTGTCGATTATTAGCTCTTCCAATAAGATGATTCAATGTTACACAGCAGCGTATGATTCCTTCAATTGTTCGGTTCAATATTTTTTAAACTCTCTTCATTTAAACAAATTTGTATCTTCAACTTAATTGCTTTCATTACTTTCAATACCTCGAAATGATTTATGGCTCGTTTGGTAACATTGATAACATCAGATAGATCGGAAGCCTCATTGAGATTAGCTTATACAATAATTGATAAAATTCAGTTTAAGATAAACTTACTTCCTTGGAATCGGTTCAATAAAGCTTGTTGGAGTTTTTCAAGATTTGCCTTTGCTTCAGCAGCTTCTGTGTTGGGTGAAATTAACAAGAAAATTGTAAAGCTACAAAATTACATTGGGAAGTTAGTTGGACTTACGTTGCTTGAAGGTCTCTACACTGATGAATCTTTTGTTCAATGAGCCAGCAGAAGCAACTGAAATAGATTAGAAATGATTAATGAGAAGGTTGAATATTCCAAGCGGATTCACATATCGATGTTGATCACAAGCTGATGAGACTCACCTCCGACAAGGCAAAGGGTCAAGATGAGGGCGAAACGCATTTTGATCAAGTTTACAGTCAAACGATCGTCCAATTACAATCTAATTGATAATTCCAGAGAATGGCTCTTAGGATTAAAGTGATTCCCGTTTTATACCATTTTTTGGATGAAAAACCAACTCGCTTGATTGACATATTTCTCATATTGGAACAGACGTTTAACACTCAATCGATTGAGATGTCTATCAAACCTAAATGCGTAATTCCAGCAATCCTTGGATTGTTTGGATCTTTCAATCAAAAATTAACTGATTATCTCAATCAAGGTAAAAGTTTCTTAAGTCCAGTGAAACTTGCAAAGTTCAAAATTTTATTTTGATAGATTTCGATTTCTAGCAATTTCTTCAAACTTTTTGATAGACTTCCATAGCCAAGTTCGAGTTAAAATTACATGCAAATATATAAATTATATGCATAAGTACTTCTACTATGTATTTGCTTTGTTCATTTTCCCTTGCTTCGATTTTCCGACAAATGAGATTAAATACGCTATATTTTTCAAATTTGTTGACCTTTTCTTAATTTCAATGAAACTGTGTTATATGAAGATTTAGCAGCAACATAAACCTTTCACCTTTAAAAGGATCAAAATTTGCGATTAATGCCATTCTTGCTGAGGCATGATCAACAGAACTGTTAAATCAAATTTCCAGGTGATGATTGAAGCAACCTTGACTTGACAGTGTCATTCGTAAGTTTCTTTGATCTCATGATCTTTCAATCTTATAATGATGTGTTTTAGAAGTGACATTGAGAAATAATTCGATTATTGAATTGTCCATTTATAAGAAGTCCCTAATAAAGACTCGGAATGGACATAAAATGAATTTCTCAATAACTTTATTATTAAACAGATAGATAGAAATCGCAATTTTTATTAGACACTAAATACACTATTTTCCAACTACAGTGAAATTAATCTTTTTGAGAGATTCTCTTTTCACGTTTGACATTATTTTGCACGTATGTTTTGCGAATATTGATTAAATCTGTGTTTAAAGTTTATAAAAAGTGTATTCTTTCATATATCTCATATATCTTTCTTATATCAAAACTTTTTAATATCACTGCAAAAAAGCCCTTAATTTTTGTTTTAATTTTATTCCGAGACTTTCTTAGGACTTTTTCAATTGCATTTAAAGTGTTTCTGTGAAGCAAAGTTTTCTTTGATAGTTCATTCTGTTTCATCGGCTTGCAACTGTAAACATAGCTTGATATTCACGATAATTGAATTACAAAAATATTTTGAGATTTTGTTGGAAGCTACATAATCATCACAAAAAAATAAGAATGGTCTTGCATAGAAATTCGAGTAATCTTGTGATATTATATGAACAAATATTAAAAAAATATCCATTTTGATTAGCATTTCTGGAATATTAACAAGCAACATTTTGATTTGCAAGCAATAAAAAGTGAAATGGGACAAGGATGAAAGCTGCAACCAAAGATTCTGTTTACTTCATCTATTACTTATGATTAAAGACCTTTCACCAACTTCTGACAGGTTGATACACCGTTTCGAGTTATCGATATTGAGTTTCGAAAATATTTAGGCTTTTCTTTACTTTAATTTTATTATTTACAAATTTTAATACTCGAATTTCTCGAAAATAGATCAAATAACAAATTGATATTTTTCCTTTTAAGTATGTTATATAACTTTATGCGATATAGTCAAAAGTTCTTGTTAGGTCACGTCACGTTTGCATAGTTCTTGAATCAATTCCTTCACGAAAGGCTTGGACAACTCGAATCTAAAAAAATTAAAAAGAAAAAAAACATGAGGTTATAAATATGAAAGATGAAGAGAAAATCACTCATAAAGAGTTGAAATATTCATATATTAGGAGCCTTTTATTATTATTATTTACCTGTGCTCTTAGTCTCTGTAACCCACGGAACCAAAGGATTTGACCTGGTTTCTTAGCGAACGAACCTGATCGATGTTCATTTGTAAAAACAGATTCAAATTCTTCTGATTCAGGGACGGATGAACCAACAGTGAATTTTTTAGGTAAAATATCTTTTGGAATTGAAATCAAAACTTGATGCCAAATAATGGATGAAAATCCAATAAATATGGACCAACCCCATTGTTCTAAAGTTAATGGATGAACTTTGAATGCAATTCCAGTGAAGTTTATAATTAAAATCTACCATTTAAAGAAAAAAAGTAAAATTTAGTGTTGGAAGATTTGAAAGATAAATGGTTGAAAATTTGAATAAAGACAGTATTACCTGCATTACAAAAGTACCAATTAAAACTGAGATATAAATTTTGTTAGTAAAAAGCTTAGCGAAAACATTGCGTTCATCATTTATTTTTCGCGCATTTAACTCGTTGAAGAGAGACATCATTACCAAACAGTTGAATATAATTGTATAATGTTGACTTGGTGGAGCATTGAGCGGTAAATTCATTCCTGAATCAATATCAAAAAGCATCGGACCTGAAATTTGCGAAAAAAACAACTTTTGTTAAATGGTGGTGATTTGAAAGAGAATCATTTCATTACCATAGAATAATAAGATTAAGATCACAGCAGTTTGGTACAATGCATGGCCCAAAATGTTCCTTGCCATTCGCCTTGAAATGATTGGCTTATTCCGTCCATAAGGTTTACGCAATAAAAGTTGAGGTGTAGGTTGTTCAGTAGCAAGAGCGAGACCGGCAAAAGTGTCCATGGCAAGATTGACCCAAAGCATTTGAACAGCTTGTAACGGACTATCCTATTGAAATTGATAATCGATTAGTTTGAAGCTCGATTCAACATCTTTTAAACATCTTTTAAACTAATCTTACATTTACAGCACAAGCTCCAATGAATGCAACTAAACATGCAACAATGTTGATTGTTAATTGAAATTGAATGAATTTAGCAATGTTATCATAAACATTTCTACCCCAACTAACTGCTTTGACGATTGATGAAAAATTGTCATCGGTTAAAATAATATCTGATGCTTCTTTGGCTACTTCAGTTCCTGATATTCCCATGGCAAATCCAACATCAGCTTTTTTCAACGCAGGACCATCATTGGTTCCATCACCTGTAACCGCGACTACTTGACGTCTCGAGAAGAGTTTACTTTCAATTAAATGTTTAACCTGAAATAAAAATGTAAAAATTATCAGTACCTTCTGATTTATATTTAAATTTTAGCGTAATGGAACCTAAAGTAGTAATTCAAATTATTTCTAATAAGTAAGTGAAAATATTGTGCACGTTAACTTGCCAATCATAAATATTTTGCGAAGGTTAGCCAAAGAACCAATTAACTAACAATTGTTCATCAATCTAGCTGATGTAACCTCCACCTTACCTGACAATTGTAAAAAAATTGTTTCACACAATTTTCAGATAACTGGAACACAATTCAACTCAATACTAGTACTTCAATTTTTATCCCAAATTACGAGTTGTAGATGCAGATTATATCTAGAACATTGTTCCTGTAATTAAAGTTGAACTTTCAAATTGGATCAGTTTAAATAAGTTTAAATACAACCCAGTTGTTATACTAACCAAAATATATTTATCAGATGGAGATGATCGAGCTAAAACTCTCAATCTAGGCCAAACAGAATCAAATAAACTTTGATTTACTTTCCCATATTCATCACGAATCATCTTATTGAATTGTTTGCCTTCCAGAACTAAGAAATTATCATGCGGAGATAAAATACCACATTTCAATGCAATTGAACGTGCTGTATTAACATTATCACCAGTAACCATTCGTACAATTATTCCTGCCTTTCTGCAATTTTTAATTGCTTCAGGGACTTCTGGTCTAACAGGATCTTCAAGCCCAACCAAACAGATGATAGTCAATCCAGATAGAATCATTTCTTCGTCATCCCAATCAGGTTCTTTGGTTATTTCAATTTCATTTTCAGAAACGGCAGAACCATAAACATAATCTTTATATGCTATAGTCATTGTTCGTAATCCACTACAAGCCATAGGCTCAATAACATCAGTGATAAGGCGAGCCTGTTCAAATTTTGTTAGCTGGACCACTTGTCCTTCAGAGTTGAAAATGTATGAACATCTCTTCATTATGATTTCACTTGCACCTTTGGTATGGACTCTGAAACCACGATCAGTTTTAATAACAGTGCTCATCGATTTACGTTGAGAATTAAAGGTATAAACTTTGTACAAAGATTCTTCTGGTGTTGCACTTCGAATTTGCTGATAGTCACGGCCTAGTTTCAAGATGAAATCAAGCAAACCACATTCAGTCTTGTTCCCAACATGACGAGGCAATGCACCTGGTTTTTCAGCAGGCTAGAATGAAAATACATTAAATTAGCTAACTTTTTTCCTTCAAGATGGATAATCTAACCATTATCTGAGAAGTATAACCAGTGTTGATTGAAATGCTTTCAACCACTAGATCACCAAGGTCTTTTGGTATCTCATTTATTTTAGGTAAAACCTGCCAAAATTTGCTGGCGATATAAGCATTAACAACTGTCATTCGGTTTGTGGTCAAAGTCCCTGTTTTGTCTGAACAAATCGTCGTTGCGTTCCCCATAGTTTCACAGGCATCTAAATGTCTTACAAGATTATTGTCATACATCATCCTCTATAAAAAAATAAGAAATTTATTAGATAAAAGCAAAAGAAAATCAAAATTGCATAAAATTTACCTTGACCGAATAAGCCAATGCTAAAGTAACCGCCAAAGGTAACCCTTCTGGTACAGCAACAACCAGCACTGTGATTCCAACCATAATAAATTTCACGATAAATTGTAAATCCTTGGAAAAAGACCATTTTGCATGGCGTACTCCAAATTCATCAATACAATATCTTACAATTAGAATGATCACAGTTGTCAATGCTATTGCAGACCCTTTATAGATTAGATAAAACTGAATGTAAGTATATTAATCGAACTATAGCTCGAGTAAATATCCGTTACCTAAATAAGTAATTTGAATTGCCAATCGAGTTATCTTGGCTTGTAAGATTGATTTGGTTGATTTATTACTCTTCTCTTCAGACATCTGATTGTCGTCGTTGTTATTTAAAGCGTTCTTAGCAAGGCCTCCATTTGATTCGGGCACTAAGATAAAAGATGAATGAAAGTTAATTAGTTATTGACAGAAAAGCGTTTTCAAATTTTAGTATCAGCCAACTTGTTCATAAGCTTGCGAGCTGCACAGTTTTCCTTACCAACTCAATTTAATTCATGACCCTTGCCTTTTTATTCACAATTAGTCATTTTATTAATAAGATTTTTGCCGATCCATTATCTTTCGTCTTTCTTTGCACTTTCGTTTTAGAATAGTATCAATAGAGAACGGCAGAGAATACTCGGTAAAAGTAAGGTCATACGGACTAAGGTTGAGTTTAAAACAGCCGTGTTCAATAAAGCCAAGGTTAAGAATAGTCAAATATAACGTAACATTAAGCTGATACAAAGCTGCTTAAATAGAGATGTTGGACTTAAAACGACTACAATAAAATATCCAAAGTTTCGTCAAATTTGATATCAATTAAATGAATTTAACCTAAATAACCAAACCTAACATAACCTAAATTCAATTGCTCACATTATACCTATGTTTATAAAATCAGAGACAGAATCGACCGACTTGATTGTAGCCTGTTTAGCATCACCTTCAACTTTTGAATTGTCTTTTTTCACTACGCCATTAAAAAGTATTAAAAAGCTGATTTGGCTGTTTTGACTCAAAACTTTTGAGCCTTTACCTCACTAACCAATGGTAAAATTAATACACATTGTAAATAAACAAACATATTTTTAATTATTTAATGGTCCCATGGTGCCCCTCCTTAGTCTGTAAAACCGTACTCTTACCCGTGAGGTCTTGCCGGTCTCTGATTATCAGTCTTGAACTTTTGCTGATAAAGAGTACATTTGCATAGAAAATAAAAAGCCCTGGTAAGCGAAATTCAAATTAATAAGATCACGTAATGTGCCTTTCTGTACCTAAACTCATTTTTCTTACTTTGTTTATCATCTTTCGCATTTTCAGTTTTTTTATGCCGAGTAGCACCAAGAAGATTCATAATGATTCCGTTTTGTGAATTGATGCCAACCGCTGTGACAACCATTTTGCCACTTCCTTCCATGACATGAGTTCCAGACAGGAGGAAGGGATCCGAATCGGGATTTTTCGTAACATGGTCAGATTCGCCAGTTATCGAGCTTTCGTCAATTTTAAGATCATTACTTTGTATCAAAATCCCATCAGCTGGGATAAGATCTCCTGGAAAACAAAGAGAAAAAATGTCAATAACAATTTATGCAGAAAACGGCATTCCATTAAGTGAATCAATATTTACTATTTCAATAAATTTATTATAGCCAAGCCATGAGAAAATTATTAGTATTAATGAAGTTAATGAGACTAGAATAAGGCTTAAATTTTCAATTTATCGAATAAAATTCATTGGAGATTTTCAAACATAGAGTCAAGTTCTTATATTCAATGTTCAATATTATTCTCGGAATTTTCACAAAAGCGTTTTTGAATTTATTTTATCTCACCAATGAACCACGATTAGTCCTATTATTAGGTTGATAATGACTTGTCTGATTCCACCAACTAATCGAGTGAAAGATTAAAAGAAACACCTTCCATTTGCATTGAGAGTTACCAAATCGTTAACTTCTATTTATTTCAAAACAGTTACTTCGATTCAATAAAATGTCTATATCTTCAACAAGTGCCAAAGGATTACGTGTTATAAGGCGACCAGGTATAACATTGGACCATCTGCATCAGTCGAAGGAATGGGCTGACCTTGAAGTTCATTTAGGTTCAAAAGTATACCAAATTCATCGCAATATTGTTTGTACTGCAATACCGTATTTTAAAACCATGATGTCAACCAACTTAATTGAAACACAATCAAACGTTATAACAATCAATTATCCGCATATTGATTGTGATGCCTTCGAATGGCTATTGAACTGGTCCTATTCAATCAGCCAGCAAATTTCTTTAAGCAACGCAAAATCATTGTTGGTAGCAAGTGATTATTTCCAAGTGAATAGTGTCTTCCAATTTTGTTGTGATTATCTCGATGGAGTGATTGCAGTTGATAATGTCTTGGATATAAAACAATGGATAGGTACATTTAACGTAGGCAATCTTCGTGATAAAGTCAATAAATTCATTGCTCAAAATTTCAATTCAATCGTTTTGACGCCATCGTTTGTTAATCAAACACTTGAACAAGTAACTGAAATGATAACTGAGAACAATTTGAATGTTTCTAATGAGATCGATGTTTTCGAGGCAATAATTAGGTGGACCAAATACAAACCTTCAGAAAGAAATCTTTGTACACCTAAACTGTTGATTCATTTACGATGGTGCCAGCTAAGTTATGAGCAAATCATCAATCAAATAAGCAAACACGAGATTGTAACAAGCAATGAAGATTGTCGTCAGATAATTATTGATGTTTTATCATGTTTAACATTTGATTCCAATTACAATCAACATTCCTCAACTTGGAAACAGCCAAGGTGTCAGGCTAATAAATCCGATACAGAATCGACCGACTTGATTGTAGCCTGTTTAGCATCACCTTCAACCTTTGAATTGTCCTTTCTTGATCATTCTACGAATACATTCATCTCTTGGTTAAAAGTTAACCAGCCGCTAATCAGAGAGAATCACAAAGCAGCTGTACTTGGCTCTTCATTGCTCTTGATTGCTCGAGATTGTATTTCACTTAATCTCATAAATGGTAGGGTATATCCATGTCCACGAGAGTTGAGGATTTTTGACTGGCCTGACTTAGCATCAGACAATGATTGTGTTTATGTTTCTGGTGGTTTGAATGGTAAGCCTTCAGATATTGTCTACAAAATTTCTCGTTTTGATGATGAGAGTTTTGATATAAAACAATTACCTAGGCTGAAAAACTCCAGAGCAGGTCATCGTCTCATCATTTGTGACAACAGTTTATATGTTATTGGAGGACGAGATGAATCTAATGTACTTGACTCTGTTGAAAAATTCGACTCCGAGCAAAATAAATGGCAAATTGTTACATCAATGGTAACAGCACGAAGTGCACATGGTGTTGCAGTCCACGGTGAAAGAATCTTTGTTGCTGGAGGTTATGATGGTTCATCGTTTATAACTGATGTTGAAGAGTATAATCCAAAATTAGATAAATGGATACCAATGACTCCATTAATAGTAAAGGGCAAAATTGTCTCATTGATCGCACACCAAGAAAAATTATTTACGTTTATTCGGTCACCAGCCAAATTGGTTCAAATTTACGACTTTGTCAGCAAAAGCTGGTCAGTTACTGAAGCAGATTCTCTTGCTGATGATTCATTGATTGCAGTAACACAAATACCGTCAAACTTTTGTCAAAAAACTGATGAAAAGTAGCTACAGTAGTGGTCAGGGTAAGTGGTAAGATAACTTTTTGCTTGTGTGGACTGACCAGCCGTGACACATTTTAAGGTGCTTCTAGCTACCTAGGTGTTTAACTACCCATAGGCACTAGGCTTTATCCAGCTTAGCTGGGAATCCACAGGGAGGACCTTAACCCTAGGTAAGCACTACTGTATGTCACATTAACTTCGGGATATGTCGAGATTCGAACGCTAATCACATGTAGACAAAAGCAAAGATTTTTCCACATTTATAACAAAAAAATTAAAATTTTAGCAAAACCGAACTTTATTTAATTCAGTTTTCTATTAAATCAATCCTGATTACTACTGTATTTAGGTTTACTGTTTACAATAATTCATCTTATTAAAACTACCAGTAATTTGCCGGTAAAATAACCAATGACAATAATGCCATCTATTTTCTTCATTTTGAATTAATAATGTATCACTAGTCAAGTGTGTAACGATATGAACATTGGTTTTAACCCGGACAACTCGAGTCGAGTCTCCATGTATCCCTCTTTGACATTTGATACATAACCCTACCTGGGTCCTGGTACCCAGGATGCAATAGTAAGAGAATAGTCTCTGAAAAGCATGCTACAGATGTCCTTTATGGGCATGTTAAGACATGGCTTGAGTTCAGGCATACAGTGTTTTAATACTTCAAAATTGATTAAAATCGAGAGACTTTTTTTGTCAATTTCTGAATTGAACATTTTTTAAGAAAATTCAAAGCTAGTAAAATATAAAATGGTCAAGTTTAGCATGGAAACTACGAGTAGTGGACATAGAGCAAGACAATATTGACTCAGACTCAATGCACTTGCAAGCAAATAAACATCGATGAAAAATATTTCAACAGTTATTAAACATTTTTATTTAACATAAAGCTACGATTACCATCAACTATAATTTCATTGTTAACAAATATGAAAAAGAGTCATAGCTAGTTTCGCCAAATCAGATATGAGTTCAATTAAAATGTAATAACTGTAATGTCTGTATACTTACAGTAAGTAGAGTACTTAAAGAAGTAGCTGACAACTGTTCTTAACAAACTAGCAATTATAATGGCAAGTTATCTAATCATAGGGCATTAAACATGGCATTATTCAGCTAATTACTGTGATTACTAGAAAAAGTGCCGAGTCTTGAATGCTTAGCGCAAGAAAAGTTAAGCACTAAATTTTGATTTTGGTCGGAATCTTTAACTGATCACAAATCCCACACATCTACCTTGATTATTGACATTGATACAAAAGTACATGTATGGTGGCAAAACTCTGCAATTGGGTGATTTTTTTCTCAAGAACATGATTAACCAGACCAAGAGAGTCTCGAGAATCGAGAATAGGGTTCAGTTATCAATATATTTGGAGAGATCAACGTGCGAAGGCATAACAATTTTGAGACAAATCGATTAAACCCTTGCAATTAAAGCAATTTTTCTCCTCGTCAAAGTTAAAGCAAAAACTTCTCATTGGCCTCTTGTTGACTGGAATAATTATTCAATTCAGTTCAGTAATTAAATCAAATTATGATCATGATTTACCTTTTTTACACTTCAATTAAACTTTTATTGCTAATTGGTACACAAAAACCAAGTATAATTAAGTACTAAGTAATTGGTACACAAGTGTAAGATCCAATCATAACTAACATTTTCCAAAGGTTACTTCAACTTGTTCAAGTATGCCAAGTTAATTGTTATCAAAAGATATTATCAAGAGATAAAAATGGAGGAAAAAGTAGACTGATCTGATTGAGCTAGTAAATGATGAGGTTTGGAAAAGGTTCTAGATAATCAAGACAAGATATTAATAAATGAAAACTAATTGTTACCAATTCATCAATCGTACATTATTTAAAGTCGATTGAATCGTAATTGATAATGGAATTGAAAACCCAAATCGTTTCATCGAATTATTCCTGATAATCAGATAATTCCTGATTTAAGCTTCGAATCTCATGATTCAGTACTTGATTCACTTATCAGTTTGATAAAACAAAATTTAACTTACCGTATTTGAGTTGTAAAACATCACCGACAACAATTTGGTCGATCAAAATTTGAATCGCTTCGCCAGCGCGAATGGCTGAAATTTTACTTTCTTGGTCAATCCTTTCACGTAATCCTATGCAATAGTTGAGTCAATTTTTTATTATTATTAATGTAAGTTGAATATTCCGAGTTGAATCGAAATTACCTCGAAATTGTTTTTCTTTGGTATAATCGTTGAAAGCGGTAATAAGGACAACAATCAACACAGTAATCAGAATAGCTGTTCCTTCAATCCAATTAGCGGTTCCTTCATCAGAGTTTGCTTCTGATTAACAACAGAAACGTTTATTACAGATTAGATTATTTTGCATGGTTAAATGAAACAATTAGAGATCAGCAGCGAGTAATTACTGCTCTTTGCTAGTCAGTGATATTGATTTATCCAAAGGGGATAATTGTTTGAGCAAAAAATATGAATTTGACAAATTCAAATAGACGTGATTAAATTGTACCAGACAATCAGTAAATCCTTTCTATTGAAATTAATCAATTATCGCAGGTTGCAATCAAAGTGCATGGGAAAATCAAGGATTGTCAGATCTACCTTCTGATTTCTCTCGTGATGTAGCGAGTGAGAGACCCAACGAGATAACGGCAGCAACCAGCAATATTAACAAAGTTGGTTCTCTTGCAGCAATCAATACCAATTGGATGAACTTTTTAGGTGGCTTTCGGTCAATTTCATTTGATCCAAATACTTTTTTCCTATTTTCAATATCAGACAATGAACCAGAAAGTCCTAAGAAACAAAAGCAAAGAAAATTAATATGCAATCTTGAATGATATCGACAAAATGGAATAGATGTTTGGAAGATAGAACAAAAACGAATTTAGTTGAGATAAACGCAGATTCGACTAATATCTATTCATGGAAAAATGAAAATTGTGGGAAATGAAATGAAATAATAATTACCTTCATTGGGAGATGTAGCCAAAGCTCGACACAGACCAAGTACACTGCCATATCTTGCATTGAGCTGATCAAATCCTTCCTTTCCGCGAGATTGCATCAAATTTTTGAGTTCGTTAACAGATGCTCCAAAAATGGATCCATCAGAAATGGTGTTTGGATGCATGGTTGATAGTCAGGTTAAGAATAATTAACAAGATAATTAACACGAGAGGTAACAAAAAATGAAATCACTAAATTTGAAGAACAAAGAAAGCTAAATATGTAAACAATGTTGAGAAAGCTTTGAGCCAATGGGAAAAGTGATGTTTATTCAAAGCATTGAAGAGACAAAACACTTGAACCAGTAACACATGTATTCTGTAATTTATTTGATTGTCGATGGATTGTAATTTAATTTATAAGTGGGCGATGTAATTTATTATATTAGGTAAGGTGACCGTGAGACGTGAGCAAAATGTCTTTAGAGAGTCAATTTTATAATCAACAGTTGATAAAAGTGCTGGTGAAAAAAGGAGAAGTAAATCAGCGCCAATAGTCATTGCTATTAATAAAACGATGATTAATTGTTAACTGAATAGGTCGACATTGGGAAATACAATGGCCATTTATGACATGATTTAATAGTAGTTTACTCAGTTTATTTGCTTCAATACTTAATTACTCAACTGTCTGTAACTAACTGTGGGTAATATCAACTATCTTTTACATGTAATAATCGAAATAAGGTTCAGTTCACTGTAAGCTCTTCAAGATAACTAATGACTGTTAAGGCAATGAGATTTAGAAATAAAATACTACTGATTAAGGGAATCACCTACAGATTAGCAATTAATCATTAACAATTTGATCAACATCTTATTTTATGCCATTTATTTGTTTAATTTCATGCTTGAGTATCTTCCCATTATCGTGATCGTTGTTTACCTCAATGTTATTAGCACGTTTCAAAGTTCGTTCATTTCAACTCCTTTATTCAAAGTCGCAAACAAAACTTTAATGTCCAATATTTGCAATTTTTCCCAACGGATGATAGAAAGAAGTTAAATTCAGGAATATCTTCGAGCTAGGTAACTTTAGTTTATCTAGGTTAACTCTTTAGGTTAGGATCAAAGAGTGAAGAATAAGAAATCCCTCTTTGATTTATCTTTTGAGAGTTTCTCACAAGAAAATACCATGAACTTTATAGCTTGAAGTGAGTTTAAGTTTAAGTAAAATTTAAGTAAAGTAAATCTAGCTCTTTCATAGCTACTTTTAATTGATTTTTGTTGTTACAATTTCTCAAATCTTTGGTTGACATAATTTGACAAACTTTTCCAGCAACCGATTGTTTAAAATTTTCGCCATTAATTTCGGCTGACAGTGCATTTTGCATCAGCTTCATTGAAGCTGCAAAAAACGTTTGTTACTTCCCCTGTAGGGAGAGCTTTGCTACCCATAGTGTCACCTAGTGTCAACAAATAAACTTTTTCTCAATTTCAATTTATCATTGTAATTTTTGTAATTTTTAATTGTTAAATTTAAGCATGTAGTCTGAGGATATGGCTACTGTTTCACATTCATGCAAGTCTAGTTTTGCTTAAAAACTTAGTAATCATGGATAAAGCAGCTGCTGGCCGGTATTCAGGTACAGTGTGACCGGAACATCTGATGGTTGCAAAGGCAAAGTCTCGATAGTGTTCAACAAAACCAGCAACTTGTCCGTTAACATACCAAGCTTTGTATTTACCAATTTGTTGAAAACCAAGGGAATCTGAAAACCATTCATCGCCAAAAAAAGTCACAAACAATATCAGTGTCGCCAACCTCTTTTACCAGCCTCGTTTACCAGCCTTGATTGATTTAGTGACTTGATCCTTCAAGGTTTCATACTGGTATAAAAATATGAAACGACACCTTAACAATCAGTCCATTCAGGTGCTGCTGGAGGAATATTGAGAGCTTTTCGTACATCAGCTCGGCCCAGGTAATTGATTAAAATGGTATCATCAACACAGGGAATGGTTTGGTCATTATCTTGTTTAGTTTTACATCCAAATCAACTGTTTGGCCTCAATTGGTTCTCAATTAAAGACCAACCAATCTTTGTATTGCTCTTGTATCGATGAGTATTGTAAATGTTTGCTTCAAATGAACTTGCTGGGTCAGTTCAATCTTCGTAAATGGCATACGGATTGATTTGAGCTCATTATTCGCATTAATCATTGAGCTCGTTAACAAACTCATTAGTTACAGGTTCTGGACAGCCATAATCGGTGTTGAAAAAGTTAAAATTAGCTGGCGATTCATCCCCGCTATTACAACACGCATAAATAATTCTGTCATTTTAATAACAAGTGGACCTGCGATCATGACTAATTGCAAAATTCCTTTAATTCTGAACACATCCAATGCAAATTTTAAAGACTTAAATTCTTAATGAAAAAACTCGTCAGAATAAGAAGTACAAAATGATTTGATGAGTGGCCTTAAACTATTGTGACCTGATATTTCAAGAATGGTAACACTTAGTATCACCATTCTGCCGACAATTGTTATATTTTATTTACTATCGGCTACAATATGGCATACTTATATGGAGAGATATTGTCATCTAACTTCTGAATCAAGAAATATTTTTATGCGTCATAAAAATGATGAAAATGAATAACCATTCAGCTGCATAAACAAAACAATTACCTGATAACAAATCAAATACAAAGCTATAACTCTTTTTGTATGATTTTGAATAACTTCATATTTTTAGAATTTTGTAGAATCTTTTGCTCTGTCACTCTTTCCTCCATCATCATCATCATCATCATCTTCCTACATTTCATCATCTTGTTCCTCTTTACAGAACTAAAAGATCAGCAATGAAAAGCAACGCTGAACGACCCATGGCTGAATACATGGCCCAAGTGCCAAAAAGATACCAGGATAACTCAGGATTTACCAACGATTAGATGGACTGCCTGTTAAACAATTTAATTAATAAAAGAAAAATGTTTATGTAAAGATTATAATTGTATTTAGTTCCTTTGAATCTGAGTTTGAATGTTTTCCAATAAAAGGCAATCAAACTGGGCTTTACGAAAGTTGACTCATGATCTTTACAGGTTTACAAAAACCTTTTTTTAAACACATATTTTTTTGTTGAATGTAGGAGCATAAATTTGAGTAAAAAGTTGAACCTTCGATCTTCTTTTTAAAGTCGAAGCACCAGGTTATTTCACCAACTCTTTACTCTTTACTCGAAAGGTAGCTCTACATAAACTCCTAATGCAACAATAAATCTGAATACACTACTAAGTTCATCTTAAAATAATAAAAATGTAGATTTTCTTCATAGTCTAGCACTAACAATAAATAAAAGTACCATTAAGATCGGACTTTATTTAATCCAGTTTCTTGTCTAAAAACTAAATATGCTCTAGATGGCGACACCTAAAAATTAACTTAACTTTGGCCTTTTTTTGTTAACGCAAGAGGAACTAGTAGCGTAACCAAAAAAGTTTCTTCCTCAAACACAATGTTACAAAATATGGATTCTGCATTTTCCCCCAACCTGTTCAAATGTGAATTTCTCAGGAACCTGAATTCCGCGAATGTCCTGACTATTTTTGTACATTGTAGTTTAATCATGGATCATGAACTACAGCCAAAGGAGTACTGGGTCATTGATCGGATCATTTTCACTCTCAACAAAAATGTAATGTAAATGGGTTCCTGGACTTGCATCAAGATAACCAGAAAATGTACCGAATTTAAAACCTGGTAAACTGTTTACACGATCTGGTTCATAAGCTTCACTTGTAATTAAAATGAAAATTGTTAAGATAAAACTTGACACTGACATGATCAAAGCACAAAACAGGGTCCTATTGGAATCAATCGATTAGCTTTTACTTTTCAATTAAATGAAAATTATGATTTGATTCTAACTATAATATAAACGGTTCAATCAAACAGTTTCTCATGTCTCTAATGATTCTACTGGAATAAGTCAAAGCAATGAAAAAAAGTGGAAAATTGTGATAACAATTAAGCTAAAGTAAAATAAAGTTTTGTTAAATTTAAAGTTAAATGTGAGAGATACCGTTCTCGAAATATTGATGCTCAAAATTTTGAGGCCAATGGTCGAAATCGAGAGAACTGTTGATAAATTGAAAAAAGTTTCCGACTCGAATTGTTCACCAATGAGTTTTACCAATGAAAAATGAGTTTCAGGTCTCTAAATTTTACGGTCACAGAAAGCGGTCAGTTTAATAGAGAATCAAAGTGATCTGTTGTACTGAAAACGAAAATTTTATTTCCAAAAAAAAGTGCATTTTCTGGTTGACAATTTAATGTCTACTGATTGCGAGTAGTTAATTAAAACAAGACTCTTGATCATGACTGATCACATAACTCTTTTACTGAATACAATAAATTCAATCAATACTCAAATTATAAATGAAGAAAGCATTTCTAAATGACAAAAATTAAAATAAAATGTAACCTGAACTACAACAGAACGAAAATACAATTGAAATTTGAAAGCGATTTCATCAAAAAGGTCGATCATGGAAATTTTTTGATTACACAATTAAGTCCAGTTCTTATGCCTGATTGACAAATGATTGATTTCTCACCAAACTCTTTACTCTTCACTCGAAAGACAAAGTTTTACACAAAATCCTGGTCCAACAATGAACCATCAAACTGAATAAAATGTTTTTGTCTCTCTCTCTCAATGTTATTGAATATTGACTCTGATTATCTTCTTCAATAACTTTCCAACCAGAAATCGCTCAGTCTTCAATCATATACTGTTAGATATCAAAGCTCAAATATTAATTAATACAATAGTTTTTCATCCTCTTTAACCAAACTTCTATCATTTTTGTTGGATTTGAGAACGAAATGATGGCCACGTAAAACTTTCAGATTGAATGGTAAGAAGAGAACGAATTAAAAGATTAATAATTTATTACTTCATTAACATATGGGGAAGAAATGAGGTTGTTAATAGAAAAAGCATGAGGATAAGGATGTTGAGGTTGAGGATGGTATTGATGAGGATGGAAATAATTTGTTTGAAAATGATGCTGATCATCAGCAAAGTACTGAGGATAATGAGGTTGATGGTCTTGCAGTCGAATGGGTTGTTGTTGTTGGTAAGTCTCTTGGATCTGTTGTAGTTGAAGTTGGGGTTGAAGATGAGGTTGAAGCTGTTGATGATGCAGGTGATTGTCGTGATGGTCAGGATGACTTTGAAGCTCATGCAGTTCTGTCAAGTTTGAAATTGTAACTGAATTGTTGGATGAAGAAGGTGATGCTAACACAGTGTTTTTATTCAAAGGTGGAGAAGATGATGTTGAAGAAGATTCACTTTTAAAGGACTTGAATCTCTTCTGTCGCCGTAAATAACATCCATTTTCAAACATATTTCCTGACTCAGGATGGAGAGTCCAAAATGAACCTTTGCCAGGTTTATCTGGCGTCCTTGGAACTTTTAAAAAACAATCGTTAAAAGAAAGCGAATGGCGAATTGAATTTTGCCATCGTTGCTGGTTTTGACGATAAAATGGAAATAATTCAGTGATGAATTGGTAAATCTCCGAAAGAGTTAGCATCTTTGATGGTGATTGCTGAATAGCCATGGTAATCAAACTGATGTATGAATAAGGCGGTTTAGCATGTGAATAATTTCGTTGCATTTTTGCAGTTGCTGTTGCTGTTGCTGTAACAAGGTTGTTGCTGTTATGATGATTCTGATGATGATGGCTGGTATTGATGTTATCCATTTTCACAACACTAAATTTTGTCAAAACTTGCTTTTGAAGCTTCAATGGTTAGTTTAACTCTGGCAAATAACAATAAGATCAATTTGTACCATCGTCCAAATGTATAGAAAGGCGGAGTTGTTATGTTTTCTTACCAACCAATTGGGTAAAGAAGGGAGGTCATTTACATTCAAGCATTTCTATGAGTTTTGCTGTTACAAGCTGATTATCAAGTTGTCGTTCCGTATGAAGCCGGTCATTGTTGACTTTTTGCATGTGAACCAGATAAACGAAATGTTTGAGGGATCAAAACATTGAAGTCAAAGGATAACTTCTAATCTTATTGGATTATCAGATTCTATTGGTGATTGTACAAAGGATTGAGGAAAATGAATTGTAGATAATAAAAATTCTTGATCTAAGATAGGCGTCAATTGAACATTGAGTTTATTGTGTCGAAATTAACTTGGACCCTAGACCTCAAAAGACCTTAACCTCATAAGAACCTTGATAACGACTAACAATTAAAAGTAACAAAAATTGAAATGAAAAAGGTTGATTTGCTGTCACCTAGATGACACTATGGGTAGCAGAGCACTTCTCACAAGGGAAGTGATGAACGTTTTTTAGGTAAGAGTAAGGTTTTACGGACTAAGGTAGAGTTTAAAATCACTTTTAATTATTAAACTGATTGTTAAACTGCTTTTTATCGGAAATAAATGATCAATCAGAACTTAATCTTCTCTTCTCAGTTTATATTGATTTGCTTCGACAGTGGACTTTTGTAATGGCTAGCAATCAGTTCAATTATTTTTTGTTTTGTTTCTCATTTAGATTTGATTTAAAAAGGTTAACCTAATGGATTTGAATTCAAATGTCTCATGATGTCCCTCTTTAGTCCGTAAAACCTTACTCTTACCGTTTTGTGATTTTCATGTGTTCGCTCGCTTTTAGAATATTTGACGACTTTTCGATGATTCATTGGGTGATTAAAAACTGAAACTTTAAACTCCAAGCTATTTAGCATTATTATTGAGACAAAACTTTCAACACTTGAATTAGTCATAAATAAGCCAAAACAGCTTAATAACTAAAATTGATTTCAAGTTCAAAAGGCTAACTTGACCGACTCAAATCCTTCACTGTCCAATCTTTATCACCTTATTAGAGATGATTTGCTTGTTATCAATCAAGTTTCAACTTTGAACTCGATTTTCTCGAAAACTAAAAGCACCCAAAAGCACCCACAATGAATGTTATTTTTGTTTTCCACTCTCTCCTGATAACCGGCGGTAAATTGTAAACCTTCAATACTTGTGACTAGGTTTATGTGACAATAGTAATTATCAATTTCATTTCCCTTCCAATATTCAATACTAATTATTGACCTAAAACTGTTGCTTCGCATTTTTTGTTCAATTGACTTTTTTCCCCAATAACAAGTGCCACTTGTAACTAATATTTGTCTTCAAGTCTCACTCTCACTTACCAATATCAAAACCATTTTAAATATTGCTAAGCCTTGTTAGATAAAGGTTTTGCTGTGCAAAAAGATGAGTTCAAGTTGATAGTAAGGAGAAGCAAGAAGAAATGAAAAACCCAAAAATACCGCTTTTGTTTGTTTAATTGGACATTATTTTCCTTTGGTCTTCCATTTCAGTTCAATCCATTATCTTCATTCATTATCAAATGACTTATCTATTCACCCAAAAATTCAACTTGATGAGCTTCAAAATTTCCATTCAAATCTTTTCACTTTAATCATTTTGAACATTTGTTGTCACAATAATAATGCGAAATAACTCTGTGATGTTCAAACTGCACAAACTTGACTCTTATTTGATGTTCATCTAACTGCTAATTAATATTCATGCAAGGTGAGATTAGAATGGCTCTCGGTAAACACTGAGCAAAATGCAAAAAGTCGAATGAACTATCAGAGGCAATCAAATGGTATTAGAGCGACAGTTTTCATTATCCTTTTATGATCAGAATTTAATAAAATTACCTTCATTTTCATCATAAAGTTATCTCACTGATAACCGTAATAATAGGTAATAGGTAAGGTTTGAAGTAACATGAAGTAGTAGAAGCAAGAAGAAGGCAAAGTGAAATAGAAAGGGAAAAATGTTTTTCTTTTTCTTTTCTTAGAAAGGTAAAGGGTTTATCATGAAAATGTATCTATTATCGTCCATCGCAATTGAATAGATATTGTAATTCAAAGTGAAGAGCAGAAGCAAAAAAGGCTTCTTTTTGAGCATTAAAATGAAAGGTAAAAAAACAATTAGTTTGAGCTGAAGATTAACTCATTTCAACGTTTCCTGGTTATTAAACTCAAGTCTTTCAAAGGTTGATAAACTGTCTTGATTACCTTCAACTGTTTATGAAGCTGAGCAACACATTTAATTGTAACAATTGTAAATTACCAAACTGTTTATGGTGACAAATTAATTGATCCTGTGATTCCTGATGCTCGAATTGAAATAAACAGTTGAACTTACAGTCAAGTAGATTTACAGCAATTTTAGGTGAGTTTAAGAAGAGCTTGAAAATTTCCAGTTTTGCTTATTTTCGCCCCAAATTTAAGCATCTAGTTGGCAAGTCATAAACTTTGTCTCTTTTCCCAAAGGGTTAGTAAGTTAGCAAAACTTTTAGGCACCTTCTCACGTAGATTAGTCAAATGGGTCGCCAAGAGTCACAGGTATTTGGCTTCTCTTCATTTCCAATCATTTATTCATCCTTTTTTCAGTCAATTTGAGTTTGGGAAACAAAACTTAAAATGCTTTTGTTTTAATCTTTGTAGGTTTGACCAGAACCTCTTTATTGTCCATTGGAAAAGCGCTAAAAGTCAAATGATCAAGAAAAATGTTTTATTGAATGTGACTGTTGCTTGCTGCAACCAAACATTGAGAGCCTGTTTCATAACTCGTTGAAAGTTTCAGCATAGATTAAGGTTGATTGATCAGTTATTAATAATATTTTTATTGCTATCATCATTGGTGTTGGTTACGTTTATCAAAACTCATAAACGACTGCCGTAACTAAGCAAAGACTTTTCTTCTGTTTCTTCCTTTTCCATTCTAGTTTCAATCATCAGTTATGCTTCATAATGCATTTTTTTCTGTCATTCCGTTGACTTGATAAATCTTTTGAGCCATTTTTATTTCTTGTGCTGTTTCAAGAGGAAACAGGAAACACCAAATTGATAAGACTCAATACAACAACAAAAACAACAACAAGATGATGATGATGAATAAGATTATAACTGAGAGATTTACTGAAACTAATAACTTTGAATTGACATTCTGATAAGATAATCTCTGATTCATCGACAAAATTTATTTCTTGTGCGCCCAACAAAGCAATTTCAATAAAAGGTTCATAAGATAAAGTTTAACCTCAGATTGTACCTTGAACAGCTTTCATTAAATGATTAAACATGTCAAGTTGACACTGTTCATAATAGCTGAAAGGATTTTAATCACAACGGCTAAATTGAAAGTAAACTAAAGCAAAATTGAATGTGCCTTTGAGAAGAGTTGAAATTAACCAAATTCATCTTTGCTTTTCAAGCGAAGTCAAGCAATCAGAAAAAAAACCCAAAATATTATCTCGAAAATCACATTAATAGATAAGAATCTTGCCATTAGTTTGTGAAGTCAATATGACAATCAACTTTGATCTTTACATGAAATGGATCCAATTGACATTTTACCTTTGAACTTTAAAACGGAACCAATAATCAAGTTGATTGTAGTGTTTCACGAGAGGGAATCGGGTTAATATTCCTGAACCTGGCGTGGGAAGCAAATGTGTTAAGGCAAACTAACATGGAGATGTTTCCAAAAGTCATGAGAAGAGTCGTCTTTTCTTTGTAAGATACCAAGTCCCTGGAATCGGTTAACCGGAGATAGAGCTTCGGTACACATTTTACAATGGGATTGACTCAAAGTTCATCTTTCCATGAGTTAGCGTTCAAAACTCATCGAGTTATTTTGCATTATTATTGCAACAAAAAATCAGAGATTGGCCTTTCACATGTTCAATCACTTTTTAAAGAGACTTTTCTCAAGTCCGTTGTGACCATGTTAATAATCGACTGAATCCAGATGTTCGGTCAACATAAACATTGACCTGTTGATATGTTGAAGGGAAAATGAAAGCAAAGATAAAATTAGATTAAATTTTAAAGTTGAAAGGCTGTTTGGAAAGGAAAGGGAACAAATGATTGCTATTTTAACTCACAAACAAAACTATTGAACCAGCATATTATTGCTCAATTACAATTACAAATTGTTTACTTATTTAGGTAATCAATTACATAACGTACAATTTGAACATCAAAATCAACAAGAGAAAAAAAGTGAAAGGTAAAGAGAAAGGGAAAAGTGTTAGGCCTGAGAAGAGCAGAGAAGCGAAAAACTTTAAACTGATTCTGTTGATTTTGATGCTAATAAAAAAATAATTACTCTTGATGGTTACATACTCATGTTGGTTAAATAATCTGACACCAAACATTTAACAAAGCTTAAACATTGGATCATCGAGACTGTGTTTATATTTACAAACACACATCGAGATAGTTAACAATGTAATCTTAATAGTGAAATAAGTTGCAAATAATCAGATATAAATACATGTATATAAATATTTTTTTAGTTGATTATTTTGCAAACAAAAACATGTAAACGTTTACTTTCACTGTTATTCAGATATTTTTTCTTCTATTATCAATGAACTTTCATGATGATTACAGTGATGATAAACACACTCATTCATTCACTTTTGATTGTTAAGCTTCAACACAAATACAATCAAATACTATTACTATTACTATTATCATTGCTATTTGATGAACTTGAATGTTCATTTTTTTCTCTCAACGTAAATTCAATTTCCATTTTTACTTCAAAATATAAAGTATCATTGCTTTTTAATAGGAAAATCGTTGTTCAACAGTTTGTAGCTAAGGTAGGGTAGATAAAGTTTGTCAGTAAAATTCAAACACATTTTGGATAAATGTGAACATGGAGAGACCAGTTTTTTTAATTTATCACTGATAATGGACCATTATTCGAAGCATAGGCTATTTTTTCTTTACAATTTTTCATCAGATTTTTGAAATATTCGATATCGAACGGTTTTAATTGCTTAGCACACTTATATAAAGAAAGGTCAGAATGGGTAGACACAAAGTTTGAAATTAATTTTCGTTGTTCACTCAAAGATAAAGTTACATCAGCCATTTTTGGACTTAAAATGAATTAAAAATTTTGTAAAAATGTCTTAAACCCTTGCGTCTAGCCATGTCTGAGGTTTGGTGCCAATATGTCTGTTTATTTTGTTACAGTTAAAGAACAAAAAATTACTGACAAACTTTATCTACCCTACCTTATTAGGTTGTTCGGATCAAAGTGACTCGGAATCTGATCTTGGAACGTAAAGGTCTTGAAGTATCGAATCGGCTCAATCTCTCAAACTTTTGTCATTGTACTTGGTCGATTTCGCTCACAGAAAATTCCCTTCAAATGTCAGTTAGAAATCAAACAACTGAGTAACCATAAATGACTTTTAGAGTTCGAACTTATGGTTTTTCATTTCGCGGAAGCTCATGGTTTCTAATTTGAAATCTGTTACTGAAACTCAAGTGAAATTTTACCGTCGATTAGTCTAATTGTCTTACATTTGGTTAACCCTGTATAACAGGCAAACAAACACTAGTATCTTGAAGGGGTGGAAACTGTTCAGATTAATCTAGTTGTTTAGATTTAATGTGTAATGAATTGATTATTAGCCTTTTATGATCATTTGGAATGCATACTTTTCTCTATCTGTTTACTTATTTACTTTTGATGATTGTTGTTGAAATGTAATTTAGCTTTATATTTATAACTTTCATCTTCAGCATCATCTTGCAATACAAATAAAATAGCAAATATTTGTGTCGATCTGATATTTACCTGAACTTGACCTTGACCCATCTAGTATTTGTTTCATTAACATTGTACTATTATTGATTTTACACCAAATCTCACCAAATAAAGGCTAATCATGAGCAAGCAATAGCGAGTAAATTTGTAATCAAAAGATTAAACCAGAGACACTGTTATTCAGGAAAATGTTGAAAATATAAATAATTGAACAATTTGTTGACATTCCCACTGATCGTCAAATTCAACCTCAAATGCAACAACTTGAAGCACAACTAAGACAATGAAGACAATTACCATAAACTGTACCATACTTCTCATCCCGATAATCATCCACATAATCATCAACAACATCAACACCATCAACAACCGCATAGTCAACCTAATCATCCCCAGTATTTTGCTGATGATCAGCACCATTTCCAACAACTACATTTGTATTTCTCTCATCAAAGGTATCAACCTGAATATCCTTATTCTCATGGTCCTTTTTCTATTAACATCATTTTCCACCATATTATGAACTAATACCGAGTGAGGCGAGAGAGAGAGAAAGGAAGAGAAGAAAGAAAGAGATGATAAAGATGAGAGACGAAGAGACCCAAATAAAGTGGTTTTTGTTTGATTTTGGGTTAGAATCAAGAGTATAAAATAAAACAAATAAGTCTTCTGATAAAAACATTGGCAATTGTAACCTCAAGTCATGGTTGACTGTAGTCTTAACTGCGATAAGCAGAGACCAAAAACATAAGGCGATGCTGATAGTGATAATCATTGTTGATAATGAAACCAAATTTTCAACTTGATTCTGAGTCAACAGACTGTGTCAAATTAAATGCTCAATAAAATGAAAGTTACAGCTAAATTTGTTCGATTGAAGGGAAACCATGGCATCATGAAAAATGTAAACCACGATATGACAATGAAAGATTAGATTTTACCAGGAAAATCTTTTTTATTCAGGTTGATGGTTCATTGTTGGACCAGGATTTTGTGTAAAACTTTGTCTTTCGAGTGAAGAGTAAAGAGTTTGGTGAGAAATCAATCATTTGTCAATCAGGCATAAGAACTGGACTTAATTGTGTAATCAAAAAATTTCCATGATCGACCTTTTTGATGAAATCGCTTTCAAATTTCAATTGTATTTTCGTTCTGTTGTAGTTCAGGTTACATTTTATTTTAATTTTTGTCATTTAGAAATGCTTTCTTCATTTATAATTTGAGTATTGATTGAATTTATTGTATTCAGTAAAAGAGTTATGTGATCAGTCATGATCAAGAGTCTTGTTTTAATTAACTACTCGCAATCAGTAGACATTAAATTGTCAACCAGAAAATGTAATTACTTTGGAAGATAAAGTTTTCTATTCCTGTACAACAGATCACTTCGATTTGCAATTAAACTTACCGCTTTCGGTGACCGTAAAAGTTAGAGAGCTGAGACTCATTTACCTTTAAATGTCATTTCTAAAAACTTGTGAATTAAATGATGAAAGAAAAGGAAACTTTTCAAATATGAAAATGTGCTCATTCGTATTCAGTTATCAGTTCCGTGACCGATTTGGAAGCAACGGAAATCTTGAAATGCGCGGCATTTGTTTATTTCCTCTCAACATTGCCTTCATTAGTCATCTAGTCACGTGATAATAGCTGATTGCTTTAGCTTAATTGTTATCTCAATTTTTCTTATCATTTTCTTTGTTTTCCACTTTTATTTTTCATTCCTTGACTTATTCCAGCAGGATCATGCGAGACATGAGAAACTGCTTGATTGAACCGTTTATAGTTGATAATTAATGACAAGAGAGAGGACGAGATGAGTGTGAAATTGATGAATGTAAAGATAAATTTACTTGAAAAGTTATCGACTTTCGACTTTAACTTGCAATGGCAACCAACAACGCATTGATGGCAAAGCAGCAAAAGCACTGAAAATAATCCGACAATGAGTCACAATGAGAATGACTAAAGTCAAGAGTCCGATAAGGTTTTATTGTATCTTTACATGCGATTTGAATGCGATGACAGTTCTTAAAAGGGATTAGAAACTGTAAGCTGCCATTTTTGCCAGTTTATTCACAATAGCATTAAGATTACAGTCAATCGTTTAAAGATGATGGTAACAACAAAATTCATTTAATCAGGTCATTCAGTTCATCGTAGACCAAGTATGTTTAGGACAAACGATCAGGTAACAAGTGAAGGTTTAAAGCAGCAAACATGTTGACCGAATACTTTACTGTCTCTCAAGACGGACAAATGTCTATCAATTTCGTATCTTTTGTCTCAACATGAAAAGGAAAACTTCAATTTTCCAGAATTTATTTTCTTCTCTGATTCAACTTGTTTACTTTTACATGGTGTTTTAGCTTTGTTTGTGTTAACCATGAGATTATTCAGAATATCATTTGCTATTCACTCAACTTTAAACTCAATTTTTACTCTTCTTTACTGTTCGATTAATTAATGATTCTGATCAGTTTCTGTTGACTTTTAATGTCATTTGTAGATTCAAGGTCTTTATTGACTTTCAATACCTGTAAATATCATGAGTGAACAAGCATTGAAATAAAGGTTCTTCTTTTCTCTTCACCTAATCATGAAACTGAATTAAAGTGTTTGGTGAAACAAAAAGCGGAAATAAAACTAAACAATTGCCGACAAGATTGCAATGACGGAAAACAGTGAGAAGAAAAAGATTGTCCAAATTTGAAATTCGCTTCTCAAGTGAATTGAATGATGGACCGAATGAACAAGGAATATTTTTGGACATTCATGTAATGTTGCAATTGACTAAATCACGATTCAACTAAAGTCAAATACAAGAAAAGGTAGATGAAAGTTGATAAAAAATCGATTAACAATCAATAGATTTCAATACCTGCTGAGTTTTCATTGAACAATCATTTCAAACTCTTTATTAATGATCAAGTTTTGTTCAATCAATACAGCTTCATCCATGATATTTCAATCATCATTAAACTCTGTCTTTGTAATTGTTGATAAATAACTTTATTATACTTTCACCTAATCATCAACATCATGTTTCCTCCGTTTTTGGTTATAATTAAACTCCTCCTTTAAAGTTGAGGTTAACCTTCATTGATGAAAAAAAGTTGAAACAGACTAAAATGAAGCTGATGATGATAAAGATGAAGATGAGGAAAGGAGAGAAAAAAAGTGAAAGAAAATGCATTTTTACTATTCTCATTGCTTCAACCATTGAGTAACTATCTTTTTGTGAGTTTCAATGCGTCCTTCATGTGATCCCTTGGTGAGTCGAGTAGCCAAAAAAATGATGAAAAAAAATGATTCCCATTCTAAGTGGAATCCTCTGTCTTCCTCATCTTCATTTTCATCATCATCTCTTCCATCCAGAGACTCTCAAAGCATGTGAATGATTAGAAGAGGCAAAACAAGAAATATGTTTTTCTTCATGCAAGAGAAGGGAAAAGTTACTGTAAAAAAAGAGAAGAAAAATTATCTTCCAATAAGCTCAATCTTTTCATCATCATATCTTAATCTTAAGATTAAAGGAGAAAGAGGAGAGTAAAGAGGGTGGAAAAGGAAGAGAGAGAGAGAGACGGAAGAGAAGGAAGAAAAGGAAGAAAATTAGAAAGAGAAGAAAGAGAAGAAAAGAGAGGAAAGAAAGAGCAGAGAGCTCAGCCCAAACCCAAAGCATCAGATAAACTTGTTTATTATGAAAGTTACCATTTCTCCTCCTCTCTTTATACGATTGGTTGATAAGAAAACATGCGAACTCCTCCTTTCGATGCATTTGTACGATTGTACAAGTTGATGTTATTGTAGTTTGCCAAAGAGTTCAACTCACAGTTAAACTTCAAAAGTAAGTTTTGTGTTAAATCTTGTGTTCAGCAACAACATGGACACCATCAATACCAACCACCACCATCACAATCACCATCACATTAACAACAATTCACAAAGTATCAACGCTAACAGTAACCATGTGACGGCAACAGCAACAGCAAAAATGCAAAGAAACTATTCACACGCCAAACCACCTTATTCATACATCAGTTTGATTACCATGGCTATTCAGCAATCACCATCAAAGATGCTAACACTTTCCGAGATTTACCAGTTTATCATGGAGTTATTTCCTTATTACCGACAAAACCAACAACGATGGCAAAACTCAATTCGCCATTCTTTATCTTTTAATGATTGTTTTCTGAAAGTTCCAAGGACGCCAGATAAACCTGGCAAAGGTTCATTTTGGACTCTCCATCCTGAGTCAGGAAATATGTTTGAAAATGGATGTTATTTACGGCGACAGAAGAGATTCAAGTGTGTGAAAAGTGAATCTTCTTCGACCTCATCTTCTTCATCGTCAAATAAAAATACTGTTTCAGCATCACCTTCTTCCTCCAACAATTCAGTAACCATTTCACACTCGCAAGAGCTTCAAGAGCCTCAAAATCATAATGACCACACTGACCATACTTCTCATCCCGATAATCATCCGCATAATCATCAACACCATCAACAACCGCATAGCCAACCTCATCAACCCCAGATGACCCCAGAAACTTATCAACAACACCATCAACCTCATTATCCACAGTATTTTGCTGATGATCAGCACCATTTCCAACACAACTATTTCCACCATCAATACCAACCTCAACCTCAGCATCCTTATCCTCATCATCCTCATCACCCCTTTTCCATAAACAACATAATCTCTTCACCATATGTTAATGATTTAATAAATTATTGATCTCTTCATCTTTTCTACTTTTTATCTTAATATCTTTTATTTTTCATTCTTGACGCATTTCATTATTAACATGGTTGTCGCTCGAGACGGACAAAGTCTTTCAATTTCGTCTTTCATCTTTTGTCTCGACATGAAAAGGAAAATTTCAATTTCTCTTCTTCTCTTAGTCAACTTAGTTTACTTTTACATGGTGTGTTAGCCAAGAGATTATTCAGAATATCATTTGCTATTCATTCAAATTCAAATTTTTCCTCTTCTTTTTACCGTTCGATTAATTAATGATTCTAATCAGTTTCTGTTGACTTTTAATGTCATTTGTAGTTTCATAGTTTTAATTGACTTTCAATCCATACAAGTCAAAATAAGAAATTTTTGTGTAAAGATATTGACTAAACAGAAAGTGTTCTAAGGAAACTTTTACACAGCCTGAAAGTCGCGGTTGAATTACATGTCCGATGAATAGTCAAAGCTTAATCAGAATTCAGGTTACTTAGAAATTCACGTTTAAACAGAATCCGTATTTTGTAGCATTTTGTTTGAGGGAGAAACTTTTCTGGTTATTCAGATTTATTGTTGCATTAGGAGTTTATGTAAGAACTACCTTTCGAGTAAAGAGTAAAGAGTTGGTGAAATAACCTGGTGCTTCGACTGTACAAAAGGAAATGGAGTTTCAATGTTGGACTCAATTATTTCAAAGATTGTTCATCAGAGAAACTTTTTAATACTCAAATGGACTTAAATGCATGTCCATAAAATCAAAAAATATCAACTCTCAACTCAACAAAAAATTAATCCGTGTGCTTAATGAAAGGCTTTGACATCCAAAAATGAATATTATGAAAGGGAAAAAAGATAAAGATTTAATATTGTGCATTTCTTATTCTGACGATTGGTTTATCATTAAGAATTCGGGTCTTTTTGATGTCGATTATCTTGATAACTGTAAAGATCATGAGTCAACTTTTGTAAAACTCACTTTGCCTTTTATTGGAAAGCATTCAAACTCAGATTCAAATTTTTCTTGTTAATTTTTTTCTTTCATTAATTAAATTGTTTAACAGACTAATCGTTGGTAAATCCTGAGTTATCCTGGTATCTTTTTGGCACTTGACAGAGCAAAAGATTCTACAAAATTCTAAAAATATGAAGTTATTCAAAATCCTACGAAAAGAGTTATAGCTTTGTATTTGATTTGTTGTCAGGTAATTGTTTTATTTATGCAGCTGAATGGTTATTCTTATTCACCATTCTTGTGACGCATAAAAAACTAGTCAGTCGTAAGCCGGCGCAGTTTGAGCGAGCGTTCGAAATTCAAACAAAAACAAAATTGTACAAAGTTCATTGAAATCGGTTGTATGTTATGGAGTCTAGTCTGAGTCAAGCAAAGACTAAATATTTTCTTATTCAGAAGTTAGATGACAATATCTCTCCATATAAGTATGCCATATTGTAGCCGATAGTAAATAAAATATAACAATTGTCGGCAGAATGGTGATACTAAGTGTTACCATTCTTGAAATATCAGGTCACAATAGTTTAAGGCCACTCATCAAATCACGAAAAATGTTTGATCGCCCATGTTCAAGTAAGTTTATGGATAAGAAATGAGTTTCAGCGCATTCTCTATTATCAGCGCTAAAAGCGGACAAATTTCTGTAAATCGAAGTTACCTCTTGGTCAGAAGCAGAAAATTTAGTTTGCTTTATTGACCATTGAAAGTTACATCAGAAAATGAGTTTCATGAAAAAATCAGTTTTCATAACTGAACAAAAGCATTGAACATTCTTAATATCTTTTAGACACTTGAGTCATGTATTCAGCCATGAGTGCTTTTCATTGGTGATCTTTTTATACAGCGAAGCGGGAGAAGCACTGTGCCCAGCTTTATCATTATTTTCATTACAATCGTAAATATAACAGCCTAAGGTAAAGAAAGTGAATGACTTTTAGACGAAGGGCAATGATGATGATCATCTCCATCACCAAATTACTGTTTTCATTTGATCAATCCTTCTTCATTACTTATCACCAGAAAGCAAAGCAAAAGAGTTTCATAAAATAAAATTCAAACTAATAACTAGTTTCACTGTTGCTTTCAACGCTTCAGGCAAAGTTTTCCATTTTTTCATTCTTCTATATCGAATGTTGTCTGACTGTTTCAAGAATCAATTTTGTTCATTTTGTTCAATATGAATTTGAATCTTTTCCTTTCTTCAGGACATTAAATTTCATATTTCACGCTTTATTAGCTCACCTTTGGCGCATCAGTTTTTTGATTCGCAAACTATTCTCTCCTTTTTTACAATTCATTATAATCCAATTGAATGTTGTTCATGAACTCTTTTCATTTCATGACATCTCAATCAACATGACTATCGAACCTGTCTTCAGTTTTCCATCAACATGAACATGATTCGAACAAAGTACCCAACTGATCAATTCTTTAGCTTTTTTACCCGGTCAGTCAAAACTAATATTCTGATGTTTGTCTGACCAATCAGAAACATTACTCTATTTACTCAGTTAACAATGAATTCTCATTGTTTCAATTGAAACTTCAGAATAAACATTGAGCCAACAATCAAATCATTGAATCCCTAGTCTCAACGGAATCAAGTTATTCTTGATTCAATAATTGTTGATCATTTCAGTTAACCAATTGATCCATCAATTGTAATCATTTGTTTCATTTTTTTGCTGTTTTAAACGAAAAGAAGAAGAAGAATGTTTCTAGATGAGAAAATAACTATTTTTATTTAATGAACGGATAATATTTTCTCATGTAATTAGTTTAATAAATTACAAAATTGTTGGTTAAAAGGGCAATTTCGGCATTTTATTTTTTCTGTTCATCGTTTGTAAAACTCACTTTGATTGCCTTTCATTGGAAAACATTCAAACTCAGATTCAAAGGAACTAAATACAATTACAATCTTTACATAAACATTTTTCTTGTTAATTTTTTTCTTTCATTAATTAAATTGTTTAACAGGCAGTCCATCTAATCGTTGGTAAATCCTGAGTTATCCTGGTATCTTTTTGGCACTTGGGCCATGTATTCAGCCATGGGTCGTTCAGCGTTGCTTTTCATTGCTGATCTTTTAGTTCTGTAAAGAGGAACAAGATGATGAAATGTAGGAAGATGATGATGATGATGATGATGGAGGAAAGAGTGACAGAGCAAAAGATTGATTCAAAAATAATGGAATTGGAATCAACAGGGAATCAATTTTTTCCACTCAGAATTTTTTTCTTTTCGTTTTTTATTTTCTCTCCTCTATTTTGTTCTTGCTTGGGAAGTGTTCAGCTCTTGTTTGTTTATAATGATGATGATGGTGATGATGAAGGGGAAGGAGAAGGATGATGGGTGACGATTATTAATATTATTATATATAATTGTACAATCACGATTAGATGAGGAGAAGAAGAACTCACCAGAAATGAGAAGACTCGAGAGGCCCTCTTAACTGTTCGACCTTCGTTAAGGGTATACCGTGAATATGTTTAACAGGAGGTAGTTTTTTTGATTGCTCTGCCCTAAATTTAATGAGGACCGATCGAATCAAATCTATAACTTGCGGTCATTTTTTATAGTTTATGTATAATAATAATAATAATGGTTGGGGAATCAAAGTCATCACTTTGGTGTTTCCACAGTTGCACAGCGAAGATTTTAACTTGAACTACTATTTAATCAATTCATTTTCCAACTTTGGTTTCTCAAGCAAATTGCTGAACTGAATGAGAACTTTCTCCGACTTTATATTTCAAACATGGACAAGATAGAATATTTTCAAGGACTGAAGTTAAAGAGTCTATCGAATGCCAAAATCTCGAACTCGACATTTTTAAACATTTTTTCTGATATTTTTGTCTTTTGCATTTTGTTATGAAACATTACGCTTCATAAAATGCATATTAAGGAAATGTTGAGTTTCAAGTTTTTCATTGTGTCACTTAATCAGTAAAAGTAAAGGAAATTATCTATGAAACAAATAAGCAGTCACTCCAGATGCCGACCGCTCTATCGATGAATAATCGGTACAATTCACAGCCAAGAGAGATTCGATAAAAAAGAAACGAACGAATCTATACAATCTATACATCTATACATACAATATATAAAGTCAAAACATGAAATTTTTGCGGGAAGATTGTGCCCAAACGGAGCGGGTTCTAAATAAAATTTTAACATAGAATGAAAGCCATGATTAAACTACAATCACGAAAAATAGTCAGGACTTTCTCGGAATTCAGGTTCATGAGAAATTCACGTTTGAACAGTGTGGGGGAAAAATGCAGAATCCGTATTTTATAGCATTGTATTTAGGGGAAAAACTTTGGATATTTAGGTTTATTGTTGGATTAGGATTTTATGTTAAACTGCTTTTCAATTAAAGAGTTAAGAGTTTGTGAAATAACCTGGTGCTTCGACTTTAAAAAGGAGTTCGAAGTTTCAACTTTAGACTCAATTTTATTGAAAAATACTGATCATAAAAATTTTATTTCATAAATGGCCTCAGTTTTTATACCACTACAAACCCTCAAAGTCCCAACTCTTAACTAAAAAGTCAAAGTTTTGGCTATAGTTTTTTGGATAACATTAAATGTGTTCAGAATTAAAAACAATTTTGCGATCAGTCATGATCGCAGGCCCGCTTGTTAAATTTAAAATTAAAATCTCAAACTAACTGCTTTTGCTTGATCAGATTCAATAAATTGAAAGATAAGGAAATGGTGATCTTCATCCTTCATTGAGTTTGTATAAATCATAAATGATGAATTCAGCATTCGTCTAAATATTTGAGAACATCATTCGCGCTGACGATCGATCGTCTGACCTAGTGTTAAATATGCGTGTTTTCATTTTGTCAAGTTTATCAGCTCTCGAAATTCAATCGATATGAGATTAACGGTTAAAAGCATCGGGTCGGTAAAATGGGTATAATAAAGTGATTTTGATTATTGGTTTTACTGGGAAAAAGTTTCATCTCTTAAGACTGACTGGCATGTCCGTTTTAAGATATGATGTTGACAATTAAGATTGTTTCAACTTGAGTTTCATTAATCATCTTTGTAATCAATAAGAGTGTTTTAGATTGTATCAATTTGTTGTCACAATAATAATGCAAAATAATCTGATAATTTCTGAATCTCTGAAAAAAGACAGTTCTTTGTTTGTTTTTCGAGGAAAACTCAAAGTGATAACTTTTTAATGGCATTAATTAAAGCAAATTAATCAATCGTTTATCAAGTAAATGGTAAAAAAAGATTAACGACTTTTCCGCTTGTTTTTTGTCAAAAATTTTCGAGTTTCTCAAAATTTATTTTCTAGCAATAATTTAACAGCTGATTGATTAATTTAATTCAATGGGCTCAAGACTTTGATCAGGATTAGGGAAGGAAAGGTGAACAATTGATCAAAATTGTTGTGATTAAAATGCGTTTTCAACTGAATGATGTTTAGCTTTTGTAATGAAAGATTATTGAAACATTTAATCACAATAATTTGTTCAATTGAATTGTATGCTCTTTAAATTGTGAAATTACAGTTTTTTGTGTAAATTGTTGGATTAACAGTTAATAGGAAAATGTGAATGACACTTACTTTTTGATTAAAATAACTGCAACCATAACAACTGCAATCAAGAGAAGACCCAAAACAACTGCGACAGTAATCAAGGCGGTTCGGAATGTTTTAACCATTGGATCTTGTTCTTCGCAAGTATCACCTCGATAGCCTTCATTACACCTGGAGATTAAAATCAATTTATTGAAATCAATGGCAACTTGAATAGAAATTAAATAATTAAATAATTAAATCTTAACAAACCTGCAAGATCCAGTGTTGTTTGTAATGACAATACATTCCCCGTGAACACAAGTAACCGTTGAACAGACACCTGCAATAGCAGACGATGAAAGGGTTAATTTGAGTTTCATTTTATAATTATTACATAATTGAGTTTAATTTTTAAATTTACTTACTTATACATTCTCCAGTCTTGGTATCTTCAATATATTCATGATTACATGGACACATATAACCTCCAATGGTGTTTATACAGCTTGAATGGGCTCGACATGGGTTAGTTGTTGAACTACACTCATCAATGTCTTCACAATACTCTTTGTAATAACTTAATCTATCTGTATCCATTTGTATTATTGTTTCAGCTTTAAAACCAGGATTACACTCACAACTGAATCTACTGCGATCCAAGGTCTTACATTGAGTATTGGATGGACAATAATCAATCAAAGTTTCATTACATGGAATCAGCTCAGTTTGTTGGATTGATGCCCGTTGTATAACAGAGTGAGTTGGTATGACACAATAAGATGCAGCTTCTGAAATTTTGTTGTTGGACAGTGGGTGACAGACAGCTTCATCGTTCAATGGAATCAGATTAGTTTCAGTTTCTGGATCAGTCAATTCGAGAGACAGTATAACCTTATAATCACCAGCCAAAGAAGTTGCATCATTTAATTTATTGTAATCAATTATGTTGATGTCATCAAAAGTACTACCATAGACATTGGCTAAATCTACTTGTAAATTTTGAATCAGCTTTTGACGGATAGCCTTCTCCATGAGTGTTGGTATGTACATCTCGTTCATGTTTTCTGTGGCCGTGGTTAAGTAGTTTACACACCCGGATATATCTAATGGTGCATAATAGGGACAGGTTTCTGTCATTGCTGGAGCGCTCATGAAAAATGATTTAACTTGTCGCCGTGTCTTAGTGGTAAGTAATGCTGTTACTTGTTCATCTATACGAGTAGTCATCTCAACTCTTAACGAACGTTCAATCAGATAACAATGACCAGTAGTTTCATTCTTCTTCAACCCTGGCTGACAAACACAATCGTGAGTTTTGGCTCCTAATAGGAAAGACTTTTGGCATACAGCGTTATCAAAAAGACAACTTTTCTCATTAATTGAACATTGGTCGACACAAGTATTGTTTGTTCCTTCAGTTGTTCCAATGGGACACAAGCATTCCCACAAATCTTGTCCAGTTCCAAGGGCTTGCAACTTTGGCTTACATATTGCTCCTTGAGATGTACACTGGGCGTGTCCCCTACCACCAGGTAGACAAGCAGTTTCAATTTGACATCGACCATCGGGACCATTTACGTAGGGAGCAGAACAAGTACAGGTCAACTTTGAGTTTACCATTGAACAAGTTGAGGAGCCACAAATTGACTTTACTTGATCCATTGCTTGTGTATCATTTGAAGCTGCAGCTGTGCATATGTCAACACATTCATTTGTTGAGCTAATTAATACATAACCAGGTAAACAACTACAAGACTGTGTATCTGGTGCATTTAGAAGACAAATTGATCCAATAGAGTCGGAACAATTGAGTGTACAATTAAACGTTGGCTCACAGGTAGTTGTATTCACTATCAACTCGTAACCGGGTAAACAGGCACATTCAGATTTACCCTGTTTGGTTGTACAAGTGTGAGAGCAAGCAAGCTCATCTCTTGTATCCAATGAACATTCATCTGAATCACAGCCAGTTGTGGCCGAGTAAGTTACACCATTTTCACAATAACAAACTGGGCTATTCTCGTAATCTGTACATTTAGCTCCACTCATACACGGGTTTGAATCACATGGGCTGGACTTTACACATGTACCGCTTGCATTGGCAACATAACCGTTAGCAGTGTCACAAGCTGAACAGCTAACAGTGCCAGAGGTGCCAGTAGCACAAACATATCCTGTAGGGCAGAAGACATTAATGCCTGTGCATGGGTCAAGAGCAGCACAAGAGTGACCTATTGTATCATCGTATTTCCAGTAGTTAGTTGGTCCGCAGCTACAGATTTTTCTCATGTTAGGATCAAATGTTTCAGGATCACAAGTTCCGCTTCTTTGACTACAATAATCTGCACCATTAATAGTTACAGAAGTACCAGCGGTATTAGTTTCAGTGAATGTTAAAACACACCAGTCGCTCTTTTGACAACGATCTCGCATATATCCAGCGACACATTGACATTTATATTCATTAGGCTGAGTAACCTGACAAGTACCATGGTTTGAGCATGTAGCTCCATCATCTCGACAAGCATCCGATAGATCAACAGCTGACAAGGATAACAATGCTTGACTAGACCCTTGGACCCAATGAATGACAAACTGAAGTCTATGCTGTTTACCCAATTCTCCCTGAGTAAAGGTAAATATTTTTTCTGACTTTGTTTTGTCTGAAGTTGCACACAAATCTGAAACATCAGTTGAGACTAAATTGTTTTGATCATCTACTAATTGAATTTGAACAGTCAATTTGGGTGGACATGAAGTTATTTCCATTGATTGACGCAGCTCAAGACCCGATGTAAGATTGAACCAGACCGAGTCAACGTAAATAATACTTTTGCCATTTGGAACGGATGAAAATATCAGTGAATTTTTATCGTTTGATAAACTACCCACTGCTGGGAGATAATGCCATTGTTTGGTGGGCTCAATTGAGCTCTTTGTCCAACTTTCAAGAATCATTTCGGTTGTTTGTGTCAAGGCTGGTGTTGTTACGTCAGTGTCAAGTATTTCACCGACTGCTATGAACTCCGATTGTCCATCTGCTCCAGGTATTAATGATATCATGTGATCTCCACTAGCTGCTTCATACATAAAGTGACTCATGCAAATTTGAACTGTGTACCAATCATACATTGAATCAGCAACATCAATTGAAGCTGATGTTTGCAGTGAATAAGTTGGTGATAAAACAATTGTAGATGTACTTGAATCAAGTTGAACCGTTAAATTAGATGCTTCGGTTAACCAGTAATTAATTGAGACACAAACATCAGCCGCATCAGACTTGGTCACTGTCAATTGATAAGGCGCTGTTGTGCCAACATCAGGAGTCAAAAATTTGCTAAATGAAGCTGGTTTTGTTGGGAAAAATTTATCAGACCAGTAAAAAGTTGCGCCATTTATCAAATAATTATCCAAACAATTATCTGATGTGCATGATAAAGTTACGTTTCGAGTTGATACTTCATCCCGTGTAACTGTCGTATTTGTACCGGTAGTTGCATCAGTGACAGTCTCAGTTATTGTTTCAGCTGAATTAGGTGACAAGGTGAACAAATACAAACAGTAAAATTTGAAATGAGCAAGGGAAACAAAGAAATTAGTTTCTCATAGAAAATAAGAGTTTTTGAAAAAAACTGATGGCACAATTATTTCAATTGTATTTTATCATATTTCAGTATTTTTCAAGTTTTCACAAAGTTGGAGCAAAAATCACAAAGAAACAAATTAATCTCAAACGAGTGACCATTTGGTTTAAACTGACAAAAATGTCTTTCAAGGTATTAAATCTTTTCTTAATTTTCACTTTTCCTCAAAACCTCATGAAAAATTTTATTGCTGAAAATCATTTTCAATTAATTTTTCAGTCAAAGTCAAGCCTGATTTGAATAGTCAGGTTTAAGTCCAGCTAAATCAAAATGTATGAAAATTGCATTTATTTTGAAAATATTGGAAATTGAAAATGTGAAAATTGTTTCAACAAAATGAACCAATAAAAGAATCAAAACCTTGATTGACTAAAGGTCTTTACTTTGATGTGTAAACTTGAAAAAAGTGAAAAAAACTTACTATTTTCAATAAAATAAGTAACTTGGATTCCTTTGATCGCAACATAATAAGAGTTATCAGTTCCAGTGCTTGCCAAGTTTGGTGTTATCATGATTCGAGCTGGATAAACAGGCTGAGGAAAGGTGGAATCAAAAGTGCCCCACGAATCGCCTCCCAAACTAGTCGTCTCATTGAAGTAAGCAAATCGAGTCTCTGGTTTAGCCTCTGAATAAACACTGACACCGACGCTAAAGAAATCAGTCGCAAGATTATCAGGTTCTGGTGTGCCACCAACGCCCCAATAATCGAAGCTGACAGCAGCCTCAGTCAACTTTTCCGTGCTACTCAGACTTGGAATTGTCTTGACCACTATCTTGAGACCATTTAAATCAGATGTTTTCCCAGCATAATACAAGTAGCTTTCATCATTGATCTTCGGCGGGTACGTATTTAGATCATGTTCAGTCCAACCAGCCGCAACTGTCGCTTTTAAAACTATCGAATTGAAAAGAAGCAAAAAATTTTCGTAAAAACGCTTTTCCTTTCATTGCGTTTCATTTCAGTTTATCATTGTGCTCATTGAATATCTACACAGAAAGTAATCAACATTTATTGTACAGTTAACCTTTGAGCGTAAAAGTTAAGCTAATTGCATTAAAGCTTGAAAGATAGTGATTAGTGCGACAAAAATATCTACGTTTTGTTTTTTATATTAACTTAATCTTAAATACTCTGACTATCTGTCTGTCAATTGGAAGAATTAAGAGAAAAAAGAAAAGGTTAATTATGAAGGACATTCATTAATAAATGATTGATTAATTTCCAAATCGTATGAATCTTCATCTTTCCATGCAATTGAATACAGTAACCGTAATCAGAGGAACAATTTATCTAATATTAGCTATCATCTTATTCAACACTTTATCTTCACTGCAAGTAAATCAAACATTTTAATTGGTAATAATGATAAAATGCAATTTCCCCTTTAATCATAAATAACATCAACAAAATACTCAAGATTATAAACCAACAAGAAAATGTCCGTTTTCATTTCAGTCTCGATGGACTTTATTCAATAACAATTGGATAAATTGTATCAAAACTGGTTTCTCGAGCAATGATTAAGACTCAGGTTTTGTCTCTGCAATTAGGTTAATGGAGCTTGATTAATATTCTGATAAGAAAAACATTTTTCTAGTTTTATTTTCCTTGTCAGACTTTTCCCAATAAAACTGAAGGAAACTGAATTGTTTCATGAAAACATTGATATCAACATTTCTCGAGATTTTGTTTTGACTTGATCGTTGAAGATGAAGAAGAAACAAGGAGAAACTTGAAAATCTTGTTCATTGATAATAATTTCATCAGTTATAAGCAACAGTTTGAAACAATCAAATCAATTGCCATTAACAATTCTTATTGTTATAACAATAGTTAAAGTGTTTTCACTCTTTTCAAAACTCACTGACTTGAGGATGAATTTTAACCAGCAAATGATTCTCATTGAGTTTCAATTGAAATTAATTTCAAATCTTGAAACCAAAAGCCATTGATAGCCTAGGCTTAGCTCAAGAAGTTATCAATGTGTTGTCACAATAACAATGCAAAATAACGATAAAACTTAATGTCAACCCAATCTGACTGAAAATTGAATAATTGGTGTTCACCTTATTTCATTCTCAGTGAACAATTTGAATCTTTTCAGTTTCATCTTGTTATTGACTATTCTCATCTCTCCCAGGGTTGTTAGAAAATCTTTTATTAGCTTGATTGTCGACTGAAGAGAAGGAAAGAAAGGTAAATGATGACAATAGATAACTGTAATTACACTTTACCTGTTTGCCATTAAATCTAATCTAGTAATAATGCGACGTAAAAGGTTACAAAGTCACTTTAACTTTTCTCAACATTTTCCTTTCTTCTCGACTTTAACGTTTCATTTTGTTCCTCTATTCAAGTTTTACTTTTTTTTGGCCCAAAACTCATAACCTGAATTATTGCCTGAATTATAACATTATTATAGCATTATTGTTATTATCATAAAAAGATGATAAATATTATTGAGATCAGCTTTGTTTACCGTTTTATATTCATGATTGTTAATAAAAACTGAAAGGTCAAAAAGGTCATAATCTAGTAATATCAATAAATAATAATTGCAAGATTTGGGAAAATAAGAGAAACTTTTTTGTTCGCTTTTTTTCTCAATTGATTTATGCAGTTGAAAGAAAAGGAAAGTTTCTTAATTCAATTAGAATCGAATGAAAGAATTGAAGAAATCAAGAAAAGAGTTAACTTACCTTGAGCAGAACTTAAGTTGACTATTTGGTAAAAAAGTGTTATTACTGTTAATAATATTGAGAATCGTAATCGTTTTGAAAACATTTTAGTTCCAAGTTTGGTGTAAAAGTTTCATATAAATTAAAAGTTGATTTTGCGATCAAATTGGTTGACTGATGGCTGTTGAGAATGGATGATGAGAATGGGTTGAATTGATGGATTAAGGCACAAATGACAGTAAGAAATAGAGTGAGTTAAATGATACAAATTGTGATTAAAAGACTAATTAAGATGAGTTGGTAAGTGAAGAAAAAAAGGAAAATAAAAATGAAATTATTTTGTCTTCTTTCTCTCCCTGAACGGGTTAAGATGATTCTTCTTCTTCTTCTTCTTCTTCTTAACCAGGTTAATGGGTATTATTGGTGCTAAATGATGGTTAACAGTAATGATTAGGATAAAGGTTGGTTCTGTTAAAGGTAAAAATCGACAGAGAGAAAAGTCACTTTTTCTCTCCAAGACAATCAAGTCTCTTTTCGCGTAGATATTGATAGACAGAGAAGATGAATTGAGGAAAAGTGAAGATTAATTGATAAGATTCTGTGGAAATTGATGAAGATGAGAGAGAAGGAAAGAGGGAAAGAAAGGTGAAGATGAAGACGAGAAACAATTAAAGCTCACTTTTCTTGCCTTATCATCATTGTCTCATAATCTTCGTGGTGTTAACTGTAAAAATAATTTCCATGGCAATGGTAAAGAGGATTTATGAGTCAATTGATGAGAAGGTAATTATCATTAAAACAAGGTTAATTAAGAATAATTTATGTTTGCAATTTGACATTTTACTGGTTACTTTCTTGGTGCAACTGTATTGGCGTCAAACTGATTTCTTTCAAAATTTCAGTTGAAATTGTTCAATTGCAAGTGCATCTTTGGAAGCTCTTGTACTCCAAATCAATAACGATAAAGATGTTTACCAAAACTTGTGTTTTGCACAAAAGTCTAGTCGCCAACGTGGATGGAAACCGATTACATTTGTTTTACTGTATTTCTTATTAGTCTATCAATCGAAAGATTATTTTGTAAATTTCATGAAATTGAAAAATTCGCTTGATATTGATAGGCTGATTGGTGTTTCCTTTACAAGAACTCTTTGCATCTTCGAACTATTATATCTAAACATTTTTCTAATCAATTGATTACAGTTTTAGATTTCAAGATTTGAAGACAAACTGAAATGATCGTAATGACAACCAGTTTGAAAAGTGAGTTTATTAGACGTAATAGGTTCGCATTTCAATTGATGCACGAAATGACTTTCAATTGTAAATGATGCAACTAATTGAATGATCTTGAAGCTTCATTTTGATTGAAAGTCATTCAGTCCCATTTGATTCCTGGTTAACATTTGTTATAACCGAGCAACTCTTCTGGTTGTTGATCAATTTTCAATATTTATTCTTGTGATTAATTTGTGCAGTTGATGGCATATCATAAATGATTATCGATCCTTTCATCAATCATTATCTTGAAACAATTAGTCGATTGTTGTCTTTCCTCAGGTAAACACACAGTTTACCATATGTTGAGTGAAGAGCGAGATTCTTGGGTGAACTTGCATAAATTATTCCAAAATGATTTTCTTTTGTTACCAACTCTTCATAATAACGATGATAATAATCTGATAAGTTGTTTGTATTATGATTTGACTTTTCCTTTCTTAACCTTTCTTTATATCTCTTTGCTTAAAGCAATAATAATATCAATAAAAATAGATTAACTGTGAATATCAAATTAAATGGGTTCAGTGTTGATCTTGAATAGTGTAAAACAAACTACAATGTATTGTCAAATTTGTTCAGCGACACTATCTTAACCCTTTTAAGAGTAAATAAAATTTTTTATGTTTCATCTTAGTAGCTTAAGATTCCAACTAATCTCTAGTTTTTTCAATAAAAGTCTTTACTTGGATTAACCTTGATTTATTTATAGTACATTGAAAAGTCAAGGTTCAATTGGAGGTGACTTGATTGATCACAGTGAAGTGCGACAATCAAGAAAGCTTCTCAATCAAATGAGTCGAAAATTGGAATCAAAAGTCGAGGAAAAAAATCATTTCCGACTTTTAGTTTCATCAGTTTTTGGACAAAACGAAACTCTTTTTTTATGAAAATCAAATTGTCAGTCTTTTTTGCAATAATAATTCAGAGACTCATTAAAGCAAAACCAAGAGGAAAGTTAGATGAATTTTGGTGAAACAATCAAAATAAACTTTTCGCGATTCTATAACCTGTATTAGATTCTAAAGATATCTTTAGCAAAAAATGACCAGAAACTCAGATAGAGTTTCCATGAATGGCAAAATCTTATCTTTTATGTTAGATCTTCATGAGGTTAGGTTTATCTTGAAGATTTGAAATTTTAATTTGAAGTTTCAAGCTCTAACCAATTGCAATAAAAGCCAAAATTCCGAGTGAATTTGCCACGAGTTCTCAACTGGATTTGTATTTTAAAGTCTTATTTTAATTCTCTGACCTCATAACTCAGACCATGAATAGAATGAACTTTTTTTGCATTTCAGCGAGTGAAAGCCATCAAATCATTTGATTAAATTGACCAATTAATTGATCTTGAATCAACCGATGAACATTTCGCGGCAATTTTTGTCAACAAGAAAAGCAAGCTTCAGCTTTCAAGATGAGCTTTTGTTTAAAGTGAAAATTCAATAAACAAAATTAGATTGTAAAATGTAATCAAAAGTTAATGTTAATCTGATTGACTGATGATGAAACGTGCCTTGATGAAAGGAGCAGTTGATATTATTTTAATATTTGAAACTGGAAAAGCTTTTCACTATTTAATAAAACTGTAAATATTGAGCAGGAAAATTAGAAAGGTAAATAGGTTAACAGTATTTTGTTGATTTTCATTTAAACTTGATCCTGCTTTGCTCAAGACAAAAATCATCTTTCCTCTTCTCCTTCATTCGCACCATTTAAATGAATTGTCAGTTCGCGCTTTTGTTGTCAACATTGTTCAATCTTTAAAACCTCATCGTGAGGTTACAGTTTTCACTCTGAGAATACAGGGAAACGAAGAAAAAGAAGAAGATAATAGCAAGAATTTATTAAACACAGTCTAATCTTGCAAAGATTAGTATTATGTGTTAACATGTTAACAGTCAAAGTAAAATGATGATGAATCTTTAAGTACATATCAGCTTATTTCTGGTTTCTTCATCTTGAGGTAGAGAAGAAGATGAATCCGAAGAAAGGAAGAAGCAAGATGATGAACATTACCTCGTCTCTGTCTTGCCATTCATCCACCTTTCATCAGTAAGCATCATATTATTAATATCAAGGATAAGCCTATCAATAACTGTGCATATTACATCAGCTAATACATTTTGTACAAAAAAAAGTCTCTCTGCTCTTCTGCAAAATCCTCTTGAAAATACTGTTCACTCGCAAAACCCACAAAAAAACTGCTTGAGGTTTTACTTTTCCTGCCTTTTCTCATCCTCATCATTCTCATTATTATCATCACCTTCTCACCTCTCATTCAGATTCATAAAAAATGCTTATTCTGTTTTCTCTCTTCCATTAAGTTCTCAACCTTTTAGCTTTACTTTTCTTTCCTTTTCTTCTTTTTTTTCATTTTCGTCATTTTTTCTCTTCTTCTTCTTCTTCTTCTTCCATAAAGATTATTCTTGCCATTTTTCCTCATTGTCATCTTTTCTTTCTTGTTCGTCTTCTTCTTCCTTGACACTTCTTCTTAACGTCACATAGAATTGAGATGGAAGACGAAGAAATAAATGTTGCTTATCCATCTTCTTCAGCATCTATCTTGACTTGATGCTAAGAAGGAAATGACTTCTATTATTTTCGTCTCTTTTTGTTGATACAACTTGAGTCTTTGCGGGCACTAAGACGGCCTAAGACTTTATTTGCCACGCGTTTATCAGTCTTTTGCTGGGTAAATTTATGCCTGGACACACACACAAGTAAGGCCAGAAAGACGAAGAAGAAGAAGAAGATGGGAAAATGGTTTATTTACATTGCATCTAAATTTACATAGAAGAACGTTGATTTTAACGAGGCACGCAAATTGACCTTAACAAAGGCAAGAGCAGCTCAAGAGAAGAGAAGGCCAAAATGATAATAAAATTTTCTCTTTTCTCTCTTTCTCTCTCTCCTCATCTTCTCCATCATATGAATATAGTTTTCAACGTGTTAAACGTTTTTAGTCTTTTTACGGAGTCAAAGTTTACCTTTGGCTTGTTGACTTGCGACTATCACGCCTTTATCTAACCCCAATAACACTGAGTCTAAATCTTCAAATCAAATAATAAGACAAAGGGAGGGAGAGAGTGAACAATAATCGGCAGCAAATGGCCAAACCAAATAACAGGGATTCAACAGTGGAAGAAGAAGAAGAAGAAGAAAAGAGGAAGAAAGAAGAGCTTGAGAAACGATGAAAAGTGGCCATTAAAAGGTTTACCTTATTGCATTACATCGCTGCATATATGGTTATATATGTATTTATCATCAATAGATATTCAACTGTTTCCTTTGATTGTTGTTCACTCCACAAGAAGAAACCACCAAAATCGTTATAAAACAAACATTTCATAGGAAAGTGAAGGAAGTCGATGATGATAGGAAGAGAAGGAGGAAGAAGAAAAGAGGAAAACTAATAATTCCCAGAAATATTGAAACATTTAATTCCAACATTTTTAGGCACTTTTGTGCTTCCATTCATTGGCATATTTCGATCAAGTTGAATCGTCGATTCTCAATGAAATGAAACAAAAACTGATTCTCTAATCAAAATGTGGTTTGAATTTGAATTTTGCACTTTTGCTTATCTTTTTGTTTGACTTTGAAATTGTCGAAAATTGTTTCTCTTTCAATTTACCTTGATCTTGTTTTGTGTGTTTGCGGTTATTTCAAGATTGTTATGTATATTTATTGAAGTGGATAAACAAGGTATAAGCAAAGTATCATAAAATATTTGAATTATTCTGAGCATCGCATTTGTCTTCTCAACTGAACATGACCAGAATTTTGTATAAAACTTCTTTTTTCTACCAAAACATGTTTCTATGGCAAAATATATCAAAATTTTGAACCAAAAATTTGCAACTTTGAATAAGGTTGTTCATGTTAACTCAGCAAACATGATTCGCTTAACCATTTATTTGATCAGATAAACTTAAATTAACGCCAAATCAACAGAAAATAGCTTCGAAAGAAAAACGTCGAATATTCTTGCAACAGTAAAAATAAGAAACGGTAATCATCAAACTTAAACTTGGCAAATTCACTCGATATTCAATCGACTAAATTACTCTTTAATCAAAGCAATCGCTTCAATTGTGTAAAGAAATTCATTAAACTATTTTGTCTCAAACAATTTACTTGGATTAACTGTAAAATTCAAATGCTGGTATCGATTTGAAAAGTTTTGTCTGTCGATAGCAATTTTAGTGAGATTTTGATCCAAGATTTTTGAAGCAACTATTGATAACGCTAAACATGTGAACATAATTTTGCTGATTCAAGAATTTTCGATTTATTGTCAATTCAGTTGGTTCATGATTCACAACTGATTCAATCTATTTTGCATTTTCATTTCCATTTTCTAAATGTTAGGAACCAGCTTAGAGTCAATCATTCATCACTTCGAGCTCATCTACTAATCATTGGCAAACTTGTGTGATATTGATAAATGTTTGCTTCAACAACTTTTCAAAACTAAATCTTCATTCATTAACCAGACACGAAAAAATCGATTACAAGTCAGGTTAACATTCAGTTTCCAGTTAAAATTGAACTTAATTTGTGATTAGCCAATGCTCTGAATCTTCATCTCTTTCAAAGAAGTTGAATTTGATATTTACTGTGATTCCTCAAAGTGATATTTTATTTATCGCTTGGACTTAAGTCTGTGAATTCATTGTTTGCTCATAATTTCATGGAAATTTGCAAATCTAAATGATTGACTAACTAATGCACAAAATTCATGGAAAAATCAGGCAAATTTTCTAACCGCTTCAGATGCTTTCTTGCCATTTACATGCAATCTGTTTGAGGTTAAACAAATGAAAAGCTATGATCTTTGCTTTATTACAATGCAAAAATGAATAACTTTTGCTTTATTAATTGAAAATGAAGTCTTATTTTGAAAAGTTGATTGTAATAGTTGAGTGTGAAAAGAAGGAAAAAAGCTTTTCGATTAGCAATTCAATTTGATTACATTTTCAATGTAAATCTCTATTTCATTTCTTCTCCTCGTTTTCCCATCTTCATCCTCCAAGCAATCATTCATCGCACGCAAAAAGCTTTACTCACTCATCATCACAATTATTCTCTTCTTCATCTTCTTTTCTGAAAAAGCTTTAAGCGTAAATCATTGAGTATCATTGATATTTTCATTCAATGTTATCCTTTTGTGAGAGCATTTAAGTGGAGCAATGAAAAGTTGACTCATTTTGGAAATTCATCAAAAAGCAAAGATTACAAATGTGAACAAATTAAGGGTGAAAGTGATGATAATCATTGAATTAAAAGCGCCAATTTGTCAATTTAACAAATTTCCATTTTCCAAAAATTCAATTCTTCAATCGAACTGTGCCAATAAAATATCATGATGATCCCTCGATTTTTACAGTTTCATTGAACCTGACTCATGTTTGTATGAATTACCTTGAAAGCATCGAAACACACTCTTGCTTGGTTGATTGCTTTGTCAGCTTCTTGTGTTTTCCTCACTCGCAATGAACATTGAAACAGAAAAAAAGTATAACTCGAAAATAGCATTTATTGTGTCAACAAAGAGGTTTTTTTACCATTCAAGATTCATCTTCCTTCTATTTCAATATTCACTGTTTCTTTTTATTTCCTTTCATCATCCACACTCTAGTGACTCTATCATCCTCATCTTCATCAAAATACTCTGTGGCTTACACAGTATTGATCGATGATTCTTCAACATACGCAGAAATACGGTTGCAAGTAAATTCTCAATGAATGAGATTAAAGAATCAAAAGCAATAAAGGAAAAATGATGAAGATGCAGGATGATGTTGATGAGGAAAGGATAAAGCTTATATACGGTCGAGACTAAAACTGCCGATTCAGCGCATTACTGGAAACAGAAACAATTTGCTCAAATCTTTTTGTCTTCAAATTGGATCGATTAACCGAAGCTCATGATTGTATCATTATTCAATAGTTATATTGATTTATCAACTTTAAATAGCGATTTGAAAATGCAAATTTGCCAATAAAATGAAGAAATACAGTTTTTCAAAGCCAAGAATTACTTTTATCAGTCCGTTGAACGAATTTCAAAAGTAAAAACAGATATAAAAATGAGTCAAAATCGTGATTTGAACGTGTATGGAAATCGTGAAAATGGATTTTGAAGTTTCGATGATTTGTCTCAAAACAAAATCAGAAAATTTTCAATTTTTTTCAAAATCATGATTTGCTAAAAGTTGAACACAAAGATAGTGATTAGCGCACTTGCTCTTTCAGTGTAACACTTTATTTTGAATTTGCATGAAGTTATCAAAATACAAATTGCTTTGCTTTGAATAATCTGAAAAATTCTTGAAATTCCATTGGAGAAACATGAGAATTACGAAATGTTTACCTTTGATCGGGAAGAGCGCAATAAAACAATAGATTCCTGTAAATGGGATTCAACTGAGCTTTGGTTTACATTTCATTGAATTTGTTTTTACTCGCTTCAGGAGCATTCAGATGATAATGAGAATCAATAGAGCATCCTACATATTATAACATCATCAACATTGTTAAAGATATTTACAGTAAGTAAATTTGTTTTTCCTTTTATTATTACTGCAAATAACAAATTGTATTCAGTATTTATTTGACTCAAAAGAATTGTCAATCAACACTTTCCTTTTCTTTCCTCATCTTTACTTGCGCTTTTCCCTGCGACTTTATTTTCACAAACATTGTTGTCATCTTATTGTTCTGATTGTTATTGCTATCAGAAGTAAAAGTGTTTTCTTCCTTTACTTTCCTCTTCGCCTTTCACGCCAAACGCAGTTTAATTATGATGTTAACAGGTAAAGTTAACCCTTAGGGCAACCAGTAGACCACCTGGTTGAGCAAGATGGCACCTTTAAACCAGTCTGCTTGGTGTTGGGAACGAAAAAATCAGATGAAAGCAACTTCGCTTGAATGACAGCATCAGTAAAGGTAAAGCAATCTAAACTCAATAAAACGATAAAACAATTGAAGAGCGTAAAATGATCCAGGATTCAGGTAACTTTCCAATTAAGGTAAATTCAGAAAGAAAAGCGTTTTAATGTTCGAAGCAAAAAGGTTCAATATTAATCTATTGAAGATGCATTCTTGGTAAACAAAGCGCTTATGAATATCGATTATCGATCAGTAAAACTAAATTTAATGGCAATCAAATAGAACAAAATGGCAGAATAAATTAAACTAATTATAAGTTAAATATTGAAACAGATTAATCAATAAAGGATTGAAAGAAAGAATCTGAAGGAAGAAACAAAAAGATTCATTTTGTTCATTTCAAAATGACAGTTTGTAGTTAATGAATAGATTCTGATAAACTGATGAAATTTCAATTGACTAACTGAATTGTGCGAAAAAGCAAAAATGGAAAAAAAAGTTGAACAAAAATTTGACAAAATAATATTTCTATTAGACTATCATCATCATCATCATCATCATTTGTGTATTCACCTTTCTTCTTGTTATATCATCAATATTATTATGTGTTAATGTTATTTGCAATTTGCTTTCTTGTCAACACACAAGGAAAAGAAAGGTTTGCTTGTCAAATGATTTGCTTTTTTTCATGAAAAACAATTTTCTCCTCGCTTCTCATCCAAGTATAAGATGATGATAAAGGCGGAGGAAGAAGAGGATGATGATGATGAGGAGGAAGAAAGAAGCAGAAATAAGTCCTATAATGAAAAGTAGAACCAAAAAGTAGTTGCAAGACTTTTCCTTGTGATACTTTTCATCATCAGCGAGAGTCTATTCCATGTGCGCAAAATCTGGCCCTTTATTCATTTCTCATCATTTCTCATCCATTCTCATCCATTCTCATTAACATCATCTTTTTTTTGGGTTAAATATGAAAATAGTCAAATTTTATGCTTATATTGTTTCCTATATTTATAGATTTGATAAAATGCTCGAAATTTTGTTTCATGATAAAAATGACAATAATTTTTGGCTCTGAAACGAGTCCAACCTGTGATCATGCAACTATAGAAGCTGTAAAAGCGTAAGCCAAATGAACATCAAATATTTTTTGCTGCTTCTCACTCGAGTTCAACTTGAGTTTCTCATGAAATATGGAAAGAGATAATTTATTGAATGGAAAAGAATAATTTCAAAGTTTCTTTCTCTTTCATTACCTTTGCTCTTCAATTCCTTGGACATTATTGTCATTGTTTCATTGAGTGAAGAGAAAAAAAGTTGAGCAAAAAAAATGAATAATCGTGAGTTGAATTCATTTAACTTTGAATATGTTTCAATGTTCAAGATGAAAAGCAAGGGAAAAGTTCCATGTTTGAATTGAATGTTTCTCTTTCAATATCATGCAGCTTCTAATGTATTCTTGAATATTGTTATTGAAACTTATCATGGAAACTGATTCGTCAACATTACAATTTCAGATTTGCCAATTCAGATTCCAAGTAACAAAAAAATTCTGTAAACAATATAACAACATTATGAAATGATGGTGAATCGTAATTCATTGCTATCGCTCAACTTTATCCAGTTATGTAATTAAATTTATATTCAGTTTTGCTTCTTTTCCTTCTTTATTCACTCAAATTACGATGTTATTTCAATTTTATTTTATCAGCTCAACATTATCATTATTTGATGTTCAGGATTGATTCCTTGAATTATTTTGTTCAATTTAAATTTTGTAAACTTTTCTTTCTTTTTTCTTTTCTTTCCAGGCTTGCATGAGTTCAACTTCACTTCGACTGTTTGTTTTGAAGGTAAACTTTGCTTCTTCTTGTTTTTGGCTTCAAATCAATTGTTCACTCTTGATTATATCAACATTGAATATCAATGAAAGAAATGAAAAATTATTCTCGTAATTTATTCAATCAAATATCAAGAACAAGCGTCAACATGACAGGCTAGGAATCAATTTGAATAAATAAAACAATGAATCAAACGAAGGAAAATAGCTGTGAAAATTGTCTTCAATTATGCTTTTATCAACTTGGAATTTTCATTTGAAATATTTTCTAACTGAATATAATTGAAAAAGGTAACAATCATTTTAACTCTTTACTAACAATTATTGTTGGTAAATTTTCATGGCGTAAATGAAACAAAACCAAGTGACCATTAACATAAACTTATTGAAATCTTAGCTAAGCTCGATATCAAAATGAATGGCATGTTCATTGGGATGCAAAACAATCAGGAGAACTTTTTGCTCTAATAATGAGAAATAAAGGCTAATTTCAGGTGACCAAGACTCAGCTGTGCATCAAGAAAAACCAACGAAAATAACAGCTTCATATTTTTATTCACTTTAACATTGAAAAAATCACAGCACAACATGAATCATGGTGAAGTGTGAGCTTGGCAAGCAATATTTCATTGTTGACCAATAATTTTCAATTGTTTTGGCTCTTTGCTTAAGTTTATTATATATCTTTGAACGGAATAAAATGTTTAGTCAACTTGATGTCTATGAACGGAAGAATGACTATTCATTGCCAATCAACGGATTGAGTCCTTCAAAACCCTATTTATCCTGACACATTGATCGATTGAAGATGAAAGCAGTGACCCTGAACCGTTGCCACTCTCGCTTCATTAACGATAAACTAATGAGAAGCTTGTTGTCACAACGTAAAAAGCTGATAATTTTAAATGAGGAAAGCTTTTCATCGCAAAATGCAGGTTTGTTGATTGGAGTACAAATGACTAATGTTTTATAATCAGAAATGCGATGAGATTATTATCGATGGTTTCCATTGTTTGATTAAACAAATGACTTTTGATAATCGTTATGGATATTTACATTTGTTAGCTTTTCCCCTGAACCTTCATCTAATCTTCAATTGAACAATGAACATTTTCAATTAAATTGATAACTTAATATAGCATTATATCAATAAAAGATGAGAATTGTGAGCCGGAAAAATGTGAAGAATGGCAAAAGCTTTCCACTCATTTAACCTGAAATGAACATTATACAATTGAACAGATAAACAGATAAAAACAATCAAAGGTAAGCTTCCATTTAAACCTGATTTGATTCGTTGGTTTATTTGCAGAGTAAAATGAATGATCCAAACCAATTATCAATAACTGTTAGTCTTTTGGGTTTCGGTGAGAGTTTTCATTGCAACCATATCATTGCTCAACAGACTGACAAAGTAATGAATCCAAGTGCAGACGGACAAAGTGAGACAAAAGAGGATAAAAGATGATAAGGCACTAAAGGTAAACAGATGCGTGTTTTGCTTCCATGATAAGTTCATTTGATCACAAGATGAACTTGAAAGTTAATAAACAAGGTAGAAATGATGGAATGAAATGAAAGTAAAAACAAGTTTAACAGATATTTAAATGAACCACAATTAAATCGGTAAATATTTATCATGGTCAATATTGAGGTAATTTTTGTTGATGTTTGGCTCACTTAAAACATCTTCAGACGCTGCTTCATCTCTATCGGTTCCTCTTCCTCATCAACATCGTTCATCATCATCTTTATCGTTATTTGCTTGCTTTAGTTTTGTTTTTTTTCCTTTAGACTAAATTTACTCTGAAAATATTTATTGAAGACAAGAAATAGGTGCTACAAACAATTTACCAAAGGTACCATTAAAGACAAGAGTAAATCTCAAGCATCTTCCTCATCTAGACTGAAGACAGGGGAATGAAGACAAAAGGATAAAAGATGGCAATGATTAGGATAAACAGTTTGGACAGTTTAGTTTTAAAGTGAAGAGCCTCTTGAGTAACCTAAGGTAACATGAAAGGGAAGAAAAAAGTTGCTCTTAAATTGGTTCAACTTTCGATCATGATATTGTGCAGTTGATTGAGATGCTCATTTTGATGCAAAGGTCATTCTAGGTTGGCTGAAAGGTTTCGAAGTGCGATTGATAGTTCGAGATTCTTCTTGATAATCCTTTGACTATCCTTTTCTCTTCTTCTTGTTGCACTTGAACCTTTTTGTTTCGATTTTTTTTCCTGTTCCAATTGAAAGCTTTTTCATCCAATCTTCATCATTTTACTTTTTTTCTTCTTGCTTCATCACAGATTGAAAAATTCCCAAGAAATGATGGATTCCGATCTTAATGAAACCATATTGTCATCACTTGTAGCGAAAGTTTATTTATATGATTATCTTTAGGCACACATAAAGTGTATTTGATACAGTTTGTTGGATTTAGTGGGCAACAATGTTGAAGAGCAAACAGAAAACTATTTAAGTGATATTTTTATATAACCATGTTTGCAAATCTATACTATTCCGTTGAGGAATGATGATGGCGAGGGTTTCATGGATTATCGAGTATTTCATCGAGATTATCGTGTAAACCATTTTTATTCCTCAACAAGGTAATTGAAAGGCAGGCTTTACGGCCACTAAGAAAGGCTGGAATTTATCTTGTTGAGGAATAATTAATGTGTTAATTAATGAGAAACTCGAGATTTCAGGCAATTTTCCAATAAGCTCAAGATATAAGTTAAAAAAGAAAATAAATTTGTTCGAATTGCTGATTTTTTGGTTCAAGCTAGTGGCTTGTTCGAACGGAAATAAAGTTAAAAATACTCGACTAATCAGAGTCTAGTAAAGGACGTTTTGTCACCTTGATTCCTTTCCTTAAACTGAGTACCTTCGATGCGTATCTTTGTCAATTTCAAGTTTCAAGTTTTACGAAAATCATGTTTCAGTTACAGAATTTTCCTTTTTCATACAATTTCCATCAATTTTATTCAACTTGAGAGTTCGGTTGAAAATTCAGCAGAATTTGAAAAAATGCAAAATTTCCTCTTTTCTCAATTGAAGCTGATATTTTTGCTCAAAAGTAAAAAATTGCAATTGAACTCAAACTGACTTTTCCCAAACTTATCGTCCATTTCATCGGTCATCTTCATTGTGGCCATGAAAGTATAAATGAACAAAAAGTGGAATGAATAATAATAGCAACGATAATGCACTGATATTGGAAGAGTTGAAAGAGGAAAGTCAAGTTGAGAGCATCTTGATGGGTTAAACCTCTCGAAGACAACTTTTACTTTTTTTTCCTTCTCTCATCTTCTTACCTTTTTTGATGGCAAAAAAGGCTTTGCGTTCAACAACAACAATTGAACAGAATTAAAGCTATAACTGAGTAAAACAAATTTGATTAAATTGTTGATCAAACTCATCATCAATATCATCACTTTTCATGTTTAATGAACATTAGTTTGTTATGAATCAAGTGATCGCAATAATGGTTTAAAATTTGATGCTAAATCAAGTTCAACTTTTTGTTCATCTTGTTCATTGTTGATCTTTATGATTTCAATGGAATTATCATTTTAAGGTTAATCACCGAAGCAACTTGAAACTACCTTAACTTATCATCATTCTCATCATGTTGGTGAATAGAAGTGAAACAATCCTTCAATAGCCATTGGCCTCTTCATCTTCTTATCCCTTTAAAATTGACTTTAATCCATGTAAAGAGAAGAGCAAAAGAAGATCAACTTTTTCATTCTTCATTTTTATTGAACAAGTTTGATAACAAAACTCAATGTTTAATCTCCCAATAATCACCAGTTGATTGATTGTTAAACATTTATTTTCAACAATTTTCACAAAAAGTACGATTCTTCATTTATCATTATTAACATAATCATCGATTATTTGTTCAACTCAGTTGATCAAAAATCAAATTGTACTCAACTAAAGTGTTGTTGTCTGATTAGTTTGATCAAAATTCATTGTAAATGTTTAGTTTTCAATGAGTAGCTAAGGCTAGACAAAGTTTCTTGAAGCGGCAAAACCCAAAAACTGAAAGAAAAGCAGAGACTTTTCATGTTCATTGATGGAACCCTGATAAATGTTGAAAAATGCAGTTTACAGGTTAAAGTGTTGATAGTTTTATTTGGAGAACCAGAAAATTCTGAAAAATCAACATCAAAAGGTATCGATAGAGTTACTGAGAATCAAGTTGAATATTGAAATGCTTTTATTGGTTGCTATTGACCAGTTTGTAATGGAAATGTTGATCTATGATTGAGTTGTCGAGTCTAGTGATATTACTTTTAATAGCATTTTGTTTGTCAAATCAAACGGATGATTCGATGGAAATTGTGAAAATAATAAAATCTGTTAGCCAATTTGATCCAATATTGAGCAAATTATTGAACCTTTCAAAGAGAGTTGATAGTATTACATATTATTGAAAGAAGACAAGTTAAATTGTTAATTCTCTGTGGATAATCAAGAATACTGGTGAAGCTGATGATGAAAGTTGAAGGGAAAGATGGAGGAGTGAGAAGGGAGGGAAGGGTCGAAGGGTAAAATGGGGAAATTAATTTTGTGGTCTGGTGGGTTTTTTGGTGGTCTTTTTACTTTATCCTCAAATACAAATAGATATGTTTTGTCGATGTGTTTGTATTTTTCATTCAGTGTTAATCCCAGTCTTTTTCATTTATTGTTCAACGAAAGGAGAAGGAAAAATAAGGCAAAGAAAGAAAGCAAAATTTGTACAACTCGACAAAAATAGTTAATCCAGTCTGAAAAGGTTCAAGGCAAGTCGAAGGAAAAGAGAAATGACAAAGTGAAGAGAGAGAGAGAGAGAGAGAGAGAGAGAGAAGAAAAATTAATGTTAATTATGAAGAAGATGAGAAAAGGAGATTTTTTTGTCGAAAATGGGTTTATTGTATGTTTCATTTTGATGGGAGGAAAGTGAGTTGCTTAGGTTATGCTTTACAAACATCTCGGCCTCTCAAGATTTACTTTGATGATCATTTGTAAAAGTAAAAGTAATGAAAGTTTTCAATGTTTGATGTGCCTTTAAGGCAGTTTTTATGCAATCATTATTGGCAATAGTCTAGAGCTGGTATATTGAGTTGACAGAGGGATGAGGTAGGTGATTGGGCCAGCGTCAAGGGAGTTTAACCTCAACCTTTAGACTAACAAATGGTTTCGTCTATGGTGTTTATTGTTGAGGTAAGATGATGATGATGATGAAGGGAAAGAAGGAGGAGGTTGAAAACAGAGTGGGCTGATTGTATATGTGTCACTCATCAGGAGGTCTTTTGATAATTTTAACCAAACAAAAGTAACCTCAAGACATTTTTCTTTCTCCTTCCTTTCCTTCTTTTTCTTCTTCTTCTTTTGACTTTTTCCCTGGCCTCAAGTTAAATGGGAGGGTAGAAAAGGCAAAAGGTCACTCAATAAATGTGTATACTTATATTTATCAGTGTATATTAAATTTCATTGAGAATATAAGTGGGTCACTGCAGGGGGTGGATAAGGTCATCTGATGGGTTAAAGACTATTTATTTATTTATTTATCGGTATTATGTTATAAATGATTGGGAGGTGAAGTATTATGATAATGGTGGCGAGAATTATTATGAATATTTAAAGTGATATTAGTCTAAGTCAATTGGGCGCTTTTAACGATCTTTTTATCGACATTTTATTTTCCGTTGGTTTCACTTTTCGAGTTTGGTTGACATTTTGCTCTTTCCTTTCAATCCTTTTTTGCACATGTTTCATGTAATTGCTACCTGTACTTATGTGAAACAAGGTAACATGAAAAGGTATTAATGTTATTACAAGAAAGTGTGACCTCAACCCGCCTATTTGTTTCCGTTTTTCGCTGTTTTTCTTTTTGTTTTAAAATTTGCCCTTTTTTCTTGTGCTGATGGTTTCGCCAGGTTTTTACCTCAATTTTGTTGATTTACCTTGAATAATGAGAATTGCTTCATCATTGCTGTTACAGGGTGAGAAATTGAAAGGCGTATTCATTTCCGTTTTGATTGATTTAAATGATTGTAAGTTGATAACAATGATTTGGTAAATTGAAATGGTTCATTGAATGTAAGGTGAACATCAAAGAGCAAGTCAACTTGTTTAATTGATTAACCATGCATCCGGTAAGGATAAGAAGGTGCTGAGAAGAAGATGGAAAGACAGGTAAAAACAAAAGGCAGATACGCCTTGCCGTGCAACAAAACGAAACAAATCATTTTAATGCGGACAATTGGTAATCCAATCTGGAAACAGTCATCTATACCAACTGCATCAATTAGCATTGTCTGTGTAAAGTCAGAGACTATTCGATAGGAAAATGAAATTAAAGCGATTTGAACAATTGTTTGAATTTAGAAATATTTTGGTGAATAGATTTTCCAAAAAATCTTGAACTTTTACCCTTTCATGAGATTAGTGAATTTTGAATGTCATTGGTACTGTCAATCGAATTTTGATTTTTTCGTCCTTTTGAATCGATTCAGTGTCATCCAGACTACTTAATACAGAAAATGAATCAACTTTTGAGTTTTCCGAAACGACTTCGAAAAATACGCCATTCGGAAAGATCGAATCTTGTTGTTTGAAACTTGAAGCAGAAACTTTTAATCGATAATTTTGAAGTTCGAGAAACAAGAGTTCCTGAAATTATTTATGATTTGTTGCGAAATTAGCGATAAACTCGAAATGATTAAAGAAATTGAATGCAAAACGGAAAATTAAATTCAATGAAAGATCCTGACATTAACATTTGTAAACTGATAAAATCGTTATTGATTGTTCAATATAAGGCAACATCTAATAAAAGTTTAACATTTAAAAGACGTGATGTTGCAGTTGTTTCAAGTATTATAATACTTTTCTTATCGACTGAGTCCACAAACAAGCAATATTTCACCTTATCCTTCATCTTTTTTCATCCCATTTTTTCTTCTGTCTCATCACCCCATCATCTTTATTACCCGTCTAACCATCAACAATTGCAACCCAATTCAATCAGTAATCTACTTTGATTATGTTGAAGATTTAAAAAACAAGCAAAGAACCGAAATTGTGTTAATTGTAAACATTTTCATTTGATTTAATTTCATTGAAAAAGAGCAACAATCTTGCATACTTTTTCAAGAGTCACTTGTTCAAATGAAACGATAATCATGTAAGTGTTAACAGCAATTAAATTTGATTTTCTCGAGTTTATTCCCAAAACAAAGCATCACAACATCATTTGCAATTTGAAACAATTTTTATTTCTTTTCTTCACCAAAAACTTCATTGCATTTCATTGAAACACCAAATGAACCTTGAACAGTGACATAACTCGACCCTTTTGTAACAAACAGAACCTAGTTATCAGTCAATTTATCACTTGTTTGAGACAAAAAGAACAAGAATCTCAAAGATTCCAAAATCTTGTCTTTTCCTGCTTTCCTGCGATCTTCTGAAATTATTCCGACTTCGAGATGAGAAGATTTGAAAAACTCATTAAAAAAACAATATTCGATGTTCAAATTATCTTTTCGATTAGAAGATAATTTACTCTCAACGATTTTCGCTTTCATAAGTTTTTCCTCAAAATCCTTTTGGTTTTCGAGCGAAAATTTCATAGTTTACAGTTGTACACTTTTTGAACTTAAACGAGGTCAATCAAAGTGTACAGTTAACAGTTAATAAAAAAGTAACAACATTAACTTAAAAAGAACCCAACCCGAAATAATCTTTCCGGTTCCGTGAGATTTCAAATTAAATTGATTCCCGAGCTGCAAGTCAAAGGCAAAGTATAAATTAGGAAGGTCCAAGTTGACAAAATTTCCGGTTAACAGTCAAATTGTTAGTAATCTGTAATCTCGAGGAAAAGAGTCCAAAATTTTCTTCATTTCTCTCTTCTCTTCCCTCTCTTTCCGATCTTTCATCTTTATTTTCATGTTCACTGTGGATGGTCAAAAGACTAAATGGATGGAAAAGTCTGAGCGAAAAACAATGATAACAGGTATTTTACCTTAGGCAATGGACCAGGTATCACACCTGGACACTTGATCTAGAGTCTTTCCAGCAATAGAATGCAATATCAATAGACATTTCCCAATGCCTTCGATATTTTATTCACTCAATCAACTAGATGCTCAAATTATCCAAGAACGAATCCAAATGAACTCGAAGCAAGAAAAAGAATTTCCCGCAAAAGCGAAAGATTCTATTTTTCAGAATGTTTCAGAACTAAAAGGCCAGAGTTGCAGGTGTTACATTAACTGACATTTGCTTTCAATTATGATGATAACTATAAAAACCGAGTTAACAATTTAATTTACCAATCATGCTTTAGCTTAGTCTTTTGCTTTCTTGTTATTTGGTGAAAAGACTTTGGTCCAAACATTGAGTTGACCTAGACCAAGGGTTTGACCAGTCAGCTTGGTGCCATTTCCAATCACTTAACACATGAAAAGTGAATAAAGTAAAACTTTTATGGTTTGAACGAGAAAAGCGGAAAAGAAATGATCATTAATGTTATCGAAGGCAAGAATTGAGACATTTTTTGTTTGCCATAAAAACTTTACAATATTGCTCTAAACACAATTATTATAATAAAGATTATCGTTGATAACGTCAACTTTTCAAGTTTTGCAGATTTTTGCAATTCCAATCGTCAAGTTGAAACCTATTTTCCTTTGCACCAAATTTCACATGAAATGATAAAGGTAATAATGTAATCAAGTAGATGAAGAAAAAAAATGTTTGAATGGGAAGTGAAACAGAAAACCTTGACAGGAATTTGATATTGAGCAAAGAAGGGCAAAATGAAGATGAAGATGATGAATCCTTGAGTTGAATCACGGCTTGTGAAGCATTGGCCAGTTGAAAAGGGAAAGAAAAAGATGAGCAAAAGTGAAGATGAAACTAGATAGACAAGCCTCTTGAAGAAGATGATGAAGATGAAAAACGTTTGAAGCTTTGAAAGAACATTTTTTTCTTCTTTTCTCTCTTCATTCCTTCACTTTACCAACCGGACTTGTTCATTCAGAAATCATGAAGATGATGTTAATGATGGTAAAAGTAAAAGATAATTGTGAGACTTTCCAATAAATAGATGAACATTCAATATTCATAGAGCCGCTTATTGTCATGATTATGGTTACCTTGAAGATAATAATGAGGACGCATTAGGAATGCATCAACACAGATTATTGATTTCAAGTGTTTTACCCAATCCTGAATCTTGTCTTTCAATCAGGGTCACTTTGTGTTTCCCTTTGTTCATTCTCATCCTCTTTAACAATTCATTTCCAGTTTATTAGAAGCAAAAAGAGTGAGAAACGCTTTTCCCTGAGTTTCCAGTTGAAAATGAAAATTCATTGATTCAGGCAAAAAGTGTTGTACCTTTAGGCGCAGTTGAAAACTCAATATCAAGCGACTTGTTCCATCTTGAACATTATTACTTTTTTCATAAGCTTCTTCAGTTGATTCCCTTTTTATTCGTCTTTCAGATAATCTTTTATTAATTGTGACAACCATTCAGTCTCGAAACAATATTCAACTGCTTCTCCCTGCTTTCCTCGCTGATTGACATAAGTCACAACTTAACAAGCCTCATCATAGCTTAACCTTTTGTGCTTCATTTTGTTTTTAATATTTGTTTAGACAGTAATAATGATAATCATTTCATACGATAATAAAAGCAACATTACCTTTTGCGCTTCCAATGTTTTCCTATCAAAAGGACAAACTTTTTTTTCTCTTCATTTTTATGTGAAAATTTACCTAACCTAACCTTACTTAACCGAGATTAGTTTTTCACTTTTGTTTTTTTATTGCCTTAATATAACAGTGTGCAATATCAATCGATACCAAATGTCCTGTGAGTGTGCAGGAAAACTATGAGAAACTGTTTATTTTCTTTACTCGAGAACAGCTAGACTTGAGAACACATGATGATGATGAGGATGATTAGAGGGAAGGTGGTGAAGGTAAAAAGAAAACTAGACTTTTCTCTTTAAATTTTTATCTCTTTTTTACCTTGTTTATCTCCTTTTCACTCTCACTCTTAATAACCTTTTTTTGGCTCAGTTTTTGTTGGACTCTGAGCGGCAACATAATATCTTACACCAAAAAGCAGGTAATAAATCCAACACCTTTCTAGGTCATCTTAATGTTTGTTGAGCAAAAGATAAAACAATAGCAAACAAATTATGAAACATTATTTGCTTCAATTGTTGCCTCGATGGCAAATGAACTTTGACTTGGGTGGAAAAGCTTCTCGTGAATCTCAGTCAAAACTCAATTTGATGTTCATAACCAACCAGTTTAACTTATAATACTTAAGACTGACTTGTGCATGAAAGCATCGATTGATTTGGAAAGAGTTCAAAATCGAATTCAAAAGCGATTTGAAGAAATGTTCATCTTTGGAAATTAATTGGCAAATTATGCTTAGTTTCTTTTATTGTTTGATAATGAAAATTTTTGCTCTTTTATCGTTTAAGCAAACTATTTAAGCCATGTTCAACTCGATGTATTAACCGATCAATTTAAAGGTAACATTTCCCACCCAATTTTGTCGTTTGACACTTAATTTCAACTGTTGAGGAGTGATAATAATAGTGGTTGATATGATGAGAATAGGCAACAAGAAGGAAAGGCAAAAGCATTTTAATTCCGGTTTCGTGAGATTCAAATATTATTATTATTGGATTGTCTTCCGTCAATAAACGGTAAAACCGTTAACCTTGATGTGTATTTTACAAGGTTAAATGGTTCCGGTTCAGTTTATTTGACCAGAGAAATGAAATGAACTAAAAAACTTATTCAATTAAGTCTTTCTTTTCATCAAATTAATCTGATTCTTCTTTCTCAATCGCTAATTGTTATCTTCTCTTGATTGGCCATCAACAAAACTGTCTCTGCATAAAGTAAAAGGTCAAGTTTTGATGCTCATTATTTGCATTAGAACAAAAGGGAAGCGTGAAAAGAATGCGAAAAAAGTCAAAAAAAGAAAAGGTCATTACATTGATAACAGGCCCTTTTACCTAAGGCTATACCTAACAGGGTATTGCACCTGGACAGTTGACCTAGACAAAGGGTTTGACCAGTCAGCTTGGTGCCATTATTCAAATAATTGGTTAAATGAAAAATGATGTTAAAAGTAAAAAGTTAAAGAGAAACGGAAAAGTTGAAAAAGTCGCAGAATGAGATTCAAACTAAACTGTAAAATTTGAAAACATATTTTTCAAATTTAAACTGAAAATGAAACCAAACTGTTGAAGCTTTACAGCCGTCAAACCTCATTGCCATGAACAGTCAGTTAATAAAATTCTGATACATTAGTCAGTTTGTCGATGTAAACATTGGAAACATTTTACATAACGATTTCAATACACAAAAGAAACACCTTGTTAACATGATTACATGATCATCACCATTCTCCTGGTTTGGAAAGAAAGATGTTCCCATTGAGTTGATCCGATGAATACTAATCATGAGACATTATGGTAACAAAAAGAGGAGCGAAAAGTTGAATTTTATCGAGAACTGAAAAGGCAAGAGAAGCGTAAAAAGGTTAACATGGTTGACACACAAGCCTTGAAATGAGATAGTAAATTGAAAAGTTTCACCTTTTCATTGATGAATACTCGAATTGAGTAAATGAAAGGAATGATGATGATGATGATGATGATGAATGAAAGAGGAAAGACAAACTGAAGAAATAACAGATTCTGTGTTTGTTTGTTACCAATGCAAATATTAAAAATTTGTTTGTTTCTCTTGTAAATATTAGTACAGATATGCCTAGACTCACTCTTAATCATCTTCTCCTCATCTTCTTATTCATCTTCATTATCATCTTGGCGAATCGAAAGGAAAGGTGAAAAGGAAAAGATGATGAAGATGAGAATAAACAGTGGGAGGAAGGGGGAGAGGAGCAGGGAAAGTGATTCAAGCAAATTTACTTTGATAATATTTATTGATCATCAAATTTATCAAAGTGAATGAGTGAGTCGAAGAGGGTGAAAGAGAGAGAAAAGAGTAATTGAAAGTAAAGGTAAGAATGTTTAAAGAGGATAAATCAAAAAGGGGAGCGAGGCCTTGTTAGATGATGAGTGAGTAAGGCAAAGAGTGAGAGAGTAAACAAGTGTAAATATTTTCCAAAGTCTGTGACAATAAAAAAGGAAGAGATGAGCTATAAAAGGTCGAAGCTCAGTTCAAATTTTGTCATTCACTTGGATCCATTCACAGCAATCAACGTTGTAAAATTAATCAACTTTTCATTCAACTTTGTTTCACCGTTTCAATCGATTCAACGTGCAATCTGCAAACCCTTTCATGACAAGTTCAGTTGATGTCCAGTCGGAATCTGGTCAAGTTTCCCAAATTTCAACCTTTTCCAATGCATAAAGCGAAAATTGGAAAAGAAAATTTTCCAATGAAAAAATCGAAAAAGTCGCCCAACTGCGTTTTGAACATTGTATCAGTTTTACTCACGTGACTCACTTGGATATCATCGTTGGCGCCACCTATGAATTGTCTAAACTCAGAATTCGAATTCTTAATGTGATTAATGTCAAAGAGCGCATATGGAGGTGGACAGTTTTCATTGAAACTCTCGCAACTCTTAATCTTTTCCCGGTTCAACATTTTCAATGGTTATTTAATAGCTAATCCAATTAGCGATTTGCATTCACAAATGGATAAAGTTCTGAGACGCTTTTACTTTCCTCTTATCGCTCTTCGCTCTTCGCCCTTTCTCTCTCTCTCTCTCTCTCTTTCCTTCTCCTGCTTAAGCCATCCAAGGGGCCAGTTATTCAAGTTGATCATTCATTGATCAATCTCTAGTGACTATTACCATTATTATCAAGTTATCAAATTATTATTCTTATAACTGTTACTGTTGATAAACAGGGGAGAACAAGTTATCAACCGATTGTTGGATAAAGTGACAAATCATTTTCACCATTATACGGTTAATTAGATTAACCATGAAAAAAAGATGAAAGGGAAAAGATGAAAACCTGTGATTTACAGTTTTGATCAAGTGTTGAAACTGACAAGTTGAATGTTCAATTGTACTTTATTGATGTTTATAGATGTTGAAATGACAAGTGAAAATGACAGGAAAATGCTTTCTCTCTCCTATTGCACCATCAACATGATAATGGTCAGTCCATTCTGTTCATGTTTTCATTTACATTCATCTTCTTCTTTCTTTCCTTTTTATAGGTTTGCTATTTCACCACTGAATCTGTTGCGTTTGCCAGTTCAATCTAATCTGATAATCATCGATTACTGTTCAACATCATTTCCTGAACAGATTAACCTTTGTCCAGTTTTTCGAGATAATTATTTTTCTTTTTTCTTATCAATTGTTTCAAGTGTTTCACTCGGCCAACTTTACCAGATTATTTAAACTATTGATAACAATTCAACTGCAACTTGACCTTTGCCTGAATTTGACCAACTTTTAGTCTGACAACATGTTCTGAAAACAGATTTCATAGTTTGCAAGAAGAAATTGTTTTTTCTCTTTTTTTTCCTTCTTTCAGTCCAAAGTGTTGATGTAAAAACAGGAAAAGGAAGGGAATTAATAAAGTGATAATATTGTTTTCCATGATAAAGAACTGAGTAGAATAACGAAAAAAATGTTCTCCAAAAGAGAAAAGCTTTTTCCTTCTTCTCTCAGTTTACATTCTTTTGATTCAAAGTTGTACCTAAGGTGAGCCTATAACTTTCATCCTCCTTTTCCTTGTCATCCAATCTTCATCATTCTCATCTTGTTCTTCTTCTTCTTCTATAGATTTAATGCTGTCTGAAAAGCTTCGAAATCAGTTTGTCATCTTGTTGACATTCATTTCTACTTAATTCTGTTCCATTTCCACTGAATAATCAGATTTTCCTTCTTCTTTTCAGGGAAACTCTGAGTTTGCAGAAAGTTACCAGAAAATAACTTGGACATTATTTTCATGAATAAAAATCATTGCAAAATTGCTATATTCATCTCCTAAAAATCTTTATTTTTCAAGTGCAAACCTAAAAGCGCTTTCACACAAAAGGCAGAAATGAAACAAAAAAATGTTTTCTTATCGCATTTACAACAATCTTGACCAATGGTATAAGCAGTCAAAGCTAGACACGGGTATTGCTTAAGGATCTTTCGATCTGTGACTCAATAGAAAGTTGATTTTCCAAAAATCATATCATAAAATGAGTCGGATGATGAATGCTAGAAACTTATCAGTTGTCAACATCAGTATTGAAGAATGTTCATCATTGCAATAGCAAAAACTTAAACAGGATTTATCTCGAATCATATGGTCAAAGCCATTCATGTTTTAATTGCATCATTTGGCGCTGAAATTTGAGGCTAAAACAATCCCAATTGGCTGAAGAATCGCCAAATGAGGTTAAGAAAATGAAATGAAATGGCGAAAAATTTATCGATTTTGATTTTTGACCAGAAATGAAACTCTCGAGTTTTATTGAAAATAAGCATAAAATGAAAATAAACTGTTTATGAAAAAATTGAATGAAGAGTTTAAATTTGAATTTAGTCATTTCGAGATAATTTATCAAGCATTGCAATTGGAAATTTCGCTTTCTCATTCATAAATCTTGAATAGCTACTACTCAAGGTTTCCATGTTTTCAGCTAATTGCAAATGAAAACTGCAAATCATTGAATTCCTGGAAAGGCGTGTTTCTCATGCAAAAATGTGTGAATAATAACAATGATTTGGTAAATTTGTATGGTTAAGTAATGAACTGAACAGGTTCATGTTAACTAATTGATTAAACCATGAATCCGGTGTAAAACAGCAACGAGGAGCACAACACCTTTTGCTGTTGCACTCAGCAGTCGCAAAAATGTTACAAAAAAAGGTTGCAATGAAAAGCAATAATTTTGGAAAAGAAGAAGAAAAAAAGTAAAATTGAACAAAATTGAGTTTCAACTGAAATAATCTCAATTCAAATATTGATTCAAGTGTAGGTTATCATCAACCTAATCTTATTATTAACAGTTTTGTTCATTCATAACACAATTATTACCGGTAAACGGAATATTAATTTTGATTAATAAAAAGGAAAAACTGAATGAAAGTTGATAAAACAAACAAACAATTTTGCAAACAAATGAATAGCAAATGAACGAAGAATAGGTAAAGTCCATTTAATAAAAAAATGGGTTTTAAAGGTGAGGTTATTTGTTAACGGAAATAACCAATCAATAGATTAGTTTATGATTATTGTGATTATTAGCTAAGGAGTGGAGTATTAATAGGAGTTATTAAAGTGTTCACAGGAAGAGAAGAGCTTTGATCATCATTGATGGAAAGAGCAATCATGAAGAGCGAGAGAAAAAAAGGAATCCAAGGTTCGGCACGCGTTCCAAGGAGATTTTGCGTGTTGGCACACTTTTGCTCGTTTGTGTGCTGATCATTGATGAACAAATTAAAGTGAAATTTAAAGGCAATAAAGATGAGAATGAATCTGAAGATGAAAAGAGCAAAGGATAAGCAAAGAGCAAGAATCAATTGATTCCAATGAATATTTATAAATGAGAGTCGAACAAAATTCGAATTTCCGTTTGTTCTTTTTTTCTCTCTTCTTTCTCACTCTCTCTCTCGCTCACTGTGTCTGTCAGTTTATCGTCTCATTTTCATCCTTATCTTCATGTTTTAGATTCAATAGTTTTCCGGTTAAAGTGAACAGATTAACGGGAGAAACAAATATTTCCTATGAGAGTGAAAATAAGGATAATCCTTGTGACCAATAAACTGTTAACCTGTGCCCTGAGCTTATCTAATCCTCGACTCGTGCCCATTTCTTATTATTAGCTTCTTTTTGTGTGTCGGCCATTTCTCTTGTTGATCCTCTTTCTCTTCTCATCCTTTGTGTATCCTCTGTGTTTCTCCTCTTTCTTTCACTTAATCTTTCTTCTTTCATTCTTCCGTCTTACAACAACCAAAACAACAACAACAACCGATATAACACGGAATGGCAGTTAAATAGCTCAATAAATATATTGTAAATTGATAATGAGAAATGAAAAGGACGTTAAAAAGGTTAAACAGGCAAATAACAAACTAATAACAAACCAATTCTTTGCGCTGTTGCTTTGCTTTGATTGCTCCTTTGCAAGTAAATCATTGGTAAATCACTTTTCATCAAAACTTAATCAACCGGAAATTTACAAATTAATTTTTTCCATTCAATTGTATCAGTTGACAAATTGAAACACTTTCAACAATTGATATTTCAATCTTTTCAGAGCAATTAATAGCTTGTTCGAGTCGACAAAAAATGAGCAGTTTTTTCACTTATCGTCTCTTCCTTCGGAGAAACCTTTCTTAATCGATAGTATTAAAAGCACGAGACAATCAATGGACAATGTTCGTTATAAATTACATTCCTTGCGTCCGTAGTTGGTCAAACTCGTCTTTTGTCTAGTTTCAATTTTTTAATTTTCTCGATTTTCGACTGAATTTACTTCAAAACTCACCAAATTGCTCTATCAGTGAATCTTTTTACCTCAAGTATTAGACTGTTGATGATGAAAAAATGCACAAAACAATTGAATTTGATTAATTTTGTAATTAATTGAATTAATTCAGCAAGTTCAGGGGCTATTCGATCTAGCAAAGGTTACTTTCATTTACAGTTCAAAAGTAAATGATGAAAAATTTATTCGATTACTTTTGTTCGATATTCAACATTAAAATCTTTTAGCAACTAAAGCAACAACAAATTTTCCAAAAGATCATCAGATATTGACGCAATCTTTCTTAATGAAAGGTTAAAAGCAATTCTTGGAAACACTTGAAACTGACTTGATATCAATCAATTATGCAAAGGATTTTGAAAATAAGTTTTAATTTGCAAATTGAATTATAAAGTGTTCGTGTGCGCAACTCGCCTTTCCCTGAACATTTCATTTTCGAGTCTATATTTCGTATCATCTAAATAAATGAATAATTTAAATTTTTGCCAAAACTCTCTCAAATGTTAATGATTTTGCTCTTTGAGTTTTCAATTTCCGTGAACAACAAAAATTTTTCAAGTCTAATTAATTATCATTTAGTTTGGTTAGAAAATTTTTGCGTTTCTATTGACAATGGATTAAAGCTCATGTGCAAATATTATTGTCTCAACAATTGAATGTCCAGTTTGTGTTGGACAAACAGAACAAAAGATTCCTGGGATTCCTGCCCAAATCCCAGTCAGCTTGGTGCCCGTTTAAACGGACTTTACTTTGAAGAAGCAAAGCAAAACAATACGCAAAACCTCAAGAACAACAATATTAAGAACGTGAAGATCGCCACAAAAAGAAGAAGAAAAAAAGAAAGAAAACAAATGAACAAAAAAAACTATCGATAAGCAGAGGTTCAGGTAAAGAATCCAGGTTTACATTGGACATTAAAAGTTACCTTTGCATGCAAAAGATAAACTGAACAAAGATATTCCTGTAAATCAGGTGTGAATAAAGAGCAAAGAGAAAGGTAAAAATTGAACTTTAAACACAATTCTTTATAAGTTCAACTTGAGTCTGTTATCAACAAACATAATTGCTATTATTACCTTTTCATATTGACCCATTTGCTCCAATTTAGGTTAAAGGTTAATTCCTTTAACCTTTTCTTTTCCATCTTCCCTCATCTTCCTCTTCTTCTTGTCACTTGTGATGATAATTTTCAACTCAACTTGAATGCATTTGTAACTTTGCATTTCCTTCTTTTCTCGAGTTATCATCAACTGTTGTCTTTAACCTTTCCTCTTATCCTTTTGTCAAATTTACTGGTTCCTCAACGGACCCTTGTTATTCGTCCACTTTTCCAATAACCTTTACAGGGAAAGAACTGTCCAGGCCCATGCAAAGGACCACCTTGTTGCTTTGTTTAACCCTTTATCCATTCTCCTTCTGAGCAGTGCGCTTTGCCAAAAACATTTATATCTTTAGTCGAGTTTCACCAATTTATGGCAACTTTTAATCGCGTCTTTTGAACCCATCAAGGTGGCAACAATTGATGCATTATTATTCAATGATGAAAAGAAGCTTAAAAAGTTAACGGCATTATTTTGACATTTTGTTTTTCGCTCAAATCTTATTGTTGCGCGTTCGTTCAATTTTAGGCTCAAAATAAAATCATCTGCTATCTCTTTGAGCGCATCATTATCTATTGCCGTTTAAAGTTGAGAATCAAAATGTGCAAAATCTTAATCCTTGGATTTAATCCATGTTATGTTACACTTTATCCGAGCTATTTATCTTGTCACACGTCTTTCAACCAATAAATGCATTGTTCATGCTTTTCCTGGGCTTCAAGTACAATGATCAATGTAAATGCAAAAATGTTTGGTTTTTCATGACATCGCACGTTCCTGTCGCTCATCTTTGCAAATTGTTTCAACAACTTTTAAGCTCAACTGTTGACCAATTTTGCCTCTGAAATTTTGCTACTTATTGCAATTCACAGAGAACAAGAAGTTCAATATTTTTCGATTGATAAGTGAATCTTGAATCAAACGATGAAACACATTTTGCACTCAACTTTCATCCAAATGAGTCTAAAAGAATGGACATTTTGGTTTGAAAGGCTTCGTCAACATTTGACTTTAAAGACTCATAAATGAATAAACTTGTGAAATGGAAAGAAACAAAAGTCTAAAACTCAAGTCTACATGTGACAATATCCAAACTCTGAATTGAAGCAGTTTTTTCTTGCAAATTTGTTTCCAAAAAATAATCTCTTCTCTTCATTTACCTAGTTTTACCTTTTTGTGCGCAAAAATGAAAATGTTCAGTAACTTTATGTTCTTCTTCTTCCTTAGCAAAATCTCCAATTAACCTTTTCTCTTGCCAACCTTTTCTCGGTATATTTCAAACTTGTTATACCTTTAGGCTTAACTTGACCGGACCACTAAATACCTGTTTGACACCTTCAAACAATTACCATGAAAGAAGAAAACAAAACTGCAAAAAAGTAGAAAAAAGTAAAAGAGATTTACTGAACAATGAATGCATTGATAATAAAGGCAACTACACCTGTGACCCTTAAATCCAGGTAAATGGACTAACATAGCAATTGAAAAGAAGAAAAACTTTTTTTTCGCTGCTTTTCTTGTGAACATTTCTTTTTACGGTTAAACTTATTGGATAATCAACATTGATAATGATCATGAAGATGAAGAGGAAGATAAAGAGAAGGCAAGAAGAGAAGGAGGAGGAAGAAGAAGAAGATGGAAAGGACAATCAGCAAACAAAGTGTTGAATGTTTCAAATGCTTCAAATAGAAGCTTCAAATGTTCCAAATATTTCACAAAGCTGTAACCTTTTTTTAACGCAAATATGTGAACAAGAAAATTCTTTGAGAAAAAATTCTTTTCCATAAATTCTTTTACCGCTAACAATCTTTTCTCACTTTTCACTCTTTCTTTTCACTATTTATTCAGAGCAATCATCAGTTTATCTTTCGCATTTCATCGCTTTAACATGAATGTGTATATACTTACAGCTGGCAGTAAATAAAGGAAAGCAAATTTTCACAGTTTCATCTTTTCTCTCTGTGAACATCTACTTGTTGTCATAACAAATATTTTCAATTTCAATATTCCAAGATTTCTCATGTTCGCTGCAACTGCCGTCCATATTAACATTTCCGCTTACAATTGCTTTGATCACCTTTCCGATAGCCAATAAAGGTCAACACAAAACTAGAAAGTATTCAATTAACATCACTGAATGAATGAAAAAAGTTGTTTGATTTGATCGAATTGAAAAACGCATTTCGAACTCAAAAGTTAATTGTTAAAAGTGCATTAAAATGACAATAAAAACACAAACTTTCTTTTTACATGGAAAAAGCTCTCGTTAACTCATAGTCGATGATATAAGAACCATTTTAACTCTGAGTTAATCGATAGAATTAAGAACTATATTTACATTAAATTTCAAAGCAACTCGAATGGTTTGTGCGAAAGTATCAAAGTTTGCTTTAAATTTAAAGCGCAATTTGGACGAATGCATCGAAAATGCATTTCCTAGAAAATTCCAAGATCAATCTCAGACTATTTTTAATCGATCATGCTAAACATGAGAAAATTAAACTGATCAAACCTAACATCACCAGAATTTTTACCAGAATAAACCGAAGCTCTATAGTTACCATTATCAAGTTTGGAACATAACCTGAAAAGAAGTCAATTCTTGGTGAAACCAATGAATTTGCTGCTTTTGATGAAGCAAAAAGACTCGATTGAACTGATATTGTTTGATTCAAAAATGAGACTTGAAATGATGAAAGTAACCTTGGAATTAAAGTGTTTGCTCAGTTGCCAATGGGGAGATGGAAGTTTATTCAGGTTGACAGAGGAAAAGGTGAAGAAGAAAAATAAGGAATTAAAAGAATGAACTAAATGATTGAATAAACATGAGAGAAGAGCAAAAATAGAACCATTATCATGGAAAAAATGAAGACTAGATAATTATTTTTCCAATAAATGATGGCAAATGGTGAAAGCAAAAGTTGCAATAACATTGAAAGGTCATTCAAACAGCAGAATCGGAAAATAATGTTAAATAATATTTTCATGTAAAATGAGTAAAGAATATAATTAAGTTTTTTATTGTTTCTTCCAATTGAAATCTCATGAGAAAAGTAATTTAAACAAATTGCACCAAACGCCTATCAAAGTATCAAAGTTGATCATTGCCAGGTAACTAAGGTTACAATTTGCATGAAACTGATCAACATGTTCATGAGAAGAACAATTAAAGATCATTTTTTCTCCAATGTTTCATTCCATTCAGTTGGGTGTGGACATAATTATTGTCAGCCAATAGTTGAAGACATTAATCTTCACTCAACAGCCTTTCATTACCTGTTTGAGTGGAAAGTGAATCAACCTTTTTGGCCTCGTGCTTATCGTTTATTCATCTTTTGCTTCTGTCGACAAATGCATTTTACAAGTTGCCACGTGTTGGACACTCAATGAAAATCAATTGTTACTCTTGTTGCTAAACAAGAGCAAAGAGAGTTTATCATTTGGAAAATGCATTTTCATTGAAAAGTTGAACGTCAATCAGCTAATGATTGTGTCTTTAAGTTTTTTTGTCTTCAGTTTCTTTCTTTTCTCTATTCATTGGTTATAAGGTTAATTCACTCTTTACGTGATTAACTGATTGTTCGCAATCCTTTTCAATCCTTTCATCATTTCCATCATCAAACCATTATTGCTATCAACACACTCACTGACCACACTTGCGATTCCAATAATATTGTTGTGATAAACGAAAAATAGTAATTACTATTATTTTTGGCTTCCATTTCATTTTTATCATTACAATTGCCAATTGTGATCTACTGTCATTAGATGATGATTACAAATCGATAATAGATTAAGCTTTTTGTGTTAAAAGTCAAGAGAGGAAAGATATAAGTCTATTAATGTCAATGTTTTTTGCGCGACAAACAAATTCTTTCATCTTTAGTTCCATCAATTACTGTTACTGGCATTTAATGTATATTGTTACTTGCATTTGAAAACAGACTGCGCAAATTATGTACTGAACTACTTTTCACTCAATTATCTGCAATTCACATTATTGATTTTCATCAGAACTTTTCCCCTCATTTTTGCACTTATTTTATGCGAAAGTGAGGCAATGTACTTTCAAATGTACTTTGATGACGTTGAAGCTTTGAATCAAGATTTTCTTCGCCGTAAGTGTAATGCAAGTGATCTGAAAATTTAACGGATTCTAGTTGAGCTGTAAACTCAAACTAACCAATTGGGTTTGTTTGTTTTGAATGAACATGAACTTGGTTATTGATAAAATTATCGGCATTAGACAAGTACAATTTCTTCCAAGTATTGACCGAAGAGCATAATTTTTAAGATTCGTTCAATTTTTAAATATTTATAATAATTTGTGTTTCATTATTCTATCTGCTAAAGTCGAGTAAATAGTAAAATATTTGGTTTAATGAAGACAATACCGATAGTTCAAAATGATGCGAATCTATTCCAAGTTTCCTGAGCTTGGATAACAATCAATCCAATAAAATATCAAAGGTTTTTGTGTTTTTGGCTTAAATGCAGTTTTTTGAGTGTTTTTTGCTGAAAAGATCCGATTGATAATTAGAATGGTCAAGTTGAAATGGTTTGCACAAAGAAAAGAAAAAGTGTCAAAAAAGACGTAAAAATTGTAATGAATTAGCAGACAATTCGGATGGTCAGTGGATATTATGAGCTGTTGTTTTCTTCGACCACACCTTATCATCTCGATAAGGTTTTGTGTTGCGCCTGGGGCTTTTCAAGGTCCACCTGGGTTAGCCCAACTTACCAGTCAGCTTGGTGCCAATAGCTGAAAATAACAAGGAAAGGATTGCGAGAAGAAGAAGAAGAAGAAGAAGAGAAAAGAGGAAAATCACAAAAGACATTCATTGGCACTTATTTCTTTGACAACTTGAGTTGTCGTTAAGAAAACTGGACAATCTGAATTAGACAAAAAAGAAGAAAGATTTCAATTAATTTTGTCTATTCTTTTTTGCCTCTCATTTGCTTCTCTTGCCACTTGACCCACCATTGGCACCAAGCTGACTGGCCAGTCCTACTCAGGTGTACCTCAAGACCCTGAGGGCAGTGGAACTGGCAACCCTTTAATTGAGTTTCACACTTGAGCCTAGTTTCGACACAAACTTAGCTTTAGTCGCAACTTTTTTCCCCATTAAAGGTTCACTTCAATATAGACTTGAAAGTTGAATGAAAATTTGAACATTAATTTCATTTGCTCGCTGAATCTTCTTGTTCAGTGTCTTAATGAACAATCAGCTCGCTGCACTAATTTCAATTCCACTCTCAATCTTATTCAGTTGATCATTAATGAAGAATAACTTATTGGAAGAAAGAAGAAGAAATTTTCTGGTTCCAAGACATTTGGCTTCTGCATCATCACTCTATCATGCTTGTTGAATAAATAGATTAAATGTTGACATAAAGAGTAAAAAATCTTAATGAAATTTGTTGGGAAAAAAAGTTTCAACAAATTAAACATCAAGTTGAAGGAAGAAGAAAAATGAAGAAGAAAACGAGAGAAACTCAAATTTGGACGGATTCATTAGTAAATTCATCATCACCATCCTTCATCCTCATCTTCCTTAAGCTAATCATTTTCAATCAATTACTTCTTATGTACACTTGCACAGTTTTACCAAACTTTACATGAAACTTTTCCCGAGAACCAGATCCAGGGAAGAAAAAAAGAACTGAACAATTTTCAAGTTTACACAAAAAGTTAGAGCCCATCAATTGTTCACCTTGGCACTCAATTTAAGAGCAAAACTGTTGTCATCAAAACATTCAAAACTTTTAATTCAATTATGGAATTTCTTTTTTTTATATTCTTCCATCTCGCAACAAAATTCAATTGAAATTTGCAAACCTTGATAAAGCTTCATGTAACAACTTTTCAATTTTTGGTTCAACAAATGACAAAAGATGACAAGAAATGCATTACACGAAGCAACCCAAAGTATGTCGACGATATAAAAAAGCAGAAACTAAATCTTCTAATGGACAAGTTTAACTGTTAATCCGATTATTTGAAGGCAAACAAAATGAGGTGAGCATAATTTTCACGTACAATTATGATTATCTTGAATCTCTTTGGCATTTGCCTTCTCACTCCCAGTCTTGGTATTAATGAGACTAAAGGATGTTTATATGTTAAAGAGGATTGGACTCTCAATTTAGCTTTGATTTCCTGTCATCATTTCAATAATTTATTCACATCATCATTTTAGATTCTTGCTGTAGCTTGTTCCTTCTTCCTTCCTCATCGTCCTTCATCTTCACCAACCATTTGATCGCTCTAGTTTCTCGCTCAACTTTGCTTTATCAATCCAACAAATTGTCAGTTAAAGACAAACATAACTGTTGACCAAAAAAAACTTTTGTTTTACTCGTATAAAAGGTCGACGATTCATTCTGGAGTGATTTTGATCCCAACTATTTATAAAAGGTTGTCGCAAGTTAACAGGGAACATAATGTAAGGCTTAGGAGATTAGTTAGGAATGCTATCATGTCCAGCATTGCGATTACTTTGACACAAGTTTATGTCGAAAATTCATAGCTACCGGAGATTCTTGCTTAGTATCAGATGAAGGATAAAGATCACTTAGAATTTAATTTAAACTGGAAAACCTGGTAAAATGATTTCTTTTGATCTAACTAGACAATCAATAAATCGACTTTCTCTTCCTTGAGTTGAGTTGCTTTTGATTTTGAATTTATAGCGAATATAAACACTCCATTTAAGATGAGATCACAGCATCCATTAGCCTCTAAAAGTCGCTAACAAAAGTGTTTTGAAATTTATTGATCATTTTGTGGCTCATATAAACAAGAGTTTATGGAAGCTTCAAAAAATAAGGTTGAATTGTGTTTGAAAATTTGACTCCAAGTTGAACTTGAACATTCTGAATGATCTTCACCATTAGATTATTGTTATCGTGACAAAAAGTTTAACGATAAAACAATTGTTTGTTTCAAAAAACTTGGTAACTTTTGTAGGATCGATAACAATTTGTGCTTCGATAACCCATCATGTCAATTGGTAACAAAAAGGCAATTTAATCGCTAATCATTACCACTATTATGACCGTGTTCAATTTGAATTTGAATTGTGAAAAGTGTGTCCAAAAGACTGAAGAGAAAAGAGGATTAAAATCGAAGTTATCATTGAGATGAACATTGAAAGAGCGAGAGTTTATTAAAGTGCCCTTAAAGATTATCATTTATGATCTCCAAGTGATACTTGTATTATTAATAAGTGAATGATATTTTCTCGCCTTTTTTCATTTTAAATGCGACCAAAGACTCTTTTCCTATTTTGCACAGCAAAGCGTAAGGCGTAATAAAAACGAAGATAAAAGAAAAAACAAAATGTTCGAATTGAAATTTTGACTGATAAAAATGTTCTATTGACGCGAATGCCACTCTTGACAATTAACTGTTTCCCATTGTGTTCAATTATCACTGTCAATTAGTGTTAAAAAGTGTTGCGTTTTGGTAAGTGTGTGTGAGTTGCAAGCCAAGTCGATTCTCATTGGCAATGTTGATGAAGAAGAGGAAAAACTTCAGTTCCAAGATTTGATGAAAAAAAGTAAAGTTTTCTTTTCAGTTGAACATCGCCAAGGAGAGCATTTCAATTGCAATGGAAGAATCGATGGAAAAGTAAACAATAACTTTTCTTCTTCACTTGTTCATTCTCTCTCAATTCAATTGCATCAATATGTATACAATATATTCTTGTACAATGTATTATCTCTCGTGATTCAATGGGTATAACATGATGAACACACACAACCTTTTTTTCCCTCGTCATCATCATCATCATTTCTCTCCTTGATTATCTTTATGATCACAGGCAAGAAGAGAAGAGAAAAGAAAAGACGAATCTCATGGGAAAAGTGAAAAGTCCATGATATGTTTTCCTATTCAATCAATTGGCTTGAGTTGAGTTGAAATCTCGACGGAATTCCATTGAATAGCGAAAAAAGAAGCGAAAAAATTGATGTTGCTTTCTCTTTCCAGTTTATTCTCATTTTGTTATTACATTTTTACTGATTACAGGGTTAGCTATTTGCTTATCATCATCATTATTATCACATCATGAACATGAAAATGATAGAAGAAGAAGAACGAAAGAAGAGAGAAAAAAAATGTGTATCAAATTGTTGCAAAAAGCGTCGTCCTTTTGGTCCATTCCGTTGGTGCGTTGGTGGCTTTATGATTTTAACCAATATTATGACAACTTGTTGTTGGTTAACAGCTCAAAATGTAAAGGTAAACATTTCACTTTGGTGCAAGTGAACACAACAGAACCCAAAGGAAAGTTACTTTGAGTTTCACCTTTTGTTACCTTCTTATCATTATTGCCATAATATTAGCGTGAGAATCAAGGATATAATTGTGATAACGGTATGTCCGGCCATTAATCAGTGAACCACATCGAAACTCAATCACTGTGTTATTGCCATGTTAACAGGTTCACTTCATTATTTGTAAACCAATAAATGTAATCATTTTTTGCCTCTTTTCTCGTTCAATTGTTGTTCTGTGTTGTGTGGCTTGTTCAGGGTGATTGGGGATGGGAATCGACCTTTCTGTTTGGTTCCTTTTCATGGAAGAGAATCATTTTTAAAGAGACAAAAATGGGGAGAAAAAGTGCATTTAATTGTCCAAAATGAGGAACCTTTTTTTTCTTCATGTATTATTATCACTCATCTTTCACTCGATCTGGCAGTGTTTGATTTTGACTGCTGTTTATATTGAAACACAAGCTCTTGAAAGGCTCTCAACCTTCAAGAGTTGGTCTTATTCAAGAGCCTTTTTACTCATCGGGAATCGTGTCGAGCAAGGACAAGATGAAAGGAAATTGCATGGAGGGCTGAAGATGATAAAGGGCAGTTTGTTCAAGAGGCATTATCATGATCAACTTTACTCTGACAAGTACTGTAATTAGATATTTTAACTTTTTTTGCTTTCATTTTAATTCCGTTTAAATGTTGAGAATGTCTTGTGATGAGAAGGTGAACAGCGGTAGGAAAATGAATGCTCAGGTCATGACTTTCCATCAACTGTTTTCTGTCCAATCAGACCACTCTAATGGTCATTCAAAAACAAGCAAATTATTTCACTTAAAGTTTAATATTTTCAAATCTTTTTAATTTATTTTAAATTTTTCCTTCGCAACTGTGCTTTTCGAAATGTGCTTAAATATCGATCCCATTACACTTTGCTAACTTGATGAAATTTAATTGGAATCAATTGAATTGATGGATTTCCGTTTCATTTCAAGATTGTTGAGTCTTATTGTGTCACTTTCAGGTTTGTGGTCAAACTATTTTTGTGTTTTTTGTTTGTTTCGATTGACCATTTAATATCGATGATAAAGAATCAGCGAAATCAATTTAATTGTTTCCATTTAGTTTTGGTTAACTTAACCTCAGGGAACCTCAAACAGAGGCTATAAGAAGGATGAGGATGAAGAGAAGGAGCAAGGTTAAGAAGAGTTTCACTGTAAATCTATTTTGCCCTTTAGCCGTTCAATCAAAAGATTAACATTTGTCGATTGTATCGATATGAGTCTAATTAATATTTGCCCTTTGATCGCAACCAATCATGATTACCTTATTTTGCTCCTCTTGTATTACATGAGAAGTAAAAATAGTCTAAAATCAGTTGGGAATTGCATTAAAACTGGTTAGAAGAAGAAGATGATGATGAGGATGATAGAGATGAAAACAAATTGCTATCGTTTTATCGTGAACTTGCATCTATCTATTAGTGTAACAAGATAAAGCTTATCCACTCGATTGAACTTAATAACCTCAAAACCAAACCCATTTAAATCTCGATCATCTTTACAATATCAAAGTGAAACAAAAAATGCATTAAAACATGTGCTTTGATAATAAAACATAACACATTATCAAAAAAACTATCACAATATTTCCAATTGAACAATTCAATCAGAGATAAATGCTGATTTTCTCTAACAGTTATGAAAGCTTAACAAGTTGAACCCAAAAATGCAAGATGAGATTCAATCAAATGATGTACGAAGGTCAAAGTTTAAGCTGTTGGGCAGTTTGTTGTAACTACAATTGACATCAACTTAGGAAGTTGATAAAGCTTGATCACATTCACCTGGCTCTGTACATCTGATACATCACTCTGTATTGAGTAAATGGATTCGAATTAAGCTTTATTTTGTTTAACCACAATCAATAGTAACAATTGAAATCGAGTAACTGCACAGATCTAACGAGGCAAGTTTTTAATCGATAATTAATAAAATGAATCGTAACAGGTTTTATGAGTGATCAAACCTTTCAAAATCTTTTCACGAATGAAATGTAAACTAGAAAAAAGTGTTAAAATCGATGTTTCTACTTGTTAAGACGCTAGTGAACGAAACGAGTGAAGCAGAAAGGTTCATCGAAATGAGCACATTGCTTATAACAATAGCGTAAGCGGGTTTATCTGATAGTTGGCGAACCCTATTGTTAGCTGGTAAGTCGAGTTGATGAAACACTAATCATTGAAATCATTTCGAGCGATTAGAACACTTTCTTGTGAGGATTCGTCTTTTATCCAAACCAGAAAGGTTGACTCTCAGAGCTCTTTATTTTGCATCATTAAAGAAAATTTTTAGCCTCAAACTGAACTTTACTGTGCTTTTGGATGAATTCACTTTTTGCACCGAACAGCGAAAAAAAACTCGAAACTTATTTTCTATATCGAGCTTTGGTGAGTTTAGAGAAGAACTTTTGTTCTCACTATGAATATTGTTTGCTAAAAAACTGTTGGCAATTTGCTTGGCATATTTACAGACTAATTGATATTCATAATGATAGTCATTGTGATGATGCGACTTAAGTGAATCCAGAGATGGGCTTATGTTGAACATTACCATTTTTAATGTGATTGAGGACAAAAGTGAATAAGAAGAGGATTTTGATTTGAAGAGAAGAACAGAAAAGATGTTCTAAGAGCGAGAAATAAAGTGATAAAAATACTAATAACAGTAATGATAATGATAATAGATAGTCCTTTTTGTGTGTCATTTCAACCTAAAAGACCTGCAAGATTGAGGCTGGTAAAGCAAGAGAGCAAGACTTTCACCCAAGGCATACTTTGCTCTATACTGAACAGATGAAGAGAAGATGAAGAATGATTATGATGATGATGTTGCTCATACTGATCATGATTATTATTACTGTGATGATGATGATCGGCAACAAATAAAAACATTTTATCCGATTATGAAAATGAGAGTTAATAGGACAAAATGAATGGCAACTGATCCCTCCTTCAGTACAAAAGAAGACACAAAATGTATTCAAAATTATTCATAATCATAAATTGGCTTCGACTATCAAATGAGGCTGGAAATTTGCGGAAACAAAAAAAGACAAAAATTACAAGCTAATCGTATCATTAAGTGAATGAAATGAAAATTTAGCTCAAATATCAACAATGATCGGTTGATTAAAGCAAACATTGGATGTTAAATTTCCGTTTTCAAAGCAACTAATGAAACTTATCAAATCAACTTTAATCAATGTGATCAATAAAGGCTGCTGTGACACAATCAATAATTTTTCACACTAATCAAGCGTAATACAAGATATTGATCAGTTTCTGCACAGTTAACGATTCTCATGAGCATGTGACGTGAATATCCGTAATTCATTGCATTGAAACTGAACACTTTTACTATCCAAATCGAAAGATTTTTTTTTCGAAAAAACTGAAAATTCAAGAGATTTCGATAAGTTGCCGGCTAAAAGTCAAAAGTGACTGTACAAAAATCGTTGTATTAGTCAACATCGAAATTTTTTTTTCATTTCTCGATAAAAGATCAACTTCGAAATCATTTTGTTCTTCAGGAAATATCGACTAATCGGACTGATCGGCTAAAGATCAAAACTGAAATTCATTGTATTGGTCGAAGTCAAAAACTGTTTAATCGATTTTTCGACAAAAGACTAACTGTGGATTCGAAATTATTTTTTGTCCAGAAAATATCCAGTTTTTACTTTCGAAATGTCAACTAGAGAAATTTACGGAAAAGTAAATCACGGCCGTTTCTAGGAATCTCTTGAATCTGAAAAATGTTGAAACAAACATCGAGTTTGGAGTTTATTCTGATGAACAGAAATGCACATTAGCAGACATTTACATACAAATTGAATACATTAATAAAAGTATTTGTTTAATCTGTTAATATTTGGATAGTTTAACTGATCATTGGATAAACAGTGAACCAGAAAGTAAATTTCACATTATTGTTTGACTGATCAGTAAAAGAGCAAAGATTTGAATTGAAAAAGAAAAGAGAAAAAATTGAATTTCGCATTTTCTCCCAAAAATCATCAAGGGTTATCATAATAATCAAATAAGATGTTGTAGGTGTTGTGTTTGTGTCTGTAAACGAGTGATATGTTTGTCTTTACTGTTTACGTTCAAATAAAACACTTTATTGTAAGATGTTCATAATTGTACAAAAGATTATTATCAACATTATTAACATTATTTATCGGTAAATAAAGAAATGAGCCAAAAAGTAATATTTAATGTTAATCAAATTTGATTCAATAATGAAAATATTGACAAACTGATTTAGTCTGGCGTCGGATCAACGCATTCAAATTGAAATCTAAATCAATTTTTCAATCATTTTCAAGTTTCCAAAAAGACTTTTCAGGTCACTTTAGATCGACGAACATTTTAACAATTTTTTCCTTCATTTTGCGAAAACTGCTTTTCTCTTTTCAATTTGTTCATCTTTTTTTGTGGATCCAATTTTTCGTTATTCATTTCTTCTATACTCTTTTACCTTTTCTCATCATTCCCATCATCTTCCTCTTCTCATCTTTCCCATCTTCTTCTTTCTTCTCCTTCTCTTTCGCTTTTTCGTTTTTCGTTTTTCCTTTTTATTTTTGGCAATGCACATCGTAATGTTTACTTTACTAATGGATCTTTTAGACCTGATCTTTGGTAAACAAAACGATATATCGAGGAGACCAAGATGATGAGAAAGTAACAGAAATATAAAGAGATGAGAATGAAGATGAAGATGAAAGGTGGGAGGTTGGGTTACTTTCAGCTAATCTGTATAGTTGCATGGAATCCATTTTAAACCAATGAGAAGATATTTGGGTGTCCCTCTTCATTAAAATGGCTTCATCAACATTATCATTAATTTTTATCATTAGTATATTCCAATTATTAGCTATCATTATCTTGTTGATTTATTTTTCACCATTTTCCTTGCTTTTTATGATTATTAACCGACTTTGGGATTCATTTTTATTTTCATTCATATTGACTTATCCAGGACTTTTACCTTGACTTTTTTGTCCAATCATTTATTCCAGTTTATTTTAACTCTGCTTAGATCAATAGAATTTGCATTTTCATGGAAAGGTTTCCCAAATCATTCTACCAAATGGTTCAATAGCTTTCATGAGTTAATTGAGTTTTTTATTTACCATTTGTTGTTCAATGTTACTGGTTATCGAGAAGGAGCTGACATCTAGTGTTCAATTATGAAAACAGGTTCTTCTTGTTGGTTTAAGTGGCTCATAGTGACATCTAGTAGCAACTTTGATAACTCTTTTCGTCGCTAATTTCGAGTTTTCAGTCTCTAATTTTTTTTTACATCTCAAACTTTTTTGACTGACCTTTGACTGGATTTAATTACTCAATCTTTGATGATACTTATCGATATCAATAGGATACCGAGGAGTTTAAATTCTCGAATGATTCGTTCTTTGCAATTGTTTACAAAGATGTTGATGTTTTGAATAATTTGGTTAGCAAATGGGATAAAATTATTCAGATTTTATTCAAAGATTTAGGCAGAAATTAATATGTTCAGATCAAATGAAAGGATATCGAATTAATAAAAGGAGAAGACAGAAGAACGTATAGAATGTAACTAGAACTCATTGTTTCAAAAGAATTTTTGAATTTCCAGGTCAATCGTAAATCAATTCCAATTCATTGGTTATTATCGTTCTCATTAAATTATATCTCGGTGACTCGTTGTTTAAGTGTTTTAGTGCATCATTCAAGTTAAATTTAAATTGAAACTCCAGTGTTGGTTTTAAAATTTTACTTAATTGACACCAGATAGCAGAATAGACATCATTCCAGTTCTCACTTTAATCAGGACGCTCTTAACAGAAAAATTGTGTCAAAACGTAAAGTCATTTTTGAATTCCTAGTGAATTCTGAGTCCTTCGCTCACACTTCGCAGTGCTCTTAAAGGACTCACAGACTCACTAGGAATATAATGCACTGAAATCTATTCAATAAACTTCTTGGGCACAATTTTGGTCAGTTATTTCGACTTTTGAATAACCGAAAAATGAGAGCCTTTATTTTAATCGAATGACCGAAAAAGGAAAAATCCCCGAAAGTAAACATTTATCAAGCTGTTGGTTCATTTGAGTGACAAAACTTGAATCGTAAATTGATTGCAATCAAAAGGTAATCGAATATAAACAAAAGCTAATTTTCACTGTAATTGTGAGCTGGTTTCCTGTAAATACATACTGAAGCTGAAAATATCGAGCGAAGAAAAACTGTGCTCAGAATTCAGTATTAGATAAACCGCAGAGTTTCCATTGTCATCATATTCTAACTGAATCATGGGACATAAACTTTCACTCGAGTTTTCATTCAAGTATAATTCACTTTTTAATCTAGACTTTCCAGTCGAACCAAAAACAGTGAATCACGTACATTGGAAAACATTAATTATAAATTTGGACCGATTAACAAGGCTTTGGATCAGTTCATATTCAATTGGAACAGCTCAATACTCCTGTTCAACACTGAAAATAAAATTGGAAACATTCAATAATTAAACTCTTTCAACTAAATTAAACTTTAATTAGCCTTACAGGTTGATTCATGAAAATTTCAAAGTTTATTCTCGTAACATGAAACTTGAAAAACAAAGTAAATGCTCAATAAGTGTGAATTAACCATGAATGTCGAAAGGGACAAATTCATGTTCCATGTAAAAGTTGACATTCATTGAATGAACGACGCAATTTAAGGCTAAGCCTTTTCCATTGAGAGTCGAGTTTAAAGCGTTTAAATAAAGTGAAGTGAAAAACAAATAACGAAGAAAATAAAAAAGGAATTAATAAATATTCATTATATTACATGATTATCATGATTTATAATCTTGAAACTAGAGAAGAAAATAGTTGCGTAAAATGTGAAATAACATGAATGTTGACTAAGTTTCTTTTTCATGTTACACATTTTACGTTTTCATTGAGACTATTCATTGATTCGACTCAAGTCTGGAAATGTTCATTTCCAACTCACTGATCATGATATACTTTTTGTGTTCACTGTTTACAAACTAAAGAAAACATCAGCATTATCATGTTTCCAGTTTTCTCATGTAAAATGGTTTCATCAACTTTACAGTTTCATGAAAAGTCGCCCGAGAAAGGCGGTAAATGTAGCAAAATGTGAATCTTGGATTTGCGATTCTGCAAACTTCGATCAAATTTAAAGTTCAAATTTCTCAATCAACAACCAAAATCAATTGCATCTTCAAATTGAAAACCGTGAAAAGTGTCTCAATCGTTTGTCCATCGAAAGTTTTTCAATGAATTTCGTTAACATCGTCCTTCCAATCAACCTTTGTGAACCAATGAGTAAACATGAACTCGACAAATCTTGTTGATATAATCGAAGCCACACTCGGCCCAAGTCGAGCCATTTGCCTTCCATGGTTAATACTGTTAACGCTCGTCTACAGTTTAATCTTTATTCTCGGTGTGATCGGTAATACTGGTAAGTTGAAGGAAAAGGTCGAAATGTTTGTTTCGTTTTTTTTCGTACTTCGTTTCTTCTCTCAATTGTCTTGTCAAAAGTGACTTGTCGGCCTTTGCTGAGCTCTATTTTTGTTCTCACTGACTGTACTTGAATCTAATAATAATTTCATGTTCATCTTTTTTCTTGGCTTTTGTCCCATTCTATTCATTCACCATTCTTCCATCGTCATCATGTTAATTCTTAAAGCGACCATTCTTGTGATATTACGCTTCAAATACATGCAAAGTGTAACCAACCTTTATCTACTCAACTTAGCCATTGCTGATTTATTGACACTTTGTGCAGGTAAGCTTCAACTTGACCCAATCAATTTTATTGCTTTACTCATTGACTTTATTGATTGTCCCATAAGAAGCAAAGGTAATTTCATTTAATTGGACGGTTGAAGGAGAAGATGAAAGTTGATCATTTTGTTGGTCTTCATTTGAATCACACTTTTTATTGACAGACGATCATGAAACCCTTACCTGGGTCAACATGATCTAATTTAAGATGAATTAATCTTCACCAAGTCACGTTGATGCACACTTGCAACATCTTTTGTCCTTTTTCGTAATCAAATTTATTCCAAGTCGAGGAGTCATTTGATGTTCAATTAGGTTTAATTGTTGGCATTTCAATGATTAATGAGTTTCAAGTTTGTTTCAATCTTACTCTCTCTTTGCTCAAAAATTGACTTTTGTCTTGAAATGCAATTGCCTGAAAAGAGGTTTCTATTAACAGATTAAGTATCGATCTTGTCATTTGAAAGCTTTAACAACTTGAAACCCTTTAAGTCAGTTATGATGGAAAATAGCTTCAATCGAAATCGAATCAAATCTTTGCTTGTTTTCCAAGTCAAGTTTGGTCGGGAAATGCAATTTAGTTTCATATCTTTTTCAATTTCCAAGCTGATTTTTGGTTGCGAAGCTCACAAAATTGTTATCTAAAGCTTTTTCACTGTTCTTACTCCCTAAGCTTCCATCTTAAACTTTTGAACAGATAAGTTAATGAACACAATGCAAGTAAATGACTCTGAATTTCTTGTCACGTTCACACTCTTAACTTTATGACTGTTTAAACTTCCAAAGGACAATTCATTCAGTTCTGTTCTATTGGCTCAATCCTGAGCTCTAAGTTTTTCGCAAGCCTTTTCTTCTTTTCGGAAATACCTATTTCGGCATTTGACTTGCAGAATACAGAGATTAGTATTGAGATTGCTCTTAAATAGGATGAACGCTTAAGCACCTATTAATCAATTCGCACATTTGCAACCCTCAGTTTCAGGTGATCAGGTTTCGGCTTCAATAGATTACCTTTTCAGGCTTAACAGTGGAGAGTTTAAAGTTGAAAGCTAATTAAATCCTTTAAGACAATGAGATTTTAACTCTAAAAACAAGAAAGTCTTTTAAATGAGCCTCTTTAAGCCAATTGATTTCAACCTGAAACTGGCCTTTGCCGAGTGACACCTGATTCTTTGAGCGGCTCATTTTTCAAGTGAAAGGTACTTGATCCTTGACTCAATCACCTCAGCGACTCTGCTTCACCTTCAACAAAATACTGCTAAACCTCTTACCTTAAGTCGCTCTTTTCATTTCTAGTATTTTGGGTTAAAACCAAATCTTCACGAGAAACTTATTCCTGCAAATGAATCAGTTTCATGATTTGTTGGAGGCAAATATCGATGAAAAGTTTAATTGATGTTTTTGCAAATTCAATTTCGAATCGAAAAGTAGATCGATTTCTCGAAAGCCCCATCAATCAGCTCAACATTGAAACTTTGTTTCAAACAGAAACTCGAAAATTTTCTTTAAGTTTCGAATGAACTTCGCTCAGCAAATGACTAAAGTACTTCAAATTACAAAATGTTTATTTGATTGAAAAAAAATCTATAAATAATCTGTGGAATCAAATTGCTTGCTAAAGCTCATTTAACTAAAAGCATCGAGTTAATCAGCTACTGAAGCTGCAGTCATCAGAATGAAGTGTTTCAATTATTCGATGCAAGTCAATCAATGAATAAACCTGATAATAAATGTAACCTTTTCAAGTTAATTGTGATTAATTAAAAGTAAAATTGGTAATGAATCATTAACTTTGTTCCTCTTACCTAAGATTAACAGTTAATTAGATGATCAATCAATTTGATTAACATTGTAACTGAGCCAAGCTTGACAGAAGCAAAACTGGAAACATTTTTGTCTTCTTTTAGTGCCTAATGAATGGTGAAAATTTGATCAAATTTTTCATGATCATTGACTATCTGTTTATTTGAATTGAATTTCATTTCCATTGATAAATATTCCTGCATTCACTTTGATCTTAATTAAAATGGTTTTATCCGTTTTCTCGCCATTCCAATGTCATACTCTTTGTTTATCACCAGCATCTTCATTTACTTTTCTTACTTTCATGGAACCATTTTTTTCTTTATCTTCAAGATTAACTTTATTCTCAACATAATCATTAATATCATCATTTTCATTCCCAGAATTCTCAGCATTACTCTTGCCTATTTATCTCGTTTCACTTTGACTTATATTAAACTTTATTTCATTGGATTGCATCCAAAAATGTTTGTCAATTGTGTGTGATTGAGATGAAAATTAGAAAACCTTGAGTTAGATGATGATGAAGATGATGACAAAAGAGCCAAAGATTAACCTTAATCTTGTCCAACAGCGAGTTTAGTGAAGTTACGTTACCAGGAAGAAACATGATGAAGCAAAATGAGCCACAGAACAAAGTTGTTAGCTTCTATCATAATGATAATGTTTGCTGAAACGATGAACGAACTTTCTTGTTATAAAATCAAGTCTTGATATTGCTTTGATTATTGAGTTATTTATTCAGATTAAAGCCTGAACAATGATCAAACAGTTTCATCTTCAAGTATAAAAGCAATGAAAGATGAAACTTGACTTTTCGTCTGAAAACAAACTTCGCACCAAATCATTACCAAACAACTAATCCAAGTTTTTCCTTTGCACATTTGCTTTAGCTGGTCAACTCCAAAGGATAACTGGAACTTGAATAACTAAAATTGCAATATCGATAGCTGATGCAACGTGTCTGCGCTTCCAATTCGCATGCTTTTTGCTAACCTTTCATAACTAGAATTTGACTGTTCGTTGCTTATTTGGTTCTTTCAAACTGATTTCTTTCTGACAAAAAGCAAAAGAAGAATTTAAGAGAATGAAATTCATCCTGAAGCGTCTCACAGTTGATTATTGAAGAAAAGTTATTAAATATATGAATCGCTTTTATTTGGGTCAGTATAACTACCAGTCTAAGTTTTTGTTAAAAATTGTTAAGAACATTGTTGTTTCAAAAATGTCCATTTTTCGATGTTTCAAGTTGAATATGAACAGAATCTTGTTCATTAAGATTGTCCATGAAGAAGATGTAAGAGGACTTACTCTTCTGCCTCTCTTCACATACAGTTTGTACCGAACAGCAAAACCCTTCATTCATTTTTCCCTTTCCTTAGCTTTTCCTTTTCCTTTACTAAACTATACAATAAATTGTATTCGAAGATGGTTATTCCGTTTCCGATCAGATCAGGAGCGGATAACGAGTATCTTTAATTGTACCTAATCGAAGTAAGAGTTCCTCAACTTGCGAGTCTGAATATTTGTTGAAAGATCATATAACTTTGTGTTACTCTAAAGGCTTCACATCCCGTGATCTCACAACGATAACCGTAAAATTATTCTGATAAGACAAAAAACGACATTCAACTCGAAAAAGTTCGTCCTCATTCGCTCCATTTCTATGCGCTGTTAAAATGGATGAACTTGAACCAAAAAGTTGTTCTCATTCAGAACTATATTTTGAAGAAACATTTCAGACAAATATATATTCCGTTACGTGTTTGACATATTTCAATCGCTATTAATGAAACTCGGAAGGTGATTGTGTTGATTGAAAGATGAAATTACATGTTGAATCATCAACCTAAATAGCAAATGAATAAGTTGATCAAAGGAAGGAAAAAACATGTTTCATTACATTTGCTTTTCCTCTTTTCATGCCTCAACATAATTGATTCATTATTGCTACATGATCATTGGAACTAATTTTTTTCGCAACAAGACAAACAGATACTAGAATCATGTCAATAGAAGATGAATATTAACAAAATTAGCAAAGTAAAGACACGAACCAATCAACCATCGAATGATGTAATTGTATTGCGAAGAATATCACAATTCAATTAATTGAATTGTAATTGATTGTAATAATTTCCTTAAATATTATCGTCGATAAAAATGGTACAGAATTCATCATTTTTCTTTCGCATTTGGATGAACATGAAATAAAAATAGATTCATTGTCAATTCTCTCAGAATATCTCTCATCTTTCGAAATGTTAATTCATTCAGTTCATTATTTCTACAAGTTTTGATTGTTGCCATGTTTTTATGTCTCTTAGGAGTTTCATTAGCAATCAAAGAATCTGATTGTTTCACTTTTCTCATTCAGATGGAACTAAAAAGTTGTCCAATAACAGTTTTCCTTTGATTTACATTCAACTCTGTTTTTGTCTTTTTTGTCTTTTCTTTCAACTTTAATGATAAAAGTTTTGAGTTTCAACGAAAAATGTTAACAGAATTGATCAAATCTTTCATATCATGATTGCTTTTGCTTTTGTTTTGATGAAAACAGAAAATGGAAACCCATTAAAAATAGAAAAATATTTTTGAATCATTACAGGATAGAGTTGAAATGTTGAGAAGAGAACATTTTGTCGCTCTTAAGATGTTCTAAATCATTAAATCATCATGATAAATGTGATAATATCATCTCTTCTACTTTGGACAATTCAAATGGAAATTCTTCTTTTCGAATCAAGAATCAAATGAATTGACGAAGTTTAATGTTAGCCTTTGGATGAAAATTGAATTAACGAAACAATTAGCGAAATTCATTTGTTTAAAAACACTGTCCATTTGCAAAGCATCTTAAGCTAATTAGAAGTGCTTTTAATCGAAATTGATGATTTTTCTTGACTAATTTATCGAATGAAAGGAAACACTCAATCCTGGTTAACTCGATTAATCCAATAACAAAACTTATGACAAAACTTGAATGCTAATAATAGCTTCAGTTTAACTCTTTAAAGGTTTTACGGTGAAAACAATGAACTGAACAAGGTGAGTTACCTTTAATTAACTCTTTAGTTGTTCAACATTCACTTCCTCAATGAATCAATATGGTTTCACTCATGATGACAATCCATTATTGACGTAACAGCTTGGAATTAATCTGTTGAATTTGTTTGATTTTTACTCTTAGAACGAACTGAGAATTTAATTTTCCATTTTCAGTGTAAACACAGAATCGATTAAGTGTGAAAAGTTTCAAAGAAAAAGTTACATTCGCTTCTAGTTTTTTCATGAAACAGGGAGTTTCCATCATTTTGATTATTGGATTGAGATTAAATACACGAAATGCCTTTGTTTCATCTGAATCATGATTGTCCATTCAATGGTAACTCGATTGTTTTCAAGTTTATTCATTCTGTTGTCATGAAATTCAGAAGCATTATGTTCAGGTTGAGTAACGTCTTTACATTGAACGAATCTATTGATTGCAATCCTTTTGTTTTGCAAGTGAAAGAGATGTTCATGAAAACTGAGAGATAAATTGAAAATATTATCATGAATATTAATTATATTGTGCTTCAATTATCATCATGAACTTTTTTATCCCAAGCAAAGACATTAATCAAAAAATTCTTGTACTTTCATGTTTTCTCATTAACTTTCGCTCGAAGCAAAATAATATCAACTTTACAATCTTTTATCATTTATGTTGCAGTTCAACTTCATCTTGAATAACATTTAATTCCCATGTTAATTGAATGACATTTACAGCATTTTCTAATAAAAATACAATTCGAAAAGTTACTTTGTCTAAATTTCAACTTTAACTTTATCAATGGACTGAGACTCAACTTTTGAAATTCAGAATTCATTTCAAATTGTTAAAATAAATAAAAGGTGAAAATTTTCTTTTCCTGGGAAATTCTCTTCAGAATAACTTTTCCCTTTTCTCAGTGAATTCATTTGAACCCATTGGAAATAATTTCTTCATAGTCAATGTTGAAACTCGAGCAAAGGAAAAGTAAACTTGGAATGATTAAATTCAACGGAATAGAGAAAAAAACGAATGAAAAATGTTGCACTTTTTTATTTCTCAATGAAATTGTGTTCCAAGGAAAAGCAGTTTTAAAATATAACCTTAAGGAAGAGTAACAGAGTAGACAAATGATAGCAAATGAATAAAACAACTAATTTTATCAGAAGAAAAGCTATTCATTTCAAGTCCATTTTCCCATCTTTATCATCTTCTCATTGCACCTTTACATACACTTTACAAATTTGTTTTTAAAAGTGAAGCTTTGAATATCGAATGAAAAACAAGAAGTAAACAGATGATCGCCAAAATGGATCAAAATATACATTTTAAAAGCATAAAAGATTTAAGACTCGCTTATTCTATTGTGATTTTCTGAGATCAAAAATGTTCTTTGCTGAACTCAGTTGGATAACAGCATTGATTAATTAATAATATAATTGTGCTTTTATTCGCAATTACTAGGATCAGAACCTCTAGCAAAATGACTAACAATGATTGTCTGCAAGGAATATTATGAATATGTTATTAGATGACAAGCTTGAGCTGAGTAAATATTACGAATGCAATTGAGGTGCAAGATTCAGAAGAAAGGAATCGTGTTAAACAAGGAAACTGCGAGTGAATCGAAGAAAAAGTTAGATTTAATTGTTTTTGTTGCTTCGTCTAGTTAGTCAAATTTCATCCGATACCAGAAAATAAAGGGAAACTTTTTCTACTTGAATTTCGGTTGCACTGAATCTAGACGAGGAAGTTTATCAAAAAGATTTTTTTTATCGAAATAACGAATCAATATTAGTCTCTGACAATCGAAACCATAAAGATTTTATCCTTTTGGCTGAAAGGTGGAAAAGGTAAAGAGCAACTTTTCCCATGAGATGTTATTCAAGAAACAAAATGCGTATTCAGTTTCAGGTTGTCAATAGTTTTCACTGAGTCTCTCGCTCATCAATAATCAGATCAAATACGCAGCAAAACTGAAATCTTTATTGTTTCCGTTTCGCCAATTTCAAATTAATTTTGTTTTGTTGTTCTTCAACTGGTTGTCAGCTAATTGCTCAATATTGTATTACTTTACTTTCGTTCAATTTTCTCATAGAAAAACATTAAAATTCTCATTAAATTGAACTCAACTATTTTTGTATCAGTTTATTGGACAATTGAGCTTGACAATAATGTTATTGTGTTCTTCATCTTATAAATAAATATTGTTTGATTGCATTGCAATTCAATGTTGTCCTCGTTACTTTCCTTCAATTTCAAAGCAATAAAATCGTCAAAGTATTACATCAAATCTTTTGCTTTACCTTAAATCTTTTATGTTTACAAACTCATGAACATTTAATGCACAAAAATGTAACCGAAATAAAGGTTAATTCAAATCAATTAGCTTGATCCATCTAAATATATTCAGCTAAAATCCATCTATTCTGACTGAAATCCTCAAGAGACTCTTCAGAAGCTTCGAAATTCCCACTTTCGGCTTTATTGATGTGTGAAATTTGTGACAATCAAATGCAGGAAAGCAACAAATCTTGTTCTATTCAGTATTGTTCAGCTAAATTGAGGCATTAAATTGCTAGAAATGAACTTGGTTCACAAGAGTAATGAGTCAAACATTGTAACTCAAAATAGCAAAGGACAAAACAGCAAAAGCAAACGAGCAAAGCAAGACAGAATAGTAAATCGACTTTTAAAATCAACATCATTATATTGAATCGTTCAATGCAAAATCGGTTTAAATCCAGTGGCGAGTTAGTTTGGTCATCCAAAGAGCGTTCATTCGAAGAATTAAAAATTTATTGATAATTTACAGTAATTATGATTGGACAAGTGTGAGTTTAATGGCATCAACTTTTTGCTATTTTGCCGTTTTTATTCATTTGCATTTGCTGCTTTCAACCCAAACCTTCAAAGACTTATTTCATTGACTCCAACGAAAACCATAAAAACTTTAACGAATATTTATTTAGAGTTTTAGTTAAACAAAAGGTCAATTCTTAAGTCATAAAATCATAAAGCACACAAATTCTGTCCACAAAACAAACAAACGAATTAAGGAAAGTTCAGTGTTAAAGACATAAAGTTTATTTGACATTAATCAACTGATTTACAATAAAGACTGAAATCCAGTTAAATCATTAATCAGAGGAAAGCTAGAGAGTATCTAAACTATCAGAGTATAAAGAGATCAACAAATTTAAGTTCATTGACATTGAACCTGAACTTTTTTCATCAGTTGAAACCATGAGACGAAATGCTTTGGAAAAGACAATAAATCAACTGTAAAAGAAGAGCAGTGAATCAAACGAAATGAATCTTAATCAGCTCTTTTTGAATTTACATGGAAGTGTTTTAAGGTGAATTTGGCCATTCAGCTGCTTGATTGAAGCAGAAAATTTCAAATTTAACTTTCGAATTTAACATTTTTTTTGCAACTTGCTTGACCACAAGAGTATCCTTGGTCACAGTAAATGAATGTATTTGAGTTAAGAAAACATTGAAAGCGAAAGATTTTCCATCAAAAGATACTTCTATTGGTAAGAAAATGTTTTACCTCATCGCTTGCAATTCATATTATACTTGTTAATGTTATAATCTAGAGAAACAGTAAGTTCATGTTTTTAAATGAACACTTTAAGGTTACAATTTATTCATTTATTCATTTTTTCACCTCATTTTCATCCTTTTTGCAATGAACATTTATCCACCTTTGAATGTGCTACATTCACAAAATTATGATTTCAAATTGGATTCTGGAACAAAAGTCTCTTTTGCTCAAGAATGTTAAAAGTTGATTCTTGTGTAATTGCCAATAGCATGAACTGAAGACAAAAAATTGAAGCTTTTAAGTTGCAAACGTCAACTTATAAACATAATAAAAATTATTGAGAGCAAATGATTATCAAAACGATCTAAATCTTAGCTAAGCTAATGTTTACGGAAAGCAAAAAGTGTTGAACCTAAAACATTGTACTTCAAATTCACAGACAAAACTCATTCTATTCCAAACTTGACCATTCGAAGAAAGTCGTAAAAATTGCATTCGCGTCATAATTTTGGATATTGCACAGCCAGTCATTGCATTGTGATTGATAAATATCAACAAAAATTGCATTGCTTTTACTGGAAAATAAAGAATCTGATTTTTTCTCGCAATAAGCTTACAAGTTCATTAACTTGCCTTGGAAGCAGCCTTTCTAAGTAAACACAGTAAAACCATAAACATGAAAATAATGAACATAATCATGTGCAACATGCAAATTGAACGTTACTCTTGGCTTAACGAGATTGTAAGCTTGAAAAAAAAACTACGAATTTCATCGTCTTTGATATATTTTCTTATCCAAAGCCAAAAGTCTTAACACAATATTGTTAATTGACCAAGACATGCAATAATTGTGAGATTAAATTGAGAAATAAAGCGAAGAAAAATTGTCTATCCAAGGCGAGGAATAATGCTTTTTTCATGGTTAAAAGTTTTCATGTGCATTTTATGAATGCTTTAACTGGCAATCAAAATTCATTCTCTACCTTCCAACAGTTAAATATCGATTTCAAATTAATCCAAAGGTAATCATAAATTACGCGTAAACCAGCTTTTACTTGAAGCTTAATTTACTCATTAAAATGAAGGTTATAATGTAAAGGTGAATGAAATTAACTCGACTATTTACAATCATCAATTTAGTTCGCAGCATCATAATAGTAACTATGGTAATCATAATAATTAAAGCTTTATTGCCAATCAGGAAAGGTTAATGGTTCAGTTTTGTTAACAGAAAGAAGCAAATTTTTCATTTCCAGGAAACTTCATCAAAAGCAGATTATTCAGATTATCTGTGATGAAGTTGATTTTCAATGGAAAACTTGCTTTTTAAGAAAAGTTGTTTACGAACAATCAATTGATTCCATTGATTCTCAAGCAAATATAAATCAAATGTTTGTCTTGGCAACTTGAAGGGTCAAGGAAGCTGATTGAGTCTGGACCACAATACAGTCCAGATAGAATCAGTAGCTAGGAAAATGGAATGAAAACAGGATAAAAAGAAATGAAAATGCTTCGTGTTTTCTTTTTTGTCTTTTGCTCTGTTTCGCCTTTCTGCTCTCACTGAATAGACCAAATTATCAGGGAATGAATAACAGGAACTGGGAATGAGGCAGGGATTGAATAACAGGGAATCAGCTTTACTGTAAACTGTCAAATAGTCGTTTTATTATTGTATTAAAGTGCTTCTTCATAACATCTTGAGTCAACATGAAAAGTTGACTTAAACTCCTTGACCTAAATTTTGTTTCCGTTGAAAAGTTGAGTCTTGTTGGTTTACGCTTTTGTTCATTTTCATTTTCCATTGCTCATTAAGAGATCATTTATCATCGACAGTCGAGCTAATCTCAAGTGATAATGAATAGTCTGATGACCACAAGACCATGAATCAACTAACTCGATATTGTTATTCTTGTTTGTCCTCATTTTCGTCTTTTTCATAACATTTTTTTTCTCAACTTAATCTCGATAAGTCAACAAGTTAAGGAATGGTTGATACCATTTTAGGCCAGGGTCAGCTCATGTCTCGTTCAGTATTGAAATGGTAAGAACAGGAAGATGATTTTGTATGAAACCAATTGGTTTATCAGATTTGCTTGTTTGCTTCAATAATTTGGATGAAACGAGAAAAAGTAAATAACATTTTCTTTGTTATTCCTGATTGAGCTTTTATTATCAATTGATTCTTGCTTTTATCCAATTTTCTCGACAATTTATAAGAATTTTCTGTTTTGGAATTTCTTGTTTGGCCAGTTTCAGTTGTTATAAGGTTATTGTTGAAATGCTTTTGCAAACTTTTTTTCGTTTCTCAAACATTTGCATGGAAAAGCGAAAAAATGACGAACATTTTCTTCTTGTTTTTATCCAAATGGTTTGGTGAAACAGGCACATTTATCATTTAACCAGATTGGATTATTATTGTTTGGCCAATAAATATTTACTGAGGTAAGAAAAGAGATAAAAAAGTTCTTTTATCTCTTGATGCTCTTGATGCGTATGAGAATGATAATGATGCACTGAGAAGGAAAAGGTTGAGGCAAAAGTTGTTAGAGAATCATATTTTCTATTCTTATTCAGATTTATCTTATTCTTTTGTTCTTTTGCATGTAATTTCGCAGTCCAATGAAAATGAACAAAAGAAACCGAATTCATATAACATCTTGATTAGCTGTACCATGAACATGAAACTCATCACTTTCAGTCTCTTTTCAAATCTAAATGAACTGATTAAAACTTGAACAATGATTGCAATGTTTTCTTCTTGATAAAATCATTTCAATTCGAGCCTGAAATGGAGACAAAACGATAATCCAATTCACGAGCAAAACTCATTGATTCAGAATAAAAGTTAACTTCAAAGAATCAAAAATTGATTATCAACTGTTACTGCTAACGCGAATGGCTGGATAAAAGAATTTCAAAATTCGTTGAATACTGGCCTTTATTTTACCACAAATGATCTTTTGATTAAGTTTGCAATGATTCTTGCTCTTTAAACAAATAGTCTTTCGATCTGAATCTAAGCTTGAGTATCGATGAATAGTTAACAGACATTGATTATGAGCTTTCAACAGAACTGCCATCATGAAACCTTCGAAATTGAATTTTCCTTTTATTGTTCAACTGAAAATACTTGACATTCACAAGTTGAATATTAACATTGATCATCTCAAGTTGAAGGTTTTTTAATGAAATTACGTGGCAAACTGTGAGCTTTAGAGCGTCAATTATTGTTAACAATATCAATTGAAATGAATAATGAAGTGAAGTGTTGAATCATTGAAATTGTTTTTCCAATTTTTCTTTTGCTTTTCTTCAGTTTCAATCACAATCTAATTCTCTGATAACAATGGTTTCAATTCATGAATTGAATGTTGACGCATTGCTATCAATGTTACGATGAACTTCAATTGCACTGCATAATGCAATTAGAGTTGGAAAACATTCTTCTAACATGAAATATGACTTTTTCCTGATTTATACTGTTAACTTGTTCCATTGTTAATGTTGCTTGATGATCATCATTATTATCATCATTATCATCGTCTTGTTAATGTGGGCACAATTTATTTGGTTACATTAGGGTGGAGAAGGAGAAGAAGAAGAAGAGAGAAGAGCAACAATAAATGGAACGGAAGATTCAGAATGGATATAAATTGTTGTTGTAATGAAATTTATATATTAATACAATCATAAGAAGAAGAAGAAACGTAAAACAAAATGTTTTAAAGCGAAGTTGAAGTTTAATTGATTAAATTTCAACTCTTTTAATTGAACATCAAAGACAAAGAAATTACCTTTTCTTTGATCAACAAAATGAAAACAAAATTTTTAATGTTAATTGAAGCTCAATTGTGAGCTTCATTGGGAGGTAAAAACTCCAACGAAAGTTTAACTCCCAGCTTGATAACTCAATATTGCGATTAATCACAACTTATGGCTTTACTGACATTTAATGCGGTTGATGTATTGCGATAATCTTTCGATGTTTACATCAAATGACTTTGAAAAGATTAGCGGTCAACAGAATTTGCTTTTTTCGAATTTTCTCAAGTTTTTTCTTCAAATTTTCCTGTCAAACTTTGAACGAAAAATGATTAAAATATTTGATGATTAACTAGACTTGGTTAGGTTTTCTGGTTTCACAGTGAACTCGATTGGCTGATGGAATGAGAGGAAAAATTGTAACAAAAGGTTAATCCAAATGTGAAACGTTCAGAGTTTCGAGTTTGGAATTTTCATCATTAATTATGATTGATTAGTTTTACACAAATTGAAGCATTCTTTATACGAATTCAAGTTTGCTAATCATTATTAAACTTCCGTGAAAATTTTGTCAACCTTGAGTGAATTAATGAATTCATGTTCATCCATTTTTCATGATTTTCATAGAAATTCAGATTGAATAAGTTTGCTCAGATTTCGAGTCTAATGCTGCTTTAATAACATGTTATTATCGTAAATGGTAAGGCTTATAATTCTGTTCCCAATGTGTCATTTGTTTGCGTATTGTGATTGATATGTTATTATATTGATTATTCAGTTTCATGCTTTCATCCAACATGATATCAATGCTAAGGCAATCATCATTATTCCTTGTGAATTTCACTTTACTTTTGTGTGTTCTTTCTCATTTAATTGGGCAAATTTTTTATTGAAATTCATGGCGAATTGGAAGGATTGGAATTTTCAATCGATTTGCTTATTCGATTGTCAAAGTAGACAGGTTTTCTGTCAATGTTTGTTCTAATTCAATTAATTATCGAATAAATGGATTCATGGTTTCTGGACTTAGTTTTGGTCAAATTAGAAGTGAAAATGTCTGCCTTTGTCTTGAAATTTAATTAGCAGAATACAATTTTTAATGAGATTTTGATGAACTGCACATGCTGAACTTGCGAGTTTAAGCTGGTATTTCGACTCATTTGCTGCTTTGCAACGGAAATTGAATGATGAATATTAATGTTCTGGAAATTCTTGCCGATTCGATCAATAAATAATCAAATTTAATTGAATTTGCTCGCAATTAATAAATTATCCCATGCAGTCTGGCTATTCACGTTAAACTTAATTCCTTTGTTATTGGCTGAAAGTTAAGATAATCATTTATGCTGCAAATATTAATATGATAGGTTTGAGATATTTGTAATAAAATAACTTTCTCAGACATGTGAGCTTCGGAATCAGCTTACAGTTAAAAATAGATCATTTAATTATGGATGAAGGTATTTAAGTAGTTTTGAGGAATACTAATTGTATTTATAATTTCCAATCGATTTTCAGTTTTAAAGGATAACTTATCCAGTTAGAACTATCTATCAGGATCATGAAACCGAAATATTCATCGTCTTAAGGTTTGAATGATTAAAATGCAAACAATCAATAATTCAATGAGAACATTTTCTCAGAAAGAAATCTTTTAATAATTAATTTCGATTAAATTGTATTAGCAATGCCACTGGAACTTTATCAACTCTGGCACCAGTATCCATGGGAATTGGGTGGACTTCCATGTCTATTGAAGGTCTTGATCCCCGAGACAACAGCCAATGCCTCCATATTGACTTTGGTGGCCTTTACATTGGAACGATATTCGGCCATTTGTGGTTCACCCAAAACTCCGCCACCAAACATAAACTCAAGCAGCTCAACTCGTAATCGATTCACTCGCAACACTGTCCTGATCTGGTTACTTGGTCTACTTGGCGCTGTGCCATTAGCTTTATATACTCGAATCAACTACCTTTATATCGATGATGAACCTTTAATTGAGTCAGCCTGGTGTGGATTACCTTTCAATGATCCAGACAGAACATGGGAAACAATCATGTTAACTTCAACAATCATCTTCTTCATCTTTCCACTTTTGATAATTTGTCTTCTTTACTATTTTATTGCCATTACACTTAAAAAAGCTACTCGCCTTGATCCAATTGGAAACATTGATATTCATCTGAATGATCAACGTTGTTCTCGCAAGATCATGCAATCGCGCAAAATTGTCATCAGATTATTAGGTGAGTTTTGTGTCAATAGCAATTGTTTAGTCTGTCGTCTCAGTGTTTCATCAGAATAATTGTATCGCAGAAACTTTTCAGATTTGTTTTGTTCTCAAGTTAGAACGAAATTGAGTGAATCTTAAATCGATAGACACTAGACTGGCCCAGAAGGCATTGGCTGTTGTTGTAATTGTTTAATTTAACCTCTTAAAGAGACTTGAGACAATGTTACACAATTTATTACGAATCTTTGCTGAACAATTAGATACCTGGAAGTAATAAAATCAATTGACTTGGAAGATTGTTGCACTGAGTTATCAAGGCGCAAAATCAACCCAAACAAAGGTTGGAACTTGAAATGCAAGGTATTGATAGTTTAGGTCAGATCTCATAGCAGTGGTTATTATCCATTAAACCTTGAAGGTAACATAACAAGCGATTGATTAGCAATAATTTCATTCAAATCAACAATGAACTATTTCTTCAAAAGCATAAATTTCCTCTGTTTAATCATGAAATCATCGCTATTGTGAGCATTTTTCAGGATTGCATTTCTTCCTTTTTTTGTCTTCTTTCAAGAAAAACTGTATTTTTCGATTGATTTTGGTTGATTTCAAATGAATTTCAAATGAAACGCAGGCAAACTTAACAGTTTGATTTATCACTTCAGTTTAGTCTGGTTCATGATCAAAAATTTTAAGTCAACTCTCAATATCGTTTTACTTTTATTTCAGTGGCAATTGTGATTGCATTTACCATTTGTTGGACTCCTTTTCACGCTCAAAGATTGTTATTCTTGTACGTTTCACTGTATTCTGAATGGTCAAACAAACTTCGAAGCATTAATCAAATCTTGTTCCTTCTTGCCGGTGAGTTAATCACAAAATGAAATTATGATTCGCTATATTAATTCTCTTTCCATTCGATTCAATCAGGTGTCTTCTATTATCTCAATTCAAGTATTAATCCAATCCTTTACTCCGTGATGTCAACTCGCTTTCGAGTTGCCTTTTCTCTTTATATTAATGGCCTTTTCAATGGAGCACGAAGTGCGGACAAATCAGGAGGAGGAGGAAGAGGCAACAATAGTGACAATTCACTGATTCTCAATCTACCCAATGGTAAACCCAAACTTCAATGGCGATCACCAAATTTCATGGATTCATAACTGCTATTACATTTGGATAATTGGCGAATTCGTTTGTGTAAATAAGATTTTCAATTTGGATAAAGCAATCTTGAAATCAAAAGTATCGAAATTTATTCACGAAATCGAAACATTTTAAGCTATTGTTGATTTGGTTAAATGAAAACAAATTTCTATTGTCTTTATTCATTTGTTTCCCTTTCGGGTGCAATTGGTACATAAATAATTTTAATAAATCTCAATTGATCTTGAAATTTTAAATTGATAGTTTGTTATTGTTTATTAAAGTTAATAGAAATTTTCAATCAACTCCTTAAATGGACCCTGTAATATATTAATAAGGTTTAAAAAACGGCTTTATCACATCAAGTATGACTTTCATAAATATTTAGGCATAATTCACACGCGAATAAAATATCTGCTGTACACCGAGTTTTTCAGAGTTTCATAGAATTGAATTGTTGAAATCAATTTGCTCCATGATTCGGTCTATAGATTCATAGACTATTTATTTATGAGTCGCTTTTGAATCCTTTTTGCCTTTGCCTTGTGCTGAAGAAACTTGCTTCCCTCGTTCAGCATATTTTACACTTTGGTAGGCCTTCATTATTATTGTTATTAGAATGTAATTGAAAGTAAAAACAATACAAATGATTCGAGTCAATGATACGAGTTAAGCAGAAATTATCACCATAGCAACTTTTTTATTTGAGCCAAAATTTTTATTTTCATTTTTTAAATTAAATTGTTTATCACAATGAGGATATCAATAATAAAACAGTCAATATTTTCACATCCATACATTCATAATGGTTTAAATGTTTGAATTTGGTGTTTGTTAGTAAGTTAGCCATCATTTATGTCAATAGATTTCACTAAGCCATCGCCAAGTATATACAAATCTTCAAGAACAGCTTCAGCATTGAATGTAGTATTATAAAAGCCGCTTTTACACTTTTCGCTAGCCATTTTCCAGTCAGTGAAATCCGATATATTTAATGTTTCGTTATCGAAAGCGTTTGGTTTCCAAATTAAGTATAGTTTGGTTCCACCAAATCTATCGTAAAAGAAAATAGCACAATTGTGGAGATGAGCTTTCAATGTATCCAAAAAATGTTTAACTGGATTGAAACCAACAATCGGGAAATATTCAAGTGATTCTTTATCCTTATTCTTTGTCATTGATTGTAATTGTTTTTCGGATATTTTGTTGGTCCGGATGAAACTAAGGTTGAGATGAAAATTTGGAACATGCTTTTTCTCCAGAGTTATCGTCAGATCATAAATCTTCGTGGATGTGTGAAACAAAGGCTGTTATCAAGAGTAAATGAATTAGTAAGTAAATTGTAAAGCAAATAAAGCACCAGAAAAAAATGATTCAATTAATACCTGAAAATCGGCCTTATCAATGTTATCAATACAATTGTTCAAGTAATTGTAACACTTATTAGCCAAGAAAATCAATCTCTGGAAAATTGGAATTGATGGTTTCTCTTGAGTCCACATTGATTTCTTTTTATCGAAAGATGTAGCAATGAATATTGAAGGCAATTCATTTCGATTCGCTTTGAAATAAGTTTCAATTTCTCGGATATCTTCGAGTTTCAATTGATCATTGAAGTTGACAATCATTGGTTTACGATTCCATGGGAAAGAAACTAATAATTTTAAAAAGCGAAGGAAACCGGTGAGAGGAGACCTGAAAACAACGAAAAAGGAAGAAAATTAAGAGATGCATAATAATTAATTTCAGATCTAAATAAATACAAATCTTTAGTAAATCTAAAAAAATTAACTTACATTGGAGCTGAGTGTGGAGAGGGATGCAGGAAAAGGTAAGCGACCATCAATTCAACTGAAATTTCATCAATATTGTCCCATAATAAATGCCTGGATAACCAACACTTCACTAAACGAGCAACAGAGCTGAAGACAGAAAAACGAGAATTAACACTACCCAGTGCACTTGTTATAATGGGTAAGTGTACTTGAAATTGACTCAATCTTTCAGCTTCTTTTGATTCAATAGTTTTAACGACTCCTTCAGATGTCACAATATTTTTCATTAGATGAACTTCTTTATTACATGCTATGTGTACCCTGAAAACAACCCCTTCATGCCATACATCCAGATATCTTTTTTGGGGCTTACACATTAACCCATACTGATTAGATAATAACTCGGCCAATTCAATTATAAAAGCTGCTTTGACTCTTTTTAAGGCTTCGAGTTCTGAAGGCCACTTACCACTCGTCTCGAAATGAACAACAACTAAAAGAAGAAACATAAATTTAACAAAGGAATAAAGTTTGTTAAGAAGAACGTAAAAACTTACCATCGACTGGCTCAATATAACTTGGATGAACATTGTCTGTATTTTCTCGAAAAGTAACACAATTTTCTTTGTTGGAATATAATCTTTGTTGATATTTAGGCAAAACGGATAGATTGGGGAAAACTTCTGTGCCACGAAAAGCTGGCGACACTCCTTGAACTGATGATAAGGTTAAGGGCAAGTCTTTACAACCTCTCAACTTTTTAGCGAAACTATCGAAATTGATTACTATGTTCTGGTTAGCTTCTTCCCCAGTACCATAATCAGGAATCGCAAGTTTTCCAGGCCAAAGAAATGAGTCACACTGTGAACCAGAGATTGTGACATACTTTTTCTGAATTCCTGCATGTCTTTGCAAAATGTATTTCACAATTTTGCCAATGATTGCACGTTTATCAGCGGCAGTGTCACATTTCCAAAACACAGTTTCTCTTATGGATCCTTCTTGGAACCTTCTTAATTCAGATTTTTCTCCCCAAAATTCACGAAATTCGTTTGCTTCTGGTTCATCAGCTGATGGACCTTTTATAATTGTTTCAAAACAATGTTCTGGGTCAATAATAAGACCAATTCTTATATAGGGTTTGACGTATTGACGTTCAATGAGTACAACTTTATCACCAAGAGCTTTCTTTAATAAACTAATAATCTTTTTGATAATAGAAGACTTTTTTTCTGTGATGGAATCCTTATGGATGCTGTTAAAAAAGAGAATCAATCATTAGCAATTATTAAACGAACATAGCAATTAAATAAACAAATACCTTATAATTATGTCAAATTTTTCATTGAAATCTAAATTAGATGAAGTTTCAGATTGCTCACCGTCCATTGTTAAATAAAGCACAAAAATTTAGTTTTAAATTAGAGTAAGATTTGAAAACAAATTGTTTTGAACATGCCAAAGATCACATGTTTTTTCTTAAACACATGCGTAAAAAAATATTTCCGATACTATCGTTTTAACTCTATCTACCTTTAGATCCGATATTTTGAAAGCGCAGAAGTCAAATTATTAATGAATCGAATTCATTGAATTCAGTTTAAATTAAAAATTAAATTAATAGTCTTGTTGCCATTTTTATTAAATAGTGAACAATATATCAGTTATTCTCACTGAATTCAAGAGTTGAACCCAGAAGGTGAAGAAGAAATTGAAGTATGCAAATATTTTCACGTTATTGACAGTTTTAAATGTCTCTATTAAATGCTCAAGTAATTGCAATTTTAACAGTTAATACAAGTTTTTTTGTTGGTTTTACATCATCTCGTTTTTTCACAATTTGTCAAAATCAACTTTCAATTTACATCAAAACAAACTCCTTTCTCGCATTAATAATAACTGAATGTATTCAGAATCGTATTAATAACAACCTTACTAATTTTAGTAACAAGAATTAACAAAAAGGTGTAACAGAGGAAAACTGAAAAGTTGCATTATTTAACAAAGGTAATTTCAAAGCTATAAAATGAAAGCTTGGAACCAAAAATGAGTTTGCCGCAAATTGATGGGTTGCTTGGTGTGTTGAGTCACGTATTTGGTATTGTTGTGCTTGTGGATCTTTAGGTTATGTCAACTAATGTAATAATAAGATCGCCTGATAAAACGTGTCCAAACTGAATCGTATTTTAATTGTCTTTGGATTGAACAGGAGTTGAATCGGGCAATGAATGTTGATGAAGATGGTGACAGTGATCAAGATGATAATCCGGTTAATAATCAAAAAAATTTGAAGTTCAGGATAAGGTTTTGGGTTGTCTTTTATTCCAAAAAATGAACAAGATTTGTTCCATTGAAAATGGACTAAATATTATCATGGTTAACCCTGACTTTGGTTTCCAAAGTGTTTTTTGATAAAATGTCTAAAAACTCTGTAAAAATGAAAAGAGAAGACATATTTAGCATATTTTCAGCATCATTATTGGTATAGAATTTTGGTTTTGGTACTAATTAAAATGACTTACCTAATTAAAAGGTTGAATGTGCTGATTATAACAAGCTCACTATTATATTTATATTATTTATTTATACATGTAACATTATTTTCATTATAATAGAATTTTTTGCAAAAAAGGAGAAAAAGATTCCGTTTGTGATCAAAAAGGAACAGAAGATGATCTTTTTGGTGATTTTGTTGATTTTGTGTTTTTGTCTTTTGAAGAGTGTGAAGAATGAAGATTTGAAAATTTTCTAATGGTTTTTGCTGTGTATAATTATCGAATAATAATCAGAAAAAAATTGTTGGTATTTCGGTGATTTTGGTCTTTATATGGCCCTTGAATTTAAAATTTGCAAAAACCAACTCAATTTTGTTGAGTTCAATTCTTGGTTTTTGTCGGTTAATTTTTTCAAAAAAAACATTCAACGTTTCTTTATGTATATATATTTATATATATAATAAGTATCAATTTGTAATAATGTTAATATGGCAAGGTGATGAGAGTTGATGTGACGATTCGGGTGAACTTTTGTATAATTTGATGTTGAGTTATTTTATTTATCCTCACTTTGTGTTATCAATTTATGTCAAAGAGTTGAGTGAATGTGGAGTTTTGTGTGTTTGTTTGTTTATGTGTAAACATTAATGAATCTCGTGTAATAAGTAAAAAGTAACAATTGATGAAATTAATAATCACTTGTTCCCATAGGATCTTGAGATGAAACGAGGTAAAAGAGGTGAGAGAATTGGATCCATGTTAATTGCTTGTGTTGATTTTAAGAGATGCTGTTGATGAGAATGTTTTCAAACATTTAGGGTTGTAATTAAATGAAAAGAAGGAAAGTAGTGTAAAATTAAGGACAATTCAGAGACTAAAAATGATGGTCGGTTTACTTTTCCAATGGTTGTACTATTAATGTTGGCTTTTCAATTCATCACCTAAAAAGCAAGCGAGATTCAAGTTGATGGAACAATAATTTTCACTTTCTGTTTCTGGTGATACAAATTAAACTGAACAATCAACATTTTAGGCCGTTTAGCAGTTTATTTCAAATTGCTGTTTTGTATCCAACTATTAAAGAATCCTTAATTCGTCAGTTTCAACAGGGAAAAATTTATGGAATGATGAAGATCATGATGATGATTGCGATACAGCAAAAAAGCGAATTGATGAAAGAAACACGATAAGTCCATAAGAACTTATTGCAGATCGTTGTGAGACTTTTGTTTTGAACAATTTGATGGCGATGGTGAGGTATACATTGGTACTAACAGTAACAAGCAAATAGCAAATACTTGTGACATTTTTGGTTTTGTGGTTTTGCCTTTTGTTGATGAAAAAGGACAGAATGACTTTAACAAAAAAGGCTCTTTTTGAACAACAGCTTATCCTAAAATTAATCAGCTGGAAGTCAATTAGTCAGGATTAAAATTACTACCAGCACGATAACAATTATTGAGAATCAAACGGTATTTTGTACCTTTCTCTTTGGTAACGCTTGTTTGCTTGTATGGTAAAGTTGTCATTTTTTTCACCAAAACATCCATTTAAACCCATTATTATTGTGATATCGCAGCAAATTGTGATTGAATAGCAACTATTAGACAACAGAAAAAAAATTGCTTCATGATTTGATCAAAGATTCGTAGATAAGTCAATCTCGAATCCTTTTTGGCCTCTGCAATGAGTTTCTCAATTGCAATCAATAAACTGAACCATGTGTGCATTTAAATTGATGGATCAATCTTTTCCTCTGAATGTTTCTCCTCCAAAAACCAAAGGGTTTCAAAAAATTAACAGGATCAAGAAGAGTAGTCAACAGAGAAAATTGAATATACAAAAGTAAATAAAGGTAATTTCCAATGTTTGATAAACCAAAGGATAAAAAATTGATCATCCATCATCAACAGTAACTTTTATTAAATGGGTAGTTATTAATCAACTGGTATAACAATCATCGTCAAGCAGTGCTTCCTTTGCGACTTGGGGAAGGTAATTGAGCCAGCTTCCGATACATCGGAGAGTTTATAAAACGTGGATAAGAATCACGGTGCATTAGTGTATATATTTGCAGCTGTGCCTCGTCAAAAGTGCGAGGACTTGGATTAACCATGTTCTTGTTTATTATTTCACGAACTCGAGAATCTAGGCTAACCTGTGAGATAAAGATGAAAAAGAAATGATTAGCATTACAGATTCAATATTTTAATTATTAATCGATGCAGCAAATGATTGAATATCAATCTAACAAGTGATTTTTTCTCTCTTTTCTTCTCGTTTTGCATATTTTCTCCTTTATCATTACCATTGTTATTATCATCATGAAAACTGGAAATAATAACAATACAAATATTCAATTGAATGGATAATAGAAGTTAAATTAAACCGAAATGATAACCATAGCAACTGTAGGCAAAGTAGACATTATTGAAATTCAAGTGGCTGAAGGTGCGAAAGGAATACAAACAATTCAAAGATTTACCTTTTTGTTTAAAAGGTAATTAGAAATTCGACTTTAGAATTACCTGATGAGATGTTGCTATTATTATTGCTATTATTATTACAAGCAGACCTCATTCATGAAAGATCGAAAATTCTTTTACTGGCACAATCATTCAATCCTCATTTAAAAGGTTGAAATTCTTAATGAAACAACCACCGTCAAAATGAGAAAGGCTAAAAAGTGAAATAAAATATAGTTCTACAACTGAACAAAATTAAATCGAAGTTTGAAATTTGAAAGCCATTTTATCAAAATCTTTCGATCAGAGAAATTAGTTTAGTTATTAAGTTCCTAAAAGTGGATCAGATCGCAACCTGAGTTTTCCTCCAAACCATTTGCTCGAAAAACAAAGTTGCACATATAATCCTGATATAGAAATGAACCATCAAGCTGAACCAGAAAAGTTCCCCAAATTCAAATAGTAATAGATACGATTCTGCATTCACTCCAGCCTGTTTAAACAAGAATTTGTCAGTAATTTAAATTCCGAGAGAGTTCTGACTACTTTTCGTAATTGTAGCTTAATCATGGCTTTCATGAGATCAAAAATTTTATTCAGAACTCGCTCAGTTTGGCCATAATTTTGGAACAAATTTGATACATTGACTTTATTCTGTATATTGAAGTGATGTATAGATTGTATAGATCTTGAGTTCACTTGAGGCAGTTTTATATAATTTATTTTATCACACTCCTTGTAAGTTGATATTAATAAAAATGAGATGAAAGAGTAAACTAACGAGCCAAGGTGAAACTGGAAGAATCAGGTAAAAATATCTGGAAAAGATATATCAAGTAAATATTGAGCCAATGGTTAATATTATTTTCACTGATTTTCATTTTGAGATGGAAAGTAATAAGAGTTAAATTGCCTTTCATGTCAATTCAATTTTAGTCACAAGGTTGTTATTTAAATAAACTTCACTTTTTTTCTTAAATTTTCTAACATTATCAATAATATCAAGTAGTTATTATGTGCAAAAATAATTTCCATATTATGGTCTGTTCAATGAGCTTATTACACAAACTCGAACTCATTATTTCTGCATCAGACTGGCAATTCAAATTGAATTGAAACATAAAATGGAAACAATAAATAGACTAAATGAACATAAAAAAACTCAATAGATTAGACAGAATGAAATTTTAGGTAAAAATAACTTAAAATAACTAATTTAATCGCAGTTAAATAGAGTCTTTCATATTTTCCTTCATTTAGACATAAAAGACTTTTTCATAGCCAGAATAAAACTCCCTTGAAGTTCATTTACAGAATTGAATAATGAGTAAACCCAAGAGGAGTTAAACACTAAATGACTGAAGTTAAAGAGCAAAATTTCATTCGAACTGAAAAGCTTATACTTGACCTGCAAAATTGGTCAAGTTTTCAAAATCGACGATGAATAAACACGACGAATAACAAATTACTCACAATTGTCAGCCAATTTTTGCAGCAGTGATTTAGTTCAAGTAAATAGCGATTTAATATTATAGCAATCGAAAGTGGCCAAAAATAAACAAGACAAAACTTTAATGTCAATCTTATTATTTAAGTTGAATTAAATATGAAGAATTGATTTACTTATTTGGAACTGAGTGATTTAAACAATGCTATCCACTAAACAGATTAAGTTGGCTTCAAAGTGAAACTATTTGATTGAAATGAGCACCGATGACTCTTGCTTTTTTGATTTGAATCTGAACCATCGACCTCAAGTCTGTACCATTTTCAAAGTCATTGATTAGACTTCAGTTAGGAGACAGAATTGGTGAAAATAAAACTTGGATTTTATTGATCTCTATCCACAAAGATTTACAGTTATTTATCGTTTTAAACTTCACCCTGTATATTTATTTTTAACCTGAATCTTGAGTAGAAATAGTTAAATAGAGTTTACAAGTTGGATTAAATTTTTGGGTTTCACGCTTATTCTTTCATTTTGCTCAGCTGAGTCTTTTTAATAGCTTCGCTTTATTAAATATAACTCATTTGGTTCAACAAATGAGGTTCCCATTGGGAATGATAAAAAGGTTTGCCAATGTTTTGGATACAAAAAGATGGCAAACTTAAGGTTAGCAAATATTTGAATTAATTTGAAAATAATCAAGAATCAGAAAATAAAACTTTCTCTTCCAACTGTGAATATTAAAGTATATTTTAAAATTGAAATATACAACTTTTCAAGTGATTATTCACTTCTACTTTTAATCTAGACAATAACGAATATCTAAATTATCTAAATGTTAATATTTTCATATATTTCTTGATATTATATAATAGTCAATAATGAAATCTAATTGTTGAACGAGTGGGAGCTCAAGTTGCTACCATTCTTGGTACATTTAGGCTCAAAGTTTTGAGGCCAATAGCTAGAATCAAGAGAACTGTTGAAAGATCGAAAAAAGTTTCCCCTTATTCTCTATCATCCTAGCTAAATGCGAATAACTTGGTCGTAAATCGAATTGACCTCTTGACAGGCACAGTAAATTTTATTTCCCGAAGCAAAATTTCTGGTTGTCTATCTGGTAATCTGGCTTCACAACTGCACAAAAAGTGATCGAAGTTTCAACTTTGAACTCGATTCCCTATAAACTGCTGATCATAAAAATTTCACAAATGGACTCAGTTTTAATGCCTCTATGAACACACAAAGTGCCTGCTCTTGACTCGATAAGTTGAACTTACTCCTCAAACTGTAGAGCAAAATGTTGATCAAAAGTTGAAAAGAATCTCATAAATTAATTTATTTTTTTCTCATAATAAAGGTGAATGAACTGAAGAAATGAAAAACCATTATTTCAATCAAAGTTGAACATGAATCTCGGAAGCTTCAAGTTATTGGGTTATTTGTAGGCAAGAGCAATTTAACCCAAGTTTTGGTTCAACAATAATTTTTATCATTATTTTTCAAATATTCAATTCTACTGAATGTAAATAATGCATCATATTATAATATAATCTGATATTTGAATAATTGTGATATTTCAATAAACTTATTCAAGCTACACTCGCATGTCTTAACTACTGAATATATCATCTTAGCATCATACCTTTAAACACACAATTCAACTCCCTGTTCCCAAGAGCAATCACTTAAATTGCTTTTAGAGAAGGAAAGAGGAAAAGAAAGCGAATGAGGAAAAGTAATAACAACCGCTAGAGGACAGTATATATTAGCTTCTTAAGATGTTTAAGCTTTTTGAATAATATTCTAGTTTTTAGTTATCATTATTTGATTGTTAACTTTTATCAATGGAAATGAAGTCAAATCAAAAATCAAATGGCAATTTGTGTTTGAACAACGAGAATCTTGCAACTTTGTGTTAAATCACACAATTTTTTGAAACGCTGTGAGGAGGCGTTCGATCTTCAAATTGAAATGAGATTCTTTTGAGGTTCGTTAAGAAAATTGTTTAAATGTTGATCGTCAAGTACTTGTGGAAGCTTCGTACTTAGACTGTGAAGCAAACAAAAGTTTGAGTCGCAATAAATCGTTTGGAATGAAATGCAAGCAAGCTCCAGGTTTGAATAGATCAGTTTATCGATATGCATCTTCAATTATTATTCAGTTGGTAGTTGAATGTTGCAAGTTTTGATCATCTTAAGGAATCCAGGCTCATCATGATTAAGCACTTTCAAACTTGATCAAACAAATCCCATTGACAGAAGGCTTTGTACAAAATTTGGTTTACGAAGTTTCCTCCAAACTCTAATCATTATCTGCATCCATTATGGCAAAGTTTTAACCACATGAAAAACCTTTCGTTGGAATGGAACAATTCCTGGAAATTCAAATTCAAACTTCCGTTGGGAATTGAAGTTGAAAAATGATTGAAATCACCAAACTCAATTCACCGAATTCAGACTTTTATCCATTTGTATTTTGTATTTTTAGCATTTTTAGTCTGAGCGAAGCAAAGACTTATGTTTGCAGAATGAGAAGCATTTTGTGTTTTATGATTCGAGACAGTATTTGTACACGCTTCTGACTAGCCATACAACAGATTGACTTGAAACACTCACCAATGATATGATATCTTGAAATCTAGAAATGATAGAAAGGAAAAATTGACCCGATGAAGGAGGACACGACATGGCTTATCGATGTGTATTGAGTTATAAAGTTTCCTAAATCAGCTGAAATCGAGAAGCTGATGTCCTCAATGTTTTCAACAAGAATTCATCTGAAAATTTGAACTCGATAAAACTCGAATTTCTCGAAATTTGGATTTTTATGTTTTACCAAAATTCTCATGAAAAATTAAAATTTAGATTTGTTAGAAGGCTTTCAGCTGAGTCTTGTGCTTTCAATAGCATCTCAGCATTACTGAAGATTTAAAGATTGAATTTTCCAATCAAAAATAACTTTCTATATCTTGAACGACAAAAAAACAATTTTAAGGATTTTATCTTTAAATGTTCTCATTGATTCGAAATACCTCGATGTACATTCGAAAAGTCCTCGAATCTAAATTATTCAGATATTATAGTTCGAATGACACTCAAAATTCAATTTCAACTCTATTCACAATCTTTCACATGCATCTTAATAAACTCACAAGTGCTTCTTTTGCCCCAAAAAGAAGCAGAAATCCTCGTAACGTGCAATTTAAGCACAGCGCTTCGCATAGACAACGCCGACTTCTGGCTGACCTAGTAATACATTAATGCAATTATATTGGCGGTATATTGCAATAACAACGAAAGCGTCAACTCATTTTACATGAAAAGCAACTGATAACCTGAGCACTAGTAGGTATGGTAATTTGAACTGAAAGTCGAAGGAGGAATCAAGAAGCCTGAATTTGAACAAAAAAGATTGAATGCAAAGGTGGAATTGATAGCAATAAAATGTAACTGAGATTAGGTTTAATGCAAAAAATCGTATTCAGTTTAATTTTTATTTCTCTTTATAAAGATAGAGGAATCGCACAAGTTTCCATTATCTTTAATCCATTTTTACTCTCTATATCATTATTATGATGATTATTATTATTATTAGTAACAGTAGTTGTAACATTATTAGTACTTTTTGTACATTATTAGCATTTTTATCAGCAGCTATTATGTTATAAACCAACTCATCTTTTATTTTTATATTTTTTCTTCTTCTCATCTTCCAGACTAACAAGGTTCACTTTGAAGATTATGCTTTCTTGCAAGAAATGCTAATTTCAATAGGATTATCTAAAGACGGTATAAGAAAGATTGAAACTGAAAATAACTGAGGCAACTGAGTTGAAGAAATAAAATTTTCATGCTTAATATTATTGTTATCATAAAAGATTAGGAGGATGTCAAATTGAACTTTTCTTCCGAATAATTATACTTCGAAAATTTCGTTTTGAAAAATGTATACAAACCGTAATTTTTCCCACCTTTAAGCTTATAATTTTAAAACGACGAGGGAAAAGAGTGAAAATTTTAACGAAAAACTGGTTAAAATATTATATTATTTCAATGAATTGTTAGAATTGAGATAAAAGTTTGAATGTGTTTAAATGAATGTAACCTGGCATTCTTCACAAACTGTTCACCTGTTCAATTCATTGCTACAAAAGATTATCAATGCAAATTTTGGTCTAAAAAATGAACTTCCTGAAACTTTGTCAAGTTTGATATTTGACTGAAAACAAACTTGAATAAAAGTGACATTTGAAGGCAATTTTATTAGTAATATAACAGGTTTTTTAGTGTAACTCAAATACAATTGCAAATATTGATAGAAACTAATTCTTTGGAGTAAAAATTCCAAACTAACAATATTAAAATATAATTAATGCATCCTGACAATCGAATTAAATATGTTAAGAGAGTTTCTTGAAATTCAATTCTTCTTATTCAAAAGCATGTGACATCAGAAATGATTTTTACTAAGAACGAAATCTATGGATAATTAAACTTTGAGTTGGCCAAATTGATCAATCAATTTTACTCATCAAATAGCGTGTAATAGTTGATTAATTTTGTTGATCAAGTCAAAGACAACCTGAAGCGAGGTTTAAATTTCTGTAATAATATTAAATGGACTTAGAAAACAGTTTAAGTACAAATGATTTAATCTTTTTCCTGTTATTAATATTGCCTGTGAAAAGGGAAGCTGAAGGAAGGCGATATTCAAGGCTTAAAGGACAGGATTGAAGAGTCATCATCAATGTGTTAAAGAAGAGTGAAACATTATCCAAGCAACAGTAAAAAGCACATTTTAATAAGATTAACATGATGAAGGAGGAAAAAACTGAAGCCTCAGGTTATTGTTGCAACTATTAACGAAATGAAAGAGAAAGAATTTTCCTCCTTTTCGCGATAACTTGAAAGGGTTATATCATTGCTTTCTGGTGAAATTATAATAGCGCATATCCAATAGAGGAACAGTTGAGATGAAGAAAAGTAAACCTAGAAGTGAAGGTAAAGAGAGGTAAAATAAATCAAGTAAACAATCAAAAAATTAAAAGCACTCGCAAAGTATTCAGAGCATGTCAAAGTTAACCTAATCGTTTTTTATACTTCATCTTTTGGTAGGAAAGTTAATCAATGTCAAGAGTAGTTAGTTAAATGTTAAACATGTATGATAAACAAGTAAATTGTGTTGGTTCACAGACAAGTCTCATTGATTCAATTGATTAATATTTATAAACACAATGGCAATCATTGTAATGATCATATTTATGATCATGTTGTGTGTATTCAACAACCATTCTGAGTATGTTTTCAGTCTTTTTTATTGTGTTACCTCACTTATAAGTGGATTCTTGGTTCATTGAGTTTTAAAAAGCGTTACACTTTTTCACCATCCAATATCAATATTGTGTAATATGGAAATAATATTCAACATGAATCGATAAATTGTTTCAAGATTCTTTTTCATTGCAGCCAATAAATATTTAATCAGAAAAGCTAACAAGTTTAAGTTGAAAAGTTAAGCCAAGTTTATTAGCTTTATATTGATTGTCCAGTTTGCTGTCAACTTCAATTTTACATTTAATATCATAGTTATTATCAAAACGGTTAGAAATGTCCAGTTCAATTCACTTTTTTGGTTAGGAAATTTTGACAAGAATTTTTAGATTTTTCCAAATCAATCAATGAAAATTGTTGTTAAACTATTTAAGATTGCATTTGTTTGATTTGATACATTCCAACTAATCAAAGTTATAAATAAAATTCAACTTATTGTCTTATTGAAGGCAAATTGATCAACAACGATATTCTAGAGTAAAAGTTTTGATCATTTCTGAAAAAGGCTCGAGGTAATTTGCTATTCTGAAATAATCTCAAAATTGCATTCTTCATCATTGGATATTTTCAGTTGTAAGATTGATTGATTCAAGTTAAGGTGAATCCATGAAAAATGTAAACAATATCAACTCTGCAAACATAAAATCAATTCTGGTTTCACGATCAATTACAGTTTGCATAAAGTAACCTGAAAATCGGCAGAACGTGTTGAAAATGAAAGGAAATTGGTGTGCAAAGTGCATGCAATGTTCAATGAAATGCACATGGAATCACAGATCATTTAGGGTTCAATTTGATGAATCAGAAAGTAATCATTCAAGTTGTGAATCAGGTGGTGTAAACCATTTACTTTTATTTTTCACCAATCAAATGGCTAATAAAGCAAAGTTATTTGGACATGAAGATAAGAGGAAGAATTATTGATAATATGAAAACATTATTAGCATTATAACTCTCATGATTAGCTAATAATATTTTTATGTGTTTGTGAGTTGATTTTTGTTCCCTTGTTTTTACTCATTCGAGTCAATTTATGTCATTTTCATTGGTGAACCATTCAATACAGATGAAATAGTGTGTAAAAAATAACAGAATCTTGTTTCAATACATTCCTTGTGCATTTCTTTTCATCATCATTATCATCATCATCATCATCATTATCTAAAGCAAAAAATATATATTTTATCGTTCGCTTTCTTCGTCAGTTCTTCTTCCCTCATGATTCATCTTCCATCTCCACTTGATTCTCAAGTAATGTTACTCAACTCTGTTAGGAACAATATTTGATGAAATAAAAAAAAGACAACAGACACCAAGTTTGTTAGAATAATAAGTCAACATGAAAGAAGAAATGGGGAAAAGTCAGAATCACTTCTCTTCTCTTGATTCAATTCTACCATGATTACTATCATTCTTATCATCTTTTCCAACTTTCTCCTTCTTTCTCTTCCTTTTCGCCTTCGTTTACTAGGTTATCCAGGGAAAGGAAAGGCAATAACAAAGGAAGAGTTGAGCATGAACGAAAGACAGTTGAGACTCGACGAATCTACAATACAAACTAAACATGTAAAAAGGAGTAAAAAGAAGATGGTGAAGAAAGAAGAAACTATTGAAGATGATAATGATGAAGATGCGGATGATGATTAAAAGAAGAAGAAAAAGAGTGAAGTTACAACGCAAGTCATTCCATGTAAGGGATAACAAGCCTACGGCTTCACTATGAATCTTTCAGGAAAAAGTAAATCAAGAATCTTTTTATCGTCATCATCATCATTTTTGACCCATTATACTCTTTCGTTTCTTGATGGTGGAAATTTTTAAGACTAAAATTGCTTTCCAAGTCATAATCTTTTTATCCTGATTATGAACAAAAAGACAAATAGCACAGATGAATTTTGTTGGTGTAAAATGTATTAAAAAGAGTGGAATAAGAAGCTTCGCAAAGAGACGAAGCAGAGTTTTCCAAGTAATGAATGAATTGCATCAGATGGGTTGAGAAGTGAGCAAGTAAAGGGTGAGAAGGAAGATGAAGATGAGAAAGGCAATCGAAAAGAATTATCAAGTGAGAAAAGCAAAGTTGATTGTAGCTGAATGTTATCAATGAACTTTCGATATCGTTGAAAAGTCGATCAATATTTAATATTGTTCAAGTTTTTTGTTTTTGCATTTTCTTTCATTCCATTATCACTAGATTAAGATCATTGTCACGTTATCTTAATAATCATCTCTTGTTTGGTAGCCTTGCATTTCTAGATGTTGAGCATCTTTGCCTGGAAGGTGAACGTGAAAATGTATTAGCAAGTGAAAGGGAATGAAAATGATGAAAACAAGGAATATGACTTTACATTGGAAAACAATTTTATCAACTTCTTTTTTATCTTATCAACCTTCAATTTTCATCTTCTTCCTTGTCTTTACTTCTCATACTTTTATCTTCCTTATCAAAGTCATTTCCATGCTCTAAGGGCAAAAATTCCCTGGTGAAAATAGAATAGAATCGATCTTTTTGGATTTGATATTCGTACATTTGTATTTACAAAGGATGGTTCAATCTTTTGTAGTTTATTTTCAAGAAATGAATTTGCAGGTAAAAAATGACAAACTTCTCAATCATGAGTGAAATATCATTTGTTTCACGCTGTTAGCCTCATTTTTGTGCAGCTAATGAATCCAAGAATCTTTTGTCTGCAGATTGATATTACCTCACCATTATTATTAGTATTTTCATTTGGTCAGTTCTCATTTGATGACCAAGAGAAAAGAAGAAAAAGTCGATAAAATAGTGATTTAATAGATTTTGATGACTTTTTTAAAGAAAAATAATGATAGATGAAAGTTTTTCGCTTCCCTTTGTCAAATAATTTAATTTAACCTGAAAATGTTGGATGATGAAACAAGCAGCAACAAAAAACAGTTGTCTCTCTGATGATTGTGGCCAAACAACAATAAAATATATACATTAGTAAATAATAGAGTGAAAGATTTGATAATGATTATGGCTATTTATTTGGTTGAGAAGCACAAGATTAAGAAAGAAACTGCTTGTTAAACAATTTGATATCATATTTCTGGTTCAGGCAAAAGGGTAATGAATAATTAATTGATGTATTATAGTAATTGTCATTTTAAAGGGAATAATATTAAGGATCAGATGGCAACAATTAAATGGTGCTTAAATTACGTGGTTAATTAACATTGCTATATGATTCTTTCCCTATTAATCATGTTCAATGAGGAACAACAGGGCAACAGAGGAAAGCCAAAATCATTTAGTTTGATAATCGTTGGAAAAGCAAAAATGATCGAAAGTTCGAAGAAGATAAAAACTAACAAACCTTAATTAGCTTGAAATGTTCAAGTTTTAAAGGTAAAGAAATTTTATCAGCATCAAATTAACTTGAAAGGTATAATTATTGCTATTCAACATGGATTCAATGCTAGAGATGAACTGTTTAATTAATGAATGCAAAGTTACCTGATGGATTTTAATCAACGAACAGTTATTAGTTTAATATTAATTCGCATCTGATTGGAGTTACTCATCCAATTGAAACCTTTTTATCGATTGAATAATTGGAAAGCTTTAGAATGTTTAAAAAGACTGAAACATGACGTGTTGATGGTAAATTAAATTGAATGACTTTTTAGGACAGATTTTATGCTAATTTTCTGTCTTTTTTCGCAACAATTGGCGTTACTTTGTTGCATTTTGATATGATTTCAAACTCTATCATTAATTGGAATGAAAGTGAGATCGGGTGACTTTTTCCAATCTGCTTTTGTCATTTTCAGTTAAATCTTTGCCAACTACATAGAGATTAAGCAAGGACGAGAATTGAATGAAAAAACTAAGAACAAAAGAAGACATTGGAAGAAGCATGCTTTTCTTGAAAGATGATAGAGATTTAATAGGTCAAGTTGTTCACTTCATTAGTTTTATTTTGTTGAAAATAAAAAAACTTGAGATTGAATGGAGAAGAAGAGAAATTTTCTCCAAGTTTTTGTCATCTTTCAGTCCAGCTTTTTCTTCTTGTTACCCAACTCTTCATTCAACTGAATTTTCAATGGTTCAACAAAAGTATTCAATTTTCATCAAGAGTTTCCACCAACTGTCTACATTAGGAATCAGTACAAAAATAGATTGGATATTCATTGAATGTTTTATAGTAAAAGTGAAAAATGAAATTGCCTGTTTTGTTTTGTTACCATTATAAATATCAATTATGTTTGCTTCACACTTCTTTTTTGCTTTCAAACTATCAATGGAAGCTTTGAATTGTTACAGAAAACAGATCAATACAATTAAAGAAAGGATTAAACACCTATTCATCGCCATTGTCATTTGATTATTTTTCACCAGAAAAAAAATTATCCCAACATTCACATTAATCACATAATCATTATCCTTTTTTTTGGTGATATTGATTTTCATCTGGTTATTATTGTTATCATTTGGCAACAGAAATGAATGAATTAAACAGAAATAAGCTCATAAATGAACGTAAATTCAATCAAAGTGCACTGAAAACATTAAACGTTATTCTGATTGTGATTTCTTTTTGCATTGCCAGTCATTTTGTCTGATACACTGTTTCTTAACATGATATAACTGAGAGTCGATCAAAGGACAATTATTGTAATTCTGGTAACAGTAAAAAAATGAAGCAACAATAATGATAATAATGGTTATACCAGTGCTAATATATAAATGATTAATAATAGCAATGATGATAATAATAGTCCAAATAATAACAGTAATAGTTTGTCTTGTGAGAATCAAGTAATTGTAAAATAGTAAGAAAGTAGTGAATGGGAAAAAGTGAGAACAATCATGATAATGATAATAATATAGTGACAATGGTAATGATGAGTATTGAGAGATGAATCAATCAACTGCATTGATGGATCAACGGAAGATGATGATGAACTTGTCCTTACCTCTTTCGGAGATAATATTGAAATATAATCTTCATATATTATTCGTGCCTTTTCTTCGATAACTTCAGGATTGGATTCATTCTTGAGGTCTTCGCAGGCCAACCAGAAGAGTATATTTTCCTCACTATATTCACATTTCAAGAAATCACGAAAAACTTTACGTCCCCCTGAAAAATATAATAGACATTAAAACATAATTGAGTAACAAGCTTAAAAGGATAAGTAAGTTACATTATTTGATTTAAGTTATTAAATATTATTTTTATATTTTCTTCTCATTCTTTTTGTTTTGTATTTTTGCTGAATTTTGCTTCAGTTTTTTCCTCCTTTTTTATTCTTCTTGTTCGTTCATTTTTTCTTGGAAAATACTTCGAGGTTTACGTTTTTCCATTGATTAAATACTGTCTATTCTCAGTTGGAACTGATGCTGAAACTGAAGTTGCAATTGAAGAAGATAATTTAAAAAGAGAAAATGGAAAGCAAGAATAAAAAACGATAATGTTGATTGTTGTTTGGTGATGATAATGATGTTTAGCTTTTCATGTTGGATTTCGGTGGTTTTCACAGAATGATGAAAGTTTAGTTTTCATGGGAAAAGCTTGATAGTATTGGGCATAAACTTACATGGACATTTCATTAGTTTATCGAAAGACTCTGCCCATAACCTAATTTCCTCTAAGGATGGCCTAGAATGAGAGAAGAGAAAGAAAATGAATCAGAATAAGAAGAAAATAGTTTGAGAAAAACGAAAAAAGGAAATGGATTAAGTGAAGGAATGAGATGAAGAGATGAGAAAAAAGGCGAAATTTTTTAGAACCATTGTTGTCACCCTGAGGAATTGATGGTGACAGGTTAGCATAACTGAAATAGTGATAAATAAACGACGAATGGATGCTACAGAATTGCAACAGAATAGTTCAGAAACCAGATAAGCCAAATATTGCACCGAATTCGGGTTATTTGAGCAATACATTTTGTTATCTCTTTTTGCTCATTTGAATGGGAAATGGAAATCAAAATTACCAATTTTTTCATATTATGCACAGTTGTCATGTTTTTATCAAAAACGATGTCAAGAGTGGGAAGATGATTAAAGGTCTCATCAATTGAGGTTGAAATTGAGAAATGAATGCAAAATTTTTTGCCATGAAAATTGTTAAAAATATCGAAATGAAGTAGGAAAGGTTTAATATGATTATCATGAACTTACGGTTGTTCACCATTTCCATTGAAATAGTGTTCTAATGATGAAGATGGTTGGATGCGACTGTTTTCCTTACCAGTTTTACCTTGATTTTTCACCGGCAAGCTGTGATTAAATGGACTGATATTAATATTAATCGTTAATTTATCTGTTCACTTTCATGGATCAATTTTTAATTTTAAAGTCTCTCAATTGCTGTAATTAAGAAAAGCGTGAGTTTCACCTTGTTTACAACCTTTACCTCAAACTTATGCAAGAAAAATGGGGAAATGAATAGCAAAGTTGAAATCAGAATTCAGGGAAAGAAAATAAGGTGGATAAAGATAAGAATAGTAAAAGATACTCATGTTGATTTTGATGATATTGATGATGATGATAATAATAATAAAGTTGTTACGACATGGGATGTTATATTTACGAGAAATTATTGGAAAGCGTAAACATGGGGAAAGAAGATGAAAAAATGAAAATAACTCGATAGAATCTACAGTTTTACATGCATTATTTTACATGGAAGCTTAATTTATTCACATAAATCACGGTTGAGGTGGTTTGGAAGGCTGCTTTTGAAAAATAAATGGGAGTGAAAAAGATTGAAATATTTCAAGAAATAATATTTACTGGTTTACTCTCTTCAATGCTGTGTTCAGGTTAATATGGAAAAAAGTAGATATGAAACATCCAAATAATGAATAAAAAAAGGTTGAACCAACAAAATCAACACATCAGTATCGCTATAGTCATCATTTTCAGTGTCATTTGTTTCCAGAAAACAACTTTGAAGACAGTAATAAGGAAAAAGAAAGAGTTGTACTCATCAGGTTTTATCTCTATTTTTCCTGGTAAAGGAAGGGTGCAAAACAGTGTGTGTGTGTGAGTATTCAATAACTCATAGATATATGTACAGTTGAAGAGGAACATGTAAAGAGGAGGTGAAATTGTTCACTAAACTAGGTTCCAAGATTCCAGGTCAAATATCGATTTTTGTTCCTATCAACAGAAGGTAGCCATTTAGTCTGTTTTCAAAATAAAAGTTAACGTTATTTTTTTGTCTCCCTTTTTTAGTTTTTCAAGAGATTGAGCATAAAAAAGTATTGAAATTTAATTTCATTCATTGACCAGAAAATTTTAAATTAAAATTAAAATTTGCACGATAAATGTTTAAAGTTATCAAGAAAATAAGTGTAAATTTGATTAATAGGTATTTCAGTCTGAAGTTAGATTGAGAAGAAGCATGTTTAAAAAATGTTTTTGAAATGAGATACTGATTAATGGATTGGGAAAAGGTGGGTCTGATGAACTTTGTGAAAGAAATTTGATTGAAACTGATTTAGGTTGAAGACGTTAAGTAAAAGTAGCAATTCTGGAAACATTAAAATGAAACAGATCTTGTTTGCTTCCTACTCTGGTTTTGATTTGAAGTGTTGAGAAAGGTAAAGACAATTAGTTGAAATGTCTACTCAATGATCATTCAAGTAATAACAATATTATTAAAACTGATCAAAAGATAGCATGGAAAAAACTTCTGGTTTCTGGTTTCTGGTAACGTGATGGGTTATCTTATCAGGGTTAGTTGTACTGTTAATTATTATTTTGAGGGAAAGGTTGTTTACCATGGTGAAACATATTTTTTTATATGATAATAAATTGTAATTTCTCGATTTCTTCACAATTGATGCGTGATTTTGGGTAAACAGCAAAGTTTATCAAGCTATATTGGCAAACAATTTGTCTGTTTAAACCAATATAATTGAATTTTACGACACTCATTGAACCGATGGGTGAACTGATAATGAAGATACAATATTGACTACAAGGCTTACCAGGAACATGAGCAACAACAACACCAACAAAAACAGCATGATTTACGGTCGTGGGCACCAGATTGTTGCGATTGTTGATTTGATGTAGCATTTGTCCCACCATTTTCAACACTTGCACTATTAAAACAATGTTGCTGAATATCACCTGATTCACCCGAAACACCATCACCTGTAACTTGAGTAAATCCCGTATGATGAGGATCCTGGATCATCTCTTTGAGTGCGTATTTCTCCTTTTTCTTGCTTCCCTTTCTCGATGATTTACGCCATTTACTTCCTGTGTCACAATTTCCTGAACTTGAGCCGTTCATGTTATTCTCATCAACATCTTTCCTCTTAGAATCACTTGATCCACTTCCGGATCCGCAAAACAGTTTGGTACAATTTGATCGACCATTATTACTGGATGAAGAGGCTGGCGTTGCTGAGGAACTAGGTGATGAGGATGATGAAGATGACTCTTGGTGAGATTGCTGTAAAGATAGATGCTGTTGTTGATGGTGATAATGCGATGTTTGCTGGGTGGATGAGGTATTAGAAGAACAGGAAGCTGTCTGCTGATTAGATGATGATGGTTGGGAGAATTTAGTTGCTGCTTCTGTTTCTTTGCTATTGTTATTACTTGTGGTGATTTCACTAGTCTCTTTAGTCCTCTTATCTTCTTCGATTGCATCACCTTCTCCCCCACCTCCTCCTCCACCCTCACACTTTCCACAAATTGCTTCTGATGTAGCTGAGCATATTCTTGATGTATTATGGGCTTCTGTTGTTGATGGATGAGGCTGAGTTTTATCACTATCGCTGCTTTTACTTGTTCCTTGTTGAGGTTTATTAGTGGTTGTTGTTTCTTTCTTGTTATCTTTTTCATTACCTTGAGAGTTTGAAGTGTTTTTAGATAATTTCTCTTCTTTAACCCCTTCATGTTTGGCTATTGGCATCTAATTATTCCGAAGCAAGCAAAAATCCAAATGGTAAACACAAAAAATGGATGAATCCAATGATGATCACGTTTGTTGTTTACAGTTTACAGTCAAGGGAAATATTGAGTCGTTCATTAATCACAGAAATCCAAATTTGTAATTCAATAGTGAACCATGAAGATGATAATATGCAAATGAAGGGAAGAGAAAAAAAGAATAAAAAACAAAATGAGAACAAGTTCATAGAATAATAAGCTTGATAATTGAAAATGTAGAACAGAGAGAAACAGAAAATGAAGAAAAGGTTATTTTTGCACAATAATCAGAACGAATAGTTAACTTAGTTTGCTGTGGTGACACTCAATTTATTAAAAATCAATGCTCGAAAGCATTCAGAGATTAGTGTTCAACATTTGCTTTTTAATTTACCTGGCTAAAGCATTTAATCTAATAAGATGTTGTTTTACGAATAGGAAATCAATGATCATCGATCAATTCACGGATAGAAAAGAATGAAAGAAACAGGGAAAGACAGAGGAAAAATCGACTACTTTTTTACCAGGGTAATAATGACGGCACAACAATGGACAATAATCAAAGAATGAGGTCGAATCATACCTAGGAATGATGATGGAGCACCAAAAGAGTAACCATTCAATGAATGTAACAATCAGATTCTTTACACAACAAAAAATTCACATAAATAGCATGGTAATCAATTTAAGTGGAGTAACGATTGATTGAAGGTTGGGAAAGTAAAAATTGAATATTTGACATGACCAAAAGGAATGACCAAAAGATAAAAGAAAACCATTTCTTTTGTTTAAATTGGCTACTTGTGGCTAACAAAATGGAAAATAATTAAAACATTGAAGATAATCCAGACTTATCAAGTAGCAAAGAGCTAAGTAAGATTCTTATATTGATTTGTCTCAAAGTCTTGTTTTCTAAAAATCCCGCCTTATCTTTGTCTAAAGACAATTTGCCTTATCACTTTCAACTCTGACTTAATTTGACGAGACAAAACTGTTTTCCATTTTTGTTTTGATTGAAAATTTCTCCTCCTTTCAAGCTACCAACTGTTCAATCTTTTTTCATCATGAATGATTCTATTTGTTATTCTTTGCTCATTTTTTGATTTTGTTTCTGTTATGAAAATGATTTGTAAAAACTGAGTTCAACATCATCTTTAAATTCGTTCTACAGATCAAGATAAGAGTGAAATGATGAAAATAATCAATCTTTTATAACATTTACATTTCCTTCTAGATAAACATCTTCTGACTATTTTCGTTTCTAGTTTAATTGGAGCAACGAGTTGAACTGCCTTTAAATCAATTAAACGAGCAAAATTAAAGGATAATCAAGCAAGGTCAACATTAACATTAGAAAAGTGTGAAATTATTGCAACATCAATCATTACTTTGGATGCAAGCAAAGAGATAATGTTGAAATTTTCAACATCAACAAAAGGAACTGTGCAAAAATCTAAATGGAGGAACCTAAAGGAGTCTGGTGAAGTCTAAGAATTTATCGATCATCATCTTGATTTTCACTTACCTTGTTTTAGTATCACCATACATGAATCATTAATGGTCTTTAATTGAAACAATATAACCATCACAATTAAGGTTTTTAGTTAAAGTATTATCACTGAAAACACTGTGTATCAATGAAAATGCGGACATTTTCCTTCCTTCAATTTGATTCCCACACTTACACACACACTCTCATCTCCTCTCTTTCTCTCTTTCTACATCTATCCTCTCTCCCTATTTTTTCACTCGTATCCACACAACCTACAACCATGTACACTGTGTATACTCACTTGATCAATACTATTGATCAACAAAACCAAATTTCAAGTTTTCTCTCTTCTCTCTATCTTTTTCCTCCCTGTGTTTGTACCATACCTTTCATTTCCCCCTTTTTACTCACACTCTCACAGCCAAAGTGGAACGCATGAGCCAGAGTTTCCTCCATCATCATAGCAGTCATGTTCACTTTCATACAGTTTCATGAAGGAACCAGAAAAGGAAAGAGAAGCCCGGAGGGAAAATAACCATCAAAAGCAAGAGTTTCATGGAAGACAGGTGAAGAGACAGACAAAATTTCCTAGGCTGAGTAATACACTTGCTCTTACATGCAATCTCCTATCTGACCTTATCGTGGAAGATCATCAGTTTTTCCACAGACAGAGAGAGCCAAGTAAGCCAAAATGAGAAAGGAACCAGAGAAAGTATAAAAAGAAAGAAAGGTCACCAGTCTCTCATTCGAATTTCCCTCTTTCTTTTTCATTTTCACGCAGATAGAAGAGTTGAAAGAAATATGGAAAGCAACAGTAAAAGAGGAAAGGAAATAACAGGAAAACTCTCGAGGTTGATGAGTGAATCAGGATCATTCATTGAAAGTTTTCATCTTTTCAACAACTTGACACTTTTCAAATCATTTTCGCTCTCAAAACCCATTTGATACCAACACCGCGGAGCATTCATTTTATATAAAGCTATTTCTTCAATTTCCTCACCATGGATCAATTCAGTTGATCCAGATATTAGAAATACCAATTGAACGTAATTAGCCATCTTAATTACAAATTTATCAATCAAATTGTTGAACGAGTTGAGTGTTGAGTTTGCTTGCTGCATTCAAATTGAAAGAGAAATGCAAATTTTTACATTCAATTTTTTCTAGGAAAAAACTCAACGATTCAGTAATGAAGAGATAATCAATTCAAGTGATATAAAAAGTATGAAATATCAATTGGTTGTGATAATTAAGCACGAATGTCTTTGTTTGCAGGAAACTGCCTATATTACAAATTTAGATTTAATTATTACATAACAAATATGATGATGTTGATGGTCGTGACTCACATTCATCGATTGTAAACTTTTGGACTAAACATTGTAATTAAGTCATGAAATCGACGATTTTTTCTCAAGCTATAATTAGGGACAATTAGTACTTTCTTTGCAGTGTTTTAAAGTTTATTAGAAGTAGATTAATAGTGAAACGAGTGATTGAAATATTAATTAGAATGTGAATATTAAAGTGCCATGTTTGTCCAATATTCATTAAATATTCAATACTAATGGCTTTGATCAAAAGTTTCGATCTACAAAATAATTTTGCGAAAATTAATTCCTCTTTCATTTTGTTACAGGATTGAAGACACCGATATCTCAACTGAATAACAGGAGTAAATCCAAATAGACCAAAGAGTGTTGCTCTTTGAAACAGACTTTGATGTGTGCTTCTGTAAAAATAATTGTAATCGATCGCTTACAAGGGGAAGTTTTAATTGAGATACAGAATCCGAAGAAATTCGGAAAATAGCTTGAGCTTATGCAGTAGTTGATAAGCAATTTATATTTTAAATCAAGGGAATCTAAATATTTTGAAAATGCTAAATAGTTTAATATATTTTAAGATTTTAAAAGAATACAATGGGACGAAATATCGGTATTTCGTTTCTCAACTACAGTTGCTGCGTTAAAACTTGAGTCTTTTCACATTCAGATTCTGACTTGCATTCCAGATAATTGATCAGGAAATGGAGTTTTAAATTCACATGAGTTTTTCAAGGCAATTATTTTCTATCTTATGCGGTGAGAGTTCATCATTTATTTGATTAGATTTACAAGTGTTACAAAATTTAACAGCATTCGTAAGTCATTGCAATTGAAGAATTTTTGTTCAGAATTACTAATTAGGAACTCTTCATAATTGAATTTGCCTGAAAAGCAGTTAGTGACATCTAGTAGCAAAGAAAGTATATAATCTTTCGGGCTGAACAATTTTGTCATATTTTTGCAAATGGAAAAGTAAAATTTAGCGTTTAAGGTAAAATGTTAGAAACATTTTGCAAATTAAATAATCAGATGGTGGATGAAGCAGCTAAAAATAGTTCTGTTGTGCGAACATCTCGTGCACTGAAGACGTTAGCCCAAATCATAACTGAAAGTCTGTGGAAATCAACTAAAGGCTGACAGAAAATGATAAAATCGGAAACCTGATCGTGAGTTACAGTGACCGCAAATGATTAACCATTTTGAATTGATGCAATCACATGAGTTAGAAAGAAATGGTTCCGTTAGTTAATTCAAATTAATTTGTCTTAATATATTTATTTTCCCCATCAAAGTTACGTGAGAAAAATGAGTTTCATGAAAAAATCTGGTTCCATAAGTGAACTAAAGGCAATCGAAGTTTCAACTTTTACCTCGATTTTCTCGAAAACTGTCGACTGGAAAAAAATTTTAATAGCACTAATGGACTTAGTTTTTGCTTCAACAATCCCACAAAGTCCCAACTCTTAACTCGCAAGTCAAATTTTTTACGCATTTTCCTTTAATCTCTGGTTTGTTGAGTTTTGTTTGTCACAAAATTTCTCGGCTGAACTGTGACTTCCTAGTCCAGTCAAAGTTTGCTGAAATGAACTCACGATTATACGCTTCCCATTTTCGAACCTCTTTATTTAGCAAATGCACAATAGTAATATTACATAAACTACTTTTACTCTGCTTTTACTTTATTTTACTCCTCTAGCGACTTCGTTTATCGTTTTCAGAAAGAAACGCAAGATGAGCAAAGATGAACAAGATTGTAAAAAGTTGAACAGTAGACAATTAATCATGTAGAGACAGAGATAAAACAGAGGCCAAACAAGCGAAAAATAAAGAACTCTGAAGAACAGCTGCGAAAATTTATAAATAAGGAATTTTGCTTAGAGACAGCAAGAGTTGATGACGATTGTTAATAAATTGACTCAAATGCTAATAAATTTGAATATTATTTCATTTGGTTTCCAGTTACCTGCATTCAAATGAAGACAACAAGATAAACATTTTTTGTGTAAAAGGTAATAATGTGCTCCGTCGAATTTTAATTGATTGAAATAAACAATAAACATTTAATCAAACCGAATGCAATTGCAAGCTGAATCTTCTTTAATTGACTGATAGTGAGTATATAAGATGATCTGTTAAGAAGTGAATCGATTTCAGTTGAAGTTTCATTTTGTTCCAGTTAATCTAATTTTCAAGTTCCTTTAAATTTTTGTTCACAGGTGAAGCAAAAAAGACAAAATGCTATTGAATAAAGCAGTCAAGTTGGTGTTTTTCATCACTTTCCTTGTCCTGTTCAATTATGTTTCTACTCTAAGACTACGGAAGTTCACACCTAAAGGAGCAATAAATCCAACGGATCCAATGATGGCTATGGATCTGCAAGGCACGCCAGACGAATTATCAATAGAAGAAGAATTATCAACAGATTTTTATAGTGACTTGCTATCCACTCGAAAGCATCTAAACTACAATTAGAGCATATTATTATTACTACTACTAATTTTAGAGCAGATTATGGTCCAAACATTTAAATTGAGGAAATTTTCATTTTGATTCGTTATGATTGGGGAATATCACCTCTTAAAATGTTAATTGCTTGTGTAATGATACTGATTTAATATTCATACGATCAAATGATAATAAAATCATAAGGCAGATCAATAGAATTTTATGAATCAAAACGGTTAAACTCGCGGTTTCCATCGTTTGATTGTAATGTCCAATTATATTAATTCTCGCTTATGCTTATGCGAAAAGATAATCAAGAACTTGAAGCTGACCTATTAAATATAGAAGGCATAAGGCTCGAGAAACGTTCTAGCGTCGATTTAAATTGCATTCGTGCATTTTGAAAATGAGTATCATAGATAATGGCACAGTACACTTGTTGAAATTAATGTTCTCTGATCTAATTTACATTCAAATGAAAAATCTGCACTTCAAAGCACATTTTGTCCGTAGACAAATTTGTAGACAAAGAGAAATACGAAAGATATATTCAGTTTTACAAGCAATCAATAGCTTTGATAATGTCTTTGAGCCATATAGAACAGCAAAAACTTTCAGAGGATAGTCTTGCAAAATCACCTTTTGTCAGTGGTAGTGTAAAGTCAGGTTCTGGACCAAATTGTCCGACCTACACAACTGTAATCTGCCTGGTCTGGACCAAACAACCAATCAATCGGGACAATTAACCCTTTTTATGCGTTTTTTCGTATCACCTTTTTGGTGTTTTATTAATTGATTAGAGTTTAAACGTTTAAGACTTTCAAACACAGTAAAATAAGAAAAGAATCAATTAAACAATATGATACGGAGGAAGAAAATTCTTGTTTTAAAATAAACAAATAAATAATGAATTTGCCTGTATCTTTTGGTCGGTTTTATCATCGTCCCATCAAAGAATGCAATGGTCCTCGATTTTCAAATCAAACCTTAGGAATAAACACAATTGGGTCAATGTTAAAAAAAATGTTTGATGAAGCTGGCATAATCGATGGAAGACGAATAACAAATCATGGATTGAGAGCAACTGCCACTACTACGCTGTTTGAAGCTGGCTTTAGTCAGCGAACCATTTCGTTAAGAACAGGACATCTCTCTAGTGCATTCAACGGTTATATAAGAGATTCGAAGACAACTCATTTGGCCATATCGAAATGTTTAGAGCCTATTAAATTGACAAAGTTTCGTGATGATGATAATGTTGAACATGATAAAAGAATGGTACATGATGATAATCAATTGATAAATAGCAAGAGTAGTATATAAATGTCCTACTCTGGACCAATTGTCCGCTCTGGACGCTCTAGGGCATAATTTGACAATCTTCAAGAGTATATAAGACTGAATTGATCTTTTTTGTGTTAAAATGGACCCTGAAACCTATAAGAGTATACTCAAGATCTTATTGATCTTGATAATCATCATTGTGCTTTTTTACGTACTTTCTACCGACCTACAAGTGAACATGTCATTAAACTCGCTTAATTATTCAATAGCTAATATTGTAAGTCTATGGAAAATAGACGGGCCAATCAAATTAGAGATTGATAATACTAATAGAAAAAAGAGATTCAATGCTCAAATTATAAGGAAAAAGGTGTATTTCTAGTTTTTGGATCAGGCAAAGTAATAGCTACTGGATTCAAAGTAACTTTAGCCGGTTCAATTTTGCAAGAACTTTATCTTGAAAACAATGTTACCTTCATAAAAATAGTTAACATTGCAGCACATAGCTTTTATCCCTTTGCATTCAATATAAATGAATTTGTTGCATCATCCAAAGATGCGAATTATGAACCTGAAATTTACCCTGCTGTGTATATTCGATTGAATGGGTTAACCTTGATATATTATTCAACAGGGTCAATTATACAGGGTGTTAATTAATGCACTTTAGACGTTTGAACTTTCTTTTCTTGCTAATGCGATTAGCAGAAAACTTTTAAGTCTGTATTAACAGGAGCTAAAGAGCTATCACAGATAGATGGCGCTCTTGTCGATTTTTAAAGCGTGCTCTGCCTATGAGCATATAAGAGCAATATTTTTCCTGATTTTCCTCATTTTAGTTACAGAGTTCGCTAAGTCAACATGTCTAACTGGAAAAGTTTTAAAATTCTTAATGAAGCAATTTGCTTCAAAGTCTGTTACGGTGAAACAATCAAACGACTAGATATCCGTGCAATGATTAATAATTTACCATCACTTACACCTTCTGAATTTAAATATGTTTACAATTTCTACAAAAGTTTTAAAGAAGGACCATTAGAAGTCCATCATTATGATATTACAATAAGGAAACATTCAAAGACTTCCTTTGAAATCATGAAGAATGATAAAAAAGTGATCACTCAACTTTTATTTTGGGAAAGAATAACACCATACATTCCACTGGCCTTATACTTGGTTTCACAAGAAATCGCAATCAATCAATTCATTGATATTTACGTTCGTTCTTTCTTTATGAGTCGAATTAAAACCCTTCAAATTCGGCTCAATTACATGTTAGGGAAACTTATAATTATTACGCAATAGATGGTAGCACTATCAGCATTTTTTGGCGCTAACTAACTGACAAGCCCGGGCTTGTCAGTTAGTCAGTAACACCACTTCACTTCAGTACACATTTATTTTTTGTGTTTCTTCAATTTCTAACATAAAACATGCAAAATCCTGCATCATCATCATCAACTACATCAACTACAACTGCGAACCCGATCGAGAGATTTTTCGCATAAATGCTGCAACCAGGTCCACTTCTTGGAAAAGTGAAAGAAATGTTTTATCTCATGGAAACTTATTCATCATTCGATGAAGATAAAGTTAAAAGTGTGATAAAAGCTGTTATTTATAAAATGTTAAGAAACGGGATGGATGGTAATGGTCATAGAGAAATAAAAAAGTATAAAAAAGAATTAAAAGAATTAGATAGAAAATTCAATATTGAAGCCTACGAAAAAGAAAACTATTTAAAGAAAATCTCAAACTTAAAGAAATGTTGATGAAAAAAACGTTTGTTGATTGCTGTTTGGTGATGGTCCAGTTGAAGTACCACAGAAAAATATTAATAATGAAGATAAAAATGAAATAGATGTTGCTGATGATGAAATTATTCCTCAGGGTCGCCTGATCGAAAAATTTTGGGATTTATGGAAGGCCCAGAATTCAAAAAGAAATAAAATACCTAAAAGACTCTGTGATTTCACTCTAATCTGGATAAAAAGCAGAAAACTCAGGGAACGCTCTTGGAGCTGGCCTCAGACAAAATTGCTCGTGAAGGTTTCAGGTGCATACATAGCTCAACATCTCTTATTTCATTTAATAAATAATAGATTATTGGTAGTAACAATAAAGTAATGCATTTGTGCAAATTGTCTGCTTACTTTAATGCCTTCTTTTATAGTGATTACATTATAATTAATCAATGACTAAAATTTGATTTAACATACAAATTTTATTGAAGAAAATCATTAGAGTTTCATAATCTTTTTGAGATTTGCAATGTATTCAAACATAAATTGACTAACGTAAAAGTTCATGGTGACAAAGGTCATAAAGACGCTCTCAGTTCAGAAAAATAAACGATTTGCAATAAATTCTGGTTTCGATTTCAAACGGCAATTGTTTACATTCGAAAGCAACTGTGGTCACGTGTTAATGCAACAATTTAATGGTGCAATTTGCCATTTCAAAATCTGCAAGCTAATAGCACATTTCCATCTGTAATATTTTGATATTATTCATTCATGAAAATGTTTTGTCTGCTTCAGTTTCAAGTAGTTATTCAGACCTTTTCAGAGACAATAGCTGCGTTAATTGTTGAATTTTGTAAAAGTTGAATCACAAGACTTTTTCATTATAATAGATTGTAATAATGTGAGTCAACAAGAAAAGGTTTATTTACGGAAAGGAAAAAGACGATCGAAATGCAAAAATTTTAGCGATGTCATGAAAAGTTTATGCAAGTTCATTGGATTATTATTGCATTAAATAATGCATCTTTTCCGATTGTACATTTAACTGACAGAAAGAGTGTAAAAGACGATCAGTTGGTCAGAGAATTGTTATCAGTGGGAGTTTCATTTTGTTCCAGTTAATTTGATCTTCAATTTTTTTAAATTTCAACAGTTCGTGTTTTTTCATCGCTTTAATTGTCTTGTTCAATTATGTTTCTGCTGAAAGATCAGTTACGTTCAGACCAACCAGAACAAGTAATTTGGTGAACACAAGGTCAAAGACAACAATGTACACCAATGAGACCTCAGATCAGCTATTAGGTAAACCAGAAAGTAATTTGAGCAAATTATCGGACTAATTCAAAATGATTTGTTAATATCTTTGAACACATTTTTATATTTTGATTTTTGTAAAAATTATAAATTAATATCATGTCTTGGATTTTCGCTTAGTTTCATAATTTGTAACATTGGTAAACACAGTTAAATTATGGTTTGATTGATAAAATTTTTCTGTAGTTTTTAGCAATCGAATTCAAGCAAGATTAACCATATTCAACTTTCATGAATTTTGATAAATTTACATGGATATGAAACTCAAATTCCATATGATAAAATTAACGGAATTTGACGTTGACGGAATCAGATAAAATTGACGTTTTTAATCATTACCATGTCGAATAAAAAGTCATTATTTCTGACAATTTCCTAAAAGATTTTTGGCAAAACACTAAGAAAATTGTCAAATATGCTTTCCATGGAGATTTAATGTTAAATTACATTTTGATTAACAGCGAATAATTAAATAATGACAATAATTAGAAACTGCAAATTGATTCAATAGATTATATGAACCTAAGCTTCAAAATTGTGTAAATTTTTTGCAATTTCTGCTCATGAACCAATAGCAATTTTGATACAAATCTGATTGTTGAAAATTAGAAAAATTTGTTTGAATTAAATTACGATTTAATTGTGTTGATTAATAGTTTTAGTTTTGAAAATAGTCTAAAATTAAAGCCAAGATCGCATTCTAGCGTTAATAAAATGGACTGTAACTCAGAATTGAAATAAATTCAGAATATCTGTAAGCAACAATAATCCATTTGTAATAAGAGTGACACCAAAACTGCGTTCTTCATCGACTTTTGTAACATTAGCTATTTCAGCCACCATTTTCATTTATCCATCTATGGACTGTATTAGTTTCAAGTTGTTAATTGTAATTATAGCAAATTAAAGGATGAGACAGCAGTAGAGACACAAACTCACAATATAATATAATTTACTTAAAATAAAATGTGATCTTTACTGTTCATAGTTTAGTTAAAGCTGTTAAATTAATCCAATTCACCAATCAAGCAGTTTGTTCAGTTCCATTCAAAGGAGGCTGTCAGAAAGCATAAGCAAAATGGCCTTCTCTCAGAATTTTTTTAACAATTTTTTTCAAATGTAGTTTTGCATGCTGATTCCGAAAATTCATTCATTTTTATCTAGCATGCATAGTTATCAAGATATAGGCAAAAACAACAAAGTACGCTAAAGCCAACTGGTTTTTCGCGTGAAGACATAAAAATTGATAATAAATAGAATTATGCTAAAATCATTCTGATGAATTTAGCCAAACATTGATTTTTTGTAAAAAATCTATATTTTGCCTATGTATTCAAATAACTAATGAACTAAAAGTGCTTAAAGCCAACTGATTTTTTCTGTGCATATACATTTGGATATAATCAACATAGTGGTGACCGAAAGATGTGGCTGAAAATAGCCACACATTGATTTTTTGTTAAAAGTCTATATTTTGCCTATGTATTCAAATAACTAATGAACTAAAAGTGCTTAAAGCCAACTGATTTTTTCTGTGCATATGAATTTGAGTTTGAGTGTTTTACACGATTAATCACAATGGAATTTGAATTTGTAAATAAATTTTAATTTGCACATTTGAAAAACAATTCTTAGTTACATGTTTTTTTACAAGGCATTTTAAATTACAAAGTTAAATATTTTATTCATCATTTTCTTCTTGAATTGCGCAAACTCTAAGAGCGAATCTTTCAAGATGTGCTGCAGGTATTGGTGGAGAAGTCAATGACCCGATCGAGCCACAGCTTGTTTAGTATATTTGAAGATCAAGGTCATACAAAGTCATTTTTCAATACAAATTCTGAAGGTCATTTCAAAAAACCTTATCAATTGCTTCGTATAAGTATAAAAATACCTGACTGTATTTCGAATTATCAAAATGGATACGGAAATTAAAAAGGTATCTCAATGGAAATTGAATAGAAATAAAAGACGAAAAGAACGGACAAAAGCTAAGGAAGCAGAATTAGCTCAAAAGGGAGAGGCTGACCCCTATGGGACTAAAAAACTGCTCGCTAAAGCAGAAAAAGATAAGCGCAGGGCTTGTCGAAAATTCAATGACTCCTTGAAAATGTTCAAGCAGCATTCTGCGGTGGAAAGATACAAGGTTGAAGAAACTGAGCTTGGCAGGAATGCTGCGAGAGCATTGAAAAAGGAGGCCATTGAAGATTTTCGACAAGCCCAAGAAAAGGAAATTGTTGGACAGGTTTTGGCTGGTAAAGAAAAAATAATACCGAAAGCGGCAGAGAAAGAAATGCTTGAAAAAATATATCAATAAAAAGCCCATTTGGCCCATATTATTAGTGGCTTTTGCCCTGATAATATGGTGGTCATCAAAATCCAACTCCTCCTCCTCGTGGTGGTGACTGGTTCACACTAACGGAGCTCTGGTAGAATTTCAGTGTATTGATCGGCATAAATTAATTATTAAGAACTGAAGATTCTTAGGTTATAGCCATTACTTTATTGATGATTGATTTATTTCAATTCCAAAGAAACAATAGATTTGGAGAAATCTATTTTAGACTGATAGTACGTAAACATTTGATGTAATCGATGTTCTTTAATCATGAGATTTATAGCTCAAACGAACCATTCAATACCAATGTCATTCAAGGCCGAACAATTGATTGACCTTGTTTGACCTTGATTGACCTTGTGAGCCCAAATAATTTGAATCCTAAACAAGCTGCTCTTGGAACTTTCTGATATATATACTGCGTAACTTTACTTTACTCGGAACTTGGAACTGCTATTATATCTATATTTCAAGGTCATTCAAGGACATTTGTGCAAAATACCTTCTAACTACATGAGAGGTTATGATAATTTCGAATGCATAATAACAGAAAAATTATTTAGCTTTAAGCACTTTTAGTTCATTAGTTATTTGGATACATAGGCAAAATATAGACTTTTAACAAAAAATCAATATTTGGCTATTTTCAGCCACATCTTTTGGCCATCAATATGTTGATCATATCCAAATGTATATGCACAGAAAAATCAGTTGGCTTTAAGCACTTTTAGTGCATTAGTTATCTGTAAACATAGGCAAAATATAGATTTTTGCCAAAAAATCAATGTTTGGCTATTTTCAGCTACATCTTTCGGTCACCACTATGTTAAGTATATCTTAATGTATATGCACAGAAAAAATCAGTTGGCTTTAAGCACTTTTAGTTCATTAGTTATTTGGATACATAGGCAAAATATAGACTTTTCACAAAAAATCAATATTTGGCTATTTTAAGGTACTTCTTTTGGTAACCAATATGTTGATCATATATGAATGTATATGCACAAAAAAATCAGTTGGCTTTAAGCACTTTTAGTTCATTAGTTATTTGGATACATAGGCAAAATATAGACTTTTAACAAAAAATCAATATTTGGCTATTTTCAGCCTCATCTTTTGGTCACCAATATGTTGGTCATATCCGAATGTATATGCACAGAAAAAATCAGTTGGCTTTAAGCACTTTTAGTTCATTAGTTATTTGGATACATAGGCAAAATATAGATTTTTTACAAAAAATCAATGTTTGGCTAAATTCATCAGAATGATTTTAGCATAAATCGATTTATCATCAATTTCTATGTTTGCACGCAAAAAACCAGCTGGCTTTAGCGTACTTTTGTGTTTTTGCCTATATCTTGATAACTACGCAACATAGAAAAAAATCGAATTTTCGGAATCAGCATGCAAAACTACATTTGAAAAAAATTGTTACAAAAAATTCTGAGAGTAGGCCATTTTTGACATCCTCCTTATTCAAAGTTAGCAAAAAAAACTGGTAATCAGTCAACGTAAAGAATTTTAAATTAATTCATGTCTAAAGGTTCCGTTTCTGAACCAAGGAAACCAAAGTCAAAGTGTTGAGTGAAATTTGCTTTTCCAGCAGACAGCTTTCACATTTTTTAACTAAACAAAAGCATCATAGTCTTCATGTTGATTTAACAGCAAAAGGTAGCTCAAAATAAGGGGAACTTCAAAAGGTTAAAAATTTAATGATCTAAGAGTATTATTACAACTGTTTCATTTAAAGCATCTAGCAACAGCTTCTATAATAGCATTGTTGAGTTAATGCATGTTTAGGTTAATGAATTAGACGAGGTAAACAGCAAAAACAGTTTGTTTTCTTGGTCTCGTTGTTTCCTATTTATTAATACAATTTATGTATTTATCTGTCATTAATAAATCAATTCTTTCCTCTTTTCATACCTTTTTAGGTGCTAGAAATTAATGAATAATCTATTTACTAATTGAGCTGATTGAATTAAATTGAATGTCCATTACAGTAAGATACCAGATAATGGCGGAAGATCCCTCTCGAGAGGCAAAGATTTCAATGAAATCACAGCAAAGTTAGTGTGTAGTCAATCAGTCAGTAAAATCACTACTTACAACTTATTGTTAGTCGATTCAATTTAATGTTTCCCTTAAGCGGTGAGTAATTATTGCTAAAATGCTAATCGTTATGATCGGTATTTTAACAACAAAAAAAGACGAAAATGACCAATTCTTATATTAATATTATTATACAGTCTTTTCTGTTTGAAAAAGTCATAATCTACACAAAAATTTAAGCTGCTTCTTAGCAAAAATTTTAAAGCTCCTGGTTTCCAAAAGGAAAAGTCTTTATTTCGTTTGAAAAAGTCAAAATCTTCAGTTTTCTATTGGAACTTTTTGAATACAATAACCGATGAGAAAGGATTATCCTTTATTAGGAAAAGCCTTTGACCTCTAACTACCATTAGAGCCCAACTTTGAAATTATTTAACAATTATTAATTAAATAAACATCAAGAAGATAATTTGTAACAGAATTTTTCCTCACAGGTTAGTTGATGTATTTTTTCATATTTTTGTGATAGTTTTTGCAATCTTCGGCAGAAATAACATCAGCTGCCAATTCGATTTTTGGTTAATTTTTGGTACGGTCTAGTCATTTCACTTTATCTAAATCAAAATTTCAAACTAAAAGAAACAAAATTGTCAAAGTGACTTTTTCAATTGCAAAAAGGACTTTTTCTTTTGGAAATGAATAGCTTGAATTCTCGACGCGCTAAAACAAAATTTAATCGGTTTAAGATTAGACTTTCTCAAACGGAAAAGACTGTATCATTCTATTATTTCGTTACTCGTTTCAGATCTAGTTTTATCAGCAAATGGTTCAGTATTTCCAATGACATTGGATTATTCTCGCTTAATCTTAACCTTCAAATTATTTCCATATAAAGCAATTCCCTTTTGCCTTTTGCTTTTTCCCTTGTCACTTACATGTGCACCTTGCTTTTATTGATAACTTATCAATGATAAAACTCAAAGACAAAGCGGTATTTATCACGAAAAGTGACCCTCGAAAATTTGAAAAATGACTCAATTTTTTAGAAGAAAGGAGAATGTGTAAAATTTTGACTTGCGAGTTAAGAGTTGGGACTTCGTAGGATTTTAGGGGCATGAAAACTAAGTTTATTAGTGCTATTAAAAAATTTCTCCAATCGACAGTTTTCGAGAAAATCGAGGTTAAAGTTGAAACTTCGATCGCCTTTAGTTCACTTATGGAACAAGATTTTTTCATGAAACTCATTTTTCTCACGTAACTTTTGATGACCAATCAGAAAATGCACTTATTTTGAGAAATAAATATTTCTGTTTCTGTACATCAGATCACTTCGATTTTCAGTTAAACCTCCCGCGATCTGTGACCGTAATAGTTAAAGAGCTGAAACTTATTATTTGTCGACAAAAATAGTTGCTACATATGATCGATCGAACACTTTTTCCAATTTATCGACAGTTCTCTTGATTTTGGCCTTTGGTCCTAAAACTTTAAGCTTCAATATTTCGAGAACGGCATTACCCACTATCACCATTCTTTGACTAATCATTAGATTTTATAATCGGCTATAACATTATGTGACTTAATGTTCGAAAAAGTCCAAGTTAATTCATTTAATAATGAATATCCTTCTAACTCATCAAAGATTTGTGTTTGAGTATCCATTCGCCTTTACAAATCAAGAATCAAATCTGACAACTCAAGTATTACAATGCTATAACTTTTTTTGTATTATCTTGAATGATCTAATTCTTCAATATATTATAGCCGATTATAAAATCTAATGATTAGTCAAAGAATGGTGATTGTGGGTAATGCCGTTCTCGAAATATTGAAGCTTAAAGTTTTAGGACCAAAGGCCAAAATCAAGAGAACTGTCGATAAATTGGAAAAAGTGTTCGATCGATCATATGTAGCAACTATTTTTGTCGAGAAATAATAAGTTTCAGCTCTTTAACTATTACGGTCACAGATCGCGGGAGGTTTAACTGAAAATCGAAGTGATCTGATGTACAGAAACAGAAATATTTATTTCTCAAAATAAGTGCATTTTCTGATTGGTCATCAAAAGTTACGTGAGAAAAATGAGTTTCATGAAAAAATCTTGTTCCATAAGTGAACTAAAGGCGATCGAAGTTTCAACTTTAACCTCGATTTTCTCGAAAACTGTCGATTGGAGAAATTTTTTAATAGCACTAATAAACTTAGTTTTCATGCCCCTAAAATCCTACGAAGTCCCAACTCTTAACTCGCAAGTCAAAATTTTTACACATTCTCCTTAAAAAACTATGTAAGGTGTCATCAAAAGTTCAATAAAGTGTCGCGTTCGGTCACAATTGCGCTCTAAGGTTAAAACTTCAGGGATATGATGAAAATAAAACATAATAGAGAGCTGAAAATTATTAAATATTATTAATAGTATTAATTATAATAAAAATTATTATAATAAAAATATATTTACTGCTGAGTTGCATTGCCTGATCAAAGATTTTTTTCTCGTAACTTCTGGATAGCGAATTATAAACGTTAGGTTACGTAAATTAAAGCACTGCCCGTCTGATCACCTTTGCGTTATGAAGAATTTTGATCGATTCTAAATGATCCACATAGTTCGTAGTTTGTCTGTTTAAGCAAATGAGCTCAATCCTTTTGGTAATCTGTAGCTTCTCAGTCATTTGACATAACCATACCCCTCTTTCTTTCCAATATTCCTTTTAAGAAATTCTAAATTCCTATTCCTGAATCTATAGTACCTAAATCAAAGTTTCATTATGTGATCACTTTAAATGTCTGACTAATTTACTTGTCTATCTTAATTAAATTAAATAAGGTACTTAGTTGACAATGAAATGCTCTCTCAATATCAATCACAAAAAAATGATTGGTGACATCTCTTGCTTTACTTGAGAGAATCACGCTTTATTCAAATTGAGTTCTTCTCAAATCCTTTGGTTCGAGATTCATCCTCGATCTCGGTGCACAACCGTCTTGGTTGGCCCTAACCTTAACAGAGTGAAAATGACGATCAGTTGTTCAGTCTATTTATTAACAGATTGATATTAGTTGATGTTGTCATTTGTTGCAGTTGAAGGAGTATGGCCAGAAAATTTTGCTTTCGAGTTAAGGATTGTGATTTGCAGGGTTTGTAGGGGCCTAAAAAATGAGTTTATTAATTATATTAAAAATCTCTTATCGACAGTTTTCGAGAAAATCGAGGTCAAAGTTGAAACTTCGATCGTCTTTTGTTCAGTTATGAGACCAGATTTTTTCATCAAACTTATTTTTCTGGTGATACTTTTGATGACCAATGACAAAATGCGCTCATTTTGAGAAATAAAGTTTTCGTTTTCTGTACAACAGATCACTTCGATTTTAGGTTAAACCTGGCGCTTTCTGTGACCATAAGAGTCAGAAAGCTGAAACTTATTTTTCGTCGATAAAAATTGTTGCTTCACACCAGTGATCGAACACTTTCGATCACTTTTTTCAATTTATCAACAGTTTGCTTGATTTTGGCCATTGGCCTTAAAACTTTGAACATCACTATCTCGCGAATGGTTTCATCTACAATCATCATTTTTTGACTAATCATTAGATTTTATTGTGGGCTATAATATACTAGAACTGAATACTGAAAAATCTGAGCTAACTCGTTTAATAATGAATATTCTTCTAACACATCATTAGATTTGAGATTTTTAATATCATTAATAAACTCATTTTTTATGCCCTTACAAACCCTGCAAATCACAATCCTTAACTCGAAAGCAAAATTTTCTGGCCTCACTCCTTTGATAAAGTTCATTCAAAGGAGGCTCTCCAGAATTTTTCACTTTTTATCTTTTTGAGTTTATCCAACTTTTTTCGCTATTGACTTTTATGCGCTCAGTCCAAAAATAAAAGCATATTTTGCTAGCGATTAGCGGTTTTTGAGTTATTTAAGGTCAAAATGTGCAACTTTTCACAAAACCATTATTGACCTAACTGGAGCTCGATTTTTTCCCAAACACCAACAATTGATAGATCTCAATGAGACAAATTGAACTAAATACTAAGTATATGAATCTATGTTTACGAATTTGACCAAAGGCCTTTTTAATAATCGCATCTGAATTTACCGATCGACAGATCTTCATTTTGTGATAACTAGAACTAAAAATAAGATATTATAGCGTGTTGAGAAAGTTTATGTAAGGGGAAAAATTATTACCGCTGTGTAGAAACAGAAAATGGTTTCGTTTATTTTCTGACTATCAGACGATTTAAACCTGGCGCCCTTTCTCTGCGCAACTTTATCCAAACCCTCTACATAAACTTTCTCAACGCCCCGTAGATAATATATCAATTTTGAATAGATGTTATGAATACTTGAAACAAAGAAAGTATGTATAAGACCTTGAAGATACCTATGAAGGTAAAAAAATGACCTTGGATGGCCTTGAAACTTTGTTTCAATAATCCGCAAATCATTCGATATTATTGGTCTAAAAATGATGTCTTAATAACGTCTGATTCAAAATTTAAGTAGGAATAAGCACTTCGCTCTATGCCAAAATGAATCTTGATTTCGACAGTGCAATTCATATATCCCAAAATTTATTTGATACTTGAATTGAGTTATAGTATCTTAAAGATAAAATTCTGTAGCCCCTCCTTTTAATTTATAAGTGAAGCAAAAAAGACAAAATGCTGTTGAATAAAACAGTTTTTTTGCTGTTTTTCATTGCTTTCATTGTTCGGTCCGATTATGTTTCTGTTCTAAGTGGCAGCAATATTTTTCAATCAATCATCAATGAACAATATTTTTAGTTGCGAATCACAATAACACAATACTTAAGCATAATAATAGTAACACAATGAAATTACATATTTGGACATTTCGTTGCTGTAATGTTTTTCGTTTTCTTATTAGCACCCATGAGTTAATTTTTTTATTTTGAAACCCTACTTTGCAACAAACCTTTAATTATTATTGAAGAGTAATCATGCGTTTAGTAACAAATATATTTTAATAAGGGAAACAAAAACGAAAATTTTCATTTAAATTACCATTTCTTTATTCATTTTTTATCAGAAAACTTGGTTTAATTAGCTTTGTCCACGTTTCAATATTTCTCATTAGCCGATGAAACTCTAGGGTAGTTTAAATGTCAAACTCTAAGCATTCATTAGCACGACCAAACTCTTCTGAAAAAGTAAAGAAAAATACAAGAAATGTGAGTTCATTATTATCATAATCAGATATCATTTCATATACTTTGATCATGAAAAAAGCTTTTGCAATAACGAAGAAATAAGCGGATAAAACTTCAGATACTTACTAACGCAATATGGCCTTGATGGATCTTTACAATCACGATTATCTCTGCACGACAAAGAACGGCCAATCTGAAATAAAAATTTAAAGCTTAATCAAAATGAACAATTTGTTACAATCAATAAGTTATTGATATCCATTACTGTTAAGTCTGCCAATAAGAATCAAATTATGAACTCAAAGGAATATGATACTCACTAGTGTGCCCAATAAGAACAAAAGAAAATACTCAGAAAAGAACTTCATGTTTCCGATTAAAATAATGAGGACTATTGAGTTTGATTAAGAATTGTGAGAACTGATGACAAAATGATTCGGAATAAGCTTTATATACCTACCGTTTGGTTATTCAGCGTTACAGTTGATCGTCTGACATATAATTACTGAATAATGTTTACTTTACTTATACCATCCAGTGTGTTCAGTGTGTAAACATTATTTCGCTTAGAAATTCAAATTGGTTAGCTGATACTTTCAAATATCAAGTCTGAAATTCCAAGTCTACAGGTAAAGTAATGAATTAATCAATTGATTCTAATGCATAGGTAATGAAAAAATTTGAATAGTATTTTGTTGGTTGAAAATACCAACTTCACCATGTTTATTACCTTCAATCTAACTTTACTTTTCATTTAATCATTCATTATGACCTCTTAGTCATGATTTACCTTCAATCTAAAACCTTTTCAAATTTTGACTTTTTTCACTTTTTCTTGTTTCACCCATCATCTCAATAACTAACCACTCATATTCATATTTAACGTTTAAGTTAGTCATAGTTCATCGTCATGAACTTAATGAATCATATTTGATTTTGACCTGATGAGTCATCAAAGGATAAAATATGATAAACCATTATTTTAACAGTTATCCGTACTTTTTGACATATGCATATGCCTAATGACGATTCCTTGGTATTCCCTATTATTTCTGTATATCATTCGCTTCCTCTCATCAAGACAAATCTGGTGATATAATTAGTTTAATTGTATCACTCATAGTTCATGAGAAAACCCCTGTTTCTCCATGAACTATGGCCCCTCAAAAGTCCTAGGCAAAGTGACCACTGTAACTCGACCTAATAACTTAATCTTTATCTTAATCAATTACTATTAACCTAATCTAACTAACTAATATACCTGATTTCAACCCATAAACCTAGAAGCTATTTTGACCCTTCAACTTGACCATTTTTTACCTCTTTAAGCTATTTTCAACCTTTTGCCCCAAACAAACACAAACGCCTAAAGCAACTTAAACTCTCTGGTTTTCTTCCACTCGTCCATCTTCATCTTCAAACAAACTCTTACTCACCGAGGACTCAAAAGGGCAGTCCTACCTGGTCAATATAAATACCAGAAATCTCACCTTAACATGTGTGGTGTGACAAGTATCTTTTTACCCGTAACTTACTTGGTATCTCTTTGTCTTATTTAATTATTCACATTCATTCAACATTCAAGTTGTTATTGTCATCTTGCTTCTTATTCACCTTTAAAGTTTTTTCATTAAAATCATTTGTATTGATTATTTTGACCGTGTGTCTGTTGGTCTGAATATTGACCGTGTTTTTTGTTTTATCTTGATTCAAATAAGTTACTTGAATTTACCGACATAACCAACAGGTTATGGGCCCAGTCACGACTCGCTGACTTGTGTTTGATTATCATCATTATTTTGATACCAAATTTGTGTAGCCTGAATATTGGCTGTTTTGTGTTTGTCCAACTTAAATTTTGATTCATCCTTTATCATCACCATCACCATGATTAACAACGATATCCAAGTAATTAAATTAACCAAAACAAATTACTATGTTTGGAAACGATCCATCGAAACAATATGTAAATCCCGAGGGATACTTAAAGTGTTGGATGGTTCTTCACCACGTCCATCAGAATACACCGAAGAAGAGATTGCTGCTCTTACCCAGCGTGACATCACCAGAAGAAACATCGAAATCAATGAATGGGATGTCAATGATTCGACTGCTCAACAACTCATCATGCTTAGTATCGACTCCGAAGATGTAAGTTTAACAAGTTTATTTATTAATGCGACCACAGCTCATGAAATGTTTAATTAATTTCCGAGAAGAGCGAACTAAACAAAGCTCGTTTAGTGTTAAGAGAAAAATTATTGAGGTCAAGTTCACTTCGGCTCACACAGTTGCTAGTTATTTCTCCGAACTTGAAACTGCTATTAAGTTAAATAAAGATCGTAAAATTGATGTTGATGAAGAAAATCTTGTGATGAAAGTTTTAGACGATTTACCTGTCATTTACGAAAATTTCCGTCAAAATATTGAAATGAGAATAGATGCTGGTGACTCAATTACTCTGTCTCAGTTAAAAGCAAATCTGTTACGAACAGAAAAACGTTTGAATGAAGGTAACCCTGGTAAGAAAGGTGAAGCTCTATTAGTAAAATCTCCGAATAAATCTAACTATAATGTTAAAGATAAGTTTTGTTTCAATTGTGGGATGAAAGGACATCTAAAAAATGACTGTAGACGCAGACCATTTAATAACTACAGCAATAATAACAATAATCTTAGCAAAAATAATAATTATTACAATAATAGAAATAACAGAAATGCTCAAACCTCTAACTTCAGAAATGCTTCTTATAAATTCAACAACCAGAACAGAAACAACAATAACTACAGTAACAAGCGAAATTATTCAAATAATAATAATAGTAATAATAATAGATTCAACAATAATTTTCAGCGACCAAACAATGTTAACTTTTCAAACAGAAATAATTATTCAAACAGAAACAATGAACAACAAGCAAATGTAGCTTTGACTAATAATGAAAATGAAACTAACGATCAACATGATATTGCTTATACTGTTCGAGATGAGAGATCAAATGATTTAGTTTGGTATTGGGATTCAGGCTGTTCTTATCACTGTACAAGTGACATTAACAGTTTCAGTGATTTTGTTGAATTAGATGAACCAATACCTTTAACAATCGGAGACGGTAATAAGATCACCGGAATTGCTAAAGGTACTGTTTTAGCTGAATGTTTTGATGGTAAAAAGTGGAACAAATGCAAACTTGAAAATGTTTTGTTTACTCCTCGTCTCGGTAAGTTCAATTTATTCTCATGGATGCAAGCGATGAAAAAAGGTTTTAAGTTATTCTCCTCATTAGAAGGAACAGAAATTTGTGATAAGTCAGGAAAACTATTAATGACATGTAGATCTGTGGGTAACTCATTTGTTTTGAACTTAAAGACGAGAAAAGATGAAAATAATTTTAGTTTAATGGTTAAAGATGCTTCATTGAGTGAATGGCATAAAAGACTTGCACATGTTAATGTTCATAAAATTATTCAAATGTCCAAAGAAGGAATGTTACCTGCAATTAAGATTGATTGTGATCCTAATAAATTTGTTTGTGATGGATGCATGAAAGGTAAAATGTGTAGTAAATCATTTAAACCATCAACACCTAGAGAAATTAAGCTTGGTGAAGCTATGCATTGTGATCTTGTTGGTCCAATGGAAATTCCTTCGATTCGCGGTTCAAACTATGCTTTAGTTATTAAAGATGAATACAGTTCTTTTCGTTCAATTTACTTCATTAAGCATAAATCAGATACTTTTGCTAGCATTGATGAACATATTAAAGAAACTAAAAATGTTACCGGTTCAAAGGTAAAAATAATGAGGTCCGACAATGGACTAGAGTTTATTAATAGTAAAGTTGAAACTATTCTGAAAAACAATGTAATTACTCACGAGTTGAGTTGTCCTTATACACCTCAACAGAATGGACTGATTGAAAGAGAGAATCGGTCAATTGCCGAATTAGCACGATCAATGTTGTACGGAAGTAAATTACCCAAGCGACTGTGGGCCGAAGCCATGAATACTGCTGTCTATGTAATGAATTTAGTAATTAACAAAAAACTGAAAGGGATAACACCCTATGAGCTTTGGTACAATAAAAAACCTTGTTATGACCATCTTCGGGTATTTGGTTGTGTCGTCTACGTTAAAATACCTGATCAACAAAGAAAGAAGTGGGACGCGAAGTCCAAGAAATGCATATTTATTGGTTACACCGAATCGACTAAAAACTATCGAGTTTATGATCCATATTCAAACAAAATAAGTGTAACTTGTAATGTCAAGTTCAATGAAAAAGATGATGATGCTGAAGCTACTATTGATTGTGTTAATAATGATGAAGTAGTTAATCTAAACGAATTATGTGGAGTCAATGATGAGGATGAAAATGAAGATGAGAATGATTCAGATAGTGATGAGACAATTATTGATGATCCACTCGATGAAAATGAATTGAAAAACCTGAATCTTAAAGATAATTCATTTGTTAACTTATGTCTTGCTGCTATTTCTAACAATTCATTAGAACCATTAAGCTATGAAGAAGCAATCAATTCAGAAGACTCAGTTAATTGGTTAAATGCGATGAAAGATGAGATGAAATCTTTGAATGATAATAATGTTTATGATTTAGTTGAGCTACCAAAAGATAAACGAATAATTTCATGTCGTTGGGTTTACCGAATTAAGCGAAAAAGTGATGGAACTATTGAGAGATTTAAAGCTAGATTAGTAGCGAAAGGTTACTCTCAAAAATATGGTGTCGACTATTTTGAGACTTATAGTCCAGTTGCTCGGTACGACTCAATACGAGCCGTACTCTCAATTGCTGCAGCCAATAAAATGTATCTCTTGCAGTTCGACGTTAAAACTGCATTCCTTTATGGTGATCTCTATGAAGAAATTTATATGCAACAACCAGTTGGGTTTGACGATAAAAGTGGTAAAGTGTTCAAATTGAAAAAAGGCTTGTATGGCCTGAAACAAGCTCCTCGCCAATGGAACGCGAAGATTGTCGAGTTCTTTACGAACCATAAATTTACTCAATGTAAAGCTGATCAATGTATCTTTGTTAATAATCAAAATGCTCTAACTATTTGTGTAATTTACGTTGATGACGGTTTAGTCATTAGTTCAAACAAGAACGAACTTGAAAAATTAACTAATTTATTATCGCAAACTTTCGACATGAAGTTTCATCTTCCACAAGTTTTTGTAGGTATGGAGATAGTTCAAAGTCCTGATCGTTCATCAATCAAAATAAAGCAATCTGCTTACATCAAATCATTACTTAAGCGATTCCGAATGGAAAATTGTAAACCAATTGGTTCACCTGGCGATCCTAATCTTAAACTTGTCGCGACGAATGATGCACCTGATGCATCTATTCCTTATCAAGAGGCAGTTGGTGCACTCTTGTACCTCTCGATCATCTCTCGCCCTGATATTACCTTTCAAGTCAACAAGGCCAGTCAATTCAATTCATGTTATAATGAGATTCATTGGGGAGCAATAAAGAAGATCTTCCGATACCTTAAAGGTACTGCTGATTTAGGCATTGTTTATAATTATCCTAATCCTGACATTCAATTACTCGGCTATTGTGACGCTGACTTCGGTGGAGACCTCGTTAAAAGAAAGTCAACAAATGGATTCACTGTAACTCTTGGTGATTCACCAGTTTCTTGGGCTTCGAGACTTCAGAAAAGTGTTGCTTTATCAACCACTGAAGCCGAATATGTTTCAATTTCTGAATGTACAAAAGATATTTTGTGGTACATTCAACTACTCAATGAATTACATGTAAAACTAACCACACCAATCACCATTTACAGCGACAACCAAGGAGCAATCCTTTTATCCAAAAATAGTTGTTACCCGAAATTAACCAAGCATATTGATATGCGTTTACATTTCATTAGAGACCATCAAGAAAATGGGGAAATCAGAATTGACAACAAGGAAACAACCGGCTGATATGCTGACTAAATCACTGACACCAGCGAATTTAAGCAATTGTATTAATTTACTTAACATTTGCTAATTGTGTTTTGTTTGGAGCAAGGGAGGCTGTTGGTTGAAAATACCAACTTCACCATGTTTATTACCTTCAATCTAACTTTACTTTTCATTTAATCATTCATTATGACCTCTTAGTCATGATTTACCTTCAATCTAAAACCTTTTCAAATTTTGACTTTTTTCACTTTTTCTTGTTTCACCCATCATCTCAATAACTAACCACTCATATTCATATTTAACGTTTAAGTTAGTCATAGTTCATCGTCATGAACTTAATGAATCATATTTGATTTTGACCTGATGAGTCATCAAAGGATAAAATATGATAAACCATTATTTTAACAGTTATCCGTACTTTTTGACATATGCATATGCCTAATGACGATTCCTTGGTATTCCCTATTATTTCTGTATATCATTCGCTTCCTCTCATCAAGACAAATCTGGTGATATAATTAGTTTAATTGTATCACTCATAGTTCATGAGAAAACCCCTGTTTCTCCATGAACTATGGCCCCTCAAAAGTCCTAGGCAAAGTGACCACTGTAACTCGACCTAATAACTTAATCTTTATCTTAATCAATTACTATTAACCTAATCTAACTAACTAATATACCTGATTTCAACCCATAAACCTAGAAGCTATTTTGACCCTTCAACTTGACCATTTTTTACCTCTTTAAGCTATTTTCAACCTTTTGCCCCAAACAAACACAAACGCCTAAAGCAACTTAAACTCTCTGGTTTTCTTCCACTCGTCCATCTTCATCTTCAAACAAACTCTTACTCACCGAGGACTCAAAAGGGCAGTCCTACCTGGTCAATATAAATACCAGAAATCTCACCTTAACATGTGTGGTGTGACAAGTATCTTTTTACCCGTAACTTACTTGGTATCTCTTTGTCTTATTTAATTATTCACATTCATTCAACATTCAAGTTGTTATTGTCATCTTGCTTCTTATTCACCTTTAAAGTTTTTTCATTAAAATCATTTGTATTGATTATTTTGACCGTGTGTCTGTTGGTCTGAATATTGACCGTGTTTTTTGTTTTATCTTGATTCAAATAAGTTACTTGAATTTACCGACATAACCAACATATTTATTCAAGTACAACATGTATAACATGGATTCAAATAATTTATGCCACTTCTTCTTTAACTAGGTGCCTTAATTGTAAATATGAAAATTAAAATATCTTATCATGATGCATTATAGTGAAATCTGTCGATCAATAACCAGAAAAACTACCAAGCATCTATCAAATTAGCATTTCAATATTCAGTAACATTTAAGTATATAGCAGTCTTCTATAAAATTCAGGTCAAGTTTAAACTTCGATAGCCTTTTGTTCAGCTATGAGACCAGATTTTTCATCAAACTAATTTTTCTTGGTGCTACTTTTGATGGCCAAACAGATAAAGGAATGATTCTGAAAAATAAAATTTCGTTTTCAGTGCAAAAGATCACTTAGATTTCAAATTAAACCTAGTCAAGCGCTTCCTGTAACCGTAAGAGTTAAAAACTGATAAAATCTTTAAGAGAGAGTTGGAATAGAGTTAAAATCTTTTTTCATCGATGAAAATCAAACACTTTTTAGAACCTATCGACAGTTTTGATACTGGCCATCGATATCTCAAGAGTGGTATCACCTACAATCATTTTAATTAGATCTTATTATGTGCATTAAAATATCCGGAATTTAGTCATATAATGTAACCCACAATGAAACCTAATGATCGATAAAATAGAGATTGTTTTTATTTAGCTATTATTGAGATATTGATGTTCAAAGCTTTTAGTTTTGGTTGGTCATCTGGCGGAATGTGGCGTCATCCAGAAAAATGATTTTGATGTTAAAATAAGGTTCCATAGTTGAAAAAAGACGATGTAAGTTTGAGCTTTAACCGCGGTTCTCTTTAAAATTATCAATCTGAGAATTTTATAGCATTAATGAACTAAGTCTTCATGTCCCTACAAATCCTGCAAGTCGTAATCCTTAATTCAAACTGAAAAGTTTTAGCCGAACTCTTTAATCTCCATAGTTTGATGATGCTGTTTCATTCATCGAATTCACTAATTAATCAGTTTTTTCAGTTGTATCCACAAATACACAATAAAAGTAAATAACTGCTAAACAGTCAACGTAAATGATTGTCAATCGTCACGATTTTGAGTTAATTAAAGATAAAACGTTCCGTTGCCGAGCCAAGGAAACCTAAGTCAAAGCGTTGATGGAAAAATTTTTTACTTTTTTACATTTGCTTTTTAGCGATCAGTTTTCAGCTCCTTTATGTATCCATACACAGTGTCAGTTAGAAGCGAGGCCTAGAATATGGACAGAATTAGGCCAAATCATTTTATTCAATATTGCACTGTTCTTAACATCTTTCTGTTTTATCCACAAATATAGAATCAGCATGAAGTTTTTCATCTTGAAATATTAGCTTTTTCATTAAAAATATGTTTCTCTTCCTTCGATTTTCATTGTTTTTTCGCAAATATCTCTCGAACGTATACTCCGATCGAAAAATGGCTTACATTATTTGAATTAAGATGAAAAAATACAGTAGAAAAAATCTCAAACAAAGGGATCTGAAAATAGGCAGCTTTTGACATCCTTATTAGACAATCAAAGTACAAAAGATGAAAATAATTTGATAATGAAAGGTCAAATATGAGTTATCAATAATGATAATCCTAATCTCTGACTGATTTTCAGATGACTGACTTTTTCATCATTTTACTTATGAATTCACTAAAATAGTTTCAATTGTTTAAATGAATTAATCTAAATCTATTTTAGTAATATCAATAAACTAATGACTTTATCAATATGAACGTAAAATTTCCATTCATTATCAGGGAAGTGTTCAAATCACACCTAAGTTGATACAAATAATAATATTTATTAACAAAAGCACAAATTATGAAAAATTGGGTGTAAGATTAATTTTTCGGTACAGCTTCACTGATAATTAAATTTCAAATTCAGAGCAAATATATTCAACATGAACTACACAGGTACAAATGTATCATTTGTGACTTAATCTATACAATATATAAAGTCAAAACATGAAATTTTTGCGCTCAAATTATGTCGAAACTAAGTGGGTTCTAAGGTTAATTTTTACATAGAATGAAAGCCATGATTAAACTACAACCACGAAAAATAGTCAGGACTTTTTCGGAATTCAGGTTCCTGAGAAATTCACGTTTGAACGGTGTGGGGGAAAAAATGCAGAATCCGTATTTTGTAGCATTGTGTTTGGGGGAAAAACTTTTGTTTATTTAGATTTATTGTTGGGTGCGGAGTTTATGTAGAATTGCCTTCTGATTAAAGAGTAGAGTTGGTGAAAACCTGGTGCTTCAACTTTAAAAAGATCGAAGTTTCAACTTTGGACTCTATTTTATGCTCCTACAATCAACAAAAAAACTACATGTGCTTAAAGAAAGGCTTTTCTAAAATGAACCTTATCAAAAAGATTTCAACTTTTGGACTTATTCTAACGTGTTTTTTCATTAAGAATTTATTTCTTTTGCATTTGAAATTCATTGAATTTGGTTAGAATTAAAAAGAATTTTGCGATCAGTATGATCGCGGGCTGGCTTGTTTTATTAAATATTTTTATCAATTTCAGCATTTCAATTTTCAAGTCGCTTTGATAATTGTGACTTGTGATAATGTAAATGTCATAAATAGATAATTGAAATGAAACAATGAGATTCTGATGAGTATAAAAGGCATTCTAATGTTGAAATTAAATCATAATTATTTCATTTATTTAAAACTCGTTTAAAAGTAAAACCTAATCGATTGATTCCAATAGGACTCTGTTTTGCGCTTTAATCATGTTAGTGTCGAGTTTTATATTAACAGCTTTTATTTTAATTACAAGTGAAGCTTATGAACCAGACCGTGTAACCAATTTACCAGGTTTTAGTGATAAACTTAAATTTGGTACATTTTCTGGTTATCTCGATGCAAGTCCAGGAACCCATTTACACTACATTTTTGTTGAGAGTGAAAATGATCCAGCCAATGACCCAGTACTCCTTTGGCTCAATGGTGGACCTGGTTGCAGTTCATTGCTAGGTTTTTTCACTGAACAAGGACCATTCCGAGTCAATGGAAGTCAATTGACTGTGAATCCATACGCTTGGAACAAAGTTGCCAACATAATATTTCTGGAGTCACCTGCTGGTGTTGGCTACTCATATTCAGATGACCAAGTTTACATTCATGATGATGATAAAACATCGACCAACAATTTACTTGCAATTAAATCATGGTTCGATAAGTTTCCTGAGTACAAGAATAACGACTTTTACTTGACTGGCGAATCTTATGCTGGCGTTTACATTCCAACTTTATCAGTTCGTCTTCTTGGTGAGCCGACAATAAACTACCAAGGATTTGCCATTGGTAATGGTTATTTGGATCAAAACTTACTCGGTAATTCTGTCATTAGATTTGCTTATCATCATGGCCTAATTGACTCATCAATGTGGTCCAGAATAATTTCCTTATGCTGTAAGAATGAAGATGAATCGCCAGCCAATTGTGACTTTGTCAACAACACTTCTAGTGATTGTCTAGATGCTGTATCTGATGCCAATGAGTTTGTTAACGATGCTCAAATCAATCCGTATGCTATTTACGAAGATTGTACTAAACCAGCAAGTTCATTTGAAGCAAACATTTACAATACTTATCGATACAAGAGCAATCGGCAAAAGATTGGTTGGTCTTTAATTGAAAACTCATTGAAGCCAAATAGTCGATTTGGACGCAAAACTAAACAAAATAATGGCCAAACCATTCCCTGTGTTGATGATACCATTTTAATCAATTACCTGGGCCGAGCTGATGTACGAAAAGCTCTCAATATTCCTTCAGCAGCACCTGAATGGACTGATTGTTCAAATGTTGTTTCATATTTTTATACTAACCAGTATAAAACTTTGAGAGATCAAGTCACTAAATCAATCAAGGCTGGTAAACGAGGTTTAATATACAATGGCGACACTGATATGGTTTGTGACTTTTTTGGCGATGAATGGTTTTCAGATTCCCTTAATTTTCAACAAATTGGTAAATACAAAGCTTGGTATGTAAACGGACAAGTTGCTGGTTTCGTTAAACACTATCGAGGCTTTGCTTTTGCAACAATCAGAGGTTCCGGTCACACTGTACCTGAATACCGGCCAGCAGCTGCTTTATCCATGATTACTAAGTTTTTAAGCAAAACTAGACTTGCATGAATGTAAAACATTTGTTGACAATTTAATCCCGTGATTTAAATAAACTTATTTCGCATTCCTAGAAGAACATATTGAAGCGAAAATTATCAATTTAACAAGTTTGATAATATATTTTTGCAACGGAGGGCATCAATTTCATTATGAAAAAATGTGAACTCATAAAAACAATAAGCTAAAACTTCAAACTTCAAACTTTAAGAATCGTGTGCTTTCTCCAAACAATACTTCAAACAAGTATTCTTCATCAACCCTGTTTCTCCAACATAATTTTCTAACCTAAGTGAAGTAAGATCTTCTACTTGAATATTGTTTTGCATAATTTAAACACCTTCAGGACGCGCCTTTGCGAATATTTCAACTTAAAATACTAAATATTAGGATTCTAATGTTCGATGAGATGCCTATGATAAGTCTTTTCTTGCTAGAGAGAATATCTATGAGATTTCAAGAAAGTACAAGTTTTTATCTGCTTCTTTGGGAATATGCAACAACTACCTTCAGTGAGAGGCAATTCATGGTATAGTGAGTCAGAGAAGGGTCTAAGTTCGAAAGTTCGATTACCAATCTATCTTGGAAATATGTTAAATATGAAAATGTAATTCACCATTGAACAGATAAATATTTTTCAATCAATTTCTTTCCTACTTGATGAAAATATCAATTGGCAAAATCATTCACGTGGTAAACCCAGTTGTTTTGTGAAAGTTTTGTCTGCCATAGATGGCTATTAAGCAAGTAGATTTTTTTAATAAAATCTACCTTTTTAATGGTATTTTAAGTTTTTAAATTGATCCAACATTCGTTTAACATTGTGAAATTGGCGAACGAACGGTTGAATGTCAATTCCAACAGTTTCAGATCTACAAATATATAAACTAACTGGGCATAGGGCTGTGTATTTATATACATAATAACCACTCAGAATTTTCAAATTTTGTGAATTTTCGTATCTTATTTAACCAGAAACCGAGCAATAATTTACAATATATTTGACAAACTTTTACCTTTTGAATTTTTGAAACTAATTCAACGTTAAAACATTTTTAATTTGATCGTGAAAGCGATGATGAACATTTTGGCTTTTTCTTGATGCGAGTAAATTTATTTTAGAAAGCTTAAACGATTGATTATAAATTATCAAAAATAAGATCCAAAATTGACTCTTAACAGCATCAGTGTTGTTGAAAACTCTAAAAGAAACTAATGAAAATAAAATCAGTTATTTTAAAATGAAGAGATTTCATTTACTATACTCACAATGAGCACAAATTTTTTCGTTATTAAACCATAATCGCCAATCTGGATGCCATTCGTTGGCAAAATAATTCTGTTGAAGATCTCAATCATCTGAAATGATAAAATTTCTATCTGTTAAACTGAACAAAACCAAAAAATGCAAAAATAAAAAGGCGAGTTTACTTTTAACTTGACGGCTGTAGTCGTTTTACTTTTACAATACATTCGATGCCACATTGGATAAAGTCTGTCAACCTGCCGATTTCAGAGAGAATGACTTTCAATTAAAATGAATCAATAAATGGAGGCGAACTATGATTAACTGATCAACATAAAAAATGAAATGAAAACCTTGTTGGTGAATGCAGCACAGAAGAAGCTGACTGCCAAAATATCCAATATAATCATAAATCCAAGCCAAGTAATGAGAAAGTCCATCACAATATTGTGATTACCAGTAAATACACCAAAATGCAAGAACCAACAAGACATGAGCGCGACTCCAGTGTAAAAAAACAAAACAATGAAACGGATTTCCCTAAAAGTCGAGTCAATTCTATTGAATAGCCAAAGAGTTTGTTTGATAATACAACTCAAATCTGTACAATTCCTCTTGCCATTGATCTCAAGCAGGAAAGCGGTGGCATTTGCTATCGATTTGATATGAAAATAATGAATGCCCACATAAATACAACAAACTGCACTATGGCAAATCGCTTGAGCAGCAAAAAAGATCACAGCTGTTGTAAGTGTAAAGCTCCATGGAATTGCAAAGAGCAATGTTTTAAGTGAATAATTATTATAAAGATTACAAAAAAGCTCAAAATTGTAAAGAAACGTAATAAACGGAATCATCATCGGAGTGATCATGTTATGAAAAGCGCAGATCAAATAAATAAAACGGCAAAAGGTTTTCTTTTGAAGTCCAACGGACGGAAAATAGGAAAACCCATTTTTTATTAAAACTTCCAAATCAGACGCTGCATTAACGAATCCATAATTATTTTCTTTTATTACAACACATTCATGAACAATGTACATAGGAGTTAGTCCAACAAGAACGACTAACAGCAACACATTTTTGTCCTTCGAGTCCAACAATGGATCACCTAAATAAATGGCCGTTTCGTAATCAACATTGAACAGTAAAATGATTCTTACGATGTTCACTAGTGCAGATATGCGAAGCAATAAATTAGCAAAGTCAATTTTGTGGTTCATTGCGGTAATTTTGTCGATACATTGTTGAAAACCATATCTTAATGTTAAGGAAAAGACGATTTGTTTTTCCTGCGTTTCAAGAGATTTGAGCGCAAGCTGCTCACAATCATAATTGTGCAGCTTTTTATCAAACGTTAATTGAGATGCTTTGATAAAATCATAAGTTAATGCTGTCAATGGAAATTTAACGAATTTCTGTAGCATTGTTGTTGCTTAAAGATGATTTGAAAGATGTTTCAATGAGAAATAAGCAAAGTTGAAGCTCAATATATACAAATATTAATGATAAATTTTACTGTTGACGGTTCAAGTTAATGTTTTTGTTTTTCATGGATTTGAATGTAAAAATCTCAAAATCACCTAATAAAATGTGCAATATTGATCAATGAGTAAAATGATTCTGTTTCTTTTTTTCTTATTGATCAACTGAATCCATTCTGATTAATCACTTGCATGCAAGTGGTGATTATCAATCTAACTTGGATAAAAATATCATATGAAAATAAAATTCATCACTGAACAGATAAATATTTGCAATCAATTTCATTTCTATTTGATGAAAATATCAAAACTTGAAGATTTCTAACACGAAATAGGAAAATGTATTTATAACTATCATTAATATATAATCGCTCAAAATTTTTGAGTATTTGTGAGTTTGTCCCTGAATAAGTTCAATTAGCTTTTGAAGGAAACAATTTTTCACCTAAATTCAACTCCACAAAGGTCCTAATGATGTCAAAAGTTTAATTTAATTTTGTAGGAGTTTCTTTTATAATAAAGTAATTTACTTGATTGTTTTTAAATGTCATAGGATAAGAAATGTAAAGGCTAAGCAAGATAATATTGATTCAAAAATATATCGAAGTACATGTTGTATATTGAAGTAAGTTTTCAAAAAAATTAGGAATAAAATGGCCTTTCCCTTATTAATAATAGTCTTTATCCTCTTACGATCATTGTTAATTACAAAGTATAGTAGCAATTTTAATTGAGATTGACAGTGATCCTTTCAACTAGAAAATTTCAAGTTCAGCTGAAATCCCAGCTACCATTATGGTTACAATCTTTAATGTTCAATGTTTAATAATTAGCTCAAATTTAACTTGAATTTTGAAGCCTAAGATGATAAGAATTATTCAATTCAGAATAAGATATTCTCTTGTGAATGCTGTTCTTAACAATGGTTTCAAAGTGTGTTTATCGTATTTGAAACTAGGTCAAACTCAGTCTTTTATTAAAAATAAATATTTGATTTAATGTTAATTGATCGTACAATAGTGAATCAAATGATGAGAATTAATGGATATACTGAAATGAGATTTATTGATGAATTGATGAGCTTTAAATCTGCTATAGCTTTGTTTGAGAATACAAATTTACAAAAAAACGGAAAAAACAATGGATACACTTTTGGCAAAATAAACAACCATTATAAATCAATGATTAGAAAGAAAATAATCATGATACTTAAGAATTCAACGAGATAATTTGTTTGAAATCAGTAGAAAATAATTTGTACTGAAAATGGCGTTAAAAGTTTGAAAAAATTCACAAAAAACAAGTCGATTTAAACAATTTTGACAAAATAATCCTTTAAATGATAGCAATTAAATTACAATTGAGTGTTGCTTAAAATCTCCTGAATCCACCTGTAAAATGAAAAGACAAAAATTAATAAATGAAAATTGTTATTGTAATTTGACAAAAAAAAGGATAAAATGAAATACGATTTGCACCAGAAAATAACGTCAATTCGGATAGTTGATAGTCTAATAGTTACTGATGGAGAACAAATAACAAAAGATGAAATTGGAAATGCACTGAATTTCATAGTAAATGTCAATATTCAAAGTCAACCTTGACTAAATTCATTTTGCTTGGTATCAATTGTATTTCATGTTAAACTATTATTCAATGAATCACCTTGAAGCCGATTCTTGGTTTAAAGTTTTAAATAATATTGTATTTTGACCCGGATGTGAAAGTTGAAATATTAATCCAGCTTCAGAGGTATCAATGGAGCCATCAGTTACTAATTGTACTTGATAACCAAGAATAGGAAGGCTTTGAAGGGCTGCCGTATCATTGCTTTCCTTGAATCGATATAATACTTTTTCTTTGACAACAAACCAAGCTTTTTTCCAGCTTTTTTTGTAATTTTTTTTGTACATCAAATAGCCACTGATTGAACAATTTTTATCATCAGCAGAGACCTGAATGGGATGAAAAAAGACAAAACAATAATGAAAAAGTGTGTTATTAGGGTTATGCCTTGCGATTCAACTGATTTCACAAGGTAAGAGTTATACTCAAAAAATACGTCATCTTTTTAATGATGTTATCGATAAATTAAAAGTGATTCACCATTTTAAAATTGTCATCTAATGCTAATTTACGATCGATTCAGTGAGCTTTTGTATTGTGTTGTGGTAATTTCTCGAGCAAACAAAAAAATTAACAATCACGTAAAATTATAGTCTAGCTTGAATTACTGATCCATAAAGAAAGGTAATTGTAGGTAAATGTGTTGAAGAAATATCAGTATAAAAACAATAAGGAATCAACTTTTTGAGGAAAAGTGATTATTGAGCTAAATATCTGATGTGAATATTGTATAACTTAATCAGCTTCATGACGATCATGATCTTGATTTGTGTCAGTAGAAATTGGACTTGCACTAGTGAAATAATGTTTGGATTGCACCCAATTAACGGGTACATTTTGAACAAGAAATTATCTTAGAAAGATTATTGAATCTAATGGATATTTATGCAAAATTAAAATCGAGGTTAATGTTTAAATTAACATATCATATTGTTAAGATGTAAATGTCATCGATATGAAAGACTAATCAAATTGTTTGTGATATTTTTCTGTAACAGAAATCAGAAAATAATGGATAAAACACAAACAAAGGAGCAGCATTTATTTCAAGGATGAACAGGGAAAAACATCATCTAAATGAGCCGTTTCAATTTCTAGTTGATTGTTAACATTGAAAATGTTTATCGACATTTTGCTAAAACTACTCAATGGATCCATTAGAAATCTAGAACATAAATATTTAGCTAAAGAATTCGCAGTAATTTTGATCTAAATTGGTTGTAAATATATTATTTTAGGATATAAATACATGGCTTTGTTTGAATATGACTACGAACTGGCCAAATAAAATACAAGTATTTAGAGTAATTAAACACCAACAGTTTTGTCCTTGAAATTTACATGATTAAATTAATGGATTTTACTTTCCAATGCAATTTAGCTCTGACATCGGAGCATGATTTTCACAAATTACTAGGAAATGTTTTAAAAAGTGAATAACATCATTTAAATGCCATTTTCTTGCATTAGACGGAAAACAACTAACCTCTTTTAATCGTTGAGGAAGAGATTTTCTTCGACCAGAACTTCGTAATCCGAGAGGTAAACGAACAAATTGTGCCTTTAAATTGTCTAGGTCAAAGTTGGACGGAGTAACAGTTGATCCTGTATTTGAGGTTGCACCATTGGAATTAACAGAGCCACTATCATCAACCAAATCATCATTAACTTCATCAGAAGAAGCTCCATGATCACGGAGGGCTGTTGTCGTTGAGATTGTTAAATTTTTAGTCATTTGATCTTGTAATACTGGGAAACATTGATCACATACACGAGCCGCTCTAAACTTCAAGTACCTTAAAGGAGCTTTGTTGGATGAACAATCATTACAGACAACTTTACCACAAGCTCGACAGTGATGTCGACGGAAAGTAACCGTAAACTCAGCTGAACAAATTTGACACATGGTAACTCGTGTATCAGGTATCCAAAGAGGAGCTTCAAAACCAAGAAGTACCGATTTACCCATTCTGTCTCCATGTGAACTTGTGTTAAAGGTATTTCGACGAGTCTCGTAATCTTTGATAGCCTTTTTAATGGCTTCAATCCAAGATGCACATTCAGCTGGAGTTTTGGCAGCCACACTTATTGATCGAGACGGCGAAATTATGCTAAATTCATTTTGAAATTGTTGATGGTTAGGAACTTGGACTCGCATTCCTTCCAAGGAAAGTTCATGGTTTAGCTTATAAACAGTCCCTTGTTGTAATGCGGTCAAATAAATGAGGCAGTCATTGCATAGAAGAAATAATCGGGGTTGAGGTTCATGCCGCGATAATTTGTCTAATTCTCCGTCTTTAAGTAAAACTCGACCAGGTTTGATTATCTCATAAGAGCGAACCAATGAAGTTTGAATTTTCAATAGCTTTGAAGAGCTATCACCTTTCCGAACAAAATCATTGGCAAAGTCTGCAATTTTGCTGACTAACTCAATAGCGGCGAGTGTATCTTTGTAGTCGGGATGATCTCCAGTTAAATAAGTCTGATATTTTTCCAATAATAATTTATATTGTGGCAATCTTTGAACCGGTTTGTGCATATAATGGCGGACTAGCAATTTATTGCAACGATCAGTTTTCTCGAACTCTTTTAAGGCATCAGCAAAACCTTGAATTAGCAGAAAAGAAAAAAGAATAAATTAGAGCGATAGCTAATTGATTAGTTGGATGCAAATCACAATTACGCATAATGCTATTAACCTCGATACTGAAAGAGAAAATAAACGATCATTTTAATCTTGACAAGGATAAAAATGACACTTTTGATGTCAAAACATTAGTGAAATTTGCATCACACGCAAAGAGGCTCAAAATAATTTGAATCATTTCAAACTGATTGAAAATACAGTATTGTAAAGAATAGCTACATGTTTCTAAGCAGAAAGTGAAACAAAGGTTAATATTGAAATAATAATAGCAAAAGTTTTCCCTTTATGATTTTCATGATGATCACCATATTTCATTATATTCACGTAAATTTAAATGAGATTGAACAATGCATGTAGAAAGTGTAAATCCAATCAAATGTTGATGAGAAATAATGATGATGACATATTAATACTAGGTTATGAATTGGCACTCACATCGCGCAATAACAAGGGCTTATAATGATGAATAGATAGAGATCTACAGTAAAAAATGATATCAAAAGTGTTGACAGTACAATATTCAATCAGTTATAGTCAACAAATCTTTTTTACATTGATCAAACTAATCTGGTAGAAAGTTTAACAATTTATTTTTAAAGCTATAAACTATTAATTCTCACGATAATTTCATGATTGAATGAATGACTAACAAGACTAGCATAAAGAGTCAGCTTTATTGATTGGTTAAGTTTAAAATACTGACTGAATTATGATAAGTTAAGGGTAAGATCTTGACATTTGAATATCAATATGAACATCATTTAATCCTCATCAAGATTATTTTATATTAAATGAAAATGTAAGCTAATCGACATAAAATTAATGTGTGAATATGTATAACAAAGATTGTCCTTGAGAGTGAATTTGAAAAAACATAAAGGCTATAATTGCATTGTAAACAATGAAAAATAAACAATTAATCTATGCAATAATAACGATTGGTAAGTAAATTGCTTACCTGGATATTTTTTTGTTGCCTCTTCAAGAGTTGTAACCATGGAAGTAAACTCTTTTGTATAAGGAGCGTGAGGTTTTAGAAAAGGTCCCATGATAATGAGAACATCAGCAATTTTAGGATTACTTTCCCATTTATTAATCCGATTTCTGAATTCTTCGGCCAGCTGTTTGTGATACTCATGTAGTTCCGGAACGTATCTAAATATTGAATTGATTATTTCCTCAGGAATGGCGTTACGGACGTGTTCACGAAAATCTAAGAGCAGAACCATATTATTGACAAAATCTTCCTCCGTTTTGGTTAGTTCCTGGGCTACTAAGAATAACTTTCGTTCCTGGCGTTTTTTTATTTCCTCTTCAGGATTGATGTTTTTTTCTCCTCCATCAATCTCAGCGTTAGTTGCAATAATGATTGAATTGGTGGATCCGATTGACCGAGAATCGGAGAATTCCTCTTCTGATGAAATAGGTGTATCTATAGTTGAATGTGGATGAAGGAAACTACCAATTGTGCCATTCACGGAAGACGATTTTCGTCGTAACTCAGGGGATGATATTGAGATATTATCTGATAGAGAGTCCTCTTGTTGTTCCTTAATTTTCCTTGACTGTGGAGGTGAAGCCTGCGAGTAAAAAAAGTTAGATTAATATGTTGATTTTAAAAGTTAATTGAGGTTGTTATAATCAACAAGTAGCAAGAAGTAGCAATACGAACTGGATAAATTTTGATATGAGCCATAATTAGTATGGATATTGATTTTAGAGGAAAAGCTTAGAGTTGAAGTTGCTTCTGAACTTTTTGATGCACAAACACGATCAAGTTAAACAGAAAATGAAAAGAGTTTGAAAGTATACGTGGAAGCGAAACTGATTGATTGGTCTATTTTCTCGATCAAAAAATTAATAACAAAGTTGAATGAGTTAGATGAAAAAAGAAGTAAGTAAAAGATGTTATTAAAGAAACAAAGTGAGAGACAAGTGAATGACTAGAGTAAAGTAGTAATACTAATCAACTGATTTGATTTAGGTTGGATAACAAGTGAGTAATTTGCTTTTTCTACTCTCTTTCTCACTAATACTCAAAACAAACTGAACATACTCCATTCAGTACTGTAAACTAAAATGAATGGTTGAATTATACAGAATAGATTGATTAACCTAAAACATTCATTAAACTAGCGACATTGCGCTCGATTAGCAATAAACAAAACTAAAACCAAAGATCCAAATGATACCAAAATCCAAGAAAGAACAAATACTCGAATTTCCTCATTTTAGCTGAACTTTTGACGATGATCTAATAGAAGTGATTTACTAAACTTATAAAGTTTGATAACAAAAAAACAGTCAAACGCTATCTTTGCCTTTATGGTTAAATATGAATACATGCTCATCAACTATCACAGCAAATATTATCTTTTGCCTGTTTACTTTTTGTCTCTTCTCTTTGAGCTGTTAAATGCTTTATATTATTATGGTGTGATAAATTGTACCTTTTCCGGCAGACATTTTAATTGAGTTGTACATTTTTGTGAGCAACTCTTGCCAAGATGAGATGATTGCTTGATACCCGTTGATTCATTTTCATTTGAGTTGGATTTTTTTAATGTTGCCGGCGGCGATGGAGAGGCAAAGCGTAAATTCCGAAGATGAGCAGGCTTGACAGGTATCGGAGGTTTAGGTGTTGTGACTCTGGGAGTAATAGAGCGTCGCAATTCACCGTCAACACCATTCAATGACCCAGTAGAAGAAATTACTGATGAAATTGAGCTTCGAGTTGAGGGTGGACCAGGAGCAGGACGAGAAGGCAACCGTTGTTGAGTGTTGGTTGTTTTTGATACTGAAACTGATGATGTTGATGTAACACAGATTTGATGGCGATGTGAAGGAGAGGATGAAAGTGAATTTAAAAGGTCGGGTTGATGAGCAAGATTATCACCATCAATAATAATATTATTGTTGTTGTTTAATGTCAATAGAGGCTTAGGTCTGAGGGAGGGTTTGTTGTCACTTTGTTGGCTCATCGATGGACAGCAAGTATCACTTTTATCACCATTTGAGCAATTAGTTTCATTGGTTCCTTCAGAGGTGAGACTAGACATTTTTTGACTTTTCTAGCCTGGATCACCAAGCAATACTCCCATTAAAAAGAAACATTTCAATCAGTTAAGAATTATGGCAAAATGCAAACATACAATTGATAAACTTTTTAGCTATTAACCCATAACGCCATAGATTTTATTTCACCAAATTCACACCTTAAAACGCGAAACTTCTCTATAGATGGCAGCATATGCATGGTGTTTTTCTACCCGTAACCAAAGCACAAATAAATTCTGGTTTAAAAGGGCCGCTTAAAAATCTGCTTTTCCTCTGATAACTCGCTTAATGATTTCACATTTTTAATTCAATTAGATTCAAACATAACTAAAAGTACTGCATTTGAGTTCTAAGATATGCATATGAAAACTCAAATATTTCATCAATTAATTTGATTTTTCATTTTGTTGTGTTTAAAAATAATCAAGTCTGGCTCATATTTAGCTTTGTTGAACCAGAAAACTAACAATAAAGAGTTAATACAGAATCAAACCAAAGTCAAATGCAATTTAACAAAGGTTACTGATAGAATCCCTCTCCGATGACCTTAATTAGGAATTTATGTTCTTAAATGATTGATCACCATGTGCAAGTCATATCCACTTATCTGAAATCAAAGTTTATCCATTGACCAAAAGTTTGAGAGTTTTTTTGAATTCAAGAAAACTTTATTTTCTGGACGAAACTCTGAGCAAACAATTAAAACAGAAGAAGACTGAACTTTTTCTCAATCCTGATTAGAGAGGTCAATCTATTCAACCTAATGTATCTATTTAACATTCTTGAATCTAATTTGATTGCTCATAACTTCTTTGCTTCAAGAAGTGCATTTGATTTGCCGAAATTTTTAATTTCAATGGCATCAGCCATTAATTAAATGGAAGAAAAAGTGTTTTTGGAAACACTTTCACCAAAATTACATGTAACTTCAGAAAATAAGCATACAGCATAATTAAAGATTTTCTGAATTAAATTGAGCATTGAACCTCACATTAATAATTCCTGTTGTTTTTTTCATTTTTGCTTTTTTGTGATTTTTCAATTTTTTCATCCTTCGTTTATAATGCCATCTCAACACGTATACTTGAGCATTATATGCTTAGCATACTTCTAGATTTACTTCATTCATTAATTATTTTCCGTTTTAATATTGGTTTCCTCAGCTCTAAAACATTCGTCATTGTTGTCTTTAATTGAATTAAATTATTTGAAATGATAGTTGGAAATCCTATGCATTTGAGCTTGATCAAGCATGAAAATATCACCAACTTTTCAGATACAATTCGTTCGATTTCACCTAAAAATTAGTCGATTCTGGTTAATCCACATTCAAATAATATTGATCTTGGATTCCATATTTTTCCTGTCAATCATTTTCAAAATAAGCAACGTAAGCAAAATAATAAACTTCACGATATACGAAAGAATCATCACAGTCAACTTGTATTTAAAAACTGGTTGAGTGATAAAGTTGGGTTTGGAGATTTTTAGCTGCCAATAACCCAACTAAGCCCAAAAAAGGCTTACCACAAGTAAGAAAGAAAACTCGTTCTTTTTCAAACAAAGAACGACATTCAAATTGGGATACCCAATGAGGATAGAGCTTAATAAACGTTCTCACATTTCTTTGTTTGTGTCATTTTTCCCCTCTATCATATCTTTCAAGATTAAACTGACAGATTCGCTTTAAGACAAAGCTCGTCAGATTTAAACATGAGAAAAAACACAAAAAAATGAAATTTTAATTTAGCATACAGTTATCATTGAATTTGGGTTTCCAAAGTGGTTAGTGGCTGGAAGTCAGTTGATAAGATTTTCCCTTGAGGACAAAGAACAAGAATGATGAATCAAAGCGCACAAAAATGATATTGAATAATTAATCCTTTGAGGATATCTTTATAAGAATTAAGATGGATAGAAGTGTAATTATTGAAGATGCAATGAAAAGCAAAATAAAAATTGGAAAACAAGATGGAATTTATAATAAACTGATTCATAATTGCAATTTTGAAGTTATACTGAATGACATCTGGTTTTACTGACTAAAACATTGGTTAGTTAGAGTTAGAAGTTAAATTATTAGGCTAATCAAGACAGTTATATTAAAATATAAAATTGAAAAAACCGGAAAAATGAAAAATGTTCGGTAAACCAGATATCTGGTTGGGAAAAGGGAAAAGAAAGAAAGTTGCTTCATGATTGGTTGAAAGGCTGGGCTAAGAGCCAATGACAGGTGAGGTTGCCGCCAAGAATATCAGTTTAAACAACTGTGAAACTGTATGTGATTTTGGTCTTTTCTAATTTAAACTATTTCAAATATAATTTTTGTAAACCCATCATTGTTTAATAATTAATTGATAATGAGTAAATTCTGCTTTTAAATCGGGATCCATAGCAGCATTTAACTTATACATCGGTTATTTGTGGTTTTTCTGGAACCCAATCGCTGGTGGCAACCTTCTATTCCTTTATCTGATTTGTTTGGATGTTTTGTGATCAGTTTAACGTTTATTTATCTGACTATAGTCATCTTTACCAACACTGATTTCTCATGGTTTAGTTGAGATTTATTTTGTTTCTTCATTCTCATTGTCATCTCCATCTTCATTTTCATCTCACACACCAATCTATTGTGCCTTCTCTTTCTAAACACCCTAGGTCTACACCTTTTTGTTTTATTTATTTATTTGATTTTATATTTCATCTTTTAGATGGCTTCAAGCCATATTGTTGAAAATAATGACCAGTTTTTAGATGGAGAAAACGTAATTGACTTTGCTCCTACAATAACATCAACCCAATTGGTAAAGCCAAATACTCCTGTAAAGAATACCTCTAGCCACAGACGTAAAAGGTCCAGTCGAGTTCTTCAGGAACCAATATGCAATGAATTAACGAACTATTGGCGAACTACTAAACGAAATCGTGTGGAATCAATCAACTTAGATAAAGGAATCATGTTGGATGAAGAGGATGGTGATTCGGATTTCTATAATAACGATGCCCGTTTAGATATTGTATGGGCTGATGACAACCCGAATCGCTGTCGCAAAAATGTGATAAATCTCAAGCCTATCGAGAAAACATTTGATAAAAAAGATGTGGAAAAGACATCTAATAAAAGTGAAAATATGGAAACTTCGGATGGAAATCAAGTTGAAAAAGTTGAGCTCGTTCTCAATAATTTGATCAGTTGTTTGCGAGTCGATCCAACCACCAACATAAAATCTCAATGTGATATTAAGTCTCAAGAGGTGAAACAAAATACTTCATTTGGATTAAGTTCTTCACAGCCTGTAGCAAATATAAGTGATAGTCGGCATTGTGATGATAAATCTAAAAACGATTTATCTCATGTAGGTTGCCAGGAAATACTTGCTAGTTCACTTGATGAAGGTAATTTTATAGCTTGTAATCTCTTCATTAATGCCCTATCATTAATTTCATTTACTTTTGATTCACCGAAATAGATATATTTGACAATTTTGATGATTGCGATTGGTTGTCCCAAATACCCGATGAAGCTCTCTTGCTAGATGAAAAAGCTTTTGTTGAGAAAGGAGACAACGGTGTTATTAGTAAAGCATTACTTCTTCCCCGCGAAAATGTCCCTGTTCCCAAAAGAGAAGATGTCATACCTAAATCAAATAGTCAATCAACTACTAACGCAATAAAGACATCTCTCGATTCTGCAATGCTTGATCAAGAAAACAAAAATATTCCGAACATTAAGGAAAGAAAAACCATACCACCGCAACTGATTCGTCGGTCGATATTGAGCTATATCAACGATAATAAGCAAGGTGAGCCCAAGAAATCTGCAGAACGACCTCCGTTAGTGAACAAACCAAATGCTCTGGGAGAAGTAACCAATACTTTAGGTAAAACTTTAGTCAAGCCAACAAATTTCGATAATAAGCAGGTTCCTGGGCGGACCGGCGAAATCACAACTCAAAATAAGTTTGTTCAGGCACCAGTAATAATAGCCAAACAACCAGTATCAAAATCAACGGAAAAACCTCCAAGTGATATAATTAATTCAAATCATAAGGAAGACGATGAATTCGAGTTTGACGACGATGATGATGAACTGTTTAAAGCCATGGATCTTGATCTACCAATGGAAACTCAACCAAATCAAGTCTCATTACAGCCCAAAGAAGAATCAAATCATAAGCAAGAGGCTGAAACTAAAATGGATCAAGACTCTTTTGTATGGGAAGAAGATGAAGCTGATGATATATGCCGAAAAATAGATTTATCCATTTTTAATTGATATGCGATTATATTTCTATCATCTACTTCTTACTGCTCTTATATTTTGCATGAGGAATTTTCACATGAGTATTTCTATTTTTATAACTTTGATAATATCAAAAAGTAGACATTTGTCAACACGGAAATTTGAAGCGATTGAAAGCTTCAAAAAACCTAATCATTAATTTATCTATTCAAAATTTACATTTTTACTGCATTCATTTCATTCTGCATAGATGAACTCTAAAATTGATCAAATGATGAATTTACTTTGTATGTCCAATTCAATTCATACTTAATATAGTCTTGGTAAATCAAAAATTAAACTGAAAGTCACGATCAATTAGTTTTGATAAAATTTTATTCGGCGAATAAACCACGTAAATTACCCATTCGCATAATTTAGTGTTGAAAAGTGGTAACCATCGGCTGATGAACTGAAAGAAATAAAAAGCATATTTGTTGTCAGAACGAGATATTCTGCGAAGAAAATTCTAGCTTCTAGAAGGACATTCCCAACCGGTTAAAAAACAAAAATAGATAAGGAAACGGGATTAAATAAAATAATCCAATGTTAATTAATAAGCCATTACAAATCTATTGATAAATTACATTATTTAAGTCAAAGTAAACAGCTGTATCATTATTGCTTTTCATTGGTCGCCACCACGCTAACATAATGATACATTATAACCAAGAGGAATAAGCAAATCCCCAAGATGTTGGCAAAGAAAGATAACTGAATGTCCGTAATCATTTTATCTGCAAAAGGCTGAAATGAAATGAAAATGTATGAATGATGATAAAAAGCAATAACATCTATCTTAATAACACGTCCAATAATGATAACACGTTTCGCATTTTTGAAGTGGATCAAGAAGCACTGTCAGAAATAACAAGCTTACCTTTGAAGTTTAATATCAAATTAGCAGGTGAATAACACAATTATTTAAGTTTAAAACAGATTATTGAGATAATTAATTCAAATTTGTTCAAACAAATCTTAATGACAAGTTGCAATTTTTTTACAAGAATCAAGATGAAAGAAAAATCGCCATCTAACGAGATTTTTACTAATGAAAATTTAAAGCTCCGTTGTAACTAATGACAGCGGATTTTAATCTTGAACACAAGTTATGTTAGTAACTAAAAGTTAGTTAAAATTTGATGGATTTAGTTGAAAGAAAAAGTTTCATCGTTATTTCAATTATCGTGTTAAGAAACTATACTTCGAGAATAAAAAAGGTAATCTTGGAATAGCTAAAAAATACGTTCTTCAAGGATGAACGTAAATGGACGGAGGCTGGTTAGGTGAAGAGTAATTGTCTTGTTAGTCTCGTCTTACTTGTTGTTCATGCAATAAATGATATCATCGGTAATGAGTAAGAATGAATACCAAGATGATTAAAGATAAGTAAGAAGGGAACTCTAAAGCTAACTATTCTGGTGAGACAGCTTTCAAGATTGGTAATCATTGGTAATCTACACTGATGGCGACGCATTCAGTTGTTTCAAATGCCTGCAAAGGTCAATCATTACCTGATGAAGCCATCAAGATAAATAAATTTTTTCACCCAAAACCACAGCTACAAGAACACAGTTGGTATAATGAACTCATTGAAAAGTCAATTCTGTGGTTTGTTAAATACTGAATTGATTGTAAACTCTGATAATATTGTTGATTTAAATGAGGAACTCAAAAAAATCATTTCATTTCCGAATCGTTATCATAACTTTTAGCATATTTACTTGCAAGTACAATCTATTGGTACAATGGACGCTGCATGAATCATTAATCATTAAATGGCAATCTATGTTTTTAATTAGAGAAATAATTCAAATAAATAGCGATTGAACTTTTAAAGTTATCTTCATGGAATCACCAGATGGCAGTAAGGCAAGTAGAAGCACGTGATGAAGACAGAGAATGATGAGAGAGGTTAAAATAAAGAAAGGGAAAGAAAAGGAAAGAAGGAGATTTGTTGATACATTTCTTCTGTTGGCCTCTCTCTTTATCTTCATCGTCATCTTTCTCTCCTTTTTCTTTCTTCTTTCTTCTTCCCTACTTTTTATTTCTTTTATTTTTTACATTTAATACCACCATAATCGCCCCTCATCATCCTCACCATCGTTTGTTTTACCACCACCACTACCTTCATCATAATCATCTGATTCATTCTTAAACAATGTTTACTTTAGTGCCGATCTAGATGCCATGAGGGAGTACAAGGTTGTCGTTTTGGGTTCCGGTGGTGTAGGCAAATCAGCTCTAACTGTGCAATTCGTTTCCGGAACTTTTATGGAAAAATATGATCCCACCATTGAAGACTTTTACCGTAAAGAAATTGAAGTTGATGGTGCACCCTGTGTTCTTGAAATTCTTGATACAGCTGGAACCGAACAATTCGCTTCTATGAGAGACTTATACATCAAAAATGGCCAAGGGTTTGTGGTTGTTTACTCTATTACCAGTCACCAGACTTTCCAAGATGTTAAGACGATGAAGGAACAAATAATAAGAGTAAAAGGAGGCTATGAAAAGATACCCATACTTTTGGTTGGTAACAAGATTGACCTGGTTCATCAAAGAGAGGTTTCAACTGTTGAAGGGATGTCACTGGCTCAGGCCTGGGGTTGTCCTTTCATGGAAACATCAGCCAAAAACAAGTGCAATGTAAATGAAGTTTTTGCCGAGGCTGTTAGAGAGATGAGCCTATCCAACTCTAAAGATAAATCTAATCATTGCTGTGGTTATTTGAGAGACTGTGGGTCATCATCATGTTGTACCATCTCTTGATATTCCATGCAGTTTAACAGCCATTAGACAAAGGATTTTTCATTTTTTCTAAACAAAACAAAACTAAAAACAAAACCAGAACCTTAAAGATGTTATTACCACTCTTCTCTTTTCCCGATCAACCAATGGAGAAGCGTTAGGATGGTAAATCTTAAGGACTGTCTTTCTTCGAGTCTTCTGTCAACTTGATACTGTCACCGGAAGTCATGAAACTTTGTCAGAAGTAAACTTTAACTGAAAAGGTTTATGATAAACAAAGAATTACTCTTACACTCTTCTAAGTAATCTTATTTTACCGAAACCCCCTTTTTCCTTTTTCTTTCTTTCTCTTGAATTTTCACTCAAATACATCTCCCTTTACTTTCTCTTTATCATTTATCATCATCACATTATACTTGAAAAAATCTATCACATTGGTTAGTACTCTGTCCAAAACAAACAAAAGACAAAATCAACAAAACAACAAAATGAATCTACCTTTTAATAGGTGGTGTAATTTTTATATCACTATCTATTGGTATTGACAAAGATATCAAACAGCTTAGACTGAGAACTTGAGAAATATCTGCTTCTAATTTTCCATTTTTGCCAAAATAAAATTCAAAACAAAACAAATTTGAAAAAATTTATATTCAGGATAGTTTTGTTATTAAGGTAATCATGGAAAACAAAACTATCCTGATCAACTTAGCCTATTATCCATTATTATCTGAAAACATTTAATTGATTTTTTAAATAAGAAAAGTTAATCTTGTTCTCAATATTGTAACAATCACCATAACATTTTTATCACTCAACTAATTAAAGTTCTTTTTGTATTTATATAAATCATTGTTCAATTTTGTAGCATTATTGCACCTTTGTTCATTATCAATGCCATGATAAGAGCAATCACATTTCAATAGTTACCAGTAAAAGTTGTCACCGAATGAGTACAGACGCAAAATAATTTCAAACATAAAAAAATATTTATTGTTTCATCAAATTATTTTCGGTTGTCATTTATAATACAAATTTAATCAAATTGATAATTTAAAATTTTGCTGAAGTCAATCAAATAGATCGTGCCATAATGCAAAACGAGATCAATATGGTGAGATATTTCCACTCAAGCGTTCTTATCTTTTAAATCTTTGGGATAGCGTTGGTTTTCTCATAGTGTTCAACATTCGGCTGGATATAAATATAGTATGAGTGCCAATCAAATCATTAGCGTAAAAAATTATAATCTTACAAGTTTATTGTATCCTAGGCAGCATTTAGAGTAAGAGCTTTAGCTGTAAACATTGAATATGATAGCAGAAATCATACAACTCATGTAGACTATAAGAGATAACCACCAGTTAAACTGTTGTCGAAGCTTTTGCTCAAAATTTTTGAGTACAACTAAACCTAGGGTTAGTCCAGCAGCAGCTCCAGCAAAATGGGCGACATAAGATGTTTGACCATATTCATCTTTTACAACGGCACAATTGCAGTATCTCTCATATATAGCGTAACCAACATCGGTACTAGCTGTGGATAAAGATGATAATTTCAGTAAATATATTGATTTCCATTTCGATATTCTGATAATTTCAAATATTTTTTATTCTACGTACCAATAAGAAAGAGACCGAAAATCCTGAGTAAACCAAACTCCATTTGATTGTAATTAAGTACTACATTGGCAAGATGGGCAGAAAGTAGTGCATAAACACCACCAGAGGCGCCAAGCAAGTAAACACTAGGGTCGAATACTGATGTACCCAAAGATCCTATGCAGAAATGAGTAAAAATGTTAGTAACGGACAAAATAATTCCAATAATAGGAAGTTACCTGCTAACACGCCGGCCATGTAAACGACACCAATACGCACAGATCCATGAACCATTTCTAAAGGTAAACCAATCAACAACTGAATTACGAGGTTGTAGAATAAGTGAACCCATCTGAGGAAATAGAAAATACTCGCATGATAGAAATTATTTTAATAAAAACTGGAAAATATTAAGAGCTTACCCTCCATGAACAACCATGTAAAAAGCAAATCGCCAAATTTCTTGTCGTTTATCAGGTCGATAAACAAACAAATCATCCTCAGGAATAGCCCCGTCATTTATTGAATAATAAATGAAAAAGGCAAGCTAAAAATTGAAGAATAAGTTTACAAATTGAATGATAAGTGTTGATATATGATTGGAAACTTACCTCAATCAGTGTTACCGAAATGATAAAGATCGGTGGAGGCCAGCATCTGTAATTATCAGCATAAAATTTCCGGTCTCTTGGATCGTCAAGAAAATTATACGATATTTTATTAACCATATTTTTGAAAGCATTGGAGCAAATATGTTTGGTGTTAGACTTGGATGGTTGCAAATTTGAATCAATACAGCTTAAATCTACAAGATCCTGGGCGAACAAATATTGTATAAATTAGCGACATTGAGGATTCTAAATGAATGAATCATTCAGGAAACATGACTCTAAAGTTTTTCCGGTAAACTATTTTCCAATTCATTTCAGGATTCTATTACATAATACCACGAGTGAGACCGTAAGAATGGGTTGAAACTAAAACATAAACTTATGGTTGTCGTTTAATGAATACCTTAAACTTTTACAAGTGTTTTTTAGTAATTTTGATCATTGATTTGATGCGCTATTGTGACGTGAATCTAACAATAATTTATATATTCCTCACATGTAAACATTAGAAAGCAATTTTTTCAAAAATTTTTTATCTTTCTATTTCTCTGTCTATTCAAATAAATTTTCTAATCTTTTGTTTTTTCATGTTCGAAAACAAAAAATATCCCATTCAAAGTTCACGCCAATTTGATCAACATCGTCGGTTACTCAAATATAACGGACGCTCAGACTTCACTGTTATCAACAGTATGTCTAGTTAAGAATTGGCTCAAATAAATTGTTCTATTACAACTCAATACAAATGGAGCATACTAGAAATTTTCCTTTGTTCAATTGACCTGCAGGCGTTGGGTTAACTTAGCTTTTCAACTACCATTTTGAAATTTCAGAGCCTTACAGGCAGATTTAACACTAAAACAGGATCGGGCTAAAAGTAACAAAATAAACCAACTATATACTGGTTAAGAGTCATGGTCTGAGTTACTTTACTTTAGGTCAAGGTAAGAAAAAGGAAAATAACACTTACTCTTTGGTCGACAGCGACTATAAAACTGTCTCTTCTTTTATTTTTCATTATCTCCTATTAATTTACCTCCAGATTCTAAAGTGACATCGATTGACCATTTATAAATGCAGAAACACTATTAGTAATTTAAGTAGGAAATATAACTAATGATCACATGGACCAAGAATCAAGAAACAAGACTCAATTTTTAAGCCGGAGACCCGGCTTCACTTAAAAATGTAATTTACACAAAGTCACTGTTGGTAATTGTTCATTTTTTATTAACCAAGGCACATTAAATTTTAGAAAATCATATTTTTAATATAGATTGATTAAATTCACCATGGATTCATCCTGCAATGTATTAAGGACAGAGCTAGAGAAATAGGGTAGGATTTGTAGAGGCAAAGAAAAGGTAAACAAAAGATGGCAACTGTTCACTCAACTGGTTTACTTTTTGCTCAACTGTGAAAAACTGGATACTTGTCAGTTAACAAGTTGAACCACAAAAATTAAATTTAATAACTAAAATAGTTGTTGTTTTATAATTATCTAAACAATGAAACTGAAATGCTTTAATGATTTAAATTGTACTAAATTGTACTTGAAATTTTTTCAACTGGCCAATGCAACCGAATGATATCATATAAATGCAATAACCTTTAGACTTTCAAGTTAATCGAATCGGTATTTTATCAAAGAAATTTTCATGAGCAAAAATTATAATATCACATGATTCAGTCATGAAACTTCCAATCTTAGTTTACAGAAAATTTTGTCCTTAATTTAAATGACTACCGTGAAAATTTTATCAGTAAATAACTTTAAATATGAATTAATTAAATGGTTCAAAATGAGCATAAAAAATTAATTGACCATTTAACCAACTATTGATTTACTCATCTTGAAGAGTGACTCAAAAAAGATGGTTGAAATTAGGAAATACAAATAAAGATTTAAAGGATTCACGATTTTGCCCTTAATCCTTCTTTTTCCAATTCTTAGTCTTTATTTTTCCAAAATATTAATCCAAGATTTTCTTGAGCTTGAAGGAGGAGCAAGACCTTTCACTTTCTCTTTATAATTGACCAATCGCTGACATCACGCTGACCAAAGTGTTTATTCAGCCAAGTTTTTCGAATTAACTGACCTGATTAGCTTTGATTGGTCCTGAAAAGGTGATGATTAATACAGCCCAGTAGAGGAATTTTTCAAGTTCAAAATCCAAGCGCTACGTCAGTAGTCAGTTGACCATCGTACCTTAAACTTTGGATCAGTCACCATTGTACGACTTTCCTTCACCTTAAGTTCAACTTGAGTTTAACCAAAGGTGTTTACATACTCTAATCAGCTTTACAAGTTTTCAATTGTTCAGTGTTTGACTTTTAGTGTTGAAGTTTTCTGCTACCAAGATGGATACTATTCAAAATTTTATGACAAAATCAACTAACAAATATCGTTGGTTAATGGAAAACGGAGATCCCAGAGTGAAAGATTGGCCTCTAGTCGATTCACCTCTCATCACCATTATTGCCTGTGCATTATATGTTTACGGTGCCAAAATAGCAGGTCCTAAGTTGATGTTGAATCGGAAACCTCTTCAACTTCGGGAGCTTATGTTGGTTTATAACTTGTTCATGGTCGTTCTAAATGGTTACATATTTTATCAAGCTGGGATTCATGGATGGTTCGGAAAATATAACTTATTGTGTCAACCAATGGATTACTCTATGAGTGTCGACGGTTACGGAATGGCCAGAGTATCCTGGGTTTATTTCATAAGCAAATTTGTAGACTTTTTTGATACTCTCTTCTTTATTTTGAGGAAAAAGAATAATCAAATCAGTAATCTCCATGTTATCCATCATAGCTTGATGCCTTGTATTGTTTGGTCCGGTCTTAAATTTTGTCCAGGTAATTACCGATTTTTCCCTTTATTTATAACTCACAATTATTGAATACCTTACATCAAAGTCTAACAAAAAATTTCAATTCTTCTCAATCTCTAGGTGGCCATGGAACCTTTTCTGGATTCTTAAATAGCTTTATTCATATTGTTATGTACACTTATTATTTCTTGGCAGCTTTCGGTCCAAAAGTACAAAAATATCTTTGGTGGAAAAAGTACATAACAACCATGCAGATGCTCCAGTTCATCATTGTCTTCCTCCACGGAAATTTGCTTCTCATCTATGATTGTGGTTACCCCAAAGTTTATGCTTATGAACTGATGTGTATAGCAACACTTTTTTTCATATTATTTTCCAATTATTTCAAACAAACGTATGTAAAGAAACAAGTTTAAATAAAGTCATTTTCTACTTTTCCATGAGATCTAGTCTTTCTTTGGAATTACCCCGCATTGAATATATTCACTCAGATTTGACATTAAAAGTAAAGCGATATTAGTTTTAAGCTTTTACCCCCAGGCCGGAGTCTTAGAGTAATGCAAAATGAGTTTGCCATCTGAGCCAAAACATGAGTAAAGATTCTTTATCTTCTGATCTGGAGCTGGTGCGAAAGCCTGGTTAATGTAAATAAACTATAGAAGATGAAAGGTACGAAAATTAATTAAAAGTATTTCATAAATGATAGATTGTTCATACCAAACATTCATTTCGCTCCATTTTGAGAGAATGTTTAACGAAATTCAAAATAAAACCAATATCTTTTTCTCCTTCAACAAGCCATTTCCGCTTTTTTAATATCGGTGCATCTCCTGTGGCTTTCAATAAAATATCAACTGTTTGACAAAGATAAAAATTAAAAGAATTCAGGTTAAAAATTATAATTATATCTTCATGAATTGACGGAATTAATTCATTCAGAAAGACGCATAGTAGATGAGAAAATAGAAGAAAATTAATAATCTTACTTTTGCCAGCTTGCGGAGAATCTGTTGTGTCTTTGGACTCAGATTTATCAGATTCAACATCGCCTGATGTAGCCATTGTAAAAATAATCAACTGAAGTATCAATTTGATTCACTAATTGAAAAACTGATTTTTAAAAATCATAAGTACAATTTAGCAAGATTAACATATGATGAATTGTAAACAAATGAAATCTCCATCTAGTGACAAGAGAAGATATTACAACTTTAAAATCTTTTTTTCATTCACCTGCAATTCAAAATTTCGCACAAAACTTTTAAATATCACTGTCAAAAGAAAGCTTGGAGCTTGAAACTTCCAAAAGTAAGAGGATGGGGATAACCCAGGCTTAACCGAATCAAAATTATTTCATCAAATATTATTATATCAAGTTATTTCATCGTCAAGCTATAAATTATTGCAATCATGATTCATGATTTCACCTCATTTTTTACTTTCAATCAACACTCAATTAAATTAAAGCATGACGATCGGAAAGTTCTATAGTATTTGTTTTGTGAGTTAGTTTCGACGTTTCGAGGTTTTTATGAAGAAATGAAGATAAGGGGAAACTATAGATCCCACATGCAAACTAAAGAAAATTTATTTTAAATCACATCACATTGCACTTTGTACTTAGAAATTATTTGATTGATGATTTGTTGTCAATGAATAAAGTATTTTAAGCCAAGTAACATCTTTTTCTTATAACATGATTGTACAATATAAGACCGTTAAAATATTCCACATTGCAGTCGATAATATTTTTTAGCATATTAAACAAATATTGTTGAAACAAAGTGTTCGAGGTAAAGTCTTTTCTGTTTTCCGGCTCTGGACTAAAAGCCATCACATAAGAAATTTAAAGATTTAGCCTTCTGCCATAGTTTTGAACAGGTTATGATGTCATAATACAGACCAAAATAGATCTATTCCTTCTTCTTGGCGTCTCCTCGTTTCATCTTATCACCACTCCCTCCTCCTACACCACTTTTCATCTTGTCAGTTTCATTTTTTGCACTGAAAAATTGAGAAATATATTCAAGAGTTAGTTTACTAAGGAAAACATTTTCTTCACAATATAAGTTATACCTTTTTGTGTGAGCATTTTCTAATGTTTCAAATGCATTTCCAAAAAGCAGGGAACAAATAAGATTTTCAACTGGTCGGAATGGGTCGTAGAAACCAAAGGTTAGTGATGAAAATTTAAGATATATGAGCAGAATGACAACAGCTAAGTACACCAACGGTGTTGAAATGTTGATCCAATCTGATTGCTTGTTGACTGTAAAAATGGTTGAAGCTAGAAGAGCTGTTTTAGTTGGACTGAAAAGAAAAGAAATAGCTTATTAGCTTATTCAGAGGAATTAATACGAATAGTTAAGGATAATGATAAGTTTCTTTTATCTAAATTTCATAAGCTAACTAATAAAACTAAGCTTCAGTGTAACCGTACGCATAACCTACGGATATACTAAAGATAAACAAAACTTGAGTAAAGATGAAGTCTAATAACGAAAAGGAACAACTAAACTAAACTAAGAAAGCTTTAAAGAAATTAACTGAATTGCTGTAGTCGGATGTATTACAGCCCTGAATTGAGCTTTTTTGGGCGTTTTTAAATCAAACACGTGTAATGGACGATAACAAAATTCTCGCAAAAACGGAATAGAAATTATTATTGAAGTCTCGATACCAGCCCATAGGCTATCTCTAACGAGCGACAATGGGCTAACAAATGAGAACCGAGTATTTTTAAGCCAGGGCAATAATACCCGCGACTACAACACTAGCTTCTTCAATCTATATGAATGTAAGAAATAAAATCAACCCACTATGATGGATTAAGCATTTCAATGATACTTGGTGTCCAAACTCCTCTAAATAATCTATCCAATGGTCTAAGAAAGCATCCACCGCTCGCTGAAAATAGAAAATAAATTTGATTTAGTTCAAGACACACAATCAGAAATAGAAACTTACCTCTGAGTGCTCCAATAAATATAATTATTCCATAGTTACCAGGATATAGACGGGCAGTGTGGGTAACACCGGTGTATATTACCTTGGCTCTTAAAATCTCACGGGCACAATCCAGAAGTATGTAACAAGGTCTTAAACTAATCAGTCTGTGTACAATGTCAAAAGGTGAATAGAAAACTATATACCATGTTAATGTGGCCAAGGCAACAGTTTGTGAACTTTTAATTACATCGGTCAAAGGTTCAGCAAGAAAAAAGTTGGCTAATAAGGAACCAGAAAAAAAACTTAACATTGTTGAAGCCCAACAGGAGAATGGATGGCGACGTGAAAACTTGTGAGCTGTAGGTCCAAGCTCTTGACGGATGTAAAGAGCAGTCAATAAACCATGAACCCCTTCAAAATAAGGGTACATGTTCAACTTAATTAGGTGGTTAGCCACCTCCATGAAAGGTCCTCTATCCATTGGAACAATGTCAAAGTGATAATTTGATTCCAACAAATGAGACCGTAATCCAGATGAAAACGACGATGCCGACCAATAAGTGTTGATTGTCATGGTTACCCTTTCTGGCGCTCAGTGTAATCCAATATTCTGATGATTCAAGCGTTTCTTAAAAATTAACAAACTAATAAATTCTTGATTTCTAAACTCACATTTCAGCACAGTAAATTGAATGATAATTTAGATAAACAAAGAATTGATCACAAAATTACTAACGTTTTCCTGGATCTGAGTTTGTTACCATAAAAAGCATCAGGTGTAAAATTTAGGTTTACAAGTAACAGTAACTGAGTATTTATTGACCTCACTGGATACAAATTTAGTTTTGCAAATTCGTGGGAGATGAAGACAAGGAAGATGAAGAAGATAAAGAAAAGAGTGAGTTTGTTCAATTTTAGGTTTGCTAAAAATTGCTTATTTCTCTGATATCTTAGGCTGATCAGTTACAGCAAAAGCTGTCTTTACACCACAAAAATTTACTTTGTTAATATTTATTTTTCAAGTTGCTTGATTTAAATAATCTCAGTTTTAACTTTTAAAATGCAAATCTCGGATAACCAAACTACATGGATTTACATGTTAACAAAGTTAGCAGATGCAAAATCAAGTCAATAATGATTAGTCGATGTGTAATGGTATCAAATATCTTTTTATTCTTGTTTATTGGAGAGAGAGTCAATATTGCACTTGAAGTTACGAATTCAATAATTTTAAATTATTTGATTCACAGTATGAAATAAAAAGTCAAAATTTGGTTTAAATAAACAAATAAATAAAATATACGATGAAATGACTCGCAATTTTCAGAAATTATTCAAACATAAAACAAATGTTAACAAACTTAAAGGTTGGGTTCATAACAATTAGCATTTTTCAATGACTAATATAGAGAATATAAATTACTCAAAACAGCTCAAAAAGTGATCAATTTAAGAAGTGGTACTTTGTAAAATCAAATAATTCCATTATAACGATTAAGTGTTATTTCAACAGTGGAAACGTTCTCGATATTAATGTTAAGTAAGTACTATTTTGGTACAAATGGGTACCAAAACAATTTTGCCATATTTATCATTGTTACTTTGAATGTGTTTCTATCAAGCTGTGCGAATTTGATGATTTTGAAACTTCATCAGCTATTACTTGGAATCGGGTTTTAAACTCGGATTAAGACGACTGAACGAAGACAGAATCTGAGAAAATTTATAAGATTGGATGAACATTGGATTATTAAACAACAAGCTGCCTATGACGCTTATCGATATTATCACGACAAGGAATTAACCAAAGAAGCATTGAACTGGTTCCACAAACTTCTCTTAACCGAACCTTTTTAGGTTTTTTAGGAGATCCTGGTTTATTCGATCTCAACTTATCTACCGGTGTCGTACCGTGGAAAATTGTTGACATCTGGTCAGCCATAACAGCAATTACGAATATACCAAATAAAAGAGATTCAATCAAAAGAATAAGAGTGTGGAGAGCTTTGGTTTGGTCGTTATTTCGATTGGAAAGAAGCTCAAATAAAATAGAAATGATGGTGTAAAATGAAAGTAAAGCAACGTACAAAAGGAATTGGAGGAAATATTTTTGATTCAATTCACCAACACAGTTATTTATCCATGGACAGTGATGGTCCATTTTGCGAATACAACGCTGACATATTGAGCAATGGTGAGCCAGAGGAGGTCTGTATGTTTCACATTTGGAACAGACAGACCAACGTGAATCATTGGATACAGAACGGTTAAAATCAGATTGAAATGACTCGCGGTTGTGAAGAAGAGCTTCATGGGAAAAATCTAAATTATGTTGAGGTCGTAAAACGATTCCTGGATCAGAGAAGCTTGCTCGCAGATGTGAACATACCATAAATACAATGAGAACCTGATAAATTGCACCATTCACCAAACTAAGGAATGAAGGTGCTGGATTCCATGAAATCCAGTAAATGAATGCATAATCAGAATAGGAGATAATACTGTAAGTGAGTAAAAAACATAAAACACCACATGGATCACAGCGTCGCCGAGAAATAGATTTATGATGGCGACGATTATTGGACAAGTTCATGGTACATTAATTATAAAGCAGATTAATATAGCTGATCAACTATATTGTAAGTCCTTGTAAAAGAAAGGTGTGAGGGGAAAACAATGAATGTAGGTGAGTTGAACATTGATAACAGTTAACACATCAGAAAGCAATAGAACAGAATAAATGATTATTATGCAATGATTTTACGATTAAATTAAATAGTAGATTCATGATATCAACAGAGATCAATCGACTAGTGGAGCTATCAATTTACAAATTAAGTTATATACATTCACTAAAATATGTGTTAATTTACGTAAAGCATTGTAAAATTATGTAAGAATTGAATTTAATGGAAAACTGACAGATCGACTCATTGATGTCAACAAACAACAGCTTCACCTGTTGGTCGAATGATAAACTTGAACAGATTTTACTTTTAAAGATTGTATTTAAAAATAATAAACATTCAACCAAATGATTAATGAAGTAAAAGAATTAGTTTCACAGCAAATACAATCAGTTACTAAATCGTTAAAATTGTGTGCACCACATTTAGTCATGTTTCAGGAATTGCATGGACAATAAAAAAAGTAGTTGAAGAAACGTAACAATTAGGTACAAACAATTTAAGGCTTTCACAATTCATTTTTGAGCTTTATTTACTTGAGATAACTATCAATAAACAGGAAACTAATTATTCTTTAATTAAAAATGAATAATAAGTTAAATGATAGATACTATTACCATCACTGTCAATGAAATTGTATCCATTTAAGACCATTGTAAGTTTATTAAAATAAGTTTATTAAAAACATATCGAAATATGTAATTAAATTCACTGAATTTTTTTTGTGATCGATCAAATCATACAAATAGATAAAACATTATTATTAACTGTGATGAAGAAAGTGATTAACATCTCCATGATTAGCTATTACAATTTATCAAGCAATCAAAGTTTTAATCGACATTCGGTATTTACAATATCGATACTATCGTTTAGTCACATGTTACTTATAGACATTTCTTACTGGTAATACAAATGTTCATTAATTTGGTTATTGTATCGCAGTTTAACTTCTGTTAGTTTCAATGTCTTCAGGGGATAGCTCGAAGTGTAAACTTTCTTTAGAAATTCCATTCAAATCGGAACGTGATGCTATTATTGCTTACAATAGTTTAACTGTTGATAGTGAACCTCCTCGATCAACAGTAACAAAGACGATCAAAACTTCCGACAACAAGTTAATTTGCAGTTTCACCTGTGATGAAACTCGAGCCTTAAGATCTAGCATCAATAGTTTCATGGATATGCTTTTATTGGTTGAAAAGACGATCAATAAATTTGATATAGCAAACAAGTGATTTATTTGACCGATCCCTGTTTCATTGATCGACTGACAGTCAAATGGGTGAAGAGGCTTTACCTTTACCTTCTCCTGGTCGATGTATTTATGGCTATGGTTTGTACATAATATCTAACTGTTTATTAATGCTTTACTTGGTCATTTCGTTGGTTCCTGATGAAATTCTTGACTATTTCAACTTAACTTATCTGCCTTCAAAATATTGGTATATCGCTATCCCAACCTTTCTTTCTACTTCAATAGTTGCGTTTGGTTTTGTAATTTATCCTTCTATTGTGATGTGCCTTACTGAGCCTCTAGATTCGGTCCTTCTGTTTAAAGATGAATTTTCTAACCCAAAGATAGGTATGAGTTTTAGTAATTTCTTTTAATTAAGAAAACTAACCCACTTTGCATTTGTTTTTGTAGATATCACATGTGGCAATAATGAAGAGGATATACCTGCAGATATCTCGTCAATCTACGATATTCCAGTTGATAAAGTCACTCAATTAACTTATTTCAAACGAGAAATTCTTCAAAACATTACCAATTCTGTATAATTATGCTATCAGGAATTAAGTCAATAAACTTTTTATGAACTAACCAAGTTCAAGCAATTCTAGTCATTAGAATACTTACTTTTATCTTCACTTACAATCATTTTAAAATAGTAAAAATACTAATTGGGCTTCGAGTATTAATAGAAATTGACTTTAGTAACTTGAGAAATCAATTTCAAGTGAACATAAATTTTAAATTTATTCAAAAATTCTAATCACGAAATATAACACTTTAACCTGGCCGAATTTTCAGACTAAGCAATAATTCACAAGATTGACTATAATCTGATCTAGAAACGAGCTTCCAAGTCTAATCTGGTTGGTTTTTCTGCTTCAGCTATTACTTCTTTTGGAGTAGTTGGAGGGTAAACTTCATGTCCTGAATTACCGTACCAAGTAGCCCAATCAGGGAAAGTCTGAGCATATGTCTCGAATGTATGCCATTCAATGGGCCACATCTTTTCGAATTTGGCAATCTGAAAGTAAAGGGATGGAAGCGCATATTCAATAAATTGTAGAATTAATTTTATTGATTGACTTACCATTTGTCGACATTCATCATTCCTTTCCTCGTAGTGTGTGATCATTTCTTTTGCAGCTTCAATGGATTCTTTTTCCATTTTATCAACTGTGGCTGCCAAAGTATCTTCTGGATAAGGAATTTGACTTAAAGCAGCTTTGTAAGAGGCTTCTAATTTGTCAACAATAGCCTTGTTAGAAACAGTAGCTTTCATTGCATTCCAATCAATAGCTGGAGGAGCTTCAGGGAATTCTTGAACTCTGAAATAGAAATATAAAATAATAGATAAAATAACGAAAAAATGACATGGATAAATACTTACTTTCGCAAATAATTCTCAGAAGCAGCCCTCAATTTCTTGAAAGACTGTTTCTTGTATTCACCGGTTATGGCTTGAATTTTAGCCCAATCAGTAGCCGCTTTAGCTACCCTTTTAGCAGACATGATTAGATGAATAAATTAAAACAAACAAATTACCAGAAAAACACAAAACTAATTAACAGTTTATGAAAACAATAAAAAGAAGGTGACCCACGAAGCCAGCTGAGTCCAATTTTCCGTCAGATGGCAGTGCATTCTGGAATAAATAGTATCGCCATCTACAGTCATCGAAATGATCCACAAAATGATTAATTTATTAAACTTCAAGTTGAAGTCTTCAACTATCTGATCGGTTAACTTGAAATTTATAAAGTGTTCAAGACTTTCAAGCTCACCCAACGTCATTTTGCGGGAATTTTACTTTCCACCTTCTGAGTCTGGTAATAAATGAATTGACAATTAAATTGTTCTTGAATCATTGCTTTATTAGGATTTTTGTTCTTGTTCAATTGAAAATAATTTTTATGTTCAAAGATTCTTCCTAATACTTTCATCTTTTATGTTGACTATTCTTAGACAATCAACTGATTATTTTGAAAGTATTATGAACTTAAAATGAAAAAAGAGCGAACTCAATATTAAAATATTTTCTGCAAAGGTTGAATCGTTCACTAGCTAGATTAACTCAAGTAAAAGATCAGTCAATTTTGAATTAATTTTTCTGAATCCTTTTGTATTGCATCCTCGGTTGAAATAAAACATCTTAAAATTTCTGTTTTCTCAAGTTGCTCATCCAACAATGTGAAATATTGATGGAAACATCAGTTTCTAATAATCTTTATTCTAAAGCATTGTGAAGGGAAACAAATCGCTGTTTAGTTGGTGACTTTATGGATTTGGGTTGTTGGATGGTTAGTAAGTGCCTAAACTTTGACTTTCGAGTTAAGAGTTTCTGATGAACTTTTAGGAACATAAGAACTAGAATCATTTCTGATATTAAAAAGTTTCTTTCTTTTATTAAAATCGTTTTCTAAGTTTAATATTCTATTGCATTTCGTTCATCTGTAGAACCAGAATTTATTTTTTAGTTTTTCTGATTGAAGATGGTTTTTTCATTAAGAAGTTGATTCTTAAATATGTGGATAGAACTGATTGTATTCAGTGGAATGAAATTTTCGATCAGTCATGATCTCAGCAGCCTCTGGTAACTAAACAAAAATCGATGTTTCAACTTGTAAAGTAATTTCACCAGAAAAAAAGCTTGATAAACTACCATTAATTTGATATTAAAACAGAAACAAGAATGAGAACAATTTAATTATTTAATTACACCATTAAAGTCAAATTTACTTTATCCATTTGTGAACGCAATCATCTCTGAATTTAATTGATTATCAGACAATGAGAGTGAACTAAATGCACTCATTTATTATTTAAGAAGCAAACTCAGTAATATTAATGATAACAATAATTATAACTAAAAGTAAAAAATAAATCAAATTAACTTGTAATTTGCATGTTTATTGTGAGAGAAGAAAGTTGATTGGAAAATTAGCCTTCAGAGCAACAAATTTGAGAAGCATAATTGCTCTTAACTTTTAATTTTCATCTTAAAATTAATTGTAAATCTTTTAATCGCAATTAATGTTCCAGTTGATGAAGAAATGTTTAGTAAAACGAGAAATTAAACCGCATTTTATATGAACTGGGTCTTGATGTTGCTGGGAGTGAAATAGCAAAGTGTCTTGCGTAGTTAGTAAATTGTCAGGAATAAGGTTAGTAGTGAATGTAATGGAATAGGATTGAAGCCGAGGGAGTTTAGATGATGACAATGATGAGAATGATGATGAGAATGAAAATGATGATAACTGTAATGTAAAGTGATGGGAAAAGCAGAGTGTAACTTTTCAGTTCAACTGAACACACATGATATCAGTTTTTGGTTTCATCTTTACCAATGAGAATTACTTTCAACATGAGAATCAACATGTTTATTGTTGTTGTTGTTTATAATATTTGTTACCAACACTTGAGTTCAAATGATTAAAAAGGAAACATTAAAGTCAACATTCAAATTGATAATCATTTGCAGTTAACAAGTGTTTTTCATTTCATTTGTTTCCAGTTTTTAGTTGGATTACATTGTTTTAAAGCTTTAACAAAATGAAAAGCTTTAGTTCAGTTGGAGAAACAGTTTTGTGATTTGTTTGATTCCATCGTAGTTTCAGGTTCCTTTCGCTTTAAATATTTAGATTATTTTTAATTATTGGTTTAATTGAAAAATTAGAATCATTTGCTGAAAGTTAGTTATTTAGATGATCGAGTGTTACAAATGAAACAATCAGAAGTCAGAGATTTTGTTCATTTGTTTTGTCACAACTATTTTCGTGTTCAACTTGACTCAACTCTGTTCAATTGATTGAATTGTATCCATCAATTGGTTTCATTGTGAAATTGAAAGCTTGTGTTGAACATGTTGATATGTTGATATGGTTTATTACATTTACGGTGATTTCAATTCAAGTTCAACTCAACTACCAATGATCATCTCAAGTGATTCCAATCGTCTCGATGATTTAACATCAAGTTATCCACTCTTTCTGCTAACCTCATCATCACCCATTGAACCACAAGAATTGAGTGTTTTCATATCGAGTTCAGCCAATGTCAACACAAATGGTCATCCAAGTCATGCGATTAAACCTGGCTCTGCTGTGGTCGGTGCCAACTTGGGTGAGATATTTCACACCATTGGTCTTGGTGTGACTTTGGCTGCTCTTATACTGGCCACTATAGTGGGCAATGTGTTTGTCATCATTGCCATTCTAATGGAGAAAAATTTACGTTCCGTTGGCAATTATCTTGTTCTGTCGTTGGCCATTGCTGACCTTATGGTGGCCTGCCTTGTGATGCCTTTAGGTGCCGTCTACGAAGTGTCCGGTGAATGGATTTTGGGTCCACAATGGTGTGACATTTGGACTTGTGCCGATGTCTTGTGTTGCACTGCTTCCATTCTTCACCTTCTAGCCATTGCCATTGACAGGTACTGGGCCGTCACCAACATTGATTACATTCACAATCGAAACCCAAATCGAATCGGCGCTTTAATCATCTGTATTTGGACTGTTGCTTCCATCATTTCAGTTGCGCCAGTTTTGGGTTGGAAGGATCCTGACTTTGAGAAGCGACTTCTTCAAGAAAAGAAGTGCCTAGTTTCACAGGACGTCGCCTACCAAATCGTTGCCACTTTCGCCACCTTCTACGGTCCACTTGTTTTCATTCTACTTCTTTATTGGAGGATCTATCAGGTAAATTCATTCAATGTTTATTATCGAAATTCATTCTAACATTTGCTTTACATGACACATGGAAAATCGGAAAGAAAAATAATCTAAAAATTTTTAAATAAACAAATAATTTCTTACTTTTTCTGTGAAATTTCAACACAAAATGCATTTGACTTGTCGAAATTAAATCTCTGAGTTCCAGACTTTTTAGTCTAGAGTCGATCAAAACGCTTCCCAAACCTTATTAACTGAAAATTTCTCTTCACACTTTCATGTAATTTCAACATAAAGTTCATTCGATTCGTCCAAACGAAAAACTCAGTATTTCAAATACTTTTTGCATTCGATTAAAGAAGAAATTCGCTCTTCCAGAGATTCTGATTTTTCCGTGATATTTTTATCAACTCTTCACTCTTTTAGCTTCGAACGAAATGTTTTTTCGAAGTTTCCTTTTCGTTGCAACTTTTTTCAAAATAGTGATGAATTTCAATCTTTTACAATAAAACAATAAACGAAGTGAAAAACTCAATTCCTTGTGTTGACTCGAAGGAAAGATTTTGCGAAATTCAAAAGTCATGAGCAAGTCTCACGTTTTTACTCAGATTATGTGCATTATACAATGATAGCTATTTATAAAGTCTTGTTAATAACTTAATTAATCAAACAATTTGCATTTACTTTATTCAACATTAACACTTTATCCAACCAATTAACACATCATGCAAGTTACAGGATAACTTTAATAGCATTGAAACTCCAATTGACGATTGATTGTTTCATCAATTAGTTGACTGTTTATCCAATTTAACCCTTTTCTAGGAATGAATCAAATTTCCTTTAAATGATGAAACGAATTGCAAAAAGTTTACTTAATTAACTTTATGGTTTTCCTTAATTCTAATAGACTTATTTTTTTGTTATAACATTGAATTAACTCCAAGTTTAAAATTAAACTCCATTTCTATTACTTTGAGTTCAAGCCTAACATTAAAAGCAAATGTTTAAAAGTAAAATTGAAAACCATTAACTTGTAAACAGAATCAATATAATTGTTGATTTTCATTATTACATTCAATGTTTCATTTTAACCTTTCAAAACAATTATGAAATGACTAATTATAAAGCAAGCAAAAGTGACATTTGTTGAGATTTGTTGTGAAGTGAAAACATTTACAGTGATTTGTGTGTTAACTTGCAATTCATTAATCAAACAGGATTGCAGTTTCAATTGGTGATTAAGTGTTGATTTAAAATATTATTTGTTTATTTAAAATCTTAACCAAAATTCAACTGCAAGCCAAAATGCAAGTTGAACAACAAAAAAGCCTGAGTAACGTTACGATGTTGGCTAATGATTTTCAATGTAAACAGGAAATTAGCTGATAGTTGATGATGATGATTGTTCATGTTTACAGTTACCTTTAGTCATAATTATTTATCGATATTTTTACACCAAATTACATGAAATGAAGTCAGGAAAAGTCAGGCAATAATAAATTTCAGAAGGAAAAGTCAACAAATTTTAAGGAAAAGCAAATGAATCAAAATGGGTTAACCGTTAACCATATTTTGAATAACTTTAAGGTTCAGGATTGAAGGAGAAGAAGATGAAGAAGAAAATGATGATGATGATGATAAAGAGCAAGGTTATTGCTTAGTCAAGGTTTCCTTCAACTTTTTTTGCTTCCAAAGCAGAGAATCAGATGAAGATGGTGAAAGTGATTCACTTTTCTTCTAGTTTCTTAACCAAACTGAACCGAATATTGGAAACTCTTTTTTTCTCCTTTTTGCTTTCACTTCTTATTTGGTGCTTACCTTCATTCATGGTAACCATGGTATGTAAATAAGGCAACATTGGTAGTCATTTGAACCTCATTAATCAATCTTTCGTCAAAACTGTTTTACATTCAATTCTGTTTTTATTGTTATCGAAACAATATGTGAAAATAGTTACATTTGTTTGATTGCAAATCAGTTTTTCGCATTTGATCAGAAGCGGGTTCAAATGATTAAGCTGATGAACCAAAGATTATTGCAACTTTAAGTAATCGTTTTGTTCATCGATGTTTACTTCACTCAATTACGCCTGAACAAGTTGAAGATTGAGTGAAACTTGAAAGGTTAGAAGCGGGTTAAAAGAGGTAAAAGTTGTTCTTTTGTTTGATTACTTTGGCATATTCATGGATAGTATTATACCTTTAACATGATAGATCATGTTGACATGAGAAAAGGATGCAAAATTAGAGAGAAGATTCTGTTTTCTTATTTTCTTCTTTTTTTGCATTTTCCTCACTAAATGCTTGGAAAGTTTTGCAAACTAAAAGGGTTAACAAGGTTGAACTTGAGAATAGTTTCTTTCTGCTTCTCAACTTTGTTCCACTCTTTTCTCATTCCCTGAATTTGGACAGCATCAAGGAACTGAATGAATTCTAGTTTATTGCTGTAGTTAATCGAAAAAATTATTCAAGTTTTGATTTAAAATACTTTTCGACGAAAAACTTTGAAAGCAAATTCAACTAAGCAATAAGTAAGTCTTAAATGTCTGCTAATTTTGTGCATTAATTGTAATACTTTTTTGCTTATAAATGAAAAGATTAACTTCCAAATTAAAGAGATTAAACTCTGAACATGAAATCTCTGAAAGAAAAACAGAAAATTTTCTGCAAAAGTACTTTAAATTTTTAATAAATAAACATCGATGATAGATTTAATTTTTGAGAAGTTACATGATAAGTTCTGACTCAACTAACATCAATCAACAAAATGAACTTGATCATGAAAATGCAACATTCATTGCAAACATTTAGAGAAACTTTTGTGTCCGGAATTTCCTAAATTTTTCAATTCGTCTTTCAACACAAGTTCAGCCTCTACTTATACTGAATTTTGGCTCACATTGGTAGGAACGTTTAATACTTTCAGAAATTCAAATAAAATCACTTTCTTAAAAAGTGCCAGATCGGGTTGAATTTAACCATTCTTCCGATTGTAATTTTGCAATTTGATTCTTTATAAAGAGAAAATTCATTCCAATATCTTTTATTTGGTACTAAGATTGTAGTTTTGGGACACACAGGTAGCGCATAAATCAAGTTCCAGAAAAATGTATGGCCCTAAATTAACAATGTATTGTAATATTGATAACATTGAAGCTTTTGCAGCTTGCAGCGATGAGTTTGAAAAAAGCCAAAAAATGATAAAATAGAAAATATTGAATATTGAAATAAGTTTGTTGTTTAAATAACAATTTTAACACCTCCTTATCGTCTACGACCACACCAGACTGAAAGCACCGGATCCCGTCCGATCTCCGAAGTTAAGCAGTTTCGGGCCGGGTTAGTACTTGGGAGGGAGACCACTTGGGAACCCCCGGTGTTGTAGACTTTTTGATTTCAGGTCAAGTACCTAATTTTTCATTTGATGGTCTCGCATCTCATACCAACTCAATAACCTTTAAATCGATAAAAAAGTTCAATAGATTTCAATGTTCATTTTTTATTTTATCAAATTCAAGCAAAAGCCATGCTTTGAGTAGGGAATGATTTTCAAATATATTTATGACCTTGGTTTGTTAAAAGTCACATCGTAAGAGTGATAAGAAAAGCTATAGCCAACTAAAGCCGACTAAAGCAACTTACGGCTAGGCGCGACTAATTTTAGCGTAAAATTTATTTTCATTTGATTTTTACTTTTTGACACAGCTACTTAGCTACTAATGCTAGTCACTTGCTTATTTTCACACGGTATCTAAAGACAATCGTTGATAAACAATGATTGAAATCTGGCAGGTGATTAGTAACTTAAAATTGTGCGTTTTACTTGGCCAGTTACGGACAATTTCAGATCTTGACTGTAGTTTATTCAGAAAAAAAGAAACCTTTGAAATGAATACTTTTGAATGATTGAATGTTGGAATTTGCTATTTTCCTATGCTAATTGTAGACTAATCCAAAAATCGTTCAATTCCACTTTGATACCTGTATAACATGAATAACATTCAACTTCTCACAAGAATCTTTCTTGTCAGCCAAGAATTCACTAATCTTTACTCAACTTAATCGAACATATTCATCTTAACCCAAGTAAATCTGAATAAAACGATTGGCTCTATCATTGATTTCGAATGAACTTTACTTCCAACAATAAATATACTAATGAAGATGGAGGCCAGAACTTTAAACTGTTAATTGATGTTTATTAAATCAAAATCATTTCAACTAATTAATTGTTTCGTATTCATTTTGAGCATTTGTATTCTTGGACTGATTTCCCTGCAGAATTGGGTTACAAAATGTTTTAAATGAATAGTCTTTACTTTTAATTTGATTTAGCAAAGAGAAAAGAAAAATTGTTCAAGAATGAAAAGAAGAAACGAACAAGAAAAAAAATAAAAGTTTCACTTGGAATTTCGAAGTGCATGATGAGTCAATCAAAGATTATTTTCAATTATTACCTTGAAATGGTTGAGATTATGAGCAGCACTGAAATGGAAGCAAAATGCGAATGATTTTAGTCGATGATTGAACACAAAAGGTTGAACAAAAGGTTTGATCAAAGTCATCTTTATAATCTTGATGAAACAGTTTTAATCCGATTTAATCTTTTTCATTGTTCATTTCGTTCACTGAATCATGCCATTAAAAATGAGAAAAATTGGATGAAAATGAAGAATCCAGATTAAGATGAACAATCTAAACCTTTTCTATCGATGTTTTCCTCTTCTTCCAAGATTAATCTATTTTTCTGGATTCTTTGAAAGTTCATCTTTAATTACATCAAAGTGATTCAATTGGAATCAATTATTGAACAATTTGATGAAATTGCAAAAACTGGATCCAAAAGGAAGCTTTGATTCTCACTGATTTGACATTCACATTCACCATGAATAGAGAAGAAGAAGAAGGTTAATCAAAAGATTTAGATTTTAATCTCAATTGTGATTGATTGATTTAATTGTTGGTTAGCCAGTGAATGATGAGAATAAAAGTGTTCAAGTATCATTAACAGATTTACCTTTTCTGGATTTCACTCTTTTCCAGATAAATGTTTATCAACTTATTGGATAACAATGAATAGCTAATAAGGAATGAGAATGTTTAATCAGAATCAATAAGATTTTATCATGGATTCTCATTGAAACTTCTCATGTCCAATGTGAATAGAGAAAAGAGTAAAAATATTTGACTAAAGGTAAGATGATGAAGAAGACAAGGTAAACAATTTAGTAAATGGTAAATGTTTGCCTCTTATTTTCTCGATCATTTCTTATATTCTGAACCATTAATGATGATTTGTGATCAAAGATGAATATTAGTCTGAAAACAGTGATCATTCCTCATGAGAAGATTTCACTTTGTTCACTTGCGAATACTTGAGATTATATTTGATAGAGAAAATGAAGTCAAATTTTTGTTCTGCCAATTTCAAGATGAGTTTTCCTGAGTTTTCCTGGAGAAGATGAACAATTGGAATGATGAAGATGATGAATAAACAAGTTGCTCTTTATTTACCTCTTTACAGTCTTAATCTATTCACTAATTTAACTCAGCTTTCGCTCATCCATCATCAAAGTGCTTTCACTTTGTTCAGAACTTGAAATCAACTGGAAATGACAAATTCATAAATTTTCTCGTTTCTCACTGAAAAGTGAAACAAAATATTTTCATGTTTATATCTTCTTGTAATGCAATGTTGCTAGTATTACATTTATAGCAATATTTTCACTCCCAGTTGAGGTTCTCATGGATGCTACTGAAACTGTTTAAAGTGAACATCTGAAAGTCTACACGATCAACAAGTGAATTCCTATTGGAATGTTTAGTTTATTAATACTTATCGATTTTTTCGTTCAATTTTCTTTCTCTTCTTTCTTTCTATTCTGTAAAACTCTTTTATCTCATCGCGAAACCATTATATGATCAAAGTAATGATTAACCTGGAAACAATAAAAAGATAATGACAAATGTGCGCCGTTTTTGTCTTTAGTTTTTTTTCAAATCAAAAGCGTGATAAAACTCTTTTTAATTGAGATAATTGATGAGCTTATTGATTATCTTTTATTAGATTTTCAGTTTGTCTTCTTGTTCACTAACTTCATGTTAATTTGACTTTTAGTCCAAACAATGTGAAGATCAATTCTGTTATTCCAATAGCACCTAATTCATTGTTTATAAATCATCTTGATGAAGAAACGCAAGTTTTCCTTTCATGTTGACATTTAAGAAATTTATCGCAATCTGACTTGAAATCAACAACTTCTATTCAATTTCATTGAAAAATATTTCACTTCAAAATGATTATCGAATGCATTTACAGCTCATAAAATTTTATAAAGCAATGAATGAAATAAATTTCAAAATTCATTCGAATATCAGATACTAGCTATAACGAATATTAAAAAAATCTTCGAAATCATCTTCACTTTCCAATTCATCGATTCTTTTATATTGGATGTAAATTTTCGAATCAAAACGGCAAGAAAAGCCAGAAAATATTTTAACGGCATTTCATGATACTAAATGTTATTGATCAACATCAAAAGAACGTGAAAAATTTTGCTAACAGAAAATGACTTTTATTTTCAAATCCAACATCGCTGTTTCGACCGTTAATTTGCTTCTCAGCCTGAGTCTAGAACAATCGGTTGTCTCACCCGTTCTCGTGATACGAACGTTCATATGTTAATAGGCATAACACCTTAGCAATTTAGATAGTTGAGTGAGTTCTCTGTACTAATGGTATTGGCATTCATACGCTCAGTTCGCGCTACAATAAAGTGAGTTTCTGCACTAGATGGACACAGGCCATGAAACTGAGAAAGTTTTTCTTCAGATGAATCTTGAGTTTCTTCGCATATGCATCTATGAGTTTGTGATGATCGATAGGATACAAAGCGTTTCTTCTCGCTTACGCAATGAAATATTTACAACAAAACTAAAGTTAATGAATATTTACTCCGGGCTTACATTTTGCAATTAACTTATTACAACAGCCTTTAATGTGAAAATGAAATAACTTGAACATTATATAAACTTATTTTTGCATTTCATTTTAATTTTTTGGCGACAAAAAACAAAATGAAAAAATCAACTGCAATTGCAATAAATATGAATTGGAAATGAAATTCACCTGAAATGAGACTGGCTTCTCAAACAGACAACTTTTCATTTAGCAGATTCTTTTTCATAATAAACAATTTCTCATTCATTGCAATGTTAACTTGATTGCAAAACGGTGTTGATTAAAAAAGAAGTGAACCTCAAAATGAAGTTGAACTCTTTTTTGTTCATCTTTCACCTTTTTTGTGCTACTTTCAGGTATAATTAATAATTTGAATCAACTACTTCTTTCCCTGTTCAGCTCAAGGCTGATTCGTCTTCCATTTAAAAGTTATAGAATAGCTTTTGTCATTTCTGTCTAATTACATTGTACTTTACTGGAAACCATTAAAAGTGAATGACAAAACAAAAGACAAAAGACAAAAAGTTCATTTAATTTGTTTTCAACCAAATACTTGGAAATTATTTACTCGTTCAATTCCACAAAACAATTCGATATTCATTGATGAATTTCAATATTAATGAAGATTGATCGCCTCCAGCTGTTAATGAAATAATGTCATCTTGTTACTAGAAATTCATTTCCATCAACATTAAAATATAATCTATTTTACATTAAACTGGAAAAATCAATAATCGTTTTTTTATTAAATTTTTTTCATTCCACAAATAAAACTTTTCCAAGTTACGCATGAAATTCAAGGATTAGAATGCCTTCTCATTAGGATTAACGAAATTCATTTTTTCATAGATATTCTCATTCGATATTGAAAGAACTTTGAGAACAGAAACTTTGTTCTAAAAATAGAAAAATGATATCTTTAGAAATTCGGAAAAACCAAAAAATCAAATGTAAAAAATTCAATCGATTGAGTCTGAGATAATTTTACATTTTGAATGCATTCTTTCTTGGGTGAATAACATGTTAACTCAATGATTATGCTATCAAATGTGAATCTTAATGGAAACTTAATGATATTTTGTTGCATTTTTACGTGAAATTTCAAGTAATTTGACAGATTCTAAGTTATCTTTTGAGCAGCGAACTGTAAAAGCAGCGATGAATGAGTTTCAAGGCGTTTTACTAATTAAATTTTGCAAACCTTCATGATAAGCAAATCTCGCATTATCCATAACTAGCTAAGAAATGCTTCTTAATTAATGAACGAACCCATTAACATTATAACTTTAATCTTGTTTTTGCTTTTGAAAAATCATTAAACTTGCAAGTTTCATTAAATCCTATTTAAGGCAGCGAAAATTAATTTACAAATTTTCTCCTTTTCTCGGTTAACCAAAACTCAACAGTCAATTCAATAATATTTTAATCATTTTGAAGATCAAAGAAGATCATTTAAGGTCGCAAAAGCGAGAACCGAACGCATTTGGACTCAAAGACAAAAACAATGTTAGATTGTTGGATTGCCAGACCTTTATTCAAAGCAATTGAAGCTTATCGACCAAATGTTGCTGATTTAAGTTGCAGTTTTATAAAATGCAATTTCGTGCAAAACCTTTTGACCAACCTTATGTCAATAGTAAATTGAAATCAAACGAAGTTGAAATTTTGCTATCAGTCTTTGTTTAGTCTGGCGCTTATCGTAGATCAAATAAAGTGAATGAAATTATTTAGGGAATTTATTCTACTTATTTAGGGAACGACTATAAGAATGATACAGGTAAACCTTTGTTAGATTTTAAGGTCAGGCAAAGTCGTTTTTCGAGAATCGTTTCTGATAACTTTAGAAGTCAAACTATGGTCATTTTTGGAGGGCACAGACCAAGTTGCTAATTGCTTTAGGAGTTTTGAACCTCGTTACAAACCTTTTTTGTTTTTTTAAACATTTGCCTTCTTCTTCTTACAAAAACTGCTATTTCAGACAAAAATTAATGGTCTGCAGTATCATTAGTATAATTTGAAAGGTTAATCTGTACGAATTTCCGCTTCTTTTTGTCTTCAAATCAGTAAACTGAACTTTTTTGTAACTTAGATGGTCGCATAATATTGAGAGGCTGATAATATGCTCATAACGATAACTCAATGCAATATTTTGTTGCAGAAAATCACTGAAAGCAAGGATCCATAGACAAAACTTATTCATTCATTTTAAAAAACATGAGAAAAACTAACAAAGATTCGAGTTTTGAAAGGTCCAAACCCAGTCTTTTGAATTTTTATGAATAAAAAAGGAGCTTTCAATGTCAAGACTCAAATCTGGAAACTAAAGCCCAATGCTAAGCTCACAAAAACTGATTAAAGTCCCCAGCAGCAACTTTTCTTGATTGTTTTATCAGACTTTTTGTCCATCCAATTGATACCAGAATGAGTTTTGTCCAGTAGATTAACTGATAAACCCTCACCAAATGCAATTGAATGAAATAATTTTCAGTCTTAACTTTTGATCAATGAAAGTTGAAATCCAATCAGACATGCGAAATGTAGTCTACGAAAAACCAGTCAAAATCGGAATAAAATGAATTCCAAAAATGGATTCATAAGATTAGGTACCGTTTCATGAAAAGTGTATTATCAAGCGTTTCCAATAGAATCAATGAAAAATATGGAAAAAACTTTCCTTTGAACCTTGTTCTCTGTTCATTTTTTCTTTGAATAAATTGAAACAGAATTGGATTCTCTGTTAATTTTGATTAGAATATAATTGAGACAAGCTTATCGATGAAGCTATTCAATAAATTTATCCATTGAAAGTAATTTCGTTCATACCAAAGTTTCCATGGTTATATTCGGATGCTATTCAGTTGAACTCAGAATGGACTTTATTTCCCTTTTAAACAGCAAAAGTATTACAACATTCTTGTCCTTCAACATTGAATTGAACAGTTTCGTTGTATGCAAAAGAATGAGGAAAACATTGAAATGTTACAATATTGAATATTAATCATGCAATGGAATTGAATCTTTCAACATGATACAAGCTCTTCTTCGAACTCCTTTCAACATTTCAATCCAACGAAGACTAGACTTAACTTTACCTGAAAACAGAATAAAATTTTATCCTTTTCTTTCTTCGACTCTGTTTTCTTGTTTAATCTTGAAAATCGAGTCAAATTTGAAGTGAAACAGTGAACTGAATGAAAGAGCAAATCACTGTTAATAACTATTCTCAAGAGTTTCAAGACTTGAGACTGACTTGATGATTGCTTTTTAAGCTTCTGACAAGTGATTATGATATTGATAATGATTATGTAATAAAAGTCAATGATCAATAAAAATGTTCAGTTAATTGAAGTAATATGAGGTTTGTTTTTGGGTTCAATTTGTTGAACCAATTTGACACTCCATTAAGGTGTTGAAGGTAAATGAAGAAAGAGAAATATTGACAACTTTGATAATCTGGATTCTTTTCTGTTCTCCTCTTAAATCATTATTTTGTGCACAAAACCAGCTTCCTTAACAATTATCATGGTTAGTTGAACAGAAAAGTTGTTATCCAATGTTTCAGCTGAATTTTGTGTGATAAATCAAAGAATCTTTCGATTTGACAGAAAATTTTGACATGAAAAAAAATCAATCATCAAAACGCACAGAAAAGGAAAATGTTTTAGATTATCTGGTAAAGAAACGAACAATCTGAAATTCATGTTTTCGAAAATTGTCTCTTTTCTTTTTTCTCAGTCAATTGAGTTTTTGAATTAACTTTTAACTTTTAGCAATGCTTTATCAAGGTTGAATTATTATTCCAACTTACAATTTGATGGAAAATTTATCCTCTAATAATCATTTTTATCGTCATTATTGCTGGCAATATTACTATTTTATCGCATTAAATTGACGGATAATAATAGATAAAAACAGTCAGTCAAGGTAAATACAATTTGACTTCCAAATGACATTAGATTGTTAGTTGATAGGTAAAAGCCTTGAGGGAATAATAATGAAATCTTATCAAAATGAGTGAGACAATTTATTTAGATGAGAAACCATCATTCATGTTTATTAGATAATGTTATTAATTTAAGAATGAATATCAAGTGATGACGATGATGGGATACTGATGAGCCTGATAAATATTTAAACTCATATGAATGAGGAAAATGGCCTTTTCGCACATTTCCATTGCTTCTTAGGAGCTGAAGGAAAAAATTAAAACGGAAAAGTGACAATTTTCCAATAGCAATCAGAGCACTTCGTTAACTTTCAGTTTTTGATCAGAAAAGCCCGTGAGTCTCTTTGCAACAGTCAGTTTAGTAACTACTTTACTGATTGACCAAATCACAAGTAATTTTTAGTTCGATACCCGATGTTTCACCCGTCAACAAACTAATCAATCGAAATAAACGAAATTGTGGAGATTCAAAGGTTTTCGACACTTTTATCGGTTTTTTAAGGCGAAGAATGCAAAAATACTTTGATCGGATTTATGCTGATTCAATTTTGAGAAAAGACTAAAGACTAAAATAAATCAGGAAACCATTGAAAAGACACTTAACATTAATTTCTGATTCTTATCCAGTTCGACGAATTTGCAAATAAACAAAATTCCCGAAGAGTGTGATTCACTGAGAATCTTTATATTACTTGAATGACTTTTCTTCTTGTTTAGTTAATAGAAAGATGATATTATTACATGAAAACTTGTCGGTTTTAAATATTAACTGACCAAACTTTTATAAATATCATTCGGTTATTTTGAAGTTATTAATAGCAACGAAAAGTGGATCAAGTAAAGTTGAAAAATATTCACTTAATTGTAAATGGAAATTGTAAAAAATAGTTTCTATTTTTTCAATTGTTATCGTCTCATGGGAAATGAATATAATGCTCACTGAAATTGGATGGATCAAGTGTTTATTTTTTGCCAACTTGTTTCTTTGCTTTTCCCAACTCTTACTCAACTATATCACAATCCTAATCATAATTACCAACATAATGTTGATCATTTTTGTCATTTTAAAGGGTCAAAAGTTGCAGCAAAATGTTCATTTTAAAGTGATTAAGAAAAAAATGAGTTTTATCTCTTTTCTTGACTTTACTTTTTCTTGGTTTTAATCAGTTTCATCAAATGTTAGTCACTCCCTGAAGGGATTGCAGTTTCAAGTGCAGTGAATGAATGAATGAAACGGCTCTGTATTAACTCAGTGGATATCAAATTTTGAGGGCAAAAAAATGTTTAGACGACAAAACTAGATTGGCTTTTAAGTCAGAAATCAATTTTATTGATTTAAACATTCATTGTTTGCCCTTTTTACCACATTAAATTCAGTATCTTATATTCTGTGAATCAATATCCACTAAATGAATCAATAAGCATCTGAAACATTAATTTCACTCGTTGAGTTAAATTTAAAATAGCAAATTTCATTCATTGATCTACAAATGCAAAATTGAATTATTATTAATATTTCAACTCGGAAACTGAATTTTAGTGATAATTTCAAAACTCTCACTGTAAACTTAAAAAGCAGCGGCAAGAAAACGAAAATTTGAATTCCATCGAGCAAAGTGGTAGTAAAATTGATTAAGAAATTGACATTTTTCATGTAAATTTAAAAGCATTCACTTGGAATCTGTCAAATTGTGATTTTTCTTAACTTTTAGTACTTTTGATTCTTTATTCACTTTATTGCTCCAGACTTTTAAAATCAATCGTTCAAATGAATTAGAAACATATTAAAATTTCCTTTAAATCATTGTTTTTGGTTCCCTATTTGTTTTCAGAACAACTAATTGCTCTAGAAATGGAGTTTTCAAGCATAATTTTAGAACGTGAATTGACCCTGTCAATAAACTGCTAACTGTCTGCATTGAGCGAAAAACAAGTCTTCGATTTCGTTTGAATCTTCGACCGAAACAATTCTCCATCATCTGATCACAAGGTAAAGGATCAAAACAGCCAAAGTCAGAACAGCCAAATAAAAAGCTGCTTAAATCATATCAATTCAAATTGCAAAAAAGTCCAACAAAACCTTTCTATGGATATTGATAAGCTAATTAATTATAGTTAATTAACTCCGATCGAGCCGAAAAATGGTCTACATGCACCTATATCGATGCTCTAGTGTCCTTAAAATTATTGCGTCAAACTTATTCAAAATTGAAGCAAAAGTCAGTGGTAAAAAAACAAAAGTATTTTTGATACCCTTAATAAATCTGATCATTTATGCAGCTTTTTATTCGGCTGTTCTGACTTTGGCCGTTTTGGACTTGGCTATTTTGGACTTGGCTCTTTTGACTTTGGCTGTTTTGGGCCCAAACCGATCACAAAAATCACTCAAAACTAAAATAAATTGCCCGAATTTCCAATTTCGTAAAAACGCACCAAAGCTATTCTGCTAAACACAAAATGTCACCATATCTTTTGAAGAATAGTTATTGGCAGTAAGAAATTACTTCCGAATGACTTGAACCAAAGTCGCTCAGTTTGTGGTAAACTTGAATATTTACTTTGCGGTTCTCTGAATTGTCCCGAAATCTGTTTTATTAATAAATTTTCAATCATTCAATCTTTTTTAGCTAATTCTGAAGCCCAAAACTTGAGACTTTGCAGTAAACTAAACCAACTTTTGAAAGGAAACTTAATTTTTCTGTTTTCACCATCGTTCTGTTTCCCTCAGTTTTTCCTGATTTTGACTTATGATATTATTTTTGACAACATTTATCTTCTTCTTTTTAAATTATCTATTTGGTTCATTCCAATCTGGAAATGAATTGGTTGCTAAGTTAAAAACGAGATAAAAGGAGTAAAAAGTATAAAAATTCCAAGTCCAATTCAATTTCTATCAATATCATCTCAAATATATTCAGACTATTTTGACATTACATTTAACCTTTCATGAAAAACGTAAAAAATGAAACATTTTTTTCTCTTTTAATGAAAATCCAAGCGATGAAAAAATAAAGTTGAATGAAACATTTGAAAGTAAAAATGATGAAAAATGAAAGCGAAGAGTTGAAAAATTAAACTTTTTTCACTTCAAAAGTCATCAGTTAATTCATCAATCAGACCAATTATATATAAAAATTACATTATCATGGACCTTGAAAAGAATATAAAAATCATAAGAATAGAGAAAAGTATTATTATATTTTTAAAACTTGTGACGCAAAAGATCGGCTCAATCGATAATATTCCAACTTTTCAATATTACTCTTCAAGTTCAATAGTTCGTTTGTCGAAAAAATGGTCAATCTACTCTCAACTCTTGAACGCATCTATGAACAGTCTTATCTTCTAAATATAAAGGGTGGGACAAAAGTAGAGTCACAAACTTTGATGATCATTATTCAAATAATGAACATAAGGAATTTGATGGATTTTTATTGAAGGATAATAGAGACATCAAGATACGTATTGGTTATTTTATAATTGAAAAAGGTCCATCTTTTGAGACTTTACGTAACTTTTTCTTCAAGTCAATCATAAGGTTTTTGCCTGAGCTTTCAGCAATTTTATTTGATATGTTTGTCCAGATTTTGGTGAAATCACACATTCGTCTTGGTGTTTTTGATCTTTTTGCATATTCCGCTTTACATAAAATCTGATTCTTCCCCTGACAGTGGGTGACAGACTGTACCCGTACCCCATATTGGCTACGATTACAAAGCTGTTGTTGGGTCAGGGTATGTTGGGGAACCCACCTGATAATTACCGACTTCGTGTTAGTTTCGCCCACTGTTTGATGGCTCCCCTACGGGTGAGCAATCGGACCAAGGAAATACCGCAAGGGTTAGGAAGAATTGGGACAAGCTTGTGGATCTTGAAAATCCTAATCATTTAGCGCCAGGGGAGATTTGTGCAGGCTACATCAGAGGTGTTTATAGCATCAACCAATGGGGTACTACCGGAGTCCTCGTTGTGGTCGCTTAAACTGAGTGACCCTTACAATGCCGAGTTTTTTACCCTGACGAGCTAAAACGGGTTTTTTCGATCATTTTTTTAAATTTTTTCAATTTTATGTCATCAAGCGCACTTTCTGGCCTACCTGAACAATGAGATGATTCTCATGACCTGTCCTCTCAAGTCTTCTGATCAAACGATAAATTGTTTCTCTTGATGACCCACCATTGACGAAATAGTTCACAGTTGAAAGTCGATTTTTGTCACTTTTCGTGAAAAATTGGCACACTTGATTGTAAAGGAACTCATTAAATTTACGTTTATTAGCCATAATTTGAAATAAAAATGTGAAAGTATATTACATAATTATTTCAAAGAAAGCTTAGAAATTAAGCAGTTTAGTGTAATCGTTAAAATTCGGTTTGGTCCAACTTCACCAATCTTTTAAGCTCTTAAGACACAAGTTTCCGAATTTAAACTTTTGGATTTCAAAATTCATTTAAATTAAATGGCATAAACAATCAATATAAACAAATCAATTTCTCCATTAACACTTTGTTATAATAATTAATACAATTTTGATAAATGCGAATGTATCTGTAATTTTCACGATAAAGCGTTTTTACCATTCAGTACATGAGTTAGATCAATTCTGCTCTAACTCGAGACATTTCACAGTAGTTGGTTTGTTGATTAAGTTGACTTCATTATTAACAAATAGAGTTGATAGATCTATTGTGTATCAATTTGAATTCATTTTTGTTCACCCTTTTCTTAGTTAAAACTCTTAAACTTAAGCGATTATGTCTTAAAAGACTAAAAGATTGGTGAACTTGGAACATACCAAAAGAATGTGGTTTCTACTTGTATCATTGATTTATTTGTTTAATTCATTGATCTCTATTAGAATGCGGGAAAATCGAGAAGTTCATGAAGAGTCTTTCATCAAATGCTCCGCTAACTATTGAAGAGCAGCGAAACTCTTTCTGATTCATGACAACATGGATGTTGGCTGTTTCATCTTGCGCTGCTCGACACGGGCTGGTTACAGAAATGGCTGATAGATCTAATGCGATATCATAGTTTCTTTTTACGAATAACAAAAATTTTATAACCAAATTCTCCTATTTTTCAATTCGATGGTTATCATGCTCTTGATTTCGCAGTTTTATATTATTCAAAAATTGAGTGAATAGTTGCAAATAAATTCAAGCTAGATTTGTAAGGAATTTATTCACTATTTTCCTATCTTCATTCTACAGTTTGCAATCAATTGTTCATAGCTTCAACTCTCCTTACCTTTTAAAGTCAGTCTTTTCTTTTCCTTTTTCTTATAAAATGGCCAACACTAAGTAATTAATTTTCATGTGTATTTTGGTATTTAGGCTTATATAATTGTTCAGTGTGTTGATGAGCGTTATTCTCAAATTTTGAGTCTCTATTATTGTGCCTTCACCTTTGGGCCCTTAATAATTGATCTTAAAATTTAATCAAAGTGAATTATCTCATCAAAGATCTGAATAATTCATTGTGAGATTTTATACTGAATCAGTTGTGTTGCTTTACATCTCATCCCGTGTAGAGCACTCACAGATTTCAAGTTTCAATGTTTGAATATATTTTGGGAATGTCTTTTGTGTTGAATGACTTTACTGTTTCAGTTACAGTAAAATGGACTTTGTTTCGTCTTCCATTTCACAAGTACCAAAATCTTTTCCACGCAGTGGGGCATTTTGTCTGTGCTCAACTGTCCGAATTCCAGCGACTGAATTTCTGACATCAGAGAATAAAACTGTTGAGAATGAAAAGTTATATTTTTGCCGTTTTTAAATGCTTGGAATTTTATTGAATGATGAAAAATTCATGAGTGAAATAAGCAGAACCTATCTTGACAAAAAAGTTGAAATTTGAAAGAAACGAAGAGTAGAAAAGATGAAAAGTGGAAACAGCAAAATTGATTCAGTTTGTCTAAATGAGATGAGTAGAGTTAGAATCGATTATTTTGTTTCTTTTATTCATTTAAATCCATTTTAACGGGCAAAATTAATAAGAGTAGATCGAGATAAATTTCTTTGAATATAATACTTTTAACCGCTTCTCAAATCTCTAATTCAAACAGCATATCAGTTGAATTGCCCTGTATGATCAATTATGAAATCTTCATCTAGTTGGTTCCTTCACCTATCAAAGTTAAAGTGTGTTATAATTCATCAAAAACGCTTACAAATAAGTTCTTATTTTAATAAAAAGTTGATTTGCCCAAACTTTTAGCTCAAGCTTTATCGACTGACATCGATAATCTGCTTTCAATGTAGAGAAAAGTGTGCAATCATCAATGAATTACGATTCTTTAGAATCAACAGCTGATTTAGTCGAATATCAGGTAAATACGTTGAAATGAACAGGTCACCCACTTATTCATTCTTTGCTAGACGAGTAACATGTAACCACTTTCAATAACGAAGGACTAAACTAACAGAACAGATGAATCACTCTAGCATTTCAATTATCTAAATCAGTGGCTACACTCATCGTTATTAGATGTGTAATTGTCATCGCCATTACCTTTTATTTTTTCATTTCTTACCTTTTCTTTTGTTCTATTCCTACCTGGATCTTGATAATTTGATGACTTTTTGCTCGTTATTTTTATGCTCATTCTTTGAATAAAATAACAATAACGATTCCAAGTCAACATTATTAGAAACCATAAGAGGAATGAAATTGTTATAAGTTTAACAAATAAATTGACAAAAATTTCGTTTCATTTTTTCCTTCTTGGTGTCTGTTTCAGCTCATCAACTGTTCAGCCCAACTTGCCTCCAGTAATGTGCAATTTAACTCTAACAATAACTTGTTAACATGATTATTATTGCTTTCATTTCGTGCTTTTCTTTGTGCTCAGTATGGCATTAGATATTAGATAGCAGTTGTTTGGACATTCAACAGTAAAGCATAATATGAAGGTAGAAAGTCATTATTTTTCATCTTCTTTCTTTGAGTTTGATCAAGTAACAGAATGTTATACAATTGATAATAAAATGTATTACACTGTGAATAATATCGTTTGGGATGTTCTAATAATCTTAATGAAAATTTTGACCCAAATAATTACCAATAAAGCAAAATTTTTGCCAAAATCTCCTGTTCATTTTGTTCGTGATTCACATTTTCGCAAATAAAAGTTCTATATTTAGAAGGTTCTTTAGCAGAAAACGATTCAAGTCATGAAATCTGACTTTTAATTATTTACTATTAAATTCAAAATTCTTCAATCAAAAGAATAATAAATGCGAGTTTATTTTGAAAATGAATTTCGTTTAAATGGAAAAGATTTTTTCTTCAAAATATGAAGATGCGTTTTCCTTGTATTAATGAGTACTTTATAATTTTATGATTACAGGATACAACTTGCGATATATTTCAATATCTACTGCAAATCATATAGTAGGAATTATATGGTGAATTTAAGCAATTATTGGACAGTAATAATTCTTACAAGTCAGAGTGAAGTGAAGATCGGAGTGAATGACTAATGAAAAACAAGGAATTAACCAAGAATTAGTAACATCGCTTGCTATCCATTAAATGATTTAGTGAGGACTTCGGACTGGTCAATCCAGACCACTACGAAACTAGTGGTCGGATTGTGCCGGAAAGATGTTCAAACTTGATCATTTAGAGGAAGTAAAAGTCGTAACAAGGTTTCCGTAGGTGAACCTGCGGAAGGATCATTAACGTATTACCCTCTTATCATAAGAGAAATACAACCTTCAAACAGTCAAACACTCTGCATAGTGATATTGTAGATGCTAAATTGGTGAATGCAATTGAAATCAATTGTGAATTGTTAAAACTCATATAACCAAGCATTTGCATTGACTTTGCCAGAAATTTTGAATAAGGAAAAGCCATCTAGCAAAAAGATGGATATTTAGAGGGAAAAACTGTTAATTGCAAATTGTATATGAAATGAGACAAATGATTGGTCCCTCACAAGAACCAGTATAAAGTAATGATTTGGCGATAATGGATGAGTTGAACATTTTCTTTTCTTTTCGGTTGAAATCAAATAATATCTTTTAATATCATGACTTTCCCTTACAGAAAACTTTTAATGTTAAACTTATGTCAATTATTAACCTCATTAATTGTAATCTGTTGCAATTCAAACTGGTCTTGACCGTGTAATCAAACATTTTCCTGACATTTTTGAACCAAACATTATCAGAGGAAGGAACTGAAAGTGTTGAACTAGAAAGTGTCGTTAAAAGGGAAACGATAAAGCTTTACTTTTGAAAGACAAAATCTTGGGAGACAATCTTAATGTTCAATTTGAAAAAGTTTCATTAAGTTTGAAGGAGCACAATGAGTATGATGGAAATATTGGCCAAATGCTGACACAAAAACTATAAAAATGTTAATCTTGAAAGGAAATTCAAATGATCGTGAATCCATCATTAGTGAGGTCAATGTTTTCCGTTTCTGTTTGGTTGAATGTAACAACTCTTTTTCAAGACTCATTACAGAGTTGAGGACGGAAAAGATGGGAAAAATATTGGCAAAATTGTTATTCAATGAAACACAAAATTGATCAACAGCAAGTTGCCAATTTCATGTTCATGACATTGATTAGGGTGAGAATTGAGGAAAAGATAAAGCATGGTAAAGGTTTTGAATTTTTTCGATGATAACTTGATGATGATGGTAATGATGTTAGATCATGATCATTTTCAGCCTCAAGTAACTTCACTCTTTTCCCTCTGGAACTGTAAACAACAGAAAAGACTCAAATGTAATAATAAACAAGCAATAAATTTTGTGCCTCAACACTCAACTTGACGTCAGCTGAGTTCAGCATTTTAATCATTTTCAACCATCAACATTGTTCCAAGCCTCGAGTACCAGTGATTCCATGTTCAATGTACTTTTGCGACACTAAAGAAGAAGAAAAAGAAGAGAAAAAATCTCATTACAAGTTCTACATTCACCCTTTTCTCTCACCCCAAACATGAAACAAATAATGACAGTTGATCTCATCATATTAACGATATTTATCAACATTCATTATCAGTCGAGTTGACACCAATCAAAGTGCATTTTCCTTGGAATCATTCAATTCTTCAGACTTTTTGCTTCGCTAATGTCAACCATCATTTGAATATTTATCCCTGTTGACCAGAAGTCAAATGATCAACAGTAAAAGGTTACATTGAGATAAACTATTTTAATGTTCAACAGAATATTTTTACATTACAATCAAGATTGAGATTATTGGTTCAAGTAAAATATTAGTTAATGCAATTGATTGACTTTTGATGAATACTTCTTTTCATGTTATTTCGCCTCTCATCTTGTACGATTACAAGTCTTTCATCTTATTCATTTTCATCGTATTAACTCACTTTCTTGTTATCAGAAGATAACAACTTCAAAGTTCAACTAAAACATCCTTTTACCTTTTCTTTTTACTTTTGTTTCTTCTTCTTCTTCTTTTGCTTTTCTTCATGAAAGAAGATACAGTTTCATTGAGAGTTTCTTAATGCATTTCCGACAAACATTTACCCTTAGATGATGATTAACTTAATCTATGGTAAGTCAATGTAGATGTGAAGATTGAAGAGGTAAAATGAATCTTCAATCAATTAGAGTTTTTACTTTACTTTACCTTTTCCTTTTTCAGTTTCAATCAATTGTCAATTGATTTTGTAAATCATCATAAAAGTTGGTTAAATTGATATTAACTGATGTACACTTTTAACCGGTAATGTGAAATGCAAAATTATGATCAATATCAATTACAATAAAAGTTTTTCGATAAAAAAAAGTTCATCATTCTTGATTATGTTATTGCAGGAAAAATTATATTTTCTGTTTAAAATTTGACGCTTCAGTCGTTTAACTTTATTGGAAACAATGAACTCAGGAGTCTACTGTCTGCAAGCCATTCAGTTCAACTTTACTTTGGTTGAATGTCTTTTGAGGAAAAGTCGAGAAAATAAAATTCATGGCAAATCAACAATTGAATGTTAGATGAAACATATTGACTTTTTGCGTTTTGAAATGGATTCGTTGGAGTTATTCATCAGCTAAAATGATACGTCTTAGACGCTAGATTGCAAAAATTTTTAGTTGGTTGAATTTTCGCTTTAGTCTCGAGGTTTAAGATTAGTTTGAGTTTTTAAAAATGAAAAGTTTATTGTTCGATCGAAACTGCTTAGTTTAATCTTATTTGAATTGATATCCAAGCAAGTCGTTGAACTTTCAATAGAATTTTGAATTTAAATTGAAAACCCCTTAGTTACTATTAGTTGATAGCTATTGAAGAAGCATTAAGAAAGCAAGTCAAATGAACTTGCATGAAGATCCTCAAATCGAACAATTTAAATTAAAAAATGAGCGAAGGAAAATAACGTACAATATCAGTTAGGACTGGTCATATGTCAAGTGCAGTGAATAATTACCAGAGACCGGCAAGAAAAAATGTAAAAACATATGCAGAATATGCAGAATATATTCTCTTTTTATGCTCGGTAATTTTTCTAATATTCCCTGAGATTTGCCAATTTATCATTAAATTTATTAAGTAAAATTGAAGAGAAAGAGAAAAAGAAAGGACAAAAAGAAAGGAGAAAAAGAAAGGAGAAAAATAAAGAAAGAAGAGAAAGAAAGAAGAGAAAGAAAGAAGAGAAAGAAAGAAAGAGAAAGAAAGAAGAGAAAGATGGAAAAGAAAGATGGAAAAGAAAGATGGAAAAGAAAGAAAGAAGAGAAAGGATGAAAGAGAGAAGAAAGAGAATGAAGAGAACGAAGAGAGTGAAGAGAGAGAGAAATAAATGCAAAAAATACGTTTTTATGTCTTTTCATTCAATAATTTTGTTTGAATGTGATTTTTGCAAGAATATGTTTTTATCAAGAATATTCCCTGCCGGTCTCTGATAATTACATACGTGATTCAAAAAATAAATATTGCTATCTTTAGTTGTCTTGAGCCTGTCGATGGTGGAACTAAAGAGTTGAATAATTCTGATGATAGCTATACAGAAAAGGCTGAGATAATGAGACTCCATTTATAAATGACCCCTTAAAAGAGACCAATTTCTTACTTTTATATTGAATTGCTTGTAGACTTTACAATGTATTACAATTGTAATAAAGTGAGCTATTTTCACTCGCACTCTATAAATAAGCTATTTCAAGAGAGTCTCATTATCTCAGGCCTTACTGTATACTGGGCGTTTGTAGTCATAACTCACAAATGGCTGATGCTACATACCTGAGATATGGACCATGAGCTATCATAAATGATTATATTTCTCTTTATCACTTTTGCAATCTTGGTGTTTTCATGTGTTCAAATCATGTTTATCAATTTTAATGTTTTAATAAATAAACAAAAGTTTAACGCGATCTTTGAAATTAGTTTGAAACCTCCGATAAAGGGATCCATCGAAAACGACAGTCGGAAGGGCTTCAGGGTGGTGTGAAGTCTGTTTCTTGCGATTCTTTTGTAGAAACTTCCGGATGTATCATGATTTTACAAGGGAAGAACATTGGTTGATTTGCATGATCAACGAAAAAAAAGCTTTAGAAATGTTGAGATAAAATGTAACAAAGTAGACGAAAGGCAATTCTGAATAAAATGATATGTTTCGATATCAACAAAGTATGCTTTTGTTGTATTTGCATTATGCAAAGCATTGAATGCGTAGACTGAACTTTCGATTACAATTTGCTTTCAGAATGAAAATATTTCTCAAAAAACTAGCCGATACTTAACTACTCGACTGATTTGTGTCACAACTGTTCAAACCGAATAGTTTTAGTTTCTTTGTGATTTTGGCATATTCTCATGAATATCATTTCCAGACAAAATATTTGAATCGTCGTCTCTCAAAATTTGAAATCTATTCAAATTTCAATGAATATCGAACAGCACAGAAATGTACAGAAAAATGATTACCTTGAAGATGAAAATTGTACCTTTTGAATCAATCATTTCAAAATGTTTTGAAATTCTTGTTTCTCTTCATCTTTCGTCTTCAAACTTTGACTGGAAACTTGAAATGAAAAAAGGTCCAAATTTGTGTCAATATTGCAAAACATTTTCCATGCAATTTGTCTGAATGCATTTCAAGGAAGATGTTGGTGTAATGCTCACAACTGACTAATCAGATTTCAAGATTAAAGTAAACATTCATCATTGTTGGAAATCGATTAATTACTTGCATAACGATAGTGTTTTGACTCAATAATTCGAGTTAAATAAACATTGATTGATCCGTAAAATTGAAATAAAAATGAAGTTGAATGAGTTGACGAGAACGCAGAAATGTTTGGTTAAAGGTTCGAGTTTTGGTTAGAGAGAAACACAGAATCGGATGAAATTGATTAAACTTGAATGAAGAAGAAGAAGAAATTCTCATTAGATATTCTTTCTAATTAGGTAAAGATTGATTTCAATCTGAAACTCATGCAACTACATCATTAACTAACACGCTTAATCAGCCTTTTCTCTTCATTTTTCCTCTTTTATTTTTATCCTGTTTCCTCATTTGTTAAGCCTTGTCCCATGATTAGACACTCATTTTGATTAGTATAAAACATGAATAAGATTAACATGATGACTGAATTGGCTAATTAATCGTTACTCGTTCAAACTCATCTCATATCAATTGGTTTAAATGATCTTCAAATTCATTTTCCTTTAATTCATCAACACCGATCTTCCCTCGAATCCGCTTCATCAATCAAATTGTGCATCAAAATTAGCACAATCAACATTCATTCTTATTCAGCCAAACCTTTTACAAAAATCTCTTTCTTTGTTAAGCTAATGTCAAGTTCAAATGAATTGAACAAGAAACGAATTTCCAACAAAACTGAACATTCAAACATAACAAGAAATTCAGTGAATTTTCAAGTGCTTTTCAGGTACATTTTGGTTCAAAGACTTTTCATGAAAACCAAAGAATTTCCTTTTTCCTTTCTGATGACTTTATCTGGGAATCTTAGAGCAGAATTGCAATATTCCAGTGGCAAACAAATGAACCTCGAAAATTAATTCTTTTCTAAACTCGATTCAAAAAAAAGAAAATATTTTCTCGAGTATTTGAACCACTTTTCGAATCTTAAACCCTTCCCTTTCATCGAAACCTGAACTTGCAGGAAAACATTTTCCAACATTCAAGTAGCTTTGGTCATTCATTGAATCAACTTTTGCCTTCATTCATTTTCCGGTCAATTTAGTCTCATAATTTGTATTTATAACTATTAAAGTATTTAATTTGATGAAAATGATAACTCAGAATGAATTTTAACGAGAAATTATTTCAACTCAACTGTGAATCGTTTGTTGGTTTCACAATTTTGTTTAAAATATCCATTCATTGTAATCATATTCAATGGACAAAATTAATTAACTTGAATCTGTAAAAATATTACTTTACAATGAACCTTCAGTTTATTCAAAGTTAATCATTTTGTTGTTGAGTGATTTTATCATTATTATTATGTTCAGCTGTTATAATATTTTTTGTGTTTCAATGAAAAATGATTGAAATGCGAAAAGTGAATAACTTTAAAAGATAATTTAACTTTTTCTACTCACAGAAGATTTAAATTGTATTCATTTTATTAAATATTGTATTAAAATAATAAATGTAATTTTTCTTGTTTTTTTCTTTTCCTTTCCAATTGACTGAAGTTTATCCTGGAATCCATTGAAACCATAATAAAACATATAAACATTAGCAATTGCCTCAAGGAATTGATTGTAACTCTATCCAAACAATTGAAGAAGAAAAATAAGTTTCAACAATTGAAGAGGAAAACATTTAACCCTGAAAACAGTAACTTCCAGAAAACCTCAAGTTCTTCTTTCAGTTTACATTTTTCTTTGCCAGATTTGAATTTAGATCATTTTATTGCTTCTTTAATTGTAACACATCAATTATAATTCTTATATTTTATCGATTATAAAACAATTTCGTTTTTGCCGATTAGGAAATTCATTTTTTACTTCTTTTGATTGCGTCTCAGTTCAGCTTATAAACTCTTTAATTCTTGTTAGTAGAAGTGATTTCATTGGTGACTCAAGTTGAAGAAGCAAATCAGTCTTATCATCTATCGTAACTGATTCGAAGCCAATCAGCACTTCGAAATATAAGGACAGTAGCAATAGTGAGTAACGAATTAAAAGAGGACTCATTTGCGATGAAAGCAAATACTAATAATGAAATTTCAATAGATTTCTATTTTTATTTGCGCTGGTAAGTACATTTTGCCATGAGACAATGTTACAGCCATACATCAGTAGCAAACATCTGCATGCTATTCAGTTTGTCTCAAAACTCGTCCAATGTATTTTAGTGATAAATTGACAAATAAAATTAAGTTTTTTTTGAAAATAAATCAAATTGGAACTTTCAGCAAAAATTCAAATTCTGAATTGATTGATGATCCATTGAAATTTCAAGCATCATACTTCCAGCCTGAGTATAAAAAAGAGAAAAATATTTTGAATCAAATTACTAAACCAATAAAATAATAATGTTATATTGTTTCAATGAAACAATTGAGGTAAAAATGCGTTTCCCTGGGAATGGAAGCCAATCAACATTTAATAATGATCAATAATGAAGAAAAAATGAATAAATTTTCCATCAATCGACAATTTCGATCAACAACCGATTCCAAGTAATTTGTGAATCAATTATCTTAACTAATAATCATTATGTAAAAGGTTGGAAAGCAATTTCAATGAGTCATCCACTTAACTCTTTCTTTACATTCAAGTTATCATGATTACCTTGAGGTGTTTCAATCGAATGAAACAAATTGCAGTCAACATTTGAGTCTTTTTCCCTCATATTTCATCTTTTTACTCTTTTGTGCTTCGAGCTCAATTCCTCCTCTCAAAGTGTTAAAACTGAATCAACAAAATAAGTCAAACAATTCTGTTACGAATAAATAACAAATTGAATTGACTTTTATTCAATCTTTGCTTTCATCTTTTATCGCCAATTAACATGATTTTCAAGTTCATTGAATCATTTGGTTATTTATATAAATTGAAAATCTTTTTCAAACTCAACTTGATATTTTGTACTTTATTGATTAGTCTTTCAAGCTTGCAATTCAATTCTGTTTGGGAAAACATTTCATTCAATTGCTACTTTTCTCGTCATTTAACTTTGAAATAATTTATTTTGTTCGAACAGAGAAAACATGAAATCAATTTCGCCACAAGCATGTTAATGTTATTAAGAAATTGTCATTTGGAAAAAAAATTGAATCCAAATATTCTTAACATGATTGATGTTTTGAATGATGGAACCACAAGGAAAATCAATGTTAAATTGCGAGGAAATTTGATTATCCGAAGAAAACGAAATAATCAAAAATGATTAATAGACTTTTGAGGAAGAATTTGTTTCTTTTTAAGATTTATCATGTTAATTTGATTAGAAACCTTTTCATTGCCAAATGATTCTTGTTTCGTTGCTTCACATGATTCAACATTCTCAAGATTTTACATGATTCGATTGAGAATTGATTTGGAAACTTTTTTCAACCGAATTTTGCATAATTTTCTTTGTTTCAAGTGAATTCATATTTTTACAGGGATTTTCTTTTTCTCTCTTGTTCTTTCCTTCCATTCAATTTGACGATTAATCAAATGGCGCTTTTGATTGTTTCATTTGTTGAACTTGTTCCAACCCTTCTTGACATTGGGTGATAAGTTGAAATGGGATGGAAATAGGAAGAACATGAAATGGGAAGAATTTGAAATTGCAAGATGAATATGGATAAAAGTGTGAGAAGAAAAAGTTGATGAAAGAAACAAAACGAAATATGACATTTTGCTAGTTTATTTTGATATGAAATTTCATTTCACTCTCAATTCACAGTGAACATCGATAGAGAGAGAAAGTGAAGAGAAAGTGAAGCATGAAAGCCCAAAGAGAACAACAAAAAGATCAATTGTTCTGCGTTCAGTTTATTTATCTCATTTGAGTTGCATGTGCTTTTACAAGTGAAAACTGGGAGTGAGGATAAACTTTTGAGTGATGATCAAATTGAAGAGATGAAACATGTTAACCTATGAATTTGATGTTTATTGACAACAACAGCAACTACAATACAATTTGAGATTTGGTGACATTACATGAAAACTAGATTAATGAGATTATCTGCAGAAAAGAAAAGTTGAATTTCTATTCAACAAAAATGCGTTAAACGATAAATTACCAAATACAAGATGCTCGACTTTTGCAGCCAACATAAGCACTTTGGTTCTTTGTACTTATTACTATTGGAAAGTCAAAGACACTCAAGCAAAGGAAATTATTGAGATTTTATAAGTTGGAGTTTTTCGTCTGCTTGGAGTGCACTTCGAGTTGATAACAATTGAAAAGCTGAATGAATTCAAGCTGACTTCATCAGCTTCGATCATCGGCCAAACAGAAGGTTAACATTGAATTGCACATTGGATCCTATTTCTAGTACAAAGAGCGGGAATCATTCGAAACTCGGTCCAAAACTGTGGAACGTTCATCGACAAGATTTTATTTTCTTTTGTTGTCTCTAGTCTTTGCTAAACTTTTCTTTATTCTTTAGAAGTTTTTTCTTCTTTTTATCATTTTCTCAGATTTTATCTCCATCTGCTTAACTTTGAATGTTCAGTTGAATTGTGAATTCAGGGAAAGTTATGAAACTCAGGAGTGAGGAGCAAAAAGGGAATAAAAAGTTGAAAGGATGAGATTGGAGCACTTGAGTAAGTGTATTAGCTTTGAACAGAAGAGATGAAGATGATGAAGCTTCAGATGAAATAAGATGATGAATAAGATAAAACATGATGGTATCGTGATGAATCAATGCAGTCAAATATTTGGCTCAATTTATTGCTGAAAGTCGAACTTGAATAGAATCCGAGTAATTCTTAACTGATAATACCACAATTCAGTTGATGAACTCGGATTATTTCTGTTGCAATTTTTTGTCTCTTTTTTTATACAATATCATCTCTTATTCATTACTTTGTCAGCATTATTATCTTCTTAGTTCTTAATAATATAATCCTTACCCTTAAGAACTGTTGAGACGAGAAATGATTCGAAGAACCAAAGAATGGCGAAACAAGAAGAAATTAGTCCAGTGAGTTTGAAGTAATAGAAAAGTTCTGAATGGTCCATGAAATTGACATCATCTATTGACTTGATCTAGCAAGTAAATCTCACAAGGCGTAAGCCTTAACCGGAGAAATTATGATGAAAATGCAGTTGTTGGATGAGAAGCGATTAAAATACTCGACAGTATTAAGCTGGACAACAATCGAGAACCAAATCAAATATGTATTAAACACTTATCTAAATTGCTGTTCATTTTGATGTTGACCAAATGTCACTGGAAGTAAGGAAACAAATGAACAAATTTTGCTTTAAAGGCTGAACTGGAAGGATTAACAGTCTAAATCCTCATAACAATCATATTCGCATAAGACGAAACAAATTTTCCGTCTGTTCTGGTTTCGGTGGAAATCCAAGAATTCAGCTTAATTTATTTCTTGGAGACTCCTAGTCATATTGTCTTCCAGGACTTAACTATCGTCTGTGAATCAACTCGTGACGAGGTTCTAAGTCGACTAGTATGACATTTTCGTAACTTCGAAAGCTTTACCGAAGTATTGCTCAAAACTTAAAACCAGGTTAACATTCTTCTATCGATTTGCACAAAGCGAACTTTCACTATTCCTTGCAAATCCATTTACCGATGCTGCATAGTTGGTCACAATGAATACACGGATCGATGGTCTTTAAGCAAATCTCTCAACTTTTACTGGTAAAATCTGATTTCTTTATTTTATTTATTTTTACGGTTTTACTTTTGAAGCGTTCATAAACAGTCCAAAACTAATAGTTTTTTTAAAGACAAGTTTGCACTTTGAGAATGTTCCAATTCTGTAAACTTGAAACTTTAATGAGCTGTTTAACAATCTTTTATTGCTTTTTTAATAGCGAAAATATCATATTAAAGATTCATTTTTCCAACGAACACTATTCTCCTGTAGAAACCTTTTTGAACCATTATTGAGCCAATCTTTTATCATCAACTTGTATTATAGCCAAAATTAATGGTCACATCAAACCTTGAAATTATTTCTCATCTAAATGAAGCAGAATTTCCCTGTTCTCTCTTTAAGTGCTGATTAAAGTATACTTTGAGCTTTATAAAGATGGAAGTTAGGTGAAAACCAAATGAGATCAACTTACAGCCACTGCATTTTCATCACGTCAGTATATTCACATCATGAGCAAATGAATTAATTTTTCATCCAGCATTGTTCAAATCAATCTCGTTAACACACTTTTCTCACCCATTTGCTCTTCTCGGCGAAAACATTGCAGCTAAAGTCTAAGATGGAATAAATGTTCAACTTTATGTTCTAATCTAAAGATCAGTTTCCTTATTGAACCAACTTGAATGTACGTGCTGTTTATCCTCGAATGTTTGACCTAAACTGAAATCCCGCGAGAAAAATTAGAAAGCCAAATGCTCGATTGAACCATAAAGGGATGTAATAAAGTAAATAATTCAGATTCAATAGCAACATATCCAATTGTATATTGTTATCAATTCCTTTAATTGAAGTCCACAGAAAAATGGATGAAAAGATAATCGTGATTCAGATATTCCAATTCAATAAGAAATTAAGAAATGTTATTGAATCGCAATCTAAATTATAACAAAAACATGTTCAAATTATGCATTATTCTTATGTTCCAATAAAGTCTCATGAATCGTAACTCAATTCCGAAAGTTGCTCCTGAAAATTGTTATTTATCGAATTCTGTGAGTTTTGATGAAAACCTCGAAACTCGAACGATTCACCAAGTCTCCAGATTGCTATGTAAGAAAAGTTATTGTGTGATTTTTCATTGAACTAAGTCGTAATAAAGAATGTAAACATTTTTATTGGTTTCGAACGATAAATCGTTTTTATTTGGAAACTATTCAAATTGGACTGAATTTTGATAAATCTTCAATTTTTTCAATTTCTGGTTTCATTAATCATTGAACTGTTTTTAAGTTTCTCTTTACATTTGGTGAAACATGCTAGTTCTTACATGAAAGCTTAATTTTATTATCTAAATTCTCGTTTTAAGTTACATTCATCATGAAATCCATTGAGATTTACTTCTAATTAGATGATTTATCTTGGTTAATAGTTACTTGTTGGATCAGATTATAAGCCAAGAAAACTTTTCTTCGCGTTTTCACTTTAATTGATTCAATTGTTTGACCGATGACCTTTTTACTTATTCCAATTTCACGATTGAAACCTTATTATAGCTTCTTTTTTATCATGAAAAATGCTTTATTCTTGATCTTTGCTTTGGCAGCTAGAGAATGCATAAACAGTAGGAAAATGTTTCTGATGAAACTATTATTCGAATGGAATGACAATCCAATGACAATTAACCTTATTAATTCCGAAACACTTTTCATAGAAGAAGTTCTTTTCTTCTTCACCCAGAACACTGTTCACTTTCATTGCAATTGTTCATTCGATGCTCTTCACCTTAACCTGTTGACTACCTGTTCAGTTGCTAGATTCAACAGCTCATTGTTTACCTTCAACTATTATCTAATGGCAACAAAAATGATTGATGATTGGTATAATATTATAACAATTATTCCATGAAAAAAGTCATTCCCTGTAAAGCTCATTTACTTACATGATATTCATTCAACATTTGACTTCAGTCGAATTGCGAAATAATTCATTTAAGTTCAAAATTTTAAACATAGCTGCATGCATTATCAAAAGAGAGTTTACAGATCTTTCAAAAAGAAATTAGTTTCAAGAAAAAAGCTAAAAGATCGAAAGGAAAGTTCATTTTCAACCGTGTTGTGTGTTTGGTGCATTCGCGATCAACCAAACGCTAGAAATGTTAGCTTGTTGCTTATTCGTGCAAAGTGTTATTTGATGGGAAAGTCAAAGTAATAATGAATTGTGCTAAGATGATTGATGTTCAGTCTGTTTGAACCATGATCAAAACATTGAATACTTAACATGAGGTGCGATTCAGGGGATGAGAATAGGAAATCATCAATACTATTGTGAATGAGTTTCGTTAAATTTAAATTAAAACATCAATCATCTTTTGGTTCAATAATAAAGTTGTTAGAAATGTTGAATGAAGCTTCTTTTTTCTTTAGTAGAAAAACTTTGATATTAAACAGATATTTTGATTCGAAAATTGGAATGAAAGTTGAATCGAAAGCTACGTGATTTTCCTGCATTCATATCGACATTGTTTTGATTAAGAAATTTGACTAATTAATTCCCAGATACAGAATTGTCTTCCATTTTACTCTTGTTCAACAATTCAAATGGTTCTTCTGGTTAAATATGCGAAATGGTTTCCATCAAAAGTCCATCAACAAGGAATGACATTTTCATGTTCCACACATTGATTCATAGTCTTACTGGTGATGGACTGATGACGAAGAATCATTTTTCCGTGTCTTTCTCTTTCGAAGAAGATTCTTATTTTCCATCTTTTTATCGCATTCTTTGGCTATTCACGAAACTCTGCTTTTTCTTCCAGTATAATGGTTCTTTGTAGGCTACTCATGAAATTTATCTTTTGCCACACTTTTTCTTTCACCTTTTTCTTCACCTCAGCTATTCTCATATTAACTCGGTCATTACAAGATCATTATTACAAAGGCTCTTGAGAACTTTTTGCCTGCATTTTTTCGCTTCTCTCATCGTTGCTTCACCTTTTGTTCATTAAACTAATAACCTACGTTACTGTTTGTTTAATAATATAATTGCACAAAAACATAATGCAATCAAAGCTTGATTTCCTTGAATGGCATTCCGAGAAATGCAGTGATTTCATTCAAGATGAATAAGAAAATGTTCAATTGAACAAGTTAGAAGCGATTGAAATTCGCATTTTTGTAATGAAAACCGGAAATTAAACAGCAATTCGCGTATATTTCTGTCCTAATAATAGTTTTTAACTCAAGCCCAGAATTCTGTTTGATTATTCAACGAGCTCAGACGAATTCCGAACAATTTCTTCAGCTAATCTCTCGTTAGTGACTTGATTTTCTTCTATTAATAGCAATTTCTTTGATTTCATTACCAAAACTCTTAAAGCGATAGAATCTGCGAGTTTAAAAGCCTTTTCAATTCAACTCTGAGTTCTGCTTGCTATTCGTATTTAGTTTATGACGTTTTGCAACTCGTTTATTACAAAGAAACGGAAGTTTGTAAGTTCATAAGTTTATTTCAATATTTATTCAATTCACTTTCAACTGAAGTTTAGTCTTGGTTAACCAACAAATTGATTTCAATAGTTTATCAATTTGTCTTTATTGGTATCAAAATGTGCTTATAACATATTTATAAACGTATATTCGGACAATAAGAAGATGATGAAAAGAAGAAGAGTATTAATGAATAATATAAAGAAACGATTATGGGATGAAAAGAGATGTTAAGTTTCTATTCGAGAAACATGGAAGAGGAATGTAAGCAAGACAAATTGTATCTTCATGAGTAAAACTTTCATGGATTCCAGCTAAATAAGGTTATCTCTTTTGACGGTCATCTTGAATAGAAGAGCATGAAAGGAAAGGGAACAGATTCTGAGTAGATAATGATGAAGTTTGAAAGAGGTAAGAAGTTGAAAGAGGTTTAAGTATCTAGTAACAGTCAAAGTATCAAAGATGCAGGCAAGAAGAAGGAAAACAATTTTCTCATCTCAATTTTCATGGTAAAAGGTGAAAAGAAAATTTGATTTTATGCATAAAAAGCTGCGGTAATGTTTCATCCTACTTGAACCAAAATTACATGCATGATTGAGCGCAAGAATTCGACTTGAAAAGAGAATCTAAGGTCGATAAACGCTGTTAACCTGCAAACTTTTATCCATATTATGTAACAAGAGAAATGCAATTGATCGAAAGATGCAACATTTTAGTTTATTGTCAATAATGATAAATTGAAAACTTGAAAGTGAAAGATGATTCGACAAACAGTTCTAATTGAGATAATCAAATTTCAATTCCATCAATCACCGAATTCATGCTCCAGTGAGTTTATAAAGTTTGATCGATGTCGATTGATTAAGCATCAACAAAAGCCTCAAATGGTTGAGAATTGATGAACGCGAATTCCATCTTTGATAAATCAATTCTATTTGAAGTTGAATTGAGAAAGCTTTTCGACACAAAAATCAATATAAAATTGATACTTGAATTCGGCATTCCGTTCATCAGAAGAGAGAAGACAGGACATTAGCGTTGCTCGTCCTGGAGCCATTCAGCCGCGAAATTATGATCTTATAATATTCAAATCTACTTGGGACTCTGAAGTGATCCAGATAAAGAACTTAAAGATCAACTTTATAAGAATAGTTCGAGTTCCAAATGAACTCTTTTTTTGGAGTTGAAGGTACGATTAAAAAGCGTTTGACTGCAAAATGGATCAACATCGAATAAGATAACCGTCGACAAGATCCAATTTTTACTGGTGAAACTAAGATTTACCATTTCTCGGCATTCAACATGAGTTAAGTAAAGAGTTAAATATAAGTAAAACACTCTGAACTCGTCAGTTATTTTACTTTTCATTTTTTATTCAACTTCTACTTCAGGGTAAGTTCACTGAATAACTTATTTGATTATCATTAACTAATCAACTGTAACAGATGAGATGAAATATTAACCTTGTTTCGAGTTCGTTTGCTATTCAGTTAACAAGCTGAAAGTTACATTTAATCTGATTAGACGAAATCAACATTGAAATTCTGTATGATTAAGATACAATGTTCATATTGAATGAAGTAAGAAGGAAAAAGAAGGAAAAAAGTGAAAATTTCACGAATTTCATTGAAAATTGACATTCAAGGAAATGCTGAAAAAGACTAAGTTCTTATAACTAGGAATGAACTTGTGGGTTGAATGAAGCATTTCGTGTCGACTATCATCTGCAAGTGATTAAAATGTTGATAAACATTGATTAATGGAATTGAATTGTCGCTCATTGAAATGATGGATTCTTTTCTCAATAAACGGTTGACTTTTCCCTCTTCTTGTTCACTTGTTCAACTAATACTTTTACAAATTACAATAAGTTCAATTATCTGATAATTTATCATGTTAGCTCATCAGAAGATTACAAGGGAAACATTTTACTTTTTCTGTTAATCAATTTTCTCTCATCAATTGTAATGTTCATCAACTTATCACCACAATTGTTTTCACCCAAACTTCTTTTTCTATTTCATCCCATTTCTCTTTTCATAGTTTTTTATAATTGATGCTCTTGAATTATTGCCAATTTTAGGTGTTACTTGGCTCTTAGCTGATTCATTCTGGATCATCATTATCTTTCAACTATGTTAATGGATTAAATTGTTAAGATGATGATAACTTGGTCTTAACAGTTTCATCATTGTTAATGTCTTGTCAGAATAAAATGAACAGAAAGAAAAGTTTATCATCATTTTTTACAAAACGCTGGATATAAACTGAAGTTATCGCAATCATTTAATTTCCAGTTTTCTTACAAGTTGTTCATGGCACTTGGATTGAGTTTCTTTAATAATTAAATAAAGGTTCATCAAGATATTGGATGTGAATCGCGCAAATTACTTGATGGATAAAAAATAATCGAATTTCAATCGAAGAAATTTTTCTCCTTCGCTTTTTAGAGAAATTTCTCAATTTTGTGAGCAACAAATTGAACTTTTTCGTCGTAAAATTTTGACCTTTGACACAGCTTCACCTCTTACGGAATTTTGCATAAAAGATATTAAAGATTGGGTTTGCTTTGCAAAGAACTCCAAGAAAAACTGAGTGTACTTGGAGTGACGATAATCTTCACTCCCAGCACTGGGATTTGATTTCTGCGAGTTTTTAAAGTTCTTCGTCAAAAAAGATCACTCAAGAACTTTAATTTTTTATATTATCCCATTGAGCGTGAAAAACGTTGTCTATTGACTTAGCTTTACTTTTCTATTCGAAATCAAATTTTGAATATTTTAGAATAACTTTTCAAATAGTAATTCTGTTCGAAAATTCAAAACAACTTGTTTCTCTTCCTTCAATATCTTCTTCAATCCCAGTATTCACCTTATCTATTTGCAAAGCTTTTGTTAACATTTTTCTTGTCTTTCTATGCCTTCTTACCAATTTAACCAAAGCATTATTATTTCTGGCATTATTACTACTAAAGGGTGACCCAAAAATAGGAACACAAAAATTGCGAGCGAATTATTAACAGCGGAAAAACTATTGCGAACAAAAAAAGCAGAAACGGAGCGATAATCTAGTACAAGTCAATACTATTAGAATTGGTATGTCAGTACCGACTATGTCAAGTAGAATTGTGTATTTGCGAACACTTTGATCAGTTTAAGTGTTGCACATTTTTAATTCTCGGACTTGTAGTTGTTCATTAGAAATGAAAATATTGAAAATCTATCAGCTCTGTGCTTCGCATTTGTGCTCACGCAATATTTTCCGAGTCTAGACATTTGTGTAAATGGCTCGTATGTTTGAAGCCTCAGGTTCGTTTAGCCATTCAGCGCTTTTACAAAGACAATGTTAATCTTGCAAATGCATTGAATTGAGGAAAGTCTGCAGAAGCGAATCAAAAGACGATCAGAAATTTGCTGTAAGTCTTTGCAATATCTTTGTTTCGCTATTCTTGGTTCACCCTTTATTATCATTATTATTTTATCCTGCTTCAGTCAGGCAACCTGTGATTTGATCAAACAGCCTCGAGTCTTGATGATACACTTTCTATCTTGACTTATTAACCTCATTTCTTCCTCCATAATCGTCATTTCTTTGAATTATCACAGAACAGAAAAAATTTGATTTTCCTTTTTTAATACTTTTCTCAATTCATTTGATGAAAAGATGAAAAAAACTTAAAGTATCCAAATGTATATTTAGAGTCTATTCAAAGCAAGAAAAGTGCATCACATGTGCAAATCTATATTATTATGGAAATGAGAACTTATCAATTATTTAGATTATTTTATATCTTTTCTTGTTGAAATAAATATTATCTTCGATATTAAATGGTTCAGAATATAATTTGTATTTTGTGATTTCAAGTTAAATAAAATTTCTATTTTATTGCTTTCAATTTTACTTTACGATCAATTGAATTAATGATATTGTTCATTTTGATTTTCATTCAATTACATCTTCCATTCCATGACAGCACATATTGTACATGCATTTGCCATTCCAAGATGAAGACAAATCTATTTTCACATTCAAGGCTTGATGATCAATTGAAGAGATAGAGATTATCCTCATGAAATGGTCCAAATGAATTCCAGGCCAATAAATTTAAACGAACGACAAAAAAAACAAATTGAAATAAAAAATTTTCTTTGATTATTTTCTGCCTTCGAAAACTCATGCTTTTATCTTTCAATTTGGGTTACAAGTTTATTAGACTATTCAAAGTATTGAAAGACCGATATTGATGCTCAAGTTGCAAGTTTTATTATTGAGAAGGAATAACATTTTAGCAAATTGATGCCAAAAACGACTTCACGAGCAAAGAATGAACAGATAAAATTGGATTTGCTCGACTTTCAAGTCTCTCACTTCGTTTTGGAATACATTTTCATCGAGATTGCTATTTTCAATACAAAAAGCTGCCAATTCCATCGATCAGTATCAAGCTCAACATGTGAAATCCACTTAAACTTGAACATTCTTCATGACGCTTGCCAAATCATAGAAAATAATTTTTCTTTGTTAAGGAATAAGTTGAGCGCTTTTAGCTTTTTCAAGTAAAGAGTCAATTATTCATTAAAAGACAATTTGATCGTAATCGATTGGAATGATCGTCAATTTCTCGAGAAGCTTTTACCTTTAAAGTATTCATTATTGCACTCAGCGTCATTTCAAAGTGAACTTTTATTCAATTTAATAATTATTTTGTTTTGCGTTATTCTGCAAATTTTTTCATAAATAATTTGTGACTCTTTCATGACCATTAAAGTGATCATCATGTGAAGACAGTAATGGCTTAGGAGGTAAAAATATTGCTTCAGAGTAATCATATTTTCTAGCGATAATGGAAACAATATTTTGATTAAAGAGTAAAAAGCTTCTTCTTATACAAAGAATTCTAAACAGTTTACATCTTTACTATTTTATCATAAAAGTCATTATCATTATAAAACCATCATTATCATCTTTTTGATCACTTAGTTGCCACAACCGATTGTTATTCACTTGGCTTTCATGATGAATTAATTTGGCAACAGAGAGAAAGAGTCAATTCCAAGCACATACAGAACCTAAAAGCACCTAAAATTACAATGTAAATTATACGGTTTAATAGCATTTGATGGAAGTGTTGAGTTTGCAAAGGAAAAGATGCTTTCAATTCCAAAGCAGAGTAACATTTGTATCGGACGTTTAATTTTGCTTGTTTAATCTGTCCCAAATGAACTGCCATTGTATGTTTGTTTCAGCTTGAAAATGTCGATGAAACATAACTCATTCTTGCTTTGATTTCAAGTATTAGTTGGTAATCAATATGATTTTTGACCCATTTTAGTTCTTTTTGTTTTAACTCATCGATATGCACCAAGCGTACAAAATGAAATCTTGCTTTACTTGAAATAGCTGAGGTTAGCTGCTGCAAATCATTGTTGGTGCAAAACATTCTGATCTTAGTTTTTTCAAAGCTACACAGAGTTGTAGCTTCCAAGACTCGTTGAGGCTGCAGTTACTAAGAACTTTGCAATTTCACAATTTGTAGAATGTATTGAACGATTTCTACGAATCTCTAGAGAACCTTAAAGGGACTGAAAATGCGATGCTTTTTCGCATCTTCCAAAAACTCGCATCTAATTGTAAACAAATGAGAAAATTTCAACTTCTGAAGAAAGCTTCTGGGTAATCAATGAAATTTTGAAACATAAGGTGAGAATAGTGCATCTTGAACATTTCACTCAATTTATCGAGTTGTTGCCCAAAGCAAAAGGGTTGAATCTATAATGAAACACAATTCGCTGGTTTGACAATTGAAACTTTATTTCATGTGAAATTAAAGAATCCAACAAAAGAACAGTTACTTCTCATTATTTGCCACTCGATTGACAATTACTTTGATTCAAACAATGAATCCACTTGAAGTGATCACCTTTACAATTTTACAATTAAACCATCCATAAATTGTCCTGGAAATGTTAAAACCAACAGAACAGAAGTTTTCATTCAATGACAATGGAAGTTGAGTGATGAACAAAATGAACAAGTAGATAACTAGTGAAGCGATGTAAAAGGCGACAAAAAGTGACATTGAAAGGCTGCTCACAGTTTGCTTAATTTATGAACAATATTCCAAGTCTATTCCATTGTATTTCTTCATGTTTGAAGACTGAACAATGAAAATTATCGGATTTATTTTTATTTTCCTTCAATGATCGTCATGTAACCAGTAGAAAAGAGGAAAAAGGAATTAAACTTGGAATCCATCAACTTGGAGTTTTCACTCCCAATGCAATTCCAACAATTCAAAGTTGAAATTAAGGTTGATAACAACAAATTTTTCGCTCATTATTCATCCTGAACCTTCAAAAGTCACGATACTCATCAAATTCAAGATTTACTCTTCAAGTATTTCTTTTAATCCAACATCCTTTCATGTCAAATAATCTACTTTTGTCTGTTCCATTAGATTGTCTATTATCATGCATTTATAAATATTCAATGAAAGAATCCAATTTTTTTATTTTCATTTTTTTCCTTCTATTTTGCATTTGATTTTCTAAGTAAATTCAATTTTTTGCTGATTTTTCTCTGAAATGATTTTCTTTTTTGCCTAATGAGGTGAACATTGAAAACAGATCAGAATGTTCAGTGGGACAACAAATTTCACTGCTTTACTCAGTGTTTCACTTTTCGATTCTTAAGAATATTCTTATTCAATGACCTTGATTATTTACAATTTAATGTTATTCACTCATTTTCTTGTTAACTTTTTTCCATTGTAATTTGCAGTGTAAACACTTTTTTGTCTCTGTTTGCTCAGTCAACTTGAAACAACTCATGCAAATAGGAATATTGGAAAGTGGAACGAAAATTGCAACATGAGATTGAAAATGAATCTTGTTGAAAAGTTGATATCGATTCACGTTATCGCATCCAAAAGTTAACAACTCCAAATCATTTTTTGTCATTTTTCTTCTTATTTTGCGCTTTGACAACTAATAGAGTCAGTCAATTGTGCAATTAGATTGCTTCAATAAAAACATGTCTTTCGAAACATTTCATGATAGTTTGTGATTCAAAAGATTCGATATTTGGACAAGAGTATTCCATTCAATTTACTATTTCTTTTGCGAACACAGTCAATACCCGAGTTAAAAATTAAGCTGGATTTGACCAGGCTTACTTTTCGGCATGCATTTTGAGCTAGGACGACCAGGAGGTCTTTCCACACGTTTTGCTATTGAAACAGTAACAACAGCCTCGAAATGCGATCACTTTTTCACAATTTCCTTAATGATCAATGATTCGATGCTCGTTTTCCTTTTTAAGGACATTAGTTTTGCTATAATTTTGAAGCCCTAATATCTCATTTTAATAACACTATGATTGACAGCGTCTGGAATCCAGGAAATTGGGCAAAACTTCTGAACATAACCTTCATGTATCTTAACATGAAAAAAGTTTGGCCAATTTTATTCGCAATTGAGTGATTTTTGCTTCTATTCTTACAATTTTATTACAATTTCTTGAATGAAAAAGCTTTCCATAATATGTATTCATTTCTATCTTTTCGTATAATTTTTGTTGCTTTCAATAAATTGTTTCCATTAAATAATCAAACATAAAATGCACGAGTAAAGGGAAATATTTTATGCAATAAAAGGTGTCGTGGTTGAGTTGGAGTTTAGAGGAGAGCTCATATTAAAACAAATGAGGAACACAAAAATAGATATGTTAGGGGTAAAAGTATAAGGTGTTTATTGAGAAATGAAAAAGTAAGGGTTACAATGTTTAGATCGGTAGAAATGCTGCCCTTGAGCTGTGAGCTCAAGGGTTTATATACCTTGCAAATGTGAAGAAAGTGGTGAGCTCATGCCTAAAAGGTTGAGCTCAGAGGAAAAAAGGATTAAACAGATTAGGGAAATAAGGAATCAGGTGTTGGAGACTTAGTGAGCTCACTTTAGAAAATGTAGCCAAAATCGTTTTTATTTTGAGCTCACTACATACCCCCTGACTTAGATGGTTCATCTCTCCTGAGATGATATCTTGTCACATTACGAATATGTGCTATAGCTTGAGATCCATTTTCATCGTAGAGAATTGTCTTTGGGTAGCCATCAATAGTGTTGATTTGAGTTACCTTGTATGGCCCATTCCTTACATAAAACTTTCCTTTCTTTCCTTTCGAGACAAGGATATAGTCGCCAATTTTAAGCTCTGACCTCTTTCCAGAGTGGTGTTTGTCAAATCCCTTCTTAGTTGCTTGTCTGTAAGTATTTATCTGCTGCTCTGTGAATGGTTTTTCCGTGAGCTCAATTTTATTTGTGATTCCATATTTGAGATCAGCTTCTAAGTAATCAGATTTTCCAAAGCCTTTGAAATATGGAGTACAACCAATAGCTCGCGAGTATGAACGATTATGGTGTTGTGCTGCTGCCTTTATCAATGGTTTCCACCCTCCGGGGAAATCAGGGTATAATGCAGTAAATAATTTTATTGATTGAACAAAACGTTCAGCTAAGCCATTTGACCAAGGAGAATAGGGTGAAGTATATTTCAACTTGATCTCACGCGTGTTAGACCAATTTTTGAATGAGCTCGAGGTAAAACATGTACCATTATCAGATACTATTACTTTTATCTCGTTAATGTATGGATGGGATTCGAGAAATTCAATCAAACTTTTTGAGTCTTGTTTCATTGGTTGAGCTTGTCCAAGTCTTGTCGCCTCGTCTATAAGGACCAAAAATGATTTTGTTACGGCTCTACCTTCTCCTTTCTTGGTGAGCTCACCAAAATCTAAGTGAATTACTTCGAACATTTTATTAGAATGAACTGGTAATATCATTGTATCAGTTGCTGGTTTAAACTTTGCTTTGACTTTCTGACAAATGGGACATGATCTCACATATTTAATGATGAACTCTTTCATTCCAGTCCATTTGAATCTTTGAGCAACTTTGTGATAAGTACGAGCTATACCATCGTGACCTCCAGAATGAGGATCATCATGGTAGCTCTTCAAAATGTCACTGAGCTCACTTGGAGAAGGTCTTATTTTGTCTGTTGGTTCCATATCAATTATATTGACTTTTACGTCAGGAAGAAGTCTAGAGATCGCGTCAGCGTCCGTGAGCTCTTTTCCAGATTTATGATTTATTTTAATAGAGAATGACATTAAGTAAGCTTGCCATCGACCAAGTCGTCCTTTGGGCTCTTTGAGCTCCATCAGAAAAGAGAGAGCTCGATGATCTGCGTTAACTTTAAATTCTTTACTTTCCAAGTAACTTCTGAAATATCTAATGGCATTTATGACAGCCAGACACTCTTTGTCTGTTACTGAGTAGTTGAGCTCATGCTTGTTGAAGGTGTATGAGTAGTAGCCAATGACTCTAAGTTGCTGGTTTCTTTGAGCTTGTTGATCTCTTTGATAGAGGATGGCTCCTGTACCATAATATGAAGCATCGGTTGAGAGCTCAAATGGTAATGTCCAGTCAGGAACCTTTAAAATGGGGTTAGAAGTAATCTTCTGAACTAGAGTATTGTATGCACTATCACAGTCTTCAGTCCATACGAAAAGTTTGTCTTTTTTCTTGAGCTCATCTAATGGACGAACAATTTTGCCATAGTCAGGGATAAAAGCTCTAAAATGGCTAGTTAGTCCGGTGAAACAACGTAGAGAATGTAGGTCATGAGGCTTTTTCATTGATCTAACCTTCTCAATTGATTCTTTTTTTGTAGTTTTAGTTTGGCCATCGATAACTCGACCAAGGAATACAACTGAGCTCACGTTGAATTCACTCTTTTTCTCATTGATTACCATTCCAGCATAAGACAATCTGTCCAAAACTAAACCAGTGTAGTAGGCACACTCGTCCTCAGTTTTACCAGCGATACATATGTCATCAATATAAACATGAACGTGTGAGCTCTCCATGAGCTCACCAAGAATCTGAGTGATTGTACGTTGAAATATGGCTGGAGAGTTTTTCCAACCAAATGGTAAACGAAGCATTTCAAAGTGTCCGAAAGGGAGCACAAAAGCACTAAATTTTCTCGTAGATTCAGTTAGATGGATCTGCCAGAAGCCATCTTTGAGATCTATCTTAGTAAAGAAAGAACATCCACCACAAGAGCTAATGAGCTCATCAATAATAGGGAATGGATAAGGGTCCAACATAGTCAGTTTGTTGATTTCACGATAGTCTTGACAGAGTCTTAATTCTCCATTCTCTTTAGGAACAATCACACAAGGGCTTGCGTACTCACTAACAGAGTCTTGAATGATGTTATTTTGCTTGAGCTCACGTATTTTAGCTTGAGCCCATTGATATCTTTCTCTAGAAAGTCTATAAGGTTTGCGTTGTATGATTTGTGATCCTGCAATAAGCTTGAAGCCAGCAAAATGTTTTGCTGAATGATGGTTTAATGCAAAGAGCTCTGGATATACTCGATTAGCTTCCTCAAGCGAACGAATAGATTTATTAGTTTTGACCATGTTAACAGGAATAAAACATTTACTCCATGAAAACCCAAGTAAAGATAGGCCTGGTAAACCAATAACCATGTCATAGTTAAGTGAGCTCATAACACTAGCTCTGATTTTGATGTTAAGATTGTTAAATGTAATAGGTATAACCGCTTCTTTAGTAGTTGTTTCTTGCGAATGGTTGAATCCAATAAGGTTACGTTTCAAATCAATTGTTTCAAATGAATGTTTAGTCGTGAGCTCACTAGATACGAGGTTCACTTTAGCTCCAGTATCGAATAAAGCTTGACATATTTCACCTGCAACTTTGACAGGGAAAACATTGACAACTTCTATGTTGAAATCGTTTGAAACGAGCTCATTACATTCCGACTCTACTACAAAGATGTCAGTGCGCTTAGGTACGGTTGGTTCCTTTCTTCTCTCATGATGATGTCTCTTAACAGGATCATCATCGTTTCGTTTCATCTTAGTAGGTTTCAAAGCACATAAAGCTTTTCGTAAATCTTCTTTGGATGTGAGCTCAATGGAAACTAGTTGTTTTTGGAGCTCATCAGGTAGTCCAAGTAACACGAGTGTGATGAAATTGTCATCATTAATATCAGTAAATGCCAGTTGAATTAGTCTTTGTTTTTCATAGTAATAATCCAAGATGGAACCTCCACGGTATTCCCATGCAAGGGCTGTTTGGGCTGAGCTCACGCGATTTTGTCCAAATGCGCTGATAAAAGCTGTTTTCCATTCTTCCCAAACAGGAGCTATCCCTTCAATCAATCTAGAGTTGAACCATTTAAGGGCGATGCCATCCAGATAAGATTTTAGGTGATTTACTTTGGAGTCGTCCGTATTCCAACCATTGAAGGAACAGGCTTTTTCATAGCTGATAAGCCAAGTTTTGGGGTCTTCTTGTTTGGCATTAAATTTATTAATGTCCATACGTTGAGACTTTGAGCTCATGAGAGGAAGCATTGTAGACTGAAATGTTTCCATCATTTTTTGAAAGGCCATCATTTGGAATTGCATGACTTGTTGGATGTTTGTAGACGTGAGCTCACTCGAGTTTGAAGTGGCATCACAAGGAACTTCAGGTGTAGATGGATTAGCATTGTCAGACTGCTCATCTTCAACCATACCATCACTGAGCTCATCGCTCAAATAACGTTGAGCTTCATCAGGATTCAGAAATAAGGTAACCGTCCGTTGCCTAGTCATTTCACTAATAGCTGCCAAGACGGGCTTCTTTAGTTTGATCTCGGTGTGGAGCTCGAGGTTTTGTTGTGATTCTAGCACAAGAGTTCAATCGGAGGAACCAAGTTCACAAAATCTTGTAACCAAGAAGGTGTCATTACTTTTCACTAGCGTGAACTTAAATTTGTAAACTTGGCGAGCATCACCGATCCTGTCGACTGCGCCATAATTTGTCGTGGTTGAGTTGGAGTTTAGAGGAGAGCTCATATTAAAACAAATGAGGAACACAAAAATAGATATGTTAGGGGTAAAAGTATAAGGTGTTTATTGAGAAATGAAAAAGTAAGGGTTACAATGTTTAGATCGGTAGAAATGCTGCCCTTGAGCTGTGAGCTCAAGGGTTTATATACCTTGCAAATGTGAAGAAAGTGGTGAGCTCATGCCTAAAAGGTTGAGCTCAGAGGAAAAAAGGATTAAACAGATTAGGGAAATAAGGAATCAGGTGTTGGAGACTTAGTGAGCTCACTTTAGAAAATGTAGCCAAAATCGTTTTTATTTTGAGCTCACTACAAAAGGTTTTCATGAAAATCAGCAAAACTTTCAATTAATCGAATGAGTTCACTTCACTGAGTTTTAATCATTTCATCTTTAAATTTTTAAATAACTTCTTTTGATTTTGCTAGTTAATCCATTGCCATAGTGAACTTGAACTGTAAAAAGGGAACCACAGATTTTAAATGTTTAATGGCAGAAGAAAATATTTAATAATCTGGGATTAAATATGAATTTATTTTCAAATCTTTTGTTTTGGGAAAACAAGAAAAATGCAAATAACATGATAAAATAGATTGTTTTGACACTCATAATAGTCATCAAAATTCATCAACTATCTATTGAGTCTATTTTCGAGTAATTTACTTTGATAATGAAATGACAACTCAAATAATTCATATTTATAAAATTACATGATATGGTTCAGAAAATTCGGTGTATCATCAAAGAATATCATTCTTTAAATAGCAACAATAAGAGAAAAGCAAATAAGTTTTTGCAAATTTCTTGTTAAATGCATAAATATATAATAATAGAATCGATTCTGATATCACAGAAAAGACATGGAAAAGAACACAATTCAGTTTGAAACCAAAACTAATCAATATTTAAAAACATTTACATTTAAAAATATCAACTGAGCAGTCATTAACAATCAACTTTTCCTGTGATCTTTGAGTCTTTTGTTAAAAAGTGCGTTCAATTTAAGCTTTTTGGTTAAAATCCCAGGTCAATATGTTCAGCTACTCAGGTGTTAGAGCTCACCGAACAAGCAGCTAATCAAATGCTGATGGTTAAAGGCTAACGGTCTTACGGTTATAATATCCGATCAAAGCGTTCAAAGAAAATGGCTCTCTTAAGTCAGAAGTAATCAAGAAATTCTGTGATAAGTTACTTTATCATGTTACGTTGTCGAGTATCATTTAAAACCTTTTAACTTAGAGCGCTATTGTGATCGAACTCTTACCGGTACTTTGATGAAACTAAACACAGTTTCTTGGTTCTTCTTTCAAAGAATCAAGTTTTTGTTTCAAATTGACGGGGCTATTTTTCGTGATCGATTTGCAGCTAAAATCGAAACTGCATTTCAAGTGTCAGTTAACGGCAGAAACTCGGGTTTTTAATTGTATGATGAATTGATTAGCCTTGAATTTTCCGGTTCTTTTTACCTTCCACTTGACAACTTTAATTGAATTTTGAAATACTCGAGGACACACAACATGAGAACAGAAATTCTGTTATCTCAACAATTAATCACTTGCTAAATTCCAGGCAACATCTCAATTGAACTATTCATGGAAGCTCAAAAAGGTATCTTGAAATCTTAATTAAGATGATTACTGAAATATTGAAATTAATTACCAAAACTAAGAAACTAAATCCGAAAAAATAGAAAGGAAAGGAAAACATAAAAACACAATTTGAAGTCGCCCAATAATGGAAAATGAAAAGTGTAATTCATTGACTGCAGTGACGAAATTCGTGGGTTATGATGAAAAGTCAGTGCGATAAGATCAATGATTTAATTAGATTTTCAGTTTGTTCTGATTTCGTTTTCAATTGCTATCAACTACTATTATCGAAGTTCAGGGAAGAAGCAAAGAGATGCATTTTATGCTATTGTTATGGGAACAAAAGGAGAGTCAAAAAATGGTAAACAGTTTGAACTTTCATTATATTGTATCAGGTATGATGAACAATGTTCATCTGTGAATGTTCAATTTCATGAAGATTAACTGGGAAAGCAAAAACTTGAAAACGACAGAAAAAAGTTAAACATTGAATGAAAAACACAAAAAAGGAAAACTTTAAATTGAAACAATTTCTGCAAAAAGTTACGAAACATTTGACGAAATTGACGTTAATCTCTTAGCTATTTCAAGGTGAAAGTTCAATGAGCATTCTCAAGTATCGAAATTCCATTTTTCTTGTTTTTCTTTCCAAACTGAACATTAATCAGAATGTATTATCATTAACGCCCAAACAATCATTATGATTTGTAATGACTTCTTTAATGATAATTTACGAAACTTTTTCTTCCTTTTTCATTGAGTTTCGTCTCAATTTATAAGTTATAATTATAGTTATCAATCAGAATAATTAGGTTGGATGATTTCGACTTTTCAACAACTCATTGCTTCGCCATGTTGCAAGTGTTAATTTTTTCTCATTCATCCAATTCTTACTTTCAAATCAATTTATCAGTATTATTATGTTGCGAGTTAAATTGAATAACTTTGTTCTGTTTACTTTATAAAGTTGAACTGTTTCGATTGGTAACTTTGAGGAAACTAATTCACAGAGAATTAAAGTTTTATTGAGAACATTTAGATTCAAATGGGTTCCACCATGACAAGTAAAGCATCGTGACTCATTTCTTTTGAATTAACATCAAAATTGGATTCAGTGAGTTTCATTTCGCTGATGCATTTTATTAAATTTAATAAACATTAACCTTGATTGAAAGTCTGTTTGAAAAGATGAAAAGTACAAAACATTAACAATAATTCAACATAAACTATTATTTTATTAATATGTAAAGGCATATTGCAATTGTGACTTCGCTTTTAATCAACTTGAAAAATTATTATTTGATTATTTGTCAGAATTTGTAGGTTTTCTAATTATAAAATTCAAATGCAAATGTTTATAATTAGATTGGAAGGTCGAAGTATCGATAATTTGTGAGCGATTTTGGAAGCTCAGTTCAGTGTGGAAATGTGATTGTGACGATGAAGTGAATAGATAGAAGTGTTTAACAAAAAATGAGATTCATGTTGAAATGAACTAATACGGTATGACTCCTAATGTTTTGGACTAATTTTTCAAAATTGAATTGCGACAGTTAGACTAGACTTACAGGCACCATTCAATAGTCAAAATAAAGGTACACTTTTCAAGAATGTGTTGTGCAAAAATAAACTAATTTTGATTAAAAATTGTTGAGTTATGGCCTTAAACGAACAAGAGCGTCAAAATAAAATTTTTCCTTAAGTTAAACACAACACATTCTTGAAAAGTGTACCTTTATTTTGACTATTGAATGGTGCCTGTAAGTCTAGTCTAACTGTCACAATTCAATTTTGAAAAATTAGTCCAAAACATTAGGAGTCATACCTTACGACAAATGAAACCAAAACATTTAAAGCTATTGTGAGTTTACACTGAAGACTTCAGCTCAATACCTAATTTCTTCGTTGTACGTTAGCCTCGATTACGATGATCTAATATTCGGTATTTGACATTATTCGATTGATAGTTCATCTCAACATCGAAAACCTCTGCCAACGAATCACAAACTCTCGGAATCGAATATCGCTCTTGGAATTCTTTTTTTTAGCAAATTTAAAGTAAAGTACTAATGAATGAGTTTAAAGTTGAGGTGAACAGTAAATCAGTAGGTTAACTGCCTTCAGACGAAACTGATTTTTGCTGCTTTTGTCCAGTTGGAAGGTGTTATAAACTATGATGTATAATGAACTTCAGTTTTATGAGGTAAATCTGATTAAAGGAAAACTAATCAAAGTCTTTCTTTTCATCGCTTTATATCACGAATGGAATTTTTTCTTTTCGCAATATTCTTTTTCTTGTGTGACTTGAATTTTTGTTCCCTTTCTTGATGCTAAATCGATTGGACATGAAATCCATTACTTGAGTGAAGATTATTAAAACAAGATTATCATTAAACAGATTATCTATCATCAAAGTGATCATCATAATCAGTAAAGGTAAAGACTTAATTGAAAGCCTTTTTACCGTTTAATCGTTCGATTATTTGTTGAATTTGCTAAATGAAAGTTAAATATTTCACTTTGATTAACTTGTTGTTTTACCGCATTTCATCTTTAGTTCATTAACGTTAGTCTTGAGTCATTCGAAATCCTTCAATTTCGAGTTTGAACTTTACATTGCCTCATTACTTTATCAAATGACTTCAGTCTTAGAGCAAGTTGGAGCTTTTCCCAGACGAATTCAACATTTCCTTTGATAAAACAAACAACAGGGAGCACGATTGTAATGCACATTCAATTACTCTCATTTATTGAATTTGATGAAAAGTGAAAAATGTTAAGAACTGCATGAAAACCATGAATATTACGATTCCAAATGAAAGTTTGTTTCGCTTCACACTGAGTCTGTAAGTGCTTAATAGTGTGATTCACTTGGGAAACCAAATTATTGCTAAATCATTCATTCCATTATCAATATTTGTTGGATTAGGAACAAAGACGCTTGAGTATTTCAATTATTTCTTTTTTGCTTCGCTTGAAAAAGAATCAGGTTGGATGATGAATTGAAATATCTTCAGATGCTCTCCATGAATTCTTCTTGTTTCACCATTTACAGTTTAATCAATTAGATCCAAGATTTTGTTTGATCAAGCCATTCAAGGGCTTAATTATTTGCTAAATTCAAGTTAATACCTGAGAGGAAATCAGTGGAATTGAAATAAGCTAAGTAAATCCTAAAAGCGCTAATTACTTTCAACTCGAAATGTCTTAAAGTCAAACATCAATTTGACCAAGAATTGAATCCATTAAAATTGCTAATGCAGCTTAATGTAGTTTCGTGTTCAATGAAAGTGACGGCTTAAGTTTCGAATTGAGTTTTTTGTAAAATATTCATTCTTAATCCAAATCAACTGAAGATCTCACAGAGATGTTTTACAATGATATTTTTCTACCATTAATACATCAGCAAATCAGTAAATAAATTGCATGGATTCCGCTTTCATCAACAATTCTCGCACCTAAGAATGTAAGAATGCATGCAGTGTGCTAAAGATAATGGAAACGCAACAGCAAAGGCAACAACAATTTTGAAATAGTCCTGAATTAAGGCTTTGAATCTTCTGTGCGATTCTAATGCATTCAACGACTAAAACCTTTGCAATTAACAGATAGTAGATGAACAATTCGTTTCATTTTCATATGTTCCGCTGAAACATGCAGGTTCCATTGAAAAGGAGGGATTTTCAAAGCAACAATAGATCATTCATTTTTGCTGTAAAATCCGTCTAACAAATTCAGCTACTTGACTCAAATTGTGTAAAATGTAAAACTATGTCATCGGTTCGAGAGGAGATTTTTCATGAACAAAAACATGTTTGCTTGCCTTCAAGAATGCATTCGATCAAATGTCATCGCTGCGTTCGCTTTTGGCCTATTCTCGAACAGAATCAATTATGGCTTCTTATTATTTCTTCTTATTATAATTTCAATCAGTGACTACAGTTGGATGCGTTACATACTTTAGGTATTTTATTCGGTTAACACCTATTGAAGAATAGAAACAAGAACAAAGAAAAATGTTACTTCACCTTCTGATTCCTAAAGTGGCCAGGATATGGAATAAGAAGCAACTTCATTTAATCTCACTGCTTGGGAATTTTCATGGGAAAGTTATTCTTCTATTAAAATCAGTCTGCGCGAAGAAAAGAATTAGAAAATTTCGACACTTTATTCTTCACTCCATGATGCTCATTGGGTCATTTTCTTCGTAACTATTTCCAGCATTTATATGCAAATTCTAAATTCGCTTCAGCCAGACAGTTTCAAACACAATATCAAACTGAGACCATTAATCAAAATGTTTCTCCAAAGAAATTCTTTAATTCCATTTATGAATGCAATTAATTTTGCATTTATTCATACAGAATAATATCGAAAGTATCGACAGCTTCCTTAATAATGATAATTTAATTCAATTTAATGTGACCCAATCATGTAAAGTTTCATTTGAGAAAAGTTCTATTTTTTGCTTTTCTTCGAAGTATCTGAAAATACTGTTTCAGATTGTTTTCAATTAACTTGAAAGGATTTTTATTTCTCAATTATTTCTATGCAATTTTCATGATAAACTTGTTTTGATCGATTCAAAAATTCAAATAAAAATGAGTTACTAATTAATATCGACTAAATTCATTGTAGAACCATAATTGAAGCAGTAATACAAATGAAAACTGGGTAAACATTAGATTGGTCAACTTCGATTGAAACTGAATTAGAAAAGAAAGTGATCATCAAAGTAAAGGTAAAATAATGAAAGGTTTGAATAAAGTTGCATTACCAACTGACTGCTACAATGTATACAACATACTTGCGATCTTAACCACCTAAAAGCACGCAAATATTCATTTTATTTCAATTTTCTGTATTAAATTGTTTCTAATCCTTTCCAGTTCTTGTTGACTAGATTCAACTCAAGTCATAAGTTTCTTAACCGAAAAGTCAACTTATTGTTTCAATAAACTTGCACTAAAAGCTTTACTCTTTTACTGTCATTACTATTCAATATTAATATCATTTGTCAACGAAATCAAAAGTTGCTAAGTAAATGAACAATAGTGAAGTACAAGTGTAAATATACTCGAAGGTGGAAAGAATAAGATTCAATCTTTTATATAATAATTATTGTGTTTTCCCAAAAAAAAACAACAAATAGTTCTTTGTATAGATTCTAAAGCATACACTTTACACTTATCTTGAAATCTTTATTTAATCAAAGATTATCATAATAAATGAAGTAAATAAACTAATCTTGGCTTCATAATATCGTGGTTAAGTAATATAAATGTTTAGTTGCAAACTATGCAGAAAAGGCAAGATTAAACCTGAATCAGGAAAATAATCATTTTAACAGCGTGACAAAAGGAATGTGAACGAGTTTCAATGAATTTTCTCCAAGTTCAAATATTTATTTCACGGTAATTTTTGTATGAACTTAAACCATTTATAAATCGCTTTTCAAAGTTTTGATAAACAAGAGAATAAATTGAATAACTGAAAAGAAAATTTGACAAAAAATCAAATTTTCCAGCAACGCATTCTTACCTTAAGAGACAGGTCTTCACGTTCAAACTTACAATGCATCGCTCTACAGGTCATTTCAGGTTGTTTGGTTGGTGCTTGTTACTCGTAAGCTTAACGGATAGAAATATAATTTTGATTAAAATCAATTGATTAACTGAACATCATGGAATAACTCAATTTTGCCCAGCATAAATTACGAACATGTTACAAAAAGTTTGCCCTCGCAGAAAATGGCCTTCAATGACAGTTAGACAGACTGAGTATTCTTGAATGATCTTGAGAGTTTACCTTGTGGTTCTTCAGTTCGCGGAAGCTCATGCTTCGAATCTATGGTCTGTACCATCAACTGTTAGGGAGTCATGACTACAAACAGGTGTACAGGACAAAAACGCCAAGTATAATTGTCCATGTTCTAGATCGGGAAATGAAACTTTTTTGGTTAAATAATAAACAGAACCATAGGATTTCATATTTGAAATGATTTTGAAACTTGCGATTCGGAAAATAATTCATTTATTGGAATTAAATATTATGCTATGTTCAATTCTTTCGAGGGATTGACGGACCTTTCAGTGCTACACTCGACAACAAATCGAAAGTTATAGCATTTGCTATATTGCGGCGTCTAGGTGATCCAAGGTGACTTTCGAGGAAAGGTGATCGCTCAACTAGGATCGTTCTTCGATAATTGCTTCCTGAATCATGCACACTCAAGTTGCAAAACATTGTTACATGAATTTACTCTTTTTGCATTTTTTGTCCTGTTAGAGGTTATTTTTAAATACAAAGTTTATTTTTATCGTCAAAAACGAGTTTCTTCGAGAACGAATTAATGAATACTTGCATGCCTCAGGTAAGAAGCAAGCAGCTTCAAGTGAAAAGACCTGAGCTGCCTTTCAAAGTTGCACCATTTGCAGAATGTCTTGTCTTATTAAAAATCTTTTCATCGTAGTTCAATCAATTTATAAAAGTAACTCACTGACAACTAAGAAACTCCATTTAATAAGCTTCTATTAGGCAAACTTTCTGCTTTGATAGCATATTGTCACATATTGAGAATGATTAGTATCGCAGCCTTCGTATTTAAACGTTGCTAAGTTGATTAAAATAGCTATGAATTTTGTCTTCAACTTTCAATCGATAGATGATTCGGTGGTCATTATGGTGTTCTGAAGGTTGTCTTCCTCAATTCATCTAATGGTTTATTTTCAAACACTTTAATGATTGTTCACTGAGTGTCCAGTAAACTCGAGTCTATTTTGATTGATCAGTGCAAGAGTAGGATTGGGTTATTGATAAAATTTCAACTTGTTTATTAAACACCATGATAGTATGATGCAGCAGAGCTGTTAGTGATTTTGATGTTGAAGTGATTGAAACTTTTAAGATAATGAAGATGATGGTAAAGGCGAACAGATGATGATCATGTTAAATAAGTGTGAGCAAAGGAAAGGCGGCAACCAAAATGATTGATGATTTAAAATAATCAATTGAAAGTCTTTTGTTGCATTAAACCGTTAGTGCCCAAGTTAACAAGAAATTGATTTACTTGCGTGTTGCCAATGCATGTGTGTTCACCATTTTTTCCTCTTCATTCCCTTCATTCTCGTCATTCTCATCTTTTTTGCATCATTCAACAATATCCTTTCCACTGGTAATAATGATGTCTCATCATATCAACAAATTGATGGACATGAATTTGTCTACTTATCAACCACAAAACCTGCAAAGTGCAATTTATTGATTGCAAGTTTTCTTGTTACCGAAGAAAATCCTTTGCAAAATCAATCAACAGAACATGTTTCAATTTTTTGCACTTGAAAATGATCGATTATCGAATGGATAAAAGTTTATAAAAGTTTGTTCCAAGTTGTGTTATCATTGCAGTTTGATATTCCTAAATTGTTACCAAAAATATTAATACATTTTTGCATAAAGTGATTTTACCGAAGTTTACTTTTTACTCTTTATTGGAATTGAAACAGTCGATAAAGAGATTTTGTTTTTTTTATTAAAAATTTTATACCATTTTCATAACCAAAGCAAAGCACAGCACTTTAGGATAAGTTGAGTTGTAGTTACATTAAGATTGATGTTAGTTCATATAGATGTAGATTCGAGGAAGATCGATTTTCGTTCTTGGAACTTCATTTTAGATTAATATCAATTAATTTTCCGTTTTCAACATTGATTGAAATTAAAGCCTCGCCTCAACTCTTCTGTTTAACAAGTAACTTCAGGGCGACTTGCTATACTCAATGAAAAGTAATCCTTTTGTGTCTCACAAGCCTACAGCCTGCTTAGAACTGTTCGTGTTAAAGGCTTTGGATAATGAATCGATGAATAAAATTAAATGAATTATGGTTGATCAATTCATGGCTATGCAACTCATTGTCTTATCACTTTTTCATTAGTGACTCTTATAATTTAACTTTTAGCATCTAATTACAATTTCACAATTTATGTCATTAGATGATTGAACATGTTTCCAGTGCAATGTAAAGCAAAATGTTGGTGGAAAATAGTAATTAATTAAATTTCGTTTTTTATTCTTCCAGGTTGCTCGATTAAGAATCCGTCGTAAACCAGGAACCAGAATAGTGTTGAATGTGAAAAATAACTGTGAATCAACCAAAAGTCTATCAGTGCCTTGTAACGTTGAAGTGACAACCACAAACTTTTCAAGTGACATGTCAACCAATACAACTGTAACAACCACAACCGCCTCAAATCCCAGTCCTGAAAGGTCGTTTGCAAGTCAAAGATTCTCAGTCTGTCCAAGCATAGCCAGTCAAGTTATCGAAGAGAGTTCAATAATTCAAATCGACCCAAACCCAAACGCCAATGGATCTTCACCTTCTCCTAACACTGATGATCCTGGCTTAGGTTGTGAAATCGATTGTCCAAATTTAAACAGCACCTTCGAGTGCAACCGCAACCATTTGTCAACCTCATCTCCAGCCAAGGAATGCCTTATACCACCGACAACACCTTCCAATCGAAGTGGACTCACAACGCCAATCCACACTAATCCAGTTGAGAGAGAAAAGTATACTTCGGAAAATTGTGGTGGATCGACGATTGACATTGACGATGATTGGAACTTGATTGGCCAAGAAATATCAGTCACAAGTGATGTTGTCGTTTCATGTGATTCAAGAGGAACCAATTATCATTATGCTTCAGTGATCAACAAGGACAGTTGCATCGAGAGTGGCAAAAGAGGGAAAAGCAAAAGTAACTCATCGATAACTAATAAAAACAAGGCAAACAGTGTGAAGAATAATTCGAGAAGAAAAGCACTTCGAATAACGACGAGTTTGATTAGTCCGAATAAAGAAAAGTCGACTCGAAACTATGGCTCTTGTGGAAGGTCGAGTCGAGCAAGTTCAACCAATGGAAGAGACTCGTTAGAATCGAAAAGAGAACGAAAAGCGGCCAAAACATTAGCCATTATAACGGGAATTTTCGTCATTTGTTGGCTTCCATTTTTCATTGTCGCTCTTCTTTCGCCCATTTGTGGTCCACCTTGTGATCCACCCGCTCTATTGACCAGCCTTTTCCAGTGGTTGGGTTACGTCAATTCAATGCTCAATCCTGTTATTTATACCATTTTCAGTGCCGATTTCAGAACTGCTTTCAAGAAAATATTGCTTGGAAAACGTGCGATTCATCGATCTCAAAATCGAGTGTAGAATATTGGAAAAAAGAAATTTCGATTTTTATTGTGCTCCAAGTTTCCTTAAACGTTGGCACCAAGTATAAGTTTTTCTACCAATTTGGATACAGTTGTCGATCTCAAAGTGAACTGCAATATTTATACGAGAATTACTAGAGAAACATTTTTATTCTGTTTTATTTTGCCACCAATCGATATATTGATGATAATGATGCCTTGCAATTGGCTTGATGTTTGCTTGATTTATTGAATTCTTGTTTCTTTCAGCATAAATAGTTGAAAAGAGATTATGATGAAGCAGATGAATTGATGAAGAGGAGACAAAATGTGAGAAATGTGTAAGTTTTTCTGGACAAATGTTTATGGTTAAATAATCTTACCTCAGTATTTTTGTTGTTTTCTCGCTGGTCCAATGGTTTGTCACCAGCAAAAAGTAGCCACGGTCAGTTTGTATTCAATTCTCATTGCTTTTTATTATTTTTCCTGTTCATTCAACTATGGAAAACAGTAAAACAAAAGCAAATGAATCATCACAATTTTCATTCAATTGAACCTTATTCTGCCAATCCTTCAATCATTTAAACCCATTGGTAACTGGATAACCAAATAAAACAATTTTCATCAGTTTAGTTATTAGAATGCTTTTAATGTATTTTTTTGCATCAAATTCACATTAGGCAACAATCAAAGTACAATGTTTTAGTTGAATCAACATAAGTCCAGCACAAAGAGTAACATTTATCATGTTGGACATTCAAGTATAACTATAAATACCAAATGAAAAATAAATTAAAACACGAGAATCGTGTTGTGAAAAGAAATGTTTTTATCTTATTTTTAGATTCTAAAAGATGCATTCGGAAATTGATTTGTGGGTAGAAATGGAGTGAAAAAGATTTGTATTGAATTGTAACAGAATTTGTTCTTCAGACTAAAAATAAATTGAAGTTGTAGACACGGAATATGTTTGGACAGGGAGTTTTCCCTATCATGAGTGTATCAGACTCCATGATGTTCACTCATTCACACCCTCACTTTGATGCCTTTAATCCTCTGACAGCACTGAATAGAATGAATTTATGAAATGAGACGAGAAGCCATGAGGTGAAAACCAAGAATAATGGGCAACTTTCAGATCACTCATGCAAAGTTTGGCTGGAAAAACTCAGTATACTGTAAGATCTAGGATCTTAGAACTTTTTAATTTTTTTAAATGATGATTTCCAATCTTCCATTTGGATGGCCAAAAACGCTGATAGATGGAATTAATAATCTTTAAAGAATTCCTTGTTCGAAGTTATTAATGCAAAATCAATAGAAATCAATAAAATAATGTAAAGTTTTCAAACATCGAAGTTTGGAATGAGTCGAAACTCTTTTTGCTGCAACTTTTGTTTGACTTTACCATAGTATCTCTTTACTTCCACTCAGCCTTTTACAAGGTTTTGCATGAAGACAAAAGTATCTTCATTCCCTATTAGGATATCACTAATACTACTTTAAGCTGAGTTTCCTTGGCTTACTTTTATGTTTGATTCATCATTAGCTATTTTGTTGCCCATTTATCATAAATTCATGGTTGATAAAATTTTCAAACGCACTTCATTTAATACTATTCCTAGGAATACTCTGAATTGGGAATTGATTCGTTGCATTTCTAGCTTGATCCAGGATTATCTACTTAACAGCTATAATATCCACCAAAGAAGCATGTAAATGATGAAGCTAATTGCACACAACTTGTAAAAATGTAAATAGATTGAAGCAATTTAATGAAGTGATTTACCCTTTGCTTTATTCTCGCGATTTCAACATGATATAATTGCATGAAAACAACGTGGGATACACACGTGGCTTGGATTAGATTACGTTCACTTTAATTGTAATTTATTATCATTATTATCATCATCATGCAATAAATGAATCAGGCAAACTCTAAAGTTGTCTGTTTCTGCATGCAGAAGCATATGGTTACAAGAAACCTTAAAAATCAAGTTCATTGAATTGAAGTTTCATCGTAAATTGCCAGATCAATTGCCTTGGTAACTCTTTACAAGATATTTAAATCACAATATTTAATTTCTTAATTGCTGTTGTTCATTAAATTGAGAAAAATAAATTCTATTTTTGTCTTTGTCAATCAATAGTTCAATTCAAATCAAATTGATTCTAAACGACTTTTGTATTTGCATAATCATTTTGTCAATATTGATATTAACAACGGAAAAGCTGTTTAGTTTAGCATTCAACTGATGAGAAGCGACTTAATTAATTGATTTACGGATTGACAATCAAACCCATGAAATTGACTTGAATGGACAATTAACAATCTATTGATTAGCAATTATTTTTAATGATGAAATAGACAATTTTTGATTGATTGTTGCAGTAATTGATTAAGGTTGGCATGTTTAAGCTGCTTGCTCGGAAGCAGGTTAATCAAATTACATTTAATCCAACAAACAAGCTGACAAACTGTTTTGTTTACAAGTAAAAAATGTTGCCAAAGTAAAGCGCACACAATTTGTCCACATCAATCAATTTTAATCAAATTAACCTTCATTCGGAGTGATTTATTTTTTGGATAATTAACAAGTAAGAAAGGCTTGTGAAACAGAAAGGTAAAAATGGATAAAACAAATTGCTTTGGTTGAGTTAAGGTTAACCATTTTTGGGTTTGTCCTGGTTTTTGCTGGTAAGTTATTGATAAGGTAAAAGCTAAAGACAATTGAAATTAATCAAATAACGATGTGAATTGTAAATGAATAAAAGATACAAAATATTTTCATGAAATGAAACTTTTTAGATGAAATGCTGTGTGAAAATCTACTCATCTTGGTGCTTAAGCTGAAAGCTATTATTTGATTTCATTAAGAGATTTGATATTATTTGAACTGATCACGAGCTCAACAGCAGAGCAAAACAAAAGTGTGCAAGTCTTTTCATTTTACGTCTATTTGCAGTCATGACTCAAGGACGGAACTTGCACTGCAATGATCTTTGATTTAAACCTTTGCCTTCCAGCCCTGAACGCTTTCCAATCCAAGTTATCAAGGTCACTCTGTTACTCAACCTCTGTCTGCAATTTGAAGGTTATTTCGGGAAGTGACAATACTGATGTTTGTTATGGTCAAAAGATAAGAGTGTTCAATTAGACGCATTTGGTTGTCAGAAAACTCTTCTATCTTTGTAATGATGAGGGTTATCAACGTGTAACAAACATTGTCCAGTGTTAAAAGTAAGTTGTTTTGCAAATGAACTTTGAGTCCCAGTCAGAGGTCAAATAACAGAGTGACATTGAGTGACCTTGAAAATCCGAATTAAAAGTTATAACATCAACTGGGGTGAGATTCCATGGAGGATTGAATTAATTCATGATTCTTCAAGATGTATGTTTCTAATAAGAAATAAAAAGATGAATGCTGCGTGGAAGAAAAAGTTCAGTTTTAAGAGCAGTTGAATCGTGTAAAAAAGCCATAAAATAAGAAAATTCAACTCTCAAAAGACAATTATCAAATTATTTAAATCAATTTGTTATAATGAAAACAAAATTCTAACTGTTTCCATCAAAAAAACTTTAAAGAAAGCAAAATCATTAAAAAATAGATATTCGTAATCAGTATAAAACTTGACTTCAGGAAAGTTCTTATAAAATATCCGAGAAAAGACGTAGATCCTTCTTCAAGTTGAGAACAACAAAAATGCTGATATTCATTCAATCTTTCAACTAACCTCTTCTTACCTTTTTCTTACTCTTTCTATCAGAATGCAGGACATTTGATGGACACACGAAATGGGTCATGCAAATGGTGACAATTGAATAGCAAATGAATGTTGGGTTGGAATGAGAGAGAAAATGCTTTTTTGATGAAACAAAAAGGCAATTACTTTTGTTGATTAAACACGAATTATTAATGTGATTGTCAATGAGAACAATTTAAATTACAATTTAAATAAAATTTCCATTCCCATGTATTCACCTTCTTGAACAAGACAAGAAACACTGATCTGAATTGGACTTGCAAATGAAGGTAACACAAGAGATGAATAATATCATCTCATGAGGATTCCCATTAGTTGAATGGGTAAATTGTCTGGATTCAGTTTGAACATTGAACAATCTCTTATCATCATCATCTTCTTTTTGATATTATGATAATACATGATATGGATAAAAGTTTTATTTTTATTTCTCTTTGATTGTTTCCAACAATCAAATTCAACCAAATGGAAGTTCACTTCTTTTTTGGACAAAAATTGAACCAATGAAGATACAATTTACATTGACATGGACACAAGATAAAACCTTATTATGTACAGTCACATGAATATTATTCATAATGATTATCACAATTCTCATGGGTATTTGGATTGATTCAACTCATTTAACTGATTGACTTCACATTTCATCTCTTGATATATTTTTGTTCAACTTATAGCAAAAAATTATGATAACTTGAAATCAATAAAAAAATTTTTACCTTGTTGTAATTCACTGAGTATTTACTCTTCATTTAATTTCAAGTTTCAATCTTGCTGGAAAAAAGCTGTCTATCAACGAATTCCCAATGAAAACCGGTAATCTCAGAAGAAACAAAATTCTGGTGATTCTCAGTAAATAATTCTAAGAGAACTATTCTCAAAAAAGTTTGAGGTCGCAACTATTAGCACAACACATTAACACAAAATATCCGACTTGTTATCAATCCACAATTCATTAAATTGTTCACAAATTTTGGAGAGGATAGCAGGGTCAAGCCAATAACAAAAAATCATGAATCGAGGTGGGCTCGTTGATGGGTATTTATCAAGAAGTTCAAAACTGAACTCAGTTAACAATCAAATTGATCGTCGTTCCCACTTCGCACCGAGGTGAAGCCTTGCAAAGCAAAAATAATCTTTGGTATAACATCCACATTTATAAAAACATTCAGTATGAAACAATTACGATTTTATGGTTTCAGGTCGATATCCCAGGACTCAGAAGATCAGAAGCAGTATAAAAAAGCCAGGGTTCACACCACCCTAAAGCCATTTCCGTTTGTCGTATTTTAGGAAATGTTAGCGGCGTTGTTAACCCTGGCTTTGGTGGTGAAATTCAGAACTAAAGAGTGACGTGAAATCTTTTTCCTGAGGTTTTGAAACTGTCATAAGTTTAATTATATGTTAGATCACTACATTGGAGATATGCATGGATAAGACACGATGCCCCTTGGAGCCGAGAGCTAGAAAGACATGCAATATATCATTCGATAGAAAAAATGTGTTAGTTTTACATGGCACTTTGTGAAAAAATTTATCAATGAATGTCATCAGTGAATTAATATTTCATGATCATGAATGATCGGAAGCCAGCTTGTTTAAAATAATTTGTAACTATGAACAGTAATTGTGCTTAATGCTATTGCTGGACTGATTCTGAAATTTGATGACGAATCTTTAAATGCTGAAGTAGGAATTGTAAGATCAATATCTTGAATCAAAATTGCCTCAATTCCATGAATGTACACTTGTTTGCATTAAGTTTGTTACTTGTAAACACAGCTGATAGCGTAATTTTTCACATTTCTTTGTAATACCTTGATAACCAATTTAGCAGTTAAATTGATAAGACTTAGAATGTAAGATTTGATAAATAAAAAGATAATGAATAGGAAAAGGAAATGATTGGCTATTTCAGTTTTTTGTCTTGTTTATTTGTTTAATGTGATCTAATTATGCCTCGTGCAATCGAAAGTAAAACTAGACTTGAAATTATTGTCCTCCTTACTATCGGAATACCTGTAAACTTTATTTCTGATCAACTCAATGTTTCTAAAATGACTGTTTATCGTTGGTTTGAACGGTATTTAACTACGGGAGAAATTAATACTAATTATAAAAATAATAAACGTCCACGTTTAACCAGCTTTGACCAAGATTTGGACATAGTTTTGACTTCAATCGATTCACCTTTCAAAACAGCAGCCGATATTTTTCGTGAATCTGATACAGATATTTCATATGATATAGTAAACTCCAGATTAAATGAAAATGGTTTTGGTTCTCATCGTGCTGCTCGTAAAGTTTGGTTAACAATTAATCATAAGCTTCAAAGGATGAATTATGCTGAACGCTATTTAAACTGGCAAAATTGGGATAAAACTTTCTTTGTTGATGAAGCAACATTTTCATCTGATAATCGTCATGTTATCCTGGTTAGACGCCCATTTGGAACACGGTTTGATGAAGCTTATATTGGTTTCACTAATAGATCCGGTCGTAAGTCAGTATCTGTATTTGGTATCATGAGTATTCATGGTCTTGGACCTTTGATAAGAATTAGAGGAAACCTTAATTCAAGAATATATTGTGATATTTTGAATTTCTATGTTAAACCTTATATTTCGTCAATATTTAATAGACGACCTTGTTTTCTTGTCCAAGATAATAGTCCTATTCATAACTCAAGATTATGTCAAGCTTTTTTCGATTATAATTTAACAAGTGATCTCAATTGTTTCAAACTCCCTCACCCCCCTCGTTCCCCTGACTTGAATCCGATTGAAAATGTGTGGTCAATGGTAAAGAAAAAAATAGATTGTGAAAATATAAATAATGATCAAGTTCTATGGAACAATATTTGTAAGGCATGGAATGAATTAAGTTCATGTCATGATTATTTTGTTACCTTAACTCAATCAATGCCTCGAAGATTAACAATGGTTATTGAAAAAAATGGAGGTGTTATCAATTACTGATTAAAGAAATTAAAGATTAACAGTAGAAATGAATGTGAAAAATTGTGCTATCAGCTGTGTTTACAAGTAACAAACTTAATGCAAACAAGTGTAACCATTGCGCGTGAAAATATCAGGTTTAACTATGTTAGTCGGGTTTTCCCCGTATTTATGGTTTATTAGTTGAATTCCCTCTCTGATTACTGTTGTTGGGTGAAGCTCTGAGCTCATCGTATTGATAGCCTCACGTGTCACCAACATATCGGTATTACAAATACCTTTGACCAAAAATCGTTTCAAGAATTGTTTTGCTCCATTGTTTTGTTTAGTAACATCATTAGCACTTTTTGATGAGTGCTTTATCAAAAATCATTGATAGTAAACACATCGTACAACTCGTATATTCACGCACTCGGCTACTCACCATTAAATTTAATTATATCTGCGGTAATCTCAAAATTTAGACTAACAGCAACTAACTATGAGAATTTTAAGACTTGTTCTTTTCTTGTGCATATCAGAGAAAGCAAGTGAGTATTTTCTATGTTTACGTACTTCAAATAGTCTCATGACATTGTTGTAATGTCTTGTAACTTTATTCTTGTTTGTATTCTTGTGACCCCTTTATTTTCGTTACAGATTCATCAAAAATTATTGATAGTAAACACATCGTACAACTCGCATATTCACACACTCGGCTAACCACCATTAAATTTGCGTATATCTGCGGTAATCTCAAAATTTAGACTAACAGCAACCAACTATGAGAATTTTAAGACTTGGAAAAGAAACTAGAAAAGGATGGCGAATCCGGGAGGCCTGGTATAGGCACTGAAGATGAGTAGAAATGTGATAAACTAGGGACCGATTTTACATAAAAAAAGATTTCTAATGCATACGATCAATTTTATTTACTTTAATTGTCATTATGTTGTTTTATTTTGTTCTTATGAAGTAGACGATTGTTCCCTGTTGCATTTCATGAAACAGATGGTTGTTTTCCTGTTTTGAATTATCAAAATGGACGTTATTTTCTCGTTTCGAATTTTATTTACGAAACGAATGGTTTGTTTTCCTGCCCTTATTTTATACTTTCTTGGCAGTTGAAACAGGGTCTGTTTCAACTTCGCGTGCGGCAATTGTAACGTGAAGTAATGACTGTATATGGTAGCGAAGTATTTTCCCATTATTAGGTGATGATAATTGTATTTTACACTAACCTTACTTGGAACTGAGAATTTTAAGACTTGTTCTTTTCTTGTGCATATCAGAGAACGCAAGTGAGTATTTTCTGTGTTTACGTACTTCAAATAGTCTCATGACATTGTTCAACTGATGCTTGTAATGCTTCACCCTATCTAACCCATTCAATGGTCACAACATCATTTACAATCATGTTCACCTGTATCATCGTCGCCTTCTCATAGGAGAAATCATTTCACGCTCAAATTACCATTCCCATATCATTCCACGAATACTTAACCCTCTCTTTTACTCTAAGACTGTCTATAAGGAGTTGATAAACTGTCACAAAATTTTTCGTTCTTGAATTTTTTCTTCAAATTTTATCTTCTTTAATAAATTGATCGACCTGAAACTCAGGATGAATCAATTGCTTCCAGAAAGGCCAAAGAGTAGGACCAACAATAATAGATCTGATTGTAAAAAATTACCTTTAAAGGGACCAAAGAATAATCTTTAAAACAGAAATTGTCTTAAAAATTATTTTACTCAGGAAAATCAACAAAGCAATTGGAATAGATCACAAAAGGCTAATTTAAAGTCAACAGTTCATAAAAAAATTTCATTCAAATGTCTCGGGCATTCATTGATAAGATCCTCGGCCCAAAGGGGCCTCGTGTCTTGCCAACGAATACCCTCGTTGCAGTGATCTAACTTATACTTATTCAGCTCTACTGCTCTTATTGTTGCTCTTTAAATCACCTTGATTGACTCAAATTTTGAAAATCAAACAGGATTAGCTTAGAAGTTTTAGAAATAAAATTACTCGTTTTTTCTATGTGGGATTTTGTGCGATTGTAGTGACACAAAAACAGTCCATCCGGGAAATTAAAGAATTTTTATGATCAATAGTTTTATGGTGAATGTTATATTTATGAAAGTTATTCATTTCATCGCAATGGCGATGCATAAAAAGATATTGGTTGATTCAAAGGCTGGATGCTGATTTTTTAGGCATGCAACTATGACATATTGTATTAATAGTTCATAATAAAATATAATATTATAGTTATTGAAAGAATGATAATATAATAGTAAAGGTTACCATTCTTGGAATATCAGGCCACAAAGTTTTAAGGTCACTCATCAATATCACCAAAACTGGCATCATCAAACGAAAAAAAGAGTCCGATTAACCATGTTCACCGATGAGTTTCAGCTCATTCTCTATTATCCTGCCTGAAAGCGAATAACTTGTTCGTAAATCGAAGTGAACTTTCGTACAGAAACATAAAAATTCATTTTCCGAAATACGGGCATTTTCTGATTGTCCATTGGTAGTAGCACCAGAAAAATAAGTTTAATAACAAAATCTGGTTCCACAAATGCATAAATGACATTCTAAGTTTCATCTTTGAAAGCGATTTTCTTGAAAACCATTGATCACAAAAAAATTTTAATTTCACAAATTGGACACAGTTTTTATGCCCCTACAATCCCACAAAGTCCTAACTCTTAACTCGAAAGTCAGATTTGTGCTCCTTTTGACTAGCTTTTTCATTTTTTTTACAGTGCAAACAGGAGAGACAAAACTGCCTGTAATAATTTGTAAGTACTGGGAGTATCAACCAATAGGTACCACTTTTAAAGGCTTATAACTCAGCAACCTGTATACTTATCTTTGTCGTTTTGACAGTAATCGATAGAAAAATGTCAAAGTTTTGTTTGGCATACGTTTGCAAATTATCTAACAAAAGGCCGTTTTTCGGCAAATCGTCAAAGTCGAAAAAGTGGCTCATTTTAGTGGTGGTTGGAATACTAAATTTTTTACCAGACCGAATAAAAGGCACAATTTTTTTTGCGTCGAATGGCGTGCGTAACTTCGAAATCAGAGTTATGGTTCAAAAGTTATGGTTGTTCAAAGTTGGGACATTGCACCATGCATTTGCTATGGCAAAAACCAAATCAATGAAACTGTTTCTTTTGGAGCTTAAACAAAGGCTAAAATGGTATCATATGTGCAGAAACTCCATGTCAAGGTCATTCAAATCCATTCAAGGTCATTCTTCCAAATTTATGGAGAATGAAGGGAAACGATGAAATTCACGATTCGCATTGCATTTGAATGATAACCAATCAATTTTCGCTTGATTCCACATTCGGAGTCAAATCAATATCAAAAAATTCTGAATGTTATTTAAGTTAATCGATTGCACACTTTCAACTTTCACCCGATAAAAGTTCAAAGTGTGCTAGCTCAGTGTGCCAGAGTGAGCTATTGTGTCTACTATGCTCAATATTAATGCTGTTAACAAAAGACATGCTTGAAGATTATACTTTCAGAGAAATGTTGAATAGAGGTCGAGTGAACCTGGTCAAAAGTATCCCTCAATCATTACCATCTCATCAAATCCCTCAAAGCACCTATCATGTTGCATACGAAATGAGACAAATGAAGCTACTCAATTCAAAATCTTGATCACGAGCTTAATCGAAATTTAAATACTAGTCAAATTTACACAGGTAATCAAACGAATTCTGAAATTTAATCTAAATTTTTTACTCATTTGATCATAAGCTTTGATTGGAATACATAAAAGTTGATTTAATTCAACCGTTGTTGATTATTGTGAATCAACAATTGGATTTTAATGTTTAAAATGTTGATTAAATTGATTATTATTTAAATATGCTAATCAAAGTTTTTGATTATAAATTTTAATTAAATTTAGAGTGCAAGATTAGTTTGATCAACTGTGTAAATTTTATCAGTTTGACTTTTCTATTAAGCTCGTGATTAAAATTAAGAATTGAGTAGCTTTGGTTGTCTCACTTTGTAAAAATTAAAAATTATGGCATCAGAGTCTGAACTTATCATATGGAAGCCAATTTTGAAAATTTACGCGGAGGTACATGATATCGACTACTTGTTCAATGATCCACCTAAATAAGGCATATGAGATATTTCACTATCGATTGGTGATGTTAATTAAGTCTAAATTGTTGACCATATTTGTATTATGAATATACGGCAATGGTACACACTGATTCATACTATTTGTAGATGAAACCTCTTTTATCTGATACAATATAAAGTAAAGGTCAGTGTAAAAGTATTCGGAAAATTCACTTTAATTATGAACTAAGATGTTTCGACTGTATTTATTAAGAGTTTTGAGCATTCATTATATAATACTATGGACTAAAAAGAATGGGCTAAACCTATTGCATGAAACAATCGAAGTAATGCCAGTCAAATTCAGCAAAAAATGAACTTAAATGTTAACAACTAGGTCAGACGATCGATCGTCAATATCGGAGCGTGCATGGTTATTGTCCGCATGTAGAGGAGAATCCGATATATTGTATATATTAAAGCGACTCAAAATCCATAAAATCAAAGTACTATTTTATTAACTCTAAATACAATGGTTTCGGTTAAGCAAATACAATTAATTAAAGAATCTTCTCAAAAAATTTTTTCTTAATTTTAATTCAGATTTTTTTCTTATTCTATCGAATCTCTCTTTGCTGATAATTTGATCAATAATGAGACCATCCAGACTTCTTACTCTGCTCATCGCTACATAGGATGATCCAAGTGATTTTTCTTGCTCTCCTATATTGATAACGGCTTTATCCAACGTTAGTCCCTGTGCTTTATGTATTGTGACTGCGTATGCCACGGTAAGTGGAAATTGTTTTCTCCAATGACTGCCCTTTTCAGATTTCCAATGCCTGATAACAGGAATTATAGGAACAGCATTCTCTTGATAATGTGGACCAGAATAGTTATCAAATGATACCAATAGAGCTATCGGCATCTGAGGAGGACGCGTATCTGATTCATAAATAATTTCCTTAACAGTTCCTAGAGAGCCATTCACTAATCCTACTTCAGTCCACAAATTAGACCTAAGCATCACACGTGTACCAACAGACAATACTAACACCTTCTCAAGACATTGTGCTTTGCTAAAACTCAATTTAGCAATGTTTTTGCTACTATTAGCTGACGGTATGAATGCAACTGGTAACCCTGATTGACGCAATACATTTTCGTTGTAGCTATCTGCCATCTCATTTGTAGGAAGCAATCTCAAAGCATTTCTAAAGGACATTATCTCATCTTGAGAAAGAGCTCCTATCCGTCGGGCATTAAGCAATGCAAACTGATCTGAGTTTAATTCACCCACTGCAAGAGCATCTAAAATTTCGCGAAACCTACTTTGTTCTAAACCAGACTGACGATGGTTTGTTACTAATTCAATGTGCATCTGAATACTTTCTAGTAAGAGTTTGCCCTGATTTACTTGCGGATCGCTAGAGTTACAATAAAAAGCTGTATTTCTGACAGGAGGTAACTGTTGCATATCACCGAAAAAATAAACGATAAAGCCTCCAAATGGCTCATTACATGCACCTTTAGCTTCTTGTAATCTAATAGAAATTTTATTAAGCAGTCTGAGTCCAATCATAGACATCTCATCAATAATAATTACTTTAACTTTGGACATTCGAAGTTGAAAGTTTCTTAATCGTTCAGATCTCAATTCTGAGAAATGATTTGGGGCAATTCTCAAAAAGGAATGTATAGTCATACCGTTAATATTTATTGCTGCTGCCCCTGTAGGGGCTAATAGCTCAACAGATTCGGCTCCAAAACTACTACGAAATTCTTCAGTTATTGCAGATATCAGGTAGCTCTTACCAGAGCCTGCCTTACCCTGAATCATTATTCTCTTCAATGTAACTGTTCTTCCTGCACGCAACTCAGACATTTGCTGTCTTGCTGCGTCCATAACTCTTTGTTGATCTTCTGATAGACTAAATGTACTGATATCTCTGTGAACCGTTGGAGGTATGTAATTTTGTTTCTGAGTTGATAACCAATTCATTAATATGAGTTTTTCATCAACAGGAACAGAATTTGATTCCCAATCATGAGCAATATCGATGCGACGTTTACCGATAGGTTCTCTTGAATCATCAACATTACCTGTTCGAGATAGAGCCATATCTGGATAGATATGCTCATGAAAATGATCTAAAGAAGGGTCTTCTTCAAATGACGGTTCTAAGTTATCTAAATTGAATTGTGAATGATGTTCAATATCCTGCTGCATATTGGTGTATGCATCTGACCAAGGGAAGAGGGAGAAACGAAAGTCTGCTATCAATGAATCAAAACTATGGCGCCAAGGTATATGAAGTATACATTGAATTTTATAATACTTTTCATTCTCTATAGGATCATCAGTTAACTTGACTTTTGGATAAACTCTAACAATAGCTGGCACCGAGCGTTCTATTATTCTTGATGCATATCTGTAATCTTTTGCGAATATAAACAATGATATGTTGTCATATTCTTGACCTCGATTTTTGTATCTTTCAAAGATAGCAGAATCAGATGTTTCCGCAAATGTTAGCCTCTGCCAACTTTCATCCCTGATCACAACAGTCACAAAGCTCCTCGAAGCATGGAATAATGGCCAACCCATTAATAAATGGCATACTTCCTGTGCAGAAAAGTCTCTTTCCGCTGTAGAACCAACTAACATTTTTCTAATTAATGTTGCTGCAGGAGTATCAGGATTTACATTTTCTGCTAAGAACTGAAGAATCTCACGATAGTCTTTAGATTCATTTTCGGCTTTGGTAGCATATTTGACAATGTAAAGTAAGATAGCTCTCTTAGATAGAATCGGGCTAATGTCTGTATTACCACGCCAAGTTTGCGAAATGAAAGGATTATATTTAGCCATATATTCATCATTCCGTCGTGGCTCGAATTTCCAATTATCATCTTTATGAACCTTTTCATGTTCATTCAGAGGATGAGGAAATCCAAACCGACATTTTTCAACACTCGTTCCTCTTTTCTTCCTGAGACAGTGAGCTCCACAATTTGTGTGACGCTGTAATCGATTCAACAGAGTTGTTAGATCTGTAGGATCATCTAATACTTCAGAAAACTTTTTACGGCAAGGATGAACTGAACTCATGGGCTGATTTTTGTTCGGATTCCAAGCTCTTGCAAGTCTTCCACAAAATCTCGTAATATGCTCTAACTGTTGCTCGGTAATTGAGTCTAAATTTTCAAATTTTGGACCATTTTTGAGCCAAAGCACACCATGGACATGTGGACTTCCACGCCATTGCCATTCAAAACGATACCAAAAATCTTCAACTTCAAAACATTGTTTCACAACACCAGTGAGAAAAGCTTTAACACGTTTTTGAAAAAACCAAGCTGTTATTAACGGATTTTCATGCATCAATTTCCTTCTTGCACCTTCTAAAGAAGTATCGATTTCATTATTAGGGTCGAGAACTCTGAATAAGTCAGGCCAGTGATAATCAGCGGCTGACAATGTGAAAAAAACATGAGGTGTAGACAATTGCTCAACCATGTCATGTAATTCACCAGACCTTTGGAACCAATAACTTCTAGATGCTCGCAATTTGCCTGCATGAAACATAATAGAATCAGCAAGATGCGGATTTGTTGATATCCTTTCCAGGATCGCTTCAGCATCTAAGTTTGCAAACGCATTCCTCTTCACATAAAGGTTACCTTGATTGATTGCCTGCCAGCGCATAATAGAATTAAATGCAAAAAATCTGAATCGAGAATCTTTAGCGAATCTACCATCTTGATATTGCATTAAAAATTTGAAGTACTCAATATAAGAAACCTTAAAATCACGTGGTTGTCGAAAATCAGCTTTACCATACGGAAAGAGAGCAGGGAAAGCTTGAGTTATGTAACCTTCTGTCGTGAATTCATTTATTGGGCTGCTGCTAATATCTGGCCAAATCAAATTGTCACTCCTCAAACCTGACCTAACTGCTTGTTCTTGATTCAGCTGTGGTATATGAGGATAATTTGATTCATTTTCCTCATAAATGTCCGCATTTCTGTCTACATGCTGATTGTTTTGATTAGCAGAAACAGAATTGAGTGTTGGAATTAGATTGAGAACACTACCATCTTCAGGTAACTCAGAAAGCTGTTCTTCGTCAATTTCAATATCAGAGTAATAAGCATGATTGCTTTTCAACCAAAATAATGCCTCTCTTACAACTTGAGATCTCACACGGAATGCTGCTGTTCCTGCGCTAGTTTCGCGATTCACTAAAATAAGTCCTTCGAGACTACTTGGGTTTACGGGAAGTATTAGTTTATCTCCATTCTCGTATATTTTTCTAGCTATGAATAAGTCTTGAAAATTGATAAATTATCTTAGAGTAACCTACTAAGTTCAAATTTCAAAAGCCTGAAAAAGACCTCAGATTGCGTCAGATTTTTGTCTCAGTTCTACAAAATGGTTTTCACCATCAAAGTATAAAATAGGAAGTTAGCAAGCTTAACGAATCGCAAGATATCGTGGCAACAAAAATTGAGCTTTTATGATTGTTGAACTTTTTTAGTGTTTTAGCTCATATTTCGATTACGATTAGCGTTACAATATTGATTCTGCATCAGAGAGATTAAAAAAGATCGCAAAATAATAAATGACCTTCAAATGACCTCTAAAGGTCAAAGGTCAAAATCCCGAAAAATGACCTCCGATGACCTTGGATTTCACTTCAGTTCTTCAAAATGTTCTAATATATTCTAATATGAAGTTTGGTGAAGTTTCATACAGCGGTTGCCGAGATTTTTTGAGGACAAAAAAGTTGAAAGTGAAATTGATTTATCGGTAGTGCAAGTTAAAATCTCCACTTCGTTTCACTACGCTCCGATAATTAAGACCTATTGAGAAACTTGAAAAAAAATTTAATGCAAAATAAGTGAGGATTGTTTATCAATCCGCAAAAAAAGACCGAATCAATATGACAAGGAATAAAGTTATGATCAGATTTACAGTTAAGTAGTCTATTGCACTGAGAGGCTCAATTAAATCAATTTCCAGTCTCTATCTATTGGGTTTTAATTTTTAACAATCAGTGATTTCTACTTGCGGACTTGTCACAAAAATTTAATCATTAACAGATATCGACTGAGCAAATTTCTTAGAATGGATATAAATATGAAATATGTATTGATTAATAATCCTAGTTGTAATATATTTCAAAAAAATATCGAGTCTGAGTCGCTTTATATTTATCTGCAATTTTAAATGCAAGTCTCGAACACAAAGCTACATTAGCTACAAGCTTAAAAGCATAAGACACGTACATCACAACACGAGTGCGAATAGCACCTTATGAATTTTATTACGAAGTAGCATCGACATAATGTAGTTTTATTTCATGCATAAATTTGTATTATTTTTATAATAAATTGATTTCATTTGATCTATCACAATCTGATCAAGTCATTCATTTGAGAGTCTTTTTGAACTTCAATCAAGTCAAATGCAATCACATTGCTCATTGATTATTGCAGAATGACCATTCGATTTACTTAATCGACCAATGAATGTTTCCAGGCTATCAAATATTACCAAAAAACTTGCAATACGTAAACAAGAACAAACCCAGAAATTGATTAATTTTGCAGTTTTCAGCCATTAGTTGCCATTTTGCTCCAATATAATGATGAATAATGTGCATATAATTATATGAATTAGAAGTCTTAAATGAACACAAATGAAGGGCTCAACAACATCAATATATAATTCAATTGTAAACAGTTTTTTCATCAATCGCTGGATATTTAGATACCGATGGTTTCATTATTTTTACTCATTCTTGGCGCTTATTGTATTGTCGATTAAAACAACATTATTTGTCGTGGAAATTTTTACAAATTTCAATCCGAAATCAATAGACTCTTTCTTCGTCTCTTATGTCATCTCCACGACTTGGCTTTTATGCACTGTTTTGGAAACCATAGTCTATCCATCGTCTCAATTCATTAAATCATTTGACAAAATTTGGTCTCAATTACCTCTCTCAAAAGAACCTGCTGTTATTGATAAACTCCGGGAATCACAGAAACTTGCTAACATCAGCTCGTTTACATTATTCACGATTGGTTTTGCTATAACACTTATCACTGGTACTATTGATTATCTAGCCCATATCGGTTTAAGTAACAATTCAGACAAATTTTATTTTCTTGGTAACAAATTGATTGAAGTCTATTCCAGTTTAATATTCATCAACCTTTTTCGAGGATTCATTGTTGCAGGGAACTACATTAAGGTTGGCCATTATTATATTTATCGTCGAATCACCGGCACAATTAAGGATATCTATGCTTCTGATTTGACTATTTGTCATCTTCGCCATCAACATTATGATCTGGTGCGATGTGTGGAACTGTGTGATTTTGCTTTCAGACGATTTGTAACAGTTAGCTGTTCGACACTCGTTCCAAATACTATTTTAATTCTTTATAATTTAGTTTACAAAGATCTTGATCTACAATCTAAAATCGTTTACGGTTTGCTTTTCGTCCAATATATTATCTCCATGTCATTATTTTTCCCATGTTTAATTGGCTTTCACTCCTTTCCTGGACTGGCTCTTGATGATCTTTATTTGTCAACTTTGATCGAGAGAAGCAACAAATTCAAATCAGAGGTCAGTGTCTGCATTCATCTGTATCTTGTCTCCAACATTTGATTTTGATTTCGCTTTCAATAGGCTTTAATTTTCATGGATTTATTGAACCAACAATCCTGTGGAATCAAATTTATGGGCATTTTCCTCGCCACTCCGGATATTTTACCAAATATAGCTACAATCGTGATCACCTATGTAATGGCAGTGCCTAATTTCTTAGTTTCATATAAACAATAGTGAAATGTTAAATATTTAAACCTCATTTTGTATCTAAAATTGCTAACAGTAAGATTAGGAACTCAGGCCATTCTCATGTCTCAGATATTGTCTGACAAAAAAGGTTTCTCGAACATTGTCTACTTAAAAGGATTTTTGATCTAAATCTTAATTTCCAACAAGTCTGTCTCACTTTAGCAGCTGTGATATCATGTCGTTGTTTTGATAAATTTGCATAAACTAATATTAATTGTGTTTTAATTAATTAAATATTAATGCTAATGTTTAAACATAATCCGGAAACCACATAATGATTCATTTTTCAGATGTTTAAATAAATCGTATTTATATAATCCAACTATAAATAGGAAGATTTTCTTCTGGTTATCATTAATATTTGTTTCAGTTCCTTTCAATTCTGTTCAACTTCAATTTCGCTTTAGTTTTATGCTTGTGATTATCAACATAAAAAGATGTCTTCAACCAAGCTCTCAGTAATCTTACTAACTTTCATCTTCATTTCCATGCATATGGGTTACCTTGATGCCTATAAAGAACCATATAAATTTTGTAGGCCATATGAGAGGCCACCACGCAATCCTTGTAATGATGGTAGAGTGCCGACTGACAATGATTTGCTGAAATTCTGTGATGGTAACTATGCTCCTAGAGGAAAGGAGTACGTTGATCGATGTAGAGAAATTGTTCGTGGTCATGGTGCTTTCAGAATTGCTTTATTGGACACAGATCCCTGGCTTTATTGTCAAGTTTTAGGATCTTACTGTGAAAGCGATCCAAAAAAGTATTGAATCATGAGGTTCTTTGTTACATTCTTCTTTGTAGCATGTTATTACACCTAAACTTATAACACATAACTGTTACTAATCTTGATGAATTAAAGTAATTAACGAAAATAACAACAATTTGTGTTTCTTTTAATTTTAAAAAACTTTACTTTTCGTGATAGCAAGTTGAGTAAAATAAAGGTTTCACAACTGTACTAAAGTACTCGAATTGAGATACTACTTCTGTTTTTAGCATTTGAATTTTGTGAGTTATCATCTTGTCTTGCAAAAATTCCCGTTTCATGGCATGGATGTCGTGGTTACAAATTTGACTCTATTCTAGACTCTCTAGCTGATGTTTGATTGAGTAATATGAAGGTTGTTACCTTTATGATATTATATTATTCAAGCGTTTTAAAACGATAGCTTAGCCAAAAAACGTTGATTTGCCACTAAAAGATTAAAAATTTATCACAAAGTTTTGGTAGAATTAGATAAAGCTGCGTAAATCAGTCGGAAAATGCAAGGCACGAAACAAGTCAAAAATAACATTGCTTTGGATCGTTTATTTAGTTTCACTTCATTTCTTATTGTTTGGAATAAGAAAGAATTAAATTTTATTTCTCCTCCAATCGTAGTATAAATGGCTATAACCATCCAAATTCTGCAAGTTATGGATTACTCTGCTTTAACTCTATGAAGTGCGCTTTTGATGTCCAATGCTTATCAATTCCAATTCATGGCGATGATAGTTCGATCTTAGGGACTCCTATTTCTATTTAATTACTTCTTTTAATTTGGATAGAATGGGAAAAGTCAAATTCAATGGTCTAAATAAAATCTAGTTTTTAGTTAATGAATCGTAGAAACGGGTTAAGTACGGACATTTGCAGTGTTTTAATACAATTAAGGTGCTTCGAGATGAGAGTTGAATTTATAAAGAGAAAGCATTCACGCAATCATTTACAAAACTTGTCAGATTTTATTTTCTCTCTCCTGTCCAAGAGAGCTTCGTGCAACTTTCCTTCCTCTTTCGCAGATTTTAGAACTTTGCCTCCTTTTATGAGACTCTTGCTAATCTTTCCTGTTTGGAATTTCTTAATATACTTTTCTTCACAATCTTCGAGTGTTCCTTTCTCTTCTTCTGGAACTTTGGATTCTTCAGCTTCTCTCCTGACAGCTTCTGGATCTACATTTGAACGGATCTTCACAATCTCATCTGGTCCAGCCTTTTGACTTTTAGACACGATATAACCATTATCATCAGCAGATAAGAAACAACCATTACATCCTACTATAGCTAATTTACCATCCTGGAAAACTGGCTCGAATTGTTCTCTTTGACCAATGGCATCAGATCGACCCACAACTCTATTATTACTGTCAATGCTTAAATATTTATCATAGCCAGATTTGAACGCACGATGTGTTTCAGAAATTTTTATAGCAGTAAACATTTCCTCTTCATAAGGCGGTTCGCCGGGTGCATGTGGATCTCCAACGGCTAGTAGTCCATTATCCATAGCTCTAATATAACAATAAGGTAACATTTCGAAGGCGATTGTTCCGGTTATAGTTTCAATGGTATCCAAACACACCCATCCTCCTAAAACAAAAAGATCAAACATATATAAGTTTTTGCATTGATTGATGTAAATGTTTACTCACCATGTCTTAATGTATCTTCATTATTACTGTCAGTTCCAGAGTCAGTTTTAGAACGCTTATCTTTATTCTTGCCCTTCTTTAATTTTCTAGATGAAAAACAGCATTAGAAACTACTTATTATGAATAAATTAACCTCTTACCTTTTTTCTCCCTTAAGCTTTAATTTAGAGGAATTAACGACAGCGTAATCATCCATTTTATTTGAGTTAAAACAAAACTGAGAGTAAAAATTTTGAATCAAAACAATAAATGTTACAGCTGTTGATGCTGGAACGAGTTGCTCGATTATACCCGCGATGATTTGAATTTGAAATGCATGCAAAAAATTAAAAATAAAATTGATCGTTAGTACTGGAGATAATACTTCGATTATAAAATTTATAAGCGCATGAAAAATAAAACTCAACAAAATTGTAACGTAAACTCATAGATTTTATTGCTGAGAAAATATTTAACACAAATAATGGCTGCCATAAATGGACCATTTCGATCTGCCATTAACACTTCAATAAATTCATTGAAAATATTTTATTCACACGTTTCGTAAATTAGACTTTCTCTAATTCGAACCTAGTAACAAAGCTTTTTAGATTCGCTGAAGTGAAGTTTACATTTAATAGTTTTAAACTGACTACTAATCGACAAATTAATCCATTCTACATAATTTTAACATGATTTTAACTTTAATTTCAACAATCTGAATGAAATGAGAATTCCGTTTTAAGAGATTTAATATTAAATGGACAAATTGAATGCGCAGTGAATAATCTCGAGATAATACATTTAACATTTCGCACAAGTCCGAAAATTCATTAATAGTTTCACGTAAATATCAGGAAATTTATAAGCTTTATACTTTGATTTGTCACTTTAATTGAAACAAACTTATTAGAAAGAAAATTATAAGTCCATTAAATTTATTTTGTATCAATACAAATGAAATTTAACAACATATTAGTTTGAAATTTTTATAAATTAGAAAGTTGAAGAATGATCATATAATCATTTTTGCTCAACTAATAACTTTGTCATCAGACTTAAATTATAAATGTTTTCGTTGGTAATTAAGCTATATATTTTATAGCTAAATCTTGACAAAAACAAGACATGGGCCGAACAATAGAAAGCTTGGAGAATTTCTTTGAGATTTAGGGTCATCTTTCGTAGATCACTGGGTTTTTGCTTTTACTTTTGATTCTATACAAGATGAAGTTGCACTGGTTCCTTTTGGTTTGGTGTATGCATTGACGAAGAAATTGGCAAAAAGTATAAAGTAACTACCATACATAATTAAACCTAGTTTGGCTGTTCCTTCGGGAATTTGACAGAAAATACCCTGTTGAGCTTTGGCATATCCATAATAGGTTACAAAACCCCCTACAACCATCTGAATTATTTGAGAAACGGTAATAAGCATGGCTAGTTTCTTTGGTACTCTGAAGCCAAGGGCTCTAGCGGCGTAATAGGAGTACATAATCGAGTGGACCATGTAATTCATACCAACATACCAACGTGCAGGTGAAATATGTTGACCATAACTATACCATGTGAATAATAGAACCGTTATATGATGGTACCAATGTAAAAAGATCAAATTCTGTTTTCTCAAAACGATGAAAATAGTATCGCCTAATTCTGGAACTTTAGACAAGGTGAACATCCACGTCCAGAAACCTGAAACTCGGGTGATTTCAATGTAACTCGGATTACAAACTGTATGATAGAATCCAAAATTATTAAATACATGGACCATTTCGGGTAAAAATCTGCAAAAATAAGATGAGAATTTAATTAATGAAATGTATCATTATTTTAATGAATGTTACATTTTGCTAGTATCAACAAATCATAAAAAGTAATCAATTTTCTTATCACTGTACAATGATATGATCAAATAATGAATAGGTTGACTATAATGATTGAGTTGAGGTGAGCGGAATTAATATGGAATAAAAAATGCTTATCCTAAAAATTCTGATATAACTTCTCAAAGATTTATTGGACTTTCAACTTTTCAAGATACTGAATAGCCACTCATATCAATATCAATCAATAAAATGAAACTTGTTGAATGACAAAATTATCGTATTGATAACTTTTGAATGATTTTAGTTCGAGTACAAAGTACTGTTTTTAACTGATGTTTCTCCGAAAAAAGGATTTCAACACAAAAAATATTGTAACAATTTTTCTCAGCAACATTTCCACATTCGCTGAATTTCATGAGTCAGTAAATCCTTTAATGCTCAAATGATTCTAGTGACAAATCAAGTAAGCAATAATGAAGATCGAGTAAAGATTGACTGAGTTTTGGGAACGCTAATATTGATGATAATGGGTCTGTTTGTCAGGATAGGAAACTTCAATGGTAAAGTGGGAAAATTAAAGATGATAGAAAAAAAATTTTCAGATTATATGGGTTGAGAGGGAATGAAGTAAATACCTCAAGGTACCAATAATTGAGAATGTAGCCAGCATTGTATTCCAGAGGGTTAAAATTCTTCTCAATTTAAATGGTTGCCGGTTTGCCATGTAAGCTTGACCGCCAAAGACAAGGAGCATGTAAACAGCAACGTAATAGAAAGCCTCATGCCAATGTTCTTGCATCCATTCCCTCTTTTTTTGATACTCGAATGATTGTTCAAATTGGAAAATGTAAGAATAATTTGGTGAAATATGACTTGACTGTTGAATAGTTGGCTGACTTGAAACGGCTTCCATGGTCCGTGAAACAAAACTCTTTCCAGCAGATAAGAATAATTTTTTGTGATGATGGAAGGGGTTAAGAAGTTAAACAAGAAAAGTACAAAATCTTCAAGTTGGTCTAGAAAAATAGTCAGATAATCCTATTCGACAAATTATAATCACCGGTGAAAACACTTGAATTAACCTGGTCCTTTGATTTCTAGAGACAGATCGAAATTAATAAAAAACAAATAAATGGAATTAATTTTCAATAGACGCTGGTTTGATAACACATCGAATGAGAAGATGAATAAAGGTTAAGAGATATGGACATTGGAAAAAGTGAGGAAAGAGTTTTTAACATGGTTTTCACAGCATATCGAAAAAGACGTCAAAGACTTACAATTTTATTATTTTAATTTAACATGAACTGAACTAATCGAAGGTCACACATTTATTGGAATCACAGAAAAGTGAGAATATATTGTGAAGAGAGGGAAAAGCTAGAATATTGCGTAAAAATAGTGAGTTAGGTAGAGAGAGAGAGAGAGGAATAGAAGACAGATAGGAGGAAAGAAAATAGACAGATGAGAGAAAGAGAGGATGGCGTGGTTTCTGTTTGGTGGTGCGATGTTCAATGATGATGACTGTGTGATGATGGAAGATGCTGATGCTCAATTATTGACGAATAACACTCAAGATAAACATTTAGAACCTAGATAATATAAATAATTTACAGAAATTTTAGGTTAAAAAACAGGATAAAAACTTAAGAAAATGTTAAAATCTTAGTTAACTTTTTGTCATTAACAAAGAGCAACATTACCTGTAAATGGGTTTTTTGCCTTTCTCTTTCCCAGAAAATTGCCGGTTTTGGAGTAACCTTGGTATTGTCTGATGGTTTTTCTCAACTGATTCTGTATCAGTCGTAACTTTGAGCATGACTTATATGTATTCATTTTTCCTGTGCAACAGTAAAAAAAATTGTTAACTGATCATCGAACTATTTTCTAATTCCATTGGTTTCACGTGTTTACTGAAACTTAACTGTATCACGATGTAAGCATCAAGACAAGAGAAGAGTTAATATGTAAAGTGAATTTTTATTGGAAAATCATTTTGATTTTATTAAAAAGAATTTATAATTCATTTTATCCCCTTATTACCGATCGCAGAACTAAAGTCAATATTCAATAGTCTAGCTTGACATCGAGGGCATATTTGATTTATGACGAGTGTTGTAAACCTACGTATCTTGTGATAATTAAGATTGCCTACTCAAATTGCTTCAATCAGCTCAGTTTCTTTTGAATAATCGACCTTGTACTAAATAAAAACTGAGCTATTGTGATAATTTAATAGCGAAATATACATGATTAATCAGGATAAAGGTCAACAAATTATCTACAGGTTTATGATTTCTTATCAGTTTTTATTCCCATGATTCAAATATTAAACAACACTTAATCTATTTTATTTTATAAAGAAAATTGATTAACCAGAGTTACATTTGATAATGAAAGAGTTTTTCAATAATAACAACGTGAATTTTATTTTTGTTTCACTGTCAACATGTTAAGATTACTTAGAATTAAAGATTGCTTTAAAATAATTAAATGTAAGTGCACAAATAGGAATTGTCAGATCATGAGTTGAGTCAGTAAAGAGTTGTTTGATTGATTGAATTTCACTTAAGTATTATTAAATTGAGATGTTGATTGATTTTTTAGGCATAGAATAGGACGAATTAGTCAAATGGCATTAAAAGATATAAAATATTATGAAAGATTAAATTTAACAAATTGAAGTGTTAAAGTATTTCATCTGAATAAAATCAACTATTTCACCAATTAACATTGGAAAATTGAAAAAAATAAAACTTTGGATATTTACAGAGTGACCTTAACAAGTGCATCTAAATCCAGATTGTATGACAAGATGTTTATTCCATAATTGTAGAAATAAACTAAAGGTTCTAAACCGGTAAATGTTAGAATCAAATTTAAGAGCGATTTGAAAGGCTTGATATATTCATCATAATGAATGTTTCGTGATAACATTAACTTAAATCAAGTTGAACCAAATTCAGCCATCCATTTATCATATTTCATTAAATCTTCCTCGGAAACTGATTTATTTACTTTTCTTATTGCTTCATAAAAATCACCCGGACTGACTGGTAGTTCAAGCTCATCTTTGGATAAATTTCTAATTTGCTCAGGAGTTAAACCGGCAATTTTCCGCCTCATAGCCATCATGCATGCATCACGACAAACATTGGTAATATCAGCTCCTGAATAACCATCCAATTGTTCAGAAATATCACTAATATCTAGATCAGGAGATTTTTCCACTTCACGTAAATTAATTTTAAGCAAGGCTTCACGTCCTTCTTTGTTGGGTAATGGAATATAAATTCTCTTTTCTAAACGGCGCCTTAAAGCTTCATCAATGTCCCAAGGGAAATTGGTAGCTGCTAAAACCATGACCACTTTGGCTGGATCTTCATTATTAGTTATACCATCCATTTGAATGAGCAACTCTGATTTAACTCGACGACTTGCTTCATGTTCGGTATCAGATCCACGTCTTGAGCAAAGTGAATCGATTTCATCAACAAAGATAGTACTTGGAGCATAAAATCTTGCCATTTCAAACAAAATGCGAACCAATTTTTCTGATTCACCCCGATACTTTGAAGTCAATGTTGAAGATGAAACATTGAAAAAAGTGGTACCACACTCTGTTGCAACAGCTTTAGCTAGCATCGTTTTACCAGTTCCAGGTGGTCCCACCATCAAAACACCTTTCCATGGACGTCTTATTCCTTTGAAAAAGTCGGGTAATAACATGGGAAGCACAACTGCCTCTTCAAGTAATCTTTTGGCATCATGTAAATCAGCTATGTCATCCCATTTAATATTTGGATTTTTTTGAAGAATATCCCGTTCTAACATATCCACAAGTTCAGCATCAGGACCATGAATCTCGAATTTCTTTTCTGCTAGATTTTCAGCTTCCTCCTTGGCCGCTGAAGTTCCTTTCTTTCTAGGGCCACCTTCACTGGTTCCTTGTGAGCTATTGTTAGTTTTACTTGTGCTGCGTCCATCACTATTGCTTGTCTTTTTGGCTGAAATACTTTTACTCGTTGGAGTTCGAGCTGAAGAGGTCATTTTACTTGAAGTACTTTTAGATGCCCTAGAATTTTTGGCATTTGAGCCAGGCTTTGGGTCTGGTGGTGGAGCCCAAACGTCAGCATCTCGCGGTGAGTTGTTATTACTACCCAAGGGCCAAAAGATATCAGGGTCAGGGTCAGGTAGAGTAAAAGCTGGAGATAATTGACGATTGGGTCCAACAACACGGTTATTGTGATGATCACCTAAAAGACGAAAAAAATCGAAAATGGAATTAATCAGAGGTAACAAACTGAATTAAGGTAAGGTTCACAAACTGAATAATCGTTCTAATATGGATTAAAAAATGGAATAATTGAATGCCTTTTATAAATCAGGTTATCTCAAGCATCGTCATCAGTTTGAGAATCGTAAATTAATCAGCACATCATGAACCTTGATTTTTAAAAGGCAACAATAAGTCAATATTCGTCAAATACCAAATGATATCAACGGATCATACCTCTAAATCCAACTAATAGACTTTGAATATCTTTGACATAACCATATTCTTCAGCAATCTTTTGTTGAATCTGAAATTAGAATAAGATAGGTTTTATTGTGGGTAATTGAATTTATAATAAAATAAAAAGAATCATTTGAACGTTGATTCAACGATAAAATAATTTAACAAATAACGGTTAGGAATTTAAGCTATAGCTACGGAATAATAGCTACAGTTAGAAAGAACTTCTTACCAGATTTAGTTGAGCTTGATTTAATAAAAATTATGTGATATCAAATTATAATAAAAATAACTCACCTCTTGCCACCTTTCTTTTCTAATAGGATCACTGATAGTTTGGAGTAATCTGTGAATTTGTTGAACAACTCCTTGATAATACACCAATGAAGTTTCATAATTTCCAAGAAGAGCAAACTCTCTACCCATTTTAGTGTTTTCACAGATATCGGTTATACTTATGTTCATCTTGATGATTAACCAGAGACAACAATCTAGGTGGTTTCTTAATATTAACAATTTAGAGGTGATTTATACACAAGTTAAAGGTCTATCCAGGTAACCAAAAATTACTGTGATCAGGTGAGTTGAATCAGGTATGATGTTAAAGAAGTAAAAGGTTGTTGTCAACAAAAAGTGAGTCAAGTCCTACGCAGATCCATTTGAAGAGAATGAGTCTCCTTGAAATTACCTTTTCACTGTAGACCTACTTTTTCCTTGTTTATGTTTTTTTTGTAAATATTAATTATTATTTTGATGCTGATGATTTATTTACGAGTTTAGTGACAGCCTGTTCTTAGAGGGCTACTAATATTGTAGTATGAGTCAACTAAAGCAACAAAACCCTTATCACCAACATCCTTGTCAACCTCCTCTGTTCTCTTCTCTTTCAATTTCATGAGGTCAAGCTTCATGGTGTTGATGATTTTCATCAACTAACTGTTCATTTATGTGTTTGTCCACTTTGTCAATTTGATCGCCAGAATTATTGTTTTTGTTTTTATTTTCCTTTTTCTGTTTCTTTGTTCTTTATATTAATTTTCCCATTCTTGGCACCTCATCATAAACATTCTTCTACAATACCAAGTCAATGTCATATGTATCAGTTTTGGTCAGATATGATTTACACACGGGTATCTCTGGTGCTGTTGCTGTATAAAACTTCATCCAATTAATTGTAGCTGTAATTTTGAACCTTGCAACTTGTACTGTGTGCTATTCATTTTTTGCCCAAATAACCAACATTCAGTCATCTATTTGCCCTTCCTTACTAATTGTTTATTAAAGACTCAACTCATCTACTAGGAAACTAACATCCAAACATGGAACTCGAATCAAAATCAACAAGTAAACAATCAAAGGAGCAATCATCAGTTTGGTCCTATTCGCATAGTCAGTCTTTTGATAGGCTACTTGATGATAAGAAAGACTACCGTGAATTTTTCTGTGGTTATGGAGCAGCTTTTATAAATATTTGTATAACATTTCCCATAAATAAGGTTATGTTTCGTCAAATGGTATATGGAATAAAAACTAATTCAGCCCTAGATCAGATGAGAAAAGAAGGATTGTACCAATTATATCGAGGCTTATTGCCTCCTTTGCTACAGAAAACGTTAAGTGGTACGAAATTATTTGCTTTAAATAACTTTAAGTTCGTAATCTAGAAATCACTAATTTTGAATTATCTTTTTTCAGTTTCTCTTATGTTTGGAACATTCAGCCAATTTCAAAATCTTCTCGATACTCACTTTAATTTGTTTTCATCTCACCCTAACCTGAAATTAACGGTTTCTGCATTACTTGCTGGATGTACGGAAGCAGTTCTAACACCTTTTGAAAGGGTTCAAACCTTGTTACAAGATTATAAATATAATCACCAATTTCACAACACTTTCCATGCATTTAAGGAGCTTCGTAAATTTGGTATCAAAGAATATTATCGAGGTTTAACACCTATTCTTATTCGCAATGGACCTTCAAATGTACTTTTCTTTAGCTTCAGAGGAAGAGTAAAGGATGTTCTTCCATCCTATGATGTTTGGTGGTCTGAACTGGTTACGAATTTTATATCAGGGGCTCTAATTGGTGCCTTGATTAGTACCCTATTTTATCCGGTTAATGTGATCAAAACTAAAGTGCAAACCCAAACCGGTGGAAGTCAATTTCTGTCTATTTCTAGTGCCATAAAGTTAGTTTATGAAGAACGTCAGCGAAGTATCACCAAAATTTACTATGGGGTCCATCTTAATTTCACTAGATCCTTCATTTCATGGGGTGTTATAAATGCTTCTTATGAGATGCTTAGAAAACTAATGTACTGTTAAAAATTTTTGTTAATTTTGTTTCTCCTAAGTTTTTCTAATGTTTGTGTATATGTGCATATGTTATGGTCAACGCTCAACATGTCGATATCATTTAACAAATGAAAATACAGCCCAAGACAGCAACCATTAGCAACAATGCGTCAATCAGCTTGATTATCATCCGCCAAAACATTCATTAGTTACTGCAACAACTTACATATGCATCTACAAATCTCTACAAAGCAAGGCAACACAAAGATTTTTCATAAAGTACTTTTTTCAAGTCCAACCCATGGAAAGAGACACTTTTTACCCGATGACACTGATTCTTCATCCAAGAAAATATTCTTTGCTGTCTTTCGTTTTATGTTTCCTTCTCTTACCTCCATTATTTTCATATTTCTCTTATTTGATATTGAATCAGATGTTAGAATGCTAGAAAGACTATGTAAACGCAAATGCAAAAGTTCAAATCAATTATTGAAATTATAATTATAATCTAATTTTGTTCATACAAATCAAAATATGTAAATTACCATTTATTGTAAAAAACAGTTAAAACTTACTCAGGTTCAAATTAAAACAATGTAATCGAAACAAAATATGTTGTAACCGCACCGATTGCATGCAATCGACCTAAGAAAGCGTTAACTGTGAATGTATTAAAGGTAAAGACTTAAAATTTGCGTTAGTTTTATCGAAGAATGTAAAATTATTAATTAATGCTCACGAATCATTAAAAAAATTAAAATTGGAAGCTAATCTAAAAGGCGCTTGTAACAACAGATGGCTCTAACTGCAAGTTAACATTTTTAAAATGTCATTTTAGTTTGCTCACTTGCTCCATCTTTCTGTAATAAAAACAACCCTAACCTAAATAAATTTGACATATTTGATTGAAAAACTGTACTTACGTTCATTTGCTGTTTTTAAATCTAATCACTGACAATTATTGTTATTTCCTTTTAATTTTACTGTTAATTTTTTTACTGAAATCTCACCTTGTTCTCTCAGTTGCTTTATTGGATTAAAATTCTTCTTGCTGATTCGATTTTAATATATAAGGTAAGTAATGCGATTTGCAATTTTATCTACGTATTAAAGAATGACTTAATAAATGTAAATATTTCATCTTTATCTTTCAGTTTTCTTAAAATCATCTGTATTAATAATTTTGAAATGGAGGCATTATTAGAAGACTATATTAGTCCAGAAGATCTAAAAAATTTCGAAAGCAACTACACAGAAAGTCGAAGAAATGGAACTTTAACTTCTCAAACGCAATTCGAATATGCTTGGTGTCTGATTAGAAGTAAATATCGAGCTGATATCAACCGAGGAATTAATTTGTTAGAGGAATTGTGTAGCAGTCAACTAGGGGAAGAAAAGCGAGATTATCTTTTCTATCTTGCCATAGCTAACACCAAGATTTGTGATTATAGTCGTGCCCTGGACTGTGTTGACAAATTTCTATTAGCTGAGCCTAATAATAGACAAGCCTGTGACCTAAAGAAGATAATCAAAGATAGAATCAAGCGAGATGGTCTGAAAGGAGCAGCTATTGCTGGTGGAGCAGCTCTAGTTGTCGGAGGGCTTGTTGGTCTTGGTATGGCCTTAGCCAGAAAATAATCAACCGCTAATCAAAATGTTATCAACTTTTAATGTCATTATCAAATTTATTAAAATGATATAGATTTAACTGTAAAGAGCAACTGCAGCCATTCCTACCAATATTGTTTATGCATCAACAATCTCATATTCTAGATTGTTCGTTATTAAATCACTACGTTATATGAAATGTTGGTAAATAGTTTAAAATTGAATGGATAATAATTTTATTTGAAATTATTTCAATGATGGGGTCATGAATGAAAGTAGCAAGAGGAACAGGAAAAGATGACATTTTTTTGTTAAAATTATTTGGTGGCAATCGAAAGATCCGGATTATTGTCGACTTTATCTTCGTTTATGTTTATGTTTTTGGTAACTCGGTTGAATTTCAAAGCTGCTGAGTTAATACAATATCGGATTCCAGTCGGTTTAGGACCATCATCAAATACGTGTCCCAAATGAGATCCACACTTGGCACAACTGACTTCGGTTCTCACAAGATCTGGTTTGATAGCAAGTAAAAGTAAATTACCTCCGACTGAAAAGCAAAGCAAACCATTAATAAAATGCAAATTCAATGGTCAAATTAATGGATTAAACAAGTGTTAGTGCGTCTCAAAACAGAGTTTAAATTAAAGTTTAAATCTTTCCATAAACATTCGTTTATTGAAACTTACCATGAGATAGATCGGGCTTGAGAGCAACTTTACTAGGATTTGTGATATCGTAAAAAGCAGGCCATCCACAACCAGAATCATATTTACATTGAGATGAGAAAAGCTCTTCGCCACAAACTGAGCAGCAATACAAGCCATTATCATTTAGTTTCAAATATTCACCAGAAAATGGTCTAAAAAAGTGAAATAAAAGATATTAATAAAATTTCAAAACATGGTTCAACAATTAAATGGAAATGGGTCAAAGTTTGATTGACATGATTAAACAGTTTCAAATGTCAATCTAATTTCACCAACAGTTCTTTTTTCAATATCTAATTATAAGACTTAAACAGCATCATTTACCAACATATTTTTCATTGAATAAAAAAAATAAGATCAACTACTGTTTAATAACAATAGTTTGATGCATTTTAAATCCATTACAAAATTGATTGTCATAATTGTGCAAAGTATCAATAAAATCTAATTATACTCGTATGTTTAACTTTTCATTGAGGTTAAGTATATGAAGAAAATTAGAGATAGGTTATAATTTAATACAAACAAAGTCGCAATTTAACAAAAATCACAAGATGAACAGTCTAAAGGTTTGAAATTGAAATCTGAAATAAACATAAAATATAAATGTATTACAATCAGAATCAGCTGCACATCTTTAAGAAATCAATTCTAACGATAGAAATGTTTTCCATTTTATCAAATAGATTCTTCAATTATTTATCTTCAAAATATAAAGATATTGATTTAAAGCAATCAATTCATTTGAACACAAATCTCAAGCGGGATATTGAACCAATTATGTTAATCTTAATCAAAACAAATATTTAATCTCAACCATAAGGTTTCATTAAAAGCCTTTCAAAATTGAGACATTTGAAGAAAGCTATTAATCAATTATTTGAAATAAACCTTTCGATCGTTAAAATTCAAAATAGGTTTTCACCTTGATTCGTAATTTAAAAGCTTTAGTTATCAATGTAAATATTTCTACAGAATTAAAGTTAATCATTGAACTAACCATGAATTGAAAATGAACTGGTTACAGTCGGTGATTTTTCAAACGATAATAGCTGTATTCACCAATTGAGGGCCGATTTCTTGAAATTTTGCTATAATTTTAACTGATTGTGATTTTTGTGTTTTAAGCTTTGATCCAACAAAAGATAACTTTTCGAGTATTGCTTTAGAATGGTTAATTTGCTAATTTATGCAACAAAACGCACAATAAAATTTAATCGACAAAAATTACTAAACACTTTATTCATTATTTTTAAATGGTTTGTCAACAAACTAAACAATAAATTGTTTCATAAGAACATGAAACTTTTCAAGAGATAATGAACTCCAATGAAGGTTATAAATGATTACATTAAGTTTGGCCGTCATTAGAGTTCAATTAAGAGTTGAATTATTGATGATCATTGATGATGATTATTGATTGGTAACAAAACAAAGGTTGGCCAATAATAATCATGTTAAAAGGTAAGTTATCAATAGTAAGCATCGATTAACTTCCTACAGGGAATTTGAGGATAATTCAGTTAATACATGAAATACAAAATGTTAACAAAATCTGAGAGAAAATCATCAAAAATTTCGATTCAATTTTATTTTTAGTAAAATTATCACGACTATAGTCGATCTGTTTGCATCGTTAATGCAAGCGATTTGATTTGCGATTTTGCTTTGTCAGCGATTCTGCAAATGAAAAAATCAAAATTCCAATTTTCAGCTTATTATGTGAAGGGACTTTGAATCGAATTTAATTTAATTCATAATTTAGAAAGGCTCAATTTATTTATAAATAATTGCAGAAGCAGTTGGAGATCGAGAAAATATTCAATATTGTTTATTAGGCCAAGTTTAGGCCTAAAGGCCATTTGAAGTATAAATCTGCTAAAATGATGAGAGGAGTTGACAGAGAAGAAAACATTTTTAGGATTCCCTTATTTTCCAGGTTATTTATTCATCAATAGAAACAACTTCCTGATTTTCTTGAATTGAATCCAGAATGATTAGGGTAAAAGCTGAACCTTGAATTTGGTTATTTGTTGATTGACACGGAATCGGATGAAATAATGTTAGATATAAATTTGTTTAGTTGTTATTGAATGTCACTGAGCAAAGTGAAGCAGAGAAGCAATCAATGTAATAATGATAAAAATACCAAAATTGAGGATGAAAAGGTTTGCTAAACAAGACAAACAATAGATGGTCAAGCTTTATTCATGAAGGAAGAGGAAAAGAAGCGTAAATTTGCCCATTTTTGGACCATTTTACGAGTGGAAACAATTTGATCTACAAAAATAATTGATTGAACGTGTTTAACATTTTGTGATTAAATGAAAGTCTCAACCACAGATGGGTTCATCTCATCATTAACATGCCTTCAACAATAAATAACAACACAAAGACGGAGCCATTTGATGGACCAAAAATACGATCGATAATGAAATGTTCAAATCAAATTGAATAAGGTTGACAAGTATTAAGTTCAATGCAAGAAGTGCAATTTCATCTTGAGCAACAATAAACCCAACAATGACCATATTTACGAGATATTTGCTCATCTTTGATGGTTAATCAATTTAATTAAACTCGACTTGAGTCCGATCTTAAAATAGTGGGTGTCACTGGAACTGCTCTTGTAATTAATAACATTTTAATGGGTTGAAATGGTTAAGAAGCGAGTTTCAATTGGTGTTTGGTTATTGAATGATTCATATTTTCAAGCAATTACTTTTTAGTTCTTTTTTTGGTTAATTAAAGCTTCAAATGAAGCATCAAGCGTTTTCAAATTATCTACTAACTATTTACTTTCGCCTACAATCACTATACTTTACAGTATTTTAGATTATACGAGTTTCCAAGTTGTCCTGAAAAAAATGAATGGTAAGCCTGGAACTAATCACACAATCAATGGAAAACAAATGAGATTAATCTTATTAAACAGTTGTATTGCTTACATTGTAAAGTCAAAATGAATAAAAGTAATGAAAGTTTTTAACATAATTGAGTTAAACTGAACTCACCAAAAGTAAATGATAGGCCAAGATGGAGAGGAATCAACTTAATGGTCACATTTGTTAATGTTGCTATTGTAATTGACATGTTACAATGGTTTGAATAATTTCTGGGTGAGGTTAATTCAGAGTGTAACAAGAAAAGTAACAATCAGTTGAACGATGGTTGGCAACAGAAATGATAATTTGCAATAATTGTTGCCCATTTCAACAATAAATTGTTTAAAAACTAAAGGAAAAATTGAACTAGTCAGCTGATTTGACGATGTGCTGCTATTAAAAACTGTTGAGGTTCAAAATTGACTGTGGGAAATTCGGATCTTTTTAATATTTTAATGTTTAATTGTTGTTAGTGCTAAAAGAATAAGTCTTTTAATCATTTATTTAGGCATGACTATCAATTAGACAAGAAATGACTAGATATTGATTAAGTATACTTGGAATTACTTATTCAGAATCCAATCTTCGAGTAGCGCCATATGAAACACTTTTTCTGCTATTCAGTTTTTTTGTTTTTTTATTCATATTTCAATGTTTCAATTATTCTGAATTTTCCCAAGCTTTTGACGATTACAACAATTAATCATAAAATATTTATCAACTTACTATTGAAATCTGTTGTAAGATAATGAAAAGTGAAATTAATTTCTTCTATTGAAACAATAGTTCAACAATCAAAAATTGAGGATTGATTTCTGATCTTGGAACTATGCGACTTGTTATTTTTCCAACCTCTATTTCGATAATTTTATAGCTCTGGTTATGTATTTAGACTGAACTTACTGTCACCACGCTGATTTGGTTACCATTTCCCAACAATATTCCTAACCTGTTTGACGATTTATTCATTTTAAATGACAACATGTTATTACCACAGTTTGCATAGCTACAGCGGATATGATAACAATTCACAAAGCATTGATTCTCTAGTTGGATAATTCAATTGCAAACGTGGTGATATAAAGATGGTTTCACATTGGGATCAAAATTTAATCGAAAGGTCGATGAAAAATTGTCTGCGAAATGAGCTTTTTCTTTCTAAGTGACCATCGAATGTGCTTTCAAATTCCCTTTGCAATTTGTGATCAACTTCAATCTAATATAGATCATTGAATGTTGAGTTATTTACATTTCACCTTGACAAGTGAATTTCTTGGTGGCAATTAATCATAATCAAGGTTAACAATGAATTGGTAACACTGTGAATTATGAAGAGTTGTGTCCAATCTCGATCTGTGGTTCAGTCTGTTCAGCTTTTTTGAACTGAAAGTGAAATTTTGTTGAGTAACTGAACGAAAGTTGATTCAAACTATTAAAGTTGCTTTTTCCTCAACTAGCCTTGAAGCTAGTTTTGTTAACGTTGCTTGTCAATTAAGCAAAGGCGTCAAAACAAAACAAAAAGTGAAAATGAAAAAGCAAAATGTTTGCTAAATTGTTTCTGCAAAGAAACAATCAAAGAACCATTGGTTCGTAGTGAAAGGTGTATAATCTAAGAGCTGAGATTTCTGGTTTCCAAGATATACTTAGTAAATTAATATATTGCCCCAATGTTATCATGTAAATTAGCTTCGCCTCAGAATCATGAATAAGTCGCTGTACTCTGAATCTCCATGAATCTCACCATAAACAGCAACTAAATTAAAACACTTAAACGTTACCAGTTAAACTTCACGGTAAGGCTAACATGAGAAAGTAAAATATTGCAAACTAAAATTACTACAGGCATAAAGCAACAAGGTGAATGGCTCATAATAGTTTACAATCAACAGCTCTTTTAACTGCTTACAGTCTAATTAATATCTTTTTTGTTGATCTGATATGAAATACATTCAACTATTTAACTGAACACAGTTGAATAGGCTAAATATAGCATTATGATGATTGTAATTTAAATGGCGATAATCTTACGGAAAAAAGAAAGTAAATAAGATTAAAAGATGAGAGTTGAAACATTTACAGTCAACAATATTGTGTGTGTTACTGAATTGAACAGTGATAGACAATTTTCACAGTAACTTGATAATCAGAAAATTATTGAAACAAACAAATTGTTAACCTTATTTGTGTAACTCAATATAAATATTTTTTTAGTATCGAGTGTTGAGGCTTTTCATGAAAAATTGAATAAGAAGATGAAAAAAAACAGGAAATTTGAATTGTTTTGGTTTTGAATGATCGTCAAAATTAAAGGGTAAATCATGTTGTTGCGAATGAAAATGGCATCATTTTTAGGCTTGAAAAGAAAGTGAATAAAGAGTTATATTTGTAATAAAAAAGGTAATAATTTCCGGACAAAATACAATGATTAAGCATAAAAAAGCGGAAGATGATTTAGTTGATTGTTTAAGAAAATGATTTTGTCACAAAATGGCAATTAATTTGTGGTTAAAGGCATTCTAATAACAATTAATGGATCCTTTAATATTTTCAATGAAACATCAGTTTTCTTGAAAATCTTACTCATCATAATGATAATCATCATCATTACCATAGTTTCTGGTTATTTTCAGCTCTCTGTCAATTTTTATTGAAACTGAAAATATCTTGTTCACCTTGAACTAAACTTTACTAGAATAATATTCATTTTCTTACCAACCATGAAACCGTCTCTTCATAATAACTTCTGAATAATCATCGTTTCAAGTAAATAATAGTTAAATTTAAAAACAATATAACATGTAACCTGCTTTTTTCTCGTTCAACAGAGTTTTTATCCAGTTTTACTGAGTAAAATTGCTTGAAATGTTGCCAAAAAAGCAAAGCAAATAAATGTTTACAGTAAAAGTAAAAGCAGTTACAGTCGCATTCATTTTTCAATGAGAGTTTGTTGGTTAAAGTCAGAAAACAGTAAATTTAAAGTTTCATCAAACTTTACCATTTTAAGGGAATTCAAGTGAAATTAGATTTTAAAAAGTTAATTAGATTTATAACGGAAAAAAGTGTGAATAAGAAGAGCTGTTTAAATCAAATCGGGAAAATGACTAAAGTGCAAGCTTCAATCTCTGGAGATGGAAGCTCGAGCAAAATCATTTTCATTTGTAAATGATATTAACCGGTATCGAGTCTGGCCATTCAAATGACCAATCGATTTACTAACAAAAGTTGGGTTAGGAAATAACAAAAGATGGTGAGACAAAGAAGAAGAAAGATGATGAAGAGAAGAAGAAGGGAAAAGAAGGAAATTTGAAATGAAAATGCCTGGGAGGTTATCAGGAAGACATAACTGTCAAGTTTGGGAGGTTAAAGGTAAATAGAAATGGCAATGTTTACAAAATGTCAATACCTTTCTGTTGCTTTTTCTTGGGTTACCCTGTACTGTATCGGAGTGAGTCGAGCTTTGAGTTCATTTTTATCAAAAGTAATCAATGGCTGAGGCGGTCTAGGAATAGTGAATTTTTTTCTCGGCTTTTCTGTGGTTCCAATCTTTTCCAATGATGATCCACTCGATGTTGAGCTTAACTTGATAACATTGTTGTTATTGTTGTTGTTATTATTGGTGATGTTGATGGTATTATTTGATCTTTTAATGTTTTCCCAAGGCATTTCAATTTATTCAGTTATTATGATCACACTCGACGAGTCTGTGAATGGAATGAATGAACAAACAAATGATTAGATTTAAATTGGTAGGAAATGGTCAGGGACAGTTAATGAACACTCTTTTATTAATTTATTGTTAACCCAGTCAGCTGATTTGGTTGGTTGATTTTTTGTGTTCACTTTTCTTTTGCAATAATTTATAACTTATAATATAATATTAAACATTGTTACTCTTTTTATGATGTTGATTAAATAAGAAGAAATTGTTTCAATTGTTGTTTTGTCAAGATTAATACAAACTCATAAAGTAACGACTGAACTTGATATCAGTTGATAAGGTTTATACATGGTTTATTGGCAATACAGATAATCAATTTGTTCAAGCTAAATTATTGAATTCATGTGGATATTGAGCTTATTGGTTGCTGTTGTTATAAGGTTGAGGTGAGACTTGATTAATAGATCCTATTCTAATGATGATCGTTTGTTGGACAAATTAAAAATCTTTAAGGTGTTTCCATGATTAGTTTGATTATTTAAACTGAAAGAAGGTTAAGTTGGGTGATTAGATTATTATGATTGCATGGTTTTGCTTCTTAACGAGTTGAACACTTGAAAATGGCGATGATAATGATTTAAACAAAAGGGTAAACAGTGAAACAGTTAAACAACAATCAATCAATCACCATTGTCAACTAAAATTAATGTGAAATTAACCTTGATCATTTTTGTTCCCTTTCGTCGAAAGGTAAAAGGGAACAATTAATTTCAATTGCAATAACGATAAGATGAATTATTGATGATAAAAATAAAACAAAGAAAAATGTTGAACTCATCTTAACGGCAATTTACATTATCATAACTTGATACAGAGTTAACAGTTTGAATTAACGTTCAATGAGTTGAGACTAACAGGAAATTATGACAATTCAATAAGAGTAAATTGTCGACTCAATATTAACCAAATTGTCAACTAAAATAGTTAATGCGATTGTTAAGGTTAAGATAATAGTTCAAGATCAAAAGAAGGTTGAATATTTTGCAGAAAAGAATGAAAGTCGAAAAATATACTGACCAGAAATGTTCGTTATCCAATGTATCTTAATGTTGAATACGGTTGTTACAGTGAAGGTGAGTTGAATGCAAAGATAAGTGATGGATTGGCGATGCTAAACACAAAGTGAATCGAAGATGAGGAAAACTGGACTAACGGAGTAAATTATTGCGATTAACTCGAGAACAGCCTTTTGTTTACTTTACTTCAAACCTGTTAAAGTATCAAGTGCCGACTTCATTGAGCAAGGGCAAAATAGTGAATAAATAGTGTATATTTAATGTCTCTTGTCGCCATCTTGTGTTGGTCCGTGCGCATTCAGATTCACATGATTTCCAATGAAGAATTATCTGTTCAAATGCATCTTCTCACATCATCATTATCTGTTAACAGCATACACCTTACCTTTTAAATTTATCCTGATTGTTGACTGTAGGATTAAAAGATTGTGTGAACGGTATTAAAAGGAAACCATAATAACAGACACAATACCGGTAAAAAACAGTTTCATTTCGTTATTCAATCAAACAGGGTCAGATCCTTAATCATGGTGATTATGCAATTAGATTGGTGTCTCATTTATCGCATCATTGTATTGCCATATTTGAAATCGATTCAGGAAATTGGTTCAGGATTGATTAGGATTACACAGATATGAAACAATGTAAGTTGCATCAAACTCACAACTGTCAAAATTCTGTCCTCCTTTCGTTTCAACACAGTCTTAGCAACACTTAAATTTACCAGATGTAATGATGTTTATTGATTAGTCTTGATCGAAGTATAAATCACTTGTTATAAAAATATGTTCATTGCTCAGACTGATTAATGATAAAATGTAAATACAAAATAAATAATTGAAATCGTCGATGTAATCTTAATTCAATAACCTATTGTTAGATGGCGTTTAAGTCTGAGCAATTTCTTAAAGAGTTTGGAATTAAATGGACAGTCAGACAAATAAAGTCAGTCAACTCTTAATCATTTGTTAAATCATTTGTTTTTTTCATTAGTGCAACAACTGTGTCGGTTAATTGCTCCAGGATTAAACAGAATTTCAGGTGTTTTTTGATAATAAAATATAACATAGAACAATAAAATGACAGGATTAACGGTTTATTTTGAAATGAAAAGTGTTAGTGTTACAGTTTATTATCAAAATGTTTTGATAAAATAGTTTTGATTCAATTAAATGTGTGATTATTTATTCACGATTTAAAATCGTATGATCAGCTCCTTTGGATTATGTGTTTGGATTGTTTTATGTTAAATTGTGATCCATTAAAGAAGAGCCTTGGAGATGTTGGAATAAATCAAGAGTTTACTTTTTGAATTAAGACTTGAAATATCAAGTTATAATCAAACTTTGCGCTAATCTTATCGTCATAGAAACTGTTATATAAATGTCAAATTGAGTGCTTGCTCTCTCTTGTTTTTCATGTCTCTCTCTCTCTCTCTTTCTTACTCTCGTCTTCTTCTCTTCCTTCCAGTAGTCTTGTAGTGTTTCCCGTAAAATTTTATTGACAACAATATAAACAATGTTTACCATTAACAGTATCAAAACTGAGACGCTATACTTGAAGAGAGAAACAGTAAAGGGGAAAGGATAAACAACATCAATAACACTTTCTCTTTTTTTCTCTCATCTCATTTTTCATCTTTCATCCTCTTCTTCATCTTCTTTTTCTGTCATCTTTAACTTCCCCTTCTTTCGTTCTGTCTCTTTCGCTATTATTTTGACATCTTCCTTTTTACTTCTCTGTGTAATTCTCTATTTTCCCATCAATACACACACATCATCAATCTCTCTTTTTTTCTCACCTTACTTTCTTCCCCCCTAATCGCTTTCTCTTCCTCTTTCCTACCTATTCCTTCATCTTTACCATCATCTCGTCACCGTTTCAAGTAAACCACCAAGTATGTCTTTTGTGGAGGCACTATTTAAAAGATATTCCGATCCATTGAGGGATGACAGGTCCAATGGATCTTTCCAAATATTCATTGTTGGTTCTCTAAGTCCAGGCAAATCAGGTAATTATTTTATTAATTTTTGCCTAAAATTCCCTACTAACCCAATGAAAAATCAAGAAAATAAAGAGTATGAAAATTATGTTGTCCTTCGTTATCTACTAACCTAGAAACACACAGAAGCAGAGAGTATAAGAGACATGAATCCAAGTATATGTAAGCCAGTAGCAACAGCAAAACAGTTTCCTTCTTGCATTTTGTTCCATTATTGTTTCTTCTCTTCTCCTTACCAACATTTCTCTTCCTACAGCCTCGAGCAGAATATCACTATTATTAAAATTGAGAATATTAATTTTTAGGATATACTCTCTAAATTAATATCACTATATTATGTCAGTTAAATTTACTACTCGAACACATTATTCTTTAAAAAATCTCACACAAAACTGCACAATTTAGTCTATCAAAGATGCTAAATTTGAGTTCAAGAAAATAAAAAATTAAACTCTTTTCTCTCTTCTACGCTTTCCTCTTTTCTCCTGCAATCTATTTATGCTTTTTTCATTTTGAGCTTCTCTCCTTTTCCTTTATCAGGCAATCAACTAATTTTACCGCCATCTCTGTCATTAAATGGCTGTAACATCAAATATTCTGGTTCGGAGAGAAAAATACGGGAGCTTTGTGCAAATGTTGAGCAACTTGACCTGGCATCTAATGGTTTCACGGGGCTTGATGAGATTTTCAGGATAGTCAAAGGAATGCCCAATTTAAGGTTTCTTAATTTATCTGAAAATGATCTCGGTGATTGCAATATCAGCTCTCTTGAACCATGTGAACTGATGAATATGAGAAGTCTGGTCTTAAATAATACTAGCGTACCTTTTGCTGCTGTTCAATTGCTTCTCGATTCAATGCCAAATCTCTGTGATCTTCATTTAAGCCTCAACAATTATACAACTTTAGACATTGGTCCAACCAAATATAATAACATCCGAAGGCTTTACATATCCGGTAATCCTAATCTTAAATCATGGTTTGAAATATCCAACCTTTTGGATGCATTTCCAAGCCTTGAAGGGTTAACCATGGCAGATTGCAATGTTGAAACTATACCGGAAGACCTTGGTAACATATTACCGAAACTCCAAACTCTCAACATATCAAACTGGCCAATAAAAGAATGGGAACTTCTTGAAAGGTTAAACAATTTAACTCATTTAACTGAACTTCGATGTCAAGGCATCCAAGTGCTACAAGCAATCAATAATCCTGACTGTAAAAGACAACATCTCATTGCTCGCTTACCTAATATACAACGTTTAAATGGTAGTGAAATAAGCGACGATGAAAGGCTGTTTGCAGAGAAAGCTTTTGTTCGGTGGTTTCTTGCAAATACTGACGCTAACAAACCAGAAAGGTCTGTTGTTTTTCATTTTTGCTTCTCAGTCACATTTCAAAGTGATTATTTGTGTTAATCTTGTCAATTAAACTTTCCACCGTTTCACAAACATGAAAAAAACATTAAATAACTCTTTTTGAAATTATCAAATCAGTTACAAAATATAATGCGCTTAGTAAGCCTTTTTACACTCTCAAGAAGTCTTGTATGCTTTAATTAGGATCGGAGTCGTTAAAGTTTTTTAGATTACTTCAACCGTTTTCTTCATAATAAATGTTTCAAGGACTCGCTCATTCTATTTATCTTTACTTACATCAAAAGTTGTTTAGTATTACTCCTTGATTGTCTCTTAATCTTTCAGTTCTTTCTTGTTTTCAACCATCAAGATTAACCAATATTTCTTGATTGATTTCTCAATGAAACTAGTATTCATATAGATTTTAAATCTTCCAAAAATCTTAACTAAATAATTTCTATTCTCCCTTTCTTTAAATAGATTCTACACTTTGTTCAACATTTACGGAAAGGTAGATCCTCTGGCCGAAGTTGATCTATCACCGCCAAAATACGCAACCATCAAAATCATATGTACATTTTATGATACTAATTGTTTGCCAAGTGATGAAGATGTCAAAAAAGAGATCAAAGAAATGAAAGTAGATCTCAACAAATCAGTTAAAGACTTCAAAAGTGAAATAAGGTAAACATTGACTAGGTTTTAATGAATTTTGCTAACTCAAGCAGTCGTAGTTGCTTAAGTGATGACTGCTAGTTTGTTGCTTGGCCTAATTGCTGAGATTGTTGATTGGTGATGCTGTTCAAATTAACCATCAAGCAAACAGTCAACAAAAAAATCCCAACAAAACTATCATTAATTTAAACAACATCTTACACAACAAAACAACCACAAACAATAACAGCAACAGCAAATAATCATATAATTGAAAGTGAGAAGCAAAAAACGCACTCTTTCCAGCAAAACAAAACCGGCATTTTATACTTGATGATTTACGGTCAATTTTGCCAAAAACGAAAACTTGTTGAGATGGTGATCAAGTAGTTAGCGAGAAGAAAGTAAGAAGAAAATAAAAAGAAACAAAGTAAATGAGTGAAAACTTGAAAGATTAAGCTGTATCGAGGTCATAATTGACATGATTAGATCATTTTATATTTGATCAAGTGTATCGTAGATGTTAAATGAAAGTGAAGAATGAAAGTAAAAGTAGTGGTAGAGGTTAGAATAAGTGTAAAGGTAAAGGTAAAGTTAGGTTGGTTTGGTTGGTTTGTTGGTTGGTTGGTTGAGGGAATAGTAAGGAAGAAAAAAGTGAAAAGCGAACGAAAGTTCATTTGGAATCATTACAAATTGTGAATTGTATTGAGAAAAAGATAAGGTAGATCTAAAGGTATGCTGAACAAGCCTGAAAGGTTCAAAGATTGATACAAAAAATTATCCTAACCAATCTGTTATATTATAGTTTTGTAAACTGGATGTATGTTTGCTTTGTTATTTGTCATGAAAACCATTTTGCTGTTTTTACTGAACAATTTATTTCATTGTTGATTGAATTGGTGCCAAAAATTTTCACTTTTTTCAAATTTTCTTCTAATGATTTCAAAAATTACTCATAAAGCTTAATTCTCATCAAAACCTTTTTATCTTTTTCCCTCACTATTGGTTCTTCTCTTAATAGCTCCATCTTTAATTTACCAATTGGTAAGATGAGAATATTTTATATCGATCATGTTCTTTCTGAAGTTATGGGTCCAGAGGAATTAAAGTTCAACCAGAAGAAGCTATACACCTACAATGTTCAAGATGGTGACGAATTTCTGGTCGATCAAAAATCGAATTGAACTGATAGCTAAACACTATTAAATTGTTTTCCTCTAAGAGATGTGTAACTTGTAGGAAATCGGATCCTCACAGACATCACTCATGAATCGAACATCGACTCTAAAGATTGACTAAAATCATCATTTTTTGATCGATTGCCTAAATTTTAAATGTCATAGAAAAGAAATCAACTCGTTCGTTGTCATAATCAACATTGGAAAACAGTCCACTGTAAATATCACAAAAAAACCATGAAGGTCAAGCAGAAATCAACGGAATGGTTGAAAAGATCTCTCGGAAAAGTCGGTATCATTAAATGAAAGATTATAATTAGCGATTGATAATCATTATAATCTTAGCTATCATGCCACAACAGAAACATTATTCATAGGATGAACCAAAGTGAACGTCGCGGTAAATACACTAAAAAGCTTAGCGGACGAGCTAGATTCAACTCTATCCTGGCCAATTAATCTTATATGTGAACTAAACCTAATTTTGGTCATTCTGAATTTTAAAAATCATTTGAAGTTTGCTAAGCTAGCAAGATAAGTAACTTTGAATGTCTAAAAGTTCAGAAGATCAACTTCAAACAATATTAAATAATACTTGAATATTAATCAAATAAAAATAAATTTTCAACCGAGTATCTAAAAAACTAATCCAAAGCCTCAATTCTTATGGTTAACTGTATACTAACTGATGCTAACAATATTGTTCAATCTGAAATCATCTGATGGTAATCTGATCGATAAAACATTTTAGATTCACAAACGTTGTACCGGGTTGAGAATTTGATCTTATTAATTATTTATTTAGATCAGAAAGATGTTGCATCTTTTAAAGGATTATATTTTACCATACAAATGTTGCCGAAGCTAAACAACAAACGAGATTTAAGGTCAATAGCGTTTACCGTTTCCCTCCAACCCTTGCTTTTTGAAGTGCTGGTTGCTTGACAGCCTTTTGTTTTCCTTTGCCCTTGGTTGGTGCTGGTGGTGGGGCCTTCTTTGCGGCTTTAGTAGCTCTTTGCTTTTCTTTTGCAGCTCGGATGGCTTGTTCTCTTTGAGCCTTTCTAACTTCAGGCTTCATATTTCTTTTAGCCATAATGTCGGTTAAAGATGCTCCAACGAAAGCTCTTTGGAACTTGGTGGTCCTTCTGGTCTTCTTTTTCTGAGTCTCTTCTTCGATACCTTTCCTGTGCTTTCGACGATAGAGAACGGTCCATGTCACTTTACGTGGATTTCTTTTCATCAGATGAGATGACTCACATTTTGTATTTAAGAAAGTGAATACCTGAATAAAATCAAGCATAAATGATCAGTTAATAATCTAGTGCTTAGAATTAAGAAGTCAATTACACGAAATTACTAGGAAACTTACCTTTCCGTCGGTTTTGACCATCTTTTTCCCATGACCGGGATAGATTTTGTAACCACTGTAAGAACACAGTTCAAGCCTGCAAGATGAATAATGGTTAGATGATTGTTTAAATCACATAATAAGAAATTACTTACTTCATTTTGTAATATAACTGTTAACGATAAATTAATCAAAATAATATAAAAAGATCAAATACTATTTAAGTTAATCCTTAAATTAGATGAAAGGAAACGGAAAACTAAAATCTTGTTTGACTCGTAACGTTAGCAACAGAAGAGAGGAGTTTACTTGGATGAGATGCAAATTTAGAGAAGCGCGATTTTTAAATAACCATTCACTAATATTTGATTTCAATCTATCGATTAATTGAATGAAAAATACATTTGTTATTGTAAAATAGAAATTATTTTTATTAATTAATCGTTGTTTTCAATTGTTTAAATAGACTCAACTGAACGCAGAAGATATGTAGGATGTGATGGACTCCGCTGTAATCTCTTTTTCGGTAATTTGGATAGTAAAAGTTGTAATTTGCTAAAATCATGTCGATCTTCAGGCTGATATGCCCAACATATCATTAAAATATTCTTAATTTCTCTCGGTGCTCTTAGATTAGTTAATGGTTGCTTAAGACCTTTGCCAACCTGCCAAATAATTACTTCAGGAGGTTGTCCAATAAACGGCCAACTACCAACTAATAACTCGAACCAGACAGTTCCAAAAGCGTATAAATCAGTAGCTGGAGAAAATGGTAAATCATTTAAGTCTTGGGGTGGATCACTATCCGCATGAAGAGATCTGATTAGTTCAGGAGCTAAATAACATAGCCATCCTTTAGGTACCTTTAAACAGCCCCTGATTCGATTACCATGACATAATTTGGTAACGGAACAAAGACCAAAATCGGTTATGACCACTTTGCCGTTTTCATAATAAATATTTTTACTCTTTAAATCTCTATGGACAATACCTCGAGCATGCAAATAGCCCATTCCTTGGCATATTTGTTGAGCAATCATTATTAAACGATTTAAATTAAACTTATCTTTTCTCAAATGTATATGAGTGTAAAGGGTTAGTCCTTGACAAAGGCTTGTAACTATAGCTAGATGAGGAGGTTTCATACAAGCTCCCATAAATAGAATTAAATTTTCATGGCGTGTTTTGCAGAAGGTGACTACTTCTTGTTTGAAGGCTTCCAAGGCTTTCCAATCGTCTAGGGAATTGTTCAAATTAAATGTTTTAATGGCTACAAGACCGTGCCATCTACCTTTATATACTGTACTGAAACGACCAGCGCCGATTTTTTCTTCTATTGTAAGCTCATCATATGGAATGTCCCATTCTCTCATGGTAAGACTATTTTGACGAAGTCTTTCACTTCTCGATTCATCAGCAGCTGGACTTGTGTTGTTGATGATTATTCGTCCTTCATTCTTCATGGTCTCACGAAAAAAATCAACATATTTGTTAGGAAGACCACAGGATGGAGGAACTTTGTCCACACATTCTCGATGACATCTATATTTGCAGTGTCTACACTTTAATCCGATAATCATGGATTTTTCACATAAACTACATGATGTTGTCTTTACCTTAATGAAGTTGATGAATCTGTGTTCAATAGCATGAACCATACAACCTTGAGTCCGAGGAGATTGGTCTTGAACTAGAGTAACTGAAGATGGTATAGTTGACGTTGACGGTTGTTGAGTAGCCTGAAAAAATAGAAAGAAATCGAAAATATTAAATAAATGATTAATAATTAATTAGTTAAATATGAAGTTTACTTACCATTTTAAAACAAAAATACAAGTCAAAATAAAAAATAAAGATACTGAGGATGCGCAAGTTTAAACGCATCGCATCGCATCGCAATATTAACTCAAGTCTAGTGCGATGAAACTTAATTTTGTTTTGATTGTGAGTCTAATAATTAAATGTTAAAAAAAATTGTCATCAATTGAATGATGAATTTTCTAAAACGTCTAACATTCAGAAGTAAATTTTATAAACCCTTTAGAGTTGTACGATCTTTGTGTAGTTCAAACAACTTTAATGAAAATGATTACAAATTTCATGAATTACTAACACCTGATCCAGAGTATGATGGTTTAAGACGAAATTATATTGTTGATGGTCGTAAAGCTCATTCAGTTCTGGTGTGTCAACCTTTTATAAGGTTTCCTACCGACTCAGATGAACCAAAAACTACACCTCAGCTGCAATTAAAAGAATCAATTAGTTTGATCCATAGTATTCCTAAATGGAGAGTAAGCGATGCTGGAACATTTGCCGTTAATGATTCTCAGAAACCGCTATTTTTTTCGGAAAAGACTGTCGAAGAAATAGATGGACGAATCAAAGGATCATCTACTACCGGATTATTTATTGCTACAGATCGACTTCTAGGAAAACAGCAATATGATTTGGAAAATATTTTGAAGGTTCCAGTGTTTGATAGATATTCCATTATTCTGGAAATTTTTAGAAATCATGCAACTTCTGCTGAAGCTCAAATTCAGTTAGCATTGGCAGAAGTTTCGTATTTAAAGTCAAGAGTCACTCAATATGCACCAGAAGTTCGTGGGGATAAATATAGTACTGGGAAAAATGCCTCAGGAACAGGCATGACAGCTCGACAAAGATATCGAAAACTTTTGGATAGTCGAACGAAAGTACTGAAAAAAGCTTTAGAAAAGCTTGAAACAAACAAAGAACTTCTCAGATTAAGGAGAAAAGAGCTTCAGTTTCCAATAGTCTCTGTAATTGGTTATACTAATTCGGGTAAAACGAGTCTTATCAAAGCCTTGAGTCAAGATGGAAAATTATCACCTGAAGATCGATTATTTGCAACTCTAGAAGTTACTGCTCATCCAGTTAAGCTACCATCAATGCGTAAAGTATTGTTTTTAGATTCAGTCGGGTTCATTGCTAATATACCAAAAGAATTAATCGATTCTTTCAATGTAACATTTAAAGAAGTTGCTAATTCGGATTTACTGTTGCACATTTATGATGCTAGCCACCCTGATTTAGCAAACCAGAAGTACACAGTACTCAAAACTTTAGACTACTTGAAATTCAGCCCTAAACTTGTAGCTTCTATGATTAATGTAGCTAACAAAATTGATCTAATTGATAGATCTTCACCAGAAAACTCTGTTGCCATCGAAGAAGAAGATATTCCTGTTTCTGTTACTGAGGGTCACAACTTAAAATCTTTAATCGAAAAAATTGATATCAAACTAGCTCAAGTAACTGGTCAGCAAATAGTTAAAGTAAAAGTGCCAAATGGAGGTGAGGAACTAAGTTGGTTACATCGAGAAACCACAATCCAGTCTATTGAGCCTGATGCCGATGCCAACTTTCTAATTGTTAGAGCTACAATGAACGATGTACAGCGAAAACGCTTTGTTGCATACTTTAGAAGAGGGAAAAAATGACGATTGAATATTTGTGTTTTCTCACTAGATAAATTTCTATAAAATGTAATAATATTAATACAATTATAACAAAAATGTTTTTAAATTATTGTGTTGATCTACATATTGATGTATTAAATTTTATATTTATATTGTTAGATATTGTATAAACCCGAATCTGTCAAAATGTTTATGTTTATTGCAAAGAAATCCTCTATTTGAGGAAGCAGCTAGGGTGGGCCGCTGGTTGGTACATTATTTATCAGTGTTACATTAATTTTTAATTTTTATTATTGATAGTAATTTTCAGTTTTTCATAGTTATTTGCCGAAACTAGTTACTTCCTCTCTGGATAGATGGCTTTAATATTGCACCAGCTGACTTGAGCAAGTTTTATTGAAATAGTCTTCAATAACCTTTAAGTTTCGATAAATGCCCTTTATGTTCAATTTAATTTGAACAGTTTTTGGAAATTATTCTGAATGTCTATGGAAAGTGACAATGATATATCTATACTGGCCAATGTTAAAGCCAGGGTAGACAAGATTACCATTGATGGCTTGAAAAAGACTAAAGACAACTTAATGGTGAATATGCTCCAGAACAAATTCAAAAACATTCATAACTTTCAAGATTTGTTGGTGGAAGCATATGAATTCAGAGAACGATTGTCGGGCTTGGGAGTGTTTAACCGTATTGAGATAACCATTGATACTAATCGAGGTAAGCCACGATTAGCTTTATATATATAGAAACTTATTCCTAGTTAATATACTTATTAATTTCATCAATCTTTAGCTGATGCAACTTCCACCGGCTATGAAATCATTTATAAAGTCGAAGAGAAAGGTCCAATTCAAGGAAAGATATCAACTATGATTGACAATAATGACGGAGCTCTTGTGTTGAAGTCTGATTTACTTAACATACTTGGAGGAGCCGAAAAACTCTCTGTTGAATACCAAGTATCGAAAAACTCTCAAAAGGGAGTCAATGTTGAGTTTAAAGCGCCAATCAGACCTTGGACTCATTACAATCCGATTTTTACATCAGCAATTTATCAAAATTCAGGAGAAAGGCCCTGGTCTGGATTTCATCAAACTGATCGTGGTGTTCATGTAGATTTATCTCTCAATTCATTTGCTGATATCAACCATAATTTTAGGTGGGCCGGTATTTGGAGAGAAATCAAAGCTTTCGGTCCTAGTTTTCAAATCAGAGAGCAAAGTGGACACAGCCTAAAATCATCAATCTTTCACACAATGACCATTGATCGGAGAGAACTCTCGCCCTATCTTGATTATATAGTCAAATTGAACCAAGAGTATGCTGGGTTAGGTGGCGATACGTCATTTATTAAACAAGAATTCTTAGTTTCTAATAGGATGCCATTAATTGGTAACATTAGTGTTGAAGGATCCCTAAAAGCTGGGATCATCAACTCTTCTTGTGGCATAGCTGATAGATTTTTCTTAGGTGGTCCAATGAATCTTAGAGGTTTTAAGATGAATGGAGTAGGACCTCATTCAGAAGGAAATGCGCTTGGGGCTAGTACCTATTGGATAACTGGACTACATTTATATGCCCCTCTTCCGTTCAAGAAGATGAATAGTTCCGAAAGTTGGTTGAAAACACATTTCTTTTTAAATGCCGGTAACATCGGAAACTTCCCATTCAAGGGAGATCATGTTAAATATTTTAATAACATGGTAAATAGAGTTAGATTATCTGTTGGATTCGGTTTTGTTGTGTCATTTCCTAATTTCGTTCGTTTAGAACTCAACTACTGTTTTCCTTTATCGCACCAACCTGGTGATCGATTAGACAGAAGTATCCAATTTGGAATTGGTTTTGATTATGTTTGAATATAAGTACTATTAGAGAATAAATTTTATTATAACAAATAAATTTGTCAGTCATATTCACATGTTTATTTATACTTATAATTTACATTGAATCTTCTCATAATTACGATAAATATCTGTGATACTTCAAGCAACATTATCTTTAACAGTAATCAACAATTCAAGCTTGTTGACGGATAAAAAATATATGTGTTCAATTATTCAGACTAAAAATTTTTTAGTAAACTTGTCAGTCCCATTGTGCTTATAATAATCAATATTAAGATTTAAAATTTTGGCCATAATTGGATACAGATCAATATTGAAAAATTGACTCTGCTTTAGTTCAAAGCCTTTTTTGAAGCTTGGTCCAACACCTATGAATAGAGATCTCATATCAGGCTGGGTATTGTTATTTCCATGGTTGCCCCATGCTGGAGTCTTATGAACCCAATCAGAGAAAGTAATCTCATACCCAGACTCTGCTTCTATTACGATAGGCATTATTCGTCGATTGTCACTAAGAAAAGAAAAGAAAAGGAAAGTAGTATATCAGGCTGTTATGTAAACTAATTTGATATTTACCGATAAAAATATTCACGAGGGACTTGAGACTTGAGGTAAACCTTGTAATGGTTTTTGCGTGCATGTTTCCTAAGCATTTGATAAACTTGATTGAATTTACCTTCGTGAGGAAGAATACCAACAGTTTGAGATTCGCCAAAGTGACGAAATAAATTAGTATTTAAGATATTTGTTAAATTAACAGTATTATAATTGGTGACTTCAGTCATTCCGTGATCACTTAAAAATATTAAGTCGGTACTCTCTAGAAGATCTCTGGCAGCAAGCCCTTCGAGCAAGTAGGCAGCTAATTTATCTGTTTCAGAAACTATCTCAAGGACCTGTTCTGAGAAAGGTCCGTATACATGTGCCAATGAATCAGGTTGGTTAATGTAAAGGAATACGAGATTGGCTGGATTATCTTGCCGAGTCATCCAGTCAAGAACAATATCAACACGCTCTTCGAAGCTCATGGATTCATTATATTTATGCCAATAAGTAGAAGTTAATTTTCCATATTCGGTACAGCAACCTGGCCACATCATGACTCCACTCGTTTGTCCGGATAATTCATTAGCAATCTATAAATATGAACCAATTAATATTGTTATCTATAGAAAATAATTGTAAGCTCGAAGGCTACCATGACAATTAACAACATATATGTTTAAATCCAAACGCAATAGATCATTGCACTTACCCAAAGCGGCAAAGAGTATCCATTATCCCACCATTTAGGATCTAAATTAGTTTTTTCAAAGATTTCGTCAAATTCTGGATCATACATTTGATTGTCAACGATTCCATGGAATTCTTCATAGAGGCCAGTGGCAATTGAGAAATGGTTAGGAAATGTTTTACTGGAGAACAATGGAAACATTTGACCAGTAACGCCGTTGCGTTTGATCGCCCATAATGTAGGCGTAAGGCTAGGTGTTAGATAATCACCTCTGAAACCATCAAAAGATACGACAATCAGACGGGGAACATTATCTCGTTGTTTAATAGAGAAAGCAATTAAGGTTTTTAAATTTAATAAAATTAAGAGTGAAATCTTGATGTATTCATTAGCTTTCATAGCAATTTAACAGTTGATTTGGGATGTTTAGGAAGTGGGTAGATTTTTGGTGTGATGAGTCGAACATAAATGACAGAAAACAATATGAGTGCACAAATTCACAAATATAAATTCAATCGGAAGAATAGAAATCATTGAACAAATAAGCCAAATCACAAGTGTTTAAATTTAGCATAACAATTGTTTACTAAAGACTAACGAAAAAGCTTCGACCAATAACGAGCTATTAAAGGTAAAATAAATTCAATGAGAAGATTCATCGATGTTATGGCTCGCTATAGAGCTATTAGAGGTAATGAAAGAGACAGCTGAAAGCAAAAGATCTATTTAAAGATTTTTTCATATTTACTCTTTGTTATTGTTTCTCTCCCTCTCTCTCTCTGTGGTTGTATATTAAACTAAACATATGTTACCTCATATTAAACTAGCTATTAAAAACCATTCCATTGAATAATCTTATCATCGAAGAAATTTCACTGCTCAACAGTTCTTTTTATCAATTGAACCCGTTTTTAAAGTGATGTTTGATTATCCGCTGATTATCTAATGGGCTTTGTTATTCTGATTCAAAAATGTGTATTACTCTGTATCTTTCCCGGTGCTATGAGCCATTAAGAGTTGGTGTTTATGATGGACTACAATCTGTCCAGTTAGAAATAAGATAGGCCAAGATTACTATAATTGAATGTATTCTTGCAACATTGAAAGACAACCTGTGAATAACTCGGAGGATAAGGTCATTGCCTATTGACTGGAAAGGCCATGAAATAGAAAACAATCTGGACTTTCGCACTGTTAAATGCTGAAGCGATGGATTATGTTTTACTGATCAAAGGTCATAAATCCAAGGCATCATGAAATGACTCTTCTTTTTCATCATTTTTTCCATTTCATGTTCAAAATCTGGTGAACAGTAAAAGATAATCGTGAGAAAATAATATGAAATGATGAAGGAGAAGAAGGAAGAATGATGATGAGAAAGGTAGAGAAAAAAGTTATTATAAAAAAGATTACTGAAGAATAATGGAGGAAGTTTCTTAGGTTAAACCGGTTTTATCAACGCTAAAGAAGCTGAGTTAACCATCACCCGTTTCTTTTTCTCAATGACTTTTGCCATACTTGGCATATGAATAACTTCATTCGCCATTACCATCATCATCATCATTTCTAATCCTCTCTCCTGATTTCTCTCTCACAATTTAGTTAAATTCCAATAGATTTATCAACTAGTTATTTACCAAATATCTACAATGACCATTATGGGTAAGTTAATGCTTGAAATTCCTATATTTAATTCGTCAATTCAACTACTATAACTTACTACCCAGAATATTCACAAAAAACAATTACTTCACAATTGTTAATCTTATTATCCTTTCTTTTTTCTCTTTCTCCATCTTGTTTCATTTCATTGTCCAAGTATTTTTGGTGACGGCTTTACTTTTAGTCGATCAGATTAGTTAATATAGATAGACCTAATATAAATAGATAGATAAAACTACAGATATTATACAAATTAATATTACATCCTCTACCTCAAATATGATTGAAGAAAGTTTTGATTTGACTCAACATTTTATGCTTTCACATAGTCATCGACCTAACCCAAACTGATTATAGTCACATATTTGATGTTTTAGTTAATTTCTTTCTTTTCCTTAGATTTCAAATCAATTGTCATAATTTTGCTCATTGGCTTGGTCCATGGAGACATGGTGAGAAAAAGCATCGTTTTTGATATCAAAACACCCAAGGTTTTCTATTGTCCACAAGAGAAGCCAACAGATGTTAACAAAATGATTGTTAAATCTCGTTCATTGGATAAATTATGTGAATACGGAGGTAAAGGTGTACCAAAAAATTCAAGATCCGATTGTTATAATGACATTGACGAAACCGAATATGCCTGTGCCGAAAAACAAAGGATATTGGTGAGTTTTCTTGCATACCGTCCAAATTTAACTAACCAATTTCACTATTTCGGGTGTAAAATAATAATTATTCCAAGGTAGCATGTTATAATTGGATCATGAACAGTGATTACTTTCTTTTCTGTCTAGAGATTAGCGTAGGCTGATGATGTGAATTGCATGTAATGGTGTTTACATTATTCAACTATTCAAAAATTCTCACTTATTTTTTCTTCTCATTCTAGTTACGTATCAACCCACCAAATGACACAGAAACTACAACTACAGCTATTCCATCTCCTGATATGCCTGAGTATATTAAGATCAACAAAAAGGACACAGGATCAGGAAAGCCTGGAAAATCAAAGAAATATTAATTCATGTTGCAATCAAGTATTTTAATAGCCCTTTATCGAGATCTGACATTCCGAAATATATTTGTGATGAAAATTCCTTCTCGGGCCGATATACTTTGGATACTCAATGTTCGACTTATGAAAAATCGCAGATAAATCATGATCATCAACATTTGCAAATCCAGGATGATTTGTTTCTCTCTTTAAATTATTTGTGATATAAATAAGTTCAATTGTTTATTTTCTGGATTACTCAATCTGATTTATTGGGATAGGTATTGAAAAAGTGATTTTTTGGGTAAAATATTTTCCAACTTTAATTGTAGCTCTAACTTTTTCAAAGATATTAGAAGCGTAATAAGCAATTGAATATTTGAAAATTTTTCACCCGCAAGGTTACTTTTTCCATTCACCAACACTTTTTATTCAAAAAATCCATTAGCATGTTATGGTGAAAATTTATCAAAATTGTGCTTTATTTTCTTACCACGAATTTTTTCATCAACAATAAAACTATTTTTATTACTCCATATCCTTCATCTGTTTCCGAGAAATTCAATTAGACTCTGAAGTCGGTTAAGTTAATTTGTTAATTACTTGACCCTCCAATTTTGTAACAATATTATAAATCAAATGTTTACAATGATAATCGATAATCCTTTCTGGTTCATACAGTTATTATTCAATGTTTTCTTTCATTGTAAGCTGATCATATGGAATGTTCCATTCTCTCATGGTAAGACCTTCGTTTCAATTTACCATCGATTTCATCATTCATATTTATATATTTACTTGAATGATAAAAAGGGAGGGAAATCTTTGTTAAGATTTTTGATCGAGCTGACGAACAACATTAGCACATTAGCTTTTAGTTAGGAGCGAAAATAAATTGTCTCATTTGCCCCAATCATGCTAGATGATTATGCTTGCAATATTAACTGTAATGGGTTTCTGATCGGCAAGAAGATAAACTTCGAATGTGTTTTGAAATGCAAAATATTTAATATAAATAATGAGGAACCTTAAATATACAATTTGATGAGAGTGAAAAGGGTGTTAAGCGCCCAAAGCTATAAAAATATGTTTTGATATTAATATTAATATTAAACGTAATTATTAAGAGCTTGTTGTTATGTTGTATTATTAAGAGCTTCATTCTTAAATGGATTATCCACAAGTTGCTGGACAATGTTCACAAGCACAGGCAGGCTGACCATTAGCAGATTCAGAGCAAGCTGTTGCTGGCAATTTTGTGACTTGGAAAGTTTCATCATACAACTTATGACTATCTGCCGTGTCTAGAACATAATCGATTTGATATGGTGAATGTCCAATATGACCATAATCAGATCCCAAATATTTCATCAATCGCTCTGGTGTACATTTATCTGCTCCCCACGGCTTACAGAAAACATCTATAACTCTTTCACCAAAGCGAGTTATGTTCTTGCATGAATCGTAAAATCCTGTCGCAAAAGATGAATGTAAGAAGACATCAACTTCCAGAACTTCTTCTTTGCCATCCTCTGACGTTTGTTTTCTCAGGATTTTCATGAAATCACTTTGATTTGGTGAACAAGTAAGATGACATAAAAGCTTCTGGTAGTTGGCAAAACACGAAGGACAAGCTTTCAAGAAAAGTCCAAACAATTCGGTATGACTTTTCAGATCTTCAATTTGTTCAGGCGTACAGCACAAAGATGATTCACCAGCAAGATGGGGACACATTTCCTTGAGTGTTGAACGTGCAGATTCATCAGACAAAGCTTGTGGAGGACCTGAATGGACACAGGGTATGTGTCCAAAAGCTGCTTGATCACACATACCCATCATTATGCATTGTGACGACTGATTTGAGATAGAAAGACAGAAAAGGAGAGAAAAAGTTCCTAAATGTTAATAATAAATAATTGAATATGGATTGAGTTATTGGAAACAACTTTACCTTTACTGGAAGACTCCGGAGACTGACTAGTCCAATTAAGATGCACACTTTAATCCAAATATTATCCATTATCGCATCATCATATGTTGTCTCACTTTCAAAGAGAATTAGCAAAGATTGTTTTCTCGTCTTCTTTGTGATGGACGATGATGCTTATGGTTGCTGGCAAACAATCAAGCCTTTCAAAATATTTTATGTCTATTTATAAATCAACGGACTTTTACTCTGCTCACTTTTTTCATTATATCTTCTCATTTCGCTCCTTCTTAATTCATTTATTTATTTATTTTCAATTGTGTTTGCATCTACAATTTACCACAATTAGATGCCTGTTTCATCTTAATCAAAGGGTAGCAAACCATGACAAGTATTGACAATTATTCAAGCACATAGTAAATTTATTTGTAAGGATCATTGAGCACGCAATCAACTCATTAGTTAATTATTTCAAGGACATGGACAATCTTAGGGCCATTGTGTCTGCAAACCCATTAAACTTTCATTATTTTTCATCATTGATTGTAATAAGAATGATTTTTCTTCTAGCAAAATCTCTCCAATACATGAAAAAAAGTTTTAACCATAAATCATTATCTAGTTTTGTTCCGAAACGTGTCTAGCTGTTTATTAAATGCACTTTTGATTATTGAAATCTAACAAGCTTGTAAGCCAAGTTAACAAGGAAAAAGTCAGTTGATCAGTTAATATTTTAAGTTTGTACTCTGAAAAAAATCAACAAAAATCTGGAATTATTAGTAATACCAATCCAAATTAATAGACTTTTGATATTAGATCTCATAGATCTTACATATCTTGTATAATATTATTCAGAGTCTCTGAATCAGGGGAAACGTCTGATTGTAAAAAATTAAAACATTTTTGGAGGTAAATTCTGCAGTCTGAAATTTTAGAACAATTTGGTTGTGAATGAAGTTAACTGGAGTGATTCAGAAGACTTTTGAGATGAGTATTTCTCAATGCAACAAAATTCAAAAAATAAATTACCAGATTGTGACCATTAAATTGCAAATGGAAAGAGTCAAACACTATTGTTGACTGGAATATTAGAGTCTTTTTCAGTTCAGGTTCATTTTATGAATTTTACCCCTAAGGATAAAATCCAGCATAGCCGAAGTTTACACAACAGTTTTCTTTATTTCAATTAATCCTCAAATAACTCGAATTTCATAGGTTTCCTGAGTACCTATTGCTGAAAATGAGTGCCGCTGTTTAGTTGATTACTGGATTGCTAACTTGTTTTATTTGTCTTATCTTCACCGTTTGGATCGTATTAATTAATTATTAAAACCAAAAAACTAAGTTTATTCGAAGTAAGTATCTTTTTTACTTAGAATGTGAACATCCAGTTATTTTGATGCACTGATTTATTGACTTCTCTTATCTTAGCCTCCAAGCCCATCGGCTTACCAAACTTTCGAGAACATTGCGTCGGTGTCTCCATATTTTGCCTGCTTTTAATCTATCCGCCATTTATCAAGAAAAGACATTCAAAAAGATTCTTCTCTTAGTGAAAGTTCAGACTTCAACATAAAGATGTGAAAATGACCATAAATGCTGCAGCCATTCCTGCCGGTGAAAATCAGTTCATTTGTAATTACAGTGACTGTTGTGAATCTAAGCGTTATAAAGAAAATTCAAAGTCCGGAGTGAAGTATCACATTTCTCATTATAATTATGGTTTTTTATGTTGCTCGTGTGGGGGAATCAGGCGAGATTCTGACACACTTTACAAGCACTTTCGGGATGCGTGCACAGGTGGAACAAAGGTGATTAAAAACAAAAGCCTTAACAATGTTGTCGATGACGATGAAGAAGAAGAAAGTACAAGGGGAAATGCCGAGCAAGCGATTGTGGCTGAAATCAAAACTTGTCTATTCCCTCTCAAGCCGAATTTAGAGAGTCGGATAGTAATGGCAGCTGCATCATCTATAATTTCTGATATTTCATATTCAGAATCATCAACAACCATTGCTGATATGTAAGTTAACCAACAATTTATTTAAAAGTTTAATTTCAATCTAACTAAATATTTTTTCTTCATTTTGCAGGCCTCGTGTCCCCTGTTACTATATGTCAAAAAACAAGCGTTTCGTTATTTACGATTTGAGTGGTAAAAAAAATGTAACTCTTCTAACTTATGATGATGCCATTAAATCCATCAAATCTGCAGAACCAAAATTTTATTGCGATTATTCCAGCTGTATGTATTGCGCTGACAAAGAGGATAAATTCTATTCTGACTCAGAAAAGGAAGTGGTTACGCACATACGGAAGCAATTTAGATTGGGATGTCCAAATTGCAGATCAGCACTCGTATCAATTTTGGATCTTGATGCGCATTATTCAGAAAAATGCTTGGAAAATGATAGAATTAACTCAGCAATATTAAATCAACGAAAGAACCTGTAACAGCAGGGACACCTTAAAAAATTATTGTATTTCTCAAGTCCCTAATACTTTTTACTCAAATGCTTGCAAGCCGATTCCTCTATTTTGAAATGAAATTTAAGATTAATCTGAATTATTGAATTTGTAAACTTTTATGCAACAATTTATCTTTCATTTCTCATTAAAGCAATATCAAATCCTCAAGTCTCTCATTATGAGAGACTGTACATTGCATCATTACTAATTCAACAACTCATTTTTCATTGTGTTCAGTTAATCTGCTTTGGAATTAGATCCTATACCATCAAGATATTCACCATTAACCTCGTTTTTTAGATTTATTCTTTTTATTCTTTTTCTTGTCTTCTTCGAAATGGCCGAGTCCACAACAATAAGTCCTTTAGTCCTCTTCAATAAGTTACGTCGATCTGCCTATGGTCGAAAATCATTCGCCAAACAACTGGATAAATACCAAAATAATCGTGAACTTATAACCGAAACTTTTTATCTTTTTTACAAAGAGTATCTCAAAGTACACAACACCCCAGTGTTCACAATAACAGGGAAACCGAAACACAAATACGGAGTTAGTCAAAATGATCGTATATTGACTGTCAAAGAGTTCCAGAAAATGGAAATACAGGCCAAAAAGAAATATGTTTCTGTACGGAATCTAGGCTCGGTACCATTTTATCAGTGTAAATGTTGCGAACAACCAGTAACTTCTAATTATACAGCAACACTCAAATGTCATATCTTGAAAGGCATGGGCATTGAATACTTTTGTATTCTCCCTAATTGCGGGTTCAAAACTATTTATCATAATAGTATTAGAGCCCATCTAGAAAAACACGATAAAAACCCGTGAATTAAATATTGAAACCGAAACTGAGAGTGAGAGTGAAACTGAAACTGAAACTGAGAGTGAAATCGAAACTGAAAACCCGATTATGAATGAAGAAGATGGTGATGAAAGTGTCTATGAATCAGCGGATGAAGAGTAGCTTCTTGAAGAATTTCGCCAAAAATTTTTCATGTATATCTGCAGTTTAAAAACTTGTATCTCAAATGAAATTACACAGAAATTGTACTTGTAACTAGTAAAAAGATTATGTGATGTTTTTTAAACTTATTTATCAATAATAAAATCAAATATTGAAACACTCAATAGACCTGTTATAAGTATTAACTTTAATTTACGATTAAAAAGCATTGACAATGACATTGTCAAAGATACAAATGTATTCATCTCAACCACAATCAACTAGAACATAAGGTAAATGAATATTGAAGTCCAGGCCATAAACAAATCCACTATGATTTTGTCTTGTGCTGATCAATTTTTGGTTCGAGTTAGAGTAGTTCCATAAACGAGTGGTGTAATCATATGAGACAGAGGCAATCATAGAGGGGCTATGAGGACTGAACCGTACTTTTTTTACAGATCTATTATGACCCATAAGTACAGTTAATGGGCCACTGTCAACTGATCGAAGATCCCAAATTTTTATTGATTTATCTGAAAATCCTGAAGCGATTATATTTGAATCATATTTACACCAATCACAGGAAAGAATCTCAGATTGAGAAGCTTGAATAACTAGACTAGCTCAGAGCTGAATCAGAGAAGGTTTTTCTTTAAGAAATCAGAGATGATTTATGTTTGTAGGTGAGAGCAGACTCAGAGAAAATTTATGCTAAGAGAATCAGAGCAGAATCAGAGAGTATTTATGTTTATAAATACGAGCAGAATCAGAGAAGATTTATGGTCTTATAAATCAGAAAGTATCTCATGGATGAGTTAGGTGCTCTGTAAGTTATTTTGTAGATCGATTTAATTAACTTTTAAAAAAAAGTGAATTTATTTTTTCACAATGTAAGTAATTAAATTGAAAACTATGCTGTTACAATATATTGATGTAATTTTCATTGCAGGATTGGAAACCTACGATATCAAGCTCTCATAGACCGAAAACGGGAATTTGAGGGAATTTGAGGAAAGCCAAGAGGAGCAGAGAAGGTAAGTAAAACTTGTGACGGATTTCCAATTTAAATTGAAAACAAATCTGAATGTGTTTGTATTTTTATTTTAATTTTAGGTTAACTAATCAGGAGAAGACAATGACAGAAAACACTCCAAATGAAATTCATAATAGTGTAAGTTTTTCATGCATATTTCCTCTCGAATATTACAGCAATGAACTATACTTGGGAAAGCCCACGATCTATTGATCCCGAAACTACTCCATGGATTCTAGTGGTGGACGATAAAAGCGGCAAAAAACTAAGTTTTGCCTTGATAATATTGATTACCAGCCAGGTCCATACAAAGCTGGTGACCTAATCAAAGTGAATGAAAGCATTTTTACGTTTCTTTCAGCAGGTAATTCAATTGTTTATTTCTCACAATTTGCATCTAACTCCTTCCAATTCACTTTCTTTTTCAGTATCCGCAGAGCAAATAGAGGATGCAAGACTAAACATGCGATATAGTATTGCAACTCGAACTAGGAGACAAGGTAAAATCTCAACTCCGAATTTCAGTCAAACACCGGTGGATGCTAGAAGAACAAAGAAAAGACGACGCTCCATGTCCTTGGACTCAAGAGTTTCTAGGCGGCGGCAAGACAGTTCTGATTATTCAGACAGATTTGAAATGAGCCCACCACCGGATCGGACATCAACACCGATATCAACACCCTCTGTTCCTGTCCAGGCTTCATCATCGCGGAGTTTGTTTAATTTTGAACCAAATCAAGAGCTCGTAGATATTTTCGACACGGCTGTTCGACTCATAAATGAAAAGTTAAGTTTTAGTGATTTTCAAAAGCAAGCGAGCGAAACTTTCTTTTTTACTCTCCAAACATTGGTATCAATCCGAAACAAGGCAATGGCAAAAACATTTCCTGTTGATCCATCTACATCAAAAGCTCCATGGGATTTCGAATCATTAAAAATTAGTCACTATACTGAACGCAAGTCGATGGTGACTTACGAATATCAAGTATTTGCACTCAACTCAATGGAACCATTGGAATATAAAACGAAAAAAGTAAAACAAAAGCGAAGAAAACAAATAACTCTTATGACTGGTTTTACAAAAGAAGCGTTAGCAGACATTCAGTTGACCAGATAATTTGATTACAGCTGAAGATGAATAAATTGAAGGAGTTGGTTAAAAATGAGCTAAATTAGAGTGTCTCCCATTGTGAAAGCTTATTCTTAGAAACTCTTTTGATATTGATCATAAGCTTTTACACATTTGTTTACTTATTTATTCAAATTACTAATTGGAATAAATTCTTCATTAATTAATTTTTCTCCAGTATTAACCATCATTGATATCGAGGTCGTAATAATACACTACGTTCAGAAAGTTTAGAGATTACAATTAAATATTAAGTAAACAAGAAAGTAATTTGTGCAAATAATCGATTTCTTCACATAATTAGTTTGTTCATTTGTATTTACATCAATTAGAAAGATGAGATCAATCATCTGTGAGATTGGTAAATAATGGTGTATGTTACACCGTAGTGCCGAACCAAGTTAATAAATAGAAATGAATTATTTACAGTTATTACTATTGTTTATTTTTATTGCAATGAAAATACAAATGAAAGTTAGTTGGTTGTTGCTTTTCGTTATTGTGCATTGCAGCGTTCATCACATGTTCCACAGCTGGTAACGTATTGAACAAATTTTTTCTAGTTTTATTTGCTGCACGCTTACATTCCCCATCTATAATGGGTTCTTTAATTTGTCTTGCGATGCAAGCCGGCGGGAAACCGTGAGGACCAAAAAATTGGACAATCAATTGTTAACTTTTGCTATCGTGAATAGTTGGTTTTTAGTTATCAAATACGATAACAAAGGTTAACAATTGATTGTACAACTTTTTGGTCACCACAACCAGAAATCAGAGCTGAATCAGAGCATCAATTAGATAAATTATTTGTTGTTAATCAACAACATTGAATAAAATTAAACTCAACCCAAGTAAACTATTCAATTATCGTTTGATTTTTGATACACATCCAATTTCAATTGTCCAATTTTCACATCAATATTTCCCTAATACAAATCAGTCACGAAAGCTATGTGATTATGCAAATTAAAAATCGATCTTTTAAACTTATCAGGAATTCGACTCCCAAGCTCTTTTTGAGGTTCCAAGAAGAGATCAAAGCTTGGGAGTCCAAGTCCTGATAAGTTCATTGAAAATTGATCTTTGCTTCAGGGATCTTGTGATAAAGTTGAAACGATAAAGATGACAATAAAAAATGCACAATAGTTAAATAATGAAATAACGTTCTTTACTGGTAATTTAATACAAATGTAGAAAAAAATCCTAATCTAAATCTTTGTAAAAAACGCTTGGAGTATACTCGATTGGCTCTAGCTTAGCTTTTCCCCAAACACCACTGACTGCCGGTTTAATTATCCTTCTTTGTGGGCAGGCAGGGGCAGTGCGATGATCAGCTCGGTAATTGATATGTCGAACAACGTTTTCTCGTCGTCCTTTTGAAAATATCGACCCACAATAAGGGCGCTTGTAAATCCGATCACCACGCCAATTTACGGTTCTTAAATTTGTTGCAACTACAACATCTTTTTCTATTTCTAAATTTTGAAGTTCGATCTCACTGCCAAACAAACAAAACCTTTCTTCTTCATAATATGGATCGAATTTTACAGCACAAAAAAGGCCTTTGTATTTTTCACTGCTCGTCACATGGCGGATTGTGCAAGGAAAGTTTCCTTCGAACTTCAATGCGTCACCAATTTTATTAGGTTGCTATTAATAAAAACTTTTGCTAGCAGATTGACATTGTGGCTGGCTAAATAAAGCAGCTAAATTATGGCTGATTTACTAGAAGCCATATAGAATACAAAACATCGTCATTCTTTTAATCATCTAAATTTTTGTTTTTTTCTTGTTTTCCCAGCTACTCGCTCAACAGACAAAGAGGAATTTCATGGGATGGAACCGAATGTCATTTTTGAAATTTCAGTAGTCGAGAACTTCCAAAATGAAGAAGTCTGGAATGAAAATGTGCCGAATGTTTCAAATCTGCCACTAGAACCTCCAGAACAAAATATAATTGGTAAGTTAGATGAAAAGTCATTTAAAGCACTTCTGATACTCCACAAAAGATAAGTGATGAAAAACACAGCTCTCGTATGTTCTCCACATTAGAAGAGTCCTTTATTATAGCATTCTTTTAATCATCTAAATTTTGTGTTTTTTTCTTGTTTTCCCAACCACTCGCTCAACAGACAAAGAGAGATTTCATGGAATGGAACCGAATGTCTCGGTTGAAATTTCACCAGTCGAGAACTTCCAAAATGAAGAAGTCTTGCATGTAAATGAACCGCATCAGTTGCCAGAACGAAATACAACTGGTAAGTTCGTGCTATGCGAGTCATTCACTTTATTTACCTATTTTATCCTGCTTTTCTTTCTTATTTTATTAGTTATTGAAGAGTTAACAAGAATAAGACTCAAGTCAGACAACAAAGGGTCAAAAAACCAAACCAAATCAAAGATTCCGAGCGATTCTAGAGCAGTCATGAGAAGCCGGAAAGGAAAAATTTCGTCCCCTATGGCCTCGCTATCACCATCTTCATCTCAGGATCAATCGCAGAAGAAATCGCCGAAGCAAAAAAAAGTTGACCATACATCTGATAATGAAGACAACGACTGCTATCCGCATCAAGAGAAGTCAACAAGTTTTGATCAATTGATTAAAATTGACAAATTGATAAAAATAAAAGTCATTACAATGAAGTGCCAGATAATGGGAATAATTTTTTCAATGGTCCCTATTGAAAAAGAGTTAAATTTAATTCTTCACGTGTGGTCACACACGTTTATTAATTAGTTTATAATAAATGCAGTGAATTGATTACAATTTAAAAATTTTAAAATATCCTTTCATATAAGTGAAACTGGACTGACCTCAACCAGGACCAGGTAAGATCATAGACAAAAATTTAATAATTAAACAATGCAACGAATCCGGGAACCAGCCACAAAACATCCTAACTAAGCCCTCAACCCTTTATTAACCAAAAACAAATTATCCGATTAAATAATTATAATAAAATAGAAGATTATATTAAAATTTAAATTTAAATAAAAAAGAATCAAATAAAATAATTTAAAATACAAAATTATAACAAGAAATAGAAAAATGGGCCATAAATGCAACGACAATACTTCAATAATAATTTAATTCAAAATTACTAAAACTAATAGAAGAATCAAGACGAATATATAAAACATGAAATGAACAACGAATATTTACAATACTGCAAACCACAAGAATACACCTACTACCAATTTGTTACAACGATAAATTTATATGGCAAAAAAAGAATAACACTCCACCAGTCGTTCAATAGTATCAAACAAAAACAATAATAATTATTAAATTAAAACAAAAAAAACAACATAGAAAAACAGATAATTTACAATAAAACATCCCAATACTATGGATTCATGATTTTGATAAAGACTCAAGTAGACAACATAGATCGATTAATAATTCCTCATATATGGATTCCACACCAAATAGCTCAATTCATGAATAATGAATCTCCATACATCATGGAAACAAAAGCAATTCTGAAAACAATTGAACATAAAACATGGACCAAATTTACAACATAAAGAACTATCGGAAAAAATAAATAAAATAATTAAATTACTAAAACTAATAGAAGAATCAGGACAAATATATAATAATTGTAATTCAATAATTTAATTTAAACTTTATTATTGCCTTTTTTGTAAACTTAAAGCGGTGGAATGTACCGCTACCGGTGTTAATTTCTTGTAATAACATCAGATGGAATTGCTCTATGATCGATCTTTTCCACCTCGACCCTCTGTCGGGCAAAACTGTAATAAGTTTGCTTCTTGCTTTAATAAACTAATTTGAATTGTACCAATTTTCATTTCGATTTTTCTAGTTATTAATTAGTTTAATTCAATTTTCTTTCGTAAAATGTTATTCAAAAAACTCGAGAGTTCAATTAGAAATGATAATTTCAGTCGAAATCCATCTATTAAGCAAGATTGGAAATTATGGATTCGAGTGCCCGACGAATAGTGAAAATAAGCTATTCCCACCTATTCCCATTATCTGGCACTCCACTGTAGGAATGGCTTATTTTCACTGTTCGTTCGGACACTCGAGTCCATGATTTTCAATCTTGATTAATGTGATTCCGCGTAAAATTATCATTGCTAACTGAATTCTCGAGTTTTTTTGAGTAATTAAATCAGGTTAATTCATAACTGAACAAAAAGAAATGAAATTTGATGAAATCCAAATCATTTATTAAAGCAGAAGCAAGTTTTCATTCTCTTCCCCACGGTAGTGAAAATAGTGAGAATAACCTATTTTAAGGTAACCATATGTATCCAGCATTTATGTGGAAATAATGTATTGAAATTTAAATTGTTGTAATGGATTTTGATGATAAAAGGAGGCAATTTTTTTCGTCCCTAGTGGTAAGTTTGAATTTCGTTTCTCGCCATTTAGTTTAAAACTTATTTTGTTGCATTTTTTAAGGCGGGAGCGATTGCTGGTATGTCTGTCGATTTAGCTCTATTCCCACTTGACACCGTTAAAACTCGATTGCAAAGTCAGTTTGGTTTTCATAATTCTGGTGGATTCAAGCAGCTATATCGAGGCTTAGGATCCGCAATGATTGTCTCAGCTCCTAATGGTAATCAACAGTTTTTGTTTAACCATTTCTTACTATCAATTGATTATCAGCTGCTGCTTTTTTCAGTGTATATGAATCTTCTAAAGATGCCATGAGTAATCATCTAACGGATCCCACTTTAATTAACATGACTTCAGCGTCACTCGGTGAAACAGTAAGTAGTCTATATTGAAATTAAACTATAAAATTAATTATCTATTTTTACTCTTTTAGGCAGCGTGTCTCATTCGAGTCCCTGTCGAGGTTGTCAAGCAGAGAACACAAGCTTCAAAAGTTTCATGGAATATTATTTTAAAACAAGCATTAAGAGAGGATAAGTTGATAGGAATGTATCGAGGATTTTTATCCACTCTTTCTCGTGATATACCTTTTGCATTGATCCAGCTGCCACTTTGGGAGCATCTTAAAAAAATTTGGGCCAAGTTGAACGGTAAACCTATTAGCGTTGTAGAGTCCTGCATTTGTGGCTCTTTGGCCGGTTTATGTGCCTCAATTGCAACCAATCCAATTGATGTGGCCAAGACGCGTATTATGCTTGCCAAAAAAGATAATAAATATGGCAGAGTTAATTTCTTAGCTGTAATTAGTGTGATATTCAAAGAATCAGGATTTAGAGGGTAAGTTCGAAGGCATTCAGAATTTATATAAATTCAATAATTTATTCTCAATTTTGTTTCTTAGATTATATTCTGGAGCAGCCCCTAGGATACTTTTTATTACCATTGGTGGGGCAGTTTACTTAGGTGGCTATGATTTTTACAGAAGTATTGTCGATCAATTTTTCTTAAAATTTTAGCTAAATTAACATTAAATAAACATTTTATAAACGCATTATAGTTTTTTTTGTAATTCAAGAAAATAAAACATCTAGTCATGAATCAATGGCTACTCCAAAGAATTGACTTGGAATTCTCTGGATACTGTTTAGTATTCCCGAAAATTTGGTTTGATTTTTAAGTCTAATTTCAGAGACAATTTTATTTCAAAACAAACATTAAAAGGTAACAGTTTCTCTCTACTGTAGATCAAACTTACAAGTAAAAATTTGAAAAAACCACCAAGAAATTAATTTGTCACCAATACGCATGTTATGTTTTTGTAATTTTCCTTTATTATTGTTATTTATTTTGACCCATGTTTTTTCGTTAAATCATGAGTTTTCGTTTGATTAAGTGTCTAAGTGCTGCAGCTAATGTTTCTAGAAGCATTCTCATTAGGGAACCTCAGTCTATCTGGTCACAATCCATCGGTGGTGTGAATTTTAACCAAACTAGATGGAGTACTTCTTTTTTCACTAGATGTAAGTTTCAGAGTATCTCACACTTAATGCTTTTAATGCTTTTATTAAAACTGAATTTCTATTGCAACTCTAGTAAATGCTCAACAGATTTGGAAAGGAGTAACCAGTGTTAGTAATGCTGGTAAAAAAAGAGGTCGAGGTAAAGGTGCTGGTAAAAGTCGAGCTAAGGATTTGAATAAAGGTCAACAAATTGGTGTTGGCCCATTAAGCATAATTTGGCCTGGACTCAATTCACATGTTATTAGAGGCAGAGAGACTGTCGAAATCAAAGAGTCTCCACAACAAGATAATTCATTTGAAAAAAATTTAACAGAAATTCGTAATCAATTAGATACATATGTTAAGGTTAGAGTCAATCCGCTCACTAGGGGTTGGTCGGGAAGCTCTCCGCGAGGACAATGGTCAAGAGGTAAAGATATTTTCCCTGACAAAGAAGGTTTACACGGTTTCGTTTGCACGATAATAGAATCCAAATTGAAGATGACTCCTAGAGCTGGCAAAGGTAAAGTTCCAAATTTAAGAAATCTAGCTATCATTGGCAATCAGAACGGAATCGTTGGCTTCGGAAAAGCTAATGCGGATAATATGAGGGATTCAATTACCTTATCTTATGCTGCTGCTTCGCAAAATTGTATTGCGGTTCCTATTTGTGACGGTCATACAATTTTTCACGATTTTCATTCACGATTTTTCTGTAACAAAATTTATGCATTCAAAATGCCTCCTGGATATGGATTAGTTTGCCACAGAGTCGTAAGAGACTTATGTATCGCTGTTGGTATCAAAGATATTTTCGTCAAAGTTGAAGGAAATCAAGACAATTATCTCAACATTGCGCGTGCCTTCATATCTGGGCTTTTCAATCAAAAAAACTTTCAAGAGATGGCAAATGAAAAGAAACTACATTTGGTTGAATTCAGAGAAGAAAATGGATTTTACCCGAAAGTACTGGCAAGCCCGAGTGACGGCAAAGTAAGAAAACTCGAAGAAGTTGAAAAAGATGAATACACCGATTTCCATATGTACATCAATAATGGAAAAGTAATGCGTTTGGAACAGAAAAGATACCCTGCTTACGTAAGAACATTAGGTTATGGAAATCATTTGATTAAATATCATTACCATCGAAGTAGACAATTGGTTAGAGCTCAATTGAGAGCTAAATATGGTGCTGTTGAAAGTTTTCTTACAATTCGAGAAAAAGAGGAGAGAGCAAAGAGAGCTACAGCTTCGTGAATATGTTAGTAATTATTGGTTCAAAATTTTGTGTATAAATGTAATAAATGAAATTGCTTTAGACTGACCTATCTATTGTTTAACGACTTTTTGCTATTTGTGGTTTTATATATTATTGATTATCATCAAATAACGATAGAAAAAATTAACATTGTCTTATTAAATTTTGACTTAAGATTTATTTCCTTATTCAAATTGAAATGATATTATAAAAATTGAGTGAATTGTTGATATCATTGTTTTGTCAATTATTTGGCAGTTGCGAAACCAACTCGGTTGTTTCCTCTGTCGAAGATGGTGTAATATTTACCAATGAAAATGTCACCTAGAATCCATAAAGGTCCGGCAGGAACATCAATTCCTGAGAAACCAGAGATGCATACTGTTTGACCGAGTTGACTGACGGAAACAACATAATCATTAGGTGTCAAAGTGTAAGCTTTACCTCCAATAGTAAAGGTAATATCAGGCAGTTTACTGATGGAGTCACAATCAACAGTGTATTGACCACCAATAATTTTAGTGGCACCGATGTAAGTTTGGATTTTATCGACTAAATCAGATGGACCAGCCATCAAAGAAGTACCAGTATCAACTATAGCTTTACATCCCTTTGAACAATCAATTGAAAATGGAGATGAGCCAGAACCAGAACCAGTAATACCATCAACTGATATTTGCCAGTAGGTTTCAGCGGTTAATGGAACATAAGTGATTTCTCCAGTGTAATATTTATCATCAATGCCACCAAAAACTAATTCACCACCAACTGCGCCTTTGGTATCTCGATTAAGGTAGAATGAAAATACTGGTTGTGGAACCAATTTTTGGGCAAGTATATTATCAAAAACACCTGGGACTCCATCGGCAGAAATTGATTTGAAACCAAGACCAAGAATACCATCAAACTTTGCTAAAACAAAGCTTAAAGCTGGTTCAGTTTTAGCTTCTCCAAAGGTTTGATTTTCAATTACAATATTACCTAGGAAAAAAGAAAGGAAGCGAATAATCGTTAATAGAGAGATTAAATTGCTTAACCTTGTGTTAAATATTGTAATCATCGTTACAATAAAAAATCAAAGGCTCGAAGATTTCTTATCAAACAATTCACATCTTGTTACTTGGTTAACAATGAATTACGAGATTGAATTCAACAAAAACAAGGTTAATCTAAACTTTATTCAGTTATGCTTGTTCAGTTAATAACTTACCAATAGTAACAGTATCAGTTGAAAGGAAACCAGTCATTGATCCTGAGCCATAACGAATTTCGAGTGCAGTTCCATTGGCTACGTAAGTGCTACTTTTATCCGAGTTGTATTTGTTATGCAAAAGACAGGCAATGTTAGTCCATTTACATTTTGACGAAGGAACCCAAAGATTTGAAGATCCAGTGTCAAAAATGACGTTAAATTTTTGTCCAGGAGTTCCAATAGTGATTTCACCATAATATTGAGTATCTGTAAAAGAAACGAACGATTAAATTAAAGAAGACAAAAGCGAATCAAACATTGGTCTAATTAATTGGTTATCTAGAGCAAATGTTATTCAACCCATTGTAAGCAAACTAGACAACAAATTAGGGTACATTAAATGCCGCGAAAATCAATTTTCATTATCCTAATTAGAGAATGTAAATCAATAAACAATCCATAAATAATGATACATATAGATAATTACTCGTTAAATTTCTACCGAATTATATCATTAAAATTGAAGTAAAGTCTATTAAAATTTGAATAAGCAAACATTTTTTACTTACCTAAGTAATTAGATAATGGCTCAGCAGACACTGTTGGATTTGAACTATATTTATCGGCTAATTGTTTATTCAAATTTCGATAGAAATCAGGTCGAAGTAAATTCAATCTGGAATCTTTGAACTTTTTCAGACTGATTGACATGGGTTTGGCAACATTTTTGCATGATGCAAAGGCACAAGCCAAAGTGATGAGGAAAATTATGGTTAACTTCATTTTTAGTCAATTAATTAGCTGGACAACAATTAAAAGAGTTGAATGAAAGTCTCGGCAAATTGGAAGCACTTTTATATTGTTTTTGAAAGGAATATCGAAAGAGAGCGAAACAATTAATTAATTGAATGAGAGAGCAAAATGATGGAAACCTTTACTCATTGGAATAAATTGTTGATTAAAATAATCATAATCAATTTGTACATCACAATTGTGTTTTACTCCTTCCTTTATGATTAAATTTATTATTCTCAGCTTATCACTGTCATCATATTATTCATTTAAACCAACAACTTACAATTATCGAAACTTTGATATTCAAAAATTATCACATGAGTCTAACAATGGTATTAGCAAACCAGGAATTCATAATTAACCTTTAGCGAGCTTTTATTAATAGTATTTGGTTCAATATTAGTCCATGGAAAAGATAATCAATACTTTTTTTAAATAATTGTGAATTCAAACAATAAATGTCTCCGTTTATGATTTCATGAAGCAACTCATTTCTATTGTTTCACACAACACTGAAGTGACTTATGTAACTTTGCTGGAATCACCATTAAAAGACAATAATGAACTTTGATTTGCCGGTTAATCCATTGTTATTAACTCAATTTGATGTTTTTAGAACAATCAGATTTATAATAATTTCTGTTGGGTTGTCCAAAGTCAACTCTAACGAACTCAAGAATCGGTCAACTATTATAATATGTTAATATGTTCTGAACCCAAAGATCTAATCATTACAAATCGGTTAAAACTAAACCCAAAGTCAATCCACTGGCAGTTGATATTTTGTCCAACAGAGAGCAGCACAGACATGATTATTTAGCTTTTTTAATTTATTTTTTGAATTGAAAAAATAAAATTTTAAGTGATTTTAAATCAATCGCTAGATCATTAAGTGTATTTAGAATCAGAATTTAAGGGATTATCCAGAACTGAAGAATCAATTCTCGATGAAAATAACAAAAAAAAAACTTTAAGTGCGGAAAAAATGAACTGATTTTAATCAAAGTTCAGCTTGAATCACCAATCATAGATATTAAATAACAAAATGTAAAAATAAAATTTAAAATGCTAAAACTGTGACTAATTGTGACTAATTGAAATTAAAACTAGTGAATCATTTTGATTGTGTTCAATCGGGTTGACATTTTGTGATTATCAAACAATCACTAAACTCTTTATAAATTTAGCAATAAATTGTTGATGAAATTAATCATTAAACCAATTGATTTGTATTCTCAGAGCATTTTAATGTTGCCAATAACGTTAAATAGGATTTACTTTTGATCTGTAAAATTACCATTCAATATGACAAGATAGTCGAGATTGAATCTCGATATTTGGTGTTAAAGTGAATGAAAGTTAAACAGTTTAACTTGGATCGACACTGAATTGACACCAAACAATTCCCAGCTGATTCCAAGTCTAACCATTGAACAATTTAAACAGTTCAAACTGAAATGAAAAGGCAAAGAGAGTCAAGTTACGCCAATAATGATTAAAGGATAAATAAAGTAAGTTGTTTGGTAATTATTACAAGATAAAATGAATGTTAACAAGGTTAAGTTAATGTAACCATAGTAACATTTTGAGATGAAAATGATGCCAATGATGGGAAAGAAGATGACTTTGAATGTTAATTGCTAACAAGATGAGATAAGTTATTTACGCTCATCGATTTTTCCTTACATTCAAAGTTATCAGTTATCAGAGTAACAGTTACACCAAACACAACAAAAAACACAGACTTAAACGATCAATGATCAATAAAGATGAGAAGATGATGAGGGAAGAGAAGAGAGAAAGGAAGAGAGAATGAAAAGGATGAAAAGATGATAATGAAAACAAGTAAAAGTGTAACTGGTTTAGACTATAAAAGGTTTGATGGCGATGCCTGTGGCTTGCTGATAAGGTTATATCCTAAAATCCTTGTTCACTCTTGAACGATAACTTTAGGACAATTACAGATGAAGAAAAGATGAGGATGAGAAGGAGAAGATTAGGGCCAAATTGATGTTGTCAAAGCATAACCAGGGAGAGAGAGAGAAAGATGAAGATGAAGACGAGCAAAATTGAGAAGTTAATATCGATAAACTCAATCAATCTTTTGATGGAGAAAGATGCTGAAAGATGGTGAAAGATGCTAAGAGATTCGGGAAAATGTTGAATCTTCTCAAGTCAGCATCTTTATCATTAAACTGAATACGAGTTTCTTCATCTTATTGATTCATTTTCAATTGTAAGGATAAAAGCGTAAAATAAGTTTTCATTTTTTCTTCTTCAATGTTGAATAACAATGAAAGAGCATGATCATGGCGAGGGAAAAGTGATGAGAAATGATGAGAAGAAGAAGAAGAAGAAAGTGGAAAGAATGAAAAGATGAACAACTTTTTTTTCTCATTATCACCAGAAATATATTCTTTTACTATCATGGTTTTGCTGTCATATAGGATTGTTATAGGATCTAAATCTCTATCATTTTGTCTCTTCTCATCATCATCATCATCATTTCTCATCTTCCTTTTTTCCTCTCTCTTTTTTCTCTCTTACAGACTCTTCCATGTTTCATCAGTTGATAAGTTAAACAATGTTCATATCTCATCCTTGTTCATCATCAAACTCATCGTCAAACTCATCATCAGGTTCATCATAAAGCACATCATCAACCATCAGAAGCTTCATCATCATCATCTTTCGCCATATTATTTCATCTAAATCCTATTTTTGACTTTTCGGTCATTTAGGATCATCTTTGGTTGCAAAGGAAAAAAGAAGAACTAAATGAGGAAAAAAAAGGTTGAATAGATGAAGATGATTATGATGATAATTTGCCGAGTCCATCATGACCTGTCTTTGTATAGGTTCTGATGTAATCACATTCTGTTGGCAGAATAACTCAGAACAATGTGAAGACCCAATTCATTCATTTTTATGGGTTAATCATGTTCAACTCTATTCTCTTTTCCTCTTCTTCATTCGTTTCTTTCTTATGGACAGAGAAACTCACAGAACCATGAAGAAACGTTCCAATGTTAAATGGAACATGATGTTATTCCCGGATATTAAATAGGCAAACACAGGGAACGAATCATGATGAATGTCAATTAGCCTGAAACTTATTGTGATCAAAGAGAGGATTGAATGATGAACGATTCTGAGTTGAGATATTATGATTTGCGATTCATTATGTTATAGCTTTTTATTGCCTTTGGTTTGCTTTCTGGTTAACATGGAATGGCGAATGAATCAAGGATCAATTGAAATAGAAGCCATTAAATAATAAAAAGTAACTTTGAGTCGAGAAAATGTTTTACTTTTATCGTCATCATTATCATCATCATCATCATCATAATCGCTATGGAAGCGATGATAAGCTTCTTTTCACCGGAAATTAACACATCATTTCCTATTTTGTTGTCCTTTTTGGTTAAACATTTTACTTTTTCATTTAAACTTCTTAACCTTGGAATTTTATCTGTAAACTGATAAATTCAATTGGCAATCAAGACGATCAACTGAGCAAGAAAATATTTCACATTCCAAGAAAATAGTTCGAGATGATAAAAGAAGAAGAAAAAAAATTCCAAGTTTAGAAGGAAAATGACTGACTTCTTCAAGAAAATTGAACCTTTTTTGTTATCACTTTCCATCCTCTCAGCCTCTGGTTTATCTGTCTACACTTCAGTCACTTATTTATCACCATTGTCGTCAATCTTCCCTTTCTATGTCAATATCGCTTTAAAATCAATGTTCTTCATCAATTTTTCTTCTTCCCTTGAAACTCGAGTTTTTAAAACCACAATTTTCATTTTTTATGCGAACTTAAGATTTAAAATTTGTCCGAGGAAAGTGAATGTAATGAAATTTATAGCTTGAAATGTAAGGTCTGCGAGAAACTGAACCCAAAAGGGAGAAATTAAAAGTATAATTTGCAGCTTAGGTCTTGTTTGGCAAATAATATTAGAAAATTTGGTAAGTTGCGAAGTGAAGACGCATTTTTATCAGTCTTCGGTATCCATGCAGGCCTGTTATTTACCAGTCGAGCTAAAGAGCTTGAAAGCGCACATAACTTCGTCTAATCAGTCAAATTTACATTGAATTTTGTCATTAATAACATGATCATCAAACTTTATCCAGCCTTCTAGACATTCGATTCAATAAACTTAGTCGATTGTAAACAGGCCAGCCAACATGATCTTCACTCAAATTCATCAGTTGCCAGAATCAGGTCAAATACTGATAAAACTTGAATATCTTCCGAACAAGAATTCACATCTCATGAAACCATCTCGATGAACCAAGTCTCTTTCATGGTGATAAATAGCTTTTACTCAATTCCGCAATTCAACTTATTTTGCATTCTTACAAGACCAATGGATAAACTTGCCTTAAAGTCAACAGCATCGCTGGATTGCTTTGTTTTTCAAGAAACTAACATTTCTAATCCGAAGCAAATGATTCGGTTTATTTTTAACTTGATCAACCAAAGTCGTGGACTTTACCATGTAATGAATGAAAGGAAACATTTAAATATAATTTGCATTTCAATGATAACTTGAAGCAATAAAAAGAAACAGAAAAATGTAAATTGCATTAATTAGTTGATAATTTAATATTTCAATATGATAAATTGCAATTCTTTACTTCTTTTCTTCACTGAAATGAGTTGCATCTAAATTGGTCTAAATTACCAGTCTTTCAGTTCAATTGTATCCAATTGTACCAAATTCATTTGAATAATTGTTGAATCTATTTAATTCAGTTCTTATATCTATAACATTTATCTCTGTAAGAAAAAGTAAAGTGAAGTGAACATTAAAGTCCCTTGACCTGAACAGTTGAATATAAAGTTGAAAACAAAGAGCGAAACAGAAACAAAAATGATTCGGATGAGCAAAGCTTGGCCCAACCCTGATCAACTATCAATTGAAACTCAACCTAATAACAAGATAAAAAGGTTTACTTTAATTGTTAATCAAAAACCACAACATGAACGGTAATCATCAAGATAATGAAACATAATAAACACAAAATGAATGGAAAGCAGTTAGCCGATATCTCATCATCCTGTTGATGCTTATCATGGGAACACATAACAACTTGCTATTGTTACCATGTTAATGTTTACATATTTGAATAAGAATTAAAAAACACAATTGTTAATGATAATTGATATTTGAATAATTGCTTTTAATCAAAAGGCAAACCAAGAATTCAAACTTCAACTTTTTCCTCAAAAGTAAAGGTAAAATCAAATGTTGCAAAATGATAGTCAAGAATGGATGTTCATTATTGACGATTAAACTGTCATTTAGAGAGTCATGTCAAGTTGAAAGTAAGCACAGTAACAACTCGCACGATGGCGATTCGAATTTCATTTGAAATTCGCAAAATGAAAAGCAGAACAAATTCAATAATCTTTAACTCATCCCAAGCCCTTTTCGTGTTTACAATGCTATATACTTTGGTACTAAGATAAGTTTAAAAGTTGCGAATCAATAACAATAAACGCACCAAATAAACATGAACCTCAGCTCGAGGAAAGGGCAACCAGTTTCGGTTATTGATGAGTTTTGCGTTTTGTCTTTCATTTTGCAGGAAGTATTGCCAAGAGACTCACAAGGAAAGAGTCCAAATCGCTCCGAAACAATTTAAATTATTTGTCTTACTAACAACACTTTCTTTCTATTCGCAAATGAAGAGAATCTTCGGAAACACCAATAGTATGTGCTCATTGCGTTTGCACCTTTTTTCATTCATTTTGTTTTGTTTTGTATACTCGTTACCATGCTAGCCATGGAACTTTGATTTTTGATATTTTTTTAGTTTACATTTTATTTGTAAACCGGAAGATTTTGAGAGTTTTAATTACTCATAAAAGATCTGCGAAGAAAATATTGATTTTTGGACTGAAACGCTTCCCTTACAAATTGGTGCAAATGATAGCACAGTTTATGTTTTAGTAACTGATACATGAAACGATTTGGAAGATTTCTTTAGCATTAAATACACTTTTTTAATGAATAAGTTGATTTGCAATAAAGTTGTTTGCTTGCAATCTGATCGATCAGTTGGACTTCGCTTGTTGCTTTAATCGGAAAGTAAAGCAAAAATTTGAACTTAAACTTGCTTCTCAAAGGTAAAGGAAACTTTTAGATAAAAATGTAACAAAATGACAATCAAGAATAAATCATTATTATTGACAGTTAAATTGTCAAATGTGTTTGAATTGTTCATTTAAATGTTTCTTTTTCTCTTTTCATATTCAATTACAAGATTCAAGGTGATTAAAGGTAAGCAAAAAGTGGGAGGATTTGAGGTGAGATAAGATAATCCTTGACATTCAATAGATTATCGGTTAATTGGGGAAATCAAGTTGATCAAGTTACATGAATTATCGAGTAAGTTTCATTGGAATTTGTGAGTTTCCCTTAAAAATTGAATTGCAAATGTTGATGATTAACAAATGATTTACTGAGTTTTTCATTATAAAGAGATAAAAGATTTGACTTTTGTTCGGCAAATTAAAGGTTAGCAAAGCTCGCAAGATGAAGCAAAGTTGATAGATTGATGTTAATTAATCAGCATCTCAAGATATTGAAGGAGGCAACAAAAGGCGAAATTATTTTCACCCAAAAAGAGGTTCCTTTATATTTGCTTTGTTTTCATTATTAACGTTGCAGCACTTTCTGTTGGCCAAAGGGTCATAAAGTGGTTAACCTTGTTAAAGGTGAGGTTTGAGCTGCTCCTATTAAAGTGATCATCATCTTCATCTATTTGATCATTGATTGTTATCAATTGCAATTCCTTTAATCAACTCACGATTAACTCAGTGTTCCTCTCGCCATATTAACACCAAAACATCAACTCTTTCACATGATTACATTGAAAAGCCTCAAGGGATGCAACTTTATAGTAACACGCGCGCGTGTAAATAATCAGCATCCTTTAACATCTCTCCTCATCTTTACTCTTCTTCGCATCTTCTCTTTCTCTTCTCTCTCCTATCATCATTTTCATCATCATTTTCATGTTCCATCACAACCAACACCCATTTTAAACAAAAAATTAGGCTCATCATTTTTTGTTTCTTTTCTCATAAAAAAAGGTTCATTTTCCGCCTTCACATCAATCATTTTGTTACTTAACTAACAAAGAGCAACGCATTAACCATTATTGTTAATTAAGTATACATTTTATTAAGATTAGCTGATAAGTGAGCGCATAATCCACCCACAATGTTTACTTGTTTAATGCCATTCAATGATTCAATTTATTGGTCAATGTTGAGATCAACTTAGCTAATCATTGATTCCTGTTAATGTTGTAAAGCTGACCGTAAATTTGATTTTGATTCATTTCTGTTTTGCAAAATCAGCTTTTCAGGCAATTTTTGCAACAATTACATTCATTTTCTGGTTCTAAGTTATGAGATGATTACAGTTGATCGAGAGGTTGCTTCATGAGTTCATGGAAATAATAGCAATTCATCTTTGAATTTGTCAACTTAATTGTTGAAGAAATTAGAATATTTACTTTTTTCGAGCTAAAAATAGATTTTCTTCTTTACATCAGTTTATACTTCAATCGATCCAAATTGAATTTCGAAGAAACCCTTTTTATCAGATTCCGCATAATTTCATCTTAAGCCTTGACATTCAATGAAAACATGCGATAAATAACAACATCAAATATCGTTTCTGAATGAATTTCATCTCTTGACTTCCGCGATCTGCAGTTAATCAGAGATTATTATCCATGAATAATCGCTTCAAACGAATTCAGATAGAAAATAATTTTAATGTTATTTTTGATTGAATATTTAAATCAAAGTGATGATTCGAATGGCGAAACAATAGAAACTGAAACAGTTTCCGAAACATTTTTCTCATGAAATTTGAATGATCGTTGAAATGATTAATCTTAAATGTTGATTAAAATTGCAATTAACTGCAAGGAAAATGTTTTTTTGTAATTAACATTGTAACCAAAAATAGTCATCAATTTAGAAGATAAAACGTGGATCAAAAGCAAATGGCAAACTATTAATAAACAGAGGAATGAATTTAATCCACAAATCACAATTGATAATCAAATTTGATTGCAAAACAATAAACAAGAATAAATGTCAACCAAATTAAAAGATCAGGTGAAGTCGCCTATCAATGTTGAATCAGCAATGAGATTTTAGATGAATCTTAATGCGAAGGCAATCAAATTGAATGAAAGAAATGATTAAAATAATGACAAACGATAATGAACTTGACTAATCCCAATAATACAAATCAATATTAAGCGCAACACAATCTTGATCTGACCTTAAACTTGAGACCAGAAAAAAATTACCTCAAGATGAAGATAAAAGATGAATGTTGCTCAATGAATGTCAACCGATGAGAAGCAAAAATGAAAAACAAAAGAAAAAAAAGAGAAGAAAAAATATCTTTTTTCCTTCTTCTTTCACTTCATGAGAGTTGAAATTTTTCATGAACTGGAATGTAAAGGTAAACAAAAGGTAAGACAAGCCTAGACAATGATAACCTTGAGGCAGTCTCAAGACGTAACAAGGTGTAGACATTGAAGAGCAACAAAGACTTTAGACTTTCTCTTCTTCTCTTTATTTTTCATTATTTTTCTTGTTGCAATTAGCTTGACATTTACCTTGATTGTGATGGTTAAAGACGCATTTCCATCAGTTAATTGGCTCTGGTCCTTTGGGGACATTTTCCCAAATCCAATGTGCGACTCAAGAGGACAAACTGAAGACAAGTTGAACCCAAAAAAGACTGAAGCTTCGTTGACAAGATAAACTTGATTGTATCTTTTTTCCTCTCTTTTATCACTTTCTCCTGACTAACAATCTTTTTCATCATCATCATCATTTTCATCTTCATCATCATCTTGCTCTTCTTATCGTGAAAAACCAACATTTTGTGGGTAACATTTGACTCTCTGTTCACATTTCTTGGGTTCATCTTTGTTTTATTTTTCTGATCATTTATTTGTTGCACTTTACATTTTTCAATGTTTGTTGTCACTAACGTTTTACAATCATATAACAAACGATATCGCCTTAAGAAATTTCATCAAAACTCTAAATGAACCATTCAATTCGCTAGATTCACTATCTTTTTATTTTTCAACATTTCTTCTTCTTCTTTTCTCAGTGTTACAAGTTGAAGAGCAGAAGATAAACATTGAACAAAAAATCGATAACATTGATTTTAAGTTAATGATAAAAACTATCAACTAAATCAAAGTCAATTTACGATAATATCAGAAACGATTTGGAAAGATTCGCGTATCTATCAACATTCATCATTTCGTTATCTCATTCACCTGATGCTGAATCTGGTAAAGACTCAAGAATTGAGATAAAAAACAAGAATAATCTTCTCTATAGAAGAGCAAATCGAGATAACTCTGAGTTTGTTGATATTCAATGGAAATCTAGATTAATTTCAACGAAAAGAACATAATTAAAATAAGTTAATTGCAACAAATTTTTTCAGTTCAATTCAATCTTCTGTAGGATTGGTACTATATTTGGATGAAATAAAGTAAGAAAAGCAACTTTATTCAATAATTTTCTTGCAAATGTTTCAATTCAGAACTGAATATTTTGTATCGAAATATTAATAAATCTGTGATTTAAGAGTAAAAATCAAGAGTTTAATTAGATTAGATGATCACTTTCATTGTTTGTAACAAGCTTTTGTCTTTGAAGCTGATCTAGATTGAGGTCAAAACCAGAAAAGTGAAAATATTTGCTTTAGCCATTCAGAATGAACAAAGCTCAAGATTGTCGAAAATATTGCGCAAAATCCGAGTTTTCCTTTGATATTGAGTGATGAATATTTTATACTGAATGATATAGATTTGCGTTCTGATATTACATGGACAACCAGTTTAGGCATTTACAAAGACAATCACAAAAGCACTTGACATTTTTTGAAAACGTATTATCGTGTCAATAATTGTGCTGTTAATTCAGCTAAAGCTTTGTTTGAATTTTGCAGTTAAGATTTTGGTCAGATTTGCAGCTTCATTGTTCAATCAGATTAACTTGAACTGAGAATGGATGATCTTCCGTTGAAATGAAAGCGGAATAAAAAACTAAACCTTTTGATCTGGTTCAAGCAAAAGGTTTTAATTGTCTAATGTTTTTATCAGTCAAATGAGCGCAAAAGTCAGTTGATTATTTGCACACTCAACTGTCAGCTTCGAAAGGTACAGCAAAAGTTGAACTTTATTATTGGAAATGAATGCATAACAATTAGTCATTTTTAGATTCAGAATAATGATTGGATGCTTTCATGATTGCGTACCTCTCCTGTTTCATTAAACGAGGAAAGTTTGCAACTTAATTTTTCATTCTATTCTTCAATGAAATTATAATTATTGATACAAATTCAGAGTCGATATAACCTCAACTCGTTATCCTTTCCTCTCACCAATTTGATGAGAGAAATGCTTGAAAATAGCTGAACAATCCAAGAACTTTTCTTTGAAATATTATAACATTCAAAAGTGATTGTCAGCATTTCTGCACCCAAATAATATCTTTTCAATGAACTTCGATTTATGCAAAATTTATTATCTGTTTAGCTTTTTAATGGATTATTTTAGAGAAAATATTATGTGTTTTGCTTCTCGACATGTTTTGAGGATTGATAGTTGACAAGTTGATGGTTTCATTGATTGCAAACTGAATGCTGTAAAAAGGGTTTGGATAATAAAGGTTCCCTTTCTCACGAGCATTAACACAACAAAATATTTGGTTTTAACCTTATATCAATAGATTGACCCTCAACTGGTGGTTAAATGAATAGGAGTCACTTTCCTCATGTATTTTGATAGGTTCATTTGATACACTTTGAAGGCGTTTCATAACAAACTCAATTGGATCAACATTATGTGTTCCGTTTCCGACTGCAGTCATCAGCTTTGCATGTCTTATCAAAACACTTCTATGTGATCTTTCATTGAAACACAATACTATGAATAACATGGAAATGAAAACGAAACTGTTTGTTGCTCTGAAAGCATAAAAAGTGTTACTAATAATTGAAAAATTACAAAAACTCATTAAAAACATTGAGATAATCCTGATTTGGTTGGAAATTTTTGATTGTCAAAACCATGGAATTAATGAAAGGACTTTTCACTGTTGTAATAACATCTTACAACTATCATGAGGAGCTTTACAGAAGTTGATATTATGCGAACTTTATTTTGTCTGAATAAAGATCGATGTAACAAAACAAAATTTTTCATCTAATAAAGTTTCTCTTTTTGAACACAATAACTTCATTGAACAAGTTTGCGATACGAATCTTCGAAGTATAATTTATGCATTAACATGCTGTGCAAGACACAGGTTTATCCGTTTAATCAAGTGCTCAAGATTAAGCTCTACATGATAAACTAATGTTTTGAAACTCAAACAATTATTTGTTTGATCCACATGAATAGATCTTTCAAGTGATTGATCTGAGTAAAATTTTCTGAATTCATTCAACAGAAAACTCTATCGATTTCGTGAGTTTTCCAGTCTTGTTTCACCCTAAAATCGGTTCTTTTTGATCGCAAAGAATTCATTTTCCAAAATACAATCTCAAAACTTAGAAGTCTTTTTACCTTGAAATGCGAAATGATTTAAAAGGTAAATCCCTCAATTTTCACGATTAATACATGAATAGAAATTATTGTTATGAAAACTGATTTATTACTAAACATGAAAATGATGTAAACGACTGTTGCAGTAAAGAAATGGCAATGCAATGAAATGCCATGAAAGTTGAGATGAAAAAGAAATGAAAAAAAGATAAAAATAGTTTAAGAGGAAGATAAAGATAGATTGTTAATGAACAACTGTATTATCGGTTGATGATGCGATTGGAGAAACTGTTTGATCGAAAGAAAGGAAAGAAAAGATGAAAAAGATGAGATTCGTCGAAGCGTAAGAAATGAAATAAATGGTCATAAGAAGTGATCAACTTAAATTGTTTTGAATATAAGGCAAGAAACAACAAGATGAACAACCAGTAAATTGTATAAACGAGATGAGCTTTTTATTTATGAATTTGCCTTAAGCTAACAATCAAAGGTCCAAACACAAAAGTTTAGCCGTTTATCGGCACACGTTCAACACGCGTATCTTCCCTGACTTTCCATCCTCATCATTCTTTCTCTTCTCTCTCTTTCTCTCTCTCAACCCATCATCATATCCTCCTGATGATCGCAAAACAAGCTCATTGAATGGCATTAAATAGCTTTTTGCCTATTCATTACAATTGATACATTTGATGGTTGCCTTCATTCCCTCATCCACATCCTTCACCATCATCACCCTCCTCATCATCAACTCAGCTTTCCTTATCTCAACCAACTCAGTACAAACTTTTCATTGTCAACTATCAACAGCAAAAAAAGTATAAAGACAAGTGAGACTTAGTTTAATGTGTTAATAGTTGCCTGAACAAGTTTATCTCAATCCCATTGCTTTTGTTATTTGAAAAGATGCTGATGATGAGGACAAGAGAGAGAGAGAGAGAGAGAGGACAAAGAAGGAAAGATGAGAACCGAACGCCCAATAGTTTCAATTTCAATGAAAAAATAGCGATTCTATAGATGATGATGATTGCTCTAGAATCACGGAATGATCAGAGTCTCACATTATTTCACCATTTTGTCCATTGAAAGGCTTTTACCGAAAGTAAACCACAGAAAAAAAGTGTCTATAAAAGATGTCAAAATGAATCGAAAGTGATGATTCTTTTGATGTGATTAAAATAATAATATCATTATCATTATGTATTCATTTATCCATTACAATCAAGTGATATTTTTCACCTGAATTTGACTTTCATGAGTTGTAAATGGTTCCATTTATTGTTATCTTGCCGATGATTATAATTATTGTCTCAAGTCGGAAGTTTGCAGAAAGTGAAAGATTAAAAAGAAGAGGAAAAAAGTAAAGATGGAAAGATGAGGAGAAATGGGTTTGTAAAGTAATGTCAGGATAATGGTGATTTGGAGAGCATTTCATGTCGACAGAAAATATCATAAGACGGATGATTTTTGCTTGATGATGATGACGATGAGAATGATAATGATGGCGATAATGATGGTAAAAGGATGTTAAACTGTTCCATCATGAAAATGTGTTGATTAGATCATTGATTTCTTTCTCTCATCTTTTTTTCTCTTCACTCTTTTACCGTCATAACTTTCATTGGAACAAGATTAAAGTTTCCTTTTATTCATAGACCATCTACTTTCATCTAGAGAAGATCATGAAGAAGAGAAAAAATTCTGGTAACTTTTTTCGAAAGTTGTCATGTTAACCCTGATCATCCATCTTGTGCACTATCTGAGCATCCTCATCCTATCGCCTCATCTTGAGCCAGATTCTTTTGATTCACTCTTTTCACTGATTCCTCTCAAGATGAGGATGATGAGGATGATCAGTCTTCTTCTGGTTCGCCTGGAACTGGTTGGATCGATGGAAAAAGCTGTTTCCATGATTATTCTCATTGGTTCCTCTTTGTTTACTCAGTTGATAACAGATTGATAACTTTTATCCAATCAGATGTGATTCATGATGAGTTGTTGATTCATCGTGAAGGTTGACCAGATAAGGAATGGAGAAACGACGTAATTAGCGGAAAGAAAAGGAAAGGAATTCAATTAATCAATTGTGATCATGATATTCATGGAAATGAAATGCCATTTCTCAGTGAAAGTAAATCTTCAACCTTTGATTAATTGTAATTCCATTCATTATTATTGTAATTTACAAAATGCTTTAATCTAATCATTGAATGAAAATCAAAAAATTTATCAACAAATCGTTCCAATGAAAAGATCGCAATTGAAATGCTTGATTCGAATGCAAATTAATTGATATAAATTTCTCAAGCAACAGTTGAATTAATAATTAAATTGCAATTGATTTTGTCCAAGTAAAGGCTCATGCTCAAAGCAATTAAAGTCACTTTAATAATCATTAAAAGGATAATTAGAAGAGAAAACAAGGGAAAACAATTTGATTAATTTCTTTCTTCTAAAAGCACAGATTTTCTCTGGAATTTCATTCTTCACTCATTTACATAACAGTTCATGAGTCATTCGTTTTATTGTCCAAAAATGATGAGCCTTCTGGTTCGATTTAAAAGGTCATCAATTGATTGGAATTGGAAATGAACAATTTCGATGAAAGAAGAAAAAGAAACCGAAAAAGGGTTTAAACTGCATTCTATTGTCGATTAAATAGTCTCTTGAGGTTTCCATTGTTTTTATTGCCTGATGATGTGAGTTGGAATGAAAAGGCCAATAAAATTGTCAATTATGGCGCTAAACAAGCGGAAATTATTATATTATTGATCATATTGAGCAGCCATTAAAGGCTTTTCATCTACTGATTATCACATCTAATCAACATGAAGAAATCAAAGGTTCCCTGTAGAGACACATGATGACATTAACAGCAGGTCATTTAACCTTGATCAGTAGGTGATCAAGATGATCAGTTTAGATGATCAATAAATGATGGTCAATAAAGATGATGAAAGTTGCTCTGAAATGATCTGTTAAGTGAACAATCAAAGTGAGGAAAGAAGTGAAAACTGTCTTTCATTTGTTTTGATCACTTTCATGATCAACATTTAAACAAGTGAAACACGAATGAATATTAAAATTAAAAGTTAATGCGATAAACTGTTAAAGGTCAATTGTTGATGTGAATATGTAAAGAAGAAGAAGAAGAAGAGAAAAAATAGAGTTTTAAAGTCACAAGGGAATTTATGGAAAGGCCATTCTAAGCGTCTATCAATGAAGAGGGGTTCATCATCCCTTCAACATTCATCTTCATCTTGCTCCTCCTGATCCTCCCCTAAACACCCTCGACTAACAAGGAATAATAAAAGTCAGCAAAAGTGACATTAAAAGACAAGTAACAATGTCATAAAGCCAGTGAGAGAGGATCAACTGATCGCCTTGTTGATGCCATAAACGCGTGTCTATTCAATTGATATGAAAATGATCCGATCAAATAAACGGAACTAAAATGTACCAGTTAGTGAGCAGAAAGTGGACAAAAAGGAGAACCAACTCAGGTACAGAAGTCAATGAGAAAGTAACAAAGTCGACATCAGTTCATTGACAAAACTCTGAACAGAGTGACAAAGTAAATCGCAAAAAGAGCGACTTTCATTGCAAATATTAACTTGTGGCTTAAGGCGTTGTAACTAGCAAGTTAACTTAAATACATTTAAAGGTTGTTGGTTAAGGATTGTTGATTGTCATTAATAGTCGCCTTATTTGCCCTAATCATTAGCAACCCTGGGAAACAGTTTCCCGCCATTTAGGGCGCAATCAAGTGTCGATCACGGAAGAGGGCGCAGAAACCGTAATAATGTTAATTCAATGAATAAATTTTTTCCTTTATTTATGTTTGTCTTTTTGATTCTTTTGCTTCTTTTGGTGTGAATTGGATTCACAGCTTTTCAAAGTTAATATTTGCTTAGTTTGTCATTATAGTTTTACCAGCAATTTCATCATTTTTCATGTTTCCATTTGTAAACTCAGGTCAAAGGTAAATTGTCTGTTAACATGCAAAGTTACATTATTCAAATCAATAATTCATTGACTTGTTCCAATAACCATTCATGTTATCACAAAATGTCAATGGCAAGTCTTGCGCTTCTTCAATTCAATTTTACTTTTGCTAATTATTCACGAAAACTGTGCAAATCAATGAAAAGCAGTTCATGGTTGCTGCTCAAATTATTCACAAATAAAATCATGAATATTTAATTCTGCAATTTTTCCTCTGAATTTCCTTGTTAAACTTTCATTTCGATTAATTTGCATTAAAAATTGATTGCGATTTGAATTAAAAGTGATTAAGCGATTGTTGGATGCAGATTAATTTCAATGTTGTCTTAAAATTGCAAATTGTCGATTAACTGTGATGATATCAACTTGTTAATTTATGTTTCCTTAATTGGTGAGTTGATGCTGAGTCCATGCTGAGTTAATTAGCAATAAACTGTGGTTTATTCAATTAACAGTAAGCCTTGAGTTGCAGTTAATTAATTAGGATCATTTGGTTGTTAAACTAATTTAAAGAAATGGTTCGAGAAGAGAAACAGAAAATTTAAAGCGGAAACAGTGTTTTAATGTTGGTCGTAAAATGAAGGCTTTTTGTTGGTTTTCAACGAAAACGGAAACAGCGAAGATGAAAAGAGTCGATAAAATTGAGAAACAAACAAACAAAATCGAGTCCATTGAGTGCAAAATGGAATGACCTTTAAAGTCTCTTGCATAATTTTGTTCCTATTTTCAGGTCAACAAAAGCCTAAAATGAAAATCTTTTTTTTCGTTTTTTTCAAAACTCAACTGACTCGTGGTTACAGCTTTTCTTGGGTAAACCTAATCAAATCTATTGGCAGATGCAGTTGCAAATTAAATGTTAACAATTAATTTAACAAGACATGAAAATCCATGGAAGTAACCATATATTGAGTGACCTTAACTGCCCTTTGCTGCCCTCAAGGTAGAGTAACAATTATCTGATAACAAGATGGGCAGTGATAGTGAAAGGTTGGTGATGATGGGATGATCAGGATGGCGATAGTGAGGAGGAGTGTTTCTGTTCACTCCAAGTTGCAAGACGTTCTTTTCCTTTGTAGACATTTTATCATTCTAGATTGAGACTTGAAGAGGCAGATAATGAAATTGAATACTCAAACTAACATGCAATCTCGACTCTGCAGGCATGAAAGTAGCTGCTTGTTGGTTTGTAAGAAATTTATAGTGAAATTTCATTTTTGATTTCAATCTTTGCTTGATGACAGGACATGAGATAACTTCCTATCTGAATATTTGAAAGATTTTCCAAATTTCTAAATAAATCTATGCAAGTCTATTCTGGTGTATAAAGTTGACAGCTGGAGGTGGTTCAAGTTAGTGTTGTGTTTACATGGTTAAGAGGAACAAATGAAAATGTTTAGGAAAAGTTTTATGAGTAAATCCTTGTGATTTGCATGGTACTTCATGCTAATCACACCTATTTCATTAGTTTGAAATCAATTTATAATTGTTTAGTAACCGAAATGATAAAATAAACTTTTGTTTGAAACAAAATGGGATTAGTTTCATGATGATAACTTAATGATCATTTTCAGGCAACTTCAATTTGCTCATTTGGATAATCATCACGATTGATAAATTGTTATGAATTTTGACGGAAACTGTTCTTTAAAAGAACAAATAAAATCAAATTTATTCACTTTGATTAACTCACTTTACAAGATTTTCATGCGCAAACTGAATCTTCCAACTGCTTTTCAAACATATGATGCTTTTACATGCATTATATCATAAGGCATGATAATGACATGAGCGAGAAGAGTAACAAACATGTTTAGCTGTTTAAAAATATTTTGAGATGCATTTTGACTGAATTCAGGGAAAAAGTTGAATTGAAAGAATCGAAAATTTACCTTATTTTCCAAGGATGAGACCTTCATCGAGGGACAATTACAATGGCATTTATGCCTTGTTCAGTAAGTCCAGGATGAAATAAACAGCAGAAGAAGAAGAAAAGGAAAGAAGACAAATTTTGAACAATAGATGGCGGTTGGAAAATGTTAGCCTGTAAAACACCGTAAAAAGGTTAAAAGTAACATTTGAACCTTTAAAAGGAACGATTAGAACAGTCGAATTATTCTCATTGTTCAATAAACTGTGACCTACTCAACATAAAGTTCCCATTTTAGGAATAAAAACAGTTTCATTTCAAGAAATGCTCGGTACTGCCCAAGATTAATTCTCATTAGACAATTGAAAATAAACTTTATAATCAAATGTCCAAAGAAACAATTGAACAGACGATAGTCAATAGCTTTGAGTTAAACTTGAAGTATTCATTAGAATGACATCAACTTTGTTCACCAAAATAATGATAAATTCATTGACGAATCTGAAAATTGGCTGATAAATGAAAAACTGAAACAAAATGAATGGTCAACTTATCGCTGAGAGAATATTTTGCAATTACTTTAATTATCTGATCTGTTGGTCATTAAACTTTTCCCGCAATCAAATTGTACTTTTAGTTAATCATTGTTACTAAATAAAAATGTTTCCTATTCAATCCTGAATTGTAATAAATTAAAGCAATTTAATTGATTTTGACACAATCATAAAGAAGATGATAAAAGGCCGGACAATTAACAATTGATTAGAGTGATTCAGTTAAGCCAATTAAACAAACAAACGAGTAAAAAAGTTAACATTTTGTTACCAATGGTTACCTAATTAGTAAAGAGTATTATCTGTAAAATGTTAATCCAGATCCAGGTAAAGGTCACTTTATAATGACCAAGATTTACGGCTTCATTGGCTCATTATCAATATAAAGATAAGAATACTCTTGTTCACCATCTTTTCATCATCATCATCATCGTCATCCAAATCTTCCCACTTACAATCGTTAATTACAGAGCAAACTCTTGATTCTTCTTGTGACTGGTCAACAAGGGAAACGCAAAAATAATGTCTCAGGTAAACCCATAAATGTCATTGAAAGGTGATTCCAGATGATAACTTGTCCACCCTGTATAAGCATCTCTATCTTCCCAAATCATCTTTACTTTCCACTTGGTTTGCTTTTCCTCTTCTTCTTCATCTTTATCTTGTCTTCAGTTGAAATCATTTTGCCATTCATTTCAACTAATTAAGCCATTCATCGTCTTCACCATTCAACATCATTCAAATATCGCATTACAATATTACAATTTATCTTGATGACGATTCAACTGATAATTGTTGGACTTGAACGGCCAGTATTGATTCACTTTAAATGTCAACAAATTACGATTTCTATTTTCATTAACATGATAACATTGACATTGATTTTCCGTGTTCCTTATCTGTAACAAGACAAAGTAAAAAACATAAAATCATCAATTAAAACGAACACAATTAATCAACAAATTTCAACCTTTTTTAATGTCGATGTTGATCGATTTTCGGGAAAATTATTTTTTCCATTTTCGCTTGTAACTTGAACAAGTTGAACTCGATGTTGTTTGAAATGTGCTTTTCGACTTTTCACTTTTTCCATCAAAATCAATCGATGAAATGAATTGATCAGATATGGTCTATTATTGGACATGTTTCAATGTTATTGAGTTATCACTAAACGGTTGATTGGTTATTGAAAGGCGAATCAAAGTGGATCAAAGAACCAATTTTAGATTGCAAATTAACATTGCCATTTCACCTACAAAAGGTATTGTTGTTATATCTTCATCGATAATCGATTGTTACATGATTATATCAAGTGAACCGAAGAGAATCATGCTCAATAAAGGAGATTATTAAATGAAATTCATGCGTAACTAACATTCAATTGAATCGGTTCTACATTGTTTATCGAATCAACTTGTTTCTCCATTTAATCTGATTCAATATCAATATTCTGATTGAATAATGTGATAATTAATAATGAGATAAATCTTTGCTCAGTTCACTCCATCAGTGGAACCAAAATTTTCATGTTAATTATTATTCTTAATGATTTTAGGGAAAAGAGGAAAATGAAGGAAATTAGTCGCTGGAATTTGTTTTTACCAACAATTTATTAATTTAGTTTTACCACAAAATAGATTGTGATCAGTTAATTTGAATGGTTCCATGTGTCTCTGTCTCTCTCTCTTTCTCTCTGTCGAGTTATTCATTTTTGCATAAATGAAAAGTTTGGCGAGTTTTCAGTTTCTCCTTTATTCTCATTATAATAACTAGTCAGGTCATTACAAGACTTTGAAAGACAAAAGCATCTTTTAAAAGTAAAGGGACTTTCAAGACGAAGATGATGACGGAAACGGACTCTCGGTCTGCTTATTATTCAAATAAGCTCATCCTTAACTTCATCATGGGAACAGTTAAGAGCATAGTTATTATTCAAATATTTCCTTTTAAATCAACTAACAAAACTCGACTCTGCAATTAACTTTTCAATCTCAGCAAACAAAACAAAATGATCAAAAACAATATTCATCAACATCACATTTTGACCAAAAAACTGATCAAACAAAGGCAACAAAACGGTCAACATTGGCAAAGATTGAATGATTAACGGTAAAATTGATAAACTAAGGAAATTGTGTTAAAAATCAAGTTCAAATTTACAGCTAATTTTGATCGATATTTCGATGTAAATCGGTCAAATCTTTAAATGAATAAAGGTGCAAAAAAGATACAAAATCATGGCTCAAGTGAAACTTCAAAATTTCATGAAGCAATTTATCTAATAATTGTAAAAATCAGTTTGAAAAATCTGGTTCCACAAATGTACAAAAAGCGATCGATCTACAAACTATGGATTCGATTTTCTTGGAAACTCGTTTGAACTGAAATTTTTAAACTGAATAAACTCGTTTCAATCCATACAAACCTAGCAAGTCTCTACTCTTGACTCGAAACAAATTGTTTTTGCGTTTACTCTTTAAAGCGTTTTTTGATCAAAATGTTCATGATTGTGTTCCTGTCATGATGCTATTCACAGTATTACATGAGTTTAAATGACAATCTGCCGACCCAAAGTTTCGATTAATCATTAGGCTATTTTATCGCCAAAAAACTGATAAAAGTTGAAACATGAGTTTTGAAGCAAAGTTGAAATCATTGAAGTGTTTTGCATTATTTTTACAAAAAACAGACTTGAAAAGCCATTGATCACGACATGAACCAATGACTAAAGTTTCATTTAAAGTCATTTTGCGCAGATGAAACTGAACGGCACATTTTAGACCAAAAATAATCTTTCATAGCAAACCTTAGCTTTTCTCGTTCAAAATAAATGAAAATCAAAACTCAAGGAACAATTTATTTCAACAAAACTTCAATTTGCGCAGATGAAATAATGAAACGAGTATAAAAATTGATACTTTTCAAATTAAATGCAAAAATTAAACATTTCCCAACAAAAGAACATCTTTTTCTTCTTTCATTTTTACCAAAATAATTGTGAATTTTAGCCAAAAAATTTATCCCCAATTCATTAGATGAAAACATGTAAACATGAAAGAACGCAAAAGAATGAAAAAAGGAGCTGAAAATGTTGAGTTTGCTCAGCGATACTTGGCTTTTCATCTTATCAGTAACTTGCCCATTCTCAAAGGCGTATCATTCATGATCTTTCCTCTCTTTCTTTCTTCTCTTTCCTTTCCTCTTTCCTCTCCTACGCCTTCATCATCATCATCATCTGATTCCACTCCTCAAATCTGATTCTAGTCTCCATCATTTATCTATCCTAATGATGAAAATCACTGCACACTTGAACAACAAGTAAACACACAAAGCCAACTAGACTAACAATATCTTTGGCCTTTGCTTTTCAATCTTGAGGCTTATCATTGATTGGATGATAACAGTTGCTTGGTTCTTCCCAGTTGAGCACTTGCAGCCAATAACGAGTGCCTATCATTGCCACTCAACTCCGCCCAGTTCTCTCTCTCATTTTACTCTTTCTAACATGTAACAAGCTCATGTAACATCAGTTTGACAATTACTTTCCTCCAAATCAAGTGAACAACCAAATCTTATAAATCTTTTTTGTCTCTCGTTATCTTTCAATAGCAGACAAAAATCCCGTGTTTTTCGGCTTTTTTTTCATTCTATCTTCATCTTCATCTTTTTTATCTCTTGCAACCTTTTACTACCTCAACATCTTGATATCAACAAGAATCTCTCATCGCTTTTATTAATCAACAAAATCTTATCAGTGTGCATATTTTGTGACAATTGAACCAATTTCATCCCGGGATTAATCGATTCACATAATCAATAAAGTCATTAACGCCACAATCAAGTGAAGCCAAAGTGACAATTGTTTGTGTAATTGTTTTCATCTTTTTTTGTTTATTTAGTTTCTTATGCTGTTATTAATTTCATTGGATTGATATCACACCTTGAAACGGGAAAAGTTGAGTATCAATTGAATCCAATAAGGTGATCCAATAAGGTGATACAGGAAAATGTTTCAAAATTTTGTCACTGGACCACCTTATTCAAACTCAGGGAACCAACAGAATCCATACATTGGTTTATACAGAGGACAATATGTTTCATCAGATTCAGACAATTCAGGACTCAGAGCTTCTCCTTCATGGGCCTCTGGATCCAGCAACTGTAACTCAGATGATAATCCTTACCATTCATCACATTGTAATAACTCAATCTCGGGAAGACTTCAATTTCAGGTAAAGAAGAAGAAGAAGAAGAACGAAAGAAAGAAAGAAAAAATGAATTTATCTAATAATCTGTTACACACCTTTAGGCACCTTTGGCAAGCTCTAATCACCTGAGCAGCTCCAACTTGAACTCAGGTACTGTTAGTGTTTCTTCAGCTCCATCAATGTTACACATCTCTAAGTCTTCAAATTCACATTCATCTCTTGAATCCCGAAGCAAAGGTCGATCAGGAGGAAATAATAATAATACCAATAATAATAGTAATAATAATCAAGGTGGAAATAACAATTCAAATAGTAATGTTGAAGTGTCATCAGTGGCAAGTGGAACAAGTAGTTCTAGTAATACAAATGGTATCAATAGTAGCCTAAACAAACCCCGTGAAGGTAATAATAATGCAAATACTAATAGCACTAATGGTTCATCTTCATCCACCTTTAATCCATCAAGTCCACTTCATCCATCATCTTCTTCTATATCATCCTACAATCATCCAGCTCATCTCACCTCTCATCCTCACCATCCTTTATCCAGTCATCATACCAGTTATTATGGTAGCAACAGCAGTAGCAACGGTCCAGCAAGTTCATCGCCAAGTTCAACTGACCTTTCATCGCCTTCATATGGATTCCCTCACCATCATCCTCACCATCTTCACCATCATTCAGCCAACTCAGCTCCATCTATCTTCCACAGTAGTTCTAAGTCTTTATCCAGTTCACATTCAACTCTCAGCAACAAATCAAGGACCAAAGGAAGGTCAACCTCCGGTAAGATTAAAGATTATCACGACAAACTGACCAAAAACGATTAGAGAATTGAGCACAAAATAGAAACACTTTTGGTCACTAATCACACTCTGAACGCTACTAACACAAGATGAACACTGCTAACACCAACTAACACACACACAAACACACACACTTACACACCAAATTGTGATAACAGTTGCGATTATCAAAATATTGGGAAACATTGAGAAAAGTTAACATTCAGGTTAATCTAAATTAATTTAAACTCTTCATTCTGTTAATCAATTTAACCATTTGATTGTTGCTAATTATAGACTATTGATTGATTCACCTTGACTAGGCCCAGTCAATTAGGATGAAATGATTTGACAGGTTATCTGCTTGTAAACGCAAGAAGAGCGCAAGAAGTTAGTTTACCTTTAAGTTGTTATCATTACTTGAGATGAAGTTGGGAGGAGATGAGCAACTAATGGATGAGAAATTGATTGAAACAATCACATTTAACACCTATCATCTGATCATGATTGTTTCAATATATAATTTGCTCATTTCAATGTTACTCGTAATCATAATTCAAATTGCTTACCTCAATGTTGACAGTTTTTTACACAAAATTTCATTGCATTCAGTTACAAGGAAAAGAAACACTTTAAAGGTTGGTGTCAATCAAGTGAATCTGGAATAGTTTTGATTAACTTTGAGTGAATATTAAAGATTGCCAATCAGAATCAATTGATGATTTGCCATTGAAATTCAATTGAAACAAAAATGTTGAAAATGAGATGAAAATTGAAGCTTTAATTAAGCTTGCAACAATTAAGAGTAAAGTTGATAAAGTTAACACTTTTTTTGGCGATTAATGGCAAAATGATGATCGATTGTTGAGAATAAATTAGTGTCAAAAAGTAATTGATTATTGATGGATTCATAACAATTTGCAATCAAGTTTTAACAAGAAAACAAGTTTGAAATTGACAAATTTTCAAGACCTTTTATGATCAACATTCAACTTTTTTTAATCAAATGGTTACTTCAATGGTGAACATGATGAGGTTGTTTTAATGTTCATGTTTAACCAGTTATTTTTGCTCTTGAATAATGTGAAACTTTTTGCTTTTCATTTTTGAAAATTGATTGACCCATCAATTGTTGAGTGAATCAGAAAGAAAATGTTAAATCTGTTAACACAATTAAGGAAGCAAATAGCATATTTTGGACAAAGAAGCAAACAATTTAACAAGCCTCAAGGTAAATTACAGTGTTTAGTTTGTTTGCTTCAGTTTTTGCTGCTTTGATTAACAAGGGTCAAAAAGTAATTTAACTGAATGATCAACACACAAAGAAGTCAGTTAAGTGAACATTGCAAACTCTATTATAATCAATGTGAATCCAAGTAAATTAAACCTTAACTTTGATTACATCTAATAAATCAGAATGAAATATTTCTTTTCTGGTGATGATTAAAGCACCCAATAATCAGTAAACTTTAATATTAACAGAAAAGCCTTTTGATAATTTATGAGATTCCCTTAAACCAACCAATCCTAAGATCATATTTACTAGTTAATAATCGCCAATTGGGTTACAGATAATTATCAAGTTAACATCTTAATTTAGCGAAAAAAGAAACAATAAATTCTGATTAAGTTTACTGGCTAAGTGAAGTGACAGTTTAAACTTGATTAGGTTAGTTTAAGACCTAACTCTTTTGGTTGAATCATCGTCGATCATGGTCGATCAACTGAAAAATGATTCACAATTAAATGTTTAAAAAACTGAAATAGCTTCGATAACGGCATTTGCAGTGATCAAAGTTGAAAGCTCGAATTGAGTTGAGCTAATCAAATTTTGGGTTTGAGGTTAGGTTACGTTAGGTTAGGATTTGGTTGACTCAAAGACTGATTCACAGTTGAATATTCAATGTTAATCTTCAGTGTTAATTTTGCATTATTAATTTTTGATAACAGCAAGCGATGTTTGAAGTTGAAACCTTGAGCTAAACTAATGAGTCAGATTCTTTGTGATTCAAAGACAATCAAGAGTAAAAGTATTTTTGATAAATTTCTGAGCATTCATTACTCAATCTAATCTATTGAGAAGTGACTTGAAATTGAAATGAGCTTGTCAATACAACTGTCCACTTTGATTTATTTTGGAAAAGGTAATCAAAGGAAAAATGAATGTTTTTCTTTCTCTGTCTTATGCCTCTTGTTAAATTGAATTGACATTTGTAACTTTAGTTTTTGGTCAATTGAAGGAAACTTTTTGAAAATGCATTGGACCGTAATGAAGAGAAAATCTTGACCAACAGAGAGACAAAATTTTTCTTCAACTAAAAAGCATTTTCTTGCTAAGTCTCGATAAAAATGGCCGTAAGGTTTATCCTTACTCTTGTTGCTCTTTTTGCTTCTTACAGTCTCTTAACTCGACTTGAGCAATTGTCTCCAGAAACTGATAAGCGATATGATTAAAGATGAATAGTTTTTAAAAAAACTTAAGATTAGTCTGATCCGTCAAGAAACAAAGTCACTTTTTTTGTTTCTCGTGATTCCTTGTTGGTGCAAAACAAGCAGATAATTGTTGTCCAAACCTGAAGAGAGTCACCCTTTTATTGACAGAATGAAAAGGTCCAAATGAATAACAGTCACTCAACTTTTGGTGTTTGGTCAAGTTCAACTGACACTAAAAGGAAGGCAAAAATGAAGAAGAAGAAGAAGAAGAAGAAGGAAGATTAAGAAGACAAGAGTCAAGAGCAAAGTCTTATCCTTTTTTGCTGGCCTCTTCTTTCAAAGAACAAGTTTCACTGAATTAACTTTTCATCATTTTGTAATAAGCCAATCCAATGATCAGAATTAAAATGATTTTCAAATTAATCATTTGGTTAACCTTTTCGATTAATTCATTTTCATCAATCAATCACTCGGCAAATATTAAATTAATGATCATTTGAATTTGGCCATTTGGCCGATCGTTCTTTTAATTGTTGCCAATTTGTTTGAATCTATTCAACTATTAACTGGGAGTTGAAGGGGTGGTTGAGGTTACTCATTAAATACTGGGCTTGAGCATCTTAACCCTTAAGGAATTTAAATTGTTCAGATTGGATTGAGAATAAATTCTCATTTATTTGGTTAATAATTATTCAGGTAAACAAATTGAAAGTTGATTTAGATCGCTTTAAACTGCATTCACTATTATTAGATTAAACAAGGTAAAATGAGGTCCAAATGAGTAAAATATTGAATCTTCAGGCTTCTTCTTGTTCGCCATCATTTTCATAATAATTTGCCTGAAACATGATAACGTGACAAAAATGTTAAAAAAAAGATTTACTTTTTTATTGAAAAATCATCCAAATCGATTATTTAATCATCTTTAACCTTTAATTATCATTTCAAAGGCAAGAATTTAATTCTGTGCAAAAAACATGGAAAATGTTGACGAACCAAACCACAATTAAGATTGAATCTTTTCTTTAACTGAATCTTGAGTTTACAATGTTTTTGGAAAACAATTAAAGTTTACTTTTAATTAGTTTTAATTTTGTTTTTCCTCTTTTGTTGCCTTTCATTGTTAACTTGCACCTAAAGTAGCAACAAAAGCTTCATCCAAACCAGAATAGCTTTCAGATGAGGATAAACTGAGGCCAGTTTCCGAAGCAAGAAAAAAGTGTTTCAAGTTGTTCACTTGGTAGCAAACTTTCAATGATGGATTAACATTTTAATTTATCCTGAGGCTTCTTCAATCTTCATTCAAAACCGTTAATTAAACCTTATTATAATAGCTTGTTAATGGTCACACATTAAATTAACAAGTTAACAATCGAGTGAAGAAGAAGAAGAAGAAGAAGAAACCAAGAAAATGAACAATTAAAGGAACAAATCGCAGTAAACTTTGAATGTTATTCATTGATTAATCAATAAATGATAATCCGGAAGATAATTAGTCGATTAGTCAAACTGGGTCAAGCTTTGTTGTCGACTGACTGACCATGAGAGTAAAGAGTTAAAAGTTGATTTTGCAAGATGAGGTGAGATGGAAGCCTTGAAGCTCATCATCATGATTCTGTTAATTATTGCGAGTTTGCTTGGCGTGAGAATGGCAAAACCAAAAAGATGAAAAAGATTCTGTCATCAGAACCCTTTTCCTTTGCTCTTTCCTCTCATCAGAACTGAAGACCAAACTAGATTTAAACTCGATTCTCATTGTTACTTAGTTGATGAGGTTAATGAAGAAGACAAAGTATCTGTTGCAGGAAATTAACACTTTCAAAGTATCATTTGGTTGCGAATCGCAAAACGGGTAAAAAAAGATTATAAAAAATGATTAAATTAATGGCAATATTAACCTGAATCAATTGATGACTATTTATTAAATATTTCAATTTATCCTGAGGCGCAACTTGAATAACAAAGTAATCATTTTGTTTCCATTTGAAAAGCTTTAAGCATTCAAAGTAACTATTCATTGGCATTATAGATTGGCGATTCACTGATAATTGTTAGCTTTTAATTGTTGAAATAAAAGAATAGAGCAAAACACGAAATTGAACATTTTTTTATCCTGAACGGAAGGAAACGTAGACTTTAACCAAATCCTGGTTTAAATTAAGGTTAAACCAGGATTGGGTGGAAAAACAGCAAAAGACTAAACCAGAGACGAAAGTTCCTGGTTACGATAAGAATGATGATGAAACCCAAATTGTGAGAAGTAAAAAAGTTATCAAAATTATCAATTTCATCATTTGAATGATATTGAATCTGATAAAAGGTTTGATCCTATAAAAGGAAAAAAAATGTTATCTCAAAATGGAAATGACAAAATTCTGGATTTTTCGCTATTCACCGACAAAATGATCAAGTTTAAGGCGAAAAGAAGAAAAAGAAAGTTTTGCGTTTTTCATTGAATCAAATGCTGCACTTTATTGAGTAAACATGTCATTTTAATTGCAATTAATCACAAGAGAAAAGTTAACCAAATTCAAGTCAGGTAATAAAATATTCATTTGTTTACATGTTTCTTCTTCTTTTTCTTCTGCATTTCATGGAAAATGGAAAACAAAATGAAGGCAAAATATGTAAAAAAGGTGTTGATAGAAGAAGAAAAAAAGGTTTACCTTTAAACCAGGCTGACGATTTATTTTATTAAAGTTAACATGATCATAATCACCATGATAATCATCTTCATCTGCATCTCCATCAACCTGTTTTACCAGGTAATCTTAATTTGCTGTTATTACACAGCATCTTAGTAGACTTAAAGGTCAACTTGTGTTCAACTTGAAGTTGTTTCCTGAGTAAACCTTTTCTTGTGCGTTATATTGATAATTGTACCTTTTTTTGTTTCACCTTATTCATCTTCATCTTCATTCTCAGTTCATGTTGATCCATCTAAATACTCACATCTTTCGTGGTCTTTACTCACTAATAACAAGAACAAAAGTGACCTGAACACGTTTCATCAGTTAAGTGGTTGATTATGATTACAGTTTAAATAGCTTTAATCATGTTCATCTTGATACTCTTTAAGGAACCCAATAAAGTTCCCGCCAATTGTAACTCCTATCTTGTCATGCTTAATTTCACTTGATAAATTATCATTATTATAATCACTATCATCAACATTACATAGCAATGATAGTTAATCACGTTGAGAAGCTGCGAAGGAAAAGCAGAAAAGGTTGATTTGCGTTGACATGTTGAAAACCTTTAGCATTCAAATTTGGCTAAAAACGCAAAATTATCCTTCATCATTAAACTAAACATTATTTTCAAATGATTAATTGTCATTGATAGTTTGAAACAATATTTGGCTCAATAAAGAGATTCGGCAAGACAAACGTCTCTGCAAAAGGTAATATCAACAGAGAAAGAAGAACAAGAAATTTGCTGAAAAGATGTTCAATGTTTCAACTGAATGCACCGATGATCGGTTGAAATATTAGAAAGTTTTCTGTCCTCTTTTTGTCCCTTTGCCATTCGCTGTCTGATAAGTTGATATTGAAAAGTATTTTGTTTGAATAAATAGAAAGAGAAACAAGAAAATCTGTTGAAACATTCAAACAAAGGAAAGGCCATGATAAATGTTATACTTAAAGGGTAAACTTACCTTTTGTTTTCACGCCATTGCTTATTAATTGCTACATGGGAACAACTAAAATTAACGTTAAGTCAAAATTAGTTTCTTGAGATGTTGGGTGCTCTTTCAACTCCCCTTCTTGTCTCTCATCATCAACATCTTCTTCTTCTTCCTCCTTTCATTTTTTATTTTTCATTTTATTACAATTTGCCTACATAATACTACAGTTTGCCTTGAGGCCGTTGACTTGACTTGTTGATGCTTAGTCGACCGCCATCTATGTTCATCAATCTGGCTTCTTAAACTTGTTAAAATTCTGGTGATGATGTCCTTATACATTCGCCACTCTCATCATCATCACTGTCATTCCATCATCATCAGTCTCTTCCTCTTAGTAAACTTGTCTTCTTGGTCAGTTTAATTTGCTTACCATATTTCAATACTTTTTTTCTCGTTGTTCATTCATTTACCTGATGGCTGAGTAAATTTATATTGTCTTTAAATAGTTTAAGGTTTGCTTGAGCAGTGAACATAAAATTGAAACTTGTTTTATTATAAACTTAATATAAACTTTAAATCATAACAACAATTGAAGAGCTTAAAACTCGAGATCAAACAACTTTAGTCATTGGGTTAAACTTTTGCTATAAACTGCAATGCGATGCTTATTACGATCTGATAAACTTTAGTCATTCCTAACCTAACCGAACCTAACCTAAGCACATGAATCAAACTCTGAGTTAACGTAAGCAGTTAGGTTAAACTTTGAGTCAAACCTCGAAACAAAAGAAACAAACTTCACTTTAGCAACAAATAAATCACTGTTATTCACAGATCAATATGTGAGACTTTTGATGGAAAACATTAAACTTTTTAATAATGAAATTGAAATCAAATAAACTGATAAACAGCAGAGTAAATTGCAGGTGAAAAAGCAATTGAATGACAAGAAATACTTTGTTTTTTCCATATCAAGTGAGATAAAGGTAATAAATTGTTGACTTTTGCATATAAATTACCAGCCTTGAGTGACTGTGAAATGTTACATTAAACTTGTTGCAAGTTGATTGTGTTTAAGAAGTAAAAGTGAGCGAGAAAAGTGGAAAAAGAGAAAAAAACTGAAAATGAAACTGAAAGATGATGTTAAAGATGAAACTAGAAGATGAAGTTGAGAGATGAAAAATGATTCATTCATGCAATTTTTGTTTGTTTATACATTTATCCATACTTGCTTGCTCCATGTGCAAACAAATGTTTCATGTAATAGATCAATCATTAGAATCAAGTTTAATATTGTAAATTCAATGTTTTGATGTAAACCTGAAATTTAATTTCTTTTATTGTGATTCATTGAAGACGAAACAAGTGGAAGAAAAGTGCTCAACAAAAATGATTAATTACCGATGAATGGAGCAAAATATTTAGTGTCACATTATATTGAATAGTAAGCAAAGGCCACCCTGTGATGTTGATAATGATGATGATGGGCTCAACAGGGATTATTCAAGATTATCATTATTATCAGTTATTATTAAAGTTAATAAGCTCTTATTTAATTTTTGATTTTCATTTTTGTTCGCTTTTCTTTTGCTGTTTCATGAAGAAGAAGAAAAAAGGAGAAACATTTTCACTGAACAACTGAACTTCTCGCTTTTGTTGTTTACTTTTGTTGAACAGTGAGAGAAGCCTTGAAGGTTTACTTAAAATCAAGTTAATTCAAACCTGAAATGGAGTTTCATCAAATTACTTTAATTTTATCAAATTAACTACCAAACTGGGTGGCAGTCACTCCTCTCTTCATCTCGCTCTTCATCTCTTTTCACATCTCATTTTAACAAGTAAACACGAAAAGATGAAAACCAACAAATGTTGAACCGATTCTGTAAATTAACCGTAAAAACTGTATTAAAGCCGATAAAATAGATACTTTGATACTAATTTGTCTTTTCAACTTCACTCAATAACAGTTCAATAGTAAACTTTCAATAATTCAAGTTGAGCTTGTTTCAAGTTTAAATGATTTCTTTTAAATTAATCATTTGCACATTAACAATGATACCAATTGAATGGAGATCGTTAATTGCTCTCATTATGAAAGTAGAAAAAAAGGTTGAAAAGTTGTCTTCGATTGCAAATTAGCTTAATGCATTTTCAGTTTTCATTCAAGATCAACTTTTCCTTTACTTTTCTCTGACAATATTATAAATAATATGAGAAAGCTGTTCTAAGGTGAGGCTGAGTAAAGAGCAAAATGTTGAATAATATCAAGTCTTTCAATTGGCAACAAAACGACTGAAAACCATTTTCAAGGTTTGTTGTTATAATTTGCGGCCGAACGAGTTTTACCCACAAAAAGCAACCAAACCAAGTATAAAATAGGAAAAGTAAAACAATGTTAGACTAACTTTTTTCACCTTTTTCCAAGTTTCTCTCTCTTTGATACTCTTCTACTTAACATTTTGAAACTTTTAATTGTCAACAATTAACTTAATTGTACTTTGACATGGATCCAGTTAATAACTTGTCAAAATGCCGGTCATAATGTATGAACAGAGTAAAACTTTTCCCTTTACTCTTTGCTTTTCTTCCCTGTTTTACTTCGTTACTTCGTTGTTAACTTTACTTTTCTAACAATTAGTCCATCAAGACTTGAATTATGGCCTTTATGAGTCGCTAGAATAAGAAGTTTTGTGGATAACTTTCCCTGAATAATACATCAGAACAATTAGAAACTTTGAATCTCGCATTGGTTGCAAGTTAAATTGTCTCACAACTTGAAACTCAAATGAAAGTCAATAAAAAATTAATGTTGGTTGCCTTTGGAAGCGTAAACTTTTTATTAATAATCTTTACATTGACGTCTTTATGGAGTCACCAAATTGAGTAATTTTGTAGGAAATTTGTGTGAAAAGTATCTTCAGGAGATAATCAGTCAATCGGTTAAGATGAACCTTTTCACGCTGAGTTTAGAGTCGTAACCATTATCAGCTATTTCAACGGGTAACATGAAAACGGAAAATGGCTATTAACAGGCTTTTCCAGGCTGGGCCAAGAATAAATCATTTGCTCTCCTCCTGACCCAGGGGTTTGTTAGGCTATTTAACCATCATCATCATCAGCATCGTCATTATCTGAATAAGTTTCATTTTGCAGAAAAAGAAGAAGAAATAAAGAGAATGAAATTAATCTTGAAAATGAACAAATCTACCAAACCAGTAATTCCATCATTGATTCACATGAAAATTTCAAAACTTTATCAGATCAATAAGATGGTCTAACTGGTCATGTTTGACACTATCTATGTGATGCAATTGACCTCAATATAATTATAACTTTTTTTTCTTCAAAAAAGAAGTGTTTATCATTAAAATTTGGATCAACGTTGACTATACATTCGGCCAGTTTGATCTTAGTTGGTCAAAGTTACTCAGCCAAAGGCGAGTTTCAACAGTTGTTAGTGATTCTCTTTTGGAATCAGCTTTCATCATTAATCAATGTTCAAATCAATCATTTGCTAATTTTTCTTTTTAATCGACTTTTCGCAAAAGCATTTGCAATGAAATTTGCAATTTTAATGCAAAAAAAAGATTCAACTTTGAAAATTTCAATTTTTCTGTTTCTTTTCACATTTCAATGAATCCATCGTTTGATTACAATTGTACTTTTAATTGGTTAAACGGTTTCCTTCCTAAGGCAATATTTTGAGCATAAAAATGAAGAAATGATTGAAACAATCAATCAAAATTTGTCTCTCTTCATCACAAACCAATAAAATGGTTTAATGGATTAACTGTTACCTGTTGGTTAGATAATTAACAGGTAAGAGAGCAAACAGTTGCAGAAAAAGGCTGTAATTAGACTTAACCACAGAATCATTGAATCAATTAGCAATTAAGTGATTAACCATAAATGCGTCTCAATACAATTGAGTAACAGCGAAATGCTAATTGTAATGAAAGGCCACACAATTAGAGAAACTTGATTAAATTGAAAGTGCTTCAGGCAAATGGTGAGGTTGGACAAGAAGCAAGGTTGACTTGAAGAGAAGCAAAAAAAGTTGTAAAAAAAGCATTTTTTAAATTATTCAAATTTCCGTTTAATCCATCTAATTGTGGACTCATCCATCTAAAAGGATGACAACAATTAACGCGCAAACCAACAAATGTTAGCTTCATGCTTGCTAATTCAACGTTTACAGAGTTGACTGAGTTGACCACTCTTCAAGGCAATTTCATGGTTATCTTAATGTTCATGTTTGTAAAGAGACTTCAATTAGACGATAACAACAGCAAAAAGGTCAACAAAACAATGTTGGTTAAACATGACATTTGCAATATTCACTTGATAATTGAAAGCAACTTGTTCAATAATTCATTGATTCATTTGCATAACGAGTTAATTTCAAATGATAATTTTGTCAACCAGTTGAGTCTTGACTGGTCAGAATGTAAATTGGCAAATGCAAACCATTCGCTGGTTTGAAGCGTGTTCATCATTCACGTTAACTCATTCAAGTTGAAGCTTTTCAATTTTTCTCTCTCTTCCTATTTTCGGACAGAAAAGGGCATTTTTCATTGCAACTCCAGGGAATCAATCAAGTTGAACGTAACGAGTTTGCATCAGCAGAAACAGAAAGAATTACAAGTGATTAATTAATTAATTCGGTCAATTAATTCTTTCTTTTTCCAAGTTAATCTTCTTTGAGAAATGAGCTGAAAATTCAATGATTTCATCCTTTTCTGCTCTTCCCTTCATTCATTCATTATTAATCATCTTGAAGAATTGCCTCAATTAAATTACAATCCCTTGAATGATGAGATTAGATGATCAGAAATGATAAGTTGAGTGAAAAAGTTTCTCCAATTTAATTGTGATACTTTAAGGTATCAAATGAGTGTTGATTGTTGGTTGAGCGAAAAGAAGAAAAGAAAAGAAATTTGATTCAATTTTTGTTCATTTATTATGTTTATAGTTAATTGTCGACAATCAAGAGATTTCTTTAATTCGCAACTGTCAAACTCTGAAAAGTGATTAATTATCTGACCAATGAATCTAAATAGTTATTGTCACACTTTTGTTGGCTCTTTAATTTACGCGGATTACAATCAAATGTTTAAACAATTAACTGTTGCGCTTTTGTCAAACATTTACTTGTCTCAAGGTTTTGCTCAGTCTTTTAAAGGAAATTTAATTTCAACCAAATTGTGAATATTTTGATAATCGATTAAACTGTTCAATTGAATTTAATTGTGAATCAAAAATGAACGACCAGAGAGACTTGGTGTGAACCTCGGCCAATTGACGGCTGCTGCTGCCGTTGTTACCATAAAATGCTGGTTACTTCATCACCAATTAACAATCAACAAAAGTCAAAAGAAGAAAACATTTTATTCAATAATTTTATTCCATTTTTTGTCGCAAAAACAATCAATTATAATTTAAGTTCATTTCTTTTCCCGGTTCCCGCACTTGAAGCTTTAAAATTAAACATTTACTTTGAAAGGAAAATGTTGAATATTAATTTATAATTGACTGTTTACTGTCTCCTTATCCCAACCTGAATCGACACCTAATTGCATTCCACTTTGACCTTTTCTCGAAATAATTCTGTTCCAATTCTGTTCTCCTTTGGACACTTAGATTATCACAACATAATAGCTGGTCACACTTGTATTCACACTTTAATCCCTATTATTACCACCTACTTTACTTAATTATCTTATTATCTGGCAACATTTAATTAACATGCAAATTCATTTTGTTTCCTTGATTGATGTTAATCATGTAGAAGGCCGTGAATGCGTTAATTGTGGCGCTACTTCAACTCCTCTCTGGCGACGAGACGGAACAGGTCATTACCTTTGTAATGCTTGTGGACTTTACCATAAGATGAATGGTCAGAATAGACCTTTAATAAAGCCCAAAAGAAGATTGGTAAGTAATTAATCAATTAGAATAACTTTTTTTTCTCTTTTCCTTTTTTTCTTTTCAATTAATTGTTGCTCATTGTCACAGAAGTTGTTGTCCATCAGTGGACATCAAAGACACTTGTTAAATGCGTTTGGGTTTAAAGGTTAAACAGTAAAATGGGATAATTTGATGGGTCAAGGTGAAGGTTATGTCAATATTTAAGGTTAGCGTCGCCGTCTGGACTCATTTGGGTCATGTTCTGGTTCACCTTTTTTGGTCAATACTTTAGTTTTAAGGAAAAGGGAAGAAAGGCAAAGGTAATGAGAAGAAGAGAGAAAAGCCTTGGCATTGCAAGAGATGCAAAAGGTAACAAGTAAACTGGACCTTTTAAGGAAGGCAATTTCATTTAACTCAGTCTTTGTCTCGAACCAGGGAAAAAGAGAAAAGTCTAGACGAAGAAAGTTGAGAAAAAAAAGAAATTCTGTTGAAGAAAATATCTGGAAGAGAAAAAATGAAGAAAAAGAAGAAAACCAATGATGACAACCTCAAAAAGAAGAGCTTCTAAGGCCGAGATACAAGCGGTGAAAAATGGCCTCAGGCTGATCGAGATGGAGCCAAGATTATCAATTTTCTTCTCTTACTTTTCTCTCTCTTCATCCTTTTCCCCTTCTCTTCAGTCTCCCATGTTTACGTTTGAATCTGCTTTATTTGCTTGAAACTCCTTGTCATCATTTGCCTTGCGGCCGTTGAAATTGTCCAAGATTGATACTTGGTTAATTCAATGTTTCTGATGTTCAGGTGACTTTCATGTTCAACTCTTTCCATTTCCCTTTGATTCGTCCATTTGTTGGACAGAAAATATTATCAACTTAAAGGTTGTAATAAGTGAATAGTGTTTGACTAAATATCACTTTGTTTGTGACAAGAGACTCATCAGGGAATCCTTCAGGAAGGAGGAACCCAACTCATCAGGGAGTCTATTTAGACTTGAGGGTGTAAAATGAGCGTAAAATTTGTTTGATAGTTGCTCTTTCCTATGTCATCTTCATCCTCTTCTTCCATTCACTCATCATCATTAACATCATCCACTTGAGCTGGTCTCTTCAATGGCAAACACCTAACAGTATCTTTTTGTTTCTCGTTTACAAATCTTTCTGTCGATTTTTCTTCATTACTTGATGCATTCTTTGCTTCACCATTGCGTGCAAAATGGTGTGAGATTAATAATAATAATAAATGGGAAAAGGCACCGAATGCAGACTTTGATAGTCTTTAAATTGATGTACCGCAAACTGACAGTCAACATGACAATTGTGGTGTAACTTGCATGGTAACTAATTGGCTCATAAAAAAGGCTGCATTAACTTTACTTGTTTTTGATTGTAAATTAAATCGCTTTCATTACGCTTCGAGTAAACAGTTGGACAGCATTTTTTGTTCAGTCTCTTGATAAGCTGATCGATTCAGCCTGTCGAGTCAAGTTTAGTTGAATTGAAACAAAGTATTAAGTCAATTATGGTTCATCACCTTTGAGTTTGAGTGAATCAAAAAGCTAATCAATTGATGATCAAGTTGACTGAAAGATTTGGATCAAAAAGAGTAAAAAAAGGTTTCAAGTTATCTTTTGATTTGCACAATCAATTGAGCAATTGGGAAGCTTAATCAGTTAATCCAAATGTTTTACCTTCAAATGTAACATTAAATCCCAAACTGATTAAATCGTTTTCAAAAGTAAAAAGAAAAAGAACAACAGAAGAGAAAAAAAACGAAACGAATAAGGATGAAAAAGGGAATTTCGCTCAGTTTCTGAATTGATTTCAAGTTAACTAATTATCTCGATTCTTTATCAATTTAATTGATTCAAGTGTTGATTATTGAACAAACTACAGTCACTTGATAAGACACATTAAAACCATGACCTTAGAACCTTTAGCCTTGTTTCGTTAGTTAAACTTTTAATACTTTTTCTTTACTCAATTCTGACATTCTGATTTAGCCAACGCCGACTGAACAGGAAGACTGTGAACACGGCAAGATTAAGGAAGCACGATTAAAAGGTTTAACTAATGATGATAATGAAGGAAGACAAGCGGATGCTTAAGATTTCTGTTAATATCAAAAGATTTATGTGAAAGTAAAAAAATGGTGATGATAAAGTATAATCAGATAAAGTATTAGAAACTATTCAGACAGATTGTCTCGTAAATTTGAAACACTTGAGTAATCCTTATTAACGTGGTTTGGGCAATAAAAGGCTACATTGAAACCAATTTCAAATTTTATGTTTCAATAATTCTGTCAAATTCTGTCACCAAGAATATATCATTCAGCTGAACAAGTTTAGAAATGGGAAGAAGAAAAAAGTTGAACAAAATAACAAAACAACAACATTTAAAATCCAGTGTCAATTGATGTCAACTTGTATTAACTGGTTATCATGTAAACTTGTTTCAAGTTTGTTTCCATTTCGCCATTTATTGTTGAAAGGATAAAATGATTTCTCTTATTGGCACATTAAGATTAGCACCAAGCTTTCATTCTTGACCGATTGATCAGTCGATAGCTGAACATTTTTCCCTCGGATATCGGATAACATTTAATCTATCTCGTCTCAAAATGTATATGTAACACCATAGAATAAAAGATGAGGAGAAAACAGACTAATAAGCTTCTATTATTTGGCTTTCACTTTGAAAGGAAGAATAAAGTTTATCCTTATCTTCGTGCCAACGTTTCTTCGCTCTCTTTACAGGCTTAAACAAGGAGTGCTTCAAGGAATGCTTTTACTTTTCTTCTTTACTGGTTTCAGCTCAATTACATTGATTGAAGAAAAGCCTAATAACTCATCAATCCATCATCATTTACAACGTTTCATCATACTCAAGATAAATTCATGTCAGCACCTTGTAAACATTTATTATTATTATTAGTATTATTATTGCCGTTATTGCTCATTATTATAAAGAAACTATATCATTATCATTATGTTTAATGTAAAGTGATTCAACCTTATTCAATCTCATTTAGTTTCATTCAATCTTGTTTTGTTTCTAGATTATCATATTCAGTTTAAACTACTTAATTGATTGATTCGGCTTTTGTTTATCTTCAAAATTAGCCATTGGTTTATTCAGGTTCATTTTAGTCAATTTATTCATTCAGAATTTTATTTGCTTTTATTATGGTTGAATGAGTTAGCCTTGTGAATCAATTCAAAATGAAAACAGTTTAATTGCAAAGGCTATTGTGACTAAAAGTTTGCATCGATAAGTTTTGAAACTTCGACTAAAGAGTATCATTTTATGATTAAAAGTTGATTTCATCGTTGCAATTGTGAGTCAAAAATGAAAAAGTTCAAATTTGAATTGTAGGTTAGGTTTGGTTAGGCTAGATTTACCTCACAAGGTTTTTGTGACAAAAAGGTTACGATTAACCTTGAAACTCAACATTGACTAAAGAGTTTATCATTTTGTATTTTATTAAAGTCAAAATGGAAAAGGCGAGAATGATTAAAGTTGCAGGTTAGGTCTGGTTAGGTTAGGATAGACTCATGACTGATATTTTGAAAAATGCGTTACTTCGATGACTTGAATGGTAAAATTTTTTAAAGACTTGAAATGCATTGAGCTGGTGGTAAACTTGCTAAAAATGTGAAAATGATTCCTTTTTTCTTTCTTTTTGTGAGAAAGGGCGGATTTTTATTCATAATGTTATTGATGAATTGATATTGAGCTTAATAATGAGTAAATAGCTTCTTCTCTATATAACAAGATATCCAATGGAGTAAAATTAGCTCAACCATGAACTCAACTTATCAATAACTTTTGATTCATTGACTTATTTTTTGACATTGTTAGTATCATTGTTATTTAACATAGAAAAAAGTGTTTCAATTGAATCAACTCCACCCGATTCACCTTATTTTCCTTCTCGATAATAAGTGATAATAATGAAGACGGCGATGATCATCATCTCACTCCTCCCAACTCCTCCCAGTATGGACATGCGATCACCTAACAATACAAGATGATGGATACAAAGGAACCAGCAAGTTGTCACTACTTGAGTTTTCCTCTTCTGTATTCAACAACAGGCTTCAACAGTTAATCTTATGTGTGTTTGTGGTTACAATTGGCTTTTATTCATATGAAATAAAATATTATTAAGACGCTGAGCCAAGTAAAGACCAACAACAGAGTTGCCTCTTGACTTTGACTTATCATCTTAAGGTAAAAACTCCCAGTCAAAATAACTCCTGTAAGGCTTATTTATGATGCATTTGCTTTCTTTTATTCAAATTACTCTTTCTTCCCACTTTTTACCTTCTCTGAAGAAAGAAGAAGAAACAAAAATTACGAATTCAGGTAAAGAAAGATTGTTTGTCGACTTGAGCTGGTCAACTGGCCACACACATTGACTTTATTGAGACAAAATTGACACACATTAACAAGTGATATTTAAATATCATGGAGACATAATTACAGGTTGAATCCATCTCAAACCAATTATTAAATCAATTTATTCCAAATTACTGCAATTGCTTCTCTTCTCCTGATTTACATATTTCCTTTTCGTTACAAATCAATTTACTGGTCAATCAATCATCCAATTACAGGTCACTGTAAATGCTATTAATTGCAACAGGATTTGTTTGTTTTGCCATTTTTTGGGTGAATTATTGTCTAATGAAGGCAGTGTTGGCAAATTGCGAGTCAACTGTACATCTAAATTGACGCTAAAAGACGACACTCTTAGGAATGTAAAGTATTTTGAAAGAAAAACAAAAATTGTTTATGTTTCTTGAGAGTTGATCGAAAGGCTAAAAGGCATCAAGTCACTTGGACCAGGGAAAAGAGCAACAAGGCATGTATTAGCATCTGAACAGCAAAGTATCATTTACACAAAAGTTACATTATATTGGTTTAAAAACGGTCAACTTGGATAATCATTTTTCAAGTTTAAGCTAATCTGGTTTGTAAAGAAGAGCAAAAAAATTAGCTCAAGAATGTTAATTCGTTGGTTTCACCAAGAATGTTAAGTAATCGCATATAACATTACTGATGATGATGAGCAATGACAATTGATAAGTTAAGGTTAAATAAACTGACAACTTCCCATTGGAACAACAATAACAAATATTTTCCTTTTTTTCGTCTTCTTCTTCTTCTTCGTGTTTCAACGGTTATCCAACAACAGTCCGCATCAAGGAGAGCAGGGACGAGTTGTGCCAATTGTAAAACATCAACAACAACATTATGGCGCCGTAACCAGAATGGTGAGCCTGTTTGCAATGCATGTGGTCTGTACTATAAACTGCATAACGTAAGTTCAACTTTTTTGTTTCTTCTAACAGTAAATAACGGCAAAATGTGCAAACTTCCTGTTAATCAAATGCGAACACAAAAATTGTCCCATTCATTGAAATTTTCATCCTTTTTTTATCTCTCAATCTGATAATCTTTTAATCCGATCAAAAGATTCACTTGTTGGGATTGCAACATTGAAAAACAACAACCAATCTTGGTCTGTGAGTTGATGTTGATCATGATGAGGATGAGGATGAGAAGAGTAAAGAAGAGTTTAGAAATGAAAGAGGAAAATGATGAAAAAATAATGTTAAGTTGATGATGATGATTATGATGATAATGAAGAGGAAGGAGGAGAGATACTGTAAGGATAAAATGTTATCCTTCCTTGGGTGAACAAGAATGCAATGGTTTGTTTTTGGTGTGACACAGGAAAATGTCTGGTGCCAAGTGAGCTTGATATACTTCAATGAATATTGTGGGTTCGCTAAATATATACTTTGTAAGTGAATATATTATTATATTGAGAGTAATCATCTTCTCGCCTTTCTGGAGCCAGAAACTCTGTAACCGTGACAACCACATTCAGTCTCTTTTATCACCCAAACCCATCATTCTCATCCTCATCTTCTTGCATCTTTTCATTTTCAACTCGCCCTTCGTAAGTTGAGACTCCAATTCACTAAGGATGTCACATAGGATGTCCGTCAGTAAAAGAAACAACAACAAATATGATTGAGATCTAGCGGTTAACCACTATCTAGTCCATTGAAAGCAACTAAATGTTAACCGTCTATGTAATATTAGGTCGAGTAGAGTGTCGCTTCAAATGACAAACATTTTCACTCGATTCTCGTCATCGACGCGTTTTGCATTATTATTGTAAAGAGAAATTGATAAGTCTTTCACAGCAAACACGATCTCTGATTAATAACAAGATTCAAGTTGATTGATTCCAACTTTCCATTCGAACCCTTTGAATCAAAGGCTTTGACAAAACGCTAGGCTAGAAGCCTAACATTGCCGTGAGTATTTAGTCTTAGAGTTCAAGTCTTGGTTTGGTCAGGTCAAAGCAAAGACTTCATGGCAGCAAACCTCATGAATGAAGTAGAGTTCATTCGATAGGTTTTATTTGCATGGTAAGTGGTTCCTGAGATAATATTTTACTTTGAAGTTTGGACAAATAGTCGGCTGGTTATTTGTTTGAACAACGACTTCCAAGTTCGTAACTTTTCTGCAACAATTTTCAGTTTATTTTCCATAAAAGCTAGACTATCTTGCACAAACGAGTGACCAGCTTTTTATCGATCAAAGGCATTTTCCAACGTTCGAAGATTCGAGATGAGAGATTAGTTCAGGGTAACATAGAATAACTTCTCAAGAGCTCGGAATACATATTCAAATAACCCGTATAATTCCATTGGTTGAACTTGATTGCAATCCTAATCATTTCCATCTTGCTTGAAGCAGTCAAACTTTCTTATCCAAATATTATGATTGTGATCATCATTTTGAATGAAAGTAAAAGATGACTTGGAAAACATGAGTTTCTCTTGATTGATTGAAAATGATTTACTCTGCATGCGAAACAGGGAAAGTTTAATTAATGTTTAATCTAAACTGTTTATTGATTATAATTAAGTAAATGGGAAAATGAAGAAAAAAAGTTTTATTTAATTTTGATATGAATTAATGAACTAACCTTGACTGTAAATAGCAATAATTTTATTGAAATAAAAAAACAAAAACGCTTTTCAAGGTAATCTGTTGAAGAAACCGTTGCCGCTCTGAAGATGTTTAAATGTCTTTAAGAAAGCACAGGTTGGTTAATTTAAATTGGATTAAACAATTTATTTTCCTTTAATTATTCTGATTGAATGAGAGGAAAGAGTTGTTACAGACTTTTTCCCATTATCATGATAATAATGATGATCAACATTAGGTTACAGTTTCAACAACAGTTAACTTATAATAAGATTAACTTGCAATCTTGTTTTTTTCATGCAAACCTTGCTTCAGTCAATCAACCCTTGAAAAGCCAAAACTCAGACTCAGCAAACTTCAATCAGATATCTGGTCCTATTGCCAAAAAAATTAACAAACTTGAAATTAACAGCCTTTGGGTTGGTAGTTAAGAAAAAACAGAGTTTATCGTTTTTTCCTACACTTTGCTTTATTAAATTAGTTAATGGAGTTGACTTATCATTGGATATAATAACCAGATATCAGGTAATTATACTTGAATCATGAGTAAAATTTTTTGCAATTAAATTTCAAAATTATTAGTCGACCTTTTCAATTATTGAAAAAAAGTTGCTTCAGATGAAAACTTGAAAGATCAAGAGTAAACTCTGAGTTTTCAGTCGATTTTGTTCTTCATGTTTTCATACTTGGAATAGACGAGGTTTGATTATTCAAAAGGTGATTTTAGTGATTAAAGATTTGATTCTAACAAACGCTTCATCTTTGATCTTATAAAGACTCGCAGTTAACATGTTGTAGTGATCAGGAATGAAAGTATTGAAATTGAATGAAATAAAAAAGATCCAACTACAAAGATGAGTAGCCTTTATTGTAAAAGGAAGTTTATTTTGAATAAATCACACAAAGTAAGAATTGTTGAAATGTCTGAGAAGATAAACGCTTCTATCGAAGGTCAAACTCTTTCTGATCTCTCCAAGTGAGAGCTCACTATGAGATTTCACTTGGAAATTGTAGTGCTTAGCCTAAGGGTTTTTAGAGTGAGTAATTAGAAGGAAGAAAGGATTAAACATTAGTAATGAATGGAAAAAAGGATTAGGATTATTGGCCTGAGTAAAAGGCATAAAGTATAATGAGATGACTCTTTGGAGAGCTCAAAACGAGAGATCATTCTGAGTCCTCGTTTGGAGCGCTCATTTTTAGGTGTCATTTAGAGCGCTCAATGAGAGCGCTCGTTTTGAGCAAAAAAGGAAAAACAGGTTCACCACACTCCCCGTTACTTGAAATTATCCCGCCTGGGATGATATGAACGGCAATTCCGTACGTGAGCGAAACATTTCTGATCATTCTCTTCGTAAATGATCGTCTTTTGTTGTCCATCTTTGACATGTATGTCTTTAACTTCGAAAGGTCCTTCAAACTTGAACTTTTTACCAATCTTTCCTTTGAATACCAAAATCTTTGAGCCGATTTCAAACTTCAAAGGTCTAGCTTTACCTTTATTATGGTACTCTTGCATTCTTGTTCTGTATTTTAATTGTTGTTCCTCGCTAAATGGTTTTTCTGAGATCTCACAATTGTCAACGACTCCAAAGTGCTTATCGGCCGGTAACCAGTCAGAATAGCCAAAGGCTTTGAAAAATGGGGAACATCCGAGAGCTCTATTATATGCTCGATTGTTGTGTTTAGCTGCGGCTTCAATAGCTTTTTTCCATCCACCAGGAAAATCAGGAAAACACTCGCAAAATAGTTTAATTTTTTGTACTTGGCGTTCCGCCATTCCATTAGACCATGGACTATAAGGTGAGGTTGTGATCAATTTGATGTTTAGTTTGGTAGCGAGGTCTCTAGTTGCTTTTGAAACGAAAGACTTTCCACAGTCTGAAATTAACTTTCTAATTTTACCAATTGAAGGATGAGCGCTCAAAAAGAGCACTAAAGAAGAGGCGTCTTCTTTGATTGGTACTGCTTGGCATAATCTAGTGGCTTCATCAACCATAACAAGAAACGAATGTGTCTTTGCTGAACCTTCCTTTCTTTTAGTCAATTCACCGTAGTCTAGATGCATGACTTCGAATGGTACTCTTGAGTGCTGTGGTAAAATCATAAAATCTTGGTGTTGTTTTAGCTTAGACTTCACACGCTGACACACATCACAAGTCCTTATGTAGTCCGTGATATCTTCTTTCATTTTTGGCCATGTGAAGCGTGCTGCGATTTTGTGATATGTTCGCGAGATTCCATCATGTCCACCAGAATAGGGATCGTCATGATAAGATTGTAAGATTGCAGAAACTTGCTCTGCATTGACCTCGATCCGCTTCTTTTCGTTAGCGGTTAATACTATATTTATCATTGGTATTTCTGGGCAAAGTCTTGAGAGCGCGTCTGCATCAGTTAACTCTCTTCCAGATCGATGATTGATTTGAACGTTAAAGCTCATTAAGAAAGTTTGCCAACGCCCGAGGCGATTTTTAGGTTCCTTGAGTGACAGCAAGTGAGAGAGGGCTTGGTGGTCACTATGAACTTTAAATTCCTTTCCTTCTAGGTAACTTCGGAAATACTTGATTGCTTTAATGACGGCCAAGCATTCCTTTTCCGTAGTCGAGTAATTGAGTTCGGGCTTTGAGAAGGTGTAAGAATAATAGCCGATTACTCGCAGTTGCTTGTTTCGTACTTCTTTCTTATCTCTTTGATAGAGGATAGTTCCAGTGCCATAGTACGATGCATCGCAAGAAAGTTCGAAAGGAAGATTCCAATCCGGAACACCTAAAATGGGGTTTGAACTGATTAACTTTACGAGCTCCTGATATGAGCGCTCACATTGAGAGCTCCATTCGAACAACACATCTTTCTGCTTTAATCTATCCAACGGCCGAACAATTTCAGCGTATTTGGGTATGAAAGCTCTAAAATGTCCAGTAAGACCAGTAAAGCAACGAAGACTATGAAGGTCGGTTGGCTTTCTCATCATTTTAACACGTTCTACCGATTCGGATCGCGTAGTTTTGGTAAAGCCATCAATGACTCGTCCGAGGAAGATTATACTCTTTGAACAGAAAACACTTTTCTTCTCATTGATCTGTATTCCAAATTGAGAGAGCTTTGTGAGCACTCGAAATGAGAGCTCAGCACAATCTCTCTCTGTAACACCTCCAACACAGATATCATCAATGTATACAGCAATTTTATTTGTTTGTAGCAAGTCATCAAGAATCTCAACCATCTTTCGTTGGAATATCGGAGGGGAATTCTTCCATCCAAAAGGAAGACGAGTTAGTTCAAAGTGTCCGAAGGGAAGGACAAACGCACTAAATTTTCGAGTTTCTTCGGTAATTCCCACTTGCCAGAAACCATCCTTCAGATCAATCTTGCTGAAAAAGTTACAGCCTCCAAACATGTTTATGATTTCATCGATGATCGGAAAGGGATAGGGGTCTAAAATTGTATGCTTATTGACTTCGCGGTAATCTTGGCATAGACGTAACTGGCCATTTTCTTTTGGGACAATCACACAAGGTGATGCAAATTCTGAGGTTGAATTGACAATTATGCCCAGACTCAGTAACTCTTTTATTTTTTTTTGAGCCCAGATATATTTTTCACGTGATAAACGGTACGCTTTAGACTGAATGATTGGAGCGTCAGGAGACAATTTAAAATCAGCTTGTAGTGATGGCTGTTTATTACTTGGAATGAAGAGCTTAGGAAATAACGTTTTGGCTTTATCCAAGCTGTTGACGTATTCGTGGGAAGAGACAACTGAGCAGCAGATCTGATTAGCAGCAAAGTCCCACTTGACTTGCAACGCTTGTAGTGCATGAATTGATAAGATAACATCATAAGTTGAGTCCTTGTTAATAATAAAACTCAATTGGAGCACTCGGTTCATGTACTCAATTTGAGCGCTCACTTTGAGATCGCAATGTGAAACTTCACCATTGTATGCCTTAACAAGAGATGGACATTCCTCAACGTTGAGTTGCTTTTCTCGCACGAATCTTTGAGATATCATGTTAACCTTTGCGCCACTGTCAAACAAAGCTCTTGCCTCGTAGCCATCAAGGTTGATAACAAAAACGTTGTCGTCACTCGCTTTTTGTGACTCTTGTATTGTATCGATTGAGTAAATGTTCGCTGGGTCATTTCGAGGTCTCTCTTCTTGCCTCGTTGGTCTAGGTTTCGGTTTTGAGGGTCGGGTAGTATCATCGTATGGTCGACGATCGCGGGCTTTCATTGGCTTTAGTTGACACAAGGCACGCCGCAAATCATCTTTTGTAATCACTTCTGAGATGTTGATTTGCTTTGAGAGCTCGTCAGGAAGGCTCAAAAGCATCAAAGTTATAAAGTTGAAATCTTCAAGCTCAGGAAAAGCGAGCTGAAGCAATCGTTGTTTTTCGTAGTAGTATTCTAAGAGAGGCCCGCCTCGGTATTCCCACTGCAGTGCTGATTGAGCTTGGGTTAAACGATTCTGGCCAAATGATTCCAAAAATGCATCCTTCCATGGTTGCCATACAAACGGAAGATTTTCCACCAGTCTACTGTTGAACCACTTAATTGCTACGCCTTCTAAATAGGCTTTTAAGTTGTTGACTTTAGCATCGTCGGTTATCCAGCCATTGAATTCACATGCTTTCTCATAGCTTATTAACCACGTTTTGGCATCTTCTTGCCGTCCGTTGAATTTTGTTACCTCCATTCTCTGGTTTTTGCTCCTTTGAATAGGCACCAAGGTCTCTTGAAGGTTAGTGAACATTGAACGAAATGATTCCATTTGAAATCGCATGAGCTCTTGAAACATAGTTGCCATCTGCTCAGACTGAGCGCTCGAAGCGAGCGGCTCATTATTTGTAGAAGATTCATCACTTATGGAACCGGCACTATAAGTTTCATTAGTGTATATTTCGGCATCGCTTGGAGGAATAAACAAAGTGATAGTCCGTTGACGAGTCATCTCACGTATCGCAATCTGAGTTGGTTCCATCTGACTTATCGCTTGGTGAACTGAAATAGGTTGCGAGTCTTCTCTAACGAGAATCCATTGATCAGATCCGGCTATACAATATCTTGTCACCAAAATTTGATCATTTCGTTTTGCTAAGGTAAATTTGATTTTTAAAGGATTAGCCATCCTGTCGACTGCGCCAATTTGTAGTGATCAGGAATGAAAGTATTGAAATTGAATGAAATAAAAAAGATCCAACTACAAAGATGAGTAGCCTTTATTGTAAAAGGAAGTTTATTTTGAATAAATCACACAAAGTAAGAATTGTTGAAATGTCTGAGAAGATAAACGCTTCTATCGAAGGTCAAACTCTTTCTGATCTCTCCAAGTGAGAGCTCACTATGAGATTTCACTTGGAAATTGTAGTGCTTAGCCTAAGGGTTTTTAGAGTGAGTAATTAGAAGGAAGAAAGGATTAAACATTAGTAATGAATGGAAAAAAGGATTAGGATTATTGGCCTGAGTAAAAGGCATAAAGTATAATGAGATGACTCTTTGGAGAGCTCAAAACGAGAGATCATTCTGAGTCCTCGTTTGGAGCGCTCATTTTTAGGTGTCATTTAGAGCGCTCAATGAGAGCGCTCGTTTTGAGCAAAAAAGGAAAAACAGGTTCACCACACATGTGATTGTTAAACCTTAGTCGCTGCTCAACAAAGTTCAATGCGAATGATTACGATTATCATTGGGCGGCAAAAATTAAATGCTTCAGCTGATTTGATTGTGATAAATGTTTCATTGCTAGACTTGACACACAATTAAAGATGAAAATAACTTTGGCAGTTAATGATTTGGATAATAATTTTTAGATTCAATTTATTGAACTTTCTGATTATTTGTCGTTAAATCTGTTGCTTTTGAGATGATAATTTGACAGTCGCTGTTAGATTAATTTTGTTTGTTTGTTTTTTGTTATTGCGTGTTTCAAGCTTTACACTGTTGAGAAGATAATTGTTTAATGATGATAATGATGACCATGATAAATAGGTGAGAGAGTAAAGAGATAAATATATATAAGCCTAAACAAGATCATCTGTTAACTATTATCAATTGGACAACCGGTTCTGTTGAGGGTAAAAATGATAATCATTATAATCTTCTGAATGATGATGAGGTGATGATAAGTTTGTGGCTTTTGATTTACTTTTCTAGAATCATCATGAAGATAATATTGTTGTTGTTGATGATGATGATACTGAGAGTACAAAAGATTTGACTCGGTAAATATTACAATTGAATAAAGAGGAAGATTCATTGGCATCCTGAGCACATCCTTATGAAAATTGTATAAATGATATAAAAGGAAGAGGCTAACATTTCCTATTAAAAAATGTTTCTCATTTCATAACCATCATCATCTTGCTGCTCCCAACAAGGTGATGATAAACATAATTAAAGCTGAGAAATTTTAATGTTCAATTTTTCAGGGAAAAGAAAGAAAGAAGAGAAAGAGAGAGAAATAATGGAAACTGAAAAGCAACCAAATATGATAACTGATATTTAAATTTAAACAAGTTGCTGTTTGAACATGAAAAATGCGTCAAAGTTACGATATCATTATGTTATCAAAAAGTCTATTATTACTGTTTCAAGTTGTTCAATTGTGTGATTGGGTTGATCAGTTCACACTCGGTCAACTATAATTTTACGATGCAAGGCCACAGTTTATCCGGTTAGACCGAGAAGCGAACCAAAAATGCTAATAATATATCATTGAGCCAAGTCTGCTATTTTCATGGTTAGTTTTGTTGGTCAAAAGCAGAATCGTGATTCTCTTTATATGCCATTCTTGGTGTTGATTCATTTTATTTAAAGTCTTTACAAGTGATTTATTAATGTTTACAATTTAGATGAAAGTCAATGAACGAAATTGTAATTGTGCTTGCAATTATCACAATTAGCTTTATCATGATGGGTAAAGAAGAGGAAAGAGTTGGAAATGACCTGAAAGATGAAACAGATTGTTTTGCTGTTCAAGTTGACAAAGGTATAAGTTGAATCGATTGGAAAGATTGACCTGATAGATTCGAGCCAATTAACAAGAGTTTTTTGGGTTCGCTTTGAAACAAAATCCATTTGGTGATTATCAAGTGAAATAACCCAAAGATTTAAACGATAAGATTGAGGTAAACAAGGTGAAAAGGAAAGATTCACAAGTAAATTTTCACCTTTTACCTGAACCATTATGTTGCGTGTTTCTTTATTGGTGAATGAATTTGTGCGACAATTTAGTTCGTGTAACCAGTTGAGTTGTGAAACAAATCTTTATCTCGATGAACATCTAAATTTGTCCGATAATTTATCAGATGAATTTAGCTATTAACTCAAAGGTAATTGAAACTACGGGCGTTTTCAGTGTTTAGTGTTTTACATTTTTGTGTTCTGCCTGAATCAATGACCTTAATCAGATAATTTGCTGTTTATTTGAGAGTTGAAAAATAATGGCTTTGAATTGTTAGATTAAGATTTAGATTAACAGATGAAATTAGATAATCTTGACAAATGCTACGGATCGTTTGATTGAAACAAAATTGGGCAAAAATTTGTAAAAGCACGATTTGCAAAAAATACCTTTCGATATTATTGCAATATTTAAATGACAAAATACTCACCAATAATGTTGAATATTACAATGTATTTATGATATTGAGTTGAGATTAGCGACTTTTTTTGCTTGTTAAAAAGCAATGCTTTAAAAAAATCAGTAATTTTTAACAAAAATTACTGATTTTTTCATTATTAGATAGGAAATTAAAATGATGAATGACCAGATACAATGACACATGATTTTATCTTTTAAAAGTTAAAATAAGCCATTAAAGTCAAATGTCAATATTATTTAACCTCCGATAGTATTGTAGCAAGTATCGATAGATATCGATGAATATCGAAAATTATTCAAATGTTAAGCCTTTAATTTAATCATGCTTCAATCTTTGATATTATTTCTCAAATATTAATATCTATGCATCATTAATAATTTTTTTTGAAACATTTGAGTCTTTTTCACTCAATCCAATGTTTGTACATTTTGCTTTTTTATGCCTTTCTTGTTTCTTTTTTGGTTTAATTGAAACATTTTTTCTTGTTTTACTTTTCTCTAGGTTAATCGACCGTTGACCATGAAAAAGGATGGAATTCAAACTCGAAATAGAAAATTATCGTCAAAAGGAAAGAAAAAGAAAGGCCTTTTACCCATAACCGAAGTTCCAGTTTTAAAACCTTTGGATCCATCTAAGCCATTCTGCAGTTTTGCACCCACTCATGGTCACCTCAGTTCAGCTATGAGCTCAATGTCAGCAATGTCAGCCGTTAACCATTATGTTCATGGAGCAGGTAACATGCCTTTAGGAATGGGAGGATCACACTTCATGTCCAGCCACACAGGTATGCATATGGGACCCAATCAGCATCATCCAGGTCATGGTCTATCAGCTCTTTCATTCCAGGCCAGTGGACAGATTCTGGGTTCAATGGGAGCCGGAGGATTGGGTTTGCCTTCCACGAGTAGCATGGTTGGAGCGATGGCTTGATATATAAATTAATTTCATTCGCATTCATCATTCGCCAATATCACCACCATAAATCTCATCATCATCATCTTCACCAACTTCACCAACTTCACCAACTTCATCATCCTCATGATAATCCTGACAAAGGACAAGAAAAGTTATTCCTCTTCATTTTGCATTGTTAACTCGCTCATTATGATGATTGGTCGTCAACCCTTATAAGTCCAGCTTCACTTAAACTGCAGTTAATCAACTTTTTTGGTTGCAAACTTATTCTTGTCACTCGTATCATCATGTGCAGCAACAAAGGTCAATTCAAACATTGAATTTTGACATCATTTTCCTGATCATCAACATTATTCATTATCCATGTTTGTGTTCTCCCTCATCACTGGTCAATCCATCATTTGACCAGCATATAACAACTTCATCTCTCTTACTTTTCTCTCTCTTTCCTTTCCTTCTTTTTTCTACCTTTTATCAACTTCTTTTCAATGTGACCAACATCCAAACTCGTGAAAATGGATAACACAAAAAGACACAAAAAAAGCAAAACACTGAACCAAGCCAACTGAGAGAAACAAAAATATCACAGCTTATCAAAACAGATCTTCAGATTTATGCATGTTAATCAACTTTACTCATTTATAAATATTATACATAAAATATATTCAAATCAAACTGAAATAAATGCTGATAAACAGATGAAGGAAAAGAAAAGGAAAGCAAATTAATAATAAAACTGAATTAACATGCATAACACCTTTTTTTGTCAAAACTCAATAAACACTGAATAAAATTAAATTTGAATTTTATTGTAAATCAAATGTAACAAACGCAAAATATCATTTTATCCCAACTCTCATCCCAATCTTCATCATCTCATAGTACTTATATCTGTATCTAAATGAAAATAAATATAAATTGTGAACGCAGAAAAGAAATGGTCGATTGCCGGGTGAACTTCAAATTTTGAGAATTTCAATTTTCTATCGAGAAGCAAATTTCAAACTTGAAACAATTGTACAATTTTGTGACAAAAGTCAACAATCGCTAGTAACTTAATTTAACCGGAAACTTATCATTAGTATGGGAAGAAGAGACGATAATGAAGATGATGAAGATGATGAAGGGAAAAAGGTAAGTGAAGATGGCGTGTTTTTCAACAATTTATTAAACGAATTAAGTTGTCGCAGTAAATTGATACAAACAATGAAACTTTCTCTCAAGTCTTTCCTTTGCCTTGAAGATGATTGTTAAACTGTTTGAAATTGAAGAGACAAGATTACCTGGATGAAGAAAAGGTATTTTAGAACCTGGAAAAGGACCTTTTTTGTGTTCAATTTTGAAAGAAGAAAAAAAGAGAAATTTTGTTTTCTCTTCAAAAACCATTTTTCATTGTTGAATGACGGCCAAAATGGCCTTAGATTGTTGTTACTACAAAGGTAACAGTAATTCAAGATCACTTTTACTCAAATTGTTTTCCATTAAAATGTTCAACTGTTTACTATCAATGGCAATAATTGATTTCAATTGATGGTTTTCATGAAAGGAAAAGTTAACAATTATTTCAATGCAACAACAGCAAAGACTGTTTCTGTTAATGTTGTGATTGGGAAAATGTTTCAATTGAAATGTTACTTTTGTGTCATTCAGTGAATCGTGTTTCCGTTAGGAATATCTGTTTATTTCAAGTTCTTGTCATCATGAAATTTACTCTTTTAGTTAAGTGTGACTGTAAATTGAAACCATTTGTTTCCAATTCATCAATCTTTACCTTTAATTACTGTTCATGCGATTAACTAGTTTACCTTTCACGAAATGTTTTTTACGAAACGAAAAGGTAAAAATGCTTTTCCCAAAGGACAGGTTTGACAGTTAAATATGACTTGAAGTCGATGAGTATCTTGATGAGTTTAAACTGGACTCTTCTTTTGCATCATTTCAAGGTAACTTTAGGGTTAAACCTTGACTGGGCTTGTCAACTTTGACCTCAACTTTGGGTCAACCAGCTTGTGGTAACTCACTGGGTCAACCTTGGATGATTGATACTAAAGGTTAAAACAATAAACTGATGTAAATAAGAAAGATAATTGGTTAATTTGATTATTGTTGACATGCAATGATCAACCTTGAAATTATCTTTTTTTCGTGAAAAGGTTGATTTCGATACACTCTTCAATGCTCTTCAAATATCTCAATTTAGATGCTGATTTTTGGTTAAAATCTTTGCTCTTTTTTCATCATTTTATGAAAGCTTTTAAAATTGCTAGTAAATTTATTGTTCCTGTTTGTTGTCTTTCAATCCAGTTTAATAGTCATTTTAAATTGTCTCTATCGATTCATGTGAATTGGACAATGATGAAGTTGATGTTAGCTTCACAGCAGGTCGACTCAGGACACAAAACTGTCCTTTGCCAAATTGTTTTCCCATTTTTGATTCATAAACTAAAGATAACAATTTGAAAGTCAATAGGAGGTCGTTGGAACACTGGAACACTGTTTGGTGAAAATTGAGTTAACCCAAGTTTTAAACTAGTTGGGAGGTTTGCGTTTATTTAATAACAATTAACTTGAAATGCTTTGTGGCTTTGACCAGTTCCATCACACAGGAATATCGTTTAGAAATAAATCTGATTTGAATGGGAAACTCGATTAATGAACCAAAAGGTCTTACAGTTTATTCAATGTAAACAATCAAACAGATTAATCTGATTCTCTCTGCAATCAATGAACAAAATTGATCAAGATTATGAGTTTCGTTGTTTATCGTGATTATCAAGTGAAACAAAAAAACAATTTAATCTCAACGATAAAACACATTTTGAATTGAGCTTAAATATGTCATGAATTATTGGAGTTTATCAGTTAAAATAAAAGCCGTTAAAATGCAATAAAACGTGATCAATTTGAAAAAAGACGCAAATTGAATATCAAATGATCGAATTTTTTCAAAGGCGCTTTGAAATGAAATTGAAATTATCAGCTTGTTTAATCGCATTCAATTTTTCGCAATTAAACTACAAATAATTTTCCAGTTTCCCAATCAATTTGCTTATCAAAGTTGTAACGATTTTCACTCCTTTATAAGCTATGTTTGAAAAACAAGAAAAAAAAGAGTTTCGATTCTGGAAATCAGATGAAAGAATAGTTTTCTGCAACTCGGAACTTCAATAAAATTTTCTTTTCTTTTGGAGTCACAAACTTGTAAGAAACTCTAAAAACAAGGAACAGAATTAAGGTCAAAATGCAAGGGAAACGCTCTTTACTGTTGATCGATTAGAACAAAACTGAGCAAACTTAATCTGTCGTCCTTTTTACCCTTGATTATAAATCTATCAATTTTTCTTTATAAATTACTGTCCAATTGGAAGGGCCAAGGGTCAAAAGACACCCGGTAGACACTCTGTAGGTGACATTTGACAATAAAGAGATGAAACAATATTGACCCAAAACAAGTCGAGTAAGGATTAACATTGATTCCACCTTTATTTTCATCTCTCTTTCCTCTCTGTTAGGGCCACTTGGAGGTCGATGTTTGTGTGTTTATAAAAAGGTACTTTTAACGAACCTTCCTGATCACTCGGATCACTAAATTTGTACAATAGCAAGCCCCCCAAGCATCGCCCTCCTACAGTAACTTCCCATTTCATTGATAATAATAATAGCGAAATGCCTTTTTTACAAAGATTTGCCTTTTCACAGGCGATTGTACTTAACTTTACTTCTCAAGACTCGAAGAGAAAGACTTTTGCCTCTTATTTCTCATGTCAACTTTTCTTTTCTCAACTTCTTCTTCTTCTTCACTTCATAAACAGTTTTCTCTTCTTCTTCTTCTCTTCGACATCTTTTCTTCTCTCTTTGATTAGTGTTACTATGTAAGTAAAATTGTGGGCCAAGTAGATGACAAATGTACTTTGTCCACCTTTATAAGCACAACAATGGACGAGGAGGAGAAGAGGTTGGATTTTAAGGAGGTTCCATAAGGTTACATGAAACTATCAAAATGCATTTAACTATTGAACAGCAATCATCATCATCATCAAATCATTATTGCACTTTAACCTAATTTGACAACACAAACCGTTCAATCAACTGGTTTAATTGGATAATTGCTCTTGAATCAATCAAACTTTCAATTTTCAATCAATTCTTTTGCGGTTTGCCTTTTTAACCAGTTTAACCCATCAACCAAATCACTGTCTTGTTGGTCAACATTGACCATCTCTGTTCATTCAATTGTTTGTAACTTTATTTACACCCAAACATGAGGTGTAACTGGATGGGTGTTTACCTTTGCCTTGGCTAATCAATCCAACAGATTAAAGTTAACCTTTCAAGTTGATTAGTTTAGTTAACAGAATGCGTGTTTACAGTGATTAACAGTACGTGTTTAACACCGTCAAAAAAAGGAGTCGACACGAACATTTTTCTTCCAGTAATGAGTAAAAGTAAAATATTGTTATTAAACTGATGGATTATCTTTTCGCTTTTTGTTCTCAATCTTTTTTTAATCGTGATTTACATGATTATCCATGACCAATGGAAACAACTAACCTTTAACCTTACCTTTGGTAACATTCAAAGTACAATGTTAACACAAAGGAAGATCATTAATTACAGTTGATGAATTAGGATAGTCAATGAGAGTTTAAGTTTAAGCAGAATTTTTCATCACTGTTAACTGTTTACGACTGAAGATGTTACTTGTTAATGATATAAATGCAAAGAAACCAATTTAACGGTTATTTGAGGTTTTAATAAGGTAACATCACGAATATTTGTGTTTACCTTTGTAACACCTAACCCAGTAATTCAATGCAGCTCATTTCGAGTTTCTATTTGCTTTAAATTTGGACAAAGAAAAGCAAACAATTTCCAGTTTCATCGATGCTTCGATTTCAAATTTTCTTGAAATTATCAGATTATTTGCACTATTATTGTGACAACAGAACGGAAAGACAAAGTGCCATGACTGGAGCTGATTAACGTGAAGCTCGAGTTGGTTCAAATTCATAGTTGAACCCTTCTCTTCAGACAAAATCTGTAAAAGTTTAAAATGAAAGGCTAGGTTAGGTTAGGTTGATTCATAGATCAATATGAATCAATCAGATGATTCACTAAGACTAAACTTGTATCAAATAGCGTGAACTTTGATTCACAATGATGATTTATTTTATCATTGAGTCAAAGTTAAGGCTGGTTTTAGTCTTAATTTAATTCAAGATCGCTTGGCTGATAAGTGAACAGCAGTTCGACAAAATGTTGATTAAACTTGGATCAACTGCTTCAATCACTGATTCCTTTGATGACTAACCTTTCCATTGAAACTCTAATAGACATTTCATTTGACTCAAATAACATTGATATTCAATACTTTCTCAACTCAACATGAGCAAATCAGTTAATTTGACAATTTAACTGATAAATTAGTACATCATTTTTTTCTTGCTTGAAGAGACTTTGATGGACAATTTGGTTGACAATTTGAGTGGACAATATCCAATGGACAAGAGGTTAAACAGTTTTAAGTGAACCCATTTTAATGGACTAATTGATAATGTTGAATCTACTTCTTTTTGTTGAGCATTTGTCACAGGAACAAATAACCTATTTTTGTACACATTTTTGTGTTGTTGTACACGACAAGAAGAAGAAGGAAAAGAGAGAAAATCTTATCGATACTTTGAGCAAAAAGGTCCTGACCTTTAGTACCATAGAGTGTATATAATATGCAGGGTAGCACGGGTTGTGGGTAGCACAATAGAGATGAGAATCAGATTTGTGTGATTGTTGAGATGGATGATAAGATGATGTTGAGACAAGAAGAGAAACGGAAAAAAGAATCTCTTTCCAGAGAAAAGAAGAAGAAGGAAAGCGAATGATGGTGAAGATAAACCTGATGATAACTGATGATAACTGATGTTATCCATTGTAATATTAACTACCAGATGGCTCACCATTTTGATTATTGTGTTATCATTATTTTTATCAATTATTTTATTGTGACTCCTCCTTTGGAATCAATGAAATAAAATGGTGACTAAACTGACAAATGGATGGCGAAGGGGAGATTGAATCCACTGATATAGATATTCATTCATTGGTGAAAATGGTGGCCTTAAAAGTGACCCTTCAGGCTAACGGGTGTCTCAGGTATTGTCAAGTAAAAGTAAAAACATTACGATTTGTTGAAAAGAAATCCTTTCCTGTTTTTTTCTCTTCTCTCGACTTTTTTTATTCTTTCCATCTTTTTCTCTTCTTTTATCGTTAATCAGAATTTAAATTGTCCCTTTTTACCTCTTGTTTCCTCTCTGATCCCTTATCAGTTCAGTTGTTATTCAATAGGTAACTGAATGATGGTTTGTCAAACTCATCACTCGTACTTAGAGTAAATCTTTTCTTTCCTTTCAACATAAAAAAGTCTATTGCTCTTGATTATGATGGTGAGGATGATCGAGATGGTGATCAAGGATGATAAATACCATGGAACGTGCTTTACTCATTGTATCCACTGTGCTATCCACGAGTCAAGGGAAGCTCAACATTTCAAACGATTTAACCTTTAAATTCAATTTTGCTTGTTGCTTCGCCAGTAACTCCTAATGTTACCAGTGAAACTAATCATAACCAGCATCAAAAAATGTGTGTTTAAAACGGTTTCAAGCTTCTTTGATAAATGAATGGATAATTATTTGGATAACAATGGAAACTGTGATAATAATCATTTTAATCATAATGCGAATGATGAAGGGACACAAAAAGGCTCAAACTATTGAATAATAATAATAATAAACACACAAAAAGAAATGAAATCAACAATGAATTTAAAGTTACTTTAAGGTAATATTAAATCTCAAGTGTTGTTTTGTTAAGCACTTCTTGATGGACGCCAAATAAAAGGTGATTTGAGAAGAGAAATGCTCTTCTTTCTCATCATCAAATGTCCACTTAATTTGAGATGCATTTTTAGGGAGATTTAAGGTTCATTAAGAGCTCTAAATTGGATCCTAATTAATTGTTTTGTAGTCGTTTCCATTCACGATGGCGAAGAAGAAGAAAAGTGTTTTCCCTTTTCATTGCACTTTTAAATGGTTCAACCCTGAATAATGTTGTTCCCTGTACCAAGAATCCATCAACCAGAATAATAATATCAAACTAATGATTATGGGTTCTTCATATTTCTTTATTTTTAATACTCATATTGACCCAGACACGCCTTATAACCAAATAATAATAAAAGGGCAACAATAATGATAACAATAATAAACATCATGATGATGTAAAGGATGTTAAGACAAGAGTTTGTTGTCTTTAAGATGTTGCTCCATTTGCACCTAACAAAGTACATCGTTTAAAGTCGCTCACGTTAAAACAAGAGGTGGTAACATTGAGTGTATCTTGCGCTGGCCAAGATCCGCTATCATAATAACTGAATCGTGATTTCATCTCATCAATTGTTAATCATTTGTTATGCGCTGTTTCCCAACTTTGGTAAAGAAGCAAAGAGAAACGAAAAGAGAAGAAAAAAGTTGATCTCTTTTTTTTCTCTTCTTCTTCTTTTCTTTTTGTTCTTTCGGCAGATTATCTTCATTTACAGATAGTTTGGGATACTGTGATGATTGGGATGAGGATAAGGAGAGGGAGGGCAAGAAGGGTACTTAAGAAGGTGGACAAGAAGGAGGATAAGGCGGTTGACTTGGTGGCAAAGACTCTCCTCTCTTCACCAGACCGCCTTAAGACTTGAACATCATCATTCCCATTATATTTATCATCATCATTATAATCATGATAATCAACCTGGTAATCAGCCTCATAATCATCAGCATCTTTTCCTTTCTTCTCCATGATAATCATCATAATCAGGATCATCTGTTAATTGTGATTACACAGATATAAATATAGATCCGTGTAATTGTCAATTTAACAGGCTTCCGCCTAATTGAACCTTCAATTTCTTCTTACCTTTTGTTTTATTTTTCAATTCATACCTTCTAATCTGAATCATCATTCTATGGTAAATAAGCCGATCCTTGAAATTTAAGGCCAGTTAGATGATGAGCCATTGAAGGGCAGTTAAAGGGCAGTTCTTCTAGGTGTGTCTGCAAGTGAATGAAGCTAAACATACCAACAAGATACCACATTACACCATTCACTTTGATTAAAGTAAAAGTTTGGCTAACAAGCTGTGGAAAGGTTAAATAAGATTAAATTGTTGATCAATTATTTGTCCAACTTTATCATTGTAATTGCTATTGATTGATAGACAAATTGAAAAGCCACTTTTTCCTCACCGCCTTAGACCTTACCGTTCAATCAGATTGGTGTTTAATTTCAATCTTGAGTCGACCCCTGTTGAGCTCTCAGGAGCACAACACAATATCTCGTTAACCCAATATTATTAAACCTCTGAAAGGGCATCAACAAGGGGCGATATCATATCATGAAAAACAAGAAGCTATCATGGCTCAGCAGGAGTTCACCTTTAAATGCTCGTTTCATTTACTTTAAACGTCAATCACACGCACCTTTAACTTTCATTTTTCCTCGTATTCTGTTCCATCTTCAATTTACTCTAATTGTTTAATCAATGGCAATTAGTCAACCATTACTGGATAGTTATTAATGTCAAAAGTATATTCTTATTTCTTTTGCGATCGAAATTTCCTTTCATTCAAATCACAAAATCAAAGGTTTGAACTTTCGATGAAATGTTTCTTTTTGGTTTTGCCTTTTCAAGAAATCAAAACTTGATCAATTTTGCATTAAATTACTCAAATACTGATCTGAAAGTGTTGACCAAAGGAAGTTTGAATGGATAGCAAATGAATTTAGCAAATGTACTTTTACCAATTATGATTTACTTTTATTGTAAATTTAATTAACTTGATCATTGGCTGTTCTTGACGTTAAATTGGTTAAACAGCATGAAGTTGCTCTTTGCCTATCAACATTCAACTGAACATTCAAGACTTTTTGTTTCTCTTCAGGAAAACACAGAAAATAATAGTTCAACTTAACGCCATTATTTGGTTGTAAGAAGAACATAAAAGAACAGCGAATAAGATGAAAAATTTTATTTACACAAAAGTGGACATTGATCGATACTTGAATTGAACAATGGACTTACAAGATAATCCGCTTTCGAAAGCTATTCTTTCTTTCTTTCCTTTCTATTTTGTCTTCTTGCTTTTTGACAGTTAAAGCTACTAAAGTTTATGTATCTTCAGGTTTATTGAACAAATGGTTTTAGCCCTTTAATACCTTGTTTCACTTCATTCCAAAAGTGAACATTCATTTGGACACAAAACAGGGCACAAAAGGAATGTAAATATCTCTATAAGTGGTCCTTCGTCATGTGTGTGGCCTCAACTTCGATAACAAAACTAAACAAACAAACAAACAAAACAAAACACGAAACTCAACAAAAACCAAGCCTTTAATACCAGTACAACAGCGCCATCTATTGCCTTCTTTTTCAATAGAACATTAAGAAGCGAAAAAAAATTCATTGAAAAAAGGTTGAGTTAATCAGTCGTTTAACAGTTGAAACTATCAACTTGTTGATTGTGATCAGGGGAAAGAATCTCATTGCAATATCTTTAAATTGTTAAACTCGCTTTAAGTGAAAATGAAAACTAAGGTAATGATGATGATCATCAATGGATTGTGTTGAATCAACTTGTAAAGTGTAAGAGTGAATGATTTGTCGGTAAAACAATTGGAAACCATTAAGGAGAAGATGAAGAATAAATGATGATAATAATGATGAAAGTGATGAAAAGATGAGATCGAGATGAAAGTGATGCTTCTCGATGTTACCTTTGATATGAACAAGTTGAAAGAAGAAGAAGAAGAAAAGTTGAAGTTGTTATCACGATTTTTTGTTTTTCATCGTTTAAACTCATTGAGAGTGGGCCAAAAGAGACAAAATTGTTGCTGTTAAATCGTTATTATGGTTAGTAATATAAAATAGCCGCCAGTTATTTGATAGAGTCAACAATTAAACAAGAGCAACAACAATCATGATGAAAGTTGGAATAATAATGATAATCGCATTTCAACAATTGAACCTTTTTGCATCATTTTCGGCTTCAATTCACCTCATCATTATATTATTAAATAGGATCATTAAACAAGTAACTTATTACTTTATATCTGCTGATCAATAACTTTTTTGTGCGATATTTATCATTCCATCCAATCTTCACTTCTATCATCTATCATCTTACACAACAATTTGAGTCGTAATTGAATTCTTTACCTGTTCATGATACAACAATAAACACCGTGTTATTACTTACTACTAATCTGGCCGAGGTGTTGAAAGAATCATGTTCATGGAAGATCATGATTAACACCTTTTCATGGTAATGCCGTCAATCGATTCAACAATCAGAATCAAGTAACACCAAGTGTTAGCATCTTGTGATTAGATTTTGAAGGATTTGAAGTTTGTCCAGCTTTTGGTTGCTTTGGCTATTCATTCAAATCGATGCGCATTTTATGAAAGTATTAAGGTTAAACTGTTCATCTGGACTATTCAAGATCGATCATCGGTGAAGCTTTGAATGTAAATTTCCAGTAAACAATCTCAGTTAGTCTTCAAAGCTCAATGGTTCAAAAGAAAGCTCGATACATTTTTCAGATTCTCATTTTATCGACTTATTTTCTTAAAATTCTGGTAAAATAATCGTTATTCAAAGAGACAAAATTGAATGAAAAAATCATGAAGTTTATACTTTCACACCATATGAATTCTGGACAAACAATTGCGAAAATGGCTCGAACATGTAAATGCAAATGTTTAATTCTTACGTTGAGTGCAATTAATGGTATTTGCAAGTTTTTCAAGTGGTTGTGTCGATTAATATGCTGAACGGCATTTCGACTTCAATTTCGATTTCACTGACTGATCAATTGATTAAATTACAAGAAACTCTATTTTCCATGAGGATCACTTAAAATTTTTGCTTTATATCAATAATCTATGAATAATAACATAGGGATTGCAAGACGAAATCACAAACTAATTCCTGTCGAAATTGAGTTAAAACAAGAATTTATTATGATTTTTTTGATGAAATTTCAATAAAGTCAGATTCACTTCCAGCTTCACAGCACAAAAGATATCTATTGCATTCAATTTAGAAAGTTTACTTTCTTAAAACTTTTAACCAAAACTATAATAAATTTATTAGATAAAATGATCTTTTCAGTTTTTCTGTGCAATCCTGAGCAATTTAAGAAACTCTTATTTCACAGAATCAAACAGTTAATTCTGAACTGAATAGCTACAAAAATAGAGAGCGATGACAATTAAAATGAATGATGTTTACTGTTCATCAAATTAAACTTTAATCTGTTAATAACAATCACTTGTAAGAGATATTTAAGGTTAAGAGTTGCAACGTAAATTATTGTTGGAAATGCGATGAAAGGTCAATTAAAGTGATGATAAACAACAATTAAGAGGTATGATTAGTCGAGAATAAATAGTATTCACGATTGTTTCTAAGGTTTGTGGTCAATTGAGCTTAATATATTACAAGAAATGATAATAATTAAAGTTAAGCTCACGTCCAAAGAGCTTTTTGTTTTCAAATATTTAGTTTATTTGATTGTTGAGCACGTTTTACCTTTACTTTGATAATCAATGTTTACCATTCTAATGGTTGATCAAGTAAGCAAAAGTGAATCAAAAATTTGAAATTGAAACGATTGAAAAAGGAAAAAGAATGTTCGCTGAAAAGTTCGATAATTATTATTGACCATTTTAATTCGTTGCCCAAAAAGGAACCTCAAATTGCTTCTTATTACCAGCAACAAGTAAAGGTAAAGGCCATAGATGATGGTGTCAAGACGTGTTCATGTGCTTAAGAAACTGCGGCAAAGTGAATGCACGATTCAAGAAGAGATGATAATAATATTAATAATGATGAAAAGTTGGTTGATGATAACAAGGCAATTGAAAGTGGAAATGAAATAAGGCGTTGAAATGTAGCAAGAATAACAAAACTAATGTTTGCACTGTTAATTTGTGTTACTTTAATGTGATTCCCTTAGTAGATGGTAATATTGAATGGAAACGTTGATAAACCGAGAAACAGAATGAAAGGTAATCGTGATAATGCTCTAGGCCATATTACAGGTTTAAACATGTTAATGACCATCGAGACTATGGTAGAGAAGAGGTGAGGCCAATACAATTTTTCTTCATCTTTTTCTTGTTCTTCTTCTGGTTACTTTTGATGGTGAAAAGGGAAATATGATGAACTACAAGAAAACAGCTTCTTATACAGAGAAGAGGATGAAGATGATGAGGATGAATGGGAAGACGTGAGACTGATGATGACCACGAAATAATGTGAATCGGCATCAGATTGTGAATCATGGAGAAAGATCTGAAACTAATTATAAAAAGAAAGCTTTGACTTGCAATCGATAGCGACCAAAGTGTTAAATAGAAATGGGCAATTCTTTAATTGACTTTCAAATAAGCAAATAGATTGAGAAGGAGCGGTTATTACTCTCACTCTATCATCACTTTATCATCTTTATCATTACTCTCTTCATGTTATTCATTTTATTTACCATGAGACTCATTAAAACTCATTCACACTTTTGACCAGAAATGCGTACGTTTTTAGGTTGGTTTATTGTTATTAATGTTGATACATGTATTTATGGGTTTTGTTTTGTTTGCGCTGTGTGGGTTTGTTAATCTTGTTGAGTGATGATCAGATTTATCTTTTAATTGTAATTAACTTGATATTTTTCTCACCTCACCTTCTCAATTTATGATGTTGATGAGCCTAAGAATGAAGCACAGAACAAAAGTCAATTAAGATTGGTGTAAATTGAAGTACAATTGGTTTAAGTTATTCGTGTTAACTAGTCTTGAAGAACCATTTTTTACCTTTTTTCCAGTGAAATAAATTCTCCTATGATTAGCATTTTGATTAAATAGCTTTCTTTTGCCATTTAATTGATAAACTAAATTTATTTTTTCCTTCATTTTCATCCCAAAAATAAATAAGCAAATAAACACTGTTAATAAGTGAACAGTTGAAATACAAATGTTAATAATGAAAAATATGATGTTTTACATTGCCGCAAGGCTTGTTAGTTAACAAACTAATTGGCTATGGATTTGTATTATTTTTGCTTTTTTCAAATCAAAATGAGGATGAAAAAGTGATGAAAAGTGATGAGAAGAGGAGGATTTTTCAGCACTCAAGGAGTAAATTGAGTATCGCCTGAGAAGCATTTTGCTATTTCCTTCGCCTTTTTTATCCATTTTGTTATTTATTTCAATTTTTCACAGCTTCTTGAGAGTCTTGGCCTCATCCATTCAGATTAATATTATCATGGTAACAACATTGGAACTGCAATGGAGGTCTTTCAAGAGTAAATTGAAATTCTCATCAGAAAATACCATTAATTATATTTTTATTAATTTCATTTCTTCAACATTGCTAATCAACTCCAATATGCTGTTAAACATAAAATAAGTTTCAATTTTTATTTCGCTTTAATTGAAAATTTAACCGCAAAAAGATGCTCAATAACAACATTGTTTTGTAACAAATCAGATCAAAGTTGACTTCAATTAATTTGTATTTGCATTTAATTGTAATATAAACTGGATCAAAGTGAATTTCAGGTTTTGAAGAGCTTTCTATTTAATTTAATAGCCGTAAGGTGAGAAGCAAAAGTTGAATATTATTGAAATGGTAATGATGAAGGAAAGGTAATTGTGATCGATTTGTTGAGTTGTTCAACTTATTATTTTGTATTCTTAATTATGATTAATCGATGGTTTAATTTGTTCAATTGTTGAACCTTTTGTTTTTTCAATGTCTTTCAGTGTTTTCCTTGTTTTCCTTGCCTTCATCAATCATTTTCATCATTAAATGCTATTATTTAATCTTAACGCAATCATTAAATTCATTGCTATACTTTATTCGTAAATTATTTTCAAATTGCTAATCATTACCATGTCATCAGCTTTTAGCACTATTGACAGTCCAGATTGTATCAAATCAATAATTGAAACATTGAAATTTTGTTCATTTGGAAATATATTTTTAATCAACTTTTTCTTTTGTTGACAAATTTCAACTGAAACAGTCAGTGTTTCATTGAGTGGGATTTTCAATTGCACTTTAATTTGAAATTCATGATATAAAATGTATCAAATTACATTAAAGGAAAGTTATTTAATGATATTCAAGATGTTCAAATAAGTTTTACCTGAATAATAATTTTGATGAATTAGCAGTTACGAGAATTATGATGAAGTGATTTTTTGCAAATTAGTAAATTGATTGCATCAAATTCATGGTAACTTTGATTGAAGAGGCCAATAATAGCATGTGAATAAAATAATATAATTTTATATTTTGCTTTAGTTTTCCTCATTTTACTATCTTCTTCCTGTGAATAGTTGAGTCAATGAAAGGACCACCAAAGGAATATCATATTATTCCAGAGTTTATCAAATGGATTGATTTCAATGTTAATCAACTTGGAAATGGCTTTTCTCATGAACTCTCAGATTATCACGAGTTCCAAATCTTTTTGAACATGATCCACACTGGAATGGTTTAAGTCCTGTATGGACTGACATGTGTCTTTTAACCGTTGACTTTTGACTGAATCGACGACTACACAAATTACAGCTGAATGGCTTTTCGCCCGTGTGAATCCTTACATGAACCTTTAATCTTTCTCTGTCCACAAAGCGTTTTTCACAATATCCACAGGGAAATGGTCTTTCACCGGTATGTGATCTGATGTGCCTCTTGAGTGAATTGAGCTGCGTGAATCGTTGAGCACACATTGGACAGCGGTTTTCTTTGACTCGATTATTTAGAGAAGACGAAGAAGAAGATGGTGATAATGCTGATGACAATGATAAGGATAATGATGATGAAAGTAAATTTTGCGCTGAATTTTGATTGTTACTCGATGAAGAGTTTTCCATATTCTTTAATGGTTCATTTTGAGTTTCACAGTCTTGTCTTGAACTGCTGTTGTCGCAGCTGGCGCTACTTTTAGCTGTGGTGATCACGCTTTGGCTGATGGATGATGTGTTCTTGTTAATTGTGTTTGATGATGTGTTCCTATTAACTGTGTTGCCACTGTCAACTGTAGATTTGGTTATCAAATTGATTGGTTGATCTATTTGATTAGTTGTGAATCCTGGTTGGGTTGTGAGAGTGGCATCGATATTGCACGAGGCACGCTGAATAATTATCAAACTATCAACAGAGGGAGAGAGAAGAGAAAGACATTAATTAGGCGATCAAGGTGACCTTCAATAATCAAAATGTTGTAACAATTAAGTATACATACAATACACTTTACATGAATAACTTCTTGTGGGTTTTCATCAAATCTAGGGTTAACAGGAAAAAAATAATGATGATCGGTGTATTGTACTTACTCTTGTTTTACTTCCTCTCTCAGAGACTCGTCTCTTTCAACTATCTTGGCCTCCAATTCAGATATTATTGAATGCAGTTTATTGAATAATGAATTGATGTCCTGTTTGAACTGTTTACTTGACGAGATGCTGGACATGTTGCTTTTCCTATTATACGATGCCAATCAATAATCCTTAACCATAGTTAAAAGCACAAACAAAAAGACTTTAATTAATTAAGACAAAAAGAAATGTGGAGAAACAATAGAGCCTTGAGTGCAACAACTCAATTACTGATTATATCTCTCTCGTTGGTTACCTCTCAGTTACACTGATTAGAAATAGCGTAGTGAAGAGGATGCTTCAATTCGAGATAGCTTATCATCCCTTAAAATTATATAAAAATATTAAATAATTAATAGTGCCATCTTTACGAGAATGACATTGGTTCCAAAATATCGACTATATTAGTAGAATGGGCTTTGATATTTTTTTACATCATTCATGAAATGAAATCTACATGATAATATTAAAGCATATTTTGCTGTTTACCACCACATTCTGGTAAAAGAGCACAATGTTTAATCGAAACTTCAATTTATTGTAGATTAAATGGTACCAATAACATGTTTGGTGGAATAGCAATAACAAAATAGTGGCATTCATCACATTATTGATTATCACCGGGAAACAATATTTTTTATACAATAACAGGTGTTAAGCTAATGTGGCTCTTTGTTGCATTGGTAGAGTTGAGGTTTCGATTCCTGAGAACTTGTCATATCTAAAAAGTTAAAAGAAAAAAATCATTCATAAGTTGGGAAATACAACAATGATTTGATTTGAACTTACATGAACCGATATTCAGCTCGTTTAACTGAATCAATACAAGGTTTAGTTTTCAACTTTGCTGATAAAACGTGGCTCTCACTGATTTTAATCACTTCATTATTTATTGGTAAGTTTGAATTACTCAAGCCAACACTTTCCTCATGCTTTTCAATTGCTTCATACTGTGAGTTTATGAGTAAAGCTCTTATATCTGCTCCAGTGAAATTTTCAGTCAATTCAGGAATAATACTGTGATTGAAACTTTCATCAAAGTTGATATTTTTACCAAGAACTTTCCAGATATCCAAACGATCATCATCTGAAGGAAAATCACAACATATATATTTATCAAATCTACCAGGACGTAATAAGGCTGGATCAAGTAGATCAGGTCTAGAAGTAGCTGCAATAGCATAAACACCTTGCTCAATCACTTCTACTCCATCCATTTGAGCTAATAATTGATTAACAACTCTATCTGTAACTCCTGTTGTATCTTGTCCACGGCGAGGAGCCAAAGATTCAAATTCATCAAAGAAAATTATACAGGGTTTAGCGATTACTGCTCTTTCAAACAGTTCTCTAATTGATTCTTCGCTTTTCCCAATATATTTAGACAACAGCTCAGGCCCACGAATTTTGATGAGATTTACTTTACTTTCGCTAGCAAGTGCTTCAGCTAATAAACTTTTGCCTGTCCCAGGAGCACCATAAAGAAGAATGTTCCTGGGTGGACGAATAGGGCATTTACTAAATAATATTGGATATTTTATGGGTAGTAGAAGAGTACTTCTCAACAAATTTTTTACATCATTTAATCCGCCGATATCTTTAAATGAAATGCCATTATTTTTTTCAATCCGAATATCAGTCATCATTGACGGACGGAAAATTTGTAAAGCTTCTTCGAAATTTTCTGGCCCAATATCAGCAGTTTGATTCATAGTAACTTTGTTATGAATAGCTGAGTCAACAAGATTTAATAGATCAGCAATTAAATATCCTTCACATCGATAAGAAATCTTATCCAACCATTGATACGTAGAGTTGATTGAACCAGTATGGTGATCTAAGAAACTCTTGATAATTTGCCTTCTCTGCTCGAAATTCGGATTTTCCAAACTTATTGTTTCAGAAAATACTGACCGACCTCGAATGGATGTAAGAATTGGATTCAGCGAAGATTGAGAATTACAAGTTGCGACTAGGGCAATTTTTTGGCCAAATTTAATGTTGAGTTCATCAAAAGATTTAATAATGGATGAAAAAATACACGAAGCCCGAATAGAAGCGATAGTATCAGCACCAGGAACCTCTTCTAATCTTGAAATGTGGGGAGCTACTTGATCGAGGCCTTCAAATATTAGTACTGAGGGTTGGGCGTAAATGCATTCAGCAATTTGTGTGATCCATTGTTTCTTAAGTGAAGATATAGTTTTCCAAGATCCGCATTGAATTGTTTTGATGAACACAGAAGGAAATTTTTGCTTAGTTAATTCAATGACATGCTTGAGAAAACATGTTTTGCCGCTGCCTTTGGGGCCATGAACTAACAGAACGTTTCGTGCGAATGAGATATTTCTCTTGATAATTTCTTTGGTTGAGCTTTCCAGATTTAAGATACGGTTTAAAAAATTCGTAGCCGAGCTTATCTGATTCTCCATCCAAGGTATAAAAGGATAAGGAAGATAAACGGTCAACATTTCACTTTTAATTTCCGAACCACTGAGTTCAGGAAGTTTCATTAATGGTAGACGCTTACCCCAGCTTGTTGAAATTTGTTTGAAATTAACTCCTTTTATCCTAATATCCAATTTGTCGAGATTTTTTTCATTAATTGGAATACATGGTTTCTCTGGATCACAGGAAATAATGAAACCTTGACCATTCACCTCGATACACGAGCCCCGACAAAGCATCAGAATTTTATGCTTTGATATATAAGACTTAAAAGATTGTCGGATTGATTCACTTGTTGCATTTGTTCGCAAATTGATAGGACTTAAGTGAATTGAATCTTGAGTTGGAATTTTGATCTGAGACTCATCATTTAACGTTGGAAATTTACCTCGGTGAAAAAATATTTTACAGTTATGTGATAAATCCATCTGCATTCTTAAATTATCACTCAAGTAAATACTAGACACAGGACAAGTCGAGAATCCTCTTACTAAAATATAAGTACTGAGAAACAAATCTTCCTCCTGTGGATCTATCGAATCAGCTCTTCTGTTAATGGTATCAAAAGTTCTTTTCTGTTCATTCTTTTTTGACTTTTCACAAGGTGGCAACAATTTATTCAGAATCAGGACACCAAAATCATCGCTAGATAAATCAAATTGTTGTGCATTTACCCAGATCGTGTTGAGAACAGAACTAGTATCTAAATTGGACGGGGCTGGTAAGACATTGAAAATTGTGTTTGTGATGGTTTCATCGATGTTTTTACAAAGAATATAATTCAGAATGACCGAGTCAACTGTGTCAGTGCCATCACCATCATTCGTGTTAGTTGAATTGTTAAAAAACGATAAAAAACTAATAAATTTGCCAGTGACAGATGACACTTTTAAAGATGCTTGATTTTCATCTTGACCAATTTCAAGAAGAGAATCTTGAACCAAAATACAGAAATTGACATTTGGTTTTGTTTGAGTAACTTTGAAAATCAAAATGCTATTGCAAGATGTTAAGAAAGGGAAAACAAGTCCCGGATAAACTATGCGAATTTGATCCAGAATATTATCAGTCATTTCATTTTTATAGACATCGATGCCTATTCCTTTTGGCTCTACTAATACAAGATTACAATGATGACAGTCAGGAGGCCGTTCTTTGACAAATCTAACCGGCACTAATGATCCATTGTTTAATCCCAGCTGTTGTCCCAAAACTTGAGGGAAATGGATTGTTTCTGAGCTTTTGTCATCATGTCCCAATGCCGTGAAATAATATGGACTGTGGACTTGTCCTCCTATCGTAACTTTCACTATGCATAACTTAGTGATAAGCAAATGAAAAAATATTAATAATCAGCAGATATATAACTTGAATAAAATTTTCATACTTACCGGCTGATTGAGCAATATTTTGCGAGCAACTTTCACAAAACAGTTATTGCTTTCAATTAACTTCACAACTAAAAAATGAGTGTCTTCCATCAAGACTAACAAGAACTATCACTAAAAGAGGTGCTTTGGTTAGTCAGTTTTCTCTTTATTTTAACAGTAATCGTGTTTGGTTACAAGTACAGTCGGTAAAGGTAAAAAAGAATCCGTCAGCTTACTTTTGCTAAAGCTCCCTTGGTTACTGGTACCCGGTTAAATGGTTAGTCTTTAACTTGTTAGAGAGGAAACAAAAGTAACCAAATGTTGGCTAATCTAAACGATATTTTTCAATACAGAAGACAGTCGAGATTTTCTTGATATAATCCTTCATGTAAATTTACTTCCAGTTTTAATAGTTTCGGCATTTTTCGGTGTCTGGTAAGACTCATAATTATCGATATTCAGAGTTTCAGTCAATTTTTGATCGGAATAGTCATAGTAATCATCATTGCTTTCAAGATCTTCTTTCACTTTAACGCTATTGCAAACTTTAACGTGACTTTTAACTCAGCGTCCAAGCCGATGGCAAGAGGAGCTGGGAGAGCTGACGGACTCTAGTATACGCTATACCTTAAGAGCATTATTAATATCATAATACCTTTACGGTAACGGCCTAACCGCACATTCATCGACTAAAATAGAGGATTGAATTTATTGAGAAACCGATTGTATTAAAAATCGATAGTATCGATATATTGTTTAAAACTACCTTTTAAACACGCTTAACCCGGGAATTGGTTTGATAATCTGTTTGTTAGTTGCGATGGCTGACCATTCAAGGTAAGTTTTCATCGTGTTTCAACTATAATCAACTTTGAATTTAATGTTTACTGTTCATTTTATTCAGTTTAGTTACAATGGAAATGATCATCGAGCGAAGAAAACAAGTTAAGGCTGCAAAAGAAGCTCTTTTTTGGGGTTTGGCGAATTTGCTTGCCATGTTAACAATTGTGTCCGATATGTAAGCAAGCTTTTTTTTTATTTGTAAGTGTTGTATTAAACTTAATTTTTTTTCAGCCTCACAGGAATTTTCAGATCTTATATGTCCTCTGCATTTTCACAAGTTTTTTTTGGAATAGGTGAGTGAATTTTACTGGTCTCAATTTTTTCCAACTATTTTCATTGTTTTCAATATTTTTGTTTTTTTGCAGAAATAACATTGACATTGCTATTTGGTACCAATGCTATTTATGACTTCTATTTACACTCTTGGTTACGAATTTGGATGCAACCCATAGAAGTAACCGCTGAACAAAAAAGATTATTCAGAATTGCTGATAATGAAATTGGCTTCAAGGATTCAAAATCAGCATCATCATTTCGAGCTAAACTCTTGTCTAGGGAAAAAACATCATCGCCGATGGCATTTGCTTCACCAAAATTCTCTATTCTGTCTGACAAGGATGTATCAGCCACTCCACCTCTAAATTCTTCCTTCTTTACTTCGACACCATGTAATTTAAGCTTAGATACATCATGGCATCTTCTAAATCCTGCATCTGCTGACAATTCCTTTAATGAAAATTCACTTAGACGACGTGCGACTGCAACTTTATCTGACAGCATCAAGGATGAAACTAGTCTGATGAGCTATTTGAAAGAGTTCGAAGAGGTCGAAGAAAAGATGACCCAAATGAGTGTTGTAGAGCAACAAGCCTTACAAAATCAAAGTCCGTTTTCTTTTCAAAAACCTATGATTGATTTAACAAATGTCAGCTACCAACCATCCGACGATTCATCGCTTTTTATTAACGCTGACCAAGATGAAAATTTTTCAAATGTTTTCATGAATACAGAATCAGCAGACTCTGTAAGTTACTTTATTTCATTATTACTCAACTCAGATTTTGTCAAAAGCTTTCGTAATTTAACGCTCTCATGATTTTTTGTTTATTTTTTCACAGATTTGCAGCAGATTGAATATACCACCGAATAAACTAAGTAAATGGGTGGACAACATTAAAAATTGGATAAATACAACAATTCTGGCTGCTGTTGTCAAAGACATTGAAAAAATCAACGAAACTTTGATTAAAGCTGGCTTAGTTGAATCTTTAATTGGAGGTGAGCAACACGTTCATTTTATTTGATTTTGCTTAAAATCTTTTTCTTTGTTTAGAGGTAGGATTGTCTCAAGTTCGTCAACTTTCGACTCTTAAATCAAAAGAAATACCAACTCTATCGACTATTTTGGCATATTTAGAACTATCTATCCACCAGGAATATTTAATCAAAAGATTACAAGGTTAGTAGGATATTTTTATATTTATCCTTCCCTGGTACAATTTTCATTGTTTTTTGAATCTTATTTTGCAGATTTAAATAAACGGAAACTGGGCAACTTTGTTTGGAATAGCGGTGCATCTTTTAAAGGCAAATCATGGACAGATGAATGGCCTACAGACGCACACATAATTATGCACTGTTTCTGTACTTATATGAATTCAAAATTGCCTTCTAATCCTAACTATCCAGAAACTAAGGCTTTTACTGGACAATATTTTCGTGTTCTTGAAGGAGGTGTCGATAAAACAAATAAGGTCCAAATTCATATGTTACAAACTAAAGTTCATCCTCCTCACTTTGATGTCGTTGTTAAAGCCGAAGACGTGATTGATATACCGAAAGGAAGAAACAATGTTTTTTATGCCATCATAATATTTCTATTTTTTATCAAAACAAAACACTATGGTTTTCTAGGACGTGTCAATCTTGGACCTTCAGGCATAAATATATTATGGACTATCGATTGAACATTTTATCCATTTGATCTCTCTTATGTTCAGTTCATGTTGTCTATTTTCATTTATATGATCAAATAATTAAATAAATATTTATCTTTTCTTTACCCTAGTCAGCCGTGAACCGGCGTAATCTGAGCGAGCGCTTGAAATTAGAGCAAAGATAAATCGAATGGTTATTTTCCAACAAAATTTTTTTGTATATTTTGGTGAAATAGCAGTAGTTCTGTTCTTTAAGGTAATCAGACGAAAATTTTAAACTCAAATAAAACAAAACTCTAATGAATGACACTTTGAATGGACACTTAAAATGCTAGAAACATGTTTCCAATCAATATCGATTTTCTTTCCTACTATGCTGGTATTACTCTCCCCAGTAAATAAATTCGACGAGTTCTATGAGTATGTTTAATTTCATAAAAAACTCGAACTAAAAAGCGTTTAAAAATCAAATCTGATCTAAACAGAGTCTTAATAGCATAAAACTTACATCACTAACTTATACCAGATATTCTTCAGGTATCCTTTTGAAGTTTTTTAATTATTAAATGAAATTGATTAATTTTTGAAAAGACATGAGTTAGTCATCCGTAAGAGGAAGACAAATAGAATAATTTCCGTTGATTTCATTACTTTATCAGCTCTGGTTGAAATTGGAGAATCGATCAAAGAAGCTAAATTTACGATTCTTGATTTTTTTGCATTAAATTTTTGTTAACTTTTTAATTGATATAGTTATTCTTCTGAAATTACACTCAATGATTTTACTGTTATGTGTTCATGAGATTCTGAAATTTCAGTGAGCCACGAGATCTCTAATAGAAATTATTTGCGATCAAAGTTCCCTCGTTTTGCTTCGATCAACCTAATAATAAAGAAAATAACTGTTTCATTCTAATATCAATATTCTTGTATAAATATTAATAGGTTTAATATAATATTAATATATAATAAAGTATTTGTTTCAGAATTTACAAAACCTTTCTATGCATTTAATTATTTATTTTTAATCAAAATTGATTTCTTTTAAATACAAAAAATAAAATAGTTTTAAAATTCAATAAATCTGTTCCATGCCGTTTTTTAAACATATTCAAGTGTAATCCATCGTTTTAACAAATCCAACTGCAGATGAAAATTGAGTCCACCAATAAGCTTCTTCTCCTTTTAATTGTTTCTCATAAAAACATTCAACATATTGAACATTAGATAAAAGTGATGCTGGGTTTGCCTTTATAAGAACAAAAACTAAAACGGGAATCAAATCATCAGCAGTAGGTACGGATTTTTCATTAGCTAGTTTCAACAAGCTCATGATTATTTTGCAACATTTGATAACACAATCCACTTTTTCTCGTGGAGTTTTGTACGCATTCAGGGTAATTATTTCTTGCTGAGCAGCTGGCCACGGGCATTCAGAATGATATATTTTTGGTATGCGGAGATCATTATGGTCAGTAGTAATAACTTTAGATAAATTGTCAATATGTTGTTGAAGTATTTGATCACGTAAAACATCACCATCACCGTTAGGGTATAAAGCAGGTATATAAATCTGACTCATGATGTGTCGTTCAATTAATTTTTTGCCATGTTCAACTTGCTCTTCACTTGCGATTTGCCACACAGAATCTGTTTCCATCCCTTTAAAAAGCGTAGAAAGAAATTCTTCAACTAATTGGGCCTTTTCATCTGAAACATCAGTTCCTTTGAACTGTTCAATAAATTCTTTCAAAGAATTTTCTTTGTTCTCAAGATAGTACCGAACGCATAGATTTACAAGATTATGATTGCAATTTTTTTTGTCTTGCCTCAAATGAGATAATATATTGTCAAATTGGGCGATCGTTGATAACAAACTTTGACGGCAGCGAATAAGATAGGCAATATAAGGCGATCTTCGTTGATAATCTTCTCTAATTGATTTTAGAAGCTTTTGACAGTCGTCTTCGGATAAAGATTTGATTCGACGAATAGCTTCTTGTAAAGCAACTTTGATATTTGCATTGTTCATATATTCTGCTTCTGCTAGTAGACTCTAAAAATAATAAAAATATTTATAAATTAGTAAATTACAGTGTTATAAAATAGACTCAACGAGAAAAGCTTACCATCAAAAACCTGACGAGTTCTGTGTGAAGATTCGAAGCAGATGAGAGGGTTCTTGGGACTAAGTCATTAGATAACATTTGATGATGGTCAACACAGCTTAAAACATGTCTCAGAACCTTTTTGGTGTTTTCGAAAACTTCAGATTCCTGAATTTTCAATACTTGGTCAGTGGTATCAAAATCGATTAATAAATTGTTTTCCTGAGGCCCACTGTCTATTTCATCACATGATGAGCTATTTGATACAAGTGAAGCAAATTTGTCAATAGTTAAGCTAAGGATGTCTTGATCATTATTGTCCTCCTCAGAAACTAAATCTGAAAAGATTTTTACATCATTTTCCAGGTTCAGTGAAGATGGTATCACCTCTATGTTATTTTGCTTTCGTTGTTGTGATTTCAACACCTTGTCCTCACTTAATAAGCCATGATCTTGAGAAGCGAGAGTATCAGGAAAATTTAAAACGAGTACTTCTATTTTATTGTAATCAGGCTGATTTTTAATACTGGATCCATCATTCTCAGCTGGAAATTCTGATTCAGGACGACGACGAGAAACACGATTAAGAATACTTTTTTTGAATTTAGTGCTATTGCCAAGAGGCTCATCGGGTATAACGCAAGATACAGGAGGCTCTGTGCATGGTGAAAGCTTACTGAGTACTGATTCAGGAATTTTATTAAGTAATATGCTGAGTTGGCTTTTAATTTCTTGCTCGCTGGAAGCATTGTTTACTTGATGGAGAAAGTCCATTAAAAGATATAAATCATTATCAGTTATTAAAGCACAAGTACGTGAAACTTCAGTTGGTTTTTCGTCCAACATTGGCAAATGAGAATGAAAATCATTTTTTACAATCAAATCCAGTATAGATGTGACACAGTTTTGAGGAAATCTAGAGTAAACATCTTTGTATTTGTGATCTGCATTCTCCCAACGATTGATTCCCAAGATTTGAATTATCTGAGCAATCTGCATAAGATTAAAACGAGCAACATGATTTATATGAGTATCAACAATACCATAAAGTTCAGGATCAACGATGGCGTGGCAAATAAAATTAGAAAATATCAGATCGGAGCATATCCCAGCAACTTCCTTAGCATCGAGAGGGTCTGATTTACGATTAAATAAGGCAATGTAAAGGTGCCTGATCAGCCAGCTAAGGCTATCTGGAAAACTGAAAATATTATTGCTGATACCCTCAATAAATTTTGTAGCGAGATTCACCAGTTTATTAATCGTAAATTGACGATGTTTTTCTAGGTTTGCATTGTACTCGTCAGTATTCTCTTTACCAAACTGTTGATATTTCTCGTCTTTTGAAAATCGACTAAGAGCTCTCTCCGGATCAATGTCAAGGAAAAGATCATCTTCCATAAGTAAAGACATTACAGGTTCTCTAAGAGCAGAAATGAGAAATAATTTTGCGCCTCTCAATGTAGCTGAGAAAATCTTGTAAACTTGACTAAAAGCACAGGATCCATGTTGCAGCAGTCGCCTAGGGTTCTCATCGATAGCTATTTTTTTGTAAATTAATTGATGTAGAAGAGACAGAACGAGACTTCTGTCTTCGGGAAGAAGGCAATCGCTATAGAGAGAAGAAAGTATAACAGGTATGATAGAAGAAATACCAGGTAAACAGGCCTTTTCTGCTTCAAGTAAAATTTGAGCAACCAGTTGATAGTTGTTTCGGAGATTATAGATTAAATCAGCAAAATAAATATGTGAAGAGGATAATTTTTTATATGATTCGATGAAAGAAACATTATCCAGAGCAGTGGCTTGAAGACAAAAATCACCAGGATTTTGATTAACTTTACGGGAAGCCAATTTCTCTAGATTTAATTTTTGTTTACTGATGATCCAAGAGGAGTGGAACATCAATTCACTTTTCTGTATAACTTTGACATTGCACTCAGAAATATATTTTTTTTCACAACAAATAAATAGGTATTCTTTTCTTAGATGACGAGCCAGCTCGAGAATATCCTCTTTTTCAGGTTGATCACCCATATCAATTCAATTATGGATGTTATTTTTTGACAAATATTTTAAATGTTTATACAATTTTTGTTTTTCTGTTTACAAATTGGAATCAAACTGGTAGTTTCTCTCAGATGGCACTACATGCATGTTTACAAACTGAAAACGACAATTGAAAGCATCCAATAAAACTACACTAAACATAAATAAAGAAATGATTTGTTTTCAATCTGTAATTCCAATAACTTAAAGCTACCATAATACTTTCATCGTCTGAATTGGTTATTTTACGGTCATCATTTAATGTAGCTATTTTATAAAAATGTGCCTTAATTACTTAATATTTGTGTGAATTCTTTTTCTTTCTTATTTATTCAACTTATTAGCTTTTGCGCCTTTGTCTAGCTTCCTTCGAAAATGGAACAAGCTAAGGCATTGCGAGATGCAAAAAGAGAATTGGAAGATATTGAAGAACAAATCAATCTGCTTAAAACAAGAAGGCAAGAGGTGGCTGCCAGGATTGAGAGACTCAAAAATGCAACTGGTCAATCTAATAGTTTCCGAGGAAAAGAATATTATGATAGGGACAATTTTGAATGGAGTAAAAAGCTAATTGAAACTAGTGATAAAGTGTTCCATATCAAGTCATTTAGATCTCTCCAAAGAGCAGCGATCAATGCTACAATGAGCGGTGTTGACTGTCTGCTTATAATGCCCACGGGAGGTGGTAAAAGTCTCACCTTCCAATTGCCAAGTGTAATTAGTTCTGGTTAGTTGAGAATTTAATCATGTTTTCTTTTTACTTTTTTGTGATCAATTTGTTTTAATTTCTAACTTTTCTTCTTTAAGGTATTACTGTTGTAGTATCTCCGTTGATAGCACTAATGGAAGATCAGCAAATGGGCTTACGAGAGTTGAATATAGAAACCTCTCTTTTCAATGCTCAAACAACTAGAGAAGAATCTCGAGATATCATGCGAGCAATGGTTGATCCAACTTCTTGTCTCAAATTGATATATGTTACACCTGAAAAACTTGCTAAATCTAAAAGTATCATGTCACAAATGGAAAAAATGTATTCAATGGGAAGATTTTCCAGATTGGTAATAGACGAAGTTCATTGTTGCTCTCAATGGGGCCATGATTTCAGAACAGACTACAAATTTCTCGGTATAATGAAGAATCAATTTCCCGATGTTCCTATTTTGGGATTAACTGCGACTGCGACGCCAGAAGTTATTATCGACATACAAAAAATACTCAACATTGAAGGATGTTTAGTTTTAAAGGATAGTTTCTATAGACCCAACCTAAAATACGAAATTATTCATTCACATAGTAAAAATGACAGTGGAGCATTGGCTGATTTGATAAAGACAAGATTTAAAGGACAAAGTGGTATAATTTATTGTTTAACCGTTAAAGAAACTGAAGATTTGGCTGAAAAATTGCGCCAAGAAAATTTAAGAGCAAGTGCATACAATGCCCAGATAAATGCTAAATTGAAAAGTAAAATCCACGAGAAATGGTATTCTGGAGTCATTCAGGTGATAGTCGCTACTATCGCCTTTGGCATGGGTATTAATAAAATGGACGTTCGATTTGTTATTCACTATTCCATGTCCAAATCAATAGAAAACTATTACCAAGAAACCGGTCGTGCTGGTCGAGATGGAAAGACAGCTCATTGTATATTATTTTATCGTTTCCAAGATGCTTTCAGAGTTACTTCATTGTTCTTCACCGAAAATAATGCTCTTCGAATTATTTACCAAATGATTGGATTTTGCACCAACAGAGAGTCCTGTCGTAAGAAGTTATTAGCTCAATATTTTGGTGACTCTGACTGTCAATGTAATCAAATGTGTGATAATTGTATCAATGGTTTAAGGACTGAAGAGCTTGACGTTACTCACTATTGTGAAAATATCATAGCTATTCTCAAAGACCCTAAGAATTCAAAGGAACGATTCACTGCGTTGAAACTGTTAGAAGCATGGACTGGGAAAGGAGCTAAAAAATTGCGAGTTGATGGTATACCAAAGCCTACTTTGCCTCGTGAAGTTTGTGAATCAATAATTATCCAATTGTTGATTAATGGTTACTTAAAAGAAGAATTTCATTTCACTTCTTACACAACTTACAGTTATATTGTACCTGGCTATAAGGCTTCTATGACCAGAAGAGAACCAATAATTATAAGAATTGTGACAACTGAAAGTCCTGGCTGTATGAAAAAGAGTCGACCCCGACTGCAAACGAATCAAAATATTGTAGAGAATGCATTTACAGTGGAAAGTGACGATTCAGAAGCTGAAGAAGTAATAATAGCTTCAGCCAAAAAACGACCAAGAATTTTAGATGACTCGTTTAACGAGCATTCTAATTCTGATAATTCTCTTATTTGCTTAGAATAACAATATTTATTGAATATCAATAAAGTTTATATTTTAAGAATAATCTCAGCAATTTATGAGTGCTTAAACAAAATATTTTGTTTGTCCTTTAAAATGTGAAAATCAAAGTATAATATTTAATCTTTACATCAAATACATCAATCACGGTAATATCTTCTCTTCATAGCTCGATATTTCTTGAGCCTGTATAGCGCTTCGATTTCTTTGATCACATATTCACCTCTTTGAATGCACTTGGTTATTGCAGTTTCATCCTTCAAATCTTTGTTTGCCATAAAAGCCCGTTTACATCGGTCACGGAAGTAATTAAAACCTTTCGGCCATTCCAAACCCATATAGAGAAGCTATTGCATATTAAAATGTTTAAAGATCAATGAGACAATAAACTTTGAATCGAAAGATGAGAAAATAGATGATACGTACCCTTTTATACAGGTCCAAAACTTTATAACGTTGAGACATCTTCAATGGTTTCTTTCACAATCCTATAAAAAGATAATTGCAATGAATTCTGAATTGAAAATGATAAAAATTGATAGATGAAAAAAATTAAAATTACCAAGACAATAACAACTTTTGAATCTAAAATCCTTTAAAGTTAGAGATTTTTCAATGAAGAATTTGCGGATAAACAAGAACAGACTGTAAATATACAAACTTATGTCAAACACCTTTCAAGATAAATTAAACTAATTAAGACTATTAAAGACTCTTTAATAAAGAGTTTGGCGAAGAAAGAGCCTTTGTTGTTGTGGTAACCTTAGGTTCCAGTTTCTAATATGGAGAATATCAATTGATGTTAATCAGAGTTATTGCATTATGTGTCTAGTAAATAAAGTCAAACCTCTCAAATTGCAACTTCGTGGGGATAGCTTTAGAGGCAGTTTTCAAAGCAAATACTCTGAAAATAGATACATAATGAAACAGGCTCTTTGAAATGTGAATAGTGATTATATAACTTCCTTAATAAACTCAATAATTGATTAATGTGGAGTATTGACTAACAATTATTATATAACGGCTATTCGAAATGACTTTAGAAAAGTTCGCAAAATTTTTAGACTCCTCAAAATGTTTGTCCGAATTCCTAAGTCGTAAAACCAGAAAAACTTATCCAAATGTTTCAACAGTATTCATATTGTTCAGACTGTTGAAATTTCAATTGAAATTGGTTTTATTTGACGATGTTATTTGACTTCGCTTCGCTTGAGACTTCGCTTTGTTTCTTGGTAACCTGTATTGCTTCGTTGTTATCAAGTAGCTCAATAAATGGCCAAATGTCAATCTCCCAAATTTAAATAATTTTGATGATGCACATGGTTAGGTTGATGGAAGCAAGTTGATGAATAAAGGCTGAAAATAGTGTAACAAGGAGAAATATGGGCTAATACTTAGACAATACGTAAGGACGATACTGTGATATTTGTAAGATTAACATTCAATGAAATTCGAAACATTGTAGGCTTTAGTTAAATTGATTGGTTGATATGAATAGATGAAGAAAATTAGTAAGCTCGTCGTTAGATGCATTTTCGGATATATAGCTCCAATTGTGCCAAATAATCTGGTGCCAAACAATCAAAATGAACCAGTGAATCGTAAAGTTGATTTTTGCCGATTCCTAGATACATGGAAATGGATTAATTAATTAGATAAGTTGAATTAAAATTTAAATTGATAACTTAATAGATTTACCTGCAATGTAGTGTTTAAAGAAATTAACAAGAAAACTTCCTCTTTTCTTGTAATATCTGAAAATTGTCTTTTCTTTACAATTGGCTGGGTCAATCAAGGGTATACGAAAAACACCCAATGATTCGAATGGAAAATGAATTGATTGAGAATGTATTGCTTCACATTGCTTAAATTCTTGTTCACTGATTTGTTTCGCAAAAAAATGAAAAACGTTGACACGAAATGGTGATGAGTCAGGTTGGTTCCTAAAATCGTCAATGTAGCTTGAGATATGTATGAATCCATTGGTACCATCTGGATCGGATTCACTTGATTTGAGTGCAAAATTAATCTCTTCTTCAAGCTCTCTTTGTAAACCAGTGGCAATACTACTGTTATTTATATGGTTTACGAAATAAAGTTTAAGCCACTGGCTAGGTTGATATTATGCCATTTAACAATAAATTGAATCAAATTACTCTGGTTGAGTAACGAGCATACAAAAGACATGTTGGTGAAAACGAAAGTTAAGGCTGGATAAATCTAACAAAGAATGCTTTGACGCCAATTGCTGCTAAAAAGTGACCGTTTCGATGCATTGATAAACAATGGAGGTACAAACAACAAGAAATACTGGTAACGAAAATTAAAACGAGTATTTAATCATGATTTGAGTGGCTGTTTGAAAATAAACATTTATCAAGCTTGGTATAGTTTGAAATTTTTTATAAAGAAATTACAGAGTACAACTGGATATCCTTGTGAAAGCATAGGAATATTAGACATAAAGACGGAAATAAAGAAGTAGTAAAAGACTAAATTCAATAAGTTTGAATTCATGTATGTTGGAGAATAAAATTGATACAACAACTCTGATAAACATCAATTGATAAACTAAAATAAACGTTAGAAAAAAAGCCGGAACATAAGGTAACCATAACAACAAAGACTCTTCGTTAGACTCTTTAATAGCCTTAATTTAATTTATCTTGAAAGGTATTTTGACATAATTTTGTGTAAAAAATGATACATAAAGCCGTTTAATACTCTTAAAAATTTTACCTTAACTAGTACTTCAACTTAAAATGAGTGACACTCCATATAAATTGAATTTTTGAAGTCAGATTTTTTCACTTATTTCACTTTAAATTAATTTCTGTTCTATTCTTCACTTTTATCTGACGTTTTGGTAACGATGTCTCGATTTGTAAGATAGTAACTATTTTAGCTTTTTATTTAATTCACATGTGTTTAAACAGCTAAAAATCCAGTCTAAAAATGAGTCAGCTAAGAAACAATGCAGGTAAATGTATTGTACAATCAAATAAGGACTTTTAAGAGTCTCTGATAAAAGTCAGAACCAGTTTTACTAGTGAACCTCTCAAGATCAATCAACTCTACTTTGTCTGTGAAGCGTAGAAAAAAATGCCACATACATTAAATTTACAGACAATGGTTTGGTCGCGTTCTGTTAATTGCAGGAACATGATTGACAAATTGTAATAAATACACGCATTACGCGTTTTTGAAATAAAAAGAAACGACAGTGGATTGTGTGAACTAATTCGAATTTTATTTGATAAAAATATTGATAGAAAATGATAATTTAGAGCTCTTCTTTCTTTTTCTTACCATCACGAGTGTAACCACTTAACTCGTCAGTTGCATGTTTAGCAATGAATGAGATGAAATCATCCAACTCGCGTCCTCCGTTATATTTTTCGGGGACTTTAGTGCCTTTTGGATACCAATAAATTGTTGGAAAACCGTGAACTTCAAATGTTGAAGGAACATCGTTGGCAGTAGCATCCATTTTAACAATTTCTACGCCGGATTCATCTTTCAATGCCTTACCAAGATCTTCAAAGGTTGGAGCAAGTTTCTTACAATGACCACACCATGGAGCATAAAATTCGACTAAAATGTCTTTCTCACTCTTCGTGACTAATTCATCGAAGTTCTTACCTACGGCAACTTTTACTGGACCTGAGTTATCTTCAGGGATCTCCTCAGACTTAAGATAAGGTTGAAGTTTACCGCTGCTAAAATCTTTGACGAATGCTTCTAAATTTTCAACTGAGAATTTCTCCTTTTGAATGTATTTTTTACCATCAGCATCACGAGCAGCAACGACTGGTACAGCTTCTCGGCCAGAACGATCAGGTTCCAAACCGAATTCTTCCATTTCACCAGCAAATTGGTTGGAGTTAGCAATTGCAAATTTAATTTTTGGATAGTTTTGAGCAACTTTGAGAACTCGGTTACGCCAGTAGTTAGTACCTTTAGGATTCTTAACATAGTCAACATCGTAGTAGACAACAACGAGCGGTGGCTTGAAATCTTGCATGTTGGATTGAGTTCGATGACCAACTAAGCCATGATAGTTAGAATTAATCCAATTTTCAAGTGATCCACTCTCATCCCACACAACTGATGACTCTTCAAATTTGTTGCTAAGGGTTGAGGGACGAACAAGGACAACAGCCGGAGCGGAAACTTTGCTAGCTGACAATACTGAAAGAGCTGAAATATCATCGGAGGCAGAGCTACTATAAATATGAGCGAAATTGATTGATTCTCTCATCCTATCAGCATTTTTGTGGAACTTAGAGGCTAAAGAGTCTGATTCTTTGTTGAAAATACCAACTACAAATACTTCCTTAGCTGCCTTCAATTTATCATTCAAAGAGCTGAATGAAGTATATGCTTTAGAAGCAGGTCCAACTTGGCTTCTCATATACTTGACAATTCCATCAGCCTCTCGGGGACCATTGTATTCAGACGCAAATTCTCCCCCTTTGAAAATTTTCAGAGTTGGGTATCCTGAAACACCGAAGGTGGAACAAATTTCTTTACCATTGTCTGAGGTACAGTCAACCTTAGCCAAAGGAACTGGTGGATCGTTAGCAAGAAGAGCTGTAGAAGCTTTAGCGTATTCAGGTGCCAGTCTTTTACAGTGTCCACACCATGGAGCAAAAAATTCAATTAAAACAGTATCATATTTAGCAACTTCAGCCTTGAAACCATCTAAGTCATTGTTTGAAAGATCAATCACATCATCACCGGCAACAGCTAACCAGAGAAAACTTAAAATAAATATAGTGAACAAATGTCGTGACATGTTCATAAATGTTTTAGATAGAGACAACGTGAAATTTTAAACACTAAACCGATGAATAATTATTAATTATAAATAACTAATATAAATACAAAGAACAACTTGAACAAAATGAATTTAAAGTTGATTGTCGCTTGGACTTCTCTTTAAATGACGTGTTTTAAGCTGAAGGTACAGTTATTGAGCTGCCATCTACAGATATTGATAATAACAAAAAATATACATTTTCTGTTTAAATTGGCAATTTAAAATTACGCAAAAATCTCATAATATCTTGCATCTCGCAATCAAAATAATTTAATAAGTTACCATTTCAATTAAACCCAATCAAAATTTAACATCATCTTGGTATGTACCATTTACTCTTGGGTATTTAAAATAATCACTGCCTGTGTTGACTAACTTATGCAAAGCAATCACAGTCTTAACTTTTATTTATTTTCAATTTTTTATAATCCAATCGTCTAAATAAAAATAAGAAAAATCTAAATTATAGTGAAAAACATAGCGAATATTCTTTATCTTACAAATTATTTATACAGTCGCTTTAATTTTTTAACTAAAACAAGTTGATTCAACAATTTTTTGAGTTGTTTTCGTGTTTCAAACTCAAGATAAATTGTAAAAAATGCATCTGCAACTTTATCTCATTCGGCTTGTTTGTTACATGAAAGCCAGGAACTCCAGCTCGTTCGAGAGTCACTTGTTGATCACTAACGATTTGATCTAGTTCCATTATCAATTGCATATCAAGTTTTCTCATTTCTTCTTCGATTTGTGCATCAAATGCATCTTCAGCATCTCTAACCTGATCCATTGTCATTGCTCCGGTTGCTATATATTCTTTATGTTTCTTGTGAAGTGCAGTTTTTTTAGCCTTAAGAGCTTCAGATGTTTTCATACGCTTTTGAAACAAATTCTTTTCGGTTAATTGTTGGATATCTTGCAAGCCATTAACAATTTGAAATACTGTGTCATCGAGTAGGCAGCTAGCTAGGCTGGATAAAAGCTCGTGTGAGATTCTTTGTTGATATTCCCTGTGATTAGAGAAGAGAATAATATCAATTATAAAGAACACAGTAATTAATAAAATGGATGATTACATTGGTAATTCACTTGACATGGTCTGTAATTCGTTTAGCAACTTATAATGTTTTAGTTGTAATTGTCTTTTGATCAAGTCATTGTCAGAGTTATCATTACCACTAGATTCAATTTCCGTACTATAACTGCTGATGGTAGCCATGCTCCAATTGAAATAATCACAATCTAATTAATTGATCGTTTAGTGTAAATCGAGTTTTAAAATTAAAAAACAATACTGAATGCAATAGACTTCCAAGATGTCAAACAAGAGTGAGCACTAGGCGATTATATTGATAGTATCAATAATTATCGATACTATCGACTCTGGCATCAGAAATTCTGGTTCAGAATTTTAAACCACACATTTAGAAAATATTTTTTCCCTTTCATGATTGTTTCAAAGGTGGTGAACAATCTAAATTAAATTAGTCTGATGTGGTATTCATGGAGTAAAAAAGAACTCCACAGATTTGAGTATTCATACGAAGTTCTATCTGAAAATCAGGTTCGAATGCTGTGAATCACTCTTTTTTTTTGAGTTAATTTACTATTAATAACTAATATTGTTAATAGAACTGTTATTCTTTACAGTGATACCTTGTGAAGATTATCACAATTGGTAATCGTGTTCAGTTAGTTTTCATATCAAGTTACTTGGTGATCAAAAGATTTGAATAGCCAAGAATCTTTGGTTCAAGATACTAAAAGATGAAAAAAAACATGTTTCTAACATTTTTTTAAAAGGATATAAGTGATTTTGAGCTTTGAGATGCAAAAGTGTTTAACTGAGATCTTGAACATCTGCTAATATGACAATATTGTTGTCATAATATCTCCTTATTTTACTTCATTACTTGCAATGATTCATGAAAATAATTGTTTAAAAAATCAGAAATGTTAGTTTTCCTTTCCCTTGTAACAGTTACAATGTATTTAATGTAAGTAAACAAGTTACAGAAACCCAAAGATTAATGTATAAGATACAGCAGATGAGAGGTTTAGAGAACCTGAAGGGACAATGCCCACTGGATGGCACCACTCATAAAAACTCTATTGAATCAATTAATAAAAAATTAAAATTACAATGCTTGTTATGGTTAAAGTTTAATGTATTACATTAAATACTCTACAACTAGCGCTTAGGGTGGGCATTGTCCCTTACTAACATCAAAACCTCTCGGTTGCTGTATCTTATGCTTTAATCTTTGCAGAAACCGTATGGTTGAACAGCTTTAAATACGTAACTAAGCAATGAATATCAGTCACCAATGCATCTCTATCTATAGATATCTGAATACCAAAGACTAACTCTTTTTAGCTAAAAAGAGTTTCTTAATGTTTTGGTTTAGCTCTCTGCTTTTTTAAATGTCTTCTTTGGCTTGGTCCTCGTTGTTTAGTTCTATAATATCTACTTTCCGTGCTTTGTCTTATTAATAATTTATCGAGTTTTTCCAAATAAACAAATTTTTGTCAGTAAATTCATGTATTGTGGCCGTTGATTATTTGATTTGGACAAAGTGGTTTTTGTGTATACTTTATATAATGGACGATGAAGATAGTAAACCTATTGTGAAACCATTAGTCAATAAACAAATAAGGATCGAAGAAAACAAAAGGAATAGTCTTAAATCGTTTCTGGAAGATTGTTTCAGCAAAATTGGGAAAATGGAAGATTTTACAAACATGAAAGAAAATATTTCTATGATTGGACAAATTATCGACAATGTTAGTAACAAACCTAAGGCAGAGGAAGATGACGAAGAATATTTTACTCTCAGTCAATGTATTAATGAAATCAACAAACCTGAACCTGAAGATGAAGATGAACCTAATCCTGAAGCTAAACCTGAACCTGGTGAGCTATTAAATGCATTACAAGAAATGATTGACCACAACAAGGACGATTGTAGCTCAAGTCATCAATGCGATCGCAATACTGCCAAAGATACTGCAATAGGCATCAATCTTTCTGAAGAGTTTCATTCCAATGATAGTTTTACTTGTATTAAAGTTAAAAAAGAGTCTATCGAAGATCCTGAAACCAATGACGATCAAAAACTGACTGAAACAGTGAATATCGATAATCCAGAGTCTTTTCAGACACCGAAAAATGGCAAAACTATTAAGGCTGGAAGTAAATCTACAGGAAGGATTCGGTCAAAAAAATCTCGACTATCTTCTCTCAAAATTGAACAATCTAATCGTAAAATAACTGAATTTTTCCCAATCACGTCTAAATCAAAGAGTTCAATTTCTGCAAATAAACCCAAAAGCGAATTGACTGATGCTGATAACTTATTTATTCTTTCTGCTGTCCAAGGTGATGGAAACTTTTGTGTCTTGTGCCAAAAGAAATTAACTGCTAATTATCTAAAAAAACATTTAATCAATCAACATGGGGTTTCCAAAGATATTCTTATAACTGGACGAAAAGTCAAAACAGAAGACACGGAAGAAAATAGTGTCGAAGACGCAGTTTAGCTCAAGCCATCTTCTCCATTTCTCCTGATATTTCAAGCGAGGAAAAAACATCCTTGAGTTTATTTACATTTTTCAGACGGTGGAAGTAAACGACGAAATAATGCTAACCGTCTATTCCATTAATAACCCAGAGCTTATGAAAGCCTCAGCCAAAATAATCTGGTCGATTTTTGTTTTCCTTTCATAATTCATACGATTTTTCTATTTATTTAATTATTTCTTTTCTTCTCATTCCTTCAAATTCCTATTCAATATTTCTATATTTATGCAATGCTCAATTTCTATATTTTCTTTGGTCCAGATCGCTCAATCGACAATTGATTGAATTCAGTTACAATCCTGAATCCAGTCGCAAATATATTTTTTCGTCACCAATGTGCCTTACTGCTATGCATATCTTGATAATTATATTTTGATTATTGTTTTTGTAAGATCACTTCTAATATCTAATTCTCTTACATTTAAAATGCTCTAGTTATCTATGTTAAATCGTCTTGTCGAATAAAAAACTCAAATTGTCCATTAATGGACTGTAATGCAAATTTTTGTGTAACCTGTGTAAACTTTTGTCCCTTTATCACTTAGGAATAAGTCTCTCTTTTTCTGCTAGAACTGGCCTTTATTTATTTTCTTGGAATTTAATGCATTTTCGGTGGTATTAACAAGAAGACCGTGAAGAAATTGTGCCAACATTTCATACCCAACCATGAACTTAAAAGTTGCAGAACGAAGTAGAGGTGAATGATAAACAGCGAAAAATTATGAATGTCAAGTGTTTTGAAATTAAATCTGACTCTGACAGAATTACACAAAATGGCACAAATAATATCAGAAACTTGTTAACTTATCGACTAAACTCGAGTGGCCTGGCGAAAAATTATCTTTTTTTGTTCTAATACCCATTAGAGATGGCGCTGTTACATGTTATTAATAAGCACTGTTTATTAAGCAGCGACGGTGGCGATGCAACAGCATGAATAAAAAACAAAGTGTAAACAAAATATTTGTAAATATGATTCAGTTAATTTTGATTCTAATGTATTTAGATGATTTTTCATGAACCAATCATCTTTTGATTTTGTGAGTATTAAAAATGCATATTTAATCGTCGTATCAACCATTCTTATATTGTTTTATAGGCTTTATGGGAGTTAAAGGTCTTTGGACATTGTTGGAACCAGTTGGTTACCCGATCAGTTTAGAAAGTTTGGAGGGTAAGGTAATCGCTGTCGATATTAGCATCTGGATAAACCAATCAATCAAAGGGATAAGGGATAAAAGAGGAATTCTCGCTGAAAATGCTCACTTGCTTGGTTTATTTAATAGAATTTGTAAATTATTGTTTTATAAGATAAAACCCGTTTTTGTTTTCGATGGAGGTGCACCAGCTTTAAAAAGACAAACAATTGAAGAGCGGCGCTTACGACGTGAAAATATCTTAGCCAAAGCTAAAAGTAATGTCAACAAAGTGTTGCAGTCGTACCTATCAGATAAATTGCAAAAGGAAATAGAATTTGAAGACGACGAGGAGTTGACTGATGTTGGATTCGGACTAAAAGAATGGACCAACAAAGATGAGGGTAATCTTTTTGTTTTACCTGAAAACTCTGTTGATGATAAAAACATAGATCAATCAGAAGAGGATTGGCAAGAGTTTGCATTTGCTGCTCACCCTAAGTTTAAGAAACTTCAAGATGAAGAATTGATTGACACCGAATCCGAAGATTTTAAAAGTCTACCACCAGAAATTCGTCACGAAATTTTGAGTGAAATACGAGAAAAGAAAAAGAGATTGAACAAAGTTGATGACATTCCTAAAGATACAGATAATTTCTCTAGCTATCAAATGAAAAGGATTCTTGTTAGACGACAAATTCAAGAGAAAATGGAAGAATTACAAAATGAAATGATTACAAGTGTTTCAAGCAAAGCAACTAGTTTTGTGCCTGAAAATTATGATACCTATGAGGGAATAACAGCTCAAAGAGTTATGTCTGATGATTCCACTCATTTCATATATATGAACAAACGTAAGCTGGAAAATGATGGGGTTGCACCTAAATTATTGATGCCAAAGAAAAAAAAAGAAGAGTCTGAAAGAGAGTTACTTCCAAAAAAAGCTTATCGAGACATTTGCATCTCTGTTGAAGATTTTGATTATGGATTAAAGGAAGAAGCTGAAAAAGAAGGATCAACTTCACTTCGAGATAAAATACGAAGTGAGAAACCATTGGGTTCTACAATCCGGATAACTGATTTGACATCTAAACCAAAGCCTACAAAGATTATAGAAAAATTGAATGATTTTGTTATTCAATCAGAGTCAAGTGAAAGTGGAAGTGATAATGATTTCATTGAAGTCGAAACAATCCAAGATAGTGATGATGAAGAAATTTCTGATGAGAAGACCATGCCTGTGCTCAACAATAGCAAAGAAAGCTCTTCTTCAATTGAAGATTCTGAGATATCAAATAAAAATATCTTTCCTCAAAAAAATAAAATATCTACTGAATCGTTCACTAATTTTGATGAACCAATCGCATCCACATCTAAAGAAGCAGATCGAATCGAATTTCAAATATTTAATCCTCCAACGCAACTCGAACCTGATTTGTTTATTGAAGCAGAAGTAAAAACTCGCAAAGAGGAGGAACAGGAGGATGATGAGATTCAAGTTCTTCCAGAATCAAAGGATGAAGCTGTCATCACAAAAAGTCATCATTTTACAGCCATCGATTCCCCTCCTACTAAAACTTCTGATAAAAATTTTTACCAATCTTCAGAAAAAAGGTCAGAATCACCATCAACTCCAAAAAAATCTGATTTTGCAACTCCGAAAAGGCCTGAACCTATGACTCCGAAAAAATCCACATCTTTAACTCCTAAGAAACCTGATTCTGTAACTCCTAAAAAGGCTGAATCTTTAACGCCAAAATCTAAGACAACTGCAACAACAACGATTACACCGACCAAACAATCAGGGCCACTTTCTGACTCTCTTACTCCAATCAAAGTTCTTAAATCATCTGAACGGACAGATGCAATGGATGACCAATTACGTGACATGAAAAAGGCAGAAAGACAAACTTCAACGGTCGCTCAAAACATGATCAGTGAATGTCGAGAGTTGCTATCAATGTTTGGCATACCTTATGTGATGTCACCAATGGAAGCTGAAGCACAGTGTGCTGCTCTTGAGATTCAAGGGTTGACCAATGGGACGATAACAGATGATAGTGACATTTGGCTTTTTGGTGGTAAAACAGTTTTTAAAAATTTTTTTAATCAAAGTAAATTTGTTGAAATGTATACAATCAAAGATATCGAGCAAAAACTGAAATTAAATCGTGTTACAATGATCTGTGTAGCAATGTTAACTGGATGTGATTATACGGACGGAGTGGAAAGTGTTGGACCAGTGAAAGCTCTTGAAATTTTAAGTGAATTCCCAGGTGAAGGACTTGAGCGTTTGAAATCATTCAAAGATTGGTGGTCCAAGAAAAAGAAAGGAAATGATAAATCACCTGGAAACAAACAAAGAGCTCAGTTTTTGAAACTGAATTTGAGCGAGAATTTTCCAAGTGAATTAGTTTTTAAAGCATTTATGTCACCTATTGTGATTGAATCGAACGAAAAATTTTCTTGGGGAATGCCTGATCTCGATCTACTCCGCCGATTTGCTGGTGAAAAAATGAGATGGTCAAGAGAAAAAATTGATTCTACTTTGACACCAATCATTAAGAACTTAAATCAGAAACAGAACCAGCTTCGAATTGATCAATTTATTAAACTTCGAGCTAACAACAACAAAGTAGTTTATTCATCGAAACGTCTAGCCAACGCTGTGAACAAAATATCTGGATCTAATGAATCATCAGAAGTCGTTGGTGGTGGTTCTGTTAACCCTGGTCTTAGTAAACTTCGAGAGAAAGTCAAAAATCAGAGAAAAAAAGGTAGAACAACCAATCAACAAACTAAACGAAAGCCTGGAAAGCCTGGAAAAAGTGTTGATAGAACCGTAATTGAAAAAGAAACTATTGAATTGTCTGAATCAAGCTCCGGTCCTGATTGATAAGTTGATCGCTTTTAACTCTTAACCAGTATGAGCTTTCAACGAGAAGGAAAATATTGTTCAAATAAACGGGCCTCTGCTGAAATATTCAATGTATTATATTTCTCGATGCATTTTATAATACATTTTATTACTTGTTGACTCGAGTACTTAAATTCATATTGTAATAAGAAAATCAATTCAATCATATTGATTTCAAATTACTTAAAAAGCATGCTTTAAGTCGCAAATCATCAAAGTACAAATAAATTAAATTAAGAATACAAATTGTAAATCAAAGTTGATATAATTGAAAAAGTTTCATTTTTACCAAATGTTTACCTGTTTTGTTGCCAATATGCACGCCGTGAGTATTAATGTATACCATCAGGACAGTATACCATTCATGTATAGAATGAATAGAGTGAATGTATAGAATTCTTGAATTGCACCAAAAAGCCAATAATATAATTATTTTTATAAATAAAATAGAGAGAAATTAATAGAGAAGAATGGTAAAGGAATTTATTTGATTTCATTTTCCAAATAGACTAGAATATATTAAATGAATATATTATATTTTGCACAATATAATAAATCATTTGGGAACAAGTATTGTCCAATTATTATCCATCGATGCTTAGATCAATTCTCCTGTAAGGCACGCTCTTTGAGTAACCGTAATGCTTCCGAAACAACTTTGGCACGAGAAGTCAAGTCATCTCCAAAGTCATTATCATCACTGCCAAATTGATTACTGTCGTCAATATTATCAATTAAATCGTCATCTAAATCCTGACTATGGCCATTAGTGTATCGCGTAGAGTTTGTTCGAGCAGATTGATTACTAGAAAAGTTTTTACTGTTTCCACTCACTGTTTTATTGGTTGATGATCGACTAGCTGTTGTTGACGTAGTGGATGATGAAGGTCGACGAGATTTGAGATCAACTTCTTCTGAACCTGAAAAAGAACTTGTTCGTCGGGAAAACATGGGCGATGGTTCTCGAGACCTCGAAGAGTATACAAGAGAATGAGAAGAATTATTACTGTGATGATTACCATGTCCGAAGAAATCATTGCTGTCATGATTAAGGTCAAAAGTGATTGGTCGTGAAAAGGATGACATTAATTTCGAATTGATTCTGTCACGTCTCTCACGAGCCTCTTCTATTAACTGTTGAGCTCTAACTTGAACCCGTTCAATAAACTGATCATTTGTAAGAAAAAGAGGAGGCTTTAAGTGAAGATTCTGTTGCTGAGAATGATGATGATTTCCAAGACTATCAAATGGCTGGAGATTAGGGTGATGTGAGTGAGGATGATTGGAAGTCGACGTTGAAGGGTAATGACGAGAAAAATGTGGATTATCAAATAACGAAAAGTCAAATAGTCGATCACCGTTTTCTATTAATGAAGTTCGTCGTCGAACAGATGATGCTCTCCTTTCAAGAGGATGATTGAACCGAGAGTAATATGATTTACGAAGTATCCGTTCCTGAAGAGTTTCTTTGTGATTTGGATCATTAGATGTGGTACTACTGTTGGCATTGTTGATTAACGATCTGTGAGATGCGGAAGTATCATCATTATTATCAACATCATCATTTTTCATATTTTTCCTATTAATATCATTATAAGCATCTTTAGACAGATGATGAAATGATTCATTATCATTAGATTTTTGCCTGTTGAAACAAGCCTGTGGTGGTGCTGATGATTTTGAGGTAATTTCGGGTCCACAATCAGATTCTGATTGCTGGTGAAGGTGAAAGGGATTTAGGTGTTGGTTCAGGCTTGGACGATGATGATTTATTTCCTTACTATTTACATACTCAGAACCTTTCTTATTGTTAAATTTACATTTATCATTATTTCTCACTACATCCACATTTATCTCAGTTTTGCAATGATTTTTATTATTTGTTAGTCTTTCACCACTAATGGCTCCTTGATTATCACCATCGTCACCCCCATTCCCATCATCTATGATATTATTAGCTTTGTTAGATTGTTTTTGTTGGACCCAACTATTAATAACACCATCACGGTCAACAGGTATTTTATCAACTCTAACAATCCGATTAGAACTAGTTTCATGGTTAGTGGTTGGTTCCATTGACTCGAACATGCTATTATTATATTTATTTGTTTGACCATTAACAGGATTCCATGCGATATCTCCATCATTCTCAATTAGATTCTCAAGAGCACGAAGTGAGGAAGAGTCTCCCGTTAAACTCTTACCTCTTTTCATTTGTTGAGGAGGAAGGCTGGTTGTGGTTGTGGTTGTGGAAGTAGTAGTAGTACTATTGTCGCGATTATCGTACCTGGATTCTCCTCCTCCGGAGGCTCCACTGAGTCCAGATAACCGCTGTGAAACCAGATTTCGATAACCATGGGTACGAAGCTGATCCAGCAAGGAAGAATTTTCAGGAAGCAAAACTGGACTTGACCAATCGTCAGATTCTGCCGTACCCGGCGTTTCAACAATACCTGATGAAGACAGTCCCATTCTTCCTCCTCCTCCTACTCCTGAACTTGAAATTAAAGTCCGCGACTCCCTGGGTTCATTTCCACCTCCAAGTGACAATTTCATGGTAATTAAAGGTTTATTGGAGTTTGAGGTTACAATAGAAGGAGATGTGTTTCGATTAACAGGTATAATAACCTCTGACCGAGGTTTAGCTGTGATAGAATCATCTCTGATAAATCGAGATGTTTCAGAAACTTTAGGAGACCCAATTTGAATTTCCTGAGTAGTGCTGAAAGACAAATTTGATCCACTTTGTGGATCTAAAACTCGATTTGAATCAACTGATCCTAGATCAAAACCAAATCGAGAACTAACGGATCTCCCATAACGATTTATTGGGCGAGGACGTATAGTTGTGTACATACTGATTGGATGATTCTGCCCGATCTCATCATCATCTCGATTCATATCCAACCATTGTTCTACTCGACGTCGTGGACCAGATTCATCCAGATCTAGTGAGCTCGCACCACTAGGTCCTCCAACGTTGTCCTCACAGCCTTCACGTTGCCTTTGACTTTCTCTTGATATAGTCCGAGCATAAGGTCTTCCAGTAACTGGTCTTGAAAAGAATGACGTTGAGTTGATATGTTGAGCATTGCTACCGCCACTCTCATTAGAATCTAGGCTATCCTGTTTCGAAGGCGGAGTTGCCATACGAGTAGCCGAGTCTATGTTACGAAGAGGATTAATAACCATTCGAACAGTGGGTGTAGCTGAGCTCCGAGTTGGACCGAAGGATGTTGACCCCCTATCACGACTGAGTGAGCGTCGAAAAGAAGAGCCAAATGGCTCATTATCACTGAAAAAGTCATCCGAACCAAAATGTTTTGATAGAAGTGACCGATGACGATCGAGCAGATTACTTGAGGAAGGATTGGTTCCAAGAAACTTCCAAAGTCCACCTCCACCTCCAAACCCTATAGATTGCTCTGTATCAGTGTCTGTATCACTGCATTCTTGATCTGTGCCATGACCTGGTGCTCTGCGCCATCCACTACCCAATTGAGTTTCAGTTTTGGGTTTGCGTTCAGCACTTTCGGCTCGAGATTTCTTTTTTGACTTTTTGGAGCGTCCTGTGCCCCAAAGGCTTGCAAAAGGCGATCTACTCTGAGAGAAAATTGATCTCATTCGACCACTGAGATTACTGAAAACTGGATCCCCACTCCAAGTGTCAAATATATCATCAAAGATATCAGTTGATCCAGAAGAAGATGCACTTTCTGATCTACGAAGATCAGCAATTGGCCGCACAATGGGAGGTGAAACAGATCCATTGCGACCATCATCAACAGATCCACCAAAACTTTTAACTGTTCGAGTTTCTTCACTTGATTCGGACCGTGCGGAACTTGCAGCACCAACAGGATAATGAGTTACTTTACTCTTTTTCTCAATTCTACTGAATGATCCATCAGCTCCTTCTTCTGAAATTATTTTACCAGTTTCCGTTATACAAGCTCCATCCTTGGTGAATATCACCTTCTTGTAACTTCGCGTGATGGGTGCCGCTTTGCTTAATGCAGTTGATGGTGTTCCTGGATTCGACTCTTGATTTTGAGTTCCAGCAGTTGATGGTGGTTCCACAATATTAGTTGGTGTTACTTCTTCAATCTCTTTCTGTTGTTTTTGTTGCTGACCTCGATGAGCTGCCTCAATGTCCAAGCCCAATTTAGGTTTTGAGGATAATTTAATCTCAGCTACACTTCGGACTGGTGTAGGTTTGATTTCTTCTTTGATAAATGGTTGAGGAGCTTTTACGTAGGATTTAGGTTTAGCAGTAGAAGCTGTTGAAGAAGTTGAAGATTCCTCTGATCCTCCTTGGCAAGTTAACTTTCCTTGATCTGAAGCTGATAAGTTTGATTCATAAGATTCTATCGATGATTGTCTCAATTCTTGTAACTTGGCTTTAGCAATTTGTTTTTTTATAATATCTTTGGCGACAAGTTTTCTCTCGTCTTCATTATGTATGATAGACGGAGAATCACTCAACCTTGAAACACTTTCGTTCCCTTCATCACCAACAGACCCATATTCTTTTCGCTTAGTTTGTTGATCATCGTGTTGCGTTTCTTGTTTCACTTTTTGCTGCTTGTTTTCCTCTGTTGGTTTAATAGTTACACCAACATCATCTGATTTTTTGTTAACAATAATTTGATTGGTGCTTTCACTTTTACCTTTTGTTGAAGATGGTTCTTTTGGTTTTTGGGATGTTTCAGACTTTAAATCAGATTTGTTCGAAGGTTTGGTTTCTAAAGATTTATCAGCGATCTTTGTAATTGTAGATTTATTTGGAGATCTTCGTTTATCTGGTGATAAAGATGATTTTTTTGGACGAGTTGTTGATGGTTTAGTTTCAGTGGAAGACTTTTCTTTTGATAAAATTCGACTACTAGTTTCATCAAGAGAAGATTGTGTGATTAAGCTACCTTTTCTTTCGCCAGCATTTTTCCATAACGGAGCTTGAGAAGCAGGCATTGAAGCTCGTCTTTCAAAGGCTTGCTTAGCATCAGACACCTTAACCATGGGAATGACTCTTTCCTTATCCTTATCGATACTCGATCGTCGAGTTTCAAACAATTTTTTAGCTGTTGATATTTTACCATAAGTAGGAACCGGTTTCTTTTCCGGTGGTGTTGTATTTTCAAGGAACTTTGGGTATGAAATTTTTCCAACCTTACGATTAACACTGGATCTTCTTTCTAGCCAAGGTTTGGTTTTTTCTGCATCTGGAGTTGTAGGTTGTGAATCGCCAACTTCAGAATTTGATGCTGAAGGTGATGCGATTGACGAAGATGAATCTTTTTTCGTTGTTGATGTGGTTGAAGCTTTTGTTGGTTCTTCATCCTTTATACTTTTCGGTGGAGATTCTTTGGCTTTTTTGAGACCTTTATCGATTGGTTTAATGCGTTTATCCGATACCTTAGAGCTACTTGTAGACGGTTTATTGCTTGTGGCTGTTGATGAAGCAGTGGGAGTAGATGAAACATGTGAAGTTTTCGAAGATATTGGTCTTTTAGGACTGGCACTTTTACTTTTGCTTTTGACACTAGAAGATGAAACTGACTTTTGTTGAGATATTTGTGAACGTGGTTCATCAATGAGAGTACTTGTTGAAGATTCTGATAGAGTAGCTTGGCTATCTTTGGCTGTGAGAGTTTTAATCGAGGCACTAGATTGAGTATGTAATGTTGATTGTGTTGAATCAACTTTACTTGTGTCAAGAAGAGAGGAAATTTCAGAGGATGTAGAAACAGTTTCATCAGGCAATGAGTCCAAAGGCACTGTTTGATTGAGCATAGTGGCATCATTTTCAGCTTCTTGCTCTACTTCACATTGTTCATCTTTTGCGGTTATCGTTTCTTCTGCTTCATTAGATAAATCATCAGTGACCATTTGACTGGTCGGAAATGTCGCTGTAATCGACGTTACATCACTTATATAACCTGAAGTCGAAGCTTGTTTGTCTTCTGTATCATTAACAGTAACATCAGATCCTTTTTTGGGTTTCTTTCTTTTTGTTATCTGACTTTGGCTTTGAGTTTGGCTAACACTAGAATCGAAAGAGGATCCAGCTATTCTTTTAGTTGATTTAGTTGCTTCATTCTCTTCTGTTCCAGTGATTTCAGAAGCTTGTGCTAGTCCAATTTCATCTTTTTTATCAATAGCTTCTTGATATTCATCCTGTAGTGCTGCAGCAACAGCTGAAGGTAAAAATTCGTCACCATCGTCAACAATTTCACTAGCATCAGCAAGTTCTTCTTCTTCTTCGGCATAAGTAGGAATATCTGTGGAAAGTTCAGAAGTATCAGCTTGATAATCGCTACACGGAGGATACAAAGCTGCTTCAGAGCCTCTTTGTTTGCTCTTGTCCTCCGATTCAGACTCTTTTTTAGCCAGAGGATGTTGTCTTTCACTTTTAGTCGGTGGTGAAGTAGGAGCTAAAGCTAATAATACATCCAGACGAACAGGCGTTAAATTAGAAAGATCTTCAGCAACTTGAAGAAGCGAATGTTCATATCCTTTATTGACCCACCAATCAGTACAAATATCAATGATTGTAGCTCGTTTATTAGGATCTACAGCCAGTAATCTCTTTATTAATCCAGATGCCTCTGTTTAATGATTATCAGATTTTTTCATAAATAATTGATACCAGGTATTATGTTGAACAATTAAGTTTTGATGTGATTAATTACCTGATTTCTGCTTGGGCTCATAATAACTAGATTCAGATATTTGTTTGACGAGACGCTTGAAATTGCTTCCATCAAAGGGCATAGCTCCATAGACAAGAGTGTAAAGAAGGACTCCAAGAGACCAACAATCGACTTCGGCACCATAATAAGGTATCCCTTTAACAATTTCAGGCGACGCATAAAGCGGACTGCCACAGAATGTATTAAGGAAATGTTTCTCATCAAAAACATTTGAAAGGCCAAAATCAGCGATCTAAAATTAAGATTAGAGCTTAAGTAAAGCTTGCTTTGAATTATTTACCAATTGAACGAACCTTTGCATTTCCATTATGATCTAGCAAGATGTTTTCCAATTTGAGATCTCTGTGACACACTTTATTCTATTTTGGAATAAACAAATCAGAGAATTAATCATTTCAGAGTCAATCACTCAGATATTGAATTTTTGATGGCATTTCAAACAAATGTGAAATTATGAGCAACTAGAAAATAATGCAATATTTGGTTCTTAAGAGTTCGTGCAAAGTCTTGAAAAGTTGTAACTAGATAGTAAAACTGAATCACATTATCATAATTCTGACAAAAAAGAAAACAAAGAAACAGTTAACTTCTTAGTTATTAAAATATTTCTCAATAACGTCACTTGATTATGATGAGCTGAGAGAAAAACTTGAGTTCTTTATGTTTAGTTATGTTAATTTTCAAATGAATGCGTAAAAATTTATGAAGTGAGTTTGAAGAAATTTAAGCTGAAAACAAGGTTCATCAAGAAATTATAACACATGAGGTAATAACATGAAAAGGCCTTGATTTTTTCTCAATATTGGGCTATGAATGGAAACAAAATTGGTGAAAATAATCAGTTATTATATTATTATCGGCGAAAAGAAAAAAGCAAAGAAATGAAGAAAAACATGATTCTTTGTAAGATGGTAACCCATCTATTTATGGAATAGTGAATTTTAAGAAATGGAAAAGAGAGAAAGAAAAGAAAGGAAGAAAAAGAAAGATAGAGATTGAATAATGCGAGAAATTTGTGGTGAGAATTAAAGATGGCGATGAAGAGATTTACTGAATAACATGTAAGAATGAAAAATGTTGATCTCATCATTTTACAAATGTTGCTATGAGAAAATTCATAGACCTTTTGAACGTCTCAAAACCAGGGTGAGTCTGCTAGGAAATAATCATCAGTCTTTCCAGAGGTATTTTTCAGGGTCAATAATTTTCTATTCAAGAGTTCTATTTTAAAATTCCAGAACCATTATGTCTAATATAATTATGTAAATTGACAATTGAGTATAAACAGTTTTGTCAACCCGATAAGGCGCAGATGAGTAGTTGAGGATTTATTAATAAAACTGAAGTCCATTCATAGAATTACAGTTTTAAACCATTCAATTTTCATCGTGAAAATGATTTGATTAACATTTAACGATGCAAATTTATTGGATGTGCCGATAGTTATTTCACCCAGTAAACCCTCTAAAAGCGACTGAGATTATAATCAAGGAACCAATCAATTACATTTAAAGTATGAACGATTCAGAGGTAAGTAAGGAAGTAAAAAATATGGTTAAAATATGTCTTGAAAATTTGTAAACATGATAGAAGTTTCCGATTGAAATGTTTATTTCAGACAGACTAACCGATAGATAATTATAAGGTGAAGGGTTGCTCTCTCGTGATTGTAATAGTTCCGGTAAAACAGTCAGCCATAAAGAATTTCAGACATTATATAAAGCCTGCAGATGATGGATAGCTTTGAATTCAACAGATTTCTTGAGTTGTTTCCAAAAAATTTATTTATGACGATAGCATTAGTAGTTTTTAATCTACGCATCAGACAATCTCTTTCCACTTTCTTTTCATCTTCTAATTCTTTTTTTCCTACCAATTTTTTGTCATTACTTTTTTTCATCTTCAGAGTATTTTTGATGAAATTCTTGATCCTGAGATGTATCTGGTCTAATCATGAAAAGGCAAAGATAATTAGAAAGGGAGTGAACGTTGCTTGTCTATTTACATGATTGTCATGATGATAGCGATGATCTGTTTGAGCAACTAGAAAATAGAGTTCTTTCATATATTGTAATTAGTAATGATCAAGATTGCCTAACATTGCCTATCAAGATGAAACCTGAACTTTGGTCTGAAAAGACCGATTCCAATGTTGGTAACCAACAATTTAGAAACATTTACCAATACCAAAATAAGTTGAGACTTCAATAAGACGAAAATGATGGTTTTAGAAGTGAATGAGCAGAAAGAGCACTTTTTGTGCATATTTTGCACCAACTCAACAAAATACGATGGGTTGAGACAAATAAACTACAGAGATGATAGAGAGTGGTACATCATCATCAATTTGCAGGTTTATCATCATTTTTGGATGTTAGCCATCATCTGGTTACATCCGTTTACATTGAATCTGAAAACAAGACCAAAATTGTTGCTTCCCTCTCTTCATCTTTCATTATCCTTATCCTTTTCTGCTTATGCTGACTTCAAACATATACATTTCCCTCTGTCTAACTGTCTTTCTGTTATTTCGCTCAACAGAAATCTTATTTTTAGCAAGTTAAAGTTTTGCTTCTTCAATTTACATAGGCTTTTCATTTTCAATTGCAGCTCATTTCTTTCATCTGGCCTTTCAAAGGGGAGCAAAAGTTTCCCCTTAAGCTGCATTGTACATTGGAATAGCTAGTAATTTTGCTTCCGGTTGGATGAGCAGAAAACTTCTTAATTTTAAGACACAGGTTTAACGACATCGATTAGAATCATTTTAAGTGATTCAAAAAACAGCAAGGATATTGCAATGACTGAAATGTTTTTTTGTTTTCTTACGCTTCAAAGAAACATTCAAAATGTACAAACCTTGTGACAGTAGTAAACTGCTGTTGCTATTTGTCTGAATAATCGTCGGGCTTCATTATCTGACAACAACTTTCGATCCGAAACATACTCATATAATTCACCTCCACTGGCATATTGCATGACCAACACTATCTTTTCCTTATTTTCAAAAACTGGCATCCAAAAGATGTGGGAAGATGATCAAATGATGCAAAGTGAGTGATTTTTAGGTTAAAATGAAAAATTTTGCAGCCCAAGTTATTAAGCCAAAAATGAGAAAAGAGGCCGAAGTGTAGGGCGAATAGTTGATAGATGAGAAAGGAAGAGAAAGAGAAGGAAGAAGAGAAAAGAGAGAAGAGAGAAGAGACAAGGGAAATGAAAAAAGGGAGAGGAGAAGAAAAAGAAAATAAATGGTAAAAAGAAAGATTAAACAGATTGATTAGATTACCTTGAACTGATTGAACTGATTGCCTCACCTTCATAAATATGGATGATATGTGGATGTTGAATTGAAGACATGATCTGAATCTCTCTTCTAATTCGTACAAGATCTTGTTCACTTTGGATCTTTGACTTTTTAATTGTCTTAATTGCCACCTGTAAAAATCATCATAGGATGTAATGGATAGGGAAAGTGAAGAGGAGTCAAAAAGGCAAAAAGATAATGAGTGAACAAATGGTTGATTAATGAAAGGTAGTTAATATGGGTGATTTTAGCGTGTTTGGCTAACAAATTAGAGTACAAAACACAACAGGTTTCATTCCATTCTTCTTACCTCTTGCCCGGTTTCTTTATTGATGGCTAATTGAACTTTTCCATAAGTTCCTTGGCCTAGTTTATGTTTAACTTCAAAGCGTTGTTTCAATCGATGCTTCTTGTCATGTTTAATCAGACCTGTGGATGTATTAGCCTGCACCATTTTGATTAATTTTTAACAACAAACAGCCTGCCAATCACAATTAATACACAATTTAATAAATACACAACACAACTCAAGAGTTAAAACAAATTACACACAATAAAGTTGGTTTTTACGTAAGCACTGGATTAAAAAAATATTAAAATACAGTGAAAGGCATTTAAAAATTAAAAATTAAAACAGTTAATCCAATTTAACAAACAAAAAATAAACAAAAAACTAAACATAGAGATTAACTATTGAAGAGTTGCAACTAGCAACTCTAACTCTGACTAAATTTTGTTGAATACGAAACTTGGGTGAATTCCCATTCTTGTTTTTCATTTCAGTTTTCATTCACGAGGTTGAGTTAGTTAGTTTGTTAATTTCACATTAGATGACGCCACTCTATTGTATAATAACGAAAGTTTCATGGTTTAAGCACAGCATCGTTGAAACATTGAGTTTTATCGCGTCAAAGAAAACTTAGACCCTAGACCAGGATTCTCAGAAGACACCAGCCTCATAAGAAAACATTGACCTAATTTTCAAGAGTGAAATGTCAAGAATCGTAGCATCAGCTAGCAGAAGGCCTCCTATCTGTGATCACCAATAAAAATTATATCCGTTAAATTGTTATTTTTTGAAATACAAAGAGAAACTTATTTGATGACAATCTTTTAAGGTCATGTCTTATTAAAATTTTATGCAAATCCATGCAGTTTCCAATGTCCTTTGTATGTATGGGTTGTTTATTTATAATATTAATGATTTAATCGACAACTCTTACTAACAAAAAATGGATTTTGAAACATCAGAATGAATTTTTTATCATTTGTTTTTTATCTAATGCAATCTTTCTTTTACAGTTTTACAATCAGTTATCATTTTCATATGAGTGCGTTAATAGAGTAAAATCGTGAAATTTTCACGGAGAAAAATAAAATCCATGATCTTCGTGAAATTTCATTTAATTTACTTATTGCTTGTCCTCATGAGTTTAGACAGAACAGTCTTTTGTTGATTGAGGCCATTGATGTGCAAGATAAGGACAGCAACAATGAACCAGTTCGAGATGCTCATGAAGGCGATATCTAGTTAGGCTGTTGTGAATATCAGGAATTTTGTTCCATCTTCTCAGATATTACCATGAATACGAGCTTTTGCTGTTATTGATTTGAAGATTTGCATAAATACAAAATGCAAATTTTTAGGGAAGAATTGGTAGTTTGTGAAATGAACAAAAATTTCATATTCAGCATCTAAAGTTGATCAACTAATGCAAAATGAAGTTATGGAAGCTCAATAAATAAATAGCAATGTAAATGCATTTTGAAGATCAGTTAAACTTGTGATTGAAAAATGGGAATTTTAATAAAGTATCAATCGTTAATAAGCGACAGATCAAGAAACACAAATTACTTCCATTCTACTAATTTTTCTATCTAATTTAGATTTTGAAATTTCTAATAAATGATTTGAAATTCGTAAAATTGCAATGAAAAATAGTAAATAATCAAACATCTCAACACTGTCATAAAGTTTTAGTTTAAAATTTCAAACCGATCTTTAATCTCATCTCAAGTGTCCATTCTAAAAGTAAACAGTTTTGTTTGCATTAAGAAGTTATTCAGAGAAGAAGAAATAACCTATCGAATATCTAGAGTTAGATTGTAAATTTTGAAATTCATCATGGCTAGTCTTCATTTTTTGGCACTCTTTATATTCTGGTAAAAAGATGTGGTTTTTGATCGAATCCCAATTAACCAGCAATTGGATTTAGAACCATTTAGTTAGCAGGTAAATTGTGCTTTTAGACTTTTGGAAGTAGCAAATTGTAAATTCAATTCTGTTTTTTCAAGACTTGATTGGTTTGAAACAAATGTTCCAATATTTCAAAATCAAATCTTTTCTCACAGTAACCTTTCAATCTCTTCATAAGTCTGTCTATATGTTGACTCTTGAGCATGTTCAGGTTCACCTTGAGCAGTGAATTGATTGGCGATTTCATTATCAGCAACTTCATCGTCCGTCCAGTGTTCAAGTGTTTTCTTGTGAATCTGTAAAATCATCAGAGTTGGAAACAAAGCATCACAAACGGAACAACAAAAATGCCTTCTGTGAAGCTGATGTCGGCCCAACTTGCGTCCATTTGAAAAAGCTTTATCACAAACATTGCAAACCAGCGATTCCTCTGAAATAAAGAAAATATAATAGTTAATAACTTGATTGATTCAAACACAGGGAACTCAAACTAACCTCCTTCTGATTCATCAAAATCTTGATCGTAATCAGATGCTTCGGATGATGTACTTTCACCCGTATCTTCACCATAATCATAAGAATCGCTGGGTCCATATTTACCAGTATTTTCATTTGATTCAATGTCGAAATTTTCTTCGATTTGAAGTCTTCGAAATCCTCTTCTTTCTCCTTTATTTCCACTTGAATCAACTTAAGATTGGATGAGAGAAAAATGAGCATAAAAGGATAAACAATTACGTAAAATCTTACCTTGATCATTGTCATCTTTAGTTGAACAGCATTCAGAAAACATTGTTTCTCTTTCCATCTCAACTGAATGACTACTAACAGTGAGCATACCTCTTTGAAGACTAATTGGAACTTTACTCAGGGGGACAATTTCAACTTGAACTGAAGAGCATTTGCCTTGCCTTTCTAACTCTTTAACAACATGCAGTGATGTATTATTTAGAGCAAACCATGATCCATTCTTCTCTGATACTTGCAATTTAGGAATAGTCTTTTTCTCAATGAATTGCCTGCTCAGGTCGGTCAAGACACTCGTATCTGGTTCAATGTTGTTTCCATCACCACTTTCAATCAGAAAATTGATTTCAGAAGGAGACAGTTTTCTGTTCATTTGTCCTTTAACTCTGACTTTTTACACTAATTGTCAAAATTATTCATGCATCACAGCACTTTCAGACGACAATCAGCAGCATTTGGTTCTTTGTCTTTCTACTCGGATTTGCTCAATCTCTAAACTCTTTTAAAGGTTACAATTTCGCTTTTTCTTTTTATTCACCTTCACCTGGTTTCACAATATAAATTCACAATTTAAAAGCAAAAACATTAATTCCGAGAATCACAAGAGTTTCATTCAATTAGGTGGTTTGATATTACACATGTTTCAGATTTTGATCTTCAAAATTAACATTAGGATTAGAAGTGTTATGGTTTTAGATTGATAATGATGTGATATCATCTATTTTTTGGGGACGGAAGCAAGGAGACAACTGCTTTTGAATGGACATTATTGGTTAGGTAAATTTCATTGAGATATGCGCAATCCGTCAAATTTAACTGATTTTCAAGTCAATCGATGCTTTGCAACTCATCCTCTGTTCAGTCATTTTGAATTGGACTTTTATTCATATCGACAATAATAGACTCGAGTAAACTTAATATAATTTATTGGCTTTATTTTGTGTACTGCGACTGTATAAATATCAATAAAGATACAGAATTAACTTTGACCAAATCATCCAGCTCTCATTAAATAGAACAAGAAATTGGCGTGATTTAAAATTGTCCGATATTGCTGACAAATTATCAGAAACAGTTTAATTTGAAAATATAATTGATATGATAATTTATTTTACATCCAGTTATCAAGTATCTCATTGTGGTTTGGAATAATTAGATTAAACCAACAATCAGCGATATAAAAGTACAAAGTATAAGTATTCTTAGTTGCCCTTAATTGCAATTTTAGCAATTTTATGGTTAACGAATTATTTTTAGACAACTAAATAATCAAGTTGTCTTTAAAAAGTCAAGGTTTTAACAAGAGTTGTTATAGTTAACAGATTTCCTTGAATTATCAATATAATTTGAAATAAAAACCTCTTTTCCTCATTTCAATACAGGATAAAACGGGCTATAATAAAACAATTTTTGATGCTGATTTAAATTGATAGAAGTATTTGGAGACAAATTATCCTATTTCGAGGATTATTTATGTCAATTGGTAGTAATCATCATACACTTGAAGAATGGAAGAGAAGTTATCTTTTTAAAAGTCGAATAAATATAATGATTAGATAGATTGGATATATCACATTTTGTGGAGAATTGTAAAAAATACTGCTAATTATCTAATCTAATTATATTCTGGATCTCATTTTCGATATTATCCACGATTAATGTTACACATTGAGATCAGATTTAAAATATTGTTTGCTCAATTTCTTGATGAAAGAAAAACTTGATGATGATCTTGGTCAGTGAAGAATCCTTGTAAATATTCTTGTGACCATAACCATGTTTTTCTTCGTAAATGATCATAACTGGTTTGGCTTGATCAGATTTTCCATTATGTCCTTGTGAAGCGCGTTGATATAGCTTATGGCCTAATTTGAAGGGAACTATAGCATCATCTTTTGCATGCAGAATTAAAATTGGAAATTTAACATCTTGAATGTTTGATTGACTATCAAATAAACGATACTCAGGTAGATCAAAAGGTTGAACAAAGAAAAAATCGAACAACGGATAAAATTTGTAAATAGCTGCTAGCGGGTATTCACGGATAGCATCAGCTACGGCATTAAAAGGTGCTTCCAGCGTTAATGTATTAGGTTTAGCATCAGAGCCAATCTTTTTAGCCAATGCTACTGAAACTGCTGTTCCAAGAGAATGACCCCAAATATTGATACGGGTATGATTTACTTTGCTCGAAAGCCATTTGTACATATGAAAAGCATCATCAACTAACCCTGGAACTGATGGATGAATGTTGCTTGAATCTCCGAATCCTCTATAATCAAATGTAATCACATGAGCATCCAGCTCTCCATAAGCTAATACTCGATAAAGTCCGATACGGTGGTTTCCTCCACGGGTTCCTCCATTACCATGAGAGTAGAGCACAATTGGTCTGTCATTATCAAATAATCGCGATTCATCGACATCTTTTAAGTCTTTGCCAGAGCCTGTTGGACAGTACTTGTTGACTAAACTACCGGGCAAAATATGCCAAACACCTAATGAGGCACCATCGGAAGAGTCAACGTGGAACACCTTGGTACACTTTAGTTTGTACTCATTTTCTGGATTGCTCAAATTCATATTCACCTGGAAATTAACATAGTTCATAAAAAGCATATGACGACGAATCGTCGGACTTAACTTGAAAGCGAGAGGCACTGCAACATAGACAATAAAGATGAAAACACCAATCAGAGATAAAAAAATGTAAAAGAGGTTTATCCGTCTAGTAGATTTTTTTGAGTATTTAGTGTCCATCAGTTTGGATGATGATAATGATGATGGACGTGGTTGAGACTTGGAATCAGACTGAATTATCCTTTGGCGCAACATTATACTTTAATATTCAAAACCAACTATTTAATTTTATTCTCACTCTACCCTCCCGAGGGCTTAAATCACTAAAATGGGTTGATATAAAAGTAATAATAACAAGTAATGAAGAAGAAAGACAGGTTAGCCAGTTTTATGTTAGTTTAGTCAACAACAATAAATATTTAAATTGGTGATGATGTTCATCGTTCAGAACCGCATTTCGATTATAATCACGATAAAACAAAAACAGGATAAAACAGTAATTATATGATGAAGATGATTAAAATAACAGGACTAACAATTTTTAATCTTTTAAATCTACAGTAAAGTTGACTATTAACATTTGTGATGTCGTTGTCAAGGAAACACTGAAATGTAAATAAATGTAATCAAAAAATTACAAGATTTAAATTGTCCAAATAATTTGACAATCAAGGAAAATTCAATCAATAAAATATTTTTAAATATGTAATCAATTCACAGTTTTCTTTTGATATTCCAATGTCATCCATTATTAGAAGTGATTACCATAAATGTTATTCGAGGGAATGTTTTAAAGGGAAGATCTGATTACAACTTTAATCAACTGCAAACGACAAGTTTTCTTCATAAAAATTGGTCAAAATTTGAATAAATTTTCATGGTTAATGCCTTTAATCGTGACAAAAATTTAGAAACAATTGTATCAAGTATAATCATTCTGATCAGAGTGTAATATTTGATTTAACAAATATTTGAGCTACCTTGCAACCCTTATTAAATGTTCCCTAATTTGACAGTAATTTGAGCACATTATTGAGATCAAACTTCATTATGTAACATTAGATTGGGTTAAGTAAATTAAAATTTGTTTTGAATTTGAGACGGTTATGATTTGATGAAAAAAATAGATCAGGTAACTTAAAAAGCTGATTTACACATTCTGGTCAGCTAATTGTCAAACTTGATGTTGGCACATGGCCATTGCTAATGAAATGAGGTCAGAACATAACCATAATCGACATTTAAATAGTTGATCATTTTATTCAATAAAAACAAGTGTCTACTATGATAAGATTTGGTTGAACAAAATACAATTGATCAAAAAATGGAGAGCTTTGTTTCGATTTATCTCGACAACGAGGAATATGGCACAATTAAATAAAAAAGAGAATTAAATAGAGTAAATGTTAAAGAAAATGTGATCGACTCCATTTTGGCGTTCAATTTATTAAAAGATTCGTGTTCACAAGCCTTTTGTGAAAGAGCTGTCGATTGAAAGTTTCATTTCATCAAATGTACCAAGAATTTGAAGAAGGGATGTCATCAAAATGGGATTCCGAAGGAAAGAGTTAGCTTCATAATATTGAGAAGCCATGTGGGGTTTTGAAAGATACTTCAAAAATTTGGTTAAATAATGATCTCGAATGGACAAGATAAGGAATAATTGAAATTTTGAATCTTTTCCCCAATTCGCTGCTTCTCCTGAAATGGTTTCAACTAAGCTGATCATTTTATCCATAACAGGTTCACGCGTTTCTGATATTTTGAGCTCACAAATTATTGCTAAAAGATAATCCCATAAGAAAATCTGTTTTCGGAAAGAAGATCGACTTCGCCTTTTGAAATCATAATAAAATATTTGTAAAAGCGTCCATAAAAGTTGCTTCTCTCCAAAGATGAGAGTGACTAGGGTTTTTTGATGAATTGAAGATCGATTATTGAATAGCCTAGAGGAATAAGTGGAGGTTGAAAGGTTATTCGAAGATCTACTTGGATGATTACGTGTCGGTCTTGCGATATTTTTCTTCAATGGAGATAGGTATAAGTTACGATGGTGATCATTTTTAGTGGAGTGATTATTAAAGGTTTGACCATAATGATTATAATACAGGCGAACCATTTCATTAACAATTTCACCAAGCATTTGTTGAAGCTCTTGAACTTCAAGCGATTCCTCTCGATAGCCACTAGTTGAACGCGCCCAATGACGTCCGATTGAAGATGATCGTGTTTGACTTTTTTTCAAAATTTCTCCAATACAGGAATTACTAACTACCTCTCCGAGTAAAACTCTTTCCGTGGCTCCATCCTCAATATTTCGACCAAACCAACGATGGCAAACAAATCTAGTCGGAAAAGGGAGAATTAAATTAATATCAATCAACAAATTTAACATAATGAAAGCGTGAATCTTACTTAAACAAGTGTCCGGTAACTTCATTTCTAACAAAGCAATGTCCGATGAAAATTTTGGTTGAAAGACTGACTGATATAGTCAATGAGTTGATCAAGCCTAAATTAATATGTTTGAATGTGAATATATTGGAAATATTTGTCAAAGCTATTTCATTAGATTGGGCAAGTGTTCCACTTAATAATATCCAACCAGTCAGTGGGCCAGAACCTTCGATAACCAAGGTATATGTCAATGAAGAAGTTGAAAATGTATTAGTGAAGCAAAGTATATCAACAGCGTTGAGAGTCAATAAGTGAGTCAAAAATTGTTCACGTTCTTCTTCACAACGAAGAAACGCATATCTTTTGTACATTGATGAGACTAATTCATGGTTACTTAACAGGACTCGTAAATGTTTACTCAAAAGTTTACGTTCCAAAGCTAAGCGAATGAATGCACGACTCTTGCCAATCTCGGTTTTTATATCTTTCATTGATTGTACAGATTTGTAATCATAATAGAATGTATTTGGAATTGGTTTTAAGTAATCGTTTGAGCTGGATAAATCTTTGGAGGGAGAAGGCGGATTTGATATGGATGAAGATGAACCAGAGTCTAATGACATACGGCTTAAAGCTAAAAAATGAGAAGGAAAAGAGGAAATACAAATTAAAATCAATCAAAACAATTAAGCAATGTGAATTAAGCAAAATGAATCAATACATACAATCGATTCTTTTCCGCAAAAGAACCCAAGCAAGGGCTTTGATAGCATAAGGAGAAGAGAAAATTGAGGAAATACAATCAATATTGAGTAGATTGAATTATTTTTATTCTTTAGACAGTTTGGGTCCAGTTTGCCTGACGATTAGCTAAGATTAAACTACCTCAACTTCAAATTATAGAGCTGATTAATATTCTTTACACTAACTTTGCAAGTCTACATAATAATTAAAATTAAATTTTTGTCTTAATAGAAGGAGTAAAAACTATTACTATCAATGAATTATAGAATTAGGCTAATTTAACAATCCTAATTGAATCTACTTTTCGGAAGAATAAAGCGCTAAAGACAATAAAAACTAGATTGGACGAACTTTAACAGAATTCTTCAAGAATAAAAGCACACCAGAAGACACAGAATAAGCAATATAAATGATTATGATTGTGAGTATGATGATAAAAGTGATAGCGATGAAGAAAGCAACAAAATTAAATAGCACGAAAGCATCGGGAGCAGACACCAGGGAACCAATATGATCAATTAATTAGAAGCAAGACGTGATTACAATAAAATTCTTACCAGGAGTTAATAAACTTGAATCGATTTGTGAGCTATCTCCATCTTCTCTCTGTAATGTAGCAAAGGCAGCTACATGAGACCAAAAAGAGCATCGAACCATTTCCTTATCATTTGCTCTTGCATGGCTCCAGATTCTTTCAATCAAATCACAAAGAGATGCAATTAAAGTATTCTCTTCCATATCTTCTGGTGATCCAACGCCTAATTAGAAAAGGTTAGATTTCAGAGATTAATATCGGAATTAACTCAACTAAGTTTTACAAAGAATTTGAAAACTAACCCAAAGGAGCGATTTCTTCATTGCCCATTTTAGCTAAGAGGATTCTCTTAGTTCTGACTTTTATTTCTCTCAATAATGACTCAACAACCTTCCAGTTAGTTTGGGCTGCTAAAGCAGTGGGCACACGGAATGGACTAGAAAGAACATCACTTGCATTGTTTTGCTGTTGATTATCATCATCACCACTTTCACTAGTAGTTCGGCCGCGTCTGAGGGAACTTGTTTCACTTGCTGGAGTTCGAGGTCGATGACGCCTCATCGGCGAAGCTAATAAACGACTATTACTCAAATCATTCGATGAGGCAACTAATGGGTCAATAACTACTTCTGTGAAAGGTATTTCCCGAGCATTGAAAAATTTTCCATCCAAATCGGCATCTCCTAATAACGGTTCATCCATTTCTTCCATTCCATAAGCTGAAGTAATCATTAGAGATTGTTGACTTGAATAAATACTTTGCTTTGATTTGTGCATCTTTTTGACACTTTCATCAATGAAACTGACAAACATTTGAGTTTTCAGAAATTTGGCAAGAAAATTTCTAGTTGAATCAGGTTGATCACAAAGGTAAGAAACAGCATCAAAAGTAACAGCATCTTTTCGTGTTGATGTAGTGGCAATAAACTTTTCATGGTCCGACAAAATATTTTTTCTAATACATTTTAAAAATGCAATCCTAAGCGATTGATTTAATTTTAAATCGTCCAAATAGGTAAACTCGGAGGAAAAAGCTTCTTTTACTTTGACAGGCATTGATAGGCTATTTTCGCTAGAGAAATTGAGCAGTCCTTGTAGTCTAGGTTCAGCAGATAATATTGATTCTATTTCATTTTTGAGTTCTTCAATAAAAGGTGGTATCTCTGTAAGTAGATCATCCTCTAAGGCTGCATCCTCGTCAAAAAAATAGTCTATCTTTCCTGTATCACAATCAATCCTACATTGGATGCTGCTTGCCATGGAGCCAGTAAAAACTGATGAAATATTGACCGCGTCTTTACTGCTGCTATTGATACCCATAATGTACGGAGTAGGAGCATCAAGGAAGTGTAAACCTAATTTGGTTGGTAGAATGGGAACATATACATGTTGCCAGGAGAATGGAAGAAGGAGTGAGGTTAAGGCTTCAGCAACCATCATCAGTTTATAATAACTTTCCGAAATAATTAGTAACTGGTACTCGAGTAGGGTTGCAATAAAGGCATTTAAAAACTGTTCCGGTGTCAATATTTCAACAAATAATTGACGTAATGGATAATCGAACAGCGGAAACGATGAAAGGCCTCGATAAATGTATATTTCTTCATGCAAACAATTTTTAATAACTCCAGATCCACTGTTAGCTTGATTTTCAGAGTTAGTAGTCTGTTGGTTTTGTTGTTGTTGATGATATTGATAGCTTACAATATAGCGGCTCTTTGGCAATTTTAATTTCATACATTTTCCTCTACTTGGCATCTTTAGGTCACATATACTTTGTACAACACCAAGACTGCAGTTATTCTCATAAATATAAAGCAATAGTTTATTCATGGCAGCAACAAATGGTAAACTGGTGAGAAAACATAGAGCCTTGTTGATATAACGATCTGCATCTTCACCAGTTTTGATCCTTTCCCAAATGGTCAGGGTAGATCCATATACACGTGAACCATTTTGTTTTGTAATCAAAAAGGAATGAAAAGAAGGCTGAAGACGAGTTGAACTCACTTCACCACCATTAGGCAAACAGAACAATGTTAACGAGCTTTCATCAATATCATCAATAACTGTCATTTGATTTGTGTTAGTCTTTTGATGATCACCAGATGATTGATGGGACTGTATTTGAGTTGATTTATCGCCCGATGAATTATTGATTTCATCCTGAGGTCCATCAGTGGTACCAGAGTTTGAGGAACCAGTTGGAGGTGGACAATATTTTGTAACAACAATAATTTTTCGACGATCTTTTTCAGAGGGCTTCAAAATGAGAAAACATTTTATCAACTTCTGACGTTCCTTTTTTTTGGTAGAGGACATCCTTGAAGGCAACAACGGACCTCGTTAATCAGGTTAGAGTTTCAAATCCATTCATGGTTGTAAGCACAAAAAAACACTAAAGACAGACACAATTTTTTAAAGGTTGTGATACTGGGGCCATTGTATACCAATTAATAAATGGTAAACCAACTGTTAGAAGCATAAAAGGTAATTTTAATGATGAATAAACTGATACATAATTAGAGGATGGTTATAACAATAATAAAGTGAGAATCAATTAATTGGTAGAAGTAAACATAAATTTACAATAAATAGACATAAAGTGAAAACAAAAATTGCCTCTTACCAAAAAGATTGTTTGCCTTATGAATGAATGTTATTGGACAACACAGTTTACTGGTCCAAAGCGACTGTCAGTCGCTTATGGCTCCTCCTTGTCAAATTTTTTTCGCTTCTCGGGCAACAATTTGAATTCAATACTGAATACTCAATCAACAATTTTATTTTCTATCTAATCTTCGGCTTCAAATATTGATTTAACTGACTTTTAAATGATGAATCTAAAATATACTGCGTGTTTTTAGCTCAAATTACAGTTTATCAACCAGGAAAGATTAATGTTAAACATGTAATGCATAATCACTTTACGATCTCAAGAGGTTCTTGACTATTTTCCCTGAATAAGAATGATCATAATCTCTTTACTGAATTAATAGAGCCATGCTATGTAAGTTCATGTTACCAAATGTGGAAATAAAAGATCTCTCCTTGTGATTTAATAATTGATTCATCAATAATTTTCGTGCGATAACAAAGAGTTCAAAGTTGAATCCGAATCAGTTCTCAAGATTTCAACTTGAAATCATATAAAATTTATCAGATTTTTACTATTTTAATAGTTTAAGATTATTATTTATCCAATTACATTTAAATAATTAAATTTGGCACCCTTTTTCGGCCAGTTACTCAAACAATAATGATACGGTCTAACTGTGTTTGTTAACTTGCGTTGAGTTTTACCATTGATAATGGAATAGAAGAAAACAGTGGATTGAGAATGTTCAAAGGTTTAAAGTAATGAATGATTAAAAAGCAAAATAAGTAGTCGCTGATCATTTAAAATTAATCAGAATGATTAAACTGTTGATTCTGAAGACCTTTCACTGTTCTCTTCTTCCCCATCCTCTTCCCTTTCATCGTCTGAGGTACAATCCTCACCATCAATATCATCTCCTTCATCTGGAAGATCATTCTCTTGATCCATATTCAGTCGTGAGGAACTATATGAGTTGAACTGATTGTCTCCGTAATTTCCAATATCATCTCCATTTACAATAATATTGAGAGCTTTTTTGTATTCAGAAATACTTTGTTTCAGGGCATTCAATTGTGATAGCAATGACATATCAAACTGACGCAAGCCAACCTAATTATTTAAAAACATGTCAAAGATTAGAGTAAAAATTAGCACAGATAAGATATAAAATAGTTATTTATAATTTAGTAAAACAATAGACTTACCATTTCTCTTCTCAATTTCATCAGCTCTTCATCCAATCTGTTATTACAACCATATGAAAATGAGCCTTTACCTTTGAATGATCCTAGTGATTTATCGTCAGCTTTCTCCAAGTTATTTACATTGGAAGTTAATGATTTAGGTGGAGGTGGTATTTTATCCATATTTGAATTAATTGGACAGTCAAAAGGGTTTAATAAAATCAAACAAAGAGAGAAACAGATTATGTTGAACTGATCATCCTTGACAGCGCATCAACCTCCATTAGTTGTTTTCTTGTAGCGCAGTAAAAATGGCTAACAAGAATAAACTATACTTGAAATCACTTCAGTTGCATGTAACAAAAATTCACTTGGGTTGAAATTAATTCGTAAGATACAACCAAAATTTTCAAACCTTTAGTTAATTTAATGTGAATTTCATACATTTTAATCAAAAATGGAATGGATTTTAAATTTAAGTGTGTTGAAAGAAAGCAGGTTTCTTTTAGAATGCAGCTTTTCAAACATTGACCAAAAATGTTTTCCATATTCTCATATCCTCCATTTTTTGGTCTCATAGTTTGTTTGCTGTTTCACTAAAAGTTAATTGACAGTAAATTGGCATTAGAGGAAATAAAATTCATGAGAAAAATGAACTTTTTGCTCGCTCGATTGAGATCACAATCAAAATCAATAAAATGTGAATGCAGAAAATTCGATGCTAAATATTGATACCAGAAGTGATAAAGTAGATAAAAAACACTGCAAGTAAATAGTTATTAGCTTGAATAAATAAATTAGAATGAGCTGTGGTTATTAATTACAACTCATTTGAAATTATTCTCATCACATTCTATTGGCTTGACAATCATTAATCAAATGGAAATTTGACTAGACTATCATAATAACAAATAGATCATAGCTTTGAGTAGACAGGTGAATAGCAAGAGTATGAGGTGTTTTTTATGTGAGTATTAGTTTGATTGATCAACATTGTCCTCATTAATGGATGGCAAACGTTGCGGATTCGTGCTACTTGTCGATGTAACAATAGGAATATCTTCTGGGAGCTTGCGAGTTTTGAATGATGCATTGGTTATAGCTGTTTTGTTAGAAGAAGATGAGGTAGTAGAAGTTACCGTTGAGGTAGGTGTAAAAGTGACTGGAATTCCAACTGGACAATCACCAGACTGTGTTGGTGGATTTGTTGAAAGTTGGTGTTTAATGGCATTTGTCATCTGTAAATTGAAGAAATGAATAAGACATAGAAAAGAAATGATCAATGTACCAAATGTTTCTCTAATAAAACGAGGTGATTACAAACCAGTAAAACATCTGGATAAAGCTCAGATAGGCCGCGGGCATGGACGTGATCTAAGGCTTGTATTGCAATTTCACCAACTCCGTTGTAAATACAAAAGTAAATACAGCTACTAAGACGGACAAGTAATTGAGAGGCAACCGGAATTTTACGAGGAAAGTCGGGTATCAAAGCAGAATTATGCAAATTGCCAATTGAATTCGGATGTTGGTTAAGAATTTGTTTCCAATCAGCAGGAGGCCGTGTTTCTTTTTCCAAGACACTAACAAAAGCGAATAAGAAAAACAATTATAGCTAATATTCTAAGTATAAATATTCTAAGATATGAAAATACCTGACAGTCATTCGACATAGAGCAGCATGAGACTGTTTTGGCAGCGAACTCATTTGGTCATGGAATAGATGCAGCAAAGCAGTCAACACAGAGACTCTGTTCGACGCATTAATATAATCACTTGATTTGTAATTGCCATAGACAGGCACATTTATGAAAGGTAAACTAGAAGAATCTGTCTTAGTGGAATTATCATTTGATGTTGAAGTTGGTTGACTAAATGAACTGGCTGATGTAGTTGGGGGCTCATGATAAATCGAAGGCTTACTTGTTGTAGGTATACGGAATGTTCGGTTAGAACCTAAGCCATCTTCATTTGTAATCTCGACATTGTAAATTCCTAAAAGAACTGTATCAACACATCGATATTTACGTCGAACCTCTAGTGGTTTTACACTATAAAGCAGATGAACACCAATTAGCGATGGCAGAAAGGAAATCACAAATAAACGTAATCTATCATCTTTAAGTCGATGATAATTGAATAATTGGGTACATATTGGAGCTAAAAACTAAGAATGAGAAAGATCGTTAAAAAACAAACATTTAATTTAAAACCTTTAAACATACCTTTTCGTATAACTTATCATCTTCCAAAGCATTCAGGATAGCGCTGATCAAATCAGGATAGTTGAAAACACCAATTGCATAAGCATGAATTTCATCAGGGGAATTTTTATATTGATTGAATTTGTCGAATTCACTCAACCAATCCTCAATTATTTGGCTCATAGCCTTATTTTTAAATAACAAGAATAGTTTTGAGTAAGAACAGATGTGTTAATCAGAAATTGCTGAGAATCAGATTATTTCCTCAAATTATTGTATCATTTTTGAATCGATGAAATCGGTTCAAACCAGCGAAAAAAGCGAATACTAAAGGCAAATAACAGATGCGCTAACAACAAATGCGCGAGTTTTAAAAATTTCTCTCGATATACAGATGTAGTTTTCTCTACAGAATTGAAAAATTTAATCTATAATGAATTAAGATGACTTAATTCAAAACGATATGTATTATAAGTATCTAAGCCTTCAACAGTGAGAGGTAAATTAAATTTTTGAAGCAATTCGACCCATAATAGAGGCTGTTCAATACTTGATAGACTTAATTTAACATTTAGAAAAACTTTCTTAAAACTCACACTGATTATCTTGTAGCATTATTTATCAAAAAGATCAACGACAATTTTTAGGTTATCATGCAATTACGATATCTTGAAGAATTTTCAAGAAATTCCAGTTCTCGTTTTTGTGGTTACTAGTTCAACTTGAACTAAAAGATTTTATATTAAACTCTAATATAGATTATGTAGATTTCAGCTGTTAATTTATTTGTTTCTTTGAACCATAACTTTTCAGATTTTTCTCAATGAAAAGATCATTTGTTATTCATTATAACTTTTTAAAAAGAAAACTGGTAAATATTAATCACTAAAGCGCAGGAAAAGATTATTAAAAGACAAGTTAAATTGAATTTTTTTTTCAAAAAAAAATATGTTAGGGGTTTTTGGCAATAGAGGGCTCGAGGAAAAAAATTAACTCGAATGGAAATCAAAATTGTATCTATTTTTTGATGATAACTTCATTTTAAGATGATTGTTTTTCTCGAAGTAATGCAAATAGTTTCTTGAGCCGAATTGGCCTGTAATTTTAAAGGATGAATGCAAGCATATAACAGTGAAATTTCTGAATAGATTTGAATAGATTTTAATGTTTGTGTTTGGAAAATATTGAAAGTTACAATAATATTTGCAACCAAAACACAAACATTAAAATCTATTCAAATCTATTCAGAACTTTAACTTCAGTTATTTAATTTTCCATACAAATAAACTATTTACTTACCATACACTTATTTCAAAGCATTTCAATGCATAAATTTACTTTGAAGTTTTTTGAATCAAATTGAATTCAATCAATGAATTTCAATGTGAACCACAGTGGTTCAAGTTGAACCGTTCAACCACTTTTCCTAAGCCCTCTATGAGCGAATGTGGAAGCTCTTACAGCTGTTTTGTAATTTGTGCGGTTTAATTCTTTTGCCCTTTATTTTTTAGAATCTGTAAAATTCTTCTTGATTAGGTTATTTGACAATATTTTTTATTATCTCATGGCTCATTTTTACTATGTTAATCCATTTTTCCATATGGTGAAGAAGTGTATTTAATTCGAGATTAGTGAAGAATTGGCCAACAATCGAGTGATATGAGTGAAGTTGATGGTAAAGTCTATCAGAAAAAACATGTAGACAAAGATTGTCCTCATTTGATTCTTGTTGGTATTAAAGATGATCATGAACGCAAAAATCTGGAGGTCTGGATTCCATGTAAACCTGATGAAATTGACTCAATTGGATCTAGTTCCTCTAATAAATTGCCTTATGGTGCCATTAGAATTTTTGGACTATTATTGTTGGTCAGTTTATCCAGCTACGGTATTTACAGAATGGTTAAAAAATAGTCATACTTTTGTATTTTTTTCTTGTTATCACATTAGAATTTGCCATTTTGTATAATCCAATCGGATATTAATAGTTTAGTAAATTAAATCTGTTATCAAGATGAACACAAGATCCAACATTCATATATAATTTTTGAAGTCGCTCAAAGAAATCAATGATCTACGTTTTATTGAATCCGGTTGAAATCAAAATTCCAGCGAAGCTTGTTCCTATCGTTACCATCCAAGATGTAATGATCACAAACTCTGATGTTACAATTCAGAATGAAGAGGACTACTTTAGAAAGAGCAAATATGAAACAAGTTATAGAGCATGGGAGAAATAAAATTAAGAGTAGTGTGTATTTCATGACGTCAGAGTGAAGTTCACAATGATTATTATCACATTCAATAGATGATTTGCGAACACTCTGTAGACATTTTGTTACAGTATCCATCTCCCATAGGATGAGGATAAAATACTCGAGGATGAGGATTCATTTCAAGATACAATTGAATGAGCGTTACATAACATAGTTCCATTATGAAAATGCTCTGAATTATTTAAAATAGAGTCTACAATTACAACGTCGATTTTTGTGAATATCAACTCAATATCGAACACCAAATATTTTCGACTAATCCGTCATTCTTCAACCATTTTATTAGCTACGATCTCTAGTTTATTTGATAGATTCTTGGATAAACTTCTTGAAAATGAACTCTTCTGTGATCATTTAATAATTTTTCAGTGAATTTGATCCAGGGAAAATTATTTGTGAACTTAATAGTGAAAATATAAACAAAATTGAATAAAAATCTGCCACGAATCGTTATTTATCATAAATCAAATCCAATATCAGTAAGTTTATACAATTTTTTCCTGAATTCTCATGTTTCGTTGGTATTAAATGAGATTTCTTTTCAATTAATTTCTTATTTCTTATCTTGTCTTCATTGTTTCGTAGCAATGTTATCTGGTCGTAGTAAATGGCGCAAGCATGTTGGTTCAGGATCAATGAATGATGACCATGATGTTGAAGCCAAATTAGCCAAGTTGAAACGAATGATAGGTTATAACGTAACTCATTCTCGGATAAATCGTGATTTGCCAGGCCATAGCCATTTGCATCGTATTTTTCGTGGGGCTCGTCTTGATAGACGTGAACTTGGCATTGACTGTGATGAAGTTTATCCAAATATTTTTGTTGGTAACGAGTAAGTCACAGTTGCTACGTGCTTTAACCAGAATTATTTAAATGTGTTAGAGAATCCTAAATTAACCCGAAAACAATACAAATTTAGTATTGCTTTTTTTATCTAGAACAATCACTCCAACTCCAATATTTAAATTCCTCCCAATTTTTTAATTGTTTAATCTATTAATAATTTGCCATGAAAATCTCTAATTGTTGCTGTCATTTTTACGCAAAAATTATAATTATAGTCTTCATAGCCTTGAAATGATAGATGAACCATTTTCATGATAGAATAATTTGGCAAATATCCGACAATTTATTCATAGAATGGAGCTGAAACGTAATTACATTCAACTCCATCTAATGATTAGATACAATTTTATTTCTTGATTAATAGGCTTGATCTGAATAGCTTCTGTTGTTATTTCAGTTAAACCTTTAAAATAAAATCAAGGGTTAAATTGATTGTGTTAATAAATCGCATAGTTTCACAACCAATTATTCATATTTGTCAAAATAACAATCTTTTTTTAGTAACCACATAAAAAAGAGATGATAAATTGAAATACTCCGACCTTAAGTAACCAAAGAGTTCACTCAACCTTACATTTATCGATTTGTTGATCGATCGATGAGCAAATTTACAACGATAGAACCATATACAGAGTAATATTCTGAGTTTATTCAACCAACCAATTTACTTAGCTATTCAAATTTCAATCCAAACTGTTACTTTTCTTGCATTAACTCGATCCTTGCATATTACAAACTCATTTGTTGTCTTCTTTTCTTTACAGAGGTTCAGCTCGTAATAAAAATTATCTCAAGTTAATTGGTGTAACTCATGTGCTCAACACAGCTGAAGGCACTCACTTTTCACAAATTGACACTGGAGCTCATTACTACTCTGATGTTCATATTAAGTACATGGGATTAAACCTGATAGATATTGAATCAACTCGAATATCAATTCATTTTGGTGAAACCTCAGAATTCATTGATAGAGCTTTGCTTTCCGGTGGAAGAGTTCTGGTTCATTGTTACATGGGATTAAGTCGATCAAGTACAATTGCTCTTGCCTATTTAATGATAAAGAAAGGAATGACAGTCGAAGAAGCTTTAAGGTCTGTCAGACAATCTCGACCAGTACGACCTAATGATGGCTTCCTTCGACAATTAATTGATTTGGAAATTCGTATAAGAACTTCTGGTGGTTTTCGTTAATCTTTCGCAGACTCAATTTTCCATGGAATTAATTTTAACACGATTTGTCTTTTAAAAATCTGCATTTTTCATTGCACTAAACAAATTGTTGATTAATTTTGATTTACATAAAATGAATTAAACTGTGAACTGGTTTATCACAAACAAAGATAATTTTTAACGATTTGCTCATCTCAATTATAGTTAGTCGCTTCTTTTAATATATGCTAACTTGAATTTCAAGCTTCAAGCTTCATCCTACCGCCTCTCCACTGCTACACCTCGTTAAAGTCATATTGCATTGTCGACTTTTTCTGATAGACTAACAAAGCACCTTTGGGCACTTATACGACTAAAATGCTAAGATGAGGGTTCATGTTCAGCATTCGGGGCAGGATTACTCACAAATATTACAGGGTTCCTTTGAGTTGCATTTCGTGACTGCGGCTATCATCAAACTTGAGATTCAAGCCATTTAGTTTAACTTATTATTTCATTTGAAACCAAAGTAAGAAATCGAATGAAAAAGTCCGTTTAATTGAAATTAGAATTGTAAATATCATCAAACACCTAAAATTAGAAATGGTCAATTGAATACAATATAACTCTGTAATTTGCAATCAACTCTGTAATTTGCTGAGATAATGAAAGTCAACAAAAGATAATTTCAATGTTTTTCTTATTTTACTGCATATTCATTAGCATCATTTATTTAGAATGTACAGAAATCCGAATAAGTGATTGTTTACTTTCTTAGTAATCAAGATAAAATTATCTTCTTCTTAATTTGCTTCAATCTATCAATCAAAAGTGTAATCTAATTCCTTATTTAAACAATAAGATTTCACTTTCACTATCTCTATCAATAAATTGCTTCTTCTTTCTTTTCTTTACTTTAAACGCAAGTTTAATGGTTTTCCCAGGCAACAAGTTAATTGTTAATTGATATTATTGACACAATCAGAGGGAAATAAATTTAACATACATTCACTGTTAGACTGATCTTTAGTGCGCTTTGCAAAGTGACATGAAATTTGTTCCAGTTGCTTCGGAGACTGAAATGATTCACTGAAATTACAGCGAATCAGAAAATCTTTTTTTACCTTTCTTTTAGCTCCATCTAATGTCACTTTGCTTGAACTATTTTAACCAAAAATTTATTTCTTATAATTGAAAGCAGCTCTTATTGCTGTTTGACTTATTGAAAGATCAACTGCTATTTGCTTGTTTTTAACAAGTTGTGTACCTTTATATCATTAACATCATTTTAACAGAACACTGAAACATTTTGAACAGTAAACCTACTCAAAAATTTTTACGGGAGCAACTCTCATGTTTGTTGACTCTCTTTCTCAGTTGATTGATCTCCAGATTTCTGGTTTTTCATTTTTTTGTCGCTATCAACAATTGTGATTTACTAATTGTAAAGGTTGCCTTTTCTTGTTATATTATTCAACTAACTCATCAATCTTATTGATAATGTAAGTAAATTTACAACCAAGATTCTTATTCTTTTGCATTCGAATCCAATTTTATTCCATTTTATTTGTCTTTATTTTCCCGTTCTAGCTTGTTCATCTATTATTTTAAGATTTTACTTTGATTATTATTATTTTAAGTTTTTGCATGATGTTTAATCAAGTGCAATTAAACTCTGAACAAATTGATTATGATGTTCCTCCATCAACCTGTGGTTATCCTATTTATTTTAGTCTTTGTGTTGATGGTCGATTCGATAAACCTAATGATTCAAAATTATCATTGAGTAAGTCTTAGTTTATTTATTTGTTTATTTATTTATTTTCGATTTGATTTACACCCAATTTATCAAATTTATATCCACTTAAATTGCCATTCCTAACCACTTATCAACTGATATATTTACAATATTTTACAGAATCTTCTTCCTCGACTCTGCCAAATCAAAATTCAAGATACGGTTACAATAATAGTGAGATTAATCGATACAATACACTGACTTTAGGGTCAAATGAGGCAAACAATAATGTAAAGCAGAATGTTTTAATACCAAATCGTGAATACAACTTCACCGAATTACTAAGATTATCTGAGCAGCCAGATATGTCTAACTCAACAGAAGTCTATGATGTACCCCAGCCTCATAATCGATATATCCATTGTTCAACAATATCGAAAACAGCTTCGAACATCAATCCGGTTACACAGCCATCTTCAAAACCAAGTGATATTTATCCAGCTAAGTTAGTAATTACAAACTCATCTAATTATTGTGCCCCTTTCAGTGATAATTCCCCAAAAGAAAATTGTTTATCATCACAAAGTGAAAACAATGATCCATCACGACCCTCATTGACTCGGATTAATTGTTCATCCTTATCATCTCGACATATTGGTCAGTTTGGATCAACAACATCTTTACCTTCACCTACTTCTAATGTACCAAGCCTTGAAACCTCTTCTGTTTCTTATTCAAGCTGTGATAATAATAATTCAAACCGATCTAGTTTACTTGGTCAATCATCTCATGAAATATATGATGTACCTCCGATTAGAGATTTTCCGCATCAAACTGATAAGGACAATGGATGTTGTTCCAGTTGTGGTTCATCAACTTTGAATGGTTTAGCCTCTGGTTCATTGAGAAAAATGGGTCATACTGTCGATAATCTGAATTCGAGTCATGATGCACCAATTTCTACCTCTTCGTCTATCGATGATGATAATCAAATCATTTATGATGTGCCCAAAAGAAGCTTAAGCTGGAATAATAAACATATCTCTTCATCTCAAGCTATAAACCCAGTTAAAGCCATTACTGCCACCACTCGATCTTATCCTTGTTACAATAATTCCTCTTCCTTACAAGACATTGATTCTCGTGGACTTGATTTAAACCTTGACAGTGGTCTCACCTTAGCAAATAGATTGGAAAATGAATCTCTTCAGGCAATCAATAAACTTATCGAATTAAGTTCAAATGATTCTTGGAGAAAGCTTGAAAATCTTAGACCAGTTTTGGATGAACTGATGAAATGTTGCTCTCAATTGCGATTTGTTACTCGAGAGTTAGAAGTTTTTACTGACGGTCTTTATGTAAATTCATTGAAAAACTCCAGTTCATCAATTAATAACAAACTTTATCGATTATCCAGACAATTGAAAGATTCAGCCCACATAGTCATTTCCACTATTCAAAGTCTAAACTCACGAGGTTGGAATTTAAATGATTTGACAGAATTAAAGAAAACATCGCATGATGAACTCGATCAGTTGATTGCCTGCATGCCAGGACTCAAAGAGGATATTAAACACATAATGTCGATAGTGAGATCTTGTGGAAACCTGTTGTTTCCTGAAAAAGTTAATAAACAACCTACACTTAACAAGATTAATAAGAGCAACATCAATCTGTCTAACAATGGACCAGTTTCAAGTTCCAAATCTAAATTTGAATCAGTGGAGACCCTGCCAAATAAACCACTTCCTCCTCCAGTTCCTCCAAAGCCATTGATAAATAAGAGACTATTGCCCTTGGCTCCTAAAGATAACCATGCTACAAGTAGGAATAAGGTTGATTCAAATCTTGGCAAGTCATTTTTTTCTGGTGAAACTAGAACATCAAAAACTAAAGAAGATGGAATAGGAAATTATGATAATGATGACAATGATGAAGACTATGCAAGTCTTGAGACAAGAGATAAAATGATTTTTGGCGAGAATAAATCATGCAACGATCTTTACACAGAATTAATAGATTGCAAAGATGAAAAAGAGTCTGATTTATGTCAAGATGAATTAATAGATTTATCAACTGATCAATTATTGTCATTTTACTGTCCTTTACTGGAGGAAAACAATCAAAATTTAAGGAACGCTGTAAATGCTTTAATTTCAGCCATCAACACCAAACAATTGCCTAAAGTTCTTATCAATTTATCGAAATTGGTAGTTATAGCTGGTCAACAAATGATTTTTATAGGAGACACTATCAGCAGAAATATCTCTGGGGAAATACGTTGTTATGTTGCAAAATGTTCTAATGCATTGTGTGATTCCCTCAAGAATCTGCTAAATAATACAAAAAAGGCCGCTAACTTATTTCCATCAGCACCAGCTCTTCAAGATCTTTTAGATTCAATCGTCCAAGTTTCAATTCATTCTGACCAATTAACTCTTCTAAAAGATCATTTGCGCTAAAATAATTAAAAGACAAAACTGTTCGCAATATCATTAAAACACTTATTGTTTCTTGATATTATTATTATACCAATCAAATGAATTAAAACATGGCCATTATTATCATTATTATCGAGAATCACTTGGATTTTATAAAAAATTTCTTCACCCAAAATTAACATTAAACCTGGCATTTGTTACCATTCTTTAATAAATTCTGTATGAAATACAGCACAATATCAAAATTCATCTTCAAACTTCAATTGATCTTTAAGATAGTCCCACTTTTTTCGCTGATTTTAAATAAAATTCGAGCATTTCATCTGAAATGGAAGCTCCTCTCTCCTTAAGAGCTGATTCAATATGATGCGGTTTAATTACAAATTTTTCTTCGTCTAAAGTTCCAATTTCATCATACATTTCAATACATGCTATTGTATGAGCTCTTTCAATTAATCCTCTCAAGTCAGCTCCGGTAAAATTCCTGAGACGACTATCATATGCTATTGATTTAAGAGAGACTTCCGATGAAAGTGGTGGTTTGTTATTCTAAGATAAAAGGAAACGAAATTAGTTTTTGTTGTTTTTTTCTGACAATGTAAATTCTTTTTGAAACTAAAAACTTACTCTCGTAATGGCTTTTAGTATATCCAAGCGAGCTGCTTCATCGGGGACACCGACATAGATGTGATTATCGAAACGACCGGGTCTAAGAATAGCAGAATCTAATACATCAAGTCTATTAGTAGCTGCTAGTACTAAACATGATTGATTATCAAAACCATCCATTTCAGTTAGGATCTGACTTAAAACACTTTGAGTTACGTTCGAGCGCTAACAAAAATCAAAAATAAGGAAACAATTAGTTTTGAAGAGATTGAGAAGCAGCAAAAATATTTGTCCACATAATAATTACCTCGGATGCAGCTCTTTCGGTACACAATGCATCTATTTCGTCGAAAAATATTACACAAGGTTTTGCTTTGGCCGCTTTTTCGAAAATATCTCTAATTTTCCTTTCAGATTCTCCAACATACATATTCAAGACTTCTGGTCCCTTAACTGAAATAAATGCTATTTCCCCTTCATTCGCAATTGCTTTGGCAATTGAAGTTTTACCACAGCCTGGTGGACCATGAAGTAAAATACCACATGAAGTTTTACCACGCAGAGTTTTCTCCATAAAAGCTGGACATTTAACTGGCAACAAAATAGTTGCCATCAACTTTTTCCTAATGTGGTCGCATGCTCCAATATCTGCCCATGTTATAGCGGGAATGGATGCAAACCCATCTCTTTTAAGTGAAGGCTTGATTCTCTTAAGCGCTATATAAAAATCAGTGTCAATCACATTTTTGGAAATATTTGTTTCTGTTTCCATACTCTCATCAAGATCACTTGATTTTTTATTCGGTTTTCTGAGTCTTTCATCAGCTACCAATCCAGCTTCGTCAACAAGATCGCGAAGGTCAGATCCAACATAACCAGGAGTTTTTGCACCAAGTTCTTCAAAATTCAAATTCTCATTTATTTTGATACTTTTGCATAGAACTTTTAAAATTGAACTACGAGATTTTTCATCAGGAACATCAATGTAAACTTTCTTGGTAAATCGTGCCGCACTCATGAAGCCATAATCTAATGTATCAACTGAGTTGGTGATACCAATGATTATAATATCAGAAATCTCTTTATTTAACTCTTCAAAGGATTCAATAAGAGTATCCGTCATTATTTCTCTGTCATTATCGTTCCGTGAGTCTGTACGTTTTCCTGCAATACGTTCGAGTCGATCCATCACTATAATACAAGGTTGCATACTCCGGGCAAAATTGAATAAGTTTCTACACGATGACTCTATCTCTCCAGGGTTACCAGTAAACAAACGGCTAAATGTACATTTCAGTGAAGGTAGTTTACAGTGATTGATTATTCCCTCGGATAACTTACTTTTACCAACTCCTGAGACACCAGAAATAAGAATACGCTTACATCCATTGTAACCAAGTTCAACTAAATTTCTTTGTTCAGGGTCCAAATACTCTTTCAAATCATTAACAATATCATCAATGCCACCGAGATCCTCAAAAGTTGCCGAGGGTGAAAATAGATAACGCTCTTTGAGACGAGCCTTTTTCTTTAAGGCTTTATCAATTTCTTTAGTAGCCTCTGTTTCTTCCTTTGACTCTTTGATGGAAAAATCTTTTTGCGGTGTGTTGATACCTCGTCCAGTCATATACAGCTGACTAAGTGTACGATTAATTGAGTTAGTGTCAGGATGATCACCAATTCCCCCATCAGAGTCACTGGCAGCTCCCAACTGAATCGTCGAAGGAGTCATACTTTGCCTTTTTCTTTTTTTCTTAGCACTATTATTACGAGACATCTTAATCGATTAAAGATGAGTAGCTTACTTATTTAAAGACAAAATAACAAATGGGCAAAAGTTACATACACAACAAAGATTTTGTTGAAAAGATTAAACATAAACAAACTCACATGTTCGCATTTTTGCCTTCATTCATTTATCGATTAAATCGATTATCATACGGGAAAGATCGATTTTCAGTTTCTATCAACAAGCTACTCTTTGGTTCCTATTCAGCTTTTGGTAAGAGTCAAAGAGTAGGATGACCTAACCTTACTCTTACCCACCACGGCTATTCAGCATTCATCCTCAAAGATGCCGACTCTTTCGGAGATTTACCAATTCATCATGGAATTATTTCCTCATTACCGACAAAATCAGTAACGATGGCAAAATTCAATTCGCCATTCGTTATCTTCAAATGGTTGCTTTCTAAAAGTTCCAAGGACGCCAGATAAACCTGGCAAAGGTTCATTTTGAACTCTCCATCCTGAGTCAAGAAATATTGATTGATTGATTGATTTATATTGATTTGCTTCGACAGTTGACTTTTGTAATAGCTAGCAATCAGTTCAATCATTTTTTGTTTTGTTTCACATTCATATTTAATTTAAAAAGGCTAACCTAATTGGATTTGAATTTAAATGTCCCATGGTGCCCCTCTTTAGTCCATAAAAACTTACTCGTACCCACCATAAACTAGAAAATGAGCGTGACTCATCTTTAAGCACTGTGCTATAATACGCGCGACTGCAGTAATTGTGCAACTCGACGATTGAAAAAAATAAATTATTAAAATCGTAAGCTGATACATTCATTTAAATAAAATGCCTTACACTTTCTCTCAGATGAAATAATTCCTTATTATCCAGGAAATCATTTTTCAATCGATTGAAACTGATGAAATTTTGTTCCTACTAATTGCTTTGGTCCAGGTGAGGTTAAATAAACTCGAAATGAGATTGAAAACTTTATAATTTTGAACAAATACGTATGAAAAAAATAATTACAAAATTTATCTTCTATTTAATTTTCGAGAAGTGAAAGTTTGGAAATTAATTGGAAGCTCTGGACACCTCGAAAATTGGTTAAGATTCGTAATAAAATAGTATAATTCTCATTATTCAGGTTCTCTTCGTATGCTCAGGTCTTTTTCAAAGTCCAAAAATTTCTAACGCTGGTTGTTATTAACAATTGCCATATTTTGAGTATTCATAGATGATTATTTCGGATGAAGCGATTCCCTTCAGATTGTTTACCAGTATATCTATATTTGAGTCTTCCATAAGCTCCTGTGAAAATGTAAAAAGACATTGACTATGCATTAACAATCAAAACTGTTTAGAGTGAGATGTTTGATGAATCAAAATTAGTTCTACATAAGGTAATTTAGTTTCTAAGTATTTCAAACAATATTTTAACGAACCTTTGGGGGTGATTTTATCACTGTAGTCAATTGCTGGTAAAGGTGAGTATACTGCGTCTTCAAATTCATTCTGGTTGTCATTGAACTGGTGCAATAAATAAAGAGATCGGTTGAAAAATATTTGGCAAATAAAAAAACGAATGATCTAAGAATTCCGTAGCATTTAAAGTTCATAATATGTATTAAAAAATATTACCAGATCTTCATCAGGACGAACAATCCTCATATAAGGGCCAATTTTGCTGGCTTTACGTTTTTCTGACTTGGTTAACATTGAAGAGTCCAAAAAGTTAAGCTTTGGAAGCTTGAAGAGGACGAACAGCCTAGAAGAGGTAAGTGGTTAAATTGAAGTTAATTTGTGTGATAAATGTATGACCTTAGCACACAAGTAATTTTCAACGATGTATGTGTAGTTAGCAACCTCATAACGCTGTAACAAATCAATTGATGTTATTTTTTATATCATTTAAATTCATCTTTTGTATCAGAGCGATAAGAATGCCCAACACAAAAAAAAAACAGAGCTCATGTTTATTTTATCAGAAGAAATCTTTTGATTGCGAGTCATGACTTCCTGAAAAGGTTAACTACACACAGTTGAAAATTCTGAAAATTTAATTTAAGTATTGTTACTTGTATCTTGAGTAGTCCTTTTCGTCGTCACTTTCATTTGATAATTGATCAGGGCAAGCTGGATTGCCAAGTAAGCTTAAGTAGCGTAAATTTGGGTACGAAATGCTCAATTTTGTCACCAGCTTTTCAAGATTTTGAAACTAAAAGAGAAAAATTAGGTCGTTTTCATTTCCTCAAAGATCCAACTTACTTTATTTTTATTGATTGAAAGTGTATTCAGTCGGAAGTTGCATGGGAAATCAACATTGTCGTCTAGCTCATTGTTATCCAAAATTAATTCTTCAATAGCTGTAAATCTGTCCAAACCAGAAAGTGATTGTAATGAGTTACAACTGAGATCCAAACGTCTAGCTTTAGGCCCAAAGGAATCACCAAGAAAAAGAGGAATTTTATGACATTCTTGTCCAATGTAAGTCAAACTGCAATTTTCCCAAACAAACGAATCGTTTGAGTCGTAATGTCGCATCTTTTGAAACCGAACTCACGTTTTGAAATTAAGAGTCGATCAAAAAGAAGTTGTTATAAAAAATAGAGTACTGTAAATAATTTCTTGGGTAATTAAGTGCAATACTAATCCTAAAAGTTGATCAGAACAGTGTTTATGTACATTATTAAAAATTGTAAACAAGTGTCTCCACCATCTGAATGGTCTCCACTGGATACCACAGTGGGGGAAGGAATCAATTGAAATAACCAAAGAGTAAGGTTGTCTTACTCTTTGAAAATAACGAATCGTCAAACTGATAAATAACTTTAATTGGATGTTGCGAATTATAATGTTTGAATTCAGTTCCATTAGTTTGAATTATGATTTTTGTATCATTTTATGATTACCTAATGTAATTGGACTAAAGAAGATTTTTGTCTCTTTCTGATAAAATTAAGATCGTAAATTTTTGGTAGGAACAATGTTCTTCGTTTAATATTCCACAAATCGATCAAAGAGTGATAAAAATATCTTGATTAGCTTAATGAATAAATAAAATATTAACTAACAAAAAGAAAATTAAAGTTAAAACTACATAACTGATAGTGTCAGGATAATAAACTAATTTCAGAAGATTATTGAAGCCGTATTGAAGCGGACAAACACGTCGAAGTTTAAATTGCTTCAAATTAATGGAATAAAAGAAAACAGAACAATACATACATGTATCTGACAGAATGACATAAACATTCAGTTTTGCTCTTTTTCAATTTGTCGATTTGTGTTTCTTAAGCTTTTAGCTTTTTAGCTTGACAATCTACTATCGTAGTATATTATCTAAGCTCATTTTGTTGGTAAGACTCTGTGTTTCTTTGAAAGTTTGATAATTAAAATACAGCCCTTCTTTGGCTTTTTAATGTTTAGGCAGTTGATTTTTCTTCATTTTTTCATCATTTGTAACTGATTGTCAAGAGTTTCAGCTCAATTTTACGGAGTAGTTTGAATGTTGAGATTATGCTAAAATAATTTATCATTTCCAATATTCATTAACTATTTATTGACTATTATTGTCTGTACAAGTGAGCAAAAATTATAAATACATGATAACAAATAATTATCGAGGTCGGAATTTCGGAGTTTTCCTGGCACCTTTCATTCCAACCTTTTTTCTTTCTAAAATCCTTCTGTCTTTAGTTAATAATCCAGCTAATCGCATGCTCTCTATCATATGTGGATCAAGGAAACTAGTTAAGGCCAAGGAAGTTCCATGACGGATAGCTCCAGCTTGAGCAGCTTCACCAACTCCTTCAACCTTTGCTTCAATGTCTACTTTGTTCAACATATTTGTAAAAAGAAGCGGAAATAGAATTTGATGTCTTTCTTTAAACTGCGGAAAATAGAGAATGTCATATCCATTTATATCTATATTACCACTTCCATTTCCCCAAACGGTCACTTTGGCTTTGCAGTGTTTTCGAAGACCTGATGAAATAGACAATAAAAAGTTAGCATTTCAATTTTTTCATCCAAATTCGGAACTCACCTTCAGCTTGAGCATACGGGCGCCCTTCTTCATTAAAAGTGATTGGAGCTATTTCTAATGCTGAAGCTCTCTTTTCTAGTTCAACCCTGAATTTCATCAAAAAATCTTGCGCCTCTTTAGAATAAGGATGATCTGCTAATCTTTCCAGGCTGGATGTTAATAGGTCCCATAAGTCGATTGTTAAGTTTTCATTTTTAGATGATTGATACTCTTGACGAGTTAACCACCGTGAACCGGCAAGCTCTGCTTTGGCAGATGGAGGAGGGTTTAAAACTCCATTAACCATCATTTTGTGCTTTTGGTCATCACATTTTTGATAATAATTAAACAATTCATGCATGTCTTCGTAAAAATTTGGTTTCCCTGTGTAAGCCAAAAAGTGATAAGGTCTTCCAGAAGTATCGAAATCAGCACTCCTGATTTTAGGATAAACTTCTTCTGGGGACAGAAATTCTGGTCGGTTTACTTTTGCAAATAAACCACTTGGAAGAAGATATTTAATCGCCTCCTATAAGAGATAAAGAAATAAATGAAATTGTAAGAAATTGTAAATTAAATTTTTATAAAAATTCTGTCACTCACCTTAATATTTGTTTCGGTCATACTGTTATAATCAAAACCCATTATATTGGCAAGGTGACGTTTGCCTAATTCATACTCCTCTCTTTGTTTATTGATCATTTCAGCATTCTTTTGAGCTGATTCTAAATAAATTTTCATGGATAAACTGATTTTTTCTAACTTGCCCAAACCTAATTCAGATAAAGCTTGCGAAGGTTTCCTCAATAAATCTTTAGGCAATTTTGAAGGAGTGTTAGAACTCGAAAAAAGACGATTCGTTGAAGAATGGAGAACAATCCTTTTGAGTAACATTTTTATCAAAATTAAAACTTAACCAATATTTTAATATAATTTATTAAAAAACTACAGAAACAGAATCTGTTTAATAGATTTGCACATTTCTTCAGCTGCAAAACAATAACAATGTTGTCTGCGCTTATGATAGAAACATTTAAGCCGCGCTTTTCGAAAATTATCTAATATTTGTCAAAAATAAACACAAAAGTTTAATTTCTGCTAACTATTAATAAAATTGAAGCATTTTGTAACTACAAACTCAGGATTAACTTAATCATTTTTTCATGGATAAATTTTAAAACATTTCGAGAAATTACAGCTTGCTTCAATTATTAGTTAGTGTCTTTGAGCTTAGCTTGATGCAATTGTCAATATTTAATGATAGAGAAAGACTATTAATTTTAAACTACTGTATACACTGTAAATTACTGTTGTATTAGTATAATATGATTTATTTTATTGATGAAATGATTTTTGAAATTTACCATGTTTTATAGATTTGAAATATTAAAGTTTACAAATTAGTCCCAAACCATATTTTTATTATACAGAGACACGAAAAGAAAGTGCTTAAATTGGTCAAAAGTGCTCATACAAGGATGGATCAAACACGAAATGCCATTGAATAATAGAGAAGTCATCGTACTTTGTAAAACTGTCTTTTCTCGTCTTTTAAATAAATTATTCTTTCTTCTGAAAAGATCTTCCATTCAAAATAAATTTTAAAACATTATATACTTTTGTACACCTTAGAGGCTAATGAATCAAATGATTTTATAGTAAAATTATTGGGTGCATGATACAATTTTAATCTTAGGTAAAGGGAGCAAGAATAAAATAGAAATTTGGACGGGAAAATGGGTATGTGGGAAGATATTGATTCTAATTTGTTGATGATGATAGCGATGGGTTATCGCGATTTTTAACATCAGAACAATTGAGATCAGAACAGATTTCTGGAACCGGTATAGATTGACTAACGGTGGTTAATTTGTTGTTGCTTTGGTTGTTTTGATTCCATCTTGAATCTTTAATCACCGAGACATAGTCTTCACTGGATCGACTGATTATTTTGACTGCTGAAAATTTAGCTCTTTGGTAAGCTGAGAGAATGTTAAATCCGAGGAATCTCAAACAAACATACTCGATGAGAATTGCACATCCAACAGAGATTGTTCGTACACTTATGTGCTGATAAAGTCTGACTATCATATAAGCACCGGCAATAGTTATCGCCATTAAAATGGTGGTTCCTCCAGTTTGTAGCCAATGGTTTATAGTCAAACCTGATGGCAACCAAATTTCTCCTCGATCTACAAGGTAGGGTTCATTACACACCTTACAATGTACATTTTCTGGACTTGAGTGTGACTCCATGAGCCATTGCTTGAGACAATCATGATGAACCGCAGAAACATCACCTTTACAAGCACAAGGTTGAATAAGAGGACCGACATCTTTACGATCAGCATCATAACAGATCCAACAATCAATAGACCGAGATAAGTTGTCTTGATTTTTACTCCCCCATGTATTAATTGAGTTATCCACCAATAAAGCTGATTCAGTTTCAACGGAACGTGGATCGTGTAATGATGAGTCACTGGGATCTCTTTTGAGAAGACGTCTAGGGTTGAGAACCCAAAGCCTTTCAGGCCTGACACAATTCCACAATACACATGGATACCAAAGAGCGATGCCAATTTCACAAAGTCTGAAGATTATTCGATACGCATTTCGACTGATAACTGGGACTCTAAGGCACGAAAAAGATTAATTTAAATTAAATTTAAATAAAATAAAAAAAGTAAAATAGGAAAAACAGACTATGCATAGATAGAAAAGGAAATAGATATATAAACTTACTTTTCTTTCCAAAGTTCATCAGCCACTTCAGAAAATAGAAAGAGTACAGTTATGAGAAGCATCGTTGCTTGAGAAATCAAACCGAAGCGAGATTGTTTAAGCTGTGATAAGTTAGCCTGGCAACTTTCTCCTTGAATGAATGCTCCTCTAACCTGATAATGAAAAATTAATTAAAATTTGAATGGCCTGCAAGTAGAATAATAATAAAGCCACTTACTTTAAAATAGACTTCAACGCCATAAATGAGGAAAAATATTACTACCAGCAACATGAGAACTGCATAGATGCTGTTAAAGACTCGCATGAACATACTCTGTAAGGTCAAAACAGACATAAGGATTAAGATTCAATTTTTATTAAATTAATTTAATCTTACCTTATCAATATCATGATCATCGGAAAACTGGAAGAGTAGTAGCTCAGCAACGAGTAGAGAATATGAGACAATGTTGAAAAGGACAAATCCAGAAAACGATTTGCTCAAAAAACTAGGCCTTGAAACGTTAACATCGTACAGATGAAAAACTTCAGCCCAAAAACAAACAACTAAAGATGATCCACTTAAGACTAAAGGATAATAAGCATTCATTAAACCATTAGCCCAACGAAGAGAAGGGTTTGTTGGTGACGAAAAATAAAATCCTCTGATTGCAGTAGCAACACAAATGAAGAAGTATAAAGCTTTTTGTGTTGTTATTTTAAAGCTTCGGATAATTGACCGTGGCTTTATTCTTTTGAACTCTGAGTTGATACAAAGGACCTGTAAGATGAATTCAAATTATGTTATCAATTAAATTTGGCCATTAATAAACGAAAGGTTGATTCTTGTTTGCTTACCAATTGAATGAATGAAGTCGCACAGATGAAGTAATAAATGGTTGACAAGGCTAGGTAATAACCGTAATTTGGATTGTCACAGGCTTGACCAGAATATTCGACCTAAAAGGATATGGATACATAGTAGTTAATATTAGATTTTAAAAATTAAATAATTAAAGCAATTACTCACCTCACAAAAGCAAACGCCATCATAACAATCTCCATGACCTGAGCAATTAGATGTACAGTTCATATTTTCAGTAGGTATAGTTAATTTAAAGCCATAACTAAGCTGGATTAATTTATTATCGCAGTCTTTGAAAGGCTCCTTGACCGTCAAACTGTTGACCATGGACATTATTTAAACTAAATTACTCAAGTAATCAAATTCATAATAACAATTAATTAAAAAAAACAAGGTTAAAAATGAAAACATCAACAATACCAATCTTTTGTTAGGTATCAATCTTGAGATTGCGCGTTACGCTATCTGGTTTTTATTTTTTTGTTCATCACTGCCTACCACTCACAATAAATAATTTAGGTTCTGGATTCTGGTTTATACACTTCATTTATTTTTCATTCAAAAGCTACCGAAATTAACTACTGTTAATAGAGTAAAATCAAATTTTAGAGTTAGATATATTGATTATATAGATTATTCACTTATTTAATCTAACATAATTCAGTAAATGAATAGATATCTGAAACCATTAGCAATAAAAATTTGCGTAATCAATAAAGAACAGGATCAAATTCATATGATTGTTTTCAAATCAATGAATCAAGCTGACTCAAGATCAGAAAAAATCTAGTAACCATAATCGAACAGTATCATTTTGTTTTTTGCATGCATCAAATAAACTCACAATGTCAGAGATAATGTAAATCTATAACTGCAAAACTTAGGGTTGTGAGACTAAATTATTAGACTTTATTAGACTTTAGACTTTAGAATAGATCAGAATATTTCAGATTATGTCAAAACTTGCAAGACTTATAGATTTTAATCAGTATTTTTACTAGCACTCAACTGGTGAATTTCGGGCTCATTAGTTAACATTCAGTAAATGATGGAAATTCATTCAATGATGAATAAGAAGATCTTTAATTGCTTTCATCGATACTCAAAATCTCGTAAACACATCCTTCAGAGCTATAAGAATTGAAAAAAAAACTTGATAATAATGTCTATTGACAAATGCCAAAGTAGATGTATGGTGATGATAATCAAGAATATATTTGTAAAAGTAAGTGATTCATGTATAAGTGGTTAGTACAAGTAAACATTAAAAATTATCCATCAAATCTTCTATGAGTTTTACTCGATCTGACGTAGAAACTAATCTAAAGAGGAATTAATATATTAATAACTCAAATATCTGATTCCATAGCAGTATGTTTAATTAATAATATTCAAAATTGTAGGTTTCGTGATGATCAAGGTAAAGTGGAGAGACAAAAATTACATGGAGAAGGAAGAAAAGGAAAAGGTCAATGGCATTTGAATGAACAATATTAGAAAAAATCGATTGAAAAACAAGGAATATAATCATTCTTGGTGGGTCAAAGAATCGTGAATGAACTCTCAGACTCGTATGTTTCCCTTCCTGTTTTCATTTTTCAATCTCATAGTTATTCATAACCAGTCTTATATCACTTTGCAATTGTGTCTGTCTTGTGATGGGTTCCACTTGCTCGATACCAGAAGTTGGTTCACCGTTTCTTCACTCATTTAGTGGAAATAAATCGACTCCATCAGAGCCAACAATTGAAACGATTGAGCGACTAATAGCCTGTGATCGTAAAGGGAAAAAACACGGCAAATTGGATTCAAATTGTGATGTGAGTTATCACAAGAAATTTTTAATTCCAAGTGGTGCATTTCGAAATGAAGGACGGTTAGTGAAATCTTCTGAGTCTAATGAGTTGTCATCGTCTAAAGTGTACACATTCAAGGAGTACAAACAGTACTTACAAGCTAAAAGAGAATCGAAAGTAATTTCAACTCCAGTTACCTCATTAACCGAGAAAAAAGGAGTTAACAGCCAACGTTGTCGAACAGCAACAATTCGTAAAATAGGAAAAGACGACAAATCAACATCCATATCAGCCTCAACCTCTTCATCTCCTTCATCATCTTCATCATCTTCATCTCCTTTGGCGTCCTCAGTTGCATCTTATTCAATGTCAAATTCAAGTGCAGCCAAACTGCCTTCATCACCAGTTAATAACAGTAAAAAGGTAACATGGCAAAAGACTGGTCGTAATTCAAGCGTTTCCGATAAGGAAAGCTCAGATGATTCCGGTATTGGAAGTCCATTTGTACCATTAGAACCAGTCTCGTTGAAGTCGAAACGAAGAATCAGACCAACAATTGATAATCAAGGACACAAAACATGTCATTGGCCAACTGCTTGAAATCCTCTAACTTGGCAACCTGAGATTGATATTTAAATAGTTCAAGATAACTCCATAATGTAATCAGATAATGTAATTTGGCAATTTCTTGATAACATCTAGTCCATTGGATGATTTGAAACTAAAAATAAAATTGTACTTTAAATCCAAAACGTCATTAATCAGTCATTAAACTGTTATATTGTTTAATTTCAAGTTATGCAAACTTAAAAATAAAAACATTTCAGTCATACACAGAAGGCCCTTTCTCAAAAAATTTTGATTACTTTAGGTATCCTGAAACACAATGTTTAACAAAAGGAGTTGAGATCAATTTAGGTTTTTAATTGTTTTTCGTGAAAACATTCCTGTAGTTTGTTTCTTAAACATTATGATAAGTAGACGAGTGTGATTCAAGACAATTTATCAGTATTTCCCCAATTAAGTCTTTCTCGGTTAAACCTGGATATAATGTTACTATTAGTTTAGCATTACTGTATCAAAGTCGGTCCTTTATTGCTAGTGTTATACAGCAATATACTGTAATAGTAGTAAATTATTCTGAATAACCATGAAACAGAAGAAATTAAAAAGTATTTAATTATTTATTTATCAGGTCATCGCGTAAAAATTTTTGACATCAGAATTTATCTGAGCTTGAATAAGGTATCTTCGATAAACTGAAAATTTCAATAAATATGATAAAATATAATATGGAGCAATTATGATCTAGTTGTAGAAGTGATAAATATCTCAAATCAGATGACTATTTTTATTGTTACAACTATTGTTTCAGTCACTATTAGTTGAGAACTTGACAAGTTCGTTCAAATAAAAAATAATTCCAGTGAAAAAAGTAGCATTATCAGTTGATTGAGAGTGCATTTGAGATAAAATAAGTCTTTCCAGCGATGAATAAGTTTCATAAACTAAAGAAACTCACAAGCGAATTTATCTTTATTGTGATTGCTTTATTAATAAATATTATTGTATTGTTTATTTCGTTTTTGCAATCAGTCAATTGTAAAAGATAAAATTCATAATGAATTTACATTGAAAAAAACCATTTTCAGTATGAATATTAATCTTCCTTGTGTAACTTGGTTTAAGGTTTATGGTAATGGTTTATAGGAAAATGAATTGTTGTAAAAACTAAATTCAACATTACTTTAATTTCCATACGAAGTTTTATTTCGAGCGCTTTGTATTTAATAGCCTATGACCTTATTTTTCACCATTAACCAATGGTAGCTGCTAGTGATGGGCTGCCAGAAGGGTTAATGGCTTGAATCTTTTCTGTCTGGAAGTTTTCATGGTGTCCACTCCATCGATAAAAAATATTCATCCGTAACTACATAAAGAACAATCGAATTTTGAAAATTTGGAGAAAAATTTTGCACTGATGGACTTCGTTTTAATGTCCGAACAAACCTAATAAGTCTAAACCAAAAGATCAAAGTTTTTTTAACTTGTTAAATAAACTATTTTTTATTTTCAATGTTAAATAAGTAGAGTCATCTGGTGGTGTTAAATATTTCTTATTTTTCTTATAACCTATAGATGGCACTAAGATAAACTTTATATTATATTTTTGGACAAGAAAACAAAACAGTATCAACCTGATACTGAATTATGTTTAACTCGGCTTCTTTCATTTCATCTGCCAAAATTTTAATTGTTCCTAATAATCTAGTTCGTCAGTTTTACCATGGTGCAAAACTTTGCACCTTTAACAAAGCTTATTCAAAACCTAAAGTGAATCTCATTCATCTTCACCAGACTCCATTCTCTACTTCAAGCTTCTGGTTAAAAAATGAAAACAATCATCGATGGTTTAAATTGCCTTTGCTACTAATCGGTATTATTGGTGGTAGTGGAATCTTTTATCTTTGGTACAATAACGAGGAACTTAAAATTAAAGCTTTTCCAAAACTAGCAATCTCTGATCACCCAGATAAAGGAAAAAGATCTTTCCAAGATAGAACAGTGATTGAATATGAAAACCGAATCAGATCATATTCAACACCAGACAAAATATTTCGATACTTTGCTACTATCAGAGTTGTTTATGACGACCATGAAACAGAAGTATTCATGACACCCGATGATTTCCTGAGAGCAGTTACTCCAGGTATTAAACAACCTGAGAATCTTGGACTGGAAAAATTTCGTAAAGTTGAAGTTGGAAAGGTAATTACATCTACTTGATTTCATAAAAAATCATTTGAATACATGTTTCTAGGATCATGTGAAACAATTAGAATAGATTATGGGCCTAACTTCATTGGTCTAATTGTTCATGAAATTCCTCTTTTCATCCAGGACAAAGGGCTTAATGACCTTCTCGCTACTACGATGCGTACCGTGAGCTCAATTTTCGATCGTCCCTTCTCATTATTCGCTTTTAGTTCGATCATTTATTAGATTATTTTATCAGTTTATTTTGTTTTTTATCATTTATCCAACATTCTTTTCTATTCATGTTTCGCTTTATTTTTATGATTTTTATTTTAATACATTTTCCCTTATTAAATGCAATATTATCTAATTTTTTGTTTTCCCCAATTTGAAAGGAAACTTCTTTTGACTTCGGTCTCAAATCTGATAGCATATTTTACAAATTGAGTAGTTTTGGTTTAATCAATTACTCAGACTTCCTCTTTTTATTGACACTGCTCTCAGGTATGTATTACAAATAACGTAATCCACTTTTTTCACTACAATATTTTCTTTTTTCTAAATAGTTTCTCATCGCCATTTTAAAATTGCTTTCCGCATGTTCGATCTCAATGGGGATGGCAATGTTGATTATGAAGAATTTGAAAAAGTTCAAAATGCTATTCTTCATCAAACAAGCATTGGTCAAAAATTAGGCTCTCAAATCAAAACTAATTACAGAGGTGTTAGTTCTGCTTTAGCCAAATATTTCTTCGGACCTGAGTTGAAAGAGAAGTTAACAATCCAAAAGTTTCTTGATTTTCAAAAACAACTCCAAGATGAAATGTTAACTCTTGAGGTAATTGCTGGAGATAAATATGTGTGTTAATGCATTGATATTAATGACAAAAGCTCTCAGCTGTCAATTGAACCAAGTTTTCGAATCTCATGAAATTTTCTTTTGCTTATTAATGGTATCATATTTTTTAGTTTGACCGAAAAGGACCAACACCAGATGGTAAAATTTCCGAAACCAAATTCGCTGAATTAATGATTGCTTATGCTGGTTTTCCTGAGAAAAAGAAGAATCAAATGATAAAAAGAATCAAAAAAACATACCCTGCAGCCACAATGGATCAGCCTGATAGAGGAATAACTCTCAAAGATTATCTCACTTTTCATCATTTTCTCCAGAATATAAATGATGTTGATATTGCATTGACATTTTATAATATAGCAGGAGCTTCAATTGATGAAGGTACTCAGATCGATCATTCCCTACAAAATTTTTATCCAAATATCGTATTGTCTAATCATTACTTATAATATTTTCTCAAATATAATCAGATACTTTTCGACACGCTGCTAAGACGGTTGCTAATATTGAGCTTCGTGATCATTTGATCAAAGTTATCTTCATTCTCTTCGATGAAAACGGTAAGAAGAAATTTATTTTGCTCATTAGATTAGCTTTGCTAAGTAAGTAAGAAAGTAAGTCATAATTCCAAAAATGTTTTTACACATCCTTTTAATGAACCCAGAGGATGGACAACTCAGTAACAAAGAGTTTATTGCTGTTATGAAGGAGCGTCTAAAAAGAGGTCTTGGTCGACCAAAAGATACAGGATTTATTAAAGTTATGTCTGCGATATGGAATGCTATGAAAAACGAGCTATTTTAAATGTTATCACTCATTTTAACCTTTAACTAACAAGATCTGATGTGCAATATAAACGCAATTGTATTCTAACCACTGTGCAATCTTGTTTTTTTGACTTGAAATTCTAAGCTTAAAGTTTTTGTTGCAGTCACAAAACTTTCATATTGTTTATCTAGATCTTTCTGGTCTAACCTAGTACTATAAAAGACTTTAAGCGATTTTCAGGTGATTTTACTTGGTCATTTGCTTAACCTTTTTATTTTGTCCATTAAACTAACTTCTGTTTATCTTTTATCAATTGTGTTTATTGATAAAAATGTCCATTAATTATGATGATATTCCCCAAAAAATCGCTTCCCTGTTACTCCAAGGATTTTGTCTATTAACTGATGTTTGTACTGAATGTGGAAATTTATTAATGAAATCTAAAGTTGGTGATCTAATTTGTGTTAAATGTTGGATTGAAAAGAGTAATAATTGTGATAAGCATCATCATCCAGACGATCATGATGTAAGTGATTCTCATTTTAACGGAAATTCGTTACAACCAGTGAAATTGTTTAGACTGGATCAAAGAAAGAATATCTAGATCCAAATGAACGAGAAATTTTAAGAAACTCTGAAGGATTTGATTATTCAAAAAGCTTTTCTTCGATATCAGAAAACATTATTTCATTATATTGAGCCATTTGAGTGAAATCAAGTTCAAAAAAAGTTATTTTGCTTTTATTTTACTTTTCATTTCAGTTTGTTGACATCAAAAGTACTGTTCAATGAAAACCATTATCTTATTTCTTCACCTATTTTCTTTACCCTTCCTTTACAATAGGAACAGAAATGATGTAAAAATTTCAAACTATAGAGTAAATAATAACGAGTATATTGAGAAAAGTTAACAATTCAATACTTGAATGATTACTAATTTACCCTGATCTGCGTCAGTATAAACCTTTCCCACATTTTTAAAATTATTACCAGAATCATGATTTGATAATTACAACAAAATCCCAGTCAATTTGAAGCCCTTGTAAACTGTTGAACTGTTAATAAAACAATATTTTATTTCGTCCTTAATTTGTAACAATATTTTTTAACTGTAAAGTGTTAAATAATGAATGAAGTGGGCAGAGTTTTTAATAATAAAAATATTAATAGCAATCTTTTTGTAGGTCAAATTTATGTGTTAATTTGTTTCCAAATTGTATGGGATTTCCTTGTAAACAGATGATGACTTTGTTCAAGTGCAATCTGAAAGTGAACAAAAGTGAAATTAAATTGAACTCAAGTTAATTTACTTCATCTTTTGCTTTAATTTTGTTATTTATACCTTTATATTTATACCAGTTACAATTAAAAATTATCATTTCATCATTGAATGATTCATTTTTTTCTTATAATTTTATCTATTCAAAAATGAATCATTGAGTTAATCAGTGATGATCGCACTGATGTTAAACCTGATCAAGAGGAAAATAGTGACATAATGAATATTGACTTCAATCCAATTCCATTATTCCAAAGAAACTTGTCAAAAAAATCAATTGTTCATTGTGATAATCTAACTAATTTGCAAAATGTTCATCCAACCATCTGAAGTTATCAGAATAATTTTTGGTACATTTAACCTCACATTTCCTGATTTGTTGTCCTACTCCCGGAGTTCAGGTAAATCCTCATTTATTTTGTGATTTACACTCATTTTCATAATTTATTCCAATAAGACACCATTAATAATGTTCAATTTACAAGGAATCAATTTTATTATACTTTACTACTTTTAAACAACAACAAAGTCTTCATTTCAACTTGAAGACAATGAATTTGTAAATTTTTCATGACTTTACCTTTTACCCAGTTGATTGAAATGAGAAGCAAAAGCCGCTCAACTTTCAGTTAAAAAGCAAGTTTGTTCACAAGGAGAGGCCCTCATTGCCCGGTCACCTTAGGGCATCATCATCCGTATTATTATCATAGTTGTGTTCACATTTAAATAGTATGTAAACCCTAATTTTGTTTTTGTCTGTTCATCTCAAAACCAATAATGAAGTCCATAAAAATAAAATTTTACTTAACCTTACCTAACCTTCAATAACCCACTCTACATGAGTTACTTTCTCTCTCTACCTTTACCTTTCATATTTTTACTCTTCTTAATCTCTTATTGTGATGAACCTTGTTCAACTTTAACCCAACCATAATTGCTTAATATGCTGCTTTCAGGGTCACGGTCAACATATATCATCATCAATGGATAATGGTTAAAATGATTGGTGCAGTTTAAAGTGGATACAGCATTTGGTGACAGCATGATTATCATGATAATTTTAAGTGAAAACGTAAAGAATCTGGGAAAGACCAGAAAAGGTAGAAATTGAAAAATTTGATGGGAAAGACGAAAAGGAAGAGAATGTAATGAGAGAAGAAAAAGAAGAGAAAGAGTTTTCCCGTTAATATTACAAGTTTGAAGACCCAATTGAGGCAAGAGAAGGCAAAACAATGGAGAAAAATGTTTAATGTTGTGAAGCAGTTACCAGGTAATTTGCTGTTAGACAATGTATTACAACAAAAAAATGAAGGTCACTGTTGACAGAAAGGAAAGTTGAAGGTCATTGTCAGATTAGATGGAAATCAGAATGAAATGATATTGTATTAGCATCAATGCAATAACCGCAAATGGAAGGGAGAAGGTAAAGGCGGCAAAGAGAAGAGAAGAAATGAACACATTTTTTGCTTTGTTTTGGTTTTCTCACTCAATAAGGTGAGACTTGAGTGTAAGAGTGAGAGTTGTGAGTGTGTGTACAAGATTGGCAAGGAAATGAAGGGAGTCCAGATAGTTTTACATGAAAGAGTAGGAAGACCCATTGAATAACCAGAATCACTGAGAAAATACACAATCATGAAAAGAAACAAAAAATTGATGTTATCTTATTGCAACTCGGCTTTGCAAGCCAAGCTTTCTTCTTGCTTCTTATTGTGGCGAGGCAAGCCATTTGCAAGTGGATCAACTAGTTGAATGAGTGAGTGAGTGAGAGAGAGGACATTGACTAAGAAGTGAGACACAGAACGATAATGATGATGATGAGAAGGAGGGAGAGTAAAGGGAATTGAAACGGGATTACCTATTCATCTTGAAATTTGTTGAAGAGGCAGCAAAAAGAAGGCAAATTGAGTTGATTGAGTGAAATGAGAGTGAATGAGTTGCAATGAGTGAGTGAAGTAACATCTGAATGAACGAGTGCGAGACAAAAAGGAGCAGAAAAAGAATAATCATAGACGATCCTGAAAAGAGAATTAAGAACTACCTGGAGTGATATATGCTTGAAGAGAGAAGAGAAGAAGAAGAATCCCTTTTTTCTGTAAAATTATTTTGATTCCTCAAAACAACAGTTTAACCTCATCTTGATCATCAACCAACCAACATCATCCTTTGCCTTTTACTGTTGTTGCTATAATTTGCGTTTCGCAAATCCAAAGACCTTTTGCCTTTTCAAGACCTCAGTTTACGATGTTCGAGCTCCTCCTTCATCTGGAAAACAACATGCAACTTCAACAACAAATGATCAACACAAAAAAGTAACTCAAACTTTTTTAGACACATTTAATTACCGTAACTAACCGTACCGATTTTGTGAGTCCAAAAGTCGACCCAACTAAATCTCATTCCAACCCACTTTCTCCTCCTAGAACTCAAAATTTTCTTCTCAATCTTCAGTCTTTTTTCGTCATCACCATCGTCGTCATCTTAACACTTTTTGTTGATTCCTTTGGTTTTCAAAGTTAAACTCGCGAACGAGATTGTCAAGTGAATTACCAAAATTTACCGTTTGTTGCTTATGCCAGTCAAAATGTTAACATCAACAATGTTAATCAACAAATTGATCAACTTCATCATCACCTGTAAAACACTATCAACGTTATTTTAACGGTCAATTGGATTATAAACATTTTGATTCAACTTGAGCGTTTTGTTTTTATTTTTGTTTTATTTGTTTCTTTGTTTACATCTTTTGCATTGTTACACCTTTTACAAAATATTGCAACAATGAAATCATATCAAACTATATTAACTTTTGGTTGTACCTTTTTCACACTCTTTTGGAGGCAATTAGATTCATCGAGATTTAAAATAATTCAATTAATCTGTAAGTTTTTAATACCTTTTCAAACCCAAACTGACCATCAAACAAAACAACTAACCAAATCCTTTTCCCTTTTCATTGTTTAATCCAGTTTTAACTCTAACCACCGTTTTACATCAAATAATGAGCAAACCGTTAAATTATGCGATTTCATCTTCACCTCATCGCTCTTCATCATCCATCTCAACTCATTCACCTCATCGACTCAGTCCATGTAATCTTCCCTTCTACTTTATACCATCAAAAACCTCATCACCTGAACCTTATGAAAAGGTTTACAGACGAGCCAAGGCAATGAAGGGCTGCGCTGAAAGAATCAGACGGAACTTTGTAAGTAACTCACAGATCAATTTTAATTGAAACCAATCAATAAGAGTTGCCTTGTTAATGCAAATTATAAGTCAAAGAAATGCATGAAGATAGGAAGAAGAAGATGATGATGAATGAGAAAAGTCAATTGTATTAATAATAATGAATGAAAGAAAAGGTGAAAAAGGAAAAAGAAAGTTGCTAACAAAATTGCAATTTCAATTCTCAGTGATTCTAATCGTTATAACCATTAACTTTATTGAATAATGAACAAAAATTTGGTGGCTTAAAGGGTTCACGATTGAAATGCAAAGTAAAATTGCAACAAAAGTGGACAACAAAATGTTCAACAAAAAATCAATACAAATTTTCGATCAACAAATGAAAATATGAATTAATGGTGCTTGCTCACAATTCATGCTTGCTTATTCGCCCATTTGAACTTGATCAGTTGAACATCTGATAATTAACCTAAATATTGGAATCGCTATTTAAATCACATTGTTCTGATTAAAGAAGTGCGCAAAGTCACAATCTTATTGAAAATAGATGAGCCAAACTTGATAACTTGAAACAAAAGCAATTGATTGTAAATGAGAAAATTGTCGCAATTTTATTGATAAAATTTCTCTGATTGTTTACTAGATTAATCCTAATTATCTTGTTGGTAGGCAAAACATTATTTCATAGAACTGTTGATTGGGAACAAAAAGTTTTCCCGATTTCCAATTGAGCTTGTATCAACTTGGCTGTCTGTGAGGTTACTTTACTTATCCTGATTAGTTTCACAGTTAAACCATTCATTTGATTGCATTTTGTTTTCAATTATCTTGTAAATACAATAATAAATCATTGGTAAGATAATTTGCTTACCTCTAATATATTTTTGTTTTATTTAAATGGAGTCAAGAAATAGGTGTGTTCAAGTGTAAATTGATTGAAGTGACTCGAGTTTTTTATTTTTTTGTCAAATTTAAACATGAAATTCTGGTGAATTTGGGCTCATCTATTGAGTAATTTAATAACTGTGAGTTTAATTAATGTGTTGAAAGTGTCTACAAATTTGTATCTCATTGTTAATAGAATTTGCCTTTTCTTCTTTCATCCAATTTTGGTCTCTTCTTTGAAAGGTACAAATCAAGTTTAATTGGATTCACTGGTTTAATCGTTTACTTAACCAGTAAATAATTAAGATACAATCTGATTGCATTTCAATAAACTGTCAACCAACTTTTGCAGGGATTCAAAGGTCATTGGCATCAACCATTAGAGTCTGGTTTTGCATTGAAAATCCAGTGTCAATTGAAGGATTACATTAAACCATTAATGACCAAAAAATGAACTCTGAAATTGATTCAATTTAATTTCGTTGAATCCTTTCATGATTACATTCTTTAGAAGAACAATTTTAATTAACAAATTCTGTATTTAATCCATTTTCATGCCCTCATGTTCTTATCCTTTATCATTTAACCAATTTGATCATCTTGATTAACTTTTATCACAACTGTTTCTTTAAGGTCAATTTAAACATCAATCTTTGATCATTTGCAGGTTGACTCTGATTTTAGGTTTAAATGTTTATATTTTACTCGAAATTTTATCCAAAACAATCAGCTTTGATCAGATACTTTTGCATGTTTTGTTTCAGTTGCATTATTTTACCCAGGAACTTGGTTCTCATGAACTAACCTTGACTGTTTCAAATTTTAATCACATTGCCGTTGATCAATAATTTGTTCAAGTTGGCCAGTAAAACAGCTTGTAGCATCGATAACAGTAAATATGATTGCAAGAGTTTGATTTGAAAATTGGCAGTTAGGAAGAAATGGAATAATATGTCGATATATTGACAATATTTCAGAGGTCGATCACTTCAAATTCATGGATACACAAAACTCGAAGTTGAACTACTCATTGGGTTTTTATTCTAGTACAAGACTGTGAAATTTGGTGAAAAGCCTAAAGCAATCAAGAGTAGCTTTTGTAATTGCGAGAAAAAGTGGGAAATTTACAATTTTTTAATCAGTAAGCTTCTGCAAATAGCTTTTTGGGATTTTCACAAATTTTAATGAAATATTCTCACTTTCATGTTCAGTTTGTTTCGATTCTCACCAGAATCTCGGAACATAAATTTCTGAGTAATCATTCTGCGGACTATTTCATCACCAGATTGAGCTAAATGGGAAAGAAAAGCAACGAATTGAAAAACTGGGATTTTCTGTGAATTGAGTTGCATGCATTTCCATGGATTTAAATTTAATGAAATTCAGATTTTGATTCAATATATTTTCAGATTGGACAAAAGCTGAAGCCAGTTTGTCGGAATTTTTACTATTGCTTATTATCATATTACTTTTGCTAAATTGCAATTTGGATTAGTGAGGAAAACACATTAAAGGTGTTTTATTTGATGGAAACTGCGCTTTGTCTTTCGGCATTTGTATTCATCACAGAGATAAGTTGTACATAAAATGGATTATTGATTTTGAAATAATTGTTTTTCCTCCCAAAAAAACAAAGTTTGAAAAAATTCGAGAAAAGGTAACTTTAATGACCTTCTTGCTCAACACCAAGACCAATTGATTGGTCATTGGACATTAAACTTTACTTTTTGTTGGAATAGCATTTTATTTCCTAGAACCAGATAATACAAGAAATGGTTTCATTGTTTCAGTTGACTTGATGTAAGGTAACAAGTTGATTGATTTTATTGATTATTGATTACAAAATTAATTTGCATTTGCAATTGAAACAGTTAAAATTGAATAAATTTCGCATAAACTCATTCGAAACCAAAAACAAAATTAATCTAATTCATTTTTCTCAAAATAATCCACAAATCGTGGTTTAAAGTTTAAGTTGCAGTTGCATTTGAATTGCATTAAAGTTCATTTATGATTCAACTATTTATTTATGATTCTTTGACAGTTATGAGTTTTCCGGCGAAATGTCAGCGAAACAGTAACTTTGTTCACTATGAGAAGGTCACAGTTTTGGACAAATAATGCATATCTGTTTGATGAAGTTGATTGTGATGAAAATAGGAATCCCGTTTGATGAGTGGCTATTAATGTGGAAACTTGATTAGTTACTCTTCATCTGAATATTAAATATTTTCTTTGAATTAGGGCAGATTATGTTGAATACGATACACCCATTGGGATAAACGAAGTTCAGACGACCTTATTTCATTCATCAATAATAATCATGATCACAACCAGAATTCCAAAGAAATGCAAAATTATCAAACAACAAGAGTGAAGATAGTTTAATGACAAGCTTTACTTAAAACAGTCAATATCTCTGGATACAATGAAATTACTTAACAGACATTTCAATTTAATTATTACCTGAGTTTGTTATCCAATTGGTTTTTGCAGTTTATTTAGACTCAAATTTTTAAATATTAATAAATGTTGACATTTCACTTGATCAAGCTGTCTGCAGTCCTTTTAGATGCTGAGATATTTTAATTACTTTTTAATATCTTGAATTATTCGATTGAATAAGATTGAAAGCAAATAAAACTTTTCCTAATAATTTTTCCTTTTCCTAAAACTTTTAATGATGAATAATTTTTGAAAATGCTCATCGAGTTTTTATTTAACTTTTTCATAAAAATTACGAAAAGATTCAAAATAAATACCCGATTCATTATTGTAAACGCACAACTATTAATATAAGAAAATATTACTAAATTGTTTCGGAATAACTTTCAAGATTTCATTTTTTATTCAAAATCTTGGTAAATTTAAACATTCGACTTAAAATATTGGCTACAAAATAATGCATTTAAATACAAATTTGCAGTTAATACAAAATTAAAGGTCAAGAAGCATAATTTTAGCTTTTGCTAAAAAACACAAATTCACAATCGAAAAGCTCTTTGAAAATTCAATGGAAGGCCATCAAATAATATTCAAATCTCACTTTTAGTGATTAGGTCTCGACTATTGAAATTTATTGATGGATCCAGAAAAGGCGCATGAACAATTGTGTTCCTGGTTAAATTATGCATTGAAAGTTCAGTGTGAATAGATTTATCAGACTAATTGTTCATAAAAATGTTTAACTGATATTTAAAAAATTACAACTGAACAGATTTCGATGCTATTTAGAGACTTGAAGACCTGATAACTTTAAAACAACTGAATTTGCATTGAGCATCAGAATTGAACAAAACTGTTCTATTCAAATTTTCTTTAATTGTTACTTTCTTCTCATTCCTTATCAGATTGAAATGCTTGGCGATGAAGATTTTGAAACTGGTTTGGATAGTTTAAGGCACAGTTGGCTTCCAGAAATAAGTAACTCAATTGAAGACATCGCCACGATTGAGGTAAGTTCTAGTTCTGTGAGCAAAGAGATTGAGGCAAGCTGAAGATGAGAATCAACGCAAAGCTCAGCTGCTCAAAATTTTTCGAATGTATTTTAAATTGAATTAGTTCATATTGAATTAAACTGTGAAAGACCCTGTTTTCCCAAATCATTAAATTAATTTGAAAGAAACAAAAAAACGAAAGTTTCTCGAAAAGAACTTTATCGGGATTCACTGAAAAAATCATTTTAAAGATGCATTTGAAATTTTTTGAAGAAATTATATTTTTATGTTTAATCAACTGCTTTTATAAACTTCCAGGAAGAAGACGCATTCCGTCGGAGTTTCCAGTATTTACAGTACTTTGCCATTGGCCTGGAACAGCTGCTGTTGGATCAGATTCTTCATGAAGGCCATATGGTAAAGGAATTTCGAGAAATCGAAGATAAACTAAGTCAATTGTTGTGTGAAATTCAACTCGGAATGTGGTATAGAAACATTAAGCCCGATAAACACGTTGAATACGGAGTAATGACTCAAGAGTATCGTGATATTGCTGATGCTTCAAGACGAATGATCAGAGATTACCTTTTGTTGAGAGATCTTGTTAAACTTACTGATTATATAACACAGATATTTGCAAGTCTTGCCTCACGTTTTTGATGAAAACAATTGAAGTAATCAGATGTTCCTATAAGATCATTATTGTCATCGAGAATCAAAGATATCTAAATCTCAATCGAAGTCTCATTTGGAAAGCCAAAACAAGAAGCTATTTGGACCCAGATTTACTGATTACTTGAACTCACCAATTTAATGATTTAATACTCACTGCTTGTCAATTTGAGCAATTTGTAGACATTGAAATTTGTTTCAAGTGATAATTTGTATTGAATCTGGTAAACTCAATACAAACAAATGAAATGAATGCTACAAAATCAGCTTATAACATTATTTATAATTATTATTGAGTCTATTTGTCAATAATTATACCTTTCCTAACTCATAATGTAATAATAATTGATAAAAATCACTCTCATCAAGTATATTTTTGCCCATTATTGTTAGTCAACTATTGATTGTTTCATTATTTCTCATCAATTTTGTCATTTGTATTATTTTTCATTGATTATCATTAATTTAATTAGTTGCTTCAATTTAAGAGAATGCAAACGGATTTTCTCAATCATTTGTTAATTTCCATTTTTCTACTTTAATACAATCAATACTTCAATCACTATTTATAACAATTGTAGTTTATTTAGCAACATTAAATTGTAACCAAATCTCAAACTTGTCATTTCATTCAATTATTTAATTTCAATGATAAACTAAATGTCCAATCATTTTTAGCATCAAATACATTCATGTATTGAAATGGCCTTTTTCGTTCTCCGTTCTGACTAAAGCCATAGGAAGGTGTGACATCATCTCATATCACCTATGAATGATTACAGGATTTATCTTTCAGAATTATAAGATTGTGAACGGAGTTTATTCACGGCAAACTGTCTTATCACCATTGGATTATAAACTTCCACTAAAATAATCGAAATGATTCGTCAATATCAATACTTTAGATTTCATTAAAAATCAGTTAAAATTGTTGTTGAAAAATTGCGGGAAAAAATTGCTACCAGTTACGATCGCGGCAGCAACAAAATTGTGACCAAAGGATTGGGTTCTAAAAGAAATTTTACATCCAAATGATTGTCATTATTTGACTGCAGCGACAAAAAATAGGTTGAGCTTTCTAGGAATTCAGGTTCCTGAGAAAATCATGTTGGAACAGATTGAAGGAAAAAACAGAATCCGTATTTTAAAGCAATGTAAAAGGAAATTTTTTTAGTTTTATGATAGATTTTTAGGGACATAATAACTGGGCCCATTTGTGCTTTAAAAAACTCTTCTGGACCACAGTTTTTGATAAAATCGCTTTCAAGTTCAAACTTAGATTGCATTTTGTTCAGTTGTAAAATCAGATTTTTTTATTTTTTATTTTTTCTCATTCATTGCTCAGTAAAAAGTATTTCCGATCAGTCAATCGATCAGAGCTCCGCTTGTCACTCTAACATCAATAACTTAATATGAGTCATTTCATTTTTTCATGTAACTTTGAATGATTAATAGCAATAGTTAGCTGAATAATCTTGAAGAGATTTATCAGATTTTTGAAAATATGCAGGAAAGTAATCCTTTCGTGTCCTACATCAAAAATCCTGTATCATCAAAGACAACACTGCAAATAAAAACGTTAAGAAGATCTTGAAGAGCCGAAGTTATCTTCGTTATTAAATAGTTGATTGATAACAAAATTTTGCTAATGATGTTTCTCATACTAACATGATGTAACTGAGAAGTCTTGAGTAAAACTTAGCAATGATATTACATTGAGATATGATATTGAATGATAGCGATTGATTAGCAGAATAGAGTGGAAAGATTTTGTCTTCGGTTTAAATTTGCGAGACATTCTTTAAATATTACATGCATTTGCATCGACATTTTGGTTCAATATTTGATATTGAGTTTCTTTGCACATTTTCAGGCAACTTTTGAAGCGGCGCCAAAATGTTTAAAATTATTATTTTGTTATACAGATAGAGCCATCTGGCGGTACTAAATATTGTCTTTTTCTTCACAACTGAATGATGGCGCTTGATAATGCAATACAAAATTGCTGAATTAAAATCTGGAATTAATTGCAAACAATTCGTGCCTTGCATCTCCTGAAATATTAATTGTTTCTGATGATATCAATCCATCAGTAATAACATGACTCAAGACTCTACTTTTAGCAAATTTATTATAAATTATAATGATTATCTCATTCATCTTCACAAACTTCATTGTCAAGTAGCTTCAAACTTCAAACTTCAGATTAAAGTGGAAACATCGAAGCAAGTCGAGTTGACTGAATAATCGGTCAAAATGACATCAACTGACATTTAGTCACCCAAATCAAAAAATTAAGAATATTTTGATAGTCTTGTTCAATCACATCACAATTAAAAGAAGGAGAATGAGATGGAAGCTGTTTCATTGCTTTCTTAACTCTACCAAAGGTTATCATACTTAGCCATGGTACACCATGTTACCATAGCTGAGATGTTACTTTATTTTATTACTGAATTAGGAATGATAATTTTTTAATTTGATAAAAAATGAAACAAAAAAATAATGTCAGAGCAAATATAATCTTCCAATGTTAATCGACTTGTTTTTTTGCACTAGTTAAGTTTTTAGTTGAAAGTTATCGGAAGATATTGCTAGAGTAACCCGTGAAAGTGGACACGAAATTTGATACGCAGTTTTCCCCTCGTTTCTGAGCTCTCAGAATCTAAGAATTAGTCGACTGAAAGGGAATAGATTTCCTTTCATGGAGCGAGTTGAGATAAAATCTTAAAACTATTGTATTCTAGCCACTGGGCGATCTTGTTTTGTTTGTTTTGAAATTTTAAATTCAAGTTTCCGTTTGGCACAAAACTGTCATATTGTTTATCTAGATCTTTCTGGTCTACCCAAGTACTATAAAAGACTTTAAGCGATTTTCAGGTGATTTTACTTGGTCATTTGCTTAACCTTTTTATTTTGTCCATTAAACTAACTTCTGTTTATCTTTTATTAATTGTGTTTATTGATAAAAATGTCCATTAATTATGATGATATTCCCCAAAAAATCGCTTCCCTGTTACTCCAAGGATTTTGTCTATTAACTGATGTTTGTCCTGAATGTGGAAATTTATTAATGAAATCTAAAGTTGGTGATCTAATTTGTGTTAAATGTTGGATTGAAAAGAGTAATAATTGTGATAAGCATCATCATCCAGACGATCATGATGTAAGTGATTCTTATTTTAACGGAAATTCGTTGCAGCCAGTGAAATTGTTTAGACTGGATCATAGAAAGAATATCTAGATCCAAATGAACGCGAAATTTTAAGAAATTCTTAAGGATTTGATTCTTATTCAAAAATGGTTTACATTAAACCAAAGCTTTTCTTCGATATCAGAAAACATTTTTTCGTTATGTTGAACCATTTGAGTGAAATCAAGTTCAAGAAAAGTTATTTTGCTTTCATTTTACTTTTTATCTCAGTTTGTTGACATCAAAAAGACTGTTCAGTGAAAACTCTTCATCTTCATCTTTATTTTCATTTTCATTTCAAACCTTTCTCTTGATCCTTTCTTTATACTTTATCTTATTTGTTTAATTCAAACAAATATGATGAAAAATTGTCAACAATTTGTTTTAATGGTCGACTGAACGAGTTTATGAAGAGACAAAACGAAGGATATACACTTTCATCTTATACACTTTGAAGATCAAAGATTTTTAAGTGGATTGGAGGTGAGAGTGCTAAGTCTTTTATAACTCTATTTGATACGACTATTTGTTGTCTTCATTGTTCAATTCATAACCATTTCATCGCCATGAATCAACAACAGTTGCTATTATATCAACGAAAATCAATCCGGCTTAATGTTAACAAAACCATCTCATAGTAAACAAAAGCTTTTGGTGACTTTGGTACAGCAGTCCAAATGGAGGTTTACTTCATAAGCATATCCATCAATACTCAAACATAAGCTGAATCATTTGTAAATTTAACCAGTGGATTTATGCATTGTGACTTGATCAGGACAATCAATGAAATCCGCAGCCAATTAAAGGGAATCTCTAAAGTTCTGAATAACCAAGGATCCGGATCAGAGTTCTAATTATATCACTAAACTTGGCTGATTTGATGAGTGATATTAATGGAGCATTAGCTGATGACGGCCAATGATGTCGAAAGAAAGTTGAAATAATTAACTTGATCTTTGCTTTAAAAAAACGGTCAAACTTGACCTAATATGTCATTAACTGATTCTCAAAATAATTGAAATCTGCTCACATTGTAAACAAGTAAACTCAGTTTTCTTGCAATTAATCTGTTCAAGTTGGGTTGAACAAGATGATGAAAATCAACTAACAAGATCAGATAAATTAATAAACTGATTTGAGTTGCTGCTAATTTTGGTATAAATACGTCAATATTAAAAGTGATGTTCCCATTTGCTTTAAAATAATCTTACAAAGCATTTCAATTGTAAAAATTTATATTTTTTAAAAAGTTGACGAGGATAACAAGGAAGGTAATGATCAACAGAAAAGGTGTAACAAAAATGTTTCAAATTGTAAAAAATACTAACGAGTCTATTATGAAGAGTTAACAATTTAATGCTTGTTTGATTCCAAATTTACCCTGACTTTTGTCAAAAAGAACCTTTTCACACATTATTATATCAATTATTGCCAGAATTATGATTTGATTATTCAATAAAATACAAATCTTAACCAACTTACCATTAAAACCCGCGAACTTACCAAATCAATCAGATTTTTAGCCTCAGAGGCAAATGAATCTTTTATTAAAATTGATATCATTGATACTGCAATATGATAAACCATGTTTTAGATGACAATAATTATATTGATAATAGTGGCTTTAATACAGATTGTAAAACATATTATAATAGTGATGATCACATAAGCGTGATGCTAAAAGGGTTTTGTTCAGGCCTTAATTTGGTAACAAAGAATCTTGTTAACTGTAAAGTGTTAAATTGTGAATAAAGTGGGCAGAGTTTTTAATCACAAAAAATAGTAATCATTTTGTAGGTCAAATTGTAACGGGAGGTCCAATGATGATAACAATTATCGAGGTCACAAGCGGGAGACTCGATGAATCTTGAAACCATTTGCAATAACAATTTAACTGTTGAACCATCAACATGTTAATCAACTTTCCAACTGTCAACATTTAACTAGTTTGTTTCCAAATTATATGGGATTTCCTTGTAAACAGTTGATGACTTTGTTCAAGTGCAATCTGAAAGTGAACAAAAAAAGTGAAATTAAATTGAACCCAAGTTGATTTATTGATTTCATCTTTCCGTTTTAATTTTGTTAGTTATACCTGTCCATGTTTCAGGTTAAAGTGGTGTTACAATTAAAAAGAAACATTCAACCATTTAAATTGTTTCGTTTTTACGTATAATTTCATCTAATCAAAAATGGATCATCATTTGAGTTAATCAGTGATGATCATAGTGATGCTAAACCTGATCAAGATGACAATAGTGAGTTTATTTGTAAAAGTGTCAATTTGCAAATAATGATTATTGGCTTTGATTCAATTTCCTTCCATTATTTCAATCAAACTTTTAATATTTATTTTTTAAACTCATTGTACATAAAAATTAAGGCAACAATCTGATTAATTTGCAAAATGTTCATCCAACGATACATTTTCAACACTCACAATCAAAAAGGATTATTTTCAATTCATAGTTTAGTTAAAGTGTTGCTATTAGTGCTGATATTTTTTCACTCGACAGTCAATGGATCACAAAATCGAACGGCAAAACAATGTGAGTTTCACCTCTTGATCCCTTATTGAGATTAACTTTAATTGATTTGATAATTTGCCTTCTTAGCTTCCTTATTTTCAGGATTCAACATTAATTTTTGTCGCACTCCTGATGGCATTCCTGGTGAATGTGGTGATATAAGGAGATGTATTTGGCTTGTTTTTGATGTTCAAAGACTTCGCCAATCAGTTTGTTTCCGTAACCTTTTATTTCCCGGAGTCTGTTGTCCCTCTCCGATTCCAGGAGTTCAGGTAAATCACAATGCAAATTCATCTGTATTATTATAATTAATACTTATTTTGATAATTTAATACCTTAAAGACACCAAATCCATCACCAAATGGCCAACCACCCATTTTAACTTCACAACCATCAACATCTAATCATCAAATTTCACCGAGTCAACCAATAGTTTCTCATCCAATCATTACAACATCTGTAACAACTCACCGACCATCAATTTTAATAACAAATAAGCCTTCATCCTCTTCAGGTGGTAGTCATTATGAAACTATTAATAAACCAATCAACAGACCACTTTGGACAGTTTCGTCAACATCTTCAACAACTACGTCTTCATCAACAGCACTTGTTTCAAGCTCGTCCACAACAATTTCACCCTCGTCATTACAGCCAACATCAACAACAAAGAGACCAACTAACCAACTTACCACTACAACACCTTCAAGTTTTACTAACAATAGTTTACCTGTTTCTTATAAAGGTAAATTTAGATTCACTTTCTGGTTTTTTATGAATCAAAATATTAAATTAAATTGTGACTTATATACCACAATTAGTTAGCGTTGAGCAAATTCAATACCAACTATAAAACTACTTTTTTATGCTTTACAGATTGTGGTATATCAGGTAAAGATAGTCGGATTGTTGGTGGTTTTGATGCTCGCACAGGTCAATGGCCTTGGATGGTAAGTTAACTAATTGTAACTTGCATGAGATAATCAATTGTATACGATTCTCTTTATTCAGGCAGCCATATTTTTGGATAAACCAAAAGGTCGTGAATTTTGGTGCGGTGGAGCATTGATTAATGAGGAATACATTTTAACTGCTGCTCATTGTCTTTCAGATCCTCGAGGATTCAAGTAAGAATGGCAATAATGATGAATGATAAGAGTGGAATGATAAACAATCCATTTCTTTTTGAAAAATCTATTGCCAACTAATAGTTTGCATTCTAATTCTTTCTTTAAGGTATGTAACACAACAATTGACCATACGATTAGGTGATAATCATTTATATCGAGACGATGACGGAGCCGTTCCACAAGAGTTCAAAGTGCGATCCATTTCTCAACATCCAAATTTTCAAAGACATGGATTCTTCAATGATATCGGACTAATTAGGATACAAGGGAGAGCACGAATAGATGAATTTGTAAGACCAATTTGTTTGCCTTTGGGTGAATCCAGAACAAAAGATTTGAAAGGTTACATGGCAACGGTTCTTGGATGGGGCACACTCTATTACGGTGGTCCAGGCTCAGGTATCCTTCAACAGGTTTCAATGCCGATTTGGGACAATCAAGACTGTGATAAAAAATATTTTCAACCAATTAACAAAAATTTTTTATGCGCTGGTTACTTATCTGGTGGTAAAGATGCTTGTCAGGTAAAAAACTATTTCTCCAATTGATTAGCTAAGCTTCATATCTTAAGATTTGATTAGATAAGAAAATTTCTATGATAAATTTTGATCCCAAGAGAAATGATTACATTGTAAAATTTTCCTAAAAATCATTTCAATTCTTGCTTTTCATTTTCTTAGGGTGACTCAGGAAGTCCTTTGATGGTCTCTGATCCTAATTTAAAATGGACGATTTATGGTGTCGTTTCTTTTGGTAACCGATGTGCTCAACCGGGTTACCCAGGAGTTTATACACGAGTAACAGAATATCTAGAATGGATTGGAGAAAATGTCAGACAATAATTTCATAAACAAAAGAAATTTTATAAGTAAAGATTTGTTATCTGTGACACATTGATGATTGATACCTATCTGCATTGGATGGTTTTCAAAAATTACATCGGCAGATTGGAAAAAAAGGAGAAAATAAACATCAAAAAATATTGAAAAGGAATACGGAGTGACACAGAATAAGTTACAAAAAAGCCAAAAAACAATTAAATCAGTGTACAGAAAGAAAATATAATTATAATACTTTAAAGGGTAAATAATAAAGTGTGGTAAAGGAAGCAAAAAAATGTCATCGAGTTAACAATCTTTTCCCATAAATTATACCAATATAGGTTTTTAATTATTTGCTTCTTTTCCGTAAACATCAGTAGCATTTATATAATATTTGTATATGTTTGTTAAAAATAAAAGTGTATGAGTGATCTTCTTTTTTATACAATAATTTTGATTTGTATCCATTAATCCTTTTTGGTTTCTTCTTGATTAAGTTACATATAGTGTGTTGAGAACAAGTACGTGGTGGTTATTTTTGGCCAGTGTAACAATATATCCTTCTGAAGTAATTTTTAAACCACAACAACGAGAAACTTTCACATAAGGACACTCAAATTCACTCAAAAAATTACCAGCTTTGTCAAAAACAACAACATGGAAGCGGTTACCATGAGAATCACCAACTAAAATATCCCCAGCATCCGAAAAATCAATTCCGTTGGGATAATCTGTAATTTTTTCTTTGCCAATACGTCGTTTGAATTTTCCGTCTTCTCCGAAGACTACAACGCAGCTTCCTTTGAAATCACAAACATAAAACTCTTTTCCGTTAACAGCAATATCTGAAGGTTCTCTCATATAAGGAGAGCAATCAAACCAACGTAACAAATCGCCAGACTCAGCTATAACAAAAACAGTGGGGGAAACTGAATCTACAGCAACAATTAGGCCTTTAGGGGTGATTGCCAATCCAGCAACAATATCAATGTAACGAACGCCAATTTTACGAATAAACTGTCCTTTGGAAGTAAAAATTTGCATCCTACTTCTTTCAGTGCCCCTGTCACAAACAACATAACGGGGCGCAGTTATGCCTAGGAATGGTGTGCGAATCATAGCAACCTTTCGAGGATACCAAAGTTGACCCTCTTCTTTTCCTTGTACACCAAAGTGGAATCTGTACTCTCCATTTTTGTCGAAAATGCAGATCCTGTGATTATTTGTATCAGCAATAATAATGTCTTCATCAACTCCAAGACAAAAACCATGTGGTGAGGAGAAATTACCGATAGCAGAACCCAGTTGACCAAATTTGCACCTTATTTGCATAACATTGCACTTGTTAGTGCCCAGTGCAACTGGATTCAAGGATGAAACCGCAGGAACTGAAGGAGGTGGCACTGGAGAAACTAAAGGGCCAGCAGACGGTGCGCTGCTTGCTCGGAAAGGAAAATTTGTTGAAGGTTGTGTTTCAATACCATTAGAAGATGGAAATTTGGCAAGATCGTTTAAGCTGTTCACAGTTGTTTCACTCATGGCTAAGCCCGAGTTATCGTAAGGCACAAATGAATTGGAGATCAAAGGTTGAGGCGAAGGAGAGTTTGATATAGATGATGAGATCGACGACAAACGTGGTTGAATGACGGCAGCAGCAGCTGCTGGGTTCTCGTTGTAAAGAGCCAGTTTAGTGAGATTGACTCGAGTTATGTAATCATTGAGATCGAGATGATTTGAGTTGGAATTATTTGGGACTGCAATAGGCCCAGAGCGAGGCAATGAAACAGGAGAAGTAACATTGACGCTATTATTATATGATTGAGGTGCAAGAGTTGATAGATGTGGTAGAGATCGAGCTGTTTGATTAGTAACATCAGCCGGAAATGAAAAGCATGGGTTCTCTTCGAGGTCAGATTCATCAATTTCCTGAGTTTTTAGGGAACCAAATAAGTTAGGTATCAGCATTGATTCTACAGAAGCAATGTCGACAGGGTTAAATATAATTTGATCCCCTTTACCATTAGTCAACTTTAAATTTTTTAAATTAACACCAACAGGACTAGACTCATGGGTGAAATCAAGAAAAGAGCTTGGTGGAGAGCTTTGAGAGGATGTCAGAAGATCACTATCTTTGGACCCATCTCCATTAGTGCCACCTGTACCTTCAACAAATTCTTCAATAAGACCATCGTGCTGATTGGACATCTTTTCTGAAATTTTTTCACACCGATCGATCTGTCCCCACAATTGCAACCTTTTCTCTCGATGTACTTTACTCAAATCCTCAAGCATTTGTTTGTAACATTTGTCAAGAGCAGCCTTTATCGACTGATATTGTTCGTTGATGGCTTGTTCAACAGCATCCTTGTTCAGACTTAGGTCATCCAACTCGTTTTGTAATTCTTGCACCATCATTTGATACTCATTGACAAAATCTGATTTGTTTTTATCATCTTCCATTGTTCACGACTAAGCACAAAACAGATACACAAAACACAATAAAATAAAGCGCAAATTATTAAATATGAAAAATAATGAAAAGGAAAGTTAAAATTTTATAAGATTACCTTGTTGCTGGATAAAGCTTAATTTGAAAAATTGTGTAACAGCAAAAGAGCCAATGACAATTAATAAGGATTTCTGGTCAACAGATTGGTTGGATGAAGATGATGACGATAATGATGTAACATCAATGATGTTTTTTAATGAAGATGACAATCAAGATGGAGATGAACAACATCTAACAACAAACGAAGAGGCTTGATTTTATTGAAAAAAAGAAACAAAACCAGAAGAAAAAACAGTGAACAGTTAGTCATATATTAATAAAGACAGAGCTAAAATCGAAATAAAGAAAGAGGGAAAAGTGAGAAAGAGGGAGACAAAAAAGAGGTAACTAACGTCGACATATTAATAGACAGAGAAGGGTTCAAAGACGAAAGTGAAAAATATTTTTTCCCTCTATTTCAATTTTCTAATAATTTTTGGGCTCAAATAATTATTCTAACTGATTGATTTTTGCAAGTGAACCTACTAATATTCAAACCCTCTGTGCACCCAACAATATTAACTGTCTTCTCCATGTTTTCTGTGTTCAACCTGAAATAAGGTGGGTCAGGAACATTTACACTTGTTAGTGTCTGTGTAAGGGTCTCTTTTTAGTGCTCGATTTTTCTGTAGGCCTTTCAAGTAACCCTTTTATCCCTCTACTAATGACCTGCAAAAATATTACTTAAAGAAAGACAAAATGAATATTAAACAGAAACCTTAAGAAGCTAGGGTTATCTGCTGTTAACCTTTTATAAGGGCAAATCAATCAGAAGAGAAAACAAGTGGTATGAATAAATCAGACGATATTGAAAGACTAGATATGTTGATCTGCGTTGGATAGTAAGGGCGGTGAGTCAGGATGTTTTTGCATTGCTTTGGTTGAACTGACAATCAGCTGAATAAGGACATGATTCGTAACAATTTGAGAAGAGACTTGAGACAGGCTAAATTGCAATAAACGACATGGAGACAATAGAATAAACTTTTATTATGCTTTTTTATAATGATAATTCTTGGTTTTCTTTATGTTAAACAATAATTAGCAATGATCATGTTGATTATGGTTGAAAAATTTATCATTGAAAAGTGTCAAATTTAGCAACTTAAATTACCTAGCCAAAAGCCTTATTGCTGACTGGCCACCCTAAATTGTTCATGGATGGTAGTAAAACACAGCCATTTTGGTTTGCATAAGTTACCGCGTGATGTTAATTAAGGAGGGAAAATGAAATGTGCAAAATTAACATTTTTCATCTATATTTGGAGAACGGTTTAATTAACAATTGACTAATTTGTGTCTTAGTTGATTAATTTCCTACTAAAATTGCTTAGTGGAGGAAAATAGAGTTAAATTATTTACAGACCAGTGTAAATCAAACAAGTTAAATTAACAAGATTTGAGACAAAATCAAGCTCGACAGGAGGTTCGTTTCAATGATTTTCTTGGTAAAGGAAATTGTAATTGATTGTTGGTGAATTTTTACTAGTGATTTATAAAGGTTACTTTATTAATTAAAAAGACCAATCCTCTAGGATAATCAGCCAACTTATAGAGATGAAACGGATAGAGACGATAAAACCGATAGAGAACAAAATAAAGAAATCATGTGAAATAAAGTTTAATTCTTTTTTATACAATCTCGATTTGATTTAACAATATTCAAAAAGTTTAATCCAATAAGTATTTATATATTGTTCTGTAAGTTTTTGCTAACCCAATATAAGATTTTGTTGATCTTTGTAGAGAGAAAAATGATTAAGTTTATATTCGATCAATAGTCAAAATGGCGGTGTTTTAGATAAAATTTTTGAGACCAACTTTGTAAATAGTCTGCTACTTTATTTGCTCATCTTCTCGGCGCTCGTTTGGAACATGATCGTATAAATCCGATGGCTCTTTAAGCATGGCTTTAGATTGAAGTCAGTGGAAGGATGAGTTGAAGAAAAATCTGATTATACAATAACAAAAAATGAGACAAATGAGCAATGGCGACTCTGCTTTTAATGTGAATCTTGCAGATGATGAAATCGGCGATGAAAAGGCTGATCTGAAAGGAAGAAACGAAGTAGATACTGAATTTGATGGATGAGAATTTGTTGTTAAGGATGAAATAAATTTCCTATCATTTATCAGTTCATCAACGCAATGGATTCGATCCAACTCAGTTAACCATAGAATTATAGATAAGGTTAATATGGTGACGATCAATAATAGAGTTAATTGTTTCGCAGTATTGAAAACTAAAGGACTCGCGGCCATCGGGGAACAATTAGAATTGCCTGGAGTCGAGTGAACGATGATTGAAACCATTGGGAAAAATATGCAAATTAACAAACAACAAAATATAAATCAAGTGGTGAGCCAGATAACAAAGTTTCTAATTTGTAGAGTTGGGACAGTAAACAGTTCCAGTAAATTAATCTTCAATAACAGTCTTTAAATTCTTATTTAGATAAACAGCAACAATTCAATGGGAATTCGGTCAAGAGGTGAAGCTGGTGAAAAATAGGAGATCAATGAGAATATTTCTTTTTGCCAAATCTGTGTGATAAACATGTTTTAAGGTCAAACAATTGGAATAAATCTTTCTTGAGTAATCAACAGGATAAATTAATTTGATGGGTCAACATTGATTCAAATTTTAAAACCAGTAGTGAGAAAATTATGTAAATGATGTTACAGGACAGACAAGGTAGGAAGGAACATCAATGTAGTTACATAATTTGCTTGTTGGGCTTGTCGCAGTTCCTTTATTCTTTCAACGATTAACACAGAGGTAAAATGATTAGCAATGGGTGATGGTAACTCCGTTAATTGTACACAGTTCATGATCCAAAAAATAGACGATAACACTTTCTAACAAGATCCAATAACAGTTCACAAGATTGTCAGTGGAGTAACTGTAAGGTAACTGTTACCATCAACTACTCTTTGGTTTCTATTTCCAGTTTGAGTAGATCTTCTTTCAAAAATACCAATATTCATTTCTAAACTTGAATCATAACATTGAAATGTAATAACAATATAAATTAATTGAAACAGTAAACAGTAAATTAGTAGAAAAGAAAAAAATATTAATTTTAACAAAAAGACAATAAAAATAAGCAAACAAAATGAGGTTGAGAGGTGATAGAAAGAGAAACAAACAAGGGTCTAGAAAAAGAGAAGACACATTCTTAAAGATTGTGGGTCAGAATGAATTTAAACTGTGCCCTTGGATTCGATCGACTTGCTTTCTCTTCTGTCATCATCATTATCATCTTATGGCTTTCTTCAGTTAACCAAGTCTATGTTACAGCGCATAGTTGATTGTAATTGCACAGACTCTAATCAAGACTTTGTGAGGTAAGGTTCAATTTATTATTATTCAAATTCAATGTTGAGAAGCTTGCAAGTTGAAGAAAGATGGCGATTGAAACAGATATACAGATGATGACGAATTATCTCTAGTTTATTTTCAAATTTTTGGTGTATTTTAAGCAATTGTTTACAAGCTTTATTCACAACGATGCGAGCTAATTTTCAAGGCAAACTTTCTTTTCACTCCCTTGTTAAGTTATAAACAAACACTTGGTTCAAATTTTTGTTCAATACAGTAAATTGTTAAGCTTGATGAATCCATTTGTTAATGATATCTATCCGTTTGATTGATTCAATTTTGTTATGGTTTGAACAGCTTTTAAAACAGTTAATTCCGATTGATTGGTAAATCAAAGATCATTCACATTCATCATTTGTTTTACTGCTAATTTTAAAGAGACTAAATATTTATTTTAAAGCAAACAAATCATTTTAGTATAGATTAATGGACGTTAATCCAGTTAATTTCGAGATGTTTTTGAAATAGGATCATTTAACAGTTGAAAAGTTTGCTCAATTTAAAAAGCATACCCTTGAGTTCAAAGTTGAAAAACTAATTTTATAATTAGCCTTGTTCAAGTTACAATAGATAATCTTTTTCCCACAGAATTTATTATGGCACTGAGATTTTACATTTTACTGGTGTCAAAAAATTTAAATTAATTTAACAGTTTTACATTGACAAGGCTCAATTTTGAAGGTTAAGAAAACACTAGTTAAGTTGATTAAACTTGAAATTGAAATCAAATGACTTTGTTTCTATTGAGTAATTTTAATTTACAATTGAATACAATGATATTGAAGTAATGTACACAGTCTGATCATAAGAGGTATTTATATGAAGGAAAATCAGAATAAAAGGATATTGATATAAAAGGTTGTAAATTGAAAACAATATTGAATTAAAATAAGTTATTTGATTAAACAGTTTGAATAGAACCGTGGAAAGTAAAACAGATCACAGAATAATTTACAAAATTGAGAACACATTCAGGATGAAGAAACAATAAAGGGTAATGATGATTAGAATGATCAAATGTATGAAACCGGGAAAGCAGCACAGTTTAGCTGAATCATTTTTTGACAAGATAAGAAAGTAACGTGTCATCAATGACGTTAATTTTAGGATGATCAGTCTCGAGCTCCATAGAATAACAATTCAGGAATTTGTCCTCCATGAACATTGGTTCCATTGGTGCTGTCTGATGAAACATGAAAATTGAATGTAACCTTATCAACAGTAACTTCATTCAATCCGTCTTGACCAAAAAAGCTCAACTCATTGCCATCAAGGACCACTGATGCAGTGTAAAAGGTTTCTGCCTCAACTTGAATTGGATGTTGAAAGTAAACACGAAAAGTGTTACTCGATCCATCAGAGAAAAATTTAGTATGATCTTCTGCGAGAACTTTCCCCATCTTCTTCAGTTCCATTTTAACTTTATAATCTGCCGAGGCATTAGATGATCCATATAAACCGAAACCAACGATAAAAATACGTCTGTCAACAGTGAATTGTATGGAATCACATCGACCTCGATATCTCCATTGGTTATTACGATAAGCTGATGACTGGAATCGATGACAAATTTGAACCTTCAATCCTAGGCGCTTTTTTGTAGGAAAAGATAGAATGGGCTTGTTTCGAGCAGTATAATACAAGAATATATCAGTCGTTTCTTGAAGACTAAGTAATCCAGATTGAGCTGGTCCATTAGCAAACTCTTCAATACTCATGGTCGGAATACGAAGCAGAAAGATTGCCTTGTCCAATATTTTTCTTTGATTATCCGGAGTTGGCTCAATATTTCGTCGGGAACATTCCATTTTAGCCCAGTCGAGAGTTGCATGAAAGATTGAAGCTTCTTTAGCATTGAGAGTTTCTCGATTCAAAATAGTTTCCAAGGTTGAGAAGTCAATCTCAGAAAAACCCTCAGAAGAAAGAGCGAGTTCAGCTTGAGCGTCAATAACTTCCCAACATTGTTTCATCAAATCAGGTTCTTCGAATAATCTTGATTGATTGAGAAGTACACAGGCATTTCGAGCAGTTATACTTGTTTCAAGGTAATCAACACAAGCACGAGCCAAGTGAGGAACCAGATATTTTTTGGCAGCATAGAGGGTCAATAACACCGAATCTGCTTCCAAACAAATATCATCACAATAAATGTACCTAAAAATATAATCAAAGAAACCAATTAGTAAACCATACAAGAGTTGATGGAAAGTTGTTTGGATCAATCAGGAATCAGTTCAAATTGCCTCGTTCACAGTAAACATCAAATTGCTTATTAGATTACAACAAATAATCGATAAGGCGCAAATATTACATAAATATTGAAATATCAATTGAAATATTAATAGTTGGTACTACGATGTAACTGGATATTAAATAGCTAATAGCTGGAATTGTTGATGGTTTAGATGCAGCATTTAAACAACAAATTTGATAAATCAGTGAATCATAAAAGTTAATTAAAATTGAAACTAATTAAATCAAATTTGTATTTGAAAAAGATATTCTGAATTTGATTTTGAATAAAATTGAAGAAACTCCGAACAATGAATCGACTGTTTGTTTATCATTTACTAACATGATCAAGGTCAGGCTCAATTGGTCGAAACTTTAAGGTCAGAGAAAGTTCAAATCACATCACGAAACTACAGGGTGTAAAGAAAGTTTTGGCAAGGGCGGGACTCAAAAGTGCGCTATAAAAGAGCGGCTGTTTTAAAATGATTGTCTGTTTCAATTACGTAATCTGAAATGGATCTCTGCGCAGTGGAGTGGGTGGAGCTTACTTGCCAAAACTTTCTTTACACCCTGTATTTAGGATGAGATGTTTAGTGGTTGACCAAGATAATATGAATATGATATTTGTGACAAAGAAAATGAAGTTAATTCAACGATAATCAACGGTTCAAAATGCATGTTTAAGATTCGCGTGTTGCTAATTTATCTTGGTAAGTTTTTTTCAATGGTTTACAACCGTTTTGACATTCAACTCTCGACATTCAATTTACGGATAATCAAAGCTTAAACAAACAAACAATCTATGAATAACACATAATTAAATTGCATGCAATTCGAGTGGGTTAGTAAAATAAATGGTTAATAGTTAATGAAACAGTAAGGTCAAAAACTCTTAGGTCTTGATGGACATTCAGGAAAAGTAATTAGACTGTAGATTCTCATTCGCCAATAATTGTTGACAATTAAAATACAAATGTAAAAGCCTTTTTAGTTTTGATATTTCTAGCTTTGTTTTAGCTGATGGTATGATTAACCATAAAAGTATCTTGCTTTGTAAATGATTGATGTTTGTTAACCACAAGGCTGGTGAAATTTGAGACTGAATCAAACATTTAGGATATGATTCAACATCAACATGCTTCATGTGGATCCTCATGTAATTAATGGCATTAGTTTTCATCTTATTGAGAGGGAAGGTTAAAAAATTGTAATGAAAATGAAAAATTTGGACATTTCTTGAAATCTTGAAACCGTTAATTCTATTGTAATTATTGTAGGTTTAGCTAAATCTTCCCAAGCAATTTAGATCAAGACTGTTCAACATCAAGAGCACAAAAAAATTGATTGACGAGTAAAAAACGAGCACACAAAACGTAACTAAAATTGAGGTCAAAAAAGATTGAAAGTGAAAAAGCTTGTCTTTTCAATCATTAATAGTATTTAAGTTAAATTGTAAATTTTTTGCTGTGATAGTTGATGAGGTAAGAAAATTTTTGAAATCAGTGAAAGGAAAAAGTAATTGAATAATGATGATCATTCTAGAAGGAATAACCCTTTTTTATATACTTTTATACTTTTGTCCTCGAAGTGACAATAAGAACGCAATGAGAACAAAATTAATCCAAAAAATTTAAAAAATAATCACCTGGATAAATCGAATAAAAAAGAAATAAATTCAAAAATCAATTCCCAACAATTGATATAGCCTTTATTTTACCATTGAAAGATCATTGATAAACAATTTCGGTTGGAACCTAACAATCTTGTTAACAATTGAAGTTTTAAATACGATTAGTCTTTTATAGCTGAATCTGCTGAATTGATTGAAAAAAAATTTTATCAGATTTTACTGGAAATTGTAAATGCTTATCATGTTCCATGCTTATCAATCGTAATGATTGGGTAAAGAGAAATCTGAGACAACACTAATTCAAAGATGATGATTAAAAATTGTTGATAAAAAACTCGCATTTAATAACAATTAAAGATTCTTTTTGTAAAGCAACGGGTAGCATGCAATTTGAATTGTTTCAGTTTAAAGTTAAGGCTTTGTGATACAGACAAGGTTAACAATCTATTAAATCAGCGGAGGCTTTTGTACATTAACTTTTTTAAAAAACATAAAAAACTTGAGAAAATAGAAATTCTGAAAAATGTAATAAAAGACCCTGAAGAGTCATTGATCCTCTCATTCCCACCATGTTTTTTCAATTGCAACAAGGTTGGAAATATGCAATTTTTGATACTGATGAGCAATCAAATTGATTGGATTGGACAAAAGGATAAAATGTTGAGAAGTAAACCAAACTGAAGAATTGTAATTCACGGCTACGAAGAAGTAATTTACCAAAAGAGAAAATTAAATCCAATTAGACGGTATTTTCTTCAAGGTTTCAACAATACTAACCATTTAGATGCTTTTCTGAACATGAAAATATGAGTAAATTTCAGGACAATTTTAGCTAAACCAAAATATTCATCTTATCAATTAAGGAAAGAGTTGAAAATGAATTAAGGAAAGGCGTAGGATTTATGGAAAAGTACAGCTTAATAATTGAAATACTGCTTAAGAATTGCTTCAAGAACGATATGAAAGTCTTGATTCAGTTGGTGTATTAAAACTTTGAAATTGCTACCAAATTTGTTCAAGGTTAGCAAAAATTGTTTATCATGATTCTAAATCGGTACATTCAGGTAATCATTGTTGATATCAGGTTATCATGAAATATCAACGAATGAAGACATGAATGAAATGAAACAAAAAATTGGGTTTTGTAAATTGAGTAATTATAACTTTACAAGAATGAAAGTAAATTTTTGGCCGAAAAAGAAAGGTCACATAACGAATTGTAAGAATAAAACAGAATTTAGAGTAGATTCAATCATTCGAATTGTTAAAATAAATATAAACGATAAAAGATAGTGACGTGCCTTAAAGCTAACCTAATACTGATTAACTTGGATCGTTTGTTATTATCCAATTCTGACAAAAGTTAGGCAAGTAACTTATTATTAAGAGGTCGCAAGGTTAGCTTCAAGTTGAACAGAAGAGAAATTAATCCAAAAATGTACTCTAAAGTTTTGTGCGATGTTGTTTGCAATATTTAAGGGCTGGCATTTATTTTCATTACCAACACCTGAATAAAGATTATTTATGTTAAAGTTTTACTATTTCAAGTGAAAAAGTATAACGAATAAAATCCATTCCTGCTGACCGTAATTTTTTCTTAACATTATGCAAAAGGAAAGTAAAAGTATAAATACGATTTAAGACAAAGCTTCCTTTTAACGCCTTACATTCTGACCTCAAGCATTTTGACCTAAAGCGTATAACAAAGTGATATGAGTTTTCAGGATCATGTAAACAGTCTAATTTGGGGAAATTTTGAAATATTATTCCATTTTTTTCAAGATCAAACGCGTTTACCTGAGAAGTGCAAAAAAAGCAGTTGGTTCAACATCAGGTATCTCGATTTCATTCCTATTCTCTGCCAAACCTCCGTAAAACATGGCAAAGAAGACAGCACTACCTGTGGCTAGAACATATTTATGGGCTGGTATTTTCTGTTGACAACCTTTGGGCCCAACTATGAAAGTAATATCACTCATTAAATCATTATTAAACATAGCAGCATTTCTTTCACGGACATTAGCCTTGGTTGCCTGCCAATTGGGATCCGAGGTAACCTCTGGACCTGATGCTAATGGGATTGGCGAAGTGCCAATTGAATTTTTATGCAACGGAGTTGGTGAAGGTGGCGGAGAATAGGACTGGGAAACGCATTTAAATGAACTGTTGTGGTTACTAATGTTGTTTGTGGTACTATATGATGAAGATGGTGGTGGTAATAATGAATTGATAGTGCTAGACGGTGAATTTGTAGACGAATAACGATTTGACGAAGGTGCTAAACATTCAATTTCTCGCTGAATACAATTGAGTCTAGAGGCTTCATCTGATGCACTAGAATTTCCGTTCAAATTATTATTGGCGTGTTGTGATGATGTAGAACGGGATATATTATTTAAACATGGAGGAAATGCTTGCACAATGCCACAGGTTTTTGGCGCTTCAGAGTCATCAAAAGATCGACTAACAGGAGGATTAAACATTGGTTATGAAAATTTACTATTTAAACATAAATGTTTAGGAATATTCCACTGAGTTGATGTTGGCTTAGAATTATTTTGATGATTCTGGTTTTGTTGACTATTGTCAATGGAATAAAAAATGAAATCCACCTCAGCTGGAACAATAGGCTGTGTGAAGTTTGTTTTGATCGAATGGCCTTCCCAGTTGTTAACACAAGCCTCGTTTTTGTATGAAATCAGATCTGTTTGATGAGAAGGCTTTTGCAGTTGAAAGTGGCAATGACTATGATGATGCCCTGTTGATGCTTTGGACATGAAGATATCGAGAGGTAAACAAATTCAACAGTGGATGTCACCTTACCTTAAAAATAAAGATTAAAAAATATTTTGTTTTGTATCATATTGAGCACGAAAATTTAAAGAAAAAGGCTCACAGATGAAACTACTTGGTGAATAAACAAAACTATTGCACATAATGAAGATCTGGTGATCAACATTAACATCAACACAAGACATAAACAAGTACAAACAGACAGATAGAAACAGGAGAAAGAAAGAGAGAATGGGAGAAAATAAGAACGAAAGAAAGAAAGAGAGAGAGAGAGAGAGAGAGAGAGATATGTTTGGGAAAAACTGGTCTTGTTTTTGTCAGCAGACAGCAGTTTCATTTTTCTTTGTTGCGAGGGTTTTTTTGAACTGAAACTTCATAGTAATTGCGGTTTAATTGTAAAACAGCATGAAATCTAAGATATCTAAGAAATTTTAAATGCTACATAACGCTCCTTCCAAAAATTGTACAAACGTGAAAATAAATTTAGTTATGCTAATTGTATCTCCATATATTGGACTATGAATAAAGTTTATTCTCGCTTTTTGAGCTGTTGCTCATGGTTTTCAACTGAGATAACAATCATTACGGGTTTGAGCTGGAATTATTGATTAAAAAATGGTCAACTGATATAAAAATTTCACATTCGAATGGTATTTGTACCCTGATATTTTTCTTTAGTATAATAGTGGTACTTGAAAATGCCTTAATCTTGATATTTCCAAGAATATTCAGGTTATTACCTTATAAGTTAAAACAAAAATCATTCAAACCACAAACAAAGTTTAACAAAATGCTTTATTGCATATCGCAAAAATTAAACCCATGCAATTCAATCTTACGATTCTAGTCTAATTTTTATATTATTCAATTTTCAGCGACTATTGAATTAAAAAAATAAATGAAAATCTAAAAGGATACGCAATGGGGAAAAGATCACATGAGATCAATGACTTGAGGATTAATGACTTAGTTAAGGTTCAGTTTGACCTTTAAACAAACGTATTCAATGTGATAGAAGTTTAATTCTGATGTACACGCATTTTAAGTGTCTATGTTTACAGAATTTTTGATACAAAATTTAAAAAAATAACACATTTCTTGGTCAAAAATCGTGTTATGACTCATTCTCTTGGACATGGGATGCACAAAATTGCTCCAAAAAATATTTCAACCAAAACACGGTCTGTTTTTCAATTTCAGTTTCAGTTTCAGTTTCGTTCGCCGAGTCTTGAATCCGCAGAGATAGAGGATGAGGGATGAATTCTTTCTACAATTTATCAAATGAACTTTATTTCCATTGAAAACAACAAATAATTTTCCGTAAATCGAAAAGACCTTATGTGAGGATTGAAATTGTTCATTTCGAGTTGACTGGTGAGTTTTCTTAAGAGTCCAGCAATAGTAAACCCAATTCATTCAATTGGCTTAATTATATTCTCTAGTGGACAGTAATTGGTGAATTGTGAGTGTCTCGATATTCAGGACGTAAAATGATTTTGATTGAATCATGAAAGCCAACGTACATAAATCATTGGATTGTGAGCTTTAAAATGTTATTACATTGCTGAGATCCGCTTTTCAATCAGAATTGAGGTTTGCATTAAAGCTCCCTTAAATCATGTATTGCAATCAATCGTCGAACCAAATTTTGTTCAGATAGAAAATGAAATCTTTGTAAATGTATTTGAAAGATGAACTATCTTTGCAAAAAATACAAAGTTAATGGTAAACATTGTTGAACAATGGAATAGATAATGACGTGGGTAATGTACGGGTAAAGTATAAATTATATATATATGAGTATATCATGAAACATCAAATTGAAGAATCTTAAGCTACATAAGTGTATACTTTTCTGTAATTAAAATAAAAAATTAATTAGTACATATCAATAAAAATCCACTCAAACAGAAAGAAATTATTTGACTTACCTATCTTCAGGAGTTCTCGCTAAGTATTCTCTGTCTATCAGACCTTCGATTCGTTTTTTAATAATCACAGGACTGGGCATAAATCGAGATTTAAGTTGCTCGGTAACCTTTATTGAAAAGAAAGATTTGTCATGAAGAAATCAAAATCAATAATAAAATTAAAATTAAAATAACTTACTTCTGAAACTAAATTAGCATGGTTCATTCTTTTACGGGCCTTCATTATTCTAACAATAGCTGCTTCGATTTCGTGTTTCCTATCTTCATCGACTTTGCTCCGTGTTTCTTTTCTTTCCGGTTCTGATTCTCCTTTGGCCGTTACAGCCTGAATCTTAACTCGATGTAATTTGGAAGTGAAAGAATCGTTAACACAAAATACATGATTTGGCTCTGTTGAAAAAATAGAAGAGAAAAACCATTAAGCATTTGAATCAACCAAGAAACTAAATTTTGAACTAACCTATCTCCTTGGTTTTGGGATGTTTTATCAAGATACGTTGAGCTGGTTTTCCCATGGCTAAGGATTGTAATGCTCTGGTTAAGTCTTTTAAAGGTATATCTGTTTCATTTGTTATCTCCTCACACGTTAATCTATCTCTATTATTGAATAGCATAAGGATACACATTTGCTGAGTGGATACTTGAATAATATGCTTTCTTGGAACCGGTAACTTAGTGGCTGGTGGGGGCGCATTAACTACTGAAGATGACGTGCTGACAGCATTACTGGATCCTGGATCAATTTGATCAGCGTTCATTCCATAAAAGCTACAAGTGGTACTGACCATGGTCGGTTGACCATTAAAATTACTACCATTCTCACTAGAATCGTCCTTCTTGGGTCCATAAAATGTGGCATTCAAATCAGCCCAACCTAATTGTGGTTGTAACGTTAATTGTCTTCCACTATGTTTAGCGAGGTAGAAGCGTTTAAAAGCTTCAAATGCATTTCTTGGTGCAAGAGGAATGTTGCATTTAGAAGGTGTTGATTGAGTTGGCCAAAAACCTGTAGTCAAAATTCTAACATTCAAGTCCACACCATTCAAGTTAACCTGAAGAGAATAAATCATTAGCTATGAGAATATTGCCGAATAAAAAATAGAATAAAAAATAGAATAAAAAATAATTACCCTAGAACTTTGTACATGCGTTTTGAATTCATCCATCATTGTAGTGGATACTGTTATATCTCTAAACATTCCTTCCAACTTGGACGTGAACTGGCAACCACATTCAGTTTTCAATTTGGAAATCATGTTCTTCTCAGAATCATCGGATACACTTTTATTTAAAAGGAGCCGCTTGGCGAGATGTTGTTTATAATATCTTTCAAAAACATCTTTTTCTTGAAGATAACGGAACAAGACCATCGTTTTGTCGAGAACCTGCTCAATATCTTGTTCTGACATTCCTTTAACACCTTTCTTGAGTTTATCGTCAATAAATAGAGATAAATATTCAGGGGATTTCGGGTTTAAATTTAGAAAATATTCAAAATCTTTTGCTATCATTTTAGAAAATTCTTTATCCGAATTAAATGATCCAACTAAAAACGTGTCGAATCGGTCTTTAAGTTCCAACAGAGACTAGAAAAATAGCGAAAGAAGGGTGAGTATACAAGCAAAATTAAACAGATATGTTGCTCAAAAAGAAATACCTGGACGAAGGTGATAGCATCAGTTTTTCCTCCTTCATCTTCCATGACTAATTTTTTGCCTTCTTCAATCAAATACTGGCTTACACAAGAGAGGATCGCTTGAAGACCTCCATCAACACGACGTAGTAAATTATACATACAAGCAAGATCTATCGTAACAAAAGAAAATAATTAAAAAGTGTCAAATCACATCATTATCAAAAAAGAGATGAAATAAAACTAATTCTTTACCTTGTGTCTTCTGATTTTTTAACATATGTACAACCCCTGAATTTTCCATCTCCACAATTGTTTTCATGTGTTTAGAAATTAGCTCTTCTTCAACAACAGCAACTATTTGAGCTTCAGTGGATTCATCTAGATAATGTTTTGCTCGTTCAGCTTCTTCGTTGATTCTCTGCTCTACTTTTCTTATATAAACAGATGCACTGTTTTCAGCTAAAAACTTTTGACTTTCAAGCTGAAAAATCAAAGGGTCAGTAAAATTTATGATTAGATATCAATTAGATAAATAAATTACTAAATACTAAGGCACTTACCTGATAAAATTCGGCTGATTGAGCAAGAAATGGTCTTTCGAAGTCTTCTTCATATACACTACGAGAATCAATACCTAAGTTTATAAGCATTTGACATGCATTACGGACAGCGGATCTGAAAAGATCAAAGAAGAACAATAAAAGACAATAAAAAAATTATTTTTAGCATTTAAAAATTATAAATGAATAATGTAAGGAGCAAGGTTTTACCTGACAATGACTTCTCCTCTTCTCTCTCGCATTACCATGTCCAGTAAAGTTTCTTTTAGATTATCTCTAATTGACCCATATCTAACAACATGATCTCGGAAAAGATTAAGACCCAAATTATAAACACTATCAACTCTGTTTGGGATTATGTAAACACGATCCTAGTGTTAGAGATGAAAAAAAAGAACAAAAGAATGTAAGATAAATTAATTGGATAATTACTTTTCTTAAGCAACTTCACACTCACCATATACATCAGGATATCTCTTATCATAACCATGCTCGTCTGATGGTCATTCCAAGCTTGATTCAATGTTTTTAAGAAGTTATTATTAATTGCAGCAAGAACATCTTGACGAACCTGTAAAAGACAGATAAATTAGAAAAACTAAGATGTACCAACACAGACATATAGAGGTTGACATCCTTAATTACGTACTTTGTTATCAAGATGATCCTGAACAACTTGTCTCAAACCATTGTATAATTTTTCACCGTGTTTGTGTAGGACCATGGTGTACGCATTTCTATATAGTTCCTCAAAACTGAGTCCACTGTTATTTTTCTTCTGGATCTCCTGAATAGCGTTTTTAAGGGTTGACCAGATCTCCGTAACAAACCTTTCATCCATCACGGTCTGAAAATGAAGAACATGATTAGTAGGTGGCTTCAATAATGATAATTAGAAATAAAAACTCTTACGGGAAAAGCTCTGATTCTCATTTTGTCCTTCCGCTGGGTTTTAGTTGGATTCATAGCGAGCTTCAAGGCTTAGAGGTATAATTTCAATAGAGTATACCTGATTTAACCCTTAAAAACTGGAATTAAATGGTCAACAATTGATTTATAAATCAACAAAATAATCAAATAAATAATTAGAATTCTGGTTAATTGGATACAGGCTTACAATTGTTTTAAACCAAACTATAGACTTAATACAGACTTGAGATGATATTTTCGATACGAGTAATAGTATTGATACTTGAACTTCAAGTCTTTAAGAAACAATACTGCTCGATACAATAGTATCGATGTTTGCTCTTGGTTTAGACGTTCGTTAAAGCTTTAAACAAAAATTTTTAAACAAATTGAACTTTTTAAATGGATTTTCTGTTCATATTTTTCTTCTGATTCTTGTTTCAAAATTATCTCACAATTGTCAGTTATCTATCATCCGAGTTTTTATTACCTCAGAACTATTGCTTAACTTGAACCAGTTAAAGAGTGAAGAGAAAGAATGACTGTTGATCAAATATTCATAGTTATAACCTTTGCTTCTGCAGTTTAATTTGAAACCTCGTATTTTCTCACTGACTGTTTATATTTAGATGTTTGTTAACTTTATAGAGTTTGTTAGCTTGTTTAACCCTTGATTGACAATCCAAAATCATTACCTTCTCACATTTCATCATTTGAACGATCTATCCAATCTCAATACCAAATCTAAACATTGGACATATAATTACGATCTTATTCAATTTTCTTATTCAACCGAAAGACATGATCTAGATGCTAAATATTACTCATGGTGAACCTCGTTCAGATCGAATCGTATTACATGATGCAATACTTGATGTAATTTCATTATTAAACATTTTTTTTTTGCGCAATCTTTGTGTTTCTTAAGCTAAAGCAGCTTTAAAGAAGCTTGTTAATTGTCTGCATTTAAGTTGAGAACTTATTAAAACTACTGATAGCATGTTTTGCACATTAGTTTTTATTTCTGAGAACGGAATCATTAATTAATCAGTAAAATGAAGAACTAAATCAGTTAAATGGTTCTTGAATTTTTGGGAACAAACTTTTTATGCGTTTCATTATTAAGAAAAGATCCCTTTTTAATAATTTTTTAAAGCGCACCTAGTGGTGACTTTGAAAGCTGAAATTACATTGATCTACTTTTAAATCTATATTTATAAAATTAATTTTGATCAATTGTAAATTATTTTTGTTGTTTTATTTACTTTTTTCGCCATGCTTTCAATAAGTACTCGATCTGGTAATCTTTCTTCTCTCATCAAAGCCACAGCACAGGCAGTTAATGCTAAACCATCAGGACCGGCTGTTGTTGCTGGCCACGAACATTACGTTCCAGAAGATGGGAAAAAGTGGTCTGTCTCATCGTTATCCTCTCAAAGCATTTTGAAGAAATCTTCCGCTGTATCCTTATCTGTTAACGGTAAGTAAACCTTGGCTTATATTTTCAGTCTCTTCCTAGTTATATTTCATAATAATAGCCGTGTTTTGTTCTTGTATGCAGGTCTCAGCCAAATCAGGTTGGCTCATACAGACATCAAGGTTCCTGATTTCACTGAAGTCCGAAAAAAGGCAACACAAGACCCGACATCACGATCTAGAGATTCTGCTGATGCTAGAAAGGCTACAACTTATGGTTTGGCATCTGGTTTAGCTATTGGGGGAGCTTTAATGGCAAAGGGAACTGTTCGTGGTCTAGCAGAAACTTGGTTACCATCAAAAGATGTTTTAGCTTTAGCTAAAATTGAAGTTAACTTGAGTGAGATTCCTGAAGGCAAAAGTTTAGTTGCAAAATGGAGAGGAAAGCCCGTATTCATTCGTCATCGAACTCAAGTCGAAATTGAAAAGGCTAAGAAAACTAATTTGTCTGAACTGAGGGATCCTCAAGCTGATGAGGAAAGAACTCAAGATCCCAAATGGCTTGTTGTCATTGGTGTTTGTACTCATCTCGGATGTGTACCCATTTCCAACGCTGGTGATTTTGGTGGGTATTATTGCCCTTGCCATGGATCTCATTATGATCTTTCTGGGAGAATAAGGAAGGGCCCTGCTCCAGCGAATTTAGAGGTACCACAATACGAAATCAACGGTGACATCTTGGTTGTTGGTTAACTTTAAAAATAGATTAATATTAATGTGGTTATTAAAATGTAATTAATTGAAACTTTAAAAACATACTATCTTTAAAAGTTGCATCAAAAGAGTTATTAAACAGAACTCTGTGTATTAAATAATGCCACTATCATTTCTTTATCAACCTGATCACCCCAAAGAGCAATAAACTACCCTTTGGATCGCCTGATGTTAAATATCTCTAAGAGAGATAACAATGGAATAAAATAAAAACCTTAAATCTACTGTATGAAGTATTGTAGGGATTGCAAAATTTATGTGGAATTATAATTGCTAAAATTAAACATAATTAGAAGGCGTAAAATCCAGAATTTTCTTATAATTGACAACAAAAGGGAAAAAATATTAACTTGGGATAAATTTTTCACTTTATTCAATTCAGATTTATTTCTCTGATCCATCAGTCTTGTAGCCAATGATTGTCGTTTGTGCAAAAGATTAGCCGATTGTTAGGAACAATATTTCTTGTTCAAACAGTTTTTCTCTCTCTCTCTCTCTCTCTCTCTCTCTCTCTCTCTCTCTCTCTAATTGCTCCCTCTCTTGTGTTAGTTGCTTTCTCACAGCTATCATTATTGAGCCTCATTGTTGATGAGAATAAATTTTAATTGATTTGCTTTTTTACCAGAAACTATCTTTTACTTTATTTTACAAAATGTTCACCAAATCAGAGCATTCAAGACAGGCATCTCCTATGAAATGGAACTTCAAAGAAAAATTTTCGCTGGGTAAGTGATCTGTTCCGATTTCGGAATCTTCCATTAACATATTGTCTATTAAAAATTGATAGAACAAAGGAAAAAGGAATCAACAGCAATAAGAGAAAAATATCCTGACAAAATTCCGGTAAGAGAGCTGATTAGAAAAATAATCTGAGTTTGTAATGATCTTCGAATTGCAATTTTCCGCTGCCTCTGCTCCGAAATTCTGTATCCAATTCATAGATAATTGCTCAAAAATCTCCAAAATCTCATCTCAAAGATTTGGAAAAGTACAAGATGCTTATACCATATGAGGTTACTGTGGCTCAATTGATGTATTTGCTTAGGGATCGACTTGAACTTACTCAAAGAGAGTCAATTTATCTCTTCATTGATCGAACTTTACCTCAGTCAAGGTGATGGATAATTATCTTTTTACATGTTTTTAATAAGATTAGGATTTGAATGTGTTTTAATTAATTTGTGTTTATTATTTTATAGTGCATTGGTCGGTGAACTGTGGTTCAGGCATCAGGACGACGACGGTTTTTTGTACGTTATGTTCAGTGAGGAAAACACTTTCGGGAAATTCCAAGACTGGATATCGAATAACTAGATTTACTACAATAACATTTTATTTTTAATTTTTTATATATTTACTAAAAATTTACTAATTGATAATAAATTTGATGGGTAATTTGAGGCACCAGTGCATTCTTATTAAGCGGCTTCTGCATAAATACTGGATATGGCGTAAATGAACATCCTTATGAATTCAAGTAAGGAGATCTTTGAGAAACATTAATTATATCGTTTACACTAGAAAAAGAGATGAAGCACAAAAATTATCAGAAAATATTCTCTAGAAATGAGTTGATCTGATAAATACCTTCGTCCATATTTACGGTGGATGAAGAAAAAGAATCCAGATAGAGCCAAACAAATACAGCCAACAGCAATGTATGCTATACCTAAGAAAGGGTTCTTGCCACCAAGCCATGAAGTGTTAGAAATTATGATCCTTTTGGTCCCCTTGAATGAAGTAACAGGATAAACTGCAAACAAGTAAAAAGATGCAAGCGTTAATTACAAAAATAGCAAAGAGAGTGCGCTAGAACTTACAATACTTTATTTTAATTTTATAATCTGCTTCAGGTAAGCCATCATGATATGGTGCGATTGTATGATTGACTCTACCCCAAAGTTTTCGGAATGTAGGAAGAGCTGCTGTGCGCATCCAGACAATTAAATGTTCATTGAGGTAGCCATTGTTATCAGGATTTTTCGTGTCTAATTCCCAAACATTTTTCTGCCAGTTGGGTGGATGAGTGTAGCCTTTAAATGCATCAGTACCATTGATTGCGCCAGAAGGATTTCGGAATTTAATATTCTTATCGGTTGCCCAAGCAATACCAGTTTCGATAACTGGTACTCCATTATATTTTGCTCCGTAATAATGGAACATCTCAAAAGTATCATTAAACAGAGAATTTGCTATTGCACCGCATGGAGCAATAGGTTTACCATCGTATTCTTTAAATGGTTCACAATCAGATGATAAGGCATCTTTAATTCCCAGCAATTGTCGATCATCTCTTGATTTGACATATCTTCGGTGGTTTTGGTAATAATTGGTCAGGCCATAGTAAATAAATACGTCTCGATTGTAACTCTTAGGGAGCCTGAATTTTATATTACATTCACAAGGTTTATCTAATGTGGTTTCATTGTAAGCCTTAAAAGCACACGTTTCACCCTTATCATTTGTACATAATGTATAGTCGAGAACAGTTTCTTGCACCTCATTGGAAGAAAGTAATAGGCCAATTCCGATTGGAATAAAAGTAATTCCAATAAGCAAAAAAGTAGGCAAGACAGTTCCAGCTGTCAAAATGGGTTGCCAAGCAGGTAATTTTTGTTGTTTGAATGCACTACCTAAATAAATACAAAACCAAAGCTTTGAGTTAAACAAAAACTAAAAGAGATTTAAGAATACTTACTGGAAGGACGATTACGTTGTGGGTTGGTTTCCTCAATAATATTGGCCATTATTTGGAAATTTAATGAGTGTAATTTAAAACTTGATTCTGCAAATTGACATTCCCATCAGCTGACTGCGCATTGTTTTTGTTTATTCTTCCAGATGTCGTGAAAATAACTTTTTCATGCTAAAGCTACAAAAATAACAGTGAAAATTGGCTGAGAATCAGCATTTCTAAATTGACCTCAACAATTTTTGATTTATTAGCATTTGTTTTCATCATTTTCCATTCATTTTAATGGCTTTAAAATTAGTTCAAGGGATACTTAAAGCTAGACGTAAGTTTATTTTTTTAGATTTCTTCAGCATGTGTAATTTTATTGTATTAATTTCTATTTCCAGTTCAAATTTCATCTGTAAATAAACTGCTATCCCATGAGGCGCTTGTTTACAAACCTTCAATTCGGCAAAATTCGAACTTTTGTCCTGAAGATGCTGTAAGTTTTAAGATGTACTTATATCATTCGTCTCACTAAAGAAAATGTTTTTTTTCTAATTTTGTAGCCTGTAAGTGACATGGAAAACCCCTTTGTAAAGAAAGTTACCCAGTGTATAGTCTGTAAATACAAAATTGAGCTAAATTATAAGGTTTGTTACTAATTACAATGCGTGTTTGCTTCTTGAAACTCTTAAAATTCATTGATTTAATACTTTTCTCTGATACTTAGAATCCTCGTCTTCTAAGTCAATTTATCTCACCTCTGACTGGATCAATTTATGACAAACATATAACTGGTTTATGCGAAGGCCAACAAACCAAGCTGGTCGAAATGATTAAGAAATCTCGATATAATGGATTGATGGGATACATCTTTAAGGATCCAAGATTCAAAAATGACCCTAAACTTTTTGATCCGACAAGACCTTTGAGACCTAACCCCCACTAATAATATTTTTCGATTTAAGAATCAGTTTTCGATCAGTAGAAAATAGATATAAGATAGAAATGAAGTTGAACCCGCAATTTCGATAGGAGAGTAAACAATGCTTTCCCAGAAAAAGTTTGTTGCAACAATTTTGATAATTTATGATTTATAAGATCATTAAGTTTTAATGTTTGTAACTAAATGCAAATAATTGAGCCAATGCTCAATTTATAAAGACCGTATTATTTAATAACATTAAACCAATGATAACATCCTAGACAGATTTTCATGGTTTTCATTTCTTTTTCTCAATATTGGATGTTCAACTAAATTTGGAGAGCTTCATTCACATTTGTATTGATCAAGGAGTTTACTAAATGTAATAGCTGCTAAATTTACCTGACTGAACGAAATGCTAGTGGAACAACAAGTTTATCTGTTCTTTAGAAGTAATCTGGATATGCTGAAGATCTGAAGTCACCAATTCAATGAGATAACTGAAAATCAAATGTAATCTTGTTAAAACTATTGGTTACATAAAGAAATTGAAAGAGGATTACTGTAAGATTGAATAATCTTACTCGAATCAAAGATCCCAGACCAGACGGACCAGATAAACCATAAACTATGACATCTCTCTTCAGAGATCTCTTCATGAATGAACCTGCAATGGTTTCAAAAAAAAGTTTTACAGGAACCTGATAAAGTTTGCGCATTTCATTCCTCTGATGAACTTTCTATGCGCAAACTTAATATAACTTGAATCAAACACACTTTTTGTATCAATAATAACAGGACAACATCAACAACGATCAAAACAGCAACAAAATCTGTCTTATTATTGAAGTTACTTGCTTTTAGCGCGATAATATTTTAATTTTATGCTTTTAATAAAGTGAAATAAAAAATTTGAAAAACATGAATTTGTTGTAAATCAGAAGTGAATTTTATCCCAATCAAACTATGGATTAGACAATGTGAACCGCAGTGATTAAAACTGTTTAAATTAAATTCAAGGAAGAAACAAAGTTAAGTTTTCATTTGTGATAATGAAATGGTTAATTGTAATTTGGATATCATTTGTTATTAAATCAACTGTAACTGGTGAACAGCAACCATCGACTGTAACAGATGAAGGAAAAGTGGGAAAAAGTGAAAATAAAGTGAATTCAATAAATAATAAGTCAATTGTAAAAATAGAAAACCTCGATTCCATGAGATTAAACAATGTTTCCATGTTAATCAATGAATCTCGCTCATTAATTTCAACTTTACCAACAAGAAATTCGCTAAATGTTACAATCAAAGATCGATCAACCAATAAATCAAGTAAGTCTTGAGACCTTTTCTCGCCTCTCAAGTCATTCAATATTTACCTTTTCAGCATTTTTGGATTCAAATGTAAACTGATTAACATTTGTATTGAACTTGTTTGAGCAACTTGGAATCAAGTTGAACCCTTGAAGCCTTTTTTATTACTATTGATTCATTTGTATCTTTGATTGTCTTTCATCTTGTATTACAAACTTGTTTATTTGTTTAATCTTTGATTGTTTGACAAAAAGACAATTAACGAATTTTATTATTCAACTCTTGTTGATCATCTTTAATTAGTAATACATGGTTCCTCTGCCTTTTCACCTTCCATCATCACATCCATTGATTTCAACTGATTTTCAAGAACAATTCTAATAACATGATTATGATTAATGAGAATTATTTATAAGAGAAAAACAAAAGATGGAAAAGAATGAGTCAATTAATCATTGATAATGTTATGATATAATAATAATAGATAAATATTCATGGTGATGATGACTATTACTTGCTATAAATTATCATTGTTGTCATGTTGATGAGAAGAGAAAAGAAGAAAATTCAATCTCAAATTTGAACGAAAAATAATCAACATTTTCATTATTCTTTCTGTTTCTCTAGCAATTTCATATTCAATCTAAGGTGAAAATACATAGAAATTTAATGAATTTATCAAATTTCGAGTTTTCAATTTCATTCTTGGTTTTAAAAAATAAACATTAAAAAATAAAAATAAACTTTAATATTCGTTTCATGGAAACTCATTTTATTTCCAGTTCAATTTGCAAAATAACCTGTAACATTGAAAAGCATCATTTTTAAATATAAAACTTTATTTGTCAACATTTGCAAGCATTGATGAGCTTTCAAAATATTGACAACAAATGAAGATGATATTAATAGTTGTAATCAAATGTTGCTCTTCAGGTTGAATGTGTCAAGTTTTTTGGTTGTTCATGACAGAAATGAGCAAAGTCAAGTGTTTCCTATCACAATGAAAGGCGGTTTCAGTTGAAGATCAAGTAGATTACTATGAACTGCAGGGTTTTGGAACACGATAGTGTCAGGTGATCTTGAGAGATTTCTAAAGTTCCAAAGTAATGCCTACTTCAGAATCAAAATGGACTGAAATAGTTGAAAAGCTAAAAGAGTTTTACTAATTAAAAACTAATCTTGCAATATTGACCCTTTCCTCATTTCCTCATCAATAACAGAACAATTTCGCGATTTGAAATTTGATCTTCTATTCATTGGCAGCTTCAAGAATTTAAACTGCAGACTAAAAATAAACCATTTTTACACCAAAAGATAAACAGTTTTAAAGCAGAATTTGATTGAAGAATGAAATAATCTTAATTTATAGTTAACAAACAAGTTAATCATGAAAGGATAAAAGTAGACATAGAAATGGAAGATAAATGCTAATCAGATGAATGAGTAGAAAGTGATTCTTATTATTCTTGTTACTCTTGTGCATGTTAAAGGTATAATGAAACGGAAATGAAGACTCACCGTGGTTTTAAAACTCAATGATTATCATGTAAAACCAGGAAATCAGATGAACATGTGTTGTTATATTTAAGACTTTAACGAAGCTGAAATTTTCTCAAATAAAAATATTTAACTAGAAAGTGAATGATGAAAAGTGATTTGAATAATTGATGAAAAACAAAGCGCGATACTTGATTAACTAGAATCGATAGTCTGTCACAATTTCACCGTGAAACTGAGTAAACATTGAATGGTTTGTATCGTTGATTACCATTGATTAACATAATCGCAACATTTTGGCAAATCATGGAAAATATTGAAATGAAAATTGCATGTTGAACCTTTTGCTTTGCAATTTAATCCTTTCATTCAAACAATTGAAATCTCCTTTCTTCACAACAATCAAAACTAAACGCGAAACAAAAAAGTAAAACATAATCAGCCAATTACTTTGCAAATATGGATAAATGTAAATTGAAAAAGGCCAACTAAATACATTTATTATTAATATATTTCGTTTTGTCTTTCGCTTCTTATTTAACCATGAAATGAAATACAAATTGTAATCACAAAATCAATATCAAGTGCAAAACGAGAAAAAAGTAAATCACAGGCAAATGTTGATTCACTTTAATAGACTATTGTTTTGTGGATCCATTTTTGAAACTAGCTGGCTTCATTATTGAATATTATTAATTTGCAGAACAGGGAGAAACATGGAAAGATTGTTCAATTAGAAGATTATTTGAGAAAGAAAATGCTAATCAATATGAATGTTACTGAATGAGAAAAGTACTTAAAGTTCCAAAGTCAATAACTTTTAATTTTCCTCTTTGAATAATTGTTGCTCTTTTCCTCATTCAATTCCCTGTTTATTTCACTTTTGTTTTCAATTTATTTCTTTCGCGTTTTCACTTTAAATCTTAACGCAAACCTTATTTTAATTGAATCCAACTCAATGTAAATGTATAACTTTTTGTCTTTCCTTTTTTACTTGTTTCATGTCAAGAACTTTTTTGTCTCGATTTGGCTCTTCTGGCTTTTCTGGCTTTTCAACCTTCCAGTGACAGTATTTACAACAAAAGTTTCAGGCAAAATAAGATGAATATATGAGACGAAAGAAACAAAAAACAAATAAAAAATGCTCAACAGTGTTATAATCTAATTAAAGTTTTACTCTGTAATTAATTTTTGTTCATTAGAGTGAAGAAAGTTGCTCGGGAAGAAGAGTCAACTTGAAGATGGAGAGGATCAGGAAGAAATGTCTCGACAAACCGATTCTCATTGTTATGTTATAAATCATTTAAACATCATTAGTAAAACAGAATAATAAACAGCTTTTCCAATCAAAGTGCATTATTTAGAGTTAGTTTCACAAGAAAAATAGTTTCTTCACTAATTTTCAATTGATTGGTATCAAGTGATTCAGTCTCGAAATTGGCCGATTTTTCATTTGCAGAAGAGTTTTAAGATGACTTTCGATGAACTGTAAACAGAATTGAAGATTCTTGGAGTTTTTTCATTTCAAAATGCAATGCAATCTAAATGGTTTATTAGCCAGGTAAGATTGAATCATGCAGATTTTCGTGGAAGAATTGAGATTATTGTTTATTCACTGTAATCCGGTTTGTATTTATTAATAGATTGAAGCCAGAAGTTATTGACAGGAACCATGGACTGGTCAAGTCGTTGAAGAGAAGAAGCTTTGAGCATAGCTGACAACATTTATGATAACATTTCAACGAATACTATTGAAGTATTAATTCGAATCAGCTTTCCTGCATGTTGGACAGTTGCTTCATGAGCTTCTATTTTCAAAGTTATTGGATAATAAACATATAGATAATGTGATATGACTTACAATGATATTCAGTTTTCTGAATGAAAATTGTAAAGTATTATTTAACTGAATCGTCTGTAACACTGAAAATAATTTTCTTACCTTTAACATTTAGTCAACAATTTGACGATTCAATAGTTTTTACCTGTTTCTTCAATTGTTCATCTAAAAGTCTGTCAAGTTGAACAATTTAAACAGAACGCTGTGTATTCAGTTTCTATCTTTCAATTCTCATGTTTCTAAGAATTAAATTTATTACCTTTTCTGTTGGTTTAACCTGTTTCCCTGTCTTTAAATGTCAATCATGATCAAATAGAGAAAAAACTCGAAAAGAAGCAGAATTACTTCATTCTTTTGATTTATTCTTGTGAACAACAATTGAATTGTATCAACAGACAGTTTAATGCTCATCAATGTTTCCCTTATAACGAAACCAAACAGAAAACGAAAGTTTATCAAAACTTTAAATTATTTCATTTATTGCGATGAGAATGACTCAAGTAAATATTATCATTTAAATGGTTCCATTGGAAGACGAATCTAACATTTCAATATAAAGTTGAATGTTTTCTTGAAAAGCTATTGACTTGGCGACCATTGAGAGATGTTAACCAATGATATAAAAGTTGACAGAACTCATTAACTATTAAATTAACAGATATACACTTGTCATTGGCTTGCTGATTGCTGCTGTTGAATAAAAAGAATGAATGAAACAAGTTATTCCAACTATTATGATCATTAAGATAAGTTATTAACTGTCATAATTAATCGTCCCAAGAAGCCAGTTAGCAAGCCTCTTCTTAACCTTTAAAAGCTTCTTTGTCAACAGGAAGTTTTCGTTATTATTTATCATGAAAAGTTCTGAGACTCTTTTTTATATCCTTTCCAGTTTTTAAATAATATATATTTGACTTGTTCAGGATGAAATTGAGGAAAAAGGTTGAGTAAATATCATCTCGAGTTTACATCAACAACTGATTATTATCAATATTTGTTTCTTTTGTCGAGTACAAAGTTGCTGTAAAAGGGAAAAAAGAAGAAGTTTGTAAACAATTTTCAAGTTACAATTTCATTTCAACTCTGAAAACAAATGTTTTTGCCTGGAATATGTTAAGTGATGAGAAGACGAATGAAAAAAGAGAAGAAGATTTTGATGAAAAAAAGAGCATTTTATGTAAATGTGTTGATGAAGATGAAGGAAAGGCAAGAAAAGTGCAAATTCAAGTTGATTGATGTTGTTGGACTGGGAATGATGAAAAGAGATGAGACACAATTTTGGGTTAAAAAAAGGTTTGAAAGGAAAAGATTAGCGTTTTGTTTTCGTTTAACTGTTTTTGGTTGAAAAGTTTCAAGCCAAGATTGTGATTAAGCTTGAGATGATTTCAGTCTAGAGACTCTTTTGAATACATCATGCTGACATCCTTTCCCGAGGTGAATGTCTAAGCATTATCAACTCTACAGGTAAACTTGATTTCGCATCCACTGAAAAGGAAGAGACAAAAAGATGGAAACAAAAAGTTGAAAAGAAAAGGTAATAACATGGTTAACCAATTATTTGCTGTACTTTATTATCAAAAGTCGAGCTAAATTGAGCAAAAATTTCTTCTAACTTAGAGTTACTTGTCAGGTTATTCAGTTTTAAGTTTAACTTTGAGGTCAATAACAATGAAATTTAATACTTGATAATCGACTCTCTACTCGAACCCAACAAGCAACTTTGAAATTTTACTCTTCACTGCTATTATCATTGCATTTTTGCTAAATATTGATTTTCGTTATTTTTAGTTTGGTTTCAGTTTCTATCTGTTTTCGGATGAATAATTAATCTGTTTATGGAAGATGAAGATGGAAAATTAAATATTAAATGAAATCAGGGAAAATGCAATTCTGTTAGATGAACATTATATTGATGATGTTCCGATATTGGATGTTGGTTAGTCTCTAAAGGATTTTTAGGTTACCTTTGATAAATTATTTAAGTTTTCAAAGTTTTCTGTTATCTAATTGTTTGTTTGAAAGGAGTAAAAAAACATCAAGAAGTTGGGAAGAAACGAGGAAAACAATAATCGAAGCAAATATTGTAATCAAATTGATTGATTGATTATGAGGCAAATGTTCAAATCTAAAATTCTGATCAAGATGAATAATCTGAATAAGCAATGAAACCAATCAATTTACTTGAATGGAATGAAAGTTGCTCCTTAAATTGATTTATTTAATTTACATTCCAGGGTTGTTTAGCAATTATTGATTGCTTCGCTAACAGACTAGGAATCAATCAACTTATCAATTTGTTGGAAGTGGACACTTTGCTCAACCAATTTACACGATTTAAGATTCAGATGCAGATTATGACCACAGAAAGAAGTGTACATTTCAATTTTTATTGAAACAAAAAAGGGTTTCAATAGTTGATTATGATACTGCATTTATCTATCGAAAGTGAACCAAGAAGTAAAACTCCAGAGATTTACAGGGAAATAGGATTTTCGGTTAACATTTTGTTCAGTAAGTGAAGAGTTAAATCAAAGGTAAAACGTCTGAAAAAAAGAAAATTCATATTTTCTGAAACTTTCAACGGATCTGATTATTTGAAGGGCAATCTCATGGTTTATCTTTCCGGGGATTTCGATTCCTATGAATCAAAGATTATCAAAGATAATCTTTTCGTTGAAATTATTTCAAATTGAGTTTTGAAGGAATGAAGTTCAGAATTATAAAAGTTTCTGGATTGCAGAAGATTTGTTGAATGTTTTCAGAGTTGATATGAAAGAAAATGATATCGATAGAAATAATTGTCCAATTGATTAGTTCGATTGCTTTCTAAACGAAACATTTGAAAGTCGATTGAATGAAAATTGAAAAACTTCATCAAAATTCTTCATAAATACAACAAAAAGGTTTTCTTTCAATGATTTTTACGGACAAAGAAGAAGAAAAGGCCAGAAGCTAATCGATTGAGCTTACAATTTTGCAAATGAAAAGTCTTTGAATGCCGAAATTCCATGTCCAAAGTTTCCTACCTGAGTTAGAATCACCAAGTTAGAGTCAAATTTGGTTTGAAGAGAAAAGTTGTGATTCTGAATTAGCTGAATTCCTATCGATCACCTTTGAATTGGAAGCAGCCAATACCTGTTGATGTAACTGCGACTTGGAGTGTCATTGCTTTCAGGATAACTAAATATAAATTGGTTTGACTTTCAAATCAATATTTGCTTTGATTTGACTTGATTTAATTTTGACTTGAAAACAAAAAAAAACTGAAAAAGAAAATTGAATTCTCTTTCTCATGATAATATTGACTTGTTATTGCGATTGCATTTTGTTTTTCATCTTTTCCTTGCTTTTGACAAAAGAAACTTGTTAACCAAACAATCAATAATCGTATTAACTTGAATCGTTATATCATTACTTAATAGCGTTATTGGATTAAAGACAATTTTGCTTAGCATCTTAAAGGTAAAAAGATAAAGAATCTTTATCCTATTATTTACATCACTTTATCTTTATTGTTCAATTTAATCAACACTTTGAACCTTTAATTCCTTTTATGTCTTCTTATTGTGCGCATCGTTTATAATTAATTAACGCAACTTGAGCTTTAATTATGATAAATATCTTGGAGTATTTGGATTAGGAAAAGGCAATTAAGAAGGCAATTCGTTGATTGAAATACTGGATGACAGAAAATGCCTTGACTTTAGGGTTGAAGTGCGAATACCATTTATATCAGTTTTGATGCACAGGGAGTTTATCAGCTCTCGAAAATTGAAAAACCATGATTTCAAGCTTTCAAAGTCAGTCCAGTTTATTCGGATAAATTATGTTCCATTTACAGCTTGCAAGTTTAATTGTTGAACAGAAAATTGTATTCTCCAATAATTTAAAGATCTTATTACTATCTCATCTCAAAGATTCTCGATGATGAATGCAATCTTTCAGTGGTTCATGAGAAAGTATTAAAATTGTTTTAACTTTAAAACGAGATCAGGACATAACATGACATCCACGGAACCTTCTAAGATAGTTTATCAATGTCCTTTCATGTGTTTTCCATTTGACGAAGTTCGATTTTTCATGTAAAGACTTCTTGTCAAAAACAGTGCCCTAACTTTCTTCGCTCTTTTCATAGTTGACTGCATTATTGATGAGATTTGTTGGTGAAGAAAGGTGCTGTGCACAGTAATAATCTAGAAAAATGTTCAACTGATTCATGATCGAGTCTCGATCGACAGCTCTGAGTTTCTATCATCACGAACGGACAAGTAGGCAGAGTTAAGAGCATGGGAGGAATTGAATATTCAGATTGCGCTCTTGAAGCAATGCTCAACTAAACAGCTGATTTAGCATAAAAAACGACCTAAAAATATATAGATTGTCTTTCAGTATTTGATTGATTAAACAGAATAAAATGTCCTCCAAAAACAATTTGATTAATCAATTGACATGAAATAGTTACTTATGATAATTGAAATTGATAAACCTTGCAATAACAGAGCAATATTTAGATGCAGACTGATGCAGAAAAGCCAGAGCAGAAGAAAGAATGTCATTCTATTATATTCTGTTCTTGGAATGAAATTTTGACCAAAGAAGGGAGAGAATCGATGATAAATGATGACAAGATCATCTCTTGAATATCAATGAAAACCGAGGGAAAACAAGATGAAGAGAAGAGTAAAGAGCAAAAAGTAAACAAATTTTTGTATGATAGTTACATTGATAGCTGAACATTTACATTGTTGCCTAAAAATGTGATGAAAATAGTAGATTCCATGGTCATCATTAACCTTGTTCAACATGGGAAAATATGTGAATTGAGAAAAGGAAAAATTGATTGAAATGGTCGATCATTAAACGACAAAATTGCATCAGTGAGTGAATATTATTCACAAATATCTTTACTCGATTCTTGTTCCACATTCAATTATCAACAATTGAGTTTCACTATAAATGGTGTGCAACATGAACATGAATCAATGTGAAGATTACTCGATTAAATGAACAGTTCTAATGATAACTTGTTAAAAGGTTTCCATCGTTAAAAGCAGACAATGATAATTACAAGTTTCAAGAATAATATTAGTTGATAATGATGATGATGATTGGAATGATTATGATTATAGTTATGGTTTTAGCGGTTCTTTTAACGATAATTGTGAAGATCAATTTTGTGCTCATTTAAACATGTATCATGGTGCAGGCAATGATGATGAAGGAAAAAGTGTCTAAAAAATAGTTCAACTGTTTATCGTAACTTGGAAACAATGAGAGGAATCCAAGTCAATCTATTCAATTAACTTTACCAAAAATATCTTTATTCATTTTCAATGCTCTTGTTTCAATTTCATTCATGACAAAGTTCCGACTCTAACTTGAACTTGAATGATGAACTTCAAACCTGCTAATCAACTTTATCAACTGAATTCCCTGGTGAAGGCGACCATCAAATGACCTTCTTCATTCTCAGTGGATTCACGATGAAAGGTTGAAAGTTGAAAGTGAAACAACTTTATCACTTTATCTTGATCATCTCTTGAAGATTTTTCATCAACTTATCATCAAGTAAATGTGTTGAGAGAGAAAATATGAAACATTAAGATGGCTCAGTGTTTGTCAGATTAAATTTACTGTCATGTTTTGAGTTGCTTTTTTGTTGCTTCAGTAGGAAAGTGAAAATGTGAAGACAAAACGATTTCATCTTCATCTTGAATACAAAGTAATTATCAAGATTCTGGTGAACGAGGAAGAATGCCTTTGAATAAGATTCATTTCTTCATTGATTGGTAACAGTAAGAAGATAAGCTTGAGCATAACAATTACAATGGATAAGAATTGTTATTGATTAATTCTTTTGGGATTTTCTTTGGAAATTGTTGAAACTTTAATAAGTCCATGAAAATTGAAGTTGCAAGACGATAACAACTGCAAAGTATAACTCAACTATTGCTAAACATATCATCACTTTATTTTCAAAGTAAATATCATAGAAAGTAAAGGGAAAATTAATCAATTTGAATCCTTAATTATACCGGGCGTTTTTTCTCATTTTACGCCTGTTTTACGTTATAACACACGAACGATTGATGCTACAACCCTCAGATTCGAACCATGAGCTTAAGAAAGTTGAAGAACCATACCCTCGATCTTTCAAGGTTATTCAAGGCTATTCATCTTTTTGACCTCTAACTGACATTTGGATGACATTTTCTGTTAGAAAATTTTTGTAACTGGCTGATATTTGGGAAAAGTTAAAGGCTTATCTGGTTGTTAAGATAAACGAATTTAACTTAAAACCAATTAAAAGACTGAACGGTATAAAAACAATAATATCTTCTGAACAAACTCTTCTTATGCTCATGTAAAAAACATCAGCCAGTTACAAAAAATTTTCTCTAACAGAAAATGTCCTGCAATTGTCAGTTAGAGGAAAAACAGATGAATGACCTTGAATAACCTTGAGAGATCCAGGGTATGGTTCTTCAAATTTCTTAAGCTCATGGTTCGAGTCTGAGCTCTTTAGCATCAACCGTTCGTGAGTTATAACCTCAAACAAGCGTAAAATGAGAAAAAAACTTAGCACAAAAGGCTGATCTCTACGAAAATGACCTTTAGAAGTCATTTGAAGGTTAAATAGATGAATGACTATTAATGACCTTGAAAATTTAAAATAATGAAACTTGAATTCTAGAAAAACCAAATTTCTTCAAATAACGACCTAGCATGTTTGGTTCGTGAGGTGTCGCAAAGTGAAGTTCAACATTAGTAGAAAACGGTTGTTTATAATTTCCAATTCGCTCTCATAATGTTTTAAAGTTACATTTAATTTCTCCATTTAATGGATGGGCCTTGATGGCTATTGGCATAATGATTTTCTATATGTAAAGATTGCATTAAATTGGCTAGCGTCGTCGGCCCTAAGATTATGGATAGTTCCTGACCCTTAGTTGTGTCCAATCGTAGCGCTTTTTTGTATATCCATTGATAGAACTATAAAAGTAAATAATAAATACAGGGCTATTCAGCCTCACTTTGCGTTTCATGCGATATCTCAAAGACCATCATGCCAGGTTGTTATTACTTGATGTGTAGTCTTTTCAAAATTGAAGAATACTTGACCCAAAGTTTCAAGGTCATTAAAGGTTATTCGTTTATTTGACCTTCAAACGACTTCTAAAGGCCATTTTCGTTGAGTGCAGTCTTTTCATATTATGTGTTAAGTTTTGCAAATCAAAAGCATAAACTTGCCTGCAGATATCAAACTCAGAGTTTCGCCACTCAAAAAAAGTGAATTTTAAGAAGCTTGTGTAACGCTTGATCGACAAACGTTGATTCTTTCTAATAAGCATGTTTTGACACTAAAACTGTTCGCTATTCCAAAATGACTAAATACATAATATGAAAAGATTGCACAGAAATGACCTTCAGAAGTTATTTGAGGTCAAATAAACGAATAACCTTCAATGGCCTTCAAACCTTGTGACAATGATTGTTCAATCCTGAAAAGACTACACATCAAATAATTACGACCTAACATGTTTGGTTCGTAATGAATCGTATTAAACTTAAAGTAAATGAGGCTGAATAGCCCTGTATAATCTGCCATCGGAGATAAATCAGCAAGATCTTGATTGAAATTAGCCAACTGAGTTTCTTTACTTTCATTAGCATCGTCGTTGATTCTCTTATCGACGTATAGGGGGTTTTCAGATGCATGGATCAAGAAAAATGCCTGAACGGCCGGCTGAGAACGAGAACGAGACCATACGAGAACAGCATGATGATCTGGAGCATCTGCAATCTCCAGAAAACAATTATAATACTTAAAAATTCCTAAGAACTATGCAAGTTTAGTTTGCTACTCAAACTTTCTTGCCATTAAACTCACGATATCTGTCCTTGAATTTCAGATGCGGAAACTTCTGATATAGCAGAAAAATTGTTGTTAGTTTCCGATTATGTTTGAGTGAATGCAGTTGATTTTGTTAAACAACGAATCTTGTTGATGTGATTTTCATTAATCAATTTTTCGTTTGGAAAAGAAAAATTACATTTTCTCTTCAATTTGTTTGGTTGACCAAATTGTAAGTGAATAAATTGAAAACTGAAAAACATGATGAATAAAAATCAAAAGTTTATTCATCTTTTATTGAAAGCTCGAAAGTGAATGTAACCATCAATGATACTTTTATTTGGCTTAAATAAAGTTGAAAGTAATCCAAAATAAACTGTTAAATTATTTACTCAACATTTTGATGTTTCATCCATAATCTTTTGATATGAAAATAATGGCAGTTTTAAAAGATTAATCCATACTCACATGAAAAGTATTGCTTCGATTTCAATCAAAGCCATGTTGCAATGAATCCAAGCTCGACAGTTATTTGTTGTTGTCCACATTTATTGACCCTAATTTTGAGCTAATTAAGAGTTCTCTTTACTACATGTTTCATGTATGTTAAATCCTTACTTGAGGGTTTCTACGCTCAACTCGAAGCCGTTTTACTTACAGTTCTTTGACCAGCATTTACCTGCAAATGTTTTTTTATTCTTTCTAATCCTCTTTCTCTCTCTCCCTCTTGTAGTTTCTTTTATTTCGAATTCACTCGCAACATTATATAACATGAACTTGCGCTAAATCAATTTATATCCGTTAAAATATCCTCAAAAACAACTAATAAAAACATTCTGAAGTCTTATTCATTTATAGTTTTAAAATAGCCAGGTCACCCCAGCATTCAGTTATATTAATATAAACGTTTTTGTAAACGAATTGATTCAATTATCAAAAGAAATCAAATGAAGAATTGATCAAAAAATGGTTTCATTTATGACTGCAAATATGGATCAAAGGTAAGATAACATGATGACACTTTAGCAGCGCAAATTGAATGTTAATTGTTAATAAAGGCTACATAATTGCTTTATTTTTAGATGCGTTTTTGTTTGAAATTACATTTTTACAGTTAGATTCCTGGATGATTATTTTAAAGATTATTCATATTCTTCTTTAGTATAGAGAAAGTTTAAGATTTTTACTATTTTCACCAAAAGATTCAGAGTAACAATGCCAGATTGTGTACCGCATCCATTAATTGTCCTAATTACTTTTTTGAGTTTTGCGTTACGTCCAATAACAGGTTTGTCTTTAATATAATATATTCGAGATTTTTGTGGTTTTGTATTATGATCTTGAGTGTATACAGATATCATGGTAGGTTGAATTTTTAGCATTTATGGAGTGTTGATTAAGGAATTCATCATGCAGTTCCACACTTTGACCTTGAATAAGTCAAAAACTGATGATCAAAGAAAAAAGTAATCGTTTTCGAATCACTCATCGTGTAAGGTTCTTGGAAAAAAAAGTTGAGTTGAAGAGAAATAAAGAAACTAAAAAGTTAAGAAATCTGGAGATCCTCATTTTCATATTCTGATATATTTCCATACAAATCTTAACCAATAAAGATGAAAATTCTAGAGACTCTCCTTTGACAATTACTTATGCAAAAAACATCCATTAAAATGACATTTGCTTTGAAACGAAATGATGAACTCGTATTAATTGTTGAATGAAGATTAAAAGGTTGACGAAATTTCTTCTCCAATCATTTGCTTTTCAACGAAAAATGGAATGAGTTTCACTTTCCATCGATTTTACTTAATGTCCAATAAAAGTTTATTAATTGTCTTTTTGTGATTAAATGAACAATTGGTGACCCGTTAAATGGTTAAGGTTGTTGTTCCTTATCAGCCAAATGATTATTTGTTAATCTTTGGTTACATTTTCTTGATTAATATCATTATTGGTTGATCAACTGTTCCTTTCCATTCGCTTCATATTATTAGCTGATTAGTGGATAAATGCTAGTAAGCTGTCAGTGAATCTCATGATTAAACTCAAGCCAATGGCTCCAATGATTTACTTTTGTTCCTTTTTGTTTTTCCCATTTTGCTACCTTAAATGATTCTCGCCAAATAACCTTTTACCTTCCATTTCCTATCACTTAACATTATGATATCTTTTTCATCATCATTAAGGTTGATTATATTGATAGTAAACTGAATAAGAAAGAAAATCTTTTTTTGTTGAAAAAGACACAAGAAGCGAAAAAAAAGAAAAATATTTTCACTCTTGCAACTGTATTAATAATTAAGATGATTTAAGGTACAATTTGATTAGGGCCAAAAAATGGCAACAAAATTCTGTTCTACAAGTTCACCTGAGAAAATAATCATTGGATTGTTTCATTGGAACATAAGAACTCAATGATTCTGCCTTTTCTTCTTTTGACACTTGGAGGTTTTACTCCCTGTTGTTTAGTTTTTTGTTTTCATTTGATTGTAACTCCACAGGAATCATCGTTGAATAATGTTATGAGCAAACTGAAAGACCATCAAGTGTCTTGTGTAACCAAGTAAAGTGGATAACTAAATAAACTGATAATTTCATTTCATCTTATTTTTTCGAATTTTTCTTTTCTCTCTTTTGTGCATTGGAAGATAATGATAATAATTGATCAAGAATTGAAGATCTTGTAATAGCCACTTTGTCAATATCGTTTTATCTCATTCCAAAGTCTTATTATCAGGTTTACTTTTTTTCTTCCTTTTCTTTTGACTTTTCACTCCAAGTTATTTTAGCTTTTCATTATCATCTCTTTGATAAACTGAACCAATGAAATGTTACATTTTATCTTTGATCATGTTTCTATTCAATCATGTAACTGTTGGATTCAAACTTGCTTTTGATTAAAAAGCTTTTTTTGCAAACAAACTTTTCGTTGCTAAAGATAATCATTAAGCCATTGAATGGTGAATAGAACTGGGAATGAAAAGAGTTGAAAAAATTCCCAGGTAATTCAAGTTATTGTTCAAAGAGAAGAAAAAAATGATTCATGAAGTTCATTTCTCAATCTCAAGTCTATCTAGAGATTAATGGAAATGCTAATGATGATCACTAATTGTTCATTAATTCAAGAAATTTAATGCTTCTTATCGCAAGTCTCAATCTTTAACCAGAACTTCCAGGGACTTTGATAAAGGTTGAAACAATGAAATGAAAGGAAGTCGATTTCGTCTGAGCAAGATTAACTGTATTAAGTTTACTCGACAAAAAATGTTACTTAGTTTCTGTTTCTCATGTAATATGCATAAAAACTCACAATTTTCAGATTCGTTCATTTAATCAGAACTTTTAACTTTCCTTAATTATTGTTTCTTGTTGTTGTCAGCTTTTCGTCCAATTTTCGTTGCAAAAAACTTGTTCCATGAAACAATTTTAACTTTTTACGATTGCAATTAGATTTGGTGTGAAAGAAAAAAAGAAAAGAAGAAAAGAGAAAAAAATTACTTTTTTTATTCAGATAGATTATTCCATGTATTCTCAGTGTTGATCATACCAAATGCTGTTGTAACCCTGACATTCTGATAAATCTTTGCCAATTTATCACACCATTCCTTGTAATATATTGCAAGTTTATATATATTCGGTAGGCATGAAGAAGAGAAGAAATGAAGAAAAAAGAACATGAGATTCATGAGTTAAGAATGATAAAAAAGAAGGAAAAGGCATGATGATAATGATGAGGAAAATGAAGAGCATCTAGTTTCGGATAACTTTGATCAACATTTCTTTTGGTTACCTTAAACACAGAAACTCATGTTTTCATGAAAATTGGTTTTTTCCATGTGAAAGGCTAAGTATTGCAGAAAGGTAAAATAAATATCTCAATATAACCAAGAAAAGGCCAAAAATAGATATTAGTTTGAACTTGGATGGATGAGTGAAATGAATAAACCAAATTGGACTCTTGGGAAAGTTTTCATTTTGAGGATTCACTTTGACCAGAAAGATGAAGGTGAAGAGAAGAACACGAAAAGGTGACTGAAAGAAGAAAAAATGACAATAGAAGTTGACATTTCAGTGGTGAATCAGGTTCAACTTAATTTCGTTTTTCAAACATTCCATTGAAAAGCATTTAGTTATTCATCGATATAAAGTTTCTTTAAATCTAACAATTTAATTGAAAAATTCTGTCTACTATTTACGAAAATTGAGACACGTTTATAAAGAAAATCAAAGTGATTGCAAACAAATTTCGAAGTTGAAATTTTCCATCGACTTTCATTCAAACTTCCAGTCTGTTTTGACCCTTTACATAACCCATGTTTAGTGCAGAGAAACTGCCTCGTTTTGCATCAAATCAGAGTCTCTAGTAGTCTTTAGTTGCACATTCATGATGGACAAAAAGGTGTTCAAAAGTGCACATGGAAGGAGAACTCATGGAATTTTGTCCTCCAGATTACAATCAATCTATTATATATCGAAAGAACCTAATTCTTGAATTCAGAATTGAAATTCATTTTATCGTATTAAGAGGCAGATTTTTCAACTCTTAACCAACCTAATAACATTAGGTTAATTCTTCCAACAGGTGACATATGGTATCTGCACAACTTTTTTTAGTTTGAAGCCGATTGATATGAATGAGAACTCCTAGATTTTTGCATGTAGTTAGTGACCCAAAGGTAATTGTTTGAAAGGAAAAAAAATTTACAGAAATTTTCATAGAGATTTATGGATATTAACTGTATTCAGATTTTCGATTATGATTTACGATCCAGATTCCGAATGAAATTGACAAACTACATGGATAAAAAATCCAGGAGTTCTCATTCAATATAACGGCTTTGAACCTAAAAACCTAGCTCAGCAGAATCGGTTCCGGGTAAGTCGTGTGGTTCCCTCGTGAGTCAAATTCAAGAAGGTGCAGAGAAAAACCCAACTTCTGATTGCTTGGGCCATTTTCAAAGCCACTTTTAATCAGTTTCTCTTAAATATGCATTCTGAGATGAGGTTTCATATTTTTGGAACTAATAGTGGATCTTCCGTGGAGTCTGTCCTACATTGAATCATGAATTCTCGAACCTAATCTGTTGAACTCATCTTCAAAACATGCAAAATTATACGAAATCAAACATTTAAAGTTTTCAACTTACCTGATCCAGCTCGCAAAAGTGTTTGCATAAGGTTTTTAACTGAAGCTTCAAAAGCTTTTCGAATGAAAGCAACCAAACCAGAAGAACCAAATTGAACCAATTAGAAATATTTGTTCAGAAACTTTTGTCCATCCATAAAGTTCTCTGTGAATACGAGCTCATCTAAACCGATCTGAACTAATCAATCTGAAAAGAAAGATTTGCATTTCTAAAAACTAATTATTGAAGCAAAATGCAATTGAATTAATGTTTAATTTTCTATTAGTTCAACTTGCCAGTTCACCAGTTCACTTGAACAATACAATGTATAACATTTTCACCGTAAAGCAAAGTTAATTCCAACTTTTGTAAACTCATTTTCCTCTTGAAACTTGAACATAAACCAGAAATGTTATTAATGATAACAATAATAGATTTGATTAAATTATATGCTCTTTTCAACCCTTCCCTTTGGTCGAAACAAAATGCTGCTAAACAATGTTTTCTAATAACCTTAAAAGTAAGTAAATTTGATTGAGGTTAATACATGATTCCCTTTATTAGGTTATATTTAAAAGGATAAAAAAGATTCCCAATAATAATATTATTATCAACAGAAAGAAGAAGAAAAGTAAATCAGAGAAATAAAATTACATTTAACTTTACTTTTCCAAACAAACTTTTTTTCTGTTTATTTTTTACTGCTATTCTTTGCTATTATCATTATTATTGCTCAGTTATTCATCAAAAGGTATAAGTAGCTTGATGCTTTTCATTGTGATAAAAGTTAAAGTAAACAGTAAATAATAATGATAATAATGAGTTAAGATATTTTTCAAGTGAAACTGGAAAAGCTCAGTGAAAACTTTGTTCAAACTTGAAATTCAGTCAAACATTATTGTTTGTTATTCTGATAAAAGAAAGTTCAAATAGATGTTTAATTGATCATCATGTTATTCATATATTTCTTTTGGAAAATGATGAACAAAGAAAAACTTGGTTCAACTTTTCTCTCGCTTCTTATCCTTTTCGAGTTCTAAATTATTTATCTTTTACTATCGATTGAAAGGTTGAATCTTCAACCAGCTTTGCTCTTTCATTAAACATCCAAACTCATTGGTTGGTTAATTGAGTTTTATTTGAGTTTTCATGATAAAATTATAATTTATCAGTTCAATTTGTTTATTCAATTTGTAGATGACTAGTTAGTTTAATTGATTCAATTAAATGAAACCTTAATCTCAAGCTTAATTTACTTTCATTAGATTGGACTTGAACCTTTATTCTTGGCCAATATTGAATAATTAAGAATAGTTTAACCGATAATTGGTCGCTTGAGATGGACACTAAACAATTCAAATCAGGTAAAGAAAATTATGCCGATTCAATCATCTCATTATTATTGATATTGGATGAGTGGACCTTAGATTTAGTGGACATTAAGAGTCCTCAAAACAGGGAAAAAATTTCATCAACAAAACTCTTTATCATTTGCTTCGGATAATGCGAATGGAGAAAAGCAGAGAATTAGATTCTTTTCTTTCTTGTTTAACACAAGATTAATGGAATAACCTTTCAAGATTACCTTGTTTTGCATGAAAACTGTTCAGTTAACATTTCTTCTCCTCTTTTCAACAATGAAAAGGTAATTACTACATTTTGTGTTGAAAAAGGCATCATTTCTGTACCTAACCATTCAACCTTCTAATCAGTGCTGATAGAACAGTTATGCCATTAATGACCTCACTGGATCAGGGAAACTTTTACGTTCTAAGCTGATTAGACTATTAGAATCAGTGGTTATCCAGTGTCCTATTTCGGTGACCAATGCGACTTATACCTTCAAACATCTGAATAACAATATATCATTACCTTCATATCTAAAAAGAGTATGAGATTTTCTCATTCTATTGATAGTTCAGCTCAGTTCTCATTCAATTTTATGTTGGATAATCACTGAACATGAACTGTACCTTGCTTTTAGCAATCAACGCTGATAAAGGCACTGCAAATGCACCCAATTGAGCAGCCATTATCTTATAGATCAGCAGCAAAATCAAACTTGCAAATGCATAGAAAACTATAGAACTGAACTTTTTATCCTGAATGTTGCTGAAAGCATTCGAGTTGATAAAGCATATGATCAGAGTTTGATCAGTTCACACTCACAATTGGTTTGAATTTTGTTTTGAAAACAGCATATTCAGAATTCATTTGACTATTTGAATAGATAAAAGAGAAAATTATTTTTTCCTAAAAAATAAACTTATTACCATATAAATAGTAATACAAATCGATGAGAGGAAAATAACTTTCTTTAATATTGAATAACTTTATATTTTGAGAATGCTCAAAATGCTGAAGCATTTTGAGGCAAAAAAGCAGACTAACAATCTTCAGGTAATACATTGAATGGATGTTTAGATAAGCTTCACCTATTTACACAAATTCCTTAGATAATCTGATGGAATATTTGAAACAGAAAATGATTCGAAAGTTTGTTGAAATTGAAGAACCGAGAAAAGGAACAGATGAAAAGGTAAAAGAGTAACCGCAAGAAAATATAATAAAAAGAGTTTCAAGAGAAACTTTTACTTCAAAATAACTTTTCTTCTAATTTTCCAGTCAAACTTTACCAATTGCAGTTTGACTTTTCCTCTTTCTCATCGAATACATTCAACCAGAATTTATAACTATCTAATGTTAATATTTGGCCGCGAAAAAGTTCAAGAATTGGAAAACTGGAAAACATCTAAAAAGAAATTGATTTTCTTCTCTTCTCTTCTCTATTATCACTTCATTTTCATTGAATATTAATGGAAAAATAAAGAAATATCAACAAGAAATTATTGTCAAGTTTCATTCAATGTTATCATGTAAAGTTGATTAATATTATGATTGGAAAGAAGCGAGTAATTCTTGCATCTTGTTTGGCTAAACATATTATGTCATGAATTATGATGAGCAAAGGTAAAAGTTACATCTCAATTTGAATCTTGAGCAGCAATTTTTCATTGAAACTTCAAGTCTCTCATTTATTAGATATTTTGTTCAATTATCAATCTGTTTTTGCTTTGAAAGTTTTGTTTTGTTGAGAAAAACGAAAACTTTGATTACTTTGATTAACTCGGCAAAGTGTACATATGTTTTGATCCAAGTGTTTGACTGATCAAAGTTACCAGGACAATTCAAATGGTATGTAATGATAATGTTAATAAAGATAATTTTGATTGATGTTCTTGGTTCAGGTTGGAAGATAAAAGTTTAACAAGATTGTTGATGTGGAAAGGAATCGACGGAAAACTGTCAACAAACACCAAATGACATGACACTTGAGTTTCATTCCTTATAATTGCATCAATTTTAATGCTTTTTTCACTTGGAATCAAAGGATTTCAGCTTTTATCACCAACTTTTTTCATCTTCTGCTTCTTCACAGCTCTTCTCTTTGCTTAATGTTCCTTTCAACTTTTTACTTTCTCTTGCCTTTCCTCTCCTCACGCCACAGTCTCAATCAAAATATATCAATCAAATGATGAAAAAAAGAAACAAAAAAGCAACTTACATGAAGCAATCATTAGTATTGAGTTCAATTGAGTGCTTGGAAGCAAATGTCGAAACTTTTCTCAATTTTGTTTTATCAAAAACTTTTAACTTCTAACTTCGTGTTTCGACTGAATCTTGTAATTATTGGAATATTTTGTGGGCTTTGATTTGATTGAAGTTTAATTTTGAAGCGAAGTGTTGTTGGAAAGTTGCGTGTTAGTTTCTTGATGACTTTCATTCCTCATTCTGATTATGATGAAGCAACATGATGAACTGGTTACACTTTTCCTTGTGCTTCTTCAAATTCTTTTTTATATTCTTTGATTCACTTTGCTGATAATGATGATGATGATGATGAAAATAAAAAGTTTGGAAACATATTTTTTTGGATCAAAGTTGGACTGCCGCGTGATATATTTGACAATTTTCATCTCAAATGATACAGAATTTATTTAGATTAATATACCAATGTAAGTGAATGTAACATTGGTGAAATGAAAAGATGAAATTTCCAAGTCCATTTAGTGAAATAATTTTGAAATTGATGAAAGGGAATGAAAACTTTTCTTGGAACATTGATTCTTATTGAATGTTAGGAGAATAATGTTGCTTCATAACGACTTTAAACTGGACCAATCAGTGATAACTCAGTGAAATATCTTGGCTTTGATAGAAGCAAGTGTTACTTCGAGTATCGTTAAGTGATATCAAATTATACTTTTAAATACAATAATTGATGAAAAGTTCGAGTCATAGAATGAAATAAACAAACTCGTGATTTGTCTTAGAAGGTTGATCGAGTATTCGATTGCAAGGCTTATGAGTAGCCTAACGGTAAGTATTTTGTGCGGGATCTTATCGTTTCGATTGAATCAGGACAGTAAACCATTTATAATTCATTTCGATTTGGTAAAATTATTATCAATTTCTTCTTTAAAAGAATTGAATTTTACACAAAAGCTTCATTTTTTATTCTTATTTCAATTTAGAGTCAACAAAAAAATGCAAGTTTTTATCAAGATATTAAACAGGAAATTATTTGGACAGTAAAGAGTGACCTCGCTAGAGGTAAATCAACCTGGCTGTCACTTTCAAGGGCTCAAGACAATCTTCAGGAGACTGGTATTCTAGAGTCTCAACAAATGCAGAATTGTAGATCGTTAGCCATTTGCGTATTAGTACTAGGTCAAGGCACATTTGTAACTCAAAGCTAGAAATTCGTGCCGATTTGAAGATTTATTCTGAGATGGAATGAACGCAACTCAGGCCGCAGCAAAAAGTGATTTTATTTTATGGGTTTGATATTGTATCTTTTATTATGTAAAAATTATGCTTTTATTCCCCGAATTAATGATTGCGAGATCATTTTATCATTTTGTTTTAATAATCTTCAGGTGCATCAATTTAAATGTCGAATTAATGATTATTTCGAAATGCTATGGTCATTTTACATCACGCGTAATGGAGACTTTACATAACGTGAAAGTAATCAGAATCAAACACGATATAAACTTCTTTTACTCTAATTATGGTTTAAATACAGTAATCTGCAACCTGAATGGAAGGCGGATACTCAGGTACTCGAGAGACATGAATTTCGTAACTTCCAGAAAGATATTTTGTTTGCATTCCTAGACGAGAAACACCACATCATTTTACTTCAAAAGTTCAAAGATACAAGTGACAAGTCTAAAACGGAGTCTCTAAGCCAAACTAGCCGCATATTAATCGAAAAGTCTATGCAGTAGAGCAGAATTGTCTATGCTTCTACTCGTTTCTTCATATTTTCAGAGTCAGAAGGTTATTAGGACAGAAATGAATCAAAAACTTATTCAATCATTAAAAGGTGATTTAATCGTGAATCTTAGAAGTGCAAAAGCTTAATGAACCGAAGTTGCTCATTACTTCAACAGAAACTACGAAGTCTATGTTATGAATGAATATCAACTGAAAGGAAGTTCGTAAAGTCGAATTAATGGTTGTTCATCATTTATTGATATTAATTAGGCGCTTAATTGTAATTAATCTTGCTTATTAGTTAATGTCTAGTTGTGATGAACTTTACCTTTCAACTTTTATTTTACTTTTAGCTGTTTCTTTTCAGTGTTCATTTGAATTAATGGATTTCCTTTTTTGTCATTCTTTGTGCGAAATTTGATTTGACCAGAAAAGGCAAAAATTATTGTTCACTTTCATTCCAATGCAGTATATTGTCATTTACATTTGATGGTCATTTTTCATGGAAACAGTATCAATTGAATGCAGAATCTGTTATCCTTTTCATCATCATCTTTCTTCTTCCTCATTCATCTCAATAACTTTACCAGTTTATTCATTATTTGCTTTTACAGGTAAAAGAATGAAAACTATTATTTTCCATGTACTTTTCCCTTCTTTCATCTTTTCCATCTTCCTTTTAATGGATAACACCCAACATCCAATATCATCCGGAACTGAATAATAAAGAGAATATCAAATATAAAATATAAAATCAGGAACAACTTGGAACAGAATGGAACAGAATGAAGGAGCCAAAATTTTCTTTTCACCAAAAATGGATTCTGACTCTGGCGACTAAGCATCAACAGAAATGATTCTCAGTCAACAAAAATTTTGACAATTTTTACTTCACTTTAATAGATAACATTCGATCTTCTTCTTCCTTCCTTCCCTTTCTCCCTGATCATCTCCTTCTCATCAGATCATCAGATCAGATCATCATCATCTTCATCTTTCAATGATAAAAGATTCAATTGAATTGCTATTTAAAAGTGAAGCACAACAAAAGAACTGTAAAGTTTTCAGTTATTCTATTGCAAGTTGCATCAGTAAAATCATTGAAAGTTCATATTTTTGTCTATTTTTCCCATTCATTTCCAGAATTTCTTTATACTTAAAAAGATAGAGAGAAGTTGATTCTCTTTCTCACCCTGACTCTTTAACGATGAATAAGTTTCAATACCAAAAACTTCAAAAATCATGTTGAATAAACTGATGTATTCTTGGTAATCACCTCATGAATTACAATTCAACTTTTCAAATGTTAATACACCAAGTTTACCTCCAACTTGTTTGTACCCGAAGCCTCGACTTAATGAAAAAACTATCGTCGGTTTCGAAAATTCATTGACCACCAGAACTCTGTTCCTATAGAATTTCTCCTTCCAAATAATAACTGCACGTTCGGGTTGTTTTTTATCAATAGCATTATCAACGCTCATTGCTATCGCAAAGTATTAAGGTAGTGGAAATAGAAATTTGGACATAAATTTAAATCAAATTTTAGACAGAATGACTAGACTTACAGGCACCATTTTTTCAGACATGCACCTGACAACATTACTGTCTCTAAATATAAAATTTGAAGCAAATTTATCAAACAGTTTTTAGTTATGGCTTCATTGAGTGAACAAGATAAAAGAAAAATAATTTCAGAATTTTATGATAGTGGTCAGTTTGCTAATGCAAACCAGTTATACAAAAAAATTGAAAATATTGGTGTGTCCAGATCAACAGTTTACAACATTTGGAATCGTTTGAAGTCAAAATCAAGTATTGACAGAGCCAAAGGCTCAGGCTCGAACGTCAGAAAGTTGGACGCAGCAAAAGTACAACAAATATTGAAACTGGCCTCAGAAAAGGGACAAAAACCATCGAAAATCGCTTCGAAATTTAATGTAAGTCGCCGCAATGTGGCATACGTGCTAAAAAAACATAATTTAAACTTTTATAAAAAAATCGATGCGCCTCTATCATCAGAAGGCCAAAAGGAAAGACAAATTGAAAGATTAAGCTTTTTGGCTAATGGAGTGTTTCGCGTTGGCGCATACAAGCACATAATTTATGACGATGAGTCATATTTCCCCCTAAATAACATTCACAATGGAACGAATCAAGGTTATTATGCATCTGAAAGGGGTCAAGGAAAGGAAAATCTAGTTTATAAAACTCGTGCGAAGTTCGGAGCAAAATTGTGCATTTGGATTGCCATATCGAAAAAAGGTCACTCAGAACCGTTTTATATACCTGCTAAGTGTGCTCTAAATGCCGATTGATATTCTTCAGAGTGCATACGAAAAAGATTGTTCCCTTTCATTCAAAAAAATTACCAAGAAAAGCGCTATATTTTTTGGCCAGACGGAGCTTCATGTCACTATGCTAGGACGACGATTGATACACTCAATGATTTAGGGATAAAATTTATCGAAAAACAGCAAAACCCACCAAATATTCCTCAGTTAAGGCCAATTGAACGTTTCTGGGCTCATCTCAAGCAAAAAGTTTATGAAGATGGATGGACAGCATCGAATTTCAGGTCATTGAAGTTGCGGATAAATTCAAAACTTGAGGAATTTGACGAAGATTACTTCGCCCGACTTTGTGTTCATGACAGAAATAAAATAGCACAAGCAGCTGAACATGGTGTATTATCAGTAATCAATTAATGAAAATTAAAAAGAATTAATTCTTTAACTGATCTGGTTCCCGGACAATCAACAAAACAATTTATGTCCAAATTTCTATTTCCACTACCTTAGTAGATTCATTCCAGAATATATTATACAGAATAATGTGTTGATCAAACCATATATTTGCACCACTTCACGTTTAATCTGATATTTTGTACGCATTCATTGCCAACTAAATCAAGTCGTTGACCGTCTATATTCCAAACGCGAGAATTGGTTCTGTTTCGTGAATCATATTTTCTTTCCATTTCTCAGGCCTATTCTATGACTAGTAATAAACTCTGTTGAAGCAAATAAATATAACTTTTCAGTGATGAAAGAGATCACGAACAATGATTATATTGCAAATTTTCATTTACATCTCAAGGTCGGTTCTTGCCTTAATTCACATCAAATTTCTTATGGGTTGAACAGAGAGCATTTAATTGTAAATTAAGTAAATTAGTTAAATATCATGTGATCACGAATAGAAATCAGATTCTGATATTAGCGATTTTAGAAGATAGAATTTCATTGGAAGGAAACTTTGTCATTGAGAGGCAAAAATACAGGCAAGGGTACATTCACAAGCAAAATGTATAAGAACCGTTTCAGTGTAAATTTTGTCCCATGTGATTATGAGGTCACAGAAAAAAGCTCGATTTTTGACCACCTGCTTGCACTTGGCTTTTAGTGAAATTTTCATGTGAATAAGTTGATTCGTTTAGGAGTTAGAGCTTGTCGACAAAAATAAGGCCACTCGTTTAACTGTCGAACTACTAGTCTTACGGAAAAAAGCTTCATAGTCGGTAATTTATTAATAAAAGACCGTTTTGCACTGATTGGGGTCGAGTTTTATCAAGCTGTTATAAATTGCGAATCAATTGAGGTAAACGACCTAATCGCTATATCAAGTGATATGCGTCTTGAAAATAGATTTCCGACAAACAACCGATAGAGTTATTCAAGAACTACGTTTAACAAAATTTCAACTTTTTGCCATGAACTATTTAAGAGAAAGTATCGAAAAGAGATTCGATTTAGAAGTGCAATTGTGGCCAAACGTGACATAACACGGAAGTTTGAAAAGGTTCAACATGGTTCTCAATGTTTTCTTTCATGAAATAAAGTCAATTTTCAATTTTACAAGAATCGATCTTTTGTTGCACACACCTGTCCAGTGGTCTGGCATGGAGAGAACTGGTCTCTCTTGTTATGCATACACAAGTGTATTACAAGTGACACTGGAAAAGGGAAAAGGAATAGATTTATATACAAATAGTTTGAAGGATGAGATCAGCTATTTTGACCATTTAGGTTTGATTAGACTGACTAATGTATTATCATTGGTCATTGAAATGATTTATCGCGGCAAATTATTAATAAGTGTGTAGACCTCTTACATGTTGATGACCAATGTAGATGTGAATAAGAGTCTAGTTCCTCGTGAGTTTGATTGCTGAAGTTTCACCTTCTTTTGGTTTCCACTAAACCTGGTATTCATTCAATTTCACATGTGAAAAAATGATCAGGGATTTGGTAAACAATTATATAATAACTAAACGTATACACTTTATTCATAAAGTTTCGAGTCTTAATTTAAATCGCCGTTCCTTCAAGAATCCTAAACTTTTTGAAAACTCTTCTTATTCTAAAAGTGAAAACTAAATGTAAATGCATCTCAAATCGCAAGTTAGTATTTTGTGTGTTTAATCTTCATCGCCCAAGATGCGGGGATATTTATCAAAGTTTAGTTCGTTATAAGTAATCAAACCTCGACTTAGATTTGGAACAAACTGAGGCATCAATCTCATTAAATTATTGTTGGTTTATTGCTCACCTGATCAACAAAAAATCTTTTTTCATGAGAATTATTCTGTTGAATGTTTACAGAACTTTATTCTTGTTCAATCATTGAGACTCTCGTCTGACCCGTTTCTCCTCTCCGAAACATTTAATCAGAAACATTTACGTCACAACAATCAGACACAGAATACAATTTTAGACGATAATATGGTTTGGTGAAGAAACAAAAATACATTCAATTATTGAATTGACTTAGACTTTATTTGCTTTATCCAAACATGATAATCACAACTCGAAAAATGATTATTATAATGTTAATAGCATTTCAACTCGTGACTCTTATTTACCTTTACTGTTATTCCTCCACTTGAGTGCTGTTAATTGTTCCAATTGATTGTTTGAGTTAAACTAAATTCACAATTAAGGTGCAAGTCACGTCAAACGGAATAACATTAAACTTGTATTAAAGCACATTTTATCAGTCAAATTGTTCAATAAACAGAATCATTTGGATGTCAATTAATTCAAGTACTATTACAGAAGGAATTAATATGAATAAACGAAGCCAGCAAAAGTAAACCACAAAACATGAAAAGCCCAAAAGCCATGTATTAATATCATGGAATGAATAAAGACGCAAAAGTGGCTTAAAAATGATATATAAATATCAAAGTAAATTAAATTTATTATTTATCTGTTTGTAAACATTTCACTTTTAGCTTGTCATTACCCAGTTTCATCTCTCATCCTTCAACTGATGAAAGTGTAAAAATTGAAGTGAAAAGTTTCTTTTAATCAGAAGTGGAAAAAGCGTTTCCATAGTGACGTTCCAAGTGAAAGTAGCCTTAACAAACCAATTAACTTGATGGAAACAATCTGAAAAAGTATTTGCTGTACCCTGAGGGATTGAGGCAGAAGTGAATAGATATAAAAGATGAACAAAAAATGCTGAAATTGCTTGTATTAACAATTTTACAATTTTCCTGTCAAAATCAACTTTCCTCTGTTTATATCAACATTTGATGAGAATCAATTTGATAAAGATTGAATGGGAAAACCGCAATTGTTGATACCTTAAGGATTCATTTACAAGTGAATACAAAAAGATGTTGACTTACTTTTTCAAGTTTATCTTTAGCTGGTGACAAAAGTTCATTCAATGTTTTACTTTTTTCTTTCCATTTTTCCCCTTCTTCTCGCTAAACTTCATCTCTGAATTTCTGTTGTAATTGGTGATTTTCATGGTAAATTATCTACTCTTGATATTCATATTTTTATGGTTAAACTCTTTTGATTCACCATCCAATGCTAATTAATGTTGAACAAGGAATCAAGTTTGTTGTTGCGCTTTCTGCCTGTGATGAGGAAAGGAAATGTTAAATTGAAGTTAATGTACGTATTACAGATGAATTAGGGCAACAATCAATTACAAGATGAAATCTTAATTGTGTTACACACGGAACAGTGAATACGGTTGAAATTAAATTCCTTTAACAAGATGTTAACTTTATATCATTTCATTTTATCACATTTAACTTGAACAATCAGCGGAATTCAAGAGAATCACGATTTCACAGTTAATTTAATTGTTTCCTAAAGCTAATTGTTCAAACATTTAATTAAACTTAAAATAAACAGATCTTCTTTTCTCTCCAGCCGATGGATTCTTAACTAGTTTTTGTTTTTTTGTGTTTGCAATGAAATTAACCATTTGATTTTAATTGTCAATTTGACTTTGGGACAGGTTCTCGTACTTCCTGAATTGAGATTCAATTAATCAATATGATAGCAGATGCTGATGGGCAATAGAACAGTTTCAACATGAAAATTAGATCTGTAATCAACCGATCTAATTACATGATCAAAATCGTTAATTAATGGCACATCAACAGACAAAAAACGAAAAGAAAACGATGATTTGCTTGTTTCATTGCTAGTTAATGATTGCATTTTCCCGAAAGACTTGATTGTAGACTAGAAATGCTTGCATAAAGCTCGATGATTATTGTCTCATCTTCTGTCTCAATCATTTTTTATCAACTTTCTGCTAATAGCTTCAGCTTCATGGCAGAAAGTTTCAAGTTTTTTACTTCGTTAAGAGGCTTAAAGAGCAAAGCATTATTATTCGTCGATAACTCCGCTAAGCCTCTGATAGACACACTTTATAAGTCTAGACAAGCGCTCAATAGGGAAAATGCAGCGAATTGAGGATCTATTGATCGATGGATAGGGTTTGTAATTTATACGAAAATGGCTACGAACTTTCAACTTTGTACCTATTTTTATCCTGTTTTGGGTAATAAATTGTTTTTGAGATCAAAATACGATATTTACAGACTTCTATGGCCCCCGTGATCGGATCAAATTTATGTTCGTTTAAGCGCTGTATCTCAACCATACCTTCAATATCGCTAAGTTTGAAAAGTAGTAAGTTTGATGGTTGATGAGTTACTACAGTTCAATTGTGGGTTTTTGACTAATTCTAATCAGAACTATTGCAATTAACTGAAGCTTTGAAAAATTGTCATTATGAAGTTTAGAATAATATTCATTTTGTTTGCTTTTAGCCAGTTCTTTGTTTTTGCCATTTTCAGTTCATTACACTTTATCTGATCAAACTTACAACTTAAACTGGAATTAATATTGAAGCAAACATGTGCAATCATAAAATCTCAACAGACCTTTTCCCTTACGAACATCGACTCACCATAAAATATCCGAATGTAACCACACCATTCAGTTGCCTTTCCTTGTCAAAATTGCTGCCTAAATTTCAATGTTGAACAATTTTTTTGGTGAAACTGGTGATAAATTGACGATGAATATTTTAATCAATATTGCAATTAAAATAGTGAACTTGGTGTTATCAAATTCAAATGGACGAAGCTTTCCTTTCCTTTTCAACTTTCATTAGTTTCACAATGAAATCAATATGTTGACTATTAAGGTTGAACGAAATGAACTAGAAAAAAAAGAATCCAAAGTTATTCAAGTTTATTTATCGGAATACAATTTAATAAGCAATTTATTTCAATTGGCAGCACAATTATTCTTCATGTAACATGAGCAGTGTATAAATTGGTTGATGAAATGTTTTGTCAATTGAAATTACTTTGACTGAAGGAGAAGAAGAAAAGGACAAAAATGAAGTGAAGAACATGAATTTACCTTCATCAGCAAGAAATTAACTTCATCATTAATAAGAAGAGATGAAAGAAGAAGGAAGAGAGACAAAAGATTGCAATAATGGACTCTTTTCATTATAATTGTTTTCAATTGTCAACTGAATCAGCATCATCATCAAGATGTGTGATCAGCATTGCAATTGATTTATTTATAAATGTTTCATCACAAATAAAACCAACAATAACAAGCAAAAAGCAAACATTAAATTAAATTTATTATTCGATAATTACTTGATAGCAATGAACATGACGAAATTGAGCATAGAAGCTCAAACAAATCCATCGAAATTCAGTTTGACAGAAAATTTGAATTAAACTGATTTCGAGAAATAATCTTCAAACTTCGCAAGCAATGTACTTCGAAGACATCGTTTCGTTAGAGCTGAAAGTTCTAATAGCTCTTGATTTGGAAAAAATGTTAAAATAAAAAATATTGTTCTTTCTCCTTTCCCCAAGTTCAGAACGGCAATCCAATTTTACTTTGGCGAATTCAATAAATAATTTTTGTGGAAAAATTAATTCAATTATGGATCTTTAATCGTGTCTTCATGTGACGAAAAATGGAATTTTTCGTTTGCTTGAATTCGATTTGATCATTTTCTAACTGATTTTTTCTTTTTGGATTCGAGTCTTAATCAGAATCGAAGATGAAACCCAAATATTTGTTATCATGTTCGACCAATAGTTGTAAGCAAAACTAATCTTTGTAAATGTTTACTTGTCCAGTTTCACGTTGCTTTATCGGCTTCAGGGAAACGCAATGACATTTTGCTTGTTTGCTGATCAACTGTTGATCAAATGATAATTTATCGAAAATAAATATTGTCGCTATCAAGCAGAGAGAAAAGTATTACTTTGAAGACTTGAGTTGGCAACATTGAGCCTAAGAGTTGAGATTTAGTTGAATACTTTTGATGGTCAAAGTAGCCTCAAGGTTTTGAGTCTGTAAGTGAAGAAGAAGTGAAAAAATGAAACAAGTCCATTTATCTCACAAACTGATTTCACATTCCAAACTTTATCTTCATCTTTTCTCATCATTTTCATGATCCTTTTATTTTCCATCCAACATTTCTTATCCTTTCCTCGTAACTTTCTTCAACCTCATTTCATTTGAACCCTGTTACCATCTATCAATCAGCCCGAAGCTTCACTCTCCTAAAGACATTATCCCCTGAACAAGGAGTAAGAACAGGAGTACAACTTTTTATCCAATATTGTCAATATTTCCAACTGAATGGGCGAAGCAACAAAGCTTCAGATAAAATCCATTATAAGGTTCATTCGTTCCTCAATGTAGCTACTTTACTTTTTACCATTTACTGTTTATTGTCAACAACAACATGAAAAACCAGCAAAGGTGAACTTTTCTTTCTCTACTTTTTCACTTTTACTTTTCTTTAAAAGAAGAAAAACATTTTTCTCGATATTTTGTCCAAATGATAATATCGACAGAAAAGGCTTTTCCATCGAAAAGTTCAACTTTAATTGCAACTTTTGCATGATAATGAAACATATTGGAACAGTTTTCAAGGAATGACGGCGAATGCACTAGAAAATGTTTTCCGCTGTTTTCCCTGAAATCGAATCATTTTTTGTTCTTTCATGTCAAACTTGAAATGATTTCATTGAAAATCGTTGCATTGATCAGATTGAAATGGACTAATGTTATAAAGGAATAACAAGGGAAATGTTGCAATTCAATCAATTGAAGAGCTCAGATAATTTGATAGAAATTCGAAGAGAGAAAAATCTCCTTAAATCTATGCTATCAATATGATGATGATGATAATAATGATGGGATTGATGCAGAATTAGTGAAGAAGAATGTTGACAAGAGATTTTAGTGAATCAAAGAGTTATTAAAGCAGAACAATAATAACAATAAAAAAAGAAAAGATTTTTGTGGTCAAAAGCAAGAAAAAAGTAAATTTATTGGTCAATCCCTTTAATGGGGCAAATCGTATAAATCTAAATGAATTTTGTTTCTTTTCTTATTCTTGCTGTTTACTTGACATTTTGACTTTTCACTGAATCCCATTTACAAATGGGATTAAAGTGAAGCAATATTACTTGATATCCACAAGTTGACAAGATAATATTATTAGTCAAAAGGACAGGAATGAATGTTTGAATAACAATCTGATATCATGAAGGCGAAACAAAAATTGCATCAACAATTTATTACCAAAGGTGTTGATCTTACTTTTTATTGATAAATAATGCAAGACTCTTGAGGCTTTAAATGAGATTGTTACAAGTACATTTAGTGTTTCAAAGTTGTAAATGGCTTTTGAAGGAAGCAAAGTTATTCAATTGCACTTTAAATTGCCATCACAAACTGTTCAATCGATGTTTACTCAACTTTACGGCAAAACAGTGAACATAAAATTGTCTTCAAATTGAATTAAATCGATAACATTTGATAAATGTTTTACTTTCTTCATTCTTATTAGTCTTTCTCATAATGGATACTTCGTACTTGATCGATAGACTTTCAACTTTATTGCTGTAATCAAATTAATTTCATCCAGAAATTGTGCTCATTTGAATATTCAGAGTTTAAATTGACTTTTTGTCTTTTTAGTCGTGGAATATTTGGAATTAAAAAAGGGTAAAAATTAAAGAAGTTAATTATTTTCTCGTCCGAGAACCAAATCTCAAATAAGGTTCATTTGATCAAATCTCATCATTTCTTAAACCGCACACAGAAGCTGAGCTTTCCGTTCGATTTTCTTGATGCTCATTCGGTTTTTGAACTTCGAACTTCTTGTGAGGCTGAAGATTATTCTTTTCAAAAATTCGAGAACCGTTGTTGATGACTGCCGCCCTTGTCCTTGCGCGAGAGATTTTTAGATCCATTACCTTCAGATCGTCCGTCTTTTGGACACTCTTTTCTTTCTTTGTTTCCTATCGACTGACCTTGTGTTAAGCTTCTGACTAATGCTTGCCTTGACATCGCTAGATTATTCCCAATCTAATTACATTTACTCGAGCTAAAGCTTTATTCACTTGAAAATACATTTTTTACTGATGAAAGGCTGAAAAACTATGACTAGACAATGCATTGAAAAAATTGCGATTCTATTTAAGTTATTAGAAAGTTCGAAGTTTGATATCTGGTTGGCAATTGTTGCATCACAGCATTTTCCGTTTTTCAATTATTCCATCATTCAGTTATGAAACAGTAAACTAGGTAAGTTGTTATCTTATTGATTTTCCATGATTTTAGGATAACTATTCAAAACTATTTTCATGGACAAGTTCGAGTTTCACAACAGCCAAGTTTGCTTGTTTCAACATCACGAGATAAGATGTTAGATCGAGACAAGTTCAAATCGATAAATGTCTTTAAATGACAAACATACCAGACAATAGTTTGACATTTACGTGGAGCCAATCAGAATAGACAAGTTCAGTCAAGAATAGAAATGCTAATTTTGGGATGTCAAGTAAAATTGAAAGGAATAACGTGGGCTTCCATTCATGATCTGATATGAGTGAAGGAAATTAAAGCAATTATCTTCAACAATCAACAGACGAAGAGAAAAGCGCATCGCTTTAAAACAACAAAACAGCGGCTCAATCAAGCTGCGAACAAAAAATAGATTGAAAAGATTTTCTCTTCATGGAGAAGAGAAGGAAAGTAAAAAATGAAAATGCAGAAGTTATTTTGCCAAAATATTTACCATTTATTAGCTAATTTTCATTCCAAAATAAAAGTGTTTGAAAACGAAAACATTCATTGCAATTACAGTTGATAGTTGTTCAATCAAAATGAAAGTCAAAAGCAAGATTCATAAATATTCAACATTATTTAGCATAAAATGAGTTGAAGAGAAAAAAGAAAAAAGCAAAAATGCAAAAATGCAAACAGTTCCGAATCATAAGGTGAAATTATGTACGAATAAAGATGAACAAGATAATGTCAATTTATTAATGATAATTTGGTGTTAGTGGATGGATAACAAAAGGATAATGATGATGGTTGAAATGGAAAATAAAGAGAGAAAAAAAGGAGAGAATAAATGCCATGATAATGATGATATTAATAATGATAATAATAATGTTGGTGGAAATTCAGAAGAGAAACTATCGAAAGAAAATTAGCCAAATACGAAAGAAAAAGTAAGTTCAAGATGAAGACACAGGGAATGATGTACAGTGAATATCAGTGTAGAGCAATAATGATAATGTAATAAGAAACTGAAGATATGATCACAACTGCTTGCTCTATTAGAGGTTGGATTAAGGTGAACAATTTTCGTGTTTCATTCTTATTCTCACCCTTTTGTTTGCTTCATGTAACCAACTAAATGTGTGAGCGATCAACTTGGCAAGTCGCCCAATCAGATCGAGATGAGCTTCTGAACCTTCTGTTTCAAAAGCGAACAAAGTCTAGATTTAATTTGGAACCAAATTTCTTTTCAAACTTGACATTCTTTTTAACGCATTTTGAGCAACCTAAAAATCTAGATTTCTCTCTCTCTTCATGATAATCTAACTTCTCTTTTACTTTCATCATGCATTTTCCTTCTTCTATTATCTTTTTCTGTGAAACAGTTTTCTGGTGTTTAAACAAAAGATTCTGATTGAGTTGGAAAATGGTTGAAAGTAAAAGGAGAAACAGTTTGACATTTATCAAGTTTTTAGTGTTGAAGTTGAGAGTGAAAGTGAATGAATAAAGGTTGAGTAACAACAGAAGGATCATGTTGAAGAATGGAAAATTTTACAGCAAAAATTCTTGTTCCATCTTTGATCTTCTCTCATTTGCTTGACTTTTCAACTTTCAGTTATCATTATCAGTTGAGCTCAGAATTGCTTTTCATTCTTTCATACTTGCAGCTTCATCCATCAATCTTGCCTAGTCAACAGACTTTACCATTAAAACGCAGAGAAAAGAGGAAAAACGAAATTGTTTATCGTTTGATCGACGTAGATGAATTGATATTTGCATAGAAATACTAGTAAATTTGTTTCATTCTGATAATGTTTGCAGAACTTGATCGGATTCAAATAAATCAAAGCTTCTCACCACCTTAATCAACACGAACTTTCCGCTCTTTTCCTTTCAATTTGTTGTTAAAAAAGAAGAAGAAGGAACAATTCTGAACTGATTACCTTACCTTGTCCAGATAATGAACTAATGATTACAAAAGGAACATCAGTAGCTTCAATAAAGCTACTCAAGTGTAAAATTAAAGGAAAAATCAGAGTTAATAGCAATAAAAGTCTAATATAATGTAAACAGTTTGTTTTGTTTGTTACATGAAAAGGTGATAATCGAGTGTTGGTTTGGACTAAGAATCCACTTGAGTACAGATCAAGGCAATCAGAGTAACAAGAAGCAAACAAATCAGAAAGAAAAGGTGAAAACCATTGAAAGACAAAGAAAAGAATCAAATCATGTCAATATTAAGCGCAATAAAAGTTTAACTCGTAAACGATATCAACACAAAAATTGACTCGAAACAAAAAGGATTTAAAAACTTATCCTTTAAGTTTAACCATTGAACTTGAACTAAGCTTTTTGTCTGCGAGTTTCTTCGTCTTCTTCATCACTCAAGAAGAAAAAGAAACCCAAATTTGTTTGGAAAACTTACAAATGAAGAGACAATTTTCAACGCTGTTTCAACACTTAATCAGAGAGAAGCTTTTCATTCCAGTTTGATTCTGGTAAAGAGTTAATCTCAAGTTTATCGTCAACTTTCAATGGAAACTGATAACATTTTGAAAAGATGATTTGGCGACAATTTATTTTTCATGAAGAAAAGGCAACAAAAACCTTTAGGCTTATTCAACCTGAAACCAGCTCATTGCTGCTTTAACATCGTTTCAAATGATTACTTCTTCACTATGATATCATCAGTTCTGTTAATAATTTCAAGATATTCTATAGCTTTTCAATACTCATAATGATAAGTTTGAGAATTCAATTTCCAGATTCGACGAAAGAAGAAAATGTTTAGTTTTGTTGAAACTCTTTTCTTATTTTTTCGCTTTTCAATAATATAATTTATTCGCAGGTTAGCTGATTCTGATCATGATTAACTAAAGAACAAATTTTGATGCTCTCATGTTGTTGAAACAGATAAACGAATGAGATACAAAAGTAGATAAATGAAGGCTGAAGAAGCAAGGGAATGAAACAGAATTATTAGACTCAAGGATCAAGCATTTATCTTTTCATGAACATGATTGTTATCTGGCGAAGAGAAGCAAGTTTGAACAAGTAACTTTCAGCTTTCAAGTTGCAGATTCAAATTGGGATGAATAAATCTTGTGAAGAAAATGGAAAGAAAAATAAACACGAAGAAAAATTGATGAAAAGATGAAGAGAAGAAGATAGTTGAGATTTTCTTGAAAGGAAGCAAACAAATTATCATAAACTTATTTTATCGTAAACATATTTTCTCATTATTTATCATGAAATAGTTTTGGTCCGACTTTGCAAACTTTTCATTCCTTTTTGCTTCCTTTAAATGAATACAAACATTTTGTCCTCAAAATTTATCTAATAACAGATATCAACTTTTATTACATTTCAAACTGACTGGTTAAGAGAGCATGATGATGATGATGATGATGACGATAATGATAATGATGAGCACAATGAGTATCAAGATGAAAATATTTCAATCAAGTGAAGTAGTTACTTGATTTATCGATTTTTAATCATTGATATGTTCAACTTCCAAACAGAATGCAATATTTGCAAACACAATTGAACATTGAATTCCCTTAGGAAACTCGAACAAGGACTGGAAAAAAATTCTGATTTCAAATAAATTGTTATTGGTTGATGGTTTGTCTTTTGCAATCTTTCATCATCATCATCATCAATTTGATCTTTTGATCTTTTCCATTTTAATATCCATTCTCTCTGGGCTTTAAATGCATTCACAGTAAATTTTGCTGCTTTGATTGCGTAAACACAAAAAGACGAACAATTGCTATCGTTCATTTTTTGCGCTGGCTAGTTTGCATACGCTACAAGACTTGGGTTGACGAGAAAAGTTCAAAAGAGCAAAGTTCGGTAAACATGAAAACTTTAACAAAACTCAGGCAAAAGAGTATATTAGCTAGTCTCACATCAAATGAGTTTGCTGAACAGTTTAATCTGCTTATTATAATTTTCATTTTTTGCTTTTTTGTTACACTACCATTTAGGTGAACTGCAAGGGTAAACCACGAATTTACAGTTAAAACAATTAAAATTTAGCGACTGCTACTTTGGGTGGAAGCAACAAAGAGGCTTCAAGGCGATATTATTAAAGTTGTTTGATTGTAAAATTCCCCTGGTGGATTCCCCTTAGCAGTTGGCAGTGTAAAAAAGGGTAAAAACTTCAGGGGAAATTGTATTTTGTTTGTTTGCTTGAAACTAATTGCATTGATTTTCATCGTATAATCACAAACTAAATAAACATATTTTGTTCGATTAAGATAATTGATTTCATATTGTGAGCTCACGCTCAACGATGAAGATATGATTGATATGTTAGTGTGATGGGCATAGCTTATTCAAAGGGGAAGACACAGCATTACTCAATTCTTTTTTAACCTTTTTTATCAAATGTATCACTCAATCTTAAAACCTTAGCCATTGGTCATTCAATTAATTCTAGAAAGTATATTAGTCAAGAGTTGTCAACTCACTGGTCAGTTATTGTTGTCAATTCGCTGTAGTCAAGTGACTGTAAATTGAACCTTTTAAACATTTCCTTTGTTTTAAACCCACATGTAACCCTTCCATTATATTTATTAACCCAAAAGTATCTGTATCTGTCTCCCAAAAATTTAGTTTCTGTTTCACAGTTCTTTAAGCTGAAAGAAATTTATTTAAACTTGCTTCTAGTGCGATCTAAATATGTTCCTAACAGTAAGAATATGCAGAGGTCAATGAGATAATGGTACCAAAAGGTGCGAAGATTGGAGCGCAATACATTTCAAGAAAATTTAATCGTTTATTAACTTGATTCACTGATATGGCTGTTGGGTCTCTAACCAAAATTCAAAATAATTAAGCAAAAATTACTTCTATATTTAAACTGGACGCGAAGGCCAAATGGAATCAGAAGCGTGGATAATATGTATTAAGTTATCATGGCAATTATTCACTCGAAAATCGAAATTACGCATTCTTCTCTTTGATATCAAGATCTTCTCATAATACAAGATATTTATAAGACTACTATCTCATTTATCACCAGACTGAGGTCAACTATAAAACATTCAATGTTTCAGATCTCAGATTTGAACCATAGTATTTTGAGAATTAAACAACTTCGAATTCGTGTTTTCAAAAATGATTCAAGATCACTTTTCATTCTAAGTGAAAGTTCGGTTACTAAGATCGCCATGTTCTCACACAGATGTTTTCCTCAAACGCACAAACTACATTGTAAATGATTTAGAAGATAAAAGAGTTTTCTTGGCACCGAAATTTCTTAACTGAAATTTAAACGCTCATAATTTACATGCATTTCTATAAAAAGAAGAAATTTCATTTTTCAATTCTCTGGATAGAATGGTTCATCCGTGAGTTATGGCAACAAGTGCAGAATGTGAGAAAGCACCCTGTATAAACTACCCTGTGCTTTTCGTTGCATCGTTTTGCTTGTTACTTATCAACTTATTTTGCAATGTTTCATCAAAATGACACTTTTTTTGATTCGTTTTACGTTTTGAAATTATCTCATCTTGCGGTTCTGTTGGTTTTTAGGTTCAATAAAAGCACATTATTTTGATTTGCTGTCATTAACTTCATCGAGAGTTGAAATGAAAATATTGAACTTAAATTGCTAACTAAATTGGACCTTTTCAAGTTTCCTCTTCTTAAATTGATGTTGAAAAATTTTCCGTTTATTTCATTATCTCAATCTGTGGTTTCTATTAATATAAATGTCAGAAGTCTGTAATCAGACGAAATCATTCTTTTCTTTTTTGGAATCATTAATAAATTTTCAAATACGATTCGAATGCTAGCAATCATGTTTCCGAAAAAAATCATTTTTACTTAAAATTTCTAATTAATCATTAGCAAATGTTCTGATGTCTTTATCTGTTCTGCATCTTAAGAATCAGAGAAAAATGCAATTTGATATGATTCTTTTATAAGTTTCCATCATGATAATGATAAGTTAATAGATTGCAGCACAAATTGGTTTGTTTATGTAACACGATCATGCAACGATAGCCTAATGATAGACATTCAACCTTACAATTTCGCAATATTAAACTTTTTAAATCAAGTTGATAACAAAATTGAAATTTCCTGAGTCATCTGTCATGGCGGTAGTTAACTATAACAACCTGAGAGTTCTAAATTTGTAAAATCGTCTGAACTATTCCAATTCAAAGTCCAAGATGTTTTGATTTGTTTTAGAGCCTTTCAAAACTTCCTTAGTCACACTATTTTGGCACTGCTCAGAATCAATTGATTTCGCTCTTTATCGATGTTTCATTGCTGAAATCTTATACTGATATTTCAAATCATCATCCACCAATCTTTTTTACAATCCAATTGTAATTTCCTGTGATATATTTTTGTTTTTTTACAACGAAGACATGATCTTTCAAATTCTTTAGTTCTTTGAAATTGGCTCACACACAGTGGAAGGCGAATGGATAGTACTCATGTTATTATATATTAACAGGAGAAACGCTTGCAAATGATTATTAAAAAATGATTCAAAATGATTAAAAATTACCCTTGAAAATAATTTTATTCATCATTCTTTCACTCATCATTAGATTCGCTTGTAAGCTTTGATACATTGAAATATCAGATGATTCAAGCTGATGTAGTAAAGTTATAGCATTGAGTTCATTTTGTTCAACAAAATGAACTGATTGTGAGTTATACCGTTCTCGAAATATTGAGGCTCAAAGTTATAAAGCCAATGGCCAAAATCAAGAGCCAATCAATGGCCAAAAAAAAGTTTCGGACTCGAATAGTTCACCAATAAGATTTATCAATGAAAAATGAGTTTCATGTCTCTAACTTTTACGGTCACAGAAAACGGTCAGTTTAATTGAAAATCGAAGTGATCTGTTGTACAGAATCTGTGAACTTTATTTTCCAAAAAGAAGCACCAGAAAAATAATTTTGATGAAAAAATCTGGTTCTCAAATGTACAAAAGGCGTTCAAAGTTTCAGCTTTGAGCTCGATTTTATCGAAAACTACTGATCATAAAAAAATTTAAATTTCATAAATGGACTAAGTTTTTATGCCCCTACAAACAAGGATGGGTCATTTCAGCGAAAAGCCTTTGAGCGAAGGTCAAATGAGCGAAAGGCAACTGTGCAAAAGTCACTTGAGCGAAAATTTAGTATGAAAATTTTGAGCTGATTAGTTTGACTAAACTGATTAAATGTCAAAGTTTTAAGGCCAATGGCCAAAATCAAGAGATCTCTAACTATTACGGTCACTCTAAGCGCAAGGTCTAACCGAAAATCTATCAGATCTCTTGTGAAGAAAAGGAAAATTTTATTTCACAGAATAAGGGCATTTTCTGAATGGCCATTAAAAGTTATATCAGAAAAACGATCTTGATGAAAAAAACTTATTCGCTCAAGTGACTTTTGCCCAGTTGCCTTTCGCTCATTTGACCTTCGCTAAAAGGCTTTTCGCTGAAATGACCCTAGACCCTACAAACCCACAAAGTTCCAACTCTTAACTGAAAAGCCAAAGTTTTTGCTATAATCCTTTGTATAAAAATGTTTTAAAAAAGTTCATCAAATGAACTGAGTATTTTAATTAAGCACATTTACTCTCTTATTCTATGAGTCAATAAAATTCACGATAACACGATCTGTATAAAATACGAATGCGTCGTAAAGAAAAAAAGTTTGATAAGTTGATAAAACGCTATACTTGGAATATTTGAGCACAGAATTGAAAAATTTCGGTGATTCAGTTGGGAAATGCCTTTAATCAATTAAAGTGCAATTATGCTCGCCAACATTTTCTGTTTGTATTAAATGCTTCATTTATATGCAAAATGATTGCTTCCATACGGTAACTGCATTGAGTTTTTCATTTTCAGCTCTTTTCTCAATCTTTTTGATTAATTCATCGCTTATTCCTGAGGTTATCAATTTCTAGCTGAACATTTATTCATGTTGATTAAGCTTTAACTGTCATTAATATAGTGTAACCTATTATTAATAATAACATCATAATATTCACAAGCAAAGAAAACAATAATTTTTTCATTTTTCATTCTGCAAAACCAAAATAAAAAATGAAAAAAGCGGTTGACATGAAATTAATGATACAGAAACATTATTCATGTATCAGGTTGATCGCTACAGAATCAATTGTAGCTTTTGAGATTCTATGATTCCTCATTCTATACGATCATCAGTGAGTTTCTCCCAAATCTATTCAGGTCACTTTTGAAAGCGCATTCAACTAATTTGATATCATTCAAAAGTCACTCAATAAAGTATTTATCACTTGATTTGGCAAAGAATCTAATTCTAATGTTTATGGTTTTGGCACATAATATCGATGCCAAACAAACTCAACCATTGGAATGAAAATATTATTTCCATATATTATTATAATATATATTTGAGGGAAAATGTCGAGTCTCTAATCAACAAAAGTGAAATGACTTTGCACGCTGAAGCTATTCTTCGCTATTTTTCCATCTGTTTGGACTCATAACTCGAGAACCATTGATGCACATGCGATACTTTAACTCGCAATGTCCAGGCCTCAATTCCCTCAATAAATGTTCCTCGAGTTATGAACTCAAACAGGTATAAAGAATGGAAAACGTCCGGCACTTGAAGATGAAAACAATTTTCTTGAATTTAATTCGTGGTTTCATGAGAATTAAATATGTGATGAAGGCTCTTGAGATGTGCTCAAGTTTCAGTTCGATAGCGGTTTGTTTCATCGATAAAATGCTTTTCAATTTGAATTTGAAGTTTAACTGCATTACATTAAGCAGAGTTAGTGCCATTACAAATGTCTAATTACATCTCATTAATAATTTCTTTTCAAATTGTTATTCGCAATTTACTCTTTAAACCAATTTATTAGATTGAATTAATCACAGAGAAAAGAGTTGCGAAGGAAAAGTATAAAGTTTAATTCAAAATTCAAGTTTGACTTATCAATCATAAACTAAAATCCAAGGAAAATGCTTTCACATATAAATTAAATACAAAATTATGTTGGGTTTAATATGCAAATGTTAATATTAATACATAATATTCAGATGCATACAAAAATGGAAAGCTGAATGTTTGTCAAAAAATGAAAAAATTTGATGGGATTTTTAAACATTAAAAGGTAAAAAGTTAAACATTTGCTCAGAAAATATTCAATAAAATTCTTAACCGCAAATAGTTGAGTCGATTGAGTTTTTATTTGTTGATAATTCGACAGATTTGAACAAGAAAACAAGAATCGCCTAAAGTCACCCTCAATGCACTCTTAGTGTTACAGTGAAATATGGCTACAAATTTTGTCTTCAGTTTTGCAGACAAAAACTCAATTAACTTGCAATCGAAGGTTTATCATTTGAACAGAACTTTTATTCTGAAAATTCAATTTTTTCGATTACTTTATTGTTGTGAAAATAGAATATCGAACAAGATGAACTTCGTGAAAATATCTCAAGGCGTAAACTGGAATTTAAAGAGATGCAAAAAGTTGGCTCATGATGATGAGTATCTACTTAGTACATTGAAATTGGTTGAATCTCTTGAGACAACTTAATTCATGATACTATTATCATTTCTTCATCTTCTTGCTTTTCTTATCAACCATGAAAAGATATTTATACTTATAAATCTAATTTTAGTTTCAATCCTAAGGTTAACGTTCTTGAACTTTGCCTTTTCTTGGTCAGAACATCTTTGCTCTTTTCGGGATTCATTTAACTTTCTTGTACAATGTTGACATTTTTCTTTGTCTGTCTTTTATATTTTGTTGGCAACAATTTTTATATAAGTTAATGTAAGGAGAGCATAATGGAGATGTGGAAGGAAGAGAAAACTAAAAGAGAAAAAGGCTTTTCCATCAACAGAATGATAACATATTTTGTGTACCTAAACACAGGAATGGGAATTTAATATCTAATGTATCTTGTATGGTCAGGAGATATTCAGAATGGAACAATTTTCGGTATAATTTTTCGCTTTTCTGTTTCTGTTTCTTTTCTTCTCAGCTCGTTGTACAAATAAACTAAACAGATATCAAGTGTAAACTTCAATTCTGTTTGTTTTAAAGAAAAAAGAGTTTTCTTGAAATGAATATTTTCATAGCTGTAGTAACGCAACTTTGGGTATATTTTATGTTCTTGTTTACCAACAGTTAGAGAAACAATCAAACTCATCATTAGTTCACTGCTTTACATTTGATCCAAAAACCTTTTCAATTTGATTGAATTCCAGATGCTTTTTCTTTTCACGCTTGTTTGCGATCATAAAGCACACATGGTTAAAAGCACAAACATATTGTACGATGGACTTTGAAAATCGAACAACTGCGAGTTCGTGTTTTCAGTTTATTCAGGTTCTTCCGGTCATTTCACCTTTCATTGAAATTTGAAAATATTTCTCGGAAATTTCGCACTTCTTTCGGTCAACTGTGGTTGACTTTTGTTGCGAATAAAATGTTGTCAATTAGTGAACATGGGTAGACATCAACAATCGTGAGCTTCTTACAAATGAACTTTCAGGTCGATTCCAATCACGCAAGATCGCAAATCTGTAACAGAAAACTCATTTTCCATTTTTTAGTGCTTTTGCTTTCTCTTGCAAACTCGAGATTAAAAAAGCTTGAGTGCTTGTTAACTCGATTGAGAAGACATTAACCTATCATTGTTTTACGAGAATTGCGTTAAATCACATTTTTCATGGTATTTCATCCAAACTCATGTGAGACAACCCATAACCAAGTGGCTATATCATATTCACTATCAATTTCGGTATCAAATTTCAACTTGAAAGTTAAGCCAAGATTCATTGATCCAACGATGAAGCTTATTTGACCGATAAAAACAAGCTACAAGTTATGATATCTGATGAGATGAATGAACATTGAAATTTCAGTCTAATAGAGTGGTTCGTCCATGGAAAACATGATTTACTTATAAGGCGAAATGTTATCATTAACGGAAAGAATGAAAATCACCATAATAATAAACATAATCATGATGATGCAGAGAAAAAACGAAGAAAAAAAATTCTCTCTCTTTTGATTCATCTTCATCAATTATAATTACAATTAGCTTGTCACTTGAGGTTTCAACTGTAACTCAACGAAATTCAACGGAATAAGAATTTCACTGGAAGATGCTATTCAGCTATTCGAAGATGAATACATGTTCATTTCCCTGGTTCAATTACAGAATATAATAAGACAAGGTTATTGATTGTAGACATAATCACGCTGCTGCTTAACCCATTTCAGAGTCAAAACATAATACATCAACAGCCACGCCTCGAGTTTGATTTAATGATTACAATGATAATCTAATTTATTGCATTAAAGGAAAGCTTGGAGGAAAAGGCGAGGGAAAAGTTCTTATGAGAATTTTTCAATATTCAATTTTCCATGCAGAATAACAATTTACTTTCAACTCTTCTATTCATGTGAGTTTGATGTTTGAAGAAACGCTGAACAAATTCCCCAATTTGTGAGGTAAAAAGAAAAGCAAAACAAATAAAAGTTGTATTCAACTCTATCAACCTGAATGTTGGAAAATACAATTTGCTCAAGTTAAGATAAATGTCGATGATAAATTATCATGCAACTATTACGAAGCATTTTAAATTAACCATGAAATGAAAAATATGAATTTATTCCCACGAGAAGAATAAACATTTCATAATGTCCATGGTTTACTGTTGAGCTATTCACAAGGTAAGATGTTATTGATTGATTATTTTGATAATTTAATTCACAAGTTTCACTCTTCTTGTTTACTGAATTCAAGAGATTTTAGTGTTTTTCCTTTGAAAATTTGTTCAATTTGCTTCATGAACATAATGAATAAAGTTTCGTTTCAGTTTACAATCACATTGATATTGGCAGTTTGATGGCTGATAAATTGTAGTCAGTCTTTTGTTTCAATATAAAGATGAATGTATTCATAAAAGTTGAGTTTCCATTGTCGGTCATAAATTGTTAATTTTGAAACTGAAATGAAACTTTTGTTTCTTTATTAGATACTTTGTAAATACTGTCTAATATCAGGTAATTTATTGCATTGATACTTAAGTCTTTTCATGAGTAACTCATGAGTTATTTATTTGCAATGGAAATGCTTTTTCTTGGCAAACTTTTATTTGAAAATGAAAAATTCAATTTAATTACGGGATAAATTTTAAGATATCAATGAACTTCATCTGTGTTTCTAGTGAAAGCGAAAAGTCTATGATTAAAGTGAATAGATACTCAATCAAATTGAAAAATATTAAAATGTTGCTCAAGAGGAGCACTTTGAATGGTGGAATCATGGTGGTTATCATAATAATGAAATATGAGCTTGATTGGATTAGGTTCAGTTAGTCATGTCAATATCATTAAACAATCTCAGCATTAAGTAATGAAAGTGCTTCAACAGTTACATAGAAAATTTATTCTGTTTATTATTTCACGGAAATTATTGGATATTCAGTGCTTCAGTTGAGTTCTGCAAAAATAAAAAGTACTTATGGCCTGGATATAATAGTTTCAGTACTCAGTCAACAAATCTATGCATAAAGATACAAGTTGTTTGATAAGCAAAGCAAACTCAAAATTCATAACTCAGTCGACCCAGGCAGAAGCGCCAGAAACACAAGCGCTGAAGGAAAGGGCCAGATTTTGCGCAAATTTTGCGTTTAATAAACTTATGTGCGTTACGCACTCGTTTAGATTTCGAGTAGCAAAAATATTCCCCAACTTAGTTTCGACCCTTGTTAACTCTTTCCCTTAACCAAACCTCTAACCACTGAGCTAACAATTTATCATAAATAATTAAGTTAACTTTGTGATGACTATTGTTGAAACAAGTGTAGATACTTTAACTTGAAGGAAAATTATTGCTTTAAACGCTAAAGAACGCAAAAGGCAAACGATTCTGCATGTTCAGTTTTTGCACTGGCTACACGCTCTCTCTAATTTGCCTACGCCACAAGACTTGGGTTGACTGGGAAGCAATACTAGTGCATTCGTTTTACATCAAATGTCAATCAAGTTTTCACACTTTTGCTCTGCAAGGAGCAGCAAAAATAGAACCTGATATTGTTTTAAGTTGCGAGAGCGTATCAATTGTAATGCGAAAACTATACGTATGATGCGTATAACTGACGTATCCGCGTAAAAACTTGCTCAATCTTTTCCGTGATACTACGTAAAGCATTTTTTTGTAGAACAGCGCGAACAGCAAAGCCTCAAACATTATCTATTACATTATCTATTACATTAATAGTTATTCCACTTTTATTCATAAAGGTTTCCTTGAAACGTGAAGTTCTAGCTAGAAAAACTGCATTGACTGATTAAATATCAATTCGATCCTTAAATAGAAATAGAATTCTCGAACTTGGCATGAAATACTCTGGAAATTTCATGCCAAATCTAATTGAATGAACAACTGCTTATGGCTCTTCACTTCTCTTCGTGACACCGAAGTCATATCATCCAATCAAAAGTGAAACCAAACTAATATTTTTCATTACGATGAACAGATTTGATCATATTTTGTTGAAAGTATAATCGTTAAATTGTTGACCCGCTTATCGGTATCATTAATATTAATGAATGAAAAAGCATCTCCTGAAAGCAAAAGAAAATTTGACCAAAAATAAGAAAGGCCAAGCTTAATGTTTCCAATCGTGTTCAACACTTGCAACAATAACATTTATGTATCAAATGAGAATTGACATGAAGACGATAAAAAAGGAACATAAACTTATCCAAGTTTATCTTTTATGATCTGAAAAGAAAGTAAGTTTCGAGTGAAAAGCATTTTCCTGGCGATCATTAAGTTAACAGATACATGAGCCCATCTAATTATCAAGTAAACCAATAATGGATTAGCCAGTTATTATTGTTATCATTATAAGTTTTGAAATTCACTATTTCCATCGCCATTTGCGATAATATCGAGTTATGTGAAAAGAAAATATCTTTTCTTATTAGTAACTAAAGGCTTTCGCATAGTCATTATAGAGAGCAAGAATAACGAGTTCAGAACATTATTATCTAATCGATAATCTGTTAAATGTAATATGAGATTAGTAAGTTTACTTGTTAACATTTTTTGAATAACAAGGAAAAAGTGAGAAAGAAACAAATTCGTTTAATGGTTAACTCAATGTTTCATGATTCCCATGTAATGATAATGATATTATCTAATAATAACGGATCAGTCATTAAGTGTTTATGTTTCAATAAGAATAGGTAATTTCATGTTTCATTTCAAGGCTTATTATCATGTCTGACAAGAATTGTAACTTTTCTTCTTCAAAATTGTTCTTGCAACTTGAAAGTGTTATCATTATTCAAATGTTTCACGATAACATGCGAATCATATTCTCTATTAACGTGAGAAAAAGTTGCCAATGAATTTCCATCAACCGTTGATAGAGTGTTCATGTAAGGAACGTTCACTTGCAAATTGTCAATGATTTTTGGCTTCTTCATCATAAGAATCAAAAGTGAAAAATTGTTTTCTATTTTTTATCATCATTATTATTATTCGCTTTATTATTATTATTACTGTTATACATTGGCTAACATTGATCTCGCCTTAATAACACAGGGAAGTGATAAAGTTGTTATTTCATAATGTTGAGTCTTATGATGTTTGCCTTTCTATCAATTGGGAGACAAAAGAAGAAGAAAATCTGTGAAACAGGGAAATTGTTTTGGATGTTCATTGAGTAAGAAAGGAGTGAAATGTTAATAGAACACAAAATCAATAATTTTCATTGAAATCGGAATAAGAGGAAAAAGAGAGAAAAAGAAAGAAAAATTTCCAGGGAGTGACAAATTCTCAAGATATACTTTTGTTGTTATCGCTTTTTTTCACTCCAAAAGTAGAGAAACAAAAAATGATAATAATATTCTTATTCTTTACTTGGTGTGAATGTGGCTGAATGAGTAATCCTTTTTCCTTCTTGCTTTGAATAATGTTACATGATGATAATTGAATGCATTTTGTCCTTGATTTTATTCTTGTCTCAATAATTAGAAGCAACAAGAAAAAGATAAATTGCAGAGCATCTAAACCATGATATTTATTGATTTATTCATTCAGAATGGTGATAAATTAACCATTTCATCATGAATTTGTTTATACATTTAATATTTTCGCACGAATTATCTGTTGTAATTCCACAGAATTTTTTCTCAAATTTGCTTTGAACAGAAAAATGTGCGTTTATTAAGTCTTGGCGCTTGTTCGCAGTCGACTCAAACGGTTGATGCTAAAGACCTGGGATTTTAACCAACAGCTTTTGCAGATTGAAGAGCCTCAAGTATGAACTCACAAAGTTCATTCAAATACTCAGTTGTGACATTCAACTGGTTAATGTTTGTTACATATGCATAAGTCTTTCCATACCGTTTTGTCATTCGATTGTTTTTGAAAAAAATCTCCATCTTTCAAACAGTAAAAGTTCAACTTGTAACATAAGAGGCTAGCAATCCATATTCACAGATGCTTCCTGTAACTTGCAATGGTATCTTTCTTTTCAAATGGCCAACGCACGGAGTTATGTTAGTTTGACCATAATGTAATTTTCATGCTAAATTTTGCATTCTTTTTTATTCATAATACAAAAGCGCGATAATGCATGCATTGGCAGCCTTTTGCGTAATTGATTCAACGTCAATTTTTGACGCTTTTTGTTGAAAAAAATCTTGTTGACTGGCAAATATGAAACATTTAGTATGTTCAGTTCAAAACGAGGTGAAACAACAGATAAAAGCAGACAAGAGTGAATCATCTTGACGAATGAATATCAGAAGCAAATCTTTGAATGAGATTAAAGTTCAATGCCAACTTATTATTTTTAACATAAACTACCTGAGGTGATAAAATCCTCAAGCGAAATCACAATCTTAATATTAATGCAAAAAACAAAAGTTCAAAAGTAAAAAAAAGATGAGAACGAAAATGAAAAGAAATAAAAATCGAATGATATCAAAATGAAGCAAAAAGCCCTACAACTGCGAACATGCATTTCCATTTAGTAAACTTGCAAAGTGCAATGGCTTGAAAAGTCGCAGATTTAGAGCAGCATACAAGGTTTTATCTGAAAAATTAGATCTGGCGTGGTCCTCACGGGGTTATCAAGGGAACTGTTGAATAACTCTTCAGGGAATTTGAATTTGAATTTAATTTCTTGGGAACTCTACTCATCATAAGGTTTCAATCGATACATGGTTCATTTTAGTTTGGATCTCGAGCCGAATACCCAAAATTTGGCTACTTTTATCAAAGCTGTCGATGACAGAAATATTGTTAGCTGCACACAGCTGTATTTCATGTGCGCTCAAGTCCAAAAGAAATATTCTGCAAACATGATCACCATACTGATCCCTGCTAATGCATTAAAAAATTAACTTAAAGACACTTCAACATTGCTAAACTTTTACTGCTAGCAAAGTGTCCAGGAGTTGGTTGCTTAACTACTGTCATTCAACAACGCTTCTTGATATTGACTCTCTTCTTACGTCTTCAGTCAGCAGCTTCTTGAGCGCGATAATATACAAAAATAAATAATTATATCTTTATGAAACTCTGACAACAATGATCACCAGACAGAACTTAAATTCCCAGAACCAGTGACCATTACACAATCAGGGAATATCAATAATTTCATTAAATTTTGCGAAAAATCGGCCATATTTTATGCCCGATTGAATATTCATATTGCAAAAATCATATTCCATCATGCATTAATATAAGATCTGAAGAAAAAATGAAATGCATTGAAAGGCAAAAGTTACTGAGGAATATGATCACATCAACGAAAATCGAAGGAAGAAGAAGAAGAAACATTGCAAATAAAATGAGCAATAAGTATCATGATATTATCAGTGATAAGTAATGAATTGAACCATCATTTTGAATTTGATGGGTTAACATTTTATTTGTGTCTCAATGAGGATGAAGAATAACTTGATTGATATTATTTGGTGAATTTCAATTTTCAGTTTCACTTTTTCGGCTTTTTGTCTGTTTCTCCTTCGACCAATGATATATTCATTTCATTACACCAATCATTGCGATTGCTTTGATAAAGTTAGCAAATAGAAGGATGAAAAAGAAGCGTAAACAGAATTTTCAGACAGTTTTATCAATGAATATTTATAAAGACTTGGAAATGGTTTGAGTTTGAAAATATTGCAGATTGAATTAAATGAGCCGAATAGAAGTTTACGAAAAAATATTGACATTCAATTGAAGTTGAAAAAGATACTTTGTCCTTTCATTTGATTCACGAATCGACTTTCAATTACTTTTTTACTTTTACTTCAATTTCGATCGAAGACAATTTCCATTGAAACAAACAAGTTCAAGGAAACAAATGGCTTGAGACTTATCATTACAGAATAAATGATTTGGACTTAGCATGACTTACAAATGACAATTCTGTCCCTTTTAGATGCACATGAGACAAAAGCATCAATTGCTGGTCAAAATATCATTACCAACATGGTCATCATCAGTTAAAAACTTGAAAACTCAATGAAACATTGCATTATTGAACTAAAATCTTTTTAACTTTTAGAATATTCGAAGCGTTCTGTTAGCAAGCTTGTTCATGATGAGCAACAATTTGAATTTGAATGATGAATTGAGAAATTAAACAGATAATGACTTGATTCTATCAAAGATGAAAGAAAGAAAATCTGACTTTGAAAATGAATCTATTAACTGTTTTCGTCCGTTTTCGCTTCAATCTAACAAAGTTGTTTCTCGCCAATCTATTTGTTCCTTTATCAACAGTTCTTTATGTTCTCATCTTTCAAATTTATAAAGGAAATAAAGTTCATACATCATTTGACTTACCCATGATGAACCATTTTTCATGTTGAAACAAAAATGCACAACGTGACATGATGAATGATTTACAGTCAATTTTAAATACCATTATATTGAGAAGAGTGAAAGCAATGGAAATGAAGGTTGTAATGGAATCAAGAGAATAATGAAAATGTATTTGGTTTCGTTTTAAATTTCTTTCCATTTTCTCAATTTCAAGTTATTCCGAAGATTCCAAGCGAAACTGTTGAATGATGAAACATTGAATTAATCAATCGGAAGCGAGAAAAGATCAGCGAAAGAAGCTTAACCTTCATCATTTCATTAAGCTAACATTGCGATATTAAATATTCATGTTATCGTTCTAATTGAATACAAAGCCTTTAAAATGGAAACAACTTCGAATTAGCAGAATTTTTTCGAAGAATAATGATTTATTTTATAGAATTTTTTCCATGAAACAGCTGGATATTTTCTAAATGCTGATTGTTCTCTTGATCTGAATTTCTGTTGAGTCTATTAACATTATCATTAATGATCAACAATTTCCCATCATCAAACTCAATCTGAATTTACTTCTCATCACCTAAATTCCGTTATCATTATATTCCGTAATCAAAGTTGTTGAACCATTGACCAACCCTGACCCAGAACTGTATTCATTGTTGCAACCATTTTCTTCACAATAATATCTCAATTCAATGTGACTCAATCTAGTTGCTCATCTAAAGCATTACATCGAGTGTTAACCAACTTAACTAATATTAATGATGAACCATTCCCAGCATCATTAATGTTTATGATATCATCTTCATCATTCGCCAATGATAATGTTCAAAGTAAATGTGACTTTACTTTCAATATTAATCATTCGATAAAAAACGCTTTCTTAGTTCAATTCTTTTCAAAATTCGGAAAACTTTTATTCCATTTTCATTAATGAAGACTGAAAGTTGATTAATTTGATAAAAGACTTTTTCTGTTGAAATGACTTTTAATTATTGCAATGCAATTTAATTTGGAAGCAAATTTGATTCCATTTTATGGTCAGTTTAGTTGATGGCTCATCATGATAACCTTATTCATAATATTTCATGGAAAAGGGTTAAACGGTGAAAAAAGTGAAGAGAAGAGTTGAGTGAGAACAATTTGTCCTTTTGTTTGTTGCTTTTTCATCTCTTTTTTGCTTCCTCTGTCAACCCTGTCAGTCTGTCTACATTTACTTTAACAACTTCTATCTGTTCATTGTCTTTCTCAGAATTTTTCTATTTACCATGTCAACTTTCCATTTGACCGGACAATTATTTCCGTTTCTGAACAATTATTGATGTCCACAGATAGCGGAATGAAAGCACAGAAGCCAAATGAAGAACAAAAAATGAATGGCAACATGAACAATGAATGAATCCACCGAAACAACATTATGTTTTGAACAAATGAATACTTCATCAAGAACCAAACAGTTTGCATTCAAATGCAATTAAAATCATAAAGTTATTTCTCATCATTTAAAATTCAATCGATTCTTTCATTTCCATGTTTACTGATCAAATAACAGTTTTTGTTGGCTTGTAAAGTGATCCAAGTCAGTTCGGTAAACTTGATCTTGAACTTTGAAAGTCTTTTTCAATCACAACTTCCATTGAACTTGAAAGGAATATGCTGGTAGGTGATCTGTAAGAAGACTGCACAACTAGCTTTCACTACTAGTTTTAGATTCGCATCTAGGATCACAAGGTAGTTCGAGCTATTTCTATTCAGGCACTTGCACTACTAAGAGAAGGAACAGATCTCAAGGAGAGATAATACACATAAATAGCCTCAGCTATGGGTATACAACTATTCGGGACTCAAGACCCTTGTGTCTCGAAGACTTAAGGCTGTATATAAGATTCACAATTAATAGGTAACAGAGCTCGCTTTGAGTTGTATGAATAACTTTATTAAAATAAAACAGAACTGTGAATATGTTCACTGAAACAAATTTAAGTGTAAGGTTTGACTGTGTGTGAAACGAACAATGTTGAATCAAAAACACGAGTGAATGGAAATATCTTAAGATATCCTTTTTAACATAAAATTAAACAAAGAAATTAGAAAACGGAGGGAAATTAGAAAGAGTTAAACTTTCTCTGTCTAAGTTGTCTTCAATCTGGTTTTTGATACCAGAATGACAATTAGTACACATAAGGCTATGACGCCTAATTCTTGGTAACAGAGATAACCTTAACAGTATTGTCTTGAGACAACTTTTTTACCTTTTGAGTAAGTACTGCCTTTATGCGTACAAAAGGATTAGCAGTCACAAGAGTGATAAGCAAGTTTAAAAAGAAAGTAATTTTCACCTCTCTTTCTTTATGTTCACTAATTATGCACTTTTAAGTTTTGGCTTACTTTGACCAGATTAAGACCATGTTGTGGTCAGGGCTTTCAGATTAGGAGTTCCAAAGAACTATTCATCCTTAATACTAGAGATGTACATATGGCAAACATAATTATCATGAGGGTGCGAAATTGTTAAAACAATAAGAATGGCTAAATGAATACAAACATAATTGAATCTTAAAATCTTAGGAGTAGTTAAAATCAAATAAGGTTAAATAAATTGAAATCAAAGTTAAAAGAATGAAGATGGCAGATTAGGGTAAAACTGGAATTGAAACGAATCATGGAACAGTTAAAGGGAGACCAATTTCTCTACCCTTCAAACTGAAAACGATTCTGCATCTTTCGTCACCGAATTAAACTGATGGAAAAATGTCTTTAGTTTTTCAAGTTTTCTAAAGTAAAATCTGATGATTAAGTTTCTTGTTGCCTAATTCAGATGAGAATACGAAGGATGAAAGTTTTGCAATAATCTGTTGAAATGATGAACGAATTTCAAGCTGAAAATGTTGAAGAAGAGAAGAGTTATGAAAGAATGACAATTGATCTTATCATCCAAGGTAATAAGAATAGTTTCTTTATTCGTTGAGTTCTGTTTAATTGAATAATCAGATGTACTTGACATTTTCATGGCTTTCTAAGGTTAAAAGCTTTTCTTCTCCATTCATTTGCTCTCTTCCTATCCATCTATTAATATTATAATATTAATATCTTGGAACTAATATTCCTCAACCTTTACACAAATATTAATTTTACAAAAGTTGCTAGTTTTTTGCTCATCACATTTGAAAATTATAATTGAGTCTCTTTATGCAATTTAATTTGCTTTTCTTGTGTTTTTCATCAAAATCATTTTTCTCTTTGATAATTATGATAATCATCTGTTCAATGATGTTGACGTTGCAATGAAAATATTATTGAAGCTGAAAGAAGGAAGATGAAAAGATGAGCGAAAACGCTGTAAAATGGAAATAAAAGTGAAGAATGAAGAGAGAGAAAAGAGCATTAACAACATGGAAGAATGTGATTCCTTTGGAAGAAAATTCATGATAGGAATACAGAATAAAGAATGGAAAAGCATCATGTTGAAAGACATGAAAAGTGAAAATGAACAAATATTTAAATCAGATTGTCATTATGTCTGTTCATCGAGCATGGAAGTCAGTTGAAAGAGCAAAGATGAAGATAACTTGTGTAAACGTGCTCATTTGTTGGAGTAAATCAGAGCGAATCAGATGAAAGGAACAGAACAGAATGGAATCATTTATTAAGAAATGCAAAAACACTTGTAAATGTACTTTACAAAAGAAAAGGTTCAACACTTTGTTCAGTCAAATTGTTTCGCTATTTGCAAGTCGACAAAGTGTGTAAAGTCTGGTGAACGGAAACGACAAAAATGCTAATGAAAAATGCATGGAAAGTTATCATGAAATTTTGACGTAAAAATAGAAAAGTCAACTGGGATTGAAGACACACTTTCAAGTTTCATTAAAAGGCAACTTTTAAGCTCATTTGGAATGTTATTTTCGATTGAAAATTTTGACTCTTTTCTGGCACATTAGTCTGTTCTCATGAATAGCACATGAAGCACAGTAATGATAACGAGAAGATAAATTCATTGAAGTGATGAAAAGAGCAGTGGAGAGTAAGTAAAATATAAAATATGGTTACATAACTGGTTACATGGAATAACATCTTATAACCTATTCATGATATGTTGATGTCAATTCTGTCCAAATGATGGTGTTATCTTTACTTCTTTTCTCGTCTTTTCTTTCTTTCTTTTACTCTTCACCAGAATATCTGGTTAACTTGCTTTCCTTGTTTCCTGATGACGTTCATTTCTCTCTTCATCCTTCACGAGGTTCGACTCAAAATTGAATGAATTTTGTCTTGTTCCATCATCTTGATGAGAATATGTTAAAAGAGTAAAATTCATGTTATCAGCTCACACCATCATCAGTTTCATGATCGGAAAGAGAAAAGTTGAAAAACAGGAAAATAACGCAAAATAAGGAGAGAAACTGAACCTACATATTATCCCAGAATTTGCAATAATTTCTTTTCTTTTTTGTTCTTCTCTTCATGAACAGCGAATCCACTTTGGTGAACTTTTCTTTTCTTTATTCGTTCAGCAATGCATATCAATCGTTGTTCGTTGATGTATCAATATGAACAGATTATCATCTTTAGAACAACGTTTTATGTCAAAAATATTTTGAAGGTAACATTTGGATGGAAGACGAACCAAGGATAGAAGATGAAAATGTCATGAAACTCTACTTTTTCAATCTATTCATTCATCTGGATTTACTTCTGTTTACCTTTTGTCATTCTTCACTCTCTTGTCAAGTACATTGAATCATATTTTATAATCAGTTTTATCGTTATCAACAGAATTTCTTGAGAAATGAAATGGTTTTAAATGACAAGAAAATGTTGAGCGATTACAAAACAGAATCATTTTCTTGTGATTATTCATTCCTTGTGAACTTTCTGTTTTCTTCTAGCCTTTTATTTCGATGGTAAACACGCAATGCAAACGATTGAAGGAATTTCATGTTCAACTCATTTCTTTTTCTTCAATGATATATTAATAGCATGTATGTTGAGTTATGAAAAATAATTGTAATACAATAACCATTAGAAGGTTTGAGGAGAGAAATGCTGAGAAAAATTGAATAAAAAGTAAATTAATGGGATTGTTCAACAGAATTGCTTTCGATTTGCTCTTCAATCAATATTCCGATCTTTTATTCTCAATGAAAATATTCACATTTGCCAATAATCGATTATATTCAAATTTTGCCGCCAATTTCAGTTCTAAAGTCGATTCGATAAAAATTCTAGAATCCAAGTTTTCGAAGATACTCAAGTTTAAGAACGAGATAAAAGTCACTCAACAGTATCTATACATCTATATACAATATATAAAGTCAAAACATGAAATATTTGCGGGAAGATTGTGCCCAAACTGAGCGGGTTCTAAATAAAATTTTTACATAGAATGAAAGCCATGATTAAACTACAATCACGAAAAATAGTCAGGACTTTTTCTGAATTCAGGTTCCTGAGAAATTCACGTTTGAACAGTGTGGGGGAAAAATACAGAATCCGTATTTTTTAGCATTGTATTTGGGGGGAAAACTTTGGATATTTAGGTTTATTGTTGGATTAGGATTTTATGTTAAACTGCTTTTCAATTAAAGAGTTAAGAGTTGGTGAAATAACCTGGTGCTTCGACTTTAAAAAGGAGATCACAGTTTCAACTTTGGACTCAATTTTATTGAAAACTACTGATCATAAAAGTTTTTTATTCCATAAATGGACCTTTTCTATGACACTACAAACCCACAAAGTCCCAACTCTTAACTAATAAGTCAAAGTTTTTGGCTATAGTCCTTTGGATGACATTGAATGTGTTCAGAATTAAAATAATCAGTCATGATCGCAAGGCCGCTTGTATAAATTAAAGCAAAAATCAAAGAGTTTTTGCAATTTTCATGTTAAACTCAACAAAAATAAGGAAAATTCAGAGGTTAATTTTGAACTGTCAATGTGATTCGACTTGAGAATGAGTTCGAAGTAGGAAAATGTTAATTTACATGGGTTAAGATACTTTTGAAAGCGCTTCTTCTGCTTCAAGTTGATGCGAAATTGGACAGTTGAGTGAAAAATGAAAAGTTTTGGACAAGAATTTCGATTTATTCACCTTTGAATCGTTTCTCATTCAGTAGAATTGATGAATTAACTAATAAATGTTCCAATATAAAAACTATTGCTGATTATTTACCGAACTTTTCTGCCTGATGACAGAATAATGTTTCTCAATGTTGAAATAGTTTCTGTTTTGTATTATTCAGCTTTCCTGGCTTTGCTTAGGCAAGCATTTTTATTGTAAAACAAATTGTTAAAGATTCAAATTATCCACTTGAGCTCTGATATTATCAACATTATTCTTGTTTCTGGTGCTTTTTCAGTGCCTCTTAACCTCTTATTTTTCTGTTTACAATGTTTCTGTTCTTAATACTTGTGAACTAAAGCTGAACAAAAACAAATGGGATGAAGAAAGGAGAGAGAAAAAGAAAGAGGAAGAAGCAAAAGAAACTCCCAGAAGACATTCTCTTTGGTAGTCAATTTAATCTCAAATTTTCTGCTCTTAATGGTTCCTCTTGTTGCTGATGCTGTTGGTGCTTGCTCTTCCCTTTCGCAAGCAACTGAAAAATTGAACCTTTTGATTAAGCTGATTGGACAACTTATCCAACATTCAAACAAGATAACATTTCCTTAGCAAAATTAGAAGAAATGATCAGAAAAGCTCAATGAAAGTTGAATTTGTATTTATCAAAAATCTTTTGGTCATCAAAGGTCATTTCCGTTCTGAAACTAAATTGTATGTACAGTTCGAGTTTATCAAAGGATCAATTGAATCACAGATCAGTTTCAATAGAATCCAAAAAGCTGCAACTTCTTGAATTCATAATAATCAAGTAATTTGTATATTTTTAACTCTAAAATTTACTTCTCTTTTCCTTCGACAGAAACCGATTTAATGGAGAAAAATTTGTTTGTGGCTTATACTGGACAGAACTTTACAATACCCTGTGATATTTCAGGTGAACATGGAGATGATACGATTATTCTTATTCTTTGGTATCGGAATGATTCAGTTCGGCCTATTTATACAGTCGACGCTCGTAAAACAAGCCTTAAAGAAGCCTCACATTCTTCGGAAGTTTCAGATCGAATGATATTCAATATAAACTATCCAATATCCAAGTTACTGATAAAGACTGTTGAAAAAGAAGATGAAGCTGAATATAAATGCAGAATTGATTATCGCATTGGGAGAACAGTTTATCGAACCATGAGATTAACTGTCTTAGGTAAGTTTACTTTTCGCTTCATTACAATTAACATTATTGATTAACAGGGAAAATCAAATTAACTGAAAATTCATTTGGATGGAAGAAGCAGATAAACTTGAATAAGAAACAATTTTTTTGGTTAAGTAAAAACAATTGATGATTCTAATTATGATAAATGTTTCTCTCAACAATTCATTATCAAGTTCAAGAATGATTTATAACCGTGAATGAACATTTGAAATTATAATATTTCGATCGATATATTGAAACAATAATCATTCTTTAATCGATAAACTTGAAAGAAAAAGAAATCAAATTTTCAATGTTCACTCTATTCACTCGTCAATATCATGTTTAATGCCAACTGATATTAACTCGACTTTGAATTTCGTGCTTTCCATTGAAATGATTAACATGGAAAACTGATTGCCAATAAGAGCATTAATATGTTTTCCTTTTCCATAAATTCCAACACTTTTGCCTTTACGTTCCTATCCTCCTTCACCATCATCATGCTCATGGTTAACATGATGTTATCATCGAATTGTGACCCTTTTTGAGCTTTACATTTACTCACAGCCTTTGAGTGACAAATACAGAGTCATCATTCCCTGTTATCTTTCATTATTTCACTCCCAGTTCCTCCCAATCACATTTCATTGCTTTTGTATATTATAATATGAAAGAAGATGAAGATTACTTTGGCTCATCTTGGATGTGATTTTTTCTTCTGCTGCTTCTTCTCTTTCAGTCTTTTCCTTAAGATGCACTTTTCTCATTGTGTCATATTGATCTAGATAGAGTAATGTGATCGAGATGCAGTCAAGATTTCGAGTCAAAAATTTGCTTCCATTAATAGTTCAGGCAATCCATCAATTGAGTTACAGGAAAAAAACAGTCGAATCGACCGACACTTTGCTTGACCTTTTAATCCTTTTTCAATCAACATCTATCATGTAAGGAAGCTACTTGGACTTCATGAACATTTCATGGATTAAATCATCCATTTTTTACTCTTTTTTATGAACTTTTTTACGTTTCTATTAATTAATTGCAACGCCATTTGCTGATAACTGATGACCTAAAGCCAAATATTGTAGAAACTATCATTGGAAACTTTTTTTACAAACTTCAGTGAAAAATGGTTTGGAAAGATGAATGAAAATTCATCAATTGTATGAAATTCAAAGTAATCTGTTATTGGCAGTATTTATCCATTCATCTTTTACATTTATTGTTTGTTACTTCTTGTTCCATATTTCACTTCAGCATCAATATTTTTCATCTATTTTTGTTATCAAAAACAACTGGCATTTTGTTGTGTAACTTTCATTCAATCATTTTATCAGAAAGAAAATTCAAATCAAAACTTTCTTTAATAAAAATGGATACTTAAACGTTCATGAGAGAAATGAGTAAGATCTATCTTGATATATCTTCGGTGAATAATGTATTTAACGCACAGTCTCTTCGTCTTCATGCTTGATTCCAAATTGTTTGAATCCAAGAATACTTCATATCAATGAACATAGATGTCACAGTCAGTCCCTTCACTAGTTTCTGAAGAGCCTATGATATCATCAGTTTATTGACGAGACACTAGATGTCAGTATACATTCTGATAACTTTGAATGTCAAAGTAGTGTTCAGAAAGCCTATTCTTAAAGAACTATCTTATTAGAAGCTACGACTTGAATTGTTGGCTTACAATGTTGCTAGATTTCTAACATAGCGTAGCCTCAAATTTGAGTTTGCAAGAGCGCGCAATCGTTTGTTATCTGCTTAACATTGAATTTTTCACTGGGATTTGATGAAACGCTGTTCGAGTCGATTTGAAAATACATGTATCAGTCTGACATACATGCATATACAGAAATCTTTCATTAGCGATGCATTTGCATTAGCCTTATCCAAAATGAATCGAATTGAAGGATTCGGTGTTTTTTGACCCGCTGTAATTTGCCCCACAGGAATTGGACAGCGCCAGAGTCCGTTTCGGCTCGTCTTGTCTAGAGAACCTGGGGTTTCGGGAACTATACGGGTCCGAACCAACGTTAATAATGATATTGTTATGATTCCCCGACACATTTATGTTGATCATCTCAATGGAATTACCATTTGGCGTAAAATCTGGTTAAACCAAAGAAAAATCAGGTTGAATAAAAATTGAAAAAAAAGAGAAAGAAGAAAAAGACAAAAGGGAAAAGAGAACAACCAGAAAATTAGAAATTTCAAGTTAATAACTTGAAAGTCATTGATGATTTCATCTTCATCGAGCCATCAACATATTTGTTGCCACTATTTCGCATGCAATTACACGTTCAACTTTTATTTCATTTTTACTGGACTAATAGGAAAGGTAGAATATCTATTTATAGCTTTACAGTAATAAGTTGAACTGAATGTAAGATTAACATTCAATATTGTTTCGAGTTTCGTCTCTAGTGTTGAATGTACTGTTGACTGAGGCAATATCTTTACTGAAGAGAGAATCAGATTCATTACAAAAATTAATACAAAAAAGGAGTAAAGATAAGATGTGTAAAGATGTAATCTCAGAATCGGCCGGATTAACAGATGGATGATTTCTGATCCTTACTAGATCAGTAAAACTGATTAGATCACAGTACGAAATTTATTATTATAATGTAATAATATTCATTAAAAACTTGATTATCAACTCATGCCTACCTCTTGTTAGTATTTGCTCAAACTAAAACTATGCATTTGTGGATTGAAGGACTACCAATTCTGAATCTTCAGACAATTCAGACAGTGGAATGTGATTTTCTGTGAGTACATTTTTTTATACCTCAGGTAAAATATCGTTCCGCAAATATTTCCCAGTCAGAAGATATGATTCCTTGAAATCTGAGTAGTTCATTATTTTGGTAACAGACATCGTCTGAGGTAATAATGCGTGCACTCAGAAAATATCCTTCAAGTGTCTGTGAGAAGTTGGAATGGTATCATTCGGAGAAAGTTAACTTGATGTCGATGCTAAGAGATTAAGTCAGTAGCCTCTGAAATTTCGATAATCCATTCGTCGAATATTTTATTTCAAAATTCACACAGGTTCTTCTCTATTAATAATATTTAATACAAACATAATAAAAAATGTAAAACAAAAGTTTTTTTTCTTCAAAATGCGCCTTGTTGACAATTCTGACAGTTGATTGATGCCTATCTTGCTCAGAAAATAATCAAAGCTTATTGAATTTTGAGCTTAACTTTCTTGACTGCAGAATTAAAGCCAATAATATTGACAAATTTTCATTCCCTTTAAAAGTTAAGCATTTGTGGTTCAAAAATGAAAGTTTAAAACAGACGCCTTTCAATCATGCTTTTCTCAGAGCAAAAAAGAATCAAAATTTTCGATGTTGACCAAATTAAATCATTGAACCATAAAAAGCTATCAAAATATTTTTGATTAGACAAGCTTTTTTCATCACTCCGAGTTGCTCCATCATTATCATTACAACCATTACTATGATTATTATCTCGCCAAGTATAACAAAACATTTCAAGAGGCATTCTCACTTTCACCATCTTTAAACAATAGGAACCACTTTTTATCATCAACTTATATCTGATTGAGGTTGTTCACTTTTCTTGAAAATGTTTAAGGTTACTTGGGTTGAAGTGATAATAGATTCTGGTTTTTTACCGTAGAAGCATAAGAAAGAAGGGAAAAAATTCAAGTGAAAATCTTTTAAAAATGAGCAAAAAAGTATAAAAACTCTAATGGGATTTAGTGAATGGAAATCAGTTGAAGAAGAAGGAAAAGTGAAGCAAAAAATGAGCTCAAAATGTGAAACAAATCAGAGTAATCAGTTTACCCAGGTTAACTTGAAAACTTAACAGCTTCAATTATATCAATCCATAACAATTTTGTTATTCAATTATATCAACTTGCATATAAATATGGGTAAAATCAATCAACTTTGAAATTGAAAAACAATTTGAAAGGTAAACAAACATGCAGAGATCGAAGGGAAAAATGAAGAGCAAAGTTTTTTGGAGAAAACCTTATTTCTTCCAATAAGTTGCCAGTCTTTAGCTTTTACGTGATTTAGATCTGAAAATGCTCTAAACCAATTGAATAAGCAGAACTTTATCAATTTTATTTCTCAAAGTGGAAAATAATGTTATTCAATTTCATCTACTTTTAAGTAAAATTGTGGCTCTACATTAAGAATGCAGCAAAATTAGATGACAGAAAAGTCGAGAGCAATTCTGGTTCGAATTGAAGACAAATTTTAATAAACTTTTCAAGGTCAACTTGAACTAAATCAAGAATCGTCATGTCAATTGAAAAGTTTATCAAAGTTGACTTGAAACATTCATTCTCTTCTTTCCCTTCAAGAATACTTTGCTCATCGTTTTCTGGTGAACATTTTCTTTCTGTTCGCTAAACTGATTGATTGTATTCATAGTTAGTTAAATTATTCAAAAGATTTGTTGTTCAATTGACTGGGAGTGAGAGAAAAATCGAAATACTTTTTATTACAATTTCTTTTTCTTTGCTCAAAATCATCTCAACAATTGACTATTATTTATCTTAACCAATTTGAACACTTTTTTTGTTCTACTTCAGTTCAGCTTCACAAGAATTCCAACTGAGAAAGCGAGTAAGAAAGAATAAAACTCGAGATAAACTTTTTTTCTTCAACATTTACATTCAAATCTTTATGGAGTTATTTTGATTTCTTTTGCTTCTTCTTCTCCTTGCTTTTTTCTGCTCTCAATTCGGGCTTCTTTCTTGAATTATAATAACATTTACTTACATTCAAACCTGCAAGTTAAATAAATTGAGGCAAGTCAACATTGTTTTGTTGGTTTTGAATGAGAAATAAGCAAGGAAAATGTTTTCCCTCTAATATTCATAGACAAACAATGGAGTCAGTTGAAACCCTTTTTGCTTTCATCATTATTTGGCTTGATGAAATCAGATAATCAAATGAAATATGACCAACTCTGAATTTTTTGTGTCAAAACCATAAACCATCGAAATCATTCATCATCAAGAATAATAATAATTGAACTGAAAACAACGAGAGTTTCGCTTCTTGGACTGGGAATAATAAGGAAGCAGAGGAGCTGGAAAAGATAGTTAAAAGTCAATATGAACATTGTGTAAAATTGTGATAAACGAAATGAAAAGAAACATGAATGATGAAGAAGGAAAGTATCACAATGAATATTGGAAAAACAAGAAAAGTTCAGCATTCAAAGTCAAATGGATTCCATGCTTAATAGTTGGCTTATTTGTTCTTTTTTGTCTTCCTCTTCAAATTGGCTCAATTGACCTTTCATCTGAAACTCTATATTCCATCAAAATGGTATCATTATCTTGAATAATCTGCAAAAAAACGAAAACGAAAATTTTTTGTTTCATTTTTTATTCTGTTTCTTGAAAAACTGAAAAAATTGAAAATTCAGTTTTTTCAACGACAAATTGTCAAAAGGCTGCAGAGGAAAAGTTTGGTTCAGGAATTTTTTCTTCTCTTCTCGTTAAGGAAAAGGTTGAATTTTGAAGATGCTTTCTCTCGACTCTTCAGGACTGCAAGTGATTTTTGAAGGACGATGATAAATGAGCCATAACTTTGAGTTTAGTTGTTGATAGATCAAAGAGGGTAAAAGTGATAAAACATGCTTGTGTTGGTTGACAAACAAAATATGATTAAGGAACTGCATGTGTTCGTCTGAATTATATTAACTTTGCTTTAATTTGAATATTAGATTCCAATGAATGGAACAAGAATCAAACTAAAACTCCATTTTTAATTTACTTTAAGACTTAATCTTCAGAATTTTAAGTGAAATTGGAAAAAGTTATTTGTTCAAGTATCGAAATGGATTTCCATGAGTCTTAATATTTGCATTTTTCATTATTCACCCAAAACTCATGCACTTTGCAAATTATTATCAATAACTTGAATTGAGAGTCATTTTTCATTCCAAGGGATAAGATGGATAAGTTTCAAATTACCGATTCAAAAGAATAACGAAAGGCAAAAACTTTTTGATATTTCAATAATTATATTCATTCTGATATTATTTACTTGATTAATTTTCATGAATAAAATTGTAATTAAATGCTATTTTGACATTTAAATGCATAATTTTACAATTAAAAAATCGATTTATCATCAAAGTTTTTCTCGCTTTGTTTTTTTGTAATTTGATATATTTCGTCTCTTAACATCGACTTTATAACAACTTTTTCAGCGAACAGTTCAATCGTGTAATTGAATGAATCTTTTTGATTTCAATTTCGAAGAAGTCATTCATTAAATGTGAATGTTTCATGATTTCAATGCTTTTTGCTCAGAATTTTCTCGTTGAATTTTGCTAGTTTCAGATTTACAATGTGATCAATAAAGAAGTATCAAAATGAATAAGTTTATTGGTTTCGCCGCAGATGCTGAAACAAAAAGTATAATTTGAAAGTTTTGTATTGTTGGGGTACAACAAAGATCTTTATTTTAAATGTTCTCTTTCCCCGAAGTCGATCGACTTCTTGGGAATAAGCACCGAGAGAACAAAGATCAATAATCTCGATCACAAATTAACTTGAACAACTGCTCTAAACTAATCATTAAGATTCAATAGAGAAACTTTAATTTTCATATTTAATAAGGGAACAATGAATAGGGTAAAAGGGAGAAAGAGGATTCACTTCAATGACATAGGGTAGAGGGGTGAAGTGGAGAAACTAGAAGTGTCTGATGAAAGGAAAAGGAAGGTGACTATTTATGGTCACTAAGAAACTGTTGAAAACGAGCGTAATTTGAATCTAACCAATAAGCGTAAATAAGATAATAATGATTGAGAAAGAGGTTAATGGGGGAAGCAAACAGTCGTACGACTGTTATCCCTTACAGAGCCCCCGGACAAAGCTGAGGTGGACTCTTTAGACGGGTTCACCGCAGCCTTCGAGAAAGTAAAGACTGTTTGCGAGCTTCGGTCAATCTGTATGGATGAGGAACTTGGTCGATATGAGTTGGTTCGATGTGATCCGAGGCTAAGAACTTTTGTTTTTTCATTTTCTGTATTCTTCTTGCTGCGGAGTCGTATGGAGTAACTTTGAATGATTCCGGCCAATCTTTTACAACTCTCATTGTTTCGGTGAGTAATGAAGACATGTGTTTGTTAGGTGGATAGATGAATCCATGAAAACCTTACGATATTGGCTTTGGGTCTCTGAGAAGTCGTTTGACTTCTTCGACTCGGTCAAAGTCAATTAAATATGCATATAAAGTATATGCGGCGTCAATAAGCGGAGAGTGAAACTTCTTTTGTAATTCCACATTAAATAGAAGATAGGAAATATATTTTAGGCCGAGTGCATTGTTATTGCGATATGTATTATAATATGATCCGACACATATGACTCTGGGTAATAAATAGAGATGATCATTAATGGTGAGAAAAAGTGACACAAAATCTCCTGTTTGTCCACAAACTATGATACGGTCGTATCTTCGCAGAACGTCGATGACTTCTTCGCGTATGATTTTGAAATTTTTTGCATTTGCAACTTCTGCTGGTTTGAGATTATGAATTTTAGTACCAAAATCTTCAATGGCTGAACTTGGATTGCGAACGAATTGATGGTAAACGACTCTTGATGAAGCGTCAATTATTGCGATCCACGAAGGAACCGAATGAATATTTCCATTTTTCATCCTCAATCGGCAGTTCTCTAAATCAATTGCGCAAATTTTAAGACCCATTTTTTCTGCTTTGCTGGCTGCTTTCGAGATTTGAACAGCGTATTCATTAGGAGGTAACATATCCTGGGCTGATTGTAAGACTTTAGAGTGTAGTATTTCTTGATTTTTTCTTTGTTTGCGAAGTCTTTCTTTTATGTTCCATGCCTTAGGATTTCTTTTCCTGAATTCAAAATTGTTTTCTGCAGCTTTTGATTTGAAATCTAATCTTGGTTCTGTCACTTTTGGTGTGGGTCCAATTGACTTAGGATCGTAACTTGAGGGAACACTGAAAGTATAATCTTTTGGAGGTTGAGTTGCAGATGAAGTCAGCGACTTCAAATTTTGATCAATTTCCTCTGTTGGATTGTTGATTAAAGGTGCTATGACTCCTTGTTGTCTATCTTTCCTTCTATGACGAGCTTCGCGTCTTTTATCAGCTATGGTACGTTTGGGAGGATACGTTTCTTGGGCTTTTCTTAACTGTTCAATTTGTTGTGCTACTTCTCTTTCAGTCATACTATCTTCATAATCATTAATAGTTTCAGAAGTCGGTGACTTCTCAACGATGATTACGGCGTGACTTGAAGATGTTGAAGGTTGAGTTGAAGGTTGAATTCGGTGAGGAATTTGAATTTCTTTGTTTGGAACTGTGATCCTTAAATTTGATTTTTCCAATAATGATTCCCATATTTCTCTCTTGTTGAACCTTGGACGTTTTGCTGAGATGCCTTGTTCTAACTCACTAGCCTTTCTTTTCCTCGATTGATTCGGTAGAGCGACTTGTTCAGATAAGTCGAGACTTTCAGTGGGCGTACAAAAGCTATCTAGTAACTCCTTTTGTAGATTTTGAACATTTATTTCACCTTCTTGATTTTGAATTGCGGCTCTTGAACAATTGTAATTTTTCACAACTTGATCTTCTTGATAAATGCATGATGAACCCAAAAACTGTTTATCAAATTTGAAGTCGGTTGACTTCATACTACAATGTAGATCACAGTGTTTCATGGCGATTTCATATTTTGAAATAAATGTGCACTTTCCGTAAATACATTTGACTGTGTAATCTTCCAATTCTTTAGGATTGTTGTGCTGGATAAATAAGGTTGTAGTAGGACAAGAAATAGTTAGACACTCAAACATTTGGCCAATCAAGTCGATGACAGGATTATTAGTGCGTCTACCATATTTGATCTCGAAAAGTGTAACCATGAAATAAGCGCAGGATTTACAATATTTAAGAGAACAGGAACCACAGTTTAGAGGATCTCGAGCCAGTTGACAGCATAAGGCACAAATGTCTATTGGGCGAAGATCAGGCGAAGATTCGCTGGGCACAAATCCAGGCTCTGGTTTGGCTTGTTTGAAGGCTTTTTCAATTAGTTGTTGATCCTCGAAAATTTTATCTTCAATGTGTTGAAAATACTTTTCTTGTGAGATAACTTCGTGTTGCTCTGGAGGTTGAAGTTGTCGATATTGAGTTGACATTTTGGTTGAGACTGAGAAGTCAGTGACTTCTAAAAGGGAATCAGTGTTGTGAGGATAATTGGTTGAATTTGGACGTTTAAACTTTGATTGATTGTTTGGGCACTTAGGATTTTCACGAAATTTGTTGGTCAATTTTTTACTATAATTTTCATAACAAGGTTGAGTCTCAGAAAATTCAAATTTGAAGATGTTCACGAAAATGCTGTAATATTTCACTTTTAAGTTTAAACACAGTGATGATTGTTGGCTTGACCAAACAAGAAGTCGATGACTTCTATGTTGGTTTTCGATAATTTGGCACAATTTTGACGAATCTTGAGTACTTTCAGTTGACAAATTAAACTGGTTGATTGTAGGAGATTTAAAAATTTTGAAACAATTATTTTTAAATAAGTATTGATGAAGTTTAGGAACAATGTGAAAACTTGTGAAGAGGTCAGAAGAGGAAATAGATCTGGTGATAGCGTGAGTCAAAGGGTAACTAATCCTTTGTTTTTGTTTCCATGGCTTTAAAGCGCGACATTCTAATTTTAATTGATTTGTATTTTTACGCCAATTTAGTTTTTTAAAGCTGATTTTGTTTCTCATTTTTACTTCTTTTTCCACAGAAGTCAATGACTTCTTTGGCTTTTTTATGTTTTCAATTTGTTTTAACATTTGATTTAGTATTTTTTCGTCTTCTAAAATGTTGAATTGAATGTAATTAATGTTGACTTCATTTTGCAAGTCAATGACTTGATCTTCGTTAGGACTTTCAATTAATTTGATGTGCACAAAATTTGACTTTTCCAGTCTTTGATTTTTCAAATTCATCATCTTAACTGCAGAGTCATAAACTTCAATTATAACGTATTTACCATTATAAAATGGAGTAAGTTTTCCCAAATTTTTGTCTTGGAGATGAACTTTTTTAGCGACGATGTCTCCAGGTTTGAATGGTGCATTTTTTGATGTGGTTTTCAGTAATCTTTTTTCTTGATTTTCTTTCATTTTTTGTTTAATTTCATCACGAACTTCGTTGATACTTTTATCACCTTTTTCTTGATTAATTTCTAGTTCATTTAGTAAAGGATTGTTTGGTTGAGTGTTGAATAAAAGTTGATGAGGTGAAAGTCGACGACTTTCGGATGGAGTTGTGTTATAAGAAATGATTATGTCTCGAAGTTTTAAATCCCATTCTTTTCTATGATCTGAAAACATTTTAATTCGTTGACCAATGATACCATTGACTCTTTCTACTAGACCATTTGACTGTGGTCTGTAAGGTGCTGATCGCTGATGCTTAATTCCATTTTCTTTTAAATAGTTCGTAAATTCATCTGATCGGAAACACGGTCCATTATCTGTTTGAATCAATTTAGGAATACCAATGAATGTAGTTAAATGATCACAGAAGTCGATGACTTCTTTTGATCGTTGGTTTGGATATGCCTTGGCGTACACAAATTTAGTCAGCACATCAACTGCAACAATTAAATACTTATTTCTTTTCTTGGACATGTGATATGGTCCTTGAATGTCAATTTGGATTCGTTCAAAGGGTTCATTAGGAATTGGCATTGATTTGATATTTTCATGATTAACAGTTTTAGGCTTGAATTTAACACATTTTTCACATTTCATTATCTTGTTTTTGATGATTTCGTCCATATTTTGAAACCAAAAGTTTGACTTAATTTTTCTTAAAGTTGGTTTTAACCCGAAATGACCTCCTATTGGGTCATCATGATAAGACTTGAAAATTTTGTTAATCATTGATGAAGGTAAAACAATTGCAGTTTGACCATTTTTTAACTTTTTAAATAGTATATCTTGTTTAATCACGTAACTTTGTTTGATATCGCCATTTTCAATTTGTTTGATGATGCTTCTGATGCTTTTATCTTTTTGTTGTTCATTCTTGACAATTGATTCGTTTTCTTTGAATTCTTGATTCGCACATAAATTTACATGATGAATTATATTGTTAATTGTAATATTATCGAAGATATCTGGTTGTTTAATTTGATCACTGATTTCGTTGATTAAGGTTCGAGCATAAAATATTCTTGGTAGTTTATCAGCATTATTCACTTCTTTAATTGCTTGAATATCACAAATTTCATTTTCATCAGGTAGAGAAGTCGATGACTTCTCAAGTAATATTGAGTTTTGTTGATTTGAATCTTTTTCTTTAGTTGATGCTGTTTCGTTTGATGATGTAGATGCTTGATTTAGGGATGCTATTTGCACTGAAATAGAAGTCGGATTGACTTCTGAAACATAATGAAGATATTTATAAAAATCTTCTTCTTGAAGAGTTCCAATTTTCTTGTTTTTCCATTCAGTTGATCTTGAAAAACAATCTGCTGGATGAGTTTCACCTTTTTCATATTGAATAACAAAGTCAAATTGAGCTAACAATGTTGCCCAACGATGTAATCTCGTACATTTGTAATCAATTTTCTTTAAACTACACAAGGCATGATGATCTGATACAACAATAAACTTTTTTCCAATAAGATAATGTTGATATTTTTTAATTCCCACGACGATAGCTAAACACTCTTTTTCTGTTATGGTGTAAGATAATTGATGTTTGGCAAGCTTATAGCCAAAATAACTAACTGGGCGCCAATATTCATCTTCGAGTTGAACTAACATTCCTCCAATCGCGACAGAACTTGCATCCACTAAGAGTTTGTGTTCTTTTGTTGGATCGAATTGACTTAATTCGCAATTGCTGATGAGCGAATCTTTAATTTTTTGCCAACATTTTTGATGAACTGGTAGCCATTTGAAACTATTCTTTTTTGAGATTAATTGAAATAATTCAGCAGCTAATGTAGAGTAATTCGGGATGAATTTTGAAAGGTAGTTAAAAAGTCCAAGTTGACTCTGAAGACTCTTGACATCTTTAGGTGGTTGAAACTGTAAAAGTCGTTCGACTTTTGAAGGATCTGCTTTAACTTTTGAACCACTAATAATATAACCAAGAAACTTAATTTCTGAATGACCAAATTTGCATTTTTCAGGTTGAATCTTTAAACCATATTCTTTGATTCGAGAAAAAACTTTTTCTGCATTTTCCAACAATTCGTTGAATGTTTCACCAAAGATGACAACATCGTCAATATAAGCAAGACATGAATTATAGAGTAAATCTCCGAAGATTCGATTTACAAATTCTTGAAAATATGCCGGACTATCAGCGAGTCCCATTGGCAAACGAACATATTGAAACTTTCCAATTTCTGTGACGAAGGCAACTTTTTCTCTTTCTTCTTGAGCTAACTCGATTTGGTGAAATCCTTGTGAGAAATCAATTGAAATGAAATAATTATAACCTGCAAGTGCTGTGATAAAATCTTCCACATTTGGCATTGGAAATTTTCTAGTTCTGCAAAGTGCGTTGAGTTCGACGAAACTTGTGACCAGTCGATGACTGCCATTAGATTTTTCCACCAAGAATGCAGGGGAACAACCTCTTGAGTTTGATCTTTCAATTATACCATGTTTTAATAACTCTTTAATTTGTTCATCCATAATTTTTCTTTTAACTGGGCCAAGTCGATAAGGGTTACACTGAGGAATTGGATTCAAACCAATGTCAATTTTGATTGGCACTACATCAGGAGAGATTTTTCCTAAATCATAACGATGCTTTGAAAATAAATCTTCATTCTCGAATAGAAATTTTATCATTTGAGATTTCTCATTAGTATTCAGTTCTTTAGAGATTGCTTTGATTAAGGTTTCATCCAAGTCGATGACTTGTTGAGGGAACTCATCTTTTCTTTCATTTAGTTTTCTTTTTCGCACAAAATTACAATATTGTTGATCGAAGCTTACTGCGTTTACTGTTGAATTTAATCTTTGTAGTTCATTGTTGAATTGTTGCTTTGAATTATTTTGTCGTCTTCTTGCACGTCTTTTAGGTCTTTTGAATTGATCGTTACTTAGGAGTTGATTATTTAAATGTTGGTTTGAATCTACTTGGTTTGCTTGATTTAAACTGTTTGATGATTGTTGAAATTTATTTGATGGTTGATTTGATGAATTGTGAGAAGTCGATGACTTCTTATTTGAATAGTTATCTAGAGATGCAGTTAATTTTGGATTGATTACTTGCTTCCCGAAAACTTTTGGGAAATAATCACGAAATAGATATGTCCAACATCTAACATCGGGAGTACGTATTTGAACATAAACTTGAGAATTGAAACGATGAATTTTAAATTTTCTTTCGATGGGATCGCCAATGATTTGAACTGATGCGGTGTGGATGAAATTGTGACCGAGAATGAGGTCGTAAGACAATTTTTCGAACACGAACACGCGAAGAGGTTCTTCTTGGTATTGAGGATAAAGACGAACGAATATCTGACTGACTCCAATTGCTTTAACAGGCAAATTATTATCTGAGAAACCGTTAAACTCATGATTCGATTTGTAGACCAGCAATCCTAACTTTTGTGCAAGATCGAGGGACATAAGAGTAGTTCCAGCGCCAGTATCCACTAAGGATCGGACTTCTTTAACTTTAACTTTGTCTAAAACCTGAACTTGTAAGGTTGGATCATATAGACTGGATGAGCTCGGAATCGTCGAGACATTAACTGTTTTAGCTGGAACAGGACCTTCAATTTTCATCCTTGTTCTGCAGTCGGCGACTGCATGTCCTAATCTACCACAGAATTCACATTTTAGCGGCTGACCATGATTTTGATGACTATGGTTTGGTTTTTGTTGGTCTAATGTTTGATTCGGAGGTGAATGATTTTGTTTTGGGTTTTCATTATGATTATGAGCTTGATTTGCATGATTTGAGTTTTGATATTGATAATTGGTTTGTTTAGGATAAGAATTGGGAAAACTATTTCTATAAGGTCTAATGTTTCGATTATTGTATGAAGGATTGATAGGTTTATATGGGTGAAATGAGTTCTGGTTAAAATTTGGTCGTAAATTTTGTGTTTGATATGATCGAGGTTGATATGATCGAGGTTGATATGATGATGAGGATAAAGTTTCATTGTTATAAGTTTTGAGGGCTGAGATAACTGAATCAATTGTTTTATATGTAACTTTTTTAATTAGTTTTGCTTTCAAATCTGAAGGCAAAGAAGTGATAATTAACAAAACAATTGCTTCTTCGTGAACTCCAGGAATCTTTAGTTCGACAGCTTTTTTAATTTTCTCGCAATAGTCCACAGGGTTCAAACCTTTATAATACTTTGAATTGAAAATTGTTTGTAAAGCTGAAACTAATTCATGATGTCCTGTATGATTCTCTCTAAGTTTATTGCAAATTGTTCTGAAGGTTAAATTTGGATTATTAATCAGAAGTCGCTTGACTTCTTCTAACAAGCGTTTAGTAAGATTCAATTTGAGAATTTTAATCGCAACAGAATCATCAAATTCTAAGGTTTCAATTGCTGCTTCAAGACCTTCTAACCATTCATGTAGACTTTCATTGTCTTTATATTTCTTATAGACTTTCAACCATGCTGGTTGAAAACCTTGACCTTGGTACTGACCTTGGTTTTGAATTTGATTAAATTGGTTAATTTGATTAATTTGGTTCTGATTATTCTGATTATTCTGGCTATTCTGGTTGCTTGCTGCAATACTGTCAAATGTTACTTGTTGGAAGCGAACTGGGCTTGAAATTGGCTGATTATTATCAAAATCATCTTCTTGTTCATTCTCCTCAACTTCTTGATCTATTGTCTTAAAAAAGATTCGAATTTGAGTCTCTGGCATTTTACCCTTCAGATCCTCGTAAGTCGGCGACTTACTTTCTTCCTCGAAATAACCGAATTCTAATAATGTTCTAATAGCTTTTTCAGTCATTCCGTTTTTTCTTAATTCTTTCATTTCGTCTGGACATTCTAACCATTCATAGTTAAGGAGGGTAGAGGGAGGGGGTTTAGACTTAACTTCCTCGCCATAGAAAATCCTCATGGTCGTAAGAGCTTCATTGAATCTTCTTGTGAGATTAGGTTTCTTTGGTATCTTGACCACTCCTAACGCTCTGATGAAATTTGCTTTATTTTCCTCGCTTTTAGAATATTCATCGACTGTAATGTCGGCCATGTTGAAGTCGGCGACTTCAGTTATGCTGAGACGGTTAAAAATATGACACAAATTGTCGATGAGTAAGTCTGGTATTATGATGAGTGAGTTGATTAAAACTGTGATGAATAATTTGACTTTCTTCTCTTTTCCCTTGTATGTTTAATAGAGTTGAAAATTTGATGAGAAAATGTTGATTTTTGTTGAAACTTGATTGATTTAATTGGTTTGTTGAATTGTTGAGTTTGTTGTATTTGTTGAATATTGTAAGTAATTAGTTGAGTTGATTCAGTTTTTGGAGAGACACATTTCACTATATTCACTACGAGGCACTTAGAAGAAAACGCAGGGCATCTCCACCATTTGTTGGGGTACAACAAAGATCTTTATTTTAAATGTTCTCTTTCCCCGAAGTCGATCGACTTCTTGGGAATAAGCACCGAGAGAACAAAGATCAATAATCTCGATCACAAATTAACTTGAACAACTGCTCTAAACTAATCATTAAGATTCAATAGAGAAACTTTAATTTTCATATTTAATAAGGGAACAATGAATAGGGTAAAAGGGAGAAAGAGGATTCACTTCAATGACATAGGGTAGAGGGGTGAAGTGGAGAAACTAGAAGTGTCTGATGAAAGGAAAAGGAAGGTGACTATTTATGGTCACTAAGAAACTGTTGAAAACGAGCGTAATTTGAATCTAACCAATAAGCGTAAATAAGATAATAATGATTGAGAAAGAGGTTAATGGGGGAAGCAAACAGTCGTACGACTGTTATCCCTTACAGTATAAAAGTCATCAAATTTTCTGTCATTAGTTTTAAATATCATTTTAGGTAGTAAGACAAAACATGCATTAATGTTAATGTTTAGCATATTACGGTGATGAAAAAAGTTCAGGAAAACGTGAAAATAGAAGAAACTAATTTAATGAAAAAATGATGAAATGGTGTTAAGATTAATGAAGAAGGTGGTGATAATAAGAAAGGATCAAATGGTTAGATTCTTCAGCAAATTGAGTTCTCTTAATGTTTGTTTTTCTTACTTTCTTATTGTGAATAAGCGTGCAGAAGAAATACGTTAACCTAGAGTTTTGAACTAAAGCTTTTTCCAGAAGTAACTTGATTAAATGGCCTAACATATAAGCCTTCATCTTAACTCTTTTGCAAGATTCGGTGCATGCTAATTACTTCATTATTGCGAATCGGCTGATCCATTTGATAAGTTATGGATTTAAACAACAATAATTTTTTATAAAATATTAAAATTAATATTAGATTGTTAATTCTTAATACATTTTATGCAATTACCAACCAGTGACTAACCTGTGTTGATAAATTGTGAGACTTGAAACTTTAATTCAATGCAAATTGCTGAACCTTTAAGGAATCGAGGAAATCGATCAAGGCATTGAGTCCGGACTAAGTAGCTTAAGGTCTTTTATGTGCGTAAATATCGGATGAGTTTGAAAAGAGCTATTAAAGTTAAACTAAAGTCCCATAGTTTATCAAAACAGGTTAGCTATACCCAACAAGGACTCAAATTAGGACTTTCTGCTCTAGTATATGAATTTCTTGTGTCATTTTACTCTGCTGACCCTAAGCCTAAATGATGTACTTTGATTTTTCACTATTGGTTGATTTGGTAGTCAAGATGAACGAGAAACGTTTTTGTCGAGTTGTAGTAGGATGACACAATCAGTTCGATACCTAGTTACACTTTTAATTAAAAAATTGATCAAATTAAATGAGAATCTATTGAATCTCATGGGCTAACTCTTGATAAAGCTGCAGTTGACAAAGGCGAGAAGGAAATTAGTTGAAAACCTTTCTTCGAAGCGTCTGATCTAGAATATTTCTACTGACTGACTTATGCTATTCACACGATTCAGAATGCGTGTCTCAAACCCGAAGAGAGTGCGGATTGTATGAACATAATCAGGCCTCGTTAACACTCGCCAAACTTGATAGTAATGAAGACTTCTAGCGAAAGGCATTCACATGTTCATTTTTTATGCTTAATCACGTAGCTTAATCTGTGGTCATCGCAAAATGATGCTCATAAATGTTGCCTCAACAAAATAAAGACCAAAATGGAAACATAAACAAAGAGAACAATAAGAAACTCATACATTTTCTCAGTAGCTATTCACTTACTACCTAAACCTGATTACTGAAATTCCTACCTTTTCACTTCTTTCCACCAAACTAATAATGATTATTAATATTGCATTGAAAAAGCCATTTTCTGACCTTAAGCTATTTTGATTGGTATAATAGTCACGGTGCAAGCATTAAGAGCCAGTCCAAACCGAGTGAAGTTATCTTAAAATAATGTTAATGCAAGAGGAAAGGCTCATGTTATAATAGATCATTTCATCGGAACATGAAAGAGTTTACAGCTATGGTTCCAACAAAGTTACACAAAAATATAGCAATATTATTTCATGATTAACTTTTGTAAGGAATACTGAATAGAGAAAAATCTTGGATCTAATTCATTTAAAAGCATGTTAAGTAGTCTTAAACTTATGAAAACATTTCGAGCACCTAAAGTAATGACTTAAACACAACCCACACTAATGCATCAATCTAGATATTATATTCAATTTGGTGTCAGATTAAATTCAAAACTATTTCAATTAACCAGTGAACTTGTAGGAACATAAACTAATCTCAGTGAATCTCAACTAATGAGCAACGGAAAATGAGCTCAATACAAATATGAAACTCGAAGCAAGTTGACTTTGAACTTGATTTTTTCGAAAACTGTCAACCAGAGAAATAAACTGCGAAATAGATTTAGTTTTTGAACCTAAAAATCTACAAAGTATCAATTCTCTACTCGAAATAAAACATTTTTGATCAGATCAGAGATCAGACCTGATCAGTGAGTACTCAAGAAGGGCCATAAACAGGTTAAGATTATGGACTCAATAGCATATTGGAAGGAGAGTTAATCGAGTTTGCCATGAACCATATTTTACACAAACCACTGATTGTAATATTTTTCTCTCGAATTGCATTTCGATTCCAGATGAGAAAATTTTGCAGGCAAAACTGTGTAAATAAAATGAAATGAACATGATAATCATAGTATTGTACGAGAAAAGTGTTTCTCTGTTCAGAACTTTGTTTAAAAGAAAGGGAAAGATTATTGTGGCTAAAATAGTGGTTAGACATGAAAAATGTTTAGAAACATAATGAGATGCAAATAGTTTCTGAATATTCAGTGGAACATGAAAAGCTAAACTGTAGAAGAGAAAAGGAAAGATTTTCAGTTTGACCTTTATTCAGCAAGTAAAAGTATAAACTAGAAGTCATAATGATAATGATGATATCCAAATGATTTGGAATCAAGTTCAATAAAGCTTGAGGTTTAATGTGCCATTGAAAGTAGAAGGTAAATGAAAGGCAAAAAAGTTGAACACAAAACAAAAAGCGCTTTTCTATTCGCTTCAAGAGTGGGTCAAGTTTGACTTTTGATATTCAATTTTATTCTCACATTCATATTTGCCTTTCAACTCTTTTACCATAAATTATATTTATATTTATCTGTTGAAATCTAAAAGCCTTTCATGATCATTATTCATGTTGGTGTTTATGTAAATGAGTTGGCGAAGGAATGAAATTATCATGGAACGAATAGAGAAAAGCAAACAATAAAGTAAACTGTTGAACTTTTTTGTTGGAAAACCAGAAAAGAAGAAGAAAGAAGAAAAAAATGAATGAAATAAATAATTCTCATGGTGATATGTAAATTAAAATTATGGTCAAAGTGAGTGAGTAATGATGGAATTTCAAGAGACATTAATCAGTTCTCTTGTTAAGTGACCTTTTCACTTTTCGCTTTGGGTTTGCAGGAGAAACAATTGAAGCCTCATTAGACGTTCAATTTATGCTGCACCAAGAAGAGAGAAAAAAGAAAAACAAAATTTCTCTTTTCACCTGAACATTCAGAGTGAAACCTGCTCTCAGCATTTTCCCTGTTAATTATTACAATTTATTCTTTGTTAACCCTGCAAGTGGCAACTTTTTTGCATCAACAAAGTAAAAAAACTAATAACATTATCACCAATAAAAGCTGATTGTTCAACTCATTTTCATATTGATTTTCATCGCGAGTTTCACTGGGAGTCATTATTATTATCGAAGTTTCTTTTTCTTCTTGTAATCGTTAGTTTACCCAAGAGTTTTGTTATCAACTGTCAAAATGCAACTTTTTTTCTCGTAACAGAGGAGTAAAGTTAAGGGTGAAAAGGGTTACCTCAACAGAAATCAAGTGAATCATGAAAGCGTGTCTAGTCACAGCAAACAGCTTTCATCGTATTCTTATGTAGTCATCTAGCATTAAATTTAATTATATTCAATGATGTTCATCTTGTGAGGTTGTGCGAGCTCATCAGTCCGTGTATTATTAGCTATTAATGTATTTATTAATAATAAGCTCAACAAAAAGTTATCTTTTCTCACTTGAATGCAAAATTTCTTCCTTCTTTTTTCTTCCAAACTTATTCTCTCATGTATTTGAATAAAAAAATTATCAGCCCCCAGTTTCATTGGTTAGACGTTTCGTTTTCACTGTTTGGTTTTATTTTATCTCTCATCCAACATGATACAAAATAGTTTGTAGGTTTAGTCTATGAACTATTCTTGGAATCTTCAAATCGAAAAAAATACTCATTAGTAAACTCTTTGATCCAAATAAATATTCGTTACTCGTTAAAAATAATTTCGAATCACATATTTATATAATATTGATTCTTAGTGGGCCGCAGGCCCACACAAAACTTACATGACCAAAACGGCCTAAAATTTAGATTTTTTCCAGACTTTTTTATAGATGTAAAATATAATGAGGAATAAGATGGTGTCAACTATTTTTTAATGTCTTAATGATTTGTTCTTATTTTTTTATAATGTATTCCTTTCTCATCGATAAGCAAAATTTTGTAAGTTTAATGCAGCACCATTTACGATTTCATAAGTAGGAACACCTGCTAAATTTTCCGTTATCTCAACTAGAGCCATAACAGAATCATAATCACTATGATATCGGCCGAATTCAGCCCGCGATTGATAGATCACATTGCTTGTTATTAAAATGTGATCATATCGGATGTCATTGTATATTGGAGCCGACGGAATGTGTGTTAAAAAATGGCCTTCAATGAACTGTGTGAGTTCATAAACTTACGGATACCGCAATCTATCTGTATCGGCATTAAAATCTCCTACAACCAAAACAGCTGCAGCCGGAGTAATTTATTGATTGTATGGCTCGTAGAATCGGCCTAAATTGGGGATGCTCATTTGTTCTTCTGTGAACATAAATTATGACAACACCGTCTCCAGAAATTATTGCATACATGCACTCCAAGCCAGTGTCGAAAAACTGTAATAGTACGACTGACTCCTGAAAAATATTCACAAATGTTCCATGAACTTCGCAATGATATCTACTTCCAGACGAGCGAGTACCATGCGCAGCTTGGTCAAACCAGGAGTGAAACTTCAACTGAGTAGATAACACTATTTTGTGCTGATGCGATCACAATATTATTATAACTTTTTGAAGTCCGGCATGAACATCTCCATCCCTAAAATAAATCACTAATCGACGAATACAGGTTGATTTATCTCTACTATTGTAACAATTGAAAATTAATACATAAATAGACATGAAGTGAAATTAGTGAAAAACAAGAAAATGGCAAAAAATATATTCAAAAAATTCCGTGGATACAGTCGCCTATAGAGAAAATTATTAATTATGTAATAATGAGTAGCAAGTATATGAGTAACTTGGGATAACTTATAATCCAAATACAAATAATGAATGAATTCGATACTAAAAGTATCACCGATGAAGTACTGAAAATGATGCAGAATTCACTGTTTGCAAATTTCCATGGTAACTAACGGCCAGTTGTTTCGATATTTTTCAGTCATTCCGATTGCTCTATAAGAACAGAAGGGAATATTTCGGCTCTATTTCACTCAAGTGCTTGAATTTCGTCTGTTAAATGCATTAAATTGTGTTGAACGCTAAATGTTACTTTGTGATTGCCAAGAAAATTTCCCCTGAAATTATGAAAATATTCAGGTTTTGAAACGATAATTTCAAATGCGAAAGAATTTTCGAAAGCAGAAACGATAGAAAAGTTGAAAGAAACGAAATTCTGCGAATCTCTATTCAAATGCTTTTGGTTCTGGAATCGAGAAATCAGGTGAAAAGAAAATTGTTGAGTGAGAATATATTAAAGTCACAATTGGACGAACTGATTACGCAAAACACCCTGTAATTCAATTGAAGGAGAGGGAAGGAGAAGGAGAAGGAGAACCAAACATGTATAGGATTCTGAGTGAGTCAGTTGTGAAACTGAATACCATGAGTTCAGTTGAGAAGATGAAGTTGGGATGAAAATTTCAAGTTTGTTCTGAACGAGAAGCTCAAAATGTTGAACAATATTTAACTTGAACAATTAACTAATTGTAAACCAAAAGAAACTATTCCAATGAAGAATGAATTGAAAATATTTCCAGTTTCATCGTGAAAATTGAGTGAAAAGTGAATAGAAAAAATGAGCAGAAAAAAACTGCAAATCTTTCAGTGTTAACAGATTTTGTTTTGTTCATCATTAATACAAGAACTTTTTTCACCAAATTGTTTGTTCCAACATTATCGGATTATCTTGTTACCATTATAATGTTAATCTCTGTTTGGATATTATCATCAGTGTTACCTTCATTAGTGCTTTCAATGAACCAACAAAAGCCATTAAATATTGATGAATATCATCTCAATTCATCGACAAATAAAGTGATAATTCAATCTCGTGTTCATTTACGTTTAAAACGATTCCATTATCAATCAGAATCTGCTCATAAGCATTTAACTTATCAACGATCACTCAAAATGATATCTAAAGAGCATTCAGCAATTCCATGTAAGTATCTGAATGTTACATGTAAACCTGACAATTTCAGCCTTTTATTCACTTCTAATCATTACTTATCGATAACTATTTCTATTTACTTTCATTTTTCGTTTTTATTCAACATTCTGATTCTTTTGTATCTTGTTTCATCTCATTAACTCAATCAACTAAATCAGTTTGGAAACAGTTTATTCAGGTGATTCGTGTTTACCTTTTTCCAGTTTCCTTTCTTCTCATCATTTCAGTTTCATTGTTTAATCCAATTGAAATCATAGTCAACAGTCTGTATTAATAGTTATTAGATAAATCGATGAGTATTTACTTAACAAGCGAAGGAAAGCAAAAGCACAAGTCAATACTTCGTTAATACTGTTCAACATTTGGTTCAATTTCATTTTTGATATTGGCTTTTGTGTTAGTTTATCATTTCTTGTTTTTTGGTCTTCGATTTGTTCTGTAATCTTCATGTTGAACAAGAGTAATGATAAAATCAATAGAAAAAAGTAAACCCTGTTTATCATTATTCCTAACCTAATCTCAATCTTGTTGAGGTCAATTACATTTTTGTATTTTTAGTTGTTTAGGCGAAGGAAGAGAAAAATGTTTCTGTTCCTAATGAAATTGAGTAAACAAATTGATAGGAAATTCTGTCAGCACATCAGCCTTTCATGTAATGTATGGTGAACCTTAAAATGTTGAGAATTATCGTTGAGCTAAGATTATCTCTTTATGAATTGCAGAATTGATGATCGTTCTCAACAAATTTAATTGCTCACTTCTTGTTGCACTTTCAAGATTTATGTTTTTCTTGCAAAACTGGCTTCGTCATCAAGCTTAGTGATAATACCAATCAATAATTAAATATAGCTTTCAATTAAGCTGATTGCTTTACTAAAGACTCGGCAAGTGAACCTACGCTAACAACCACAGTAATAAAGAACAATTTTTTCTCGCTCAAATGCTAATCAATCATGATCTGGGTGAACAGAAATCATGAGAGACTGAATGGTTGAGATGAAAGATAAAAACAGAAAAAGGCTGATGATTATCATGGAAAATCAATTATTATCTGAAAAATTTGTTTTGTTCTCATGCTAATTTTCAGTATCTTGATCAGTAGCTAAAACACTTGCAAAGAGCTGAAAAGCCGAGAAAGGAAAATTCGATCCTTTTCGTTCCAAACAGATGTTTGAATTGAAAAGAGAAAAGAGTTTTACTTTGGATTTCTAAGCATATTCAAGAGATATTGTTGAACTTTTTTATCGATAAATATTGACATGAGTTGAAATTTCAGGTTAAAATTTATAAAACATTTGCTCAAGAGAGATGAAAGTGGAATCAAATGACTCGACTCATTAACCAAGAAAAACTGATTCTTGAAAACTCGTTATTCAACATTCATTGAATCTAGTTAATTAAATGTATTCGTTTAAAAGTTCATATGAAGTGTAAGAGCAGGAGTCAGATGAGTGACATTCAGTGAGATGACTTTTTCAAAGCAGGAATTAACTGGATGAAACTAGAGAAACTAGAGAAACTGAAGAATCACGTTGAAAGGTTTTGCAAGTTTACTCAAGATTACATTTGTTTGGCTGTCGAATGTTTAAACACATATTCTTACGGAATCGAAGATAAACTCGAGAGAACATCATTCCTTCAGAAAAATTGACTTTTAAACACAAAAGAAAAGTCAGATGTGTGGTTAACTGAATGATCTTGAAACTCACTATTTGTTCACCTTGATTCTATCAGAACCGATCAGATGCTGATGATTACTTGTCGTTGCACTCCACACAGCAACAAATTGAATACATAAATAAGCGTCTAGAAGTCGAAATATTCGGATTTATGTTTGCTCTTCATGGAATGATCTTCAAAGGCCAAACACGCGAACAACTTTATCATTCCTTGTGATAGAAGTCGATAAAATTGTTCAGAATTGTAATTTGACAAGTCCTGTAGGTCAATCGTCATTCGAGTTTTCCTTTTCTGCTATTTTCTTCAACTTTTTTTCAATGAACCCAACAAATAAAAATGTATCTTTTCCTCATCAAATACAAGGCAAACATTACGAGATCAAAAGTAAAATCAAAAACTTGAATTATAATGAAAGTCGAGCAAGAATACATTTGAAATCGGAAACTTTTGGACTCTGAACTTGGAGTAAAACTTATAATAACAAATGTTATCGAGTCAAATTACAAGAGATTGTCGTTGAATCAATGAAATACTCTTAAGATAATTAAATTTTTCATGAAACTAATTGTCAATGTTCATTACCGTTTATCGTGGAAAGGATTTACCATCAAATGGTCAATGAGGATCTTATCAGAAGATTTATTCTTTCCTTTCACATGATGTAAGATGATGTAATAATTGTTTGAATCAATTGAAATGGCCCGAAGCATTCAATGAATTATCTCAATATGCTTTTCCATTCAACTTGTTCCTTCTTTTGTTTCAACTGATCATCATCACATTTCAATGAAGATAACATTTTCATTTCCAGTTGAGATATCAAATGATATAAAAAGAGTAAAAATAGAGGCGATTCCTTGAGGCTATTGATTGTATTAATAATGATGATAATAATAAATACAAAAGAATTGAATGAAATGGAAAAAATTCTTTTTTTAAAAACCGTTTCCCTGTTATTCCTACCTGAATGAGCAAATATTTCACACTCAACTCTTGTTCTCATGAAATCCTCCAAACAGAAAATGATGCATTTCATACTGAACCATCATCAACATCATTTTCACTTGTCATCATCAAATGTCTTCATATTTACCTTATTTCAATTTGTTTCACTTTTCGCTTCAAAAATGTTTCTAATTCTTGACATTATTCCATGAATGTTCAAACTCTTATCCAAATACTTACACTGATTCTGAATAAACCATCAGAATCAAAATCCATGGATGGTTGATTCTATTTTACCTTTTCTTCTCCATTCCAACCTTTTCCTCGCCATCAGAATCACTTTTTTCCTTCTTCTCCACTTTTCCACCTTTTTTCAATTCCATTTCTTCCATTTCGCTTTTGAATAAACATCCTTTTCATATTCAAAATAATAATGTATTTCATTCTTTGCCAAAGAAGAGGAGAATTAAATTCTTGTAAAATCTTCATCCAAATTATGGTTCAATACCTTTCAACATAATGCTGTAGGATTATCATTTCTGGAATTATTGGTTCACCAAAAAATGTTCAATGCGAAAGGATATGAAAGGAGCCAATTAGGTTGGAGAAGGGAAAAGCTACTCTCAGGGTAACGATGAATTAACGAGAAAAGATAAAAATTAAATCCCGAGATTTACTTTGCAATGAAAATTCAGTCGAAATTCAGTCTGGAATTGCATTTGCAGAATAATTCTTCAAATAGAAACTTGGCTATGGAAACGTTGAACAGTTGCATGAACTCTCATTATTCTCATAATTGAAATGATTAACAGCGAAATTATCGAATTAGAATTCTGAGTTTTGGAAAATATGAAGAAATTTTTCACTCCAAAAAAGAAGCTAAAGTTGAATAGTTTCATCCTAGATTAAGTCTTGAACAGAACTTGAACAAAACTTAAGAGCAAACAATGGGAATGGCGAATCTCATTGCAATTTCAAATTCTGTTTAGTTCAAGAATTTATTTATTTATTTTTCGAAACAATATTTTCGATGATTTTGATGATTTCATTTGATTTCATGCTAAATGACATTGAGATTCATTTATGATTAATTTATGCAACTTTTTTGTTAATAAATCATTAATAATTTTCCATTCAAAAATCAGCCAACTATTAATGTTTGCGTTTTCAGTCTTTTTACAGATTTTAATATATTATTAATAAGAGGTCAATTGAACTTTACTCAACCATTTGTTAATTAGCAGTCATTATCGATTCAATCATGTTTTCCATGTTGACCTATTCAGATCGTGTTGACCAAGTTTACATTGGAGAAGTTGAATGAGAAGAATATTCATTTTCCATGAAAAAGTAAAAATAACTTGATTGAAAAATGAAAATGGTTAACCATTTTGAATGTAGTACAATTTGAAGTGAATCTTGTTCCAAATCCATCCAAATCTGAGTAACAAACTCACGTAAATCCCATGTATCACTGAAAATAAATATAAATTTGACACTCACTGAGAATCAAATAGAATGTAAAAAAAGAGTTTCTTTGGTTGACCGCAATTCTGGATTATTTTTCGCCACTTTTTTCGAGTTTCACTTTTCTCTTTTGTTTCTCACTTTTCCTGTCAACCCAACTGTATTACCGTAATCATAAGGATTGTGTTCAACTTTCCTCTTGAAAATACCTTCACACTCGATAGTCTTTATCCAGGTTATGCTTTACTAAACAATAAGATAAGAACTTTTCTCGAATTTTTTCTTTCCTTTTTTTCGAACTAAAACATTCGATTTTTTCCCGCCTCAAGGGTATTCCATGCTTAACCGGTTTAACAAGTGATAACATTGTTTCCATTGGCTTATATTGATTGCAATTCTCAACAATTTTATTCTCTTTTAGATTAAACAAAATCTTGGAATCAAAGTCACTTTTTTGTTTTACTTTGAGTTTCGGTGTTTAATAATTTGTTGACTTGTTAGGTTGAACTTTGCTTGCTCAATTGAAGTTGCGTTTAAAGATTATTTCAATGTCTATTCGAGTAACGAATTGACATTATTCAGAAAATTCAAAAATCGAATGAAAAAGAAGGCGAAAGTTTTGAATAAAACGTTTATTCAGCCTTAAAGGAAAGAATCAACATTTTTTCTTGTTCCTTTTTCCATTTGGAATTGTTTGTTTTTTAAAAACAACGTTTAAAGCTTATATTTACAATTCATTCAAATTAAAGCAATTCAATTTAATAGTTTGACTGTTTCTTTCAAGTGCATTATACATGTGATAACCTGATTCCAGTCAATTTGAATGTTGCAGATTCGCATGAGTTTCGCTGAAATGGTAGTCAAACAAGAACAAAATGAACTCGAAATTTAATTATTGTTGCAGTTGAAGAATTGATTGGTTGTGCAACTGGAATTCAAATGAAATATGTTGTTCAATAAAAGAATCACCAAGAATTTGCATAAAATGATTGCACTTCGATTCATAATCTAATATTTTCCTCTTGAATGAACAGATTTGGCAACAAAAAATTTTCAAGTGTTGAATCAATCAGACGATATTGAAAGTTCAGAGAAAAGAAGGATTTATTTTCTCAATGAATGAAGGATACATTTCATGAAGATTGACCATGTAAAGTGTTTCGCCATCACGTTCAGTTCAACAACAAAAAATGCAATTGTTAATGGATAATGTTGTTCATCATAAAGTTGCATTTACCTTTTTAATATGAAACTGCTTTGAGCAAATTTTAGAATGAAAATGTTGCTTTTAGAACAGAAAAAATATCAAAATGAATTTTGTCAAAGTTTTTCTTTCTTTTTGCGTTACTCTGCTTTTGAACAAAAAAGTTATTCAGCAACAGAGAGTTTTGTTATAGAATGAAAATGGAGGCAAAAAATGTTATCCAAAATGTAACCTTATATTTGAATTGAGAAGGTGAACAAAAGGAATAAAAAATTCATAGTCAATAGAAAATGACATTGACTTGATGGTTATGATGAGAAGAGGAAGTTAACATGAAAACATGAGGAGACATGAGAAGACATATTCTCTCTCTTTTTTTCGATTCTCTTCTCAAATTGCAAATTCTATTTTCTTCAAGTTTTACAATTTTGACAGAATAATTAGGGAAACTTGGAGTGTTTCAATGCACATTAGTCGAAACACTTTACTCGCTTTCAGTGATTAGTTTCCATTAATCAATTATGCTCATTGGTCAACAGATAAGATGGTGATGATAATGATGAAACGAATCGAAAAATGGAACGGAAATGTTTGTTTGTTGATAAATGATGTAATATCATTTATCTTTTGCTCTCTGTTTGGTTTCTTTTCTTATTCATATTAGTTTCTTCATGTTATCGTCATTATTCATCCTTCCAGTTTATGCATTCATGAAATGAAATTTTGTACTTGAAGCTGATTAAAATATTTGGTAAAAGCCAACAAGATAATTACCAATTTTGCATATCATCAAGTTTAATCGTTTATGGGTTGAGATGTTCACCAATTAATAGGATTCAGTTTAACGTCAACAGCTTTTTGATCACATTAAACTTTCTCTTCAATTAGTTGACTATAACTTTTCCTCGAAAATTCAATATGGAAATTCATTATCTATGATTGCTTATACTATCTAGAAAATAAGTTTCACCATTATTGATATCAAATTAATAATTGAATTGAAAGTAAATTTTATGAACTTGATTGAGATTGTTCGATAGATTTTAATCGAAAAACTATTTTCATTTGTAAGTGTTTCACCAGGGATAAGAGATCAGCGAATCACAGAAATAATTCATATTCTGTTGACAGTAAAGACAGACTTTGAGAGCAGAAGAAACAGACACACCGAAGGTAAAGATGACCAGAAAAGTTTCGGTTTTGTTTTCTTTTAATAGTTAACTTCAATTAACATTTACTCAATTCATTAAACATTAGGTTCTCGTATCTGAACGTAGGAAAGGTAATGAGGGTAATGGAAGAGGTCAACAAGTACCACTGAATGCAGGTTTTCATCTGTTTGTTTAGTTTTACTTTACTATTTTATGGCTAGAAAAGAGGAAAAGGAAACAGGGAAATTGAGGAATACATTGCTATCTTAAAGTTACAGTCTAAACGTGTTTGTAAGGCAGCGGTTGTGGAGAGGGAAAGTATATATGTCTTCCCTTTACACATTGATTTTGTCTCAAGTGTCCAAGAACAAGATGATAGATGAACTCGAATAATCCGATTCACGGATTCATGAGCACAGACGCGTTTCTTCATCAAGTAAATGTTAAAGCTGATCCAAATGTATTAAAGAGTTTCACACAGTTTATTGGTTCAATTAAGTTCAATATATCAAGTAAATACTTGTCACAGTTATGTGAAGAGTAATACCTTGTTCTTATGCAAATAAACCTTTAAACAAGCAAAACAAGAAAAATGTAAAAATAAGAAAACTGTTTCCATGGTAATTTGATGCACGTTTCCAATAATTTCAAGTACAACTGTACTGTGTTTTCACGATACTATCTATTCCAACTTGTCATTCAATTTTTGCATCTGACAATCGACATCAGAATCATGAATGATCATTCTTATTAATCTCTTTCCATGTTAAGTCTCACAGACTTGTAGCACTCAAGCCTCCATTTTTTCAACATAAAAATTGAGTTCATTTCGTACATAAACTGAGCAAAAGTGTAGATTTTACTGAATAATTTTCTCTGCACGATTATTCAGCTAATGCATACTATTTATAAGAATAAAAATATTCCTCATGCTTTTATATTCTCATTGGTTATGAGTTTCCCTTCGCCATCTTTTGAAACCAGTAAATTTACTCAAAAGACTATTAGAATTGGTTTTCTCAACAAAAGAATTGAAATAAAAAATTTCTTTAGATGTTCTTTCCTTCCCTGTCAAGTTAACTTTGTTTAAAGCTACTTTCTGCTTGCATCAACTGAACGCTCAAGAAGCATCTCGATGGTTCCTCTCCATGGCTGTTATGATTCTCAATGTTTGAAAATTGAATTGGTAATCGATTTTCACTCAACTCTGTTCTTTACATATTCATTGATAAAACTTTCTCTCTTCACTCAACTGATCCAAAGAAAATGTTAATACATGCCATTATCATTATAACATTTTCATGTCAACGCAAATATTAGAAAAAGAAAAGTGAAACAAACAGAAAATCATGTTGGAAAACAAATCAATTAGAAATTACTCATTTCTCTAAATTTTGTCAAATCAATTTCATCGCAATTTATTATCATTACAACTGTCATTTGCCTGTCAAATAACAATATCAATGAACAGATTTCTTCTTCTTCTCTGATTGAACAACTATTCCTTTATTTTACCCAGAAAATGATATTTATTGGTTATAAAAGGCGAAATGGCTGCTAATATGGAATAGAGAATATTCTCAATATTATTTGTATCCAAACTCTTTAGAAACATTCTTCTTATCAGATTATAAAGAGTGAACCAGAAGAGACTCAACAATTCTCTAGGGCAAATCCATTAAAAAGAAGAAGAAGAAGACATTCCAAGTCATTTTTATCAAAATATTTCTTTCTTCTTCACAATTCCTTAGATAAATAAATATCTATATTCCATGACCCAGAATCAAGTTCAATGTATTGAGAATAATATCAATAAGAGAATAAACTAATCAATAGAAGAAGAAGAAAAGGTGAGAACGAAATGATCAGATGTATCATCAAGTTATTACTGTTTATCGTTGTTACCAAAAAATGCGAAAAGGATAAGAGAGAATTAAGAAGAAATAATGAAAAGAAATTGATAGTTGCGCTTTATTTACATAAATATGTTATTTCTAATAACTTTGTTTGTCTAATCATGTCAAATGTTATGATCAATCATCAGGTTAGAACAGGTTCATTTTAATATTCAATCTGAATTAACCGGTCATCATGTAGTCTCACATTTCAATCTGAGTTTACCATCACCTCAGTTTACTTGATACTGATTCCAATGATGAACATGAATCTAAGGTGATTCAAGAAGTGCTCTTATTCAACCCTTAAATCAATTGCGATTCCATGTCATTCAAATGGCTCTTGAGTGCTTTCCATCCTTTTATTTACTATTTATTGCAGAGACTCAATGAGTTGAATGTTTCTCTTCATTCACTTCTGTTTTCACATTTGGCTATCAACGGATCGACTTTTAAGACGATCATTTTAACAAATGAAAAAGATTGTTGCAGGCTTTACGGCTTGCTTTTGATATTACTATCGTTTCGAGTGAATTTAAATATTCATGGGATGCAAACAGTTACAGTGTTGCATTTATAAACTAGCATTGAACTTGCTGCTTGGATTAGATCTGAGTAAATAGCAGATGTTTTATATTTACTATTATATATGCCATGAATTTCTTTAAATATGAATGTTGAAAGTAAAGTGCATCATCGACATCAAATTTAATATAAAATTGAGGAAATATTTATTCTTCTGTATTTTCAACTCTCAATACTTCATTACCCTCGAATGGATGAAATGGCAAGATTTATCTGCAACATTTAGCCATTTGTATTGAAGCAACATTCAGACTTCAAGCCGTATGCAGGCGAAGTTCAAACATTCTGTACTTTCTTTTGAAAACATTTCAATTAATAATATTCAACATAAATTAATTAATCACTCGAACATTATTTGTACATCAAGGTAAAGCTGAATCAAAATCGAAACTTGCATCTGCCTAACAATCTGGACTCATTTAAGTAAATTTTAATCAAATTCAATTCCGAAACTTTGCTTTCACCAGAATAAAACTTCAACCTACCATTACACCGAAAAGATACAGTTAATCTCTACCTAAAAGTAATTTGTATGAATGTTGGAATCCTGTTAGTAGACAGATTATAAATATAATCACATTCTGATGTTATTTTCATTCTATTCCCAGTGCGTTATGAGACAATTTTCTTGCCATTCATTCATGTTTCTGTTTGATTCTGAAGCGAAAATATTTCCTAAAGTAAAAGTTCAGTGGAAGTGATCAAAGTGACTTTTATTGGAACAGCAAAGACAACAGTTGAACTGACTGACTAAACGCCCACAGAAACTAAGCAAAACCTGCAACAACGAAATTCAATTGAGAATAAAATAAGATTTTTGTAAATAAGTTGTGGTTGATAGCCATGAAAATATCACAAATCATCAGTTTACCTAAAAGTTGTTGAAATGCTAAGGCCAGAAGAATGAGAAGTTCTGACGAAAGGCAAATATAATCTTTGTTAGTAAATGAACGAAGAAAAATTGCAAATCAAATCAACATTTTGCTCGGTCACTTTGATTTATTGAATTACTTGTTGTTTAGCTTTCAAAATGAATAACATTTTCATTATCAACAATGAATGCGTTATGATTATTATATTTCTTGCCAAGTAAATTCAATAAAACTATTAACATCATGATTGCTGTTATCGTCATGAATGATGCATTGTTTTACCATGAATATTAAATTATCGATAATAAACTTTTGCATTCCCTTTTAATCATCTTAATAAGCTTAAAGTTTCTCCTAATCTTTGATCGCAAATTTTCATGTTAATTATTTTGCACTCACTTTCTTCTCGCTCGATTGTCATCAGTATTGATCAAGACAATTGAGAGCAAAAAGCGTTGGCATTAGATTATTAATATCAGAAGGAAGAGAAAAAAAGAGAGAAAATGAATTCTTCTCATGTTGTTAACAGTAATGATGCTGATGGTGACTTTTGATATTAAATTAACCTCTCAATGAAATTATTTTTTCCTTTTTGTTGTTGTTCAAGTTAATAAATAGTGATGATGAAGTCAGTAAAATGTTGTTGATGCAAATGTGACAATTGTGATCTGTAAAGACTGATTGTTCTGTCAGCATTTAATTTGTATCAATATGGATGCAATAATAATGTTGAACAATGTTTGTCTTTAGAAATCAAGGGAATAGAAAAAAAAGCAAGAAAATACAACTCATCAGTATCATGTTATTCTGGTATTTGGAGGAAAGGAAAGGCTGAAAGGATAAGAAATGCTCAATGATATTGTTAACTTGAAATTATCATTGACATGAAAATGTTTCATTTCTGTTGATCATGTAAAGAACATTAAAGAACATGCTGAGAATGCAATAATCATTATGAGATAAACATGAAAATGTTTTCTCTTCTATTTTTGTTCTTTTCTACTTTCGTTTGCGTTTACTTTTTGTTTTACGTTCTGAGGAAAGTTCAATGGCACATCGAGATTATGCATGGAAAAGGTGAGCAATGGAATGAAAAGAGATAAAATTACTGAGAACAAGTTGAAGGTGAGTTGAGTGAAGGTTGAGATAGACTGACAAATATTGAGATGAACATGTTGATGGCTGAATGAAGTGAAATTTGCTCACAAAATCAGATTAGAATGTTAATGATGAGAAGAAGCGATCAGTGATTGTGATCATAATTTGCTTGTGAACCAAGGAAATGTTTCGTTTAACGTTTCGTTAGTGAGTATATTTATCTGCTAATCTGTTAACTGTCAATGGAAATCAGGTTTAAATTGACAGTCAGTCAAGTTGAATAACAAAATCTGTAGTCAAGATGAACATCTGATGATGGGAAAGGATAAGGAGCAAGAATGATGAACAACAAGAAGAAAGAAATAGATTATAAGTAAATGTTGGTAACATGGGTCAATAGTCTGTCTTCATGTTCATCTTATTTTGTCTTCTTCTTGTTCGTGTTAAGTTACCAAGTCAACGATCAATTTATGTTTAACAATCGTAAGCTTGGCGACAACATTGAGAACAACAAAACAATTGGTAAACCAGAAAAGATAGACTTTTGTTCTTCTCATTCCATCAGCATTATTGTCCATCTTTCTGTTGGTCAACATTTTTGGCCAGTCTTTCTCTTCCCTTCCTTCAACAATTCTTGTCAAATTGTCTGAACCTTACATTCAATAGTAAATCATTGTCTATTTACACACCTTAACATGTCACACTAATATTACCAATATCATCGCATTCATCATTCCACTTTTTTATCCACTTGACTGTATTTACTTGGAGGGACTTCATTTCAAGTGTAACATTGTCAACAGCACAGGATTTGAGAATCAAAAATTGAAAATGATTCCAGTCAAAATAGTTGGTTGTGATTGTCAGTAATAAAGTAGCATCACGTTCATCATTTTCATGGAAAAATTATTTAATTTTTTTTCTTAACGTAACTTCTGTGAGTGAACGAGAAACGGCCGAGTTTATCATATTTTGTTACAAACCTTACAAGATTAATCATTCAAATTCTCGGTAATTATCTTAATCACAGCTTGTTATCCTCAACAGTTCATTAACTTCTGCTTCTTTACTAATCAAATTATCGTCCAATTAGTTTCAATCAATTTTCTTATTCCAATTAATTAATCATTACGACTCTTTGCATGCAATTTCAATCTGAAGTTGAGTTCAGAAGCCTTTTCATTTCGATGATCGCGAAAAGTGAAATGCAATTATCGACTCTACAAAGTTTTTGTTTATCTAGCATTCGATGAAAAATCGGTGAAAATGATTTAGAAGATTGAAGCTTTTCTCATAAGTTTGTTGGAAGTTTCTAACAAGAATCTAACAATTTTAAGTTGAATATTTGAACTAAAAGCTATGAAATGCCTAAGCTTTTCTTTGAAAACCCTTTAAAGGCAAATCTCGGAATAAAGCCGTTTCCTGATTTATCCAACTGACAATTGTTTTGCAGTACATTTACATTCTTTAGACGCTTCTTATTATTTGAAAATTACAAAATATTTAAGAATTAAATAAGTGACTAAAACTAAATCAATGATTATCTAAGCATTCAATGGATTACATGCACAAACTGAAACAAATGTCAGAAACTTCTAGCAACTCTCAATGTTATAACTTAAACCACAGAAGAGTAGATAAACGCAACTAATATGAACCTTGAGTGTCATTGGAAAGTTATTACAAGGTGATTATCATGTTGAACACGATGATGAATGAGCAAGTTTTATCAAACTTACTACAGTTTATATCATTTCTGTGAAATGCAACAACAAGTAAATCCTCTTTGATAATACCATTATTATCTTGAAACAGTTAACATGTAAGAGCATTATTCATGATATTGAAAAAACAAGCATTAATTGGCTTCGTTTGGACAGAATGTGATTATTAATAGTTGATTCAATTGATCGAATTGGTTTCATCACAAATTGGTTGGTTTCACTAATTACCTTGTGCATTGTAATAGTTTCAGTTCTGTTTTCTGGTGAAGCAACTTGAGTTGACGAACACAGATTCAAAGTGCAAATTGAAGAAGCAAAAGTTGAAATTGTTGCTTGCATATTTGATGGATAAGTGAGTGAAGCAGAATTAAAAAATTTGATCCTCAGGGAGAAGTCAACTTGGTTAAGGTGGAAGCAAAAAATGAAATGAAAGGATGCTGATGATGCTGTGCATGGTAATGATAATGATGAGTGAAAAAAGATGATAATGAAGCTTAAAAAAGAGAGGAGGATGATGACAAAGAGGCGAATGTAAAAAAAACAAAACAAGTTGAGAATGATTAATGATGGAGAATTGATGATGGCTTCAATCGAAGCTTACGCTTTTTTCTGCTTCCCTCGAAAAATGATGAACAGAATTCCCATTGAAAGTGCTGAATGATACAAACTTATTGACTTTGATCAAATGATTTCGAAATCAGTTTAAATCGGATTCCGTATTTTCTTTCCATTTCAGTTGTTATCAACAGAATTTTTGCTTTTTTCTAAACCTTTTTCACTCTTCAGTTGAACCTGTTATCATTATTCAACAGCAATAAATCCTCATTTTATTACGTATTTGACTTATTGTGAATGGCTGATAGCAAACAACATGCTGTGGTGAGCAACAATTATTTTTCATCTGTTGATTGTGATTTTCAAATTCTATTAATTTTATTCTCCACACATGTTGCCATGAATTTAATGCAAATTCAAACTAGAATTTGAATTAATGGTTTGTCCTTTCAGTTGGTTAAACTTTATCATTTACGGATCAACTTTTTAACTCAATTTCGGTTTCTTTATTCAGCATGTGACAGTGAAATTTACTCGGCAGTAATTGCTTTAAGATAGTCCAAACTTATCGAGCAGATTTCTAGGATAGAGAAATGAAATGCTCACATAATCAACAGTTTTGTTCAAAATTTGTCAAATACTTAATCAATACTCAGCTCGATCTGTTTCAATTTGAGATTGATTGATTGAAGAAATTGATTTGATAAAAACTTTCTTCTTTTGCTTTGGTTGAACTGGCAGCCCTCCGTTATACGGGGCTTTCAAACAGATATTGTGACGAAACACAAAAGGATTAGATTAGATCGGTTTCCCTTGTCTGCACCCATTCACAGCTTCCTCTAGACTCTCCTAACACCCAAAAACAAAGACTAACTCAACAGCAATATTTGTGTGTATTGAGCGTTCTCATCCTTAACGCCTGCTTGCAGTCATAAATCACAAACGGTTAATACTGCAGACCTGAGATTTAAATCATGAACTTCTGCAGAACTATCAAGGTCATACAAGGTCACTCAGTTATTTGACCTCTAACTGATATTTCGTCATTTTCTGTGATCGTGAACTTCTTCTAACTGGTTCATTCTCTTCATGACAGCATTAGCAGTTGGCAAAAGCAAAAAGGTAACATCGATTAGATAACAGTCGCTGATACAGGACATGCTGATGCATTTTCATTAAATAACTTCCTCCTATTCAAAATTGAATAAAATAAGCAATTAGCAACAGAACAATCATTCAATTCAATTCATCCAAAGACGATTTGTTAGATTATGTAAAGGACTATTAAACTTCATTTACTTTACGTTTTGCTCAATATATCAAGGATCAAACATGTTGCGTTTCTAATATTTGAAGTGTATGCTTTCGAAAATTGAAAGTTTATTATTCCAAAGTTTCAAGGTCACTGAAGGTCATTCATTCATTTGATCTTCAGTGTTCTGATTGACCTCGAATGACCCATGATTTTAAGTATTAGAATCGGTAGCATTTATGGTCATAAATCTCACCAGGTAACTGCATAAGGTTTCAAATTATAACCATGAGTTTGAGACTGGAACGTTAAGTTCAAATTTTCTAGTTCACTCAATTTCTAGTTCGTTTATTCGACTTCGAACTGAAGTTTCAAGAGCATTTCAGTTTCTGATATTTTCAAGTTTGCTAGTTGCTACAAGTTGATAACTCGCATTATAAAAAGATATGAGTCTTAAGTATCGTTCATTTAATAAAGTTCGAGTCTGGGAAAACATGGTGTTGCACTCTATCATCAAATTGCAACAAACATCAACTAGTTGGCACAAACCACTTTTGAATGCCAGTCAAGTATCATCATTGAATGAATCTAAACTTGACGTTTTCCAGTCTCAAAATTCTGGTCCAAACCTGAGACCAGTAGCAACAACTATGAGTTATGACCACAAACATTTGTAAACATAAAAACGCTTATTTTGTATTATCTTCATCTACGTATTTATCACTTAATAAATTCATGCAATTCTAAGAGATAATAACATTCAGTTTAGTAAAAAAAATATCGAATTCTGTTTGTAAGAATGCTGTTTATGAGTTGAATGCAAACTAATTATTCATAATGACTGTTAGTGAAGTAACCAGCAAAAAACCTCGAAACACCAGCAAATTAATTTTGAAACAAATTACATTTTATCGTACAATTTCATTCTTAACCTTTTCACCTGCAAACGATGAACAAAAAGAATCAAATTGAATTCATTCCATTGTTAATATCATTTCCATTCTGAAATTTTCAGTTTATTCAAAACTAGAAACAATTCAATTCTACAGAAAAAATCTTTTTGTTAACCCGATAATAGTCTTGTTAATTTCAAAATGAACAAACTTTTTACATCAAAATTCCTTTCACTCCAAGTTGCCTATGAAGCATCATTTGTTTCAGCAGTTTGTTCAGTTCGTAGATAGTAGAGTGGAAGCGAATGACTGAAGGCAGTCCAAGAATTTGATAAATTGCGTTTTCATTTGCGATTAGCCAGCTACATTTGGATAACTATTTGAAGGTGGAAATAAATGCACAAAAGCTTCGTGTCAGTTAATGTTTATCTGTTTCATCTTTGCTGTAAATAAAAAACTCAATTTTCTGTTTCTATTCAATTCGATTCAATTTTCCATTTAAAAGTTGCGATTAGACTTTAACCTAATTTCGCGTTATTTATTATTCTGTTCATTATCAATGTTTCTCTGGATAAGTTTGAGATCAATATCGTTGATTTCATTCGATCCGAAACTTTGTTTACTCGAAAAGAAGGAACAAGATTTAGATTCATTTGTGATTGGGTTATCATTTTATTGAATGTTATCACAATCTAATTCTTCTTCTCATCTTATTAGACTTTTTAAGACAAGAATTGATCATTTGGCTTCTCCTTGCTTTTAAATGAGAAACATTATCCTGACTCAGTCATTATTGCATGGCAACATTCACAATCTTTTTTCTTCATTCCTTCTTCTTCCTCTGCTTCTGTTTCTTAACCATTTAAGCTTTACTTTTCTTTATCCAAACGAAGAATCTGTTTCATTCTGATTCCTGATTATCTTGATATTCTTTTTATAACATGTCTGTATCTGTGTGTTTCAATGTTCATTTACCAATGATTACATTTATCCATGAGATTCATCAATGAAAAGCTTGAGCCATTCTCCAATCACAATTTATCTCTTCTAATCATTCATCGCCTTCAAAACGCCTTCAACTTTCCATTTCTGCCTTTTCGTTCACCTAAACTTTCGTCTTATTCATTTATTAATATTTTTTTGATGAAATTCGACATTTAAAGGAAAGTTTCCAATTATCGAATATACAGAATTCTGGGAAAAAAATTCAAAACAGAATTCAATCTACTCAGGAGAGTGGAAATCGAATAAATCCATCGATTGAAGTGAGAATGTTTTTATAATATTTCGATAAAAAATGATGAACTTGTTTCAAAATATTTACTAAAATCAATTTGAATATTGTATTTCAGTTGATAATAATATTGAATAATAGAATCGTTGAAATATGAAAGGTAAAAGTGATTTTATTTCCATTTTTCATGGCGCCTTAAATAGACCAATGAAGTGATAATAAAGTAACATCAAAATAATGTTAAAGCCATTATTATTGTTATCTTTTGACTTTTTTGTATATGAATAGTGATGCAAGAACTTGTATCTGATTTCATTCAAATAAAATGTAAATTGATGTCATCAAGGTGGAATCAGTTTGAAGATAGTTTGAAGAGAAAAGCAAAATTTGACTCAAATTTTCAGCCTGCTTGTTGTGATGATGAAAATATCCATTGAAATGCTGCTCAAGAGACTCATTCTTAGCTATTATCGCATTATTCAGTATAAAAAAGAAACACATTTCAACATGATTCCCTACTTTATCATGATAATCATTTTGCCTCTTCGTTGTCCAACTGTTCGGAAAATACTTTAAGAATTGATTAGAATCAAATTGATTATCTTTTCTACTCTCTCAAGTACTTTTTAATCTTGCATTTGAAAGTTGTTCTGATGAATCAGGTAACATGAGTAGGTTTTGAGAGATGAAAAACGAGGAAAGTTTAAAGTTGAAATTATCTGCAAAAGTTAATAATCAAATAAATGGAATGGAAGAATAGCCATGACATTGGAAACGTCAAGGTAATTGAAATCACTTCATCATCGTGACTCTATCAGTAACACCATCATTACCATGATTGTCATCCACAATAAAACATTTATTCAGCTTATTATATGTTAGATTAGAGTTTGCTTAAAGTTTATCAAATTTGAACTTTTTATTTGTTGAGACATTCAGTAAATGAGAATCGAAATACGATGTCAATACACGATTCATCAACTTTTTGTGTCGACATTAGATAATGCCTTTTGTATTCACTCAAATTAATGCAACTAAACCGTCCAACTGATGACAACATGATGATTGATGTTTCGCAGTTGACAACAGTTAACATGCTGATAATTATTCGTTAATAAATATTCCATAAGCTCGATAATTATTTAATTATAAATAATGAATAAGCACTCCGCATATGAGTTTCGAGTTAAAGACATCACCCATCGCAGTCTCTCGATCACGTTATTCATCGATAGAATCATGTTCTGTTGAAAGAGATGAAGCTGGGTAATCTGAAGCTAGGTTAAGGTTGAAAGGATATCTGTTGAACCTGATCACTTTTCTGATTATAAGTTGGTGAATCTTCGGTAGTGACTCTATGCTTCCTGGATTTATTGCGATTTCATTCATCGTACTGTGACAAAAACATTACTGTGAAGTAAAAGGCAAACTATGAAGAAAATAGAGAAAAATTTGAAATCAGATTTCATCGGATGATGAAAACATACGCCACTTACATTTTTAAAGCCAGTCGAGTCTTAAGATGAAATCTTTTTACGCAGTTCTCATGCCTCTTTAAGCATCCGTTATGCCTTCATTTCACTTACAATAAGGTTCTATGCAAAGAGATTGTTTCAGTTCACAAGGGTTGAGTCAAACGATTGGTCTAGCATATTGACTAGTCATTATTACAATTAATCATAAAAACTAATCTTTTGTAATTGTAAACTCTTGAACAAGATTCATTAGCTTAACGGAAAATCGGTTCTTTCAACTGAACACTAGAAAACGATTATTGAATGCACAATGGAAATAGTTGATGCGATAAATATTCTCTGATTTTAGTGAAATGTTTTGAATTATAATACAATTTTCTTTAATGGAAAACATAGTTTTCTTAGAATATACAAAGTTGATTGAATTTAAAAGCTTTCAGTTTTGATAATATTATGAGAATTATCTCTATTGTTTTCCATTCCATGCGATCATCTCTAGAATATTTTGCAACTCAAATTATCGATTCATATTATTGAAAATTACATGACAAAAATACATTATGGAACAGAAGAAAGATTCTCATAAAGTTGATGAAAAAAGACTTAAAAGTCTGACATGAATTGTGAATGAAATAACATTTGAAATGATCAAAGCTAATCCAAAGCATATAAACAATGTAATAACATGAATTTATCTGAAAATGGTGAAGAGAACGAGGAAAACGGGAAGAAAAAGTTGATAATATTTATTCAAATAAAGTGTTGGAATTATCAAGACAAAAATGAAAGAAAAAGAAAACAAGAGAAAAAATAGTAAAAAATTTACATTTGAATGCAGAGCTGAGTTGAACAATCATAGCATTTAAAATTTACTCAGACTGTCACCATGTAATTTGTATGAATAGCAAGAAAACATTTCCATTGCCAATGTGTTTATGGTTGATTCTGTGAAATCTTTTTCTTCTTTTGATTTTCGTCTTTTGTCTCCAATCGATTTGCATACAATGGAAGCGAGTAAAGAAGTTCATGAAGAAACAAACTGACAAAATTTATAAATGTATAATCTATGCGAATGTGAAAGGCTTACATGATAATATAATTTATCCATATCAAAGTGAAAATACCTCAAAATGAATGGTTAATGTTGATGATGGAAGAAAAGGAAAAGATGAGAAAAGGATGAAGTTAATGTTGAAATGTATATCAGATTAAGAATGAGAAATGAGCCACATGATGTTGTCGGATGAAATTACATTTCAGTTCCAAATCAAAAGATAAACATTTCATTTGACATTCTCTTGCTTTCCGCAGAACTCGTCGTTTCTCTGATAACAATTATAACTGCTGAAAATGTCGAGTTTTGAAGAAAATTATTTTGTCGAAAATTTTCTAAAAAAAGAAAAAAATTTTCAAAAATTATTGCCATTTAAGTACAGGATGAAGCAACTGGATTGGAAAATGTTATTGAATGGAAAACACAATCAGTTCATTTTGAATAAAAGATGAAATAATTTGGAAAAGTTTAACAAGATAAAACTGGAAAAATGTTATTAGTAAAGTATTGAAATTCTGAGAATGTATTTATCCAGTTTTTCCCATGAAAATGGAGTAAAAATGTTTATTATCATTTTATTATTATTGAAATGTTAGCATTTTGGATGGAAGAATAAGAAATCAGTGAGAATCAGAATAAAGAATTGAAAATAAAAAATGATTTCTTTTTTGCCATTCTTTTCTTTCTTTCATTTGTTCCGTGAAATGTTGAAGAAAATGTTGCAACCTTGAATGAGAATTAGGAATAATCTGTAACTGGGAATGGAAATTGTAAATAACATAATTGGCTTGTTGATTTTGTTTTCATTTTGAAAAATTTTTCCATTTCAGGCGAGTTTCTACAGACGAATTGAGAATGAATGAAATGAAAAGAAATAAAAGATTCCAAATGATGATTACCTGCTTGTTTGCCATGCTTTTGTTTCACTAAAAGTCTTACCAATCTTTTCTTTTCTCTTTTTTCTCGTCTTCATTTATCATCCAACATCTTTCATCATTTCGTTATATAAATCTCCTTTTCTCCTTCCAAGTCTTTTTAAATGAATATTCAGTTAATTTAATGAAATTCTGAGCTTATTAGAGTTGAAATATCTTCATTGATACTTAACATAATCAAATATCTAAACATTTTTTTCTTTTTCCTCATTTCTCTTCCATTTACTTTGTTGTTCATTGGACTTATGGATATAAATGTCGACTGATGGCCACTTGAACTCAACTTGAAATCAAATGTTGACTTTACGATGAAACTTAAAATGAAAATTTTCAAATTGAATCAATCAAATCAGATTTTCCAGAAGATGAAGCTGAAGAATCAGAATATCGAAAGGATCCATCAAGTAAGTATTTCAACTTTTACTTATTTCAACTCAACTCATGCTAATACATTCTTTCTCTGAGCTTTCAATAATTCAGCCAATTCTTCAATTTTAAGTTAAGGACTAAATTGAGAGCAGATTTTTCGTTTTCTTTTCAAAAAAGCATTTTAATTGTTCAGCTTCATGTTGTTGAATCAATTTTCTTCTTTAAATCTTTTCTTTTGGATAATTGCAATCTTTGATTTTCTGTTATTTTCAGTAAATTTTAGCTCACAGTTTCCTATTAAGTTCATGAGAAATGCTTTGGACTGTTTGATTTCCGATGAAAAAAGCTACTTAATAAAATGCATTGACAGTCAAAATCAATGGAATCAATGGATTCTGCATTCAGACTCATTCAAAGATTATTTAGTCTTCATGATAGCAATGACTATCCTGAGCCAACTTGAACAGCAAATACGAACAGTTGATATGGAAAGGTCAAAGACTTATTTGGTTATCCAATGTATACATTTCAATGAATGTTTCTTTATATAAATATCCAAATGAAGATTATATTCATTCAATAAATGCACCAAATATGAAAATGTCACTTAAAATCTCTTCCATGAAATCGTAAATATCAAATGGCGATGACAGGTCAACCAAAATTTCACTGTTTATTTCTTTTCATATTTTTATTGATGAGTTGCCACTTGCTTTTTGGTCAATCATTACTTTGTTTACTGGTTGAGATTTAATCAGAATAAACATGATGAAGCTAAAGGGCGAATAATAGTCTGAGCGTAGCGAAGACTACATGTTCACTTTTTTCACCCAATTTTGATTTTGTTTTTTCTATAACTCAACAACTAATGTATCCACAGTCTTCAAACTTGTCTATTATTGTGGAGTAAATGTTCAAAAGAAATTTTTTGAAGTTCAGGTCAAAGGTTGCAGGGGGCGTGGCTAAATATGGGAAATAGCCTTTCAGCCCCCAACATCCGTTTCCAAGTGTTTTTTACTCATTTTTTTGCTTAAATGTATCGTATATAAACCTGACTACACAGAGACCACTTTATTAAAGTTCTGCCTTTAACTCTTGTGACCTTTTTTTGCTATACAAGTTTTTACCAATTTTTTTAGAAAAGGCTCTTTTTCACTTTAAAACCTATTTTTTCGACTAAAATCATCATTCTCTATCTAACAATACCATTTGCGTTGAGAGCAACAAACAGGAACCCACTTTAAAATTTCATCACTTTTTTTTCAACCACGCTTTTGGGTCAACTTAAAATCTTTATTGCCGTACTTAAACTCACGTTTTTAGTGTTTATTTCAACTAAACTCATCATTCTCTATCCAACAATACCATTTCCAACTCAACTGAACCAATTTATTCGGAAAAATTTCAAATATTTTTGTGAAAGTAAGACTATTTTTGTTTGTAATATTCATATATTTCATCATCTTGTTAAGTTTTCATATCATAACAAGCCACGCAATAGAAATCATAAACAGTAATGAGAGTGGAAAAAATATCAGAGAAAGCCAAGAGACTTTTGCGTCTCAATAGAATTAGGGCTGAAAAATTTTTGTACCAACAGGAAATTTCTTCTGAATCTTCTGAAATAGATGAACCTAATCTTCCAACAATAAGATGTAGTCAAGAAGCAGGACCATCTAATGTTAGCGTTCCAATACAGACTCGTCCAGATTTTCTTAGGCAACTCGTGCAAGATACATCATCTAATGATACGATTATTGAAAAACCCACTGCTGAGCCGAGACCAGTTTTTCACGAATCATTTTCAGATGAAGAATTACCACAAGCAAATACAGTTAGAGAAGGTGTAAATTTTGGTTTGATTATAGAAAATAATACATCTTTTCATGAAGATGATTTGAATGAATCTTTCAATCTACCAAGAGTACCAGATCCACTATATGCACCTGCAGTAGAGTTATATCCTTCTATTTGGGTTGACATTGCCAAAAACTTTGACAAAACGTTTGAAAATATACAATGGAAAAAATGTAATTTGTGTGAACAAAAGTTTCCAGATCTGTATTTACTCGCAGTTTTCTGTAGTTTTTGTAAAAATAAAACCTCTACAGGTCTTTTTAATGACGACAATTCGATGTTTCCTGGAGAAGTTCCTGAGATTCTTCGAGATTTAACACCTATTGAAGAAATGCTGATAGCTAAAATACACCCAGCTATCTGTTTATATAGAATACGTGGTAAACAATATGTGTATTCTGGCCACGTAATTCATTTTCGTCAAGATGTTGTACAGTTACATTCAAAACTGCCAGTTACTTTTTCTGAACGATGCAATGATCCAGCAGATTTAGCTGACCTTTTAAATTGTCTACAAAGGCACACTAGGTGTGGTAGACATTGCATTAGAACTGATCGAAAAACCGGTAGGGATAAATGTCGTTATGGGTTCCCTAAGCCTCTTTATCATCAAGATAAATTGATCAAAGCTAATGAGCTTTGGACTTTCAAGCCTAAAAGAAATGATGAGAAGATGGCTAGGAACAATACATTCATTACGCAAGTTTGGCGTGGTAATATTGATTTTTCACCTATAACGTCGAAAGATGCAGTTATAAATTATATTGCAAAGTATGCGAGCAAACTTCAAATGTGCATGAAAAAACTATTAGAGATATTGTTACCGCTTCAACGTCTGATACTGCTGCTAAAACTATCATTAAGGCAGTGATGATAAGCTCGACAGCAGAAAGAGATTTCTCCGCACAAGAAACATGTCATCTAATGATGGGTTGGCCTCTTTACCACTCATCAAGAGCTATCGTCAATCTTGTTATAAGAGATGATTCATGGGTTAGACTCATCCACTTCTCAGATGCAGATTCTAAAGTTATAACCAGATATAGCGGGAAGACCAAGCTTCTTAGCTGATTTGAATCTATTTACACATGCACAGAGATATAAATACTCTCAAGGGGCTATGATTGAAAACAAAAAATTTTCAGTGATTAGAGTTTTCCCTAGGTTAAAACTCTCAGAAGATGAAAATGAAAAAGAGAAGTACTTTAAGTTGAATGCAAATGTTTACATCCCGTAGACAGGCACGGTTGAAAGTCTCATTCAAGGTGTTTTGTCTGACAGACCTTGGCAGTTAGTTTGCAGAAATCTTCCTGAATTTCTTCCCACTAATATTGAATTCCCTGTTCCAGAAGATATTTTTTCAGAAGAGCTGCCAGCTGATCCAGCGAGAATTCATCGAAATGTTGAAGAAGGTGTCTCAGGAGCAGCGCCTGTACAGAATGAAAGAAGACCCCTCGGTCAAAGAGTGATAGATGAAACATATGGTTGGACGCAATATCAAGTTGATGAAGTAACTTGTGAAAATTTGCCGAAATGGTTAGAATCTGTTAAACCGAACTTCCAACGACAACAAATCACGAATACCAATGAATTTCCATTGTCAAATGATCAGCAAAGAGTTCTTGATATATCTTTAGAACAAATTCGCCAATTTAGCTCCCTAAATCCTAGAGTGACAACCAAAAGAGTTATGGTTCAAGGTAAAGCTGGTTCAGGGAAAAGTTTTCTAATCTCAAAGATTGCATCACTTTTTCAAGAAAACTTCGGCTCAGATTCAATAGAAATTCTTGCTCCTACAGGTGTTGCAGCTGTTAATATAGGGGGTAGAACCGTTCACTCTTTTTTGAATATAGGTGTTGGTAAATTCAGCAACTTAGAAGGTGAGGCGCTTCGCTAATTTCAACTCAAAATGTCAAAAATTAAGGCACTTATTTTTGACGAAATGTCAATGATAGGACTACAGTTTCTTGCAAAAATATCGAAGAGACTTCAAGAAGGTAGCGGTAGTTCTGATGAGCCTTTTGGAGGTTATATCGTTTATTTCTTAGGCGATATGCAACAATTACCTCCTGTTAATGATTACGCTATGTACAGTGAAACAGAGGGTGCACTAAGTCATGAAGGTAGGTTGGTGCTAGAATCTTTCCAAAGATTCATGCTCTTAACTACTTGTCATAGGCAATCTGGATCAGATCAAGAATCGTTCAGAAATTTGTTAGATGGCGTATCAATTGGAGAAATATCTCATGATGCTTATAATTTACTTATGAGTAGAGGAATAGCTTCATTACCAAATGATGAGCTTGGAAATTTTGAAAATAGTATGAACATTCTAACCACTATAGATAGTGTTATGCGATGTAATTATGATTTCATCGAAAAAACAGGAAATCCATGCCCAAATATTGTTGCTGAGCATTGTGCGCCACAGGCTATATCGGCGGATGAAGATAAAGCACAAGGTTTATCTTCTGTACTTAATCTTAGTATCGGCTGTAGAGTTATGCTACGTATAAATCTCTGGACTGAACGAGGTTTAGTCAATGGCTCAGTGGGTACCGTCAGAGAATTTTGCTATCGCCTGAATGAAGCACCTCCTAGCTTACCTGTCGCTATCTTGATAGAATTTGATGGTTACTCTGGGCCATATTATAAAGATAATTTGGTTCCAATAACACCCATCAAAAGATATTGGCAGAAAAATTCGAACAGCTATTGGAGAAAACAGTTCCCTCTTTCTCTTGCTCATGCTATAACGGCGCATAAAGCCCAAGGCCTTACTCTAGATAAAGTCAAAGTTAACATCGGAGAACGAGAATTTTCCCTTGGATTAACTTATGTAATTTTAAGTAGAGTAAAATCAATCCAGGAACTTGTTTTATTGGACGTTTTCGCTAAGGATAGAATTAATGCACTTTCAAAGCAAAATATGATGAAATTCAGAAGAAGTTTCCTGAGAAGATTTAATTAATTCCCCTCTAAATGAATTTTACTGCTACTCATAATATGATTTCTATGGCCTGCTCTTTAGTATGTGTAAGGCATATAATATACTGATGATGGAATAATATGAATTTTGCAAATTTAAATTTAATCTTATGAAAAAATTTCATTGAAAAAATAAATTATTAAAACCCCCAATTTCATTAAATTCAAGAAATTATTTATTTCCCTAAACGCTCGCTCAGGCTACGCCGGCTCCCGGCTGACCCAGTAACTAAATTGTAAATGTTAATAATCTGTTCAACTTTGGTTATTCACCGAAAGTATTAGTTGATTGAAGCAATTGAACTTCACTTGATTAAAGGTTGTTTTTAAAATAATAGTGAAAACGTTTTCGATTCTTTTCATTCAGATTAATCAATAGATTCACTGAGTTTCTTCTTTGTTTCATTTCGTCGAGTTCATCATGTTGATTGGAAAGAAAGGATAATTTGTGTCTTAAACCTCAACAAGATAGAAGTAACTCTTTGATTCCATTAGTGGTCAATGTTATCGAGGTTAAACAGAAGGTGGCAAAGCCTTTTGCTTATTCACTTTGGTTAAAGTTCAAGGGAATTTAGTTGAGCTCTGAAACGAACCAAACGATAATTGATCCCAGCCTGAGTAACCATTATTAACATTAGCATCACCAGAATCAAGTGACATTATATTCTCAAGTGAATATTCACTGAAAGAGTTAAATTAGTGAAAGTGCAAAATTATTACCAAAAAAGGTGAAAAAATAAAAGCAATGAAACACTTTTAATTGTAAAAGTGAGTTGGATGAGTAAATGGATAAATACTGTTGCTTCAAATTTTTTGTCAAAACTCTAGTTTCTTCTGAATTGAGTCACAAACTCAACTTTCATCTAATAACAAGATGAACCCACTCAATAATTGCATATCTAAACAGTCAGACTGTAAACATGTTGCAAAATCTCATGATAAAACGAACACAAAATTCATCTCTTGATATTTCAATTTGAAAACCTAAAAGATAAAACTTGTCAACTGAAGAACCTTTTTTGTCGTAAAATATGAATGATCCAAGTTTTTTGTCCAATTAAATGGTCAACATCTACTCGACTCACTTTCTTTAATTTACAAGTTTCATTTCTCCAGACTCACAACTTATCACTTTCGCGATTTCATAAAATCTCAATAATTCTATTTCTGTCATCAAAAATGAAGTCATCATTCGAACTGAGTTGGAACCCTAAATTGTTTTAAGTCTGAGTAGCCAACGGGATGTGAAGGCTACAAGACAACAAAGTAGTAATGTGATAGATCATATTAAACCTCGCCAGTTCTCAGGTAAACCAACCATATCTAAAGATGTTTTATTGATCATAACCAAACGATAATCTTCAAAAGTTCATGTAACCAAGTCATCTTTGGCTTAAGACGTGACGCATATCGCACTCAGAGTCAGGAGTACAGGTCTATCAGCCAGTGCTTTTTAATTTTGGATAAAGCTACTGTTGATTTTGCTTTGATAGTTACCATAAATAGCACTGTTGGCCAAAGAAAAGAGGAAAAGTTCGAAGTAGAAGAAAGAAACTAAGAAAGTTTACTTCGTATTTATTACTAGTGTATTACAGTCCAGTTCAGAGGTGTGTTTTCTTTTGGTTAATAATCGCCTTTCCGGAGACCAATCGACCTGAGATTTTGTCTAAGGAAGTTTCGTCGATACTTCATAGGTCAAGGTCATTCAAGGTCATTTTACGGAAATAGTCAAGGGAACTTCAGAGGTCATTTCATAACATTCAACCTTCAAAAAATTTCCTGGCAAAGTTTCAACTTTGTGTGGTCATTGGTTCTGGATTTATAGCGATTTAAACATCGAAACCATAATTCGATCAAATTTAAAGCTTTTATTGGCGAAACTTTCATAGACAAAATCTCAGATCGATCGGTCAACAAGAAGCCGAGTAATTTCTAAAAGAAAACGACGACCTTTCAGCTGAATTGACCTGAAACAAAAGAAACTAAAAGGTTTACTTTTAATTACAAATGTGTGTCAAGAGAAACAGAGTGAAGTGAGTGGACCTCTTGTCCAGTTTAAAATGAATAACCAGAAGAAATGAATTCGCAGATTGATTGCTGTCTCATGGAACCATTAACTATCTTATTTATCTGATTAACATTATTTGTCCTTCTTTTCATCTGACTTTATATTAAATTGAAATACTGATCATCAACATGATATGGGTGTTACAGTGATGATAAAGAGTTATCAGTTTGATTCTTTTCCAGGAGCACAAAATGGTTACAATTGGCGTTATATTCACTATCAAATGTTCATGAGTAAAATTAATCACTCGATCTAGTCAACATTGATCAATGATATTCACAGGGAGTGAAAATGAGGAAAAGAATGTTTATCATTTAGAATGATATTATTTCTTTTGCGTGATTCCATTACATGAAAAGAAGAAAGAAAAAGGAGCAAAAATAAATGATGAAGTTCTGGTCAACTGAACAAGTGTAGCATAATGAAACAAGTTTAAATATAATGATAATAAGATAACATGCAACAGAAGAAAATGTCAATTATTTAAGAAAAGATTGATTTTTATTCTTGAGTAACAAAAGGAAAGCAGAAAATAATAAATTAAATAAGAGACAAAATTTTCAATCAATTTGAGTTAATTTCATTTCGACTTGAATCCGAATAAAGTATGATGAACTTGTTTCGCCTTGTAAACCATTCAACCTTTGATAGACATTTCCAAATTCAATGCTATTCATCATTCCTGATCGTCATTCAGAGTTGATAATCTGTTTGATATGGTTTGTTTGCTTTGGTAGAAGCAGGCAAATGCAGAGATTTGATTGAACAGAAAAACTGAAAATATTTGCAATAAAACGATAAGTTGAGGAATAGAATGAGAAAAATGATGAAACAGAAACATTTATCAGGTTTAACCAAATAATGATTTAAAGTGTTCATTGATTCATGACAAACAAATGACTGTGAGTCAAAAGAACAACAAAAATATAATGAAAAAGTAGATTGGAAGAGATAATTTCTGTGAGAATAACAAAGATAATAGATTTGAGGTGGAATCGAGGAAATGAACTGTCAATGTCCATTATTGTCCTTCAACTTTGGATCGTTAATTATTCAAGTTGACCTGTAACCATAACTCTTGGTGTGTGTCCAGGCCAGACTCACCTTTCCACCAAACCAAGTGAATCTGTTGCCATAGCATTAGAACCTGTAAACTGTATAAAGCGAATCTCAATTGCAAATCTGTTCTGTATCATGAATTACACTTAATTCCTGTCGCTTCCTCATCATTATCATCATCATTGTTATTAGCATTATGTAACTTGTCGCTGTTTTCTTGTTGTTATTTTAGTTGTACAACATTCTTGTTATTCTTGTTGTCTAGGAGTGAATTTACTTGCACTGAAGCAAGAACATTTTTACCTCCCATTACCATAAATCGTGTACTATTACGAATGAAGATAAATCTGTTGTCTTCCTTCCGTAACCAGTTTCATTGACTTTCTTCTAAACTTTGTTATTTTCTTTTCCTTCTTTTCACCACTTTCAGTCATCATTATCTTCATGAGAATAGAAGTGAACTTGATGATGGTGTGAGATGGCAACAGAAAAGGGAACAAGAAGAGAAGACAAAAAGTTCATCACAAGATTAGACACATATTTTTGTACCTTTTGTGTTTATCAGGTAAATTGATTGTTCTTGGCAGCTCGGAGCAATTTCACTGTTACATTTGGCTTTGAGTAAAAAATTATTACATTTTGACTGGGAGTTGGAACAGGAAAGGGAGGCCAAGATGAAGAAGGAGTTTTGATGAGGTTCAATAAAGGTTCAGCTCAACTTCATTATTATTGCTTCTATTATCATCATCATCTATTCATTCTTTTCTTTTCTTCTCTCAAAATTCTTCTTTTGCCTGATGATGATATTTAGCTGTTTATTTCCATTAGCATGAAACTAAAATCAAAGCTTAATGGACTGAATCAATTCCCTGCCTGAAGATGAAAAGTCCGTGGAAAAACAATTAATTTGAAAATGAGAAAATTTCTTGTTTCGATTTTCTTCACCTATCAAATCATGATTACTCCCTGTTCTTGCTCCATTCATTTACTCATCAAATTATCACACTCATGAAACCCATTTCATTGAAATAATCTTTTCTTTTTTTTCTTTTTTCTTTTTCTTTTTTCTTTGCTCATCATGATAAAATGATTGATTGCAATAATAATGTTGATGATATTTCATCTCACCCATTATACATGCATACCTGAACATTGAATGGCAGTTATGCAAATGGAATAATAAAGAATATTGAAATTTGCTGATTGAAGATTAATGTTTGATGGTCAGTTGATGTTCAGTTAATGAAGAAAGGAAAGTCCATTAAGTAGATTCTATGGGAATAGAAATTCAGACTAAGCTCAGCTATATTCTGACCAAGTGTCAATCCTCATCACTGTTCGTCTCTCATGAAACTTGGAAAAGTTCAATCCTAATCTTTATTAATCAGCAGAATTTGTCATTTCACTCCACTCCATGATATTGATATGAACATTGAAGTATAACAAGAAAATGATGTTAAAATTGAATTGAAATTTAAAGTTTTCTTCTTTTCTTTTTTCAATCAAAGTGACTTTTGATGCAATCAATTAAATGAAAAATTGTAAATTAAATTAACTCGAGAACGAAAATTAGAGGCAAAGAAGTCAATACAAGTTATAATTATGTTTTAAGTTAATTAATTTCTATTAACATATTCAGAGCTGCAAATTGAAATAAATAGAAATCTAATTATTGTCATTATTATTAATAGATTAACATTTCATAGTAAATTAACATTGACTGTGAGTACATTTTAATTATAATTAATTTTGATAGTTAACAGACTTTCTCTTCTTTCTTTCTACCTTTCGTTCTCAGCTAAGTTCACCTTCCGTTCAGTTAGTTAAGGGTTCAATTAATTATCATCTTTATGATAAACATTATTAATATTCACTTAAAATCGTCAATAATTGTTGAACGATGATAATGAATAGGAAATGCTTTTCATTGAAATTGCAAAAGTTCTCTTTTCATTGTTCTTCTCTGATTCAGGAATTAATCCAAATAAATCAATTAGCATCAATGAAAATATATTCAATTGGTATTGATTGACAAAATCAGAGTCTATCATGATGTTAGTAAAACAATCAAATCAATATTAATGAAATCGATTGATAATGTTAATGATTGCTCTGTAATCATTGGATAAATTTCATTGCTTTCTCGATAATCAACATTATTTATGTTATCAAATGTCAACATGATTCATTTCAGACTCATTATTGTCTTGTTCGGATGTTTATAAGTGAAAAGCATTTCATCTGAAGATGCATTCCTCATTTTAATCCAATTGAAAATTAAGTTCAACTCAACATTTTCTCATTCAACATGGAATAAGAAGCAACAAAATTTCATGCTTTAATGATAGTTATTCGATAATTTATTTGCTAATCTTTTACTGGTCAAGAGTTGAAGATGACCAGCCATCGATATTGCAATTTCTTCTTCTGTTCAACTCATTTCGAACTTGTTTCTCTTCATTCTTCAGACATGACAAGTCTTGTGTAAAATAAAATCTGGATTTTGATTAAAAGTCCGAGTTTGGGAATTACAATAAGAAGTGAGTGTGAATGCGAGTTTCGAGTCAAAAGTTGAGACTAAATGAGATCGAAATGTCATGAAAATAAAGTCTATTAATGAATTTTCAAAACTACCTGTAAGAAACGATATCTTGGACTTTTAAACGCGATATTATCAAAACTTGAACAGGAAATATCTTGATTACTCGAATGAAATCGCTTTTCAGATCGAATTGCTATTAACTCAAAAGTTTATACTTTTTGATTTGCGTTTACAGAGCAAAAACTCGATTTATTACTTAATTGCATTGAATTGGCAATCGAATGTCTGAGTCTTTATCGACATCTTAAAATGCATAAGCGCTTGCAGCATAAACAGATTGTATGGGATCACAAACACATGGGTTTTTGGATATAAATCTGAGTTCTGCAACTGTTAGATATGATAGAATAAGTTAGGTTTCGATTGTTTTATAATATGTTCCAACAACTTTTTGTAGATGCACTGAGATCTACTGTTTTAACATTTGCTTTCATTGCTATTTAAAGTTTGATTCTGTCCAATAGATCACATTTATCAATCGAGCTTAAATTCCTTCCTCAATTGATTATGGGTTTTGATTAGCAGTGTTTTGTCACTTCCTCGCTATTTTGTGGTTTTGATTCTATCTTTTTGGTTACTATAAATAGAATCAGACTAGAATTAAATGTTTCTTTTTTTCTTTTCGCCTTTTGATACTTGAACATTATCTGATTCAATATGGCATTATAGCATATTTCAATACTCACAAGGCATTTCATTGTCAGATTATTTAATTTACATACAATATCATCAACTGTTGATCGATTTTCCTCTTTTCCGAGAAACCTATTCTTTCGACTTGCTTTTGTTAAAAGTCGTTTCAATTGCTAAACAGCTTTAAATGCTAAACTCGCCGATTCTGAATTTTCTTGTTAATCTTACAATTTCCAACTTTTTCATTTCTGTAACTAAATTTTGACCATGAATTGATGGAAACTGTTTCCTATCATTTCCTGAATGAAAATGAAATTTGAAGAAAAGGAAAACAGAGAAGAATCTTGAGGAAATGGAAAAGCAGCGAAAAGAAAAAAAATTTTACATTTTTACATGAACATTGCAAGTAAAAGATAAACAAAATGTTTACTTTTCATCAAATCACTTTATCACCTTAATAGCATTACATGAAGTTATTATTACTTGGGTCACATTCCGGTTCCAATCGATTCTGCAAGATTAAACTCGAGCAAAAATAAAAACTGATTTTACTCCAGTTATTTTCACATTGATAACTTTAATTGGAATCAATTTTTCAAAAACAAAACCAACTTTCAATTGATAATAATTGAAAGTGAAGGAAGGCAAAGAAAAAACTTAATAAAGCAAAATATAAATTAACGAAAAGAAATAAAATTGTTGATTAATTGTTGAACAATAAATTATCTTTATTGTTAAACTAATTCAAAGAATGGCGAAAAAATGAAACAGAATAAAAGAAGAAGAAGAAGAAGCGAAAAATTACTCCCTGTTGTCTGAGTTTAGAATAAAAAATCATGACAACTTTTGAGGAAATTTTCCTTTCCATTGACTTACATTTATTATTAAAAAAACATCTCGTTGATTGAGTCTGTTATTTAATGACAATTTTAATTCGCCTTTTGCCACAGAGAAAAGGATTTAAAATGTTATCGTTGCAAGAGAATGATAAAAGTGATGAGTTCAATTCTCTGGAGTAAACTTGACGCAGCAATATAAATAAATAAATAGTCTTATATATTATCATTATTATTAACTTGATATTGATTAACCAATAATGTGAAGAAGAAGAAATTTATTTCTATTTCAGGAGAAGGAGAAAAACTAAATTAATATCGCAAAATGCATTTCAACTCCCAGTGAATAAAGTTTCGCTTCTTCTTTACTCCAACATTCTTGTGGCACAAAACCACACTTTAAATTTATTCTGGTTCGTCATTACTTTTTATTCTGCATTCATATATGAATACATTAATGCACTCTGCATGATACTTTTTGTTATCGTAAGAAAAATGTCTTGCAAAAGAAGAATTTTCACTCATGAAAAATTCTCTTCCATTGATAATCTTGTAATTTTATCGAATTATCGATAGCATTTTTACCAACGAATTTTTCATTGCATTAAATGGCCTCATTTTTTATCGAAAATATGTTTCATCTTTACTTTTGCTTTTTGTGTTCCCATGATGTTCCATTTATTATTATTCAGGACAAAATTGAGCTTATTTTCGAATGGAATGCATTTCTCGATTGCTGATATAATGATTTTCAATCAATTATTTTTGCTTTTTGGTTGTTAATTAGGGAATTGTCGTTCAATTCTGGACCCATCAATTTGAATATCAAATTGCATCAGAGAATTCAGTGTTTGCATGTTGCTTTGGAAACGTGAAATGGATTTTTCACTTTTCCATTCTTTTGCTTCGCAATCAATTTTATGAACGTTTTTAGTCGACTGTTGATGATCATTTCTTAATTGATTAGTAGATTAATGAATTACACTTTAGTTTGAATTGGGTATTTGCTATAGAGAGACACGTCAATTGACAAGTAATCATGTGAATATCTTATGAGGATTAATGTGATCAATTTGAATGATGATCAGTTCCTGCAATCGTCATTATATCGCCATTAAATATTAATAATCTAGTTCAGTTGATGAATGGAATTATCTCGGTTATGAAATAATATCCATATTCATTCCATTCTCTTGAGTAGAAATGCAAAAATTGATGAAATTAACGATAAAATATAACAGAATTTGCTGTCATAACAGAATATCATGAAAGAAACCAGTTATATGACTGTATTCAGAGGCACGAACTATTAATGATTAATATTTTGCTTCATTTTCAATCTTGATTTGCAATTTCAATAGAATGCAATTGCATTCGAACGAAACTCGTTTTAAGCGAAATTTTGCTCTAAACTTGCTAAGTGGTTTCACTTCTTCACCCGTTTCCTTTTCGTTGAGTACAGACTGTGATTGCGTAGCAAAATTTTAAAAAAAATTGAAACTAATTGAAGTCAATGATCAACTTTTCGCAAATCGCTTTCTGGGTTCAAGGTGCTGACAATTATTGATATGGAAGCAATTAGACGTGAGATTGCTTTATTGAATACACTATCGAGGCAATGATGAAAAGTGCGAAATGATTGCTCTAATCATGTTTTTGATTGTCCATTTTAAAGTTTCGTGTTTTCGTCAAATTGAACCTCGAACACATTCCAATCCCTTGACAACATGTAATCATCATTTTGAAATGGTTTGATGACGAAACGCAACTATTGACAGAAAAGTTGCTAATACAAAACATAAAATGAAAGTAACGTTTGGCTTGTCAAACAATGAGATGAAATGAAAATAACAGTTTCCAGTTGATAGCAAGTTATAATGTTGTAGAAGCGCCTTTCACTGTTTAAACCAATTTAATTCTAGGTTGTTATGTATATCGAACAGTTTACCTCATTTAACTTGATCTTGTCACATCTAACACTTTACTCTTATGTTTTTGCTTACACAATTCACTTTCACTCCCTGTCCATGTTATCTTCATCAAGTTATCATTCATTCTTATTCTTTTAGAAAAGAGGTAAAAAGAAAACTCAACTTTACTTCAATTGTTATTCTGTTAGTCTAAAGACGTGACCCAAGAAGAAGAAGAAGAAAGAAAAAGGAACAAAATTTTCATTCTTTTTTCTTCTCATCATCAACATCTTCTCCAACCAATTTAACCAATAGTCAACTCATTATATTGACTTACCAGTGCCAAGGGTCATCACAAGTGTATGTTTTCTTTGAGTGGACTTCTTATGGTGATCAGAGTGATCATGATCAAGGTTGAAACTGCAAGAAACTGATCAGTTTGGAACTTAGTATGCACACCTTGTAAGCTGAATGATGAAAGTAGACATAATATTAAGCTACTTTACTCGCTGCTTACCAAGAAATCATCAATTATGTGTATATCATTGGTCATTATGGGTCAAACTATTGAATCATTTTTCAGCTTACATTTCAATTAACTTGTTCATTTCAGTAAAAGAGTTTAATTGAAAAGCGAAACAGCATTTTCTCACAATTTTCATAATCTTTTAAATCCAAAGTGAAACAAATGTTTAGTGTAATGAAACTTGTAAACCTTCATTATAATTCATCAAGTTTCTCGATTACAGTTAACTAATTACGTTTGGAGCAACAAAGGATTCCAACGATGCTGGCTTTATCAAGATAATTGTTAACCTTATTAAAGTTAATCTATTGACTTAATGATTCAAAGTAATAAAAGGAATAAACTTTTTTAATAGTTTCCTAAATGTACTCTAAATAATGTATAATCGCTGAACGCAACTCATGAAACTTTTCTTTTCTCTTCAAGAGATATCTTTTCATCTTAGATGCTTCATTCAATGTTTCATGATAAACTTATATTTTTTGTTCTTTTGCATTGATTCAAATAATCTATTTGATAATGTGACAAGTTTGAACAAAGAAAAAAGTTGAAACCGAAAAGAAAAAAAGTTTCGACTTTACCATTTCATTCGCACTTTTTTCTTGACAGATATTTCAGTTTGTCAATAACAGCTGAACAGTTATCTGATCAGTGGAAGAAAGGCTGAGCAGAAGAAAAATCTTCTCGGAAGAATCAAATTCCATATCGAATGGTGCTTTGAAATATTGTGAACAGAAAAGTTGAACTGAATGATAAGATGAAGGTTATCTTTCAAAGTAGAAATTTATTTTTGGTTCATCGGTTGGGAAGGAAAAGTTTGTGAAATTGATAACAATACAAATCTTGAACAACTGATCTTGTAATCTTGTTCTCATTCATTCAATAATAACAACTTATTATCAAATAACAATCAAATAAATGACAAAAATTATCAATAAAAAATGTCAAAAGAGGAGAAAAAATGGACAAAAATATGATTATTAGCAAAATAAAAAAGCTTTTCACTTTTTTATTGGAAACTCGAAATACTTTTTCCATTCGAAACGACCTTCTCAAGTAGAACTCCAAGTTTCCTTTTGATTCAAAATTTTGTCGCAAAAGTTTACTTTAGAAAGATGTTTAACTTTTTGTCATAAATTATGAGCAAATGTTATCGATAAAATTCCAAACTGATTAGCTAAAATCGCGAGTTCTGTTAGTTTGATTGGTAATGGAGGTTCGAAGTGAAAAAATGTAACGAAAATTGAAAGATGCAATAAAAGGTACAAAAGGAGTTGAAGGAGTTGAGATGATAAATGAAGAGAAAAGTGCAAGATAGGAATTGAGTTGAACAAATTGATTTGTTCAACATGGAACTTGAATGTGAAAGTGTTCCTTTAATTACACGATTCTTCTCGGCAAACTTTACTTTTTACTCTTCTTTCTTTACTCGATTGTCATTTGATCACAGACCTGATGAAGCAAATTGTGACAATTTATTTGGCTTTTGCTTATTCGTTGCCATTCATTTAATGACAATTGGAAGAAGATGAGAAATGAAAAGAATAGTCAATCCCTTGAAACCTTTTATTCCTGTTTCACCAGCAAATTATTTATCTTTCAATTGGTTGATAAACAAGATTCTTGTTCAATCTTTAAGATTATATCTTTTCATTGTCACTCCTTTTCAGAGGCTCATTGAATAACAACTTTTGCGTTTCTCTATTAAATGGTCAACTAATTGTCAACAAACTAATTTACTTACAGTTTCATCAATCCCAGCACTAACCAACCATTTAAAAAACAGATTTCAAGAAACTCATTTTTCGTCTAAGTAACATTCCAATGATATTTTCCTCATGTATTTTCGACGTTTGGATGATCTAAGGAAATATTTCATGTTTACTCGATTCACGATGAAACTGAAGCCCTTGAAATAGTAATGAGATACGTTGTAAGTGTTCTCATCAAAAGTTGCTTTTGTCTTAATTTTCAAGATCGACATTTCGATCAAGCTTCTCTTACAAGATGCACCACTTCCTTAACCTTTCTGTTTGCTATCTTTTCCTTTTCTTTCTACTTGTTTATGTCTTTAATGAGTTCAGGGAATTGATAGTTATCATGTGTATTATTTTTCTTATCTCACTTGAATAATCACTTGTTGGATTGCGTCGAGTCATTAAATCTCAGTTATACAAATATTGTTCATAAACTACATGTATATTGATTACACGCTTTCATTTCGAACCGATTCAATCGATGAAACATTTTATTTATTATACATTTGAGCGGAAAATTGATTTCTAATCCACAACTTGGAGTAGAAAATGGTTTTTGTCGATTTTGTCGACGTTGTTTTTCTGAGTAACATTTGAATTTGTTTATTGCAAGTTGTTGCTGATTAGTTTCAAGGAAAAGTAAACGGACTCAAAAATAGTGTGATTGAAATGGAGTGAAACAGTGAAAATCACTCAACATTAAAGTCAATCCATTCCTTGGATAACAAATTATTATCATGTAACATCTAGATAAGGTTAATGCTTTGATCTTTTTTGGCCAAAGAGGAACACGAAAGATCATTTTGTGCTATAAAAGGTGCAGAAAAGGTTCAAGTTTGAATAGATATTGAATGATCGTAAGTTAATCCAATAATTGAGACATAATAGGCAACATTATGAGTATAACCACAAAAATAGTGAAACACATTTTTGTCAAAATAAACTACGATAATGAAGATAAACTCGGTTTAAAGGGATTTGAAACAGGTCAGAATTACATTCTACATCGCTCTATCGGTGCTTAAATCATACAATGCTATCATACGTGCTTGAAGCATACAATTATGCTTCGTAAATTTGCATGGTTGAAATTGGTGATCGGGACGATGTGAATCTGGACGAAGTTTCAAAAGTGATAAAAGAAGCAAATATATGCATTGAAATATTGACAGAAAAAATTGAATTTTCACGAAATTTGATAATGAAAAGAATTGACTATTCGAAACTTTAAAATGTTTTCGTGATTCTACACTTTCCTTCAATTTAATTTAATAGATTTTTGGTCCAGATTATTTCTGCATGTAGAACTTTCCTGTTAAAATTTGAGGCCGTTTTTGATGCAGATCACAAGAAATATCTAAATTCCAATTCTTCACGTATCCAGTACAAGCAGCGAAAAATCCTTTGTCTAATCATTAAAAAAAAATGTTTTCCCTTGAAACTCACACAAATGGTGTTCAAAATATAATGGCTTCAGGTCATGCAATATGCATTTTTATTCATTCATCAAGTTTGCATAGACAGTGGATCAACAGTGATTATATTTTCAAACTCAAAATCACTGGAAATGAAAAAAGACCGAACAAAACTCATTGAGAATTGATTAGGTAATATCTCAGAATGAAATCGATTCCTGAACAAACCTATTCGCTAATTTCCAATCCAAGGAAGTCTTTGTCGATTATAATGAGAACAAATCCATAAAAGTCCATTTCTTTGCTTTTACATAATGTTTGGTCCAAAAAGAATAGTTTTTTTGCTAAAATTCTGTTTACACCCAGAGCTGCGTAAAATAACTTTGAATGGCTTTAAGTCGCCCAATTGTCATCATTCATTCAAACTTTCATTGAATATTCATCTCAACAACACATTCTACTAATTTCAATAAAGTGATTAAAACCGTTGCAAGTTGATTATGAACTGAATATGCAAAGCATAAACAGACGCAAACAACGAACATTTGTTTATCAAAACAATTTATCGTCTCTTCGAAGCTAAAAACAATTGGTTAATTGAGTAATTATCATTATCAAATTTTCAAGATTTCCCTTTATTCCTTCATTCACTTTTCTAATGTTACATCAAAATGCTATTAAGAATCTGACGAACAAAATAATCTCATGGAAACCCGGCAATAACAATATTGACTGTTATTAAGTTAATCATTTAAAAATCTTTACCAAATTAACTTTGTAATCACCAGAGTTTTTGTTTCCATAACAAAACCAGTTAATACAACTGAATGAATGAATTAGGAAAAGTGTAACCTTTTAACGTAATTCAGAGTTTCTATTCTGAATACATTAGTCTATTCTATTATCATAATTGTCATCATTATCATTACTTTTGTTTAAAAACTTTTCTTGAGCAACAAATTTCTTCAGTTAATTCAACTGATTACATGATTTTAAATGAACCATGAAAAACAGAATTGAATAGGAAATAGCAATAATTATAGTGAAAAAAGCCAGAATTAAAGATAGTAAAACAGTTTTCTCATTCAGCTAATCATTGCCAAACTAATTCTTGTTCATTATTTAAAGTTGATATTAATGCCTTTTCTGGAAATGAATTAACTCGACTTTACAAGTTATATTTATCGAGAATTGAATGTCCAGTTCATCGAAGAAAAATGCATTTTTCATGATCTTTCCATTAAATTTTGCAAATGTTTCATTTCAAATCTAACTGTTCATTCAACCAGAATTCAATTGTTCAATCAAAGGGTCAAGTATCAAGTGATTAAGACTTTTCTTTCGCTCATTTAGTTGATTAACTTTTTCCGTTGTTAATTATTTCTTTTTTTCTTCTCTTTTCATCATCCATAATGAAAGTCAATTAACAAATGCATGATTATACATTAGATTCTGTGATCAAGATTGAATAACAAAACACGATAACAACCAACGGATGCTTAGATTACATGGAAACGGAAACTTAGTTTTGTTGGTTAATGATTGATGAAAGTTATTGATAAATGAAAAGTAAGTTTAAACTGCAGAACACATGTTATATTCATTCAACTTTAATCAGAATTTTAAGTTCGACTCATTTCACGATCTTTCAGAAGAGACTTCTTCAAGCCACCAGAAAACCCTGAACTTTTTTCTTAGCCTTATTAACAGCTATTGGATTCTGTTTACTTTATTAGCTGAAAACAATTCAATATGCATTTATTCAATTTTCGTCAAGAATTAAGTCATATATCGAACTAGCTTCACGTATCGACATGTAACTTCATTGCAGTAAAAAATGAAATGCGGAATAAAATTGTATTCTAATATTACAATGAGAACTGGATATTGAGAGGTGAAATCCCAGGAAAACTGTAGAAAATGTGTTTTTTCGAAAAAACTTGAGTCTTGAAATAATAACTAGCTACTCGGTATTATCTTTCATTGGTTTAACATTAAATTTATGTAACATAATAAAGTATCATGTTTTGCGTTTCTTGTTTTTTTTGTTGAGTTACTTTAATAAAAGTTGAAATGGGACTCAATATCAATGGTTTCATCAAGTCATGTAAATAAAATCCTAGTTTTAGTTGGTTAACTTTAATATTAATATGTGTCCATATTTGTGGCTAATGTTATGCACTTGTTTGCAAGAGAAAATGTTCAATAAGTGAATGTTTGTCGAATTAAAGAAAATATGAAATTCAATGCTGAAAATTCTGACTCTCATGAGAATATCATTTAGAAATTTAAGTTTTTCCTTTTAAATCATAATCTATTAAATAATCTAATAACTTTGTGTTTAGCCAACCTCATTGTTTATGAAAATTTGGACTTTATAAGCATACATATTTATTCGGATTTCATCAAATAGCAAAAATGAACTAGAAAACAATTTCTTCTCATATTTTCTAGTTTTGATGCTTTTCGTTGATGTTTAGCTGCATTTGTTGTTTGATTAAAGAAGGAAAAACAAACGAATTTTAATTCGATATAAAAGTGTGCAAGTTATGCATGTAACATAGTAGGCAATAGCATGTCAGCATGTAATCAACGCAATAGTCAAAGATCTGGAATTGTAAAAAAGGTCATTAGGCGTATTTATTCTGGGCATTTTTTATCCTCTACGCTTGTTTGCAGCCTTTAATCACGTAATATTGAATCTACAGTCATGGGATTGAAACCATGAGCTTCCGTGATTCGAAGACCTATCAAGGTTATTCGCTGTCAGCTGTTTGTACTCCAACTGGCGTTGAAGGCACTTTTCTGTGAGTGTGAACTTTCTCATTCTGGTTTGACTGGTCTCAACTAATATCCAAAAGTCATGTCTATTTTCTCTGTCTGCTTGTTTAATTTAACCTTGCTTGGTTCGACCTAGGCGAATAGATTGATTATACAAGCAAAAACGAGAAATCAATTGAAACTGCAAGTGGAGGCGAGAGGAAAGTTGAATGAAAATCGCTTTATTCATCTGATTTGATTGTATAATGAAAGGAATGTTTTAATCAAATATACAAAGCATTTTGAGGAGAAAAGGCAGAAAGAATAAAATGAAGGAAATCAAGACTGACTAAATAGTCTGCTTACAATTTGTAATGCAATGAATAATGTCTATGTTTAGGTAAAGGTAAAGATTGTCTAACCTCAAGGTGAATTAGATAACCCTTTATAATATTTATTAGATTCTTTGATAAAAAATAAGCAATCGATTTGGAAAAGTGTATTGAACTGAACAGAAAGTAAACATTTCTCAAATTTATTTGGAAACGAAAGTATTAACAATAAAAGTTTAATGTGAAAAGGCGAAAATAGCGTTTTGTCGGAAATGAAGGAATTTGTTGCACTTTAATTGTTGAAGTGATTATTGTTGAGTTTTATTATTGATAATAAACAATAAAGTCAATGAGTTGACCAGGCAAAGAAGGAAATAAATATAAAAGTGAAAAGGTAAATAAGTTGCATTTAGATGTTGAAGAAATAAAAAGACGAAGACAAATAATATGAGAAGCAAAATGGTTACAAAAGTCAACAATATGATTGTTATGAACAATTGTGAACTTTTTTCATCTCAAATGTATACAATTGAACTTGAAGACTATTTGAGCTGCAAAACGGAGCCAAAAAACAATAAAATAAACAAAATAATACATAAGAAGATGAAGTTGGGAAGAAGGAAAAGATGACAACAATTGTTTCCATTTTTGCTCTTTTTTGGGTTCTTCTTGATGCTTGCACTGGTTAATGATGATTCGTTAAGTCACCAATGAACAAATGAATTGGAAGAGTGATAAAGAATGATGAGCCTAAAATGATGAAAACTAGTTGGAAGAAGGAGGAGAATCGAGAAAAGAAAAAATGATTCCTATTGTTGGACATAAATCTTGAGTCCAAATGAACAGTTGATGGACAAAATTGAAGTATTCATTTTAATCCTGGATCATGGTGATAATGCATTGTCTCATTGGAATCTTTGGCTAACAGTTTCATTTCATTGCTACTTAAATACGATAATCTAACAAGAAAAGGATGACGATAACAAAACACTCCCAGTGGAGTAAATTATATGTTTTTTATTATTCACTTTAACCTTGTTTAACAAGTTAATTGAGGTTCCAGGTTGGGTTGGTTGCAACCATTGATCAGTTGAAAAGTGAGAAAATATTCCAAATTCAGCTTTTAATGAAGCAAGAAAACAAGAGAAGAATATATTATCATGCAAAATTTTCGAGACTTTCTTTTGTTCTCGTCAATATATTTTCTCATTAATTTCCTTTTCTTTCCAGGCTGGCCTCAGTATATTGCAGCAGTTGGAAGCACAACAGACCTTCACTGTAACACAACTGCACCAACTAAAGACGATTCGGTGGCCTTAATCCTTTGGTACAAAGATGATCTTGGTCATCCTTTATACTCAATCGATGCTCGTTCAAGTGATAACTTTTCAGAAGCAAAACACTTCGCCAATAGTGAAAGAGCCAAGCTCAATTTAACCGATTCAATTTCAGTGTTGACCTTATCGCCCGTCAAGGAACAAGATTCAGGTGAATATCGATGTAGAGTTGACTTTAAAAGAGGAAGAACAATCAATCGATTCCTTAATTTCCAAGTAATTGGTAAGTTACGTCAAAATGAATGATAACCAAATGCTGTGAAACAAGTTTCCATAAATATCACCAAACTATACTCTGACTAAATTGATAATGATGATAGTATTGATTGAATAGTTAATTATTCATGTTAAACAATTTACTTTCCAGTTCAGTTTTATTTTCATCGTCAAACCATCAACTCAAATAAAGCAGAGTAAACACTTAATTATTCATTGAATAATGAATGTTACAAATGCAGGTAAAGCAAAAAAGTGCAATTAGTCAATTTCAGTGTTCGCCTGCTCACATGACATGAAATTAATCATCGTTTTGATATTTCAATTCATCTATTCAAACTATATGATAAAGAATGGAAAGTGAATCAAGAAACAATTTCATCAAATTACAGTTTAAATGATTTCATTAAAATTTGCTTCGAATTAGAAAGTTATTCAGGTTTTCTCAAAACTTTTGGACTTGATTATTAAAATGAATTTTCGGTCATTTTGCATAATTCATTCATAATGTCAGGCCATTACAATGGACATCATTATTAGTCGATTGGAGTAATAAAGCAAATCCAGAAAACTTGAAACTCCAACAAAAGGCTGAGTTTGTTTCCTCATCAATCAATCACATTTGACGGCCATTTTTTCATCATTAAGTGTATTTTGAATGGTAAAGGATGAACTCGATGATCATGATGAATCTCAATGAACTTTTGAGTTGAATGAAGAAGGTCAAATACGGAAGACATGAAAGAAGAAAAAAGTGAATGTCGAATAGACAAATGAAGTTGATGTCTTTTTGCCTTCATTGGTCATCTTTTATTCCCTTTCATCATGACCATCATTCTAATCATCCTGATCACCACTCTGATCATGAAAATACCCAAATCATGGATCCACTTGAGAATAGTTCTTCTGATTATCCCAATAAAAACACTAAAAGGCTTATGTAAATATTTACGTTTTTACCTCTTCTTCTGCTCTTCTCTTGTTTATATATTCATTTGCTCATTCTGATACTCAACAATCGATGAACTGATCAGTTCCTGCAAACTGTTCAATGCAACTCAATATCTTCATGGTCTTTCAACTCTTTTCTCTGCAACTTTTGTTCTCTCACTCAATTTAAAGGTCAAATGCGATGATTCAGGTTACTTGAAAGCTATGAATGGCTTCTGTGATGAAACAAAATTTCGATGTTGATGACAAAGAACACTTTCTTTTCGTTCTTTCTTTCAATGACAAGTGAAACAAACGAGGAAAGAAAAAGATTTGGAACTGAAAAATGAGAAGAGATTTGTTGAGAATTGAAATGATGAGAATGATGAAGATGTAGAAGAACTGAAAAGTGAAAAGAATTTAATGGAAGAGCAAAGTTTCAGGCTGATTATAAGGTGTATGAAATGGTGAAAGGATGAGAAGTGGAAATAAATTTTGAAGCAATATGAATTAGATGGATGCTAAGCTGAGCAGAAAATACGTTCAAGATTGAAAATCTAAGTCAATGGTGATGATAATGATGACAAATTTTGCTCTTTCATTCAATAAGAATCAAGATGATTGTATTATTCTGTTAGATCAATTGGAAATTCAACCCAAATGAATTAACTCTTCACTCTTTACATTCATTTCATTTCTTTCAAAACTCTTTTAAAATTGAAAGAACCAAAAATATCTCTTCTTAACCTTAGAAAAGAAGAAAAACCTTTTCCTTTTCCTGTCATCAAATGTTTACCTTTTATCAAATTAAATCATAAAATTCCCTTCGAACCATTCAATTTATCATCATTTGATCTTTTAATCGATACAAATCTTCAGAGCCTCAGAGTAATAAATAGGTGACAAGGTGAAGCACAACTTCACGATCCTAAAAACAAACAAACCTTTGATCGAAAATCAGTTGATTGAACTTCACAACGATAGTGGCTGGAGTGGATGGATAGCATGAGACTGGAGCTAATGATGAGTTGTCATTTGTTGCACATTCAGGGTTGACTGTCGACCGAAGGTCGAATTAAATTAATACTTAAAACTAATAGTTTAAAGATGGATTAATAAGGGAATCTATTGAGCTAAAAGTTTTGTTCTACAGTCAACTCTGTAAGTCGAACCTCAAGAAGTAATGTGTAATAGATTAAAGAGCAATTACTTTAGCCACTTGGTGGTCGAACTAGTTTTCGATAAGTAAAACATTGTAAAATCCGCTGATTCAAGAGATGATCGAGTTTACTCAATGGTTAAGTGCCAACTGTTTCAAGCAATTAGTTCAGTTTCAGAATATTTCTTTCAAGAAAATAAGTTTTAAAAGTTTTCGGTTTCGCGTGAGGACATTTTGCCAAACGATTGAAAGAAAAGACATGTTTATTAAGGGTACAATGGTTCTAAATTCTTGTTTGTTGTAATAACGAATGAAAGATTTGTGCAATAGACCGCAGATTGAAACCATGAGCTTCCGCAAACTGAAAAACTGGAAGCTCGAACTCACAATGGCATTAAAGATCACTTAGTTATTTGACCAATCGCTGAGATTTGAAGGTTTTTCGACCAACTTTTTACACTGACTGATTTGTGTTTCATCTTCAACTGTATTATAACATTCCTCATTTGGTCAATAAAATTTTTGATTTGCGGAAAATGATATTCAGAAGTTGATCAAAGACTAAATAAGCAAGCGACATCAAATTAACTTAAGAGTTCGAACTTGTGATTATTCAATTTTCCGAAGCTCATGGTTCAAATCTGAGTTTTGTGAACATTAAAGTAACTATGACATCAATCAAGCGAAACAACCGGTACATGCAAATGGTGAGAGAACCGTAAGAATCCCATCTGAAGCTGAAGAGAAGTCATTGTTGTTATTGAATAGGCCAAGCTCAATCAATCAATATAACAGTAAGTCAGTCACTAATATGGAAACAAAATGCTCTGAATAATTAAAGGTTAAATTAATAAATGTTTATGTTTTTAAGACACTGAAGGGTAAATGAATTTAGGACTTGCTACTCAATTTGAATAGCAGGGAAAGGATAAGTGTTAATCTCTTGATGAGTTACTGGAAACTTTCAGTTACAATCAATAATTAAATCTCTATGTTCTTGTGATGAATCAATTGATCGATTTGAAACATTCATCCTCATAATGATAATATAAATATTACTCTGAGCTCTCATTGAGTTGTACACAAGAATTGAGGAAAGAATAAAAAGTTGTTCCAAAGTGTTTTTTTGTTGAATTTTATTTCTCTCATCGCTTGTTATTACATTTCACTTGAAACTTTAGTTGATGTTTTTTGTGTGTATATTTGTGTTTGGCATCAATTCGATTGAATCCAACTTGAAATTGAAATAAACTTTTATGTTACTCTTTTTTTGTTTCAATAACTTTTTTACCCTCATCTTCACTCCCAGTTATCATTACCATTCCCTGTTCTCATCTTTGACTTGGTTTTTTATGTTCTCACTCTTACTGGCAACAACTCAAATCTGAATTGATTTCCGTTCAAATATTGATAAGATTGGATAATGATGAGAAGAAACAAATTGAAGTGAAAAAAAAGAGGAGGAAGATGATGATGAAAAGACCTCAGGAGAATGATTTGAAACATTATTTTTTGCCTATCAAAACCTTTCTCAATGAGTTTGATTGAAAAGCATGTTTCTTTAATGTGAACTAAATTTCCTTGAGAGATAAACATTTCTCTCTTCAACTCTGCTCAATGATCTTAAATTGTGACCTAACTTGTATCACTATCATCATCATCATCTCTTATTACATTTTATTTCTCATGCTCCTTGTCACAGGATAAATTCAGAACACATGAAGAAGGGGAAAAGTGAGGATAAATTAAACGTTTTGTTTTCACTCTTTTTTCTGCTCATCTTCTGTTGGAATCAACTTGTCTTTATCAGATGAGAAGCAAGCAAATAGAGACAAGTTTAAGGGATTGGATTGAAGATGGTTTCAACTGTCATGAGAATCAAGATTCTGATTCACAACTCATACATTTATTTTGCCTTTTTTTTGTACCAACAGTCGTTACTCGCTAGGAGCAGTTTGTTTGTTTATATAAAACATTTTCCAATGTTTATGTCTCTTTATTAGCAAAGTATTTACTTGTTATTATCAAGTTTAGTCTTTCAACTTGTGAAGATGAAATGAAGAGAATCAATCAGCCTTTGAGCAACTTGCGTCATTATCATCATCATTTTCACTTTTCATTCCCTTTCTTTTGCGATTCAACGTCAATATTGTCTCAGAAAAGAGAAAAAATCAAACTTTTCTTTGCGAAAATAACGGAAACAAAGTCTGGTGATTTCACTTTTTTGTTGTTGCTCTTGCTTTAGATTTATATATTTTTTTCCTGCTTCTTTCGTCTCCTTGATTGGATGTTCAATCCTGATTTCAGAATCTAATCTTAAAGAGAGAAAAAAGTTTCCCCAATTCAATGGAACATTCAGTCTCACAATGTAATTTTGACTCAAATTAATCTTGTCAAATCATGAAAATGGTTCCTTTTCTTTCAATTAATTTACTCTATTCACTGAATTTTTCTCATTTTCTTTTTCTTTCGTTTTCTCTCAACTTTTTTGGTTCCTTAAAAAGTTGCCACTTTTTTGTGTCTCAACTCTTTAAGTCCACAATTTGATGAAGATTTTCCTGCGAGATTAAAACTCAATTCCAACTAATAATTTGTAATGAATATTTCAAACGTTTTATAATCACTTGCGAATTGATTGTTTCACCAAAAATAAAATCATTAATTGTAACTCAAATTGGAGCGATTCACGTTTACTTGGAAAAGAAATCAGTTAATCAAAAGTATAATTTTGCGCTTCAATAATTAATTTTCTTCTGGGAAGAATTCAATTAATTAATCATTTGGTTGTTAAATTGATTCAATAAATTGAATAAATAGAGACAAAGTAATGAAAGAAATGAAGATTATCTTTTCTGTTTACTCTTCATCTTCCAGTTGTTGATTATGCTTATTGGTTTCGTTGTTGTGTTTGTTAAAAGAGTGCAAATTATGATAAGTTATGATTGATCAGAAATTATTTTTACCCTGAAAAACAATCAATCAACATTAAAAGTACAACTTGGTTTAACCCAGAATAATAATCAAAAATCAATGTTGACAAATGATTGTTTCATTCAACATCATTAACTATCATCATATCACAATGGCTTGTCAAATGTTTGTCAACAAACTGTTAACACTGAAATGGACTTGAAATGATTGGAAACTTGTTTCTCTTTCCATTCTAATTGGAATTCGGTTTCTAATGGAAAACAATTAACTTTCTATTTAATTAGTTCCAATTAAACAATTGATAATCTCGAGTGATAATGGACACAAGATTAAAGACATTGGTGGACCTTTTAATGAAGGAGAACCGCTCAATTTGACTTGTGAAGCGCAAGGAGGTAAGATTTTCTTCCAATCAAATTATCATCATATCGTCAACTCGAAGAATCGACAGTTGATTAGGAATTAAAAGGTTAATCTTTTGATTCCAGAATTGATTAAGTTACGGACTTTGTTTGTTTTCCTAAAAAATTAAACCAATCAAATGGTCAACTCTTCGTTTGCTTTCAACTAAACTTGAGAAACGTATTTTGTTAATCAAAAGCTTATGCATCTTTGAATAGCTGGAAAGATTTAGTCGCATTAAACGTTAATTAGTTGTGATTTGAATAAGGAAACCAATCAGATTAGTAAATTGTGTTCAAATGTCCAAATGAATTCACTTGAAGTCAGAAAAGCTTAAATTTTACGATTTATTTCATTTCGTTTCAACGAAAAGCTTCCAAATTGAATGAGCAACTTTTTCTTTTTTATAATTCATTTGGAAAGCTTAGAATATTCAGAACAGTTTGAATTTCAAAGTTTGAAATATTTAATGAAAGTCCTTTTAAAGGCTCTGAAAAAAAGAATTTCAAATTCTAATCATGAGCGAAATTAAAATTTCTTTTCAACTTTTATTTCGAGTTTTTGGAGTTTATTATTGATATTTTTTTTCTTGAAAGACTAACCAGTATCAATTCAGAATTGAAATCAACTAGAAAAAGATTCAAGAATCAAACAGTTTATAATAGAGTTTATAAATTGATGGTTCGGTCATTTCGATGCTGTTCATTTAGTTATCAGCATTTGAGATTGACTCGAATTCATCGATTGAACACAATTGTTTAATTGCCAGAAGCATTAACAAAAGTAAACAAATTGTCTGTAACAATAATGATGATGATTAATTTGTTTTTCTTTATAAACCGTTGATCACTGAAATGGAAATAATTTTGTCAAAAACAGGTAAACCATCACCTGAAATAACTTGGTTTCGTGGATCAACCATCATTGATGATACCTATTTCATGTCCGATGATGGATCAAGCCTTAATATACTTCATTTACCTGCACTTAAACGAGATGATTTAATGATGATTGTCACTTGTAAAGCAACTAATAACAACATAACAGAGCCAATTACTCGAAGCATTGCCATTGATTTAAATTGTAAGTATCAGTTTAATGAAACAAAAGCAAAAACAAAACAAAAGTGAAATGTTGAAAGTAACTCCATCTACAGTGAATATCAGGCGATGGTAACAAGGATAATTGAATTGTGAAGTTGAATTAACAATTGATGGGTTGATGAAACAATAATAATAATGATAATAATTGTAACAACATGATTCTGCTTTTTTCATTCTTATCAACAAAGTTATCATTATTGTTGATGTGAAGTTCAGTGCAACCAGAAAACCAAGTTTAACAATAACAAAATGTTGAGGCAAAAAAAGGGAAACAGCTTCATGTTGGAACTTTTTTCCTTCATTTTTCTCTCTTCTTTTCTATTCTCAGAATTCGTGATGAGAATTGTTAATTATAAGGAACAATTCTGATAAGAAGAAAAGGGTTTGATAAAGTGAATAAAATGAAATGTTAAATGGACAAGGAAAAGGTATTTCAATCCTTTTGTGTTCAACATTATCAGTCTAAACAGTTTAAGATGACAATAGTTAATGATGATCAGTGTTAAATGTTGTTAATCTACTTATGATGAACACGTTGATTTGTTGATTAAAGGTTGCAGTTACAGTTCAATTTTTCAATGTTGATCACAAATTAGAGTTCAGTCTAAATCAATTTGGTTATTTTGTGCAATTAGTTTTTCCTCATTGGAAAGCTGATGCCAAAACGATTAAGTTTAGTTTGAAATGAAAAATATAATCATCTAATTGAAAAGAAAGAAAAGTAAAATATATCTTTCAGTAAACATTGTTATTAGAAGGAAGGAGTAAAAACTCCCAACAGTTTTTGATTTGCTTGAAATTATTTCATTATTAGATGTTGAATTGGTTAACTTGACTGTTGAAGATGAATTTCACGATAAACTTGATAATAGAAGTAATTGAATTGGAAAAAAGTAATCAAATAATTCGTATGAATTGCTATAAATGTTGATTCACAAGTTGCTTTTTCATTTCTCATCTTTACATGTTACTGTGGGAATGATTTTCTTAATCGTTGAAGCTTAAGATTAAATTATAAAACAAATTTGTTTACGGTTAATCTAATTCATTTAATCTGCATTCTTGATTATTCAGTTTGTTTGATTCATTTTCATGAAAGATCACTTTATGAGTTACATAATGATTTCATGATCAGTTTTATGTGTATAATTTGATTTTCATCGAAAATTGAAATCTTTTTTGTTGTTTTATCCTGCAAATGGATTAACATTGTTAGCTTAATTGGATTTATTTATGGCTTTAAATGATTTTAAATTTATGCGCTTCCCCTTTTGGTCATAAAACTAAAGGCTTGCCATCTGTTGCCTTTCATTTAATGTTAACAGTGAAGCCAAAAGAGGTTCAAATAATTAAACCGTTAAGTAAATTATCCATTGGTAAAACGGTTGAACTTGTTTGTCAATCAACTGGCTCTAAGCCATCAGCTCATATTAAATGGACAATTGGATCTAATTTATTGGATGGTTTGGGTGAATCAACATCAGATGATGGTTCAGTTACGACTAGTTTTTTATCCTTTGTGCCTTCTATTGATGATAATGGGAAAAGATTAACTTGTACAGCTTGGAATCCAATGTTCAATGGAGATAGTCTTCAGGATGAAATACTGCTCAATATTAGTTGTAAGCTGATTTTATCAAATTTTGGATTGAATATATTTTCTTTATATCTTATCTTCGCCTTTTTTCTCGCTTTTTCAGATGTACCGATAGTGTACCTTGCGATGGGTGTTAGTTCTAGAAATGAAAAAATCTTGGCTGGAAGTGATATCTTTTTTGAATGCAATATTCAGGTAACAGTATAGCTACTGATTTCTTGATTCCATTCATTTTTACCAATTATTTCGTGCCTCAAAAGCAATTTTCGAGACTATCTTTAAGAAATAAAGATATTAGTTAATTACAATTGTATAAGTTTTTAAAAATAACAGAAATTATAGGGTGGAATTTTAATGTTGGAATATTGGAAATGTCAAGACAAATAACTGATAAACTTTTTTGCATTTTTAATAGGCTAATCCAGCTGCTGATAAAATGGGATGGTATTTCAACGGAAAACCTTTAGTTTCAAATGAGACTGCTCATATTTTTATTTCAAATAATTCATTGTTAATTAAAGATGTTTGGAAGAATCATGAAGGTAGATATAAGTGTTGGGCAGCAAACAACGAAGGACAAGGCTCATCGGATTCAATTGACCTGAACATTCAATGTGAGCACCCGTTAAACTCATTAAACTCACAAGGAAAATTATGAATGTTTATTCACATTGAACAATTATAAACGATTGGCTTTCTTGTTTCTGTATGCACAATCAACCAAAAATATCTTACGATTTGATTAAATTAAACTCACGAATCATTTTATATTATTTATTAAAATGCACAATAAACATTCAAAAGTTTCCAAATCACCAAAGACGTGAATGCAGCAAAAACATCAAAGTTTATTGAGGGTCACCTATTCATAAATACATCTAATTATTGTTTTCTATTTGTAGTCGCTCCGGTTTGCTCTGGTGCTCATAGGGTCTATTTTGGTGCTGCTTTTGGCGAAAAGGTTGAAATTACATGTGAAGTGGATGCTGATCCACCAGAAGTTAAATTTATTTGGTCTTTCAATGAATCATATTCATCTCAGTCTTCATCTTTATTGCCATCCTCATCACCTTCACCACCAACATTAAGCTCAACATCCATGAATATTGAAACGTTGTCCCTTGAATATAGTCAAAGTGGCCTTAAATCAACTGCGATATACACGCCTAAATCAACGTCCGATTATGGTGTACTTTTTTGTTGGGCAACCAATTCGATCGGATTATCAAAAGAGCCATGTAGATTTTATATTATTCCTGCTGGTCCACCAGAATCGCCTGAAAACTGTACAATAGCTAATATAACTATGGATTCATTAACTGTCTCCTGTTGGCCTGGTTATAATGGTGGCTTAGATCAAAAGTATCATCTTGAGATGCGACTAAATAATCTTGATGGACCATTAATTCAAAATCAAAGTACATCTGATTATCCTTTTTTCATTGTTAAATCGCTTACCTCTGGTAATCCGTATATAATTAACATTTATGCAACTAATGTTAAGGGTCGATCAGATTCTGTCATTTTAAGAGGATCAACTCAACTTCAAGCTCAATGGCATACAACAGGTATTTATTTATTCACAATCAATCCCATCTTTTGATTATTTTCACTCTCTAGATTGTTATTCAATTTGTTTTCCAAGTCGTTGAGTTATCACATTTTAGTCATTCTTCCATTTCATTATATTATCTCATTCTTCTGGTTCGATTGTAAAACCCACTCGAAAGCTTTTCTGTGTAAAATACTCATGTCGTTAAATGAAAATGGCCCTAACAACTAATTGACATACACTGAACAAGTTCGTTCTATTTCATTACTAGTCAATTATTTTGTCTGTTCAACAAACTAATCTTAATATCGACTCGTTATTTGGCAAACTTGTTCAAATCATGACTCTTTAATTCTATCTAATTAAATCCCAATAGAAATGAATAAAACTTATGTAAACAATTGAAACTTTGTAACTTTTTGTATCCTTTGATACCCAACTTGCTTTGAATCACTAATTTTCTAACTGCTATCAGTTTAATTAATGCTTTTATTTGAAGCGTTGATTCCTTTTTAGCAAATATTGAATGAATTGAAATAATTTCTGTTTATTTTTCTTTATACAGACTCAGTTGATGATATTGTAATAAATCCAATGACACTTATTTTGTTAGCTTCTTTGGGTACTTTCACTGCTCTTGGCTGTTTAATTATGTTAGTAATTAAAATAAAACGCAGCAAACGTCGCAGTAAGTATTTTGATTCAAACAAATGTCATGAATATTGTGTAATGTTAATTACATTTAACTCTGTCTGTTTTCAATTTCCTTTAATGTTAGATGCTGATTCCGTCAAGATAGCAATGAATACCATTTCTGATGAAAGGTAAATAAAACATTATTAAAGGGCCCCTAAAAAATAGTGGGAATGAATTTAAATGTAGAAATTTTTAACAAGGATATTAAATAAGAATATAATATAATTTAGAATAAATAAAACTAAAAAATAACGATTGCACTTTCCTGATTAGCTTAATACCAAAAGTAAACTTCATTTTGTGAATTAAACATGTTATATAAGGCCAAACGCGGTACGCTCCCAAAAATAGTAATTCAGTCAAAACTGATTTTTGCTTCATTTTTACTGATTTGCCTCAAATTCGTTAGAAAAGACAAAAAAGTTTTGGGAAATATTAAAGCTGAATATGCAGGGAAAAAATCCAGCTTCGAATATCTCTGAGTTCAAAAATGTCGCAAAAAGTAGCTAACTGCTCGTGCTGATCGTGCTGATCGTGCTGATCGTGCTGGACTTGATCTAATGAAAAGTGTTGGATTAAGATTGTTGAAAATTCGATTTATTGATTGGACAATCAATTTCTCGAAAAAAATTCGTTCATTGTCACTATTTCTTAGAAAGCTCTTTAAGGGCTGCCCTTATCAATACAGTTGTGAGTTTAAATCTATTAAAACTGTGTTTCTCTTTTGCTTATGTTCTTGTTTTCCAATTTTTATCTTTTCATCGGAACAGACTTCAAAATATGTTGCTGGATCAAGAATGTAGTGGAATGAATTTTGGACCAGATCTTGGTATTAATCATGTTACCAAATTTTGCAATAATCACGATGATAGCCTTTTTGATGAGCATAAAACAATTGATACTATTATTGTGCCTCAGCCTCCTGACGGTTCTTACCATCAGATTTGCCTTGAAAATCAAGAACTTTCCATGACAGACCAAAATAACGATAAACAGGTGATTATTTTCATTTTCATTGTCATTCTAATTTTTCAACTCAACTTTCTTTGTGTTTCTTGGCAGACTAATGAGATGTTACATGTTTGCCATGTTGGTGAAGGATTAATTGGAACAAGTCCATTGTTTATTGAACATATTTACTGTCATCAAGATGATTCTCGAACCGGTCATTCGTCAAGTGGTATCTATTTTCGTGATATGGTTGGCTGAGCCGTTTATATTTTGGTGCTTTTGAGACTTTAAATAATGCCTGATCTGCCTTTAGACGTTTTGAAAAAGGATAACAGCATCAAATCGAATTGTTACACATAGAAAAAAAGATTATTTGACCATTGAATGCTTGATGTTGACTTTTTTCAGGCCTTGTCGAGAATTTTAATTAGTTTTATCATTAATACTATTTAAATTTGGTAAAAATTCATGAGCAACATGTGAGATTCATGGGAATAATTTCATGGGAATAGATAACATTTAAATCCCTGAAAATTAGTCAATTTGGTCAATGGACTGCATCCAGAATTAAGTAGATCAAAAATTTGGCGCAGGTTTACTGTTTAAATTTGATTATATGACTACTTGAAATATTTATGTCCAATGTATCAAAGTAATTTTTTAAATTTGTAATTTTTTACGCATTTTCACTCAAATCAACTGCGGATTGACCGTATTTATAAAACTGATGGAATAGCTTCTGAAGTCGATATTTGATCTTCTCACGATGAAATAAAGGAAGCAAATCGCAAATTTATCTTGATGCTCTTTGATAAGTGCCTTTTTGGATCCTTTGCAATAATGAATGGATTATCCTTGGTTCTGTCGTTACTCGATTGAACTCTGCCTTTCCTAACTGTGCTCCAATTTTTGACTATCTCACGAAAACTGACTCAATCAAGTGACCAATGTTTACTGAGAAAAAAATAAAACTTATTTTGTAATACTCAATAATTCACTTTAATAAATTGAATTCAAAATTAATGGAAAGACTTTTTGTAAGACAAACTTCATGTGAAAGAGTCTAGGTGGCATAAAAAAGTTATAAGCTTGGATTGGTCCAATCTTGAATAGATCAAGAATGTTTTCTTTTAAGCAAAAATATAATAATTTTTAGAATGAGATCAAGAATATAACTCTTAAGACTGCAATAACTTGACTATAGAGATTATGGTGAGTTTTGAGTTTCATTACAGGAGTGGCGTAGCAAACATTAAAATGTATCAACATAAAATGTGTAAGGTGTTTCTAATGACTCAATAGAAGCAATCAGCGCTGGATTGGTGAGTTGTACATATTTTGAGTAGAGACGGCTAGAGCAGAAGAGGTTAACTGACCAAAATAATGAGAGAGCAGCAAAAATAGCGTCAACATGATAGCCACGAAGCGTAAGTTCTGTAAAGAAGTAACATTATTAATGATTATATCAATAAATGACTTCTCAAAATTCCTAATTAAGTGGCAATAACTGATTAAAAATTACAGTACGAACCTTCATGATGCTTAACAGATAAATATATGTAAATTGGTAAGGCGATGATCGCCGCAATAGACATGATGAACGAAAACTTAATCAAAGTCCGAAAAGTATATTTGTCATACCACACATCAATTTGAGCTTTGAGGAATAACATATGTAGATGAATGAGCGAAATGGCATTGATACCTGTTAATGAAAAGGTTTTTGATTAAATATAAAATTAATAAAAGAGTTTTTTCGAACAAAACTTTGCATGGCAAAACTCACCCAGCAATAGGCTCCAAATGGATGCATTATAGTCTTCATGGTTTATAAGGTAATAGAAGAAGGAAATAAAGCCTATTAATGCTGATAAAAGGCCAAAAAATATTTGCACGATTATCAGGAATGTGTTGCCGAAGCAACCGCTAATCATTTTGAACCTATCGTAAACAGAGATAATAGTGTCATTAGTACAAGAATTGAGAAGAAATTATTACAACATAAATAAATTAACCATCAACCTCATTTTATACATATGTTCAAATAGCTTATTTTCACTATTTCCACGAAAACAGTTAGCAAAGCCTATGTTATGATTCATAACTTATGAATCATAATTATGAATCATTATACATGATGTTATTGATTAAAATGATGTTGATCATGATGTGGACATTTAATTAAATTGCAAGTAATAAGTTATTGTTAATTAACATAGATCAACTTACCTTCAGATTGGTGATAATATGCAAGCAAGGCGGATTAAGATAGGACAATAGCTCTCATCAGCTTTGCTTTAGTTTGTTATTAAAATAAATATCTCAATGTAAACACTAGGAAGAAACCAGAGGAAGTGGTGTCATTTAACCAAATCATCAGATTTTTAATCATAAATTATGGCTGTTTATGGACTAGAAACAGAAAAAGAGAGGAAAATAGAGAGATATATTTATAGTTAGGAGGAGGGAGAGCAAGATGAAAGAGAATCAAATCATATGATCGACCTTTGTAACTGTGTTTTATATCCACATTCAAATAACAAGGAGCTAAAAAATACTGTAAATAAATTATTGTTTATGTTATGAGTTTTTGTTGATTCCAGGTGAAGCGGAACATAATCGAAAATATTGCCTTGGCTTAGGCCTCGACTGTTTACAGTCCAAGAAAATTTTCAATTACAATTAAATAGAAACAGTTTAGAAACAGACAAGATTAATAGTTTATATCGAAACCTAATGTTCATTAGTCAATTTCAAAACTGTAGAACAATCATTGTATTGACAACATTGCTTTCATCATCTTTTCAATTACCATCCAGATGTATAATGCGTGATAAAAAAACCTTATTCATTTTCAAATAAACAAACATGAGTTTGATAATCGACTTTCAAGTTTTGAAGTTTGTTTAAGATTATCCCACATCCTTTAGTTTTTTGGTAATTTTTATGCAGGTAATTTTATTAATTTAAGATTTATTGATTATTCAAAAATAAGCGAATTCGAAGATCGAGATACAAAAATGCAAACAAAAAGGGTTGAAAAAATAATCAAAGCCTGTTATAAGTGTATAAAATTTCAATCGAAAATATAAATCAATATTTTGAAATTTTTTTGAGGATGTGCGTTTCGCGGTAAAAAGTAGGATGCATGAGATAAAATATACAATAGGTTAGAAAAATAAGGTTGAATTGAAAGTTGAGATCAAACTTGATTGAGCTTTTTCGAGAAAACCCTTTGGTAACTTGTTTAAGATTCTCATCAAAAAAGTGAATTTTGAAGAAACAGCTCAAGATCTGTCCATGAAGAAACCTTGATCTGTTTTACATTCTTTAACAGTGATGGTCATATCATTGACAAAGACATCCGTGATCAATATTTGATCCACCAATTTATTCTTGTTCTTCCAAATTTCGGGTGGTGAAGGACAAACCCTCAAGGTCCTGTCATGAATAGAACCAACATCAAGATCCTCATTAGATTGTAGTTGATTGTCCGATGTTTCGGTTACCGAATCATTTTTAGAGGAAGCATCTCTCTGTGTCCTTTCAAATTCTTGGATTAATCCTTCGTCGAGAAAATTTTCCTCAGGTTCCCAAGTATTATGTTTAGGAGACCAGTCTTTCCATTTCACAAAATACTCAGCTCGACCACGCTTCAAACGTTTTTTTAAAATACTTTCAACAACAAAAACACTTCCACCACCATCAGGATCATCCATTGCTTTATGACGACGAGACATTTTGTTTAAACTTCGTAAATTCATAATCAGTGTCACAATCCGTCAATAATATTTACAGAAAGTAAAAACACTAAAATAATAGCAAGAAAATGGACCAAGAGAGAAACACAAATCCAAATAACTATGAAAAAATTCAATTTTTTCCATCAACATTTGTAGTCAAGGTATTTACTGAACCAAATGCGATTTTATCGGATATAAGGATCTTGTTGGATCCGTTTGAGTTCGATGCATCGAACTGCTCGATAATGAATATCGACTGATAAGATTCACTGAATCTGATTTAGTTTCAGATTTAATTACATTTGTAGTTTACCGAAATTTTTTCGTTCTTACATTGCAAGACCTAGTTGTTTAATCAACTACCTAAAATCGCAACGCTCGAGGAGGATATAGAAGCCATTTAACCACAAAATACCTTAGCTCGACGCGCACGTCTAGAGTAACAATTTGTTGCTAACATAATGTAATAACAATGCAATGTGTTATCAACAAATCACTATATTTTTCAAGAAAGTTTTAATGAAATAGGTTGAAGAATAAAATCTTTTAGGTTTATACTAGCGCTTTTCAATAAAAACAGTTACCGTTTCATTAAAAGATTAAAAGATCAAGTATTACGATTTAGCCAAAAATTGACAGATCATCGATGATATTCGATGCATCTTGTAGGTTGTTAGACAATTTTACCAATAATGGTTGTGAAAAGTTAAATAGTGATCAAAAACGATGGAGTAAGGTTTTTTAATTTTACACATGTATTGACATCCTAAAATCAAAAATTGGTTGAACAATCCTGAAAATTAAGTTTGTATAATCATAATTAATTCTTTAAATGGATCATCAGTGGCATGTTTAGTTTCACCTTTTTTCTTTCACACAACCTCCATCAGGTAAAACAGCAAATTGAATTGGAACGCCCTATTCAAGCCGTTTTATGAGCTGAGAATTCTGTAATCTTGGCCAAAAAGGCGTAATTATTCTTAGTTTTGCATGATTTTGCAACTCAATTAAAAAAATTTCAAAAGCTATTTTCAATGGTTTGATAACATTCGGCAAAGTCGATCATATTTCCAATAATAGGTTGATCAGAATTGAAATTGACTGGTAACTTGACTTGCATTATTTTCTTGAAGGAGGGTAGAGAGATCATTAATTAGCGATTTATCTGTCCACTTCGTAAGCTACCAATCGATGAAGTATCCACAGTGGTAAGTGATGAGAATCTTAGAGAATAATGAAGAAGCTTAATGTTAATGTCAGTGAAGTTGTGAGAGTCTATCTATGTGTGTAACCGTATAATATGCTGGATTGAATTAGATGTAGGTATGTCTTTGTGTGAGATACAAATTTGAATGTTTCACGAGATTGTGGATGTGATTTGATAGGTATTAAGAGAAGTAGAGAAAAAATAGAAAGAAAGTGAAAAAAGCTCAGAAGCGTCTGACAGAATGCATATAAGGTCTTTCATCAGATGTTAATCCAGATGCTGAGCCAATTCCACCATGAGACATTATACCAGCCATTGGCATATTTGAACTATTATCATAGAGGTCATTTAATTGATTTCCACCACCAGTCATCAATGATGAGCTCAATCCTGTTCCACGTGACCTTGATTCAGAAACTGAAGGTCCTAAGCGAAGAGGGCGAGAAAATCAAATTTTAAATCAACCATTCAAAATAATTTTCTTATAAAATCCAAATCCAGGTAGAGATTAAATCAAGCATGCACCATTTCTTTGTAAAATGGGCGAAAAAATGAAGGAAATACTTGACAAAAAATATTCATTAATTGATGATCATTTGATGATTTACCTGCTGGATATGATAACTTGGATAAATTTGAAGAACCTCGGTCTCCTGAATTCCAGTCTCCGCTATTACCACCAGAGTATGCAGCACCAGCAGAATAACCAGTACCTATTGATGCTAATCCTTTGTCCAAATAACGATCTCTTCGATCATGAGAGCTTTTCCAATCATCTCTTCCTCCGCCTCCACCTCTTCGATCGCGATCTCGTGATGAACCTGTCATTCGAGCAGAGTCCCTGTAATAACCTCCACTAGGACCACCAGTGTTTCGTCTATCATCTCGATCATGACCACCACCGCTTCCACCATGACGACCAGAATCTCGTCTCAAGTCGTATTCATTCCTTGAAGCTCCTCCAGATGATGGATTATCTAACTTCATTCGTCGATAATTACCTCCTTTATTGTCATAAGGAGCTGATGTGTGACCATGACGAGCATCAAAATCTGACATTCTGGTATAGTTATGCAGTGATGAGATGTTTTGGTAATAATTCCGGTTGACGGTGGTTGTAATTGATGGTATTTTTTGGAACCGATTTAAGGAAAGGATAATGGAGAAAGAGAAAGAGAAAGAGACCATGAAGATATCAACATTTTTAACTTGAATCAGTTAATTTAGAAAGGACTATCTTAAAATATTGAGTTTTTTCGTGCTTTTTTCTTTGTTTGTGTACTCTTTGATTAAAACTTTCATGCATCGGACATTAAAGACTCCCAGATATTTTGATTAGACCTTGTCTCGAAGCTTGTCTTTGCCATATATTGTTATTAATTAAATTAACTCTTCTTGCTCATTTTCTTATAGATTTTGATCAAAGATCCAAGATTTTGAGGACTTTCAAGATATTCTTTGAAGTAAATCAAATCAAAAAAATAGAATTAAAAAAAATTCAAAGACCATGGACTTTTTCACGTGACCATTATTTGAGTGATCGAGAAGATGGAGTCTAAACTTGCACGGAAGTTCATTCTTCGCTCAAATTTTCTTTGAATTTAAATTAAAGATAGGTGAAAACCAGATTATGAAACTGGAAGAGCAACCGGAATGCCAAATGCAATGTTGCTAGGGTCAAGTATGATCTTACCGAGATCCAACGGCTACATTAAATGGTCTTCCAGATGCAGTCACTGGTGAAGGAGCAGACATCCTTTTACGGTCATCCCAATGCAAATCCATATCCCTGGGATCGCCTCGGGAATCATAAGGTCTCTTGTTTAAGCCGGATCGTCCTCTTGGGCTGTCATCGATGCGATGTGGTAACTGGAATTGTTTTCTCCTAAGCTCATCTCGTTCTCTTTCGAGTCGCTCTCTTTCCAGACGGGCCTTCTCTCTTTCTAATCTTAAGAGTTCAGCCTTTTCTCGTTCCAATCTTTCTCTTTCTATTCGAAGTTTTACCATTTCACGTTCAAGTCGATCACGTTCTTCTTGAGCTTTGCGTTCAACTTCTCGTTGGGTTCGTATCAGTTCGATTCGCCGTCTTTTGGCATCTTGAATATCACGATCACGTTCTCTCCGCCTTTGAGCTCTTTCAGTTTCAATGCGCCTCAGTAAAACAGGGTTGGGACGAGAGCTAGAGGATCGACCACGAGTATTCATTCTTCGAGCCAAAAACGCAGGAGCTAAACGTCTCATTGGTCTGCGACCTAATAATTTACGAGGAGGACTCTCAGAACCTTTTTTATGGTCACGACTGCGACTTCGACTTGGACTTTTAGAGGACCGTTCTTTTTTGATTTTAATTTCATCTTTAGATTCGTCCTTTTTATCAGCCTCTTTTTCGTCTTTAGATTTGTCATCCTTTTTGTCATCCTTTTTGTCTTTGTCTTTTTCTTTAGATTTGTCTTTATCTTTATCTTTGTCCTTTTCTTTTTCTTTTTCTTTTTCTTTTTCTTTTTCTTTTTCTTTTTCTTTAGTTTTGTCTTTGTCCTTTTCTTTAGATTTGTCTTTTTCGACACCTTTGTCGCGGTCCTTGTCCTTTTCTTTTGACTGGTCTTTATCGTCATCTTTTTTCTTGTCCTTCTCTTTATCTTTGGATTTTTCTTTCTCTCTGTTTTTAGTTTTCTCTTTCTCTTTATCCCGATCCTTCTGTCTATCTTTTTCCTTCTCCTTGTCTTTGTCACCAGATTTCTCTTTCTTTTTCTTATCATCATCATGTGAACCTGAAACCAAGCAAGTTGGATTAATTTCAAGACAGAAAAATAGTTTTGCATAAAAGTATCTTAATTTGACAAAAAAGTAAAAGAGCCATAAAAATATTGTGACGTATAAAAAACCGTAAACCGAAGCTTCGGAATGTCTTTTCATCAGGGATATATCTAAATATTTCGCAGAGCGATACATGAACAGCCAGTGCAAGACAAGGGTAAATAGTATAACCCGTTGATATCAGGTTGAAAAAATAGTTTGTTGGACACAGGTATGATAATGACAGATTCTCACTTTTTTCATCGCTTTTCTTACTATCGTCTTTTGATTTATCCTTTTCTGACTCCTTGTTTTCATCACTTCTCGATTTTGAATCTTTATCTTTAGGCTTGTCTTTTTTAGTTGAACTGCTACTACTAGAAGATTTGTGCCTGGAGCTCGAACTTGATTCACTAGGACGATTCTGAAAATGAATAGAAGGAAACGATTAGCACTAATACATAGAAAAATAAATAAATCATACCTTGCTGACAGTGATTGTTTTACCATCTAATTCGGTTTTATTTAAATGTTGGATACATTTTTCTGCCTGTTCAGCAGTTTCCATGGTAATGAAACCGTGAGCCCTGGACCCAGGCATTCTAGGATTTGTAATAATTTTGGCACTCAACACTTTCCCATGTTTTTTGAACAATGTCTGCAAGGAGGCCGCCCGCGTGCTACTTGATAATCCACTGACCCACACATTGTTACTTCCTGATGTTAAGCTTGTATCAGTTTTGATTTCAGGAACTACCTTTCCTTCATCAACAGGCTTACTTGTATCACCATTCGCATTGTCGGTGTTTAATTCTTCAGCTGGTATATCATCATCTTCCTCCCTGATAGAGCCGTTTGATTCATCCAAGTAAATCTCATACATTGATGACATTAATAGTGGTTACAGCTGCAACACAAAAAAAATATTAACAATTGATGAATAATTGTAGCAAATTTAATATGAGATGGAAAAGTAAATACCAATTAAACAATAATTTAAAGATTTCTTTAAACAGAAACAGAATGTATCAGATTAATGAGTGGAAATGAACAAAGAGTGAGCAGGAAGAGACATACAGGCAAGTTAAAGTTAAGCTTACAAACACAGGAGGGCGCCATTAAGAAATCGAGAAAATTCAAAATTAAATGGACTAAAAAACCGTAAATTTACCTTAAGAAAACATCGATTTTTTGACAAAACTTACAAAAAAAACGTAAAAGCTCCACCTGGCTTCATGCCTGAAATTGAGGATTTTATTCTTTCAATTGTTCATTTGATCTTTCATAACGGCTTTTACAATTTATGATTTTTATATCAATAAATTTTGACTGACGGATTGAAAAATCAGCAAGTACCTGTTATTACAACTAAGATATTATAACTCTTTGCTATTCACTCTGAATTCAGACGTTTAAACAGAATCTTAATGTTAAATATTTTCTGTCAGTAGATGGCTCTAATCTTGCAATAAAAGCGAGAGTTAACTGTATTCGTTTCTAGCCATTGACTTTTGTATGAATCATTAATAAATTAAATTCATATTGCAATATACATATTGTATATATCACCAGTAACCATGATATACAAAGCGACATTCATCTAAATACACTCGATTTTTAAACTTTTCAGTTTCAGTAAACAGAGCTTTACTTGAAGCCGCGCTATCCTGGTCATTCCGCACCACGCATCCTTCATTATTTAATCCAATAAAGATGTCCTTTTAAAACCGCACACAAATCCACGTCACCCGTTGCTACTACCAATACTCCGAGAGACCAACATAAATCATAATAAAAGTTTTACTAATAAAAGTCAGATTCTCAAATATAATATGAGGATTTGCGGAGAAGCTCTAGTCTTTTTTTCTTTTGTTATTTTTGATTGAGTCATCATGATCCCTGCTAGAACTGATTAAGAGGTTATCAGAAACATTTAATTCAAAAAAGTTCAATTGAGAAATATTATCGTCTTATTAAACTCTTGGAGTACCAAATAAAACGAAACCCTGACACCATCTATCAATGCAGCTTCTTACATCAATTTCACAATTCACTTTCTGAGCCATTCCCCGATAAATAAACCAAAATTCACAGTTTCCGGAGCCATAACATTTAATTTCCTTTCGAATTCCAATAAGAATCCGTTTTTATCTCTAAACTTTTGCGATTTGGAGTATTTCTGCCATTCATTTCATTTCATTTTCACTTTTCATTGTTGGAAGACATGCATTTTGGTTTCAGCTATCAAATCTCATCAATCATTAAGTCAATTTATAAGCTCAGAATTAGAAGAATTTTTAGACGAAAAATCATTCGCAGTTTTGATTTGTCCATCAATTCACCGGCTATTCATTCATCATCGCCTCACACAAGAAGAGCGGAAATAAATATGAACGCCATCTTCATCCGATTGATTCACTTTTATGTTTGATTGTTTGGGTTAGAAAAAAGAAGCGCATGTTAGAAGGAAAAGTTCAGAGTGGATGAAATGATGTACATTCACTTGTTTCAAATATTCAGTCTGTTTCTTGCTTCACTTGAAACTCACTGAGAATTGAAGGTTTTCTGAAAATGATGGAAAGAGCGATTCCAAACAAATATCTACCTTTAATGTTATCTTTAATGAAAAGTTTCCCAAATGAAACAGTTGATTTCAATAAAATATATTTAAGACCTTCTGTAGCCTCATATGTTGGTCCAATTATTTTCATTTATTTGTTGATATTTACTTTTTCACAAGTTTTCACCTTCTTAATGATCAAACGCATCATAACTTATCAAAAGATTCATTCAATCCACGGACGAACACCATTTGATCCTTTATTGGCAATTGGATTTAACGACTTCTTAATCAAAGGATTTCTCGTTTTGCCCTTTTCATTGGTCATTTTAATAACAATCAACTGGACTCATGGATCCTTCCTGTGTTTCACCTTTCCAATGCTACAAGATTCGTGTTTCCATGTAACTTCAATTACTTATGTGATCATCTTTTCCCGTCGCTACAAGACAATTTCAAAGATAATTTTGAATGAAAACTTCACAAGCCTAACTAAATACGAATATGTGATTCCATCATTTTGGGTATTTACTGTGGCCTGGTCAATCTCAGCCTTGGGTTCACTTCCATATTCCTGGTTCATTGTTCACATTCCTTTCTCCAGATACTTCCATGGATCCCAATTCGCTCGAACAGCAGTTTGTTCAACCAACCCAACCGGCAACACCAAAGAATACATTAGAATCCTTTTTTTAACTTATTATGTTACACCGATTGCAATGATTTTATCTTATCATTCCAAGATCACAACTTGTATGAAAAACTGGCAACAATTATTCAATTTATCGGCGACAATGAACCTGTCTTCATTGTCTAAAGTGTCCAGATGCAACAGTTCAAGTGCTCCAGCAACAAGAGCCAGTGTAACAACAACAACAGACTGTGAGATTGGAGTTTTCATTGCTGAAAGTGATGATGAACCTGTAATGACTGAAGTGCATAAAGACTCAGTTAATCAATTATCTCCTAAACCAGGCAACAACTTACTTCAACCTAATTGTTATGCCTTCAATTACACTCGTGATCGTGGCAGTTCAGTTGAACAGTCACTTGCACCTTCAACCTCTCAATCAATTACAATCTCATCTAGATCAACCTCTTCATCAACCAGAGGAACCTTTATATTGCCTCATTTTTTTCTCGAACAATCATTGCACAGAATTCTGTTGATTATGTTCACAGTTCATGGATTAACCCTTTTACCTATTAACATACTGCGTATTTGGAAGCATGTTGTTGTTGAAAACAATGAGAATGGCTCATTGTTTGATATACTTTTCATTACTTTTGTAGCAATCAAATACTCTTCAGTTCCAATATCTTCTTCTTTATTCTACTTTTGGCAACACAGACATCGCATTCTCATTGAGATTTGTTTGCAAACCCACTCAACTCCATCTAATTGTCACCATTCAGTGAACAAAAAGTCAAAATCATCTCGAGCAAAGTGCAGATCAACAGGTAATGGTTACCTTGGACTTGAATTTGAAAGTAGTTCAGTTTAATCAATAATAATCGATAGAGATAAATGTTAATTTACTGATTGTACGCATTTATTTCTTGTTGTTAACATCATTGGATAACTTGAAAAGCGTTAGTCAACTTGACAAGTAAAAAAAAGGTGATTAAGTTCTTATTTTTGGCTTTGCTCTTCATTGTGTTCAATGCAGTTGAAGATAATCCTTTGAATAACTTTTAAATGTTTCGATTAACTTGAAAGGAATAATGATTGATGATGAAACCAGCTAATCAATTGTGCGTAATTTGATGCTGAAAACCAATCTGCAAACCTCCCAAGACTGAAGAAGCAAAGAAAACTAAAGAAAACTGAAAGAAGAGAAAAAATGATCTCAACTTCCCAGGCGATTCCCAGATTCATTATATTGAATAAGAATAAGATTGTTACATGGTAACTGTTATCTAAACTTCTTTTGTTATTTCACCTTATTATTATTTTTCATCAACATTTACTTTTTTATTGTCATTTTAGCTTGTTCATCAAATGAATTTTGTGTTGATGAACAAAAAAAGAAACGACAAACACTTGTAAATAAAAGAAGGGAAAAGGTGATGAAAAACTGTGAGTATCTTCATAATTCATCTAAAAATAAACTCTTAGCCAAGTAATATCTGTTACCTTTTCACATAAAATTCAAGTTGTTTATTCAACTCAACAATCGGATTAGCCAATAATAAGAAATACATGAAGAGAGAGAGAAAAAGAATTTCCATTAAACATGACATTACTATTCAGATAAAATAAGCAATCAGATGCAAAAGGTTAACTCTAAACAAATCAACAAATAGACAAATGCTTGAATCAATGAATAAAAATTTTCGAGCAAAAAGTTCATCAGTAAATTAATCAGTTGAAAGAGATAACGAATTGCATGGAGAAGGCGAAAAGATTGCAATCAATTTAACTGTTCCTTTGATTAAACAGTTTACTCTATTAACAGATATTTTACTTTTTACGTTATATTTTGCATTTTCAATTTCAATTTAAATCTTTTTTGTTACCATTTTAATGATTAAAAACATTGTTCAATTGTTATTTTTTAATAAACTTATATTGACTTTTATTTTTCCATTCATTTTGTATTCACAATTGTTAACCTTTTCATTTTCAATTAACATTATCAAATTGAATCATCTATTCTCATTATTTAATCACTTTCAATTGCGGTTGATTTTCAATGGTAATTATAATCTTTATTTTTACCTTTTTAGTGACATTTCATTTGCAATCAAAAAAGCAATCAAATTATGAATGAAAATTGTTATTATAAACCATTTTGTTTCAATTCACCAGATTAGATTAACTGGGAAAATTCAAGTTTACCTTTTGAATGATTGAAATTGACAAAATTGTTTTCTTTCTACCTTTGCTTCAATGCTAAATGTCAAATTATTTCCTACTTTTTGAACCCAAAATTAGAATCAAATTTATATTAAAATTACCTCGTTTAGAAATAAAAATCAATCAGAATTGAGTAGAAATTGGAAAAAAAGTTAACAGCAAAAACAAATATTGATTGATCTGATTTTAAAGAAACCAGCAAATGTTAACACATCAAATGAATTGTTTATTGATTTTATCCAGTTATGACAGTTGATATAATAAAAATTATATCAGAAAAAAGATTGTAAAATAATAACAAAATAATGCTATTTGGGAGTTTGTTTACGATAAACATGAAAGTAAATAAACGGCAAAAAAGGGTTTAGACATAAATGATTGAAGTTTGATTGTTGTGATACACTTTCAACGTTCTTTTCACTTAAATTGTTATTAATGATTTGCTATTTGTGATGATAGATGAAAATTGAATAAGGTTCAATAACGATAATCAAATGACTTGGCGTGTTAAGCTAAAATGAAACAATCTTTATATTCAGATTAGTTTACAATTTCAACATTGTATGCCAGTTTTGGGAACAAATTTTCTGGTTTTTGTTTTCAAGTTGTTAGTCAGTCTGTTATTGTAATCATGATGGATCACCTTTAATCAACCAAATTGATTGTTCCTCATTTAGGTGGAGTAAAAATTGAAATTATATTAAGAAAGTTAAAGAATATAAATCATTGATTGTTTCTAATCTCAATTTACATTAATTTTTCATCGTGACTGTTTATCATTATTTTCAACCATTTAAGTTTATTCATTTTCGCTATAATATTATTAATATACAACAGATCAACTCGACATTATTTTGGTCACTCTGATTATGTCCATTATTGGATACTTGGTTATCAAAGTAAACATTATGATGATAGCCTTTCAAATTAGCCAGTTGATTGAGGTTCCATTGATACAACTTGACTTGATAAATGATGGATTAAAGTATTGAAATAGCAATAGTTATCATTGCCGTTGATGGGAAAATGGCTTAAAACTGACTCTATTCATCACTAGACAAAACAAATAATCTTGATTATCCTGGAATCTCTTATTTTAATGAAACATGTTATTTTCAATTTTCATTACAGACTGAAGTAATTAACGAGCAAATAATGTGATAAACAGAGACACAAAAATATGAACAGAAACACACATAATTATGTCTTTTGCTCATTATAATTGTTCCCTTCATGCAAATGTTAAGTGAAGCCTAACCATTTGCCATTTCAATTGCTTTCATTCAACGCTAATAGTTTTGATTCATTCTATTATGATCATGGATTTAGACTTGGAATTTCTGAATTATCATTCCATTTTGTTGTTGTTTCTCAAGATTCATGAATGACTATGATATTGATAGGAATAAGAAAAGAATCGAAAAAATCTGTGAACTTTAGGTTTCCATGGTTCAGCTTATTATGGTATCGATTGAATTAGGAGAGTGAAGAAGGGATTGAAATTGTTTCATCACTGGTAGATTTAAAATGTCAAGTGATTCATGAATTGAAACACATTTATATTATTTTCATCGTTCAATTTGATCTGGCCAAAGTTTTCCCTTTCAATGCAATCATTTAAATGCAAGAAAGTAATCCAGCAAATTTTGTTGATTCACTTTCAATTTGATTTATTAATATTGGGAATAAAATAAACATTAGGAACAGCAAGGATCAACGTCAGCTTTTTACAGCATTTAAATTGCTATAATTGTTTGCCATTGCTTCCATGGAATGAATCAATTTTATTTTACATATTTTCTGATCAATATTCACTGAACCTTGAACATTTTATTAAATCGCCACTAAGAATCCATCTTGAATTGTTATTTCTCTGCATTCATCACTGAGAACCATTTATTTTTGGACTTTTCTTTCTTTACTTCAAGTTCATGATTCTGAATGATAACTGAATTTACGATCTCATCTTATACTTACCATTATCAAGTGTATTAAACTGCAATAGAGTCAACTTTGAACAATAATGACTTCTAAATATAAACTGGTAAAGAGATTGTCAACTCCAATGGAGCCTGTTTATTGGCTAAACTAAAGTAAATCACAATTAACTTGGATTTACAATTACCTTTTGTTTTTAAATCTTATTTAAGCAGCTTTTTATTGCTCCAACAGCAGTTTCTGATTATTTTCAAATCAAAAGCTATTAAGCGATTCGAATTACATTGGATGAGTTAGATTAGAATTTGATTGATTGATTCTAAGAAAAATACTTGAATTATTGGACAATTCTGAACAATTTATTGGCTTTCATCTAACTTGCTTTATCATCATCCATGATAGTTTTGAGCAAAAGGTTCATTTGAGATCCAAAATTAAATTAACACCAAATCAAATTACAATGCATTGTAGATTGTATTATAATTACAAAAAAATAAGTTGATAATGAATCTGTAAAGTCAACTTGTTAGTCTTGTTTCACTAGATATTCTGGATGATTCAGATTAATTCATTTTTTTGCGGAAAAAAAATTATGATGAAAATAATTAAGCAAAAGTACATTCTGGTAATCCATAATTTCTTTTGTTTGACTATAATACAAAAAAATGATTTTGAACCCAAGATTGGCTCATATTTTCATTATCTAGTTCCAATTCCGGTTGCATCTTTTTTCAGGCAATTGTCATTAATCCATTTGGAAAATATCTTTTCTGGACTGGATTCTGACGAGTTAATCTGATTCCATTAGTTGGTTGAATCATTTTATTGATATTATTGCAGCTTCCTCTGATGGATCCTTTCATCATCATAAAGTTATTATTATTAGCAACATTGTTTCCGTAGTGACTTTGATCATCACGTTCCGTGACACCTTTGGTTAATCGACGATCAACAGACTTTCGCCTTCCCTGATTAGGTGATTCAATGAACATTATCGAAGAAACGGAAGCCGAAGACATTCCATCATCAGATGAACACATTTCAGAGTAAGAAGTTGGCAATGTTGAAGCTAATGATGATAATGATTGAGCTGATGGTTGATAATGTTTATAATCAATTGATCTTCTTTGGTTTGTGGACTGAGAGTTAATAGCATGAGTCAAATGATTAGTAGATGAATCTATTTGAGTTGTTGAAATATTGTCTTTTCCAATCTTTTGTCTTTCAGTCGAATGATTCCGTCCTTCCAGCCCAGAAACATCTGATTTCTTCGCATCTTTCACATCGAAATTGTCTGGATTGTCGATATATTTTTTGATTAAATTAAAACGACTTATATAACCGATTTCATTGTCATCTAGAGTTGATTCAAATTGATTTCCTGTGAAAGAGATGAACATTTCATCATCATCATGATGGACCATTGTGTCAAGAATATATTGATTTCCGAAGTTATCATTATCAATATTTTTCCCATAAATGGGTGATGATGATCCAGTGCTTAATTCAGATGATAAACTCCAGGTTTCCAGTCCGCATCGAGAACTTGTAATTTCATTTCCGATTGATCTATCGTCATCGGAAACTGGTGAATGATTGTTTAGGTTTAGGTAACGACCTTCCTGAATTATTACTTGGGACATTTCCTCTGGCCTATTATTAGCAGCAAACTTAGTCTGATTCTTATTCAACCGGCTTATCCCATTATTGGTAAAATTGTTATTATTTCTCATTGATCGATTTCCGGGTTGACCAGAAGAAATGGAAGGTCTGGATGATCTTGATGAAGATAACCTCAATGACATGGATGCAACTGGTTGTAGCATCCAATTGTTATCACTAACAACCGGTAAAGATTTACTCGTTTTAATTTGTTTTCGTTTACGAGTAAAATGTTTTAAATCAGCAACTAATTGACTCAATTTTGAATCTTCTCGAGAATGATGTTGTGAGCTTGATTTAATTCCATCAGCAATTTTTATCTTGTTACCTTCATTTACATTGGTTACAACCTCGGGCAAAGGAACAATACTTCTTTGAGCAAGTTTCTTCTCAACTTCATTTGATAGATTAACTAAATTTTCTGAAGTAATATTATCGTACATATTTCCAGGACTCCGGCTTGTTTCAAACAAATTCTCGTTAATATCACTCAGGTCATTCAGTGAATCAGCTTCATTATTGTAATTACTAGCATCATTTTCAGCGTTATTATTGGATTCGCAATTGTCATTAATAGCTATTTCCTCTGCTAAGCGATCAACAATTTCTCTTCGCGATACTCTTGATGTATTATCATTATTCCAGGCAACTGAAACGGAGTCTTGGCAAGATCTGTAGGTTGGTGATAAACTGGAACTTGATTGAAGTTTTTCATGATGCTGAGATCGATGTGATGATTGAGATACTTCTGGGTCAGATATATCATTAGATGACGATGATGAAGAGCCTAGATTACCATCATTGATAGGGCTTTGATTAGGACTTGGTGAGGATTGATTATTTGAAAATTTCCATGACTTTAGTTTGTCAGTTAAATGTCGGGAAAGTTCAGCTGGCAAAGATAATGGTTGTAAATGTTGACTGCGAGAATAGCTATGGAAATTTTCATGACCATAAGGATACAATGATAAGGTTTCTCCGACCATCAAATATTTTTGAAAATCAGTTCTGTTTATTTCTCCATAGCTTTCCAAGGAACTTGTATTCATTGAATCGATTGATGATGAAATTGATTTATATCTAGATTCTGGCTCTTCAATGAAATAATCATCTTCTGGAATGACTAGGAGAGTAGGTCTGAAACGAAATGCTCTCATTCGGCCTCGAGCTGAGGTTATGACCTCTCTCAGTCGGGATAAAAATTCAATCGCTGTTGGTGATGGTGAAGATAAAGCTTCTGGATCCAACAATTTCGGAGCAATTGCGAGATCTCGTTTGGATAATCGAGTTGGCTTGCGACATGACAAACCTGGTTGTGATGTAGTTTGTACATTGAATTGAGAAGATTTTTCATTCACCCGAGTCTGTAAATAAAAGATTAAAGAAAAAATAAACGCAATTAATAATGATGATTTATTTTTCGCTTGACATTGTCATGGATTTGACAACGCGTTAACTAACTCAACGAACAGCTCATTTGTTAATAAAGTTGAATAAAAAATAAATAACAGGTTGACTTTTATCTTTGACTGGTTTAATAATTGATTTAAGCAACAAAAGGAGTTTAACGGTCGATTAATGCTCAAAGGATTTGATTATTTTAGCTGGGAAAGCAAACCATTTTCAGATTATCATTATCCTCATCTTTTGACAATATCTGGTAAGTCATGATTCATGAATATGTTAATGAATGTTGAATTGTATGAATAAACGAATACTGATTAAATTAATATTCAACTTGGACTACTAAATATTAAATAAAACCAAACTAATAATTCTGGTGAGTAACTAAAATAGACAAAAAATGAAAATGAACAGCTCAGGGTAAAGATTAGTAAAACTTACATAATTGGCAGAATAATTGGTTAGAACCTGTTAATATTAATTTTAACATTGGTTAGGATTATTTTATAAATTAAATGGATTAAAATTGCCTCTTATATTCGTAATGAATGTAAAGCTAAAAAAAGCAAGTCAAATACAAAAAAGATCCTCTGAGACTATACAAAGTAATATTATGGATGTAACTATTCAGTGAAGATTTTTGATGAATTCTAGATGCATGAAGAAATCTTGGATGTCGAAATTTATGATTTAGCTATACATAGAATCTCGAATCCTAGACTTTAAAATCTCGCATTTGAACTTGCCCAAACAAACGTTGAGTTCACGAGTCACCGCAACAAATAGGCGTAAAGATAATAAAAAGTGCCCTGAAATTTTTGAATATCAACAAATGTCGATTTGCTTGATGCAACAGCAATTTACTGTAAATTGTAGAGAGTGAAGTTTTACAAAAAGCAACTCAACTTGAAACTTTCACAAACCCTTAAAGGCATTGAAAGGTTAGTTTTTTTTCTTTGCTTCATGAGAAAATGAGGTGTATAAATATATTAAGAGTTTCATATAAAATTCACATGAGAATAGAACAAATGTGAAGAAAATGAAATCTGAAATAAATGATGATATTGATAAATTTTGTGAAGGCAAAAATTTACAAGAAAATGTTATTCAGAGCTCTTGCCTCACAGAAAATAAACATCATTATTTGCTACAAAAAATATGTATCTTATGATGTATTGAGGTTTTTACCTTACTTCAGCTGTTACCTTTTCAGTTTGTCTTAGGTGAAATGAAAACATTGGATTATAATAATAGATTCTAGATGAAAGATCAAGCTTGTTTCTGCAAACTGACTGATTGTTCCAATCTGGTGACTTATCTATGGACAAAATGGTGAAAAATGTTTGTTCATTTTTGTAACTGACAAATGGTTTGCAAAGTGAGAAGATTTATCGTTCAAGTTTAAGATAACGACTTAGATAAGCGATCAGCAAATGGAAGACTTTTTGAAAATAGAGTTGAATTTTTTGAATTTTCCATTCATCCTCATTGTCAACTGCTAATGATATCAATTAAATCTTGACTATCTGTTTGCTTCTACTAATATTTAGTAACATTATTGATAATATAAATATGCAACTACTTAACCATGTTTAATGAACTTGAAATGATAACAATAAGAGGTTAGAGTATTTAATCATATGACGAAAAAAGCTAACTTTTAACCAAATGAGGTCTTGGTACGGTTGGCTTCATTATTTAATACCTGTTATTACATTATTAAAGATTCTGTCTTTAAACTGTTTGTTTCAACAAAAATCAACTAACAAAGCGTTCGGGTAAAGTCAGAACGTTGATAAAATAATCTTGTAGCCAACAATGTATGCTATACCAAGAAACGTTAATTAGTATTTTCATTGGAATCGGTTGATGATTCGATGAAATGAGACAAGAAAAGGTTTGACACAATTTGCTTACCTGTAAAGAAGTTAATGAAGATTGAGTATGTTGATTATGAGAAGATGACAAGGATTGAGATAGCAAAAGAGATGATGAGGGTGAGGGTGGTGATGGGGAAGAAGTGTGGAGAGATGAAGTTGAAGAAACTGAAGGTGAGTTAGGCAACAATTCAGCTGATGTTGAAGTTGTGATGGTTGTTGAGGTTGTTGATGATACAGAGTGTGAGACTGGCACTGATGAGGGGAAACAAGTTGACATAGGGGTCAATGACGACATAGGAAGACGATGTTGATTAAACGGATTGAAATAAGCGACATCTTGTTTTGAAGAGCTATTATTTATGTTAATGCTTTCATTTTTGTTTGAGTTAATGGAAATAATGGAAGGGTTAAACTCGTCGTTTTCGTCGCAACTTTCACCCATTGACAAAGTGAAACTTTCTTTTTTATCAGCTGTTCCTCCAGAAGAGATTATTTCTGATTTATGGTTTTTACCGCGATCCAGCGATGAACTGCCTGTTTGGTTGGAAGACGAATCTCCAAAGTAAGATGAGCCGTGATTATTCAAATTTTGCTTGGCTTGTGGTGAATTGTAAGGGTTATGTTGAGTTTGATGATTATGTTGATGCTTCGTTCTATCTATCCTTTTAGATCTCAGGTAAATCATCAAAGAAAGAACATATGTCAACCCTAATATTCCTATGGATAAGCCGATAATCAGATAGCCTGATGTACCTTTATTTTGATTTCCAGTTCCTGTTGAACCATCATAACCTCCTATTTGGTTATTAAGTAAACTAAGACTTGAACCAGGAACCCATCCAATTCTAACTGCTGCACAAGGACGATAAGGGGCTATTTCAAGCGATCCATGGCGCGATTTGAGCTGACAATTGAAGCGAATTAAGACTAACTTTTGCTCCAACTGACGCCTATTATGGTCATTACCAACCCATTGTAAAAATGACCGGCTACCTTCCATAATTAAAGCAAATACTGGTCTATTGTCAATCGGGATCCAACCATCACTGGTCATTACCATATCACTTTCTACCCGACATGTTTGGTTAACTACGTTATTGCGATCTTTTAAACAACAAGGTTGGTATTATTAGTCATGAGATTACACTATCATTGTCATTGTAATTTATGTTTACTTACTTTCTAAATTTAGATGGGCTCCTGGATGAACCAATTGTCCTGCAGTTGGCAGTGAGACCACTGGTATTGTTTCGGATATATAAGTTCTGGTGAAAGTAACCAGTGGACAGTCTGTTGGGAAAACCATAAAGCAAAGATTCAAGTAATTATAAATTTTAAAATCATATAATTTTTAAAACTCATCATTATTATTCTTTCAATAACATTATTCTCAGATGGATGAATGGAGAAATGAGATTAAACTAATGATTATCTGATTAGCACGTCCCATTAAGACAGGTAAACAGTATGATCACGTCCAATACATACAGATTTATCGAATTATTGGAAAGGCCCGGAATGACAGTTGAAATGGAGACAAACTCATTTTTCATCTACAAATGAATAATTTCAAGCACTTGATAGCTCTTCTTATATCTGTACTTTGTATTCAACTATTATTTGTGCGTACTAATCAAATATGACACCTAAAATAATTTAATAATCTATTTATCTTTTACCTTTTTTTTCTTTTAGAACAATTTATTGGAAGAAAACTGAATAGAAATCACAGCTAATCAAGGTTGAAACATGAAATGGTTTCAAATGGAACTCACCGTCTAAATCTCTAACACATTGTTGAATGTCTTCACGAAAAACTTGTTTCGATGGATCGCATTGGCATTTACACGAATGACCACTAACTGGAGCTGCAAACCGTTGATCTTCAGTGCAAAAAGATGGATCGCAAGAGACGAAATCATTTGAGAGAATGAAAATATCTCCATGATAATCACGGTTGATCTCCTTAATTAATTGACAATTGACAATACTATTCAACATGGTTATCACACAAAATAGCAAGTAAATCAAATTGGCTTCAAAACAACTGCCTGTTTCACGCTTCCGACCCATAAGAAACGAATGGGTAAATACGGATATTGACCCTTCGAGTAATCCGTTGACAATTCAATCCAATTCTTTCTCGCAATTATTCCAATTTATCATTTGGACGCCTTTTTGAACCAAATGAATGGTAAACTGATACTCATCAATTTACCTCATCCTATGAATGAACAAAAAACGAAAATAAAAGATTATGATTGATTGTTTTTGAATATTCTTGAGCAAAGTTTCTGAGGATCTAGAGAAATGTATTAATTAAAAAGATAGAATAATCAGTTAATAGCAGAAAGTAGTTCATTTGAATGATAAGTTGCGTGAACCAACCTAATTTGTGGTCTAAAGTATCTTATTTTAGGTTTGCTGTGAGAAAGGATAAACTGATATGGAAATGTGACAAAAAATTTGAATATGCAACATTAAGTCGAAATGTTTTGCTATAATTTCTGTTAGTGAATAATGAATAAAAGTAAATTGTTTGTTCATGTTTAAATACAACCAGAAGAAAGACAATAATCAAAGTAAACCAATCAACCGCAATCATCTTTTTCTTTTTAATTGATATGATCCAAAAAAGAAGCTTTAATAATTAAAAAGAAACTATCGGATCGTTATTGAGGTTAACAGAATACAAATTAGATGTTATTAGAATAAATTGTGATCTTTTTTCACTCCAATTGTGTTTCGTATATCAAAGTGAAATACATAATTTCTACTAAAATCAACAAAATTACCAATTACAATGTTTTACCAGAATAATTTCACTTGAATCATTCTTATTTTAGATGCAATTTAACCATAACAATCAAATATTTCGGAAATGTCTTAATCTAAACCCAAATCTATTTCCAATAACTTTTTAATCGACTTCACTATTCAAGTAAGAATTGAACGTTTTCTGATTGTCTTTCATAATCTATTATTGAACTCAAATCTGTAAGATGATTTGAATTGCGGTAAACATCATTTGTATTGAATAATCTTGCATTTAACAACTTGAAATGTCTATAACAAATTGATAATTATAAGGAAGTTTACTTTCGCTTCCCAAATCATGTTTTCACTTTTATTAACAGTTTAAGTGTTTTTTCATTTCATTATAGTTACGTTTATAGTTATTGGTAATTTAACTGATCAATGGGTAAACTTGAGGTTAAACTCACCTTATCATCTGTTTTAACCTTTTAGTTATTTGATTGTTTTGCCTGTTTTTATGTTTATTTTGATTTACCCTTTTTGATACAAAACATAATAACCGTGACTTTTTAACAGGTTTACGCATCGATTGATTCAACTTTTATTATTGAACATCATTCAGTTAACAAGATATAAAACGCAATAATGATCATACTTCATCTAGTTTCTGATGAAGATGAAAAAAGTGTAAACTTGAGTAAAACTGAATTCAGTCCGATAACCTTGAATGGAAAAAAATACTAACGTTTTCGCTATTATAAGCGATTGGGAATATTCTGTATCTAAACTTATAACAATAATAAAAATAATGGTAATGGTAATGTGATTATCAGTTTTTGTTGATTTGTGATTTACTTAATTTCATATTGGGTCATCAGCCTTGCTTTTTGAGGTTCAAATTCTCATAAGAAATCGAATTAATAATCAAAGCTTTCACTCTCAACAATATTTTGTTTTACCCAAAACACAATCACTTTTCATACTGTAGTTGACATTAAATTTTGGATTAATGCAAACGATTCATATTGTAAGTTGCTTTGAGAAACCAGAATTTCGATAGTTTTAACTGAAAACGGTTTGGACTTGACAGAATTGTTCAAAGTCATGTTAGAAACTATTAAATGAAAGGAGCGGAAGGAACAGAAATGTCTTATTGTTCAATTTGATTACAAAAGAATCAAGGTAATGGATCAATAATGTAAATTACTCAAGAAACTGATTCATTTAACTATTTGTACAATTTGTAATTTACAATTGACAGCGTTTTAACAATAGACAACCAGCCTTGAATACTGGTTCAACACTAGTATTTATCTTTATAAAACTACATAATTGTAAAATTGTCTTGAAATGAATTGAAAGATGATACCAGAAGTATGCCATGTAACCCGAGTGATAACTCGTCAAAAAAATACCTGGATTTACTCGTTTACTGGCTATTTTGTCATTTTGTTTTTCTTTCATTACAATTCAAGACAATAAGTTTTAGTATTTTAACATCTTTTTGTTTGACATGATCAAGTCCTGAATTCCTTCTGATTAAACATTGATTGTTATTGCAACTGATTATCGAGAAAAAATCTAATTAATGTTGATGCTGTTAGTGACAATGAAATAGCTATAAAGCTGATTAAAAAAGTAAAAATTTGAGAAATTTAGTTCATTATTGAAGCTATTGAAGGAACTAAAATGTGACATCTTTTCTGATTCATATGATCAACCATAACAGTGGAGCAATGCATCAATACAATATTTATGGATTAGCTATTAACTGTTCAGTAAAAAATTGGAATGATATCCGAATTTCTGTGAGTTAAATGTTATTTGCTAATATTAATGATTATTTTATCAGAGATTTATCAAACAATATTAAAGTGTCCTATTTCAATCCACATTAGTTCACACCGAACAGCAAAACATGGAAAATAAAATTGAACAAATAGAAGCAATAAATTACACTCTATCAAGTGGTCAATGATAATTCAATTTGACAAGTCCGAAGCTCACACTAAACCATTCAATGTAGTAATTCGTAGTAATGAGCAACGTTGCGGAAAAAAGTACGAGCTTAAGATGTTTGATGTGGAGACAAGCAGGACCCCATTGAGTACAAATCTTCAGATTCTTAATGGCTAAGTTGATATCCTAAGTGATCTCATTTTAAAAGCAAATTTCATAGTTTCAATTGGAGTCAACAAAGTTAGATTAATTTTAACACAGCTTATTTGTCTAACAACATAATTTCATGATTATCAATCTAAAAGACTAACAAGTGAGTTTAAGTTTAGTTTTCTAATCGATTTTTTTTAAATGAAGTCAAGTCAGTGATAATGACTGACTTGGAGGGAATCGAATGAAAATCTTTGCTATTAGGACAATTGAAGGAATAGACAACTTGAGAAACTTGACTGTATAACCATTAATACCAGCAAATAGTGAAAGTTTATACAAAATTTTTCAAATATTAAATATCAGATAGAGCAATGATAAAATAAAACAAAACTTACCTATCAGAAAAAGTGTGTTTAAAAGTTTCCAATGCTGTTAATTATGATAATCCGAGGACAAACAAACAAATAACGATAAAAAATCTTTAAACAATATCATTTGATTAATGAAGTGCTACAGCTACATCGCTTAAACAACATTAACTTCATTCCATAACTGATTTCAATTCAGTGATTTGCAGGTTGTTGTTAAAAACTGTAATGTGGCGCCATCAGTGATTTGAGTTACGCCATCGGGTGTCGATTGTTGATTTGAAGTTGTCAAATAATACATGTATTATTGCTTTTTAATTTGTTCACAACTATTTGAATTTGTCTCCTGAATTTTAATCATTGCAGTTATTGGTCTACAAATTTCGTGATGATTAAAGTTATAGTCAACTACATAGTTTAACATATTTGAAGTGTTTTTGATTTACATTCAAAAGAAGGTGAAATAGAATATGTCTTTGGGTTTAACTCCTTCGACACTCAACAACTATGAATAGATCGGATTCATTGGTTCTGAACTTATTTTACTGTTCATAAGGTTCGTGATTTAGCTAATGAAGGACAATCTGTGACTATCAAAAAGGTATTTAAAATATACATTTTTATTTTTCCCAATCCCTACAAACAACTTGATCAAAGGTTTCCCTTACACTGTCTGTTGTTTTTCAGCTTTTCATTTTACTTTTCTATTGCCTTTTTTCGCCATTATTTTAGTCAACCTAATCTTTCATTTCAACCTTTGAATGAACTACCACTTAAAAATATCCTTAAGTATTCCTCTTGTCAATATTGTTTTAAGTTTGTTTTTATTATTTTGTTGCTTTATTTTAGTTATTTAACGAAAAAATTAACAATCGTTAATTAGAGATGGCAGCATCCTCGTCATTGATTCTAGCAATTATTTGTTTTAGCTTGAAATAGATTTGTTTAATTTGGTCACTCAACTTTTTGTCACCGAACAGTATAGCTAATTTGTTCTTGTGTTTGTAATCTTTTTAAAATGTATAGCTTTTCAAATCCAAATCGTGATAATGAAAACATTTTCAAACTAATATCCGACATTAAACTTCCTGATCTTGGTTTGGTTAAAAAGCAGTGTATTGCTTTCGGCGAATTTATTCCTTATCCAGTTGATTCGATTAATCAGATTCCCGGATATGAAACCGAATATCTACATAAAATTCAAGAAAAAAATTTTTCAACTCCAACTCCTGCTCAAGCTCATCTCTGGCCAATAATATTTCGAGGACGATCAGCTACATGTATATCAGCTCCTAAGAGCGGTAAGACTCTTGCCTATCTAATTCCGGCTTTGAGCTCTACTCAATTCAAAAACAAGGACCCTGAAGCAATAATTTATGGCGATGAAGGACCGCAAGTGGTAGTTGTTTGTTATGGAATGAGTAAAGCTTTTGAGATTCGTGATTATTGTCTTGATTTATTGGATGGAGCAAAGTTTCCTCGTATTCTCACCATCACCAATGACAATGAAAAAAAAGTACCACTTAAACTCCTAAACGGCTGTGAAGTTTTAATTTCAACTCCTGGACCTCTTAAAAGACTAATCGAAGATGGCGTAAGTTAAAATTATACATTTACAGCTCACAGCTTGTCAGTAAATAAAAAATATATATAATCACCATCAATAATTTCAATTATGGTCTTTTTAAATCATGGTTCTTTTCATTTTGATCTTACAGTTCATTCGTTTCGATATCTGTTCTCTTCTTGTATTCGATAATGCTGATAAAATATTCACTATTCAACCTGATTTTGTTCAATCTATTGTTTTATCATATTTTACTTCATATAGGAAAAGGTTTGTGCAATAATTTATAAAATATCAATTACTTAATCAATGGTTCTTACGCGTATTTTCTTTATTATGTCTTCAGGTTGAATGTAAATGACAATAGCCTCAATAGTTTACTAACTGCACCGATGCTCGTTTTAGCTGATTCATGGACAAAAGAAGTTGCAAATTTTTCTACGCAATATATGACAAACTCTATAAAAATTTTCGGTGATTTATTTGAAGCTGCTATCGCTCATAATTTAAAATATGAAGTTCATTTTTTTGAAGCCGAAGAAGAACGTATTAGCTGTTTAGGTGATTTAATTCATGGTCTTCTTTGTAGAGGTACATTGCCTCGCATCGCAATAGTATGCTCAAATGATTCTGAAATCAATATTGTGATTAAAGCAATGACTGATTTGGATGTTAATCCAGTTGCTCTCGATTCGTCAAAGTTCAACTATGAGATCCCTAAGTTGATTGATTTATGCAAAAATCATCCCAGAGCAATCACTATCATAACCGATGACAAGATCAAAGAGGTTCCTCAACTCAATTTTATCGATACTCTCGTCCATTACAGTATGCCTACTCATAGTGATATATTCCGGACAAGATTTCTATTAATGTCTAATTTGATTAAGAATGGAGAACAGATAAGTACTCACTTTCTTTTGTCTCCTGTGAATGGCAATCATGCTCACTTTTTGTGTCAAGCTCTTAGACGAATCAGTGAAATTCCTTCCTGCTTGAATAATTTGAGAAGCTCATCATGGCGTCCTTTATGTGAAAATTTTCTCGCCTTTGGATTCTGTCCTTTTGAATCTACAATATGTTTAAATCGCCACGAATTCAAGCCCTGTGAATTACCTGATGAAAATCTTCCCTTGGATGGCCAGATAAGATTTGAGATATCTCATATCATTACAGTTAACCAGTTCTACATTCGGCTTGTTGAATATCGCGATGGCCGTAATGAGGATGGGCGCTGGGTAAAATATCCTTGTCACTATCTTTCGATTAAAGATGAACTACAAACTTACAAACAAGAACCTTTCACTGAAGATAAAATACCTACTATTGGTAAGATATATGGACTTGTAGTTCTTGGTACTGTGCATCGAGTGCGAGTTATAGAGAACCTCGGCCAATTGACTGTTAAGGAAACCAATGCACCACCCGGTGAAGATACTCCTTATCGATTAGAAGTCTTTTTTGTTGACTTTGGGCATCAAAGCAAAGCTTTATCCAATCAATTGATTGATTTGCCTAAAAACTTGAGAGACTATCCATCATTGGCTTTTAAGGCATATCTTTTAGGAATAAAACCAGTTGATGGTGACTTGGAGTGGACTCATCAGCCAACTGAAACGCTTTCTAGTTTCGTGAGAGACAGTAAAAATTTAAAGGCATCTGCGTGGATACGCTTGCAAAGAAAAAGCATTTTTTGGATTGATAATATGAAAATCACTCAAAACTTGAAGGTGCTTGATTTCAATGTCACCAGTTGGAATCCAAAATCGGATTTAATTGCTACTGGCTTAGCCGTCCAAAACGACAGAATGTTTGACCAAGTCAACAGAAATCACAATGAATTATTTGCTAAATGGGCGAATTGTCGTTTGGTTAAATTAGTAGCACAAGCCTTCCTTAACGATGGACTCGAACTTGTTTACCTTCCTCATTTCATAAATCTTAACAATTTTTATGTTCAAAGACAAAATGATTACAGATGTTTAGAAAACTTGGAAAAAGATTTAGCCCAATCTGATTTAACTCCTATGAAAGCTTTTTTCAATGGTTGTTATGGTATAGGTCTACTCAAAACACCTACATCGGCATCATACAGTCGTATACTAATCGAAAAAATTTTTCCTGGCGAAAATTTAGTTGAAGTTTTTTTTGTTGACTGGGGTGAAACGCTCAAGATTCCTTCTGATAATTGTTTTATCATAGACGAAAAGTATATAAAAAAATTGCCATTCCAGGCAATCAAGTGTTCGCTTGTTGGAGTTGAAGGGTCGACTGAACCTGAAGCTATTTATAACTTAACCAGGCACGAAAATAATACTTTCAAGAGTTGTTTGGTTGAAAAGGTCGATGGATCCAAGGAAAGTGGCTATTCTGTTAGAATTTGGTTTGAACATGAAAAGTCAGCTTATGAAACCAAATTAAGTTCTCTATCGAATTGGCTAGTTGAAAACGGACATGTTAAATACTCGGATCCCAGTGAAAAAGAACAAGAAAAAATCAAGATAATGAAAAAAGTGGTTAGCGAAGATGAAAGCGACGCTTCTCTAGAAGACGGAGAAAAAGAATGTGCTGAAAATTTACTAGGGAGTGTCGATGCAGCAATGAGACAACTTTTGCTTTTGAATGCTGAGAAGGATCCTGTTCAATTTGATCCTAAGAAATTACCACGAGCAAAGAGATTGATAATGCGGTTGAAAAGACAGAAAGAAGCAGAGCGACGTTTACTAGAATCGGACAGTGACTCAGAAGATGATAACTTAAAAAAACCAAAAGACAACACACCAATGCCTGAACGCGTAATTGATTATAGCAAGGTTTTGCCGTACGACCCAACTTCATCAGAAGGATCTGAATTAGAATCAGACCTTGATGATGCTATTGACGAATTATCATGAAAATCTTATTTTTATACTTAATTTTTTACTGATTGGTACAAATTTAAATTTTTAATAAAAATTGAGTTTTTATTTAACTCAAAATGATTTAACCTAAGCCGTCTTTTGTTATTTCCACTCCCGAAAAAAAGATGGTCAAAGGTTAAGGCTTTTACAAGCCTCCCTTTTAGGTTAGAGTGAGAAGTTTAAAGTTTTATTCTCTTTGCTTGGCATTCAGTTTTGGTTGCTTGTTGAGGTTTCTTGAGGGAGAAGCTGAAGTTATTGAGGTTAGGTTTCTGGTTATTGGTTGTTTAGTTACAAAAATCATCAGCCAGATAGTCTCAACAAGTAATACAAGATGGCCTTACTGCTATTATTATACATCGGATTTTTATTCTGAGCTGATTAATTTTCCTCTTCAGTTTTCATCATTTAATTTATTTGTCAATGTATTTTGTGTTGGTTAACGTCACGAATAGTTCCATAGTTTAACATCTTTGAAAAATCTTATTGTTTTTATTTACATTCAAAAGAAGAAGAAGAAGTAAAATATGTCTTTTGGTTTAACTTCCTCTTCGACAGCCAACAACTATGAAGAGATCGGAGTCATTGGTTCTGGTGCTTATGGTACTGTTTATAAGGCTCGTGATTTAGTTAATGAAGGACAATCTGTGGCTATCAAAAAGGTTAATGTGGCCCTTTATGATGACGGTGTACCTGCAACTCTTATCAGAGAAATTGCTCTCCTCAGGCAACTAGAAATGTATGAGCACCCAAATGTTGTAAGGTATGTAAAATTATGTTTAATAAGCTTTTATCTCGACAATTATCTGTCTAGACAGTTTATATATTTAACAATATCTGGCATTATGATGGTGATGATGACAATAATGATTATTGTATCGAAAAAATGTGCATTTTTATTTTTCTTAATCCTTTCAAACGCATGGATCAACAGGTTTCCCTTACACTTTCTGTCCTTGTTTTCTAACTATTCATTTTACTTTTCTGTTTCTTTATTTTTCGCGATTCCTTCATTTTAGTCAACCCAATCTTTCCCTTCAACCTTTAAATGAATTACCACTTAACAACATCTAGAGCAACCCTTAAGTATCAACACTCATCAACATGATTAGCCATAGATTATGTATCAAGTTGAAAATTTTCTTTGTCTCATTCCCTCCTTTTCTTCCTTTTCTTCCTTTTCTTCCTTTTATTTTTCTTTGTTGCTGTTGCTTCTCACTCACTCATTCTCTTTTTAACATTACGGCAACTTTGTTGCATTGTTTGCTGCTTGTTTGTTGATGATTACTTCAGGTGTGGCCCAGCGGTCTAATTCCTGCGACGAATCAGTAAATATGATTGGTTAAAGCTCGTGCTCGAGCTATTTACAGAGGCCGATTAGAATGGCCGGAATCTCCGCTAGGAGGTCTTCCTTTGTTAAAGTTTTACTGCTACGTCGGTGGTCACTCATGCTGTAAGCCACGTAATATCATGTAATGATACCATCATCAACAGAAAGCAAAACAAAAACATTTATATTATTACATGTGAGCTAATTCTCGTTCTCTATTTCTCTATTCTACTTTTAGGTTGCTTGATATTTGTTATGCAAAACGATTAGAAAAAGAAAAACAATTAATTTTATATCTCGTCTTTGAATATATTGAACAAGATTTATTCGAATACTTAGAGAAATGTCCAGCTCCTGGCTTGGGACCTGATAGAATAAAGGTTGGTTAGTCTCCAGATCTTTAACTAATGAATAAACTTTACTCTAGATCTTGCTTATCGCTTCATGTTTGTTTATTTTATCTTTGCCTCATTCTTTATTACAGGACATTATGTACCAGATACTGAATGGTGTTGATTTTTTACATTCCAATAGAATAGTTCACAGAGACTTGAAGCCTCAAAACATTCTTATTACAAATAGTGGGAGAGTAAAACTGGCTGATTTTGGCTTAGCTCGAATCTATGAGGATTCCCGTGTTTTGACATCAGTTGTTGTCACACTTTGGTATCGGGCACCAGAAGTTTTACTGGGAGCCAGCTATGCTAGTTGGGTCGATATTTGGAGTTGTGGCTGTATTTTTGCAGAGTTACACCGTCGTAAACCATTTCTTCGTGGTGCATCTGAGGCCGACCAATTAAGTAAAATATTTTCAGTGATTGGTAGTCCATCAGAATCAGAATGGCCAGAAGAATCATATTTTTCATGTAATGCATATGCTGGATTCAAACCTGCCTCTTTGAATGTGTTAATACCCGAAATGGCATCTGATGCTTGCGAACTTCTCAAGGTAAACATTAGATATATGAACAGTTAGATTAACATACATATTTCCAACTTTTAATTTTTTTGTTTATTTTACGTTATTTTCATAGGCTATGTTAAGGTTTAACCCTCGATTGAGAATAACAGCCAAGGAGGCCCTTAATCATGTGTATTTCGACGAATATGTGCTCCATCCACCCATTTATGAATACGAATGTAGTAATGAGTTAAATCAAAGTACATCAAGGAATGGAACCAAAAAGCAAGCAAAGTAGGAAGCAGACATCATTGGAATATCATAATGAATTCATTATTTAATCTTGAAAAACGCACACCCTGCTTAAGTTTTTTTCATTTTATTCCTCCAATCTCATTTGTCACGTCTTCCATTTCACTATCTCTACCTCTTCCTTGCTTACTTGCTTCCTTTCTTTGATCAATTTGAGCCAAAACATGCACAAAACTCACAAGACTCATCAACAGACTTATTGATTGTCCGGGATGATGCACTGTAAACTATTATTTATACACACTACAAAGTGAATCATTTACTCATTGATAAAATGATAAAATTTGCCATTTTCTGAAAAATGACCAATCTATACTTTAAACCAAACGTCAATCTGTTATAAAAATGTCTTTTTCTTGTTAAATCAAATAATACTTTTTCTCACTGATTTCAATTTCTAATGAATGAAATAATAAATTAATTTTGTCTGTAATCTCATAAATTTTATTAAGATAATTTTAAACAATGTACACTTAGACTTGACCTTTGACGAAATGTTGAATGCTCGATGAATCGCCAAAAATGTTACTCGTAGGGACGAGTTTTTTCCATCAATATTAAACGACATAGCGAGACATGCTAAACAAAATTTCGGTGACGTTTTTTACAACTTAACACAAATGTTTATCGAGCAGGCAAATAAATGGAACAAAACAAAACCTTAATTTATGACCGAAAGATATGGCAATAATTTGCATGGCATTGTGAGTATACTTCCTATTTTCTAATCAATTTGTTGATCGCAAGTTCAATATCATCTATGTTACAATTGATATTTTGTTTATCAAGTGAGGGTAAAAAAGTTGATTGATTTGAGGTAAAATATGGGAAAAAATCTTGACTTTCATGTGATAAAATTGTTTTAGATCAAAGTTGAATGACACTGCCTTTCATTTCTTTATTTTCATTCTGTTTCATGATTTATTCCCCTTTCTAGAGCCCTGATAATCATATTGCAACAATTTTTACTCACTTGATACCGCGATAGAAGAAAACAATTTAAAATTAATTTACTTCTTCAGATTATTTTAACGAATCTATTAAATCTATTTACTTTATTATGGTTCAATGTTTCACTGAGAAAAGTTTCGCATCGAAATTAAATTTTATTTCTGATTGCTCTGGTCAAACACTGAAGCCTAGCAATTTATTTAGTATTTGCTTGAAGCCATGATTAAATAAGCCGCTCTATCCTCAATCATCACATCCCTGTGGAGCTTTTATATCTCTGTCTATTTTTTCTGTCTCTTTTTCTTTTTTTCTCGTTTTTTGTGTCTGTGTGTGAGAAAAAAAGTTAATTTTATTCAAGCTTACTCCAAACACTAACTTTTTAATTGTAACCTGAGGCTAACTTCCCAACCCAAATTTGTAGTGATCTACACTATAACTTATCACCATAACCATAATCATTGTGTAATATATTTGGTCATTTGATTACTGGAACATCGTAAAAAAGTCTGCAAAATAGTTGGATAATGGTGGTGAGAGCTCTTTTTGTTTACATTCATTCTCATTTCCAGTCAAATTTCAATTAAACTGGCCTTTTCTTATCTTATTCACAATTTAACTTTCAATGTGTCCTTCATAGTATCTTTCATGAATTTGATTAGAGTAATGCCCTCCTTTTAATTCATTGAATTTCAATGCCATAACTCTGCTTTATTGATTCTGTTTTCACAGAAAATCGCTCTTAAAGTTAAAGCGAACTTGGAAAATGTAACCAATTTAAAACCAGCTAATGATGATTTCGAATGGGTTATCAAGGTAAGCTGTAAGATTCATGGAACAACTTCTCATAATAGTACAATATTTGATTATTTTCAGTGATTAAAGTACAATATTATGCTTTATTATGGTTCAGGTTAAATGTAACAGTTGTAATGAGTCGTCGGATAAATGGCATCATCTTACAGTCAAGGTAAATGATCAGTAACGAATTGGAAGGTGCTGCTCATGATTTTTTTAATTTATATTCTTTCATGTTCTTTTTTATTAACAATTCATCATTAGGAAACATATGAATTAAAGGGAAGCCGGGGAGAGGCTCATTTTGTTTATAAATGCAAATTATGCTCAATCACCTCATCCATCTGTAAGAATTTACGAATAATATTTACAAATCTTTAACAATCAGGTTCGAGAGATATACTAATTTTCTCACAACTTTTAAATTCTTTTTTGTAGCCATTTTACCAGAAACTATTAGAAGTTACAACGCTGATGACAGTCTAAAGTTCAAGAAGCTGATTGTATTTGATTGTCGAGGAATTGAGCCCATTGATTACCAACCAAGAGATGGTTTTGTTTGTGAAGGCCTTGAAAGTGGAAAAGTTTTTTTCGCAGTTGAGTTTCAAGATGGAGAATGGGCTGATTATGATGAAAAAGCTAACGAGTCAGTTGGAATTTATGAATTTGAATCAAAATTTGAGCGAGATTGAACCAAATAAACTGTTTATATGAACAAAGACATTTGCTAATAAACTTGTTTCACACTTAATTGAATAATCCACTTTTATTCATGCTGAAAATTGTGTTTACTTCAAATTTATTGGGTAAGACAGAAAATGTGATTCAGATATCCATCATTCTCTTATCAAAGAGTTAGGATTTATTGGTCACTCTCAATTTCATAATTTCATAATTTTGGAATACATTTGAGTTGTATTAGGTTTCCACAAAAGTTCGTAGACTTTTAAGTGTATTTATTTCAAACAATTAATTAATTGAGTGAAATATATTTAATTTTTTTGGTTTTTATCAATTTTTATTAATCAAGACGTGCTCTTTCATTTGGGTTAAATTTTATAATTGAGAACATTGATTGAAATAGTTAAATTTTGATTTAATTTAGCTCTCAATTTGGTCATTTTGCGATGATCAACTTTAATTGTTCATTAAAAATGATCAAAAATCAAACCAAGTTCAATCGAAAGCTTAAACTCCATATAATCAAAGATAAAAAAATGATAATTTTAATCATAACCATTATTTAATTATTCTAGGATAATTAAAACCACTTTTTACACCGAATCTCCATAGAAAGGTTAAATTTAACATTGAAGAGTACAGTGCAAGAGTCTAAGAACTTTTGTGGAAACCTAATATATTGATTGATCAAATGTTAGTTTTAATTTGACGATGGAAAAATCTTGAATAAGGTTACCTTTCACTGGAGTTGTGATTGTAATGCAGTTTTGAACGTTAATAAATTCAATATTTTTGCTAGTGTTGATTTGATCAGCCTGAAGTTATTTTAGATTACAGATTGTAGTAAACAAGAGAGGAAATCTTGATGCATGGGATAATCTAAACAAAATAAGTGAAATAATCAAGGATTGATTGATTTTTCCCATAGATTTGAGTTTACAAATTGGTTTAATGTAAATATTAAGACCTTTTACAAATCTAATCGCGAATAGCTAACTGTTGTCATGATAACCTCTCGTTCAGATTGAACCTTAACTTTCAAAAGATACTGTCAAGATGATTTAATTATAAGAGAAAGAAATAATGAGAAGATAGTTGAGAGCAAGAAGGAGAAAAAATAACATTTCTTAATGGCCACTTGAATCATTGATACAGCAATTCTGTTCATTTTCAACTGTTTCCATGTTTTCCATCTAACACTGGATTCTTTTTTCAAATTTCTGCGTTTTCCCCATCTTTTATATTATTTATTAATCAATTCAATGGCCAATTTACAGGCCAGAACTGTTTTTGTTATTGCCATCTGTTTGACAATCAATTTAGCCAATGGGATTACGAGACAGGATTTATTTCCCTTTGCGGGATCAGATGACGAAGTGTTGACTGGTAAAGATGAAGGATCATCTCAACAGATTAAACTTTCTTCTAATGTAATCCTTTTTGAAAGATCCTATGATTTTCTTTTTGTAAGTAACCAATTTCAATTTATCTATTTATTAACTATCCCTATGTAAGTTCTGAATTTTATTTTCTAACCTATTCAGGTCAGTATCAATGGGGTTATATCATTCCTGTCTGACGCTGCTAACTATCTCAACTATGCTCTGCCTTTAAGTATTCCTATGATTGCTCCCTTTTATGCTGACATCGACACCAGGATTACAGGAAAAGTTTATTATCGGTAACATTTTCGGAAATATTATTCGAAAAAACAAAAATTTATTTATTATTTTTGATTGTATTTTTTTTAGACAAACAACAAATCCTGATCTGTTGAGCCTTGCCAATGGATACATCAATTCAGTATTTACATCTGGCTTAAGCTTCCAAGCTAACAGTCTATTCATCGCAACTTGGGTTGACGTTGGTCCATATCGAAACAATTTGAGTTTTGTTGACCCAAACAATGAAAAAGTATGAATGCTGTCTATTTATTAACACTTGTTGTTCCCCAGGGATAAGTTTATTAATATGAATTATTTATTCGATACAGAAAAATTCATTTCAAGTTGTTATTGCGACAGACGGCAAGGAATCATACGCATTCTTCCTTTACCCTCAAAAAGGTATTACATGGGCCAAAAGTGATATCAAAGAAGCTCGTGAACCTGCTTTAGCGCAAGTCGGATTTATTGACTTAAATGGATACCAGTTTTATCCCCTTGATGTCTCAGGAACCAGCAGAACCCTCAATTTGGATAGGTAGGTCATCTTGAATCAATCTAAAACACTTTCAACCCTAGAAGCATGTTACCTAATATTGTATCACTTATACAGAATGTCTAATATTAAAGAGGCGGGAATTTTCATATTTCGTATTGGTAAACTTGGTGTTTCTGGAGGTGTTGTTGAGCCAGATCGACCTTCATCATCTCGTGAATCTGATGTTGTGCCATTAGATGTTATGGATCGATGTGAAACAACTTTTGATCCTTGTCCACCTGAAGCGCATTGTGAACAATATTCGACTGGGTTTTGCTGCAAATGTAAAGAAGGTTATATTGGTAATGGAAGACAGTGCATCAAATTAGGTAAGGTTTGAACGTACAATCAGTCTAAGCATCAAAAGAATTTATTGTTCAGATCTCATGCTAAAGTAGAAAAATACTCTTCAGTTGTGTTCTTAATTAAAATGAAGACTTATTTACAGTATCTTATCCAAGAGGAAAACTTTTGAAGAACCTCTTGAGCAAAGGTCTATTGACATCATTCTATCACTAATCTGTTCTCTTTTTCCTTCTATACTGAAATAATAATTAGATAAATTAGATACATTGCCCATCCGTTTGGTAGGCCAGGTCCATGGAACAATTAATGACCAGAAAATTGGAGATGCTGACATCTATGTCTATGCTGATGTTATCTCAGGTCAAATTTACACAACAATCAGCCGATTGCAAAACATACAACCCAGTGATTTTCAGTCATTAATTCCGTTGACTGATCTGATTGGCTGGTTATTTGCAAAAGGACAACCAGGAACTGTAAATGGGTTCAGTTTGACAGGTGGAATTTTCAATAGAACTGCCAGAATAACTTTTCCTCAGACCGGGGAGCAAGTAACTGTTATAGAGCGATATCTTGGACTTGATGTTTTCGGTAATCTTAAGATGGATATAGTACTATCAGGAAATTTGCCAGCCATACCAATGGGATCTAGAGTTGAATTTGATGACGCGATTGAAGTCTATACTTCTAAAGAAACAGGAATGTTCACTAGTTCATCAGGTCGTTCATATAGACTCACTGGAGCTTCAATGGATATACCGATTTCAATCGAACAGGAAATCCAGTACACGTCATGCTCTTATTCACCAAAAGATCAACAAGTTAAAACAATTAAAATCTCAGCAAATCGATATAATATAGATGTGCGAACAATTCAAGACCCAATTCGATTTACTGCTGAATATTCTGTTGTACCACCAGGTAAGATTTCTTAACGAAAATGCAGAGGAAAAAATTATCTGAACATTAAAAATTGAAGATTAATATCTGTTGTTTCTTTATAATTTTAGATGACAACCCTTGCAAAAATGGTAACGCTGTTTGTGGTGCTAATAGTGAATGCGTAGTTGATGGGGAAAATTATCGTTGTGTTTGTAATCCAGGTTTTCGAAGTAATGATCAATCTGATCCTAACAGTATCAGACCATTGTGTTTAGGTAAGCTATTTCTGTACATTTCTGTCGAATTGTCTGCTAATTTGTCCATCTAACAGATATAGATGAATGTGCAACAAATCAATCTCGTTGTCATAAAGATGCTCGCTGCCAAAATCAACCAGGAAACTATCGCTGTATTTGTAATGAGGGTTTCGTCGGTGATGGATACCGATGTCGATCTCAAGGTGATTATTCAAATTGATGCAAAATTAGTGATCTACTAAAGTTTCAATCTATTAATTGCTATTCATTTCTTATTTCACTTTTTAAAAATAGATTCAATGTGTGGGGATAAATTTTGTGATCCTAATGCTGACTGTTTGCCTTCTCCTGATGGATCCAAAAAGTGCATTTGCTTACCAGGTTTTACTGGTAACGGAATCATTTGTCGTTCCGTCCTAGGTCAACCAGGATCTCCTAATGCTTGTCCAGCTGATTTACGTTGTGATCGGAATGCTCAATGTGCCATTAATCCAGTCACTAGAGAATACGGTTGTGTTTGCAATCCCGGCTTTACTGGTAATGGTTTGGTTTGTGAATTGTCTGGAAAAGTTTGTTCGAGTGATGCTAATTGCGGGGAGAACGGACAGTGTAAAACAGGCAATTCTGAAGCTGGAGTTGGATATTGTGTCTGTAAACAAGGGTATTATGGCGATGGTTACACCTGTATCAGGACAAGTAAGTTTAAATTATAGAGAATCAAATGTCAGTGGATCATTTTCATTTATTATAAATTTTTTCATTATTGATTTAGCTGGGCCAAAGAAAATTGAAAACTGCTTCACGAGTAAAATATGTGATATTAATGCTGTATGTAATGATTTACCCAACGGTGAAACTAAGTGCATTTGTAATGAAGGGTACACAGGAGATGGACGTACTTGTACAATCATATCAGACTGTAAAGAAGACTCTGATTGTCCGACTTCATCTAAGTGTGACCCACTACCAGAAATTGTTGACGGTGGAAGATGTACTTGCATTCAAGGTTTCGCTATGATTGAGAATACTTGTGTTCAAAATGATAAAGCTCCTTGCAATGTTGTTAAAAATTGTCATGCCGATGCAACATGTAAATTCAATCTAGACGAAAAGCAATTTAAATGTGAATGCAATAAAGGTTTCAAAGGTGATGGTAAAAACTGTGAATCCATTCAAATACCATGTAATGTTTTGAATACTTGTGGATCTCATGCTACTTGTGATTACAATCCAATAGAGTTAGGTTACCGTTGTATGTGTCTATACGGTTATATTGGCGACGGTTACACTTGTGTGCCTTCATCATCATGTCGAGATAATCCATATCAATGTCATCGAGATGCAGAATGTGTTTTCTCTCCAACAACTCGTGAATACAAATGTCGATGTAATAATGGGTTTTCCGGAGATGGACTCGATTGTTCACCAAACAACCGCTACGATGGACCTTATTTAGTAACTGTCCAAGGAATGTCTTTTGCTCGTCTACCTATGGCACCTGGACGTCAGGGTGAATTACTTTTCGTGTTGAACAATAATTTACCCGTTGGAATAGCTTTCGATTGTGCAAAAGGCTCACTCTATTACACAGACATCATTGATAAAGCTATATCAAAAGCTGGTCTCAATGGATCTCATGACATGACAATTGTTACTGGCTTGATTTCACCTGAAGGATTAGCTGTAGATTGGATAAGTCGTAACATATACTGGACTGATTCGCTGAAAAGATCCATTCAAGTTTCTCGTCTAAATGGATCCTCTGTACGAACTTTAATCAGCGATGATTTGATCAATCCTAGAGGAATCGCTCTCCATCCAGGTTTAGGTAAAATGTACTTCACTGATTGGAATAGAGCATCACCGAAAATTGAAATGGCAAACATGGATGGTTCCGGAAGAGTTGTTCTTGTTTCTGAAGCTGTTAAACTGCCAAATATGCTTGCTATTGACTATATGACTAATGAACTGTGTTGGACCGATGCTGGTCTCAAAAGGATCGAGTGTATTGATCTCTATGGCTCTAAACGTAGACTCGTCCATTACACTTCTGGCTATCCCTTCGACTTGGCCATTGTTGAAGATTATATATTTTGGACTGATTGGGAAACGTGAGTTAAAATATAAATATTTACCGCCAAATCGCTGTGAATTATTCAAAACTATGTCAAACTCTTGAAAAGATTGATAAACATTAATAATAGATCGTTTTTATAATTTTCAGTCAAACTCAACAATTCAGAGTCGATTTTCTAGATACATAATTTTTTTTATCATTTTGCACTTTTAATAGGAATAATGTACACAGAGTTGGTCGCAATGGAGGCAAGGAAGAAACTTTAATGATACCTAAAGGATCAAATGGACGACTTCATGGTATAGTGGCTATGGCCGAAGCTTGTCCGGCCATGAGTAATCCATGTAGAGTTCGTAATGGAGGCTGCAAACATCTATGTTTACCGTCCGGTCCTCGATCACGAACCTGCTTTTGTCCAGATGATGATGGATCAGGTGAAGAATGCACTCTGATGTTACCATCGCCCCCAAGACCAATACCATCTGGAATCGGACTTATCGGAATTGGATGAATTTAAATTCTATAAAAATTTTAATTTTATTTTCTCACGCCTTAAAATTCTAGACAATTAAGTATAAATGCATTCGGTTGTATTCAATCTTCATTAACTAATGCATTTTCATCATTGCTCTTAAAATCTTCACTCTTACCTCTGATGACTTCAACTTTCCAAAATTTAATTAATTTAATCAAATAAATTAATGAAGAAAATCTATAAACACATTTATTGATTTAAAAAATAAACATATAGTATTGCTAAAATTGAATGTAACTCTGAACTCCGATTTGAAGTTACAAATTATCCTGAAATTGCCCAAAAACTATGAAATGAAATTCAATTATCATAAAATAAATGAGACAAATTAATCTGAATTAACTAACGGAACCATTTCTTTCTAACTTATTTAATCGCATCATTTCAAAAAGGTTAATCATTCTTCACGTCTGTTTGCGGTCACTGTAACTCGCCTTTATATCATCATGACCAGATTTACATAAAATTTTCTCGGAATCGAATTCTCGTACCAATCCTAACAATACCTATCAAATATAAATTTAAATAATCTATTAAATCAAGATAATAATCTTGTACCGAGTTGCGAGTAATCAAGTCGAGAAAATTTGGATAAATCGCCTACCTAAAATATGTTTTAGGCTCTCAGATTGAAAACTTTTCATGTTAGAATAATCATTTGGTTGTGGGTCAATGTATTGCACAATTAACACCATCAAATCGATTACAATCATCATCGAAGCCATGAACAGACTAATGCTGCGAAATATTCATTTTAGTAATATGAATGGATTCGATTTAGAAAAAAATGGCACAATTAGTTAGAACATTAAAATACAAGGTGAACTTAAAATTTCGAATGATATTTATACTTTAAAAGTGTGAAATGAAAACATTCTGTATAGTAAAAGTTCATCACGATATACATGAATGATATATCAAATGGATGAAATTGATACTCGAATAGAAAAGCATTAAATAAAGGTTTGATTCCACACCGTTTAAAGTCCGGAATGTGTGAGTCGGATGAATTTACCAGCAAGAACAACAAGGAAACCTTCATCTTGAAGATCTTTGAGTGCGTCTTCAAACATTTCTCGAGTTATTAAGACATCAGAATCCGATTTAAGTTCTTGATAAATAGTTGATGAACTGAATTGGTGTTGATCTTGACTTGATCCAATATGCACACTTTTGCTCATTAATAATTCTTTCAAAGTTTTGGCGATAACAGCTCGTTTCTTTCGTATAGAGGCACTCATTCCAGTAGTCAAAATGGAGACATCAATTTTACCGGATATTGGATCAGTTGCCGACTGTTTGATAGCTTCTCTGTGGAGTCTTTTAGCTTCTTCAACATCAGCAAGAGTAACAACATTAGATAATCTAACTTTAGCATGAGCTTCGGCCAAACGGATTAAGGCTTCAAGTTGTCGAGGATAAGCGCTAACCATCCCTTTACCAATTCCAGCTTTACGCATTTCTACGTAAGAATGGACAAGGGCACTTCTGGCTTCATCAGATAGTTTAGGGAAACAATGCATTCGAGCGTAACTTATATAATCACGAATAACTCCAATATCGAGATGTTCTTCTTCTTCTTCTTCCCGAGATCGATAATAAAGTGAAACTAAATGACGAGCAAGCCTTCTGTCGTAATTTTCATCTTGAGGATCAAGAAGTAAAAAAATTAAATCAAACCTGAAAATAAAGGATCAAATAATAATGAATCAATTACAGAGAATTTCTTTTTTATAATTAAGAATAGATTAATGAATATAATTAGTAATTTGAAGCTTACCTAGACATCAAAGTATGTGGAAGCTGGATATTTTCAATTATTGTTTTGTTTTTATTCCATTGGGATTCAACTGGATTAGCAGCAGCAAGAATTGAAGTTCGAGCATTAAGTTGGCAAACAATTCCAGCTTTTGCAATTGAAAGAGTTTGTTGTTCCATAACTTCATGCAAGACTGAGCGAGTAGAATCGCTCATTTTGTCAAATTCGTCAATACAACAAATACCACCATCAGATAGTACCAAAGCACCAGTTTGAAGTACCAATTGATTAGTGTCTGAATCTTTTGTAACATAAGCTGTCAAACCAACAGCAGAAGACCCTTTACCACTTGTATATTGACCCCTTGGAACAAGTTTATAGACATACTGAAGAAGTTGAGATTTACTTGTACCTGGGTCTCCACAAAGAAGGATGTTGATCTCAGAACGAAAATGTTTTTGCTTTGAATTATCATTAGTTGGTTCTTTGTGCGTCCCTCCAAACAGTTGCAGTAAAATACCTTTTTTGATGTCTAAATGTTCGTAAATACTTGGTGCAAGGGCATGAGCTAACCTTTCATAAAGGTCTGGAAGTTGTGATAACTGTTTTATTTTATCCACTCTTTCAGGGGTAAACTTGTATTTAGCATCATCAGAATGAAGACGATTTTTATCATGCGTACGAAAATGGACAACATCAATATGTGATTTGAAAATAGCTTTCACACTACGCTGTCGAGGATTCGATCTAATCGCAGAAGCCCGATATATTCCTGTGACCGTAACACGATCACCGGGTTGAACAGCATCCACCAAATCACCACAAGCATACAATAACGCAGTGTACGGAGTTTGGCCGGCAGGCATATCATCAGGGGACTCTTGCAATTTTATTTGCTGTTTGTCAATAAATTCACACATATTATGAACCAATTGAAATGAATATTTCGTGTTACAATGTGGACATAAGGTAGGTTCAGGAATCCGACCGCGGTCAACTTCAACAGAACTTGTTGATTGACACAAAGAACAGGCGAAGAATGCTGTTTTCATTTCAGGAATGAGGTTAGAAATTCGGGTTACCATACCATTAACGGTTTTCAATTGATTTATATCCTCGGGATTTAAAGAACGCAAGTTATCTTTTTGCATAACATTATAAGGTCTTATGTTGATTGGATCGGAAAGCTGTGCATCTGGATATATTTCAAAAAATAATTCGTTTGTTGCCATATCGAAAGCAGGTATAACTTCTTGAGGGTAATTTATCAATTGACGATATAAGTCTGCATCAAATTGATGAATATGGGCACAATTCACATCCAAGTATGGATAATCACCAAGTGCATAAATATCTTCTAATTTCAGAAGATAAAGAGATTTTCTGATTGGTACGTCACCATCGATATCCATTCTTCCACCAGTTCCATCAGAATTCAACTATAAGATAATGATAGAAATGGTTCAATACATTATGTCATGGAAATTTCAAAATGTTCACAGCTTGAAAAATACTCACCAAATCTAATTCATCAGGTTCAAGTGAGGCAATATCAAGCCCATCCCAGCGAATAAATTGTTTGAATTTTGATTTACAAACAGAGACGGAAACATCTGTACCCCAAATTACAAGTTGAGGATCGATAACTGTTTGCGAGCTTTGAGATCGCACATCATCGACATCAGGAAGACGACCCCCTTCGGATGCATCACCTCTATCAGCATGAACATCGCTGAGGTTTATTTGTCTTAAAAGTCTGGAGTCAGTTGCTATATCTGCTCTTCTGAAGGAACCATGGCTGCGAGAGGGACTTTTCAAAGATCTTATATTTCCTTCACTAGAACCAAAATTCAATGGTGAAGAACCTTCGAATGGATCACTCAAGATGTAACCAAGATTTAAACCACGTCTAGAGCCCAATTCTGAACCTCTTTCTGATGCAGCATCAACAGTTCTTTGTGATGCAGGAGGTTGTTCATCCAAAAGTGACTCAAATCCACCGATGGTACTATTATCGTCAAAACCATCCCCAGCTTCTGGATTTAGTCTTCTTGAACTACGACTTGGAGTTCCTCTAGAAACACGAGATCTTTTTGATGGTGTACCTGCTTGTGAGTTACGCGGTGAAGTTCTTCTACCAGAGCCTTCACTGCTCTCAGACATTAACTGATAGACTCTAGCTGAACGACGAGAAGATGGTGAAGATGACATTTTGACAAATTGGTAAAAAACTTAAACGTTAATAGGAGAAATTAAAAGGAATTTTGAGAAGTTTAAACCAAGTGATACAAGGGCAGACTTTTTTTGTTAAAGTGTAAAAATTGGCGCCAACTCTTTGTTGTTACGATCGATTCTATCGATTCAATTATGAACGCACTTTATAATTTCGTTTGTAGGTGGCGCATTCACCAAAATAATTTCGAAAAGCTTTGAAGTCCAGATTCTGGACTTTAAAACCTGACTTAAATGCATTTAAAAGCAATTAATCAATGAAAACCCTAAAATCACGCAAATGAAATGCAATTTATGAAAAAAGTCATTCATAATCTATGAATCATAAATGAATTGTGACGAGAAATCACTGTGTGTCAATGCTAAAATCTACCAAATAACTTAAATTTAAATTGGAAAAGTATTGGCTGACGGTTCTAAATTTAATTTAATTTAATTTAATTTAATTTTCTATATGAAGCTTTGTTAAAGAGACCAAAAGCTGAATATTTAACATCAAACTTCTCCAATATGGGATAACTTCGGAAACTAAAGCATCGCAAACCATTAGACTCGCAAAGTACAAGTTAATAAAGACTTACAAAGGATCAAGTCATCCATACTCCAGTAGCAAGGTCGACGAGGAATAAATTATCATGTCAAAATTTAAGATACATTATAAAAGGTTCAAGTGATATTAAAAAGCTACATTCATTAAATGGATGTCGAATATCACGAGATATCCACGTCTTCAATTTTGTTTCTTACTCATTATTCTTGTCTGTTAATCTGAAAAAACTTATTACATTTTGTCAAAAGCAATTAGAAGGGAGAAATTAGAATGTCCGAAAGATTTATCAGTTTATTAATTTATTTTAATTGTATAAGATAATTAAATCATTCTTGATGGAACCACTTGCCAAACTCGAATAAGATTATCGGTGTAACCGGCAAATAAAGTTGATCCATCGTCAGACCAAGATAAGCAAAGGCATTGAGGAGCCTTATTTTTGTTTGTAGAAATAACCTCAGGTTTCAATTCATCTACAACTTGTTTGGTTTCTAAATCCCAGATTTTGATTGAAGGTCCGGTAGCAACACACAGCCAGTAACGATTAGGAGAAAAGCACAAAGTATTAATAATATCGTTATGATCGAGAGTGTAAAGGTGTTTGCCTTCATTGAGATCCCAAAGCATGGCTTTGTAATCTTTACCACCTGATGCGCATAAAGATCCATCAGGAGAAACAGTAACGGTGTTCAGATAACCAGTGTGTCCAATGTGATTATTCTTGAGACGACAATTGCTCAAATTCCAGACCTGAAATGATGAAAAATGACAAATATAAATGAAAAAGCCTTGAAATTAGATGAAACATTCCAACTCACTTTAACAACGCGATCCCAACCACAGCTAACAATTATTGGGTTGTTATTGCTTGGAGAAAACCTAACACATGAAATCCAATCAGAATGGCCATCTTCATGGATAGTGTATTTACATTGAGCCAAGGTGTTCCAAAGTTTAATAGTCTTGTCGCGTGAACCGGAAACGATTTGACGGTTGTCAGGAGAAAAAGCAACACTTAAAACATCCTTGGTATGGTCCTCAAAACGTCTAGTGGTTTTGCCAACATTGAGATCCCATAGCCTCAAAGTTTTATCCCAAGATCCAGACAATGCATACTGACCATCCATAGAAAGAACAACGTCAGTAATGAAATGACCATGACCAGTCAGTCGTTTTTGCGGTACACCATAAGATGAATCTTCTTTAACTAGCTTCCAGAGGATCAAACTTTTGTCTCGAGATGAAGACAAAATCATATTAGGGAATCGGCTGTTAGTAGCAATTTGGGTAACCCATCCAGAATGACCTTCGAGGGTTCCTTTAAGAACTAAATCAAAATTTTCAGCACTCATTTTCGGTAATGAGAAATTTGATCAAACTTAAATTATGGGAACAAGAAAATAACAAATTAACTGAATAAAATGTCACAAACACCAATAATTCGGTTTACTGAAAATCAATTTCCGTTTCCGTAGCATCACCTAAGAGACTCACTCAGACTCCCTCATGTTCAGTTATAACCGCCAAAATTGAATATTTCAATATCAAAACTCTATTATTAATAGTTTAATTTTGAACAATTAATAAACTGATTTTCGATAATCAAATAATAATTTTGTAAAAACATAAATATTGGCAATGCTAATTTGTGATTTGTTTAAATGCAAATTTTTAATGCCTAAGTTTCCTTAGAGTTCCTTAGCTCAACCGATTCTGAGTTTAATCAATAAATCAAATTCGATATAATTAGGATTATAATACGTGTACTGTGGGTGATATTCAGTTGATCAAAATACAAAATCATAGAGGAAGACCTTTGATTAAGGTAAAACTGTGTTTGTAGACTATATTTTTCTTTGTTCAGCTAATTCAGGCAAAAATTCATAGAGAACATGATAATTTCGTATACTAATACTGTGATTTTTCAAGCAAGTGTTCAGTTGGTTTGGCTTTAAGGGTTGAAATTGTCTGTTGGGAATAGAATGAAGACCGTTTCGGTTGCTTCGAATTTCCGTCATTATATTGATAACTTCGATATGCGACTTGGAAAAAAGCATGAGTATCCAAAAGCTCTTAAACTTCACAGAATTTATCTGCAATTGGTAAATAGTTTAGAAATGCAAGTGCGTTTTTATAAGTTCATGAATAATGAAACACCCACCAAACAATAAAGATAAGACATGAAAAAGACTGTAAGAAGAGTCCAATTCGAACAGAAAAAATTGATCAATCAAGATGCATTAATTAACTCATGAGAATTATAAGTTTGAACTTTGAAACAATTCGCTTCTTGAGTTATCCCCATGGAGATGGTGAGACAATCTAATCCGAAGAAATGACCGGCAAAGTTGAATATTGCATTTTGTTAGTTAAAATAAAGAAAAGATAAAAGACTAAACATTCAGGAAATTGAATATTGTTCATGATGATTAATCAAAAATCGATTTCACTTTATCTCCATTCCTATCATCTGCATCTTCCTAACCTTGATGACAAAAAATGAAAGATTTTGTTTCTTCCCTTCAATCTAGCTCAAGCATAATCTAGCTTGCTTGTATCTTAACTCAGGGCGTTAGCAACATATTCATCACTTAATTTTGGGCTCATCTTTACTGATTGAAGATCATTGGATTGCATACCTTGACACACCCAGATCTTTATGCCCAATGCTCACTAACTCCCAGTTATTACAATATAATCTCTCTTTTATCACAACTAAATTTAGAGACTTACATAGCATTAGCCATTCACTCGTCCATTTCATTGTTATGTTTCTTAATGTTTTTTAAATTGTGTCTTCAACTTGAGTTTTACTTTCATTTTCATCCAAGTTTACTGTTACATTAACCCGATTCAATGATTCAATGATTCCAATTGATTGTTCAGTATAAACTCAAACGTAAGTAACTGTTTATTGTCTTTAAGATCCATTGAGCTTTCAAATTTTCACAACAAAACAGTCAGTTATAACAAGAAAGTTCCAAATGAAATTCGATTCCCTTTTTCTGCGGTTTTGTCCTTTTAGTCAAAAGATAATCTAAAATATTGAAAAACACTTTAACTTCTCTGTTTGATTTCAATCATCATTAATGTTTTTCCGTGTTACCATCAAACTTAACAGAGTCACGGAAAGAGTAGCTTACATTTGTTCAATTTACAGACAGAACTATCTATGAGTTGTATTCAGCAAGGATTCCCATGATAATGAATGCATAAATACATGAGACAAGTTGCAATCAAATGCTTATTCAATTGTCATCAAGCAACAATTTGCTGAATAGTTTTTAGGATAAAATGACAGTGATGATTGTTGATTGTTACATTCAATTTTGTTTTATTAATTTCCAATTCTTTGTGACATTTTCCCCTTTTTATCACGATTTATTGATTATTTTTTCCAAGTCAATATAAAAGCAAATTTTTAATGTTATGGACAGCAAGTTGTACATGACAAAGCTATGGCTTAATGTTGAGGTCAACTCGTAAATCGTGAAATGGTCAAAACATAAACAAAAAAGTCTCGAAACTCTCAGGTTAATGGTTAAATAATTAATCAAGCCATTTGAATGGGACAATTATTGTCAACTTAACGGTTTACGAGTTTACATGGATGAGAGATTTTATCATCTTTTTATATCCAAACTGTTAGATGATAAACTGTATTACTTATCATAAAGTTGATATTACTTGAGCATAACGATTATTGTTCATCGCCATTGACTTAGCTGCAACATCAATTGTGAATGTACAAGTATCAATGGCGAACAATTGTCATGCAAAGAACATGATGAAACAGAATTTACTCGAGATTCTAGAGATTGATTGAAGTTGTAAATTACGGAAAATAAACTCTTTATTTCCTTCTTTTCTCTTCGCTTTCAACGAAACATTCAGATTGACCAGATTATGCTGTTGATAGGTTGATTGATGATTTAATGGTTAATTCCTTGAATCACTAGTCAACTTCAGGATGAATTTATTTCACAGAATAAATAATCTGCAATTATTAATGATTTTCCAGTTAAAAAGCAGTAAATTTCTCATGTAGTTATGTTGACCACAATTTGTTTTCATTTTGTTGTCTCCAAGGCTCAACCGGAATGTCAGCGAAACAAAAGCTTATCACAGAAACCAAGATAATTCATATTCTGTTGAGGTGAATACACATGAATAATGATATTCCTAGTCAAGTTGACTGATTAATATCAGTTGATTGATACATAATGGTCTGTTTAACAAGTAAAGTCAAATAATAGCTTTAAATTAAAATAAATGGAATTTCATTCTTTTTCTTCTTTAAAAAAATTGTTTGATGATCACAATTTCCGACTGATTTTTCATTCTAAATCAAAGTGCGGTTAATGATTATTCATATCCTTCAGGGTAAATGAAGAATGAGAATAAAAAGACAATTAAAGAAGCTGGACAAGATGAAGTGACAGATAAATAAGAGTAAAGGCCAGTTAGTCAGGGATGTTATTAGTGATGCGATCAGTCCAATTTAAGGTTCAATGAAGATGATATGCTAATTATTTAGATAGTTTCATTTGTTTCCATAGCAATTTGATAAGTTTAACTTGTGAAAGACACAAACAAATCACTCTAATCGCTCTCTCACTCACTCTTTCACTCTCACTCTCTTCTCGACTCGCTATCAAAGTGAGTCTCTCTTTACATCAAAAGTCCTGAGTCCATCTTAACTGAAAGGTCATTTTGGTTAGACATTTCATCAAATGAACAACTCAACTAAATGCTCTTCATTAGACTTCAATTTTAAAGTAAATAACCTTTGTATCTTTACTTAATTATCAACAATAATTTGGATTATTGTAACTCCAACAATTCAATGTTTCTTAATGTTTTCATTTCTTTCCATTGATTTTTGCTGTTGATTGTGAATTGTTCACCTTTCTCTTGTTGTCCACTGCTCATGCAAGCAACAGTGGACAACAGGATAATGGCGTTCAATAAGCAAACCACTCGGCCTGCAACTCAAATAGACCTTCGCTTTGGTATCAACAAGAAAGTCAACATCAAATTATCACATTGGGTGAGTAAATCGATTTAAACATTTTCCACTTTGAGTGCGATTTCATTGTCCACTTCTGTTGAGCACAATTGACTGATTTGTTTGCTTTCCTTTCTTCGTATTTCTTCGGTTTATCAGTTTAATTTTGATGATTCTAGGAGAACAAATTATCGAATCAATTCTCCTAGTTAACATCGAAGACAATGAAAATGTTCAACTGCTCCTTTGATCTTGTTTTATCAAAGAACCAAAGATGTTCGATATGAATATTCATGACCAATCAAACGCCCAACCAGAGCAGCAACTCAGCCCAAACCGCACCCAATAGCAATCAAACCTACGCCCTGATTAGGGTCCTCATTACATAGCATTTTAATGATCAGTCACACATTTGTACTATCAACTGAATCTGAATAATGAAGCCGTTAAAATTGAAAGGATTAACATCATGTTTTATGTCGTCCATTCAAATTCAATATTAAGTTCAACTTTCAACTTGATTTCTCATCAATAAGTCACTTAAATTGGCTTTACAAAGTATTCCTGGTTTGTTGATATTGAATGAGCCAATTTAATCAATTGATTGATCCAGTTTCCGGTTAATACATTGTCATTATTATAATGATGGGTCAATCGTGTAAAAGTAACAATAAAATGTCCGCTTCAATTAAACTGGAAAAGTGTTTCTCAATGAAAGGAAAGAAAACAATGAATTGATTCAATATATTGATAGGATTTACAAAGAAACAAATTGAAATTGATAAATAAAAATAGACTTAAATTGGTGTTAATTTTGGCCGAAAAATCTTTACTTTTATTCCCATAAGACTAATGTAAATTGCAGTTAATAGATATCAATGGGTGTGTTTATTGTCAGGAAAATGAATAAAAATCTATCGGATGAAAGGTTCAACGAAATCAGTCAATGACTTCATCTGAACAAAGTTTGTTATTCAAATCTTCAAGTGTTGCTTCAATTAAAAGGTTCGAATAAAAAGATACAAATTGTGTTTAAGGTTCAATTTTTATCCTCAAAACAGATTAATATGCTTTCATTATTCAGAACTTTCAGTCTCATTCTGTGTAGGTAAATGGTTAGGTTAGTTTAAATCGTATTTTAATTTGATACTAGAACCTAAAGCTGGTAAGTCTTTTAATGCTTAATCTTGCGCTCAATAAAACAGTTAAATAATAGGAAAATGAAAAGACAAAATGATTTGAATTAACTGATTATTAAAGTGGCTTTAATATGAAACACTTTCGTTTTCTATTAAAGGTTGATCCATTAAATTAACTACAACCCTAATGTATTTTTCATAATCAACTCCACCTAAAAATAGATAATAAATCTGAAATCAGTAAGAATGGTTCAATTTAACAATTACTGTAACCCAAAATTGGGTTCAATTGAAACATGAGCAAATAAAATCACGAATAGGCACATTTGCTTCCATTAATCTCTAATTGCTATTCAGAGTTGCTGCTATAAAATTTAAAAATTAACAAATTAAAGATTAAACTGAAGTAAATGATTCGAGATTAGCAAGGCTTGGAATCACACAATTAAAAATGATTGCAATCGAAAAGGTAAAAAACCAAAAACTTTGAGAAAGTTGAGTTAAAATAATTCATGGGAATAAATGACTTATTAAATTGGGTTGGAAAAGTATTATGTTGGTTTTGTTTGCAAAAATGAAAATTCAACAGGACTAAAAACTACTAATGGTCACTATGATTGTAATCAATAATCTAATCGATTAACAGTTCAAGGTAAAGAGGAATGGACTTTGGCTATGGTTTTCAGGTAAAAGTGAAAAAAGCCAGAGAAATGATAAAATAATGAAAAGACTGGAGACAAGCAAATGATAATGTGAAGCGGACAATAAATCAGTAGACCGAGACACCAAAAGTTGATTCATTGAAGGTAACAGTTTCCATGATGATCAAAATGATTATGATGATAATGTGGTTAGTTGATTGTGTCCAAATGAAAACATACAAAGAGTAAAAGATGAAACATGTTTTGTTTTAATATGTGACTGACAATTTGTGAGTTCAACTCATTTTGAAAGGTGATCTTTACATAAACTTATGGTTTGGGTGAAACAAGGAGATTAATGGCTTATTGACTGAGAATCGTGATACTAATTGTGATTACCTTTTACTAATTGTAGTTAACCATCATTACAAAACAATAAGCTTTAATAACATTAAACATGAAAATGATTGTTATTAGTTGAAGGAGAGCAACCAGAAGAGTAACCAAGGGAGTCAAGGGGAGTAACCAGAGGAAGAGAAGCGCCTTTTTCAATATTTTGCTTCATTTTAATGGTTATTGACCATTAACTATCACTTAACTGTTGAACCTCCATATTTGTTACAAATCAAATCTTGTCATTTCAGAGATTGGATGCTGAAAAGATTCTCAATCATTCATACTTACACTGTCACATTCAATTGATCGTCTTTACTAAAATATAAAAAATATTGTTATTCAATATTAATCAACATTCAGCTAATTTGGTTTAAATTAATCTTGTATAATATTAGAAAATATAAATTTAATGAAAATTAGTATCAGCATAGGTTATTTGAAAACAAATTGATTTTTGTGGAAAAGTAATTTTGTTTCATTTTTCATTGGACATAACACGATATTTAATGATTAATTATTTTTTCATTCGCGTTTTAACAATCAAATATAAATCCAATTTTCACTGAGATAATTTGATGAAACTTGATATTAAATTCTTCATTTGTGATTCAATGGTTTGTCAACAACTTTTTCTCAAGTTCACAGACTGAATTGCATTGCATTGAAAATGGGTGAATCAACAATCATTCTTGGTTTAAGAGATAATGCTTATAATTTAATCCATAATAAAAAGTCAAAGTCATGTTTCAAGCAAATCGTTGATACTTTATTCAATTACAAATCTCAATACAATACAAGTTATGAGACTAAATTGAATATGAACGGATCAGTCGATATACTGCTTGAACCAGTGGTAACCATTTACAACGACAGTTTCCCAAATGTCACCTTGTCTCTGCCTTTTGGCTCCTCCATTTGTGTTGTTGTTCATACGATTCCAGCAAGTTCACAGTTTGTTGATGCTGTCGACTCAATATCGATACTTTCAATCAATGTTTTTATTGTTCTCATGATTGGTGTAATACTTTGTTCTTTGATTGTTAACAAACCGATAAAGCCATTGATAAAACGATTGAAACATTCATTTTCACTCTCAGTTTCTTTGATACTCAATCAACAGGATGATTATCAGGCAATGCCTGCAGTAAAGATTACCAGTTATGGAATAATAATTTTCTTGGTAACAATTTGTTCAATCGGTTACATCCGAGTGCTTTTATCAGTTCATTTCTCGACTCAACTAACAGTGGCTCAACAATACCCGACTGTTGAATCGTTAAAAGACTTGGATAACTGGAACATAAGCAGCTTCACAACGCTTTACACCATTTGTTCCTCATCAATAAAAGGATTGCCAATTTATACGGAATATGAGAATAAGGTGATTAAAGACATTCCCAGTCATGAGTTGCTGGGCAAATCAGAGGCAGGCAAGGTGATCGCTTTCTCGTCAATTGAAACAATAAATCACATGAGAGCAAAGTTCTGTCAATATTATCCAGATAAACGATTACATATTAGCAAGCCGTTCGCTCATGTCGTCATTTCATTGCCAATTTACAGTTACCTTTCACCAGTAAAGCGAAAATTCCTCAATAACTATATGCGAACGATCATGGAGATGGGATTGGATCGAGTGTTATTCCGTTGTGACTTAACCAAATCATCCAAAGATCAAGGAGAATGGCATTGTGCAAACCAAGATTCAGGAATCTTCTCAAAAGCTGAACCAATTCCGTTGCAATTCTTTACTCGTTGTTACATGCTTTTAATTTGCTGGTACTTCATGCTTTGTTTAGCTTTTATTTTCTCCCGAATTGAGGCCTGAACCTGAAAATCACCATGCACCAGTCTATTGAATAATAACATTAATAGAACTGTTGGATCAACGATGAAATCCTATGATCTATAAAAGGCCATAATTGTAATTACTGAGGACAAGTAACAAACATTTTATGCGAAATAAAGGTGTATTGTTTCAACTTACACCCGCTTAGAATAAAATAGATGAATCAAAATCGAAAGTCGACAACCACTTAAGATGAAAATCGAACATTAATTAAGAATCTCTTATTTTCATCATTACTATTTAATTTTAGTAGAATGATTAGAATCAGCTAAATTAATGTAAATAGGCTTCAGATTTGTGCTATCGTTCAAATATTAACCCAGGTACATGAATTAATATTTGTGGCTTCGTGATGAAAGGTTCCATTACAGGTTTAACAAGCTTCTTCTACCATTGCATAAGAATCACATTCATTTGAAAAGCTCTTGTGCAAAATTCATGCAGAAATTCATGTAAACGCATGAAAAGCATTGTAACAAATAATATTGTTTGAGATTGAATTTGTGATCCAAATAGGATGATTAAATCTCGATATAGTTGACTCCTTGGTGACAGGACGTCCTGTTAATTGTCTGATGATCGTTTTCGTAAATAATTTAAAAAATATTCACAACTTTTGAGTGAAAGCACACTTCAAGAATTCTGATTCAAAATGATGCATAAACTGTTCTTTTTAAGCTCTGTGTTCTTTTTTGTGTTCATAATTAATAATCATTCTGTCCAAGCTGGTGAGTACATTTCAATTAAAACTTACATCTCAGCTAAGGAGTTTGGCCAGAAAATTTTCCTTTCGAGTTAAGGATTGTGATTTGCAGGGTTTGTACGGGCATAAAAACTGAGTTTATTAATGATATTAAAAAGTCTCTCTGATCGACAGTTTTCGAGAAAATGGAGGTCAAAGTTGAAACTTCGATCGTCTTTTGTTCAGTTATGAGACCAGATTTTTTCATCAAACTTATTTTTCGTCGATAAAAATTGATGCTTCACATCAGCTCTCTTACTCTTACGGTCACAGAAAGCGCCAGGTTTAACCTAAAATCGAAGTGATCTGTTGTACAGAAAACGAAAACTTTATTCCTCAAAATGAGTGCATTTTCTGGTTGCTCCTCAAGAGTAACACCAGAAAAATAAGTTTGATGAAAAAATCTGGTCTCATAACTGAACAAAAGACGATCGAAGTTTCAACTTTGACCTCCATTTTCTCGAAAACTGTCGATCAGAGAGACTTTTTAATATCATTAATAAACTCAGTTTTTATGCCCGTACAAACCCTGCAAATCGCAATCCTTAACTCGAAAGGAAAATTTTCTGGCCATACTCCTTTTCATTTCTGTTCGCATGAACAGCTGAACGTTATCAGAACCTAAATATCCAGTAACCATTCGCCAATCGAGAATAATAGAGAGGAATGCGATTTCGCAGATCATTCTTCAGTTGCTATTTAATAAGAAGACCAGTGATGGCGCTGATTGAATCGTTAAGATTAACTTTACGTTATTGTTTTTATTGTTTATCTTTGAACTGAAATACAGATTGTTGGTGGACTGGTTGTCAGCGCCATGATTGGGCCGTTAAAGGGTGTCGACAGTATGGTCGAGTTGAGAGTGGAAAACGACCTTGTCATGCTGGACTTGAATATAGATGTTGCACAAATGTAAGCTTCCAAGATCATTTTAGTTCTGAATATTTTATAATTTGATATTGATTTATATTATCAGATCTTTGAGGCCCTCTCAAAAAACATCGCACAAGTTGGTGAAGCATTTCGAAGAATTGGAAAAGGTGGCTGATTATGCAAACGATGAGTTTAAATGAACGCGAAGATGGGCTATTTTGGTTGACAGTAATTATCAAATGAATATTTCATCATTATTGTAATACAAGGATATCATCCATGTTATAACGCCTGATGTTACTATCGAACTAATAAAAAATTTATTATTAGCATTAATAACATTACATGAATCTAGTCTTTATGATTTTCTATCAACAAATCATCCTCACTTGGAAGATTGATATTTAAAAAATGATCTGCAAGTGTCTGGCAAATATTAAATAATTGAAGCCTTTCGTGACTTAGAGATCAATATCAAAATTTTGATTCGAAATAAACGCTCTCAGTGGATGAGGAAAATAAAACAAAACTGTTTTTCATTGGGTCTGCAAAAAATTAACATGTTATTTAAAATTCTCACCGTTCTGGCACAGTTAGACTTTGCTCTAGAGCAAAGTCAAACTATGACATAACGGTTTGCTATAGAAGGCTGCTTGGAAAGAGGAGAAAGAGGAAAAAGAGGAAAAGAAAGAGAAAGAGGATGAAGTTGAAGATTTAGGTGAAGGATAATGAATTGAACTTCATCCTCTTACCCTCTTTTCCCTCTTTCTCTCTGTTTTTCTTCCTTTTCCAACCTTTCACCTTCAGCAGTTTTTCGCTTCTTCTTCATCATCATCTTTTCGCTTCTTCTTCTTCATCTTTTCGCTTCTTTTTCTTAATATTCTCGCTTCTTATTCTTCTTCATCTTTTTCGCTTCGAGTTGTAAGGATAACTCAACATCGGTTAAACTTTTTATTATTGCACCGTTTTTTAAGTAATACATGAGAAACTTGGATTAGTACATACTAAATAGGAATTTTTAAGAATGTTTAGCATGTGGGGTTATTTTTATTTCTTTTTTAATGTAGACATGAAATCATCGATCAATTTGACGATGTTATCACGGTCGACTGAGCGAATATATCCTTTTTTGTTGGCTATCATAAAATTCCTGACCCATCTTGCACGCTGCATTAGCGAACCATTTAGTCCAACTCCACTGAAATGAGAATAATTTCGGTCAAATTTATGGTAATTAAAACTAATATACTAGGTGTTCGGATCAACTATCCCCACTTTGGCGCGTTTATTACTCAGCAACTATCAATGCTAGAAAGACATGCAATATATCATTCGAAGTGTGTAAGTTTCATATGGTGTTACTTTGAAAAAATACAGGTTGATTTGCGGTAAATTGTCAAAGTCGAAAAAGTGGCACATTCTGATGCACGTGCTTTTATGGAAATTTTTATCAAGTCATTTTAAACTTTAATAAATGTTCTTTCTAATGATATCATTTGGAAAATTTTATCATTGTTAGTTCTTGAGATATCAGAGCTCAAAGTAAAGGATTTTTCCATAAGAAAACAATGAAGCTCCATGCTGAAAATCGAAAATGAGTTTTATGACTAAGATAGTATCACATTTTGTGTAAAAATCCAAGAAATGTTCGAAAACAATTGATATGCATAGTAGTAAGAAAGATGCACAAGATAGCACACTTTTTTGGGTATACACAAGATAGCACATTGATTTATAATTAAAATGCCTTTGGCAACGCATCTACTTTTAACAGTGCATATACCTTTATCAGTGCATTTATTTTTATCAGTGCATTTACCTTTGATAATGCATTGATCAATTGGCCTTAAATTATTAATACTTTGATTGCAAAACAGGCTTTATAATGCAAAAACTTATTTTCATGCATCAATCAAAACTTATCTTGAAGGCATACTGGGTCTGACTTCAATTGCAATTTGCAACTGCAAAAGGTACAGCAACGTTAACGTTCATCATCAATCAAAGTTTTACTTGCAGGCATACCGTGTACATCTTCAATTGCTTTTTTGTATCTTTTTAACTACATAAGGTAAAACCCTATTAAGGTTACTTGTCAATCAAATGCATTGGGAACAAAGCTGCAGGGTACAATCAGCTTACTTCAAATTGCATTTTGAAACGTTGTAGCTAAAGATGAACAACTTTAATTACTTTTGCAAAGGATAGGTCAAAAGAGGATAGTCACGCTGGGAACGGCATGCATAATCTTTTAACATTGTGAAGGTTTGCAAAATGTATCGTTATAATCAATCACGAATCATCAGTGTTAAACCTATGGAATTCACTGTAAAGTATCTGCAACATTTTGTATCAATATCTTTTATGTATTGTGCATGCGAACTTTCTCGAAGTGATATTCGTTTTTTTCGCCCTTTCTTGACCCCAGACACAAGTTTTTATGATGTTCTGCAGATGGGGCGTTTTCGGAAGTTCAGCCGGCATACCGTGTACATCTTCAATTGCTTTTTTGTATCTTTTTGACATGGCATCAAATGAAATATTAAAATGAAATTTAAAAATAGACAGAAAATAAAAAGATGATTTTTTGCGCTTTCCCAACATTTTACCATTTAAAGTATATTAGGAACATTTGTCGAAGCTAAGATTTACTAATGGATTCCTATTGATTCCCTAAAAATCGTTCATGGGAAACACGGTTATACAGGCTAGTTAATAGCAGAAAATTAGTGCATAAAGATGTTCACATTAACCATTTGCTCTGATTAGTCACCAGAATTGAAATAGTTGGACCAAGGTGCATTTAAGTGATTTATGGTAATTCATTATTGATATCTTAAGCGGAAACTCAAATTTCGGAATTTACTATAGAGGAAGTTGAAAGAGTTGATAAATATCGATTCATGCATCTTCCTATAAGTAAGCATCGTATAGTTTAGTTGAGCATCGACGATTTTGTCAGTTTATTTACAGCTATCAGCAATGAAACTGTTCCAAGTTTTTCGTATTTTATTCGTGAGTTTGGCTATAACTTTTAGTTCAGCTACAAACCCTTTTGAATGGGTCAAAAGTGCTGACGATTTAGTCCAAAGGTTTGGTACTAGAATGACTGATACTGCTGGCTGTGTCAAAGACCATCAATATGGCTGTCACCGTGGTTATTGTTGGGCTAGATGTAGTGCTGTGGCCAGACTGTTCAATGGCAATGAATGGTGTTATACTGGACCTCACCATTCTCAAAGCTTTAGATATGCCAGATGCAAACGCAAGTCTGACTGCAATCGTTGTTGGAAATGTGCTGGATCATGTACGCTTTGAGATGAATATCTCAATAAATCAGTTCAATTTTAAATCTATGTATCGAAGTTGATAATAAATGAAAATTTTGATCATTTATTAATTAAAAAATTGTTAAACTTTAACACCAATTGATTGCTACAATCTGTACTATCCATAGAAACTTAATCGCTTTATTTCCTTAGAACAACAAAGAATACATTTTTGTTCGGTTTTCAATTAGTTGCTAAGAAAAGTGAAGAATCCAGACTAGATTGATCAGGAATATTCCTGTAAATGCAATCTATCATTCCAATATACAAATTATCGAAAAAGATGCGAAAAGAACGCGACTGAGAGCTCATACAGACTGTGTCAGTGAAACAGCAGGTTTTTAATCATAAATATTATAGCATCTTTTACCTTTGTAATAATTGCAATTATTAACGAAGATAATGAAGATTTTGATGATTTCTGAAGAAATCAAAGAAATCCGAAAGGAAAATTGCTGATGAAAATTGACAAAGTTGATGATTCCGATGAATGAAAATCTATATTGAATATTTACATTTACAGTAAACCCTCGGTTTTTTACAAAAAAATAGCCATCTACTGAGAAACAGGCTTAATAACAAACAAAAAAGCCTTTGATAGTTACATTAAATACAATACAATTGCATAATCATTAATAATGTAACGTGAGGAAGCTGTTATGATTTTCTTTGCCCGTTTTTGAAAGAAATCGAGGGTTTACTGTAAGCTGAAAATTTATTATACATTTATTATGTATTTATAAATTTTTCTAATCAATCAGTAGAAGTCTTTCCTATTCATTTATTTCAGATTTTATCATTGATATTGCATTCTGTTTCGTGAATGCATGAAAGGAAGTGATAAAACAAGTTGAGCAATTCCAAGGCACAGAATTAGGAAATACCGTTTCAAGTTATGTCATGATAATCATCCGAAGGAAACTCGTGCTACGAATGTAACATATTTCAATAAGAAATAAAAGAAACAGTGTATTGAACATTGTTCATCACCAACATAGAATCGGCATCATTAAAGAAATGAAATAAATGAATATACGAATGAATTTTCTTTAAAATCCGCATTTATTCATGTTTTTGGTTTTGATGAATTAATAGATGTTTTTTCAAGTCTTTTTACAAATATGGATCAGCCATGGCAATCATCGGCATGCATTTGACCGATGACAACTCCTAAAAGGTACGAATAGCATATGAAAGTAGATGAAGCAATCATCGAAATGAGCCAATAACCAGCCAGTTCTTTCTTATTAGAATTGACAGAAGATAAAAGACCGACGAAACAGAGTAAAGTGTTGAAGAGACATATCAATGAAAAAATAATAGCAATAACGTAAAAAACGCGTAGAACTCGCTTCCATTCATTGAACAATGCACAAGCCAACAGTCCAGTGGGACACAGAGCGATGAGCCAAATTAAGACCATTTTGAACTCGATTCCATAAATGACAGCAGAAACCAATCGAATGATATTTGCACCGAGAAAGATCCCAGTTATAATATAAGCAGCAGAATTGATTTTGCTTCACTATGTATCTTTGATAAGCATGTTGTTTGTTCATTTCCACTTCTCGATGAATGAATCATGACATAAGATTATCTTTTTCGAACGATAATTCAAATCTTTAATGAGTTATATGGTTTATACATCCAATTCAATTCATACAAATACGAATATGAAATCATATGCACTTTAACAATTAACTACTCGAGTTAATGCAAGAGTTGGAAAGAGATCAAATAAAAATAGTTTTAGAAGCGATAAAGATCATGAAGGAAAGGAAATCGAGCGCATAATTTGCATCAGTCTGGCAGTTAATCCACAATGTAATAGTTTATTGGTATTGTAATTTGATCAAATTAATTTATACCAATGAATACTATGCAGCATACTAAGATTCACTCCAGAATCTTTGAAGCAAAAAAGTTGCATATTCTTTTTTCTTCCTTTTATGTTGTAGTGGCACTATGGCGAGTTCATTGTAATCTTTGAGTTAATTTTGCTGATAATAAAAGTCGTGAATGGTGCTGGAATCATTTTGTCTTTGATTCGCATGAAATGCATATAAATTACCGTATCCGAACGTATAATGTCACGGTACTCCATTGGGCGCACTCAATTCGAGAGCGCTATTTTTGCCCGACTAGGGGCCCATGGACTATTGTTGAAGGTGTCTACTGTTCTGAGTTTACGCAGGCTCAGTTGAAAAGGCGCTCTCGATCATGATGTTATGAATAAGAGCCCCGTGGCATTATACGCGCGGATACTGTAATCAAAAAGGGAATCATACTGCAAGTTCTAATAATTAACTACTGAATAAGGTTGCTCAAGTTGTTTAAAACCATTATTTTTTACCCAATCAACATATTTTTCTTGTTGAATGAAAAAGATATTTTTTGGAGTCTTCATTGACTCCAAAATAGATAATTTGTTGAATCAAAATTTTTTTGAATCTGAAAAAAGTCAAAATTGATTATTTTTCACATTTTATTGTCTATAAATTTTAGATATAAGATATTTTGAATTCTAAAAATTGGTAACAAAAAATCGGACACATTTGGTTTTGATTTGGTAAAAATTTGATCTAAAAATTTGTCGAATATAAAATATAATTTTTCAGCTAATCAAGAATAAACAAGATATATATTTCAAAGAAATGAGAATTAATGAGAACTATTCAATTTCCATCGGTTTAGTTTCTTGTGAGAACTCCATATTTTCAATATCTGGATCTTCTTCGATATTTGTTGCTTTTTTAAACTTAGCAAACAAACAATTCTTCGGAATTGAAATCTTCTTGAGCACCATATATTTGATTTCTTTTTGCATAATCAACTGTTGGCTTTTTTTGTGATCTTTGATATTTTTTTTGAATTTCTGATGTTTTTACGAGTAACTAAACGGGTTAAAAACAATTAAGAAATTTATTGTAATTAAAAATCTAACAATTCTGAACTGAATTCGCTGAAAAAAGCTAAACTCACCTTTTACCATTTTAGCTTTTTTTATCTTCGAATAGAGAATTATGATATTTTGGGGCAATTATGTTGAAAATGATGATGAGATATTAGAGATGAAGATAAAAATGAAGATATAAATGAAGATGAAGATGAAATGAAGATGAGATGATGAAAATAAATGATGAATAATTTCACAATATAATTTGATCGAAGAAAAAGCTAAAAAATTTAATGGTTTATGTTGCGACTCTTCGTTGATTTATCTTGCAACACTTTTAATTATTGGAAAAGATATTTAATTCTTGAAATTAACTGTTGAAATTAGATCACAATGTTGTTAGATCACTGATTTATCAAGATAATAGAAAAAAAACAATCGATGAAATGAAATTTCCAAGATAAAAAATGAAAAACACTGAGAATAAAGGTGAAGAACACTGATCGCGTCAAAAATTTAAAAAGAATGGCTCGATTATGTGGTCTTTGGCGTATTTATGAGAAAACTCCGTGCTTTTAACCATTAAGCATTTTTTTGTTTTCGAAAAAAGCTGACATAACATTAGACCTTTGGATTTTGTTCTCGACTGATTTATCTCATATATGTGAGGTAAATTGACGATGAAAGTTCCAGTAAAGCCTTTGAAGTTTATCTTGAATGGTGTAGTATTAACTTTATCACAGAGAGCGTAGATATCGGCTCCTATTCGAATTATGAATTTAATGATTAGAAAATCGTCGTTCTCTGATTTGATCACAGAATCACATCTAATTCTCTTTTTCGAATATTTCTGAGTCGAAAATCTTTTCCCATTGAATGAAACAGTTTCATATAAATTAAATTCTGGAATTTCAATTCTATTCCCAAATAAACACATAACTTGCTGTTCAACTTCTACTATATCTTCAAGAGACTCTAGCTTTTAATGGAATCACTTTTTCTGGTATTTGATCTAAGAAATATGAATTGAAATCAAAATCTCTTTTTTCTTTTTCTTGAAGAGGCCAATGCACTATTGAATTCAAAATTTCTTGATATTTGAAATCGTTGATAAAAATCCGTACCAGTGATGGAGCGATATTAGAAGATCTTCTCACTTTTTCTTTCAATATTCCCATGTAGTTTTCCAATGCATAAGAAGATATATTCTTGTTCGGCCCGTGATTACGAACAGAATCTGGAAGATGCGAAAGTATATGCAAATTATACGTCATGAAGTTTGATCCATATATTTTTCCAACTCCTTGTTGAAATTCGTAGATCAAATTTCTTAGTTCATCCAATGCTTCTCGTTTGATAGGTCCACAATGTGCTATTTGGAAAATTCTGATGAAACACATGAAATGGTTGATCACGCTTTGTTTGAGTAAACCTTTGATAATTGTTGGTAAATAATAAACGAGAAAAGAGTCGTATTCCGAACTCTTCCAATATTTGATTTGATCAAAATCTCTCGGAGATCTTGTAAATTCGGATGGAACAGATATATTAGTTATTCTAGATGAAAGCAAACGTCTGAAAGAATTTTTGTCTATATCTCTATCGAAGATATTCATTACTGTTTCACCAAACCATCCTTTCATTATAAGTGAGCGCAAAATACAGTCGAGTACCTGAAATTGTCAGTACCCAAAATTGTCCATTCGATGGTCTCCCCATCTCGTATCAATTGAAATAACCTTCGAATTTAATTTAAAAAATTAAATAATCGTCGAATTTAATGATGATTTTTGATCTTCTAGATTAAATTCAACTAAAGACTACGCTTTGAGTAGAGATCAATCTAAAAAATAGCATTATCGGGCCATTTTTAATTAAATTTTAATTGTAAATTAAGGTTTTCAAATTTTGCGCCTGAAACAAAAGACGGACAATTTCAGGTACTCGACTGTACCGAGAGCCAAACAGTGCATGTGTTCAACAATAACTCCATCAACAATGTTGAAACTTCGTAGATCTAATAAAGGTGAACCACCAATTATTCCTTGAAACCTATGAATTTGATCGAAATCAGCTTCAATGTCATCAATTTGATTCATTCTCTCAAAGTTGATGAAATCTTCGTGGAGTCTTTTTAGTTCACAGATCTCGCGAAAATTTTTGATTGAAAAATGTCTTGATCTTCTAGTATTTGTGGATGCACAAATCAAGCACCAGTCACACCCATATGTGTGATTATACTGTCTGACCCCTCTTAGATAGGCTCTCATCGGCGCATCTGCCACTAACGCGATCAAATGAAATGTTGCTTTTTGCAATATGTTAGATTTATTTGTCCAGATAATTGGTTCGATCTCAAGATCTTTTAACTCGGCACAAATGGGTCCAAGATAACTTTCCAACGGAGGTTTAACTTTACCAACAAACAGACCACAGAGAAAAAAATGCTTTCGTCTAAATTCCGGTTTCAATTCGTTAATTGATACAAAAATTGGAAAAATTTTAATACTTGAGCTATTCCCAGTCTGTACTTCATCTGAATGCATGGTGAGTGTCAATTTCCTTTCACATGCTGAGATCTCATGTTGAGTTTCTTTGAACTTTCTTTTGATTTCACCATTGGAAATATCATCGATATAATCATCAGTAAACTGTTCGGATGATATCCATTGTGAATCAGGAATAGAGGGCAAATGACTTTCAAACTGACTGCGAATTTCAATGTGCAAAAAGTACTTGTCATTCCTCATTTCGGCTTTAACTTCACGGTTTTCACAGATATAAGATCCATAATATCTTGGTTCTCCAAAAAATGGACCATGGCTGTGTTTATTATCACATATTATGTAAACACCGATCGTATTTTTTCTAGCTCGTTTATCCCATAAATATCTTACACTTGAGAAAGTAACTGGATCCCTTGAAAATCTAAGATTCACATTGTTGAATAAATTCACAACCATTTCTGTGGCTGAAAGGCTGAGTCCAACTTTACTGAGAATTGCTGAGATCACCACTTCACAATAAGTCTTTTTATCGATAATTCCACCACAATTATCGCTGTTTTCTTCTTCCATTAAAACGTCTGATCCTGAAGCGATTGATAGATCATTGTTCGATGAACAAAAAGAAGGCAAGGGAAGAGAATCACTTGAAGAAGCACAATCTGAGAAATCGGGTAACTCATCGAGATATATTGATTGTTGATTTAAATGTTCACTTCTTTTATGACGATTTGAACTTCTTAAAGAAACTGAATTTTTTTCTGAATCCATGAATTATAGAAATTATGAATTCTGAAAAATGAATATCAAGTATTGAAAAATTTAATAAAGCTGTTTCTATAATAATAACATGAAAAGCAAAGAAATAGAGAAGGAAACAAGTAAAAGTAGAAAAAGAAAGAAAGATGTTGATTTGATTGATAAATCATCAATGGAAGTTGCTATGGATAGCATTGCTGAACAAGTAGATGATCTCATCAAACGAAAGAAAAGTCTTTCTAAATATGATACTGTTGGTTCATTTCTTATTTCAATCGTAAATGTATTGCACGATATGAGACTGTATATTGATTTAAAAAACCAATATGCGACTGAAATATCAAATTGTGTGCCTGAAAAAGATCTTACATATAAAATCAGCCAAAAGGTAATTTTAAGAATCTATTTAGCTTTTTACCAAAAACTAATTGTCTGTTTTCAAACTAATAGAATCAGATTTACATGGAAGGTACGATAAGGCTAGACATGGATCTTTATGATGAAGCCATTCGAAATTCTACACCATCAAAGGCTCCATCGTTTGCTTATCAAATAATCAAGATAGCATTTCCACCAGAATATTACGAAAAAGTAACTTTAGGAAAGAAAGTTATTAATCAAAAAGAGATGGAAAGATATTTAAATGTTGATCCAAATTGTGAGAAAACTAAATATCCACTTTCTTTTATCTGGGGTTTCGAGAAACCATATAATGCTAGAATGCAAGGGGCATTTGATTATCAATTAGGCCAACAAAGGTTACGCGCATTTATAAGTGAGTAAAAACGCAAACCAAAAGTAACAAAACTTCCTAATTCTAAGATATCTTCTCTAATTACCAGATCACATTTTCAGAAAAGCAAAGATCTATCAATATTCGGCAACAGCCGAATATAGCGTTAGATCGCGAATAATCAAAGAACTTTGTGCTAAAAACACCTGCGGAATAAAGGAATCAAAGAATAAAGAAAAAGATGATGCGATAGATAATGGAGATATGCGTTCGAATATCTCGGAAAATCATTTATCTAAAACATGGGATATTAATGCTTTTGAAAGCTGATCAATTCGTATGTTTAAGAATTCATGTATCTTAGTTAATAAAACTTTGAAATTAGATACATTATATTCAAGATAATTGTTCATTCTTATAATAATAACTCGCGTTCATCAGATCTTCAGAATGAAAATGTTTATAACATATAAGAAATGAGAAAAATTTGAATCTTATTTCTTATACATTGGACAAATATCTAAGATTTTTTATATAAAATACTTTCTATGAAATTAGAAAAATGAAGTTCTGAGACAAAAATAGTTGTTCTTTGTTTAAGAACTCAAGATTGGACTCAAAATTTATTCAAAATTTATTCAAAATTGATTAAAAAACACTTGTCAAAACTGATCAATTTTGACTCAATAACTCTCTAAATTGATTCAAAATCATTCAAAAAATTTTGAATCCTTATTTACTCATTTGGCCGAGAAGGCTCATTTTCTGACTCGTCATTGACTCAAATATGTTGATTGGGTAGTGCTGATATTATACATTAAAGTATTCAATAAACAACAGAATGAATAGAACTCGATGAACTTTATTTAGCAATTAAAGTGACATTGACTCTTGATCGACTGATTGCACCTCAATCGGTTGTGCGTTGAAAAACTTGATCATAATTATCGTTGCATATACAGAGACTGTTAAAAATTGAATTAGATATTTATTGGTGTCAAGTCCAACCGAATGTCCCAAAACGAAGGCCTGGTCGAGTATCAGAGCCACACCAGCGAGCAACAAGTAAATTAAATGACCGTACCAGCCACCAATGACAGAAAATAACAAGACAACACAAGCAGAAAAGTAATAAAGTATTTGCCAAACTTTAAGATGAGCTGCATATTGGATCATGGAAACACTCAAATCGACTAGAATTGCTACACAAATCAGGAAAATGACAAATTTAAGGATTGTACATATAATATTCTTGGGATTCTCCATGAAGATTATAACTTTCGGATCTTAAATTTACTACAATATTAGCATCGAACACAACAGCCTCCAATTCAAACTTATATCAATACAATTTCAAAATATTGAACATTAAAATTCTCATTCACTTAATCTTTTATTAATAGTTAAAAAAAATGTCATTCAATCAGATATATTTCCTCTTGACGTTCATATCCTTGTTTATTGATTTCGTCGAGAGTTTTATTCTGATTTTGTCATAAAAGAGTCATGAAATGATCTGCTAATGCTCTGACAAACTTATGAACGAAATTATTAATTAATGCTGTTAGAAATTTCTATACACGATATGTATAAACTTGCATCAACTAATCTTTTAATGCATCATTGTCTGTCTTTCCACATCAAAATCACAACTTGATGATCGAAATGTTCAACATGGGATGGCTATAGTCCATGTTTGTGCTTTCTTTGATTGGCAATCAGATTTTACACAAATAAACAAATAACGTTTCTTTTCTAGCCTGAAACTTCATGCAACTTCATGTATATGCGAATGCATAACTAGTCTGTAAGAATAATTTATTTGTTCCTTTAGATCTAAAAGTGATTCCACATCTACCAATTGATTGTTTATTGAGAATAGCAATCATCTCTCCTCTAAATGAGTTAAATTAAACTTTCATCAAAAATATGAACTATTATTACTTGAACAATAGTGAATTAACTGACAACAAATTGCTCTTCTGTTGAAGCACATAAACTTGTGATTTGAATTAAGAATTTTAATTATAAATTGATTAATTATAAACTGAAAAGCTCTCATTTCTCAAACAATTTTAATATCTTAATTGAGTTAAATTACCAAGCACATGCTGTAATATTTTATAATATCAATAAATATAACTTAAAACATTACTACTAATAACATGTTTAAGATTTGATTCTTTGATATTGCTTTCTCTCGTTTCGATGGTTAATATTTTGTTATTCAATCAGTTGTACGCTTCATCCACGATGAGGAACATTGTGACGAAAATGACCTTGAACGTTACCAGCAGGCCAGTAATTGCATGCAATATATATTCGTCGAGTTCGTCGACTTTGAGCAGCAGCACAGCCAACTCTTCGTGTGCCTCGCCAAACAACTTGAGTGAAATGACCAGTAGCTGGTGAAAAGGCTGGCCATCTGTAATTGAAGTGTCTGATCTCATTATACCAAGCATCAACTGCACTCTTACAAGATGGAACTGAACCCCAAACATAATACAGGTTCTCACCATAAGGCAAGTGTCGAGGATGGGCAAATATGTCAGTTGCTGCCATATGTTCAGCTCGTTTGCGAGCGAATAAATACAGCTGTAAAACAAGAAATTGTTATGTCATTAGACTTTATTTGCACCGATTCTGTCTTCAGTTTATGCGAATTTTACTATCAATGTTGGATTTGCTCTGATCTTGAATAAACTGTCCTCTTTGAATAGTCTGTTGTCATATAAAAGCTCATTTGATTGAAAGAAGAAGTAAATAAAAGAAATTAAATAGTGTCTTACATTATGATCCCAATGCAACGACGGTGATCCATGAAGACGTCTCAAGTAATTATGAGTACTTAAACAGTTCCCCATATTAACTGGTGTCCAACCTGTAACAATCAAATGTAATGATAAGCGTGTAGGTCAATCAACTAATTAGCTTACCTTGACTCGGCTGCAGAAGCATTTGTAGAGACATTAAAAGCATATACAAAGTAACGAACATTGCGAGCCTTTGATTATTTACTTTCAATAGTTGTTATTAAGTTTGTTATTGATTACTGAATAATGAACATGAACCAATGAGACTCCAAATATATACACTCAGTCCCCACTATCCTACTGCCATATCTAATCTGCACCCCTTTATTTGCTATTGCATCAACTTCCTCCTAATAAAACCTTTGGAACCAAATGATAAAAGATTGATAAGAATCGAAAGACAGAACTGTGCGAAACAATAGTTTGAATGATTTCGTCGCGTAAAAGTGTGAAGCTGTATAAATTGAGAATTTTATTTTATTATACAAAATATTATATTATTATTATGTAAGATCAAAAAGATAGTTTTGCAAGAATGAAAAATGAATTAAAACATTCATATATGAACAGTTAATACGGAAATGGTTTCAAAACAACTCTTCATTCGCGTTCGCATCATCGACTGACAAACTCTTTCATTAGTTATTCTGCTATCAGTTTCGTCAGATTTTAATCAATGGCTTTATTACCGATATCTATTATATAAGATATGAAAGAGGTCAAAACAGACCTCGTTAATGAAGGTCTCTTACCTTAAGATTACGGTGATCTTGCTCAACTCTTATCATGCAATAGTACAACTAGAATCTAGTTCTAGTCAAATAATGAGCGATATAAAGAAATGATCATGAAGTTTGCTGAAGATCGACGACAAACTAAAGGACAAGCTAAAAGTAGAGGCTGTTCTTTCCTGTGAACAAGTTTAAACTTGTTGAAACAGCCTTTACTTTTTGCTTTCCTTTCATTGTCTCAAATTCGAGGCCATTTCATGGCAACTGCATATTGATCAATGAAGTTTCATCACTAATCGCACATCAAAACCTGGAATTTAAACTAACTTAATAACAACTGTCAGTCTCAGAAGAGTAAAATCCTAGAAATGATTAGCATCAAGAATAAGGGAAATGATGCGATGATAACATGTACTGTTCCTGTTTCCCGGAAAAACATGTTTGATTCAATGCAATGATAGCAGTTAGTATAGAATGAATTGAATTGATTGGACCAGATTAACTCATATTTGTTCATTGCAACAACCAATAAATGCTGCTATTGCATTCTAGGTTCAACTATTATTAAAATATTTAGTCTAATCATATCAATAATAGATTGAGCTCAATCGAAAACAATCCATTAGATTAACCAACTCGAAATCAAGTTAGCATTATAATATTATGTGTTAAGTTATTTAGTTTGAAAATTGATCGTTTCATCAGGTTCGATTATTTAATATGAATAAAATATTATCGTTGCGTTTCTTATTGACCTCTATTGTATTCATTCTGATGAATTTATTCGATACTGTTACGCTTGCTAATGGTAAGTTTAACTGGCTTCTATTTCGTCGAAATAAATACTCTCATTAACTCTCTTCCTTTTAACTTTTAAACGACAGAAATGCAAGTTTGCCCGAATAGTAGCAGTGGCAATATCAGCGTTCCATGTGGCCTAGAACACAGTGATTGCTGCACAACGAGAGAGATTCACATCAAAAGAAAAGATTGTTTGTCAATCAAAATAAAAGGAAAAAGAACTGAGAAGGATCTCAACTTCCAAATGTGTTTTGAATTGTAATTAACTGAATGTGTTCTGAATTGCCTTATTGCAATCAAAAATGCAAATTTTAATTGTACATAAATAATCATCTTGAAGACGCTAAATAAAAATGTAATACTAATTGATTGTTGTTTCAATTTCGTGCAGCCTTAGCATTTAAAGGATTAGAACCCATATACTCTTCGTATGATTCCCCATAGCTGGGAATATCGACCTTCAAACTAAATCAAAACTAAATTAACGTTCAATTATCAATACAATGAAATAACTGAAGTTTAATCTATGACTCTAAATCGATTCAGTGTAGTATTATCAAGTAAAAGGTCAAAATGTGCATCGAAATTACTTTCTACTGTATTTGCAAAGTTATCAGGACTTCATTAATGTTTTGACATGAGGTCACTCCTTTGCATTGCAAAAAGCGATTGCAAGCAATTGAGAAAAAGGCTGAAAGTAAGATGCGTTTTAATGGCAGGCTGATGGTATTTCTGAAAAGCTTTTTAGTTGGTGCTAGATGTTTACTGAGGAAGTGATTAAACAGTTTTGTTCATTTTTATGAGGTCAAAACATTAATGAATCGCCAATATAATAAAATAAGAACATCATAGCTAATACAATGCAAGAATTGAGTACACAAATAGTTTGTTGTTTCAATCGAAGTGTAATAAGAGCATTCAACAGTTAGGTGGCTCTGATAATCAAACGCAAGCAGTTCGTTGAAAATTGGTTATATCAGCATAGTGATTGTAATTAATGTGAGTTATCATGAAATGTATTTTGTTGATAAGTTTAATTATAACGAGTGAAAAACTTCTCGTTCAATCATCTCAATATGTACCAGGTAAGTTTACGTTTGTTGTACTAAATGTTTATATTATATTAAATGCTGCAGTGTTTATGCTCTTTCGCTTCTGAGATTGAGCTTCTTTTCCTAAGTTCAGGAGTTTTTATATATTTGTTTATTTTATTGATTTATGGATCCATTGAGGTTGCTGGTGGACTGGCTGTCAACCAGATTCCTGGGCAGAGCGAGGATGTTCTGTATATAACAAAACGGAAAAGGCAAGGGAAAAATGCGAAACAGAAAAAGAAGAAAAAGGATACCAATTTAGCTGTTGTGATTTCGCCGAAATAAGCGCCAAACGGAATATGTGTCTATCGATATTTTTCGTTGATGCATTAGGATCAAAAGACATATTCTTACAAATGTGTTTTATCAATTACAGCGAACTCAAGTAGAAATTTCAGAATGATTGAAAAGTATTGACAATAGAGTTGAAAGTATTAAAAGTAATAAAAGATTATTCAGCTGAATATTGATATCGAACTACGTATTTAAGGATATAAAACTCAATCAATCTGCAATCAATGAGAAGCATTTTAAACCGCAGCATTTGATTGTTACGTTTCTCAACAGTAATCCAAGAGAAATAAAATGATTTAACATTTGAAACATTGTCTCAAAGCCTTTCATAATAATAATAATCAACTACAGTAGGGGTTAGGGTTAAGTTAACAAAAAGGGGTCAGACTTAAGTTAATTTTTAGGTGTCGCCATCTCTGGCATTTTCAGTTTCTAGAGATAAGAAAAAAACAATGGAACAGAAAACTGGACAAAAAAAGTTCGATTCTATTGGTACTTTAACTTGTTGTTAGAGGGCGACTATGAAAAAAACCTTCAATTTTGTTAACTTAATGTTAGCCTAATGGTTAGCATTGGCGATAAGACTGCTAATCTTCATATGTTGTGTTTGCATCTTGGGGTTAGCGTTCGAATCTCGCCCAAGTCTCGGAGTTAGAGCGACATACAGTAGTGCTTACTCAGGGTTAAGCCCCCTGGACTATCCCATTCCCCCTTCCTGATGGATTTCCCAGCTTAGCTGGATAAAGCCTAGCGCCTATGGGTCGGTAAAACTCCTAGGTAGCAAGGGATAGACGGCGCCTTAAAAGCTGTCGCGGCTGGCCGGTCCACGCAAGCAAAAAAATGTTAACTTAACCCTAACCCCTACTGTATCGGAATACTTTGAAAATCATTATTATTATTGATCATTAATTCGAATGCAGAATCGTGTTTTGAGTTCTCATCTTAATTTTGCTATCAGTGCTTTTATAGTAACAGAAATACATGAAAATAAAAATATTATAATTTCATGATTAGTCTCTTAACCTTTGGAGTATTTTCACCGTTTTAATCTATTATTGCATTGTTTCTAACATATTCATCAATTATGCTGATAAAAAATGTTGAACGCGATACATCCGCTTCTCTATTTTAGTGAGTTAATCTAACTTTCATTTGATTCAAATCAAATTATTCAATCATCAAGTTAAACTTAATACAAAAATGTGTAGTTATATAAATAGAGCCAAAGATGATTCTATCGATAAATGTTGATAAATTAAGTTGAATCTGAACAAAATTTGCAAAATGCAAATCAGTTATGAATTAATTACTTTCGTTCTAGTCATCACGCCGTTTACAGTTTATACCGAAGATTACACCCCTGGTAAGTTCCGTTTTCTTAAACATTAAAATAGCATTAAAGTTCATTAACATGTGCAATGTTTTCGCCTATTCATACATCTGAGGTTCAGGCTGTTGGTGGACTGGTTGTATGCCACACACTTGGACAATCGTTGGATGCGAAGAGTATAATAAAACAGAAAAGGCAACAAAACCTTGTTTGAGCGAAGGGATTGCAGGCTTGAGTTATCATTGTTGTGATGTTGCACAGTTAGTTATGCCAAGAAAAACATGTTTATTCGTATTTTTCTTGGGTCAATCAACTTATCGTTCAGAAGACAAGTTTTTGAAACTTTGTTTTCTCTCTTATTAACTATCGCCATTATTATTCATAAAATGTAACAACTAGTTATCTAATAAAAGTTGCTAAAAACTCAAAATCACATCGAAATTTCTTTAACTATCATGGAATCGGAATATAATTATAATTCATTTAATCAGGATGACAGGGGAAGGAAAAGGGAACAGGATATACAGAGAATTGAAAGGAAATTGAATGCAACATGAGAAATATTGAATAATTGTCGAATTAAATTTTATTAATTATTGCTGTTAAAGTTAAGAATCATAATATATTTAAATCCGAATGGACAAATCGATTTTATTAGCTGTTATTTTTTACTTAATGAACTTGTTCATTGTTCAAACTGTGAATGTTGACTATGAAAAGCCATTGGTTAATGTCGATTTCGAATCGAATTCAACGAGTGAGTCCGGAATTAAATCTAATCAGTTCGTCCAATCAGGTATGTTCGTGCAATACTATGAGACTAATTAGTTAATGATCCAAAGTTTTAACACTTTAGAGTCCGAGTATTCGGTGACTTCCCTTCGACGATACGTTCGCGACGCTATAGCATCTAAATTGAAGTGCGTAGCGATTCTCGGCGATTATGTCAACGTGACTTGCCCTGGAAAGCCATCGAATGAGACAAAAATTGTTCCTTTTGATGAAAATGAAGGGTTATTCAGCGATAATCGCATTTTTGATCAAGAAAGCAGAATATTAATCACAATGGAATGGAGTTATTTCTCAGTGGGTTTTGCAATCAATAAATATCTATTTGTTGGCAAAATCGATGAAAACTTCGAAACAGAAGTCAAAATAATTGTAAAACCAAAGCGACTTCCAACTCAATATATTCATTTCAATTGGTACAAGGATGGACTAGATAAATCGCTTGTTCAATCTGAAAGTATTGCTTCAATGACTCAACCTGATAACGTCAGAATATTTTCAAGAATAGAAGGCAATCGCGCCAAACTAATGATAAATAATTTGAAATCAATCGATTCTGGAATTTATATTCTTGTTGGTAAAACTCCCAGTAAATCGAGTGAAATATCGTTTAAACTACAAGTGAATGGTAAAGCTCATGTCGAAATTGAAAGCACGAACCAATATTTTCATCCCAATTCTTCATATAACATCACTTGTCTTTCAGTAGCAAGTCCGCGCGCGAAATTATATTGGACTTTTTACCTTTGTAAACCATTCGAATGTCACAATTTGCTTCGAAATAAATCAACAGATTCTTTGGTTGATCATTACGATGATCAATTGAATGGTGAGTCAAGTGAAATGGCCAAGAAGAAGACATCCGGTAAATTCGATAATCCATTTAAAACAATGTCGACACTGAGGATTGACAGAGCAACAACAAGTGGAGTTTATCGATGTAACGCAGAGAACAGATTCGGTTCCAATCACGTCGATACTTATTTCATTGTAACATCAGCAACGAATGGATTCAACCTCAAAGTAAAACCTCAAAGTGAATTCATTGTTCATGAAAACATTGAATTGACTTGTGAAGCCTCGAAATTCAAGTACAACAGACTGGATTGGTACTTTAAAACGCGAGAAGAACTTCTAACTGTCAAACGACTAGAAAACTCAACTAAAATGGCCATCATTGACTCTACTGATGAACTAGAGTCAACATTGAAAAGCACTCTTCTTATAACAGACATTGTCTATAGATTATCTGGCATTTATTACTGTAATGCAACACTCAATCATCTACAAGAAGTCGATAATTCCAATGAATCGTCAATCAGTACCAGATACTCGACGAAGCATATCAAAATAACTGTTGTTTCTAATGCTAAGCCTCGTATAACACATACCAATATGAAAGGTCAAGTGATAAATGTTTTACCAAACAAAATTCACGAGTTTTATTGTTCAGCTGAAGGCAAACCAAAACCTGAAATCAAATGGTTCAAGAATGAGACGCTTTTAAGGCCAACAAGAAGATTTGTTTTTCACTCGAATAACACCGCGCAACGATTGATCATCAATGGACTGATGGAGAACGATTTGGGCGAATACAAATGTGTAGCGTCCATTCGTGGTGACAATGTGTCTGCAGTCGCTTACTTATCCTTTTCAAAAGAGTCCAACACAAGCTGGATTAGTTTATTAATTATAACTGCACTCATTTTCTCCTTAGCGCTGTGCATAACGGCTTGTATTGTTGTCAAGTATTGCAAGGCGAAGCATCTTCAGTATTTAACTTCCAATCTTTTGAGTCCAATAACTTCCATGAACTCATTCAATCCTGATCTTCCTTTAGATGAACAGGTTGACCTTTTATCTTATGATTCTAATTGGGAATTTCCACCTGATAGACTGAAGATACTCCAAACTCTTGGTGAAGGCGCTTTTGGGCGAGTTGTGTTGGCTCAAGCAATTGGTCTCGGCCAAAATGATGCAGCACAGCTCGTTGCAATCAAAATGCTGAAGCCAAATGCTGACTTTTTACAGATCAAAGCATTGATTTCTGAACTCAAGATACTTATTCACATGGGCCATCATCCGAATATTGTCAACTGCCTTGGTGCAGTGACTAAAAACAGAACTCATGACCAGTTAATGGTCATTGTTGAATACTGTCGATTTGGTAATTTAAGAAACTTTTTAAGAGAACGAAGAAGAATTTTCATCGATCAAATCGATCTTTATGATCAAAATGATGAATCCACAAATGATGATAACCTTTCAAAGCCAAATAAACATGATAGTTACGTTCAGCCTCACAGTCTCAATGAGAATAGCCACTCTTCCACATACGATTCTGGTAATTGCAGCAATTCTAATGACGAACGTCGGGCTTTCATTAGAGAAAGCAAACTTGATCTAAATTCCAACGATAATGAGCAGTTAGCGACATGTGATTTAATTGCAATTGCTTTCCAAGTAGCCAGAGGAATGGAATACTTACAACAGAAAAAAGTAATTTCTTTAATTATTGTTTTTCTTTCAATTAATGCAATTGTTTCATTTGTTTAACACAGTTGATTCATCGGGACTTAGCAGCTCGAAACGTTCTTGTGGCCGATAAAGGAGTCGTTAAAATATGTGACTTTGGTTTGGCTAAAGACATTCAGAAGGATTACAATTACATTAAGAAGGTCGACACTCCATTGCCCATCAAATGGATGGCCATCGAGTCCATCGGCGATCGACTCTATACAACTCAATCTGATGTCTGGTCATTCGGGATTCTACTTTGGGAAATATTCACTTTGGGCAGATCGCCTTATCCAGGTCTACCTGCTGATCAACACTTCTATCACAAGTTGGTCAAAGGATATCGAATGGAAAGACCAGATAAATGTCCACAAACCATTTATAAAATAATGACAGACTGTTGGTTATCCATTCCAACTGAACGACCCAACTTCAAACAGTTGGTCAGTAGGTTGGGTGAAATGATAGATGAGGCTGTTCGGGATTATTATATTGAACTCGACACTACTTATAAGAATAATGAAGCTCTTAAACTCGGTAAAAACAACACTGAGCCTAGTTATTTAACGATGGACTCGGCGTCCAACTTAAAGTTAAAAAATGAATGTGAATATAACAGTTACATGACTATGAGCCCATCTTCAGACAATAAAAAGACTGTAGTTATGAAGTCACCTTCTGATAACCCGTTCCCACATTACGATGCCATAAAAATTAACAAGGAAGATATAAATCCAATGGAAGTCGTACCGATGATTCATTTTGATGACTGAATGAACCCCGAAAATTCTTATTGCTATTAATAAAATATTATGTATTAAATACTATTTACTTGATTCTTTTATTGTAAAGTATCGATAACAATTGAAAATATTGAACCAGATCAACAGCAATCCTGCTTTAAATTAAACATTACTTCGATGAATCGCATTGTATTTTGATTAAAACCTTGGTTGAAGATGCGATCACTTTAATGTTTCTGATTAGATGTTATTAAAGTAGACAATAAATCAACTTTTGAAGAGCAACAGCAAAGAATGAATCAATGACATGATACAGTATTTACATCCAAAGCTGCCATTAAGGAAAAATTATCCAAGTTGCTTCAAATTTTCCAAAATCTAAACCTCACACTTGACCAGATTATAAATTTTTTATTGAATTGATCCATAAACTATGGCTCAGCTGAGTATCAATCTTTTGATTTATTGGCTTTTGAAAAACTCATTAATTTCTTGTTATTTTCATTAAAATGGAAATTCCATAATAATTTTTGAAAAGCATAAGTAGTAGTAAATATACACAAGATAACTCATACACAAGATAACTCACATTGAACCATTGATTGCAATTGATTGCAATTTTGCAAAGTTTGATTGTATTGCATGATTGGGTATATTTTCATTGAGTGATCAAACGTGTAATGAGCGATTCTGCTTACCAAACAGCATTATATCATTTATTTATATTTAGTTAGATATTAATTAAAGTGATTATTATGAAACAAAGCAATATACTCTTTATAGTATAACCGATTCAATGAATAAAAGGAAAATTTAATATTTAATTGCATGTACTTTGCCGTCTATTTCCTTTTCTCCGCTATAAATATGGTGGCACATATCAATTTATGTTATTTGTGTTTCATTTTTTGATGGTAATGGATGAAAATAGTGAAGAACAACTACCAGCTTTAGAACTAATACTCGATATACCTGATATAGCTTACCCTCGCAGTGAGCTCAATGCTATTCCACCTCCATCAATTTCACATGAAATCAATGTGTTCGAAGCAACTCATCTAATAGCAACAGTTCGACCTCAAGTTCCATTATCAAGGATGATTTTCAATCAAAGATCGCCTTCAGCATGTTTTGCTCGATATGTCGACGCTGAACGCCCAGAGTACATCACAATCCAAAGCCGGTTGTCAACATTTGCAGATTGGACGAATGAGAATATATCACCTACTGACTTGGCTGAAGCTGGTTTTATATTCATCAAAAAATCTGATATCGTTGCTTGTTTTCATTGTGGAGTACACATTTGTGATTGGGTGGCTGCAGACAACGCTTGGACTTCGCATGCAAAATTTTCACCATGGTGTACATTCATTTACATTAAATGTGGAATAAGATTTATTGACTCTTGTCTCAAAGGTGAACCAATTACTATTGATCATACAGTCACTGAACCGATCAACAGTCGATATACATGTAAAGTTTGTTTAGAAAAAGAAATTGGCGTCTGTTTTTACCCCTGTGATCATTGTGTAACATGCATTGATTGTTCACCAGGGATCGCTAGCTGTCCGATTTGCCGTGAAGAAATATTAGGAGTATTTAAACTGAAGCTCATTGATTAAGCAATCATTTATCATGAAATATCTACAGGAAACAGTTTCAGTTGTCAACATTGTAACATCATTTACTTTGAACACTAAACTTTCGAGAGTACTAATAAAAGAAAATTTTGAATTCATCAAGTATCCAAGATCTTTTTCAGGTGGAATATTGAAATATCCTGACGGATGTCTTTTAATTTTCGATTCAGGGAAAATTAATGTTACAGGAGTTCAAAATGTAGCAACCTCAATGCTACTTGTTGATCGTTTTTGTCTCAAATATCCTGCTGAAGTTTCTTATACATCATTTAAAATTGTGAATATTACTGCTTGCGCACAAATTATTGGAGATTTTGACTATCAGGAATTAATACATCATCCTGGATCCTCTTATGAGCCAGAACTTTTTCCCGGCATACACCTGAGGCTTGATCAATCAAAAGTTATTTTTATCATTTTCAGAAGTGGTAAAGTTATAATAACTGGTTTGAAAAACATTGAATCAATATATCATTATTGTGATGAATTTGATTACAACATCCGACTAAAATCAATATAAAGCCTACGATTCGATTGTAAAACAACAAATTATACAATGGAAGCGCCTCAAATTGATTCTACAAAAATGTGGTACAGAAAAGTTCTATTTTCTGTACAATTGGTTGTATTAATCGCAATGCTTATTACATCTATTACAAATATAATAATGAAAACTGGAAATTTACCGCTTTGGACTGCTTTACTAGGATCATCACTTGGTTACTTATTACCCACTCCGAGATTAAGATCCATTAAATCTGAAGCTGCAATACAACCTGCATCTAATCCATCATCTATTGTAATCTGAAAATTTCAATATAAAACAATAAAAACTTTTTGCAAAGTAAAATGTCTGTCTCTATTCATTTGAAACACCCTTTTACAATGATGATAGCAGGGCCAACTGGCTCTGGTAAAACTCATTTCATCAGAAATATGATTAACAAAGCTCCATATATTTGTGATCCACCCCCAAAATCTATCACTTATCTTTATGGAGAATATCAAAAAATGTTCAATTCTATGACTGATGTTAAATTTGTTGAAGGTTTGCAAGAAGAAGTGATTAATGAATTAGGTGGCGATCATCCAGAATGGCTAGTGATAGATGATCTTATGCAAGAAGCATCGAATCAGTCATTTGTTAGCAGTTTATTTACCAAAGGTTCTCATCATAGAAATATATCTGTGATTTTAATCACCCAAAATTTTTTCATGAAAGGAAAAGAAAGTCGAAATATAAGTCTCAACAGTCAATATGTTGTATGCTTTAAGAATCCACGGGATAAATCTATGATCACAAATATAGGTCGACAAATGTTTCCAACAAAAATTAAAAAATTTCAAGTTGCTTATGAATATGCTACTCAGGAACCATATTCCTATCTCTTCATTGATCTTAAGCCAGATACCCTTGAGAAAACCAGGTTATTATCCAACATTTTTAATGAAAATGAGAGCCCAATGTATGCTTATGTGATATAAATTAATATAAAGAAAAATCTTTTCATATCAAAAGCAAATGTCGATTGAAGGTGTTAACAAGTGTCTTCCGACATTAAGAAAGCTTGCTAAAGCCAAGACGAGAAAACAAAGAGAAAAACTTTTAAACGAAGCGAAATCTTGCATTTTTTATTCAATTTCTGAAATAAGTAAAAACACGCTAAACGGAAATATATCAGTTCCAGATTCATCTAAAAATAAACTTGCTCCTTACAAAGTTGAGCTACGTAAACTTTCAAGAAAGAGTATACCACTGAAAAAGAGGAAAGAAATAATTTTACAAAGCGGTGGTGCATTTCTACCAGCGTTACTTTGGCCAGCAATATCTTATTTAGGAGGAAAGTTGGCAGATAAATTTATATAATGAATGTAATCAATAAAATGGTTATTATTCCAGAGAAAGAATATCATCTCCTCAAAAGCGGTAGTAACAATACTGATACTATTGAAGAGAAACCAATGTCTATCGAAAAGGAAAAGAATAATACTGATTCTGAAACCAAATTGAATGAATATAAAGAGAGTTTTAAAAAGGCTATTCAAAAATATGAAAAGAAACTATCTAAAAGACCCAAAAAAGATAAAAAAATTGAGAAATGTCAGACTCTCAAGTGGACCAACGTGAAGAATTTTTGAAGCTTCTTTATTATGACTTGGATAGTCATGGTAGCTTTGGAGGGGCTAAAAGACTCTTCAGAGTGGCAAAGCAGTTTGATCCATCTATTGAGTACAATTACGTAAAACAATGGTTGATGAAACAAGACACATATACAAACTTTCGTACAAGGCGAAAAAACTTTCAAAGACTAGCAATATTAGTTGACCGGATTGATGAACAATGGCAGGCTGATTTAATGGACATGTCCTATTGGTCAAGACAAAACGATGGTTTTGATCATTTATTAGTTGTGATTGATGTGCTGAGCAGATTTGCTTGGGTGCAACCCTGTAGAGATAAATCAGCCTTTACAGTTATAAATGCATTCACTGAAATTTTAACTTCAGGTAGAAAACCTGAAAAACTTCAAACTGACCAAGGAAGAGAATTCAATAATATCAGATTCAAAAATTTTTGTTCATCTCAAGGAGTTCATTACTTCACTACAACTGATGCTTCAATAAAATGTGCTTTAGCTGAACGTCTAATAAGAACATTACGTTCTCGTATTTATCGATTCATCTACTATAAACATACACATCGATATATTGATGATTTGCAGAATATTGTCGAAAATTACAACAACTCTTATCATAGAACTATCAAAACAAGTCCAAACTCTGTAACTCAAGATAATCAACAATCAATTGTGCAAACTATTCAAAGATCAATCAAAAGTGAAGAGAATAAAAAGAAAAAATTTGATGAAAATGATCTTGTTAAAATTCCATTGAACTCAGGTAATTTTGAAAAGGAATCAGTTCAAAAATGGACTGATGAAGTCTTCAAAGTTTCATCAGTTAAAGAAACACCCCAAAGATTCATTTATAAATTGAAGGACCTACAAGGGGAAAATATTACTTCTATTTTTTATCCTGAAGAGTTGCAAAAGGTTACATTTGACCCAGATGAAGTAATTAGAGTTGAAAAGATAATTCGAAGAGTTTATGATAGATCACGAAGACAATATAAGTACTTAGTTAGATGGGAAGGTTGGCCACGTAAATTTGATAGTTGGGTTTGGGACCTTGATAGCTTATCAATACAAAATGGCAACAACTGATAATTTTACAATTGACCTAGTATCAAATGGATCGATGGATGTTTTCACTAAGAATACATTATCTAAATTTGAAAATCAAATTGACCCTGCCTTAGAACTAGATGGAGATTGGGAAGTGGCACTTACTGAAATATATTTCCCTTTACAATTTTCTGGGCAAACAATGGAAGTAAAGATTACTTTCGGTACACGAAATATAAGAAATTATGGAAAAATACTAGTAGGGGAGAATTTCACGTATCATCAACTTAGCACGGAACTACTCACTGTGAGTATAGATGATACAACAGCCACAATAGTGTCCAAATTGAATCGTTTAATGAAAAAAGCTTTGACAACACCAACTGAGCTACAAGAAAGTGTAGTTAATGGTCAAGTCAAATCTTACCCAGAATTCATCGTTGAAAACGGGAAAATGACATTCAAGGCAGGGGTTGTTGAGATGTATAAATATAAAACACCATCAGTGAAAATTGTTTCTACTGAGAAAGATGCTAAGGAAAAATGGTCATTTTTGTACGATTCAAAATATGCGACAGAAAACAAAAAGCTAGAAATGATTGCGGGTCCAGTGCAGGGTTCAACAACAGCACGAGTTTATTACGATTCTCATGATTTGGGATACGTACAATTAGTGTCTGGAAAGGAAGAATGGGAATACACAATGGAATGTATCATATTTCCTATTTTTCATAACCCCGACTTATTGCCTCTGTTAGGATTCAATGAATCTTCATTTAATTTTGCTGATAGTTTGCATTATGCGAAGCGTGAAAAAACTGTCTTAGCTTCATCTTATGCGACCAACGTATTTCTAATGTATGTATACACAGATATCATACGAGATCATAATGTGGGAGGAACAAAAGCTCCTGTGCTAAGAACCGTACCATTATCATCTGGAATATATGCTGGTATAGGATATGCTACGTTTGAACATCGAATTTATTATCCAATTCGGAAAAATCACATTGAAAGTATTGCTGTACTTTTATTAGATGACACTGGTGAACAAATAAAATTTGCAAATATTGGAAGAGTTTTTCTCAGTCTAGATTTCCGTAGAAAAAGGAATTAATATAAAGAAAAAATGATGTAAAAAAAATTATCATAAATAAAATGATTCAAAGAAAAACTTACTGTCCTAAAGATAGTGATTTCAATGATTATTTTGCTCATCAAGTCGGTTCAGGATTTGGTGATATCAGAATTGTCAGGGGTCCTAGATATCAGAGAGGATATGGTTTTGGTAGTTTTTTCTCGCGATTAGCTATGCCTATCATCAAGTATTTAGGTAAAGAAGCACTGAATAAAGGGGTTACTATTGGTAAGCGTGTGGTACAAGATCCACAAATTCAACAAGCTTTCAAAGAAGGTGTTAAAGATTTTGCTAATAAAGGACTAGCTAAAATCAAGGAGAGTGTTTTAACCCAGCAAGGAAGTGGACGTAAGAGATTATATAAAAGGAAAGGAAAACCTAAGCCAAAAACATCTTTACGAAAAGTGAAGAAGCGCACTCTGAAAAGAGTGAGCAAAAAGAAGGGAATCAAAAAAAGGAGAACAGTACGTAAGCATAGAGACATATTCAAATAATGGAGTTTATACATGCATCGTCAGCGCCAGCAACAATTGCAGAGATTGATTTATTCAAATTACCACCAACACAAACTGTTATTGAAAGTATCTATGACGTAGAATTCAGACCAATAGGATCGCTTGCTAAATCTACTGTATTTGAATTTATAGTACCAGGTTCTGAACATTATACAGACTTATCTGCATCGTATTTGTATGCAAAAATCAAGATTGATGCAGATGAAAAACTAAATATTATACCTACAAACAATTTTGCTGCTTCACTTTTCGAACAACTTGATGTTTATCTCGGAAGTGTAAACATTACACCTGGAAACAGTCTTTACCACTATCAAACATACATTGATGATTTATTTTTCAAGCATAAATCAGTGCTCGATGATTGTCAAATGGTAAATGACTCAGATACAACTAGAGCTGAACGAATTAAAGGAAAAAAAGAATTTGATATTATAATACCAATTCACGCTCCAATGTTTCAACAAGAGAAATTCTTGATTGATAACGTACCTATTACATTGCGATTTAAATGTGCACCAGCAACTTTTGGATTGAAATGTGATGCAGAAGTAAAGTCTTTGAGCGTTGAGTTTACACAGCTTTCTCTCTTCATAAGGAGAGTGAAGTTGTATGCTCCAGTTCAAATGTCAATAGCTTCTCATTTGGAAAAGAGTCCTGCAAAGTATTTCTTTCAAAGAAATGAAGTGAAATCATTCCATTTACCAACTGGATTTGCTGCAAATAGTATTGATAATGTATACAATGGACAATTACCTCGAAAAGTAATTGTCGGTTTTGTATCTGATAAAGGGTTCAATTCAGATTTGAAAACAGCTGCATTCACTTTCAATCATAAAAACCTTCAAAGCGCTAGTATTGTTGTGAATGGAACTAAAATACCCAGTTCCCCTTATACACCTGACTTCAAAAATAAATTGTTCATGAGAGAATATTTTAATGTTTTCCGTTCCATGAATCAAGATAATGGAATACCTAAAATACATTTAAAATATGATAAATATTCTGAAAGCTATCCCTTGCTCGTATTTGATTTGACTGATGATGGTACTCTCGCAAATGATTCAGGTGCAATAAGCTTGATAAAGCGTGGCAACGTACGTATGGATATCCAATTTGCCTCTGCACTCGATGAAGGGATGCATATGCTTGTGTTCGCTATATATGACAATGTTTTACAAATTGATGCAGCCCGTAATATTGTAACTGATTACTAATGGCCCTAACATCTCTTGATATTCAAAAGCATCTTGCAAAATATACAAGTTTTAAAGGAGTATATTCGATTGATAAACTTCCACTTACCTTGTTACCAAAACCTTTTGGGATTGTAATCAATCTTGATCCAAGTTGGAAATCAGGTTCACATTGGACAGCAGCATTTGTAACAGAATATGGAATTGGAATTTATTTTGATTCATTTGGACAACGACCTCCTGGAAATATGAAAACATTTCTAGAAAGAAACTGTAAAGAACACGGTTACGTTTACAATGTTGATGTTTTTCAAGGAGACCTATCTATTAAATGTGGATATTTCTGTATATCATTTTTAAATAGTTGTTTTTCCGATACCGACTTACCATTTAAAAAATGTGCTACACTATTTAATGAAAATATAATAAAAAATATTTATTAAAACAAAAAGAAAACAAAATAAATGTATAATAATATAATATATAATAAATGATATTAATGCAAAGTATTTATTACAAAATATTGTTCATCATTTCGGAAATGTCTTCCATTTCCTCTTCAACTGTTTGTGCAGGCATTTCATCGAATCCTGCATCCCATCCAGCATCCAAACCTGCAGGCCAATCTGTACTAGCCACATCCATCAGATTTTCACCATCTTTTTTGGGACCCGTAGTGTTTTCAATAACACCCCAATCTCCAAGATCGATTTTGCCATCGGGTCCGCGCTTAGATTTTAATGGTTTTTGTGTGGAATCGCAGTGAGGATCCCAATTGAGTGGGCAATATTTGATTAAGCCCAGTAGCCAAGCCTTTTTCAAGAGCTCAAATGTGAGCTCAAAGCAAAAAACTGGTCTTCTATGGACCATTGGTATTTTGGTTCTTTGGGCCAACTTTTTAACTTTTTCCGCGGCCAGCAATTTCATATTTATTTTTGCCATCTGCAAGAAAAGAAAAAACTCAGATTAAACATATAAGAAAAAAAAAATAAAATAATTGAAAAGAAGTATTGGTAACATGCAGCAGGAGGAAGAGGAATGGGCAGGATAGGTATGGGTATTGTTTGGGATGTTGAAGCGCAAAGAAAATTCATGTTGATTACCATGCATTAAGAATTCATTCTGGCAATTCTATAATGTCCAAACGCTAATGTACTAATCGCATCATCTAGAATGTATCTCTTATCATCAAGAGGTGAAAACGACAATTTATTTATCTCTACTGACGAAATAGAATGATGTCTACTTTGTAATCTAAAGTTTTTATGCTTCAATAAAACATTTGCAAATAAACAATCCTTGTAATCTTCAATTGAAATGCTACTTTTCACAATAGCCTTTTGCACTCCTTTAGCAGTCATTTTTTTATTTGCACCATATTTTATAGCATATAGTTTAGCTTTAATCGCAACTACTTCGTCAATTATTTGTCCATTCATTTCATCTTTCAAATATCCTAGTTTTTTCTTGTTTTCCGTGCTATACAAAAAGTGTGTTTGTGGATAATCGGAAAAATCCATAAGGTAATTGAAATGTTTCAAATCATTGAATAAATCTTGCGTTTCTATTTTGTAAATGAAACTATCTGTATCAGTGTAGATGAGAGATAGTCTAGATCCATAAGTAGGTTGGAAATGATCATAATGAAGTTTATACATGTGTAACTTTGATAACTCCAATACAGTAAATCCTAAATATATTGGTTTATCGAGTACAACTTCAAACTTTCTCATCTTAATTATTGCTAGATCATTGTCTAGAATGTAAAATTGCTCAAACATGGGTTTCCTTATTTGCTGTAACGCTTGCTTTCCATTGGTAGCAATTATGACTTTACTATGTTTTCTTTTATCTTCTATGCTTTTTCCGTATAATGAATTTACCATCAATTTCCAAAAATCTTTTTCGAATGTTGATGTTGCTTTTTTTCTGTTCTCAGTGCACATCTGAATATATGGTTTCAGCCAAGGTTCTTGCTCAAAACTAATTATACGATGAACTTTTTTCAATACTAAACCCTTCTCGATGTAAAAGCGTAGATTTTTTGCATGCAAAACGTATCTCCTTTTGTTCATTAAATTTGGTACAAGTTTTCTAGTCTTATATCGTTTGATTCCAGCAGTTTCTAATATTTTTAGTATATCCCTCTGATAAGGACTCAATTGGGCATTTTCAACAATAACTTTCTCAGGAGCCAAAGGATAATCATTGTGTAGATCATGTAAATATGAAGGATAGTCTAAATCAACCTCTAAAATGTAACCAATTCTGCTTTCAATGTCATTAGACAAAATTTCATCAATAACACTTTGAAACATATTGTTAGGAACCCATTCAAATTTTCGACAGGGTAGAACATCACTAAGGGCATATCCATAGAGGTTGTTAACATCAAGATATGTAATGAATGAGCTTGCTTGCTTAGGGTCAAATTTTTCAGATAACACATTATTTGCGCAAGCATACCGACACATGGTGCATGATATTCCCCCTCTGATTTCATTCTCAATCATCAAAATCATGTCAATATCAGTCAAGAGATCTAAAACAACCCCTGTAAATTTGAGAGAGGCATCCCACGTTAGTCCCGGTGTTGAGAAATAGTGACATGGGTCTAATCCAAATTGTTTGAGACTTGTCGAACGAAAGTTTTGAAAGATAGATGCGAGTAGCAAGACATCAACTTTAAGGTAGATATCATGAAATTCTCCGAGGTTTCTGCAGTTGAAATGGTGCCAAATATCGGTTAATTTATCATATAGCTTTCCATCAATTGTCTTGAGAGACAAATGAGAAAAAAATTTATCTATTGATGGTAAACTCTCTTCTTCAAATCTATCCCAAGAGTCCATGTATTCATAAGGTAGTGAACCTTTGTTTAGAATGAAAGGAAGATCCTCTTTGGCAAAGATTTGGATAAGAAATTTTGTCTTTTCATCTGATGACAAATTATTTGATAGTGTATCCAAACTAGAAAGCAAGAAGGCATAACTATCCAAAAAGACAAAGTCATCCATTATTATCGCAATGTACTTTTCAGTATTTTGAGGAATAACATTAATTTTCTGAATTTGATCTGATTTGAGTCCTTTTATCAATAAATGTGCATCATATCCTTTCAAATTATGAAAAATAATTGGAAGTTTTTCTGGTATACGCATTTTAAGGTTGCATTGATTGTGGGTAGCTCCTCTAAATTTTCCAGTCAAGTGACAATGATCCATGACTTTATCACCTAATAACTGCTTATTGCAAACGTAACAGTTACTTGCTGCTTCAAATACATGACGTTCAAAATTACTCAATTTAGGTGGTTTTTTGTTCTGTGCAAGGTGGGTCTTCAGAAAGTCTTTCAGTTCTAGAAGTATGTCAATGAATTTTTGACTTGCATTTAAACCACGATAAAATTTTTGGAATAATATCACATCATTCCAATCAACAGCCACTAATCCGAATGAGCAAGCTTCATGTTTCTGATATTCAAATGTATTTTTAGTCAAAGCCTTATTAGATCTGAGTAACAAAGCTTCAAAATCAGCATAAACAATATATGGAAAACTGATTGTTTTTTGTAAAGTTTTAAATCTACATTTTGTTGGTACATTTGCTGTACCAGGAAGAATGACTCTTTGTGCTGTTTTATTATAACACGCAAATTCATGTTTTTTCAACACATTTTTATCTCTGAAACCACACAAGCATGAATAACAATAAAACCGTTCCCAGGAACGACTGCTCTTAATGAAAGCATTAAAGTTTGAAATGCAGTAATAATGTTCATTAAATAAGAATAGATTTGCATGTTTTACTTGTCGCTTCTCGTTGATTAGTAACGGAACAACTTTTCTTTTTTCATCTGCTGTCAAAGTATATACATTCACTGAAATCCGATTACGTTTCTCGAACTGTTTAATTTGTGAAATCGATGTCACACCGCCTACATCACTAAAGTCATATTGTTTTTCATGAACTTTATAGAGTGAAATCCTTTCCTTATTAATCCTTTGAGGGTGTAACGCCATCAAAATCGACCATTTGAAGCAATCTTTTTTACACTTCGGGGATAGTAAACTTTTCTTCTTGATTAAATTAGTAGGTAGTTTTGTTGAATCACACCCTCCGCTGTGTTCTTTAAGTTTTCCAATCCTTACTTCGAGAACTTTTACATTCTGAAGCACCCAACCACTTCCACGTTGTGTGAATTGATCAATTGATAGCTCGATTTGTTCAATCCAGTCTTTCACTAAATTTTCAATATGTTGAATATTCGTAAGTCTGTGCATCTGTGACACTTTATAAATTTCTGTTGTATCTGTTTCTCCATCATTCTTTTGTTTGATAAATTTGAGCAAGAGACATGCTTGAGCCTTGATAGAACCAAGTTTTTCAATAATGTATTTCAGTAAAGAGTGAATATTTTCTTTTTCAACGGCTAGTAGATGTTCGATTGATTTCCAAACATCAGCTTTCATGTATACAGCTAAAGCGTTTCTATAACTTCTTTTATGTAGCTTGAACGTTGCAAAGTCTCCAATGTCTTCATTCTGTTTTGCAGCACATTCATTAAGATGGTTTAAAAAGTTTAGGCGACTGAGGTGAAGTCCACATTTTTTACACACAACTTTCTTGCACTTGGTTTTATGTAATAAAAAAGATTTGTATTTTAAAAAACTATGCTTACATGTTGAACATGAAAACATTTTGAATAATGAAAAAAAGTTTAGATTGTTCACCTTTAAATAAGATTTGACACGAATGTTTGGGAGAGCTCTCTTTTTATTCAATGATTTTATAATAAAGTATAGATAATGAAGAGTCAAAGAGTCAAAGAACAATGATTAATTAGGAATATATAATAAGAATATAATAGAAGAGGGGAAAAAATTAGTGATTATATAAGTAGAACATTCAGGAGTGATAGTGAAATAGCTGTGTGCAAAAGTTAATCATAAATTGATTGACACATTGCTGAAGCAATAGCATCCGCAACAGAGTGTGAGATTAGTTTAGTGATCTCTACACGTTTCAAAACAAGGGACTTCTGCGCCGCTTCAGTTCTGAGTCCAACTGTCAATCCTTGACCTCCAATACCTTGCTGTGCCAATATAGTTCGCCCAGGAAATTCTGAGAATTCAAAAACTTTCTCCATTGTTTCAGCTACCAAATTTCCATCAAGCCAATCGTCAAACTTTTGTTTAAGTTTTTCGTACTCAGGATACTTTAGAAATAAACCTTGTGGCGTCGGCATGTAAATTTTGTTTCCTTTCCATAGTCCTTCTTTCTTTCGACGAATGTCCACAAACAATGATCCTTGTGATGATCTGGATTTGTGAACAGTCACCCACAATGTCTGACTGATTTCTACGTTCAAAAGTTGCTCAAATTCTTGACTGAAACTTTTGCGATACACATTTTTTTTACGATTTTGTTGAGAGTTTTCGGAACTACTTTCATTGGAACTCATGTTAAGATGTTTACTGTTTACCAAGATTAAACTGAATGAAGAAAAGTGAAAAGCTGATGGTCTTTTATAGTTAAACTCCTGAAGATCCAAAACCGCTCACACCACGCTCACCTGAGTTTATTATGTGTGTCACTTCAACCAAATCAGGTTGTTCAGCTCTTTCAACAATCATTTGAGCGATTTTCATTCCCTTTTCTATTATGAAATCATAATTACCTAAATTGTGAAGGATTACTTTAATTTCACCAGTATAATCTGGGTCAATCACTCCTCCATTGACATAAATTCCTTTTGAAGCAAGACTGGAACGTGGAGCGAGTCTGATGTAAGTGCCTTCTGGTGGTTGGGCTTTTATTCCTGTTTTCACTATACTTATTTTATTTGATGGTAATATAACATTCTCATAAGATTGCAAATCAAAACCAACAGATCCAGCAGTAGCTTTGATTGGAGTCAAAGAATCAGGATAACACTTACTGAAGAACAGAGACATTTTGAATGACTTCTTTCAAAAAATAAACATTACTTATATACTGCAAAGACACCTCCTCTCTCACAGTCTGTGTATTGTTACAACTGTCAATTATTATATCTGCGCTCCAATCAGCTCAATGCGTAGTTCTGGAATCAGGAAGCGCACTAAATCTTTTGTTTGTGGGTCATGACATTGATGTGAATAGGTGATTAAATGGTGTCTAAGCTCATTAATTGTTTGATAGCTGCGTGAACTTTCTTCAAGATCTATGCCAAAGTAATTCAAAACATAACCTAATTCCAATTTTTCAGACAATGAAAGGTTTTGGTGTAGCAGGATTCCAGTTAGAAAAAAGCGTGTTATAATCTCCCAGTATTTCGACTCTATTGGAGCTGAAAATAGATGTTCATCAACAAAAAGCGTTAGCATATACATTCATTAGACTCACCTCTAAGCGTGTAACAATTACTGCTTAACCGTGTGACTGGACCTATTAATGCCCCTTTCAAACTTTTAGTAAACGTGTTGTTCGGAAATCTCTCCTCGACACGTTTGAAAAAACTCGGTTTGAAGACGGTAAACTGTTTTGCATTATACCATAATACAATATCTTCAGCTTTTGACTCAAGAAAACAATTGAAAGCCATGTTTACAACTTGAATGTTGATTATGAAGTAGAAAATATTTATCCGGTTCTACTCTTTTTAAACTTAAAATCGATATAAAGGGAGAATGAGTGAGAAGGAAATAAAAAATATTTAATTGAGCATAAAAAAAAAGTTTCTAATGCTGAATTACAACAATATAAAATCAAGAATACATGGAAAGAAGGGTATAAAACTAGTCTAAAATTACATCATGAATGTAGAATAAATATGTACAAAGATGATTAATCATTGTTTTTTAGATAACATTCAAAAGCAAGAAACATTTGTATCAAGTTCCCCTCCATCTCTTCTCTGTCCACGTTGACACATCCTTTTTCAGTCATTTCCTTGAGATAATTTTCAAAAAATTCCAATTCTGTTGAATATTGCGCTCTAATTTGACCAGCTAGGAAAGGAGCATTAATCAGCAGCTGAAACGTTTTTTCAATTTCCGCGCCAACAACTCCAAATGCATTATTATGATCAGCTATGTACCTCACCAAACTCATTAATTTATTTCTCAGGGGTTGTGCTTTGAGGAAATTTGTACGGTGGATTGACTTGCCTCGTGTTTGAATCATAATGCCTGAAAATATATGAAGAAAAAAAGATATTTATAGTAAAGAAAAAATCAATATTGTTTCAGGAAGAAATAAAAAGGGTAAAGCATGCAGTTAGTAATAATTAAAGCAATGTAATTTATGATTGGCAGCTTTTATTCAAATTTCAAAGGGATGAATTGTTTCAATAATACTTTAGTTAAAATAAAGTTACATAGCAACAATATATAGCAAAGAATACATAAAAAGAGTACAAAAAAAGAATACAAGAATGCAGAGAAGAAAATAAATGATTCAAAATAATATTAATATAATTTTCATAAACTATTCAGTGTTTGAAAGATTCCTTTATCAGTTCCAGTACAATTTCAGTTCTCCGTTTTTTTATTGTGGTTCGGTCATTTCTTGAATCTTTTGTTTTAGAAACTTGATGTATATTTTTTTGAGTTCCATTTTTCATTTCATATGCTTTCCAACCATTAAGCCAATAAGACACGTTTACGATTTCTCTCTCCAGCTTTGGATGTAAGTATATCGCTTTTCTATTTCCTATATGACCAATGACCTTTGTGAAATAAACTTTTGTTGCTTCGGACCATCGTTCATCGGATTTTAATTGCTCAAATAAATTAACCAACTGCTTCAGTTTTTCCCCTTCAATCAAGGTTGATGGATCTAAACTATCTGCAAAGCTCAAGAATTTATTATCGAATTCCTTTTTTGCAGCCTGAACTTTGAAGAATAGAGCGATTTCTTTTCCAGTGGGAGCCATGAATACTGCATATAATAAATAAGGAAATAAAATGAGAATAAAAGGAATAAAAACAAATGTGTAAGAGTGAAAGTCTGTATTTACATTTATGTGGATATGCAATAAATTCTTTTCTCAATCTTTGCCCTACATATCGGACATTTTACATCTTTATCAGACAAAACTTTATCACAGTCAACACACGCACATAAATGATGACAAGGAGCATAAAGAATTTTTGGAGATTGAACGAGACAAATTGCACAGAAACTTCTTTCAATATCATATTTTTCATGATTTAGCAAAGGACAGTTTGGTGAAAGTTCTTTGTGAGTAAAAATAGGGAGCACAGTGCTTTGACTTTCAGTGGCTAAACGACAGAAAGCACATTGAACTATTCTTTTGTATCCACACCAAAAGAACCCATTCTCAACCAACCAGTTCTTTGATTTTTGAGATATTGGTGCGTTTTTGAACGAAAATTCTCTATTAACTCTTATTTGAAACAAATGATAGATCTTTTCAGGGTTTAAGACTGTTTTTGAGAGAAATGATTGTGAATAAAGATCATTATGTTTCTCTATTCTGCTAACTCTCAAAGAAGCAGGGCAAGACGGATCCAATTCAATTTGAGTCTTTGGCATTCCATAACATTTTGCCGAAGTCTTGCCATCCCAGAAAAGTGTGCTCAGACTCGTATCACGCATTTTGATGAAGAGACAATCCGGATTAAAGTTGGCATGTATTTTGGCGATGTCTTTCCCAACACATCCTTCTGTGACTTGTAAACCACAAGAGAAACATGCTACAACTTTGCATTCAGGTATATAATAGAACCCAGAGAATACAGCCCTTTCCTGTGTGTCTTCATCGATGTTAATGCTTCCAAACGATTGTAGTCTATTAGCCAAATGTTTATACCGTAAGTAAGTTTTCAATGATTGGATAGATTTTTCACAAGTCCAATTTTCCATAACTGGAGAAATCATCTTTCTCCTAAATTGATTGAGAACAAAAAAAAGTTGTTGTGAAAATTTTAATCATTTAAAATTGAAGAGAGTACAGTCATTTTTACATTTTGCTTCTTTTTCTCATTTCTCATGATTGATGAATGAATATTACAATTTTTCATGGTATTCAGTTTAAGTTTACAATTGATTAACCAGACATTTATCTGACTAATTCTTGGACACTTGTTATGTGTACCAAGTATGCATAGTTTTCCTGATAAACTTTTAAATTTTTGTGCATGCATGATTTTTTTTTCTGTCAATTTGTTTGATTGGTCTATAATTATCACATGATCTACAATGAATTGCATTATATAAAATTTTTTTATGCATCTTTTTGAAATTTGCAACATATTGAGAAGCCAAACACGGATTTTTAGTGTTTTCTGTCATACAAGGAACATCTTTCGGAATTTTTGGAAATTGATTTTTTTGGGTGATTTGTTGACTTTTCCATATTGAGTCATTTTTAGAAGGAATACGATTTTTCAAGTCAGACTTTGCGGCTGATATTGTGGTTGAGATAACCTTCATTTTACTGAAATTGAAAAGAAAAAAAAACAATAATGAAAATAAACTTAATGTATCGTGAGTAATCGTTTTTATTAGGCATTATTACGAATTCTATTTATGATAATTGATAGTTTTCTTTTACATAAATAAATTTTATGACTGTCTGATTTATTTTCATTAATGCAGTCAATTAAAGGTTTCAACAAGCAATTGTCAACAGCTTGCAAAGTGTCGATGAATTGGTATTTTGATAGCTCATAATCAGCTAGATTTATTGCATCATCCCTAAAATTTTCCTCGACAACATTTGTCGATTGGTCTTTTACTTTGATAAAGATCAATGAAGTTTCGTTCTTGCCTCTTCTTAGCTGATACATTCTGCAAAGAGAAAGAATGAGAAAAAGATATCATGGTTAACTGTAAATTGAATCTAATGTAAATTATTGTTTTTAATGATGACAAGAATATAGAGAAACAGCCTTAGACTAGATAATTAATAATTGCCATGCAATTTTTGACTTATCATGACCATGTGAGACATGAAAACAAAAATGACCTCAACACTGACCTCTGTGACCTTGAATTTTCAAATGAAAATATTGATTAAATAACTTTTCTCTAAAGAAGTATACATTTATCTTGTGTTGTTTTCAAATGATTTGCTAACGAATATCTCTTTTTTCGTTGAAAAATTTGTCGCAACGGTGTGATTTCTTACTTTTAGGTTTAATATGAAGCCAATCAATATAAAAGTGATGTAGTTTGATGTGCTTAATCTTAAAAAGTTTGTTGCGACAAAATCGTTAGAGAGCAAAGAAAGTTATATTGGTTTTACGAAAATCGTTTTTTCATCGTAAAACCTGTCGCAAAGCTATGTCTTTTCTATTTCAAGTTTTAGATATGAGTATTCAATATAAAAGTGATGTAATTTCATGTGATAAATCTTAAAAAGTTTGATGCGACAAAATCGCAAAAGAGAAAAAGAAGATATAACAATTTTACAAAACCTTTTTTTCATCGAAATATTGTCGCAAAGGTGTGATTTCTTACTTTTAGGTTTGAGATGAAAACATTCAATATAAAAGTGATGTAGTTTGATGTGCTTAATCTTAAAAAGTTTGTTGCGACAAAATCGTTAGAGAGCAAAGAAAGTTATATTGGTTTTACGAAAATCGTTTTTTCATCGTAAAACCTGTCGCAAAGCTATGTCTTTTCTATTTCAAGTTTTAGATATGAGTATTCAATATAAAAGTGATGTAATTTCATGTGATAAATCTTAAAAAGTTTGATGCGACAAAATCGCAAAAGAGAAAAAGAAGATATAACAATTTTACAAAACCTTTTTTTCATCGAAATATTGTCGCAAAGGTGTGATTTCTTACTTTTAGGTTTAAGATGAAAACATTCAATATAAAAAAGATGTAGTTTAATGTGCTCAATCTAAAAAAGTTTGTTGCGACAAAATCGAGCAAGAGAAAAAAAAGTTATGTATGTTTACAAAATCCGAAATTAAAAGTGGATTTTCACATAGAAGGAGTGGTTTTTTGGCAATTTTGAGCTCAAACAACTTCTCAGACCTAAAGGTCTTCTAAGTTGGGCAACCTAAAAAGATCGGATATTGATGCCAATAGCTTTTACAGAAGTCTTTTATTTTGACGCATTGATTTTCTATGCTATTCTACTTTAGACTAGATAAATACATAGGTTTAGTATGGGCAAAGGTCAAAAGGTTTGCATAGGTAAAGGTAGGTAGAGGTTTAGCATATGTAAAGCTTGGTGGAGGTTAAATAAAGGTAGAATAAAAGGTAAAGCAAAGGTGGAGGGTAAGGTAAAGGTATATGTAGAGGTATAAGAAATGTAGATGTAGAGGTAAAGGTAGAGGTGAATCCAAGGTGGGTAGATGTAGAGGTAGATGCAAGGTATGTGAAGGTAGAGGTAGAGGGAAAGAAAAGGAAAAGGTAAAGGTAGATGCATGGTGGGTGAAGTAAATGGCAAGGTGGGTTAATGTAGAGGTATAGGGAACAAAAAGGTTAAGGTAGAGGTATGGTGGGTAAAGGGTAAGACAAGGTGGGTAGAGGTAGAGGTATAGGGAACAAAAAGGTTAAGGTAGAGGTATGGTGGGTAAAGGGAAAGACAAGGTGGGTTAGTGTAGAGGTAGAGGTAAAGGTAGAGTAAACAGAAAGGTAGAAGTATGGTGGGTTAGTGTAGAGGTAGAGGTAGAAGTAAAGGAAGAGGTAATGTAGAGGTAAAGGTAAAGGCAAGGTAAAGAAAGAGGTAAAGGTAAGGTGGGTAAGTTAGAGGTAAAGAAAGAGGTAGAGGTAAGGTAGGTAAGGTAAAGGTAGAGGAAGAGGTAGAGGTAAGGTAGGTAAGGTAAAGGTAGAGGAAGAGGTAAGGTAGAGGTAAAGGTAAAGGCAAGGTAAAGAAAGAGGTAAAGGTAAGGTGGGTAAGGTAAAGGAAGAGGTAAGGTGGGTAAGGTAGAGGTAAGGTAGGTAAGGTAAAGGTAGAGGAAGAGGTAGAGGTAAGGTAGGTAAGGTAAAGGTAGAGGAAGAGGTAAAGGTAGAGGTAAAGGTAAAGGCAAGGTAAAGAAAGAGGTAAAGGTAAGGTGGGTAAGGTAAAGGAAGAGGTAAGGTGGGTAAGGTAGAGGTAAAGAAAGAGGTAGAGGTAAGGTAGGTAAGGTAAAGGTAGAGGAAGAAGTAAGGTAGAGGTAAAGGTAAAGGCAAGGAAAAGAAAGAGGTAAAGGTAAGGTGGGTAAGGTAGAGGTAAAGAAAGAGGTAGAGGTAAGGTAGGTAAGGTAAAGGTAGATGAAGAGGTAAGGTAGAGGTAAAGGTAAGGTGGGTAAGGTAGAGGTAGAGTGAAAGATAAAGGTAAAGGCAACGTAAAGAAAGAGGTAAAGGTAAGGTGGGTAAGGTAAAGAAAGAGGTAGAGGTAAGGTGGGTAAGGTAAAGAAAGAGGTAGAGGTAAGGTAGGTAAGGTAAAGAAAGAGGTAGAGGTAAGATGGGTAAGGTAGAGGTAGAGGGAAAGGTAAAGGTAAAGGTAAAGGAAGAGGTAAGGTAGAGGTAAAGGCAAGGTAAAGAAAGAGGTAAAGGTAAGGTGGGTATGGTAGTGGAAAAGTTAAAGGTAAAGGAAGAGGTAAAGGTAAGGTGGGTAAGGTAGAGGTAGAGGGTAAGGTAAGGTAGAAGAAAAGGTAAGGTAAAGGAATAGGTAAAGGTAAGGTGGGTAAGGGAAAGGTAGAGGGAAAGGTAGAGGTATATGAAAAAGAAACTTACTTTTTTATTTGTGGGTGGCGTTGATGGTATTGATGGTGTTGATGATGTTGATGTGTTACTGATGTTGATGGTGGTGATGATGTTGATGGTGTTGATGGGGAACAAATAATAAAAAAACTAAATCAATAAAAAACTAAAGAATAAAAAAGACTTGTTGTTGATGTTGATGTTGATGATGATGTTGTTGATGACAAACTGTCGCAAAAAAAATAACTTTTTCGATGTTGATGATGATTTTCTGTGCGAAAGAGCTCCCTTTTTATACTTTTCTAGTTGCATACAAAGATACATAATTGTCATGCACAATTAAACAAAGTTGAAACATTTGCAAAGCGAACAATAACGGTAAATAATTACAATAACACAGTAAAGCCTGAGACATCAAATTCCATAATTGCTCGTTCTAAAATTGATACATTTGTTCAACGACACATGACGCGAACAATACAACAATGTACATGTTAGGAAGATTACCTTATTACCTTTCTAAAATTGATACATAGTTAGCCAATTATTAATTGCAAATGATTAAGAATAATGCATACAATGCAAAAGTATTATTATTTAACCCTTTGCTTACTCAGATTTATACAATAATTAATTGCAAATGATTAAGAATAATGCATACAATACAAAAGTATTATTATTCAACCCTTTGCTTACTTAGGTTGTACAATAATTAATTGCAAATAATCAAGACTATTGTATGCAATGTATAAGCACCGTTATTCAGCCTATTGCTTACTTACATTGTACAATGATTAATTGCAAATAATCAAGACTATTGTATGCAATGCATAAGAACCGTTATTGTGTCTATTGCTTCCTTAACTAAAAATAATCAAAGAATGATTTAATTTACGTCTGCTAATGCAATTTGAACATTTGTATGCTTTAACCCTTTGATTCACCGTTAACAAAGGTTTGCAATGATGGCACGATCATAATTATAATAGTTTCAGAAACAATGCATTAGCAACCATGCGTTAAATTACGCCAACAAAAAATATCCAATCATGCACTGCAATCAAACTTTGCAAAATTGCAATCAATTGCAATCAATGGTTCAATGTGAGTTATCTTGTGTATGAGTTATCTTGTGTATATTTACTACTACTGCATACAACTATTGATAGTTAATTTTGATGCAGCGAACTTTAATCTAAAAAGTTTCTAACGCAAGATAAAGGATGACAGTAAAGCACTAGAATTGACATGAATTTCAGTCAAAATTTGATTTGGATAGTTTAATCACCGTGAGTCATGGTAATAACTCGAGTTTTAATAAAATGGACAGTTTTGATTGATGCATGTTTTGTATTCATTAATACTTTAATGAAGGAAGTCATTAAATGCCGAAATCAACAATTAGTTAGCATATTTGCTTTAAAATAAAAACAATGAGTTTAGTCTGTACAAGGACCTCCGCACTTCCAGCATGGATTACAATCTTTCTTGGATCTGCATCTAAAAGGCCCATAACGATGTGATCGACCGCGAGTTGTGTAACACCATTCCTTGTTGTTTGGCTTCTTTCCTAGACTGGAGCATCGAGACCAACAGTATCCTTTGTAGCAACCGAATTGATGACTTTTAACACAACTTTTGTACTTATAAGTGTTCATTCTGTCGCCAAAAGTTGGTCCTTCATTGTAATCGTCTTGAGCTGAAACTTGATAAAAGCTCAACAACACAAGGCTCATTAAGCAAAAACAAATAAGGCTTAATACTTTCATTTTGATATCAATAGGTACTGTAAAAATCGGAATCTTGAATCAGAATTCTGTTGACGGTTCATCGTTTTTATACCAAATAACAGCATTAACTTAATGATGTAATATCCTTTTCATCCAATTCCTAACATTTGGAAGCCAATCAAGAGATGATCTTCATGAAAGGATATCCTCGCCATCAGTCATTCTTGTTTCGTCAGAGATTTAAGAGCTTTCTGTAAAGTAAAAGTGCTGACAAAATTTATTTCCGAATCATTTCATCAAAACTTATCTGGGATCAGAACGAGAGATCAGTCGATAAGAAAATGGTTTTAAATTCGATAACAGATCTAACAGTCGATAGTTTTTGCCACTTCCAGTGACTTTGCAACCAATATAGAAATGTTATCAGTGCGAAACACGTTGAGACAGGAAAAGACTTGATGTTGAGAAACAGAAGAATATCATTATCACATTGGTCGGAAACAAAGGCTCGTATTTCTTGTTTTGACTCTGTTCTTTTTGGCTCACTTTCTGATTCGTGAGATAAGCTAGACAATTAATCTCACAGATGACAACGAAATATTGGCACACTTCAAACATTTAAACCCAAAAACAATAAAACTAGAGACAAGTAGACAGAGGAAGCCCTAGATTTTACAAATATCAGCTCATCTATCAGCAGATGCTCGTAGCATCGAAGTAAAAATCAGAAAAATATTGCAATTTACTGATGACTTAAATATACATTTTTGATGAACTTTGATACATAAAACATCATATTTGCTATTGAGATAGCATCAATGGAATTCATAGTTTTAGCGAATCATCAGATTCTAGATAAAGCTCTTTGAAACAGTGAGATGCATCATGTAATACGGCTTGCTTATTAGGCAACTGAGAAAAGTAATAGTGAACCTATTAGCTATTATCAAAAGAATAAGCTCAAATCCTGGATCCAAATCAAACAACAGATTTTATTATCGCGTTAAAATATTATAAATTGTTTATGAATGTAGAGGCACAAAATGCCAGAGCATGAAAACACTGGCAATGATAATGGAAATGGATTGTTGGCGAAACAACAATTATTTCAATCATCAAGTTTTCGAAGTTCATCGATATATTTACCTGGACTGGCTTCGGTCTCATTAAATACTAACTGAATAAACGTAAAATGAATCTACATTCGCTGCGTCTTCAGAATTTAATCAGCCCTGATTTCACTGAAACTTTCCTTTCATGAAATCAATCAAAAGATTCTTTCATTTATGAAACAAGTAATTGTTGAATGAAACGGCAAATTCGCATTTATAAACATTTCTGGATTTGAAATTGTTGCTGAAATGAATAATGAATGAACTATTCAGTTTTTAAACTGAAAAATCTTTGAATCACTCTTTCAATTTTGTTCATTAAGTTATTCAGTGCAGTTCAGTATTAAACATTGATTTGCAAAAAACTATTAAACTGATTAAAATTGTATTGAAAACTTCAACAGGACATCCTTATCATGATATCCAATTTTGATTTCAATCTCACCAGATTGTTTGAACTCGTCAAAGAGTTTGAATCATTCGTTAGAACTTTCATCATCCTTAAGTGATTCCATTTTATCGTGTTTCTTGTCCTTTTAACCCAAAAATGATTAAAAAGTTTACTGTTGGGATCGTCATCTTTTTCCTGTTCATTTTGGGTTTAGGTAAGAAGTTAACAGAAAAGTATTCCTTCTTTTAATGTTGTTTCCATTCTTCAGGTGTTTATTTCTACTGGCGCCATGAAAGACATTATAAAATTGTGTGTTACCTTGGCACTTGGTCAGCCACTCGTGAACCACCAATGAACTATAACATCGATAAAATTCCAGGCAACTTGTGTACTCATGTAGTCTATTCATTCGTTGGTTTGGACGGTGATAGTTTCGAGCTCAAGTTACTTAATCCAAAATTTGATTCGATTGAACGTAAGTCTTTCTTTATTCCAACAGTGTCTTTAAGTGAGTTCATTGTCTCAAGTCATAAAACTGACCTTTATATTCAGACGGCCTTCAAAACTTTACTGCTCTTCACAAGAAATGGCCTCACTTGAAGCTTTTAGTTGCAATCGGAGGTTGGGCAGATGGAGGAGAAAATTATTCTGAAATGGTCAAGGAAGAAGAAAGAAGAAAAACATTCATTGCATCTGTCATGAGTTTCCTTAAAGAATATAAATTTAATGGACTCGACTTGGACTGGGAGTATCCAGGAGATGCCAGTCGAGGTGGTCATCCTGATGACATCGAAAACTTCTCTAAATTGTTAAAGGTCAGTCTATAGCAAAGTTGTGCATGACATTCATTTTTCATTTCTCTTCAGGAATTAAGAACCGAATTCGATAAACACCATTACATTTTATCAGCTGCTGTACCTGTGTCTGAATATTCTGTTAAACAAGGCTATTCGATACCAAACCTGACTAAGTAGTTATTGATCATCATATTCAATTAACTTCATTGATTAACATTCATCTTTTTGTTAAGATATTTGGATCAAATACACGTTATGAGCTATGATTTACGGGGTACTTGGTCTGGTTCTGCCGACGTTCACAGTCCTTTAAATGCACGACCTCATGATAACGCTGATTATGCAAAAATAAATGTCGTAAGTTTCTTTATACCTTAAACGGTCCATTGTCTAATGCTTTATTATGGTATTTAAGAGAAATGGTCTTGAGTTATGGGCCAACGGAGGAGCCACGAAAAAGAAATTGATGGTCGGTGTTCCATTCTATGGTCGAAGCTTTACTCTTGAGAATAGAAACAATCATCATTTGAATGCACCAATGAAAGGAGCCGGTAATCCTGGTATCTACACCAATGAAAGCGGAACGTTGGCTTATTATGAGGTAATCAACATTTACTGAGATTAACTGAGTTGCTCGAGAATCCAAAGATTCACTTTATTTATCTTGTTCGTGATTACCAGATATGTAATAATATCAAAAGGCATGGTTGGACCAAAGAATGGGATGATATTGGTCAAGTTCCTTATGCATATCATGATGATCAATGGGTTGGGTATGAAGATGAAGAGAGTTTAAGAATTAAAATGAAGTTGATAAAAGATGAAGGTTATGGTGGAGCCATGATATGGTCAATAGGTTAGTCTTGATATTGTCATTGGAAGTCAACTGATCATTTGTTGTTTCAATTACAGACATGGATGACTTCGATGGAGTGTGTGACAGTAAAAATGGTTTACTTCAAGTGATTAACGATAATCTCAAATGTTAAACTTGCAATTTCAAATACATGCAAGAACTCAAGTACATGAAGTGGCCATCAATACCATCATCATTACAAAACATCATTTTAATCCCAATTAATGGATGCATTATCAGTCCAGCAGATTGTATTAGTACATGTACATATTGTTAGTATGTATTGCATTTGAGGATAGCGATGAGATCATAATTGAAGAGAAAGTTTGTGAATAAAAATGTTTGGAAGCTGATGACTTCTTGAAGTTAAAAATGAATTGATGGAAACTGAAGGATTGACGAACTGACAAGTGATTGATAGAATGAAAGTTATACATTTATGACATGTAGTAACAGAATTCCTGTTATTTCACCAAATATCCAATGAAAAAAGGGATTCGTGTAACTGTATTATATTCATTGCCAACAATTAACTTGCAAGATAGTTTCACTTTCATCAAGATCTCGAGCTTTAGAACGCTTTCAATATGACTTTTACATTATTTTCTTATCTCTTGAAAGTCATCAAAGACAAGATTATGTCCATTTAAGGATAATAGATTTTTGGTTAAATGACCGAATGAACGGAAGAATCATCACAGAAAAGACTATTCTGATGCTCGAGATGCTATTGTGATCAAAGTGAACGGCTTTTTAATCGCGACTAACAATATTTCAGTTATGATCGTTAAATGTTGATGAAAGTAATAAAAAGTGGTCACGAATGACCTCGACAATGGAAAAGACTTTGAAAAATAAATCTATCAATGCTAATAGAGTTACTAGATGCTTCAAGATTGAATAGTTGAACTGATGTGGAGATAAAGTATGAATAGTTTAATGAGTTAGTCCATGTCTTTTACATGCCCATCATGAAGATACCATCTCCATGACCCACTTAAGAGTGGACTCAGTGCTGGACTCAGATTGGGATTACAGTCTTCCAGAGTTTTGATTTTTCGAGAGGCTATGAATACAGATAGAGACAGTAGCATAACGGAAAAAAGGTATACAATATTATATCATATAATATTACAAAAACAGTACTTAATAGGACTCTTTACAAACAATAGATGGAGCTATCATTATTCTGAAGCATTTGAAGAGTGACATCAGATTAGATTCTGTCTAAAACCAGCAAATGTTGCGAATTTTATGTTCAGTGAAAAGTTAATTCAGTCCGACATATTTTCTAAAAGTAGTGATGAACATAATTATGGCTTTTTATGGGTCGAAAAATAAGTTAGACCATTTCAAACTTAAATAGCCTTGCTTAACGGTCATTGCATTGTTACATTGGCAACTAGTCAATTAGATCGCTTTTAAAGAGATGGTTTCGATTCGACAAGAATTGCAAATGAAATAACTTACATTAAATTCCAATCGTTTAAAGGAGAGCTTCATTCACATGGTTAATGCACTACATTAAACTAATCAGATAATCCATTGGATAGAATTATTAATAGTTTTTTTAGCTATTAATAGCAAGGAATTTTCCATTTGCAAAATTTTCCATTTTCATGCATGAGAAAATGAATCCAAAATATTCAGATAAGACAACTGTCTAATTTAACGCATAAAAATCAAGCTGATTGATTGATTAAATTGATTTTCATCAAAAGTCTGATTTTGAAAGGTTGGACAATCTCAGATAAACTCGTACTTTCGATAACTACAAGATTCTGAACATAAATTGTTTGTGAATACTGTTGATATTAATCTTTTTTATTCTCATTTAAAATTATTATATTTGTATCTATTTTTCAATGCATTAGCTTTGTAAAGCGATGAGTTTAAATGTTTATAAAAGTGTAAATGTGAAGGAAAGAGTGAGATTCAACGAAAACTCGTGCAATTAAAAGTGAATGAAAGAGCATAAAATATATTTGTGTTAACGATGAGAAAAGATTTAAATTATTGACAGCAATTTGGAAGCTGATTTTGGATGAATAATTAAATGAACAACAAGACGATCAAAATTAGTCATTTTATGCCTTTTTTATTAGACTCAACTAACAATAAAATGAGCAGCTTGACTTACTGCTTCCATTCACTTGGTTTGCAGCTTGTCATCTCTAAACCCTTCAAAAGTTAATCTTGGTTAAGTTTATGTGATTTACGTTTGTTTTAAATTTAACTTAATTTCTTGTTCCACAACATAAGAACTCGATAGTTGTTACAATTTATCTGTAAAGCAAAAGACTTCCCACAAAGTTATCAATTTTTCGGATCAAATTAAAGTCAATTGCTTGTGAAAGCTGAGATAAAAGATTGACCAATTCTGTCATATCCATCATCAAGCAATGAGCAACCAAATGATCAGCAAAGCTAATTGGACTTTCCACTTTTAAATCAATATTTTGATTGTTTGCTGATCGGAAATGGACGATATTAAACACTCAAATGTACAAAAGACACAACAAGCATGATAACAGATTTGAATTATTCATACAAAACTTGAACGTTTTTTGCTTAAAAATAAGATTAAAATTCAAACATTGAACAGTTTGTGAGTGTTGACTTGTTGAAATTAATACCAATTGACAGTGATTTACTATCGTATAATCACCTGATCATTTGATTTAACCCTATTAACGTGAAATACTTATTTCTGTCTGTTCAATCTTATTTATAACCATAAAGCAACCCTTCTCATCTCATCTGGCCACCTTAAATCCAAATGAAAAACGCGATGCGATATTAAACAGTTAATCATTTTACTGTTTTGTGTTTTATCAACACCAACAAATGGAATCATTTCTTGACTCCGCACTCAACTGTTGGGTGTCATTAGACCCGTTAACCTTGGATTAGTTAATTATATTGAGGAGCGATAATCGATCATTCATTAATTAGTTAAACCCATGAGAACTCCTCTAGTTCCTTGATGGCTGGAAACTGGTTGACCCTTGACTAACCTGATAAACCTTAGTTTGGTAAACAATTGGTCAGTCGTCCACTAATGATGATCAAACCCAAATGGCTTCTAAGTTTACCAAGGATAACTAATTGGTCAGCTGGTTAAACTTAAAATTGGGTTCAATAATGGTTAAGCTAATTGTTCATTGCACATTTGAGGTCAGTGGAAAGGCTTCCATGTTTGACCAAAACAAATGATGACAGAAATAAATTAATTGTTTCAGTTCAAGCGATGACTGCAGTAAAGGTATTATAACCAACGTTATTTGAAGATATTGATGACTAAACAAACTATCGATTCATGTTATTCCAATGTCTTTTAGCTTCAATTTTGTTAAAGTTTATTGTTATGATAGCAGAATTGATATTATAGTTTCATCAAACTCGAAGCCTCTTGGACACTTCATGGACATTTCAAGCATAAAATTGGATGAAATAAGCTTAATTATAAGTTGCTGACTACAAACAGAAAAATAAATAAAATTTTTTCGTCATCGAGTAACTATGTACTGAGTGATAGAAAAACATTTGAAACATTTTAAAATGGAATCACGCGTCAGGTTTTGATTTCTTAATAGGAATTTAATAAGAGGAAAATTCAATTCAGTATCTTTTACTTTTATGATCGTATTTTAAAACCAGACAGCACACAGATCGATTTTTAGGAAGTAAAATTTCACAAAAGATATTCGAAATTTCAAGTTTGTTTCTCAAAAGAAAAAAAAAGTTGCAAAAGTTGAAGAAACACTGAAACAGAATCTTATTGGGAAATTAATGACAAGAGATTTTTTGAGTGATTACGGCTTAAAACGTCTATGCATTCAGCATTCTATCTGTACTCCTCATCTACGAATGAATGAGCTCTATTTTGATGAATAATAATTTCCCCATTTCTCTGATTCGATAAAGATAACTTTTTAATAAAATTCTCATATTTTTATTCCGCAACAAAAACTCTATCGAATGATATGTATGTTGATATCATTCGCATTGATCACTTAGGCTTTTCCTAAAAATCGATCTGCGCTATTTGGGTGTTTTAAAACTACGATTATTGTGTCAAGTGAAAGATATTGAATTGAATTTTCTTCATATAAAGAAATTCTATTAAAACATCAACACTTGATTCACCAACAAATGCGTGATTCCGTTATGAAATCTTTCAAGTGTTTTTTTCTGTCACCCGGTGAATGATCGATACAGAATCTGAAGAGTCCAAAATATTCTGTTTCATAAACAGCTTTCAACAAAGCTCTGTTAATGTAAGACATTACATTCCTTAAGCCTTGAACAAAATCGTTTGGCAACAAATAGCAGTCAGAATCTGATCACAGGCAGTGACAGTTAAAGAAGCACAAGGTCAACTCTAGTGAATCTGACATGAATATTGGTAACTAGGAGAAGGTTCTCATGAATGATACTTGACCGAGTTAAACACTTTTGTACTTTGTATTTGCTAATTTGAAATTTAAAAAGAAGAGTAAACAGAGTTCAGCTAAATTCTGGTATCATGAAAAGGAACGTATTTAGGACAGATTCTAGTTAGTAAATATTCCTTTGATATTGTTACACCAATTTTAGTTCGACTCCTCATTGTACTGATTGTTACCTTGAACATCAGGCAGCTTTAAACCATTTCAGTAACAACGACACATCTGATAATACTAATAACTTATCGAAAACGAAAGAAACGAAAAAAGTTTAAGGACAAGTTTAGTTGAAGGCACTTTCGAGTTCACGTTGATGCTTTAGGTAAACATCTCATGAACTTCACATTCTTCGTCCAATTGATTAACTAAAACTGGATTTATTTCATGTTTTACAATCGCTATTCATTCTCTGTGCTTTAAAATCGGAATCATTGAAATCTGTCCCTCGACCTTAGCTTTAGGTCACCCGGTCACTTCCCAAACTACAAAGATTCCAAGATCTTTTGTTGCCTGAGCTTCATTAGCTGCCTTACTCAGAATCTGTCCTGTTAGCTGAAAATGTGAGTCCAATATAAAAATGAACTTCATTGATCTGGATTCAATTATAATGTTTGGTTCTAAACATCAATTCAAAGATATTCCTTAATAATTAAATAATGTATTGAATTACAGTGAATTTGAATAAATCTCTAATATTCCTTTCTGCTTCTCTCAAACTCAATTTAGACGTCAATTTTGTCATTAGTGAATCTATTTGATCAATCAAGTGACCTAAATGTTCGCAATTAATAGTTAACAAAGCATTGCGCTTCACGTCGAGACCAAACATTATGTCAACGATGAAATGTATCAAAAGCGCAACATTCAAGTTTACTTTCATTTACATTTCACCACAAATCAGTGAAACCGGATTCACAATCTAATCTTCTGCTTTTACTGAATCAATTAGCTTGTCAGCAATTTACTCTGACCTGAGGCTTTCATTTCACTAATCAATACCTGACATCAACATTAAAAATTACTAATCACCACTAAATGAAAGAACAAGTTAAAATGATTTATCAAGCCTATTTTACCTTTGCTTCAATACCAATATGTCAATATGTAATGATAAAGATTATTATTAAAACGATCAAATAGAGATTTGGTGACAAATCAATCTAAATATTTAAGAAAAAAACCGATCAAATAGTCACCTGGAATCCTTGAGATCTAGAAATGAAGAGCAACATTGAGTCAACTGTTGAAATATTGAAAAACATTGGATAAACAGATTGAACCAGATAACCAGAAAACCTGAAAGCTTTGAATTGATGAATAAAAGTGAAGCCAAAATCGTGGTTAGACATGAAAATACAAACAAAAGAAGCTCAAACAAGAGATAAATATACAAACACATTAACTGGGTAAAGATATACTTGAATCTATTGTTATTGGTGTAATCATGATCAGGTTAAAAATATCTGTATTCATCTATTAATTTAGTCAAATAATGTTATCATAAACACGATCATTGTCTTGGGCCATTGATCGATATGAAGAGAGATCAAGATGTTCAGGTTAAAAGTGGATCAAATGTTGACGGCTGCCTCCAGGTAATAAGGTGAATGTTCAAATTCTCAACGGGAATTGATCAGAATTAATCTGAAAGGGAAAGCCATCATCATGTTCATCATCACCATTTGCAGGATGCAATCCATTTAATAGCGACTCACCTTTAATTGGGTGCGGATCAGTGAACATAATCAACATGAAGAAGATTGGTTTTCAAATTGAAATATCCTTTACTTCCCTTGACCTCTCATCAAAGGATGAAGATGAAGGATGAATGAAGTAAAAGTGTCTCGTCAAATTTTCATTTTTGAAGCAAAAAAAGATGATAACGGGTTAGTGAGTCAAAATCCGTATTAACGGCCTCAACGGAAAAACGGCTTTTCGACAAATGTTAAATATAAATTGGTTAATATATATATTGCTGCTTAATACGATTGATAGGTTCATTATTACTACTGGTTAACAGTTTAAGCTTGTTGTTGTATTGTGTGTAATGATGAAATATTTAAAACTGTTTTTACTTTCATCTTCATCAACTTCCAGTTTCCATCATTATTAAGACTTTAATATTTTCCATTTTTTATACTTTCTCTTGCCATTATCATGATTGTTCAGGCATTTTGTTTCAAACCAAATGAACAAATTATATGGATAACTTGATCGGGCAACAAAAAGTGAAACCTAAATTGGTTACCTCAAGGGTTTAAGATCAACTGGCCCTTTGTTCAACATGAGAATATCATTTATTCATTTCTCAGAACAGTTAACAACTAAATTATCTGCTCATCATTTCATAGCTATAATTGTTATCCTGATTAGTATCAACATGAACATCAAAAGATGAAAGTAACTTTTAATTTCTTGGGTGGGTTGCATGATAATCAGAACCAACATTTGAATCAGCTGAGCGAAAAAAAGATTCACTATTTTATAAGTTAACATGAAAAAAGACTGCTTCAGTTATGTCGGTTTTCCCTTTGAATTTGATGTCGGTTTCAATTGATGAATGGGAATAAACAGAAAGGTTGAAACTTAAGACATTAAATGTTGACAGTTTATCAGAGTTTCTCGACTAAATTAAATTAAGAAGCAATGATTGAAGGAAAAATGTCAACCTGGAAAAGCAGATTAAACGATTCACAAGAAGGTTTGAGAAGCAAAAAAAGCAACTCAACAAGTATTTGAAAGACGGAAATAGTCTAGGATTTCCTGTGATTTACTGGTTCTGGTTAACAGATGAAGTTGATGAAATGAAGAGAGGAAATAATTGCATTGAGAAAAAAAGATTGAAATGAATTGAAGAGATTAACTGAAGAGCCATTTGATTGGATCAACAAGTTGTTAGACATTTACATCTCCCACTTTCATTTTTAAACTCAAGTCAATCTGTTGAGTCGCATTTAATGGCTGACAATCATCATCATCAAATTATCTTAATCTTCCATCACCATTAGAACAACCGATTTTAACCAATAAATTATCATAAAGATTATTTAATGAATGGATAATGATAAAGGTGAGTCAAATGTGAAGCAGTATGAGAAGCCAGTGGAACGAGTTTTGTCCATGTAAATAAAGGTGTGTGTTTAGGTTAGCAAGGTTTCCTTCACCACAAGATGTGAGTTATCTACTTTTACTCAACTCTACCTGCTTCTTTGCATCCTCATCTTCATCTTCATCACGGTTTGATGGACATAATCAACAAGCCCACTTCTCTATGTGAATAACTGGTTCATTTTGAAACAATAAACAAAATCCTGTTTGCATGATGAAAATGAAAATCATGTAAAGGCAGCAACAAGTGAAAAACAAAAAGGTAAACAATAAGACTTCCTAACAAGGTAAAAATGGCAAAACACAAAAATTGATCATCATTAACATCTAATTCATTCTTCTTGGTAATTTGGCGAATCCATTTAATCAGTTTTACGTGATTCAAACTGTATGCCTGTTCAAGATCTAAACCATTGACTTTGATTTGGTTCAACTTTCAAGGTAAAATAATACTTTACGATGAGGACCTTAAATATTATCAGCAACAGCAATTGATTGAAAATCTATATAAAAAAGCAATGATTATTAGACTATTTGCTGATTCCGAAATAACTCAATCAAGTTTTGACATTTTTTTAGGCTTAACCTCAGGGTCAGTGAAAATTATATGGTGTCAATAAGGTTAAAGTTAACCAGATTTTTCAATAAGAAATACCAACAATTATACCAAAATTGAACTTGTATGAAGTCAGAACCTGAATCTATGCTTGAATAATCCATTGCTGGGTGATGTTATTATTTATGTTAGTATTTCTTCAACTTCAATTTGGCATTTCATTTGAAATTGATTCACCATGAAATTTATCGTTTCTCTTTTTGCAGCAAATCTTTAGGCTTTTCCATCTTAACCATTGTTTTTATCCGATTTTGTTCCGCTTTCATCTTCACATTTTATCCTTTTTAACTTGACCATTAACTCAATCAACCCACAGAGTTGAGCTGATCTTTACGCAATAATAGTTGGACTTGTCCGCTCAAAGCCTAACCTTATTCAATTACTAATTTGAGGAGCCACAATCAGTTGAGATTGAAAGTTGAGGGTAACATTGAAAAATGATCCAAGAGTCTTCTGATAATTGATCCAAATATAATCTCAATTAATTAACTTCATTTGGCAAAATCATCAAATTTCATCTAAAAAATGGCTTTTATTGAGTACTTTGCAGCTATTATAACCTTGTCAATTGTGATGCTAATCAATTTCATTTTCATTTTCATTGTTGTTGATTAAAATGTTAACATTATGTGAACAACTTTTTTATGAAAATTTTCATTATATTAGGGTTAAATATTTATTTTGAGGTTCAATTTGACTACAATTAATAATTTATTTGTTGCTGTTTGAAGCTACTTTAGTAACTTGATTTTTTTCAAAAATAATAACCAATTTTACACTAAAATTTCACTCTTTTTTTGGCTGATATGTTAATTAGGAATAGTTTGATTGCTTCGGGCAAAGGCTTGGTTTGATGCTGCTTAAATCATCATAATTATCATCCTTTAATCAGACTTCACTTAAATATAATCAACCAAATAATTAGCTGTTATGAACTCTATCAAACATAATGATTTGATAATCATTACCAATACTTAAAAATCTTTTTTTGGTGATCAATGATTATCAAACTAAATTCACTGGACTTTCATATTAAGGTGCAATGAATAAGGCACAAAACATGTAAGCGATTATAACTTCCTGACAATACAATTACAATCTATTGTTGATTGTGTAGCTAATAAGCGTAAATTAGATTTGTGAATTTGATCCTAATTAGGTAAAACAAAAGTTTTATACAGTTTGAATGCAAACCTTGAAATAGCCAAGATTCAATGCTTTTTGTCAGATTCACACTAATTGGATTAGATTAAACAAAAATTAAATGAAAATAACATTAACGAATTGCATCTCAATATTTACAGGTATTAGCAGCTAACAGCTAATAGCTTAACCTTGATTAACATAATTTGAATATTTTTGACTATCTCAATGTTATCGCATTGTCTAGAATCACTCAAAAAGCTATACTCAAGAGAAGCCATTTTTGATAAAGGCTTACCAATATAATCCATTTAATGTTGATCTCACTTTCACCGATTTATGTCCTCGTAACAATTATTAATCTACCTGAAAGATAAAAGAGTAATTAATTAATTAGTTTTAAGTCACGTAAAGTCAATTAAGCAGTCTAATAGGATAGAATAATTGTTTGAAATCTAAATCAACGCACACAGAATAACCAATATTGGTTATTCTGTAATGTATTTCGTTAATATTTATAAACAACACATAGTCTAATTGGTTCATGTGGAAACGTCTAAAATGTATAAATTATAACCATTTAAATGACTGAAAAATTGCAAAATTGAAATTTTAACGACATTATAAATTAGAATAAAGTAGTCCATTATTGGTTTCATGACTAAATGGGAATTAAATTGATCAGATCCAGCAATGATGATGACTGTAATGGCTAGATTAGATGAAACAAACCTAGTATTAAATTGTTTATATGGGTCAAATAGTTGATCTGATAGTTGATTGAACAATCAAAGATACTTGTTTCTTGGAGCAGGAGATCATTGACCGTTAGCTCAAAAAAATGTTTCAGCATTTTAACCTTTCTTGTTTAACTTACCATTCAAGTTTCTTGCCTTTTCTCATCAGCATCATCATTTTTTCATCATTCTCATCGTCAACATCTTTTTCATCTTCTTGATATTTCTGTGTGAGTCCATAATTAAATGTAAACAGGGTGTGGAGATCCCATAGCCGCCATTACAATTTAGCCTCAGGTTTAATCTTCAGCTTAGTTTCTTTTTTGAATTACTACTTGACAAGAGCCTCACTTGAAAGACAAAAGATGATGTAAAATGGTAAACCATCTCAAGTTGCTGGACCAAACATTGAATAATAATGGTAATGGTATTGAAGTGAAGACAATTTGCCAGAATCAGTTTGTTATTGACACCAATCAATTAGGAGAAACCAGAATTCGGGTTAACTCGGATTGTCTTTCCCTACTTTCTTTTGTTTTTGTCTTCCCTTTGGGTAAAAAAACCTGTTATCAATCAACTTTCTTAAAGCACCGTAATTGATTAAATTTTAAAATAGTGCTGATTAGTTGAAGATTATCAATTTTCCATTTTTTAAGCAAATCGTCCATTTAAATCCCATCTGATTCAAATAGCATCGTTAAAAATTATTCACTCTCTATTTGCAACCATGTGGAGACTATTGCTGCCATTTTGAAAGCACATTGCCAGTGAAAGGATAATTGTGAGTGCAAGTTGCGGTTCCTTGTGAGACGAATTAATTCCATGATTGCCTTCCTAGTCAAATCCTCTGCTAAACCATTTACTTGACCAAACAGAAGAATCAACAGGATTATTTCCCAGCAGGAATTATGATAAATGATGTAAATATAAGCGAAAACTTGTCTTAGCTAAGCAACACAAATAGAAGGGAAAAACGTTTGCTTATTGATAATGTGTTGAAACAAGTGTTGACTTACCTTTGAATTTAATTGTTTTCCAGCAATTTAAAAAGCTTGAAAGCAATACCTAATGATCTATCTCGTTAAGCACAAAACCAATAAAACGGATGGAAATAAAACAAAAGGTTACCAAATGATCCTTTGGAGTCTACAATAAAAAAAGCTTAATCATTTAATTCTACTGATTTTCGATAATGTTGAGCATAATCATTGATTTTATTAGCAAAACAGCACTATTTAAAATACTTTTCTTGATAACAATAATTATCAGTCATTCAATCAGTGTTATATAATGATAAAAAGGGAAAGTATTTCAAGGTAGGCTTAAAGAAATGATTAATCTCTAATTAATCTCGTCTGGTATCTTATTGTACTAATGAAGTACAAATACTTTTCAACTTCTGGAGAGATAATCATCGATATTTTCCACAATACTATCGATGTTTGAATTAAACCGTTTAATCCGAACAGTTGTATTACGTTAACTTGTATAATGATAGATGGCGTTGGAATTAAAATCAATGACAATTTTGTTATTAATATTTCAATTTTTCTTTGAAAGTTCAGTTTTTTCCAAGATATGTTCGTTAGTTATTCTTGTTGATTAATTAGTAGGAATTCCAATTGTTCAATGATTGAATAGCTGATGATGAAAGAGATGAAGAGGAAAGAGAAAGAGAAAGGAAAAGGAAAAAGAGTGAGAAAAGTGAGTGAGAAAGAAAGAGATAGAGAGAGGGAGATAAAGTGAAACTTGAATTATATGTTTACAAGTTAGTTTTGTAATAAACGTTTGTAAAGAAACTTTGGATAATTTTTTAACATATATTTGCTTTCATTTTTGTGCCTTTTTTAATGTTTAATAACAAAGAGTAAAGAAGAAGAGATAGCTCTCCATAGGAAACAATAGGAAGCGAGGTTGGCGGTGCTCGGCTAGAGGCGCTCACATCAGTCACTTTTTCAATTTCTTTCAATTTAATCTAATTTTTTAATCTAATCTATCAAAATACCTTTGAATTACCTTAAAGCGCCCTCATCAGAACCACTTTTTAAGCTTCACAAAATTGTATTGAGAGAAACCTCTTCTTCTCTACTCTTTGGTTTAATAATCAAATTTGTGCTCATTTTCAATAAAAATTTGTTCAATTTAACCTTGACTCGAACAAGCAACCAGACAAATCAACCGTCATTGCCTGAAATCATCAAAATCATTTTCATCATATACCAATATAAGCCTTAACAAAGTGTTTCACATTTTTAATGGTTTGTTTCTTACAACTTTAATGAGCTAATAAGCTAATTGTGTGTTTTATTATTGAACGATTTATTAGATTTAACCATGGATCTAAATGTGTTCAATGAAACTTGGGATGTATTTAATCAACTATTCGGTGAGTGATTCTTTCCTTTTTTATGTATTGCTTTATAACCACCATCTGTATGTGTTGCTGCGTGTTTATTTCCAGTGGATTATTGTGATTATCAATTTGTGGTGATAAATTCTCTGAATTGAAAACATTCATTATGTTCTGAGCTGCCAATCAGTTTTTAAATTTGTTCAGTGATTTACAATACACTAAATTTATGTTTTAAAGCTGTTGAAGAAAGTGAATCTGCCAAACCTTTTTTTGATTAATAACCTGTTAGCACTGAATTTTCGATAATTTGTTGAATTTGATTCGATTTGATTTATTAAAACTAAATCAGGAGATGATGATGATTATGGTGCCAAATGTATATGAGGCTAAATTATTTAATATTGTATCATTGAGATTGATTAAGTGACCTGACAAAATTGCTTCAGGTAAAGCCTTTAATCTGATTAAAATTAAATGAGTTAAAACTGGGAGATCAGTTAATTGTTCTATTTGACCTAACAATTTATTTTTCAATTGAAATTGAACTTCACCATAAATGAAATAAATTTTTTCTTTCCCTTCTCTTCCAACTAATCAAATCGATTTTAAACAGAAATTTGAAGTAACTTATCTTCCGCCTTTCATGCAAAACTCAAACTTGATTATCATGACATTTATAATAGCTTTGAGCTGGTTCAGCTTGTCAGATTGAAGTTTAACCAGTTGATACAATGAGACCAATCTGGAGATGATATTATTAAAGTAACAATTAATAGACTCCTCAAAATTAATCAACAATTTAAATCACTAAATGACCAAATAGTTTCTATTCAAATGTTATCTGCTTTAAAATCAATTGTGTTAACCGCAATTAAACAAACTGTGATCCTGTTGTTAAAAAAGTAGGATGTTAACTGTACAAAATTGAACTGAATCAATGAAGAAACCTAATTATAAATTTTTGTTTTGTCATTTTCACATTTGCAATATCATCATTTAAGTCAATGTAGAGCTCACAATCAAATCAATTTTGATCAACTCATCAAATTGAGATTCTGAGAAACTATTCTTATCCAATGCCAATTAAAATAATCGAAAGTGAATCAAGTTGATTGTCAACTCATCATTAAATACAAACACTGAAAATCAATTTCAAAATCAGTTTTGTTTGTTTGTTAATTTGCTCATTTGGACTGATAAACTAACAGTTTATGGTCAAGTATCAATCTGTAAATCACTCATCATTTGACATTAAAAATGCAAACGAAAAGATGATGAAGATGAAGATGATTATTAAGAGGAAAGGAATCTTTTAATATCAATTGGCACTTGTTTATTTAGTCAACTTGAAATCCTGAATTGATCAACATTTTAACTGACCATAATTGGCTAAATAAATTGATCCGGTTTTGTTCAGTTGAGTATTTCAAGCATCCTTAAATCACACCAATAATAGCAAAAATTAACAGCTCTAACAGTTTCTATGGACCGTTATTAGAGTGATTTGACCCAGGCTATAAAAACATAAACCAACTCCACTGACCATGAACTTAGTTCGCTAATGTAATGTAACTCAAAATTAGCTTTAATCAAAGCAATCAATTAGAGTGACATGTTTATTTTCACCCAAAAAATCATTGATTCTGTTTTTGATAGACATTTTCAAGGCTCAATGAATACCACTATCATCAATATTGTTATGACTATGATTAATAACATGTTTGTTTATAATAAAAAACCTAGCAAAATGAGCTTCATTTTACACCAAAAAAAGTCCTAAAAGCATTGATTTAAAACAGCCAACCAACACCATGATTGCTTGAAAACAGCTTCAAACAAAACAATCCCTTATTCAGTAACTTAAGATGATAATTGTAACCATAAGTAACAAGAAAATTAATGATATAAAAAACATAATAGCAACAATGAATGTTGTGATGCTGATAAAGCAAAGGAAATTAATTTTTAACAACAATAATCGTCAGCAAATTGTTTCCAGGAGCCTCATTAATTGCGGTAAACTGAATGTAAAGGTAATGTAAATGTTGTTCAATATGAGAATAAAGTTAAACATTAGTTTTTTATAGTAAAGTAGTTTTCCTTTACCTTTTTGTTGCAATTTTTGACATTTTGTTTTACTTTTACTTTTCATTCCTTTCATCGCCATCTTTTTTACCAACAATTAGGATGTTGATGCTGGACTTTTTGGGTGTCGTCCTTTAGACCCTCTCTTCGGGCTCAGGTCATTGAAGCGGAAATCATTTGACACACAAAATAACCGTGACAGTGACACCCATTCATCTCTTCATTTTCATCGCTCTTTTGGCTCCTTTAGATCCTTGAAACTCAACTTTTGCCCTTCACAGAACCTCTGTTATTAAAATATGCAACTAAATCTAAATTTGAATTTGAATTTGAATCTAAACTTCGCACGCTCGGGAAAAAGGTGTGCACTTGTGTGCATCAATATATTTATTACCTTTATCCTTTATCAATTAATTTCATTGCTATCATCTTATCAACTTCAACCTTGACTATTATCTTCCCATAGAGGTTATCATTTTACTATTCTGTGTTTTATCTGATAATAAAACATGATTTACTGTTCTTGCTGATAACCAGTTTGATGATAACCTCGGCTTCGATCACTTATATTCAAACAATTAGACTAGCATTTTCACATGAATAGCTCAATGTTTGCCTCAATTAAGTTCACCTGAATCAACAGTCACTGATTATAATTATCAGAGCTTTTCACTTACCATCAAGTCATATTTTACCATTCAAGCATAAAGATTATGTCTTGTTGTGAACTTGTTATTTTGCATTATAAGTATTCTGAGCATAAAAGGAGCATTTAAGAATGTTAATTGTTATGTTGGCAAACATTGAATTCTCATTTTTTTGTCAAAGATTAATGTTTAAGATATTTCAGCTTCAGGGGTAAAAGGGTTCCCACCATGAGGTCTGCTGTTTGGATTCAACAATCAACAACAATTAACATTCGTGCAACTTGCTTCTCTTTACCTTCTTCTCAATTTATCCGATTAATTATCAAGTAAGGAACCTTTTTTAACCTTTAATTACCGTCTCTTGGATTCTTGTTAATTGGTTTAATTTAATTAGAGTGAAATGAGTTATTGTCATGCAATTCCCAAGAGATTCACAATCAACAGGAAATAAATAAAATAACACAGATTTTAGGTGCTCATTTCTACAGTTGAAGGTGAATTCCGTTTAAAGGAGATTCTAATTTAGATAAATGATTCAAATGTATTTTTAGTCAAGATGAAGTCAAAAAGTAATATACACTTTGGTTGAAATTATTAAAAAAAGTTAGCTTTTAATTCATTTTCCAATCTCAATAAATATCAATTATTATATTTCTCGTTGGGTTTCATTTGTTTTGAAAAGGACAGCAAAACAGTTAACAGAAAAGATTTTCATTGTTTTCCCTTTCAGCTTGCTGATCAATGATGAATCCACAAAAATCTGGTTCCCACTTTAGTTTCAGTTATTTGATAACAAAAAGCAACGACAATTAAACAATTTACATTAATTTCCAACAATTTTTCTCATAATAATTCTTGATGTTCTAATTTTATAGCACAAATGGTCTCATCAATCTATTAATAGTTTTGAAAATAACGAAGTCATCAATAAATCTGGTGAGTCTTTTCAGCTGGGTGATGATTTATATCAAAGATTAACTCAACGTTAGTTTTAATAACTATATTAACCAGCTATAAGACTATTCTCGAAATATGCTAACAAATCATAGCTGAATAATGAACGTTACTAAACAATACCATTTCGTCGGAAGTCTGCTCAACAATAAACTGTCCAGTTCTGTTAAAGCTTTCAACCTGGAGATAAGTTTGATAAATCCATTTTCTCAGAATTAATGAGCTGAAACCTTATAGTTTCCTTGATTTCCGTCGCACACCGCTAGTTAATTAAACTGACTTACATGATGCATTCAAAGAATGAAAGTACCTAGAAGTTTGAGTGTCAAACAGAAAATCCGCTTCAAATCATGTTTGAAATAAAAAGATATCTTTTTATGAATCAAATGGCGATAAAATTATGTAACTCAAGTGATCTTCCATAAACCGTTACTTTTATTACAAAACACATTTTGCTAGGCTTCTTCAGTACTGACTTTAGGAAATTCGTAATTCGTTCCTTATATTCTGTTCGTATATTCAGATACGTGAATTGATTATATGCAGCTTCATGAATCATTAAAAATGGCTCCTGGAGGCTTTGCAGTTCTGAAAAAAGTTTAGAAGTTGAATTTGAATAATTTAGCAACTTAAAAAAACCACTTAATGAATTTAACACATTAAAACATTCTGTCTATTTGCATGTGTACATGTGTGTGTATCAATAGCCCTTGTTTTCATCGATTTCAAACACTTTCGAAATCTGGAAAAGCCATTTGAATAGAACAGTGTAAAACTTTTGAATTGATTAACCTTTGGGAATAAATTATTGGACAACTGCGTGAGTTGACGGACTGTTTTCCTCTCACTATTCGCATTTGAAAATTAAATCAAAATTTATTTTGAGTTTTTGATTCAGAAGCGATCGTTGTGAAAGTCAGAATAGCCCAATGTACAGCATTTTGTTCTATTTTTCTTCGACCAATTCAATTTTGACATTCCACATTACATGATGGCGAATATTAATAGCTCAGAATTTGCATGCAAACTGCTATAATTATACCGGTGGAGATTATTAATAGTTTCTCAAGTTTAATTCTTTCATTTTTTATTCGATCATGAATTAAATAATTTGCGTAATTTATGCACTTTGCCTATTACTGAAGTTCTGATGGATTATTATTAATATTTGTTACTTATTCTCTTCGTTGAAAGTGCCATTCAACGAAATGCATCATTCAACTTATTGCAACTTATGGTCAATATTGCCCTTCCAGACTGCAATATCATTAAACTGATCTACTTCCTTGATAACTGTTTGTACTCTACTTGGTAACAGACTCAATGCCCACTGAACAGCCCTTTTGTTCATCTCACAAAGAATAACAATGAACCTTCTTCCCATCTGACAGAGTCAAAGTCAATATCCTTAAGGCTATTGATTCATCATTTCCCTGTATTTCATTGTTTCTTCAATCAATTAATTTATGTAACTATTTGTGCAGACAAAACGAGACACTTTACATTTTATCATTTCTTTAATTAACACGTATTTTTGTAATTATTACCTCATCCAATCAATCAACTTACAAGGTGCAAATGCAAAGCTGAATAAACATTGCAGCAAGTTAAATTTCAAAAATTCATGATATTCGTTGCAATTGATTTAGAATGAAATGAAATAAAAGTAAAAAAAGTTCAACAAGAAAATGAATTGTTTCAAAGTGCAAATCAACAAGCGATTAAATCAATAATTATTATTCAATTGAACAACATTTAACTGTTGATGTTTTGCAATCAATCAAATTGATAAGATTAACACTGTTGATTACTTTGTCTTACCGTTAATCGTAATTGAACAAATAAAAAGTTTTTTCCTGTTCAAAGCGCTAAACGATTGCATTTTGAAACGTCAAAATTTATCTCACAAATATGCAAAATTCATAACCAAAAGTGAATGAACAAACAACATTTACACAGGTAAAAAATGGATGAATTTGAAATGATTAATCTTATTGAACCCCAAATGACCTTCAGATAATTATGATGATGATGGTGATGATAAAGGAAGCAGTTGATTTTTTTGTTTGAAAAACATGGCGAGATGAAAAGTGAATGATTAAAATGATGATTTAGCAAACCCACACAATGAAAGTTGAAAAACCACGAAAGTGTAACTGCATTCTCATCCTCATCTCCATCTTGATCGATTTCCCTGGAAACGTGGCATTCTTAACTGAGACTATGAGCGACGCTTAACTGTTGCATGATTGAACGTGCTTGGTCGAAGAGCGACTTGATCATATCCGATTTTATCATTCGATTAATCATTCTTTTCTTGCATCTCTGAATTGTTTAAGCCTTATCTTTTCGTCTATCTAAATGCAACCTAAAATTGGCATTTAAAGTTAATATCTCATCAACCCACTTTTAATGGGACACCCTGTTGTCTCTAATTAGTATCATCCTCTATCATGAATTCAGATTAATCTGAATCCGAATTGCTTCCAACTTGATAAAACAAATTCATGTTTACACTTTACCTTTATTGTTGTTTGTTATTGTTTTTGCTTTCTCCTTTTATTTACACTTTCAATCCAATTGAACATAATAATTTGAACAGATTAAATGCAAGATTTGAAACTTTTACCTGACAATTTACCTTTTGTTCGGCTATTATTATTGTTGTACTTATTGCTGTTGTTTTTTAACTTCATCTTAATGATGAATTAGTTGATCAGATTTATCACACAATTGACTTCCGTGATTATATTATTAGGATTATCATTTATTGCACATTCTTGATCAATCATGCAAAATCAGAATCCCAAGGTTTTGACTTGATCTTAAATATGCAGTTACTTAATTTAATTTTGTTTTCTCATTTTTCGTTCGTCAGTTCAGGTCAGTTCTGTTAATCAACTTTTACCTACAGATAAATGATATATTAACTCTCCTACCACACCTACAAAGTTTCCTGCTGATTTTCACAGCATTTTTATTATACATTTCAGATGAGTTATCATGTTTGATATCATGAAGTTTGCAAAGCTTTTTTTCCTTCACTTGTTTATCTTAAAACCACAACTATTTTTTAAATTTTAAACTTTTGTCTATTTACTTTGCATGACTTTAAGCAAACTTTTGGTTAACAAATTTACTTGTAACTTGAAGATCCATTGAAACAGAAACGCAAATCAATCCGTTGCAATAGATCATGTTAGTTGATTAGTGTGATTTCCTCTCCATCATTCTGATGAACCGATCTCATGAATTCAGGAAGATGGTAATTTTTATTTCCTCATTTTATCAATAATAATTGGGAAAGTTCAAGTGTAATTTTGTTGCAGTTCAGTGTTGTTAAAGCATGTTAACCCACGAGATTCGGGGAAAGGCGTTTCAAGCAAAATTAGGGGAAATTATCAGAATTGGAAGGGAATTTTGATGAAACAGATTTGTTTTAAAATGCAGATGAATTCCAATGAATGGAGAACGTAAAGTGGATTTTCAGGGTTATTTCAGGGAAAATTGATTGAAAAGAATTTCAATGAATGTTGATTAAGCTCATCATGAAATTGGTCTATTTTCTCATTCATTTTCATCATCTTTTTAGTTTTTAATAAAACGAACTCTTTCATGATTTAACCTGGAAATCTCTTAAATTTAATTGTTTCAAAGTCTCTAAATGCTTCATGTCCTCTTGAATTGAAAAGAGAAGAACCAACACAAAAAAAGTGAAGTTGTTCAATAGATGGCGATCTTTCATTTCACAGCTCAAGTGAGGTCTGAATACATCCAGTCAGGTTATTGAAGTTTTGCCGGCATTCATGGCTCATGACTGAATTAAGATGAAACTTTACAGTGCCATCTATTGGCTAATAAGATCAACTTGGTAGAAAACAAAACTTTTCAAAAGTTGAGTTAAGTTATAATTAAAAGCGTCATTATCATGCTTTTTATTCTATGCTTATCATTATCTGTTTTTTTGACATGGACTGAAGTTCTGATCAAAGTTTTGAAAGTTTTTCTGAAAGCGGATTTAGTATTATCACAATGGCATTTATGTGTAATCTAAATACGCGTGACCATAAGGTGTTTATCAAACGAAAGCTTCTGATAACTTTACTTTAACTGCAATAAAGAACAGTAAATAAACCATTGACCTAGTTTCTGAAGTAACCGATGGAAATAAACCATTTCATCTTCAGCAGTTTTATTGTATTTAATGATTTCTATTTCAATAATTTATTTGCCCTAATAATGGCAAATATTGTTAAACTTTTTAATTTAATTTCAATAATTTATTACTCGATAACTTGAAAGCTAAACATTCATAACAAAATTGATCAAATGAAAATCAGCATGGATCGATTATGTTAATGTTTATGCACTTAAAAAAGATGTGATTTTGAGGTAAACTCGCCAGTTCAATTTTAACTTTTCAGTTATGCTTTGTTTTGATTGTATCACGGAAGATGGCAGCAAATTTGCAGTCCGGTTGAGTATCTGTTGAATGTTTTGCTTCAGGCCAAAAACACCCGAAAGATTGAATTTCATGAAAAATGATATAAATCAGTTGTGCCAATTGAACATTTCAATAACAATCAACCATCAAAGCTTATTGATTTAAGATGTAAAAATTTGTTTGAAGTCAAAGTACTGTATTAAACAACAACATTGATTTGAATACAACGTTTTACTGGAAGAGCAACTAATTTTAAATTATATCGTGATTAACATGGTTCCTATTTTTCGCTTAAAATCACCATAATTATTGTTGTTATTGTTAACAGTAAAACTAAACAAAACTGTATACATAATAGTACTTTCTTTAATTGTTAATTTGCTGTTTTCTTTTCTGCGAATCAAATTGCAAAGTTAATAATAATCAGAACAATTGAATGTTTAAATGATGAAACGAGCAGCTTCAAAGCTTGTAAAATACAGAACAAAAGCAAGTTAACTTATTCATAGTAAAACCCTTTAAATACCGATTTGATTTGCTAATTAGTTTCAACAGAAGCCAATGTTGAAGCACAATTGGTTGTCAAAAGATGCTCAATAATAACTCGAGCTTTTAACTAGAAACTAAATTTGAAAGTAAGTTTGAATGTCAATGAAACAAAAAGTAAAACAAGGTCAAAGTTTACTTTTTTTTTCGTTCAACTTTATTTAACTTTCACAATTAATGATCATCAATAACTATCTTGAACATTTAAACATAAATTTATTAATAATCGTAGCTAATTACTGTAGTAATTGCCGTTGTTGTTATCGATTGGACGTCAATCGTTAACGGGAATCTTGTAGTTGATCAAGCTGATGATGAACGCCGAACCGAGCAGAAAATAAAAACAAAATGATTAACATTCAATAATCAACATCATGTTATTTATTGGGTGTGAATTGATTCGATAATGATGATTATTTAAGCATTTTAATCATAATGATCATTCAACTTAATCATGATCAAATCAATTGATTGAAAGTTAATTTGGTGCAAAGAAAAACTTTAAATCATAAATCATACCCAACTGAGTCTATTCACTTGATTCCCATCATTATCATCATGAAGATGAGAATGAAAAACAAAAAATATAAAGTTAATGATAAAGTGAAAAGATTAACGAATTGTTTGGTTTTAATATTTTTAACTGTATTAATTATTTAATCATGGATGAATAATAAATTGTTTGACTGTTGATTTAGACTGTATTGTAGCTGGCTAATAATGAATTTGAAGGAAGATGAAATTATTTAAAAATAGGTTATTCGGTTTAATTTGTGTTTAGGTCACAATCAAAACAATCAACAATACACTTTAAATTGTGGTCAGTAAGTGTTGAGATTTGCATTGAAAGGGTCTGAGTGAGAATTAAAAAAAACTTTCACTTCTAATTAATTAAATGATACACACCTTTGACTTTCTTGTTCTTAGCTGATAATTTATTAATTATTAAGATGATGAACAATTACAAGTTATTAAAATCAAGTAAAACACGATCATGTTATTATTTGAAGAATATAATCGCGAGAAAAGCAAATGCTATCAAAATGATAGTTATAATGATATCATTTGTGATACATAATAATTACAAGATTTTGTTACCCGGAAGAGCATTGGTGTTGATGTTGTGGCCAGAAAACGTTGATTATGAAAAATAAAAAGTCTGTTTGAGGTTTGTTATTTTGCTATTGAAACTCAATGAAACATGATTAAAATTTTGATTAATATTTTTTTGTTTTCATCATTCAATTAAAATTAAATTGTAAATTCATATGATATTTGAATGCAATAACAGCAAAAAGTGCGATTCAGTCAAAATCAAGAATCAAAATATTGGAAAAGCTATAATTTTTGCTTAATTTAATCAATTTAGGTGTTAATTGTATGTTCAATTCAATGGTGTTAACCAAAGAGAAGCAAAAGACCTCTTTTTGGTTTCCTTTCAGTCTCTTTAAGGTTTCTTTCTCATTTTTTGTTGCTTTCTGGTTCCTTTTATGTTGTTTTTTTGGTGATTTTTTGACCTTTTTTTTCTCGTCCTTTTAAAAGTCTGCAAATTGCAGACATAATTTCATTCATAAACACTAATCATTTGAACTTAATAGACTAATCTAGTTGATGAACAAACTGAAAGTCTTTTCGAGTTTCCTTTCCCATTCTGTGCATTCTGTAAGATGCATTGACCTTTTTGACCCCTTCCAGTGACAGACTGAGAGGGCCAAATGATGATGAGTTTAAGACGACAGGAAGATGATGAAGAGGAAGGAAGGATAAAGTTTCCTTGTAAGTCAACAGGATAAAGTAAAATATGAACCGTTCAAAATTACACAGAATCTTGAAGACAACAAAAACAGCTCACTGGAGTTAAAAGCCAAAAAATTAACTAACATTGATAAATTATTAACTCATAAAGGAACCCAAAAGAGGAACCACAAAAAAACTGAACTAACCTACTCGTTATGAGCCATTTCAAACGGCAACTCCTTACTATTACTTATATTTTTATGTTATCAATAACTATTACTTTTGACGCTTCGTCTTTGAATACAGTTTGCCATTGCAACTTTCACATATGGACTTTCATGGTACAATGAAAATGAAATATATTATTAGATATTTGAAACTTTCTTGACTTTGCAAGTTCAAATTTTCAGTCAAACATCAAGCTTAAGTTAAGCCTTGATTAATAAGATGAATCTTTCAGACAACATCTTGTCTCAGTATTTTTTGTCAAAAGTTTCCTATTTTGTCAATTTAATAAGATTCATTGAATGTTAATTGGCACGCCATGAAATCTCATATTAATACAAAACCTTTTTGTTAATTATTCGGATGGGAATTTCTTAATGATTTGCTTCATTGTTTTCCATCAATTCTCAATTGTTTGTAAATCTTTTGTTGAAAGACAACAATCTTTACCGACTTTATGACCTTAACTTCCTCTGTTAATTTCCGATTAAATTGTTATCAAATTTCTGTTTGATGGAATAAATGATGTGAAAAAGTCCAAATTAATGCTGATGTTTATTTATGGGTCAAAAATTACCCTAAAATATGTTGGTCAACGTTATTAAGCAAACAAAGATGACTTTGATTATCTAAATCCATTGTAATTACAAAACTTGATTTATCATTGTTTATCAACTGAACACGCTTTTATTATCCTTTGCATTATTATTTTTATCAATTATTCATAAATTACTCACCATTGTTTGCTTTAAATGAGTCAAACTGACCGTTGGATTTCAATATTAACTTGCATCATAACTGGTTTAATTAACAGTTAACCCAAAAAGTATCATATTGGCTTTTCAATTAACATATAGATTGATGTGGTTCATTGTTGCTGCTTCAATTCAACCCTTTCATGGGTTGTTATAATATCATGTTAATACATTATTATGATAATTGTGTTTCCAATTGTTTCCCATGTTAGTTTTGCTTGTCAAACTGTTGAACTTGAAACTTGATGGGTTTTACCGTGAAAACTTTACTTTGAAAGGGTTAGAGTGTCGAGTATGTAATAGTTACAACTTAGTTGCTTGCAATCATTAATGTATCCCAGTTTGTGAGTCGACTGTAATGCTTATTAAGATTATTCAAACAAAAACTGATCCAACTATCATCATGACATTTGATTGCATTCAGACTCAGACCCTTATGGTTCTTATCAAATATGGATTAACAGAGTGTATCATCTTTTGAATCTTTCAATTCACGGTCGCTTTTAAAAAAATATTTAATTTTATGTCAAATTCACAATTGTCAATTTTATTTTCAGTTAACTGTTAATTAAAATGTACTTTCAATGACGAGGAAGGACAAGAAATGACTCTATAAGTGTCAATAACTCGAGAAAATAGAAAAATCTTATTCGGAAGCTTTTACCCAATAAACTTTTCACTCTTTGCAATTCAAAATTTGTTGTAATTTTCACAGCCAATTTTATAATAATAAGAGTATTCTTTTAATACAGTTCAGAATAATTAAGATACAGTTTAAGGTATCTTATGTACATTTTGTTCTCTTCGAATTGGAAAACTATTAATCTCATATCGCCCCTTCCATTCAAACTGAAAGGTAGAGTAATGAATGCAACCCTTAAACTGACTATTTCCCATAATTTGCATTTGAAGCTATTAATATATGAACTGAAGTGAGCGAATTATCAGCTCAGGAAACTTGCTTATTTTCATATTCATTTAAACATAAATAAAGTTGAGTATAAAAAATATTGTTTTGTTATTGGCATTTCAACCAGAAACCTTACCAATCCAATTGAATAAAAGATTGAATATCTTTTCTCAAACCGACCCTTAATCTAATTTCGTCATTGAACTCTATTTTGATTAAATGGTTATTTAATTAATTGATGAATTGAAGGCGAGTTTAAGTATTAAAAGTGATTATATTTGTAACAATTGACAATCTTGTGAGGTTAACCCAAACATGAATAACATGGATAAAGGTCAATAAGAAAAGGTTAGGCTTAGGAGGAGGAAGAAGAGCAAAGGATGCGATTGTTGATTATAGTGATGATGATGAGGGATGATGAATATAGATGAAGATGAAATTGATGGGAGGATGAGGTGGAGGAGGTTAAAAGACAACTCTATCTTTTTTATCATCCTTCATCATCTCTTATCCGATTGTGTTGATAATCGATTTGTCTCACGATAGCCTGATTCATGAAATAAGGTTGTTGATGTTGGGTAAATTGGATAACCAGAAAGGACTGAAAATATATCTATCAAATGGAAGATGAGAGTGGAAGAGAAAGAGAGAGAAAGGGAGAGAGAGAGTAAAGAGTGTGATGCAAAAATTGACAGCTTTAGTGGTAAATAAAAGGGGGAAACTGGAAGAGAAAAGAAGCGAAAAAGAGCGAAATAAGCAAAATAAATAGTCAACCCTCCCAGCGACTCTTTTGAATAATAATATTATCAAATAATTACATTAATATTGAAAGATATGAATCGAGAATGCAAATAAAACTCGCGAATCTCAAAATAGAAACAAAAAGAATAGGTAAAAGTTTTAGTTTTAGTTTCTCATCAATTTCAATTGTATGCTCGGACATATTGTTTACCATATAAATTTTTGGCCCTTTCCTTGTTCATCAAAAAACTAATGTACACAACAAATGCTCTTGCCTTTGCTCTTGTCTGCAACTTTGCTTTTGTGTTTTCTCTCTATTTGGCTTCTATTTTGTCCGTTAGTACATATTTATCTTCATTCAAGCTTGACCATTTTTTGCTTGCAAAAAGCACATTAACTGATGTTGATTGAGATGAGGATAATCTTGATAATAGTTTGAGTTGATAACCTTGTCTGCTCATGTTCCCTGTGTGTTAACTGATCTTGTGCTTTTACAATGTTTTATAATACAGAGACGAGTTTAGCTAGCGATTTACAGTTTATCTATTTGGTCGTTTAACTTTGCCTTGAGGCAGCTAAGGTCACGCGAGATGAAGGCACGAGTCTGTTTTACTAAGATGAACATGTGAAAGATAAAAAGCCTTTTTCTTTGACCATCTTATATTTAGAAGACGAAACAGCGAAAGGCCATAAGCAGCTGTCGTCTTTTATCGTCTTCTAAGATGTTTGCTGTAAACGAAATGCACCTTTACTTTTGTACTTGACAGTAAAGTTGAATATTTTACTTGAAAAATCATTTCTCTTTGCTCTGGTCTCAAGATGTTCACTTAATACTTAAATATCTTTGTTGCCTTCATTCACTTGAAGTGACCTTTTTCACTAGTCTCACTTCATACTCGTGCCAAATACGTGTTACAGATACGAAAGAAAGAGAAAGAAAGAGAATGAAAGGTTGAATGTCTAGTGAATGATACTTTTGTTGTTATCCATCAAGTGACATGGTTAGGTTTTTGTTGTCAACAGATGGACAAAGTAAACCATCATTGAATGGATAAGCTGAATAAACTAAGACAACGATGATTAGTGAATCTTGCATTGGTCAAGTTAAGCCTAGGGCCACAAGTGAATAGTCAACAATAATATGCATTTGTACCCAAAATGGAAGGTTCCTTTTTCGGTTTTGGGTTCCTTTTGTCATCTCTTTTTACTTTTTCTTCTTCCTTAACCTTTCTTTTATTTCTTCCTCCTCCACCTTTCCTTTCATCTTTGCTATCCTCATCCTCATCCTCATCCCTATCACCATCACCATCAAAATCATCAGTTTTCTTTGTTGAAATAATAAATATGTGCCAATAAGTACAGAATAAAAAGCTTAATTGTGAATTTATACCGAAATCTCTTGAATTCACTTGACAATCAAATAATCAAAATCAACTGTCAACAAACCAAAAAGCAATTTAACCAAGAAGCAATACATTTAACCTTCAATCCCTGATGAGTTGAAAAGCTGATGAAGTTAATCCCAATCTTCATATTGTTAATCACATCAACATCAATTTTTCAAAGTCATCCTTTTCTCGTTCATATCAATGTTTTATTTTGAAAACTTTTAATCATTATAAATGGCTCATTGCAAAAAGTTTAATTAAAATGTTGTGACTGGAAAATTAACTGATTCAGAGGATTTACTCGGCCCAATCAGTTTAATGAACAATCAAGCAGATAGATAAACAATATATTAACATCTCTCTTTGAGCTCAACAATTTAACCTGCAACAATTTTCACTGATGATTTCAATGTAAAAAGTGAAAGATTAGTTCTGCCAAATGAGATTTCATTTGAACTGTTAAATTGGAAACAGTTTATTATAACAGAAAAACAATCAAAATTATCATTTGATTATTTGGTTTAAGTCATTTTACCAATCACGATTGACCCCAGACGAATCGAAATTAATCATCACCTCAACTATTCAAGGGAACACACAATTGGTGTTTCACTGATTTCCGATGAATCAGCTTTTGATTGAAATAAATTGTTGAACAATAATAATATATAAAAATTGAATAAAAGCGATAACAATAATGATAGTAATAATTATTGAACAAGAAAATAACTGATAATAAATAAGCTTCAAGTCTTTCCAAATGAAATTGAGTTTTATTTGCTGTACTTTTTACATTTCCAATCAAATGAATAAAATTAAACTCAAAATAAGTTAATTATTTTGATTAATGTATTTTTACCTCATTTCTTAGTTAATTTTTGTGTCTTAAAAATAATTAACATTAAATAAATTATTTGAGCTCACAAACTCCTCCTTTAATTAAACTCAGGTAAAAGAGTTTAAGCAAGCCGATTGATTAACCTGAGTTTCTCAGTATCAACAAATCAAACCTTAATCAATAAGATTTCTTGATCACAATTCTTTCCATGAATCAACTTTGATTGGAATTTCGGCATTCTTCGTTCAATTAAATGTAAACATTGTTAGTTAATAATTTGAATAATCATCATCAAAGTTGATTATTCAATCAATGTAACAATAATCATTGATCGCATTTGTTTTTAATCAAGGTTACAGGAATTGAGGTTGAAATTGAACTTGCAAGGCTTCAATGGCTAACTTTTGGTGTTTATCAAGTTTTAGGTTAACAATCATTTCAATCAACAATAACAAATAATGAAATTTCAATGTTTCCAGTTTTTCAATTTCGATTGTCAAAATGATTTATCAATGAGCCAAATTATGAATAAACTTTTCCTATTTGAATATTGATTTTAACAATAAAGAGTTTACATTGATTTAAGGTTTGGTTGCAAATGATTTACTTGTGTAGGTTTGTTACTAGCTAATTGCAACTGAATTCAAATAATCACCAATTTGGTTTAAAGTGAAAATAAAACAAAGCAAATTATTTATCAACTGATTTATTGAAAATTGAAAGTGAATCATATAAATCAAATCGCCTAATTTAGATAGAAGAGAAAAACCAATCCTTCAATTATCACATTCCTGCATTCGTGTTACAATTATGTTCAACGTACAATTTAGTTGACAATGAATTGTATTTTGATTATATCTTGATCTACATTTTTCTCAATAATATTTTACGTTATACTTGACCGTCAAATGCAACTGTTTGAAGTAAATTTGATTGCAGAGTTTAATTTTCAGTTTCAAATTTTCTATTCTCAGAATTGATTCTTTCAATTTGACAAAAATGTTGAGAAAGAAAACTTATAAAGTTATCATGAATGACTGTAATTGAGACAGTATTTCAATTCCTTAAAGTGTCAATATTGACGGATGTTAATGGATTAACCTGATGAGAGCAATTAGCTGAACACGATTTGATTAAATGTTTGCATTAATATCGTTAATCAATTTAATCGAGTTCAATGAGCAAAAAAAGTAAGAAATATATTTTGTCTATGAGAAGTTTCAGTTGAATTGATTTGTTGAATCAAGAAAATGAGTTGATTTAATCACTGGAAATCACGATCAAAATTGTATATTTACAATTATATATTTTCTGTTGGTTTGTCCAACTGATTAAGCCTTGAGCATATCATTGATTAGATTAAATTGAAAACAAATTATGAATAAAATGTGCTTCAAAGTAAATGTTGAGTTAACTGAGAAAACCTCAATTCTGTTGCCCATTTAAAACCCTGAAATCTATTCATTTGAAAATAAACCAGAACAAAAATTAATCTAGTTTACTCTTGATTAATTCAGTATTCACTTTATATCAATGGTAAAATAGTATTAACATTAAAAGCTGTTAAGCTGATTGCATGATGATAATAACTTCAACTTTCACAAAAAAATAAAATTTTTCATTTCAATCGAGAAACCAGATTAACTTAATTGTTTGAACCACTTTTGTGTAACCCTTCATTGGAATCGCGTGATAAACCAATAAACAAGTGGCAAAATATCATCATCTTAATCATAATTATGATGATTAGGATTATAATAAAAGAGTTTTGAAGATGGTCAGAACTTGAAGGTTAAACCTAACAAGGTTAACCCACGATTTTTGGATAATTTCAAGATATAAATGTCACTATATTTGTACATCCAAACTTGATTCAGACAAAAACTGGGCACAATAATGATAAGCAAATTTCATTAATAATTGCTATTATTATATGAGCTTTATTGTGACTGTTTTTTATTATGAATTACAATCTATTAAAATGGGAAAATGTGAATATCAAATTGATAGCCTCACAAAATGAAATGATGGGAACCGCAAAAACACACAATAGCGACTCAAGTAGTAATAATTTTACGTTTTACATGTTTATATAAGTCTACAATTTGATCAACTATCGATGAGGATGGAAATGTTTATTTATATTGTAACTATCAATTGATTGAATAAACATTCATCTAAAACTGTGGATTAACCTTTAACTTTGCAATCAATGAAAGTTGCGTCGAAAGGTTAGAATCCGTTTTTAGCGTTTCAATAGTTTCGTTATTTAATTAATGGTCAGCATCATGATAACTTGAAAATTGTCAAATTGTGTTTCAAATCGAACTGTTGTTATCTCTCAAAGTTTGATCACTCGTGTTTATCCAATTTCACATGATTATCAAGATTACGCTAGCATTAAACTCTTCTAATTGAGTCAATCATTTTCCGCTCTTTTTCACAATTAAATAGCATTTCATCAGAAGAAACTTTTTATTAATAAAATGGTCTAAATCTTTCTCTACATTTATCGAACTCTTTTTCCTTCCGTTTCCGAATCAAATGATTCTTACTTTTCGCTGGCTATTGCTATTTTTATCATTCTCATGATAATGTCGATTCATTATGATGACCCATCGACCTTTAAAACCTCAAAAAAGCCACACTTGACATGAATTCAATTTTTGTACTTTACAATTGATTGCAAAGTCCATTTGAAAATGCATCAAGATGAGATAAACTCATTGTTATCCAAATTTTATATCATTATTCATAATCATCTGAATATTAATTCAAATTGATCTTTTTCTCCTCCCTTTACTTCTCTTCATCAGATTAAGATAAGTTGAGTTGAGCATCAAACGGACAATTCATATCCAATCGTTTCAATTATCAACTCAGATACTTTTTGATGCTCACTCAAGTTGGTCTACTTTAGCACTTATCCTCATCACTTCTCATCCGAATAAGTGTTGAATTTGAATATGGGCCAAACAAAAGTGACACTAAATTAACAATTAGATGAGTTAAAAATGAAAAGATAACCAAATTAACTCACTTTTCAACTTGACCTTTGCCTATCCAAACATTTATTCTGTAGTTGATGTAACATTGACCAGCATTATTGCCTTGTCAGGTCAATTCATCTTGTCACCATCTTAAAGTAACAGGTTAACCTTAACCTTGACTCAAACTGTATTTGTGGGTGACCAGGTAAAGAGAAGTAATATCAATGAAAGTCTCAAATTGAAAAATGATGTCTTCTAAGTGTTCATTCATCTTCTTCATCCTCATCATTCTCATCTTTTTTATTACATTTAATGGTAAATTTATTGGTTTATCGTGAAAAAATATAAAGATAATGAGAAAATTTTAGCACAAAAAAATAAAATATTTCTTCTAATAGCAATAATAGCTTAATTGATCACAATCAACAATCAACTAGTTGTGAACTGTTTTTACTTGGTCAATCAATTCAATCTTATTCATTTGCAGATTAGCCTTTTAGTTGGGATTAATTTATTTAACTGTACCAAGACGATAATGATAATTATTATGAGAATCGTAATAATGAGTAAACTTATTGCTATTTATTTTCTTTCATTTTAAATCATCTTCTTTCTTCCAACTTGATCTTCTTCATTTTATTCCAACCATGATGTTTCAAATGTTGATTGTTGATTACATTTGTTTAGTTAGTGAACATAAATCATTGTGAAAGTTAATAGTCTCTCTCAATGGGAATGATAATGATAATGACGATAATGATGAGGTGACAATTCGTGAGTTTACAAGATGAAGATGATCGTAATTAAATGCTCTCTTATCAAGCTGTGAATTAAAAAAAACTTTCAATATAAAACTTCTTATTGAATACAGATGTTGATAGAAATGAAATGATAGAGATCATTCTCAATGATAAATGTGATTCTGTTATATAGCTCATGAAAAGGGGTTTCAATGAATTGCATCCAAATAGTTTATGATAACAATTGAACCATTGAAATCAGGTTATAAGTCAATATTGAGATAATTGATGAATGGTAATGAACAAAATATTGTGAAAATGAAAATTCGATGAAAATGAGGAAGCATGGAAAGGATGAGATTGATGAGGAACAAAAAAGAGGAGGAAAATTTAATAACAGTTAACATTTGAATGGAAGCATAACTAGCAAAGGTAAAAGTTTATCAATCTGTTGCCTGATGAATTTGATGAACAAAAATGAAGGTGAACACGCAATGAAGATGAACACGCGTTTCATTATGTGAATTATGCCATGTGCCTTTGCTTTTCTAGTTGAATGCAGATGATGGGTAAAGATGGGTGAATGAAGATGCTTATTGATGATGATCCATCATGTTTATCGCCATTCACCGGATAAGCAAAAGGCCTTTTCATCGATTGTTCATTAAACTTTTGTGATTTACTTTAGTTTCATCAACAAAGGTGATCATTTTGAATGATTGAGATGATAATCGGATGAAGAAAAAAGGATGTTATTGGACTGCTCTCAATCATATTGCATTTAAATTTTATGTTGATCATGATTAACATCCAGGACATCATAATTTGTCCCAATTTCATCGTTTTTGTCACTCTTTTTCATCATTATTTTACTCAACACTATTATTAATATCTCAATATCAACCTGTTATTAAATAATAAATTAAATACTTTTTACGATTGGATTAACATTGACTGTAAAATGGCCATGATTCTTGACTTTTGCACTTCCAATCAATTTGAATTTACTCTTTTGATTGTTAGCATTGAGGTCATTTTGAGATCATTGTTATTCAAAACCGTTGTTTCCGTGATTAGCCAATTGATTTACCATTGCAATTTGATTATAATCGTTATTATTCCCGTTGGCAGTTTTAATATTAAATCGTTAACCAAATTAAGTTTATTATAATGAAAGATTCGATAAAACACATTAACTTTGCTTCTTTTTATATCAATAATTATATCCAAAATGATGATCAAAATGATTAATCCAAATTGATATTATCAATTATTATTATTTTTGCGCAAAATAATTCATTTTTTATTGAAATTAACCCTTTTCTCTCATCATTTTTGCATTCATATCATACAATTGATTGATTCAATTTAGCAATTTAATCTTTAAATTGTAACTATTTTATCCCAGTTTTTTTCACAATCCATTAGTTGAGCATTAAATTGATTTGTTTTCAATCAAAACTACAAACAACAGCAACAACAACAAGCGAAACCAGGAAGAAGCATCATCATTTTATCATGAATATTATTTTCTAATTTATTTATAATGATAATAATGAAGATGCTGAGAAAAAGAGAAAATTGATTAATTAAAGAGTTAAGTAAACACACCCTGAAAAAGATTCATTTTTAAGGTGATTTGAAACCTTTAGTTTCCGGTGATGAAGACAGGTAAGTCGATCTTTCAGTGATAGATTGATTTACAAATAATCATTGGGATGATAATGATGTTGATGATGATGATGACGACTCTACAGATTCGCAAAAAGCTCGTGAAAAATGATCTAAAAAGGCCGAAGGGTGTTCAAGTACGTGCTAAACTTTCCCCTTCCAACTTGAATTTCATTCATTCATGATAAACCTCCTTTTCGCTACTTTTACCGTTTATTCATTTATCCGATTCCCTTGTTATCATGCAAACACCAAAAGGATAATGATGCTAATGCTTGTTGTTTTCACGTTAAACAACTTTCAAAATATTATCGTATAATGATGCAAAAATACATTAATTTCAATTTGAATTGTTCAGCAATTTACTTTCATATTAATTTACAAACCGTTATCAAGTTTCCATGATATTTCATTTACTCAGATAAACTCGAAATATTGCTCATTTAACTTGAAGAAATTTCATCCTTTCATCAAAAAAGCAAACTGTAAATGCATGTAGGATGAAGAGTCAACCAGAATCGAGTCAGTTCGAGTTTAAATATCAATCAAATGTTATCACTTTGATGAATTATCAATTAACTGATTATTTATTGGCTTGGTTTACAATGAGAACTAGCGATTCACCTTTTATTTGTTGATTTAGGTTGAATAAATATGATAATTAAGAGAATGGCCAATGGCTTTAGCATAATGTAACCCACCCTGTTGACCATCCAAAACCACCCTCAAACCCTTTCTGCTACCATTTACTGTATCTAATCAGTAAATCATAATATGATGCAAAAATAGCAAAAAAAGTAACCCAAGAAGATATGAAAAACAAGTTATGAATTATCTCGTGATAACTTTGGCCCATATTTGGTTGCTGAACAACTCTTTCTGGACGTTCTTATTGGGTTACTTTCTCTTGATAATAATAATAATTATAATCATAATATGATAGTGATAAAGTGTATTAAATAATAATCTTTATGTTGTTGAACTTGAAGCTAAAAATGGTGTTCATCTCGAGACAATTTTACCTGTGAAAAACAGTAAGATGAAGATGTTTGATAAATATATGAGACAAGACTTGATCATCTTGATTAGGTCCGTCTCACTCATCTTCCCCTTCATCTTTATCTTCATCATATTTAAAGTTTCTTTCTTTTCTCTTCAATTTTGGCTCAAGTCAAAGGTTTATTTTTTATGTGTTTGTGTGCAAAGGCACATCAACTCAAATGAGGTGAGACTTTACCATAAGAAGCAATTTAATCAAAATTAACTAATGATGATTAATGCCAGAATCCAAAAATCGGTTACTTTCTTTACTTTAATTTCAATGGTAAACTAAACTGTTAGAATATAATTATTAATAAAAGCATGAATTTGTTTCATAATAATCATTCAAATAGCCTCAAGAATGTTATCATTTGTTTGAAGAAAAAAACATTTTTACTTGATTCTTAATGCCCTTTTCACTCTAGATTAATGTCAATGTCAATCTTAATCCATGACAATTCAACTCATTTATTGGGACAATCTCAAGCATCAGCCACTTTATTGTTGAAATAATGTACAGTTTTTCATCTCAACATTTTCATTTGTTGTCCATCAAAAAAGATTATTATTTTGATAAAGAATCTAAACAAGTTAGAAACTGTGATTCACAACCAGCCGTTCCCTGTTAATTTTGGGAATTACCTTAAGGCCTTGTTGAAAGTCCACCTTTACCTTTATTCACCATTAACCACCCTCTCTTGAATCAGATATCTTGATTCCCAATGACGAATGCCTTGCAGCTCAATCGATTGAGAAAAAAGGAGAACACAAAAAGAAAATTAGATTATTTTCCTTTTCCAATTTTCCCGATTTTCCAGGTCAGACACAGATGAAAACAAGACCAGAATCGTTTCAATTTCAATTGAACAAATTATAATAAATGAATCTGCTCATGGAAATAAGATCAAGCATTTGTATTGAACCTTTTTTCAATCTCAATCACTGCTAATTAGATATTGGCTCGTTAGTTGTTGATGTTTCAATGTTTTGTTTGTTTCTTTTTCTTATGTTCTTATGGTCATTGAGCAATGATAATTATGATGTTTAACTCAATTATCATTAAAAAGATGATTCACAATTAACCTCGGGCTCAACACTATTTGATTACAATTTGATTTGTTATCTACATAATAATTCATCTTAAATCATTGACTATGAAGTTCAATAAAAGAAGCAAAAAGGGTTTATTTGTTTCATCAGTTGAATAACTGTGTTATTAACTGTAAACATTTTATTCTTGCACAAAATTTACATTTTGGGTTATCATTAAATGGTGTTGATAGCTTTTGGCTCTTCTCTTTAAACTAACATTTCAAATAGTCGATGATGATCATGAAAAGTAACGAGAATTGATTGATTCCAAGTTTTTCTTTCTGTTTGTTATTCATGTTATTTCATGTTGACAGAACCTTATTTGCAATATTGTTTAACTACTCATTATGATCCATTTATAAAGGTTATCATGGTTAAGCGGGTTCACAATGAGATATAAAAAAGAACAATAATTTTTACAAAATAATCATTTTTTTCATCCTTTCATTTTATTGGCATCAGTAAACACAGCTGAATTCATGCGGGAACAAAATATTGTTTATTGTTGTAACATGTTTACTTGTTGGTGAAATTTACCTGCTGTAGTTGAACACCTCAATCAATACACGGAGAAGAAATGTAAAACAATTAAAAATCTTATCAACGTTTGCTTGTAAAATATAGTTTAGCTTTTCAAGGTAAAAAAGTTCAACTGTTGGAATGAATGTTTTCAGTAATTAATGCAATGAAAATAATGAATTCATGAAATAGTTTTCTGTCTTTTCACTTTAAAGTTTCGCCTTTCAAACATTGAGAACCGGTAAAAATTTTAGGTTAACAGTAGTCAAAGTTTGGCCTGAATGACTGAATAGCTCAATATTATCAAGACGTTTCACCATCATAAATAACCATTTCATGTACAATAAAAAATCACCAAATCAGTTGAAAAACTGCGAATCTTTCATCGAAAATCGCTAAAAACAAAAATCCCAAACTTTGCGTTTATCACTTGATGCAGCATGAAAGATTAAGTTCTGGCCCAATTTGATTAGCTTTATGCATAGAAAGATATGGGAAAGTTCAAGATAGACTTTGCTTTACATTATTGCTTATCAGATAATAAGAAGAACCTAATCACTGCTAAGGTTGAGGATGAAAAATGATTTTAAAACAAGCTGTTTGGTTATTGTGGTTGTTCAAGTTAAAAGGTTTGATTAAAGGCTTGTTTTCAGTAATATGATTAGTTCGTTGATTATAAAAACGCCAATAAATGATATGATTTGAATTGTTTCAATCAATTAAAGGCAATGGAAACAAACAGCTTTAATCTTATTTTTATCAAGGAAAATAATCAAGCAGAAACTTACAACAATATTCGGTGGTGAATCTGGTGGTGTTAATTTAGTAATCAAGCTGGATCATCTTGTATTAACCAGTGCAAAGGCCTTATTCATGGACAATTGTTTCATAATAAACACTGCATTCAGTTAAACATCGCCTAAGTAAGGAGTGGAGCCTGGGTTTAATCTCATTGTTTAATCAACACCATAACTTGATATTATTTCATGAAATGCATATTAAACTCATCTTGATCTAAACACTCCATTGAACCATTTTCATTAACGCTCCTCAAATCCTACAAAATGGTGTCTAAAATGGTCAGAATGGGAATAATAAATTCAGAGAATCTATTATTTCTAAGTACAATGTCTGCAAATACAGTTAACCGAGACTTGCAGAATGAAATGATTTACGAAACAGCTTTTATAATATTCGATAGCTGGAGATTGACAAGCCATCATATGTGACTCTGGCTAATTGTGAACCTTGCCAAAAAGAATTAAACTTTCGAATCTGTTGAAACTAATGATTAACTCGGCAATGGAATGAGATTTATGGGGAAACAAGTAATCAAGTGATTTAGTTTTTTCAACATTTATTGCATTTTCAATAAGGCGATGAATGAATGTCAATGAAAAAAGAGCGATAGTTCACCATAACGCAATTGAAAGCTTGTGATTGAAGTTGATAAGCTTTTTTGCTCATCAAACCTCATTACTTGAAAGTTAATTATTTAATAATTAGTGATTAGTGGTTAGTTTAACCTTTAAAATTTTATTTTGGTTGAAACTCAAATCTTAGTCGACTTAGGGTCAATCCTGAGCAATTGTCCTTATGAGCGCAACAGCTAATTATTGACAATTATTTTGGTTAAAAAACGAAAATCTCGTCTAATGTGCAAGTGTACAAAAAAGCGTCACACACCAAAAGAGTTAATCAATGAGCACATTTCTCGGTCAATCTCTCAAAGTTTAATATCGACGATTTTCAAGCCCAAAGATCACACCATGAAGTTTATAAACTCAACTGAAATGATTATTGATGAATGGAAAAAAGTTATTTACTTTTTCACTTCATCATTAGACAGTTAAACAAGATGGATTAGTGAGATAACTCAAGTTTCCTGATTTACCTGGATATACATCTTGAGTCGCCTACGAACAATTTCAACTTTGAAGTTGATTAGATTTGTTAATCACAATTGTGTTGACATTTTAAATTCATTTCCAAATGTCCACCTTCGTTGATGTTGAGAATCATAATCGCCATAAATCATCTTATCAAGTGCTAAGATGTACCCTTTCAGATGCTTCAGTTTTGATATGAAGCAAAAAGGGAACACAAAAAAGAAGATATTTTCACCTTTTCTTATGAATTATGATATTCTGTTAAGTTGTTCATGTTGACACTCAAATCACCCTGTTGTGCCCTGAAATGAGTTGAATGTAATCTCGCTATTATGAGATCTTATAATCTTTAATAGTTTATGAGAAGAAATGAGGGAAAGCCTCTAAGCCATGTTAAATTCACAGATTATCTCAAAGGAAATTGAAAAGTTTCTTTCTCTTTCTCTTGATCGTCATCAGATAATTCTGATGCCTTAAATAGATAACCATTGATAAAGCATAAAGTGAAAGATTTAAAATGAAGAAAAGTACTTTTTAACTTTCGGAATTCAATTGAACTGCCTTAAACCACTTTCAAATGTTAAGCTTTTCTTTTGATTTAGATGATGATTTCATGTCTACTATTGATTTCATGATGAAGAGGAGGATAAGTTATTGATGATAACTTTTTGTGGCCAAAAGCGAAGTGACCTTCAAATTGACACTCATTTCCTAACTAATCTATTTTAATTATTTATGTTTACATCATTTACAAACTGTTTTTCAAGTTGATTGAAATTAGTTACGAATTTTAATTGAAAAAAACTTTTCTAATCAATTCTATTTTAAACTTGAACAATTTCATTCATTGCAATAAACTATTAAATCATTGACTCAACAATCACAGAATACACAATCAATTTCAGTTCTGTAACCTCAATTTATTAACCAAATTGTTGATTACAATTGGGTTGATTAATCGCCAAGAAAGATGAACTTTTTTCTGTAACATTATTGAACTTAAGAGGGTTTAATAACAAACTGTCATGGAAATTAATGGTTCAAAACAAAACACATTTTTTGATAAAAGTCAGAATCTAGATTGGATTGATGTCATTGTAATAACAATAAGATGATGACCAGGTTGACAACAATTGTACCTGATTCTATTGCCATAATTTTCATCTTGAATTTTGATCGCCGTTGTTTATTATGATTACAGCTTCCCTGTTGAACTAATCATCAGACTGACAATGAATACTATTATTAAGCGTAGAAACAGTTTGTTTTGGAAAAGACTTGAATGAAACAAAATAGCTGGATAATATTCATTGTGTTTGTCTTTTTTGCAGTTCATTGAAAAAGCACCAAAGATGAAGATGATGGTGAGGATGATGATGATGATAGGGTGTTTGACAGTTAACCAGCAAAAAGAATCTTAAGATGAATTGTAAGTTGTTAAAACAAGAACTCTAATTGGGTTGAAATGAAGGGCAATGAGTGAATGTAGACTGATGAGGATAACGGCAATGATGAGGAGGATGATATTGAAACAGAGCTCAATAAAACCAGTCTTCATGTGGAGGCCAACTTTGATATTAAAATGTTCCTTAAATACTCTATTCCGCATTCTGATTCGCATTAAACACTATGAGAACTTATTTAACTTTATTTTTCACCTCAAAATACAATTTAGCCTTTCACACTTTGAAGCTATGAAAAACCCTTTTACCATTCGAATGATCCTTTTGTCATTAATTTAACACATTTTCCGTCTCAATTGAGTCGACATTAAGGTTGATCTGACAATCTGGTTGTTGTTTGTAAACTTTTTGATGATTTTTGAAATCAATTTTTTCTTCTGAATCAATCTATTGATAATTTTCATGATAAATTTGATAGTGAATTTGACTTTTCACTTGTGCATTCATTTGACCATTGACAGTGAAATTTGCTACTTTCGGGTGAAACTAAATTAGCCTTTAATCCTCAGTTAATCAGATGAAAACCAATTGAATGATTTTAATTGAGTTTGACATTGACTATCAACTTTAATTATGTCATGCAATCTTCATATCTGATTAAATATGTCAAATAGTCAATAGGTAAAAAGATCTGTACACAAAACTGTGATTTTTTGTGATAAAACTGGTTGTGAACTCATTTTGTGTTGTTTTTTCTCTTCATTTCAATCAATTAGATGAACCAAAAAACTGTCAATTTAATTAAGATGATAATCACAGTTAGCTTTTTACTGTAAAATTGATTCCCAGTCAGAAGTAAAGCTAATTGAATGAAAAAAGGTTTACTGCTAAAAATAGGTTTAAATGTATACCAAAACAATATATTAGTAAACAAAAATGATTTACTGATTAAACACAATAAAATTATTTATTTATGATTTGTTTTCAACCAGGAAGATCAAATAATGAAATAAAAGACCGCAAAAATCATAAACTGATGAAGAAGCTTCACAATTTAAGATAAAATGAAAATGGCGTTTACCTGATTAAGTGCATCAATTTGTAGTGCAAAATGCAAACAAAAATGTAAACCAAACCTTTGATAGAAAAAATCATTGATTAAATTACCTGTTGATAGCTATTTTGATTGTAAAAACGGGTAACAAAACAAAACGGAAATCATCTTTAACTAATCATTACACTCAACTAACAATTGAAATGGTCATAAACCAATAATTGAGGTTAAAAAAGGTAAAAGTTGAAATATATTTGTGGCTTAATATCTATTCACTTCCTACTGAGTTTATGTTTTGTCAACAGGTAAACGTATTAAATCATTTATCATCACTTTATCAACTTGTTCATCGTAATATTATACCTTTTCAGATGCGTTTTGCAAAGAATAAAAAGTATTATAAAAGTTGAGGAAAAAGTTGTCCTTTTTTCGTTTTATGTCCATTTAGTTCTCAATTACTTTAAAAATCGTTATTGGCCTTTTGAGCAAATTAAGTGATCAATCGGATTAGTTGATTGTTTACCCAAAATTGTATCACATTCACACAAATAATACGATTATGTTAACCCTCAAAGCAAAACTAAACTGCATTTCATTGAACAATTTACCTAATTGCTCTCAATATGGTAACGATTTATGTGCTCAACTTTCATCAGGCTAAAGTGATAAAAGTGATTTGAAGAAATTCCGGAAGAACTGAAGATGATCATGTTGATGGTCATCATCTTCTGAGTCTTTCATTTCTTTCACTTAATAGGCTCACCAACTGTACCTTTGTTGTTGTCATTTTGACAGCCTTTAATCTTAACTCAGCTTAGCTCAGCTTAACTCATCTCTACTTTGGTCTTTGAATAGTTGTTCATCAAATTTCATACATTTTTTGGCTTCTTCCTCAGGTCAATTTGAACTCTCTTTCATTATCATCATAATCCTCTTTTCATCTTATTCAGCTTCTTCCTCATTGAACACAATTAGGTGAAAAATGAGGAAAATCATATTCCTCAGAATGTTGAGACAATTTTAACTACTAATTAACATCACTTCCAATGGTGATTGGTAAGAATAGATAAAACAAGCGGAAAATATCTCATTACAATCATCAGATAATCTGTATTTTCACAAGAAAACGCAAGATAAAGATGATGATGATAAATGCACTGTGAAAATGATTCAGAATATTGCAGTTGATTACCTTTGGGGTCAACTTTTCTTCCGTCATATGATCACTTTTATGAATGACCCTGGTTATGAATATTTTTTTCTCTTCTTTTTGTACACAATCATTCTGTAATCATTCTTGATATTATCATGCTGTATCATCATCATAATCATCATCATCATCCTCATGATTGCCATGCATCAACTTAGCAAAAAGTAGTCAACGCAAAACGTTCAAAGTAAAATAAGAGGAAATCAGAAAAAGTATTAGAAAAAAGTCAAAGTGCAATTTAACACTGATCACTATTAATATAATTCATTAATTCAACTGTAATTTTGACTTTTCTCACATTTAATTAACCAGTTTAATGAAGAAAAATGAAATGATAGTTATTCTTCGTTTCTCAATTGGAAACTTACTTAATCAGTTGAAACAAAAATTGAATCGCATTAAAAGCATTTAAACCCACGGTCAATGTTACCTTGATTATGTTGACATTTTTCGATTGTGTTTAAATGGTTAACATTGTTATATATTGAACTTGATGCGAAAACAAGAACAGATAACTGTTCAAAACTGTATTACTCTGTGCAGCCTCTAACTGTCTGGTTAAGTGTAGGTTTGCCGTGCGATTAACATTCATTCAATTTTACGTGTAATAACCAAATAAAGTTATCTAAAGAGCAAGCTCATCAAGTCTCTTTCACTCTCTCTATTTCTTTCCTTTCTTTCTTTCCTTTCCTCTCTTTCCTTTTCTCTCTCTTTTTCTCTCTCTTTTTCTCTCTCTTTTTCTCTCTCTCTCAACGAGCACACACACCAAAAAAAGACAGAGAAAAAGAAAGAGCCCGATGATCTCTTTTGTAGTCTCTTTCTTTCTCTTTCCCACTCTCATATCGGGAGTCGGTTGAGTTAAGAAACCATTTGGGTTTCTGCTTTTCTCAAACTTGTTCTTGATGTTGCATTTAGTCAGTTTGTGTGTGTTTTTATTTTGTGTTTAACCTTGTGTGTGTAAATTTTTTGGTGTATTATAGACAACATAGAGAATGGATTTTTTTGCCCAATTTAATTTTCTTTGCGCCTAAAGTGATAATCTCAATGTGATGTAAACATTGTCTTCCAATGAGAAACCAAATGAATTTGAAGCAACAAATAAGTCAATCTCAAGCCTTATCTCAATCTTGTGTGTGATAAAATTTTATTATTATCAGGTAGTTATCAATTAAAGCCTAAACTAAAACCCAAACTCCAAACGCAATCAGAAACCTAAACCTAAGTCTAAACCTAAACTGAAACCCAAACCTAAGTGCTAAACATCAACCTAAGTCTAAAAGTTAAACTCAAACCACTGGACAACTTTAACCAAAACTTAACCCTAAAGTTAAACTTCTGCCTAAACCCAAACCTAAGTCTAAATGTGAATCTTGCTGCAACAAATCTTTATGTGCAAAGAAAATTAGATTTGATTGAAACTTCATTTTCTATGCTGTATAATTAATTAACTGTTTGTATTTACTATCATATAATAGTATGGACTTCTCTTATTTGATTAATTATACAGATGGAGGCAAAAAGCCCTATTTGGCCAGCATCGAGAGTCTAGAAGACTGTGGTGATGAGGAATTAAACGTTAATATTGCCACCATCAACAACAATGCCATGGATGATGGAAATATTTCAACAAATTGCCTTAAATTAAGGCATATTGAACGTGTCATTATGGAAATAGTTGAAACCGAAAGGACTTATGTACAGGATTTATCAGAGATAATTGAAGGATACCTTATTTATTTAAAAAAGTTTATTAATCAAAGTTCATCATCATCGTCACCGTCAACTTCATCGTCATCATCAACATCATCATCAACTGCATCATTATCAACCTCAACTTCAACATCATCACCAACATCGTCGCCAAAAAAGTGTTTCATTTGTTTGGATCAACTAAACAATCTTTTTGGAAATATTGAAGACATTTACGAATTCAATTCAAAATTTCTGAGTCAACTGGAAGAATGTGATTTAATACCAAGTCTAATTGCAAAATGTTTTGTCCAACAATCAAAAGGTTTTGAAGTGTATACACAATATTGTACCAATTATCCTCGTACCGTTTCCTTGCTCACTCATCTGATGACAAACAAGGAAACTGCTGAGATATTCCGAGAGAGGCAGTTATTTTTGAAACACAGTCTTCCTTTAGGTTCCTATCTTCTTAAACCAGTTCAAAGAATCCTCAAGTATCACCTTCTCCTTCAGAATATTGTGAAAGACGAAGAAGAAGATATTGATGATATACGCCAAGCTCTCTCCGTGATGACCAACATAGCGGCTCACATCAACGAAATGAAAAGGAAACACGAACACGCAGTTCGTGTCCAAGAAATTCAAAGTTTACTCTGTGGTTGGATGGGACAAGATTTAACAACATATGGCGAACTGGTTGCCGAAGGTTCCTTCCGTATGCTGGGAGCCAAAGCTGTGCGCCATTTGTTTTTATTTGAAAAGATGCTTTTAATTACCAAGAAGAAAGAAGACGGATTACTTTGTTATAAAGCTCTTATCATGTGTTCAAATTTAATGGTAATTGAAAGTATAGAAGGCGAACCATTTTGCTTTCAAGTTATACCTTTCGACTCTCCTCGAACTCAATACACCTTTCAATCGCGCAATCTTGATCACAAACGAGAATGGTGTTTGCAGTTGAAAAGGTTGATGTTGGAAAACTATCCAATGCCAATTCCTTCCAATGCAAAGCAAATTGTCATGAAACTGGGTTTAACGAGTAATTATGGTTTCAAGAGCTCAGGATCTGGATCTGGTAAAGAATCTAAAAGTAGTTATAGCAGTGTCGGCTCAGGTCGACGAACACCTTCAGCCCCAGAATACTTGGAAAAAAGGAAACAGGAAAGACGCAAATCAGACGCCGATAGTCATTCAACTAGTAATAGTCTTCATAAAGGTTTCAAGTTGAGAAAGTCATTGAAAAAGATTCAACCCTCGTTTGACCTTACAATGATGAATGGATCTAAAAGATCACGAAGTGCCAGTACCGATGAGACAGCCATGAATCTATTGAAAAGAGAGGAACAACTAAAGATTGATAGGAGATCAAGTTTAGGAACCATTAAACCTGCAAGTCTCCAGGAAGAGGAGATCAATAACAGTCAAAGTGGTAACATTAGTCTAACTTGCTGTGATGTCAAAACAATTAACAATAATGAAACAATAGCGACAACAACTTTAACCTCCTCCTCTTTACCTTCACCCATATTCAGTACAAACAGTATCACAACAATATGCCCAATGTCAATAGTTACCTGTTCAACAACAACCCTTTCAACGACCACAACAAGCAGCAATTCATCTCTTGCAAGTCTAGAGAAATCATTGTCTGACAATGTTGATGGCGAACGCAGTTATTGGTCTGGTTTACGTCGATCAAGCTCCAGATGCTCGGCACGTAAATTGGCAAATGATTATCTGAAGCGAGCATCAATCAGTGAGGCTTGTGGTGATGATTATGTTTCCTTTTACTTTTGTGGCAATGGTTTGGTTCGAAGGGATTCAATCAATGGAAGCACCAGTTCGAATGGTGTTGCCACTCTCGGTGAGGAGGACAAGTTGAGTGTGAATAATTGTGATCCATCGTCGATTCATGGGTACAGTTTATCATCTGGTTCTAGTATGGCTTCAATGGTATCATCAACAGCCTCTGAAAGCAATTCAATTATGTGCATATGTAAAGCTTATCGTCAATTGAACTTACGTTCAACACCTAAACAAACACAGTCATTATCTTCATCCAATTCATCTTCAACTTCATCTTCAACCACATCTTTCACTTCAACAGATGGTAATAATGTTACTGGATCCAATGTACAAATTGTTGAAAGTCCTTATGATGAGTACATACCTTGCCTTTGTGGTTCAACTTGCGAACAACGATCTCGACTCTTTAATTCGAATTCGGGCGAAGATTCTGGCCTTGGCAGCATCTTTTCAGGAAGCTCGTCCAACAGTTCCTTCTCAGCACGCACATCAACTCCTTTATCAGCTGGTTCAAGTGAACTCAGTATGGCTTCCTCATCTCATTCATCGACCGATGATTACCATCACATACTTAGCAATTTAACTGGTGCTGTTGGTCGTCTAGGGTTAACCAATGATCATTCATCTTCTAATCATCTGAACAATCCTCATAATGTTCGTCGAGCTCAATCCTTCACTGGAATGGTTAAAACAAAGACAGCTCTTCTCACCCACACATTATCCTTTCGACACTCACCTCAACTCGATTTAACACCTTGCTGTAATCTTACTCATCACCATCAATACAATCAGTATCATGGTCACCAACATAATCACCATCCACACCACCATCATCACAGTAACAATCAAAAGACTCATCATTATCACCACCATCATCAACAGAAGAACCCAAATCACAGTCACCAACATCACCAGTCTAACAGCCATCGGTCACCTCTTCAAACAAACCATTACTCATACCAGCAAACTTGCCATCCTGAACAAGAACAATCAACAAGAATGGAACAAGTTGGACAAAATTGTCATGAAAATGATGAACAACTTGCAAATTCCCATTCTGATGATTCTCCCGATATTTCTTGTTCCTCTTCTTCCTCTTCATCTCATCACCACCATTCTACACCCTCATCAACCTGCAGTTCAAGCCAAACTTCATCAACAACAACATTCTCCTCATCACCATTTGCATCTCCTTCTCTGTCAAATGTCTCATTTTCACGTAATTCATCCAACGTCAGGCTTCCCTCGTCAACCTCATTGGAAGAGATGAGCCCAACATCACCAGAAATCTGGTTACGGAAACAAGAAGAACACTTTCCACCAGCTTGTAAAAAGGGAGGCTCATTGCCAAGAAGCTTTGAATCAACAGCATTCACCTCGTCAAGCCAATTGTAATTCCCCCCACTTCCCACTCCTCCACTTCCACCTCCTTTTTTTGATAATTGATTGAATATAATTAGCTTTTGGCGAAGCAAGAAAAAAGTGAAAGGCGCCATGAAAAAAGAAGGCAAAAACAAGGAAATACAATGAACGAGAAACCAAGAAACATGAAAGCAAAGCAAAAGGCTGAAGCAAAGAAACAAATTTTATCAAGAATTGTTATGACAAACTCGGATTCTATGCAAAGCTGCTTTTTGCATCTTCATCTTTCACTATCTTTTTTGTTTAAACTTCTCAAATGTCTTGAAATAATTTAAATACATTTGTCTTCCCTCTTCTCATCCTCTTCATCTTCATCCTTTCTCATCCATCTTCTGCTTTTCTTCCTCATCTTTACAACTATCTATATGATAATGAATTTTTTGTTTTTAAAAAATTTAAAAATAACACTCGCTTTCTTTTTTGTTAGAAAGATCAACAATCTATTAATATTATTATAACTATTATTATTTAATCATAATCTGACTTAATTCCTTGTTACGGTCAATTTGCCAAAAACAAACTTGATTGGATTCCATCAATTGGCAATGTATTTTCAATCGCCATTTCCTCTTCCTAATAACCTTGATTACTTTGCAGATGGAAACAATTCACAGGATTTAATGATGAAAGTAAATGTTACAATGTAATGAAAGAAAGCTCAAGTTTCTCACATTCAGACGAATGCTTTTTCCAAATGATAACAATTAACGATTCAATTTCCGATTGGTTTAGCAGTGGAAGATTAATGATCACCAGTTGGTATATCTAATCATGGCCAGAAAACTATCATGAAAAACAAACTACTCGACAGTTTATCCACAAATGACCATTGGTTATCATGAAATGAAATGATTTTCGGTTAATCGTTAAGCAAAAGTCATTCAACATTCTTATTTTCAACATAAATTTCTAAAGTGAAATTGAAAAACAGCGAAATTCAAGATTCATTGAAATTGAATGAAATGATGAGGTAATGATAATAATGATGAAAATGATAATGATAATGATGCTACTGATGGTAATAATGATTATTATTATGAATGTTATTTTCCAGTCATTCAATATGAAAGGAAAGATTGAAAAGCCAAACACAAGAATTTTCTCAATCAATTCAATTTGTTTCATTTTTTGAGGAATTTTTCATTTAAAATCTTCAAAGCCTCATTTCCATTCTAATTGATGATGATAATGATAACTATAATAATAATAGTATTAGTATAATGGCCTTTAGCCTTTGGCTGAATGTGTTTCAAAAAATCATTGAACTTGTCAAAAGAGCTAACAGAGTACAGATTAACTATTGATGATCAATTGTATAATAATAATATCAATTTAACCATCTTCTTTCTCTTCACAATCAAACAGGTAAATGATCATAAAATGAAAGTTTTTAAGGTTCATCTTTGCCTTCCTTTCAAGTTGATCATCTCGAGTTAGTTAGTAGTTGAATGATAACAAAATGAAATCACAATTTAAACAGCAAATCACAAACATCATCTAATTGTTTCTAAATATGATAATCAGTTTTGTCTTAATTTGCCTTGAGGCTTGAATGTTTGCTCTTGCATTTTGGTGTTTACATTCAGAAGTATGGATCTCTTAAAATAGACTTTCAATTGACCCAGAACATGATGATGATGATGATTGAAGAAAGTTTCATTTTCTAATTATGACCTTGATTGTGACTGTCTGCTGAATATTTGATGACGAGTATTAATGTTTTGTTTAACGCATTTGTTTTTGTTTATTAATCAAAAGTTGAATTGAAAGCAAAAAACAAATCACAAAAAGGCCTTTCATCTTCACCATTCAATTAAAGGTAAGTTGCAATCTCAATTAACCTTTTATTTGACCGCAATTAAGGCTAATATGTTAGACTATCTTAATCAATTCATTTAATAAACAACAGAAACAGAAATGATCGCTTGTATTTAAATTATAAGTAAAATGTTATTCATTCATTAAATACCATTTAAGATGCAATCTTCAAGTTCAACTCCTTTCCTTATGCAAATCAATGACGATTCAAAAGCTCACACAGTTTATAAATTGTGTTTGTATTAATATGTTTGTATGTTTGTGTGTGTGTGTGTGTTAACTGCAGATTCAACTTTGAACACTTTTTTTAGTCTTAAGCATCTTCAATTGTCAATGAACGCTCCTAATTTGTAGTTAATTTGAGATACAATTAATAACTCACAGCCCAACTCTCCATTGAATTAATACTTTCGCTTCACTTTCAGGGTTAATTCAAGATACATTCGTTGTCCTTATTGATTAATTCAAATCATTGATTGTAATCGTTGTAATAATTGCAGCTACCTCATAGTGAGCTCATCACTGTTCATCCTTAATTGATGCAATTTAAATGACAATGAAAGGTTGAAATTTTAGATTAACTATTAAAAATGTAATTTAACTTGAAAAGGTAAAAGTTAATGTTTGCAATTACATTTTTATGTACATTAAGAGGTTGTTAACCTTTAATCTCACGTTCAAGGTTATTAATTTAAAAGTTATTAACACATTTAACTAACAATATTGTATTCATTAATTCAATTGCTTGCTACACAGTTTTGTGTGTTTAACTGTTCCCTGTTTAGTAATTTTTCATTGTCAACCTTTCACATTGTTAGTTCAATTGTATTTGCACTTTCACATTCACGCGTTAAATTTAGTTGAGTAACTTTGATTCACTTCAACTGACGAGCTCAATTTGATGAACACAAAAAGGTTAACTATTTAAGTAATTAGTTTGTTCAAGTATTTAGCAAAATGTCTATTCGAAGAGGTTATTTATTGATTAGGAAATGAAAAGTGTTGAGTTAAGTTGAAAACAGGTTAGCAAGATTGACTTTTATGAATAACTTCTGTGCTATTTTGGTTGAAAATGAATCTCTTTACAATGTAACCTGAAAACCCTGTAAACTCATTCAGCATCCAGAATATTTGTGATAGACTTTTGAGTTATTTCTCGTTATTATTCTGAACCAAGCAAAGACAAGACTTAAAGGAATTTTGTTTTTATTTCTTAGTTTCTAATTTCCAACATTTCGATAAATATAAAATAACCTCAAATGAAAAATTCATTTATTAATAGTTCATTATCATGTACACCTAGGTTAGGCTAATTAAACACAACTTCTGATTAACTGATGCATTTATCAATTTTAGGTTTGGGAATCTCATGGAGTCAATGATGTCAAAATTCATCAAATTAGTTGAATCATCTAAATAGATCATGGGGACAACTTCCATGAAACTAACTGGTCTTTCATGGCAGTTGACCATTTGCTTGCATTGTTTGCTTATCAGGATTGCAGCACATGGCATCACAATCGTCTTCACTTGAATCATCTTCGATGAGTTGTATGTGTCTAGGTGTAGTTGCAGTGGATTCATGAGCTTTTTTCATGTGTTTATTCAAATTGTCAGCCAGTGAAGAAGCATGATTACAATAAAGACACTTGAACAGGCGATAGAAATGTTTACTTATTACATGTTGTTGCCAGAAGTTACGAGAAAAAGGCTTGAAACAGACGCAGCAAATGACATGACCAGAGCTGAGTGATAGATCGTTCTTGATCAAAGGTAAAATACTGTCGACACAGTTTGCGATTCGTTGTATGTGTGAATGATGTTGTCGTAAACAAGTCCAACTGTAGTCAACTTCTTTCTTTCGCCACCATCTTTTGCCTTTTTCCTTCATCAGTTTTCGACGCTTTTTCACTTCCATTTCCAGTTTTTTGAGGCACAATTTTGATGTGGACATCCTGGCACATCTTTCATCAATTCTGGCTGTTGTTCCTGATTCTGTGATGCTATGTTCAGGCGCAATTTCATCACAATTCATTGATGCTTCCATTAGACTTAAGAATGAAACAAAACAAAAAATTCAACTAAACATGAGTTAAACCATAAAAACTTGTATTTAATGTGAAACCAGTCAATTTGCATGTCTCAAGTTGTAAGGAAATCTCTGCTTTAAAAGAACTTCGATTTATTCAAATCGGCAACATTAATATCTCACAGTTGTCAGTTCGCTGATAAATTTAAATTTATCTATTGTCGGTAAACAATTGCTAACTTCTTATCAAGTAAATACTATTATTAGTAATAATTCATTACTAATGCAAATAACACTTTGAAACATCAAACTGCGGCTTCTTCTCATTTTCATTTCCAGTATTTTGTTAATGATAATTGATAAACTAAAAATGACGATTTAAATTCAATTTGTTTAAAAGATTTTATCAAGAATATTGACTTTCTCAGAAAAATTAAATTTAATAATCGATATTAAGGGTAATCAATTTGTATTTTGTTAATGATTTCAATTCTACATTTTCGCTCAATGAATAGCACTTGTGCTCCGTTCATAAGCTATTTCAAACCACTGACATTATCTGTAGATTACAGTTATTATGCCATCAATCGTGACTCATGTTATGATTGTTGATGAATCTATACTTCAATATTGTACAATTTATAATGAAATCAGCTTTTATTCGCGAGGATTTCATACATAGTTTGTGTTCGCTATTTGATTGTCATTATCATCTAAATAGATCATAGGAACAACTTCCATGGGATTTAATTGTCTTTCATGGGACTTGACCATATCGTAATGTATTGATTCCTTATCGTTTGATTGTACTTTTGACTTTTCATGATTAGTATTTTCTTTCTTTTCATTCATCACTGTATATTGAGAACACTTTTCGTCATTATCTGAGCCTAGCATAGCTAAATAGCTCATTTCTTGTCCTCCGTAGTAACCAGACATCATGGTTTTGCTGACCAACATTTCAAGTTCAGTATAATAATCCCGAACAGCCTCATCTATCATTTCACCCAACCTACTGACCAACTGTTTGAAGTTGGGTCGTTCAGTTGGAATGGATAGCCAACAGTCTGTCATTATTTTATAAATGGTTTGTGGACATTTATCTGGTCTTTCCATTCGATATCCTTTGACCAACTTGTGATAGAAGTGTTGATCAGCAGGTAGACCTGGATAAGGTGATCTGCCCAAAGTGAATATTTCCCAAAGTAGAATCCCGAATGACCAGACATCAGATTGAGTTGTATAGAGTCGATCGCCAATGGACTCGATGGCCATCCATTTGATGGGCAATGGAGTGTCGACCTTCTTAATGTAATTGTAATCCTTCTGAATGTCTTTAGCCAAACCAAAGTCACATATTTTAACGACTCCTTTATCGGCCACAAGAACGTTTCGAGCTGCTAAGTCACGATGAATCAACTGTGTTAAACAAATGAAACAATTGCATTAATTGAAAGAAAAACAATAATTAAAGAAATTACTTTTTTCTGTTGTAAGTATTCCATTCCTCTGGCTACTTGAAAAGCAATTGCGATCAAAAAACTTGTGCTGATTTGCAAGCAAGCACTCGAATCTGGTTCATCAGTTGTGACACTCGAACATAATCCATCAGCAGAGTTGATGCAATCTGCATTACCTGAGTCATTAGCGACATAATAATTGGAATTACTTGCAGTTGAATTTTCCATGGGCGTGTAGTTTCCTGTCGGGATGAATGGATAGTATCTTTGACTATGTCGTTGCATTTTCGGATCAAACAAGCCAGTAACTGGATCAACTTGGCTAATGAAGAAGTTGCGTCTTTCCCTCAAATAGTCTCTTAAATTGCCATAAGGACAGTACTCGACGATTATCATTAGTTTACTGTGATCGTGGCATTTAGTTACTGCGCCAAGGCAGTTGACGATATTCAGATTTCGACCCATGTGAATGAGTATTTTAAGTTCCGCTATAAGTGCTTTGACCTGCAAGTAATCAGCATTTGGTTTCAACATTTTCACAGCAACGAGACTGTTCTTTCCAGTTTCACTGATGCCAATTGCTTGAGCAAGAACAACTCGACCAAAGGCGCCTTCACCAAGAGTGCGCTTTATTTTCAGTCTATCAGGTGGAAACTCCCATCGAGAATCATAAGATAATAAGTCAACTTGTTCATCTAAAGGTACATCAGGATTGTATGAATCGATTGACGAAGGACTCAGAAGGGCTTCAGTCGAGTATTTAGTGCGCTTCCGATGTCGAATCACAACCAAAGAAACAATGAAAATGCAAATGCATGTCACGAAGACAGCAATTACGAACAGAATGATGACTACTTTAAGAGCAACACTTAAACTACCAACCACTTCCAGGAACATTTGTTGGCGAATCGTTCCTCCTTTGTTCGATATTCTGCATTCATATTTACCTTTATCAGATACATCCAGGTTCTGAATAACTAAATGTGAACTGTCATCATATGTATCAATATTCAGTCTGTTATTCTGTTCTATCACTTGATCATCTTTTAACCATTCAATTGTAGGCTTAGGTTTTCCGAGGGTAACACAGTATAGTTCAAACATCGATGATTGGGCAAATTTGACTAGAGTTTTGTTCATGTTTGAATCGACTAACTTCGGCGGAATGGCCCAGATTATTGAAATCTTTACGTCTTTAACAACATAAGACTCTGATTCGTTCAACTTCGATGAAGAGTTTGAGGATTGCACAGATGATTCTTCGCTTTTCGAATCGTCTTTCAATGTTGCATTACAATAGTAAGTTCCAGCTGAATACTTATCGATTTTCATCAAAGTCAATTTACTCACTAAATTTTCGCCCTGATTGTTGAGATTCTGGATCAATATTCGAGACGTGTTCTGCAATTTATGAGGCAGTGTATGGCATTTGCTTTGGTACCAATCGAGTTTAGAATAGTTTAGAGACGAAGCTTCACAACTAAATAATAAATCATCACCTACAATGTATTCAGTCGCATTGACTCTCAAGTGAATCTCTTCTGAACCAGAATTAGTTGTGATGAAACTTCTATCAGCGTATCCGGATCCATGACTATTGGAGGCTTCGCAACTATAGATACCGTCATGAGAAGCATTCTTTATTTTCAAAATCGATCGAAATTGGTAAAAGTTCTCGATTGATTCTTCGCCTCTTTTGGGTAAAAACCATTCATTAGTTTCCCAATCTGATTCATGATTCAAACGATCATGAAATCGATTGGCAACTTTACGTTTTGAGTTAGTCATTTGGTTGCAAAATGTGTGCTTACAAGGAAAGAAAGACCAAGATATATTCAAAGGCTGGTCGGCGGTTGCATAACAGCTAAGGGAATGCGAAGAGCCTTTAGAGAAGTAGCTTTGTGATCCAATGATCTCAACATGGATTGACTGTTTAGTTGATATTGATTTATTCATTAATGATTTGTTCATATTTTGTTGAGTGCTGCTGAGTATTGATAAGTTCATTGGCTTGGACTGACTGCTTCCGTTGACAGTCTCATTTGCTATCATTAGCCCTTCTTTGATCCAGTCTGTTCAGAGACAGATTAACAAGAATGAAATTTTCTCATATTTCAATTACACAAGTTATGGGCAATCAATATTTAACCTCATGACCATATTAGATCATATCAATCAGTCAATCATTTACATTACTGTGGTTAATGAATATAATGATTGCTGTTCTTGTTCACAGTTAATATGTGAAACCATAAAATTATGAGTTATTTTCATTTCGACGAGCTAATGTTGGACTACAATGTTTATAGCTATTCGTTCAAAAAATGTGTTTGCTTGGCAGTGAATACCTTTCGTTTATTGAGATGAAAGCTGTTAACGAAGAAAGTTTATTCATCGCCATCTCAATCATCTTCCTGATCATTATCATGATAGCGTGTTTATCCTTCACAACTGGCATAGGAATAAATCAAAGGGCTAAACTTACCATTCATCAGAAAATGAACTGAAGTTTGAATACTTCCATCCTGATAAGAGCAAGTGTATCTGCCGATCTGATTAGAGGTTACATTGAGTATCGTCAATTTATTTTGGAACTTTGTTTTCTTCTTGACAGTTAGGCATTCATCATTCGTGTTTGTTGATGTTTCCGTAAACATTGAGTTATTCTGGAAAGAATTAAAAACTGAGCAATCTTTTCATCTTTGAGCTTGTATTATTATAATTAACTTATTGTTTGATCAAACTATAATAATAACTCACCCAAGTACTTGCTGTATAGTTCCATCTTAAAGGTTCATTTCCACTGCAGCACAAGAAGACAGCACTTCCAAATGGTATTATTGATGAGTAAGATCCTGATTCAGTCGTCGTAAATGAAATGTTGAACAAACCAGAAGACTTTATGTGGATATTTGGAGGCTCTAAAGGAATCGAAAGATGTAAGTTGATCAAGATTGAAGAGCAAAAAGTAATAAATCTGAGCCAATCTCTGAACATTTTACTCTACGAGAATCGACGTTAAATATGCATGTAATATCATAAATCAGAATAAAGTTATTCAATTGTTATTAACAGAAACATGATTATTATTTGCACAATATTTTCAGAAGCATTGAGGAAAAGGAAATCCTTTTCTGTTAATAGGTTAGTATTGAATGAACAAAATGATTGATTAGTCAATGTTCCTTTGAATATTCCTGCTTGTGGTAGCTCATTTCGGAGATTTTCAGTGATTTGAGGATCATTTTGTTTATATTGATATCTGACTAATGAATTATAGGAAAAACTTGATATTTTGAATCTTCAAAGACTTATAGGAATTGTTCAATCAGAGTAAGCTAAAGTATGAAAATGATTTATTAATAACTAGTTAGTATTAAACATTTGATTCACTGATCTTTTCTTGAGTTATCCGCTCAAACCGTTAACGAAATGATCAAACCTAAAAGATATTAATATGTGAGTTAAGTTCATATCTATACATACAATTTATAAACTCAATGTATCAAATTTTGTAAGATTGTGACCGAACTGAGCGGGTTCTAAGAAAAAACTCACACAGCATAAAAAAGCTGATTCAAAGGCTTTTTCCTTCGACTGAAGAGCAAATAGCTTGATGAAAAAATATGGTATCTTAACTGTACAAAAAGAAATCAAAGTTTCAAATTTGCACTCAATTTTGTCAAAACTGTCCATCAGAGTAACTCTTTGATTCAACAAATGAAATCAATTTTATGCGGCTACTAGGTTCAACTTTCAACTCGAATGAAAATTTTCTATCTGTGATGAAAGAAAGGCTTTCTTCTTCCAAAAATGATATCAAAGTGACAAAAGCTAAAGATTTCAACTTTTGAACTTATTATTCTGATGGTGTTTTCATTGAGAACTTGAATCTTTTAAATGAAGATTGAACGTATTGTACTCAGAAGAAAAAAATTGCGATCATTCCAGATTCGCGAGTTTTGGATTGAATAACGTTAGTTTCGCGTCGGCACCACGTGAGTGTAGTAATGTAGTATTAATGAGAATATTCATTGCCAGTTAGATGAACAGCTGAACAGGAAAACTATATCATTTCAAATGTTAAAAACAGAAACAGATTGTTCTGCGATAAACTTTCAAGCCTTGAAGACCGTCAATTTAGATAAGAAATATTGTAGGATGCAGTCAGGAAGTTAGGTCTTGATAGTGATCGAAACAGTATATAGGTAAAAACGGATTTTTGACTTAATTTATTCGATTTTTAGTCACAATTATTGATAAATCAGTAAATTATTGATTTTCACATAAAAGGTATAAAAAATTGGTAAACTCATCCTTTTGCATAAGATGAATATTTATCAAGTTAAGCAACCAGTTTCTGTGCCCACATACACCTGTGAAATCGTCCATATCTGTAGAGGAATAAATGCTGTTTCAATATTAACACACAAACATATGTAACATCGAAAGACGAAGTACGATACATAAGACTTTATAAGAATTTAATGCTACACTAGTTTCACGGATAAGTTAATTTTTGATCAGCGCTTATAACAAATTAACTTATGCGTGAAACTAGTGTAATACTTAAAATATTTAGAACTATTAGAACTAATAAATTCGTAAATCAACATAAATTAATATAATCCAAACTTCGAGTTTAAATGTTTGAAATGAGCGGATTTCAGTCGCGTTCTGTAGTAACTCGCAGTAACTTCAAGGCTTGGAAAGATTATCAGATAATCATTTTAAAGAAAAGACTCTATGCTCTTTCGTATGAATATATATAAATTTGACAGTCAAAGTCCACTCAGTTCATAATTTTTGATTGGATTATACAATAGTATCAGTGAAGGACTTCATCTCGATCTAAACGAATTGTATGCTTCTAACTCAATCAATAAATAAAATGCAAACCTATTGACCAGATCATGGCTCCACCATAACCTTCGGTTTTGATGAACTCCATTTTGGCTGCTAAGCTCTCATCATCTTCATAGCCAACCCATTGATCTTTGTGAAAAGCGTAAGGAGCCTTACCTTGCGCATCCCATTTTCGAGTCCATTTGCCCGACTCAACCTGAGTACAAATCTGTCAACCAAAAAGCAATTATAATCAATTCTTGTTGATCAGTTTAATTTGCATTAGCTGCACACTGCAAAATGCAACTACAGTCTAACCTCGCATATTTGGCTTTTAAGTAGAGACATCTAACGTCCAAAAAGAGAATCAGCTAATTTTTGGTTAAGATACTTATTAAATTAATTACAGTCTCTGAAAATAGAATCAAAGGGTTACTTTTTGACTCATAACTTTTTGTTAGTTTACTTTTTAAAGGTAAGTTCATTTAATTGTGAACCACTTTAATTCATTGTCTCTACTCCAAAAAGACAAAATATACGAGGTTAAGGTGTAATTGATAATCAAAGTCGAAATAAAGTTTGATGAATATTTATTTAGCTCTTCCATGGGCCATTGTTACTATTTGATATCTCCCTGTAGCCATATTTTCATGCATTTAATGTTAGCAGCAAAGACCATAAAACAACAAGAGATTTGTTTATGTCGAACGAACAAAAATGAATCCTTCGCTTTGAAACCCTTTGAAACCCAAATTATATTTTGATGTTACACAAACCTACTTCGTAATAAGTCAAGAATCCAGGCTCATGTGAATAGTTACCAGCTAAACCTAATCCCGGCTGTGTTATCGGCGACTTTTGCGTGTTCTTTTTGGGATTCTTCAGAGTAAAGCTTTTCCCGAAGAAAGGAACACCAACAATCAGCTTATTCTTAGGAGCTCCTGAATCCACCCACATTTTGAGTCCGTCTCTCTATCATGCAAGGGGAATAAATGATAAAATATTATGAACTGAAACAACGAATTGTTTTTGTTGAGAAACTTACGACATTCAAAGTCATGTCATCGAAAGTATCAAAGGATCTTGGATTCAATGGACTGTGAATATCAGCAAAGCCAGTCCAGTTCGTCCGCAAATGAAAAGCCATAACATGAATTTGATCTAAATATCTTAGCAATTGAGTCCATAATGGAATGCAATGAATTAAGGAAAATTTAAAATTGCCATTCAACTAATTGTTTTCATTCCGAATCCAGATACGAATTAACACTGCATTGTAATGATAATTACCTTGATATTTCACCGACATCATAGCCACTTTTAACGTAACTTTTAACTATAGGAACGATGGCAGATAAGATATAATTTCGTGTGGCGAACTCTTCTTTTAGTTCCTGTTAGCCAATTGAGTGAAAGACTATCTGTTGAGATCTCAGGATGAGAAGGATCAATGAACTTACCTTCAACAAATGAGAAAAGTTTGTGATATCAGATGGCTCGCCACCTCTCCATGGTACTCCTGGATACTTCCAATCCAAATCCATTCCATCCAATCCATATAGACTCAGAAATGACATGACAGATGCAATGAATTTTTGTCTCGATCCTTTTTCACTAATCATAAGCGAGTATTTAGCTCCGTCTTCAAGCCAGCCTCCGACAGAGATCATAATTTTAAGGTTAGGCCACTTCAATCGCAAGGCAGCCAACTTTTCAAATCCTTGGAAGCAAACAAATAGTATTATTTGTCAAATGTTTATTATTTGCAAGTTAATACTTACTTCGACTCAAACTATGTGAGTCAGATCTTGATTTGTTCTGGCACGTCGTATTATCAGAGCCAACACATTCATTGTAATCAAAGTACTTATCTGAGAATTTGATTTCATTCGTCTTTTCATCCAAACCAAGATAAGCGTATACCAAATGTGTACACAATTCACCAGGAACATCGTCGATTCCATAATTCATTGGAGGTGTTCGATAGATCGCCCAAGTGAATAGATAGCACACAATTTTATTGGAAACTTCGGCTCCATCTCGCACCTTCGATCCTTAAAATATACAAATGAAATAAATTAATATTTATCTACATCATTACTTGCATTGATCTTACCCAAAATGAGCAGAATGGAAAGTCTTGCTAACCTAACCGCCGCCATTCAGAACTCTTCTGTCAAACATCAATTAATTACTTTTGACTGTTTGGTTGAGGTCTAAATGTGTTTATTTATCTGATTAATTGAACTTTCGAATAGATATCCTGTTCTCTGTAACCTGAATTGTGATGATGAACCTAATGAGTGCATATCCTGATGAACACATCCTTTTTGATCCCCTGAATGCTGCATATTATATTCACTGGTTGACTGATCAAATAAAAATATCGGAATAAATAAGAAATTCTATTCTCTTTTAATGGACGTTTAATAAAAAATTGAATATCATTTTTCATTCTACATCATTTATATGATCTGAAAGTCTTTCTTTTGAATGGTACGATGGTGATTAAATAGCTGGACACTCATCCAACACTTTAACTCCTTTCTCGACTCAATCGCTATTAAACAATGGACGAGGTTGGAGCTATGATGGTTCAGCAAAATGAACAATTCGCTTTGATAAGTGCTTCAAATAAGTGCCTTACATAGATATTCATTCAACTTGACTCATTAACATGGAAAAATATGGAAGGTGGAGCTATTTCGATGCAAGAATATATTGCTGCGTATTTTATAATGTAATATACTGAGTCTCTAGACACATTATTACCTCAAGTTAACTCAAGTGAACAAAGACAATGAAGAAGCTGACCTACCTGAGCCTATTAGCATTCACAGGACTATTGCTTGTCTTTGTCTGCATAATTTGTGCCTTTGTTTATTTCCTTTCTGATAAAGATGCAGATACAAAGTTGAACTCTCAAGTTTCTGGTGCAGTAGTGTGCTACTTCGCTACTTGGTCAACTTATCGCACATCTCCTATGACTTATACAATTGACCTTATTCCAGGTAATTTGTGTACTCATTTGATCTATACCTTTTTAGGCTTCAACGAAACTTTTCAACTCAAGTATTTAGACCATGATTTTGATATTGATAGAGGTAAGTTGAGATTAATTAGACTTTTGCTGTTTACAAAGAGTGGTTACTTAAGTTCAACTTTTAATTCTGTTTCAGAGGGTCTCAAGAAATTTATTGCTCTTAGAGCTAAATGGCCACGACTTAAGTTCGTAATATCTGTGGGTGGTTGGAGTGTTGGAGGCGCATTGTTTTCTAATATGGCTAAAGATCGAGATTCACGAAGAGCATTCATTACATCTGTTTCCACTTTTCTGAATCAATATAAATTTGATGGACTGGATTTAGACTGGCAATATCCAGGATTCACTAAGAATGGAGGAAATTATAAGGACAGAGAAAATTTCGCGAAACTAATCAAGGTTAGATGCATTACCGAACGGCATTTTTCAATGTCAACTTCTTACTTCTTGCTACAAAATTCAGAAAACTAGTTATTTATCGACTGCAATTGTATGACATGAAAAGTGACTGCTTCTCAAATATTTAACTTGTCAAAGTATTGATTCTAAAAATGTTTTGTGACAAAAGAAATAAGTGCCAACACGAATTGTTTTCGCTCTTTTATTGCAGGAACTACGAACTGAGTTTGATAAACATAATTATATTTTGTCATCGACTGTGCCAATAACCTCATCTCGAGTACAAGATGGTTATAAAGTGACAGAATTGGCGAGGTAAATGCAAGTTTATTGTTAAAATTGGTCAGCCTCAAGTGAATCATAATACAAAACTCTTTCTGATATCAGGTATCTTGATCATTTTCATGTCATTACTTATAATCTAAGAGGAGTTCGTTCACCATTTGTCGATGTGCACAGTCCATTGTTTCCAAGGTCAACTGATGGAGAAGAAGTTTTCGGATTGAATGTTGTAAGTTTCATTTCACCGTTTCATTTGTTCCTCTCATAACAAAATTCATTTTTAAATCGTAAAACTGATCAACGAAAATGAACTAATCGAGTTGGTTAACGCAGAGAGATGGTCTTCAATATTGGGCTTCATTGGGTGTGCCAAAGTACAAATTGATTGTTGGAATTCCTTTCTTTGGTAAAACTTTCACATTGGAATGCGAAGAAAACAATGGAATCAAAGCTCCGATGAATAAAACCTATCATGCAGGAAAACCAGGTGAATTTACACGGACAGCTGGTATTCTTGCTTACTATGAGGTCTGTAACATTTATAGTCTAGTTCAATGATCAGTGGAATTTCGATTGATTGCTCGTCTTTCATTCAGATTTGTTCGGGTCTTTTATCGAACAAATGGACTCGAGAATGGGATGACGAAGTTAAAGTTCCTTATGCTTATTATAAAGATCAATGGGTCGGGTATGAAGATGAGGAGAGTATAAGGTTCAAGATGGAGTTCATCAGAAAAGAAGGTTATGGCGGTGCCATGGTTTGGTCTTTGGGTTTGTATTCATTTGCTTTAATTGATTTCACGAAAGTTCATTCATTTTCATTCCGAAATGAATACCTGTGACTCTTTCCTTTCTTTTCAATACTAGATTTTGACGATTTCAGAGGTGTGTGTGGTGAAAATAACATATTACTCCGGACTATTCATAAACATTTGCGAGTAAATACGCTCAAATTTTTCACTTGATAATTGTGTATTTCAATCTGATAATCGTTCTAATAAAATTATCGAAATTCGTGCCTTAAACATCGATGAAAATTGATTTAAATCAAATGCCATTCCAATCATATTGGTTCTTTTAACTCTGCTCTATGCTCAACACTCAATACAATACAGAATGGGTTTGTTCAATTTTCAGCTGACCTTAAACAGCCAAACATCTTTTAGTTATTGTATTTTAAGCTAAAGAAATATCAGCTAACAAAGGTGCGGGTCCAATATTGGATCGTCTTTTCTGATGAACAAAATCATTATCAGAGTTAGTCGAGTGAATCAGCGCTCAGATCCAGATAAGTAATGAAAATGTAAAGTAATTTAAATACTTTTCTCGTCTAGACTCACATGATAATAATAAAAGTTACTCAGACTGATCAATCGAAAGATCAATCCATCAATATCTTGAACCATCAATCAGCATAAATCGACTGAATAGAATCGTCAACTTAATGTTCGAATGAAAATTGATGCTCAGATTTTTCTTTCCTGGGCCTCCCCACGTTTGGGGACGTACTTCAATTCAACGAATAGACTTGCCTCTTTGTGCTTTATGTTGAATGCTTTTCAAATGCTCAATTATTCGACTCAAAATGAGCAAATCTAAATGATTAACAAACTTGTTTAAATTGAACCTAATAACTTGCAAATGCTGTGATCATTCAAATAGCAACATTTAAATTTAATTCTTCTGTTTTATTCTAAGTTAATGCTTATATTATGTTTTAATTATTCATATTAAAAAACTTACCCATGTTAGTGTGTCATCCTCATACCAATAAGATTATAGACGCAGCTTATAACTTCCAGCCTTGAGAGATTTACCAGAAATACGAGACAGAACTGAAAATCGTAAAGGCTATCTAGTAATTCTGGTAAAACTCTTGAGGCTGGAAATCGCCAAAACCATTGGATCACCAGAACCGTTGAATCCAGGAATCCATTGCAAAGTTTACTTACTTAAGTTGTACTTACTTTTCAATACGTATTGAGATCTGCAAAAATAAACAAATTCAAGAGACATTGACGTTCTTATAGCAAAACAACAAGAATCACAGCATTTTGATTTATTCCAAACAATGAAGTAAAAATGAAGAATAAAAAGAAAGTATTTGATTAATGATTTTTATTTGGCCCAGAATAGGTGAAAACGCAAAGCTGAAAAGCTTTTGCTTCAAGTTTGGAGACAATTAGATTACAGTCTAGAGACAGAGTAGGAAGTAAAAGCCGAGATAACAAGGATTGAATGGACCGAGAGTTGCTCGAGTCAGAGCCATTTTATTGAGCAAGGTTTTGCCCACAGGATGAAGAAGGCTCGTGTCTTGAGGAAGCGTTTATCATCCTGAAAATGATGCGATAACAAGAAGGAAACCGATTGGTTGGCTGGTTAGGTTTCGGCGGATTTCCATTCCTATAAACATTCATCCGTTGAAGTGATTTATATAGTTTAGATAGTTCAGTATTTGATTTGTAGTTGAAAAAGCTCCTTATTTCATTTCAACCAATAAATAGTTAAGCATGAAATGTAATTTACTATTCATAGAGAGACTCTTTATTTGGTTGTGATTAATGTACTATCAATTGCCAATTACCATGAATCTCACTGATTTTCCTCGTTAATCTTTTCTTTCAACTGAAGTGACCATATTTTCAGTGAGTCTGTCACTGTGAGATTTGAGATTGAAATGCATTCTCACAACGTCAGACTCTCTGCAGATTGGATCTTATATCTTTACAATACAATTCATTAATTGTATTCATCCTCATGAATAATGATTGTGCATCTATCAAGAATATTTATCGAACCTCAACAAAGAGATTCAAATTGATTTTTTCATTGGCTAATTGAGTAATTATAAAATGTTTATTCTGATCTTGTAATAATGAATATTAAGGATTAATCTGTGATTTTATTTTCATTAACACCTATCCATGGACAAATTGTCAGAATTAAGATGAATTAGCTTGCATCATTTGCCATTTATCCTCGAATTAACCAGATCAAACAAACTGCTCTTTCAATTAAAGATTTAAATTTACATAAATATCAATTCATACTACTAAAGTTTAAATTAAGGAATGTTAATTCTTGCAGATTATAGGGTTTCCTATCAGTTTTCATAATTGAATGTTGGAATTTCTAGCGTTTAATCCATTGAAGAATATTCGAAATTCTTAATCGAGCCTTGATCAAAACCAAGAAATTATTTTCTTTAATGTAAATATCTTGTAACACAATTCTATCATTATGTTATTCTGGTTGTTCTGAATTTCATGACCTCTCAAAGGCTCACTATTTACTATTCACTGTTTTATCAATTTTCAATCTTATATTTATAAACAATGTATTTTACTTATGAATCAGAGTTGAATATATTACCATGAATGATGTCCTATAGCGATTAAAACCTTAGCCTTTAAAACTGCGCATTTTCATTAGTTATCATCAACTATTTAAACTCATCTTTTTACATTGTTTGTTCATAACGTGAAGTTTCATTGTGCTGTTAATTTGAATTCTTATCAATCATTCTATTATACCATTACTAAAACAAAAGCAGGAATATGGCAAAACTGTTCAGTTTGACTTTCCTTTTTGGAATCATCGTTGTTCTGGCCACAATGAATCTCGGCTACTTTGTATCAGCAGGTAAGATCATTTCAACTTCTATACACTTTCATCCTAACCATTGAATCTCTTACTAATAATTACTCATCATAATTTAATTAATCTCTTCTTGCAATTACTCCAAAGATTGTTGGTGGACTGGCTGTCAAAAAAGTGATTGGGCTGTAGTTGGGTGTAAGCAGTACGGACGTGAAGAAAAAGAAACTGCTGGTTGTCCCGGTGGTAAGAAGTACAAGTGCTGTAACTGATTATTACACATCGATCTCGAGTTCAACTGAATTGACCTACTAACCGTTTAGAAACAGACCATGCAATCGACTATTAAACAAAAACAGTGTTTATTTCTGAAAATTGTATTCACGAAGTAACCTAACAACTTGCATCAAAACCAAAAACATGAATAAATAAAGATTTGAAAGCAAATATTTGAATTTGAATTTTCATTTATTTCATTTCATTTAATGATGCGAGATTCTAACGGTTATATCGGTATTTACCATCAACGAACAATGTTCAATACACTGTTTCTTTATTTTTTATTGAAAGATTATACTGGGTGATCAGAAATAGTCGCCCATATAACGCGCATATAATTAATGTTCTTATATGCACACATAAGTGTACGAAAGTTCAGATCCCTCACGCATTATCCTAAGTTTGAAACTTCTATCCATCTTGTTTGGTGAGATATGGCCAAAAAACGGTTTATCTTTCGACCTTAATTGCGGACGAACCACAATATTGTCAGAGTCCATTTTCAAGTTGGACCTAGTTTTTAATCAGGCTCTTTCAGATAATCACCATTTGAAAAAGTTTTACGGAAGTCGATTTTAGGTGAACATACCCCTTTATGGGAAATTTTTTTTCTTCTCAAACAATTTCCTTTGTCCCCTCTAGTCCGACAACAAAATCTAGAGTTCGTTACTCAAACGGTTTGGCTCAAAATTCGAAAAAAAGTAGGGCGACTATTTCTGATCACCCTGTACATTCGTAGCATAAGTTTCCTTCGGCTCGTTATCATGACATAACTTTAAACTATTTTGCAACATTGTAACACTTGGAATTGCTTAACTTCCTTTCATACTGTCACTCACGAAGCATCTATAACGCAAAATAAAATATCAATGATGAAAATTTGAGAGGAAATCAAAGACTCGTGCTGCTGGAACAGAAAAAGTTATTTATAAATTTTCAATTTAAATACAAATATTAAACATGATTCCTTCGAAATACTTTGTTGATTTCAAATACCACTGTTCCTTGTTGATTTATTTGATTTTTTCTTCCGAAATCATCCAAAAACTAAACTTTCATTAATGGTTGTTTTTGATGAAAAAGTTACGAGTTGTGGTGAAAGAAAAAACTATTATATTAATGATTCAAAATCAGCTATTTGACTGACATAGTCGGTATTATCATGCGTCTAAAATACTTTGTATTGTTCAATTGTGCTCTTTTCAAATCAACTAATTTCATTTTAGCCATTTAAATATTGGGATGATAGTTTGAATTTGTTTGATAAACAGTACAATTCCGAATTAATGAGACATCATTCATCAAATTGCTCGTTGATTGAAAAGCGAACAAGAATGTACTATGTATTTAATTCTATTCTTGTATCTTATCGTTACACACAAATCAAGCGATTGAGTTTCTATGGCTAATAGTTATCAATGGGTTATGAAATTTATTTATTTAAAAATTAATATTATTAATATAAATGATCTTGAACATCTATGATTGTCAAAAGCATGCATTATTAACTTCGATACACAACTTTAAAATTGAACTGATGTATTGAGATATTGTGTATCTCAAAGCGAACATGGTCCAGCACATTTCCAACAACGATTGCAGTCAGACTTGCGTCTGCATCTGGCGTACTTATAGCTTTGAGAATGGTGTCGCCCAGTATAACACCATTCGTCGGCACCGAACATCCTTCCAAAACCACTGCACTTAGCTCAACAACGACCCCGTCGACAGCCATATTGATGGCTTTTAACACAGCCAGCAGTATCCGACATTCTAGTACCAAACCTTTGGCCTAAATCATCAGCACTTTTGATCCATTCAAAAGGGTTTATTATAGCTGAGCTATAAGTTATATTCAAGCACAGGAAGAAAATACAAAAGATAATAGACAGTTGCATTGTCGATAGTTATACATGAATTGACAGATTTGTCGATCAAAACCTTATAAAGAGATTCATGAATCGTTATTCATCTACATTTTATTTCCGCCAGCATAAATTAAATGCGAAAAAATTTAGCTTTCCTTTCGAGATAAGATAAATATGAATGATCTAAAAAATCTAAATAATCGACTAAATTCACCTTAGTACCCAATGATTTCAATTATGCTCACCAATCGGTAAATTTGTATTGAGGGAATTAATTCATAGTTAAATGAGTCTGTCTAAGAAACGCAATCGCAGGATCAAATTATTCAATCAAATCGTTCATTCCATTGTTTCAAAGTCATGAATAAATTATTATACATCCACCAAAAATAGTCAGAACTTTCTTAGAATTCAGGTTACTAAGAAATTCACGTTTAAACAGGATGGACAGAAATTCAGAATCCATACCTCTTACTATACAATTTGTGGAAAAACCCTTTTTCATTAAGAATTCAGGTCTTTTTGATGGCGCTTGATGATTCTATTATATTATAATACTTGTTGAAACATTTTTATGATCATTCAGTCATTTTTGCGTCAAAATGGTTACTACACAACCGAATGTACGCTTTGACTTCAACGACACAAAAATAGGTTAAGCTACGAATTCAAGTTCCATCGAACATCATGTTCTAACAAGTGCAAAACTGATTTTCGAGTCAAGAGATGAGACCTATGCACTTTGCAATAATTAATAACTGCACCCATCTGTGCAATTGAAAATTTTCTTCGTTGGACGGCTGTTGATAAAATGGCTTTCAAATTTCAAACTTCTGTCACATTTGTTCAGTTGTAGAACTACACTCAAATCAAAAAGTTTAGCACCATCACTCAATCTTTATTGAATTGAATATTACGCGATTTAAGGTTACTAATCAAGGGAATTAACTATGGCTACAGATTCCCATAAGCATGAATTGTTGTTATTAGTGAATGAATTGATATTAGATGCTTGGGTTAATTTAAATTAGTGCATCAAATTTCTGTGTATTTCTTATTATTAGAGTTATTATTCAAAAAGTTTATCACATTCAGGATTTTTTAGGAATTTGGAACTTTTAATCAAGGTAAAACTGATTATTTAGCTTTGTTTAGATTTGGGTTGTAAATTGATTGTTATTTGCATTACTTTTTAGATGCCAAAGGCTAAGGAACTGACCGATACAGAGAAAGAAAAAATTGATCTCTTACGTGACCTCCATAAGGACTGGTCACATGCTAAAATAGCCAAGGCTACCAATAGAAATCGGTCAACAATTAGTAAATATTTGAAGAACCCCGAAAAAGGCATTAGCACTGGTAGACCTAAGATAACGACTGAGAGAATGGATAGAGAGATCGTTAGGCTGGCAAAAAGAGACAAATTGAGTTGTGCTCAAGTTTAATTGGTTCAATGAAGAACCGTATGCTTAAGGTCATACAAGCTAAAGGTGGTTCAATAGACTATTAACCATATTAAATTAGATTTAATTGCTTTAGTGCTATACTTTTTGAAAATTTTTTGCTATTAAAATAATTTCGCTGGCGCCATAATTTGAGGTCACAACTTCAACAGAATAGAATCAGATTGGAAAAGTTGATTCAACTATTGAAGAATCATAAATTTTTTTTTCATATTAAAATATCTCTAGATCTTCGAGACATTACATGTTTAGCTTTGGTGCTAAACTTTTTGAATTGAGTGTAGATTTTATTTTATTTTATTTTTCATTTTTCTCATTTATATTATTATAATAATAGAATAAAGTCTTTTGAATTTGGAATTTGAATGTGCTCAGTAAAAATAATTTTGCGATCAGTCATGACAGGGGGTATCATGATTCATTATAACACTATTACAATCATTAATGAATGTGAATCAAAACATGCAGAATTAGTTTCATTTTCCAATCACAGATGGCTCTTATCATTTGCGAGTGTAACACTAATAATTACAAAACCTGGTTTGTGTTTGTGTTGAAAAGTTTCAGCCAATGCATTTGAAAACCCAACAATCCCGACTTTTGAATGTCGCCTTCTTGCATAATTGTCTTTTCTTTTCTATTGTCCATTTGTGAAGCTATTAAACCGCCAAATATTGAAATTCTTGAGCCAACCGATGCTCAATTCGATTCATGGAAAACCTTCTATTCAAGAATAAATTCTTATAATATACTCAAAGGAAGTAAGATTCATTTACTTTGCAAAGGTATACAATTTGTAGAATGGAAATCACCGGAAATTATAAGAGTAAGTTATCCAATCAATCTAATCTCATTAAATAAGTGACTTAACAAAAATTGGATCGTTTTCATCAGAATGACTTATCTCGAAGACTCGTTCAAATTAATAGAAACTGTTCATCCGGCCAAGAAGATGAATCATGCAGTGAATTTATTTACGATAATGCATCCTATGAACAAACTGGTTTATATACTTGCCATTACAAAAATTTGATCAAATCAGCTCATTCGATTAATCTCTTCATTAACGGTGAGTTTAATTGCCAGTCAAGGTACTTATCCAGTAATACAGCTAAACTTCAAAACGGTACAGTAACATGATACGATGTATCTGCCTTATGAACCATCAAAAGTTACCTTCTCGAAGTTGCAGCTTTTACAAAAAAATTTATTTACTTCTAACTAGATACTGAACATTATCAATCTGTGATGCAGAAAAATGAACTCGAAATCAGTGTTATTGAACCATCATATCTTAATAAAAATTCGTGGAAACAATCACTTTATGGAAATAATTACACTGATGTACCAGAAGGAAGTAAAATTCACTTGAAATGTGTTGGCGCTTTACCCATCAAATGGACGTATTCCACCCTTAGCCAGGTTGACTGGGCTGAAAATAAATTGTAAGCACAACTTTATATCCCTTTTAATTAAGAATAACTGCAGTCTTTATTTGTCATTCAGTATGAGAAGATCAAGAAGATTCGCAAACTGTCAAGCACACGAAAACCAAACAGATGGCCCACCTTGTTCTTCAGAGTTAATCATCGATGAATCAATGTACCAAATGACTGGGAATCATACTTGTTTCTATAATGATTTCCCGCATATATCGAGATCACTTTACTTCTTCATTAATTGTAAGTCTATTTGTCGAAAATATTCCTTCACCTGCTTTAAAACTCATCCGAAGCAAGATTTTTATCGGCAGTATCAAAACTCGAGTTAATAATACATGTATCTACTTGAATCGCAGAATATTATGACCGCTCAGTTGGTCACTTTTGGTATACTTTTAAGCTAGCTAAACTTTTGAATGCTAATCTTCGTCCTCCTATACAGCTGATCAGAATTGAAACTCTCACGAATTTTTCATTGAAAATAATTTGAAAGTTAAAACTGAACAATTGACTTTTAGAATTGAATTATCAAATTGTTTGATTATCATTGAAAGTCATCCGTTTGTTTAAACTCTAAATGATATTTTACGTCATTTTTTGAATGCTTTTAAACTTTGTTCAAAAATTAGAGGAAATTAAATATCGTAAGAGTTTAGATATTTTCCAGTAAAGAGTGACAATTTCGACAAAACTTGTGCAAATCATCCATAACAAATGTCAGCTTTTTGGGTCATGTAAATAGTAATAAAACAGTAAGTTGAAAGGTAGAAACAGTTAGCTTCGAAAAGTTATAACTTCATTTCCAATAAATTGAATTGAAATTCAAAAAGACTTATTCAGACTTTCAAGTTCTGAAAATCAGGTTCGTTCAGGATAACCAATAACCAATTAACTGGAAGTGAGGTAATCTAAATGTATTGAAGTCACATTAAAACTTTAATTTCATTTCGAGAGATTTGTTACTAGAAATACACAGTAATTATCAAAATAATCACTATTTGTTTAGAACTGATATGACTAGTTGATAAGGTTCAACAGATTGAGGTAAATACTCCACTTGATGATAAAAATATGGAAAGATTAAGTTATAAATGTACTAGGTGTTCGGATCAAATGATGTCATTCGAAAGAACATTTTTTAAAGTTTTAGATAGCCTGATAAAAATTTTAATAAAACCACGAATGAATGTGCCACTTTTTCGATTTTGTCAATTTACCAAAAATCAATCTGTATACAAAAATTTTTAAAAGTAACACCATGTAAAACTTGTATAGAAACTTTCATATCTTTTGTCTACAGGGCATTTCAGCTAATTTTACCGATGTTAAACGGCGATTACTCGGCCTGTGAGTAACCTAGGGACTTGAAAAATTTTTTATGAAAATTTCGCGAATACTTATTTGCTATATTTCAAAATCAAGGTCATTCAAGGTCATTTTTCGGAAATCGCTCCTAATGATGTTAGAGGTCAAATTAAGGTCATATCATAATTTTTGAAGTCAAATAATCTTATTGGTGAAGTTATGTTATTATGTTCTAGCTTGTTCGTGAGTTATTCACATTTCAATGCTAAATCATAACTTAATTCAATCTGATTTTATTTTATCTCATTTGCTATTTACCATTTTCCAAGCATTTACATTGTCGCACAAATTTTAAAAAACGCAAAAAATTGATATTTCAGAGTTTTTTATTTGACCTATAAAAAATCTTGTGTTGATGCCTTGAGAGCAGTGAAGCAAGCCTGGAATCAAAGATATTTGAAAATAGCGCCAGGAACTTTCAGTCATATTTATAAAGTTTTTAGGGAGTATGGGTCGGTAACATATCAGCGTAAAAGGGAGAGAGTGGTGCGGACGGAGGAAGCCATTGCTAACGTTCGCAATATTGCGAGTAAGGCATCTCACGATGGCTTATCTCTTTCTGCATCACGTATCGCAAGTTTGGCTGGTATGTCCCACACCACAGCATGGAGGATCTTGAGACAAGACCTCAAACTAAAGCCGTATCACATAAAACTTCTTCATAAACTTAATGAAGATGATTTTGACAGACGAGTTGAGTGGTGTGATACGGTTTTAGTCAGGCTCGAAGATCAAGATGATCTCCTTGGAAGAATCATTTGGACTGATGAGGCGATATTTACTCTGTCGCAGACTGTCAATAGGCACAACTGTGTTTATTGGGACTCATCAAATCCAAATAGGTCTTTCGAGGCGGATAATCTTGGATCTGAAAAGATAATGGTGTGGTGTGGGATCTGGGCAGGAGGGAGGATAGGGCCTTACTTTTATGAAAGGAGTGTCAATGGAAACTCTTATCGAGAGATGCTCGAGACCTTTGTCTTTCCAAAGCTCGCAGAGGTGAGGGAAGATTGGAATGAATATTTCATCTTCCAGCAGGATGGAGCACCTGCTCACTAAGCAGTTCAGGTCAGGAACCTCTTAGATGAAACATTCCCTGAATGGCTCGGAAGAAGAGGTACTTGGGAATGGCCCCCAAGATCTCCTGACCTGACTGTATGTGACTTTTACCTCTGGGGGCGACTGAAAGACAAAGTGTTTACGAGAGCCTCGAAGCGTAGATGAACTCAAAGAGTTTATCTACGAAGAGTTCCATGAACTCAGCCACGAGGAAATAAGTAGGGCGTGTGCTTCAGTTGCTTTGAGATGTGTAGCATGCATTGCTCTGGAAGGAAAGCAACTGAAGATGCACAAAGATTACAGTTAGAGAGCTTTTCCCGGTAGGCAAGGGCATCCGGGTCAACAAAACTGCCCAAAGGTCATTAAATTGCAACTTCACCTCCACGTGGTAATGACTGGGTAACTCCAACAAAGCTCTGCAATTTGAATAGCAGATTGAATTAAGTTATGATTTAGCATTGAAATGTGAATAACTCACGAACAAGCTAGAACATAATAACATAACTTCACCAATAAGATTATTTGACTTCAAAAATTATGATATGACCTTAATTTGACCTCTAACATCATTAGGAGCGATTTCCGAAAAATGACCTTGAATGACCTTGATTTTGAAATATAGCAAATAAGTATTCGCGAAATTTTCATAAAAAATTTTTCAAGTCCCTAGGTTACTCACAGGCCGAGTAATCGCCGTTTAACATCGGTAAAATTAGCTGAAATGCCCTGTAGAATGATTTATTAACATTGACAATGTTGATATGTTATTCCAGATTTTTCTGAAATCACATAACCTTAAAGGTGTAGAAACTCTTTCACCATAAATTTTCTTGCATTAAGCTCAAAATTTCTCAATCGGGCGAGCTTGTGGCAAGTTTGGCGTGTTATCTATTTTACTAACGAATTGTATATTTTACTATTGAGAAAAGCTTAAACATCTTTCTGATGATAAGAACCTGCTAAATCAGGCCAAAATAAAAAAGAGCTGAGGTCATGATGTTTTTGAATGAAAGGTATCAAGTAATCCTGTAAAATTTTCAAATAAACTTTTCCATTAATCGTTCCTGTTGTTATGCAAGGAGACGAAACATTCCTTAAACCTTCAATTGCTTGCCAAATCAAGTATTTTTTTAGCAAACTTAGATTTGCATGCAAGTTTAATTTCACCAGAAACTGATCCTCTCATTTTTGCAGAGTATTAATTCAATTCTTTTTACTTCAATCAATTAACCAGTCCGTAATCCCTTCACAGATATTATCAACAGGCTATCCATCCTGACGGATCTTTTTGTAATATTTTACCGTTCTCAACCTACGATCATTCCATGTCTACCATCTTATTCAACATCAAATGTTACTTTGCGTAAATACGACAATGATGTTGATTTTGAATTTGAAGCAAAAAAAATTCCAAACATAACATTCGATCCAACCATAGGATTCTTGGCCGATCAAATCACTATCACTAAGATATTGACTCTCGAAGACCATAACCATTTAATCTGCAAAATTGCTACTCCAGAAAGCACAACTAAAATTCACTTGACAGAATCCTTTCCCTTTAATCTTAGAATGGTAACAAGTACTCGAGACTTTTTAAGGAATACCAGTTTGTTTCTGGTCGGTGAAGAATTCTATTTGGATTGTTTAGCTGAAACTGACATTTCATCTATTTTTGGAGCAAGTTGGGCGTGGAATTTTCCAGAACTTCATTCAAGGCTTGATTTAGAATCAGATCGAATCAGTGAATCTTCAAGTAAACTCGTAGTGCATGACGCGAGAATAGAGGATGAAGGGTACTATTCTTTCAACGTTTTCTTCTTAAATCAATTATATTCTTCTAAAATTTACATCACTATCTACGATGAAGTATCCATGACCTTTTCATTACCTGAAAATAGATCACATTTTTGTGGCCATGAAAATGACAACATTCAGCTGATTGTGAGCATTGAAGTGTTTCCTCATGTTTCAGTTGCTGTTTTATCCTGGCATAAAGATTCTCATCGACTGCTAAATATGACAGTGAGTCATGAAAATACCATCAGTATTAGTTATACACAAAATGTGAATAAGTATGAGGCTAATTTTGATAGCGGAATGAGTCGTGTAACTTTAAATATTAAGAACATAACATCAGATGACATGGGAATTTACACTCTGGTTGGCTATTCGGTCGATATGACAACGAATGTATCAATTATCGTTGGAGTTGAAGGACCTCCTAAACTGAATATTATTGAAACACAAGAATTCTTTTCTCCATTCGAATCATACAATCTTACATGTTCAATATTATCAACCGAATTACTACTCGTCAAATGGTCGTTTCACAATGAATCTGCCATATATGTAATGCCAAGTCAGACAAAAACTACAAAATGTAATCCCAATGGAGAAATGCACTCAGTAACATTAATTATTAGAGTCACAAAACCAGAAACGAGTGGATCTTATCGATGTTATGCTCCACATTCAGGTAGAACGGATTATGCTGAAAAGTATTTATTTGCGACAACTGCAGGGAATGAAGGTTTTCGTCTCGAAGTAAATTCTAGTGAAATCGTTGAAGGTGATGATATTTTACTAACATGTCGAGCATCAAAATTTGCTTATGCAAGTTTGATATGGATGAAAGAGTCATCTCTTTCATATCCACTTAAAGTTGTTAGCACACCTTCAGTACAGATATTGCATCAACCAATGATATATGAAACTTATGAGACTAAACTCCTATTATTGAATGTTGATCTTACATCCAGCTCGACTTTTTATTGTCGCGCTGCCAATAGTTATTTTTCTACTTCTATTAGCCAATATAAAATGGAAGAAATAAAAATAAAAGTTAAACCTATAATTGCATGCAACATAACACAAACAAATCTGAATGGAGACTCAATAAAGATCAATCCTTCAGTAAATTACCAGTTGTATTGTAATAGTTCAGGAAGGCCCAAGCCAACTGTTGAATGGTTCAAAGATGGTCAACAATTGGTCGATGATAAACTGCTTGATATTGACTTGTTAAGCGATAACCAACTTCTAGTAATTCATAAAGTTGATCAAAATGCTTCTGGTTTATATCAATGTAAAGTATCCTTATATTTTTTGTCGTTTTAATACTTCTTTTGATTGTTATAACGGTAAATTTATTCATCAGAATCAAGCGTCAGAAACAAATAGCATTCTTCACTTCCAATCTACTCAATTCATCATCAGATTACACTTTCAATCCAGAATTGCCTTTAAATGAACAAGTCGCTCTACTATCCTATGATGATCGATGGGAGTTTCCAGCTAATAGACTAAAGATGTTGAATATTCTTGGCGAAGGCGCTTTTGGTCAAGTTGTGCTTGCTCAGGCAATTGGTTTGCCAACCAAGTCAGGTCAGCCTCAAACTGACAATCAGTTTACCAAATTAGTTGCGGTTAAAATGCTGAAAGCGAATGCAGACAATTTACAGAAGAAAGCGTTAATTGATGAACTTAAAATTTTAATTCATTTGGGTCGTCACTTGAATATTGTCAATTGTCTTGGAGCAGTTACTAAGCACATTGATGAGGCAAGACATGCATGACAGAGGCAAGTTGATGATTATAGTTGAATATTGTTCAAATGGTAATCTGAAAGACTATTTATTGGAGCGAAGAGAGAGTTTTGTCGATCAAGTCGATCCATCAACTGGTCAAATCGACAAGAAAATAAAAAGAGAAAATGTTGATGACATGGAATCAGATCACTTGTTGGGAGAAAACTTGTCTTCGAGTCTTATGTCGATATTTCAAATAAAAACACTGATCAAATGGATTCTCACAATACTCATGAAAATGTTATGATGGACAGTAAAATAATCGAGGAAAGTAAATCTATTATTAGTACAAGTGATTTAGTTGGCTTCGCTTTTCAAGTGGCCAAAGGAATGAATTATCTTGAACAAAATAAAGTAAGTAAATTTTTACAGGCAAAATTGCTTAACATTTCATTTGTTATTTCGCATTTGATATTGCAGTTGATTCATCGGGACTTGGCTGCTCGAAATATTCTTGTGACTGAACAGAAGATCGTAAAAATATGTGACTTCGGTTTAGTCAAAGACATTCACCAGGAATATAATTACAAAACTAAAAGCTCAACTCGATTGCCCATTAAATGGATGGCAATTGAATCAATTGGCGATCAAGTATCTATAATACATCAAAATCAGATGTTTGGTCATTCGGTATTTTACTTTGGGAAATATTTTCATTGGGTAAAACTCCTTATCCAGGCATTGATTTTGACCAATTATATTCACGTTTACTTCATGGCTATCGAATGGATCGACCTGATAAATGTCCTTTAGATATTTATTGTGTTATGACAGATTGTTGGAAATCAAAACCAAAGACCTGATTTTGGACAATTGGTCGATAAGCTGAGCGAAATGATAGATGAATCGATTGTTAATTATTATTTAGTTCTCAATAGTTCTTATGAAGAAGTGGATAAAAAACTAACTACTGAAGATGGCGATACTGATCGAACGAGATATGTTCACATGATGAACATCATTCAAGGCTATGAGATAATGATTCCAGCGAAGAAACGAACGAATAGACCTGAAAACTATTATTATAACACATGAAATAATAGCCTTATTAGCTTATAATGAAAATTTAATTTTAATATGTAAATGCTTGTTCAAAGCTGTCCTCTTTCTTTTCTCTTTCTCTCATTCATCTTTTTCTTTTTCTCTTTCTTTTTCAACTTTTCACTCGCTCATCTCACAATAAAAATAAACAAGAAATACCGGGCAGAATTTTACGCGCTTTTTTATACAACTATTTTCTTACCGCATTTTTTATGCATAATCTGACTATTTAATAATTATCATTAAACCTGTAACTTTAAGTTCAACTTTGACCAAATATAAAGGGTCATTTTTGACCATGTAACTTTAGGTCGGAGAACCAACAAGACAGTATAAACAGTACTTTTAAGAGTAAGTTTTGTCTTTCTTCTCTTTCCTCTTTCTTCTTGTTTATTGCCCCAATAAAACTCTTTAACTTAAAAGACGTTTCAAATAAAAGCACTGATATTGTAAGAATTTGAAATTTTATTGATTCTAAGAATTTGTGCAGTCTAAGTTTGAACAATAAAAGTTAGGTTTGCGCATAAAATGGTTCCCAGAAATTTGGTTTAAAAGATTAAAAATAGAATGCAAATTTTGAAAGAATGCTCTAAAATTGTCAGACTAATGCACAAACTAAAACCCAATTTATGTGAGAAATAAAAGAACAATGAAAGGTCACGTAGGTCAGGTCAGGTCAAAAAGAGGTCAGACCAAGAGATAAAAAAAGAAAAAGAAAGAAAAGAAGTTAGTCGTGATCTAGTATGATTTTGGGCTCATCATCTTTGGTAATAACCTGTAAAAACCAAAAGAGAATCAACTTAAAGTAAATTAATAAAGTTACCATGAAAAGTGAAGTTACTTCTGTTTACTTTTATTCTTATCACAAGTCTGACAGTAATGTCACCAAGTGTCCTTTTTTCCTTTTAATCTCACCAATTTCCCACCTTACAATATAACTAATTCTGGACGTAGACATCAGTATGAAGAAAAAGCTGGATCAAATTACATGTATGCATCGATTTGTAACTGATTCAAGGAAATAAATATGCGGGTGATAGGTACATGTATTAATACATGTACAGGGTGGTCAGATAAACCCCCCTACTTTTTTTTGAATTTTGAGCCAAACCGTTTGAACTGGTTGCTTTTTCATTGCTTAATAGTTCCGATGAATTGTTAGGAATAGCAACAAGACAAAGTTATTTAATATTATATAATATTATACTAGGTGTTCGGATCAACTATCCCCACTTTGGCGCGTTGATTACTCAGCAACTATCAATGCTAGAAAGACATGCAATATATCATTCGATATAAAAAATATGTGTATTTTAAATGGCATTACTTTGAAAAAAATTTAAATACAGGTTGATTTTTGGTAAATTGTCAAAGTCGAAAAAGTGGCACATTCTGATGCACGTACTTTTATGGGAATTTTTATCAGGCCATTTTAAACTTTCTTTCTAATGATATCAATTGGAAAATTTTATCATTGTTAGTTCTTGAGATATCAGAGCTCAAAGTAAGGGATTTTTCCATAGGAAAACAATGGAGCTCAATCCTGAAAATCAAAAATTAGTTTTATGACTAAGATAGTATCACATTTTGTGTGGAAATCCAATAAATGTTCGAAAAGACTTGATATTCATAATTGGGCAGACGATTTCAACGTAAATATCCGATCTGAACCGACTATGCCTGTTGAATTTTCTGTATTCAAGAAGATATCTCATGTGACTTTTTAAGCTTTAGAAACTCTCAGCTAATCGTTTCTCACCATTTAAGCATATTAAGTTTGTTGGTTGAACAATAAAACTAATTTTTGATTTTCAGGATTGAGCTCCATTGTTTTCCTATGGAAAAATCCCTTACTTTGAGCTCTGATATCTCAAGAACTAACAATGATAAAATTTTCCAATTGATATCATTAGAAAGAACATTTTATAAAGTTTAAAATGACCTGATAAAAATTCCCATAAAAGTACGTGCATCAGAATGTGCCACTTTTTCGACTTTGACAATTTACCAAAAATCAACCTGTATTTAAATTTTTTTCAAAGTAATGCCATTTAAAATACACATATTTTTTATATCGAATGATATATTGCATGTCTTTCTAGCATTGATAGTTGCTGAGTAATCAACGCGCCAAAGTGGGGATAGTTGATCCGAACACCTAGTATAATAAATTAGTTAGATAATATATAACAAATGAATTATCTTTTAAATTTAGGTTTTTCAGTTCATTTCCATCAAGTGGATCATAAATAATTGTCTCATCACTATCTGAATCATTCTCATCTTCATTTTCATCCTCACCATTGACTCCACATAATTCTTTTAGATTAACAACTTCATGATTACTAGGTCAGCCGTGAAGCGGCGTAGTCTGAGCGAGCATTTGCCTTTGATTATGGACTGTGATATTCGACCAAAAAAATGAAAATGTGTAACGTTGTTCTCTCACCACATGATATAAGAAGCACAAATGTAAGGGATTAGAAACTGCTTAACTGTGTTGTAGAAAATAAACATGAAATAGAATTAAATCCCTGAAATTTAATAAGATATAAATAAATAAAATATAAAAAATTAACAAAAATAAAATAAATCAATGAATAAGTTTTATTAACAACCAAAAATGCACAAAAAATTGTACTTGGAGATTCCAATTTAGCAATTATTCAGAGGTAGATTGATGTTAAAAACTGCGAAGTTAAGTGAAGATTTGCAAAATCGTTATCAGAATATCAGACAAATTTTCTCAGAAATCTACTCCTTGATCTGATCATACTTAACTTTAAATATCATCAATGCTATTTTTCTCAAATGAATGAAGCATAAGACCCTTTAACGTTCTAACTCGACTGAGCACAACGTAAGAAAGTCCTAGTGTCATTTCTTTCTTTCTTCCCAATGTCTACTACTGCTTTATCGAGGGTGAGACCTTGAGATTTATGAGCAGTCATACCATGTGCTACAACTAATGGAAGCTGAGTACGTGTAATTGAAATTTCCCGCACAATCCCTAATGCACCATTAACAAGGCTAACTTCAGTCCACAAATTGGATCTCAACATAACTTTGCAACCAACTGCTAAAAACAATTCATCAGCTAGGCCCTGCGCCTGATCTTCTGTAGCTTTTGAACCCTGAGGCACATTATGCAGTGCTATTATTCTAGCGACCGAGTTACCTGTTTCTCGTAGATGATTTTCATTGTGGTTTTTTACAAGCCCTTTCGTTGTAAAAATGTGATTAGCATATCTGAATGAACTAACATCTTCAATGCTCAAAATTGACGACCTTCTACAGGACATTTCAGCTAATTTGTCCGATGTTATTTGGCTATAACTCGACTCACAGATGACCTACAGTCATGATATTGATTCCATGAAAGTTTCTCAGATACTTGTTTGCTATATTTCATTAACAAGGTCATTCAAGGTCATTTTTCGGAAATCACTCCTGATGATGCTAGAGGTCAAACTAATGTCATTTCATAATTTTCGAAGCTAAATAATCCATTTTATTCAGTAAGAACATTCTGCAATTATCAGTTCACGAGTTATCCCCATTTAAATGTTCACATGGCCCAGAACTGGATTAAATTGTTAAAATCAGAGCTTCATTAAAGTTGCCTAGACAGTACCACGTGGAGGTTGAGTTTAATTTCACTGACTCTTGGCCAGTTTTGATGCCTCGGGGGCCCTGGACTACCTAAAATGAACTTCTAACTGTAATCATCGTGCAAATTAATTTGTTAATTCACAAGTGCAATGCAAGCTCGACAACGAATGGCATTCCGAGTCCTAAAGATTTTCCATTTCGAGAAGAGATATTCAGGACACACTAGCAATCCGTGATAGAAAGAAAGACATGCCATCTTGAGCACCCGAGGCATCAAAACTGGCCAAGAGTCAGTGAAATTAAACTCAACCTCCACGTGGTACTGTCTAGGCAACTTTAATGAAGCTCTGATTTTAACAATTTAATCCAGTTCTGGGCCATGTGAACATTTAAATGGGGATAACTCGTGAACTGATAATTGCAGAATGTTCTTACTGAATAAAATGGATTATTTCGCTTAGAAAATTATGAAATGACATTAGTTTGACCTCTAGCATCATCAGGAGTGATTTCCGAAAAATGACCTTGAATGACCTTGTTAATGAAATATAGCAAACAAGTATCTGAGAAACTTTCATGGAATCAATATAATGACTGTAGGTCATCTGTGAGTCGAGTTATAGCCAAATAACATCGGACAAATTAGCTGAAATGCCCTGTAGTTATTAATAGAGCATAAGACGTATCTCTGATTCTTCCTATAGCTATTTCAGTTAATGGCTCTCGAAAATCTCTCTGATTATCACCCGCTTGTCTGTGACATGTTTTAAGTAGAAAATACCGTTAAATAGATTCAGAAAAAAGTTTTCCCATTTAATCCAAACCTTTTTCTGATTCTCTATACCAAGAACTGTCTCGCACAGGAGGTAGTTACTGCATATCTCCAGAAAAGTAGACAATGTAGCCACCAAAAGGTCGATCAACAGAACCTTTTCCTTCTTGTAATCTTATAGATATTTTTTATAACAGCAAAAGTTCAATTATTGACATCTCATCAAAACTCAGAACTTTGACATCCTGCATCTTCGCAAGAATTTGGAATTGCTGGAATTTTCGCAAAGACTCACCCTGAAGTCGTTTGAATTTCGCAACACTTATATTCAAAAAAGAATGTATTCTTTTTCCGTTTATGTTGACAGCAGTGACACCTGTAGGTGCTAAAATGATTATTGCATCTTGACTTAAACCTAATTTGAGTTCGTTTGCAATCTGTTCAATTATGAAACTTTTACCACTTCCTGCTTTATCTTGAACCATAATGCTCTCATTCTCAACGCTGAATTCTCTCTGATACCTCTTACTTGCCTTCTACAAAGCTGAATGAAATGTGGTTGCTAAATTAATAGAACCAATAAGGAAATTCTACTTAACATTTTCTATCAAAAAATCAATCGCGTTTTTCTCATGTTCAGAAACAAAATTGTGTGTAGGAAGATATTTCAACAATTTAAACGTGTTGTTTTAATGCTACAGAGACTGCCCTATTGTATAAAAAATGCTAAAATAAGTATTAACAAAAATTTCAAAATTTGAAAAAATAGGTTTTTAACTTACTGAACAAAAAATGGTTTGTTTATGCTTAAAATTTGCATTTTCACAACAATAAATCGGTCACGCGCATGATATGCGTTAACGACGATAATGAAAGTTCAAGTGTTAAAGACTTCTCCAAATTCGGTCGTTGAATACATGCTTCAGGATATAGAAATTATTTTTTCAGCAAACATGCGTATATCATAAAGAAAATTGTTGACGCTATCTACCTCAAATTTTTTGTGCTAGTCAGTACTGTCGTTTTGATTTTATCATATTTTCATTGAAAACCACGTTTTGGTCTATAAAACATGACGTGGCATTTTAATCATGATTAGCGGCACAGCTCTATCAAAGAGTGAAGTAGCCTTACTCAATGGAACTAGTAGTGTAAGTCACAAATCAGGGGTTAACAATAAATTGAAAAATGAAATATTTGAAAATAAACAAAATAAGAAATAGAAATAGAAATGAACTTACCGAGACTAGGAGTAAACAAACCATTTTCAAGTTTACATTCGTTCCACTTATTGCCATCAAAACATTCAGCTAAAACAGTACCTTTAGCATTTCGGTGATCTTATTACTGTCTCCTGGTTCATCTAATGAAACTCATTTTTGATTTTTAGTATGGAGCTCCATTGTTTTCCTATAGAAAAGTTTCTTACTTTGAGCGCTGATATCTCAAGAACTAACCATGATAAAATTTTCCAAATGATATCATTAGAAAGAACATTTATTAAAATTTAAGATGGCTTGATAAAAATTTCCATAAAAGTACGTGCATCAGAATATTTCACTTTTTCTACTTTGACAATTTACCAAAAATCAACCTGTATTTAAAATTTTATTGAAGTAGCGTCATATAAAATTATCACATTTTTTCTATTTAATGATATATTGCATGTCTTTCTAGCATTGATAGTTGCTGAGTAATAAACGCGTCAGATCGGGGATAGTTGATTGTACACCTAGTATTGATTAGCAGGAGGAAAAACTTTTCAATACTTTGATAGCTTTTCATTGCTATTAGGTCGTTTAACTGCGAATGAGCCTCAGATGGTCAGATTACGTTAAAAATGAATTTTGATTGAGATGCAAGGTAAATCATGTTTAAAAGGGTCATAATTTATGATTAAATTAAAATAAAGTTAGATTGAAGGTAATAAACAGGGTAAAGTTGGTATTTTCAATTAACAGTTATCAATAGGCATTCGATTGTGGCCTAATTCAACTGTAATAGAACGAGAAACATCGCTGTTTGATTGTAACTTCATATGCAAAGCTTCCTTTAGATCGTAATCATGACATAACTGGAAACCTTTTTTGAAACATTGTAACATTTGGAATTGCTTAACTTCTTTTATCACTTCCTTTCATATTGTCTGCAAAATCGGTGATAAATAGAACCGGAAAGACTAGTGCTGATTGATTAGAAAAAGTTTTTTAACAAATTGAACTTTTTTATCAATTATTCAACATTCGCACATTATTATGAATCTAATAGAATCTCGTTTTTCGCAAAGTATGTTTAGTGAGCGATATCTGCGATCAATCAATCATTCATATTTGTATTATTATATTTTTATTCATTACATTCATAACTTATCCTTTCCAGATTTGAATCGCTAGTCGGAGTATTTCAACCAATCTGTATCACTTTATCAATCAGTCATTATCAAGTCTGTACGGATCATGAAATTTTATTGCTCCCTAACTACACCTGTTTACTTAATTCACAGGACGAGGTGAAAAAGTCCTTCAGGATGTTGTGATGAAAAGAAAGGAGTAAGTGATAAACTTCCGACTAGCTGAGTGATAAAAGTGAACTGAAAGATGAATGATAGATCATGTTGCGTCTTGTATTAGTATCATTGGATCATAGCTACAAGACAATTGAATGCCAGACTCTATTGAGAGAAACAAATAAGACAAATGCTGCTATTCGTATTCATTTTAGGTGAGAAGTGAGATGATAATTGTACCGTTTGTTTTACTTTTCATTTTCACTTTTTATTTGCTAACAGTGTTGGGTCGAACTGCAACCTTCGTTACGAATGCACGACAAAATGGCTATAAAATTGTTTGCTATTACTCTACCTGGGCAGTTTATCGACCAGCTCCCATGAGTTATGGGATAAATAACATTCCCGGTAATCTTTGTACTCACTTGGTTTATCAATATGTTGGGTTGGACGGAATAACAAATGGACTTAAATCACTTGACAAGTATTTCGATTATGAGTTAAGTAAGTCTAATTATTTTATATGTAACATTTTAAGACCAATTAATAACATTTAGTTGGCATATTTCCCATTGAATTAACTAAAATTTAGTTAAATAATAATTAAGTAGTTAAATAATAATAATAATTAAGTTATATATTAAGTTATTTAGTTAATTAAGTTAATAATAATTAATTAAGTTAGTTTATTAAGTTGTACGTTCATTGACAAGAAGCACAATCTCTATTCATTTTCAAGTTACAACTTTGGAGCCTAAATTCAACTCTACTAAATAATTCATTTGTTAAAACATAGAGTTTGTTTTGCTTTTCTGACCATTGTTTAGAATAAGAAATTGATTTGTCAAGACAGGGAAATAGACAGAATGAAGAAAGAGGAGCATAATTTGAACCATTTCTCTTTCTCAATTCGTACACATAATTTTTGAATGTTACATACTTGTATATAAAACAAATTATATTATTTATAAATAATAGACGGACTTAGAAATTTTGTTGCTTTGCGGTTAATGTGGCCTCACCTCAAGATTCTGGTATCTGTTGGTGGCTGGGTTGATAGCGGTGTTAAGTACTCAAATATGGTCAGTACAAGTGAGTCAAGGGGCAAATTCATATCATCCGTATTATCATTCCTCAATCATTACAAGTTTGATGGACTGGATTTAGACTGGGAATATCCTGGAATCCCATCGAGAGGTGGACGACCTTCTGATAAAGATAATCTTGCTCAATTGTTCAAAGCAAGTATCGGTCAATTTAATAATTTCAATTATTTTAATTCTTTGAGAAACTGATTAATTTACTTTTTGATTCGTGAACCAGGAATTGCGTATGGAGTTCGATAAACATAACTACATTTTATCTGCTGTTGTTCCGGCAGCTGAGTATCAGATAAACAATGGCTATGATGTTCCTCGAATATCAAGGTAACTATTATAAAATATATTCGAATAAAAAGAGTCTATCAATACTAAAGAATTTAGGTTTCAAACGCTTTTGTAAATCAGCTATAGTTGCACTAAGTTATTATATCATTGACTGTGCTTGCAGCTCAATTCGTATATCCAATGATTTCTTATAAAGCATCTAATAAAGCATCAATTCTGATTTGACAGAAACTCAATCAATAACTTGAATAAATAATGTTCTTTAGGTATTTGCATCAAATACATGTAATGACATTTCATTTGCGTGGTGATTGGTCAGGTCATGCTGATGTACATAGTCCAATATATCAAAGACCTTTCGAAAAATACGGACCGAATAGACATCTAAATATTGTAAGTGTCATTTAGTTCAATTTGTTTCTGCACAATTTGATATTCATTATTATTCTATTAGAGAGATGTCATGAGACTATGGAATACGAAAGGAGCACCAAAAGATAAACTGATTGTCGGTGTTCCATTTTTCGGTAAAAGTTTCACTCTATTAGATCCTAACTACCATTCATTGAATGCACCAATAAAAGGCGTTGGAATAGCTGGCAAATACACGAAACAGCCTGGTATATTGTCGTATTACGAGGTAAGTCGAACAGATTAAGTATTAAAACAAAGCCATTCAAGACTGGTTACTATCAATAGGTTTGTCAAGGTCGATATAATGCTGGCCTTGAAGACAAAGGCTATGATAAGATAAACGAAATTCCCTTTCGCTATGGAAATGGTCAATGGGTTGGCTACGAAGATGAGTACAGTTTAAAGAAAAAAATGAAGTTCATCAAAAGTGAAGGTTATGGAGGTGCGATGATTTGGTCAATAGGTAAGTCACATTTATTAATAAATTTCGTATATTAATTCTAATATTTAATTGTTCTGCCTGAATAGATATGGATGATTTCGTTGGTGTTTGTGGGCGAAGAGGACACTGCAAGCATTGGTTGCTTGAGGAAGTCAACTCCGGCTTAAGATATTGATTTGATTTGCTTTTAAACACAAAGATGTAATGATAATTGAAATTTAACTTAACTTACTATTAGTATGTATTAAATAATTAGAGTATGAGAAAACTATAAGATTTCATTCTATGGCAAGACTTGAGTTAGTTTGTGATTACATTGAAATAAAAAGGATGTGAAAGTAAAGATACTAACGCCATATTCAAGTCTTTAAACAATCATTGCAAGTTCAACAATATGAGATGAGTTACAAAAATGGCTGGCAATAACAAGCTTTTACTGTCAAAAGATGATACGAGCGACTGAGCCAGACTGGTGTGTGCAATTGACGAGATTTTGCAAATGTCAAATCGCCTGAAGACTGAAGCCGATTTTCATGAGCCCACTGGTCAATCCCAAAGTTCCTCGAGCTTATGAATCCCTGACTATTATTATGTTCCGACATTAAAATGTACAAACTTGATGCATTTCCCTTAGATTCGATTATCCATCATTTTCTCTCCGTTTCTCGAAAATAATATCGATATCCTTTTCAAAAGAAACATTATTTGTAACAATCAGAAGAAAAAGTTGCATCCTCTCAATGAGAATTCAATGTTTTCATTCAACTAAGCCTGAAAGAGTGAGTTTATCTTCCAAAGATATCGATCGTATGAACCATGAACAAAGTATAACAGTGAACAGATTTTGATTTAACCAAAGAAATCAAAGTATAAATTTAAAGCATTTGCTAGAAACAAATCTGAGCCGGAGAAGTCTTCATTGAATTTTGTAAAAAAGATTTAATAATCTAAAGTGAAACAGTTTTCTTAACAATAAACTTTAAAGTCTGTTCCAACCAGAAAATATACATGATTTGATGAAAAGTACAACATAACACAATAATGTCTTTAATCCAGTACAACTTATCTTTATGTACACAAGATCTTAACATTGAAAGTTTTTGCCTTTACATTGTTTCGGAATCCAGTTCAAAGTGTTTCAGTTTAAAACAATGATGTTCCTGCAACAGCGTTAATAAAGTGCCAGATTTCAACTAATTCATGTAATTTATTTTCTTGCCTCTAATTGACCAGTTTGTTTGAGCCTGAGTGAACGCCAAGCTGAACAGGTTATCATAGCACTTTTAGTGACATTGAATAATACAAAAGGATTTAGAGAGACAAGGGACCATCACAATGAGTGCGAAAGGAGTGAAAGTTCATCAAAGATGTCGAAGTACATTGGAGCCACTGTACAGTATCAAAATGATAATAAAAAAGTTATTAACAATAAAACAACAAATGCATCATCATGTTCGACATTATCTGTTTCTTCCATTTCTTCTCCGTGTTCCTCATCAGCTTCAACATCATCATTGTGTTCATCGATTGACCCAAACCAGAGTAAACCAAATGAAAAAACAAATGCTAATGTTGATGAGACTTGCAGTTGTCCTTACTTCATTCCCCTTATTAGTGACTCAATCAATGTTCAATCAAAACTTGAATCTTATATTGAACCGTTCAAACAAATTCAACTTAAATCTTGTGATTTACCAACAATTGAAAATCAAATTACAGAACCATTTAGTAGCATCAAATCATTATTATTATCCGATACTGTCCATGCAGAGATTCATTCAGAGCCATGTATTAACACTAATCAACAATCACATGAAAAGCAAATTCATAGATTGACTAAAGCTAATAAAACCAAAGCTGTGCAACAATCATTCAAGAACTCACACAACATTTTTGACTCATTGCCAAACTTTTCACCTTTGGTCAAGAATAAAATTGATCCTGACCGTGAATCCAAAATGACTGTGTTCAGTATTATAAAGTCTAGTAACAACACAAAGCCTAATGGAATTATCTTTAATGGTTCGTTACCAAATGGTTTAGTTAAAAGTTCATTTCGTCCCTCACAGCCTGATACTAATAGTTTAACTGAGATTAGATTAAAAATGGATGGAACGGAAGTTGATGATGCTGTAATTGATTGCAGTGATGAAGCAAACGAAAAAAGAAAAGAAGTTCAGAATCAAGTGAATGCTGGAAATTGTGATAGTCGCAATGGAACAGGTGCTTTTCCAACTAATAGTGAATGTGCAAATGTTGAAGATGAAACAGTGACCAGTCCAAATAACGCACCAAAAGAAAATGTGCTCAGTGTCAATGATAAAAGTGACAATAGCAAAATAAAAACAATGCTTAAAGCAGTTCCAAATGATAAAAAGTTATTACTCGAAAGACGATTGTCTGGTTCCCATGCGCTTCCTGATACTCCTGATACCAATGAATCTTCAGCCCCAAGTCCTGATTGGGCAAGCAAAATACTCAATCAGGAAAATATAAGGATTCAGGTAAGAAGCAAAAAGAGCAACCAGTAAAGCTGAGATTAATAAAAATGCACAACTCATTAACTAAACATTTCAAAACAATTGTTCCATGAACATGGAACGGAAACCTTGAAACGAATCCCTCAAATTATTATTATCATTGTCATAATTATAACATAATCATAACATGAATAAACTGCATGTTATTATTGATGGCAAATGGGAATCCAAAAATTAATCATCATTTTCTTGATTATCAGATAATAATGAAGGGAAGGAACACAAGGATAATTAGAAATGTGATTCTCTTTCCATTTTTCAACTTTACACAGATTATCTTGTTCAATTCATGCACTTTTATCTTGTATCTGATAATCCATAATAATTTCTCTTATCCATGTTGGAACAGTTTCTCCTTTAGTATCAATATTTCAATGTTCAATATCAATACATTTACTTCTGCTGATATTAAATTACATCATGAAAGCATGAACATATAATTTGCACAGATAATGATTACAATAACCGAAAAAATGTCAATGTCTACTGTAGCTTTCGAAATTGATTGTCCAACACGCAATCAAGAACAATATAATAGTGAGTTGAGAAGAGTTTCAAATGAAAATTTTTCTTCTTTTTCAATTCTTTTTATTAAGATGATTACTTTACAATAAAATTGTTATTTGAAGTAAAATTTAGAAGTAATGATGATAATTTGTGTTTCGAGGAAACAAAAGATTGTTATTTTCAAACCGTTTTTCTCTCATTGATAACATTTAGCAAGTTTCTATCATGCTTTTTTAGATAAATAACTAGTCTGAATTTAGGTTCTGAAACTAAAAATAGAATAAAAACGTTTCATTGTTAGAACAAGAACGTTTCATTATTAAGGAAAACAAGTTTAATTTGAAATCTAGGGTCGAATCAGTCATGCTTTTGCCTTTTTCAAAGTTCAAAGCTACTTCATCATTGAGAATATAATTATGATCTGAGTCAACACCTTTTGATGAATTCAATGGTTTCTGTTGACATTTACTTTGTTTTCAATTTTAAACTTTTTAATGTTAGTTTAACTGATGCTGATTAAAGTTACTTGACTTGTGAGTTTACACAAGAAGAATGCAAATTTCATCTTTTATGCTTTTAATGTTAGTTTTTATGACTCATTAGTAAACTTTATTCAACGATATTAGAACTAGAATAGATGAAAAATTGAAATAAATTATTATTAAACTGACCTATTGATTATACCAATAACATGTGCAACTCGTGCCATCTAATAATCGAAATTATTTTAGGTTAAAAATATTACTCTTGAAATTTATCAATCGTAGATTTTTGTATGCAAATTCAATCTTCTAATCTGATATTTCAAACCGAATATTTTGAGAACACAAGTTGGGCAACTTTATCAGGTAAATTATTGTCACTAACTAATTACAGCGTAAAGTATCAACATCATCCAAGAATATTATATTAACACATTGAAATACACTTTTGTTTAACTCTTGCGCTTTATTCACTCAACTGAATTCAGGTCAAGAGGTGGTTGGCATATTTTATAATAAATACAATTGCTTTGTGGCTGATTTTAAACATTGTGAACTAATATTTAAAAAAATAATTTATCAAATAATTTTTCAATAATATTATAGATTTATAGAAAATTCAAAATGAATTATTATTCATAGCAAGAATCATCTTTAAATTTGCCTGATTTTAAGTCAAGAATTTTTCATTTCATCATTCAAGAGTGACATACATTGATTGTCTGGTTTACAGAGACACAAATGATGGATTCATTTTGTCTCATATTAGGGTCATTTTCAGGGTCATGAAATTTTCGAGACACAAATGTTCTGTGTTCGATGAGAAATGTAAAACAAGACAGCAAAAATTATGTTTGATCCATCAATATGTCAACCTCACCCTTCATTATCCTTATCATGATCATTATTTCTCAACTAGAATTTCGTATTTTCTCTTTTGCTCCAGATGAAGTTGTAATAGACGAATCATGTTTGTGAACAGCTCCACCCAAATATATTTATATGAATATTCTGGGAGTTTTATTAGGGCCTTTAAAAATGGATTTGTGAACAAAATATTAAAAACAAGTTGAATTTCATTGATAAAGTGAGGTTGATATATTAGAGTTTCATGAATTTTCATGTCAATTGAAATACTGATATTTGCTTTGACTGAACAAGATGCCGTCGCATCTCAATTGTTTCTATCTTTATCTTAATATTCATTGAAATTTATTCATAGTGTTAATGAACTTTGTATTTGCTCATATGATGAGTTACTTTAAATTTGATCAAAAGCCGATACTATTTGAAATGTAAAAAGGTCGAGGTATCTGTTTGCCCATGGAGCCATTGGAATTGATTAGTTGAAATGATATAAAAGAAAAGTTCTTTCTCCATTAAGCATCAGTAACTCAAAGTATTTCATCCAACCTCAAGCAACCAACTATAAAGTTATTCTTAAAATTGTTAACCAAATCATCATGAAGTTTATTCAAGTTTTACTTTTTGCTTTTGTGTGTTTCGCTGCTGCTTTAGCAGCACCAACTCGTAACGAATGGCAATCTGCTTTAGCAGGTACTGGCAACTCACAGTACAAGCCTGAAGGCGTAAGCAGCCTTGCTGGTGGTGGTGGTGGTGGCGGAGGCAGTGGTGGTGGCTGTGGCAAATAAATCTCATCCTTCTCACTGTCACTTGAACTTTCCTGCCAGTCTAAATGTAACATACTGTGGCATCTTCTGGAACTTTGAAGATCTCAACATGTATGGAAATACAAAGTTTATCGAAATCAGAATCTTACTCTGATATCAAAATAAAGTGAATAAATAAACAAATCCAATTTATTAATTGAATGGTTTATCAAGAGTTTATTTTAATGATAATTCTCATATCTTATATGATTATAAGATCGGTAAATGATGATGATGATAATGATAATAATAAATTGTATAATCGTGTAACTGAGCGAATTGTTACCTTTAACTAGTTGATTTGTGTCATAAGTAACTTATGAAAGCACCCAATGCCCATTCAAATGTTTTAAATTCATTCATTTGCTTTTGCAGAATGCAAATACCACACGGACTGCAATAAGCTACGCGCATCGTTATTCATCGATAGCCTCTCGGGCACCAAGTATAAGCTCAAGTTACTCAGTTTATGATGTGCCTCATGAAAAACTGACTGATCTTCGAAAAATCTTACACCCAGAAGTGGAGAAAAAAGATTTGGAAACTGTTTTCAAGGCGCATTGGGAAACCTTTATGGACTGTCGATGCTTTGAGTGCACATTTAACAATGCAGCCAAATTTATCACGGTTGTTGTTCTGGCATTCACATTATTTCTTTTCATCAGAGCCTTGACCAATATTTTCAGAAGATAACACAGGGTTAGTTGATTTTGTTTTGTTATTGGACCATTTCAATTGATTGTCATTCAAACACACAAATTATAACAACTCGGTAATCAGGTAATAATGAGTTTCTTTCATTTCTTCCCCAGTTCACTTTGATGATCGACCATCTTCATTTTCACCTATCTTTCAGTCCCAAGGGTCCCAATCCCAGACACAAGTTCAGGATTTATAAACACCAAGCCAAGAGATTGGAATAAAATGATTGAGCAAAAGACAATCGTTTTCAATTAATTTTGATATGAATAAATATCTGAAGCAAAACGAGAAGAAAGTCAAAACAATGTATTCAAATAACTAAAAATATCTTTAGTACAGATGTTAGCTTCAATCACTATTATTGTTGTAAAGCCAGCAAACATATTATGAGCATATTTATGTTTCCCAATAAAATTTAAAAAACAAAACACTTGAGCTTTTGCTTTCAACTTAGCTGTTATATTAACTTACAAATCTGTTAGTAATTAAAATTTACTTTCAGAAAATAAATGTTCTGATATAATCTTCAAACAGTGTACGATGAATGTCAGCGTCTCATGCTGTTTAGAGGTCGAGGTTAACAATTAGTTATCACGATTTTGTTTCACATTGAAACACGTTTTGAGAAACTTCTTGATTTCATTTGAGTTTAGATAATAGTTGAACCAAGTTATTGGGTAAGTTGCAGTGAAACTGAACATTTTTTCCCAGGTTTATTTCAGGTAAGTCAGTCAACAGATTTGATAATGGGTTGCAACAATCAATATTTACTTACTTTCTTGATGGTGATGAATGACGTTATTAAAGATTGTTAAGACTAAAGAGATTTTTTGCTTTCTTTTTCTTTCTATTTTTTACTTTTTACTTGAAATTTCTTTCGCCTAAGGAAAGTTAAAGATGACTTTACCCTAAAAAAGAAAACATTTAGACAAAAGTCCTTGAGGGTTTTCATTAACCATGAATCTAGCCATTCCTTCACATCATTCACTTGTTTACTCTCTTTGTCTTCAAATATATTCATCATCATCGTTATCAACAGCAGCAAATTCAGTTTAGTTTAAAGGAATTCAATAGATCTTTAAGCTTGACCAGTAAAACAAATTGAACATCTTTAGACGAGTTTTGATTAGATTATTTTTTCAAATTCAAAGTTAAGAATGATATCATTTTTAATGAAATTAGTTTTTTACTCAAGTTTGTCATTGTTTACAATAACAGATGCGATACAACATGCAAGAAATAACAGTGAAAGTACGCTTCAGTCCCGAACTTATGGTTCAGGGGCTTTAGAAGTATTGTCGTCATTATTTACAGATGCGGGTGTTAAACCAGTTAAGCCAGGTCAACATAAACCAGGTGCTTCATCAGCTGGATATGCAAATCTTCCTTCTTTTCAACTTCACCCTTCAGGTCCACCTAATCATGGACAATATCAACCAGTCGAATCAAATGGTTATAACAACCCTTCAAAACCAATCAGACCAGTTATTGTTCCACCTCATCAACCGAATGAACCACTGCCAATGCATAAGCCTTCGGCTTATGAAAGTGAACCTGAACAGTATCGACCTGTAAGTGAAGTTGGTAAACCCGATGAAACCGGAGGCCACAAACCTTTAGAATCATCTGGCTATGATTCATCAAAACCTGCAGTGGAGACAATTGATCCAAGTGAAGCTTCGTATCCAACATCAACAGGGAACAAGAAGCCAGCTCATTCAATTGAACCATATCCTGATGATGACGGTCAAGAATCACATGGTTGTATTTGTGTTCCTTACTATCAATGTGATAATGGCAGAATAGTTGATGATGGAGCTGGAATAATTGATCCGAGAATCAAAGAACCACCGAAAAAAGAAATTCCTTTGGTGAGTTTGACTTTTGAAAGAAAAGGTTGAATGCTAATAATGATTGAATCTTAGATTATTTGATATTGCATATTTTGATATCAGTTTACAAAGCAATTTGCATTTTTTATTGCGTCAAGCAAACATTGATTTAGTATTAAAATTGAGTAAGTTAGTTGAGCGGAATCTAGAAATTGCAAGTAGCATTGTTGCATTTCCATTGCAACAATGTGAAGCATTGCATTTGCAATAACAAACAAAAACTTGCTGTTAACATAGCATTATACTGCAATTTGCAATATTAAATATCCTTCTGAGTAAGGATACTATTATAACAATTTGAATTTGGTTGTTAATACTTGTTTCCCGGGATCTTTTGACTAGAAATATGCTTTGTTTCTATGGATAACTATTAGAGTTGAGCGAATACCAGTAACTCATGAGGATCGGTTAGAACTCGATTCTTTAATGAGTAGATTTGAAATCGGATTTTATTTAGTGAAGCGCGAAAAATGAATTTTCAGTTAAATTCTGTTTTTCTTTTAATTGTATTTTCTTTTTCTTTTAATAGAAATATTTAATTAGCTCTCGACTACACTTTATTACACTAAATTTTGTTTATATTAGTTTAGGAGACAATCGCTATCGTTGATAATCAGAGATAAAAAATCAGAAACTGTCAGCAAATAGCTAATTAATTAACAAAAATGAAGGAATCGATTCCAACCAAGTAACTATCGGGTAATCGAATCCGAGTATTTTACTCGGATTTGCCCAACTCTAATAAATAAAAGATAAATGAATGTTCAAAAAGGATTAACTTTTCAACTGTTTTTTTATATTATTTAATATTCTGATTAGGATGGTCGATATCAACCACCTTATTGTGGCACTTTTCATGTTTGTTGTTCTGAACCTGAAACAGCAACTCAACTGCCTTATACACATAAATGTGGCATTCGTAATCCAAGTGGTATAAACAGACGGATTCTTGTGCCGAGTAGCAAAGGTGAATCTGATTTTGGTGAATGGCCATGGCAGGTAAAACTAAATTTTACTTTTTATAACGAAACTGAATATTAAATAATAAATAAGTAAATTAATGAATTATGCGATTGTAGCCAATTCATTTGTTTTCAGAAGATTCAAAAGACTTTACATCCAAGACTAGTCGCACTGTAATATTTAATATCATTTTTATTCAGTGAATTGATTCTTCAATCTTCAAATTTAATTTGCCAATTTGATTTGATCATGAATACATATTTTTAATTCAGACATCATTTTAATTTTAAACAGAAATATAAATTACCCTTTCAAAGTATTACAGGTAGCAGAGTGAATAAGCATCCAAGTTATTTTCAGAAATATTAGAAAATAATATTCTCTCATCACAACTTCACTAGAATTGAACGAAAGTAATGATAAACTCTATTTGTATTTAAATTTGCATTAAGTTTGACCCAATGATCTTCATTCTGTTCAACTGAATATTTCAAACTTTATGGAGTTCTAATTTAAATACTCGCAAATCATGAAAACTTGATAATCAGTTTCTTTTTCAACTTTCCGAATCAAGCAATTTAACATTATATACACTATACTTAGTACCCACTAATTATTTTCATGTTAAATTTTGATAAATATGATTTAAAGAGACTAATCTAGATACTGATTTTTACCCTTTGAATCAGTACCATGTATTGATCAGCTCAACAGCTCCAAACATACCTAAACATACTCTTATTATTATAATAAAGGGTGGCGAATGGACGATGAGAATTTCGTATATTATAATACCTTAGCGATCAATTTGTGTTGCTTTCAAGATTAGTGTAAATTTGCTCTATTTCGATGGATACTTTAGAATTACCGAAGCTCAAAAAACCGTACAACTCAAATGAGTTTGAATTGAAGCAGTTGTTGGAATTCCTTCTAAACTTCTAAAAGAAAATTTTTAACAGATTCTATCATGACAACCATGCTCAAAAATTGATAGAAATTTGACATTTTCTCTCAACTTGTTGAACTTACCTTCTTGATAAATAATCTTCTATTATATCCAACGATTTAGGACTTTTCCAATGGATTTTGTTTGCCTATTTCATCTTTTATAAATGCTTTTCAATAGGTTGCTGTTTTAAAAATTGAGAAAGATGTCAATATATTCCAATGTGGTGGTACTTTAATTGACTCACAGCATGTTCTTACAGTCGCTCACTGTGTTAAAGCATTCATTGATCCCACTCAATATGCATTAAAGGTTCGCCTTGGTGAATGGGACACTCAGAAGACCACTGAATTCTTGCCTCATGAGGATTATATGGTTGAAAGAGTTCTCATTCATCCCAAGTTCAATCCCAACAACCTTTGGAATGATATTGCTTTGCTTAAACTGGATCGTCAAGTTAATTTTAAACCAAACATTGACTCAGTCTGTTTACCAACACCTGATGAAGTATTTGAAGGACATCAATGTGTTACTACAGGTTGGGGTAAAAATGCATATAGTAAGTAGTGAAAGACTTTTGTCATTAGAGCACTAGAATCGATTGGCAATTGACTCAACTCGAAACTTAATTTTCTTGCAGAAGGAGGCCATTATTCTAATATATTAAAAGAGGTCAGTTTACCTATAATATCAAATTATGAATGTCAAAAAAGACTTCGTCGCACTCGTTTGGGACCGCGATTTCGGTTACACGGCGGTTTCATGTGCGCTGGAGGTGAAGAAGGACGCGATTCTTGCAAAGTAAGTAAAAGCTCAAACTTACCTATGCATAGCATAATACCATTTATATTTCGAATTGTACTTTTTGCTTTGCGCATCACTTCGATTATTGAGATACAATTTTGACTAGAGTCTATTCAGCTTGATAAAACTTGCAAGCAATTGAATCTAAAAGAAAACTTAATTTAATTAATTACATTGTTTTATTGAAAGTTAATCGAATCATTAAGCGTGGCTAGTTTTATTTCGATGTGGAAACGAAGCATGGTGACGCTTCCCTCGAATTACAAGCAATTAAATCAATTTAGTGGTGAATGTTTAATTGTTGTGATGAATCATATCAAACTTATTCAACTGGGGAATGGAACCAAAAATAGAAATCATATGAACCAAAAAGATGAATTGAATGCGATATATTTTATAATTGTAATTGAAACTGTTGTTGCTTGAACAAAGCAAATTGTCCATTCATTGCTCGGTAATTGCTTGAAACTTTCTACAAATAATATAATCAAATAAAGCTGAGGAGAACAAAGTATTCATGACTTTACTGATTAGATTAACCCGATGTCTTATTCATTGAAGAAGCTTCATATTATTATATTGTTTTTCATCATTCAAGGTCACAACAGAAAAAAGCACCCAAAATTAATGAAAACTCAATGCAACGTAATTCTTAGACAATGAAAGTGACAGTGAAATCGTTAATACTAAATTCAGATTGAGCAATTAATTAAAGGGAAATGGGTAGGAAAGAGGAAGGAAGATGCTAACGGGACCAGCATTGATGAAAATTTATTGTTAATTATTGTCTGTATTACGTGAGATTCAGGGTGATGAATGAACAAGGACAGAGTTAGTTGCATATTTCCTCTTCAAACCTATTCCAATCTGTTTCTATTATCACAACTATCAAATCGTTATTCGATCTTTATTCTTCTTTTAAGTCAATCTTCATCATTGAGATATTTCTGTTTACAGACTATTATACACTTCGAGGTTCGACTGTTCACAAATCCAATAATGAATTTATCTTATCTGAAAATCAAGTTGCCGTTATCAAAGAGCTGTACAAGTGAGTGAGATAAATGCATGTTTGTCAAGTTAGAACAGTATTTCATGCATTCCTAGAATGCAAAAGTGTTCAAGCACATAAATTGCAATCAACTTCAATTCTTCAAATTTGACTATTCGAAATAAACTGACATTAAAAGAAAATTTTAATTTGATAAAATTGAAATTACATGATTTCAAGTTTAAATATCACAAAGATGCAACTGGAATCATAAATATAATGGTAATTTAATAATCAATTTTTAAGTTGGGTATTTGAATGAGAATGGAAGCTGTAAGGCATTCAGCACAAAATGAACAAAAACATTGGATAAAAACATTTCGATTTGACTTTTCATTTTTCAATTGATTAGTATTCCAAAGCCATTGTTATCTTGCTGCTGTTGAGATACTTTAACTTATCCGCATTTGGCATACTGTCATTCAATTTGATTACTTTGATATTCCAAAGAATTGTCTTTACTTTTGAATTTATTTGCTTCATTATTTTGTTGACTTTCTTTGCCTTTTCAAGGACAATATAAACTGTAATTATCTTCACTATTAGTTTGCAAATGAATAACAAAACACCAAGATCCCCGCTCCTTTAAAAAGAAACTGTTCATGGTCTAATGAACATTTTTAACTATTAATTAGATCAAGTCCAATTTATTAATATTGCATGATGCATGGTTAGGCATAGATTCAGTGTCGATGAAAAAACTCATTGACAAGCCTTTACTTTATATTGATTGAATCAGGAGATGATTAACATTGACCCTCACTCATAAAGGTTCATCTCCTTCGTCATAACTTGAATATGAACATTGCCTTTCAAATCGCTTTTTCATTCTTTACAAAATTGATTATTACAACTTCGATAACTTGAAAATGATTTGCGAATCTGAATCTCAGTGTTAACACCATAAATGACAAGGGAAAACTGATTCCTGTTATTTGAACCATTTTTATATCACATTAATCACTTATTTTCATTCCTTCATTTATTGATTATTTGCATGTACTTTATAGTGGTATTAGTACATACTTCATAATTTCATTTCCATGACTTTTCAAATGCATGCTAAACGATTCAATGAATATACAGACAGTGAACATTTCATTACTTTTCTTGATTATTATCTTTCCTGACAATTACGACCATTTTATTGATTACTTTCTGTTGTTCTCTTTCCAGTAACAATGCACTGATTTCGTTTCAATTGACAACAAAAAATTTGCTATAATTTTATGTAGTTATTCAAATTAGACAACACATGTGTGCAATGTACATTGTACATTGTTTATCAGCTGTCAGTTTAGGGAGGGAGGGAGGGAGATCAGGGAGGGATGTCAGGGAGATGAGAACGACAATTGCTTAGAATGGAAACCAAGAAAGATTTAAAACAAGTTGACAATCCTGATCGAGTTTAGATTATTGACCATTTCTCTTTCTCAATTTGTAAACTTAATTTTTGAATATTACATGTATCATTTGATAAACTTAAAAAACGCAAGTCTTGAATTGATCTGATTCATTTTCATATCCAATTGAAACGTTTAATTATTCATTGATTTTTATGATTATTAGGGGGATGGTGGAGGACCTTTGGTTTGTTATCGTCAAGATGGAACTTATACTTTGGTTGGAATCGTTTCATGGGGAATTGATTGTGGTCAACCAGGTCATCCTGGTGTTTATATCAATGTACAAAAGTATCTGGAATGGATAACAGAAATGACAGGAAATGATGTTAAAAATTATTGGTCACCCGCATCGAGTTACCCTGCATCATCATCATTACCAACCTCAGACGCTCAACCAGTTAAACCATCAGCAACTGGAACCCAATATTGAAAGCAAACATAGTAATGATTGGATTGCGCTAAAAGAGTTTTGAAATTAATGTTGACCGACAGCGACAGCCTACTTACAATGATTAACTCAACAACCAAGTTGTCAACTAAATGTAACCAATGATAGCTTAAAATGCTCATTGTTATCTGCTAAATAAATATAAAGATAGTTATGAAACAAATAATGAAAAGATAACTCGTTTGCCTCATCATTATCATCATGATCAGCTACTGTGTTCCCTTTATTTCCACTTCCTTTTCGTCAATAATTTTCATCATCCATAACAATTCAATTACTTTCCTTTTCTCTTTGTTTTATCCAACAATTGATCAATTGCAATTCAGTTTATCCAATCCGTCGTGTCTTCCTCTTGTTATCATTGTAATGGTAATAGATCCAAGGAAAACAGAGCAAAACATAAAGCTGACTTGAATCCATTTATGATTATTTTTTGCCTTTTCCTGACAACATGCTCACAATTTACGAGCGGAAACACCATTTATCTTGTCTAATAGACGAAAAAGATTCAGTTAACTTTTATACTTTACTTACCACTAAATGGATTGCTGTTTATTGTTTTCAAAGTCAAGGGCAAAGCTGGAATGAACATTTGCTTGCGAAACTAGAAATGTTCTGATGGTCCTTTCCTGATTAGATTAATTTGAAATCAAATCCAATTAAAGGTCGATCAAGTTCCAATCAGAAAGAGTTGCTTTCAAAATGGTTTTTGATACCTGCTTTTACGCATTTTATGAACCCAAACAAATTGAATTTAAATCGTCATTTTTAGTTTATCAATTATCATTAACAAAATACTGGAAATGAAAATGAGAAGAAGCCGCAGTTTGATGTTTCAAAGTGTTATTTGCATTAGTAATGAATTATTACTAATAATAGTATTTACTTGATAAGAAGTTAGCAATTGTTTACCGACAATAGATAAATTTAAATTTATCAGCGAACTGACAACTGTGAGATATTAATGTTGCCGATTTGAATAAATCGAAGTTCTTTTAAAGCAGAGATTTCCTTACAACTTGAGACATGCAAATTGACTGGTTTCACATTAAATACAAGTTTTTATGGTTTAACTCATGTTTAGTTGAATTTTTTGTTTTGTTTCATTCTTAAGCCTAATGGAAGCATCAATGAATTGTGATGAAATTGCGACTGAACATAGCATCACAGAATCAGGAACAACAGCCAGAATTGATGAAAGATGTGCCAGGATGTCCACATCAAAATTGTGCCTCAAAAAACTGGAAATGGAAGTGAAAAAGCGTCGAAAACTGATGAAGGAAAAAGGCAAAAGATGGTGGCGAAAGAAAGAAGTTGACTACAGTTGGACTTGTTTACGACAACATCATTCACACATACAACGAATCGCAAACTGTGTCGACAATATTTTACCTTTGATCAAGAACGATCTATCACTCAGCTCTGGTCATGTCATTTGCTGCGTCTGTTTCAAGCCTTTTTCTCGTAACTTCTGGCAACAACATGTAATAAGTAAACATTTCTATCGCCTGTTCAAGTGTCTTTATTGTAATCATGCTTCTTCTCTGATTAACAATTTGAATCGACACATGAGAAGAGTTCATCAATCCGCTAAACCTGCACCTACACACACACAGCCCATTGAAGATGATTCAAGTGAAGACGATTGTGATGAAACTTTTCGTTTGCAAACCTGAACTTTTTAACTGAAAATTATCAATCGAATTTTTTCCGAACTTTATATTGGATCATGAATTTCACCCCTGAATAAAAATTTAAACAATTTTTTGAACTTTTTTCTCTCTTCATTTTTCTGTCTATTCTGATTAGCTAATTTTTTCAGGAATTGCTTCTAGCTTAGCAATTCATCATTTATTCATGATTACACTCAACAATGAAATGAATGAAACTTGCGCACCAATGCTCATGAAACAATCAAAAAATATGTAGATTTGAGTTGACATAACTTCGATCAATTGTTGTTCATAATTAGACTTTACAACTCAAATTTAAAATAATGTTCTTTTAAGTGAATTTCTCCGAGTGATTTTTGATCAGCGTTATGGCTCTGATTCACAGAATCAAAAATGAAAAAATTAAGCACAAGTTAAAAGTTCCAACTTTTTCTTGTCTTCGCTGGTTCAAGTTTCTGTTCTTTTTTAATCTCTTTCTTTGTTGTAACGGTAAGTTAAATGCTCTCCATGAAAAAGTAAAGCAACTAACTATTAATACAAACTCGATTTTGAAATTCAATTGTTTTCATCCAACCTAACAGGGTAATTATGTCAACATTTCATATAAATATTGTTATTATTAATTTGCCACACTTCGTGCGATAACTTGCAAAAGTCCGCGAAAAATCACGTATTAATGGTTTAATTTCGATGAAAAATTTAGATATGCAAGTGAAAAGTTAGTAGCTACAAGAGACGCTAAGCTAGAGTTTCAAGACTGTTGGTGGACTGGTTGTCAGAAAAATACTTGGCAAGTTGTAGGATGTGCTCATTACAACAGGCAAGTTTCGAGAATTAAATTGAAACGAAAGTGATTAATCAACATAAAATTTTGCAGAACTGAAAGAGACAAGTTGATCTGTGAAGATGGTCATAAATACTTTTGCTGCCCTAAATTGACAGATGAAGATTCTTCTATAGATAAGTATGATAATTTAATTTCCAATGAATCATTTAACGCGTTGTATAGTGAAAGTGATTTTTGATTTTCTATCTGAGTATTGATTTTGAATAAGCAGAGATTCATCCATCTCAGAAACAACAACTTCCTCACCAACAACAGTTTATAAGCCGATGTATCATGGCTGTTGGTGGACTGGATGCCAGAAAAACAACTGGGCAGTTGTTGGTTGCGCCCATTATAATTTGTGAGTATCAAGAAATTTGATGATAAGTAATGTATCGAATGAACCGAAAACAAAGTATCGAATTATAATTAGATGCGTTCAGTTAAGACATTTAAGTCACAGAGATATTTGTCGCCTGAATTTTCGTGATTCAGATTCCCTATTCATCTGACAAGGTAAAAATGAGCTAAAGTGTGAGCTAAAGTCTACATTCAGCCCAAAGTCTTTATATCATGAATTGGTATTTTCAGACTGAAAGAACTTCTCCAACTACCAAGGGTTAGGAAATAATGATACCGTTTTCAATATGAAATAAAATGTCGAATTTTGGTTTTTTGACTACAATTCTTTTATAAAAAGAAAATTCAGTCCTTTGTCTTTCATTTGGTACTATGATTGTAGTTCTGAGGCACAGATAGCGCGCAGAGCGATATTTAAAAAGTGTTTATGAAAAATACTTTTTAGAGTTTAACATGGCGCGTCTATGGAAAATTAGAAAAACTAAGTTTTTATATGTTAAATTTCCCATAGGCTTCAAAAATGTTCTTCATGTACTTTTTTTTAAAAATCGATCTTTGCACTGTCTGTGTGTTCCAGAACTACGATCATAGTACCAAATGAAAGATAAAAGGCTAAAATTTTCTCTTTAACAGAAAAGTTCAATTAGAAAATCGAAATCCGACATTTTATTTCATTTTGAAAACGGTATCATCTTTTTCCTAACCTGCGATGAAACATGGCCAGGAGAGTAATAAAACTAAAGATTAAAGTTCAAAATAGGACAAAACAATGTGAATTTGCGATCAATGACTTCTATGAAGACAATAAGGTAGCACTACTAATGTTTCAGCGTTATCTCTCAACATAAAAAATGAAAAGAAGTTTATGCCAAAAATTTTCAGACTTTGTTTAGGGACTTTGTGGGTTTGTGAGGGCATAGAAACATGGTCCATTTGTGATATTAGTTTTTAAGAAAAGCATTATATTTTTCGAGAAAATCGGGTTAAAAGTTGAAAATTCGAACGCCTTTTGTACATTTGTTATCAGATTTTTTTATCAAATTCATTTCTCTGGTGTAACTTTTAATGAACAATCAGAAAATGTACTTATTTCAAAAAATTATTCCTATTTCTGTGCCCGTACAAAAGGTCCCTTCGATTTACGAACAAATCAGTCACTTTTAATGAGAATAATGGAGCAAAAACTTATCAGTAGAGACATTTGATGAGACACTTTTTCCGATTGATCAACAGTTTGCGTGATTTTGATGAGCGGTCTTAAAACTTTGTGGGCTAATATTTCAAGAATGATGACACTTACAATTATCATTCATTCAACATTAAAATTTACTAGGAGCTACAATATTCTAAAATAGGAAGTTATTTGAAATCATGCTTTGTGTTTGATTTGTTGTCAGGTGAATATTAGGGTGTCAAATATATTTTGCGGTTAGGTATGAAGCTGAGCTAAGAACTAACTGAAACTTTGCAAGAACAAAATAAAAACATTCGATATCAATATACCGTTTTAATTTTGACTTCAAAGAATCATCACCTATTTTGTACTAAAATTTATAGCAAAAAATCGACAAAAGTGTTTTTGACCTCCGTTTCTGAGTAGAAATTCTTTTTTTGAGTGAAATTTTCAAAAAATTAAGAAAGATTAAGGTTCAATGTGTCGAGACATAAAGTAAATTAGAAAGCATTCAGCATAAGAGGTTAGAAATTTGTAGAGTCGCTTGCGAAGTTTAATAAAAAATTTGTTTGAAAAAAGATATTTTTAGCGATTTTTCTGCCTTTTTTAGAGCGATAAAAACACTTGCGAATATTTGGCCTAATTTATTTTTTTATTCAAAATAATTAGCTGACAATGTGAGCCTAAATAATGTTTGAAGCAAAAAACGCCACAATCAAATCCTTTTTTCATAGCGAACCGCAAAATATATTTCACAACCTAATATTTTATTTATTAATATGAAGGTAAATGTTACTTTTTTATCGGCATTGCGATTCATGAAAAAATAATTGTTGGTTCAGAAGTTAGATGTGGATTTATTGCGCACCCAGCTATGCCATATTTTAACCCATAGTAAACTAGATTTACTGTAAAACAGTGACGTCTGAGCGTGTGTATACTGCGTTCTATGTGTTCATGATGAATTGTTGATTATGATTGTAAGATGCTTGCTCACAAATTAAACACAAAAATAGAACCAAAAATAAATTAGCGCACACACACACAAAATAATAGAACGACCGAAATCGGGGGAGAATGATATGATATAGTAAAGACTTTTATTAGAGACACAAGATTCAGAACCAAATGACAGGTACAAATATTAAGGTTAAATTGTTAGAGGTTTGAGTAATACTGGAGGTTAAAATAAAGGTTTTAGTTAAACATAATTTGGGTTAAACAAAATTAATAAAATAGTATTTTTGACTATTAAAACTGACTACTTCTCAGTTGTATCTAATGTGTGTCGGAAGGAGATTCTCCTTCCTTTTTAAATACAAATCTTTCATCTTTTCTCATCCAATTGATTAGTTTGATAAAGTTCAATCTAGTTGGAAAGCAGTTATGCTTTCCCCTTTCTCAATCTTTATCTATTCCCCTTACAGAGCCCCCTTCCAAACGTTAATTCGGGGTGTCGAAGTTAAATCGGCGGAATGGAATGGTATCACCAAATACCGGCCAATTTCGTCGATCCAACGCTTCCCAATTAACGTCTCCTGGCTCGTCCTGGATCGTTCATTCGATTTCTTTGATAAGTTTTTCGTTGTTTAATAAATGGTATAAATAACTCCTTTTTCAAATCGTATGGAGGTCTTAAAGTTGTAGCTGGTGCGACTAGATTGTCTTTATTAAAAGGTTTAGCTTTCCCATAAGCTCGTTTTCTTAATTCGTCAGGCCAATCGCCAAGTAAAGAAATTATATTTAAAATGATTTTCGCCATTTGATTGTTCGGAGGGTATTTGACTTGAGGAAATGGCTTAAAAATTCCAATTAGTGCTTTTTGATGCGTTAATTCAAATTGTTCCATATCAATTAAATAGGCTAAAAGGGTATAACCCGCGTCAACAAGCGGAGAGTGTTGGGCTTCTTGAATAATTTTGGCAAATAGAGTAAATATGATAAATTTAAGTCCCATTTGATCATTTTTGGCATAACAGTTGTAATAATAGTTAACATCTCGAATTCTTGGTTGCAGAACTTCCCAATCTTCCAAGTCAAATCCTAATGATTTGAAATCATTGCATCCACTTGCCACGATAATTCTGTCATATTCTGTGAGAATGTCAATGACTTTTCGTCTGACTACATCAATATGTTGAGCACCTTTCATGATATCGCATGTAACTCCGTGAAATTCGGTCATAAAATTAACAATTGAATTCTTTGGATATCGGACAATCTCGTTGATTCTTATGTTTGCATCCATATCAATTATTGCAATCCAAATTGGCATTTGCACAACTCCAGATGCTGTCTCAATTTGGCATTTTTCCACATCAATTGCACAAACTTTTATTTTGTTTTTCTTTAATTCTTTAATTGCTTTGAAGATGCGTTTTTCGTGGATATTATTCGATAATGAAAATGCATTGCCCGGATTTGATTTGTCGGCCAAAAATTTGTCCAAAGTTGCAAGTCTTTTCTTAGCTTGATTTCGCACTTTTCCTTTTTGAGCTCTTCGCATATCTTGCAATCTTCGATGAATTCGTTTTTGCTTTACATCATCGCTTAAACTTTTATCTTGTTTGATTTCATCGATTGAAACTTTCTTAGTTTTTAAGACTTTTGTTGGCAATAATGATTTTGGTAGTTCACGTTTTAATGAATCAATTGATGTTGTTGATTGTCTTCTTTCGGAAGGAGATTCTCCTTCCCAGATAATCTCATCATCATCAATTCCATAATCACGGACTTTCTCGGAAGGCTTCTTGCTTTTAAGTTCCTTCCATAGCTTATCATATTCATTGGTCTTTTCAGTAATCAATAGTTCAGGTTCTTTTGTTGAAACCTTAGCCGCAATGGGTGCATCTTCTTCATCCAATTTGTTGTCTTTAGTCTTTTCTGGTTCTTCATCATCAGACCAAATCAATTCTTCTTGGTTGCTATCGGGCCAGAAACTTGTTTGACCAGTTCCTCTGGAAGTCGATGGCATGGAAAGAGAATCTCTTTCCGCCGCCAGTTCTTTTCCAATATCTGGCACACCAGCAATCTTAGATGCTTCGTTCCATCTCGATTGTAATCTTTTAACGATGATTGGGGTCTCAGGAGGAGTTCTTGGTCCTGGAATTTGTCGCGGTGGCGATTGTTCCGGAGTTGAGTACGCCGAAGGAACTCTTCCAATCTGATCATCAGTTTTGCGAGCTTTGATTGTCACAGGCAAATCAGTTTCTGTTGCTCGTTTTGTCGCTTCAAATCCATCTTTTGTCTCGAACGCTCCTGGATACTGGATCATGAGCTTTCGATCAAATGCTTGCAGAAATTCTTGGGATGATGCTAATTCTGTGATTTCATCTTCTATTTCAGCTGGTTTTTCTCGTCGCTTTTTCATTTCTTCATGTAAATAATTCAAAACTGAACCAACTTTGAAAACAATACTTTCACAATCTGTCATATGTCGTTGGACATTGATTAATTTGTCATTGAATTCGCAGAATGAGTTTCGACATTTGACCATGATTTTGTGAAACTCTTCTCGTTTTTCTGCATCAATTGGAATTATTCTTGTCTTCTCACAACAATTCGAACAGTCAATATAGCCTTTTTCAAAGTCTTCCAAATCAGGTTCTTTATGACCTTCGCGTCGTTTCACCATTGTTGCCAATAATCTTGCACATAGCCAACAATAATAGGTCGTGCAGTTTGAGCATTTCAATATATCTTTCGACCTTGGATACCAGGGGATGTGATGGCAAAATCCGCATCCCAATTCAGATAGAAATCTTTCACCAATGTGCTTTGGTTTCTCATGTATGACGAAACCAGGTACAAAATTCTCGAAATCTTTTTCACTATAAATTTCGCCAAATCGATTCTTTATTCTATCTTTGACCATCAGAATTAATCCTTTCTTTTCAACGTCCCACCAGTTGTTGAAAGTATCCATTTTTCAATTAACTTTTGTGAAAGAGATTCTCTTTCACTGAACACAATTCTTTAAAATTTTCTCCTTATCACAATAGGTGTTGATAAGAGATTGATTGTACCAATTTGTCAAAGCTTCAAATTATTTAACTTTAACAATTACAGTTCTTTTCAACAATAAGTTGTTTCTTTTTCAACAATTAAAAGTTTCTTTCATCACAGTCAGAGATTCTCTGACTTCTTTTTCAATTGTTAAAATACTTTTGAATAACTTTTTAGCTTATTAAAACTTTTTGGCTTTTTGACTCAATAATAACTTTGTTTTAGAAATGGCTTTTCGACTCCAATTGAAATGATCAAATTTAGCTTGATTTAGCCTTTCTTTATCACAGATTTCAGCTTAATGATGCTTATTCTTTTATTCTTTACTCTTTTACGATGTTACGGAATGCTTTTATTTCTTGATTATTTGACCAAAATTAAAAGATTTGATTGAGTTCTTGGTCTTTGAAAGAGATTCTCTTTCAGAAATGACCTTGATTCCTCATCTATCTTATGCTTTATGACCACTTGAGTTGTTCTTTGTTGGTTAGCTAAAGAAAGCTATTAGTTGATGATGGGAAAGATATTCTCTTTCCGTTTAATTTGGTTTAATTACCAAAGATTTTAAATATCTTGATGTCGTTGATGAGATAGAGATTCTCTATCTGTTTGGTTTCACTAATCTTAATACTTAATTAATTAAAATAACACAATTTAAAATTCACATTTAATTAAAGTTGAGAAAAACGTGTTAATGAGGCGCGAGTTCTCTAACCAATGTCGAACTTTTCTCCCTCCTTGACTTAAAGGGTTTAAAAGGGCGCATGACTTTTAAAAGGGGTGCGCGACGCTACTTCTTTTTTTTTTGTTTTTCGGTCATTTTTATTATGACACTCGTCCATATTATCCTGAGGTACGTGAAACGTGTTTGGTTGGCTTTACTCAAGGTAAGTTGTCTTGTTCCTTCGATTAAAACTTAATTAACTAATCTTTCAATCTTTTTCTTTTTCTTCTTTTTCAGGTTCATCACTCGGAAAGAGACTTCTCTTTCCAGTTTCATCTTCTTTGCTGATGCTTTCTGGCTTTACTTGGCTCAACTGATGCATAATTATTAGTTTACGGAAAGAGATTCTCTTTCCTTAATAATTATCATCACCATCATCATCTTTACGCTTGTCTTGTTTCTTTCGTGAAACTTTTGGTTATTAAAATTTATTAGTAAATTAGTGCTTTTAAAACTCATTTGGTTCTTTGGGTTTGATTTTGATGTTGGTGTTGAAGTTGTATTATATTTTAAGTCTCCTAGACATCTGATGTGGCTCAAATGTACGCCTAACGTACTTTCTTTTCTTCCTTTCGCCACTTTGGTCTTTACCATTATTTGTCTCACTTTGATTATTACTTGAATTAGTTTTATTTAAATTCGGGAAGGAGATTCTCCTTCCATTGGTTTCACTCTCGGAATTTAGTTCTTGACTTTCACCGTCTCTTTCTTTGTTCTTGTTCACTTCTTTATTTCTTGTTTGGCTGTTTGAGCTAGTTATCTCACCTGGCTGGAGATTCTCCTGCCTTTCTTTCGCTACTTTTTCATTTGGTGCTTCATTCTTATTATTAATATTTTCAATTTCACTTTGAGTAAATTGTTGAGAGTTCACGATTGTAGTTGATTGTGAATTGAATAAACTTTGTTCTTTTTCACACATTTCTTTATCTTTTGCATTTGCTTCTGCTTTTTCAGTTTCAATTTCACTTGAGTTTTGTTGAATTTGTTGTTCTGGGGTTCCTTTGGAAAGAGATTCTCTTTCCGTCATAGGTTCCCTCGGATACTTTTTCAATAAAATCTCATAATTATGTGGTTTCATTCCATTTGCCATTCTAATTCTATCATAGTTCACAATTTTAATTTCCTGGGTATACACATTGATCACTTCAACTGCAGAATCTCTTGTTTGTAGAATGATAAATTTTCCCGAAAACTTTTTCTTGGCAAAACTTGGTCCAGTAGTGTATGGGATTGGTTTAATTTTCACAATGTCTCCTCTCTTAAATTCAGGTTCCTTTAGCTTTTTATTTCTTTCATATGCTGATTTTGCAGAACTTTGTTCCAACTTTTCTTTTATTTCACTTCTTGTCTTTTCAATTTCGTTGTCTGCATAGTTTGGATCGATTTGATATTTGTTATGAATGATGATTCTGGGTTGAAAATTAAATAGTAATTGGAATGGCGATTTTCCTAAATCTTTCTTGATTGCATTGTTGTAACTAAAAACATGTTTTTGCAAATCTTTGTCCCATTCATTTTCATTTATTGTATAGATTGCAATTCTCGTCTTTAAAATGCCATTTAGTCTTTCTACCAATCCATTAGTTTGAGGATGATAGGGTGTTGAATTGATTAATTTGATTTCACGTTCATTTGCATAATTTTTTATCTCTTTTGAAACAAAATTTCTTCCATTGTCTGTCTGCAATTCTTTCATCAGACCAAATTGTTCAGTTATTGAGTTTAGAAACTTTATAACTTCTTTCGAGTTACCATTTTTGCATGCCATTGCCATCCCAAATCTTGTTAATCCATCAATTGCAACCAAAACATACTTGTTTTTATCTTGAGATATTGGAAATGGTCCAATCATGTCCATTTGGACTCTTTCGAATGGTGCATTTGGCACTTTCATCGCTCTCGCTTTGCCCTCTTTCGTTGTTTTAGTTTTGAACTCAAGGCAATCTTCGCAATTTGAACATTTCTGCTGAATTATCTCATCCATATTAGGAAAGTAAAAGTCTTGTTTGATTTTTGCAATTGTTGGTTTATGGCCATAATGCCCTGCTTCTACTGAGTTATGATAACTTTCAAAAACTTCATTCACTAATGCATCAGGCAAATATACTCTGAATGATCCATCATTCGCAATCTTGTACAAAATGCCATTCTTTTTCTCAAACTTTTTCTTCATCCTTCCATTGTCTAATTCGTGCAAAATGAATTGAATTCTCGAGTCTTTTCTTTGATTTAGTTTGATTTTGTTTTCTTCAGGTTCATTAAGTTTAGGTGATTTTATCGATGCAATTAGATTCTTTGCTTGCACTTGATCCAAATAATCTCTTTCTCTGATCAATGCTACTGTGAATTTTGCAGTCTCATCTTCAATGATTTCATTTTCTCTTTGTAAATCTTGATCTTTCATTATAGCATCATCTTCAAAATCGAAATAATTTAAATGTTTATCATAATGATCGTCTTCAAACTCTCCTTGAGGACGATGAGCAAATTCATTTGATCGAGACAGGCAATCACTCGGATGAGTTTTTCCAGGTTTATATACAATAGTAAAATTGAATTCGGCTAATTCGGTTTGCCATCTCATAATTCGTGTAACTTTGAATCTCTTATGTTTTAATTCGCACAACGCGCAATGATCAACTTCAATTATGAAGTCTTGAAATCTCAGATAATGTGAAAACTTTCTGCATGCATAAACAACTGCTGCACATTCTTTTTCAGTAGTTGTGTAGTTTTGTTGATACTTTTGCAATTTGCATCCAAAAAAGTAGATCGGTTTCCAAATGCCATTTTCATCTTTTTGACTTAAAATGCCTCCAATTGCAACTGCTGAGGCGTCAACATTTAATTTAGTTTCTCGTTCAGGATAGAAGTGGGTTAACATGCATTCTTTCGTTAGTGCAGTTTTCAATTTATTCCATGATTCTAAATATTTTCCTTCCAATTTGAATGATAGATTCTTATATTTTGCTTTAATTAATTCTTGCAAAGGAGCAGCAATTTCTGCATAATTGTTGATGAATCTTGAAAAGTAATTAAACATTCCAAGGTGTGATCTGATTCCCTTTTGTGAAGTTGGTGGATTCATTTTCTTGAGTCTTTCAATTTTCCTTGGGTCGGGCTTCACTGTATTACCCGAAACTAAATGTCCCAAACAAACAAATTCAGTTACTCCTGCGTTTAGTTTTTCAATTCGACTTTTCAAACCATATAATCTTAGTCTTTTTGAAACTTTTACAAAGTTTTCACACAATTGATCAATGTTTCTTCCATAAACAATGATATCATCAAAGTAACCAAAACAGCAACTGTACTTTAATTCACCCAAAACTTTATTAATCGTTTCTTGAAAATAACTCGGAGCGTCTGATAAGTCCATAGGTAATCTTTTGTACTGATAACATCCAAATTCGGTCACAAATGCAGTTTTAAATCTTTCTTCTTTAGGAATTCCGATCTGATAATAACCTTGTGCTAGGTCCAATTGAATGAAAAATTTGTTTCCTTTGAGTTGATTTATCGCATCATCGATGTTTGGAGTAGGATAAGCTCTCTTATTAATTAATTTATTAATTTCAATATAACTAGTCACCATTCTCCAGGTTCCATTTGGCTTAGGAACCACAAAAGCAGGGGCTCCACCACCCGCATCTGATTCTTCCACAATATTATTTTGAATCAATTCATCCACAATTTTCTTTAGCTCCATCCTCATCTTTTCACTTGAACGAAAAGGTTTGCATTTTGGAACAGGCAAGTTTCCAATATCGATACGAAAGTTTGTAACTTCTGCTGATACACAGCCTAAATCGAATTTATGTGCTGAAAAAGTTTCTCTTTCGGCCAACAAAGTTTTCAAGATCTTTCTGCGATCATCTTCTTCTAACTGTAAGTTGATTCTTTCGTTAAGTTGCTTTTTCATATCGTATACATCATTTGGAAAATCTTCCGTGTATTCTTCAAATTCATCCACTCGTGCAATTATTTCATTCTTGTTATCAGGATAATTAACTTTAAATGAATTGATTAACATTGATTTAAACTTTTCTTTCTCTACTGTTCCACTCTGACCTGGAAGGAGATTCTCCTTCCGTTTGTCCTTGAGTAAATACAGTTTGCTTAAATCTTGATTTCCATCATACCAATCTTGAAGTAAAAAGTTGATTTCTTCTTTATTTGGTTTATCAATTCTAATTGAATAAGAAGTTTCACCATTTTTGTCTCTTTTCCAGATTCTATAAGGTCCATCACCTTGACCTTCAATAATGCATCTTGTATATTTAATTAAATTTTCACCAATCACTAATTCATTTGAAATTCCTTTCACAACGTAGGCCACACAAATTCGCCAATCTTTACCGTTATAAACTTTTAAAGGCATGATTGCATTGCAATCCATTGCATTCTCATTGATTGCAGAAAACTTCATCTTATACGGATAAACAAAAAGTTCAAGACGTTCTGCAAGATCTTCAGAAATTAATGTTGTACAGGCTCCTGTATCAATCATTGCTTCAATGTTCACATCATTAATTTTAATGTTAATTATTGGATATCGATCTCGATACTTTTCTTTTCCACTCTTTGCAATAACTTTTAACGCTGAAACTGATGAATCAGATAATCTTTCTTCGCTAACACAATTTACTTTTGCATCTGATTTGGGAAGAGATTCTCTTCCCTTTGATTCTTTGTTTCTTTTTGTATAACAATCTTTTTCAATATGTCCTGGCTTGTTACAATAGTTGCATGTTCGAGTTTCTTTTTCATATGTTCTTTCTCTTTCACGAGGTTTATCCTCATCTTTGCTCACTGAATCTTTAGATCTTTCAAATCTGTTGAAACTTCTTTTGGGATAGTTTCTTGTAGGCGATGACTTTGATCTTGCCATAGTTTTTTTATTTTGGTTTTTCTGCCAAAATTGAATGATTTTATGCTCCATAGCATTGATGCTTTCATATTCTTTATCACTAAATTCAGTTCGAATGTAAAATTTTACAGTGTGTGCTAATGTATGAGTTTTTGCTGATTCTGGCCAGTTTGGTCCACAAACTTTAATTGCCCTGTTGACTTTCTTTAAAAACTCGTATGGGTCATCATACCCATTGTACAATTCACCGTACAAAATGTTTCTTGCTTTGGCCTTTTCTTTGGCTGTGACTGACGATTGAATCATCTTTTGTTTCCACTCATCATAGTTTATCCATTCATTTTCACCTCTTATCTGATCACTTTCGTCCTTTGCGTGTTCGAAAAGTAATGCTGAAATATGATCAATCAAATGATCTTTCTTTTTATCGATGATAATTAATTCTTTTTCGCAATTTGCCAAAAATTCGACAAAAGTTCTTTCATTATGAGGATAACGATTCTTGTTGAGTCGATTATATGTCTCTTTCAATCGCATTGTTTCATTTATATCACTATTTGATTGATGGCTTGTGGTTTCTTTTTCGACTTTTTGCACCACAGAAAAACAATTTGCAATCACGGCTGCTTGTCCACTTTTCAATCCTATTTCTTTAAGTTCTTCTTTCGTTATTCTTTGCAATGCTTCTCTGCTAACAATTTCATTTTCAACCAGGATTCTCAATGATTCATTTGAAATACCCATAATTCTCAATTCATATGCGAATAACCATTGATCCATTTGCACATATAATGTTCCTTCATTTGTCTCAACATCTTCTTTATCCAAATATAATTTTTGTATAATGTGCGCTTCGATAATGTCTTTTCTGAGTTTTGATTCAGGTTTGCTATGAACATTTAGCATCCCTAGATCGTGCGCGATAGCTACTAGCTCTGCACGAACCAATTCACCATAGGTTTTCTCTATCTTTGCCATGTTTAGAATGTCTTGATGAGTTACCGTACTCATTGAATCTTGACTTGTTTCTGATTCAGATTCTTCGCTTTTTGACTCTTTTGATTCTTTAGAAATTAGGCTAATTATATCGTTTGCTTTTTCTTGAATATCAGATTTATCCAAGTTGCTCATTAAGAACTTAGATGGAGATTCTCCGTTTGAAATGTTCTTAAGTTGACCTTTCAACCTTGAAATGATTTTGACTTGATTTGACTTTACAAATACTTTGGATCTTTGAACCAATTCAGCTTTGATTTTAACAATTTATATCTTTTGGGTTCTTTAAAAGAGTTTACAATTTGGCTTATTTTAGCTTTCACCGATTACCAGTTAAGATGACTTTCTCAATAGGAACTTTTTCCTCTTTTTAATCTTTACTTTTTGTTACCAATTTATCAATTAAACAGCTCTAACAAAATATCAGGCTTTTATTAGCAAAAATGTGCTTTTTCTTTGTAAGCTTGGAAAGAGATTCTCTTTCCTTTTAGCTTTTTCTTGTTTGGCTTTACCAACTTTGATTCTTTTATTTGATGATTTTAGAAGGAGATTCTCCTTCTGTTTTAATCAATCAAATTTTACCAATTTCAAACAGCTTTTTAATGAAAAGACAATTTTTCATTAACAAAAGATTTTCTCATTCACTAAGAGAGTTCTTTTTACCACGTTGCCCACAGAAAGAGATTCTCTTTCTTTTTGGCCTTTAGATTTTTCACTTGATTTAGTTGATTTACGTTGACTTTGATTTAATTTTGAGTTGATTTTACGTTGATTTTTCAGTTGATTTATCACAATTTAAACAATTAAACAATTAAACAATTAAACAATTAAACAATTTGAAGATGAGTGAAATACTCGATTTTTGAAAGGTTTAACCTCCAGTTACTCTAACTCAGACAAAAGTAACCTTGACTCGTACCGGATATAAGCTAACAAAGCTCGATCGCGCATGCGGTTTTTGAACTTGGGAAGGAAGTTGAATCTTGACTGTTAGTGTAGATGAACTCGATGAGCGCTACTGAGCTCATCCGACCAACGGAAAGAGATTCTCTTTCCTTTTTGGTCTCTTGGGTACGGGTTGAAGTAGCTAATTTCGACCTTTGAGTCCTTGATCTATCAGTCTTGCCATCTCCACCAAATCTGTAAGATGCTTGCTCACAAATTAAACACAAAAATAGAACCAAAAATAAATTAGCGCACACACACACAAAATAATAGAACGACCGAAATCGGGGGAGACTGATATGATATAGTAAAGACTTTTATTAGAGACACAAGATTCAGAACCAAATGACAGGTACAAATATTAAGGTTAAATTGTTAGAGGTTTGAGTAATACTGGAGGTTAAAATAAAGGTTTTAGTTAAACATAATTTGGGTTAAACAAAATTAATAAAATAGTATTTTTGACTATTAAAACTGACTACTTCTCAGTTGTATCTAATGTGTGTCGGAAGGAGATTCTCCTTCCTTTTTAAATACAAATCTTTCATCTTTTCTCATCCAATTGATTAGTTTGATAAAGTTCAATCTAGTTGGAAAGCAGTTATGCTTTCCCCTTTCTCAATCTTTATCTATTCCCCTTACAATGATAAAGATGCTGATGATGATTATGATGATGGTGACGGTGATGATAATTTATAATACTAAAATAATATCAAAAGCGTAATGATACAAAATCTAACTTTCGAGTTAAGAATCGGGACTTTGTGGGTTTATAGGGGCATAGAAACTTAGTCCATTTGTAAAATTGAAAATTTTTTATGATCAGTAGTTTTCTGTAAAATCGAGGTTGAAGTTTAAACTTCGAACGCCTTTTGTACATTTGTGAAATTAGATTTTTTCACGAGATTCATTATCCTGGTTCTACTTTTTATGGCCAATAAGAAAATAAACTTATTTCAGGAAGAAAATTGTCTGCTTCCGACCAAGAGGTCATTTAGATTTGAGTATAAGTTGTCCGCTTTTAGCGTGGATAATAGAGAATGAGTTGAAATTCATTTTTAACTGAAAAACTTATTGGCTAACATGGGCGGTCGAGCACTTTTTGAAACACTTCGTATTTCAGAATATTGTAGCCCATAGTAGAATATACTATAGTAATAATGATAGAAAAAATGGGTTTCGTAAGTGTTACCATTCTTGAAATATCAGGCAACAAACTTTTAAGGCCAATCATCGAAATCACGAAAACTGGCAGTCAAACGGAGAAAGCGTTCGATTGCCCATGTTAGACAATAAGTTTTATCGGTAAAAAAATGAGTTTCAGCTCATTCTCTATTATCCACGCTAAAAGCGGACAACTTATACTCAAATCTAATGACCTCTTGGTCGGAAGCAGACAATTTTTTTTACCGAAATAAGTTTATTTTCTTATTGGGCATAAAAAGAAGCACCAGAATAATGAATCTCATGAAAAAATCTGGTTCCACAAATGTACAAAAGGCGTTCGAAGTTTAAACTTTAACCCCGAAAATGTGCTGCCATCTATTGTTTTGATAGCTGCTGCCATCTATCGGCAGAAAAATTCAAGAAAATTTGGGAGTGGGCCAAAGTTTACCAAAAACTATACAGCTATTCCTTGGCCGGCTATAAGCCTATTTTCGTGATCTCGCGAAAATCTGAATTATTCAAATTGAGTTATCGCGGCACAAAAATTTTTGATTTTAACTTATAGTCTTCGCTTCGCTCAGACAAATATAATAATTGTTGAAGAATGATAATTGTAAGTGTTATCATTCTTGAAAGTATTTTCCTCTCAGATTCACTTGACCATGTAAGAAAATCCCACAAGTTCTGATTTAGTTGTGTTCATTCAAATTTTATTTATTATAATAATTTATTGCATTAATTAAAAATCCTAAAAACGATTATCAAAATTTTTGACCGCACTTTGCGTTTCATGAATCTAATACATACATAATCAGTTAACATTTCATGATAATACATGTATATTGTTTTATTGCAAAGAACTGAACACAAAAGGACAAATTGTGACGATGGACATAGATATTTTTGTTGTCCTGGCCAACCTCTCGAGAAGAGACCTGTGAATGCTGAAGAACAGAGATGTTGGTGGTCAAGTTGTCAATTGAAATCTTGGGAGAATCGAGGTTGTCGATCTGATCTCGAATTCAAAAGTAGCCAACCATGTCCTGAAGGAGACTTATTTGAATGCTGTGAAAACAGAGACAGGTAAGTTGAAACCCTTTATGATCAACTAAACTGAAGTTTATTGTCTTGACTTTTAGTAAACAAGAAGAGGATATTGAACCAATTACAGGAGGATCTTTTGAGAACTTCGTGAAATACCTGCTTCTTAAAAGTCATGATTTTATTGCTAAGCCTACACAGTTGAAGTGCACACAACTAGATCCTGATAAATCAATAATAATGCAAGTAGGGGAAGATGATGGTGTCAGGATTTGTGATTTATGTCCGAATTTACCTTTTCTTTACTTGAAAGATATTTTCTTGGATCGAGTTCCCTCAAATACGACATCGAATGTTGATTTTCAAGATTGTTTTGGTTTTTGTGAATCAAACTCTCGTTGTCTAGCTTTGAGTTATGATCAAGAATCATTGAAATGTTACATGTTCAACAGTACAGTTGGTATCTTTACAAGTGATTCAAACTGGAAAACAGTTTTGATGAGTCAACCTTCTGGAGTACTGGAGAGCTGGCTTTATATACGCCACACATCCATTTCAGGTCACTATCATAAAATTGACCATCAGAGAAGCTTTCGTGATTGTTTGAGAGCTTGTCAGCTTGATCAATTGTGCAATCATGCTTCATATAACTTACAATCATTTGAATGCAAAATGTATAGCAATGTAAGCGCAATTGATTACATTGACTTGAACTATGGTTGGTTAACAGCATTTAATTTGACTGATATACCATCTGAGAAATCAGATGTTTCCTGGAGATTCACTCGAGATGAAAATGATTTGGACAAACTTGCCTCCAACACCACTTTAGATAATCCTTGTTCAGGAAAACACAACGAAACTCATTCAGCTTACTTTTCAAAAGATTGTTTCACTTCTGGTGCAGCTGGTTGTGACTCAATTACTGGTTGCAAAAAATGCTATTACCCTGAAGCAACAGATGAACTCTTCAGTTATAAACTGCAGATTTGCCCAGACAGTATAATGGCTAAAGCATCGCGTATTGCAGATCGAGTTATCAATCAAATGGTTACTTGTTTGTCAAAAGATAAATGTCTTGGAATCGGCGTTAATGGCATGGATGAGTCAACTGAAGAAATATTACCTGAATCATTGACCAAGGAATATCAAACGAGGTATATGTTGAGGTACCCTGAAAAAAATGTTGGCTTACATCGTTTTCTGCTTAAAAATGATTTGTTACCTGATTTTGAGTTGGTAAGGAATGAAATGACGCAATATTATAATGAAATGAGTCGAGCAAACCTGGAGGATTGCTTATCAGAAATCAATACAAATGATAGAATCACCAAAATAAGTTATTCATCGATAACAAAAATATGCAAAGTTGCAAGTGGTCAAGTTTCAATGCACAATAAACCCAAACAAGGGTTGATTGCCATGGTCAAACATCCAAATATTTGGTCAAATTCTGCTTACTATGCAGCAATTTACGGAATCAGTCTTGATAGATCCAAAGCCAGAGAGGAAATTAAGTCTTGTGAGCCTGACTGTGAAGAAAAGTGCAGTAGTTATTGTTCAAATGAACTCAAAGATTGGTGTACTTTTTATACATTGACGTATGAGCACGATGAAGCAGAATGTCACTTTTACGAATATGATGATACTTTGACGCTACAAGCAGCTAATGTCATCTTGTACAAAAAAATAAGCACATTAGAATTTAAATTAGAATCATTGGACAAACTAAACTTTTTCCAATCTGATGATATTTATGGATGCTTTGCGAGTTCTGAAGATGAAGGCTCAACAGCATCAAAGAAATTGAAAAAAAACAATGGAATTTCTTTGCGACGAAAGCGAAATATATTCAAAAAGATTGGAAGCTTTTTTAAAAAAATTGGCAAGGGGATTGTGGATGGTATCAAGAACACTGCTAAAACTATTATTGATTCTGGAAAAGGATTAGTAAAGGCAGCAGGTAAATTCATCAAAGGAGACCTTAAAGGTGCAGCAGATGCAGCAATGAAGATTCCAATCGTTAAGGACATCAAAACTGCCGGAGAAGCTGCTGGTTCACTTTTCAAAGGCGATTTTAAAAATTTTAAGAAAAAAGGAGCTGAATTCTTGCAATCTGGAACTTTTGATTTGCTTTCAATGGCTATTCCAGGTGGAGGCATTGCTGGTAAAGGCTTGAGCATAGCTAGTAAAGCTTTAACTCAGACTGGAAAGATATCGAAAAATGCAGCGAAAGCAGGTGTGAAAAAGCTTAAAACAAAAGATAAAATAACGAAGGACAGGTCAAAATCAGGCCAAAATAAATCAAAAGGCAAAGAAAAAGATAACAAGGAGAAAGACAAAGATAAAGATAAAGATGCAGAACAGAGAGGAAGTCAATGCAAGGAAAAAAATAAACACACTAAAAGAGCCACTAAACGAAAGCGTCCTGGCAAAGATTGTGACGACGATGATTCGGGTAAAGGTTCATGCCCACGTCCTACTTCAAATGTTCATGGTCCAAATACCGACCCGATTATTCCATCTACTACTAACGATTGTAGAAATAGAAAAGTTAATGCTAAGTGTGATTTTGAATGTGAACCAGGTTATGAGGAAATTGAACCTACAATAACTTGTAAAAATATTGGTAAAAACAAATACGATTGGAAGCCAAAGCCAGAATGTAAGCTGAAAGACTGTGCTAAAACAAACAACGTTTTGATATCGTTGACAACACCAAAGAATAAACTTGGAGCGGTTGGTACTTCAAAACATGTAGTCGTTTACTGTGTACTCTTCAACAAAAGACGAAAATTGCCAATTTGGTCGATCGCACTTCATCAAAGTAATGTTTTCCAACACAAAAGGTGATTGAGATTATTTACATTAAAGTTATAATATGTACTAGTAGTTAATTCAAAAAAAGATAATTTTCTTGTTAACCTTGTTTCTATTTCAGCTACAACGAGTTCTTTTTCAAAACCCGCGAGAATAAATTCAAAAAATACCCTTGTCCATCCTTGGTAGCACATCAAGCGGATGATTCAGATTACAAAGGTAGTGGGTGGCATAAAGGGCATCTTACTCCAGCTAACATCGCGCGTTGGTCGCACAAAGCTACGTTATCTTCTAATCTCTATATCAACGCTGCGCCACAAGATGGCCGAACAAATTCAGGCCTCTGGACACAACTTGAAGCTCATGTTCAATGCTTTGGAAAGCGAAAAAGAATAATAGTAGCAACCGGTATATGCCACGCATCCATCGGTAAGACTGGCGGAATCGATGTTCCAGCATGCTTTTGGAAAATGTTGTGTTACAAAGATGAATCATCGACTGAAGTTGTTGTTGGTTTTATTGCTGAAAACTCTCAACTCAAAAACAAGCATGAACATAAGAAACGTGCCAACGTAACTTTGACTCCAGTTTCTCAGTCTCGTGTATTGAAGAAATTTAAAGGACGCAATCCTTGGACATCAACTATTATGGAGTTAAATAAAGGTCGTGAAGCTACAATTGGAGCCGATGCCGCAGTTTGGTTACCTGTTAATCCAATGGCGTGTGAACGGGCTAGAAGTTTGAAGGATGATGAGGCCGCAGCATGGGTAGCAGCATTCACAAAGGCAGATTCTGCACTGATGAGGGGTAAAAATACGCACTCTGGCAAAATAAAAAGAGAAGCAGCATTATTAGATCGTGGGTGTCATCCAGATGAGTTCAGAGAAACTTTGTCTTTGATAGGACTTGCAACATCAGGTTCAGGTATTGATACAGAAAAAGAGACTGATACAAGTCACATAGTTGCGGAGAATGGAGATGGCTCAGTAAAAGTTTCAGTGCAAAGCTGTGGAAAGCGTATTATTGGTTATTACACATCATGGGGAAAGAGACCGATAACTGGAATGATGATGCAAAGATTAACTCATGTTATCTTTGCATTTTTAGAAATTTCATCGGATGGAAGAGTTTTCATTGGGTCTCCAGATCGTAAAAATAGCAAGAATATTAATGAAGAGCTTGATAGAGCCAAGTCCCGTCTCGAGCATTTGATGAGCTTGAGAAAAATCTATCCTCACGTGAAAGTGCTATTTGCAGTTGGAGGCTGGGAAAATTCACAATATTTTAGCGCAATTGCCGCCTCGAATTCAATGAGAAACACATTTATGACATCAATTGTTAAGCTCATTTCAGAATGGGGCTTTGATGGTATAGATTTAGACTGGGAATATCCTGTTACAGGGGGTGCTAATGAAGGAGTGCCAGCTGATAAAATGAATTATGTAACTCTTATGAAAGAATTACGTGGCTTATTAGACACTCTTGCCAATGAAGCGAGGAGAAACGACAAATACTTGATATCGTTTGCAGGTGCAGCAGGTCAGTGGACTTTGGATCCAGGTTACGACCTCCCGGGTCTCTTGAAATATGCTGATTTTGTAAACATAATGACTTATGACTATTTCGGGGCTTGGGCTTCGAAATGGGGGGCCTATACAGGACCACCAGCGCCATTATACTTTGGTATGCCACCACGGTTCTCAGGAAAAACTAATGCAGCCTGGACTATTAAATATTACACATGTAAAACTAAACTACCGCATAAACTTAATATGGGAGTTCCTTTCTATGGTCGATACTGGAAAAATGTTGGAGATCCTGTTGATGGATCTGATGGTATGTGGCGACTTGCAAAGGCTGTTAATGGTAAATTTGAGGGGGATTTTGTGCCTTGGTATGAGATTGAATCTGAATATTCAAGGTCTAATGGATTTAATATCAAATTTCATGAAAAATCAAAAACACCGTACGCATGGAACCCATCAACAAAAATATTTCTAGGTTTTGAGAACCAAGAATCACTCAAACACAAAGTTGAATATGCTGTCAATAAGAATCTTGGTGGCTTGATGGTGTGGGCAATTGATCTTGATGATCAAAAACTTACTTTACTTGACATTGTTAGTAGCGCATCTCTTTGTACAAATACTGACCCTAAAAAATTTGATTTTATTTGCTCACCAATCGACGAAAAAAGATGGTGGACATCTGAAGATGGAGAAGACAAAGCAGGGTTGTGTGGTAAATCAGCTCCGCTTTACAAGGGTTATTATCCTGTCTGCGATCCTGATGATCCAGGTTATAGTTGCTGTGGCAAGTTTGGCTATTGTGGAACAGGCCCTAATTATTGTGATTGCCCAACATGTAAGGATTTTGGAAAAGATCCTCGGAAAATTTTAGAAGGAGCTATTAAACCATCAATTCCGGTTACATGGTATTTACTTAACGACCCTGACGGTAAAAGAGGTAGATGTGGCCGAAAAATAGAGAAAATCAATAATATTTATCCAACTTGTAATCCTGATGATGATAATTCTCATTGTTGCTCGAACGGTGGTTACTGTGGAAGCTCAGCGGAGCATTGTAAATGTACTGGTTGCATAGATTTCAGGAAAAATCCGGATTATAAGTACGGCCCAAAAAAGTGGTGGACACTAGAAGATGGAGATAATCTTGGAGGTTCTTGTGGACCTAAAGCCCCTAAAATAAATGGAAAAGAAGCCGAATGCGACCCAGATTCACCAAACCACAAATGCTGTAGTCCACATGGTTGGTGTGGTGCAGGACCTGACTTTTGTGATTGTAAAGGCTGCAAAAGTTACAGTTAGCTATCTAATACTAGTCATTCAGAAGCTGGCGTAATCTGAATCAGCGTACAAAATCAAAAGTTGAAAGATTATGTTTATTGAAAGACAAAAAAAGTTATTACTCATTTCTGCACTTCATGCAGATTTGTTATACATTAATAATCATGTAAGATTTCTTTAGAATCTTTGCTGTTTTGGCCCCAATTGTCAGTAGAAAAATTCATTTTTGAGAAGTTGTGTTAAGCACACGTTTGCAGGTTTAAAAATATCTTGATAACGACTTAAAGCTTATTAGAGGTTTCATATGATGTCAAAACACTATTTGGGTACTTTTCTATTTTATACTTTGTTTGCTTATAAACTTAATTTGAGGAGAATATCAAGCTGATAGCGGGCATCTGGATGTCAGTGACCTAGACATTTATCAGTTTATTATTTTGTAGATAAAATTATAAAAAATAAAAAAGAACGTTGGTAAATAAAGTTCAGTTGAAATTCAATAGAATCCGTTAACTTGAGTTTACGTACTGGGAAAATAATGCACCTAAGCTATATTTGTGTGGGTTTCAAATGATGCTAAAACACTTTGGGTATTTTTCTATTATTAATAATACATATTAGGGTGTCAAATATATTTTGCGGTTAGGTATGAAGTTGAGCTAAGAACTAACAGAAATTTTGGTAAATCAAACTAGACACATTCGATATTAATAAGCCGTTATTAATTTCAACTTCTAAGAATTATTACCAATTTTGTACCAGTCCGAAAATTTATAGCGAAAAAATCGACAAAAGTGTTTTTGACCTCAGTTTCTGAGCAAAGAATCTTTTCTTTGGATAAATTTTTCAAAAATTAAGATAGATTGCGGTTCATGGAGTCGAGATCGGGTATATAAAGTTAGTTAGCTAGCATTCAGCATCCGAGGTTAGAGATTTTGTACAGAGTCGCTTGCAAAGTTTGTTAAAAAATTTGTTGAAAAAAATAATTTTTGATGGGTTTTCTGCTCTTTTTAGAGCGATTAAAATACTATAACTTTGTGAATATTCGGCCAAATTTGATTTTTTTTCTTTTAAAGTAATTAACTAAACCTAAATAATGTTTTAACCAAAAAAGGCCACAATCAAATCTTTTTTTCATAGCGAACCGCAAAATATATTTGACACCCTAATACTTTAAAGTTTAATTTGTTAAAAAACTTTTTATAATCAATCAGCACTAGTCTTTCCGGTTCTATTTATCACCGATTTTGCAGACAATATGAAAGGAAGTGATAAAAGAAGTTAAGCAATTCCAAATGTTACAATGTTTCAAAAAAAGGTTTCCAGTTATGTCATGATTACGATCTAAAGGAAGCTTTGCATATGAAGTTACAATCAAACAGCGATTTTCCTCACTCTATAATTTACAGTTGAATCAGGCCACAATCGAATGCCTATTGATAACATTAGTGCACTGCACTAAAACGAAGCTGCAGCCCGCGTTATTTTAATAGAGTTTAAAAAGTGCTCGGTCTGCATTCAGCCACTCAATGCCTCTGATATTTGTAAGTTAACACCTCTAGGATAGTGTATTATAAATTGTTTTTACTAACAAAAAGTTCTGACTTCATAGCAACAAGGAATTTGTCTCAAATATTGAATTACTGTCATTGTTGTATCAATATGTTGTATTGATAATCTTTATCAGAAGGTCTTCCTCCTCTCGATGGCACTCCAGGATACTCCTAGTTTGTATCCAGTCATGTAATGAAACTTGTAATGATTGAGGAATGATAATACGGATGAAATACAGACGAAGATTGACGTGAACCAGGAATTGCGTACGTTTTATCTGCTGTTGTTCCGGCAGCTGAGTATCAGATAAACAATGACTATGATGTTCCTCGAATATCAAGGTAACTTATAAAATATATTCGAATAAAAAGAGTCTACCAATACTAAAGAATTGAGTTAATTTAAGTTTCAAAACGATTTAGTAAATGAGCTATAGTTTCACTAAGTTATCATTGACTTTGCTTGCAGCTCAATTCGCATATCGAGCGAATAGCCAACCAGAGAACGTTTTTCTATAAAATATTTGCTTTTGAATATGATTGATGAATATAGTTGATGAATATAGTTGATGAATATAGTTGATAAATATAGTTGATGAATATATTTGATAGACATGGAATAATCTGACTCAGACAGGACAAATGAAACATAATACTTTTGATTTAACAGCAATTAACGATCGGCTGATTCAATGATTGAAGTAAAAAGAATTGAATAAATTTCTATTCTGTTGTGAAGTTTTAATTATAAAACAGACCACTCATTTGTCTATTTAAGGTTGAAAATGCTAGAGAGTTTAAACTTTTACCTTTCAACTTAAGGTTAATCGATTTTACTCGTATAATTGACTTCTATTCACGATGTATTTACTACTGTGTTACGTACGTTTGAAAGTCATTCTCTTAAAATAAAATCACTACATAATTCATCTTCTTGGCTAGATGAACAGTTTCCATTAATTTGAGCGAGTCTGAGATGAGTCATTCTGATCAAAATGGTCAAGTAACCAGCAGTTGTTACTGTTGGTCCTGGTTCCTGACCTTCTCAAGGTTCTATTAAAAGACCATTAAAATGTTTCATCAAGATCAGAGGAAGGCTTATGTGCAGAATAGCCATATTTCGATTCCTGGAATCATAATTTTGTGGTTGATTTAAAGGTGGTTGAAAGTTACTACTTCTAAGCTGATTAGGAAGTTGTTGTTGCATTTGTTGGTAGTTACTCTGAAAGGATAAGTTTTAATTTTAACTTGAGTTGAATAAAGTTTTGAAACTTAAACACACACAGATGATTAATTCAGCCTTCCAAATCCTGAATATCAGGTTCGATTAGGATCACCACTTAGATTGTAGTCTTTGACTAATGTTTCACAAATGACCAATTTTGTCTTGAGACAACAAACAGTTGAAATAGTTGAAACTAGCTTTATTACTCAGCTTAGCTTAGAGACGCTAACAAGAATCAAATGAGTTTCCAAACTCAAGCCAGAACAAGGAAAGGCACGAACAATGAAATTCAACAATTATAATGAGAATAATCAAAACTAGCTCAGAAGCTTTGACTTCTAATAACATAATTAGAACAAATAGAAGAAAGCATGGACACTTAGACTTGAGTCTACTAAGGAACAAAGTAAGAAGCACACAAGTTTAGAAACTTAGAGATTTTTAATTAAGCAAAATTAGAAGTAGATAAATATAATTCTCAGAATGAATATTATGAATATTAATTTTTGGTGAATTGTCCAGTTATTTTTATACTAAACTTTTCGGAAGGAAAAGGAACTTTAGGAAAAGGAAAAACTGAATAGTCTTGAGGCTAGATAACCGGACAAAGGAAACAAAGGGTTTCATCATAGTTGAGGGATTATAGCTAAATTTACATTTTCAGTTTATCAATGTATTGACATCGATGTCACTCAATTGATAATTTTATGATTTTATTGATTAATTTGTATTCGGGCAACTCTACCCTGCATATCCCCAACCCTTTGACTAAGATCCCGGATGCAAATTAATCAACACAATCCCAATCTTCTGAATCTTTTTCATTCGCATCATCTTGACCAATAGATTCAAATCTTGTCTTGTCAGTTTTAGGCGATTTAGGCGAACTTTCATCAGAACTTTCATTTGATGATCTTTTAGCGGCTTTAATCATCTGCACTATTCTCTTTGTTCTTGCCTGTGGCGTAGCACTTTCATTAGCTCTTTGATAATCAGGTCTACACATTTCAGCAGTTTTCTTAAGTATGAATTGTGACGGGAGAACACAATTGTCATTGAATTCAGGAATTCGTATAAATCTTGTATTTCCCCTCCATTCTTCCGACCACTTGCAATAGCCTCTAGCTATTCCCTCGGTGAATTCATGTAGCAGTGCGGAAGTGATTCGGTTACCACAAGTACTTTGTACATTTTCGTTGTGTATACCATTATTCAAATTAGCAGTCTTCTCAATGTCGATCCATTGTAACAGATATAACCTCAAGGTTGTGATAGCTTCGACAGCTGGTGAGTGAGGTATAACTGGTAAAGTGTAGCCAGTAAACCAAAGGAACGAAATAGAATGAATATTCATTGGGTGTTCCCGATATGGTGAATAGTAGTTGTTTATGTCTCGTAGTTTCGGATGTAATTCTTTGATTTCTCTCCGAGTTAAACCCAAATTTATCAAATGGTTTATCAGGCCATAGCCAACAATTTTATTAGCACAGTCTAAGAACTTTAGGACTTGGTCCCTAACAGAAAACAGGTAACGAGCAAATTTAAGGTCTTTGACCGAGAGTCCATGGAAGCGAGATTCCATGTAAGCAATTTCCCGATAGCGTACAAAGGTTTCATAAACCACTTCAAAGTTCGCATCCATAATCACGACCCAGCATGGACGTGGTTTCATTCGGCCATTTTCATTTACATGAACACAAAACATACTGATCGAAAAGATCAAGTTCTTATCATGACAGTTGGAAGATAGTTCTTCAATCACTTTAAGTTGGTCATCTAACATTGGTGGTATGTTAGTGACAGGTCTGTTTCGAAACGAATCTGCCAAAATTTTTCTTTTCCTTTCTCGTTGGAAGATAGTATTAGGATTTGTTGACGGTGTTAAATCTCGATAAACATGTAATGGATTGATACATGAAGGAAATTTATTTCGTAGCCAGTCTTGGACTAACTCTGCTTCGGCTGGTGCCAAACGTTCATATGGATTGATCCGTATGAAAGGTGACTCGGGATCATCCAAATCAACAGCATATAAAACCATTGAAGAAGTTGTTGATACGCTATCAGCACTTGAAGGCTCTACATACTTTGACCATCTTGTTTGCACTGCATCCTCCAATTTGCCCTTTCATTAATCAAATAGTAAGGGATCTTACTGCATTGCGTAGTTGGCCATCGTCTTTCATTCTCTGGAACCTCAGGATTCGATACAGGAGCACAGCTCGGAAAACCCAATTGTAAAGCAAATTTTTCTGCCTCATCAATAGGCTCGGTTGGGTCTTTGAGTCTCTTGACATTATTCCAATGACCAATTGAAAAGTTTCTTGAGCACGCATTTGAACAGGAGTCATACTCTTTGGATTTTGATTAAATGTTTTAATGAGAAAGGCATAAACAAGAGCTCGCTGGTGCCAATATTGCTCCAATGTCTTTGGCGGTTCTTGTTTCTTGAGGTGAGCTGGCAAAAGTGAAGAAATCAACTTCGGTTTCTTGTTTAGTTCACCACGAACTGGTCCGGACAAAAACGCTAACTGTAGGGTTTTGTCAAATTATAAGTCAATAGGTCCTAACTTGCTTCTTTGCAAATGATAAGTTATATTTTTAACTGACAGTCTGGCTTCACAAAATTTTCGATGACAGCGGAAAGAAGCTTCGTCATAAAATTTTATAATCTCAGGATTATTTACGTTTCCAAATTTAGGATAACCATTCAAACTAATAGTAACCAAACATGTTTGATGAATACAAAGAAATTTGTCATCGTTACTAATTTTCTCTAATTCCAAATCAGAAGGTAAGGCTTGTAGCCATTTAACACATCCTAAACAGTAGATTTTACTGCATCGATCACGAGTTTTTTGCAATAGAGCAATTTGCTAACAGAGCGTACAGGTAATTAGCTTCAACTCGATTCAAATCGGAATGTATAACTTGAGCAGCGGAAAAACCTTTTCGTAACAAACCAAATTTCACATTACTTAGGTCAGTGTCAAACACATTGAATTGTAATTTCTCTTTGATGAAAACTTCAAACCATGTTTTATCAGCTTTGGCTTTCTAGATGTCTGCATTAACTGAGTCTTTAGCCTCGTTGAAAAATTCTAATCGTAAGAAAGGAGGAAGCTCGCTTTCAGAAGCAGGCTTTGGTGCTGGAAATGAGCAGTTGAACCGTCCTTGTTCAGCACTCGGCGGCGGGTATGGACTTGTGTCCTTCTCTGAGCGACTGAAAGATTTCAAACCATAAGCGGTGAAAGGTTAAAGATGTTAGGTAATCTGATGAAGACTGCACAACTTGCTTTCACTACAAGTTTTTGAGTTCGAATCATGGACCGCTTATAGCATTCTAGTGCTTCTAACTACTGTTATGTATATCTCGATAGAGATGAGGGAATCACAAATTGTAAGGTTGAGAACTCTTGAGGGTTAATTATAACTTTATTAGTTGAACTTAATTGAATTAACGTGAACTGTAATGTTGAACAAGGGTAAGTTTTAAGAATGAGACTTTGACTGAGTCTTTAGAATATTGAACTGAGAATAGAATATGGCAGAGACTTATTGAGAGGTCTAAGGTGTACAAGATAATTTGAATTATTGAATGACTTACAATCGAAAGATTGAACAAGTGAATAAAACTAAGAGTTTGAGATACATTTATACCAGAGTTAAAACAAAGAGTGAAATATGGAGGGAAAATAAGTAAAAGTAAAATGGTTTCTCTTTCGACATTTGTCGCAAGTTGTTATCAGTACCCGAGTTGGTTAACCAAGACAGTCATTGTTTTAATACTAATAAGGCTAAGGAGCCTTTGGCTTGGTGAATATGTCTAGAGACATAATGACTGGATCTCAAGAGAGATAACATACCCTTTTTAGTGCTTTCTGGATTAAAAGTTGAGGTGATGTACAGTTGAAAGTGAGGTAAAAAAGAAAGGGATTTTTCCTTCTCTTTCTAATTGCAACCTAAAAATTCAACTTAACTTTCTTAGCTGAGATTAGTTAGAATTGTGTTCAATTTTACAGTTTTAAGACTTTTTTGAATATTAGGCTGTGGCTTAAACAATTTAAATATAATTATAAAAATTAAAAGAATATTGAAAGCATAATTAATGACTAAATGGTTAAAATGATTAAAACAATAAGAAAATTAAAATGAATCTAGAGATTCGAGTGAAATAGAGTAATAACTGGAATGATTTCAGTAAGTCCAAGAATTGTACCCTTCAGCGGTCTTTTCTGGTAAAGGATCATAGCGATATTCACTATTTGTAAACTTATCACATTGCTCATTGATATCAAAGACAACTGACTGTTGATCGTCTGGCCATTCAAATACAAAGTTGTCCAAATTAGTCAGAGACTTGAGTCTCATGTTGACCAGAAGTTGATGGTTGAGGGTCAGTCAAGTCTACAAGAGGATAAATTTTAGACTCAGGCGGATTAGCCAAGATTTTCTTTAAGTTCTCATTTATCTGAATACCAAAGGTAGTAGATGACACAATTGAAGCTTGTGAATTAACAGATGAGCTTGAAGCTACAGACTTAATTGACGAAGGCATGGCACAAAGAATTTGAATTCTTAAATTTTTCAAAACTTCACGAAATTTGTGACACAAAACAGTTAATTGTTCAAGAGATTTGAAATTATCAAAGTCAGTTAAAGTCAATTGTTCCTCTAAAGATGAGTTAAAGTTGCAATAAAGTTAGCTTTCCAAAGCTTAGCCATGAGTTCAAACTCACAGAAATCAAATTCGAATTTTGATTCAAATCAACTAACTTAGTTAATTTTAAATGTTTAGGATAGCACAATTTAGGACAATTAGATAAGTTATCAAACTTCAATTCAATTAAATAATCAGATAGTTTCAAAACTTGGTGAAAATCAAAAGAATGATTAAGATAATTAAAGTAGAACAATGGAGAACTTAAGATGTCAACCAGAAGTGACGAAAGTGCCAGTGAAAGTGAGGGTGAGGGAGCCAATTGTTCCTTCACTAACAGTAACCAAAGGGCGCGTAAAATAGCCAAAGGTTGATTAGCGCTATTTTTAAACTTTTTAGAGTTTTGAAACTCATTCAACCCAGTTACAATTATTAAGTTAACACTCAAAATTTTTCTTTTTCGAGTTACTGGCCCACTTAACTCATTATCAACACTGTTAATAATTGAGTTTGTCATTATTTCTCTATTAGCAGTCTTATATTTGCTTCTTTTCTTCTTCTTTTTGGTTGAATCTTGTTGACTTAAGTCAAGAGGATAATCCAACCGTTCCTTGGCTTGAGGGTGATATGCATTAGAAACCTCGTGTTTTATTCCAATAAGTTTCAGATACTTTTCAACTTCTCCTGAAAGGAAGTTTCTCACTCTATCAGTCTGGATAACTGATGGAAAACCAAATAGGCTAAAGTATTCCTCTAGGAACTTAATAACAGTAATAGCATTTTGATTAGGCAACAATTTAGCATAGACAAATCTAGTAAGTGTATCAATCAGGACCAAAATAACCTTTTTAATTCCACCTTTGAATGTTAACGGTCCTTGAGCATCCATCTCAAGTCGTTCAAGGATTAAATCAGGAATAGGCTTCAAAGCCGGTTCAGCGTATGTGACGTTATTTATTTGACAATATAACAAACTTTACAATTTTGACACAATTCCTTAATCTTTTCAACACCTTTTCGTTGATTACTATTCGGTTAATATCGTGACCAAACATTGGTTTATGAAACAATAAATTGTTAATAAACAAATATTGTTCATGAAGTTTAGACTTTGGCTGATTTATCAATGATAATATTATGTCATTAATTTCATCGTCTTCTCGTTGTGCTGAGACTAAATTAATTTTCCAATTCTCATTTGTTTGGTAATGATAAATAGTTTTAAAACTTCTTTGCAAACTTGAATCAATAACTTTAGTTTCATGAATTTCAGATTCACTAATTTCTTCATCTGCATCATTATCATTACAGTCTTAGACTTTATCCAAAACAGATTCTCAATAAATTCAGCTTCAGGATCTAACAGTTTACGATGATCCCATTCGTTTTGATAACGGGATAAACAATCTGGACCATGTTGGTCTCCACGAGTATAAATCACTTTGAACTTGAAGCTCGATAAAATAATAGTCCATCTTTCAAGTCTTTGATTTTTAAACTTAAGTTTAGGAAGTTGACAGAGCGCATGATGGTCTGTTTCAATCAGGAATTCATCACCATCAAGATAGTGTTTAAACTTCTTTATAACAATTAACACTCCTAAACACTCTTTTTCTGATACAGAATAACTGTATTGATGTTTAGCTAACTTCTGTGAAAAGAAGTAAAAAGGTTTCCAAGACTTAATCTTTTCAATCGGAATATCTTTTCTGGATTCATATCCATCAGGAATTTGTTGATCAGCATCTTCTTGCAGCAAAATTCCACCAATAAAAACATCACTTGCATCTACAGTTATCTTTTTTCTTAGTTCAGGATCAAAATGAACTAACAAGGTAGTTTCAATCAAGGAGTTTTTCAACTCATCTAAAGCTTCATGATCTTGCTTTAACATCTTAAATTTACGTTCTTTTGAAACTAAACGATACAATGGTGCAGCAAGTTTGGAAAAGTTCTTAATGTAACGTGAAAAGTAATTATAACACCCTAATTGCGATTGCAATTGTCGTACACTCGTTGGGTAAGGCAGACGCTTCAAAGCGGCAACTTTATCAGGATCAGGTCTTATTCCATCACCATTAACTAAATGACCCAACAATACAAGTTGTTTTACACCAAATCGACATTTATCAGTCTTAATTTTGAGATTCCAATCTCGTAGGCGATCCAATACTAAACTTGTATTAGTTAATAATTCAGTCCAAGATTTTCCAATAACAGGGATGTCATCAAAGTATCCCAAGCACTCAGTGTAGTTTAAACCAATTAGGACTGTGTTCATAAGTCTTTGAAATTCAAAAGGTGCACAGGCTAACCCCATTGGTAACCTTTTATATTGATATTTCCCATCGGGAGTCACAAGTACTGTTTTACCTCGCTCAGATGGAGGTATCTCAATCTGAAAATAACCTTGATAAAGGTCAAACATGTTGAAAAACTTTGCACCTCTAATTGCTTCTAAGCAATCGTCAACTCTTGGCATCGGATGAAAAATAACTTTTGTGAGTCTGTTGACTGCTCTCAAATCATTCAATAATCTAAATGATCCATCCGTTTTACCAATTAACAATGCTGGTGTACCACCTTCAGCTTCTGATGGCTCAATAATGTCATTCTTTAGAAGTTCAGCAATTATCTTCTGATATTCTTTTCTTTTTTCAATCGTACAAGGGTACGGACGTTGATAAGGCACTTGATTATCGCCAATATTAATTTTGATAGGCCATCTCTCCCATGGCACTAATCCCAAATCAGATTTTTCTTGACTGAAAACTTCAGGAAACTGCATTAAAATGCTTAGCATTTCACTTCGTTGATCATTATCTAAATTATGATCCATGCGATTCATTCACCTTTCGGCTAAACTAAGTTCTTTTTGTTCAATTTTCAAATAAATTGGAACAAAATTCAAACTCACGGGTTAGTGATAGTTCATTGATGAAACTTTGTCTCTCGACTTCATGTTGTTGTGGAAACTGTAAATTTGTTTCCTCTTCATCCATCCATGGTGAATACGGCAATTGTAAACTTTCCAAAAAGTTTTGTTTCTCTTTAATTGTATTCACAGTCGGCATTTCAGGTACATCAATTAATCCAATCGACTCCTCAGGAGTGAAAAATCGGAACATAAGTTCTGGGCTAAGCCATTCTCCATTGGCTTTTTCTCGCAAGTTAACCTGGTATCGTCCACCATAGTTAACCATTCCCACAAAGAAAACGTCAGTAAACGATTTCCTAAAACCATCAATGGTTCGAGATTTCGCATGACTTGAAATTTAATTATCTTCGATGTCTTCATCTTAGGATGCTTTAGAATTACGTAGGCTGCGCCTTCTACAGTTTGAAAACTATCAGCAATTATTCCGCGAACTGCTACGTTAGAACTCAAAATATACGCTTTCATTTGCTGAGAAAGAGTATAATCAATACATGCAGTGCATGCTCCAGTATCTACTAAAACATCACCAATCTTAATTATATCACGATTCGGGTAACACAATGTTAATCTTACAGTTGGAAAATTTCTGATTGAATCGTCAATTCTTGTTATTAACTCGACTTGCTTATCTTCCTCATTCATCATGAATGAATAATCTTTTGCTGGTGCTCTAGCTAAATTAGCTCCACTGGTCACCATTCGTTCATTAACGAATTGTTGGTTTCTTTACCATCTTTTGGATTACTTTGGTTTTGACCAAACGTTGGTTGATTAACCCCAGCCATTCTCAAATTAGCAGGTTGAAATCGGCTTTCATTTTTCTCCTTGTTTTGATTCTGCGAATCACCATAAGTCTTAGACTTCTTGGGCTGGCGACATTCTCTCGATGAATGACCCAGAACACCACAGTTGTAGCACCTAAAGGGGGGCTTCACTGTCTTACCAAAGGATGCGGAATTCGTATTCCTTCTCTCATCCTTTTTCTCATCCTTCTTCTCACTACGGAAGGAAACTCCTTTATCACTTCTTTCAGCTCTTTTTCGTAACTCAATGTTATATTCATTAACTAATGCGGCAGTTAAATCTTGAATATCGTGCACAGACTTTGATCTAAATAAGGTATCGTTTACCTCAGTAGGTAATCTTATCAATACATCTTGTATAAATTCTGCAGGCGATGGCTCGCCTTTCACCTTAATAGCCATTGTCTCTAATTTCCTAATGAAATCTGTCGGGTGCATATCGAACAGTTCAGTTCCAACTTTCACAATTATTTCTCGAATGTCAGTTTCTGGAATACCTTTGTCTCTTAACTCAGTTAACCATGAAGGTATCGGACTTGCCAAAATTTGTCCAGCTTCAAATGTTTCAATTAATTCATCTGAATACGTCAAATAGTTAGTAACACAAAGATCGTCTTAACCGCATCAAAGAATTCAGCTTTTATAACTTCATCGTTATTAATTACCTTGCAGATTCTCCAGTTGCTTAAATAAGCTTTCATAGTTGAAATGTCCATCTCAGTCAATTTGAGTTTCAAACTCTCTTTTGAAGCACTAGTATCAGTATCATTATCGTGTAAGGGGTCTACACACTAAGTCAATCATTTCCCCCTTCAAATTATATCAATGACCAATGAATATGCATTACTCATATTGTTCTAACCTAATTGGTCAAAATTACTAATCTTATCCCTTCAACTATTGTATATAAAGCTATTTCCTTTTCCCTTAAAACACACAGTTGTCAAATTTACCCTTACCAGTAATACTCCTCTAAGTCAGGAACAACCTTATCCTAGCCAATACTCTTTCCGTTTCCTACAATATTCTTTGTTCCTCAGACCTTGAAATATTCTATTATATCTGTGATAACCTTACAAGTTAAAATCCAATCTTTAAATTCAATAAAGTGCTCTCTCTCTATTCCTAACTGGGAAAAATATTGTGTTCAACCTTTAATTGTTGTTAGAAAAGTGTATCAACCTCGGTCAAAGCTCTAAGCCTTGACCTTACATCCTCGATCTCGGTACACACTCGATAAGTTTATCGGCTGTGGTTCTTTCACGAACCCTAAACCCTAACAACTGGTGGAGATACCTCGTCTTATTCTATATTCAACAATTAACTCAGTATACCAGTTCTTCCTGTCGCAACAACTGGTGGAGATTCCTCGTTTATTTTATTTTGTGCATTCAGCAATTAGTTCTTCCTATTGTAATAACTGGTGAAGATCCCACGTTTTAGAATCAACTCGTACACCAGTTCTTCCCGTCGTAACAACTGATAAAGATTCCTCGTTCTAAAAATCTTTTTGACATTCAAACTACCTTCAAATTGTATATTCTCAAAGCTCTAAGCCTTGAGAAAAAAGTGATTTCTTATCAAAATAGATTCTGAATCTGAATCAAATTCAAGTTTCAAGTCAACAGAAGAAATGGCTGAACCAATAGTGGAAACTATTGATGTCTACGTGGATAAAACTGAAAATAGAAAAAACCTGTGCGAAATATTTGGGATAAAGGACTATGGTCGGAAAATTCAACTTTTGAGTTAAGCTCTCAGCTTTTGTAGGCTGATAGGGGCTAGAATAGATATACTTTTTATTCGAGATTTTTTCCTCTGTGATCAGCAGTTTTCGAGAAAATCAAGGTCAAAGTTGGAATTTCAAACGCGTTTTTCTCCGCTCCTGGTAATATTTATACTATGATTTTCAATATGCAATCTCGTCTTTTTAAATACTACCTTAAAATGTTAAAATAATTTTCCTGGCTCTACCAGAACATGGTGAACCAGAACGAAGGGCTATTCATACGAAACAGGTGTGCACAAAACTGACAAGATCTAGCGAGCTGATTTTCCGTATTTAAGCTTTACATCCAAATTGTAGTTCGGCTAATCGAAGGTTTTTTTGATTTGATCAACAGTTAATCACGACATGTACATAAGGTGATAGATGCTTCAAATAATATCGTACAGCCTGTTTAAGTTGATATGACCAAGAGTTCTCATAAATGGTCCCCTCACTGTAAACAGGAAAGTCGTGAATCACTTCAGAATCAACAGTTTTTCGAGATCTACCGTTTCATCATTCGAAACTTTATGTCATACAAGCTAATAGATTGTTAGAACTATTTCGACGTAAAATAATATCAGATAGAGTTATTCAATTTGCATCACATTTGATTCGTTTTCATATTTATTTGAGTTGCATATACAATTCTAAGGTCATCATATGCATCTTCAAGTGTTAGGCAATACACAGTCAAGCGCTCTGAACTTTGTCTGGATTTTGCCATTGATATTTTCTACCATAGATATCAGGTTGGACTCGTCATCAACAATAGTTTCAGGTTGCATTATTGCTCTTGTCCATATTAGAAAATAATCATTGGACTGATGATTATGATTAATGTAAAACCTTTTAATAGCTTAAAAAATATCATAAAGTATATAAGCATACATATTAAATTGTTTTTTCTAAATGACCTTGAATGACCTTGAGAGTTTTTTGACATTGAGTCAAATAAAAATCTTATGTTTTAGTTCAATATTGGTATCTCTAAGTAATGTAGTTCAAGAGTTATTGATACTTCTATTTCATGACATGGACCTCTGTTTTGAGATAACTGTTGATCAAATCAAAAAAACCTTCGATTAGCCGAACTACAATTTGGATGTAAAGCTTAAATACGGAAAATCAGCTCGCTAGATCTTGTCAGTTTTGTGCATACCTGTTTCGTATGAATAGCCCTTCGTTCTGGTTCACCATGTTCTGGTAGAGCCAGGAAAATTATTTTAACATTTTAAGGTAGTATTTAAAAAGACGAGATTGCATATTGAAAATCATAGTATAAATATTACCAGGAGCGGAGAAAAACGCGTTTGAAATTCCAACTTTGACCTTGATTTTCTCGAAAACTGCTGATCACAGAGGAAAAAATCTCGAATAAAAAGTATATCTATTCTAGCCCCTATCAGCCTACAAAAGCTGAGAGCTTAACTCAAAAGTTGAATTTTCCGACCATAGTCCTTACGAAAACTATGGAAATGCAAAAGGCGTTTAACTAGATTAATAAAACAAGCCATTTGTACAGCAGCAATCGAAATAGGACTAACAAATACTGAAGAATATCCTGGCACGAAACCTCTTATCCCAGAGCTATTAAAATGTTCCGAAGAGATCAGAACCTTCAGATACTATGGTTTATCCGAACCAATCATCAGAAAACTCATCAGGGCACAGTCCTTAGGTAAAGTACTTGAAGAATCTGACCTGAAAATTTTAAAATTTCTAAGAGATCAAATTCGTGTCTACCAATATGTAACTAGTAATTTCCCAATCGTACGAAGCTCCACTCCCCACCCTGTTTCCTCAAACCAAATACCAGATAAATTCCCAATAGAACCTTCATCAGAAAACATAACAGATATCGGATTTGAAGAAAATCAGAAATCTATTAGTAATGGTTGTAGAATCGAATGGGACAATGTGCATCATAAGTTTGATGAGAGAAAAGAAAATTTGCATCAGTGGTTAACAGACTTACAAAATAGAATTGAGATTTTTAATTTCAACAATCAGGCTGCAGTTCAGATTCTAGCCGCAAAACTTCCTTCCTCCTTGTATGAAAGAATTAAACAGTATTTCAAAGTACCCAATGTCAATAAACTAAAATTTAAAGACATTTGTGTATATTTGAGAAAAAATCATGCTAACAATAGAGGGATTTTGAAAGCAGCAACAGATTTATTTTCTGCAAGATACGAAAGAGGAATGGATGCTCAAGCTTATTGTGATAAATTAAGACATGCAGCAAAATTGAGATTTCCTTCAGTTAATGAAGAAGGCGTTATTATAGGCATTATTGGAACACTTCCCAGTAATTTGAAAACTCAAATTATTAATAATACAAACATTTGCACTTATGACCAGTTAGCTACAGCTATCATGTCATTTAACAATGTGACTAACCCTAACTTATTTGATAATGGTAACAAACGTGACAACGTAAATAACCGTAATGAACAAAAAGGTCAAGAAATTATTCCGCAAACAATTCTTATCAAAGAAATAACAATCAGGGTTATCAACGAAATAATAACTATCCAAGAAATAACAATTATCAACGCAACAACAACAGAGGTTATCAACGAAACTACCAAGGTCAACAAGGTCAAAGAAACAACTATGATCAATCCAGGGCCAAGGGCTCTGGATCAGATAATAATCAACCCGGAGAAAAGTGCACCTACTGTAAAGCAAACCATGCTTCCAAAGATTGTAACGTTCGACAAAAATTCGAGAACAAAGACAATTCAAAGAAAATGCTCATGGCAGATATGCTTTCAACTAGTGATTCTTCAGTGAATGGTGTTTTCATCGCAAGAAAAAGTGATGTGAAAAGTGCAGATTCTCCAAATTATGTGTTAATGGCTAACAAAAACGATGATTTAAAAATAGATGATGATACTAGATTTCCTGACATCAACTATAAAATCAGTTTCGAAGACAGTGACGTTGAACCAGTCATTGCAATGCTAGATTCCGGAGCCGAGGCAACTTTAATGACGTCAGAGCTTGCTGAAAAGTTAGGTCTATTTGTGTATCAATACAAGCAAGAATTTATTGGACTTGGTGGTGAGGCAAAAGCAATTCATGCGAAAGGTGTTACAACAATGTTTGTGAGAGTTACTCCTCGTCATAAACAAATTTGTTTATTGATTTATGTGTTCGAAAACCTCCCACATCAATTAATTTTAGGAAAAAATTTCCTCTATCTTGCTGATATAAACATTAAATTCAACGAGGACAAAGTTTTTCAAGTCCTACGACATGGTGGTCCAGTGACCATAGTAGCTAGAGCTCCTGGACTAGCACTTTGGGAATATCTTTTTGACGATTACTTCCCCAAGACTATTGGTAAAGGCAAGAAAAAGACCTACATGAATCAAATCAATGAGGGACCAAAGGTTTCTCTTGAACCAAATGAATCGGAAAACAACAATGAAGCCAAACAAGTTTCATATTTCGTCAAGAAAGAATCTGAAGTTCCAAAGACTGTAGCAGTCGCGAAAGAAAATGATCAGAACAAAGAATTCAAGAAAAGAAGTTTAGATAAAAGAGCAGATGAATTTCCTGCAGAAGTTGTAAATTTGGAACAAACTCTTGCAAATGGCATTTCGACTGAGCTGACAAGAGAAGAAAAATCAAGGATGAAAGAATTCCTGAACAAGTATGACAAGTGTTTCTCCGTTCATAAATATGACTTAGGTCGTATTCCTGCAGATGCAGTTAAAATAAAAATTGACATAGGGAACAATTCAATACCTAAGTGTAATCCATATCGATTAGGACCAAAGAAAAGACAAATAATGGACTCGAAATTAAAAGAGCTTCTTGATCATGGTATCATTGAACCAAGTAATTCAACTGGTGGTTCACCTGCCTTTCTGGTTCCTAAACCTAATGGAAGTTATGGATTGGTGACTAGCTTCCAAGAGTTAAATGCTTTGTGCAGAACTCGTTCCTACCCTATGCCAAATGTGGATGATTTCATCCAAGCCATGGTTGGCTATAACTATTTCATGACCTTAGATCTTACTCAAGGTTTTCACCAAATCGAACTCGCACCTGAAGAACGTGAAAAAGTAGCGTTCGTGACCGAATCGGGAAAGTATCAATATGTGAGACTTCCCATGGGACTCGCTGATAGTCCTGCCTATTTTCAAGCCTTTGTGAATCGTGTTTTTGGCGATCTACACTATAAATCCTGTCTCGCTTATATTGATGACGTGATAATTTTTGGCAAAGATTTTGATGATCTTTTGCACAATGCAGATAAAGTCTTTGGAAGACTATGCAGTTATGGTTTGAAAGGGGCACCTGATAAATGTAAATTTGGACACAAAGAAGTCAAATTTCTAGGTAACATTATCTCGGGAAAATCAGTCAAACCTGACCCCGAAAAGGTTGAAAGGCTTAAAGCTTTTCACCCACCTCGCGACGTTCGCAGTCTTCAAAGCCAATTAGGGCTTTTCAACTATCTCGCCAAGTTTATTCCGGACTATGCAAATTTAGCTTCGGACTTATTCGAGTTATGCTCAAAGAAAACTAAATACAAGTGGACAGACCGTCATCAAATGGCATGGAAAAAGATAAAAGACTCTCTCGTTCACAATTGCGAATTAGCACAATTTGATCCTGCAAAAGAGCATAAACTCGTGGTTGATGCATCATCTATTGCCGTTGGAGGCATGCTTCTACAATTGGAAGAAAATAATTGGCGACCTGTAAGTTTCTTTGGACAGAAACTGGCTAAGCATCAACTAGCTTATACGATAACTGAAAAAGAATGTCTTGCAGTTATCGCAGGAGTTAAAAAATTTCAGCATTATTTAGTTGGAAAGAAATTTACGATTGTTAGTGATCACCATGCTCTTTGTGCTTTAAAGAAAATTGACTTTAAATGCACACGTTTGCATAGATGGGCAAACCTTATTTCTCAATTCGACTATAATATCGAATACTCAAAAGGGTCAGAGCATCCTGCCGACTGCTTTTCCAAAAGCAATGAATGGCGACACAAGAGACAAGGTGAAATTAATGAAGAAGACTTTTATAAATATTGTCACTTCGCTTACAAAGAACACGTAAATACGCACGCTTTGGCAAAATTGAAATCAATACTAAATATGATCAAAATTGGATCAACCAACCTGATTTTGAAATTCCTAATGCTGAAACCTGTGATCTTGAAGCCCTCGATGAGGAAGAAAAACCTCTGAAAATATTATATGTGAAAAAATTAATTCAAGAAATCAAAAATGATGAAAAAGCTCCAGAAATCTATGATAACACTGCAATCCATCGATTAATGCTGTTAGCTTCAACGAAAGATTTAGAAAATCAAGAAAGTTCAATAATAAAGGAACAAAGTAAAGATCCTTTCTGCACAAAATGCATCAGGATATTGAAGCAAGGGAAATTATCTTCTAAATTCTTAATGAAAAACTATATTCTCTATAGAAGGAGAAAGAAAGCAAAACCTGTTATAGTGTTACCAGCAAAAATGATTGAGCAAGTTATTAATCAATATCATAGTGATCCTATTGGAGGACACTTCGGCTTCAAACCTACAACTAAAAGAATCAAAGATATTTATTGGTGGTCAGAAATGGACGAAGACATAAAAGATAAAATTAATGGATGCGAAATTTGTTCAATGTATAAACACAAGACCACAAAAGAGCACAGGCCAAGAGCCATGCCAATACCAAAGCATCCTTTTGAACGTCTACAAATAGATGTTCAAGGCCCGTTCAAACCTTCAAAGAGAAGAAATCAGTATCTGTTTGTCGCAATTGATGTGTTAACTAAATTTGTATTTGCAAAAGCATACAAAAATCAGCGAAGTCGAGAGTTAATCGAATTCTTAGACTATATTATTCAAGTTATTGGATCGCCTTCAGTAATTCAATCAGATTACGGACCCTGTTTTATTGCTAAAGAAACAAAAGAATACATGCAAAAACTATCAATAAAACATCAACGATCTACACCTTATCGCCCAACCTCGCAAGGACTAGTCGAACGAGTCAACAAAACTATCGGAACACGCATCAAAATGTTTGCAAATGGCAACGATAAAGAATGCGATAATGAACTGCGAGACATTATCCTTGGATATAACTGCACACCTTCAGAAAACCTGAAAACTTCACCTTATAAACTAATCTTCAACATTCAACCTAAAACACCTTTTGAAAACAAGTTTGAAATTGATACTCAACATGAAAAAGATGATTCAACAAATTCAAGATGAAAGAAATCGTGTGCACGAAAGACTTGAAAAACAGCAACAATAAAGAATGGATAAAGTACCTATTAAACCTCCACCGTTTAAAGTCGGTGATTTTGTGAAAAAAGCGGTTAAAAATTTAGATAGAAAAATCGGTAAGAAATTAACTCCATATTTCAAAGGTACTTACGTTGTCATTGTTATCAAAGACTCTATGGCAGTAATTGTAAACTGCAAAACTAAGAGACAAGAAAGAGCAAACTTTGATGATCTCAAACTAATTCATACAAATCCTAATGATATGACCGAAAATGAACAAACTTCAGAAGATTCAAGTTCTGAACTTAAATCCGAAAAGGAAGAATCAATTCCTATTCAGAAAAAAAAACCAGAACCTAACTCAATCAAATTGTTAAACTAACTTATTATTCTTTCTGATTTCAAAATTCAAAACTTATACTAATTTAATCACAAAAGCTAAAAGCCCTTGTTAAATTTTAACTCAAAAGGAAGATCAGTTGGGCAAAAGCTCTAAGCCTTTGTCTGTTCTAAATATTGTAAAAGAATGCAGCTTCAAAACACCTTTTTCTCACTTTACCTTAGAATTCCTTTACTAACAATTCCCTTGATTGGAACTTTCCTTTAATCCTAACATGAACGAAACTAAAAGCCTCGTTTTGACAATTAAAAGTTCAACAATCAGAAGCTCTAAGCCTTTGATGAGAGAACTTTTTCTCCCTGTAAATCAAAAAGAATAAATTAAGACAAGGAAAGCATCAAACAAAGAGAATAATTCATTAACATTACCGTTAAAGAGAGCCAGTGAGAAAGAGCTCAATAAAAGAAACTGAATTCTTTTGTTTCAAATCATTTTCAATTCTCCATTTTGAAAGTCTCTTAGATTTTCAAATTTTCATAGTTAAAACCGCTATTTCTTTTTTTTCCTTCCGAAAAGTTCTCCAAAATGTGCGAAAATAATCCTTCAGAAAACGCTTTGAGAAAGATTTTCATGAATTCACGGCTTAAAGCTGTGATTATGAATGAGCGAAAAATGCAAGAAATTAATGTAATGGAAGTTCTAGTAGAAGAGTTGGAGAAATTAACAAAACGAACAGTTGATTTCATAAATGATAATAAACTTACCCTTGCTATACGAGAATCAGTCTTAACAAATACGCAAGATATTCCAATCAAATTTGCTGCTCAGATGATTAGGGATATTCCAAATTTCCCAGAAAGACCGCGTCCAAGACCAAAGGTTTTGGACGACGTTTTGATCAGTTTCCTACTCCTAAATGGGTACATTAGACCTAATTTAGAGGATATAACAGACGAGAATTTTGCAAGACTAGTGGAAGCTGAAGAGCAGTTTGATAGTAACAATGAAGAGACTAGCGAGGAAGAAACAAATAATGTACAAGATGTACCAGAATCTCCTGCATCTCCTGACTTCCCAAACGCACAAGATCCAAATTTTCAAAGAGAACCTCAAGAAGAAGAAAATAACCATTTTATTAATTTGGCAGCATGTGATGAGTTAATGGATGATTGAAAGCTTTAAACCTGCAATCGTTTATTTCATCATTCCAGATATTCATTCCATTACTTTTAGATTAACTATGATTTTCTATTCAACTGATTTCCTAAACTAATTTCTCAAAACTAACATGTAAAACCAATCCGAAACCATTGGTCTCGGATAATGAGAAGAAAATAAATTCTCCATTTTTCTTAAATAATTTTCTGGGTCAGATTAACGCTTCATTTACTTTTCAGCTATTACTTTAAATTCAAAGTTTCGGATAGACTAAGTGTCAGAAAACTCTATTTTAAACTCTTATGTGAAACAAGTGTTTGGTCAAGTCATCATTTGGCAAAGAACTTTAATCATCAAATTACTTATTTTTTGTCGTGACCAAAGGTTTCGACAAATTAAGTGCACCAATCATCATAACTCAAACGAATATTGAAATTTATCGTTTAACATTTGGCAGTTCTACATTTAAATTAGCTGACAAATTCAGTTCACTAACAGCGGTGATTTAACTTATTTCAAGACTCTAAGTTTTGAATATTCACCATCCAAATCAGTACCAGTTAATACTTCAACTATGGATTCAACAATCAAAGAATGTTCCAAAGAATTATTTTATGATTTCATTACTGAGAAGATTTTGGTTAAAAGAAATTTAGAAAAGAGATTTGTGAAGAAAGCAATTGAATACGCAAAACCAGAACCAGGTTTCATTTTGGCGAATGGTGAAAATTTTGCGAAAGACGTTTGTCAGCTATGCTGTCACATTCCGATTTTCCCTGGCAAATGTTCATCATGTGAATTATATGATTGCAAACGCTATCTATATACTTTGGTTATTTTAAAGAATTTATTGAAAGGACATTCAGTCAACTCAATCGTAATTAAAGAACAAATGGGACGTGAAATCGATTGTTTAAATTGTTTAAATTATAAGACTGTGGCAACGAAGTTAGACGATGATGAGAAAGATAAATTAAGAAATAAAATCATCAAGTGCAATCATTTCAACTGTAATTTCAACGCACTTTACGAGCAAACAGTACTGCATAGCACAACGTGCAAAGCAAACAATTTTCGTTTTGACTCGACACATATTGGTGAAATTTTTAAATCAAGAGGTCAAGGAAAAACCTTTGAGACGCCGTATATGACAATTAACCTTTTGGAATATCCGAAAGAAAATGCTCAACTATTAAGAGAAGAATGGGTCAGAAGATTTGGAATAACCCTCGATGACATCGATTCATCAGAATTTGATGAAGTTTATGAAACTCCTACATCGTCTCCAACAAAAAGATCCGCATTAGAATATCGAGACGCACCATTAGAAAAAAGATCAACTACTTCTCAATCATCAATAGACGAAGAAATCGAGGCAGGTTGGAATCCACCAACGGTTCAGAGGCCAAGGGCTTCTGAACAAAGTAAAGACCAGTGGGGATCGGAATCTCCTGGTCAAAGAGAAAGAGACCTCGAAGATTCAAGACAAAGAGCTCAAGAATTTAAACAGTTATATGGCGAAACGGCTCGTCAACGAGAAAAGCGCCAAAGAGATAAACTTAGAAAACAAGGTCAAGTTCCAACTTTGGAAATACTTAAGACAGGTGCTTTTACTCTCAGTGAAATAACTCAACCAATTGTTAGACCTCATCCGACTGCATCGTCAACTTCCACTTTTACAAATATCTCGACACCTTCAAGTTCATCCGCAACCCAACAGTCTAATTTATCAAACAGTCCTACCTTCGTTCAACCAACAGCTAAAAACACAATCTCGACTCAAGATCAAAATACTATTTCAGCCGAAATCGCCAATTTTACAGCAAATTTACCTCCTACACCTATTCAACAAATTCCTGACAGATCCTTCAAATATAATCCATTGGCAAATCCTAGATCAATAAGAAAGAAAGCTTCAGATTTTACAAGCCAGAAAAGTTTAATGCACTTTTACCGTCGTCATAAAGATCCAAATTGGAATGCTCGTAGGAGAAATGCTAAACGTGCTGCAATTTATAAAATTTTACAAGAAAAGAAAAATGAAGTAGTAAAATATATGGCTCCGCCAAAGACCTACGCACGAAGAATCACAAACGCAGTAAATGAATTAAAGAATCTTGGAAAGAAAGTTTGTGCAGTCGACGCCGAGATGATCAGAATAAAAATGCAAAATAACGACATCTATCATGCTCCAGTATGGATAGCAATTGTTGATGGAACTGGTTCAGTCGTTTATCACGAGTTTGTACGACACAACTCAGCATCAATTGTCGATTGGAAAATGCATCAAGTGTTCCATGGTCTAGATTATAAGGACGTAACGAAGGCCAAAGGCTTTCGCCAAGTCCGGAGAGAAGTATTAGAAATTTTCCAACGCTATGACAGAATTGCTGTATGCGGACAGACCGTTGATTTCGCTGCTCTTTTCTTTTCAATGGACGACTATTATCAAATCTTACCGAAACTTTTATGCATGAATTCTTATTTTAACTGCCGAGCCGAAGCCAATGGCCTAGGGCTCAAATATTGTGCCTATATTCTATTTAATGTGTTGATTCAACGACATGTTCATTCTCCTCTCATGGACACAGCTTTTACGCTTTGGTGCTATTTGATAGATTATCAACGAATCGAACAAGTCCCTGCTGAAGTGATTAAGAAACCTTTGATGGCTAAGGGTCATGGCTTCAGATACTATGTTTACCCAAAGAACGCTCATATGGCTGGACGACTCCACGCCGTAATGAGCGTGGTTGAAGACTGGCCTGCACTATTTAAACTTAAACCTTTCATGAATAAGAAAGACAGAATGCAAGCTGTCCAAAAGCAAAAATATTTTAAAGAAAATTTTATTGTTGGCACTCCGGAAGATCGAATTCCTCCTCCTAATACTTTTACTCCTGAGGAAATGATAGACTTCGCGCGGTACAAACATCTCTAGACCCGTTTGAGAGCCTAGTGATCGTCTAAGTCGGGGGCTCTGTAAGGGGTCTACACACTAAGTCAATCATTTCCCCCTTCAAATTATATCAATGACCAATGAATATGCATTACTCATATTGTTCTAACCTAATTGGTCAAAATTACTAATCTTATCCCTTCAACTATTGTATATAAAGCTATTTCCTTTTCCCTTAAAACACACAGTTGTCAAATTTACCCTTACCAGTAATACTCCTCTAAGTCAGGAACAACCTTATCCTAGGCAATACTCTTTCCGTTTTCTACAATATTCTTTGTTCCTCAGACCTTGAAATATTCTATTATATCTGTGATAACCTTACAAGTTAAAATCCAATCTTTAAATTCAATAAAGTGCTCTCTCTCTATTCCTAACTGGGAAAAATATTGTGTTCAACCTTTAATTGTTGTTAGAAAAGTGTATCAACCTCGGTCAAAGCTCTAAGCCTTGACCTTACATCCTCGATCTCGGTACACACTCGATAAGTTTATCGGCTGTGGTTCTTTCACGAACCCTAAACCCTAACAATCGACAGCCATGAAACAGTAATCTAGTTCACAAACACATAATGGCAATCCTGCCGTGGTCGCCATTTGAAAGGATAAGTTTTAATTTTAACTTGAGTTGAATAAAGTTTTGAAACTTAAACACACACAGAAGATTAATTCAGCCTCCCAAATCCTGAATATCAGGCCCGATTAGGATCACCACTTAGATTGTAGTCTTTGACTAATGTTTCACAAATGAGCAATTTTGTCTTGAGACGACAAACAGTTGAAATAGTTGAAACTAGCTTTATTACTCAGCTTAGCTTAGAGACGCTAACAAGAATCAAATGAGTTTCCAAACTCAAGCCAGAACAAGGAAAGGCACGAACAATGAAATTCAACAATTATAATGAGAATAATCAAAACTAGCTCAGAAGCTTTGACTTCTAATAACATAATTAGAACAAATAGAAGAAAGCATGGACACTTAGACTTGAGTCTACTAAGGAACAAAGTAAGAAGCACACAAGTTTAGAAACTTAGAGATTTTTAATTAAGCAAAATTAGAAGTAGATAAATATAATTCTCAGAATGAATATTATGAATATTAATTTTTGGTGAATTGTCCAGTTATTTTTATACTAAACTTTTCAGAAGGAAAAGGAACTTTAGGAAAAGGAAAAACTGAATAGTCTTGAGACTAGATAACCGGACAAAGGAAACAAAGGGTTTCATCATAGTTGAGGGATTATAGCTAAATTTACATTTTCAGTGCATCAATGTATTGACATCGATGTCACTCAATTGATAATTTTATGATTTTATTGATTAATTTGTATTCGGGCAACTCTACCCTTCAACTCAATGGATAATTTATTTCCGATTTTCTATTTGATTGAGAGACAATTGTTTGTGGAAACTGAAACTGTTGTAAACTTGGTCGGAGGTCAATTTCATGTTGCTGCATCGATTGATGAGTTTGAAACTGGTTAGGAAGAGAAGGGTTCTGATATGAACAATACTGAGGATACTGAATTTGTTGTGGAATAACTGGATTGACGTTGACATTATTATTCGCAAAATAACTTCTTTTTCTTACAATCATGTACAATATGGCCAATCCTTTTACAATAATGACAGGTTATGTTAGGTCTGTGTCTCCCAGGCTGTCCAACTGCCACTGTCTCCATAATTGCCGACATTTGTTCACGTAATTTTTCAAATTCTTCTTTCAAAAGATCAACAGTTGAGTTTGTTGATTCACTGTTTTTTATCAATGGCACCGCATTTACAGGATAATTCGGTGTTGCTAAACTCTGTAATCGTGCAGATTCCTCTAAACGAAGTCTGACTGCTCTAGTAGCCTCGTCTCAACGTTGATTTAACTCTGATAGTGTTTGAATGGTAGATGCTGCCCTTTCTTGAAATTCCGCACTTAATTCAGGTTGTAGTTCAGCGATTATGCAGGCAACCAAATCTTTGTACGGAATTGCACCTTTCTGGGCGATGGCATACATATTTGTAGCATAATTGCAAGGGTCAATATCGACACGTTGTAGCGTTTTTGAAAGTTACACCATGTAAGTTTGTACATCACTATTTGGATAAGTTTAAATTAATGCTGTACGAAAAGTCTCCCATGATGATATTGAACCAGTTTCAAGTTGTGTGTTAAACCAAATTCTGATGTCAGGACAGAGGTAGTTAGAAATTTTGATGAATCGGGCATCATTATTCCAATGTGCTGAATTGGTACGTAATTCAAACTCGTAAAACCACAATTTAGGGTCAGTTGGGTAACCACCAAACGGTGAAACCGTAACTTGCATCTGTGTACGGTTTATTGAACGAAGTAAAGTCTCTAAAGGCGTGTTTGTGTTTGTTCTTTGTGCTGAATCAGACATCATTGTGCTCGTAATTGTTAGAAAATTCACTGAGCGAATCCCACCGTTGCCAGCAATTGTAACGAAAGTTACGGACACAATATAAGTGATGCACAATGATAAAACTAAACTAAAGTGACTTTAATTCGGGTAATGATGAATACACATTTGAACAGGGGGGTTTAAGGGATTCTGGGTAGCCTAACTGAGTTAACATTCAAATATTAACAACTATGTCTTGATAGCAAAATGATTTGCTTTTTATAATATTCAGGATAGGGGAAAATCGTCATTGCAATGGGAACTCGAAAATATGTTGAGAATCAGAGGTATCCTTATTTGGGTCGATATAGCCATATGAATTGTGAGAACGAAATTTCTCATTACAATAGGTTTAACATGTTTTTTTATTCTTGTTTATATAGTTGCACCTTCACGAATCAGTCTCAAGCATCTAGGTTTCATCGTAATAATGGCAATACGGAGAGATAAAGGTTTACTATGAAAACTTCACATTCACATGTTCAACCATACCATTGTATATTCATCATTTTCTTGCTGTGCATTGTTCTAATCTTTTAACTTCACTGAAGTTCCTTTCCCTACTCTTATCAGTAAAACCTTCTCTCTCTGGATACCGGTAAACCAGTCCGAACTAGAACTAGAAAGTTCATCCAGAGGTTGCACAAAGCAACAATAGGAACGATGAAGGATACAAGTTTCAAGTGAAACAAATAGAGAGAAAAGGAATCGGGAAGAAAAGAAGAAGAAACAATCAAACTATGTATTATAGTATTATTATTTTATTTTCCAGCCTTATAAAAAACTTATGACGTTTTCGGTTTTAATGCACAATATCCTCTGAGAAAATACTCATATTCACCTTTATCATCTCTAATTAGACCCCTACAATAGGGTGACGATACATTCAGGGCACGATTATTACTTATTCTTGCACGTTTTGTATTTACACGATCTAAGCAATACTGTACCAGGTCATCCTCACGCACAGTCCTTCCATCAGCACATTTGCTGTTCATCTCACGAACTTTACTTGAATTATCATTTCCATCAGGCGCAATAACACATATTCCTGAAGAGATCATGATCAATACAAAGACAATCACTGAAAAAGAAGGAAGATACATTTTTGGAACTGATAATGATAGCAACTATCTAGAAAAATATTGTAAGATGTATCATGGTTCAAAATAACTCAAAAAATAAATTTTTTATATAATGAATTACTATTACAGAATCGTTCCTTTATATACAACCAAACGTACGTTCAGCTTTATTTATTTGTTTCATTTAGACTGATTTTGCAAAATGAATTATTCACTTAACTGATAACATATTCACGATTTTAAAATAAAATAACAAGCCAGACAAAAGTAATGTTAAAAAAATTTTTTTCAGTTTTCATCGCTTTGCCGAGGACAGTGGGCAGTACATGAGCAAGAGAAATAGAAAGTCTTGATAAGTCGAACCTCGCTGAAGATTTACAAGAATTCAGTTTGATATATATGCAGCCTATTACACTGGGCATTCACAGTCTACAATATACTGTATATTGTATATTGTATACAGTATGCAATTAAATGAGAGTCTGCAAAACGTATGAAAAAATTCTTTTCAATGATGCAATTTCCTATGATTTATTTTCAATATTCGCCCGCATGAGAAAACGTACATTCTAACCGCAAAATTCATGTACATGATCACGTTATGGAATTTATTCATGTAAATCGGATGATTCATTTTTGCTATGATTCTGCTTCGTTATTTAAACACACTTCATTCTGTAACTCACATAAATTATAATGAACTGACGAAATGCAATATAACAGGCTATCAAAAGTAAATTTTAACCACGATTATTGTTTGAAGGTGAAAACAATAACTAATTATGCACTGTTGATATAAAGGTAAAACTTCGAGGTTTATATGCTAAAAGGGAAAAATACAACCAAAATTTGACACTATCCAATTTTATCTACAGGGTATTTCAGCTAATTCTACCGATGTTAAACGACTATTTATTGGCCTGTGAGTTACATAGAGACTTGAAAAAAGTTTTATGAAAATTTCGCGAATACTTATTTGCTATATTCCAAAATAAAGGTCATTCAAGGTCATTTTTCGGAAATCGCTCCTAATGATGTTAGAGGTCAGATTAAGGTTACACTGTAATTTTTCATGCCAAATAATCTCACTGGTCGAGTATTGTCGCTATTTCATATGTGGTTCGTAAGTTATTCACATCTGAATGCGAAAACATAACAGAATCTAATCTGCTATGCAAATTGCAGAGCTTCGTTAGAGTAGCTCAGTGATTACCCCGTGGAGATTAAGTTGCAAATCAATGCACTTTGAGCAGCTTTTTTCATCCGTATACCCCCGAGATCTCCTGGCATGACTGTGCGTTACTTTACGTCTTTACGTAAGGTGAGCAAACGCAAATACATAAAGATCATAGTAAAGAGCTTTCTCCGGTGGGTAATGGCATCCGGGTTAACAAAACTGCTCAAAGTGCAATGGATTTAAACTAAACCTCCACGGGGTAATCACTGAGCTACTCCAACGAAGCTCATTGAAGCTCATAGCAGACTGAATTTTGTATCGTTTTCGCGAAATTTTCATAAAACTTTTTTAGAATCTCTATGTAACTCACAGGCCAAGAAAAAGCCGTTAAAAATCGGTAAAATTAGCTGAAATGCCATGTATTTATCTATTTTGTGTTACATTATTTCTGACACTAAGAATATCAAATAAGAAAAAGTTATTTTGAATAAAAGAAACCAGCTTCTGGTAATGAATAAACTGATGAAGAACAAAAAATGGTTGAGACTCGAAAGTTGATAAGAGAGAGAGCAAGAAAATTCAAAATATTCAATTCATTTAATTTTATTGGCCAGCGGAGTGTCTCCAAAAATCTTCATTTGTATCTTTATTAGTTAAGAACTCAACTTTTAGAATAGATTCGACTATGTAGATCACAAAAAATTGTTCATTTTTTTCTATGATAAGTGGTTTCTGAGATTTTCAAGGTCAAAGTGCGCGAATTCCGGGTCTGCTGCAGGCCATATCATGAGATATTTTATTTTCATATTTCAGAATCTTGTAGTATGCATTTGACCAAATTGATAAATGCTATCAAAAGTTTTTAGGTTAGGTTAGGTTAGGTTAGGTTAGGTTAGGTTAGGTTAGGTTAGGTTAGGTTAGGTTAGGTTAGGTTAGGTTTTTTTTTTAATTAAAAATACCTTTATTTAAAAATACCAACTCAAAAGAGTTGTCTTAAAACAAAGACGTTGGTCGCTTACAGTGTTAGACGCTAGGTCTAACACTTTACAATATAAAAAATAAATAACAATGAATACAGTAAGTAAAAACGCTTTTTGCCGCACGTACGCACGTACGTGAATTTCAACGTACGTGTCTACGTATGGCTTACATAAAGTTCGTATCGTACGGTGAGTAGAAGGACCATAATATCAGTAAGAATTCTTAGTTGGGTACGTTAAAATAAATCGGGGAAGGTAACTGAATATGTTATCACATTTGGGTATAAATTTGGTTGACGCCACTTATTCCCTATTTGGAAAGGTTAGTAGCGTCTGCAATGCTACTTTTCTCTAACATAACATGCTTGTTTTGTTTTGGAGAGAGAGTCTCAGTATGACAAGTCCCGGGAGGCAAGAGACACTGAACGAGATTAAGTTCGGTAAGTCACGCAAAAGAGGTATAAGTACGAGATCTTTTTAGTTTATTTAAGAGGTAAATTCTTGATATGGTCAAGTTGACAAATTCAATTCTACTTAAGCTGTATTAAGTCACAGTAATTTATTATTCAAGTTACATTTGTAATTTCAATGTCACAAAAAATTGGAAGTTCCGTGTTACACGTTATGGGTTCTATTTAGTTAGGGTTAAGGGTAGGCACTGTATGTTTTATGTCCGTATGGGAAGGGCATTCTGAAAAGTCCTGTAATCATAAAGATAAATATGGAAGGAGTACAAGAGGAATAAGGTTTCTGAAAAAACTCTGAAGTAATATCGTTTTGAAAAATATAAAAAGTATGAAAGTATGAAACAGAGTAGAGATATAATTGTACACCCTGATCTATTATTACGTTGAAGAAGCAACTTGTTTCCATTATTTTCTTGAATAAAACATTTCCCACTGATTACGTTGTCGTTTGTACTCCGATCGCTTCATTCGTACAATATGGTAAACGTCGGCTGGAATCCTTCCTTTCGGGTGAAACTCTCGGTAATGGTTCTTGAAATCCTCACTGGTTACATTATACGCAACGTACGGGCAGACTTTGTGTAGGCAAAGCTGAACGAGTATCAGCTCATCATTATCAGATTCCGTACGGTCAGTCTTATTCTTGGTAGCTGACACTACCTTCGATTTTCCCGCGGTACGTGTCGTCTCAGAAGATTCTGAAGATCTTGATTCACGTTGCTTTCTTTCAGTTGGGTCCGACAGGACAGGAGTAACTTTGCGCTCTGGAATATCCAACTTTCCAGTGATCATCTTTTCCGGCTGGTACCATTCTTTTGGAACAGTGGGTATGAAAGCTGCGTCCAATTCCTTCAAAGAGTTATGATAGTCACGTATGTGTTCATAAGTCCTGAAGTGTTTCTTTGCATATGTGAGTAGTCTTGTCTACCAGAGACACGAGTCTGTTGACCATCTTTTCAGCCCTAAACAAATAGTTTTCAACAGCTATGCGTATGTCTAACAAGGAGCTACTTTCCGATGGGTCAATAACTTCTACCATGATGTCTATTACTCTACGCATATCGGTCTCGCTTCTATCGGCTTGTACTTCCGTACCATTGCCGTCTTTGACTTTACTTTTACTTTTAAGTAGTTCAGCACTTTTCTTGAATATATCCTCGTTGAATGTATCGAGTTTAGCCGCTGCCGAGGATACAAGTTTCCTTGCTCCAACAATAATTTCTCCCACGAATCGGTCTTCATCTCGATTAAGAGCTGAGAGAGAGTAGGGTGACTGTTGAGCAGGCTGTTCGTCCGTTAGTTTGTCACACATATTGTTTAAAGTGTTGTACGTTAAAAGCACTGGTTATAAAATGTTATGATTACTTGATCAAGTAACTTCTCAGATAAAATTCTGAACTTTTTAAAACACTATTAAATCAGAGTATACAG